>OZ030377.1:81151-2728415 GCA_964023945.1 Ectemnius cavifrons
CAATTCCGCTGGAATAACGAGACAATTAGGAGCATTATGCTGCTGTAATAAATAGAATGACGACGCAGCGCTCTGCGCCCGGTACACACTCTGTCTACCGAATTGGATGAGCCCCTGAGTGTATAGATGTGTGTGTATGTCGGCGTAGGTCGTAGGTCGTAGGTAGGGGATAGCAATAGCGGTGTATGCCGGACGGGAGAAAAGCCACCGAAACATTAACCGAACTACGCGCCGCCCAACGCCGAGCCCCGGTCGAACTGATGATACAAGGTGAAACTAGAGGTCCATTTATCACAAATAATATCCGAACTTGTAATTAATACAACCAGTTCTCTGTTCAATAATTGCCCCGGGCAAGAGAGTCTGGCATTAACTACAGGCTACTAGCTAAACAGGCTAATTTACTTCCCATACGAAACATGCGATACTCTATTCTATAGGAAGGTATGCAATGACAGTGAACATGTTTACAAGATAAATGCAATTAATAGGAAATATAATTAAATGAAGTTAGAAAGAGGGTGGTGGATGGAGGTAGAGCGCGGGTGAATGAGGAGAGGACGGTATGATAGCGCGGTGCTGGTAATTGAACAAGCGGAACTTGAGTTAGAATGTTTGTGTATAACTCGGACTCTGCGAGAGTGGAACAGCTGGACACTAACGAATAATATCCCTTGAGAAGATTGCAATTCCGCAATTTCCTTCTGTCTCGGTTTCGCTCTCATTGTCAGTCCGGCTGCCGTGAGTCTCTCTCTCTCTCTCTCTCTCTCTCTCTCGGTCTCTCGATGCCTGCTCTGTCTCTGGGTTACCGACGTCTACCCTCTACATACATAGATGCTGTGTGTAGTCTATAGGAGCATACATACATACATATAATATGACAATCAATAAAGGAGCCCAAGGGAGCAATCCACTGTTGGCGTCTACCCGTCCTCTTCCGCCCCATCCCACCAGACCTCTGCCCACCACCGAAACAGAGCGCACTTACATGCCTCTTACACTCGCCCTCGAGCTCGGCCCGACCCGGCCCGACCCGGCCCTACTATACTCGCTCAATTAACTCGCTTCCATTGCTCTTCCCAACACCAGCCCGCCCAACACTAGGATCATTCCCTTCTTCCTTCTATGCATCTATACCTATACCTATGTATGGACCATCTCATTCCCGAACGCCCAACGGACATACTTTACGGCACAACTCGCTTACTAATAAATAGAATATCTCCCTAGCCAAAGCAACATCCAACAGAGTCCCACCGTTACGCTCAGCAAATTCTCTTGTGCGAAACTTTTAGTTATACATATGTACATGTCTTCACCACTATTAGCTAAGCCAATGTTAGCTGCAACTTTTCGAATCAGGATAAATCCACTCATCGAGTGCAAAATACATCCTAAAAGGTGTCATAGTAGTATTACCAAATGGAATTGCTCTTCTCTTGGAAAACAGGTTACTGGCATGAGCAAATACCACAACGCAGCTAATCTCACAAAGAGAATTCTGCCTGACACAAGGCGTCACTCGAATCATGAGTATGAACCGCTTGGAAAGAGAACAACGTATATACATATGTATATCCGTTAAACTTATCGAAAATAATGGTCTTTTGAGAAGGCTGTCCTTGCTGGCAAGAGGAGATGTGGGAGAATGTTGGGTGGTGGTAATGGTGGTGGTGGTGGTGGTGGTGGTGGTGGTGGTGGTGGAAGGAAAGGGTGGTCTATGTCTATGGGAAGGCGTTGCAGGGCAGCAGCTTAAAATTTAATTAACAAGTTCCATTAGAGCTTTTAGTTGGAAGGATGGACTAGTGCTCGTTACAGATAGCGTTATTTCTACAAAGGCCCATTGGAATCACGTAATTACTGCTTTATCGGCGATTGCGGGAGGCAAAGGCCAGTTCATTAGTGTGAGACCTTTTGGCGTAACGCCATGCCTCTATGAAATTAAAACCTGGCCCGCAAGAAGCGTCTACGCGGAACCTCTTGGAAAATGAAAGCGCGCTTAAAAAACGTCAAGACGAACTCTGCCAAGCCAAAGCCGCTTTTGCTGCTTTTGCCGCTTTTGCCGGTTTTGCCGGTTTTGCCGGTTTTGCCGGTTTTGCCGCTTTTGCCGTCTTTGCATACCGCCCGGTCCACGGATCGCGTAAAAAACCCTCTGATCTGATATCCCTATTACACTAATGAAGACTTAGACGTACTTTGTCGGTAATGAGCAGTAAGCATAACTGCTATCGCTCGCTTGCTGTAAACTGCATGAAAACTTCTCCATTAAGAAGACTCGTGGAAGGTGGCGTGGTGCGACGGCTCGTGGCGGGGCCATTCGATTTGTTCCAACAAAGTCCTAACATTGCCTCAGTTTTTCAGAGCTTTGCCACCTTGCCTACTATCCTCGCTTAATTCATTACGCGCTCTTTAAAGACTGTATCGATATCCTACCGAGAAGACGGGACGTTTTCACGTTCTGCAAGAAGAGGTTTCTCAGTACTTTTTCGTTGAAAAAGTATGTCGACCCGCTGAGAGAAAGCGAACGGTGAGGGAGGGTAGCCAGGCGGGCCCGGCCGGGTTTACTTACCCTCTTCAGTTACGTTTCGGGGCTTCCGTAGCCTGACTACTCCTCACGCGCTTCGTAGTGTTGGGTCACCGACATACCCAAGTGTCAAGGGAAGTGGCAGTGGCAGTGACTGCGCTTGCGAGAGGGAAATCTCGTTCGCTTTCTCTTAGCGGCCCGACGCGTGACGTACTACATACATGTATAGAGGCAAGTGTCTGATGGAGAAAAGTGATTTCAATTCTATCTTTTTTTATTATTGTTTCTTTTCACTATGTAATTCGAGTGGTCGCTCTTCGATTGGAATTTGTTCCGAGGGAAGCGCAACAGAGAAAACGGTGAGGGAACCATCAGAGGGAGAAGGCGAGAGTTGAGCTGCCACCGCGCCGCGACTGTGGGCGAATGCGGCAGGCGGCAGGCGGCAGGCGGCAGGCGGCAGGCGGCATACAAGATTGAGCCTGATAGTAACCACGATATAATAGTAGCCTCGCTAATCTCCGCGAGATAGTTCTATCTTGAACTATTTACTAGACAATAAGATTTACGCGACATTTGGAACCGAACAACTTCGGTTCCTTAACTTAACGTTGGTCTACGTCTACATTATAATCTTAGGTATAACAGGTAGGCCCAAAGGAATTTCCATTATAGGTGCTTTTGGTAGGTGTAATTCTAGAGTTACAAGTAAAAAAAGACTTGTCTGTGGTTGAGCCAATAGTGGCCAGGGGGTTATGTTGTGTTCAGGCCAATCTGATTATAAGAGGATCTCTGCCATTTCTACTTAGGACCCTTTAGGGTCCCTTCGCAACAATGCGTTTGAAAGGAGCGAAAAGCAGATTTGGAAAAATCGAAGGGAATATCTCGCCAGGGAACTTACATTCAACAAATTTCTTTTGGACTCCTGACAATGGAACGTGGTAGTGGCGGTGGTGGTGGCTGCGGTAGAAAAGAGGATCGCCACTGGCGGAGGAATCTATTGTCCGGATGCCCGCTATCCTCTGAACGTGTCTATTTGATCTAGCGGCTCACGAGTGATCGCCAATCCAGCTCCCTCATCTTCGTACCACGCTTCCTCTTCATCCTCTCAGCTCTCAATGTTGCTACATAGTTCTCGCTTTGCTTTCTCAAAACCGTTACCCTCTATCTCTATGTGCGTATACTATACCTCCATACACAAGGCCATCTAAAATTCCGACATTCATTCATTACTTTATAAAAGTACATTGTTTGAACAAGATAGCTCGATTTCATCAAAGATGGGATAGGTTGATTGCATCTGGGATTAGAAAATCAGAAGCAGGCATGCGAATGCGCGTGTAGTGCGGGCCTCGTGGAGGTTGTGGACGGCACCTCTCCTCTCCTCTCCCCTTCAAGGTAACCTGACGGCGAGCGATGTCCGAGAGCATCACTCTTTCACTGACTTCAGCCTTGACACCACTGTATCACTGATCTTCGCATCAATATACTTGTATTCTACATTTGTTAATTGGATCCCTGACGAGTTACATTATTTACGAGTACCCACACCAACTTAAGACGCCGTATAGTCTTACACTGGTTTGAAAAAACCCAGCGAGAGGGAGAGAGAGGAGGGGGGGGGGGGGGGGGGGGAGTTGGAAGATAATTATTAGCCTTTCGTTGGTCATGATTCCTGCTGGATATGAATGCTAGCGATCGTCGAGGACGAGGACGCGATAAGAGGATCGGAGGGAAAAGGGAGAGCAATAAAGCCTCGCTAAGAGAGTAATATTATTCATACGTGTCGGAGAATCCGCATTCGGAAGGGGACAAAGAGGCAAAGGGAAGGAAGGAAGGAAGGAAGGAAGGAAGGAAGGAAGGAAGGAAGGAAGGAAGGAAGGAAGGAAGGAAGGAAAACAAGAGAGCAAATTTGGCAAGGATATATGGCCCGAGGGAAAAGCTGGATCAGAGAAGTGAGAGAGAAGAATAGCTCCTGAGAGGAATGAAATCTATAAAGTCGCGGACCGGATGCAACGCCAGAGGTAGATTCCTACTGAAGGAGATAGGCTAATAGCAATGTCAGGGATAAGGAAATCGAACGAGGGAGGAGAAGGTGGAAGGAGTGGAAAGAAATGGGAGTGCTATGCTCGATCGATACCAGTGTATACTACAGGAGGTTGGAGGTAAAAAGTCACCCATCGGAAAGGAACTCCTTTACGACGAATATCTGTCCCACATAGCCCCGGCCCCTGCCCCGGCCCGGCCCGACCCAGACCCCAGCCACCTCCCAGTATCGTCTTCTCTTCCGATTAACAGCGGTACTCCTCCCACTCTCGGCTGGCTCGGGTCAGCAGCTGCTCTCGCTCCCTTAGAAAAGGAAGTCTCACGCTCTCGAGACAAGTCAGCGGCCGCTCGAGATGGAGACTGGCCACCACGTGACGAGCCACTATGTTGACGACAAGAGCACCCTCCGAAATTCGATTTCAACCCAAACCGCAAACATCGCCATGTCGAGCCAAGCGTGCAAGCGTGCAAGCCTTTGCCAAAAGCGGCATAATTTTTCCAATAAAAGCAACCTCTCGCTTTCTGGAGCAAGCGAGAGAGAGAGAGAGAGAGAGGGGGGGGGGGGCGATCAAGACGAATGGCGGGCAGAGAAATAGAAGGCTACAGAAAACGCGTAATGAAGGTTAGCGTTCAAGGAAGCGATAGAGGCCGCCGTCCTTTCGACTCGAGCCCCAGTAGCCAGTAGGACGAAAAGTAACAGCGGAACCACAGCGGAATCACAGCGGAACCGCCTGACGAAGCGATAAGACCCCTTAAAACTAAATCAAGGGTGATATCGAAGGAAGTCGGGCTCCCGCTGGTGGTCTTTGGAGCGCGACAAAAGGATAGGATGTCCGAAGACAGTGAAGAACAAGCGAAGAGGAAGAAATCCTTAAAAATGGAGACTTGTCCGAGACCGAGACCAAGACCGACACTACGCAGCTCCAGCTAAAGGCAATAGCACCGTCTTAAGATTACAAAAGGCTCATCATATCTCCAGAAATCTCTTATCGTTGTTGAGAGGATGATGTGAAATCTTTTTTCTTTTATATCTCTGTATGTATTGTAGTAGACATGGAATGTGAATGGATCAAATACTAAGTATTGGGAGTTAGTGTTTTAATAGGAAGCTAGTTTAATAGCGTGATAGAAAACGGGAGTTGAATATATTAGAAATTGAAGAGGAGCGGAATAGTGGGCTCATAGGGCACGTGCACCCAAGATATTTGGATGCACTTACCGACTAAATACACGCTCACTCCCCAGATCGTAGATACATCTCTAGCCTAGTATATCTATAGTAGATACGCATGTAGCATACATACATATACCCGGAAATAAGGTGTCTCTTTCCTTAACCAATACGTGTATCGCTTAATATTAAGGTGCGGACGGAAAATTCCATAGAGAAGAACCACAGCCGGCATGAGTAAATTATCGGAAAATCATTAGATCCGCTTGGCATAGCTACATACTACACCCTCGAAACTACATCCGATATCTTGATGCATTTCATACAGTTATGCATAGTATGTAGCTGTGGCTGCGACTGCGACTGCGACCGGAATGGGATTATAAAGGAGGAGTAAGGAGGAGGGCGTGGTTGTGGGGGGTCTGCAGCGGATTCGCGGCAAGCTTAGGCAGATTGGCAAATACATGTGATAAGAGTACAATTTTCGAGGACAATGTGTAGTTTGGTCTCACGGATAAATGGGACGCGGTGGAGGAGAATAATTCGGGTTAAAACAGTAAAAGTGAAATACGCCAGTCAAATTGAAGTGCCTAGAGGTGGCCGCTTTTTCAAATTACTTTTGTGGAATGAAATTGAGCCGCCGCGTCTCACCGCACCGCACCGCACCGCACCGCACCGCACCGCACCGCACCGCACCGCACCGCACCGCACCGCACCGCCCGGCGAGAAGATATACTGGCTCGCAGCGGATTAGTAATATGAGCTTAGGTTAGTATGATTAAGAGTAATCCAAGTTGGCTGGTGATCTAGCGGGCCGTGCCGTGCTGTGCCGGAGCAGGCAGATGAAAAAGGCAGAGCTTCCGGACATGAGAAGCAGGCGACGACGCACTGATACACCAGCAAGACAATAGCCCGATCATTCTGTCGTATAGGCTTTTGTTGACCTTGAGGTTTTTCACGAAATTTTAGGGGAAGAGCCACGAGGAGTCTGGATTGGGAAGTTAGTTGGATGATATTTGATTATAGGACCGATGAGGGTGGTGAGATGTATCCTCGGAGATTGAAGGGTGTCCCAGGGAAATATTGGCTAGATAGAACCGAGTAATAGGATATCAGAGAAATAACTGGGGCAAAACTAACGATCTCTGATGGGTAAGCCAACTGGCCGAAATAAATTTGTTAAGAAGCTTATGTACATAGTATATGTAGTATGTGCTGGTTGGTAGAGGGTAGATGGTGGTTGCTGGCCAGCGGCGGTGCTAGCGATCGGATAAAAATAGGAAAGCGCCGTTTTAATTGTCTCGCTCATTAACTGAACGAATCTAACGAGTAGATCTTGTTTAATTCGTTACTTTGTTTGAGCTTCGTTCCGACCTGAATGAAACAAGCTGTCTCTCTGAGCTGGATCATTAAGGTATACATAGTAGATAGATATTGTAGATAGTATATCGAGGAGAGTGGAGATCGTTTCCCTAATGATCGTATGTGTCTGGTACTATTATCATGGGCTATTCACTATCTCGTAATCAGGCGTCAACCTCTATTAGAATTTACCGTACTAAATGACACACTCGGCTCACGAAGGCTTAACCGAATTACCGAGAATTTTAAGTGGGAAAATCTAATTGCGAGATCTATTGAAGCTAAATGAGCGTTTAGTAGGATTGTGCCTACCGTTCGATACTGATGGAACACCTGAAATATGTATTTTGAATTAATGAACGGCATTCTCGAAAAACAGCAACTAATCAAGTATAAAGCACGGAATGCTATCCTTATTACACAGTCGATATGATACATCCCATGAATTTCGTAGCACTCGGATCGCTTAAACCGATTTCCTGCAATTTCACCACAGGCTCAGAGCCCTAGCCATGCATTCATAGACAAGATATTTCTTGAACCGTTATCGATTTCCAATATAAGTTGTTTCGGGCGTCCCAGCTGAACTACATGTACGTTTCATGAATCACTTCAGCAACTGTCCTAGGAAATGCTTTTCCATTCCTACAGATATTCGAGCCAAATCCAATTCATTTGGCGAGTATCGAATTAAGTAGAACAGTGTCACATCCTGACTAGATTATTTCCTTTACCTTGCAGGTATCAAATGGTTTCTCGAGATCATTGTCGATTGGCAAAAGATCTCTGACTGTTGCGGTGCAGAACGCAATGCCAATCGACGGAATCGGGCGGATCAAACGAATCAAACGAATGAAGAAGACCAGTCGGGGCTTGGCTGAACGCGTGCGCAGTAGCATTGCCCAATAGCTGCACCCTTCCTCTTTTCCTATTTCTCATCTTATGCTAGAGAAATGTTTCTGTCCCAGTGTGTCTAAGCGTGGAATAAGCTGCCTATGCCCGTGTATGCCTGGGTATGAATGAATGATTAGCGATTCAAAGGAGAATTCAATCGGGAGTTGGCTGCATATTGATTTCTCCTAAGTTAAAAGTGACATTTGAACAGATTGGAGTGGTTAATAGTAAATTAATAGTAATAGTAATAGTAATAGCAATAGTAAAGCTATTAGTAATAGGCAGGCAGGCAGGCAGGCAGGCAGGCAGGCAGGCAGGCAGGCAGGCAGGCAGGTAAAGATGGGTCTCCGAGCTTCCTGTCAAGCGAGAGAAAACTAAAATGTGGTAAGTTGAGGGTCGAGCCAAGTAGCGTAACAGAGTGAAATAATAATGAGGGTGGGTCCGGCTGGATCCGGATCCGAACGCAACAGGCCTCTTCCTGCCAATTGAAGTTGCTAGAGCGATGTAAAGAAGCTCGAAACTTGGTAGGGAAAGTTGGTGTTCGAGTTTAGCAAATTGTACGGCCGTGTAAAGAAGTCGAAAAATTTGCGCTATCGAGAATTTTTCAAGTTGCAGCCCCCATCCACACCGGAGCCGTTCAGGCCCTTCCAGCGCTGAAGAGCACCAGCCTCGTTCCTCGTTCTATGAGGTTTGTCGTTGCTTCGCTATCGCTTATTTCGTTCTCGCTCTCTCCGGGCTTTGCCCCTTTCCTTTTTTCTCACTCACCCTTGACGCTATGTGCACCTTGTTACCGGGTGCTTCGGCAAGTCGGTGCTCCCCTTCGGTAAATTTGCCTCCAACGTAGAAATGAAACTGGAAATCGTTAGCGTCTTTCAAAGCGATGCTTGACTTAAATACATGCTATATCTATGTATAATATCTATCTGTGTAGGTATATGCATACATATAACTATGTACAGATATTTCCCAACGTGCGAGCCGTCCTGTCTCGAGCAGAGTAGCGTCAACTTGATCTTCTTGGCAATTCCTTGCGCAATCGGAAGACCCAATTAGACCTCGACAGATGGGCTAAGAGATTTTTTCAAGAGTAGTCATTTTAAATCTGAGAATGAACTGGTGATCAGCCCAAGATATTAGAGGTTAGCATCGCAAAACTCGAACAAGTTGGCAGGATGACGCGGCGCGGTACGGCGCGGTCCGGCGCAACGTGCCGGGGTGGGGTGACGTTATTCATCTTTCAAGTGCTGGGAGAAGGAAGAGGAGGGAAAGAAAAGTGATTCGGGAAAACAATGGAGTCTAGCTAGTCTAGCAGAATGCGAAGATATCCGGGAAAACAGTGGAAGACGGATCGCGCAAGTTGAATTAGAAGGACAGTCTCTCGCGCTGCTCTGGAAAAGAAGGAGGAAAGTAGTGACGGAGGCGGAGCGGGCAGAAAAACGCAGACACAAAGCCAGCCAGTCAGCAATAGAGTTAGATTAATTTATAAAGTGGAACGAAGAAATAAGGGTGAACCTGGGGAAATGGATGGACAAAAGTAATGAAGAGCTGCGAGAGACAGAGGCACGGAGGGGAGAGGCGAAAAGAGGCGAAAAGAGGAGAAAAGAGGAGAAAAGAGGAGAAAAGAGGAGAAGAAACAAGAGTAGAGGAAGGCAACGGAAAGGAATAGGAGGGGCCAGGGCCGGTACGCTCTCTCTTCCTCTTTCTCTCCCTCTTCCTCTCCCTCGAGTAGCTCGAGTTCTACCTGAGCAATAACAGGTGAGACTAAGGCGGCTGCTTTTTTTCGTCGACACTTTCCCTATCACCTCGTTATTCCGGATGGATGCCCTGTAATCGATTGCACCGACTAAACGATATTCCTTCCTTTATAAGCAGAGCTGACAATCCCCGATACGTGCTACCTTCTAATTGAAATGACGATGGATTAGCTCCATTGGAGGCGAGAACCCGGGGACTAGCGACTACTCCTGATAAGCTTCCTCGCAAATACATGTACTTACACCAACCAGTCCTTTTTGTTCAATGCAAATCCACCAATAGTTCGAAACGAAAGGTTGAAATGGCTTTATCTCGGAGACTTCCGCTTTTATTAGTGGATACTGTTAAGATTTTTATAAGAAAGAAAGGGCCTGTTTCCTTGAACACAGCAGTCTCTACTTATTGCTCGAACTCGCGCGGCGGTGGGCTGGGAGCAGAGACAGGTAAGCGTCAAGTGAATCGATCGGCAGTCGGCAGGAAACATTCCTCCGATATCGAGCCCTTCGCATCGCTTCGCATTGCATCGCATCGCAGAGTACATACAATCACTCAAATCAGTGGGCCAGACTCCAGACTCCAGACTCAAGACTCAAGTATCCGAAATCCCAACCTCCAACCTACTACCAACTGCAACAATCTCTTCTCCCTACTCAACTGGGCAAGACCCTGACTTTTCTCTCTTATACTCTTCCCCCCACCATCCCTTTCACCGATTCAAATTACAGATTTAGCTAAGAAATGTCCCCTTTATCTACTTTCCCCCCGAATCATCCCAATTTCTGCACGCTCTTTTTCACTAATAACAGATTGTTAGTTCTATCGCGAGTGCTCTAGACATTTTCAGGTGGTGATGCTAAAACCTTCGGGATGAAAAATTCTTGAGAGAACATTCACTCGCTGCTTACCATAGTGGCTCTTCCGGTAAACGTAAGCCTTTTGGTGCTAGATATCTATGCGGGTAGATACTATGCTGTGTGTATCTATAATTCTATGATGCTGGAAAGTTAGCATTGGAATCTACTATTCGAACTGATAGAGAGATCATTCTATTAGGTCGTTAGAATGGGTACTTTCGGTCGGGTAATGGCGTCTGTCTAAAAGTTGGTCCATCTGCAGCGTGAGCAATTTGTTGCGTTCTCGTCTGTGGTCGCCCTAATTGCCGAGGGTTCCGGAAAATCGGGTTAGAGAATCGAGGGCGTAAGCTGCAATTAAGGGGGAGAGTTATTATCTAATCGATTCGCGGCTGCCGAGTGCGTTTAGAAACGCCTTTAAAGCACGATCGATCGCCTCCCAGGCTGGTATTATCGCCACTTGTAAAAGGGGCAAGTCAGTTCCACATAACACGTACAGCTAAGTAAGTACATACTCGAGGCTCGAGATGTGATGATCTAGCTAGCTGTCCCTTTCCAGTCCCAGTACCATTCTCATTCTGAGCGAATCGCTTCTAACTTAAGGGCAACTTACTATTTAGTTATCGCAGCCGCTTGCAATTTTTACAGATAGAGACTGGATAGAGGCCTCTCTCTCTCCCGTGTGCGCGCGCCATTCCGCCCAGCGATACTACTCCATTAGAATTTCAGGGATGTGTTGCCGCCACACAGTTTACCAACTACTTTACACTTGCCCTCCCTACCGGGAATAAACAGTCTAACCCGGCGAAACTTTCCCAAGTTTGCCAAAACTTGCTACACTTGGAAAATCGCACAAGCCCTACTCATCTACACACTCACACACACTGCGTAATCTTGTTTAGACGCAGCGCTTAATTAGGAAATGATATGTTCAGCAAAGCCTCTAATACGCTTGTCAAACTATTAGGTTATGGTTATAAGGTAGGTCGAGTTTTCGGCACGCAATCCTTTCAGCTCGCCCGGGGGAGGAGAGAAGGCAGAGAGAAGGGGAGAGAGCGGCGGATCGAAAGGACGGCTCGTTGTTAGATAGATAGTCGGTGTAGGTCGCAGAGAATGTAAATAAGCTTGGAAACTTCCTGCCTATTTACGGATCGGCAGCCTCTTAATTACAGCTCCAATCCCCTTACGAATTGCATCTCTCAGCTCCTTCCCATTACCTCCATTACCCCCTTTCATTATGCGCTACATCGCGGGAATCGGCTGAACGACGCCGCGCCACGCCGGCGCTACTGCATCAAACCCTTTCTAGCTCCCTCCTCCACCTCCTCCACCTCCTCCACCTCCTCCCTCTGCAAGCTCTCAAACCGCCCAGACCGGCTCTCGCGATCTTTATACAACGAGCGAAGCTCATTCGCACTCCTCCCTTTAACTTACCTACCTCACGCTTCCTTCAGCTTCTTCACACTGTCAATATTAATTTATTGCTTCCCTGCCGCGTAAGTTTCATCTCTTCAGTCTACGAGGCTGTTTTTAATCGACGCCAAGAGTTCGCTAGGGTTCCAGCAACGTTTTTTCTTCTTCGAGAAAACTCATGTATGGCCGTCGTGTCCTATCCCTCGTTGATACCTTCTCGCTTTCATCTTTACCTTTACCTTTACCTTTACCTTTACCTTCTTCACCTTATCGAGAGCGTGCAACTCTCTTCTCTAACGAGTCACTGCCAGTCATTCGGCCGAGTTCCAATTAGGTGAGAATTGGCTTTTGAGCCACTATATCCACAGACAAATACATAGATACTATAATTGAGTAAGGGCCTACCTAAGGGCTTGCTGATACGAGTCTTGGAGAAGTTGATCGGTATCATGATACTCGATAGAATGTTACACACCGAGCTATCCCTTATTCTTCGATCGTTGCCTGCAAAATATTCGCCCTCCCAGCAAAGCCAATCATACTATACATTGTACGTATATCCTTTGTATTATGGGAGGTTGGCCAGTGCTCGAGAAGTTCTACTGGTACTAATGCAGACCGGCATGTAAAGTAGACTCTCGACATGTCTATGTATATAAGTACATACATAGTATAGTATGGAAATCTATTAGGCACTGGCGGCGATGGCTTCCAATCAAGTGTGGAGGTTCGCGTGATATGATGACATGAAGAATTGAGAATAATTTCATAGTCAAATCTAATGACGGGGGAAGCGTTTGGCTAGGGTTTCAAGTGTGTGAGTTAATAACAATTATTAGGAGGTAGTTGGATGGCTTCTCGAATATCGAAGGAAGGAATTATGTAGGAGGGGATTAAGGACTAAGGATGGTGAACGGTGCGCCGGCTCACGATTCAGGGATTGAGCTCTGCTTGGCTGGCTGGCTGACTGGCTGGCTGGCTCCAGTACGATCAAATCGGAGTCTCTTGCCTGATTTTGATGCATGCAAAGTACGAATGAATAATTGATGATCCAGGATGGCCCGACGGTAAACTCGTCCTTTGCCACGGCAGCCGCTTTTCACGGATCTGAGAAGCGCTAAAATGGAGGAGACCGACACGTGCGCACACTTCCGCTTTCACCGGTTCGCCTTGCTTTGCGCGCATTAATATAAATTAACAGACAGGGCTCAGTTTACGCAAACTCCGGATTGCGCGCTTCCTTTCCGAACTGCGAACTCATCTTCAACTACCTTGTATTTGGAGCAATGCAGCCAACTATTTCTTTTCCTTTTTTTGCTTGATCCGCGCTCGCATTTCACGCGTCTCGTCGCTTCCTTGCTTCCTCTTCCTCTTCCTCTTCCTCTTCCTCTTCCTCTTCCTCTTGAATCTTGTAATTCGTTGGTGCAATATTATGCATGTTGCAAGTGAGATTGGCCCGATTCTCTATGAGGATAGAGTGGAGTGGTGGAGTTGGGAGAAGAGGTCATTCGGTGTGTATTCTTGGCGAGATGTGGCATCTTCCGTCACCGTAACAGGTGTATCGTGCTCATGTGCATCAGCTTTCGCTTTGGCGGTGTTTGGGCAAAAGAAGTGAGAGCGGTGTATGCAGCTGAATGTTATCAGCGTGAGGCTTGCTAGGAAGGTAGATACACGGCACTCACAATCAGCCTGGTTTTTCCAAAGTCTGTGGTAGACTGGTGTCCCTATTATATCTTACTATTCACGCGTACCTCAAACGAACGAGCCCACTACTGTACTCTTTCATTCGGTGCTAACAAGCCGGCAAAGCAAAATACCGGCTTCCACCACGGCAACCTGCTATTCATGAAATATCAGTATATACTCTTTTGAAAAGGGTAGGCAAGTTGGCACGATCGAACTGACAAGAGGTCCTCCATAGTCTGTGTGAGAAATAGTTGAAGTAGAAAGAGGAGGAGCGCCCCAGTCCCAGGGAAGGAAGTTGCCAGTTGCCAATTGGCATTGTCTCTCAATTCGGTTCTAATGTAGGCTGACAACAAACACTCTGCTACTCGAAAAGAGAGTAGCGTTGCATGGCTCCTGGCCTGCTAACTATTTCAGCAGCGCGGACTCCGCAGCTGTCCCACAGCCGTCCCGATACGCATAGATACATACATACGGTCCAACAATCTCGCTGATCCGCCGAACCTGCCCTCCAGCAACCAACCATATTACACTAGATATGTGCGTAGATGATAAGTGAAGGTACAGTTGTAGATATTATAGAAGGTAATGGCCGACCGGGTGGCAATCGGTTGAGCAGGACCAGCCGGCCAAGTTCCCTTTCGCTTTCTGGCCGGAGCTGAGACGGGACGACTAGCCATAAATAGTTGTTTCGCTATTCCTGAAGCGGGTAACGGGCCGCGGCATAGTGTCTGAGTGTGAAACATGGGGCGGGTGGGCGAGCGGACGGCCGAGCGTCTCCAGCTCTCTAGTCTCTACGACCTACCATCTACCTCCGCTGCCTCGACATTGAAATATACACTTTCCAAGTAGCAGATGATGCAACACCTCCAATAACCTTTCTCCTCTCTTCACTCATCTCCCTTGACTCCCACTCGCCCCTTCCCATTCTGCCTCTCCTTTCTCCTGGTACCGTCAGTCCGATCTTCAAGACAATATTTTCTCACATTTTCAACCGATTGTCACATCTCTGTAAGCACCTAAACCTAAGCAATAAACAGTCCCTCGGCCAGGTTGGCTATTGTGTGGCCGCCACTGTAACAATTAAGTGAAGAAAACTAGCAGGATTGCTGCTCCTCTTGTGGAACGAGTGAACGGCTATCTTTAAGAGAAAAAGCCTTGTTAAACGCTTGGTACTCGAGGCAACAAAAATGATTCGCCGAGGAAACGGCCAGCTGAATTTGCAGGAGGTAAAGCTTGCGGCGGGTTCTCCTGGAAAAGACGGCTCTCGTTCCAGCGGCAAGATTAAATTTCGCAGTGACATGAAAAATGTAAAATGACTGGAACAGATTCGGGTGAAAACATTCCCTGCCATTTATCTTATTAAAGAAGTTTCAAGCAGTTTTTACCTCCCTCCAGTCTCTCCCTTAGTCGACAGAGTTAAACTGCTTTTAACTCGCCTCGGAGAATGGCACAAGGACATTAGTAAACAATTAACGAGAATTATTCTTGAGGTCTACGTACGATAATAACTCTGTTTCCAGGCTCTGTGAATTATGAAACTAGATTGGTGAGACGGCGTAATGGGACCACGGTGATTTCACCGCGAATTCTCTCAATGATTCCGTTACCGATGTTCTGGCAGTGATTTTATGTAACTACTTGCATAGATTGTCGGTTCAGACCGGAAGAGTTTCTGGGCTGGCCCTCATTTTTCACGGCATATGCCATACGGGATGACTTGTGCTTGGGTTATTGCTCGTCGCCTATTTCAAATCTGATCGCGAGCAAGATATCGCGCGCGAAAAAAGACAACAGCTTCGTAACGGCTGATAGAAATCGAGCGATGCAGGGGAGGTTGCAGGTTGCGAGCTCGCGGCCAGCAAAGAATGATGAATTTTTATCTGAATTGTGCTGTCTGAATGTTGCGTATTGTTCTGCGGCCAAATTGCAGCTTTCCTATACATCTACAGCATCTGTGTAAAGGAGAGACATTAACCCAACAGACGTTAATCCATCACTGGCGTCACACGTCGCACCAGATGTAATTAAGACGGTGAGGCTTACAAGTGCCGCGCGTTAAATATGAAAGTACGCGCCACTTTGACTAACCGAAGCTTTCGTACGGAGAAAAGGTCACGCGATGCCTGGCAACTCTTTTCTTACTCTTATGCATTATCCAATCTACATACATATCTCTCACGATATCTCTACATATTCTAGATTCTAGTATACATATCTTTATGAGAGGCTGTAAAATGCGCCATCTCTCTCGGGGAAATCTATCCAAAGAATTTTGCTAGAAACCCATAAATCGCTCCCTTGTATAAAATTCTTACCAAGTTCCGGCGTTGATGAATCTTTTTGATGGGGGTTCGGAGGCAGAATTTAGGGGGATATCTTACCTATGTAGCGTTGACCAACTACCGTACTATCGATGCGCTAACCATATCAACTGCTTACTCACCAGTCCTCAGTTCATTCTGAGCCGTTAACTGTTCGATCGACTAGTTGGAGCTTACGCCAATGTCTCCTTCCACAATAATTATAAATCCCATTAAACCTTCGCTTTCTACCAAATCTATTGGACAGAGTATGGCCAGAAGCAGTATGGCCCTTTGCCAGAAATACATATCTATATACATACATATAGTACTATGTAAGTACGTACTCACCTATTTCATATCCTAGTGAAGAGAAGCTCCCTCAATAAATGACGTTTTATTCGGGATGCTTTGACCATTCACTATTGACTTACGACACTCTTATAGATATCCATCTATTCTAGTCTAATAGATAATACTACGTACAAGGATTAAAAAGATTATGCCTCTTGCAGGAAATTTGAAGATGTTTCAAAAGTTTTTCTCTCCAATGGATGAGACGGGTGAAATAATCCCGTCCTTTCTTTTCTTCCCTGGAGTGAACGAGAGAGACAGAGAGTAGGGAGCGCAAATGGGTTGTTTAACAGGGATAGATAAATGAATGCGATCGACTACTGGTTCGTCAAGGCTTAAATAAGTAGGGAAGGGGTGGAAGGTGAGCGGCCTCTCTCGATTATTACCGACGTGGCGCGACACGAGAGAACGAGACTCGATCAGAAGAGCCAAGATCCTTTGAAGGCGAAGGAACGCGCCTGCGAGATTGCCATGCGAACGAACGTGTGCCTTCAAGTCCTACTTTGCAGTAAGTTCATTTCCACACGTTCAATGGAACGCCTGATCATTAGATAAACCAAGTTTTCCTCGCCTCCGGCCAACTTCCTCGCGCCTCTGCGCTCTGCTTCTCTTATTAGGTTACTTGTGATACTCGGTCCGTTGAAAAATTTACTCACTCCATTCTCGACTTCCAACTATGCAAAATGTATTTATGCCGTTGAGTAATACCCGCCGAGAGCAGAGAAAACTGCCTGGAAAGTTAGTTGGGGAGCTTCGAGCTATCAAACTCTCGTCCGTGCGATGCTTATTCTTCCTTGATTCTTCTTGCAACTTGCCACTGAGACGCCAAACCTGACTTTCCGCTATACATACTACAATTACATGGCAAATTGCTTGACTGTGGAAAGGTTGTGCGGTGGTGCGGTGGTGCGGTGGTGCGGCGGCGCTCGGTTGTAGGTCGGTTTTCTTCGGGTGATATTCCTATGAATAGGTCTCCAACATTTCCTGCCATTTTATTCGCGGTTCAAGCTCCACCCTAATCCCTTGCATGGTACTACAATCAATCTCTCGCGCATTACAACGTCACTTGCCTCTCAACCTCCAAGTTCCAACACACTCAATTGTCCAACTACCAGCTTTTCTAATTAAATCGAGCACGCGATCCGGATCCGGCCCAGTCGTATCGCGAAGCCAAGTTTCTCCAACCTCTAATTTTCATTAATAACTCGATTTAGTGAGTGTTGCTTTGGTCTTGATAGCGCGCCTTCCATGCCAATGCACGAAATTTCGCGGCACAGTCTTACCACACCGAGAACCCAATTCCACCAAGCAACACCATAGATATTAGGCGAAAAAAACTTGGAACGAGCCCCTTTCCGTATCAACGAATTTACCGCTACCATGCTAGTCACCTGCCCTCTTATCTGCCACTATCTTGCTCATTATTCTTCTCATCCGACATCTCGCCTACCACTTATCCAAGAAACCTATTTTATTGAGCGCCAAACTATTTTATCCACTTTCCACGCCGGGCAAACATACTTCAACTTTATTCCGAGTTAATATTACGCGAAGCTCATTTCGTTCGCCTCAAGTCTCTGTCAAGTTTTGATTACCTCTCTATTCAATTAAAAGGAATCCATTTCCCTTTAAAAGTTTCCACTACCTGTTACAATATCCGAATATCCGGGAGGTTGGATATTTCGATTTTTTATCCAATATGAAAATGGCTCTACGAAATCTCTAGTAAAGAAGCTCAGATCAGATATCTATCTCATCCACATAGACTAGCTAGATAGCTAAAGCATCTATGATCTCATAAATCTCTATAGCTAAATCATTGCTCATCTGGAAATGGAAGAAGTAAAGTTAGACGGCTGTTATTGAAAATGTTGCGAGTGCAAAGAGACTTTTCGAGAATGTACTATATTGATACTTGTTCGGTTAGCTAACTCACCAATCTGAAGATAGCCAGCCAAACAAATGCGTGCTATCGTACAGCTTTACTACATTCGCTACACCGCTCTACTCACAATTAGCGGTATCACTATTCTCACTATCGAAGTAAATAGTTGGGTCCTTACCGTACACTGGTGGCTCCAGTGGCGCTTGATAGCCTTTGGTCATCAGTAACTCTCTGTCATTATCAGCAAAAGCGGGAGCATCAAGTATGAAGGAGAGAGCCTCCGCGGAAGTCCGATTTTCAATTGGCCTTAGGAAAGTTCGGCCAGGAGGAATCGGACATGGCTCTGATCGCAACTTTGTTACGTGACACTTTTTCGCAGGTTTGCAAGTCTCCCTTTCTCATCTCATCTCATCTCATCTCATTCTTTCTCTCTTTGGCACGAATTGACGGGCGCTGCCGCTCGTTGCAGGTCGGAAGCTCGGAGCTCGAAGCTCGGAGCTCGGAGCTCGGTAGGGAGATGATTGGGTGGTCGGGCAGGAGGAGTTGTCGCGAATATTCAAGGACCAAGGAGTTGCCGGCTGCCGGGAGAGTTGGTTGACGCAACGAGGTCGCGCCGTGCCACGCCACGCCACGCCACGCCGCGCCGCGCCATGTGCCTTCTATGCAATGCAAACGTTGTTGCCGAACTTCCGTAGCGTGACATGCGTCAGCATCCGGTTGAGTACTCTTTCGCGAAGCTCGCTAACTCTGTTAGCGACTCTCAAGATAACTTTGATCTCAACTCGGCCGCCTCCCTGTTCGCGCTCGTGCTTCCGCTCCCGCTCCCGCTCCCGCTCCCGCTCCCGCTCCCGCTCCCGCTCCCGCTCCCGCTCCCGCTCCCGCTCCCGCTCCCGCTCCAGCGCACTAGCCCCCTTCAATCGCCCAACCCCACCCCTTCTAGTCGTGTTTATTAAATCTCTTCACCATTTTTTGACTGAATTACACGCTGAATTACTATTTGCCTTGACTCCGCTCGTAAGAGGACTGCGAGCCTCTGGGATTTCCTCCGCCGCGCTCCGCACGCCGCAGAGCCAGCTCAAAGTAATTTTAAGAGTTTGATTTTTAAGGGGGTTGCCGGAGCAACTTGCAAAGGGTAAAGGAATTAAATGTAAATCGGTCCGCAATCACAGGTTGTGCTGGGCTCAGTGCTGGCAAGCCTCTTGAATTAATTGCCAAAGCCTTTGAAAGGATGGCGACGCTTTATCAAACCTTCGGATGAAATGAAACCTGCAAAACAGTGATTTATTAAATAGAAAAAGCGTCCATTATGGATATTCTTGCAAGCAAAAGTAGCAAGCAAATGATTTTACAGGGAGAAAGGCAATTTCTTAGAGGCAGGAGAATCATTAGACAACGAGTGGAATGGTTGGGGTGAGAAGAGCGCCCGCTCGGTAAGCATGTTTTCAAGGTCTAATTACGGAGTATACTGTACACTTCTTAGTTTAGAAGGCGAAATAGAGCATTTCTTTCCGACACAATTCACCTTGCATTCTAGAGTTTTTCTTGTCTTTTCTCTAACTGCCCCCTTCGTACTTTTCCTGTAGATTCATACGAGACACAGAGAACCCTAATTAGTTTTAGGAGTTGGGTGCAGGCAAGCAAGCAAGCAGGCAAGCAGGCAAGCCGGCGGACAGTAGAGATGGATTAATCTGAGAAAATTCCGCGGCGGAATGGAAGTAGAGTGCGAAGCATGCGAGGTGGCAGGATTTTCGCAGGTAGGAAATGTCGCTGCTTTGGCATGCAAGCGGTGTACCGTTCGCAAGGTGATATTCGTAATTCCGTCGACGTTGCCAGAGTGGTGCAGCGGGGAAGGTAAAAGGGTAAGGGTGAGGGATGCCAGAGGGGTGGAATGTGGAATGGGGCTGAGTAAGGGAGGACGAGGACGAAGGCGACGACGAGGGCGACGAGGGCGACGGGGACGGGGACGAGCGTGGGGCTGTGTGCTGCTGGCGACAGAAACTGGCGCAAGCCTATTACATGCTATCGGAGTGCATTATGTTTCACGGAGGCGGAGAACCTCTGCTGGATGAAGATGTAGGAGATTGTAACCGTAATACCATAGTTCTAAGCATGAAACCCGCACGTGCCACGGATCTCTCACTCTTCTGGCCCTCCGCTCCCCGCTCCCCGCTCCCCGCTCCCCACTCCCCGCTTCCCGCTCAATCCTCTTTCTTGCGAGGTAGCCCACCCCCCACCGATGGATATTAACGTACCCTGCCTTGGCCCGCCCCGCCCCTGCCTCACACCTGCCTACGGCCTACTCCTACCGCTAATACCTGCCATGCAAATTCGCCTCTCCAGCCTGCCCTTTATACCTAGAATTCTCCTAATTTAACTACTACCACTCTTCCCAACTAAATGCATGCTTTGCTTACACTCCCAAGTCCGGCTGGGACCGGCCTGCTGGCTTTTTTCTACATTTAGCCTAATTTTTATGAGCCACCTTAACACGAAGCTTGCGCGCAAGTAACGCCTTCTCATCACATTTCTTGCTTCACCGTGATTCCTATAGTTAAGAGATTTTTGGTTTCACAATGAACATGCTTCTCTCGAAGAGTTAGCCTATACTTGGCAGTAAATTGGGCCAATTATTATTGAGATAATACAGCTAAATCCCGAGCCATAAGTGAGTGTAAACTGTGTAAGCCCGACAAACAAATCGCGGCAAGCAACGCGAAAGTTTTTGAGATTTTGAGAATTTGACGGTGGTTAGGTTGCAAAGTCCTAAGTGGACTTGTAGGCAACACTTGCTGCGGAGATGGCGAAGCTAGATACACAAAGAGGCATGCTCTCCAAGTTGCCTCGACCATTGTGAGTAGTAATGTTACCGGGGCACGGATACGGATACAGCCGGCAAAAATAAGCCATTAGAACACACTGGCGCCTACACATTGCGCACAGCTATATCCTACACCACCTAGGACTTACACTCATACAACTATTAGCCAAAGTGACCGCCGCGCCGACGCCGCACTGCTTCTAATACTAGAGAAAATTTATGCAAACCTACAGGGAAGAATGACCCCGTGCCTGTAACTAATAGACACTCGAATCTAAAAGAAATCCGTTGGAATGTTGCTGACAATCTGTTCATTGCAAGTGTTGACATATTCGACTCCATTAGGATCCACTTGCCGAGGGAACAATTGTATGTACGTTGCTATGTGTCGAAAGCTGTTGATAGTCCAATGTCCCGTGGCACATCAACTGTTCCCCTGAGGTGTTAGCCCCAAGGCTACCAGTCCACACACTCTCCCTCTCCCTCTTCCTCTAGTCAGCGCTTCCCCATTCTCTGCAATAGAGGTGAAACCCGAGGAAAGTTTCGCTGCTACTTGTCGGCATCGTTTCACAAACGGTCGACTCGGTGCACCATTTCTCAACGTTCGCGGACGTCAAAGAGAGAGAGAGAGAGGGGGGGGGGGGGGGGTAATAATTTCGCAACTGTTTATTAGTCTAAGAATATTAAAGAGCCGCTGCAAAGAAAGCCCGACAACCTTGTAATTCTTGAGATAAATGTGACTTATGAATTGAGTTGATGTTTAATTCATACAATTTCTTAGGATATGTATATAAGGGGGAGGTAAGCGATAGCCGGTACTCGGCTATCCTTAGTTCGACTGTGGAAGAGTGTTGAATTTACTTTGATATAAAGGGAGTAGCGCGCGAGAGAGGAGAGAGGATGGTCGATATCGATGGAGTGGTGTGGGGAGGAAGTAAGATCGGGATCGGGATCGGGATCGGGATCGGGATCGGGATCGGGATCGGGATCGGCGTCGCTGGAATGCCGAGGCACGGCGGCGAGCTCAGGTTGACGCGAGGAGGGATGGTCTGGCTGAGGTGAGCTGAGATATTCTGAGATAAAGGCTTAATAAATTAAAAGCCTTTCTTGGTAGGCTTCTGCGTCACTTAGCGTCGATCTATACCACGATAGAGTAGTCTCAGCCGATTGGCACTGCGACAACATCGATTTTATCCACAAAAGGAATAGCTGGAAGATCGCGCCGTAGGATTTTCTTTCTTCATTCATGAAGAACCGCGAAACTTTCGACGATTACTAACACTGATACTCCGATTAAATGGTTAGCACTGAAGAATGCTAGTTGGGCTGGATGCGATATTTAGTGCGAGAAGCCGTCGGCTCGGTACGGATGCGTCTAGTTCGAGGGCAGAGCTTTAATATTCTAAAGTAGTCTGCTTGCTTGTAACTTACATCGCGGAGGCCCTGCCAAGTTCTCATTTAGCCGAGAAATTAATTGATGTAATTTCTAATTGTAAGTCACGGCAACGACACTCTTTAACAGAGAACGCAAGGTAGGGCGCAACGTAGGGGCCAGAGGAGTTGCTTCTTCAAAAAATGTTGCTTCCCTGACTCGCATAGTAAGTATGGCTCGCAAAGAAATACTTAATTGGATTCAGAAAGGAGGAAATGCAGAATGGAAAGACCAGTTGCGGGAATTCCATGTAGCCGACGACCTTAATTAGTCGCGTCGTTCTGGCGGCAGACGTGGCGACCGGCAGCGTCTTTGATCCTACTTGAAAACGAACTGGCAAAGTGAAAATTATTCCAATCATCAACTTGCCGTCCCTGACCGCTAAAGTGATTCTGCCCACGACGACACTCCAACCAAACTTTCCTCTCTCCTTCACGACGTCTCTTCTCTTTCTCCTTGGGCAAAACTACAATAAATCCGAGTAGAAAAGATTGGGACTGAACCAAACTAAAGCAATCTTGGTAAGGAAATAGTCTATTTTCGATACCGATGTACTTTCCTGCCTTTACCGACGCCGACTTGTGCATCAGCGCAATAGCCAACTTATCTTGAGACACAAATTAATGCAGAATTTCGTCATGTATCGGCTATACTAATTCCGTTCGAGTGGCAAAAATAGTTGAGGGGCGAGAGAGAGAGAGAGAGAGAGAGAGAGAGGGGGGGGGGGGTGAGATTGTTTTCGACGAAGTGAGGAGAATGAGGAGAAGGATCGAGTTTGTTGGAGAGTGCGGAGGGTTAATAGTGCCGTAATGTTCCGGGGTGGTGTGTAAGGAGCAGTTGCAGTGCCGTGCGGTGTAAGTTGCGGCTAAGCTATATGTATCCTGCGAGTTCCTTGACGGTGGTGTAGGGTGGACGCGTGCACATAAGTACACAGAGGAAACGGAGAGCAAATGTCGGATGAACACTGCTCCCAGGGCTGGACTAGACACTCTAGCGTAAAGTAATCAAGCTAATTGCAACCTATCCACTACGCCGAGCCAGAATGCGTCCATTCGTATGAACGACCAATATACAACGCGCCCTTCTAGCAAGTTCTCCGCTTAATCTTTACCTGTGCTTTCCTCCTTCTTGAATCAAGAATGAAGATTAGCGCTGCCCTTGCTCAGGATGGTATTCTTGCAACTTTATAGATGAATCGAGCACACCCAAATGCGTTACTTGCAATCACGGGATGAAAGCTCAGGTTTGATGAAAGATTTTCTCCGCGGTAAATATTTAAGGCCGACTTGATCGAGCGCATCCAGCCAAAAGAGGAACTCGCCTGGGCCAAACTATTAAGATTGCATTAATCTTTTTGGAGGAGCCGGTGGACTTTTCGCAATTGTCTATTCCAGGTGTGTACGAGAAAGAAGCGCGCGGTCCTCGAAATAAAGAGGGCCTCCCGCTGCTCGGTACACCGGCACGTTGTACCACTCGATTTTCTACAAAACAAAAATGAAAAGAGGAAAAAAGGACAGCGACATGCATGCAAATTGGCAAGGCAACACGGCTTAGCCCGCTACGGTATCGCTCTATCAAGAATTTCCGTTCACGATGCAAAGCGACAATGCCGACTGGGAAAAGGCTTTTTCGCCAAGACTACGTAGATACAATAGTACATACTGGCAGACGTTCTGTCGGATTCGCTCTCCTGGGCGGCGCTACCTCGATACTTGGACAATTCTCTTCCTCCAGTTCTCTTTCCCTCACTAATAATCACAGCCTGATTTTCATCCTTGACCCTCCGGTTTCATCTCAATTCCTCGATCGAAAGCGCTCACATGCTCACATCTAACGCTTTCTCCTATAGATTTCTAGAAGTGGCAGGCGTATACAGCTTTAGTTTGTCTATGTCTATACTAGTGCAGGCTCGTTTAAGCTTCGGCAGTGTCATCCGCGCCGCTCGGCGCCGCTCCGCTCCGCCCCGATGATATCGCTGATACAGCGGTTTATACACTCTCTATCTAGTCATGAATTAAACATACGCACGAATTGTGTGCGCAGGTTTAAACTGACGCATCCATATTAAATTTCGAAGTTGCGCAGAGAAGCTGAATAACGAAAGAGTCCGCGCACTTGTTGTTATTCCTCCTCTAACAAAGGTTATTGCAATGGCAAATATTGGGGCTCGTGCGCCACCGAACCGGCCTTTCTGCTACAAGCCCGGGATAGTCATAGCGGCGGCCGCGTCGCGTCGCATCGCCAATGCCTAACTACTTCCATAGATAGACTATTGATGATTAATTGATGATTTTTTGTCGAATTGCAGCTGTAAGAAATAATGTGGGAGCGGTTTAGGCTCTTGAGAGAGAACGCGTTGAGAAAGTAAGTAGAAGATGGTCTTGGGGTGGAGAGGTGCGTGTATGTACTTACATAGTTGGTGTCGAATTGGGCCGTTGGGCCGTTGGGCCGTTGGACCATTGGGCGTGTGGTAGGTGGAGAGAAGGAAGGAAAAAGGGTTGGGCCATGCGAAGATAAAGAGAGAGGGTGCTAAATGATTTTGTAGGAAAGTAAGTATCAGCTGGTTAGATAAGTATGCTGCTAGGTATTTGGCAAAAAAGGGAGAAACTTAAGGAAAAGAAAATGGTGTGGAGGCAAACGAGGATGGTGGACTGCGCGGCAAAGGGACAGGAATGCTGAGGAATTGCGGAAGCAAAGATATGTAGTAGTTAAATACTATGTTAGAGGTACAGCTGCCTGCCTCTACGTACAATGTACTTACATAGATGGAGATACAGAGATAGCCAGGTTATTGGCCGGCTGGTGCACCGCGTACCCGGCACAATTAATCCAGATTGTAGATGGGAATGAACGAGCAAAGATTTAATATTATACCAGTTACATTTTAATATCAGATCCCATATTAAAGCGAACTTGCCGGCGCGCAACCTACTGCATACATTTAATATAATATTATAGATATTGGACACGCATACATATTACATACATACTTAGATGCATCTATGCCTCGATGCCTCCATTTATGATGTATGTACACACCTGACTCATCGGGTCTGCTTCAGCTGAAATAAATGTTGCCTTGTTTCTTGGCAGAGTCGAGTGAAACTAACGATAGTTTAATGAGAAAATGTCACTGCACCACTCTATATCGTCGGCTACTAATTTCCCCCTCGTTCCAACAAAAGCAGCAATTGCATTCTTCCCGTCAACAGGGAAGAGTCATTTCTTTCCATTTCGTGGGAAATCGAGAGCCACTCGCTTTTTACAGTTTTTACCACGATAGAAATCTAAAACATTTAATAGAGATGATCCTCTAGCAATATACATATAGATCTGTAAATATATCTGTAAATATATCTGACAGATATATGGACAGATGGCTGGCAACATATGTACATACATAGTATATGTGCATATACATTCACCAAGTTCACATTTCACATAATTGTAGAAACGATCGGTTCGGTGGGATTTACAAGAGGGCTTCAATTTGGCAAGCACCTTTCAAATCTGTCTTTTTCCATCATTTTTCAGTTTTATGCAAGAAAATTCGGATTGGCTGATTGGCTGATTGATGAGAGACGATAGGGGAAGGGACTGATATCGATTGGTTCATTAGAATTTAGCCTGAATCGAAAGGCTGACCAGCCACCGGGGTAGACGATCGACCGAAAAGACGCTACGCAATTGGCAGAAGCCGGGGATACCTTCCCAGTATGTAATTCATTAGACATAGACGAACGTACAGTAACGTCGCGTCGGAGCGGGATAGATACACAGTTAGATATCCGCAAACCTATCATAGCTATCATACGTAGCTTTTATGCTTATAGTTGCCGGCGTTTCAGTCTGGGCATTTTCAGAAACTTGGAAAAATAATGCCCAATCTGTATAATGTGGAGGGAGGGAGGCCGAGGCTGAGGCCGGGCCAATTAGCTCCTAAAAGGGAACTCAAGGCAACAGATCAATCAAGACATTGTTTCCGATCTATAGTTGCTCAAGCTCGTACGTGTCTAGCTAGAAACACCATCGGATCTTAAATTGCATGGATGGCTGTCAATATAACATTTTCATTCAAGCATGAGATCGCAAGCTTTCTCAACCGTTGGCAGGCGTGTACTCTATGCCAGGCTGATTCCTCCAAGCTAACAAGCCAAGTGTAGTGCGTCTCTTTGAAAATGTGCTCCAAGTAAATTGAGTGTGGCTGCATTTCTGGGGGTTTCGCGAGTACCCGTATAATGGGAAGTATGTGAATTCATATTCAGCGCATCGCGTCTCGTCTCGTCGCGTCGTATCACCGTGCTACGCTACGCACCGAGTGGAGCGCATTTCTCCATGATCCAGTGCGTTTCTCGTTATAATAACATCAAATATGAATGAGATGTAGCAAGCCGTACTCTCTTCCTAAGAAGAGGAAGGAAATGGTGCGCGAGTACGAGAAATTGTATTCGCGCGGATGAATCTGCCAACGGGTAGATTCAGCCCCCGCCCCGTCGGGATTGCATATAAAGCTGCACGATATCTACGAAAGTGCTGCTTACCGCTGTCTCCGCAGCGGTTAACCGCTAGTTCAGCATCTATTATGCACACTCTGTTGAGGTTGTACCAATTGTTCCTTGCCGGACCAATGATTGACACACCTTGGCTATGGATGCAAAACGAAAATCATATCTCTATCGGCCAATTAGGTTGACAGAAGAATCTCGAGCAAGTCAAGAGAGTTGACGCTTTCGAATCTACGTATTTACGCATGTTACTTGGCAACTTGGCAAATTGTCAGCTTGACATGCTTGACATGCTTGACAATGAAAATAAGTAGGATATTACATATTAAGCTAGGATCTGACAATATTCCAAAGGAAAAAGTGTTCCATCGACGGGACAAGTATGTCTAAAGAGAAATCCTCCTATCTTACGTGGTGGTCAGCAGAATATTACGAGCCGCGCCAGATGATACATAAGTAAGTAGATGGTAGATGTATCTATAGATATATCTATATACCGAGTGGCCAAGTCATTTTGTCCGCGGGGCAAGCGCTTCTGGTAAGGGTTGGACGTCCGCTTGACTTATTATAAGTTTCAATTGGGCTAGAGAGAAGATTTTCCGATTGAGATAAACTAAAAGTGGTTAGGGCGCACGCGTAGGGAAGCTAATCCAATCGGGCGTGTTTTTATGCTTAACGAAGCTAAATCCAAGTCTTGGTGAAGAGGAGCCCAATTTACAGAAAGATGCGCTGAAACTGCGAGAGAACAAAGCTCTTGGTTCTTAGGAGCATCCTGTTACAGTGGTAGCTCTGTAATCACAAGTTCGGCAGGCTCTGTCTTTAGCCCGACATTGCACCGGGCGTAATGGCCAGACCAACAATCTAGAACAAGTTTGGACGTTGGACTCGGCCAAGAGGAAAGGAGGCAGGTAGCTCGGTACGCGGTACGCGGTACGCGGTACGCGGTGCGGTTCTATCCAACCAGAAGGAGATAGGGTTGATCTTGCCCCGGTAAACAACATCCCCATTCCTCCCAAAATTCGGCAGGTCCAATTTATTCCCTTCCTCGGCCGTATTATGTCTATCAAAGCTATCAGGTAGTATGTTCAAACTATCGTAAAATGTCAATAATTGAGAGGACTTTATGATGTCGAGCCGGCGGTAAATCTCACCCGAAGAGTGACGAGATTTATACGGCCGAGGATTTCGCCGTGTCATTCCTCGACTAGCTCTTACATAGGAGCAGGCTATTTTATGACTTATGTATTAGAAGAAGAAAGGAGTAGTCTGCTCCTGACGCTATGCCAAGTCCAGAGCGGTCCGAACTCCGAGTCCAAGGGGATCCCAGCATACGGCACGTTCTACCTTCGCCAATTAAACTACATCTTGACAAATCTTCTCCAGCCTTCTCTTTCTAAATAGCTCGATAACGTCGAGTACGCCTTCGCAACTTACTATTTTGGGAAGGGAAACAGAGAGGTTTGAATAGTCCGTGCCGACGGACACCCTTCATCCCTGCTGGGTGCATCGCCCTCCAGGTAGCCCTCCAGGTAGCCCTATCTCGAGGAATAATAAACGTAAACATTCCAACAAGAGAGGACAATGCTGCCATTGAATATGTTATTGCCGGTTATCACGCTAGAAGCAAGATCAGCGATTAGATCGTGGCGTGGTAGAATTCGGTGGCGAGAGGCAGGCAGGGTGACGTTGAAGGAGTCAGAGAGAAATATAAACCGGCAAGCATGACATTCGGCCATTTTTCCTAGAGCGATAAGGTACGCTGAAGAGGCCTAAGGATCGTTTATAAGGTGCGGTAAGGGTGTTGATTAAGTTGGTAGCATGCAAATCGTTCATTGCCCCGTCGCTTTCTAGCGTCCTCCGTTGCGTTGCGTTGCGTTGCGTTGCGTCGCGTTACGTTGCGTCGCATCGCGTCCCTTCGCCGTGCCTCGCGCTCTGACCTAGCTCTATCGCGAACAGCCACTACTTTTCTCAGGTAGATAAATCTCCAGGCCTCCAACACCACCCGACTAACCGGCATGGCAGCTTGGTGATGTCGCGCCCTGCTCATGCGCCACTGCACCACCCTCACTCTCACCCTCGCCCTAGCCTTCGAAGCGTGCTCGGGATCGACGTAATTATATGCAATTTATCATACTTGAGGACGCTATCGCGATCACCAGCTGTCAAGCCACGCTCGGGCTGTCCGCGACGGCCGTGTGCGAATGTTCCTGTGCGAGTGGAGCCGATCGTGAGCGCGCCAACGGCAACGCCAACGCCAACTCACCTCGGTCAAGCCACCTAGTTACCCGACACACACATAGCTATACCGCCATCATCATCCTGGCCACATCCTGGCGTCGCCGACAACTGGTACGCACGCACCCGCGCACGCACTTGTCGTCAGCTATGCGGTAGCTACGATCGGTTCAATCACTCAACACTGGGCTCTGCTCTCTCCATCAGGCATTGGTAATCAACTGGTAATTAGCGGTGCCAATTGGCTTCCCTTTTTGTCAGGCATTGGTAAATACGATCGGTTGAAGTGAGCAAGAGGGGCGCCCGCCGTGGAGAAGAATAAGTTGAATGAGACATGCGAACACAGAGTATTGCAGTACGGTCGTTCCGTTCCGACCAGATAGTATGTGAGAGAGCGGATGGCCCTCTCGTTGAAATGGACTAGGAAGAGCAAGGCGTAATCGTGTGGAATTTCCCGGAGATATCCTAAGAAAGTAAAAGAAAAAGTTGATGTATATATATGTTGGTATACCGGGTATAAGTGTCTCTAGGTTGTGGTCCAGCTGCAATGAGGAGTGAAAATTTTCGCGCGCGCGGCTAGCCAGTACGAGCCACGGAGCCAGCCAATAAATTTCCAGGAAGTTTCGTCGTGGATAAAGCGCCGTGCTTTTTCCTCGAGGAAAGTTTCCAGATGCCGAAAAAGCGAAACATTGCGAGGATCGTTTAGTTGGCGGTAAAAGTCTTCTCTCCGGAAATGAGCTGGGTAGACGGCTGGGCGGCGCGGCGCGGCGCGGCGCGTCAGGCCTGCGACTGGGCTCACTTCAAGTCCGATCGCTAAATCCGGCTGTGCACCGAGTACATACTTACTGAGCACCGAGGTAGCAACCAGACCAAGTCTGCCACGGCGAAACCGAAACCGAAACCGAAATCGAAACCGAAATCGAAACACGAATGAGACGAATGACCGGCAGTCGGCTGAACTATTCAGACCAGCTATCCTGACTGGCCATCCTGAGATTCATCATAAGCAAAAAGTAAAAAAGTAGTGCAAAAAAGATTTCAAACACCACGCTTTCTTCCTATGCCTCTTATTAATTTGGCCCGAATTCTCCCCGTTTCACCTTTTTTCGAAGCTTTTCTAACACGCGCACAGCTTTAGCCTTTTAGCCCTATTGGAAGCCCTTTCTTACTCCCTTTAACTAGATGAAGCACTACATATTTAATCCAACGAGCCATCAAGTGAGGAAAAGCAATGAAATTTGTCTGTGACAGTAGTGTTTGATTGTCAAAGGAAATTCGTCTCTGCTCGAAAGTGACGGTGAGGCTCACAATTAGTAGTTGCCTTAGTGTTCGTGTGCCTTGAGGTCGACGGAAACACTCTCTATGAGGAACAAGTTGGAATTCCTGCAGATCTTCTTCGGAAAGAGGATAAACCTTGGAAGAAGCTCGTTGACTGAACTTGAAGAAGGTTGCCTTTTTTTTCTATTCCAGATCCTTTCGCAAGTCCTATCGAGTTTATAGGTATCATTTATCACTATATTTATCAGTGTGACTTGGTGTGTCAGAGTAAGAAAGTCAGCCGCTCTTATATTAGATGTGTATATAAATGTAAAAGATATTTTCCATTGCCATGCCAGTACGACATGCATAGTATTTGCTTTGGCTATCTTGCAAACTGAACGATACTGGTGAATGAATAAAATTATAGAAGTCAATTGATCCGCAACTGGAATGCATAGAGGGGTGAGGGGTGAGGGGTGAGGGGTGAGGGGTGGGGATTCTTTGGGGAACGTGGGCAGAATGATATATTAGCTATAGGAGTGGACGCGGTAGCTGATATACGATATAGATAGATGTGAGTGTGAGTGTGTAGGATGGAGGAGGAGGAGGATATACGGGATGCGATATAGAGTAGACGCTAGAGATAGATAGATATAGTATGGTGTGTGATGTACGATGTGTGAGATAGGGGTCGATAATACCAACCAAGAGGGAATTCGTCAAAAAGGGACCGATCCGATTCCATTTGCTGAGCGTGCTCGGCTATTTAAACGCCAGCGGCCACTGGCCCTCCTATCTCGCATCTCGAAGCTCCCATGCAAACTTAGAGAAGGTCGCGTATGTACTGCAAACAAGCCTTCCACTTTATCCACTGACCAACACCGACATCGGAAAAGCCTCGCTCCATTCACGCGACTCGAACCAGCCCAATTTTATTGCCTCTAGGTCGAGTTGTTTGGCCCGGACCCCGGACCCCGGGCTTCTCTCACTTTTATCCGGATAGCCGAGCTGCGGATCAGCCAATGGTTCGTTCGACCAGAGCGATTCTCCTCTCTGGTTCTAGCTTACCTGGTCTGATGTTTGGTGTCTAGTGTCTGGTGTCTAGTGTCTGGTGGTACCTTGGTCGGGCAACTTGACGCGCCTTCCCTTTCGTACAGTAAACCTCTTGGAATTTGAGTAAGCGCGATGCCAGCAGGATCGAGAGCCGACTAGAATTTTTCACTCTGCCCGGCCAGCAGATTCTTGCTGCCAATGTGCCCGAGAAGTCTGCTTCTCGAGTACGCGCTCCCTCTTGCTCCGTTAACTAAGTTATAACAGTTGAATTAGGCCTATGTCAGGTTGAAACTTTGAGGAAAGAAGGTTGCGAGTAAAGAGGAGAGAAGTAAAGCTCTTTATTTGTATATGTTCAGAATGCTGGCAACTGGTGATCAAGAACGTGAATGTACCAGCGACGGTGAAGGCGGCCGACACGGACTACGTCATCTTGGACTGCGACTACGATCTCGAGGATACATCTAGTAAAGGATTAGTAGTAAAGTGGTTCTTCAATGGGAACGATTTGGCCTACCAATGGATACACGGTCGGGAGCCGCAAGCTGGCGAACTTACCACCAAATACGTCGACCTCTTGTACAAGGCCAGCGACGATCCCTACACCAAGTACCGAGCCATGAAATTGAATAAGCCAGGTATCGACCTAACTGGCGAGTACACTTGCGTCATATCCACTTACGCCGATGAACGTCTTGCCAATGCATCCATGGTTGTTTATTGTAAGTATCACTTTCCCATTTTCCTCTTTATCAGTGCACCCTTTACCCGACTCCTCTTTTAAACTGGCATTGCGCCGCGTCGCGCACACTCCTTCTCCTCATCCTCGTAAAAGCGCACCCTTTTAAAAGTTTTCCTTTCACTCCCTTGGCACTCTCATTCTCGGTATTGTATTCCTGGAGCGTACACCCCGCCCTTTTCCCTCATTTCGACTTACTTCCAATGCAAAATATCTCCTTTCCTTTCGACGAATCCTCGCCGGGTGGTGAGTGGTCTCGGTCAGTTTGACCTGCCTCCGGGACTACTTATTAGCTTTTATCGGGGTTCCGGCTGGGGAATCTTTTCTCTTCGGCTGCAGAACGCTAACTTATAGAATAGGCGATACCAAAATCCGTATGTATGGAGATTCGAGGTTGGGTGTACGCGCGGTTATGTACTAGTAGGTAGGAGGAGGTAGTATGTATACCGACAACTATTAGTTGCGAGTTTTGGGTTAGCGCGATCTTGCACCATCTTAAATACCAAATTCCAGCAAGCGCACGCTACCAACTCTAGCTAATTCTTCCTGATAAGGATTGGTCGCGTGCACTGCGACAGAGTAATTGGGTATGTTGCCCTCCTAAGAGTAATTAAGCGTTAACGACCTTTAACCGAGGACGTCGAAACGATTAGAGTGGCAGATTCTTGGGTGCGAGCAAGTTCATACTAAATTAAAGCGAAACAGCCGAGCAAATTTGGCGAATGTCTCGATCAACTATTCGCAAAGCTAATGCTTTCGAGTCATGCAATGTGATGTAGCTACTCTCTGAATGTACGCTCCTGTTGCACCTTTCATACGCTAGTGTGGCGGTAGCTGATGTAGGCCGAACTCAAGGATGTGCCAATCCGAACGGGAGCCGGAGGATGCGATTGTTAACACGAGACAAATGTGCCGCGGGATGGGCAAAGTATCAGTTAGGCTGAGATGGAGCTATTGAGATGATCGAAAGAGATTTCGTATTCTATTGGGAGTTGAAGATTATGAGGGCTCGGGAGCGAACGAGCCAACAACTGCGCCACTGACCGGTCTTGGCCGAAATCTGAAAGGCCGCGCACCGACCTTTCCTACTCCGAGCACGTGTCCAAAATGAAGTTGAAGCGAAGTAAAAAAGAGTGGAGGAAAGCCTTACTCCTAAGAAAAACTCGATCCCCCACGCGCCAAGCAAAAGCAAGTGAACGTCGAATGTCGAATGTCGAATATCCCTCTGGGAACAATATCAAGACTGTCGGCGCGACGGCGAAATTTCCGCCAAAGTCCTGGCTATCCCTCGGAGTTTCAGGGCCGTGAAACCCAGCTGCGAAATACTCCCAACTTCCTCTCGATCAATGTTCAATGCCAAACTTACCACTACAAAACTCAACTTTCCACTTGCAGACGTTTTAGGATAACATTTCTGTCCCAACTATTGCTTGCGCGAAAGGTGCAAAATCGACGAAATCGCGGTTAATTTCGATAGTCCGGCAATAAAGATAAAGATATTATTAAGCGCAAGTTTCGGGGATTTTAATAAGCAGCTCGTAGAAACCCTCCTATTTCTCCCCTCCTTCTCCTGTCGGCAGTGAGTTCAAGTGTTTCGAGTTGTTTCTGTGGCAGGAGCGCAGGGCCCGGGTAATTTTGTGCTCCTTACTTGGGCAAAACTTTCATTTAGAGATCAAGTTAATCCTCGCCATCAGAGCGGAGCCCGCGACTTGAGGAAACTTTTCGTTACAGTGGACTTGAAACAGCCCTTCCCGTTGTACTCGAGTGCAGTGGCTGCTCAGGCAAAATTAATATCTCCCCTGTTGCAACTTACTCATCCTGATGAAGGATATTCACCTTCAGAATTATGCCGAAGCAGTAGCAGGCCCGGATGGGAACATTTGAATTAAGAGAACGAACGTGGCCGGAGGTGAATCAGGCAGGCAGGGAGACAGGCAGGGAGGCAGGCGGGTTAGTTGGTGCATTTACTTTTGAAATTTGCAATGTCGTAACAGCTGTTATAATCCCGATATAATGGTCTATGCCGCAGGCAGCCAGCCAGCCAGCCAACCAGCCAGCCAGGCATCGTCCTGGACTAGTATGTAGAGAGCTGATAATCTCGAAATCATTAAGGAAGAGCAACATTGTCCCAACGCGACATAATCTAATCTTAAAGGGGACAAGGGAATAGAGCGAAGAAAGCCTATAGCAAGCTTGTTTACCTTTAATGCCTCCATTTAGCTTATTTCCAGATTGGATCTTCTAGAGTAGCTTGAACCTGCTAAAGAATCCTTTCACGGATAATCATAATAGAAAGAGGATATTAGTTGGCCAAGATGGCTAAAGATTCGGTTTGATTCGAGCAAAGTTGGTTCCTATCTATGCAAACGGTTACTCCTTTTCTCTTGGAGAGTTAAAGCGACCTCGACGTAGACGGGCTAGTGCGAAACAAAGCACTCGCGATATGTTACGCTCCAAAGTCGAGAGTTTTCAAGAAATATAAAGGAATCTCAAAGTTGCCCTATTAAAAAACTTGGCCCACTGATACGGCGAGCGCGGGCGAATGCGGGCGAATGCGGGCGCGCGCGCAAGTTGGCACTCTCGCAGGGTACAAGTTGTTGCACTTGCACTCACCCTCCTCCATTCGAAATTCCTTGAAACCAGCGGAGATAGGAGAGAGAGGATTTTCCAGCTGCTTGCTTTTTTAAGGAAGGCTGATAGTGGGGAGCTTTTCCATCGACATGTCGGAGATTAATGGTGAAGTTACTGATGAGGAAGAGAGGGGGGGATACACTAGTGACTTGTTAAACTGGCACAAGTTTCATTTTTACCAGGAGTCTTCCTCATTGGATCAGAGGCTGATTTGTCGAGGGGGGTTAAGTTCGTCATTCCTTTGCGATTACACGCGCGCACCTTGCCTCTGGTCTCTGCCAGCAGTCTGTTTTATCTCTGCCTTTTTTTTCTCCCAGAGTGTCTTGGAGCATTTCTAGGTGAAAATAAAACTTGCTTACTGCGCAATGAAAGGAAAGGAAAGGAAAGGAAAGGAAAGGAAAGGAAAGGACTGGCTTGAGAAACGTGCAACATTATCGCGATAATGCAGAGCGCGGCCAATGCCGCCTTGCACTTCGCCGCCCGACACCCATTACTATTACCTTTTTATTTTCATTGCCTACCCTACGTGTACGCCGACTCCCGGCCAAATATACACTTTCAGGTCTGCCCCTCTCGCCACAGCCACCAACAGGACCCCGTTCCTCTTCCAATACAGTACATAACTAAGTTAACTGCTGAGATTTAGATAGAAGGAGAGGCCAGTAGAGACTAGCGGTGGGAGTCTCTCGACTTTCTGTGCTCTATCGATAGTTGGCCGCGATACTAAACATCTCGGCCTCTTTTCTTCGGGCGTTCATTCTCTCCTGCCTACTGCCAACAAATTCGCCACTTGTACTTACATCTTCCAATCTCTTTCCGCTAATAATATACATGTATATCCGACCAGTTCCAACAGTAGAGAGACTTCTAATTTTATCGTTTACCGACAAGCGGCAGCGAGTTGGGATCCTCGAGAAACTAGCCCAGTTTGATGAATGCGCTTTGCGAGTATGCAGGTTGAGTGCAAGCGCATCTTTTTGCTAGTTTGCCTGTTTTGCATTCGCTCGAGACAAATATTGACTCAGCCTTTTCCGCGGCTATATTCCACGAAATAAATTGGCCCTAAACTTGCCCGTTATCCGGCTGGGATTCCCTCCCCCAGCCCTGTACTACATAGTATTCTACCCGTACTTCCGGTAGTTCGCCTCGATGATTAACAAGGAATGCGACCTTCTTCTTTTCCAGCAACCGAGGAGAAATTCGACCTTATATACAGAAAGAAAACGATCGAAGACAAAGAGGGTGTTGAGATAACCTGCATGGCTGAGGGACTTTATCCCCAACCAACGCTGGACATATCCGTTGAGTAAGTAGTCCTTTCTCGAGAGTTTTCCAGCGCCCTCTAATGCAACCCTAAGCGCGGAGGATGAATATGCATTGGAAATACTCCTGCTCCCCGGTTCGAGAAACCAATCAAGGAAAAAAGACACTTATTTTTGCTCTTGACTCCAAGGAATTAGCCGAGTTTTTAAACTCTAAAGCGGAAACATTGGCGGAAGAAAGAACCGAGGAGTATTCAGACTGAAAACTCTTTGCAATGAAGGGCTATTAAATGAGAGTTACCATATGTTCGTGTTGCAAATAGAAGGGAAAGCAGGGGTATTTCTGGAGTGACGCGTCCCCTTAGCGCTGGCGCGGTGTCGGTGTCGGTGTCGGTGTCGGCCCAACTTGCTAGTGTCTGTATTTAGGTATGCGTTTGCGTATACATACATACATACACATAGGAGAGGGCTCATGAGGATTAGCATGCTCGTGATAAGTTGAGCAAGGTGCGCTCGCTTTCCAGAGGCTTTCCGGAAAAGCAAACAGCCAAGCCGAGCGTTACTCTACGCGACGATGGACTCTACGACATCTTATCACGAACGGCCTTACTGGACGAAGATTTACCGGAACCGGCGGTTGTCAAATGCTTGCTCGGCATACCCAAAGCGAACTACAACGTCTCCCGCAAAACCGTCTACTACCCTGGTCAGTAGCCAATTTTCTTTGCCATGAATTTACTCTACTACTCTACCGTCTCTTACCTTACCTTACTGTAAACGTAAACTTTACCTTACCGGCCACAACCCATCCCACTAGCTACCAGCCAACCTCCACCCTCACCTCGCCTCCCTACTCCTCACTCATGCCTGCCAGTTCTTTTTTCATCCAGCGCGCCGCGCCACTATTATTCTCACCGATCTGGCTGGCACACCTCACACATGCATATCAATGGAGATATGTACTTCGGTAAGAAACATGTGAACCAGCCGTACCAACGACTAATGAAGATGTATTCGTTCTGACAACTCCTTTTCACCCTCCTATCTATGAAATCTCTCATTCTCTCACTAGAATCTTTCTTACCCATTAGATAGATAAAAAGCCAACTAGAACCACCAAGAGAAATAGAGTTGTTAGTAATTTCTTCTGGAAATGAAGTATCAATAAAATGGCGATATCCTTTGGTGGCTACTTTTGCTCAAGTAGCTTTGCCCAAGTGACCACTCTTCTCGGTACTATTAAGATCCTCTTAAAGGACGTTTCAACCGCGGGACTCGTATTTATTCGCGACAGAAGTAAGTTCGTGCGAAACATCAGCTGAAGAAAATCGGATTGGAACATTGAAATACAAAAGTCTTCCGAGAAGCTGGATTACTGTTGTGTCCCTAGCAGGCCACTATAGCCACGAGTTACGCTGATTTTCAACGAATATTCGAGGACTCTCCCACTCCCTCTCCCTCTCCGGGAACACTTTACATAAAGACACGCGGGTTTGTAATAGAACGACGCGAATCCTTCTTCTTACCAAATATTCCTCTCTAGCACCAGCAGCTACTTTATTCAACCGTTGCGTTCCAATAAAAACGCCATCTTTCCGTTTACCAGTACGTTTTATTTGTACCAGTGCCGATTCCAAGGCAACCCTTCATTGAATTACAATGTTCACAGTTTCCTTCAATAGGCGGAGTAATGAATCACCGAATCAAGTTTCGTTAAGACGACTTTTTTGTCTTGGGGATTGATCGCGCAAATGAAAAGAACATTTGGGTTGGCGAGTGTGTTGCGCGATGGACGTTGACAATGTTGAGATTAGAGAATTTTGGTTTATTAGGGCTCTTCCATTATGACTCTGGATTTATGGAGTGTTGTGGCGTGCGGCGTGCGGCGTGCGGCGTGCGGCGTGCAGCCTATAGCGTTCGAGACAGTCAAGGCTGAAGGGCAAGGCAAGGCAGGGCCGAATTCCTCGGAGGATGGATGCGGCAAGCTGCGAGCAGCGACGCAACGTTATCAGGGTTCGGTGTTCGGTGTTCGGTGTTCGGTGTTCGGTGTTCGGTTCTGTCAAGAGGTCAGGGGGAAACCTCGTCAGATTTTCCATCCACCGAAGGCTCCGGTAGCGACTGCTGCCAGCCATAACCCAGCCGTCTACCTTACGCCTGTCGCCTATCGCCTCCGCCCTTTCTACATTGAAGAGCACTTGTTTTATAATCAAACTATCCCCACCGACCACCACTCCTCTCAAGCAATTGCTTGCCAACTCGAAAGAATGTTTTTTAGTCAAGGTTTTACCGAGCAATTCGGGGCTCGGCAGTCGGATTGTCGTCGAGTACTTATAGCTTCTAGCGAATATGACTGGTTAGAAAGAAACAGGAAATACATATTCGAATCGGTCATTATTTCAGAGTTTTTAATTATAATGAGTTGCTGGGCGATAGGTTTCCTGACGAGCAATCTATGTCTCTACATATCTATAGAATAGATCTAGGTGAATCAATTACTAGTAATATATTAGGATGAAATGGTCGTTGGTATAGGGTGGGTGCGGTGAATCGTGCAACTGTGCAACTGTACACTTGACAGATAGTTAATAAAAAATATAATGGAGTAGTTAAGCGAAGCCGTTGAAGATGGAGGTGTAGCCGTGGAGCTATAGTTGACTATTATCCCCCAATTTTCTCTCAATCGAAGAGGTCCCCTTGGAAGAATGGGCGCGCGCCCCCGAAGAACGAACTTTCGAAGGGGTGAATTCTTGGGATAGTTGCTCCGTCAGATAACCATACTAAATACTGGCCAGAGAGAATCCGCTCTCCCTAACCAAAGCCACTCCGACACAACCTCCACTTATATTCCTACCCAATATTATTCCCACTCTCTTTAACAGCGCTATCATTCTTTTCTTATACTACCAACGCAATTATAATTGACACTATGAGAAAGTGTCGAGTCAAAAGTTTCAAGGCAGATGGCATATTCACGGTTCTTGACAAGAAATCGTAAATTAGCATTCTTAATGCGAGAACTACTTGAGAAATTGATCTTCCAAGTTGTTCGAAGCTCAAACTTTTCGCATCTACGCTGTGGAATAAGTTTTACGCAAAATTACTTCCATCCCTCTGCATGATTATCTCCCCTGTCAGAAAACTCGCCTAATGAAATTAGCCGAGTTGACCGAACTTGGTGGAACACTCTATTTACGTCAGTAGCATTTTAATCACCGGCGACGTTACTTTACTTCACCTCAGCCCTCAGCCCTCAGCCCTCAGCCCTCAGCCCTCAGCCCTCACCCCTCACGTGCTGTCATCTAGTCCAAATTTTGCCTACTTCCATTAGCAATCTTTCAAACACCGATATCTATGGCTCTACTCATATTAATGTCTACACACACACACACACACACACACATGTAAATGCTTGCCTCTGTATTGATACCTGCTTCCAAGAGCCAAGGCCGAGCCGAGCAAACTAATCCAATCTTTTGATGTATCCCTATCTGCTTAAAATCCTGCAATCATTCTCGTTGCATCCCTTGCGAAATGGAACAGCTCTCGGCGCCGGTGTGTTGATGTATCAGCATTAAATGTATCCAGGAGACGAAACGTGTGGTTTGTGCAAAGCATAAATAAAGGAGAGGTGTGATATTTCGTGTTCTATTTAGTTGTCAGTTTTGCACTGATGCTTGGGTAAGTGATGGTCTGGATTTCAAATACCGCGCACTCGGCACTACGTGTATCAACGAAATGAGGTAACATGTCATTCGTTTGATGTAGTTCTTATTTGATATTGTGCCGGTGTGGTGTTCTATGTGGCTCAAGGGGAATTAAAGTGTCGGTAGAAGCGCTTTTCTTGATTAGTTATAAGTCATCCAGATATACCCACAGACTAGATTGTATAATCCAAGAATGCGCTTCTACTAACAGCAAATAATATCTGATGCGAGTTACGATGCCCTATCTTCCAAAGTCACTGTCAATCCGATGTTGAAGTAATTGTCGACGTTTCCTGTAGGATCGGATAAGTGAAATCTTCGTTAACTAATTAAGAGAGTAAAGAGAGTGAAAGCCTGATGAGACCATTCTAAGATTAAGAATGATCCATCCAACACTGTTGAGTGATCAATAATCGCGCACGCGTACAACAAGAGACTTTCACACAAGAAGGCAGAAGACATCTGCTTTAAGTTTAAGAGACATAGGGAGAAATGATCAATTTTCAGGGAAAGAATATGGTGTTATGGGGGAGATTAAAGATGAGAGTGATAAATATGGCGTCTGCGAATAGAATAGAATCGAATCGAATCGAATCGAATCGGATCGGATCGGATCGGATCGGATCGAGTCAACACGAATCAAAGTTGGATAGCATAAATATCGGTGCATAGCGAAATCATTTTGCTTGAATGGTTCATGGACAGCGATACGTCGTGTTTGTTGTACAGGAACGCCCACCACTACTTCAACTGCTACAACGAAGCTGCTGCACAAAATGGACATCCAGGCGCTAGACAACTCAGAACCTGGTGATGGTGGTGGTAAGGGCTTGAGACATGTAAATTTCTCCTTTGTATGTTCACGGCATCACCACCATAAGCCACCATCGTTCATGAGATTGAGTAGCTTCCCCTTTCTTCGCTCCGCACTCACTCATCGACTCATCTGCCCCTCTCGCCTCTCGCCTCTCGCCTCTCGCCTCTCGCCCTCTTTCCTTCTAGTCACCTTCTAACTACCTGTTTACCTATCGGCCAACTTTCCTCGTCACTTTATCCGCCGTTTAAAGATTCTCCCATTCTTCCATTCTCTTACCTCTTTAACACCTCTTTTGCGTTCAAGCACCCCTAATTGGCGGTTTGCAAATCTTATTTCAACGGCTGCTCCACCGCCTCGCCGCCCCGCCGCCCCGCCGCCCCGCCGCCTCGTCGCGCCTTCGCGTTGCTAGCGTCATCAGTGATGCTAGCACAAGCATAGGCAGCACCAACCTGGCTATGGCTGACATGACATCAACTCTCAAGAGAGAACCCTCGGCTCTCGTACTTAGTAGTCAAATCTCTATCACTCTGAACTCGAGTGAGTTTCGAGTTTAATCGAAGAGAGGGTGGGTGGGGTGATGCGTGAGATGGAGCGATTTGAAATTTGGTGGGCGAGTACGGAGAAGGGAGGGCTATAGGTGGCGGGCGGCTGTGGTGTAAGAAGGAAGAAGGGTCGCAGAGGGCGTAGAAAGGGCGTAGAAGGGGCGTAGAAGGGGTGTAGGTGGCGATGGTGGCGGTGGTGGCGGTGGCGGCGGTGGCGGTGGTGGCTGGCATTGGAAAAAAGGTGCGAGGGTGTGGTGTTTTAAGGAGAGATTTCCTCTCTGTTCGTGGCAGCAAGCTGCTGAGCGTGAGAGAACTGTTTGGCTCGTACCAATATCAGAAGTGCTAGCACTAAAACCGCTTAAGCACACCTTCACTTTTTTTGTTCTGCCAGAAGAAGGGAGGGCAACTGGCCAATGTATGAGCTGGTGCAGCATGGTAGTGGTATTACTCTTCTCGGTGCTGAGCCCCCTCTGTACTCTGCACTGCACTCTCGAACTCACGATCAGCTCAGGGACTTGCCGAGTTTTCTCTTTGTGTAGCCCGTCGCATCGCAGAAATGCAACGTTGTTTTAAGCCACCGCGCCGCTACTGCATGTTCTCGTTCTTCATCTATCTCTCTGCACTATCAGCATGCGAGAATACCTATTTATTGCCTATCTCTGCCATATCTACTACTTTTAACTGCATTTAACTGCATGAATCTCGTTTTCACTTACCTTCCCGCAGTGTATGGTAGGTATGTCCAACTGGAATTATAAAATTAACATTGGCGTAGGGGCAGACGGTAGCGTAAGGCAAGCTAGGCTGCTGCCTATCTCGAGAAGTGTAAGTTTCGGAACTAGCTGGTCTGCATTCGGCATTCCATAGATGAGAGAGCGAGAGCTTGGAGGAGGAATAGCCTCCGGTAAGGGGTGACTATGTTAGACAGGAAAGTTAGGCCTCGTTAGCAGTGAGCAGTAACTCCACCGACTGTGCGTATCATTATCATATGGATATACCCGCTAACTATCTCGAATTAGCGACATTGAATTTCAGCAGATGCCTCGCGAGATTATGCGGCTGCTATTTCAAAGAGAACCGGCACACTTGTAACGATGAAGGTAGATCATAGTAAATGGAAGAGGGGATGGGATGGGAAAAGAGATAGGTAATAGGTAATAGGTAATAGGGTTATACGGTTGTACGGCTATACATACATATTTGCAGTTTCACGGCCCGGCGTATATCTCAGGAGCTTACAGTGTGTATCAGATATCTACGATCTGGAGCGGGCCTATCGCAAAAAGGCATCTCTTTTTTACTATCTACCAGCACCGCCACGGCAAGGGAATGGAGGATGCTGCACACTTCTCCCTCTCTCTTTCTCTCAATGTTTACCCAACACAGCACACCTGGCCTGGGCCACACTACAGGACTTCCCTGCCATTGCAACCAGAGTAATAAACTTTTATTCCCAATGTCGCGCACACCCGGATTTTCGGCCAAGCCAGACCGAAACTTTTCACGCTTCTCTAAGTGCAAATGTTTGTCAGATTTAAAGACGAGAGTTGGCCTTTTTTACCGTGCTCTGCTCTAGCAGAAATACAGAGGCAAATAGAGGCTCGATTCTTTTTACCGAACCAACCTACTGGTTATTATACGTGATCTTGTTACTACCACTCCATACAAATACACATGTATCTGTATGTATATGTAGTTGGAATTCAATATTAGGCGAGGGCAAAGCGAATCTCGCTTTACTTTCAAAAGCTCGCAGTCCTTCGAAAATTACTTACTGCTACCTAGGGATGGTCTATACATACATATACTATACCTTTCCCGGACCGCAGAAACGTAACAGATCGGATTTCGAAGTCGGTAAAAATTAATTCATACCATTTTTAAATATGAGTCACCGCAAGAATTTCGGTAGCGTAAGATTACTATCAATATCTTACCATGTACATGAATGCAAATCTGGGAGAAAAAGCGAGAAGGGAGAGAGGGAGTGGGGGTGGGAGTGGGAGTGGGAGTGGGAGTGGGAGGGATGAGGAGGAGATGATTAAATATAGGATAATGCCATATCAATATTGGCATGGGCGCCCAGCCGGAATTTCGGTTGTTCGAGTGAAACAGTTTTCATGAGGAAATTTAACGAAATGCCATTTTTGGTGGTGTCAAATCAAGCGAAATCCCAGTCGAATTCCATGTGCTTGGCTGGAATGGTATTAATTCAACCTAAAAAAGGTACTGCTCCCTCGTTTGTTGACGAAGCATTTACTGTGGTGATGCGCATGGTGCGTTTAAACCCGGGCCTAACACCGCTGATTGCTTAATACCATTAATATTTGCGAATGCTCGCGTGTAATGTAGAACTATTAATGTCAGCAAACGCAAAGTGTATGCAAGGTAATATTTGTACTGCGATCATGCACGAAACGTTAAAATACGGCGGTCCCAGCAGAGCAGGGCAGGGCAGGGCAGGGCAGGGCAGGGCAGGGCAGGGCAGGGCAGGGCAGGGCAGAGCAGGGTAGGGCAGAGTAGGGCAGGGTAGGGCAGGGTAAGGCAGGGCAGGCAGACGGCACCGTTCGTTTTCAAAGCTGCCGGCTTGGGCAGCCGGGCAGTGACGCGGCGCGCGCGGCCAGCGGGACAGCACGCGTGTATGTAGTATCTGTATGTATGTATGTACTATGTAGTACGAGGGATTGATCAGACGCCTGCTGCGCCGCCCATGGAGACAAAGCTCATTACGATCACGCTCGAAATATTTTCAATTCGTTACGTATTCGACGCATCAATCTGCCAATTCTAGTGATATCGGCGTAAAAAACCCAAGAGAGAAATGTTCAATTTCCCATAGTGATAAAAAGAATAGTAGCAGGGAGGAGTCGTATTTTGAAAACGCATCATTAGGCAAGAAGAGGTACGGTCGGTGGCGCATTCGTGTTCCCGTAAATCTTAGTTAAAATATTGGCCCATCAAATAGAGAATGCCGTCGGCCCGCCCAACGAATGACGTACTGTTAAACGCTGTGAGTTTTTGCTTAATCAATGTTGATTGAAAATCGCTTGGTTGTTGTTACTAAATCATTAAGCAATAATGCACTTTTTTCTATTTTTAATTAATAATTTCAGCTGGCCGTTTGCACTGGATCTCGGCTGGCATCTCTGGCATTGCTACTCTGTTAATTTCCTTGTCAATCTCACTTTAAATGAGTAGTAGAAGCAGCAGCGATATTGGCCAATAAATCCGGATAATGTAAGGCTATCGCCGTTATCAGGAAGAAGCAACCAGATAAAATCACCCCACCGAAACCGCAAGCGCCCAACGAATTAATTGGAGAAAGTGGTTGCCCTCGAAATAATTGTTACTGCTAATGAAAACTCTTTCCTGCGACACGCGATAGAAGCAATGGCCAGGACAAAGTGAAATTAAGTCGCTTTCTTCCTCTTGTATTCTCCAAATTTAAAGACATATAATTAGTAGCCTTGGAACCAGCAGGAACCCTGCGGAAGCACGTTGTACCTTCTTATCCAACGCTTCTACTATCTGCTAAGTACCTGCATTATTTTACTAAAGCTAGATATTTTCAAGGTTTTGCAGCAAATTTTCAGCAATGTTGAAACTATTTGAGATTACTTTTATTGAAGTGAAAAAATTGAATGGCTTTCGCGTTCGTGTGAGATGAGCTACCGGCCACTTCCTCTAACTAAGCAATCGGCTTTGGCTCAGCGCTATTTATACCAAGCTTCTTATAATAGTTTCATTCTCTCCCTAAAATGTTGTAATTAACCTAAGGATAAATTCAGGAACGACCGTATGTAACAATGATTGTAGACAATGCCTTTCATAATGTGATTGCGCTAAACTCTGTTTTAGTAGAACTGGCCAGTTGTAAAAATATTTTGAACTCGTGTTCCTGTATAGAGCAGGCTGCGACGCAAGGATGCCGCTGGCACCAATCGAGAAAACTTGTAGAAACTATATAGAAACTGTAGAAAGATATTTATCTCTCTGCCCGGTTGGTTGACCTTTGATTATTTCAGATTTCCTGAAATATTATTGAAGACTGATTTTCTATTGCTGTGGAACAACTAAATGTTTCGCATCAGCCAACAGGCTCAATGATACTTGGTGAAAAGGACAGTAGATATGTAGATATAGTATAGTACTTGTTGAACGCTCTGCCGTCCGTACCGTCAGGTCACATGCAACTCTATTCTTACCCTGTTGAAAGAAAGAGTTGCAACAATTCAGCCAGCTTTCGTATGCTTTGAGTGAGAGTTCTTCACTTAAATCCCCGAATATCTTTATTGAGCAAAAGTTTGTAAACCACCTGCTAAGTAGGAAAGTATGTAGATAACTGCATTTTTGTTCCTAACTCATCTGAATTGACTCGAGTACGCACGGAAGTATATGGGTTAACGAGGAGGTAAAGCCGCATTGGGATGTTGAAAAAGTTGGAGTTAAAAAATCATCGGCTAGAGAGGCTAATTAGAATCGGCAGAAGGTAGAGGAAGTGGTGTAGGTGGTGTAGGTGGTCGAGGTGGTCGAGGTGGTCGAGGAGGAGGAAGAGGAGGAGGTAGATCAATCACGGGAAAGGGGACAACGAGCTTGAAGAATCACTCGCAAGCAAGCGCCGGTGAAATTAGACAGTGTGCATTGTCGAGTAATCTCAGTCTTAATGAGAGGCTTGATTTGATTACAGGAAGCTTCGCCAGTCGCTTGTCAATTAATCTTCCTCTGCTGCTTGCGCATCTGGCAGTTCTCCACATACCTCTTCGATGAATAATCCAATAAATAGGTAAGTTTCGTACATGCACCGACGTTGTAGAGCCACCGAACGGCACATATGTGTATCAACACTCCTCACTCTGGTCTACTTCATTACGGCTCATTAAACTCGGCTATGCTATCTTACTTAGAGGGAAGACTGGATTAGTAAATCTAGGAAAGTTTCCAACTCCATGCCGCAAAGCACCATCATTGATAATAATGGACCTCCTTTCCACTCGGTCGAAAGTACAATTCAATATGATCAACCTGAAGCCCGATATCTAAGCTGTCCAAATAATGACAGTTTCTCAAAATGATTCACCGCATTGGAACGCTTATTCGATCCTCTTTCTTAATAAAGAAATCCATTGAAAGATTTCATTCAAACCTTCGGGTTTCAGCTTCTTCATTTAGATTGCCAAGTAATTCGAATCCAATTTATCGGAACTCCGCGGCTTTCGCTTGGTTTATCGCTTATCTTAGAAGCCAATCAGAGTTATAGTTGGAACATTGACTGCGAATAAGACTAGAGTGCTTTACAAGAAACCAACTGAAGCAACATCGAATACTCCCAACGAAAGCTTTTGACTCTAAGCTATTATCGATTCTTCTTAGAGCAGGCTTGCTTTCCCCTCCTTCTTACTAGTACCAATATTAATCTATGCCGAATTACTTGAGTAGGTCAAATCGTTAATATTAGCTGGCTAAATTTTGGCGCTAAGCCATATGTTGAACTCGACTGTTATGTTGTGCTGATTCTTCAAAAAGAGAAGAATCACCGATCGCCAGATCGGTAAAAGGCTAGAGAAGACTAGCCTCACTCATGACACATGACTAACCAAATACAGTACGCGGAAACGAAATGGTCGAATGAGTGTATGTGTCGGTACATGGTGTGCTTACAGATCGACGACACCCGGGGATGCCCGACACGAAAGCGACTAGACTGGCTGGCAGACACACATACATACACACCGAGATAAAGAAGTAATTAATGGCGTCAGGGAAGAAACTCATCTCGAGCGAAGATTCTTCCTCTCACTCTATGCCTAAGATACTTACCAAAGATATGTGACCCTTCATTAAGCCTATCCTCTCTTCCGGAGCGCAATAAGCGGAAGAACTCGCTCGATTTGGCTCGGCTCCACCCGGCTCGACCTCACCTCTCCTTTCAATCAAGTCACCTCGCCACCGCGGGAACTTTATGAGCTGAGAAAGTGGAGCAGCGCGATACGCGATGCGCCAAGCGGAATGGAAGGACCTCTCGGACCAAGGTTAGGGTCAACCAAGGGCCGAGAGCCGAGCCAGCGGCTAGCAGTCAGCAGCCAGCAGCCAGCAGCCAGCAGCCAGCATCCAGCAGCCCTTATTACATCTGTAGCCCTCAATCCTGAGCGATTGGCCGCAGCGGAAGCCAAGAAAAAGGGTAAAGATGCACAAACCGAGGGTAATCGTCGATGTACTACTATAACCGCCTACTTCACACCGTTATTTCTACTATTATAAAGCTTAGGTTCGCTGCGTAATACAATGTCAAATGTCGAAAGCGGGAAAGAAGCGAGATTTGAGGAGAAATCGGAGGGAGGTATAAGGGAGAATTTAGAGGAAGGATTTATGTATTGTAGATGGCGCGCAGCTGTAAATATCGAAGCATCGGCCTTTCGAGTTTCGTCGACGCCTGTAAATACTGATTGAAGAAATTTTTGTCATACCTTTCGGACTGAGAGTCCTGCATACATGTGTAGAAAATACGTATCCGCTACTGATCGCGTAACACCACATTATCCGTGGAAATTCACGCGAATCGTTTGGCTATACTTCTAAAACACATATGCTGTATGAAAATTGCTACTACCGGAATACCTGTTAGGCACACCGACACACAGGCATACTCGATTACTATTATTAGATCAGACGTGAAACGGACGGATATATCGAATGTTGTTTGTACGAAACTTGGAGTGTGTAATTATTTTCTTATGTACGTGTAAATAGCCGTGACAATATATTATATCGATCGAGGCGAAAGGCAGCGGAATTATACATAAACATATGTATACAATTTAGGGGCTAGGGGGTGCGGGACGGGGAAAGGGGTGGGTGGGGGGAGGGGAGGGAGGGGGGGGGGTGATAGTGTAGCGGCTTTTCCAAGAACGATCAATAAATAGACGGAATATTTCTATTACTCGGTGCACGAAAGCCCTTTAAAATTTATGCAATGAAAATATGCAGGTTACATAGATATACGCGGGGATTGGGTAAAGAGGATCGCGGCGAGGCTCATAATATTTTCTATCGCAACATTGGCGCGCACAATCCGCAATCCTGCTCGGTAAGCAGGCAGGCACGCAAGTATAGGCAGGCAGGCCAAGCCCGCGAACGAAGAAGTAAAGTCAGAGAATAAAAGGGCGTTTTCAGCATTCACCAGAAGCAAAGGCCATGCGCACTTTTGCCCGGGCTCGAACTTTAATTAACAAAAGTGCAGACCTTGATGCGCCATGATAAAATTAAACGAGCAGATTTACTTTTCTGTTTCATCCAACCAGAATTAATCACGCGAACTGAAAAGGTCTAATAAAAGTAAAGACAAATGAATGCGAAGGATAATTAAATTCGCGGGGAATGGGATATGGTGAAAAAGAGCCGGGACAATGCCACGTAGACATTTGTCATATGATCCTTGCACGTTTTCTCACTCCTTTTTGCAATAACAAAGCAGTTTAAAGGGAATACTTGACAATTCAGGATCCTTATCATGGTAAAATCTAATTGAATGACAATAGAAGCGTAACAGTAGTTGCATAAGAATTGGAAAACTTGATGAGTATCGATGAAGAAAGGGGGGCAAAGAGATATTAGGAAGAATCTAGATTTGTTGAGTTCGGTGGTTCGGTTGGCTTGCCGAGCAGCCGATGATTCCGTGTAAGGTTAACAAGTGGTGTATTATGGGTGACGATGGGGAGATAGATGGAAAAGATCCTCGGGCAGGATTCATTAGAAGTGTGGCCGGTGCCGGTGCCGGTGTCAGGGACACGGTGACGAGGTCGGGGGATGGGGAATGGAGACACCGTGGCAACTGATATAAGAGCATGAATCGGACCCACTCGGCTCTCTAGGATTAAAGAGGGAAGCATTTATTACAGAACGACGATATAGACTTTGCCTTCACGGGAAGGTGTACGGGAGTACGAGAACACGGGAACAAGAAAATATCTAAACATTTTTCCAGACCGTCCTCAAAGAATAACGAGGGCAAGTTACATACTACACTGGAGGTATAAGGTTTAGCTGAGCTAACACTATTTATTTCCTTGCACCAGAAGCCCTCCCACTCTTCAATGGAAGCCTGCCGCCTTTCTCCTTTCGCCTTTCGCCTTTCGCCTTTCGTCTTTGCCCTTCCTTACATAAACTTCAACAATACAGTATTCTTTTGCTAAATATGGATATATGTATGTAGACATACATATACATATACACATACACATACACATACACATACAGATACGCCCAAGGAAAGCAGCTGTGGTCTTTGGCGTGGCCTCTTAAGCGAGAGTACAATTTCTCTGGCACTAAACTTCCTTTCCTTACTTTTCTTGCGCATCTTTACTTTTTAACTCGGTCATCCCGGTAACATCGTCCACCTTCCAAGAGAACTGGCCCGTTAACTCATTTCGAGTTCGAGGGCTGCCAAGTATTTACATCTATTAAGCTCGCACCATTAATTTCGATGCTTTTAAGGTAGAAGAGGAAAAAGTCTAATTGTAAGTTTAGGATGAGAAGACCATTTGGCAATTGGCAACCCCAAGTGTTCCGACGATTTTCTGCAAGTCGCATCTTCTACGAAAACAGCTTCTAGTTAGGACAAGTTGTTAGGAACTATTATAACATTGGATGTGCGTTAAGAATACTGGCATTCTGTAAGTATGTGTCTTTCCACTAACTAAAATAGTATAGACAGGGTAGATGGTTTGGCAGTACGTCCTACAATAATTTCCTGGAACGCCAAGCAATCGTTAAAGAGCTCAAAGGACAAATTCTACCCCCCCCCCCTTCCTCCCCCCTGCCCCCGCCTGATAGGCTAATATTCTCTATAGTATATAGAATCCGTACTTTAACCCTTTGTTTGCTGAGTTGTTGCTACCACGAACCATGTACTCTACAATAAGTCCAATTGCCTTTGCATCCTTTCTTCTCTCGTTAATTAATGTTTTTCTCGGAGAGTAGCACGAGGCTGTGATAAATCAGTATCGGATAAGCGAGACATGAGACTTTGAATTAATTATAAAATAGAATGCTCGAATACTGCCAGCAACTCCCAAAGGGATTCACGACTTTCGACTGATAAAACAACTAAAAGAGATATAGCAGCTACGTATTGCTGAGAGTATCCTCTTTTTTGATGTCGGTTAAACGTTTCACACTAATTACCGGACTTGGTCCTGATTATCGAGGCTTCCGGCCTACACTCTCCTCTACAAGTTCTACCGAACTGCTCGTTTAAGGAGTACTCGCACGGTCTTATCTGTGATGTGCGCATTACGTTAGAAAACGAGTTCGCAAAGTACAATAAAAGCTGGACCAAGGCATTTAGTCCCGATCAGCGATGACACTGGTCGATCAACAGCCAAAGTGTCCCAACATTTAGGGAGAGTAGTGTGCCTCGCCTTCAGAAAACAAAGGGTTAATCGAGTTCTAGGAAGATTTTATACCGGACCTATTGATGCGGTCTCGAGAAGGCAGCAAAGACTTGTTGTTATTAGCCAGATTAAAAGGATAGTCGCGAGCGCAAGGTTTTTTCATTTGCATCGGTTTGTAGGACAGTCTCTCGGGGACGAACTAGTAAAAGAGCAACGAGTTTCAATAGGTTGATGTTCCTGATCGGACTTAACAAGTGGTAAATCTTTCTAATCCACCCATAAACAGAGCAACCCCTCGTAATTGCTACTGCGGAACCTTAACCCCCCCCCCCCCCCGAACTTGTTATGATTAACCTTGAGGAGGAAGTGCTTGCTTACTACTACCAGAGAAAATTCGTGAACGAGTAGAACCTGGCGTTCAACTTGAGACTTCCTTTACACTTGCACCCTCATCTCATGATCGTCTGCAGGAGGTTCAGCCGGAGTGAAAGAAATTATTGTAGGCATTAACCGTAAGCGAGCTGCCCGGTGTGATCCTTCTAGTCACACAAATCAAGTTTCTATCGATTCATGTTAATAATCACGTATGAATAGGGAAGCAAACGAGACTAACAGGATTACTGATCGAGAGTGTTGGAGAAGTCGGACATATATGTATAGATGTATGTATAATCGAAGCAACTGCGAATCATGACAAATAACACTTTGGTAACTACTATCTAGTGTGAAACTAAAGAACTAGGCCTTGAGAACTTTGTTGCGTGGTGTATTCATAACTGTACATAAGTCGCGAATCGACAAGATCTGCGAGCGCGAGCGCAATAGGCTACATGGTACGGTCTACTCTAGCTCCTTCTCCAAGGGAGTTGGCCCTTCCAAGTACGGTAAACATAGATAGCAATGTGCCTCCTACTGTTAAGCTTGTAAAAGGGGACTTGATAAAAAGCTATTAATTGGTGAGGGCCATTCGATCGGGCGATTCGATCGGGCCATTCGATCGGGCTATCCTGCCGGCTGGCTAGGGTCAGTCTTTCGCGAACAAAGATGTATACTGCGCAGCCAGTCAAAGAGGGAGAAAAAGGAAGAAGCAGGCAAATAATGTCGGATGCAACGCAATCAAAAGTTGCAGCGGTTCGCTCGGAGCAGAAAGCAGAGGGTAGTTTAATCAATGATCGAATTCTCAAAGGTTCTAGAAGTGGATTAGCTGGTGGGGTTTGGGGTATCATGGGGAAATTGAAATGGTTTGAGTGGCCGATGAGCAGAAGGTGTTGACTGATTATTTCGATATATGCAACCACCTCGAATCTCTCTGATCCAACTACTCAAAAGCACTGGAATAATCTGACATCGAGACAATAGCAAGGAGATTCCCAGCTTCTTATTCATTGTTGATTAGTGTCTTTATGTGAATTGCACGCCGAGTATACCAAGAGTCCGCGGACAATTGGGGGCGGCGACGACGACGACGACGACGACGACGACGAGTCTCTCTCTGACTGATCGCTCAATTGAGCGATCGTCATTCGCATCTGCCGGTACTCTCTTCTGTACGTATAAGATGATCACCAGCTGGCTGGAACTTGGAGGCTTTTATGGAAATAGTGGGGAGTTTAGCTAGGCGAAGGTAGTAGGTACCTCGGCCAGTTGGCTGCGTGTCTACTACACTTACCATTTTCTGGGAGAGAATACCGAGCGAGTATCCATTTACAGCATAGATATAGAGGATAAAATGCTAGAGAGATATGTATCTAGTATAAGGTATAGAGACCTTTGGAATTGCCGTTCATTCGTTCTCAACGATTCTGCATTGAGAAATAAAGTTGCTGAAAGTCCGGAACACTGTTGGCCCGAGTAACATTGTTCGAAAGTACCGAAAGGCAAATGTTCGATCTTGCTGTGTTTGACCTGGAAACTGAAAGCTGAAAACTGCAGGGGAAGGTCAGATGAACTTGAAATTGAAATTGAAATGCACCGCTGCACAATAGAATAGTAGAGCGGGAAAGGGGGAGGGAGCGTGGGGAGCGCGGGGAGCGTGGGGACAGACCAATTCTATCCTGGCAGTACGAGACTCATTGTCAGATAGCTCTGCATTGTATATATTTGTGTACAGATGCGACTTAAATCGAATTTAGAGACTAGATAGATCCTTTCGTAATACGTAGTATACATAAGCGCATATGTACGTATGTAATCGGTGTTTCACGTGTGGAATTGCATTCGCAGATTGTGTAAAGCCTAGAACGCGCCCACTGTTCATTAAAAATGGCCGCCACTTTTCCAACTTTTGATAAGTGTCGATGCGAGAAAGCCTATCCAGAGATATGCAATCTATCAGAGAACTGTCCCGCTAAATTGCTTGTTGGCACCAAAGCTAAAGTCATTCGAAATTTCTGCTGAATGTTTTGATGGTCAACCTTCTTTAAGTTTATCCGCGAGGAGTGGAGATTAGCAGCTGGCTTTGCCGGATACCGCCACCTTGTTCAGGTGGTAAAGGTTCCGCTCTTCAATCTCTATAATAGAAAATTTCATGTTAGCCTCGAAAACTCTGGAGATTTATTGAGCAGTGCTTCTCGAAAGTTTAGCGGAACAGTGTTTGTAGGAGCATGTACGTCCAAAGAGTATCTATCTATGTTTGCGAGAAATCGGCACTCCTCCTAATAACAAAGAGACAAAGGCTGTCAGAGCGAGAAAGACAGATACGGGAAGGAGGCGGTTCGAATTCGTTTCGCTATGTAGTCAGTACGTTATTAGACTTTTAACGACTCTCTTGTTGTTTATTTAAGGAAGAAATAAAGTTTTGAGACAACTAATTCTAAAAGGATTTATTCATCTATACCTCCCGTTCAAAACTATGAAGACGCAAGGTAAGAGTAACAAGGTAAGTAGATAGTACGAAATGCTCAGACTGTCTATCTTGAGTAATTGCAATTGCGGCTAACAGTGATACGTAGGTGACCTAACTAATATGCATAGGCCCCCTACACTGAAAGCAACAGAGGCAAGCCAGAAAGTTGCAAGTGTTGGCTTCGCTATAATAGCCAGCATGACAGATGTCCATTCTTACTGGAGGATGGCTTTCATTTCACCAGAATTGCGTCAACTTATTACACAGGCTCGCTTAATGAAATTCCTCTCGCTTCTCATTTCTGTATTAAGTTTTCCTCGGCTAGTCTGTGGTTTTATTAAAGCGGCCATCCCGTTACTGGCCCGCCGGCGTGATAGCGAGTGGCCAGGGCCATAGCTCGTCTCGCCCCGTCCTCTAGTGGTCCCCTTCACATCCAGCAGCACATCCAGATAAGTTAGTACAGGAAGGCCAGAATGAGAAAGATCGCAGTTGCCTTTGGCAAAAGGGGAGGGAGGATCGGGCTGGGCCGAAATAACAATCATCAGTATTATTCATAGTAATATCTTCTTGGAATGCAAAACATGCATGTTTATTCGGTAAAATAATGTACAAATAAATAGGTTTAGGTGGATCACGAATTATAAGACGAGTTGGGTATCACACTTCCACTGTCGATTATATCGGCGACGCATGTGTGTCCTTATCAACCTAACGATACATACTGCCAATTGCACGAGCGACCGACAAACTATCGGCCCAGTTGGCAAGGTCGAGCATTCGATCAGCTTTTCCTCTGGTATGGTAGATAATCGCGGCACTGTTTGAAAGCGGGATCGGACGTCGGACGAGGATTGCGGAGAAGGTGGTGAGTGGGAAAGGTGAGGTGGTCGGCTGTCGTCGGGGGGCAAGTGAAGAAACTCGCTGAAGGAGCGTCACTTGATCTAGAAGCGTATTTATGGCCGCGCGTGCATCTGCCGCTAAGTGGACGCATACGGGTATGGGAAAGGATAGAAATGATATAGGAACAGAGGGGCATTACAGCTTCTCGAGAGATCAATCTGAGAATGCGTAATAAAGAAGGAAAGGATCCTCTAGGATTTATTGCGCCGGGGCGTAACTGTTATTAGAGCGATAACCATTAGTATATGCTTAGGTCTTTCGACAGAGATATCGAGTACAGAGCGTGTATCATCTTGTTAATCGAGTGTGACATGAGAGTGAATATAACGATCCATGATGTACAACAACTGGATGATAGTCGCGCTAATAATACGAACGGGCCGATGCAGTTCCGATATAGCGCGTGCTACTGCTTTAGGCTTATTCATAGGCGTAAACGCTGGACTCGCGCGATCAGCAATCCTTACACGATAGACGTGTGGCGTGCGACAGATGGTAGGCCTGGCTCTGTCCATGATTCTTCGAGGACCGACCTTGTTAGGAGGGCAAGACGCATAGGGCATGCCCGGGGAGTCCCGCCACGTCTCTTTATCATAAAGATAGAGACAGACACGCGTCTACATACTTAAACTATAGTATGAGAAATGAGATGAGAAACGATCCTTTACAGAAATGCTACATACGCCTGCTGCTTGTTTGAGATGTCTTATAGAGAGAGAGAGAGAGAGAGAGGGGGGGGGGGAGAAAGCGCGGTGTACGTTAACATGGGAAGCAACTGCAGACTTTTCTTTTTATGTACAATTGACGATATTGCACCCGTGTCAGTACATTGGAGTCAGACTTTCTCATCTGTCTTCTACACGTCACCGTATACGAATTATATAAAATCTTCTTGCGAGTCGCCATTTTTAATGATCCGCAGTTCTAGTAAAAAAGGCCTGGAAATGTAACGCGCTACACATAATCTACGCAGTATAAAAAAGAACTCTGGATAAAGTTTGATGTAGTGAAAAGACTATTTCACTAGAGATTACATTCGCTATCTTGAATAGGTACTTAAGGACAACTAATGTCGAAATCTGTCTTACGCTGATGTCACTGTCCCATTTCCAATTCCAAGGAAAGTGCGCCAAACAAAGCTTATCTACAATATTGGCAAACATTATTATCCGCATAATCTATGCGCCCTTGGTGGTACTCGCCGAGCATGCTCAAATCAATAACATTCATCAATCTACTAAACTATGTACTGGACGTATTGCACGTAAGGTATGTTTTAGATCATTTCATTTGATGCAATTGATATGGCATTCGTACATAAACTTCTAGAGGTGAGCTCTCAGCGCGTCTCCAAGTCTCCGTCCTATCCATTCTCCTTACGTCCTTACCGATTATCTCCGCTTCGGTCATTCCAGTTGGAAGCTTCCTAACAGTACTAATCACCAACTACTTCATAGCGCCATCATTTGCTGCACACTTCTCTAAGCCCAGGGAAATCCCGGTTGGAGAAATATGTAGCCAAATGGTCGACCAATCTTGGAGAGGGAGACGCAAACCGCAAACAGCCGGCAAACCATGTTAAGTGTAGAATGTATGTACGCAACAAACTCAAAGAAATAGGGGAGACATCATCCCGCGCCATATTAAAGTACAGTAACATATTTACCATGTATATGAATATTTATGTATGTATGCATGTATAATGTATATATAAATATACACACGTGACCTGCCTCGTACTTATGTATGTGTAAAGATCCGCGTAACTGGATTATATCACTTAATCAGCCTCTTCAACAAACAGCTATAAAACTGATGTTCAAATAAATAACGTTTAATTAATATGTATTTTGAGCATACTGCGACCAAAGTTTTCGAAACAATGTTATTCCAAAATCTTTCCGGCCAAATCCACCGCCGAGAATGAAGAGCTGGACAATTGCAGTATCGAACTCTAGGCCTTGCCTCAGCATGCCTATCTTCTCATGATACTCGTCTCCTGTCCTCTCTCATATCCTCTACAGTTAAGTCGCAGTTACGCGTCGTAATCGTAATTCATAACAGCTTACGTAGCTAAACTACCTATCACAATTGTTCTAAAAAAAAGTTATCGCTAGATCGATCGGTTTCCATAGCGTGAAAACCGAATGCTTCTTCCCATCACTATATATTAGTTGCATCATTGTCGGCTCTCAAGAATGGAATGTACCGACTGTGTATACGTATCGACCGTTCAACTGCCATGCTCGAGTCTACGTCTCGCTCCGTGAGCTTCCATGGGCCGAAAAACGTGCAAACATTCTCTGCTTTATCGCGCTTTCGATATAGAGCCAATGAGATCTCAATAGTTCCAAAGGAGACGGCGGCGGCAGGAGTCGGGGGAGTCGGGGGAGTCGGGGGAGTCGGGGGAGTCGCGGAATTCTGGCAAAATCTGAATAAAAATTCCCCTTGACAGATAGCTCGGCCGTTCGCGCCAACCCGATGTTTATCCCTTTAGCACTTTTGGGATCTCCTCTATACGCTCCCTATCTTCGCTTATCCAATCCTAACATAGTTCATCCAATCTTAAAGAGAGAATGTATATATATTTATTGATCGCAACCCTTGAGCTGAGAACGCAGACGGCTTGCCTTGCACGAAGAACCGAGCGCATGCAATAACAAAGTATCTCCTGCCCATTGCCTTTAACTGGAGATCATTCCTCAGTTCGTCACCTCTTTGGCACACGCTTTTGGACTCTACCAATCGGATACAACATCCTTAGAGATCACTCCAATCCTGCAAGAGTGATCAGAGCTTTTCCTTTCCATGTAATCTCTCTCTATGACAAGCATCCATCGCACCTTTACTCTATAGGAGCCTGAACATTCACTATACAGCAAACTACATGCGTCATGCGTGTACTGGACCGACGTAGTTAATATAAATATATTGTCAGATACATCAGAAGTCAGTCCTCTGTCAGTTCCAGTTCCAATACCAGTTCCCTTTACTCCTTTCTTGATGGTAATAATCTTAGCATCCCCCTCCCTCAAATCCATGAGAGTATTCACAATTGTATTTATAGCAATATACTTCTTTTCAATTTCTCCACTGGCGATTCAGGCGAAAGGCCAAGTTTCAAACGCCCGACCATTTTAGCCTCTCTCGAATGTTAATGCGCCCAATGCCAATGGTGTCGAGAAGATGAGAGTAGCCTGGGCTATCGAATTGATTATTAGGCAAACTAGCAATGATTCTGAAACGAAGATGTTAACGTTCCCGGACGCACTCAGATTGTACAAACCTGTGCGTCTTTTTTTCTCTTGGCGTTTTGTCTAGTTACGTATGTGCAGGACTAGAATCTTATAGAAATTCCAGATGCCTGCTGGTGAGCTGCTCAGTAATCCGGAGTGCTAGTGCGCGTTTAAGCATCAAGCCAAGGCTAAAGCTGCTATCATAAATAGGATGCACCCTAATAAAATGTAACGAGAAATACGATGGAGTAAAAAGTAAATATAATCGAGATTGTTTTTGAATCTTGATGTTGAAACACCAGGAATGTCAATCCAGTGAATGATGAGCACAATATCTACATGCATTAGGCGAAATCTAAATGCATCTGATTCACGTGGTTTATAGCTCCCATGATCTCGCAATTATGAGATTCGCAAGTCAATCATGAGCCTGACACTCTTCGCTGAGCACCATTTCCTGCGCCCTACAGCACCATTATGACGATGACAGAGTTGAGCAAAGCAGAGCAGAACAGAGCAGAGCTCGCCGCTTATATGCTTTCGGAAAGTTTGGTGAGAAGAATTCTTTTCGGCTGGATTATCGTTTACTCCTACCTTGAACCGGCATCTGGCATCCGGTAGCTCGCACACAATCTATTTGTAAAGGAAACTTCTCATAGAAGCGCGTGCAGCTACGATATTATTGAGTTACAACCAGACATCTGCTTGCTAGAATTTTTTATCACTACCTCTATTTCATGGTGCCAATGAAGGAAGCACAGTGGTGCTTTTACAAATAGAGACCGGGAGGGGCGTAATTCTTCCTCGTATAACTACGTACAAAGACCAGCCTCAATCTACTACCGATAATACACCACATATGTAGTTTCGGTTCAAGAAGTTTCATGCTGAGACTTGGAATCAATTCGCTCAACACAATTTCTTGGGGAAAGGATTCTCTGATTGTCATACTTCATTTTCCGCACTGGAATGTTTGATATATGGATTTGATATACTATCGCAATCTACGATTTTATCTCGTAACTCCCGTGAAATTCTTTGTTGTTCGTTAGAAAAGTTGAGTTTTCAATTGAAATAAGAAGTCTGGCCTCATCAGAGCTATAAGTCACCTGTGTCGCTTACAATTTAATCGAACGTGGGCGGAGGGCGCTAGTTTAATTGGATCAAATTATTTGATACAAAGGATCTTGTCTCGCATTTGCCAAGTCCATGCGTTGGTGCTGCGCAACGAAACTCTCTGCCCGCCACCTTTACTTCCTCATACTGATGTTCTTGCTCTGCTTCGATACTTTTCTCATTTACCTTGACGCTTCTGACGATCAATCGAAGGCCCATTTCTCTTGGTCACCTCGGACAAATCTACTGTTAGGTTGGGATCGGATCCTCATCGCAGCGATGTACAAATCCGCTCTGCTGTTGAGGTCATCCGCTGCTATGTTCTGGCAGAAGTATACTAACGGATTTGCGATTCGCAGTGGAATTGTTGCTATTGCCGGAATTAGCTGTTGCTAATGTAGAAACTGATCGATGGGATGGCGCGACCACCCTCACTTCCGGTCTTGGCGATGCTTCTTGTGGAGGACTACCAATATTCGACAACTCCTCGGGATTCGCCAACACAGAAGCTCTGGAACAACACATGCACCGCCCCTCAGTATGATTCCATTCCATCGCTATTTATGTTTCTAAAGTTCTCTTAGGTGGGAGACTCCCGCGAATTCCTTATCTCTGAACCTAAGAGTTCTCTTAACCGTAAATCGCAGTTTTTGAAATTAATTTTACTTTTAACTCACTACTATCTTGCACCCACATCTTGCTGTGGTTATCCAAGATCTCATTCAATTACTTTATTTGCCTTAAAGTTAGCCTACTTACTAAAGTCTTCACGACACGAGGGTTTCATTCAATTAAGAAAGTTGTTTACATAAGTGGTGTTTAGTGAAAGGTTTCAAAGGTTATTATCTGAGCGCGTAATTAATTATTTGCTGGTTGATTTTCAGCCGAAAAGTTGAATTATAAAAATGCATATCTTGTTACCTAAAGATTAGTTAGCATCATGTTAGGTAGATGCAATTCTACATTCTAGTAGAAAAAGAAAAAGTAACAGTTTTGTGTGTCATGCCAATTAGACGCATTGATCAGATCGAACTGAATAATGTATGTAATTGGATAACTGATTCTACCCTATTATTGTGGTGATTGTGTCTAAAATGGAGGAGTGGTAAAACAGAGACCAGAGAGAAAGAGAGAGAGAGAGAGAGAGAGAGAGAGAGAGAGAGAGAGAGAGAGAGAGAGAGAGAGGGGGGGGGGAGAGAGTGAGAGAGTGAGGCTCACTTGTGCTGCGGAGGCGGTGTGGGCGTTCTCGATAGGGGAAAGCTGGCGACTTCCCTCGTAACCGAAAGCGACCGGATCGATCCAAATGTTTGGTCCGGTGAAAGGTTAGCACCGACACTTTGCACCATCCCGCTACTGAAACACGCCCGATCACAGATATCAATCAATCTTATTCGAGACCAGTAGTCACCGTAGCCTTTTCAACTAAAGAGGCTTTAAAGGAAGGGCTTTGCAGTATATCCAGATAAAGATGGGAGAGACTGCAGGAAGAACAAAACTGATCTCACCTGACCGATCCTGAAGTAACCAGAAAAGGCATAGGCGTTGGGCATGGACTCAAAGGTGAACTGCTGACAGAACTTCGAGTGCTGCTTAGAACAGAATGAGGGCACTGCGGCGGGCCAATATGTGCACCTGTACCTCCAGCCTTGCCCTTATTTGACGCACGACCCTTCAGGCACGGTATTCTCGGCCATCCGCTCACATCCTTACCCGAAACACCTGAAAAGCAGCCGAACCTTGCCTTAGGTATTTCCTCTTTCTGCCATTCCTTCTGTTAGCAACATATAAACTATTCTAGCTATATGGTATACCGCAGTTTTACACGATAAACTTGCAATGAACTTTTTCCTGCCTAAACAAATAAATATGCATTACAGAAACAATCTAGTTTAATCGACCGTAACATCAGGGAACTAAATTGTACAATAATACGGCCAAAATGACACGTCCCATTTTCCACCTCATTTCTGTTTACGAAGAATCTGTTTCCTTTTTCGCGAGGGACCTTATACCGCGCAGAAGCCTTTCAAGTAGTTTAAAAGCTAACAGAGAAAATACGATTACGCATCAACGAAGGGCTGCTGTAACTGCATTACGCATACTTATGTATACATAGGTTTCTGGATAGATTAACGGGAGAACATCTGTACCGCGTAGCGACTTGCTATAACACTGCCCTGGCCTGGCATCCCGATTGTATTCAGGGAAAGGGAGACAATTTCACCGGTTAGAATGGAAGAGACGAATTAGCCTGAATTCCGACAATTCAGTTAGCGGCTACCCTAACCGTGATAGAGTCAACCCAGCTAGCTAGCCAGCCTCGCCCCGAATTTAGATCAATTGGCACGGAACGCGAACTGGAACACTCGCAATCACAACGGGCTGCGGCTGTTAATAGGTTTCCTAAGGTGATCGCTTGTAAAGTCCCATCGAACGAAATCATAAAACAGTCCAAATGACTTGTAAACTACTGGACGTAATGAAACCTTAACTTTTGTAGAATAGCAGATTACTCAAGACCAAAAAGGAGTCATGCTTTCAACTTACTTATCGTGAGAAAAGATAAGACTTACCGAGCATTTTGATACCCTGGACAGGACTGAGAGGATAAAAGTCTCCGTGTACCGGACAGTGAAAGCCAACTCTGCGCTCCCTTTTTCTAGCTCTTCGCGTGAGCATACAGAGTAGAATACCTAGAGTGAGCATAAGAGCACCGACCACTATGCATATCGGGCCGAGGACCCGCGAATTTCCGGTAAAGGCGATCCGTGCTGCATAAGAATCTTTATCCTCGTCTTCCCCAGGCCCCCGATAAGAAGCAGCTGTAACCAAACAAGTATACTCTAGCAAATTAATCGTTCGCCAATGCTGCCTAACTTCTGCCAATAAGTAATTGGTTACTTCTATAGGCATCAGCCTACAAGAACCGTAGAAACTAAAACCCACTAGAAAAGCAGATAATGCCGAGGAGCATCCCTGGGCCTTGGGCCTTAATAGAGTGCGCAATGGGCAGAAGAGAAAGAAGCAACAAGCTGTCGTAAACTCTACCCTTACTCAAAGTGTTACATTCAGTTTTCACTTATTATATTTGTCTCAACTGTTATCGAGTTGCTGCGTGCTCGGTATCTCGTAATAACTTGTGATCCACTCCTATGGACCAGAAGGCAGAAGGCACGTGACACGGAGTACAGAGCAAGCACTTGCAGAACGTGTGGAGAAGCACATACATATAACCAATTTTATCGGTTTAGCCCGCCGGACCAAGGCTAAATGAATAATGATTTGAGAAGAAATGGGCATAGGGGAAGCCAAGCGAGCAATGCGGAGTGGCTAACCGATTGTATCTCTGCTTTACTCGAAATCTTTATTGTCGCCTGGTCTGACCATATGGATTATGCACTTTGTCTGAGGATAATACAGAAATGAGAGAGGTAACGGAGGAAATACAAACCGGTGAGGACAGCGCCGACGAGCATAAAGAGAAAGCCGAAAGCCGGCAGAGCAATCTGACAGTTGGCAGCTATTACAACTCCAGCCACCATCAGACCACCCTCGATCTTCTCGACTCTTAAGCGTGATATGGGGGTCGGACATTTCAATTTTGTCCCAAACCCGCCACTCAACATTCCCTCCTCAGCTGCCATATTGCTGGCCCTGCAAAAAACACGAAGCCCCCACAATTAGAATTACATATTGGAACCATTCTCAATGAACAAGGAAATTAATAAGCATAAAAAGTATAAAGGCCCCTAATTTAACATTGCAGCGGCTTACGCCTATGCCTGACTGACTGCCTGCCTGTATTATATAATGAATAATTATAGTTACAGTGAGTAAAGATATGGGCAAAGCCTTTAGTCTGGACAAAAAGTGGGCTCAGCCGGGATTTGAACCCGGGACCTCTCGCACCCAAAGCGAGAATCATACCCCTAGACCACTGAGCCGCTTGCCTTTGCTTTTGTAAGAAACGACTCATCACTAGAAAAGGGTGCTTACAAAGGGGGTTAGATGTGTCTCCGGAATTGAATTATATGTTAAGCGTCCCAAGCCAAACCACCTAAGTGGCAACGAGTATTTATGACATATAAATAATTTGGGTCTATTGCAAATATTATGCGCTTCCCAGATTTTATAATAATTATTCTTTCGTGCGTTGTGCGTTGTGCGTTGTGCGTTGTGCGTTGTGCGTTGGCTGCTGTCTTAGTTATACAACTGTACAAAAACATTGTCACAATTTAAAGAGCAAAAAAACTGGGCTCAGCCGGGATTTGAACCCGGGACCTCTCGCACCCAAAGCGAGAATCATACCCCTAGACCACTGAGCCGCTTCGATAACAAGATCTCTTAAAACGTACTCATACTGTCAGCAGGCATACTTTCTCTTAATCATTAACATGTATATTTGCTTTAAGATTTCTCATGAAATCTCATGCCCCTTGAATCTATATTGGCCGGAGAAAATAAGGTAATCAACGAAAACTAATTATGCTCGCTAATCTAAATTCTATCGAAGGTAAGTTTCAATAAGAGGTTTTGCTCCGATCGAACATCACCTTCATACTGGCTACGAATGTGACGCATGGCACAGATTGTTGATACATCAAGTTCGACGGACGAATATCCGACTAGGACTAGCGAATAGGACCAAGGGAACTCATGACAAGTGGCATGAAGTTGCTAGGAGGAGGTAGTATACGGCAAGGATGAAATTGAATGAAGTTGGGAGCAGACAGCAGTGTTCGTGTCGAATTGGAAAACCACGGCTGCCACACCGGATTTGCCCGCTAAATGATAGACACATTTCCAGCCTGAAATTCATAAAGATAGATGCTTCGTCACCGAGGTCTGTTCTAACTTAAAGAGGAAGGAGAGAGCAGGAAGGCGGAGGATTGTGGCTGCTGCAGGAAGAAAGAAGCGAAAGAAAAAGTAAAGCGCAGTCAAAGCATTGATTTTTTAGGCATGACGCTTTGGATTTCTATCGCCCAATTAACGTCGACCATACCAGCTACTCCTCATCCTCATCAAGTACGCCGACCTCTCGTTGCGTGCATAATAGAATCGGGGCCACGGGATTAATTCATCTGAGATTATAGATGCTCTAGATATCTATGTACATGGAACATCTCCACGTAACCTAGTCTCAATCCACTGAGAGAACATGCATACGTATATTCCGAGGCAAACAGACGTTAGTTAAGGCTCGACTTCTATCTACCTCATCTACACCAAGCTGAGAAACGCGCATCATTATATCACTTACTTAGAGAGAGAGGCACTTTTCTTCGGAAGTTCATACTTGTTGGCCGATTGTCGAAAGCACAGCACATTTCAGCCGCAATAATTGTGATAACGGTATACGCTGACGTTACCAAGCGACACTTATCATTATCAGTCATGCCTTTGCTCCCGAGTCCTGAGTCTCGATTTTCGTAAATGAAGCAATAAATGCACTCGTCAAGGGTGTGTCGCGTTTATGTGTGAATATTTGAATACTAATAGAGGATACTGACCTACTGGTTAGGATACTGGGGATCCTGATAAGAAATACACATTGAGAATTAGTTGTGAATGGTTAAAGGTTAAAAAGCTACTACGATTTGTTACATATAACTGAATTACAAACAGCCCTTTCATTTCCAAAGATGAAAGAAATGAAATTCGTGGGGTTGCTTTCGGTCGTAGTTCGGCTTGGGGCGCAGTGGAAAAGCGTTCTGGCAATGAGTAAAATGTCCTTGCAGATAGAGCTGGTAGAGGAAGGGGCGGTCGGTGACCACGGGAACGTGCATAACTCACGAGATGCAACAAGGCACGCTCGCCTTTCTACAACCTTGACAGCAACCTCTATCCGTCCTATCAGATTCTGAGGAACCTTGCCACTGCTCACTGCTAACTGTCCGCTAACACTGACCACTCCAGTAATGGTGCCGTGTCGTACCGTGACGACCAACGTCCCTTAAGTCACCCTATTACTTGCCGTGAATGAACTCTTAACATAAAATGCGTGACATGCTTCTTCTTTTTATCACTCTTTTTCGCACATAAGAATGTACGGGATTTGGGAGTTACTGTTGGCATCGTCTGGCTGAGTCTTAGAGTAGCAGTCGCTCGTACAAGAAACGACATATCATATTCCTTGGATGGAGTGTTTGCTTGTTGTTGGCTACCTGCTTATTTGTGAGTGGAGTTGTCGTGATTTTACTAGAGCGTTGTACGACAGCCGAAATGAATATAGAGATGCGACTATAGTATAGTATCCAAGAATGGAAAAAAGTTCGGAGGATCTAGCGACTCAGGAGAAATTCACCATTACATACCAAGCAATCGACGGGAAAAATATTTTCTCTCCTGATTCCTTTATGCTCCAAGTAATGCAATTCCATTCTGCGGCAGTAAAGCCAGCCCATAGCTACATGTAATCTCGAACGGATCCAACTTAGGAACAAGTTTCTGTTTTTCAGCGAACTAATATCGAATTTAGTTGTTATGAAAGTGTCTTGGTTGCGCAAGGCAGATGGCTCGGGAATCGAAAATCGTGAATGGCGAATGGTGAATGGTGAATGGTGACTGTTGCGGAACAGTAGCTTGAGGTATGAAGGCTTGTAAGCCTGCAGTGCGGGGTAACGAATGCAGGCCTAACAAAGTACGCAGTGACGTGCGTCAACTAATTTAAATCATCTTTACCGAGTGACTGGCGGGCTGGCGGACTGGCGGACTGGCGGACTGGCGGTGACACTCAATATGAAATAAAAATAAACTTGTCAATCCATCTCCCTGCCTAGCGTGAACGAGCCCCCTTTTCATTCGAGTCGGAGCTTGAGCCGAATCCTGGCTCCTGCCGCGGCTCTTTAGCAGGGAAGTGAAGTGCCTGTCCACAGCCAAGAGTGAATGACGTGGGCGGATGTCGAACTGAATTGGCGCAATGACCATAACGAAAGCCTAATGCGCCAATGAATGTGCGACCTTTTCTTTGCCATCGAGAAGAATTGCACCTCCACAAAATTTAATCTTCCTACTACTGGAGCAATGAAAACCAATTGGCCCATCATCACGAACAAACGTACCTTCGGCGGTTAATACTTTCTTTGGGCACCAAAGAAAATATTAACGGATGGACAGGTTCGTCCGGTCAGGCGATCGGGCGACCGCTCGGTATATTAACAGGATTATTCGGACCCTATCCTCAAAGCTTGACTGACTCTTTAACCGGCGAAAACAGCTTTCTGTATTTCTGCCGGTGATACATTCGGCCAGCATATTACAGAGGAAGCGTCCTTCCGGCATTAGTTTCGGCCTCCCAATTTGAATTGGGCGAAAATACCGGCGTACTGGTCCTAAGCCCGCAGCAGTGATGTCTGAACCTCTAAGCTGTAGGTATTCAATCGATTTTGCTCCTTCCAACCATTCACTTTTCATCAATTTGGGTTACGATCTTCTTGGAAGCTTTCTTTATCTTAGTTCTACGATCTTCGGGGAATTGATATGATTTTCACTGGGTGTATTTTTATTTTTCCCACGAAGACCTGCCACCACTGAAAGTGATGTAAGCATTCACCTTTCATTTCTGAGAGTCTTGGGGCATAGGTTGCAAGCATAAGTGAAAAAACCATGAAATAGAGGAGTGAGAGAAAGAAATCGTAGCTGATTTCACGTGCAAGGTTAGGGGGCATAAAATGTATATCTAACCGAGTGGGCTCGCGGTGATCTTTGAAATCTGCAAGCACAAAGGTACAAAGATACGCGCGATCAAGTAGATTCTTTTCCAAGCAACAATGCCGGAAGCCGAGACATTACTCATTCAGGAAGGTGTAGATCGAATGCCCTTGCAGTCAGACACAGAACTAACGAATGCCAAATTAGTGATAAACTTGTACATATTTGTACACAGATAAATCGGGTCCAACTTGACAGAGAAATATTTGGGTGGAAACTTGATCGACTTTCAGTTTTATCGTAACCTCTAATTACTTTCGTCTATGACTTTTGCTACGGTTAGATTATCACTATATAGAAATGATTAGAAAAGATCCTTTGAAATATTTAGTTGGTACTAGGACTAGAAACTAGAACTAGAAACGGTAAATAAGATACGAATAGATCCAATGTCAATCTGGACTTAGCAGAGGCTTAGCAATGACTTTGCCGATTAACACAAAACTTCTAGGCCAAATCTATCATCTGACGTAGTTTATAAGTCTTGGTCCAATTATCGTATTGTCGATAAACAGGCTTGGGACTTTCAGTTTGGTCGAGTTCTAGCCACGGCTTTCTAACCAGCATTGAGCTCTAGGGAGGAAGTGTTCACGATTTCATGAGCTGCGGGGAAGCCGACAAAAACTACATACCTATTGGGAATGTTGTTGCCGAATTGGGACTTCTCCGTGTGAAAGGGCGTGCCGAAAGTCATGACCGAGTAGGCCGGTAACCGTTTCACTTTGTCTTGTGAAGTGTTGGTCCCTTTGTGAAGATTGCGTCGGCCGCCCAACAGATCGGCTAGTCAGCTGATCGCGCGATTCTTCATCGCTTCGCTTAGGGTGCGCATATTAGAGGGAACTTTCAAGCTCCTCCTTGCCCTCGGCCTTGTTAAGTCCCTTTGCTAATCTCACTGACGTTCTCTACAGAGAGGTAGTAGATACGGATGCGATACAAGACGAGCCAAGTCGAAGCGAATTGAGCCGAGCCGAGCCGAGCCGAGCCGAACGGAGCCGGCCACTGCTATCCTCCGCTGGGTTTCTCACCGTTGCGTTCTTGCATCCGCCGCACCCCTTTTCAATGGAGAGCAGCAATTAGGATGGGCGAGAACTGATAGCGGTACGGTGGATAGATTGCTCAGACCCCAGGGAATAACAGGTCACCGCAATAATGCACTGTCCCTCTCTTCCACCACAATGCCCCAAACTAAACACTTGACACCACGTTTCTTCTCAAACACAATCTTTGCTGCACCACTGAAAATCCGTGAAATGGTATGAGAGAAATGGTCTGATTCTACCAGGAGTATAATAAGAATGGATTATCTAATGGGAGATGAACATGGGGCGTTCGGGCGGAGGGGGTCGGAGGGGGTCGGAGGGAATAAGGTACGATTGGAAGAGCGTTCAGCAACAGTGTCGGTAGATAACGGTACCAAGCTACGCTCGGTAGGCACAAACGACCTGGGCACGCACAGGAACTTAAGGAGGTGTTCGGGTGAGCGAACCAAGTTGTGGTACAACGACCCGAGCGCGAGGATCTCCTTTAGCAAGAGCGTAGCGTCTCTGCTAACCGCTGTCGGTCTCGCGTTATGCGCCTCTCTCGCAAACCACCAAACTAGAAATCTCAAGCCTGGCTGGCTTTGTCCTCTCTTGCCGACAGACGCTTCCAATTTAAAGTCAAAGCCGTGAAAGCCGTAATTCTGGGGCTCCGGTCCACCTTGGACTCGGGCCTAGCAGATGCACTGCTCGTGGTCCGTAGTCGGTCCTGGCGGCTACTGGCGTCAAACTTTCGAGCTTGTGCCTCGCTGGTGGTTGATGGGTGGTGGGTGGCGGGTGGCGGTGCAGCGATGCCACAACGGTGCAGCGATTGCGCGGCGCGCCACGGCAATAGTGAGAAGCGGAAAACGGAAGGAGCACTCGAGGGCCGAGAGCGACCGACCGTTGCCGAGGTAGAACCTCGTCAGCGCAGAAGCAGTCCAACCGTTCCTAGATAGTCGTCTCTATGGTCTGCCCGGTCCCGACTGGTCCCTACGTAACGCTACGACGACACAGCACATGCTTCACTCCCAGTGCCAGCCGACTTGTCGACCATAAGAGAAACCGGCTCGCCAGCCTTCTTCATCCCACCATTCTCCCTTTCCCTTTGCTTTTTACTTTCTGCTCCCTGCTCCCTGCTCGCTGCTCTCTGCTCTCTGCTCTCTGCTCTCTGCTCTCTGCTCTCTGCTCTCTGCTCTCTGCTCTCTGCTCTCTGCTCTCTGCTCTCTGTTCTCTGATCTCTGACGGTGACCTGCTCCCTCCCACATCATACACACACACACACACACACACACACACACACACACACACAGCAAGTCGCTATTGTGTTGGATTGGGAATCGATTTAAGAGCAACTAAACAAGTTGAAAATACGATGCTCTGGCATGCCGGGTCGTTCAATGTTATCTGGTAATCCCGCTGCTACCAGGCGGACTTGAGAAACGCATCAAATGACGGCATAATTTTTCTCGGAGCTCCGCACTTTCGTATCTGTTGCCTCGAGCGATTCGTCCGATCTTGTACTCTATCGATCTAATTCTTCCACTGCTGCATACTTCATTTTCGAGGGCGTTTGAACGAAGCAAAACTTGATACGATATTCCTCGAAGTGTATCTTGAGATATTGATTCGGAGGTTGGTTTAAGCATCAAGGCATTGTAAGAAGTACTTGTACTACCTGTGCGCATTATGCACATCATAATTCCCGGGAATTTGTTATAGGATCGTCTTGGGATGGTTGGAGTTGAAATAATAGGACAGTGACGAGTGGATAGGAGAGAACTAAAATGGAGTGGCAGATATTGATGACGCAATTCTGCACAACCTGCTGCGGCTCCCACGTCAGGCCATTGCGCTCGACCCTTGACGTAGTCTTTCCATGCCTGACCTACCTTGAAAGAGGAACTTGCTTCCAAAACGATTGGCACCAGGAATTATAAAGCAATTTAGTGCCTAAGTCATTCGCCGATCATGTCCAAAGCGTCATTTAAAAAATAAGACAAACGTCTAGAGATATTGACGTCAGTTCGGACCTGGCGTGCCTCCAACCTTGGTATCAATCACTTGTGTACAGACATATTACATACTACTAGCGTTAGTGCGTCCCACCATTCTGCTTAGCAGAGAAATCATACGAACTATATAAAGTATACTGTAACCCATTTATCTTCTTCGGTTATCCCGTAGCAGGGTAAGATAGAAATTCAGTCCACAGTATTCGGGGAGCCGCTAAAGTTTAGCGGCTAGACGGTTGCCCAACCGAGTTCCTCAAACCGCCAAGTATATCATGTGGTACAGATATAAAAAGAACTCATTAAGTGAGGAGGAATCTAGAGCGAAAGGTCTTAAGATAACCACGAGATTCATCCACATAGAGATGCTTTTTCCAGAAAACTTGTGCGGGTCACCGAAAACTGCCCACATTACGGCTGACATGATGAGACACTCTTCCCTTTCTGGCCTTCCGGTAACCCGAGACTGACTTTAAGAAGTCTCGAGAACGGCACGTTTTCTCATTGTCAGTTCTACAATGCTTATCCACAGATAGGAATTTATTCCATTTAAATTTCACTACAGAGTCTCACTACAGAGTCTCACTACATTCCCCATTTGAGATTGGCGAATTTTTGACTGCTTTACGTCTGCTTCGTTATGTTTGCGGTAACGTCTTTACGGTGGCTGCAATAGCTGTAACCCGAGTACTATCTATTCTATTATGTACATATTCAACACAGTGGCCCGAGCGCATTAAGATAATTATTGGCCAACCGCGGAAGCAGAAACTCTATGGATATGTGACCTACATATCCAAACTGCGATGTTAAAATTATTTGATAAAACAATTTGCCCTGCGGCCTAACACACTCTAGTAATCCTTAAGTTATTCGCAAGTCCTAGTTTGTACTAATAGGTTTCTACGGAAAGGAACCAAGTTCCAATCAGATTGGTATGAAAATCCACCTAAGAGCGCTCAGGAGGACGGCAATTGGACTCCTGGCGACAAGTCACGAAAATGAGGTTTCGCTCCAACTAATGCTGTACTATCTGCATACCCGTGTGTCTCGAAATATCTTATTTGCTTGAACCATGGAAGGAGCGGGACGAATTAGGAATGAAGCTTCTTGCCCTTAGTCGTAATAGCCGAATGTGAGCGTGTAGATGGGAAGGGGTGGAATCCGGCCTGTCCAAAGCTGTCTCAATGCCGAAGCTGGCCACCCTGCCACCCTGCCACCCTGCCACCCTGCCACACTGCCACGCTGCCAATCGATACTGGCAGAAGGAGCTCTCCTAATGCACTATCGGAGAGGTCCAGCGAATAGACCACATAATTCTGATGCACCGGGAGTTCCTTTAGCGATGGAACAGCCATCACCGCTACTGGCTACCCTCCGAATGATTATGAGTACTGAGTACAGGAAACCTGAGACGCAGCATCCCAGTGGGAATCTCCCCGAATCGACCTTGTCAGTGCTTTATGTACATTATTCCCAGATACGCAGAGAGCCCTAATTAGAGCCATTCATAGTTCCATCCTCTCCATTCACTCCAAACACGTTTGATTTGGAAGCTTTGTCGAATGTGGAAATGTGAAACTTGAGCCTTACTTAAGTCTTGCTACTTGTCAATATGCCGTCACTTCATACATGAACCTTCCGTGTGCAATCGCTGAAAGTCGACTGCCTGGAACCTTGTGAATTTTTCGATCCATACATTTCTCTACAATATCCTGGGGCATCGGTTTGCCTTAGGTTTTCAAATTTGCGTAATGCACTCGCTAGCTGACTAACTATATAAGTGCAACTTATACTAGGGGACTGAGTTTGTCCGGTGTGTCGAGCTCGAGGGTACCCTTGCAAGAACGCACGGACGCGACGCCTAAAATAGGGTTAGTGCAAGACGCGAGATGTCTCCCAGAAATAGAATGGCAGACCTCCCGACTCCCGGAGTGCACCGCGCAAGTCCCGGTCCACTTTCTTCCAGAGCAAGTCTTCTTAAAAAAAGATCTTAAAAAAAGATCTGCCTCTCTACTCTATCCTGCATAGACATACAGATAGGAAGCACGCCCTCCGACTACCGAATGGTGCTGATATTCAATCTTATTTACCTTACGCACCGTCACAGACATTGCATAAAAAACGTATCTATGTACATACATATATGTATAGAACTACATGTCTACATGAAAGTAGAATGAAGACCCGCGGCAGACTTGGAGAGTCGGCAGGTTTCTCGTTAGTTTGAAAGGGAAAGAAAATCCAGAAGATGCCTGTCCAACGTTTGGAGAAATTTCACCGCGAGAGTCTCTCTCCCTCCGCGGCCATGCCCGCCTGCCACCCTCTCACATTCTTCGGAATGAAAGCCTCTACAAGTTCCGCCCACATGACTTATCGCAATGCGAGCAATACAGAGTCGCGGCCGAATGATGGCTAGTGCTAAATCTCCGTTGCCTCTGATCACGCTCTTCCCGCGGCCACCTCCAATCCATAAATAATCAATCGAAGACTTCGGACGAAGAATGAGAGAAATCAAGATACATCGATACTCGGAAAACTGGAGAGCAGTAGACGATGGGCATGCTCTGGTTGATGATATGCGCCAGGTGGTTTCGGTTATGTGTAGAAAGAACCGAGCATGTGTTAGAAAAGCTCTAGCTCTGAAACCATAATTAAAACACGAAGCTTGGTACCAATGGGGTTTATTAAAGGCCGAAAAACCAGTTAGCCTACATATGTATATGTACACTTGAACTTGTGGCCATTTTCACTCGACACGCGTCATTATTATGTCTTGTTGTTAAAGTCAGGTACTCAGGAGAGGCGATAGGAAACTGCTGTGAACAAATCAAATAAATAGACCAGATCAGGACAGAAATTCTCCCTGGGAGGACCGCATTGCTGAAAAAACTAATCAGTCTACCTGTCGAAGGAGTTTTCATCGAATTGATGGTAATTCTAGAAGAAGTACCTGCAATGATTTTCCTCTAGAGCCGATTCACAGTGAAAATCGTGTCGTGATGGATGGAAAGGAAAGTCCTCCTCGGGAAATCGAGTTCTTACAGGTGAGAATTATCTACGATCGCAGGTTCAACACTTGTTCATAACCTGGCGGCGGAAGCCTATCCCGGATGATTTTCACCGATCCGCAAAGGAAGTGACAAAGTCATCTCCTAGGATTAAATAAATTTCGAAGCTGATCCGCTCGGCGATCAGGTAGAAGAAGAGCCATCGGCTGACGGTGCATATGACATCAAAAATATTGTTTTCGGTCTTGATGCCGAGTAGAAGGTCATGAAGCTCAGGCGCGTCAACGAGGAAAGCTTGCCTCCACATCTGGGAGTCGAAAGGTGACTGCTCGTACGGATCGATCATAATTTTCGTCTCGGGAACTTCGGATTGCTTGTGGTCAGTTTCACTGTATGCTTTTCGGCTTTGTACCCAGGTGTCGATCCGTTCAAGAAACGAATACACCTCACCCATTCTTCGTCGAATCGTAATGAGCTGTGTCTGTTATCTTTGCAACGCAACGCGTCGTACACTTGCCCGAAAGAGTATTCGTCGGCCTAACCGACGGTTTACTGCTTCGCTCGATGGGAAACGCTTAGTTTATCTTGACTCCAATGCCAGGTGTGGGTTACCCAACTGGGCCAATATCGTCACCGGTTAAAACTAAAAGGATTACGAAACATGCAACCTCCTTACACATCAGCTTCACCGAGCCAGATGATTTCGGGATTAGATCAGGTTGGCTTGCCTGTTACATGTATAGCACATTGAACCGCAAACCTAGCCAGTACGACAGTCAAACAAACCTAACTCTTCCTATTAACCTATATCGCAACTACTTGCTTCAACCTATAGTTTCAATAACAATTAATCTCACCATATTTTGCTTGTATGTAGATCAAGCGCTTGGGCCCAGGGGCTTTAAATAGAAAATGGGGCCACACAATCGATAACAGTTTTTTGATAGGTCTCCTAGCTTGGCTTTAAATGGTAGTGGTATGTATTTGCAGTCAAAGTCAAGGTCTCGACGCCGGCGTCGGGTCGAGCCAAGTCGAGCCAAGTCGAGCCAAGTCGAGCCAAGTCGAATCGAGCCGAGACCAGCCGAATGGTGCCCTGCCGTGCCCGACCCCGATGTCTAAAATCGAGCTCCCTTCCAACGAAAAAGTCAGAATAAGCTTTTAAAGGCTGGAGGGCTTAGTATAATTCTAGAGGCCTGCTTTCAGTGAATAGGCGAGGCCTCTTTCAATGCAACAGCACCGGTTCACGGCTGCTCTTGAAATATTTGTCAGCTCAACACTATCAACCGGCAGGAAAGAACCAAGGACGAGCACTTTCTATTACTAATCTCTATTAAGAACGGAATGTAACCTTACGAGTTATCTTCTATACCTATGTATAATTAAGAGGGCCGCCTATAATAGACACTTGGGAATGAGAATGTACAAAATTTCTCATGGGAAATTTTTGTCGCTCATTCAGTGCTGTCGGTGAAAATACAGTAAAATAATGATAAACCCTGCCAATGAGAGAGAACGTGGCTCGAAGTCGCCAGAAGCTGCTCCTCGTTGGGGAGAAACAATTGTAGTAGGAAATGAGTTTTCGGTGGTAGGTAGTAAACGCCTAGGTAAGCGCCTAGGTAGGCGGCAAGCTGGCGCTCACCACAAATACGACAGAGAGGCGACTGCCGGAGCAGCAGATTCACACATGATCGAGGTTGTATGCCAGGCGAGAAGAAGGAAAAGGAAGGAAGATTGCGACAGGCTACCGGGACTACCGGGCTGGGGAGTATGGAGAGCAGAAGAGAGATATGCAATGAGGGATGCTGGAGGAAATTGGAGCAAACGAGAGGGTGACGTGACGGAGAACTGCCGGCAGCTGCAAATCGATAATACTGAGACTGAGCTGCGTGTTACAAGCTCCTCCACGCGAGATACGGACTACAATTCCTGGTGATTCAAACTTCAACTATTATTTCAGTTATTACCTCCCTTTAATTTACAAAGTAGGAAAGATATTTACACGGCCTTCGCTAATGATTAAGTGCATTGTTGTCGAACATTCCGTTTCTCGAACGAGCGTCCGTGCGGCAGGTAGCAGCGCTTATTGTCGGAATTAGCTACCACATATCATGCAGTACGAAAATAAATAGGGCTTCTAATATCCAACCACTTGAGCATGAATGAAACTCTCATTATAAAGACATAAAAGCGATATCAATTCAAGAATGATGCCCTATTTGCCATGTAGTGGGCATATTGATATTGGTATTAGTGATTTCACTCGAGTAAGCTAAAGAGCCCAGTCGGAGTCTCATTATCTTTGGAATCGTCACGCTGGTATTAAAGGTCAGATATACTTAGATCCGACCCGAAGCCTCTAGACTGGTTATAAGACTGAAATAAACTTGATGTTACTCTCTAGCTAGAATGAATGACGTCAGCCGCGGTCAGAGTTCATCGGCCAGCGGCCCTTATTCCGCTCACCTGACGGCAGACGCGACACAACGCTCGTTAATATTAATCCGCTAATATCCTTTTAACCACTAGCCACTTCGCACAGAATGATCTCTTTGTTGCACCGATACAGCAGAAAATCTGTATCTGTTCAGACCATTGGCAACGATGCTCTCTCTACCTTGTTTGTATCGTAAATATTCTCCAAGCCCCATATACATATACTATATGTAGAATGAATACTAGCCTTCCTACATATCGTACCAGTCACCCCCATTCAATTCTACTCTTGGATAGATGGGGACATGATAGTCGGAACAACTCCCCACCCTCCAAGACGGCCACCGCTACTCGGAATGTTTCCGCTCGTACGACCAACTTTCTACTAGAGTAGACACTGACCACCTCCAACATTTCGGGTTTGGGATCGGGATCGGGATCGGGATCGGGATCGGGATCGGGATCGCGCGCCAGCTCACTTACCTACACCACGACTTTTCTCTAAATTCATGGATAACACAATACACATTTCAAAACTACACTTGCTGCAATTCTTTGAATCATTCCTGCCAAAAGTATGCTGAACTACATAATCTAAATTGTTTTATTGCTTGTTTTATACGCTTTTCTACGTTACGTAGAAAAGCCAATAATTTTAGTGGGCCAATAATTATTCTACAAAAATGCGTTCGAAAGCAGCATAGGAATTGAAAGATTCCACGAGAGCGGAAGATAGATTGATAGATATGTCCATATATGTACAAAGGTGTGGATAGATGTAGAATGTTAGGCTAGAGAACACGAGAAGGGCAAGAGTGTCATTGACCGAGAAGAAAGGAGGTGGAAACCAGGAAGATAAAAAGAAGATGCTAAAACTTACTTGCAGCCGGCGTTCCCTATCTGATCCAAGGAGGAAGAGTCATCGCTGTCATCACCGTCAGGCTGTTCTGTAAGGGGTAGTTGCGCTGCGGCATGGCTCCTGTCGCTGTCGCCGGTCTCGAGGTCAGCGACGAGAGTGTACATACGCGACCCTCACAACAACACCGAGCCAGGCCTGCCCGCCGACATTACACCATCAGATTCACCAAGCAGCCGCGGGCGTCTCTTTTCGCCCACACGTTCACACAACACACCACCCAACTTCTCAAAAGGCTATCTTAGACGAGGCCGAACACCTTCGGGGAGATCCAATTTCGTCCAATTTCTCAAGGCCTTGGATTTGGACTTCGAGATGTCTGGGATGGCTTTGGCTTGGACGTCTTAGACTCAAACACGACTCGAATTCGGAGAACCGAGACGGCCGCGAGCCAAGCCGAGAGTCGTCCGACAGCAACGCCCTCACACTGCCTCTCACATAAAGCTAGCTGATCCCAGGCAATCCCAAGCGTTCTATGTAGTACTTAGATAAACTCTAGCGCACTCTAGCGATCCAACGCTGCTACCTAGCGGGCTTTTCCAGCAAGACCCTGGCTCCGACTGGCGGCACCGGCTATCTCACGGCCGATCAATATATGCTTCTCATTTCCTACCTAGGAACTGCTAGGAACTGATGCTGATACATCGCTGTAACCATTCCTCTAGACAATCAAGCAACTTTTCCTTTCATGCACCACCGGCCCCGCGGTGAATGCAGCTTCCTTTTATTTATGCATGCCTGAGCCACTTCATAAGGCGTGACGCATGACTCGATGACCAACCACACATTTCAGACGTGCGCGCGGTCCCCGCGCTCTTATCATGCTTTTACCTTTAGCAAAGGGTTCAAATTATACAACGCTTGATTTTATCCACATAATTAACTCACACTTCAATGCAGATTCAATACAGCCTGAATAAATGATAATAAGTCAATGCTCGCTCATCAAAATGCACTCACACAGTGCTAGGCAGTGCGATATGTGTCTATATATATTTATATGTGCTACATTTCTCATCTCAACTCTCTAGTCCTCTATAGTCCACGAAAACCAGTGCCGAAACAAAAGATATTTTCGGGGCCTGCTCTATAGAGCAGGTTCTGCCTGTTGTTTCAAGTAGAGCCACCCCCGTTCATCGAAAAAAAGAAAGACTCGCGCTGTTTCAAGTTCCAATTGTGCTTACGCCACGAACGTAAGTTCCCCGTTCCGAATGCAAGCTTAGGTGTAGCCTTGACTTTAGGCGCCTGAAACTTGTGAAACTGTAACCGTAACCGTAGGAAACAGTGCGGCTTGGCTCGATCAATTATTGCTTGCACCTGCTACGTAGAACTCATTCCGTCATTGGATCGGCCAGATTAATAAACATCTTGCCCTGTCATTTTCATTAGCAAGCATTTAATATCTAATAATAAGCAGAGGGCATTTAATGCTGCATAATTATAGTTCATTTTAAGCTCCCGATATTCTTTGTTACAGAAAATTATGGGATGAAATAAGCATTCCAATCCTCTATTCTTTTACTTAATTTAATTGTACTTCATTTGTACACGCTACATAATATTATATACGTGAACCAAGTTACAAAGGGTATAAATATGTGCATTATAGCTTATATCACATTCAGGTAGTCTATTATTGTGGAATTCCTTTTTACGGGGGCCTTGAACAACTCTATATGCTTGTATGTATGCGCATGTATATGTATATACAGTGTCATCTATACGTCTACATCGTTGCATTTTTTATGGGTGTGCATGGCCGAGCGTCCTGCCGAATCCTAAACGATCTATTTATCTTTTTTGCGTTCGGAATCCGAGTAATCGATACCATCGGGAGTTGCATTGTTTGGGTCGGTGCCATTAGTTCGTTGCCGGCTCTCTTCGTTATCATCGCTTTCGGGGAGAACTGTATCAGCCGCCTTTGAGTCCCCCTCCTCTTCTTCATCGAGTAGATGCTCCCAATCGTATGAAGTATCACCGTCTTGAACCTTCCGCAACTCTCTCTTCAACATCTCCAGGCATTCCCTTCGTTCCTTCCATTTCTCTGCTTGCTCTTCATTGATTGGCGCACAATCCTCTCCCTTCGTATTTCCAGCAGCCATCATCGCTTTCTCTCTCTCTTCACAATCTAAAATGTACTTCTCGTAGCCCTCAACCTGCAACCACGGTAAACGCTTTAATCAAGAAACTTTTTGACACCATTCCACTTTTGCATGTAGCATGCATGCACACACAACACGTGTTTGCAGCAGCCAGATAGCAGAGTATAATAATGCCGATTGTCCAAAGGTGGCGGAAGTTTCGGTGAAGGAGTCACACCGATATTTGAAAACAAAATTCTCACATGCTCGGTAGGATAAGACTTCAGAGCAATAGCTTCAAAGGAGAAATGAATTTCTGGAAGCTACTTTTCTTATGGCAAAAGACACATGGAGTAAATACATATAAAGCAGAAGTGCTGATCGAACCTTTTCCTGTAACATGCGCTGTACGTTATTTTGCTTCTTCAAATGCCGAGGCAGCCAAAAGCAGGCTTGAACCAGTCTTAAGAGTATCCAGACCGCCCCAGCCAGAGCCAGATAGGAACAGGCGGTGAAGATCATGCTCGTAAAGTCAACTGTTACCTGCTGGTGCTTCATATCATGAAATGTAAAATTGATGGTTTGCGGCTATACCTACAAGCAACATCCATTAAAACGCATCATTATTTATTGGCTCATTTTCTTCTTTTTGTAAAACATATATATATATATATATATATATATATATATATACGGGGGGTACGAAATCGCTTTTCGAAAAGCGTGTCATTTATCCTCCTGACATCCAGAATGCGATCTGATTCTCGTTGTTTTAAGGATACAGTCCATTTAGTAATTGACGCGGTACCATGAGAAACGAAATATTCATATCTAATACAATTAGATTGTATGTGCATATGTACGCCCAAAAGTCGCGTAAACGCGTAGTTGGCTCGGAAAGGATGTAAGTTGCATGGTGCTACAATTTGTTCGTACTTGACGACATACTTCAAACATTGTTTCTATCGATCATACGTCCTTTTTCCTATAGCAATCACCAGTTGCTAAGCTTTCCATTTGAAAGAAAATGGGAACAATTGGGGGGATATTTTACAACAAACCTTTCTTAATGGTGTGCGTGTGCGATAAAAGTGTGTAAGTTTCGATAAAATATAACTGGACGGAATAAGAGGGAGAATATTGCAGAGTGCGAAGACTTTGTGAACTAGCGAAGAATAACAAAATGCCCGATCGCATTACTCATTACTCACCGCGCTACACTGGCAAGGAAATCTGGACATGTGGTTTAGTCGAGAATTATGGAAACATAAGGAGAATTAATAGAAGAATTTACTATGACCTTAGTGATTAGTAACTGTTAACTTTTAATTATAATTATTGCGAAAATACCAATCAAAATTATACCTTTCAAATGATGATATGCCTCATACTTGAAAGTTCAAACAAGTGAGAATTACGTTTGATCTTTAAGAGTTTGGCAAGTAATAAATACAATAAGAAAATAATGGAAGAACCAAGTGATTAGGGGATTCCCTTTGCACTAGGGATAGTGACTTACTCCTCCGTATTAAAACTGCACTGCCGCGAACATGCTCCGAGGGAAAGCGGACACTACCTAAGGGTAGAAAAGTCGATTATGCTACTCCTAGAAGCAGAAGTAACGACTACGCGCTCGACTGCCAGGTAAAATACGACTATCCACTACTGACCCTTATTGAAACAATCGATATATGGATATGTAGCCACGTACGATTAGAGTATACTATACGATTGTAGAAGTATTTCAGCACGCGCATCCGGAGCTCGTATGTCAACAGGAACGTATTTATCAGTTGACCAGATAAAGATCTATATGCGTAATGTGGCCGGTACATAATCGAAAGAATAAAAAACTAAAGGTTGAAGTTAGAATACACACTTTTATTTTTACAGACAACTTAGAAATAATAAAACGATCCACGTCCCAAAATTAAAATTAGCCTTTTACATACAATTGACGTCTCGTGGTATCCATTCCTTGGGAGTTTCAATATACGCGTCCAACTTATCCCACCTTGTAGGCTTAATTGTTCTGATTCAAGTCTAACATTAACGTAACTTCGGTACAGATTTTATTTTCTACCAAATTATACATATGTATATATTTATATTTATGTGTATGGTGGTTGTTTGTTTGTTTGTTTGTTTGTTTGTGTGTGTGTGTGTGTGTGTGTGTGTGTGTGTGTAGTATATATAGTAGTATATATATACTACGCACACCCAATATGCCCAATACTGTACGTAGAGGGTAAGTTCATCTGGAATGTATCTGACATCACAGCGCAGTCATTGGCGGGAAAGAGCAAGGCCCATTGTACATTTGACACTTGGAATACAATATGGAGTCAAATTCAAACCCGCGCATTCCATGTTGTTTCCCATTTTTCTTATGATACAGCTAGATTAATCTCTAGTACAATACAAATTATCTGATAATTTCAGACGTGCACTCAATAGAACGCGGCGTTAAAATAGAAAGTGTGAGAGGCAAGGAATCTCGGCGTTCACGAAAATGGCAGAAGAACAAGCGAGAAGAAATCTGACCCCACGGTGTATCTTAGATAAGAAAGACTGTCAGTGCACTCTAACGGATGATTTTAGCATTATCGAGGTGTTTAAGGATGAATATTCAAGAAATCTGGTGTATAGGGGGTGGGATGGAGGGAGGGAGGGAAAGGCTGTGTAAGGTGTGCTTACGCCATGGACCTCACGTAAAAGAGGAGATAAGGAGTTGCGGAGTTTCGCGCATTTGGTGCTAATTTATCTTTTAGCTCCCGCTGCGGTATCACGTGTACAGCCTCGTCATCGCACTCCAGCCAAGTACTCGGATGTTTGTGCCTGCGCATGCCACAACAGTCCATACTGCGGCAGCCTACTCTCAGCAATGGTTCTTTTGTTTCGCTTGAACTTGGTTTACTTCGAAAGTATTTCAGTATACCAGACGTCTTATCGGATGAGTTGGAGTTTGTGTTCGTGCTGTTACCAGCCTGTCCAGAATTTTGCCGTTTGCTATCCCTCTCGCATTGGAAATACTCGGCAAATGCGGTCTCGTCAGGTAGCCGCGTATACGCAACGTAATGGCCAGCCGTCATCGTTGCGCCTTGATGCATTATAACAGAGTATAGTTTGTACACGTGCCTGGTTTCCAATCTCCCGCTATTTGTACCGAGCATCTGCTCGTTGTTGCATTCTTCACAGAAGCATTGCAGCGTGAAGGGTGTTGGCATATGATTGTTAATCTTCTCCATAGACCTAAAGACAGATGCGAGGATACAACTGAATTATATAACAAGTATTTCCTCTTAACGAATTCGAATTCGGTTTTACCCCGCGACTGTTGAGAATCTCTTGAGTTGCAGAATCAGAAGTCTCGGTAGAGAAGGAAAACAGACAGCTCGTCGAGCTTCGTTATATCGAAGACAACGTGCGCACCAATACTTGTCCCTTCCACAAAGGAGTTCACTACTGACTATAGCGCGTCTGTAGACCTCGCTGTCAGTTGATCGTGCATCTTCATCTAAAACGTGATAACTGTGTACCAAAACGGAAGGACTATTCCTTTCAATCGTAATTAGGAAGGTGTAGTACTGGTACCTTTTTCACTAGAACGGTCGACATCGATAGGCACACATATATCGCAAAAGGTTTCTTTCCGCTCTGTAACGTGTTCGCACTCGAGGCACGTCGTTCTGAGCAAACTGACGCCTTCAAAGTCTTCCGAGATAAAACACTTCTTACTCTCCAGCCGCGGATTACCGATGTCGTCGTTACTCTCGGAGAATTCGGCATGACCATTTTCGTACGGCTTGGACGATGCCGACATACCATTCGCGTTCGATTGTATTAGGCAACCCAGGCTCCCCCGCGACGTTACTTTCTTCTTTTTCCCAGGAATGCGAATACTTCTCTTCCCGGTGCTATTACTCTGTGATTGTACATCGGCTAAAGGTTCGGAGCAAAAATCAGCGTGTGCCCCATTGTTTTGGCCAAATTGGCTTTCTCTATGCCTAACCAGTAGTTGGAAGGTCTCTCGGATGTTGTCCAACAAGCAAACCAGAAGTTCATGAGCATCCTGCTGTTGATTGCCTTCAAATATAGGGTTCACGTCCCTGGAAAAGATGAAATTATCATTCATAAGCACACAATTCCCTAATAATAATGGTTCGGATACCTAAGAGCCTGTAAAAATGCATCTGGCTGATAGGGTTCACTGTTTTCTCTTGCCTCGGAAGCTCTCAATGCCATGAATAATTCGTGCAATTTCTCAGTGGCTATTTGTATCCTATGTTTATTGTTGTCCCCGGTAGGGCCAGCCAAGGTCAGCAGGTCCTTACTACTCCAACTACGACTGTTGCTTGATGTTACCGTTGCCCCAAGTTTCCCCAAGGAAGAAGACTTTACCTAATTGAATAAACAAAGCAGTTGTGTCTCCTCTTTTTCGTGCCTAAAGAAATTTAGGATAGAGCACTCACTTTTGTTTGCAATTGTTTGTCATTCAAATTGGCTAAATCGGTAGCAAGATGATGCAAATTATGTAGAAAGGATGGTGCAAATCTCAGAGTATATAGTACACTGTTCAAGAAGCAGGTATTCCCCAAATTACAAAGCGAAGCAATTCTCAGACTCTCGGCACTGTTTCCCGATATATTGTAACCGCTCTCTTGGTGATTGCTCGACTGATTTCTGTAGCCATTCATTTTGCTTGTGTCTTGATAAGAGTTCAAAATATCGTTCACACTGTGCAAGTACGTGGAAGAGACAACGATAGAATTCAGATAACATACTGTATGCGTGACTCTGTTTATCTTGGAGGCCTCCTCTGCTGAGTGTACGAGGAACCTGTGGGATGTTCGAGAGCGTACGTTCGCGACCAGAAAGCGAAAGGCAAAATTTCTTTCTTGGTGGAACTGAACGTTTATCCGCGTCTTCTTCTGACTCTAATACTGTCATTTTCTTTTAACCTGAAAGCAGGGTGGCTAATTTGTAGTTGCACCACCTCGAGGGCATCCTCTCTGAAAGAGGTGCGAGCAGCCGCTTCCGCTTCCACTGCCACTGCTACTGCCACAGCCACAGCCACAGCCACTGCCGCTGCCGCTGCCGTCGACGACGACGACGACGACGTGAGATATCTGCTCTAGTGCGATACCCTATCGGTCTTTCGCTCACTCCAGGCTAATAGATTACCGGGCGGACAGCCAACGAACGTTAATGGCTTTGCATGTCTTGCTGATTGGTGCCGAGTGCCGATTAATATTACGCAAATAAAAAAAAACGCTTGATATGTGTTTCCTTTACTCACGTAGTACTCAGTGAGGAAGTCATGGAACAAATGGGACTGCCGTTAATACCAGCGTATTGAAACTCCTCCGAACAAGTGGTAATTGCCGCGAGCGAGCTCGAGAATTGCGGGCTACATTTCTACCGACCCCTCATCAACTCAATGCTTTATTAACAATTCTCCGAGAACCATTATCCCTTTCCTTTCACCTAATACCAGCTATTCATGAGCACTTTTAATGTTCGGTACACACCACACAAGTTGGCTTTGCATTCGATTCAATGTAGGAGAACTTGTATCTGATGTCAATTTATGCGAAAGGCGCAATTACGCCAAGTTAAGTCTCTCAAGCTCAAAACACCAGAATCAATCACAGAATGCTCAGCTCTCGTAACCAAATAGTATACACCAATAGTATACGCTTAATTTTCAAACGAGTCCTCTACGTTTCGACGGATTCCGACATCGTCCAACACCATTATGGTCAATCCTTACAACCGTTAGATGTGGCTTGTAACCCACCGGCAAAACAGCCGCAGTAGCGTTGCCAGCTCATTCTAATATCGCTAAGTTCACCCGAATGCTCCGCTCGCTCTCCAACAGCTTTATTACTCCTCGGCTGAACGTACTGGAACTGGAAACTGGAACTCCGATTCACTCCGATTCGTCCGTCGGATCATCCTTTCGATTCCATCAGATTCCATCATTGCTCATTGCGCTACACATATGTACTATCTAGCTTGGCGCAGTCCAGTGCAGTTTGATGCTCCGTGTACAATTAAAATTGCACATATGAGATTATAATTGGAAATTATCATTCTAAATGTATCAAGGACAATACAGTGTGTTGTTGCTTTGGAATAACAGAAATGTCTGAAGCTGAACCCAAGTTGTGTCAGGGCAAAGACATTCTTGAAAGAATGAATTACCTTTATCAGGTACATTTTTCGTATTATGCGCACACATTTAATAGTGACAGGAGTCGAGGATGTTGTCTTATAGTATCATACTGAAATTAGGTTCTGTTATTATAATGATTTAGGCCAGTCATTTAATGGCAGCGAAAAATAGGGTAGCGGCCTCATATTATGGTAATATTATGATGGCATGTGCGAGAAAATCGGTATTGAGAATGTAAGTTGGAAATGAGAGAAGTATTTCGCGTTAGCAGTTATTGATTTTTATATTTTTTATTCTTCATCACATATCAGAGATCCTGTCATAAAACGAACCATTTGCAAGTGCTGTCAGTCACCTCTTATACCTGGCGAAACAGCCAGGGTCAGAATAGTCTCAAAGCCTGAGAAAAGAGTAAAGTGGACTTGCTTAATTTGTCTAAATAGCAAAAGATATCCCACAAAAAAGGGATATAAACTTTGGGCAGAGCAGCCGGAGTCTATTGTCCAAACTTTTGATTATACGCCAAAAGCAAAAGACAATCATAATTCTAATATGGAACATGAAGAGAAAAGCAAACTTCCCCTTGTCGAGGAGTCCATGGAAGTAGACCAGAAACATAACGAACAGAAATAGTTTCCTTTTGTCATTTTATTGGGACTAAACTGCATTATCGCCAATATTCGAATAGGCTACACAACTTGAAGTATGAATATTTTTTATTAATGACTTACATAAAATATGTTACAATGCCATAATAAATTTGTAACTAATAAACAGACAGATTTTGCTAACTGGAATATTCATATATAACCATCTAGTAATATCATGTGTGTGTGTGTGTGTGTGTGTGTGTGTGTGTGTGTGTTTGCATCCGCTTGGCTGTGTTCATCTGTGTGATGCTAATAATAGTTTTACATTAAATGTTCTTAGAAATAACTGGGATCATAGTTAAGTTACTGTTTTGTCTGTTTGTTCATACGGTCTGAGTACATGTTATATTAAACGGTGAAAGGTGTTCGCAATAAACTCCTTGGGCTCCGATGCTCGCTCGTCAATTGTTGGCAGAGGACGGTATAATCGACTTAAATCTCCAGCAAAGGATAAGTCCTACCCTCTTTGTTCTTCTATAAAACTGGATTGGTGAGTTTGGTACGAACACCTTTATTTAACTAGCTATGATATGACTATATCCGCCCATTGCCAGCACCAACCATACAAAACATTTCTAACAAACAGAACTCAATCACCACATACACACAATGCGGGCGTAATCAAATCACAGATTTATTGGAGAGAGAAGTCAGTCAAGTTTGAAGACTAATTCAAATAAATATATTTATATATCATTAAAAGGGTGGATTGCGAGTATAAAGCAATGCACCTGTTATATTAACAAGTGTATCAGTGATTGAACACGAATAACGAACCGCCCAGAACCGCGGCTGGGAATCGGCTTTTCGTCGATGTTACGAGTACGTTGTCATGATAAACGAGCTTCCTCAAATGATTGCACCATGGGCTCGAATGATTCTCACTTCGAAAACATCTGACAGTTAAACTCTCTGGTGGGCCCAAAATTGGCAAATCACCCATAAAGTTTAAAAGTCTATGAGTATTAACTCGATCCATCAATTTTAGGCCCAATGGAGGATGTTGATTGTAGATGTAGGATCAGTCGATCGGATAGCCCGATTATATCTTCGATAGAATCAGCCCTCTTTAGTGTACCAAGAAAAGCGCCGAGTTTTGCCCTAGCATCGTAAGAATGGCAGTAATACTTATCGGGGTCTAAAGTAACGAGTTACGAAAGTATAAGTAAGTACACACGTTCTTTCACGCGGAAAACGTACGTCGAATCGGTATACAATATATAAATACTAAACTAGGGTTCGGAGAGGGTTCGCGGAGGAGAATGCTTGGAGGGGAAGGAAGTAATGAAAAACTGGGCTGGACGGAATCTACACATTCACTTATATACATATATCTGTCGTGCCAGGCTTCGGTCTTATTCTTCGCTTCGTTAGACTCTCTAGTACCTATCTCCTTTTGATTCTCCTAATAGTTTCTCCTAACAGTCTAACAATTAATTGTGTAGGACCATAGGTTGACAACGCGCACATATATACATGCACACACCAGCTACAGGGGATTAGTTCTACTCCAGTAATATTGACTGTATCGTTCGTCGTCTCTCTTCGTCTTGAGTCGTTGGCATGCTGTCGGAGGACATAAGGGTTCGCATCGCAATAACTGAAAAATGGCATAATAACTCTATGTCTATGTTGAACGCAGCAGGCCGGGATAGTATCATAGTTGAAGCCGCGCTCTCTTCGCACACGCGTTTACATGTACATATACCTACTCGCAGCAGACAGACCTAACAATACTAGCCGCTTATTGTCGAAAAGGTGTGTGCATGCGAGTGTCGTATTGTTGCTGGAGTTTCGTTTCTTTGTCTTCTCGCGGGACTTGATACTGTTCTATCATTCGTGCCTGGGGAGGAGAACGCGTGCAACGGATTGAGCCGTGAGGACAAAGAGGTACAACGTACTACAGTGGATGATCTAGTCACACTCAGATATCAAAAAGGCTTGGTATAAAACAATCATTTATACTAGCCCTGAAACAAACTGGGGTTGGCCGTCACGATCAAGCGTAAGCTGGGGTATTACGTTCGGAGAGGGTTGAAAGGTCGATCCCTGGAAACCCATCGCTGACTCGTACAACTGCCGTCAAAATCATACAACTGAATTTTACCTAGTGCTTCCTCCAAGCTCGTTCACTGATCCCTCCACCACAAAGCTGCAGGCCTATAAAACTCGCGTGAAATTAGTGGTTACGTACGTTATGATTGCCCGGGAGTGTCGTGTAATCGGGGGTCGTTGGCCGGTGCCTGTTCGTTGGGAACGGGCGTTGTATTGTGGCGTAAGTGTTGTCTTGAGACGTGTCCCCCATGCCCACACTCATCCCACTTCCACGTCGTTCTGTGCTCAGACCTCCCTCTGGCTCACTAAACACTTGCATCGTCAACTCTTGTTCTTCGTATAACTTTAATTTCCTGCAATATCCATGAGATTGGTAATTCGCCCTTCATTGCCATCGCTCATCGTACAGAGTACATACATAGGGCCATTTATCATTTCACTTACTGCTCGATCCACAACGGGTTTTCTGTCGTGTTCAATTCGTCAATGATCTGCTTCTTTATTAAGCCGTCTTTTTTACGAATATCGTTTGGCACCGTGATTACCCTGATACCGATAATAACATGTGGTATATGGTATAGTATAGTATGTACATATATCTGCCGGTCTAATTGAGGGAATATGATTTTTAGTAAAAGAATCGATGTTTCGATACTCACCAGTGCCGCAAGCAGCAACAGACAACCGTTACAGTTACCGCGCCGACTAACAGCACAACAAGAAGAGCAATTAAAGCGGCTAGAGCAGGATCGAAAGATTCCTCTTGCACTCCCGCATAAGCTGGCTGTAAAGAGTAGCAATATAATAGTGTCGGTGGTTACATGGAAATACTGAGAAAAGTGAGGCTGCCAGATTCATGTTTCTCACCACAACATTCTCTATTGCGAATCCAGCATAGTAATCTTTGAGGAAGTCATATTTGGCATCAATTACTTTGAGGACGTGGGGTATGGGCGCGATAGTTTGTGTTTTCGGTTCTACGACGTGCAGGTACATGTCGCACCTGAGCCAAGTAAAAGAGTTATGAGACCCTCTGGAATACTTCCTTTCACTATGATAGTTATATTATTTTTTTACCATTCTCTGCGAATATGCCCGGACGCATCCACATGGTAACGTATATCATCGACGACCACCCTACTTTGCGTGGCGTTCGATAGTTCAGAAACTATCTCGTCTCGTTCGCAATTCACCTCTTCCGGTGGCCTCGAAAGGATGACCCTTATGAGTTGCGATGGTTCAAACACCCACACCTGCAACATGCAACAGGATAGAGAAGTATAAAGTCAAGCAAGGAGAACGCGATGATAGTTGCTAGCGATTGATCTGATCATTGGAAAACCCACATGAACTCTGGCCATAGCGTATCGCTCGGGAATAGCAGTTTCCTTCGCTATAACCTCGACAATAAACCTGTCCTGATTATATTCGGCCATATATCCGCTGGTTACGAGCTTTCCGTCTTGAGTGACATTGAACGGACTTGGTACTATCGAGCCACTTGGTTTCTCTGACCCATACTTGTAAAGATTCGCACTGGCCACGTAGTAATGGAGCGTTCCATTGTCCCCAACGTCCAAGTCGGACGCAGTCACCTTCGTCACAAAGTCATTTACATTTGCCATTGAGTTTACACCGGCGTAATAATCGTTCCTTTCGAAAATCGGGGGATTATCATTCTCGTCCAGGATGGTTATCGTAACGTTTGTACGGCCGTGATCCTTGTGCATAGTAGATTTCGTGGTTCCAGCGGGATTTACGTAAAGATCGGGATCGTTCGACGCAAGAATCGAGAGGACGTATTTATCACGAATTTCTCGATCGAAGGACTTGTTCCCGTAAATACTGCCGTCAGATTTGTCCATGTAGAATGCGTAATCTTCGTTCCCTTAAGAATTCCATTGCGATACAACAAATCGAGATTTTATATAGAAATTAAGCAGTTCTTTATGCCCTCACTTACCACCTTCGATGTAGTAGTATACTTTGGCATGCCTGCCTTCATCCTTGTCCTCGGCAGTTACTTTTCCGATAAAATAATCTTTGGGTCGATTCTCCGACACATGGAAGTTGTATTCGTTGTGAAAGTGTGGTATGTTATCATTGGTGTCAACCAACTGTACAGTCAGAAGGCGTAAAGTCTCGTAGGCTGTCGGTGTACCGTGATCAGTGGCTACCAGGACCAACTAGAATGAAACGTTACTTTCAATATTTGTCATTTCAACTAAGAGAAAGGACGAAACAAGTTCATTTTTACCTCGAATTTGCTTTTAACTTCCCGGTCCAGTATTATCTTCGAGCGTAGCTCGCCGGTCTCCTGGTTTATGGCAAACTCTTCCGTTTCCTGGATGTTGTGATTTCCGACTTTCAAGTGATAACTTATACGACCGTTTTCACCAGGATCCCGATCAACCGCCTTTACTGTCAGTATCAAATAATTGGGCACCCCGGCATTCTGGCAAATAGTATAGATTACGTTAGGCTTTATTGGTTGAAGAGCAGCTGACTTTAATTACTCTGGCATTAAGGTAATCTTATGCCAGGCTGACGTACTTCAGGCACTTCAACAGTGGCGTTCGTTAGTTCAGGCATAATAAATTGGGGCTTATGCTGGTTAACCGGAGTAACCCTTATATCGACGTAACATCTATCGGCGTGTGGTCCGTCGCCAGCACCATCCCTTGCTTCAACCTCGATTCTATATGAGCCAGCTCTCCCAATGAGAGCCGCACCAGGGTACAATATGCCGGTTTCGCGATTCAAAGTGAAAGATTCATTCTCATTCCCTCGAATTATGGTGTACCAAACTTCTCCATTGAGGCCATCATCGTGGTCGACGGCTCTCACCTAGAACAAGGCATGGCTTTTTCTATTTCTACAGCAGTGAGTTTTCTTCATATATTCTTTAATATACCTGTAAGATGGGCGCGGGTGGATTCACTGATAGATTCTCCGCCACAGACGCCCTGTAGCTATGTTGCGAGAATATCGGCCTGTTATCATTGACATCGATAAGCTTTACGAGGACGGGGACCGTAGTACTCCTGCGGGAATTTATATGCGCGCCGTCACTGGCCATTACAGTTATGGTAATCTCTGGCGTGACTTCTCGGTCGAGAACTGTCGCACCCCCAACTGTAATCTCGCCAGTTTCATGCCCTGAAAATCCAGACGTAAAATTAGTATTTTATCCGACACATTTGCGGAATATAGAGCTACGACGACGCGCAGGAAAACTTACCGATGTTAAAGTCAGCCGCGTGATCTCCAATGAGACTGTAGCTCACTTCGCCAAAGGCCCCCTCGTCCCCATCCAGCGCCTTCACCGTTGCAACATGAGTTCCTGGCGGCGAATTTTCCTCTACAGACGCATTGTAAAACTCCTTCTCAAATCTAGGATCCTGGTCATTCACGTTTATCACCGTCACCGTGACTTTTGCTGTTGCTGATAACTGCGGTACACCGGAATCATAGGCGAGCACATTGAACTCTAACTGTTTTGTTTCCTCGTAATCAATTACTTGACTAATTCTCACAATGCCTGCAAAAGGCGAATTATACAAGCAAATATTATTTAGCATTTGTTCAGAGTTGGGCTAATAACGGCTTAATAACGAACCGGTTACGTTGTCTATATTAAAGTAGGGACTTGGTGGATCAATCGCATATCCCGCAATGTTACTGTCAGTGTCTGTCGCTGTGAAAGCGCCAACAACTGCTCCAGCGGGTTGCTCCTCCTGCATTTCTATGAGATATCGAGGATTCTCCCTGGTCCATGGCTTCAAAAACTCGGGGGCCATGTGATTTACGTCAATTATAGTGACAACCAAAGTCCCTGCCGTGTTAATTCAAATAGAATTAGTAGTTTCTACCAGAGGATTGCTCTCTAATTAGTTCCTTGATCCTCAACTAGTTGATGTTAACTACCTCTCCCTTGCTGCAGCGTCGGTGCAGTGGTGTCGCTGACAACAACAGTGATGCTGACTGTCGCCGCGATGTCTCGGTCCAAGGGTCTAACTACCGAGACCTGGCCCGTTGCCCGGTCTATCGCGAAAAACTCCTTTAAACAAGCAATTGGATATTTTCACACTATCGCCATTCAACAGCTCGCCTAGATGAGCTAGTCAGAGTCACGAAATGGTACCTTGAAGGCTTTGCTGGTATTGACTTGCTGGCCATTTCTATCGATAGCAGTAATAGGCTCGGAGATGGCAAAATTTAGGGCCTCCACGCTAGCACTGTCTGGGTCACTAGCTTTTAAAGTGGTGAAGACAGTGCCAATAGGTGTGTCCTCTGTTACCTCGGCCCTTTGCGTCTCAGGGGTGAAGTACGGTGCTTTGTCATTGCTGTTTTCCACTTTGATCATAAGGGTGGTAGTGCCAGTTAGACTAGGTGTCCCTGAAATATTCCAAAGACAAACTTATAACACCGTCCCGTGTAATAGATTCAAGAATGCAGTGCTTGATGCTAGCTCCCTGCTAGGGGTAGCTACTAGTTGTACCTTTATCAAGAGCTATAACTTCCACGTGATAAGTGTTTTTATTATCATAATCCAGCTTTCGGAATACAGTAACGACCCCCGACGTTTCGTTAATAGTGAAATCTTCAAATGCGCCTTTCTGTATCCTGTAAACTAATTCGGCGTTCATCCCAGTGTCGGCATCGCTGGCAGTCATTTCCTCCACGATTGTTCCTATCAATAATTAAGGGTAAAAAGATTATAAAGGGAATTGTCGTATGAATTAAGAGAAGAATTGTTAAGATAACTTATACCGATCGGTGATATCTCGGGGATGCTCGCAGTGTACAAGTCTTGAGGAAAGACGGGTGCATTATTATTGACATCTCGTATTTGAACATTAACAGTGGCAGAGTCGACAAACATCCCGTCATTCGCTTGAACGACTAGGGCAATTAAGCCACGCGTCGAATTCGTTAGGTCAACGGGCCCCTTCTTGATTGTAATCTCTCCGCTGTCTTGGTCAATAGCGAAGAGACCCAATTCATTGCCGCCCACTAAAGCATAGCTGATCTTGGACGTTTTATCTTTATCTCGAGCTTGTACCCTTAATTCAGGCTCGAACTTCTCAGCGCCTTCGTCGATGACTGCCCGGTACTCGTTTTGTAGGAAGTGGGGTGGTCTGTCATTTGCATCTGTTAGGCTAATTCGAAGGGATACACTGGTCGTTTGGCCTTCTCCGTTGTCGTCTGTCGCCTATTACCAAAATAATGATTATTCATTTCTTATCTTCCTCTATGTATAGTGGACCCCTACGTTTAGTCCGTCAAAGGAGACCCTCGGAGAACAGACAATTGGTAATTGTAATTTTCAGTATTCAGAATTAATTCACCTTGTATGTCAAGAAATATTCGCTTTGTTCCTCAAAATCTAAGCAAGGAGCGGTGCCAGGACTTTCGCACGCAGCGACCATGATAGTCCCGGTTTTCTTATCGACTGCAAAGTGCTCGGAACCTTGTCCAAGCAATTGATAAACAATCCCAGCGCTTCCAAATCTAAGCAACAGTTGAAACACAGATATACTATGGTCCTCTCCCTTTCTGGCGGTCAGTATAATCTATGGAATTAGGCCAATCGGAGGGATCAATTACCGCCCACTGTCGCGATCTTTAGCAGTAATAGTCACGATTGGGCTGGCTGGCGGTGCTGTTTCCGATACCATAGCAGTATAAGTGGGACTTGCAAACGATGGAGCATTGTCATTCGCATCTGCGATGGCCACAGTCACTGTCGCAGTCGACGTAAGCTTCGGGTTCGTGTGAACTTCTTCCGCGACCACCTGACAACGTAATTAGATCTGTTAGACTGCTCTCTCAATTACCCATCCTGGTAATCTTTTCATCCTTTCTCCTCCCTCCCGACCTACCAGTATTATAAATTTCCTCTGATTTGGATTCTCGTAATCCAGTGATCCGTTAGTAACACGAATATTCACCGACGTACTCCCAGTGGCCAGAACCGGCTCGATAGTAAACGCACCCCCTGTTATGTCTTCAAGCCGAAGGGAGAACACTGAGTTCAAACCCTGACAATAACAAAAGGAAGGACCATTTCATTTAGCTTAAGCTCCAAGTGACAGTTAAGGAATCGACGAGAAACTAGCAGCCAAGAGACTTTAGACTTTGGACTTTCATGATTCATGCTGTTCAGCCGGAAGAGCTTACCACATCAGGATCCTTAACAGTCATATCCAGATGCGGTAAGGGTGTATCGTCTGGCACATTCTCCGGTATTTCGATATTGTACTCTCGTCGATTGAAGGTGGGAGGCTCGTCATTCACGTCTTTGATGGTGACAGTGGCATTCGCCGTGGAGACGGTGAGCTCATCGTTTCCGGGAATGCCATCGATCAATTCTCGAGCCTTCACCGTCAAAGTGAGCACCCCGGTCGAGTCCTTCAGCGCTTCTCTATCTAGGGGCTTAGCCGTCCTCAGTTCACCGGTATCGTCGTCCAATAGAAAGTAATCGAACGGGTCTACGCATTTCAGCAAACACCATGCACGCTTTTAGTTTCATCTCCCCTTTCTTCTTGCACATTCTATCACGGCCCTGTGATCAGTCTCCGTCATAGTTTCTTTTTTACGGCGTGAGTTTTCAGTTTAAAGGTTTAGAGAAATTATGTAATACACGCCCCCGTCAACAGAAATTGCAGGAATGTTTGCCAAACCGATGTCTGTTTCAAATCCGAATTTTCTGTAAGTGGGGGCGGGGGACTGATAAAAGACACTGTCGGCAAATGCACAGAGTCAGTGACGGTAGCAATAGAGTGGCAGCCTGTTTCCCCACCCTACTATGTATGCATTACCCTCGAGCAGCGCCGTGACAGATGGACAGAAAACACGAGTTAATTAATATAACAAATAAATATAGAAAAACAAAGAAGCGTATAAAAAAGCATATAAATAAATGATATGATAAAGGCCCACTTTCAACAAATCTAGATATATATGCAGATACTGATCCGATTCGGAAAAGGACTACTAGACTAGTGGACTACTATAGTATGTATGCAGTACCAAACTAAAGGCGAACATAGTTTTCTCTCGTTTCTCTCTGATTTTGACAATTCTCCTCTGAATAAGAACCCCGGCAGATTAATAGGGGAGGGATTTAAAGAGGCAGACGGACCAAGAAAGAAGCGAGTTAAATGGACTCACTGGTCACTAATTCGTAGATCATTTTCCTCGGCATTCCCCTGTCGCCGTCCCGGGCTCTGACAGTCATTACCAGGGTGCCGATGGGGTCGTCCTCGCGGACTACGCCTGTTAGCGAGTCGAGAAATTCCGGCGGACTGTTCTGAATGTCTGCCACCTTGATTTCCACACCCGTCGTTCCATTGTTGAGCCCGTCCTGCCAGCAATGTTCATAAGTTCACATACCATACACGTACCTTCAATACTCCCATAAGTCCCTTTCATACTTATTCCGAAGCCTCTAGTAAGCTTTTATTGCTAGGAGATATTTCCCCGATCCCCGAAATACATTTGAACAGGTGAATGCCAACAGATAAAATCGGAGAGATACCTTGTCTTTAATTTTTATCACACTATGTAATTAGTGCTTCATTAATTCTTTTCATTCTTCATTAATGCATCACTCATCGAATCTGAGCTATACCTTGCCAGGATGAAGATTGTACTGGGAACTGTAATTACGATTGAGGCCAGTCCCCTTAGACTTTAGAGTCTAGAGTAGGCCTTCCGCGTTCGCCCCACCCCTACCACCTCAACCTTTGCTGCTGCGACCAAGGTGGGGAAATTGGGGAAATTGGGGAAATTGGGGAATACGTGGCTATCGGTGTCGTGGACAATTATCATGGGAAAAATGAATGGCGAGCTGATGCCAAGGGTATGTGGAGTGAGGCGACCGACTATCCTGATTCACGCGATAGTTGATGCATCGTGGTCTGGCAGTTCTTGTCACGAATAGAATAGATTTATTCGGGCTAGTAGAGTAAGAGGAGTGGAGTGTCGAGGTGTGGTGTGTCGGGAAGGAGCCCGGGAAGGATGAGCGAATGTACTAGCGAGTAGAGGATGGTGTTGGCGGGATGTTCTCGTGACAGTATAATTAAAATCAATTTTCAAGCTCTACTCACGCTCGCCCTGAGTAGTAGCTGATAGAAGGGTCTCTCCCTGTAGTCGAGTGGTTGCCGCAACACCAACGCACCCACGTACGTATTTTGGCTTCTCTCCACGTTTACTATGCCGAACTTCTGACAGGCATCTAGAAACTGTAACAGAAGCAGAGCACACCTTCTTCCTAATATGTGTCCAACAGTTTTAACGACTCGGACGAGTCGATCAAGATTTGAACTCGAGCGAATGCGCATAAGACGACGCAGGCAGATATCCGACCGAAACCAGGCCGAAAACCGCCTATGTTTTAGGACTTGGGTTCCAGCCGAATCTCGATAACGATTAGTAAATAGTGGTGGAGGTTCTGTTGGAGAATCTCGAAGGGAGTCGGTTTGGCGTTTAACGGTGTCGGATAGGTCGTGAACGTGATGGTACGTTTCGACGGGGAGAGTACATCGATGAGTATGTGTAGGGGGAAAGGGGCATTAAAGTTCGCCAAGGTAAAGCTGGCGGGCCATTAGTTAAAAGGTTTTACAGTTTTATTGGTCGGGCAACGGCGGGCCGCCGGAATTTATCGAGCGGATATGACGGAGGAGGCGCGCGGTTCGACTACTCCGACTAATATTCTTCGTTCAAGTTCGTCCCTCGATTCCGCCCTGGGAACTGCGAAGCTCCGATCATTTTTAACGTATCGAATATTTCCCGGATCGCTCGATGCTTGAGAGCCTTCTCTCTCCTCCTACCGCCACCGCAGACGCTACCCATTCTGTTTTACTCTCGCGATTTCGACCATAATATCTGATCCGAGCGTTCGTCTAATATAAATTTTGAGGGGGTTCTCCTTATCGAAGCAGAAGCACGCGGCGCTTTATATCGCGGGGAAATTTTCACCCCTCCCGCCCTCAGCAAAACGTCCTACTCTCCACTCCCTCCGCTCGCGCCGCGAGAATATTGATAGTGGCCAAGGAAAGTTGAATAAATAAAAGTCAAGGTTCGAGTAGCGCAGCCGAGCGAATGCCGCCGGCACGGCAGAGTGAACTTACTTTTTACACTTGCGAAGAGAGTATTCCTTCTACACCCAACATTCTTTTATCATGATTATTATTATTGGAATAATGAGTGCTCATTCATCAAGTGGTAAAAGCGCCCGGGTTATATGTATGTACTGATCGAGTTTCGACAGTAAAGAGTATAGATTTGCGAGGAATATTAGCAGAGCAGATAGTCTGGTTCAACTTGTTTTAATGGCTCACCTGTGGCTGTGGGACACAGGTGAGATCTATCGTTTCCCCGAGGAGGTCAGGATCGACCACTTTAATTCCGGGAAGGATGGTCGAACCAACTGGTGTATCCTCTTCGGCGACCGCTTCGTACGGAACGCCCAGGAAGTGTGGTGGGTTATCATTTTCGTCGAGGACGATCACGTAAGCGTCGACCCCGACGATATTCGGCTGTTGTCCTGCCGGTACTTGGTCCTCCAGGGTTACACGAAAACGAATGGTGTCGCTTTCCTGAAACATAGCAGTTACCCATGAAAATCTCTCTATTTTCTTGTCAACCTTGCAAAAGGGAATCAACATGCCGCGTCACACCAGCCCATGACCCAAGCAATCTAGAAGAACTTTCTCTCGCTAAAAGTGAAGATCCTATCCAAACATAATACCGTTCGAAGAGTGGCCAGCCTTTTAGCCGATAGGACAAAAGTAGATGAAAATCGAAAGTAGAAATGATTAGAGGAAAGGTTGGAATCACTGGTGCAGGAACCTTGTAGAGAATCTCGTTTGATCTTTGAGAAATCTTGTATGAAACAGTTTTGTAGGCTGGCGGCGGCTACAATAAGTGTAAAGAGCAGCGGCATAAGAGCAGAGGATAAAGTAATTGCCGGTCGACAAATGAAAGGAGTTCCCTTCCTTTACGCCACGGGCTGCCCGCCGGTAGAAGCCACTCGAGTATTAGTGGTGGCGTGGAGGCCGTGGAGGTGGATGGACGTAGAGAGGAGCTAGGGACAAGCCGGAGACCGGAGCAGACCGGAGCAGACCGGAGCAGACCGGAGTCTTCTTTCTCACGACAACGGAAGTGGTCTGCTGTGGTTGGGACTGTGGCTCTAGTGTCGAGTCATGCGACGCCACCCTCCATCTCATTCTGCCCTTTCTTGCTTCTTCTCTTCCGGGCTTCGGGCTTTGCCAAGCTTGACGTCTCTTCCAGTCTCTTCCTCATCCCCGCCTTACTTCGCTCTACTCACGCTCTTCTCTCTCTCCCTCTCTCTGCTTATTTCACTTCTTTCGCTCAAGCATCACCGGTCACTCTTGCTATTCTTAAGTTTCCTCTGGCTGCACCGAGCGGAAACTCTGACGGACGCGCGGACAACCCTGCGAATCGCCGGAACGTCCAGGACGTCGCGATCCTGCGAATAAAAGCCCCACCAGGAACGTACGCCCAACTTGATGATGAAGCAGGGTCGTCAAGTAGAGGAAGGCAGGCAATAGGAAGAAGAACGTTTGGACGAATTCCATATTTCAGTAAGTTTAAAGGTTAAATAAAAGATGGAGCAAGGTGTGCCCAATTATTTATGTTGCCAGTTTTATCGTTGTCGTTGTTGTCGGCCGGCATGCGATGTTGATTATTTTTAAATACGAAAAAATAACTCTGTCGAGCGGATCGAGATAGTTCGGACAAGATATTCTACCACTTTCGCTGGCGCCGGCCGGCATTAGCTGGAGCATATCGGCTATCTTCTCTTCTCCGCCAAATCACTCCTGTCTCCTTATTTATAGTAGATAGGAAGTACATATCTACTAGGTATGTACGTAGTTTAGGGCATACATATGCACGCTACTTACTGGCTTCGACGTTGGAGCGCTCGAGACGCTCCGTGTGGTCCACACAATGGAGCAGAACTAATAAGTTCACTTAATTTTCAATTAGATTCCACTCACTCAAGCGACGAGTTAATCAACTTTCTTTGCAACCAAATTCCGAAACTTTCCCATTAAAATGAAGGCCACAGTTTTCTGGAAAAGGCTATAGGTGATTCTAATTGGTTATATAATTAAGGTAGTTGCTAAAGTGATTGCGACTATGAAGGAACGGTGCCTTTGACGAGATCAAAGCTTTTCTTCGGAGCGTTTCGCCAGCAGCTTTTCTCGAGACTAGCCTTACTCATTATTCGGTAGCCTAGTTAGTAGCGAGTAACGAGTAGTGAGAGGGGGTGTGCTGGTGCCCAAGCCCAATATCGATGGATGTCGGGGGTGAAATTATTTAACGGTGCGATTGTGTGTTGTGTAAACCATAGCTAGCAATTCCTATCGCAATCTACCGTACAAAGGCAGACTGGTTCTCAATGAACAGAGCTGGTTTGCACTTTTATTGCGCGAGAGGGCCAACCTAGAGAGGACACTGCCCGGCTGCCGTGCCTGGCTGCCCTGCCTGGCTGCCCTGCCCGGCTGCCCTGCCCAGTTGACCATCGAGCGCGACGCCCGCCCGCTCACCCGCCTCTTCCTTGTTCCCTCTTTTCACACTTTTTGCCACACTCCCTCTCCCTGCTCTGTCATTGCACCGCCAAATCGTTCAGCACATGCCTTTCTTTAGAAGTTGGAGAGAGGAAACTTTGAACTTTGAAGGTTGCCCTGCTTCGATTCCTCTTCCGTTCTTCAATCTTTGATAGTAGAGATAGTAAGAGTCTTATCGGATAACGATGTGGTGTTATGTTGTGGGGTGGGGTGGGCTGCGGTTGGGAGCTTCTAGAGAAATAAGTATGGAAGGTGTATAGTATGTAGAGAAAAAGTGGTTGGAGTGGGATTAAGTTGAAAGCAGCCAGGTGAGATAGGAGTGGCACGTGCATGAAATAGGAAGCTCCCTACCCATCCATACTCCTCCCTCGCCGATGGAGCTTTTTCATTTGTTCCGGGACACGGCACGCACTGACTGCCATGGGCTGGCTGGCCCGGCTTTTTATAAAGCAGCGGTCTGATCTGAAATTTATCGGCGAAATGCTTCGGATCGTTGGCCATCAGTGGGGCTCGTGGAACGTGGCTGCTTCTCTCCTCCGCTCGGCTCGGACGAACCGACTATACATATATTAATTATATGCCAAGGTGCGTGCTCTCGCTGATGCTGGGTCGTGCTGGCGCGAGATCGATTTTGCAGCCGAGCAGTCAGTCTGAACTTGGTTTTCGCATGCCTGATTTATTCAAGCGACCGCGAGGCATTCGGATGTTTCGCAACTACTGCTCCTATCTAGGATCATTTTCCCTCAGAAATAGGGAAAGTTCCGAGTTCCAAGTTATTAGGCCGGATGATTTCATCATGACGATTATTTCTCCACTGCATATTTGTTCATTAAATGGCTTTACATCTTCGCATCTCATTTCATCGGTGAAACCTTATACACCAATTTATTTCTACCGAGTGCTGGCTTTTTTCGAATTGGTAGCTTTTATACTTAAAAGTGCGCTTCACTCGTTTGAGTCCACTAGAGGGCGCAATTAGCCCGCACTTTCTTCCTTTCGAACAGCCAAGTGTTTGAGTTAGGGGGCAGGCAACTGGCACTGGCACTGGCAGCACGTTTTCCGCACTCTCGTGGCCACTAGAGGCAGAGCGTAGTGCCAGGAGAGCCAGGAACGAGGCAAGCTCTCACGATCCCTATCTTTACTACTTAGGTTCTTCGTTGTTGGTTACTAGGTTGGGCCACATCGAGCGATAACGTGGTGACGGCCGAGTCCCGAAACGAATTAGCCCTGGCGATTCCGACACGGTTAATAATGCAAGTATCGAGAAACAGTCATATTGTTATGTTTATTACGGATATCCAGGTTGGGATATGCGCTTGCGCCAGGACCACCTTCACAATCAAGCCACAACGAATGAAGCTGGAAGCGAGTTCAATTGGCAATAAGAAACATAGCTACAAGTCTGAATACCACGTGGTGTATACAGTTTCTACTAGTTTTTCTTTTGCCTTTTACTTTTATCGATGAAAGTGCAGCTGGATCACCGAAAGCAGCATCCCTATCATTAGAGGAGATTTCACACGGAAATCCTGACGGAGGTGCTAGATACTAGAAACGGGAGGGTTAATCCTGTTTCGTAGGTCTTTTTGGGAAGCGGGAGCACGTTTCCCCGCCTCGTCCGGCAATTGCAATTTTCAATTCAATCCAGATAAACAGGCTTATAGGACCGGCATTAACCATCCTCCCCCTCAAATATCAGAATACTCCAAAGCTCTCGACGAGTCTTACACATATACAAGTTTTGTATTTTAATTGCTTTGACCCAAGGAAAGAAGCTCTCCCAACAATTCGTGAATATGTTAGCATTAAATGGTTAAAACATGGATTTACCTCGCGATTGAGTGGTTTGGCAAGAGTGATGGCGCCGGTACGTGGATTTACAGTGAAATGATCCGTGAGTTGTATCCCATATTTGACAGGCGATCCTTCCGGATCGTGGCCCTTAAGGACGAAGACTTTGGTGCCGACTTTCGTTGATTCCGAAAGCGGCAAACCCGTGGGATATCCTCCACCTTCTAGGATAGGTGGCTCATTCACATTGTTTGCCCCTGTAACAACAGAACGCACAGAAATTTTTACATATTTTACAATTACTTGCGACATTTCTTATCTTAAGGCTATTTCAATTCCTTGTCGAAAATACCATATACATAGATATATCTGCTTATCTAAGATTTCTATCATTCTCCGTTCTCATGATTCAGTCATTTGGCAAGCGCAAACATGAAATTTCAGTGAGCCAAACTGTAATTGAATCGAAATGCTACGTGACAAATGCTCCGAAGCACCAATTTTCTGTTGGAATTACCGAGCAGGTTTTACAACCTTTACGCGGCGGGCAATCTGGAATAATAGTGAAGGTCTGGGGAATGAGAGCAGCGCGAGCATTGTTCCAAGAGTCATTGTCAGAGGATAAAATGAAAAGTGACGAACTGAGTCGGAAAATTTCCCGTGAAATTGGATTAGCACTGCGTGGACACTTGAGAGCCAGCGGGTCTTAATGGAAGATCAGCGCTAGACGGCTGATAATGGAACTTTTTACAATAACGTGACAGGTGACATAGTTTTCTTTATGGGAGGTGGGTGGAGCTATTGAAAAAGCCCATCAAGTTTCGATCAAGATCGAATCTACGGGCGTAGGCCGCAACCACTCGGGGCTAGAGCACTAATTCGATGGGAAGGAGGCTGCTTGGTAAGCCTGAAAACTCACAAAACTATTAGCAAGTTGGTGAACTGGCCGAAACATCTTCAACCTGCGGTGAAAATCCTCGAAAGACCAGAGATACCTTCCCTTGGTCAAAAAGCCGATTTTTCCTACTGCCTACTGCCTGCTCTTTCAGTTCACCCGTTGGCACGCTTGACTTCACCTTCTGCCTCTCATGAGAACTTGGCCATCAAAGGAACTTATCAGCGCCGAGCATACGCATACTTGGAATAACGGATGGTAAGACTTCTCGAAAGGACAGTCCGCATACCTAGTTCTCTTCCTTCAGCCGACAAGCCAAGCGCTGCTCTACATTTCGGTGCGAAGAGCGGATTAATTATGGCGATACTGTGGAACTTAAGTTGGGTGCTCTGGCCCGAGCGAGCCCACTCGAGCGATATGCCCACGGGGACGCGCCCTTATTCAAAGATTCTTATGTAAATTTAATTAGTTCGTTGCTGAGGTGCATTTTTATGAAATGCCAGCTCCTACTATGCATAAGGGTTGCGGGTGCGCTCTGGCCTCTCGCCTCTCGCCCCTCACCGCTCACCGCGAGCCACCGATGAGTAGAAGGATGAGAGAAAAAAGGTGAAAGAGGAGGAACGGCTCGGAAAAGAAAATTAGCGGTTGGTCGGGATCGCTCGGGGTCGCTCGGGGTCGCTCGGGGCAAAAGAGTAGCGGAAGCCGAATAAAAGCTCGTGGAAGAGAGAGAAGCCAAGAAATTAAGAGAGGAAAAGGCATGGAGACAGCCATCGCGAACATTGCACGCCGAGAGAAAGGGAGTCTCGTTCGTTGAACATAATTTCTGCGTTACAAAATCTTACAGCGATCTCGTAGCTCTCCATGCTTCCACTTCTGTTTCGTTATGCCTCCAGTCCTCCAAATAGACGCTCTCTCCTCTACCCATCTGCGTTGCGGAGCGTCTTCTTCGTTAGACTTTCAACAAAGAGTGCGAAACATACGTTCTGGACATGCCAGGCCGTTTCTTTCCAAGAGATAGTTTGCGTTAAACAGGCGATCGATAATAATCGATCAAAATCGAGTACGGCTTTAACGGGGAAAGTGTTATACATAGTAAATGTTCAATGGTTCACTGATAGAAAGAAGGGACAGTGATTGGCACTTTCAAGGGCGCAGCTTGGCGATATTATAAGAAAGAACGTACTGCGAATTGATTTCAGCTGTGGCGCAAAGCCTTTGAAATATTGGCGGAAGAAGGCAAGGAAGCTAGGTGGGAGAGGATCAAAGGGAGAGCTGCCCGCTCTCGGATTCACTTGAGAGAAAAGGCGTCATTAGCCTGGGCATATTGCAGAGGCTCTATGCGAATGGGAAGTGTTAGGAATTTCTCTCAAGATGGGCCGATATCGAGGCGCACAAGTACGCCGTGCCGTAGATATGTCGCAGTGCCAAATAGAAAATCCTGCTATCCGCTTTCGCACGTTGCCGATCGCAGTGGCCTTCGACTAACAGTATCGAAATTCTATCGGTGCTTGTTTCATCGTACCTCCGCTATCAGGAGAACGCGGTAACTTGCCGTGACATCGATTGTACATCTCGATTATTAGCCAATGGGAAATATCCCCTAGGGATTTTGTTGGTGGTTGGATTCCATCGGTTCTCTAAGTGGTTGACAGAATTCTTAGGAAAGAAGCAAGCAGAGAACTGTAAGGGCGGTATTCCTGTCTCTGTAGTGTAGAGTCAGGCAGGCAGGCAGGCAGGCAGGCAGGCAGGCAAGCAGGGGGAGGGAGGGAGGGGGGGGGAGCTGCGATACACGGTTCAATGTTGGGGGCAGATTTATGCTGGGAGCTTTTAAGAAAATTGCATTAACAAGTCTAAAATCATTGTTGGTTCGAGGCCGTCAATAAGAAAAGCAGTGCCGACGTATACTTTGGCGCGCGGAACTTCACCATCTCACCCGTCTCTCTTGTGGCTCAAACTAATTGTAAGTAGTATCCAAGTAGCGGTCTCGCTCGAACCTTGGACCCTTCTTTCTTGAGAATTGAGCCGAAGCCCTTGCCCTTCTTAGGTTGCTCCCGTTGCAGTACTTTGTTCGAATGCTGCCCTCCTGCCTTGCCACTCGCTCACGATCCAAAAATTCGGTTCCTTCCTCTCGGAAAACTTGCTTAAGGCATTGCCCCTTCCAATGCCCAGTCGAATGGACTATTCCCTGTTACTGGTTACCCTTACCGATTTATCTACCTTATCCCCATCGCACCGGCCATCTCTCTACTCTCCCTCCCAATCTCCTTCGTTTCAAGGAACTTTCCTCAACCAATGAATATCGACAATCGGACAATTGTCACTCGACGTAGCTTTGTCAGAGAGATATATCTATACGCTTCAAGTGTAAGCAGCCACTGAGACATTTCTCAGATGAGAATAATACATTATTTGGTCGAGAGAAGAAATGAGATTAGTTCTTGTAGACCAAAGTGAAGTGGTGCTTTTATTTCCGGAAGACTCGGAGAATTCGATCTCCATTAGAGGGAAAGTTAAGTTTTCCGCAGGCAAACGGGCAAATTATGCTGAATTGGGACTAGCCAAGTTTCGTTGGCCAGAATGGATGGTAGGAGTCGGTGGGTAGATAAGCATACATTTGGCCGGGGCGGTGTAAGTCATTCGGAATTAGGTGGCAAAAAGAGAAGAGGACCGGGTAAGAAGGAGGTATGCCTCGCCACGGCGACAAAAAGAATCGGTCCATCATCGGAGTCCCTCTGGGAGTGCACGATTTTACATCACAAACAGCCAATTACATTCTAAGTATAATCAGCTTGAACAAAAAGTTCGAGTTACTTCATTGGACAAAGAATCAGGTATGTTTGTACTATATCTGTAAGATAACAGTGGGGAAGAAGAAGAAGAAACTCGACGAGCGGGATATACATGTATGTAGGATGTTGTTGCGTTATTTGCATTTATCAAGCAAGTTTACATACCGTAGGAGCATCTGCCAGCGTGCTCACTGGCACACCTCTGCCTTGTTAGATTCGAGAGATACATCACCGAAAGGGAGAGAGTGAGAGAGGGGGCGAAAGAAGCTTCCCGACTGCTGGTGAAGAAGGAAGAAATAAAGTAGCGAGTGCTGCTTGGGAAAAAGGTGAAAAGAGGGGAGAGAAGAGAAGTAAAGAGTGGGTGGGTGGTGGGCTTTCCAATTCGAGGGAGACGCTTTTCTTCTCCTTCTCTCTGCGGCTACGGTGATCTTTCGGTGGATTCTGCTGGCGCGACGCGACGCGACGCGACGCGACGTGGCGGTGGGCTCAGCCTGAAGCCTTAATTGCCTCTCCACAAATGGTTTCCTCGCTCCCCCTTCCGTCTTTTCAGCAGAGCCGATGATGTTCGCGTTTTCTGGACTACGCTCGAAAATTGGAGTCCATGGTTTATCATCGCCCAAGGAACTACTCTCGAGGAGTCCGTCTCTCCCTGTGATTGCGTCCTGCTTCGGCAGCCCCCATCGCCCTCTATTCACTCTAGCTCCGTTCGGACTCTGCCATCCCTTCTTTCCTTTCTCCTTGTGACATCCCTACCAAAGTTTGGCGCAATTTCTAAAGTACTTTAAGGAGGCAACTCATCCAGCGAAACTTTCAAACAAATCATGACCGCCTTAATAGTCGCCGTCAAGTTCGTATAACTAGTAATCAGGACAGGATTGTAAAGACTGAGGCTGATGTAATTTCAAGATTTCCTTTGTCAAATTAGCCAGTTTGAAAGCTCCTGCGGAACTAGTCTTCCTCTTCTTGTATGGGTAACATGGGAGATTTCTTTCTGATATGCACTAAAATCTATGACTCTGTAATATTGCTTCATTCAAGCACGTCGTTTGCATTGCTACATAATACTCGCGGGTGAGGAAGCGATTACGGAGAGGTGGAAGAGCCCGGGCCCGTTTCTGCTTAATCAAGAGTAATATTGGCGAGAAGACTGGAAACGGAAGTTGCAATGCGTCTCTTGGTGGAAGCAGAAGGAATAGTGAAGGAAGCAATGCTGTCGGATCTCTTGAAAGCTCGCACTCCGAAAGTACGGTCTCTTAATTTGGCGCGACGCCGCGAAAAGGTTCATTCGTCTCGACTAGAAGAAAGGTCTCTAATTGCAGGCGCACAATTTAAGCGTACACTTTGTCCTCGGCTTGAGTTGAGTTGGGGTTAGACCGCAGGAGGGATGCAGATGCGTCGAGAGAATAGTCAGTAATTTGCGAAAGTCTCTGGACTTTGCAATTATCCATAATGATGTTAGCTGGTAAGGGGCTTTCTTCGACTTATACTATAAATATGTATCTGTGTAGTTTGGAGTATTGACTCAACAACTTAAAATCTGTGTTGATCTGTCCTCGGAGTGTTTTTTTGGTTTTAACAATTGGAATGTTTTGGGGAAAATGTGAGAGGATACCAGTTGAAATTTGTGACGGGATACTCCCGGAGAAAGGAGGAAAAGCAGATTGGCGAGGCAGTGGTATGGGATATGGTGGGAAATGGGTGGAGAGGGGTGCTCGAGGGAGCCAAGGCGAAAGAGAAGAAAAGAAGATTAGGGAGATAGGGGAAGAAGGTTAGAGAGGTTGAACCGTCACAAGTCGGAAGGTCCAACACGGGAGACTTATCGGGCGATGTTAGGGAAATCCTCTTTTGGATAAGAGCATTTTCCGAGGCCCCCCGTCCTAGCAGAAAGATGCCGAGGCCCGAGAAGCAAACCTCCGCGAACGACGCCAACAGAGAGAAGCTGCTAAGCGGAACGACAGTAGAATTTCAATTCGTGCCTCTTTCCGGAACCCTTAAATCCGATACTATTTGCTCTCGTACAGTTTCACCTGTCAACGGCTCAATGGCTCAGTATTCCATTTTCAGCTCCATTTCTACTTGCTTTAATTTAACTCTTCGAGTCATGAGAATTACCGGGAGAAACGAAGCTCCTAGGTCTATGTATATATGTATAGTACATAGTACCTAGTACCTAGTACCCTGGAGCAGAGTTATACTTTATTGCAATCTAGAAGAAGATGAGACGAATGATAGAATGGAGGAAGGAGCTGGAAAGAAGAAGAGTTTAGTGGTCTGGGTGGTAGTATACTACATATGCTCCGAATGGTCCGATAGTAGCTGGCCGCTTACGGTCCGCTGCCGAGCTCGGAAGGTCGGAAGCCGAGAGTTGGAAGGGGTGCGAAATGAGGGTAACGAGGCCTGTAACCGAATTTCAAAGCGGCCGATCCCCGAGAATCCTTCCTGACGACCTAGCGCGCAATCCTATTCTGAGAAAGTCGGCCGAGGGCGCCGACAGATTATGTATTGTTGAACCAACCAGCTAACTCACCTCAACCATCCCAACCGCCCAAGAAGAACTGCTATAGCTTGCCTCAGTTTCGCGCTCGCCAAAGGCGCCGACCTACCGCTCCGCCCCAATGAGATTTACCAACAAAGAGAATTCCACGCTAATTGCTCGTGAAATCATTCCTCATCCTTCTTTCACTCTTTCAGGTTAGCCGCGTACAATTAGCCTGACTGTTTTCCGATAACAATAATCCTTATCCTTGCGCGAGTAAGATCAGCCGCCCACTCACTCACCCTCTATCTCTATAATGGCTATACCTCCAATTCTGTATGTAGATATCTATCTATGTACTGTCTAGATGCATATCTACATATGCATATAGCCAGCTTCATCATAATAATAAAAAGCTTCTGGGCCAGCTGGTACGCCGCGCCGGGAACACATGTTACTCTACATATGTACATATGCTACTTTGTAAGGCATCACGGTTGAGATTTGCTTTATACGCATGACATAGCCTGTCTAGCATTTTATCAACAACCTCAGCACGACTTTGCAAGCAATTGGACAGATTTTCCTTGTCTGCCACTTTACCAAATTCCACCAATGGATAATTTAGTGAACAAATGCATAGCATACTACTCGCTGATGCAACAATCCCTCTTATACAAGTCTAAACAGTGTCTCCGATTAATCGAGTTTGACAGTTCACCTGACCGAACGATAGCTCGCAAAAACACCTATTTCCATTAGATGATTTCTATCCCTTCTCTGTTTCGCATGAAGCAGGCGTTCTGTATAAACGAACTGGCTCATTTGTTCGTCAGCGGCGCGCGCCCAAAATAAATTGGACAAAGAAAAGGGCAGAACCTAATAATCCACAGCTAGAATTTCACATGTTCATCATCCTCTTTCTTCTCTGTCGTCCTATTTTTTCCCCTCTACTATTCTCTCTGGATTCGGTCCGTCAGTTTCCCTATACTATATGACATTAAGCACTGCCGCTTCATATTGCTACATGCTACATACATATGTATGTATAATATGTGTATTGGAAGTGGTGTGTTTCTGAAGTGGGCATATCCACTTTGAGGTGTCTTCTTTACATAATCCTGTTTTGGACGACGCGACGAGTGGACTATAAGAACATTATGAGAATATATCTCGCTATCGCTTCCTGGGAGACGTCCGTCCGGGACGGTGGTGCTCGGTGCTCGGTCAACTATCAACTCCATCAAAGACTCCCTGAGATGAGAGGAGGAGGCGAGCATAATGGGCAACGAAAGGAAATGGGGGGCCAAGTCGAATTTAGCCGTATTCAGGCCGAATAAATAGTAAGGGAGAATTGGTCCAGATCATCAGTGGCAACTGAGGTGATAGAGAATAGGAGGTTGACGTTAATTAGCGGGGAGGGCGGACGAAACTCTGATGTGATTGAGGTTGTCGATGGTAAAGCGGCCGCGCTAGGCCGACAGGCGGTAACTCCATATGAGCGAAAAGGCAGCAATGAGCAGAGCACTGACAGGCCCGCTTGTAAAACGTAAAATGTCAATTTTCGCTGATTGACCGTGGTTAACTTGATTAATCTGCCATGTTGCGCGGAAACGATACCGGCTAGCACGTATCACTGTACTCTACACATCCACCAGGTTTAGCCGCGCTTTGGTTAGCGGCAGCCTTTTATCAACACTGCAATACACTTCGTACAGCGAAAATCGTAGGAACGATGCTGACAAGTTCTATCCTGCTCGCGCAGGAAAATCAAACGGGTGTTGGATGAATTTACAGAATGACAGGAGGTACTTGAAAGAGCAGAAGACATAGATCGGTTGGAATTTAGCCAAGTTCTATCCGAGCCGGTCGCTTATTATCCGATAAGCTTCGATAAGTTTGAGGATCGATTTCCGAAGCAGCAGCTTTTGGCCGACAAGCAGCTCTTGGCTCTCGGTGACGAGGGTACGCTAGGCTTTTCCGACTCCAGGGGGCCACCGGTTCGGTTCTTTCCTCCTCGGAATGGTCCGAGCAACATCCGATTCTTGGCTTGTCAATTCGATCAAGTTCAACAGCTTCATCCGCATGAGAAGGTCGTGCGCGTCTTTTCGCCCGATTTTCTCTCGATATCTAGAAAATCTTGCACCGAATGTCAACGATCCACCGAATAAATCGATGATGCCTGTGTCCTAATCTCCTTGTGGAATTCAAGTTTCGCTGAGATCCCTTAATGGGATCATCAGACGTAAGCCATTAATAATTAATAAAGAATCCTCTGGGAATAAAGGACGGATCCAGAGGAGATATTCTAGCCAAGTTATTCGTTTAAGAAAGTTTTGCTTCGCCGAGTGACGCGGGCGCGGACGCGGGCGCGCCCACTCCTGCCACCGATACGACTTCTTATCGAGATCGAATCTCGATATAACTTCTGCATAGGAGAAGAGTTGGAGTTTAAATTTGAATGCAGATCGAAATTGGACACATCAATTCAGCTGCGAAAGAATAAGTTTCAGGGCGCGGAACCGAAGAGAGGAAGGCGTAACGAATAAGGATCGGACAAAAGGTGTTATCCAATCAAATCGATATTAAACCAAGCGGTAAACCTGTTTTATTCGCTACGTTTTTAGCCGGCCCCATTAAAGCGAACTTATTTGCCATTAGTGTGTTCTTAATCAAGGAAAAGTACTCGTCTTTCACAATCATAAAACTGCAATTCCTTATAATAATAGTTTAAAATCGAATGCCTTCCATCATTTGTTGCCCTTGAACTTAGATTGCTCCCCCAAAATACAGATGGGTTTGGCCAAGAACTCTCGGCAAAACAGTTTATGTCCAAGAAAATACGAGCGCCACACTGTATAAGCCAACCACATTTGTGCGTACTATGTATGTACATACTTAGATACATATAGTAGATAGATCGTAACTCAAGCCCAGGTGTTAATGACTAAGGAAAAACTGGTTATTTTTATCCTTTCGCGGCTTTCACCCCCCTGGGCATGTTTCAAATTAATGATGCTCATATATTCTGATGCTCTGATATCTTGTCACGAAATACATATGTATTTAATACTTTCAACGATATCTAAACATATCTAAACAATATGTCTTCTGGGATAGAAAGCCGTTGTTCAAGCGGGATAAAGCAATCTCGAAAAATAGAATTGCGACAACTCTATTTTTATTCAAGTTTATTAAGAAAAAAGGTCGCCTGCATGTGTCTGCGTGTGCGAACGTTCACGCGCAAAAAATCCAGCTGAATCAGCAGCTCGTGCTTCAGAACAACAATCACACGCGTCGTCGCTTTCACAGGCGGTTTTCACTTTTTGCACAATCACCGCAGTGCGCTCTTCTAAATCTACCCTTTATCTGCTCGCCAACTCTCCCATTATTGTTAACGCGCGCCTTGTATCATTGATGTCGAAAATATGTATAAAGGAATCTCTGAAGAACATGATCGACACTCCGGTAAGCAATATGTATAGATATGTATAGCAGTCCTCGAGTACCAGGGGAAAGCTTTGGCAGAAGAAGAATGTCCTATTGAAATTATGAAATTCCTCTCTACATTACATTCAACCCGAGCGCCAAATGTATTCCGGCTCCTTCCTACCATTACCCTTTCCAGCCGTTATCCCTTTCGCGAAGTAGTAGACGTAGACACTGTGTGCAATAAATATCTCAGTACGTCAGGACAAATTGCTTCTGCCATTCCTAGTATCTATGTATTTCGGTTCGATGTACCGATCTAACAGCAATCAACCAGCGGAATGCCCGGCATGGACATATTTAAATCAAAGAGTCCTTGGCACAGTCCACTGATAGCTTCCGCCTCATGTAGCAGATATGATCTTGCGAAGCTTCTCACTTTCACGCTAGATTCTTAAGTATACACATGTAGTATTCTATGTACATATAATGAAGCTCCAAGTTTGCCAAGATAACAGAGGAGCGATTGGACGACAGGGCATTATGAAAGGTAGAACTCGGATCGGTCGATCGATATATCGCTCTGGTGCACTGTGTCCGAATCGGAGGAATCCCATTTGATTTAGCAGTCACGGTCTGGCCGCCTCCCCACCCCCACCCCCACCCCATCATTCACATACTATCTCCTACCTCTATCAATTAGCTCCCATTGAACACATACTGCTGCTATTTGGAGGGTATACACAAGTCAGGGAATACGTGGTAATGCTTCTCGTCCTAAGGTAAGGACGGCATACGGCATACGGCATATCCCGGCAGGGCGCTTAAGTGCTCGCTTAATTCTTACATGCTTCCGAAGCCCCCCACACAACTCCTTCGAGATAAATACTGGATCAGGCAACCTGGCTTTCCCATAGCTGAATAGTTTGGCATAGCTACTCAAGCCAATAGAAAGAAACTTAGAACATGACATGTCAAATATACACAAGGGAGGGAATGTCAAAGTGGAGACTAGTCCAGAATCCAAAGCACAAAGACGTAAATGGAAAAAGGATGAGTGAAGATGGAGTGGTCGAGAGTTTTGAGATTCTTTGAACCCCGGAAGAGAAAGGCAGGGGCGGAAGGTGGAAGGCGGAAGGCGGAAGGCGGAAGGCGGAAGGCGGAAGTGAGAGATAGAGCAGGGCCAGGTAGGTAGCTAGAGACGGGAGGGAGAGTGTCTAGTCTAGAGTGTGGAAGCCGCCGGGTGAAACTGTGTGGATCGTAGATGTATGTAGTACGTACTGCGGAGGGGAGAAATGGCCTAGGCCCTAGGAGGACACTTGAAGTGCCAAGAGAGAGGGGGAGGGGGAGGGGAGAAAGGGCTGGAGGCGCAAATTACTCGAGGTTTCCGGCAACTGGCGCTAATTGAATTCCTCGATGAATCGAACTCTGCATAGGGCAGCCGAGCGGAATATTGGCTCTTTTCAGTGGCGCTTTCAATGGCGGAGTTGCACTGGCTGACGTGGAGCTAGTCAGCGGACATCGATGTGCTCGGCCGGCTCCAGCCGAACCGATATCGCATCCACCCACGAAGGAAAGCTCTTTGAACTGGACACCAACTTCGGCCGATGCGAAACGCAACGGCGACGGCGACGGCGACGGCGACGGCGACGGTGAAGGCGACGGCACACAAGACCGGACGGACTACCACCCACTAGGAGTAGTAGAACAATCCCGTGGACACGCAATTCCCTGCGAAACGTTGGACGGTTCGACGTCCAGAACCAGCCACGGCGGGAGACCCCGTTTCTTTCCCATCCTATTTACACGCTCATCTGCAACCACTGTTTCGATCAACATCCTGCCCAACTGAAATAACTCCGCCCTCTGGCTGACCCATTCCCCCTCAACAATCTACTGTTGGCCAAACTCACAAGAAGTTTCATTTTACCTCATACTTTTCGCACCTTCCCTTACAAAGACCAATCTCATTCATTCACTACGTTACAATTAAAATGTGGGAAAGGTATAGTTTTTTATTGTATGTAACTTGGAAGAGATAAGTCGCAGAAGAAGATTAAAATGAGATATAACATTGCATTGAGCTTTTTTGGGGCATGTGCCGATCCTAGGTGGTTCCAGTGCGTTCGAGCAAAACCCTCATTAAGCGTGGAAAATAAAAAGGCGCAAATTCATTCGTATAATGTCGGCCTGGCGAGGAACCTAAGCGGTAAAAGCCCCGCGCATAAATAGAGCGGAATACTTTGCTGTTTTCATATGGACCGCGGGACTAAAGGTGATAAAGTTGCACGAGCTCGTTAACACCTTGCGTTGCCATTGAAAGTAACACAGTCTACGTAAGTTCGTTTCCTGCATTCCTCCGCATTAAGTTTCGCAGGAGCTTCCTCTCGATATTAGGGTTCTCATTAACCACGAGATATACCGAAGCATCGGGGAAATCGAGTGAGCTTTTTCTAGATTAATCTCCAGAGCCTCTTGAATAAATGAGTAGCCATCCCCCAGGCCCAGGCCCAGGCCCAGGCCCAGGCCCAGCTCCAGTCCTCGGTTCCTTATCCGCGATCAACTTTACAAATCTTCTCTTGTAAATAGTCGTCCAAATTGCATGTAGCACAACAGTTTTCAAGCACACTGCCCTATCTGAACTAACAATTCTCATTAGTAGCCGTGGTCCATGGTGAGAAATCTCCATTTGCTCGGAAATTGGTGGAATTGCGAAACGTATGGTCGTGTACCACAGATATTAGGGGCCGCGTGGTTTCGGTTAGTCGGGCATTAGCTCGTTTTACTGCTGATCAGGTATGAACTGCTAGTGCTATCTAGTAGTTCCGGGCCCCGCCGCGTGGCTCAACCATAATCTATGTAGCAGAGTCTGGCCAAATATGAAACCACTGAAATCACTTGACATGTTAGAGACTGGAACATCTTGCTATACATACTACACTTTGGCAGATCCCTTGTAACTTGTACTTGCTAACATTAGCATGTTCGAAACTTCCTTGATAGATTTCAATGCGAATAATTGGTTAAATTTTGGGAAGATTTGCTAGAGGTTTTAGTCGAGAAGGGCTTTTGATTGGAATCTGTTGGATAAGTTGGAGAAGGCCTGTTGTGAGCGAGAGTGAGTGAGAGATAAAGGGTGGGAGAAAAGAAATGTGAAAGAGGAGTCGCGAGTCGCGAGTCCGATCGAGTAGATGCATAGAACTAGAAGGCAGTGAGCGACGTATTACGAAAGGGACAGCACATTATCCAGTAATATGCTCAGCTGCATTCAACATTATCGGAAACTCGTTGCCGAGCCCTCATCGAATCCGTATTTAACGGAATCATGAATAGGATTGGAATAGAGGGATCGTGCTACGAAATGCGCTCTACCTCTTCACGCTCCTCCACCAAATGGAAATTGGAAAATATATCCGGCATGAATGGAAGATAGGTATGCTCCTGTGATACGGGCCGGGATTATTCCGCCGGGAAAAGTATAACCTTTGCATGCTTTCTCGCACTAGACTTAACTTTAACAATCCTCCTCGATAAATCAGAAAGAAGTATTACCGGGAATGTGCGTCGATAAGTTTGATGAAAGACAACCGAGGAACCAAAGAAAAAGAAGGAAATTGGCGACTAGCCGAGGAAGTGTCTCGATTGAAAAGAAACGAGTAGAAGAACAACGAAAACATCCTTTCTCTCTGAAAAAAGACCAAGCCACCATGGCTGCTATGTTTCTAATTGAATATACATGAATTCCTTGGAACACCGAGACCCTTCTAATTAAACTCATGTCTATCGCGCGATTCCGCATTATAAACGGATGTAAAGCCACCAACGGCGCCGGACTGCCGGAAAGATTTCCCACTGCCTTGGCTCTATTTACCAAAGCTAACTTTAAGTAGAGCAGCATTACTCCTTCCCTGGTTAGGCTGCTCTCTTGCTGCTGCTTTCTCGCAAAAATGAAGTAAAGCAGGAGCTACATAATACAGGCGTAAAATTATCCTTTCCACTCTAATTGGACTTTCCATCGCAAATAACAGTTCCTCCACAAGTCTTAATGAAGTAATGTTTTATTTCATTTCAACTTGGCTCGAAGGTCTGTAGCAATTTCTCTGCATTATGTTACGTTATAGTTCTTGTCAATAAAGGTTTGCATGCTCATCGGGAGGATACTAGCTCTTTTTAATATGCGTGGCAACTTTACGATGCATATTATACTGGATCGCTCGTGAGAGCGAACCAAATCGATACTCAGGAAGTCGAGCCAAGTCTCCAAGTTGGGAAGGCGTAGGCGTAGGCGAAGGCGAAGGTGAAGAAAAGGGCGTGGAAATAAGAAATGTCGAGTAATGCGAACCCGCTAACAAGAGCGAAGATCTGACGGAGACGGAAAGCAGGTTTCCCGGCCGAAGCTCGGATAGGCAGGCAGAATAAGGAAGGCAAGGAAAAGCAGGTGGGGATAGGACGTAGCGAAGAGTATGAGATGAGAGAGGCCAGTGTAGCGGGCGGAGAATGAAAGTGGGGCTGGCTGGGGAGGAGAGCTCGAGAAAAGGAAACATTTTTCCCCTTCCTTCAAAGAAAAGCGTTTTCAAGTTGGCTCGGCTTGACGCGCCACTGACTAAGCGAATAGAATTCTGTTTCTCTTGTATCGAAAGGAGAAACGTCCTTTACTTTCTTCCTTTTCCTCGCTTTTCCGCTTACTGTTCTTCGCTCTACACTCGGCTACGCGACACTCTCCTCTAAGCTTTTAACAAAGGACTATTTAAAATGGTAGATGTAAAAGTATCAAGTCCGCCATTGGACAGGACTTGCGAGGAGAACCTAGAGACTGACCCTTCTAAGCCTTATTTCGCGCGACACATTAAATCTATCGTTATGCAAGCGTTTCTGCTACCCTGACAAGCAGGTAGTATATCTGTACTAGATACGGATATCTATAGTATACTATGTATCTATTGACATTTCCCAATGAGAAGAAAGTACTCCGATGCTCTGCTCTGACCAGCGGATGCTCGAGTGGTTCGATGGTTCGGGCACAGAACATTTTGGAAAATCGATCGTACGTGGAATTTCGGGGTTGTGCGGCCAGTGGAAAAAGTGTCTCTGGCATTCCTCCTATAATAGATGCGCATAGTACACATATGTATGTAGGGAAAAGGATGCAGACTGCAGACAGGCCAACAGACACACACACACGCACATACACAGACAGACAGACAGACAGACAGACATACACTTAATGGTGGAAGGCAGAAGGTAGCAGTGGGTGCACTCTCATGTGCGCTCCAAGGCTGAAAGAGATCTTTCCGGTTAGGGTAGAGTGTCAGGTTGGCTGAGCAGACTGTCGTCGTTGCTGGATGTCGAACTACATATCTACATATATCTATACATAGGTAGATAGGTGGATAGTGTAGTATGAGTGGGTGTAGTATGGCGCTGGCACTGGCGCCGCACCGCGAAAGATGGCTGGAGACTTACCGGCACAAATGACCATGAGACAAATCGCCAGTAATGCGGCCAGCTTCCGAGGAAACCTGAAAGCAGAAGGTTGGCACTGGTTATTGATCTACCAGGAGTCAGAGAACGTCAGAAATTCACACCGATAGACCATGCCCCGATAATCTATCGACTAATTGCATTTTACTCGAAACTAAGCAAGTCATATTTATGGAATAACCGGAGAAAGAAGTTAGAATGGAATGAACTAGATTGAAATGTTTATTTAACTAGCAAGAGAGCTGTTAGCATTGACCAAACGTGAGAGGTGATATTGAATGACGGTAGAGCATGTCGCGGCTTAGAAATCCCAGAGGACATTGTGCTCCGTACATGTAAACTGTAGGTGTAAACGGCCCGGGGATAGTAGTCGGAAAGATAGAGTATCGGGGGCCGGGCTAGTGTATCCCTCAGAAAATATACTATAATATCGGCAAATCGGTCATGGGGGAGCATTATATATATATATATATATGTATCTAGATATATCTGGGTTAGGACTATGGATAATGGAGATTTACATTATATTAGGGTGACATTATACTATCGTTATAACGCTCCTCCCTTTCTCTGAGCGGTCTCCAGTTTTGATAAATGGAACATATCTGGCGAATGTCATCGCTGCAGTTCAACCTACCCATTTTCCTCTGAAAAGATCATTCCTCCAGTAGAATCAGAAGCTTTCATCTGTCGCATTACCAGTCACTTTGCATTTAAAATGTGAAAAGGACTATCGGTTGCTGGTGGCATTTCGGGAGAATCAATGATCGGGCGTCGGGCGTACGTCGGGTTAGGGTGGGCTATGCGTCGACTATGGAGTATATACATAACGGCCCAGGGTTATGCATGACACGGCTACTTATGTATTGTATGTCCGACGCATATGTGCCTGCGTAAATGACCGCGGGTCGATTACCAGTCTGGAGCGATTACTCCCTTCGTGCTCCAACTAGTATTATCGTGCAGAGGTGATTCTTAGCTCTTTTGAAGATTTCCCTTCCTAGAAAGGTTCAATCAATGTGGGAGAGTAGACTTGGGTTAGCCGATATATTTGGAAATCCTTGCAAAAGATTTTTCAATCAGTTTCGCTCAGTGACCGCCTTGTGCTTTTTTCAGGCCTTTAGAAGGCGAGTGCTCCACCGGATTACATCGGTTGATGGTTGCTATGTTGGAAGAGAAGAGAAGAGAGTACACATATCTATGTAGGTACATGTATAACAAAGCGAGGAAGCGCCGTAACAGCAGCGCATAGCGGCCCAGCTTGCTATTACAACGAAACTAAGTTCCTCGACCAAGTGGACACGCTTATTAGTCCTGCTACTTAATAGAGGGCCGGGTATTGACGCCGCCGCCTAAGTAAAGGGAATCGTGTTTGCAACTTTAATGCTTGCCCGTTTAGGAGGGGTTTCAGCCACCTGCAATACCTCCCAGCTTATCTTTGACACCGGTTAACCCTTCCTTCCTTCCTTCCTTTCAATGAAAGCGGATAATGAACTTTACGCGGTAACCATGTCGTAGCCGATTTGCTAAAAATGTCACCCTATAATAGTTGTATAATCGTGCAAGCACGAAAATGCCAGGAATTGATAATGGTAGAAAAGTGTAGTTTAAAGTAGAACTTAAACTGGCAACTACCTAACGATGGACTCTAATCGGCAAGAATTAATAATCGAGCGTATTAATGACCGCTATATGACAGAATGGCAGAGGGAATTATGAGTCGTGATTCAGAGCGTATCAGCCGTGAGTTTCGTTCAGGCGGATTAACAGTAATTAATCTGGACCGGTAGGAATGCCCTCACTCTAGAGAAGAATATCATCACGTTTACTAAAGTAGATGCCTAGGCAGCTTGGACACGGAAGGACGGAACGAGCTGGTACAATAAAGGAACAGGTTGATTAGGTAAATTATTAATGTTACTGCTTGCCGGAGGATTGCAGAATTGCAGAATTGCAGAATTGCGTTAACAGAAGCGTACTGCGAAATATACTGTAGGAGGTATGCACCGAGATGCTGGCTCCACAGTATACTATGTAGGGAGGCTATGTGACAGAGTCCTGGTCCCTCTGTCGGTGAGAAAGTTTGCTAAGCTTCGCTACGAGACCAGCAGCCAGGAGCGTGAAACGAGAAACGAGTTGCCTCAGCCTCAGCCCCGGCCGACGCTCAATGTTGTGATGATCCATTTCAGACTTTCCGCAACACCTGAAGGGGGTCCCGGCATAATTTGCTCGCGGGTACAGTCTCGGCCCTCTTTATCCCGACAACCCTGTCGTACGCGACTCTCACATTTCTACTTTACATCATGCCACTTATTCTTAGTTCAATAATCGAGAAATCGAGCAAACAATTCGATTGACGGCAGTAGGGAGAATAATATTCTTATAATGCTATAATGATTTTTGCTGGTATTACTCTTTTTTTAACTTTATCCAAATGTTCAAGTATGTAGAGAATCGGTCGCTTCGTTTATTCTGAGATACGTCACTTGTTTGGACATGTTGGTAGGATCGGTGAATAAGGCTGGTGGGGATTTCATTTCCTAGAAGGGACAGCGGCACTGTCCCCGACAGTAAAATTGATTTGATGACTTCCACTAGGGAGGGAGGGAGAAAGCGTGGCTGGAATCTGTTTATAAATCATACGCCGGGGGCGACGGAGGGGCGACGGGGGGTGAGTGTAGGCGTGTAAAAAAAGGGAAGGGCTGTCGAGCATGTGCAATATACACGTGTCAGGCAATAAAATCTGAATAGACAGCAGCGTTCGCTTGGCAGTGCTGCCGTTTCCAGAAATGCCTTTTTCTACACGAACGAACGCACTTGTTGGAAAACACGAAATGATTTATTCGCCACTACCCCTATTGATGAGAAACCTCTCTGTTAATTCAGCTTTCACGGGATTTCAGTCACCATGCTTGCGTCACAGAATTTCATGGCCAGAGATCTGTGAGAGACTTATTTCTGCCAAAGAGAAATAGTATACTTTTACTTGAAGCGTTCCGTAAGAATCGATGTGCAATGGAATTGCATCAACGACACCAGTTCATAATTAAAGATGGGACCGCGACGTGCCGGGAAAATTGGTATTATTGGCAAGCGTGAGCGAAGCTCTATGGAAAGTTTGGCAAGATTTCATCTAATTTCGTCGAATGTGCGCTCGAACTGACAGAAAGTTGGCGGGGCTTCGCGGATCTTAATAAAGTTGGCGGGCGAAACTGTTATCCTAATGCACCGCAGTCATCATTCTCTATTACCGAAATTAAAACTGTGCACGGAGCGATGGGCCAGTTTTTCCACCTTTTTCCGGTTTTCTGGCTCGTACCGCAATTAGACTAATCTTTGTGATGAGCGAAGAATATAGTAAAGATAAAAGGTTGGAAATAGCAATAGAAGATCGACGCTTTCAGAAGCCCCCGAAAACGAGAGCATCATCTTAAGGTTGCAAATGTTAAGATTTTAATTTGAAAGAATCCCAGAAAGCGGCCCCAGCGCAATGGCCATTGGAATCTATTAAAGAAATGTCGTGGCCAGTGATAGCAGTGAAGGAGAAAGGTCGGTGAAGAATATGCGATTGAGGGGTGTTGGGTTTTTATGCGGCGGGCGTTTCGCACACCGCCTCTCGCCTGCTGGATTTGAAATTGCTTGAATGCCCGTCTAGTTTCGACGTGAATGAAAAAGAGCCAGCCAGCCAGCCAGCCAACAACCAACCAACCCAGGGTGCTAAGCGCAGACCGCGTTTAAGGGCTTTTAAACTTTCCTTCGACTGAATACCGCAAATGCAGCCGTTTCCCTCTAGTACATACACCACCACCTCTTCCTCAACGTTTTTCACATTACAAGACTCTACTTTTCCGACCGAGAGTGGCGATTTATCTGAAAATTTAGAGAAACGTAGCTCCTTTCGTTGCATCTAATCGAGCAGATAACGTTTCTGGGTCTACACGAGCCTGTGCAGCCATTTACATAACCTCAGTAATGCGGATATAGCGTGCTGCACCAGAGATAATTCTATTTATCGGTATGGTTCCGCCTAGTCGGTCCACCATTTCCCAGATAATAGCCTCGACAATAGCATTTTATTAAATCATTTCGAGGGGGTCATCGCGCACGATTCATGGTGTCAAGTGTATAAAGGGGATTGGCAAAGGGGTGGGGCGAACTATTAGCAGTGATGCGTCGAAATCGATAGCGTATTCCCGGTGAGGGCGAAGTCCAAAGTTCAAAGGCCGTTTAAAATCAGAGGGAAATGGAAGGGTGGTGCGGGGCAGGAACGGCCGACTCCCACGAATTATGTAATCAGTGAGCCTGTCGCTTAATGCTTCATTAGTATCTTGGAAGCATCGGCTCATGGGAATAAATGGTGAGGGCTCGGCTAGGCCCCAAACGGTGACTAGCCGCGAAAAATTGCGAAATTACAGGCTTACGCCACTGTCATTGAAGGCGAAAGGAGAAAACGATATTTTGGATTCCCGGTGAAAATGATAGAAAATTCGAGTGGGTGCGAGAAAACTAGGACTTAGTTTCTCGGAGTGAGGTAGTGAAGCTAGGAAGTCGCAGCCTCCGCATCGGTGTCCTTCCGAAATTTGAGATTAACCCAATCTATGTCTGCTGCTCGAGGGACCTTGGCTTCGAATGAACTTTTCATATCGAGGATTACCGAGCTGCGATTGCTTCTGTTAACAGTCTGATCATTTGATCCGGCGTGGCCTCGTGTAGCGATAGCGTCCACTCGCCCCTTTCCAATTCAATCAATTTCGACAACTGTGCGCCCGGGATTCGAATGTGGAAAACCAACTGCATAGTAATACGAAAAATCTTTACCGATCGTCCGATAGATAGATACACATATCGCGTTATCCTGCGTGGCTAGCAATGTATGTACACTCGTGAAACATATGAATTTCCGAGCGAAGCTCGTATATCGAAATGTCTGCTGCAGAAAATATCGTATTTTTCACGCATCACCACGTGATAGTCGATACGACAAATACGAATTAAAAGTCTATTAATGCAGCATCACGCGCGACGCTCGGCGCCGGGCGCCGGGCGTCGAACCGCCAATTCGCTCCATGGATTTTGCACATTTAATTGCATCTATCAGGAGCTAGGGAACCTGGATATCCATTAACTAAAAACTAGCCGACTCGTCCAAAAATTGAACAGCTGGACAATATAGAAACAAAAAATGCTACCTCCTGGTAAAATGGTTGGATGGAATTTGCATGGTCCCCTTGCAAGTGAAGGGAGTGCAGTGTCAGATTGCCGATGGTGATGATATATGTAGATAGATAGACGCGAAGGGCATGGCCATCAGCGGCATTCGACACCGAGATAACCAGCTTCCGTTCGTTCCGTTCCATTCCGAAGTGGATCCCACTCCTCGAGGAATAAAGCATAATCCCGAGAACGAAACGGAGAAGGTTCTGGACCGAGATAGAGATGTCGAAGAGCATCCTGGTGAGCTGCGCTATGTCGCCAGCAAGGATTTGTTACCTCCTATCGACGACAAACGTGCGAGACGGTTGTCCACTCCGGAAAAGCTTAAAGAACGCTGGCCCACCTCGCACTACCGCACCAGGCGAAGAGTGCTCTCTCATCCATGAAACACTCTTGAAAATTCCACTTCAAAGGTTCCGGACATGAAAGCCGCAGGAAGAGGGCGTGAGCCACGACAAATCGATGTCTTAATCTGCCAGAATACCGACTAACTACCATAGTCCGCGAATGTTTCTCATCCTGAGTGTCCACGGTTGAATGAAAGTTCAGCAGGTAATAAACACCCACTCCGAAGTAAGCTAGACCGTTTCATTATGAAGTGCAGCCATAAATGTAAATAGAGTATGAGAGGAGAGATATTAGCTCCCGTAGTAGCTCCAAAGGAGAGCTCAAAGTTACTTTCCTCCTATTCTGTTCTACGTTGCCTTCTCAGCATCATTTTAGATAGGAATCCAATGTACTTACATATTCATAAAGCCCGTTTTAGCCACACTCTCCTCCTATTCTGATTACTTGGATGCATTTCTATTTTTGTGTCGGCCCATGAAAAAAAGATGGCTCTCTCTACTCTCGGTAAAATAATGAAGGTATCGCGGAGGAAATGATGAGATAGTATGAAGTTTAGCCGGGGTGATACGGGGGCTAGGAATTAGTGGTTAAAAGTTCGAGAAGCGAATTCGATCCTAGGCTGGAAGAGTTCGGTATCCCATAATTGTTGAGGAATTCTTTGCCAACGCCTGATGAAAATTGAGGCAAGGACACTCTGGGAACTGGAGCCGGTCAATTCCAGCTGGTCTGGCTCCTCCAGTTCAACTATGTATGAGGTTTAAGCTCTAACTACCCGCATGAGGTATGCTCGGGTTCGGGTTAGGCGATAGGTATACATACATAGATAGAGCTAGCAGCATTGGCAGAGCCTGCATCTCTGTTGGAGGGGGAGGTTAGGTTCCTCTACCTCTACGTGCAATCTATAGACGTACGGTATATACATAGTGTATCTACACATCCATCTATAGGTATATGTATAGATACATAGTATAGATATGCAGATAGCTGTGCATAAGGCTGATTCTGAGTGAGCTAGATCGGCGAGCGCAGGCAGCGAAGCACTGGTACTGGTAATGCTGGTAACTGGGAAGAGATGAAGAGCAAAGTATGAGGATCGATGGTGGCAGTGGCAGTGGCAGTGGCAGTGGCAGTGGCAGTGGCAATGGGAGCGCGAGTGGCGACCACCGCGATTTTGCACTCAGCACGAATTTAATCGACGGGGAATTCCCAAACCTGTGCAGGCGCAGCGGCGTTCCATGGATGGCCGCCTATATCAGATATCGTGAATGCACGACGCCTTTGAGCCGTCACATGTACTCGGCCGATTATTGCATTCGATCCAAGTGGACCCTTTCAAAGCATTCGATCGAAATGCGATTATATGTTCTCCCGCGTTGCCACGGATACACCAAACCCAACTGGAGGATCATCAGCTACCGGGCAGCCATTGTCTCGTCAAAAGTTTCTGTTCTTCCTAAGCGCGCCCGCTCCCACTGACGGGCCAATAAAATCAGATGCACAAATGGCCATACTTTGTTAGATTTATAGTTATCGGAACGAAAATGAATAAAGCGAGTGAACATATTCATAAGAGGCTATCCAACAGCCCTCTTCGGAATCAGCTTTCTTTAACGAATGCTTTATTTCAGAGTGGTTATTGCCAATTGAATTCCCGCGCGCCTTGATTTGGATTATTTGACGGACAAGTCTCGGCTATGCTTGGAAGAAAAATCTTCCAGATTCTGATTCGACCAGACCTAACCCCCGTCCCCCGGATATCTATATCGATCGATGAGATTGATGAACTCATTAAAATTCGTGTTTTCACTCAACCAGTTTAATGCTATTAGATAAATATCAGATTTCATCCAACTGAACTAAAGAAATCTAACTGTTACATTATTCGAGCAAGTCAAATGTTGATCAAAGAACACAATGCGGTATATCAGTGTAACTTTGATACTGGATCATTAGACTGGAGAGGAGGGTTAATTTCTACGGTATCAGTCGATTAAATTTCCATAGCTCGTTAATGAAAGGCCGCGTGCAATGCTCAATTTGTGTACGAGCGAACGATGACTATAACGCAGCATGACTGAAATTTCAATCGCGATTTCGCTGGCCGGCCGGCGTATATGTCACCCGCGTGATTACATTTCACTTGCAACAGCAATCCATCATTATTCCATGACTTATGTTCCTGTCGATTGCACAAGCTGAAAGCCTGGCCATTTGGCCATTGTGCCTTCTCTCCCATTTTAATCAAACGGATTATTTCTCGATCACCGCTTACTCGAAATCTGTTGATCCCCTCCCCCCCGCCCGCCCGAGCGAAATCTCCATCTGCATACATTTATCTACATACATATGTAAGCATGTATGCAACCTATCTATCTAGTAGGAATGCTCGAATATAAAGAAAGGGGGTGAAGAAGAAAGGAGGATTTGTTCGAGGGGTGTATACATAGATATGTACATGTGGAAGAGGAAGATATTTCTTTGCTAGGGGGATCGAACCGACCCGTTCGGGGTAATTCAACTTGATAATTTAACCCGAGTGAGATCAGGTTATAAAGCGTTCTTGAATAGGGTAAGAGGGCCTGGTTGAGGAAGGTGGGGGAAGGGCGATACAAAGCCGAATGCTACAGCGGAGGAACTCCGAGGCTGTGGAAGCGATGATAAGCTTACGAAAATTGCGCGAGCTATTCAATTTCGCCGCTTCAGTGCTATCCGTCAAATGAGAATGGATCTCGAAAGTATAGGAGAATTAAAATACTCCAAAATACTCCACTTTCGGATTAGGCATTGTAGGATCAAAGATAATGGCGAAGAGCAGTGATTTACTACTTTCCCAACACGCTGCCTTCCAAATGTCCGCTGTGTCATCGATTTAACAAGCGAACCTGGAATTATTCTCAATTTATCTGATGTCATATTGCAGCGATTTGCAGCATATTGCTTGGATTTCTTAATTTCCGTATCGGAGAGAGGCTCAGCGTCCTTTTTGGCTCGATTGACAGAGAGCATTCATCCTCGGGGAAGGGAAGCGGACAGATGGTCCAATGAAGTGTGAGTGGTCGCGATCGTGCTGGCGGTTATCTCTTCTCACCGTAATAACAGCGGCAGCAAGGACCAAACCGACCGGTCCAAACCCAAACATCAGCAGGAAGAGAGAGAGGGCCAATGGTACTGGCAGCGGGAAATAAGCCAGGCCGAGATAGATGAGGAAAGCGAGAAGGAGCGGAGGGAAGAGGAGGAAGGGCGATAACAGGAATCACGCGGCGTGTCGCGAGGTTTGTGAGAAGCAGCCATATCGATCTGATCTGGCATTGCGCATGGAACTCGAGAACGAAAGAGAAGATCGTTCATCGAATCATCGAGCTCGGACGAACCCGACCAACTCTATCCCACGTTCGTGGATTATCTCCTCTTCCGTTCCTTGCTCCCACCTCCCCCGCCACGCCAATCATCCCCTCTTCCTCCTTCCCCTTTCCTCTTACTCGAGCAAACTCTCCAACTCTTCAGTCCTCTAACATGCGCTCAAAAATCTTTCCGACATAGCCCTTTTCCGTTATTGCCAAACTTTCTCCAGCTATACAACAGCAAGCTTTCACTTCCTTGGCCCTTTTTATCCCTGGCACACAAAATTCTTTCGATCGGTCGTGTTTTCATTAACGTTCTGGGTCATCGAAAAAAATTCGTAAATTTATCTCTCATTTCATTAAAGGTAACGCGGAATTTTTTCCGATGTCATTTTATTTCCACTCTCACTTTCCTTCTCCCTTCGAGCCTATCTTTTATTCGTCTCTTTAACCACAATAAGGAAATAAGAAGGTAAGGCGGTAAACGGGTGAAGATCCGTCGGGCTAAGAGGCATAAAAGGTAATTTATGGTGCATGGCGTAGGAGGGCATTGCAGCAGGAATGAGAAAAATTCGAGGGTGTGAGGGTAGCAACGAGGCAAAATGATATTTGATAAGTAACTGCTCAACAAGCCGGAATAAGCGAAAGGGGCGCGAGAGAGGAGCGAAGAGGCCTGGTGCCGGCTAAAAACCTACAAAACATGACTGCCGCGCCGGTAAGGATGATGAATCCCGGCATTTCAGTCTGGCCTGTTTTATTGAAAGCAAACATGCAGAGGAAATCGAATGGAAGTTGGGTGGTGCGAGCAAAGTATCGTGCTACACTATGTAGATATCTACATATGACAAATTTCTTGGGAGGCCCAGGTTGTAGTCGAAGAGTAGTGGGTAGGCTCCATTCCGACGAGTGTTTTCATTATTACGTGCGTGGTGACTGGAGGCTCGCAAGAGCGAGTGTATGTATATGTAGATATGTATGTATGGCCGGAAAGGAAGAAGGCAGAAGGCGGGAGGGTGCGCACCATCACTGATCCTGATGAAAGGAAGAAGCGTGACTCCTCGTGAAGAAGGTGAAGCGACCAAGTTTATCCTTTGCGGGAAGGAAAGTAGAAGTAGACGGGGGGAAGTGGCGGGTGGCAGGAACTTTTTTCATCAGTAGATACCTACATCGCGCGACGCGAAGCGCCGGCGCCGTCCGCCAAGAATACGGATGAGAATTTCATTTCCTTTATCGCACCCACGCACACCCAGTACTAGAGCGAGCTAGAGCGGGTGCCATGGGCCAACGAACGGTTCGCTTCAATATTCCAGGCTAATCGAAAATCCCCCATTTAACGTGTACGCAAACAGCCATTTCGTATGCGTCATTTCGAGGTTGGAGGAAGGCCTCCTTCCCCGCTCGTCGCTATCTGCTTTCTATGGAGAGAGGCGCAGCTGCAGTCCCTCCTCGCGCTCTCTAACAGAACCGTCTTTCCAAGGAAATCCTCTCTGCCTCGCATTTTCTCTAGCAAACACGAAATCGACGTTGAAAGATATCCTACCTTAAAGGAATATCCTTGCTATCGTTGGGAAAGGCATAGATGCAATATGTCCTCCAGTACCTAAAGTTATTATTTCAGCAAGCTTCCTCTTGATATTCCTTTTGTTGCTACTGCTGTAGGAATGGCGAAATCAAGTTGTTTCTTTACTCCTTCACTTTCATAAGACAGGGCAAAATGCTCCAAGTTGGGCTTGAAAATTTCCCGGTGGACAAGCGTGCGATTACTGTCGCCGTAAACCAGACACTTATACTTGAGATGAAAATATAAAAAGTACAAAGTTCACAGTTCACGGTTCACGGTTCACGGTTCACGGTTCACGGTTCACGTAGCCCGTGAACGTTTCAGGTGTACTGAAAGAGCTGAGAGTTGGCGCGTCTTGTATGTATGTACATATGTAGGTTCTAGGTGTACGTGGTCCCAAACTCTGCGCCAGCCTCGAGAAGAAAGAGGCATGCAAATTTCCTCGGTTATGCTCGCTGAAAAATTCTATGCATTCAGAAAGAAGCGCGGAGCTTTCAAGTTTTCTCGCTGGTCCTCTCCTGTATCTGTCTCTCGCGGAAACTTTAACTCCTGCTCGAATTCAACCAGTGGAATTCAAGCCTGGAATAGTACACGTACTGCCTACATCATCTGCGTCTCATCCCGGTATCATCCTTCAATCGATATACATAGATCGTATCTATGTACTACAGAACAAACCTATCCTAACACCGCCATCTTCTTCCAGTCTTATGGATCCGATATACTATAATTAGAAAAGCTAAATAGAATATGTTTGGCATAGTACTTAATTGAACTCGTTGGAAGTAAAATGGGAGACAAAAACTGAGTGTCCGCGAGAACGGCAGGTTTGAAATAACAAAACGCCTGGTGGCTGGCGGCTGGCGGCATCGACCGAGAGCCAATACATATCTGTTAACCGAATTAAAAAGGCCGTGCACCACGCACCATGCAACAAACAATCGGCTGCCACATTTCACGAATAAAAATCCAATACATCGCTTGGTCACTGGATTCAGAGCATTGCGCCACAGTTTATACTATTGAAGATATGGCCTGTTAAATATTTTTGTTACTGTCGTTTTGTCGAATGACTATAAAGGGCATAAAATAAACATACCGTTCGCCAACATGCATATGTATTATGTATGTACATATGCAATATGTTTTCAATCAGTTAAAACGTTAAAAGCCAGATATTGGCTACCAATCGAAATCTGTTACGATTTGTTTTATGTTTGAAGGAAGCCCCGATTCTCCAGTGTGTCTATTAAATGTCTATTGAATTAACGTTTCTCTTTTGAATAAGTAAGATTTAGAGTACATGATAGTTTTTGTTCCGCTCGAAGGATCAATATCGCCAAGAAATAATATTCATAGACATACCAGTCAAGTGCAACTTGGTGGAAGGCGCATCGAACGGTACATCAACGCGTGACCGGAAATCACTGACGCATTTTACTCTAAATACGGAACGAGAAGCCGTTAATTCTGTCTTATGATCGCATCATCAATTCAGGGTCTATACTATTTTGCTCGCGTAATAGTTATGCTATTGTGGTCATCAAGAGATTCATTATGCTTTGAGAAAACGTCAGATAGTCGTCTATTCTAGCTATATCCAGAATTCCAGTAGAAAATTGGAAATGACAATAAAGTTAAACTCGCCGTGACAGAAATTAATAGCTAGAGTTCATCCTGTCAGCTCGAACACCGTTTAATTCCAATTATGCAAATCGATTTATTACGCAACAGCCAGATTTTTCCAGCCTTTTCCCCTTTACGGAGGCCAGGCGGCCCAGGCGGCCCAGCCGGCCCAGCCGGTCCAGCCGACCCAACGAGTGCTGGCGGCAAAGTTTGCAGCCCCGCAGATTTTCCATGCAAATCCTTAAGATAAAATATGCATAAATTAATTTTACACCCACATCTGGGTAGTCGGGAGATTTTGCAAATAACAAAACTCTTTTCTTTCAACTCCAGCCTGTCCAAGTATGTGATTAATGATCTGAATTAATAAATTTGCAAAATTCTCTAGGAGAAAAGCGTAGAAAGCGAGACACGGGATTTTCGGGGAGCTCGCCTCATTGCCAGGATAGCTCCTCACCTTCTATTACTGTGAAATTCAGGTTACCGTTGTTCCCCGAGATTCAAGAGCCGAGAGTAACCAAGATTTATGAACAGAGGGAAAGAGAGAGAGAGAGAGAGAGAGAAAACGCTACGTAACGGCCAAATTCTGCTTCTCCGGGATAATGGAACGTAATGTGAAAAATAATCAAAATATTTAATTGTCCGGAAGGTTTGATAGAAAGTAAGAGGGATGGCTCCCCATTCTAATAATTATCAGAGAATAGAGATAGGAATTCCTAGTTTTAAAACCCCTGGCTTTCTACTGTACGATACTAGCTGTTAAGGGATTTTCAAATTATAAGACGGTTAAATCATTTAAATCTGGGAATTCTAAAAACAAGTTGCAAGATTTGCTGATGGAAGGGGGTTAAGTAATTTGCGTGAAAGCAATGGAATGGAGCTTTGGAAAGAGGTGACGAAATAGAGAGGGGGCACGTGTGGGATGAGGTGAAAGAATTGATCAGAGCGAAGGATCGTTCGTTTTTGTCTGATAACCCAGTGGTTGTCGGAATGGTGGGCCGCATGGCGCAGAGAATATGATCAGAGAAACGGACGAACAAGTCTATGATAAGATGTCCCATCTCAACTCAACCAGCCGAGATAATCGGTCCTATTGTTATTCCAAGAGAATTTCTTCCCAAGTTCGCGAACGCCGAGAAACTTGAAACTCTCGACTTGGCAACTCCGTGAAGTTCCGGGGCTGAGCAACCATTTCAGCCTATCTGTGTCGCGAAGATCCTAGCTCCCTTCTCCTTCTCCTTCTCTTTCTCTTTCCCGGCCTTCGGCTCCACGCTCTCGCAACGGCCTAATCTCTAGACTCTCCACTTTATCGTCACCTTCTCTTCGCCCACTTCCTGCCCTTCCTGCCAAAGGAGCGAGGAAGGATTCTTCCCTGCGACTGCACAACAATGCAAAGTGCAGAGTTCGAGCTACTAATAAGGTAGAAGATTGACTCGGTCTCCCAATCCCAATTGTCACGGGCAATCCAAAATCGAACTACATCCCAACACGTACTTAGTACCTACACATCGTGGTTTTAGTTAGCTCTTCTGAATGATGCTTTTCTTAGTTTTCGCATAAAAAACTTCCTGGTATGGAAAGGTTTGAGTACATGTATATCTACGTATGTAGAGGTATTTAAAAAGGGTACTAGTGTCACCAGTAGCGTCGTTATAATTAAATCATGTCGGGGGAACCGCGACATTGTTAAGTTAATGACGAATTTTTGGGATAACGAGGTTCGTGCCGGCGCGAACGTGTCTGGCGCTTGTGAATTCAACTCCAACTGTCCCAGCCCTGCCCAGCCCAACCCACCCTCCACCCAACTGGCGCAACGCTAGTGTGCGGTTAAAGTTGCTGGGAGTCCGGCCGGTGTGTAGGTCGGTGCATGTACGCCAGCTCTGTCTATTAAGTTCGAGAGGGGGATACGATTTAAATTAGATCCCGGCTGAGTTAATAGTCCGCTAGCACCGCCAATGCCAACTCCAACTCCAACGCCAACACCAACGCCAATGCGGGGGTAAGTAAGTCGGTAGTCGATACTGCGTTTCGGATTTATGTATTGCGCCCCGTCGCCTCGTTTCGTCAGTCAACTTTACGGTGCGCGGATCAATCTTCTCGCTCCGGAGAAATGGCGACCTGCATGGGGAGCCAAGAGAGCTGACGTCGCACCGCGCCGCGCCGCGCCGCGCCGCGTCGCGCTGCACCATACCACCCTTCAAACTGAATTTAACTCCCTTTCAATCCCGACATCAATTCGAATACGCACACCTGTCGACTCTCACTACTTTTCTCCCAGTCAAGCTCCAACTAATTTCTTTAAATCGTAGCAGCACTTCCGCAAACTCCACCTGCTTTTTGCTACGAAAATTCCAACTAGTTGTATCATTAATTGATTCACCGCAAAATTAATTTCCTTTCTCATTTTTTAGGCGACTCCTAGTTTGCTTTTATTCAATGCGATTCGTTAATGTAGGTAGAATTCCCAATTGTTTGAGCTGTGCCTATACTGCCCTATGTCAAAGACAATAGAGCATAATAGTTTTGTTGAAGAAAAGAAAGCAGGATGCTATCCGGTATGAGAGCAGGAGAACATAAAAAATAAGCACGGTGCCTGCAGCTGCCCATCCAAAAGCCGCAGCGAGCAAAAGAAAGGCAGACGTTGACCGACCAAGAATAAATCATCTGGCGCATCTTGAAGATCTTGACTGCTTGATGTAGAAGAAAGCGAAAAACAATGCTGCGGGTGCTGACCAAGAGGGAAGTCGATAGCAACGAGGTGGTCAAGAAGAAGCAAATGGAGGACTATTGGCGAATCGCGGAGAAAGGCGGGCAAGAAGAGGGCGAAGAGAAGATGGAGGGCGCGGGAAAGGAAAAAGTTGGAAAAGAGGTTAACCCAGAGGCGTTGGAAGATGTAAAGCGGGCAGCTTGGAAAATTGCGTCCCTCGGAGGGCAAGGTGAGAATAGAGCAGTTTGAAGAAAAGAAGGGAACTTGAAGGAGTAAAGTAGGGCGAAAAAGAGGACGGGGGGTTGAGGGAGAATTTACGATGGCCCGCGCCAATAGTCGTTCGGGGCTGTTGCTTACGATTCTAGCGAGATTGGGCAACCGCTTGCCCCTTCTCGAAAGCCGGAAACGCTTATCGCTGAGTTACGGGCGAGACATGACGAAAATCCGCGGCGGGCGGACAAAGGCACGATTTAAATTAAACGCCTGCCTTTTCGAGCTCTCTACCCCACCCAACCACCCAACCACCCGATTCCACTACATCTCTTTCGGCTCGCCACCTCCTTCCCTCCTCCTTCACTCCTCCTTCACCTTCCTCGCTACCCCCTTTTCCTCCCTTTTCTAAAATACCAGACTTTTCCTTCTTCTCGGAAGGCTGATCATCATTGTTCTAGGCATGACAGTAGCCGAATAATCCTCGGAAAATACAAGAAAAAGGATTGTGCGAAATGTAATGCATACATATGTATAAGGTAGAATCTGGCACCTCGATAGTGGTAGAATAGAGTGGGGGCCGTGGATCGAAGTAGAATTGGAAATGGGGCAAGTGCGAAAGGGCGAAAGGACGAAAGGGCGAAAATGCCAATACCTTAAGGAAATAGTACTGCTTTCGAAGATTGCGTGTAGTCTATCAACTGGAGAAAATAGGGATTTTCGTGCAAGTTGGAAAGGATAGCAGCGATTGAGTCCCAGCCATTTAAGAGAACCAGTTTCGAGAAGATCAATGCATCACAGGAAGGGAAAGAATGAGGGATAGCTCCGATCAAGCGTCAGACTGACCACGGTTTCGGTTTCGCTTTCGCTTTCGCTTTCGGATCACCGGCCATTTAGGATAGCACCTTCCCGGTCAACGGATCTCTCTACTCACTGTCGCCATCACCGAAAGGCTGAATAGCCCCGCCGGGCTTGAGTGTGTTCGACAGCGAACAGAGAGATAGCTATCTCTCACTTCCAGCTGATCCACTGATCCTTACTAACGTGAACCATCGCGAGGGGGGATAACTTCCGAGTATGTCTCTGTGTATTTGTTTGTACTATAGTAACCTTTCTGAAAATACAATTTCGTCTCGTCAACAAGTGGGCTTTGTGTTCTTGTGTATGCATGTATGAATATGTCTAGGAAAAGCGCAAACTTCCATTCCCAAATAGCCAAAGAGTTGCTTTCACCGAGACTATACCCGCCTGACATCTTGAACACTCTTCTCGGCAAGAAGAGTACTGAAAAAGTGAGAGCCAAGTAAAAAATTTCGTTGGCTATCCTTGAGAATTAGGTGAATTATCCCGATCTGAAAAGACTATCTGCTAATGGGGGGATTCCATATTACGAGAGGTCTAACAATTGGCATAGGCTTTGACTTTGCAAGGGGTAACAATGTTTAAAGAGAGTGCCGTCAGCCCGTGCTCAAGCGATTAACACTTCCTTGCTCCAGACTTTCCCCATCGTTAGTTGAAATTAGATTGGGGAAACATGCTCGTCCGTCTGCACGCGCGACTAAAGTGGAGACAGCGATGAAATCCTTCTGTGAAAATAATCAAATGACCGCGTGGCATCATAACGAATGTCATCCACCAGAGAGAGTTAGTCTTGATCGAGGCACACTACATATAATATAGTTACTTTTTTACGCCTGCAGCCAAGTCGCTAAAAAGAACAAGAGGCTTATTTCGAGTTAACGATAAGAAATATGACTTTATCCGATGTCTGACATTTGTCGGCTTCGTAGGTTTGATTACCGACTGCTGCGAGGCTGAGTGATTGTCAGGAAAGATTATCGTTGCGAGCGCAACGGCAGACTTATAGTATATCGATAAGGGCTCCAAGTCCGAGAGATGCAAAAAGCGGGAGGAAGGAGGAGGAGAGGGCGAGTTTACCCTTAATAAGGTGGTAGCCATATTTCCGACGTCAGCCGGTTTGGTTACTGGGAAAAGTGAAGCCATTACGCCGGCAACTTTCGCGGAGAGAGCTTTCATCAACGTCGCCCATCGTTTATGAGAAAGAAATTGTATGTAGTATGCCTGTGTATATTTAATCCCGCCAAGGTATGTAAAAGAAATGATAAATCACGCGACAGTCTAGTCAGTATGATACATCAATTAACCAAGGCTGCCAGCTTAATGCGGTAGCACCGAACGTTCTCCGCGTTTTATAACATTTTCGGCTAGCTCCCCAACTTCCCAAGACTCCATCATTAACTAAACCCCGATAACTTGAGACCTTAACGATGAAGCTTTTTACCCTTATCCCATCGATGCAAGTCAATTGGCAATGTTGGGCTAAAGCCCCATACCGATGGGAGAGTAAGACCGTTATCGGAGAAGATGAAAGCACGATTCACTGAAAAGGCTAACCCGTTAGTCCCGGCCGCTTCGATTTTAGGAGAAAAGAGGATGAAGAAATACGTCGTTAAAGCTAAATAGAGCCGCGAACTGAGAATCGGTGTGTCGGCCTGTTTTTGCCTAATATACCACAGAGACTAAAAGCATTCGAACGGTAGACGCCAGTTTACTCAAGCCTCGCAGGAGCATCGACAAAGCCGTCGAGCACCAGTCCGGGAAAAAAACAGCCGTAAAACCCTCGTTCTCGCTCTCTATCTCTCTGTCAGGAGGCAAAGGATTTTCCGGGAAATATTCTTCCGCGAGCGGAACGTTGAAACCGACCGACGTATTGAAACTAATCGATAGTGCCAAGCCAATAAGCCGCCTCAACAAACAACATATACTATTTCCGGTCCCGTTTCGCGAGCCGTCCGTACAAAGAATACACGTATACGCCGGAGTAGCAGAGCCGGAAAGCCGGAAAGCCGGAGAAACGGAGAAACGGAGAAACGGAGAAACGGAAGGAGACGGGGGATAAATATCTCTGTATATTAGGCCAATAATCGAAATTGGCGTGGAATCGAGTGCAATCTCTGCACACCGGATGGTCCTGCTTCTCCAATTATACCTTTCGTTTCGGATACCGGATGATCATGCAAAGATACTAATTGCTTCGGCTTATCATTTCCGAAAGCAGATTCGTGATTAGTTGATAAAGGTTGGATCGCTTGGCTGACATTTGGGTCGTTATTTTTTAACGGTGCTTAGATACAACTTAAATAGCGTATTTTCGAAAAGTCCCAATGTCGCCAGACCGTCGACGCCGCCGTCGACGCCGCCGTCGCCGCCCAACTTCATTTGCTACTATTTTCAAGTGCGAGGCGTAGCGGAACATCCGACAGAGTGGTTTTTAAATCCTGCCACTTGCCATGAGTATGGATTAAGCGGATACTGCGTTGCAAAAAACACGAGCACTGGAAGTAAAATAAAAGCTGAATCCGTCAATCGGCATTCACTGCACCCCAGAGCGGACCTGCTGCAGCATACGCAGCACCGAACATTGGACAATAACAAACAACACGAAATTCCATGAGCAAACCTCCCCCTCCCATTCTCGGATTCTCCGGTTGAAAGCATCAACCCCTACCGATCTCTGCATGAGCTGACTCAGCCTCAACCATGAGAATTACCATCGGAGTCCGTTCCCCTCTGAAAACCTTTCTGCTCTCTGATTTCCTGCTTCCACGCTTGTTGCCTTAGCCCTAACATGTATTACGCAATCAAGTCCGACTTACATCTATATTACTGGCAATTTATACCCATCAATGTTCATAAACCGATCATTGATGATGGGGTTAGTGATACAACTGCTTCCTACGACCTCTTCAGCATCTTTGGACAAATTCATGAGGAGGGACTCGAATGAAAACGTTGAAATAACAGGTTTTCTCTTAATTTGGCCAAAAGCAAAATCCCGTGAAATTGGGACGGGAAGGATTAAGAATAGATTTATCGATTCAATTCGACTCTGGCTGCCTATCCATTATCCCCATCCCAAGACCCAAGCCCTCTCATCGCTGTCCCTGACAGCGGCTCTTCCTCGAGCAAAGGGACTCTTGTGGTATATGTGCGAGGAGAGAAGATTCCATCCCGTCCTTCCCAACCACGCTTACCACCCTAATGAAAGCTGTCCACTGCCGCGCTGCGCCGCGCTGCGCCGCGCTGCGCCGTCGATAGCGTCGAGCAGCTCTAAACGGGATCTTTGAATACTAGCTCTCTTCTCGGGGATTGTCTCTTATTCGATGCTTTCTTCCATACGGAAAGCTCCGCCGTCAGGAATTCCTTCCGAGGAGGCCGAAACCTCTATTACGCTGATAGAAAGTGTCTTTCGCACTTTACATCGCGGTATTACGCGCGCCCATTTACCCAAAAAGCCGAAAGCCTCTCGAGAACCGACGCTCACAGACAGCTCTCTCCGCTCACCAGCATTCCCACTTCCCACCCTATCCCTCTTCCAATTCCCATTCTCGACATTTTACCATTTTCAGGACGTTATTCCGGCTGCATTGTCTTTCCTGTGAAACGGTCCTGCGCGCCGCGGGCCAATCTGCTGCAAGTTTCGCCGGTGTTTTGGTCGATAGCCATCGGATACGATAGAACCCACCCCGAGCATTATATCTATGCACCCTACCCGCTTTGCCTTCTACCATTTTATCTTTTCATTCTCTCCCCGAGAACGTTGCAGATAAGATTCATCTCACCAAAGCCACATCGAAGTCGACGCATCAAGTTTCGGTCGTATAACTCACTGGTCTCTCAGAGTTCTTTCCTAGATAAGCCTTCAAACCTCAAGAACAATTGAATTCCAGCATTGGGCCGGTGCCTGCGCCAATGCATCTTCATTTGAGTGAATTTTTTCTTGCTAGCAATGGGTACGATAAAATTGCAATTTAGGAGAAGGTCCGGATGGATCTTTCGGAAAGGCAGAAGAGTAGGCATGATTGAATAGGCGGCGGCGGCGGCGGCGGCGGCGGCGCAGCGGCAGGGCACGCACACATGCTGACTAACTATGGTGAATGAAGTGAATGGATGGTGAAGTGGAGGTGGAAGATCCCTTCGAGCGGGTCGGCCGGGCCGCAATCTATCTTCGCCTAAATAGGCGTTCCAGTGCAAGATCACGTTTCCCTCTGTTACCGCACCAGTTGAACATTAATATCGTTTATGCAAAATTAAGCGGCTCCCTTTCCTTCCTAGAACTGATGCCTATCTCCATGCCTGGCCTTGCCTTATCTTGGCCCTAGCAATTCCCCATTCGGAGGGTTTTTCTCAGCTAGTAGAAATTAGAGTATTTTCAGACTGTTCATCTTAAGCGTTTGGACGCTATAGCTATTCTAGGGATACATGATCATCCTCTTGGGGATTGGAGGTAACAGAGCTCCATTGTCTGGAATGTTGATAAAACTGTAGGAAATTCAGGAGTACATTGTGTCCCAGAGGGCAGTAGAGGCCCATTATTCTACAGGAAAATAATTGAAGTACTTTCAAGTTCGGAGCGGCTGGAATTTATAGGTTGGAATGCGAGCTATGGGCCAGGGTTATAAACAAATTTGTAGGTGGGCAGGTTGGCACGCATGCCACTGCGAATAGCTGAAAGGCCAAGTTGCGCGCAACGCCACGTGTACAGCTAAATTTGCGTTAACCCAAAAGGAAAATAGAGCCAGGAGTATGCACTACGAACAATACGTACGTAGTATATCTTCCCTGGAGCTTCACTTACGCTTATTTCACTGTTGTTCCCCTGACCTTTTAAACAAGCAATTTCTACCAAACCCACTACCCCCATTTCCTAGTAGAACCCTAATCTGCTTTACCCCGGGCGTAAAAACTTTGCCCATTAGCATTCCCATAACAGGTCTTCATTAGTGAATCGAGTTAACCAGCTTCTATGAGATTTTGAAATACACCTGCCAGAACAATATACATATGTATTTCTCCCATGGCATAACCGAGGAGAAAGAGGAGTAATATTTGAGAAATTTGCGAGAGGAATCTTATTTTATCGGGTTTGATAGAAGCTTGATAGAGAAGGGATGGGCGTAGGTAAGACTGACGATAAGTTTTGGTTGGCTATCACGAGTGGAAAGGCGATATTATAAATTGTAGGGCCGAAAGGAAGACGCGAAAGAAGCGACGGCCTTTATATCGAAAGTACATGCTCGGGGGATTGAAGGTTTTCCGAGGGCTCGCCGAGTCTTGGATATAAAAGGCTGAGAGCGAAGAAAATGTATCCCTCCAAGAGACATAATTGTACCTGGAAGAAAGAAAGGCGTAGAACGAGGCAGCGGACAACTCTCATTGTCTTGAATCTCGTCCGGTCAGGCTGGATGGATAGGTTGGCACAACCTATCTATGTACCATAGCCTGGTGCCCCCGCGCTACAATTTAGCCGACGCGTTCTAGGAAATATTTCAAAGCAGAGTATACCGCTAGAGTTGATGGTAATGACACATTTTTCATGAAAGTGTTATCATATCATTTTCCTCTCGGGAAATTCGAGCAGACGCTCCCACGTAGTTGATTGAAGAGCTTAACTTCCCTGTTCTAGCTCACTGCTAACCATAAGGGTAGGGGAAATCCTTTGAACCAGTCTGCATCGTATTAACTTTTTCCATCGAAAAGTTAGACGCCAAGAGAGTGATAGAGGCCAAGACAGAAAGAGAGAAAGCTCCGGAAATGTGGGCTAACGATGAAAGCAGTGAGAAAGTCTCATTGCCAGTCATGTGAAGAGGAGAAGACGAAAAGTTTACTCTCGTCGCAAGGAAGCTCTTACGGTAATATGTAGAGAGAGTAGAACGGAGAAGGCGCGCGGCGTGGCGGTGCATGCCAATCAGCCAGGAAATAGATCCGGGGATCGAAAGCTTCGATCTTTCCTACCGAGCCCCCTCCCCCAAGGGGAGAAACGCCGGTGAAAAGCGCCCCTATTGTGTCTCTCTATTCTATCTACTATGAATCCGTGTAGATGTAGAGCTTGCTTCACTTTTCTTAGAGAATACGCACACTCGCAGAGAGTAGTAGTACTGTACTACTACACAAGTATATCCGACACTACGCTCTGTCATCCAATCGAGAAGAACGTTCAAACTTACTCGGGCCAGCTATTCTTTAGAGCAGCTACTCATTCTCGGACCATTTGAAATTCACTCGTACTATAAATAGTTTGGCTTAATCAAAGCTAATTTATATTTCTAAAAGAAAACTGGACACCAGAATTTTCTGAAGCTCGCGCTCAGTTTGCAGGATGGCTTGATGCCGCAAAGAGACACGAGAGACGAGAGACGGGAGACGAGACACGGGGATCGATAGGGTTGCCGTTGCCAGTGCTGCGAACATGGAGGAAAAGGCCGAGCTAGAGCGACGAGAGTGAGGGCGAACCGAGAGAGTTTCACCAGACACGCAGTTTCGCCATTTCATCTCTCTTCTCTCGCTTGGAGACTCTCTCAATCTACATACATATCTACATGTAACATACATATGTAGTGTTAGATATAGTTAGATATAGCATTTCTGCTCTGCGAGAAAGTAAACGCGGAAGCAGGCATTGCACACGTGCAATTGGAAAGCATACTGCTGGGACCGCCGAAAATCCCAAAGTGACAATTTCGTTTCTTCGCTCACGCCCAATTCTATGTATTATCGAGTGGATCGTGACGTAAACCCATTAGAGCTTTTAATTGCATCCATTAATGCCAGCCCCTTATGGGCATCGTTCTCTCTCGCCTCTCTATCACCCCTTCTCCTCGCACACTATCAACTGACTGCTGATCCTTGGGATGGGTCTCGTTCGCGCTTAACTTAATTGCTCCTCATACCGTTACCCTTTATGTAATCCATCTTTTTCTCCTTCTCCTTCTCCTTCTCCTTCTCCTTCTCCCACTAAACCATTCACCGCCCTTTATCCAATCATGTAAGTAAATATGTAGGTGAACCCCGTGAGCCGATGTGCCAATCGAAGAGTCGTCACATTCCTGCGTTTTCTTATACTAATAAACATTACCTTTTATGATAGAGGGTAAAATGGGGTTTGGGGTGGGGATGCAGGCGGGTGGGCAATAGGCGATACTCTGTCAATTGCGAATGCACCGTTTACTTGGGCAAGTTCCGCACAAAAGAACGACCAGTCATCGATCACATCCACCTGGCGCTATGCCGTAAAAAATAATCGAAACCCCTCCCTCTCTGGCCCTGTGCAACAACAACTCTATATCGCTTTAACCGACCTCGAACCAAATGCATATTATTCTTTTAGTGCGAAGCCCACGAGGCCATGACAAATTTCGCACACAATGCAGATTTTTTTTGGCCATCGGATGGATGAATGGATGGATGAATGGATGGATGGATGGATAGTTTCGATTGCCGGTGGAGGATTAAATGTAACGCGCTACAGATTCACTTCTCCCTTCTTGCCACTCGACAACCACTTCTCTTCCCGCCGCACCGCTGCTTTTTCTCCGGGCTTTTTATCGTCCTGCCTTCGCTGATGCCTTCCGCCACACTTGACAATTCTACCGGAGATAAAGTTTGTTGTCCTCTTTGGATATGAGTGTGTGGGCCTCCGTATAGTTAAAAAAAATGATTTCTTTCAAAGAGATTAACTAAGATTATTATCGAAACAATTTCCCCACTTTCGATAGAGTTGATTTCCTTTTGCCACCTTTGGCAGACTCGCGATGGCGCGGCGATCGGAAGTGCATTAAATTATAATTAGCCTGATAAATGGTAGGTAAACAAATATTGCTGGACTGGGTTGCTTTGCGATCAGGGGCTATCTAAGGGCAATTTCGTGAAAAGGTTTTGCCCGGACCTGCCTGCGATATCACGTTATGACTTCCGACGGCGAAGAACGGCTGCGCCAAGAAAAGTACCGGCTCACCGGCAAAAGAAACACATCAGGCTGGAGCAAAAAGCATGAAGAAAGGCAAGAATAACTTTCCGGAAAGTAGAAGATGATGGGAGCGGCTGCGCCGAGCTTGAGACAAAGGCGCAAAGAGTTGGGTGGATGGTACGAGGAGGAGGGCTGGGTTGGGCTGGGCTGGGCTGGGTACAAGGGCAAGGCCCGGCCAGCAAAAGGAGGAAGAGGAAAGGAAAGGAAAGCAATCGCAGATGGCGGAGAGGCGAAAGCAGTTGTCGAAAGCAGCAGCCGAGAAAGGTATAAAAAAAAGAAACAATGAAGGATGGAAGGCGAAGGTGGAGCGTAAGGCGTAAGGAAAAGCGAGGTGGGACGGCGGGGTTCTGTACAGCGAACTGGGCTATCACAAAAGAGGGCGAATTTCTACTTGCGATTCCTGTCATTTCCGAACACGCTGCCCTGAAACTCTCCCGACCAACTCGGAGGTTGGTTCGTTCTCTCTTTAACCGGGCAGCAGATGTTCCCTACGACATTCGTGCGCCAGAACTTCTCTCCTCCGAGGGAAATGTGCAGAACTTGCCGTCACCACCCGATGCTACCAGGCATTCTGGCTCTTCTGGACTCTACACAAATGAACCCTTCGCACCCCCACCTCGACGGAAGGGACAATCTCTCCATAAGAAACTTGCTCTCCTTATAAACCTTGCAAATTGGCCGGAATCGGTCGGGTAATGCCGACGAGACTCTACGCGGATCAAGATTTCCAATGTTGAAATATTTAGGTTACTCTCTAGTGTTCATTGATCAATAAAGCGATTGGATACTTACGTAGATAGATGCGTAATGGCGGCGCGCTGCACAATTCTAGGTACATTTCTTTGGGAATTAAAAGGAGTCGGAGTGGGATTGGAAGCGGCGGCAGGCGGGCAATGTAATTGGCTTTACAGGACGTCGTGTGGCGAACAGCCAGTTCCCAAGACGCGCGTGAGGAAATGTGCATTTAACTAACCGTCAAGAGCCGATGTTGGAAAGCCTTCCTTGCCGACATGGTGAACTTGGTAGCCGCGAACGCGAACAAATGCACGCCCGGCCGAGAGCCGAGAGCCGAGAGCCGAGTAGAGTCGTGTCGAGTTGAGACTGGTGAGTCTCAAGACTTTCCCGAGTTCAGTCATTATGAACCAAGACTCTGCCCCACCCCTTTCTCTCTCACTCTCTATGGGTAATTAACAACTGAACGGCATTACCACGGAATTATTCGATTCTAGCTGCAGAGCAGAGTTCCAGGCGCGGTGATGTAGAAGTGCAGGCACAGCTGGAACCTGTCTCATTTTACGGAGTTATCTATAGTATGTAACTTGCCGGTGCAAGAAGTGCTGGAACTTGTGCGAGAGTAGCGCGGACTCCAGCGAAGATTGAAACTTCCCATTCAGAGGGAGCCAGTCTCGAGAGAAAGGGAAAAGGTATGTCGTTCAGAAGCAGATCATTATTTCCGAGATGTATGGCCTCGCGGCTTCAATTTTTCTAGCAACTTTTGAGAATAACCTGGCGGCACTTGAAGCAAAACCTGTCGTTTTTTCAAGCCGGGGTGAAAAAAAGCAGTCTATGTAGAAAGCTATTTCATCTAGAAGTGTCTTACGAATGAAATTCTAAAACTCCACGAACAAGAAGATCCCCTCCCCTTACTCAATAGCGCGTCGTGTTCCCACACATTGCTAGAATACAATTAAGATACAATTAACTCGACAGAAACACGACATGGGCTGTTACTCGCAAGAAACGAGTCACCGGAAAATAAAATGTCCCTCTGCGTTCAAGTTGAAACGTGAATGTCGTAAATTGGAATTCCACTGGCGAGTATATTAAGAGACGTAATTACAGAATGAAGTTTCGCTTGTTCGGCCGGCGGAATTTAATTTAATCGTCGCTTCCAGAGGACCGACGGGCCAACGACAATTCCAAGCATTTTTTCAAACGAATTTCTCTTATTTGCTGACTATCTCGCGGCACTTCACGAAGAACCATTCACTTCGCTTAATGAGGACTGCTTACAAATTTCATGAATATCACTTATACATTAGCTTTTTCCAACTATTGATAATTACGCAGATATTTCAGTAACACCAACGAAGCTGACTGAATTAGTAGCTGTACATGCTCAATCATGGAAATCAATTTTCATCCGGTTCCCTTTCTTCGCGCAAACGTTGAAGCAACGGGTGAGCGGATGAAATTATAGGGATTGCTGCAGCATAATACGTTCTAACCAGGTACTGAATTAAACGCGCCCGGTGAAGCAGATGAATCGGAGCCATGTCGGATTTACGCGAAGCCAACAGCTAACGATGTTAAACTTTCATAACCCACACGGCCAGCTAGTAGCATTACGGACGAAAGAAATATTTGGACTATTCATTTGGCTTTTGGAGTATTAATATCATTGAATGCGAGTGGAAAACGGCGTATGGCGGTGCTCGATTTAAAGCCGGTTTATACATGTACGTATATGTAGCCTGTAGCCCAGTAGCCGAGGCTTTAAATTTAAGCCGAATTGAATCGGTAAAAGAGCCCAATCGCCAACCAACACCGGGAATTAAAATAAATTTCATGAGAACCGTCTCCATTTAATGCGAATCTGCTACAATCTCAATTGTACTTATCCTCCTTCACCTTCCAAACGGTAGCATATCCTATTTCCGATCACACATTTGAAAAACAGGATCTAAACTCTCATACGAATACTATGTCTATCGTTTGATAGATGTAACATTCATTTTAGCTCATTGTCAGTTAATTGATCTATACACTACACTACACTTTCTCAAGTAGATTGACAATATGACATACATATTATACCAGACTTACATCAGCATTATAGCCGATATGTGTAGGAAAGAATAGAGCAAAAGAGAAAGAGAGAGAGAGAGTGTGAGAAGAATGGTTAGGGTAGAGTTGGGGGGCGTAAGACTGGCCCCGTATGCAAATAGATATTTCGTTCTTGTCTGCAAGGGACAAGGCTTGAAGTTGGAAGAAGGGTAAGGTGATTTTCTCCGGGGAAATTCAGCAAAGGGTACTCTGATTCCGTAACACCGAGCCACCAAGCGTGCCGTGGATACGAACGATCTTTCTCCTTCTTTCTTGGCCTTCCCTTTTCGATGAACACTGCCAGATAACATCTTGGCTCGGATACTTGAGCTGCACAGGCCACAGACTGACCCTCCCCTCCCTCTCTAACCTCCACTGATTTCCTTTCATTTCCCAGGATGGTACCAGCCTAGCTCTGGACACTTTTCACTTTCCAAATGCAACTCACCTTACAATCCTTTACAGACTATCTACAGTAGTGGATCTATAGTAATTGTTGGAGTTAGAGTTTTACTGGATGTTTAGATCGAGTCATTCTAAATACAAAGTACCGCTCAAGAGAGAGAGAGAGAGAGAGAGAGAGAGAGGGGGGGGGGCGGGGGTGTGCAACAAGAGGAGGGTGGGGTTAAGAATTCCCGATTGATTTTCGTTTAGCAGCCGAAAACTGGGTCGAAATCATTGAAATTCCCAATTTGCCTGGTTTATTAGCTGACAGCGCGATGGTTTGATATAAAGTGCGGGACATTTATAGAATGGCGGTACTTGAAACGTCAATTGAGGGCTCTCGAGTGATCCAGCAGAGTAAGCTCCCACCTGCCACTTCAGAAGGCTGGCTCGCTCCTGCAATTAGGACTTCTCGAAATCGGCAACTGGTTTTCCACGAGTTCGCCGCTGTATTAATTATGCAAAGGCGCGACTCCCATCCGGTCCGCCGCGATAACGTGCTTCGGTCCAGAGAAAACACTTATTGGCAATCTATATATACTTGGAGACTGAGATACTTGAGGGAGCAGAAGGGGCATACACCACTTGGCACTATATCGAATCGTGTATGTACATATATCAATACACTTAACAGCTTCTGAGACTACTTTTTCAAATATCTTGACATACTTAAACTGATATCCGGCCGACCGATTAACTGTTACCAATTCTTTCACATTCATTCACTAAATATTGATGAACAAACTGCTTGGTTAGGATTAATAATAAATATTGGTTTTTATATATCAAAGAGCAAAGTATCAGAGAGGTTTTGCTACATCATTCTCTGCGGTACGTAATAGCAGGGCCGAGCTCTTCACAAATCCCCGAAAACAATACCGAAATTCGTAATATCACATGGCTCTTTTCGGGTATAGCATTTTCGATTAGTCTTCTCCCAGGAGCTTTTTCCTACCTGACATCACAAATGGAGCTGTCACTCCCGAAGCAATGCTCCATGGTTTTGCGAAGAAACTTGCCCCTCGAGAGAGTCTCAGTGTCAGGGAGAAAGAAAGAAAAGAAAAGAAAAGTGTGGAAGTAGCAGTAAGAAGGTTGAAATACATCCTGGAAACCTAGGCAATTCAAGTCCACGCTTCCACAATTATTATTAATATGAACTCTGATTACTTCAAGTCTCAGAATTGTTTCACTTTCTCGCAGAATCGTGCAGAAAGAAAGCAGCGTTGAACGTAGATTATATCACAGGTTTACTTAATTAATTTCATAACTGTTCTACTGTACGCTAACAACGAGTGCCTGCTTCGTACGGCTCTATCAAACGTACAGTACATTTTTCGGATCGTTATTATTACCAATTCCTCGGGAAATGTATGAAATTGGTGTTGAAATGTGACCCAACTTCTGTCTCGCGGTACTACCTTTCAAGAGTAATTAACGATCCTTTGAACAATGCGATATACAAAGCCGAGCAATTTGGTGCTCATTGGGATAGAAGTGACGAACGTACGAGTGAACCAACTTACTTCGACGCAGCGAGTAACTACACCAACCGAGCAAAGTTTCGGAAACATCGGTGAAGATGAGGCAAAGATTTCACCTCTTCCTCTCAAAGCTATTATTACCGCAAGAGGCGCAGGTGGGAAGACGGCCGAATAATAAAAGTTTCCTGGTGCCGTTCACTAGTTTGGCTGATAATGTTCATTATTAGAACGGTTCACGCTATAATTGGAAGTCGCCGCCGCCGCCGCCGCCGCACTCCGTCACAACTTCCTACGAAAAAAGCCACCTCCCCTTAAAGCTCCCCAACAATTCACCCTTTTCTAGGAATGGTTATTGCGCAATTTACAATAAATCTATTTGCAGTCTTATCATCGTAACAAAAATGATTAAATAATTAGCTCTCGCAGTGGAAGTTTTCTTACTGATTGTAAGATAGGAAGAATTGTTTGTTAGAAATCATTGGTTAGTTAAGCGCATTTTAAGACCAGTTTTCGGACGGGCAATCTTTTAGCCGTGGAGATAAGATCCGGTCCCCAGGGAATTCACCAGGGAATTCACCAGGGAAAATCGGTATTAAGGATCCGTCTTTATTGCTGCTTTTACGTGGCAACTCCCTCTTTCGTATCGTTCACCGGTGTGATCCTATCTTTCTAATTTTCCACTCTGAGCCGAACTATTCTATTAACCGAGCGAGCGATCGTTAAGAGGGTCCGGTGTGGGATTCAGCTTATATCCGGTTGATTGCAAGTAAACCGATTAACAAGCGGGTATTTGAGAATTTGCCGTGTAAGTGTACTTCTGAAACTCATTATAAGTGGTAGCAGCAATTGGCTGGCAGCGAGAGACTTTGGTGCACCAAACGGACAGAGAGCAGATTTTCTCCTCTTGGTAAGCATGCCGCTCCAGCAGAAAGGGACTAAAAGAGACTTGGCGATCGAGCGATAAAGGTTAATCCATGAAGGATGGATGCCCTCTCCTCTCCTGCGAGTCCTGCGACGCAGTAAAGAGATCAGTCGACCCGATTTTCATTGCGTACTGCCACCACACTGCCCGTCGGTGCGGTAGTGCGGCAATGCGGCAGTGCGGCAGTGCGGTGCCTGTTAAAAGGACCTTGGCACTCGGTACTTGGTACTCGGCACTTCAATCCAAACACGAGGCTGCCACTTGGAAACCCGATAGCTACAAAATACGTACTCGAGAAATTAAAGAAAATCAACCCTTGCATTTCACGATTTCAAGCCGTAAATATGAACAGGTAAGAAAGGGGGAGGGAGCCTCGCCGCCTGCCATGATGTAATAACGGTTCGAGAGAATTAAGCAGTTTTTACGAGGACAATTCACCAGTGCCTTATTCGCTCATTAATGACGCACTCGGCATCTGCCTGTTTTTCTGAATGCGGCTACTAGATCCGCTGGAAGAACTGCCTAGTCTCTCGTTTCTCGATTCGTAATTGACTCGATTAGTCGTTACCCGTACCGTATTTCTCGCAAATCTTCCAATATCAAACTCTTATACTCTTCTGATTCTGCACTTCTACCTTTCAATCAAGTTTAGTTGTAGTTTAGACCAATACATGCTTTAATCCGAAGAGGGGTAATCCTTTTCATCCCCCTGTCAATTTTCTTTTGCCTGATTTTCTCGGCTTTTAACCAGGAGAACATCTGGAAAGGGGAAGGATAGCTGGCGAGTAGGTAAGAAAGGCAACTGCTTTGCATAATCCAAGATATTGGAGGTCTAGGAGGATCTCGCTGCTTGCAGCTCGTGAAATCTTGCTGAATGCGCAACTGCGCACAACTGCGCTCCCTGGGAAGCGACAATTTAACAGGATTTTCATTTGGGCCCTTCCATACGCCTCCCGACACGATTACAAGGAGGATTACCGAAACACGCGCCACCACTTGCTGAGAATAGCCGAGGAAATTTGTCTTTCGGAGGAGGTGCGCTAAGTAAGTAGTGCCGCTCCTCTTACCAATTCAGAATCTACAGGTTTAGGACGGTCTTTCGGTGTGTGCTGGTACGTCGACTATTTTATGCGGGTCGCAACTACCTGCTTCCAAATTCATTAATCCTTTGAGCAGAGCCAATCAACATTTATGTATTACGTACCTCTGCCGATCGACGTTAATACCTCTACGTACCACAAACCTTTTCAAAGCATAATATTTTATAACATTTTATAACAGAAAAATAATTCCAAGTCGCAATATTAATCCAGCTACCTTTAATTGGGAATCGTAATTAAAGAATCCTGATCCAAATTATGTTCCTTTGCATCACAGAAGAAGGAGTTGGATCCAAGTGTAGCTAATTGGACGTCGTTTAAAAAGACTTTTTCTCTTTCTCGTCAATAAACTCATTAGAAAGCTCTCTGCAGATGGACGCGATTGGAGTTAAAGTAGAAGAGGCGTCTTAACGTCCTCAAAGATTTACAGAAAACCAAATGAAATTACAGTCTGAAAGGATGGGAAGTTCGTTATAGGAGAGCAAAACGGCGATTCACCCTGCCACAGCTTACGCTAATGAGCCAATATTTCAGTTAACTCACCGTCCACATACGGTCAAACGATCAAACAAAAACTTATGGGCGGACTCGAAGCAACAAGAAAGTTTAAAGATTCGTTTGGATGATACATTTGTAAGAGACCAATAAATGAGATAAGTTTTTAAATGACAAGATTTACAATAAAAAAGCTGAAAACATATGTAACCTTCGCCCTGGACAAAATTGATAGGAATATGGGGCGCATTTAAGTTGGATTAAACGTGTATTGATGGTGATAGTCTGAGCAGTAGAGTGCGGTGCGGTGCGGTGCGGTGCGGTGCGGTGCGGTGCGGTGCGGTGCGGTGCGGTGCGGTGTATTAGGTCGAGCCGTAAGCAAAACAGTCTGACCATTTCTAGGAGGGACACTTTGAATTTCATTAGAGTGATTATTCTTGTCAGCGCATACTGTATAACCCGGGAAGAAGCGGGGCACTGTCTCTAGCTCTGCTTGCGCAAGCGACAAGCAGTAATGACTGTGTGGCGCTTGCGCAACCCTTTTCTCCGCCCTCCGCCAAAGGTGCATCGGGCAAGGGTGGTCGGTCCGGTGCTCCCAGGCGATCCTGTTCTCCTGCATGTTTCACGCCTCGAAATTTACTGGACCAACCAATATTACCAACTGCCCAGGATTATGTAGAGAGCCTGCTACCACAAGGCGCCACAAATTCCGACCAACGACGTGCAATGCACTCCAGGTGGCGCAAGAACCACTGCTATAACTGGTAACGCGCTAACCACGTATTTACAGGAACGTCGGTCGGCGCTCTTTCCCATTCCACTAGCTTCTTTACCGGCTAACCGAGCCAGATTCATTTCTCAAGTCCTTTCTCACTAGGAAATATCAGAGTGTATAAATCTGAAACGGAGGGTGTCTCCAGCAATTCAGGAATGAAATATCAAACATTTAGTTGGAAGATGAAGCTCTTGCGAGTCTACAACTATCGGGAATTCGTTGGGATATTTCTCGAGCTCAGTGTTTCATGGAGTAGATGCTTCCGGCTTCCAGGCGCTCAACTGTAAAGCGATATCCTAAGCATGGCGTTCCATGAATTTCTCTTACGAGCCCCCCTACCTATCCCTCCTCCCTCACTCCCTCACTCCCTTCCGAGAGGGTCCCGAGAGGAGGACGAGGAATAAAACATGCAAAAAACAAGACAGAGGAATCTCTCCTCGGAGGGCGACTCAATCACTCGGAAAATTTCATACTGAACGAGCAATATTGTTGCAGAATACATGAAATATATACATTGATCAGCTCTACCGGACTTTCTGCTGCAAGCATCGTTGAGAAGAAAATGGCAAGCTGTACTTTTGTATGTACAACATAGTTTGGAAAGATTTCGATACAAGATTGGAAGGTTTTTGCTGAAAAAGCAGCAAGATATTATATATCCAGAGTTCAGTTAAAATAACTCTATCAGTATTGTGAGAGCCGAAGTCCCGTCACATCTACAAAGTTGACTCGCATAATTTTACGACATTTCCATCTAGATCGATGTGGAACTTGGTAAGTAGAACGAGAGTTCCGTATATACTATACATATGTATGTACATATGTAGCCCGCAGATTCCGAGAAGATGGCATTTCGTTGAAGGGTGGGCTGAAGTAAGGCAATGACTGGCGATGCCGAGTGCCGAGTGCCGAGTGCCGAGTACCGAGAACATGAGACAGAGGAGAGAGTGAAAGATATGAGGTTGGACGTAAGGGGCGGTGTACATGACCAAATCTAGAGATAGCTTGAACGACGGACGAAAGCGTATGTGTAGTCGAGTATACATACATATAGAGGGATGTGAGAGATGTAGCCAAGGTAAGCGTGCTATGGTGTGCTGGAGATCGCTAGCTCGTATTTTCTATCCGGACTTCCTCTAGAGAGTTTTGACGTGACAAGGGCAACGACGCGGTGCGACGCAGCACGGCGCGACAGGATGGTTGGTTGGTTGGCTAGTGGTGGAAGCTTTTGCGAATGGAACTGGCGGAACGGAAAGGTGACATATCGAAGTCACGTTTTATTCGGCGCGTTTCATTTATCCGGCGGCAAGTTCGAGTAATAGCGCCGGCCTCTAGACGTCGAAAATACAGGGAAGGCGCGCGCACCTGATTCGAAAAGTTCAATGAACTGCGAGCGCATTGCTGCGCGGCGAAAAAAGACTTGGTAGTGCGCGCGCGTCGCTCGTCTCGCACCACTTTACCTATACACCAGCCACCAGCCACACTCTTTTTTCAGTCCCTGCTCAGGTCGAAAGTTAACTCGTCATTTTATTTGCATCTACCTTGCGGAATTTCCCTTTATTAAATGAAATAGCTCCATCAATTGCAATAGATAGTAAAATAAAACGGCGGTGGGCCGGTACAATAGAGGAATAAAGTTTACGTCGCTCTGTGCATTATGAGCCTGCTACCAGGATAACACATTTCGCGCACACATCTATTCTATGAGGTGCAATGGGGTACACCATTTTGCTGGAATATACAATCGTATAATGCAGAACAATTGTAAAGGCATTCCTCAACAGTTATATTTCCCTCTATTCCGCATTGGACGATTGGAATTGGTTCTATTGATATTGATAGCGGAAGCAAATTCCTGAATTAATATATCAAGACTTTGGTCGACTGGGCACGAGTTTAATTGGAGAGGCAAAGCGAGCGTAAACACAAAGCGCTAGTCGCAAGTCCAAACTATTTAAGGACTTTTTTCTGCCGACCGTCGCGTTCGCTTCTCCCGAACGATAACAGATTGCAACGTAAGTAAGGGGAGAATGGAGCTTAGTACGTGTTCCATTATCGTACTTTCAATTTCAATAGGAGAACGCACGTCACACGAGAATCCCCCTCTCGACTCTAGCCCGAGAAACAACCACCTACATACATAGCAAAGGCTAAACGCCGGCCATAGAAATATCTCAAATTATATCAGGCAAAGCATGCGTTCAACACGACTGCACCAACTACCGGAAAGATCATTATAATCCTATTCGTCTCCGGGTGGGACGCATTTCCATACAAATTACGGCAACTCGACTTTTAGAGCTTTCAACGTGCTGTAGCAGTCATGCATTTCACTTCAATTTCCCGGAGACTTTCATTCTATTGCCATCTATCTTTTCCATCCGTTTCCGCCGCGCCTCTTGCCCCCCAGACACCTATATCGCAAATAACAACGCCTCTATTCCCCCCATTTCAGGGAAATGCATATCTCTACAAGCCCATGTAACAGGATATCGCTCCAACATAATTGGAGACGTAGCTGTTTTGTAACCGTACTATCGTAATTAGAACATAACATGAGAATAACTGTAGTCCCTGGCGTAACTCAACCGTAATTTCGGCACACATCAACCGAGCTTGCTAGACTTGCTTCTAACTTTCGATCCCTCGCTAATAACTCCGATTTCACGGCTCCTGCCGAGTTGCAACAACCTTAAGTGTCGACCTTAACTTAATGTACAATCTACAAACACGCCACTAACATTATGGATTCTTTGAAGAATGCTGCTTTCGATGCTATAATCGATTAACGTAGTGAATATTGATAGAACTCCCTGTGAAATTCGACAAATTCTACGGCGAATTCGTATGAGTAGAAAAACATGAAAGACGAGGGTGGAGGAAGTCCGGCAGATAGGGCAGGAGTCTCGATCCAATACCGAATGAGGAACGTGACATATCGGAGTCACGTCTGGTACATTCATGGCTCGTAGCTTTTCATTTATCCGATATAATAGAGCAATAGTGAATTGACATGTGACGCGTGCCAAGAGATAACCAGCAATACGCATACACCCCTACAGACTCTATCATAATTGGCGAATGTCAATTAAGTTAGAAGCTTCCAATTAAAACTATTCCTGTCGTCTTATACATAGAGATGCATCTACCTACATACATATATAGATACTACATATACTAACTTAACCAGAAGGGAAATAAAAAGTAACGTGCGTAAAAGTGTAAGTAGAAGCAGAAGCAGGATGGTATGTACTGTATGAAGATCGCTCGGATTACAGCAACAATTTCGATTCGGTGAGATGAGCAAGCAAGTCTCCAGCCCGCATACCGTTATGCTTCTCCGAAGATGTTACGGAGGTTTGTATGAACAGTGAAAAGAGAGCGGTGGATTATGCGAGGGCGGATTGCACGCAAGCTAGGTAACATGCATAATGAACGCGCGCCGTGAAATTCGCTTCTTGTGCAATGTATTGTCAGTTCACTATGGCTCAAACATCTCGGACTCCCCCCCCCCCCCCTTCTTTTTAAATACATATCCTAGAAAATAATATGGTTCAAGCCAAAATTCAGACAAAAATGACATCACCTTGGACACTGTAAAGTTTACAGTGTAAACAGTGTTGCAGGAGCAATTCCTGTACCTCTCGCAGGAATTTCGTTGCAAATGTTTTTTCAATGATTCTGCATAGATTTGCCTCGAAAATTGGAAGCGTCTACTCGAGAGCAGACAAGAGCGGAACGGAGCGAAGCAGAGAATAGGTAGAAGAAAGGGCTGGGAATAGCGGCAAGCGGGCCAGAAAGAGGGCAAAGCGCTCGATGATAAATACCAGCTCTCGAGCAAATGATACCGTTTTAGCGGGACACACAAACTTCTGCCTCAATGGAGACGTTCAGTCAGTATTACGGGGATCTTTGCGCAGCAACAATGCGTTCCTCATCGAACAATGGCCGCGCTCCCGCAGTTCTCGAGTGGCATACTCTGCTATTTCGCAGACTATCCGAACTCAACCCAACTCAACTCAGCTCCACTCGCCCACCCCGCTCGCTCTCTCCCACACGAGGAGAATGAATCGAGCGAAATCTCGCGTGTTGCGTAATTGGGATCCGCAGCTGGCAGCCGGAGCCGGTGCCGGAGGTATACTACCCTCTCTATTTCCCTCCGGCTCTCTCCTTCGCACCGGCTCTCCCCCCCCCCCGCCCCTGCCCCTGCCCCTCTCCCCATCTCGGTCTGATGGCTTTAAAAAGCGAGAGTTAAAGTTAATGAGGAAAGTTAGCTATGACCTTACCTAATAGACTACTAACGTCTCGGTCTCGAGACACGCTCGGTTACGAACCCTTCGGACTACCTCATATACGAATTCCTCCCTCTACAATTTCTGATTGTAACGCCAACATTACAATATACCCAGCGTGTCTCATCACAGAACATTCGTTATTGGCCAACGCCTTCTTCTCATTCCAGATTGCACTCGGAGAGAAAGAAAGAGAGATCATTGTCAAGGAATGTCGAGTTACTCGTATTTCACTCTCACCTTTCTGTCACTTTCTCGTTCATGAAATTTCTCGACATGACTTTCCTTTTACAATCACTGTATCGAAACTTTGCCACAGTACATAGACTGTTGGCATAACTCGCCGAAAGAGTATAGGACGATAAAGAAATGCCAAAAATCCCCCACAGTAACTCAATTCTTTGTCTTCTCGAGCTGGATACTCGATTTTCGGTCCTTTTACGGGAAGCAATGTGCTGCCGGCACGTTGCGCCCTCGCAAACACACATACTTACATAGTAGTGATAGCGAGAGATGAGCGTCGAGCAGTGGCAAGGGTAGAGAGGAAGAGGAGTTGTGTTGGGTGAGTAGTGGTGGTTTGTTTGGGAGGTAGAGGGACCGAGAGGCGCTGAGCGCCGCACCGAGCGACGCGCCGGGACGCCGAGACACCGAGACACCGAGAGGAAGGTGCAGGGTGCAGCGCGCTGAATGCTGAATATTGCATGCCTCCTAGAGAGAGAGAGACACGCGTCAGGAGGCAAAGAAGACAGAGAAGGAGAGGAGGGCTATACATAGAGATAGGACGACATGGTGCATCAAGTGGCCCTAGGTACTGGCGTTTGGCCTATACCTACACGTATGTCCTATGCCCTATACTGTAGCATAGCCTACCGTGCATGGCATGGCGTACGCTCGACTCGTAGCGGCGCGGCATGATGTGCCCGACACCGGACGCCGAACACCGGGCACCAGGCGCCGGTTCATCTCTGCAGGCTGTACAGCCAGTACTGCCATAGCTACCGGTCTATGTAGTACTTCCATACATACATAAATGTATGTATGTGTATACCTTGCACGGCCAACGTCAGGTTAAAACCGTTACCTCGCCGCGCTGCTTCGGTCTATCGCGCTGTCGACTGCGCCTCCGAAGACAATCTAAACTTCTTCCTCGGCCCGCACTCTTTTCCTCTTTACCAGCTCTACGCGCCCCTGCCTGCTATCTATGCCATACTCTATCATTCTTCCAATAGCCTTCCAATTACTCTCATCGATCGGGCGACCTATCGAATATTCTTGTTAAGTTCTTTTATGAAGAAATAAATACGAATTAGTGGAGAAAATCTCGATGATCGGTAGAGAAAAAATGTGCCCCGGTAAATTAGTTGGGGAAACCTAGCCGAGAATATCTGGCTGAAGGCGTATCCGTATAGATAGAGTGTAATGTCGGGAGACCTGTACGTTCAAGGAGCGTGCATGGTCGATGACCCAGAGGATGTGCTAACGGATCGGCTGAATCAAGAGACCGCAAAGCGAAGGCAAGGCTCCTCGTAAACGTCTTCGAAAAACATGACAAACTGCGGCTCGGACCGTCGACGTCGATCGCCTCTAAGCCAACCGCAGCTTTACCGGCGACAACGACGACGATGACCGAAGCCATTTCTAATTTCACGGTAAAAATGATCCTTGTATGACGAATCGCCCCATTTTCTACTTCCCACGTTAATCATACGTAACACTCTACTGCTAAGCTGGCGCTGATATCTTCGATCTTTTAACCGACGGCAGTTATATGAGAAAATGTATGCTTATAATTATACAGGAGATATTACCACGATATTCATTCGCAAAGTTTAATATTCCAAATAACGAATACTCGGCCTGAAACAGTGCTGCAGATATTTCAGTATTACCAAGCCGATGCAGCCGATGCAGCAGACACGCATACTCGGCTTCACCAAAATAACCGTCAACTATTTGTAACATTATCTCCCGGCTAGGGGATATGCAGTACAAAAAAAGCAGGCAGTGCTTGACAGTAGCCGAAGTGACACTTCAATTAAGCGCGTTTCCCGCCAGCGCTTCCTGCGCATTGCAATTTCATTTTGGCCTCGCACGTGCGCCCACCCACCTCAATTGCATTACATTTCGATCTCCATTTCGATTTTGTATTGGAAATACGCGTTCCAGCGAGATGGCCAGTCAGGGAGAGAGGGAGAGAATCGAGTGGAACTCTCGTTCGGGTAGTCTCTGGCAATCGTGACAATCAAGGCTCTATTTGAGCAGTACAATCGGCCCGACACTTTGTTTGATTGGACTGACAAACGCTTTGGCCCGATGGTTGTCTTAATGACGCCTGCTCTCACTGTGAGAACGAGAGAGGGAGAGAGAGCTGGAGCGAGGAAGGGAGTGTCGGAGCAGGGTGAGCTTTACAGTAGGTCAAGCTCAAAGCACTCAAGGTTTTAAGTCCGCAGTCTACTTGAATGGGTGACGACTCTCCCCTCTCCCTCTCTCGCTCTCTCGCTCTCTCTCCCTTCTTCCTCTCTCCTAGAGTAATCAGTTTCTATTTCATGTCGCACAGATCGCAGGCCCTCATCTACTACCACTATCAGTTTGTGGGAGCAACAATTCAGGACAGATAAATCCACCCCAGCTAGCACCAACACAAAAACCACCCGTTGCCTATGATTTTCCAAATAGTTAATACATACTACGGCCGGTGGAAATTAATAGGTTTAAACTGTATGACTGCAAGACAAACTGTTCACTTCGCCAGCTGGGAAAAGTCCTTGTGCAAATAGAGTGGATATCAGGACGAGAAAATGTTAAGTATAATTTCTCGAGAATAATCCTTTTCCTTTCCAAGTCTCTCGTCTTGAACTCAAGGGCTATCGTTCTGAGAACAATTGCGTGTTCACAGTTCCGTGAGCAAGGCGGGATGCGACGCAACGCGTTCTGGAACTCTAGTGGCCCCTACCAACTCCGGGGAATAAACTTTCACCACATTTGCCGTCGACCGGATGACGTTTCTTGCCGATCAAGCGACCTTGCGTTCCGAATACCGGTCTATCAACGCATATCTATAGCTATATCCATATTACAAAATACTCGGCAGCTTCTCTTTTCCCTACTAGGCTTACAATTCACGAGATGCATGCAGAATGCTCTACGCCTTCTTAAATATAGATCCAGTGATACCAGCTAAAGCTATGAAATATCTGGGCAAGTAGAAAACATCTGTGGCACTGTTGGTTAACACATAACGGCCAGTGACCAGATTTAACGCACCGTTGACCGCGGTGGGTCTTTCAAAAGGAGTAGGGCGAAGCATTCGCCAAATTATCGGATTAATACATTAGAGGAAGAAAAAGTGCGCACCCAGCGCAAGTCAGGCAAGTGAGCGCATTGGCTGCCATGGTACATGCATGGTGGTCACTGGCGACACCGATGACACCGGTACGGGTTGCACTTTTCTCCCTTTCTACAACTCCGATAATCATGATCATCTTCCAACTTGTATAATTGAATATGTACATTCTTCGATGTTGGAATACTCAAATGGACATTAATAATGAAGGTATTGCTGACCGGCTACTTAACCAAAGCAAAGCCCAACTGGCGTTGCTAAGTAAAATGATGTTTCAATCGAAAAGACTTTTTCTTAGCAAATAAAAGGAAGAATCCAAGGAGGAAGCCCCCTATATCAATAATCTTTCAAGACTTACCGAGAACGTTGTATGCGACGAATCGTCATCCTCGAGGAATCTTGCAGACAGGTGTACCGCCGTGAGAACTCACACCTTCGATCTCATGCCGTAGGGCGACAGTCTATTCACGAGATGCTCGACGTTCCTTCACCGATCAAAGAAGAACACAGCTCGTTCAGTCCGAATTCGAAGAACACTAAGTACGTAACGAAGAAACCGATGGTGGCAAGTGCTTCCTGTTGCGCGCCCAAAAATTCCAGACTAAGGCTGGGTAAACACCGACAACAGCGCGACGATGGTCGAAAGAGCGAGAGCGAGCGAGAGGGTGGGAAGGAGGGGGTTAGAGTTCTGTCCAGGAAGGAATTTCCTTTCACGCCAATTAGCCAAGAAAGCGGCGGGTGGGGTGGAAGATTGGTGGATCGGAGGGAAAATGAGTGCCGTCACAGCTGGCAAGAATTCGTAGAGTTTGATAGGGCTTGGAAAGGTGGTCGCGAGTCGTGAGACGTCGTCCACGCGTTCTATCACCGGCGTCTATGTATCCTGGCCCTAAGCCTTGAGTCCATCAGAACCAGCAAGGCAGCACACTCCCTTGAAAACAGCCCTCTAGTTGTTGCGATTCACGCCAATTTCCACGAGGCCTGTTTGACAGGCCTGTCAGCCGGCCGACTAGTTCGAGTTCGAGCAAAACTAACGTTCACGTTCTTGCTTACGAAGCAAGCTGCCAGCCACGCACAGTCGCGGCGCACAGTGGCACAGGGGCACAGGCACAGACACAGACACAAGCAGGCAGACAGGCAAGTAGGCAGGCAGGCAGGCAGGCAGGCAAGCAAGCAGGCAAGCAAGCAAGCAGGCGGGCAGGGAGGTCGTCAAGTCGGCCAGTGCCAAGCAAGCGACCGTACTCGTGAAAGGCGACTGCGGTTCTGGTCGTTCTCAGGCTGGCCAGATAGTGGGGAGCAGAGCAGTGCAGAACAGAGTAGAACAGAGCAGCTCTTGCTCTCCTCCTGCCTCTTCCTTGATAGCCCTGACTATTGCACTCACTCGCTCCTTTTACCACCCGCGCACCGCCAGGCACCTCGCGCGCACACTGTGCTTCCCTGCCTCCGTGAAATCACCTCGAAAAAGCCGCAAGCTTTTCAACAAGCCTCCGGATTGGTCGCTTCTATGGAAACCGGAATGATAGGAGACCGCTCCCTGGGATGGCAGCACCAGCTCTCCTGGCCGGGAAACGCGCCCCACCTCCGCAAATTTCTCATCTGATAAAATCTGCAAAGCCTTCGAAAAATTATATGCGTAATATGACCCCCGCTCCTCGAGAACAGGCACACCCTCACCCAAGTCCATTCTTATATCAAGAATACCTTTAATTAAACTATCTGACAAATATATTCGTCATACTATGTGTATAATAAAAAGTAATCCCAGTTACTTTGCAGCTTAGTAGTAAAATTTATCTTTATTATGAAAATGAACGTTTTACATATGGCTGGTATTGAATATGCGGTCGATTACCGTAGGTACAGTGAGAAGTTACGCTAAATTACGTACAAGTAACAATAAATGCGTAATGCATAATATGAAAAGTGGGCAAAAACAAAAGCAAAAGCCATTCGCCAGGACTTTCACGCAAATTGCGCTTGTAATACTTCCACTGTTACTGTTTCAAATTGCTCGTCGACTATAAATGAAATTCACCTGTGGTTTTGTCGTGATATGATTTTTAATTTACTTTCCAAAAAAGCCTGCCGGTTCCAAAGATTCCAGTCTCATTGGTTACTAAATTTTAAGTTTTCAACAAGGAATTCTAAACTGTGGTGTCCCACTTAATGTGACTAGTCCGAACTTGGGAAATCACATCAAATAAAAAGAAGGATGATGAAGCACTCAGTATTAATAAGACACAGTTTGCCGGGCGGAAATTTGAGAACAGCACGCTGATCCGTATTTCGATTGACAACTATACATTAACATATACTGAGACTGAAAACTTTAACAATTTCGTATAGCCACCCTATCTAGCGGCAAAACAAACTTCCAAAATAGAAACGGTCCATCCTTTAAAAATACCCTGAAAGGGAGCTGTTTGTGCACACTTTCTCAGCTCTGTGTTATACTTCGATAACAAAAAAAATACATTCCGATACGTACGAGTGTTGCTAATGATTAAAAACATCTTACAGAAACCTAAAGGTGTATGTGTGTGTGTGTTAGTGCGCAGAAACCATGAAGAGCGCGAACACGCTGCTTTAAATCTGTACATGTCAGAAATCAAAGATGCTGTGAGAGAGAAAAGAAAACATTGCTTGATACTTCCATGTAGGATACGTATTTGATAAATGGTCCTGCTATTCGTTGAGAAATAGCACGTCTGTAGCCACCAATTGTCGGTAGCTCCAGGTGGCGACCAAGTTGAAGAAAGAGACAGAGTTTAAACACCCGTAGACTTGATCAGGGAACGAGAACAGCCCTACGCGCGAGAACAAGCAGTAGCAACAGTAAATGGCGTGAAACGCATTCGTCGAAGAAAAGCTTTAAATACACAAACGTCCATACCGTTCACGATCGTCTCTGAGTACTGTCTCATCCCAAAAAGTTCTGCAACGAACTTGAGCGGACCATGCTACAACGCATCGCTCGTCAAATTACAGCAGTCTATGTCTACCGCATATGCTAAAAAATGTCCTCCCATCCCGATCTCTGCCCCGCCACCGCCCGTCCCCTCACACTCAGCCCCCACCTCGTCGTTTATCAGTACTTTCTCGCTCCTCGATCTACTGATTACACCATGTGCTGAACATTTGTCTTTCCTTTAACTCTCATTACCTATATTAAATTATATCAATATTTGTTTTATTTATATATCTATATATCTATTTATATATATATCACGCCAGTCTCGCCATCAATTTAGTAACGTAGGTACACTTTGTCAACAACCACTCTCTCCCTCTTTTCTGCTGCTGTTGTTGCTGCTTCGTACTCCTCTCTTTCATTTTTTGAGTTTCTTTTCCTTGCCTACATAATTACGAAGTGTTCAATGTATCACTAAATTATGCTGGCTTCTGAGAACCCTTCTTGCCGATCAGCGATTTGTGGATATGTGGAATGACACCTGGAAAATACAAGTGAAACCGCAATTATTAGTTGTTCACACATACAAGAGATTCAACTAGAGTTTTCGTCAATGTGGAGACAGAAAAATTGCTGGGATCGATATGTATAATATAAAACTAGTAATTTTGTGTCACACAACATACCTCCTCCAGCTATTGTGGCCTTAATAAGACTATCTAACTCTTCGTCACCACGGATGGCGAGTTGTAGATGTCTTGGGGTGATACGTTTTACTTTAAGATCCTTTGACGCGTTTCCTGCCAACTCGAGAACCTAAGCACATAACCAACTCGTGTATGCTTTACTATAGTTTCAACCCATTCCGACAAATGTCGGTTTAGTAAAAGAACATTAGTATTATTATTCGCCTTGTGTAATTAAATTGCTAGCGTGTAACATCTAATTCAACAAAGCTCTATCCCCAAGGAATCAATAATTTTACGCAAGTGATACTTGTCGGGAGCATGAGTGCTGGTCTATCGTGTATAATTCAATCGTTGGTAAATGGTGAGGGCAGTAGAATCGGAAATGGATAAGAAAAATGCAGTGTATGAAGAGAGCGATTCCTGTGGCCATTTGGTAATGACGATGAAAAAGGCGGGAAAAGGCGGCCATGATGTTTGGCGTGAGCGACGCCGCCGTCCGGCGTAACCGACGACACAAAGGAACAGTCAGGGTTAGGTTTACTGCGGCTGATCACGCTATTGTGCGTGCGAACCTGCGCGCGCGTGTGCGTACGTGTGTGTGCATGTCGCGCGTCTCCTGTGTCGAATGTCTCCCTCGTGCCAATCGTTTGCCATCTGTTTCGCTCTCCTTCTCTCTCTCGACTAGGCCAACGAATTTCTGCTTTCCAATACACAAGAAGAGCCAGTCTCACTCACCTCAGCAGTGAGGTATTCCAAGATAGCTGCGCTGTAAACCGCTGCCGTAGCACCAACACGACCGTGACTTGTGGTTCTATTTTTCAAGTGCCTATGAATTCTGCCGACGGGAAACTGAAAGAGAAAATGCACTGGTTACAGAGGGCATAGAGCAAGTGTGGGAGGTTAAGAGGAGAGGGATAAAGTAATTGCGTAGGTACTTAGGAAGAAGTAACTCGATTCTACATGTATATCGCTGTCGTGGCAAGGTAAATATTTTCAGGAGGGCAGCCACATCACGTGTGTGTAATGCCAGTGCGACTAACATCCGGCGCGTCTGGTGTATAGCGTCAGCAACATTTCGCATAAGAAATATCGAACGATCGGGAATGGCACAATTTCTCGCAATATCCTTAGCTACAGGCACTTTGTATCCAAAAGAGTTCTCCACGAGAAACTTGACGCGGTCGTGAAATCGGCTGGTTGCTCGTCTACGCTCGAATGTCTCCGTTCTGTTTTCGCGCAACGGATATCGAGCGGTACACTTGGAGATTCGGCTTTCCCGAGCTTTCCAGCTTTAGTACGTGGCTTTCGTCATCCACCCGGTGCACGCCCTATATTCTCCATTCTCCCTGTGATTAATACAATAAACAATCGATCTTCCGCGATTCACGTAATCCAACTATGGCAACATCATACACCATAGACGGCGATATACGATACACTACTCCGTACAGCACACACCATACCCTTTTGGAGGCCGCAGCGTATTTCAACAATGTCATATGACAATCCCAGTGGCCGCCGTAAAATCGCAATACTCCAATTCTAAACGTAAATCGCGGCACAAATGTGACAGGAAAGCGAATAAAATGACCCGACTTTTTCTTACCAACTGCATCAATTAGATGGTTGAATACATAAATAAAGAAAGCAGCGCGGTAAGAACAAATGATATCATTTCCTCATACGGAATTTCGAGTAAGTGCCCGATGACAGACAGAACGTAAGCGAGAAAAAGTCATCTATTAGGAGGCAAAAACAAAACTACGGACCAAGTCGGGCTCACTGTCAATTCAAACGCTGGTGAACCAAGCCGACCGAAGGCAATCAATAAAACGTCCGAAAGTATTTTGAAATTTTGCTGCATCTAGCATTCATGGCTCTCGTCCACTAAAGGTAAACACCAGAGTGTAAAGTACTGGTAATTAATAAACTAAATAAAATATATCTAGAAAAGATACAAGAGATGATGGTAAGGAGGGACTGTGGGAGAGAGGGAGGGGAGATGGGTACAAACGGACCCAGCTAACTCGTTTGAAAAGGTCCGAACTGGATGATGGGCAGCGTAACTTCAAATCGAAAATAATCCTCTTTTACCGGGCATTTCGAGAGGCTCGCAAGTTGTACGAGTACTTGAAACTAGCAGGCGTCTATTCGAGTTCATTTCAACGGTCAGGGGAAGGAACGAGCTTGTAAAATAGTCATCTCCGCAAGGTATGTAAAAAGGTCCCGGTTTTTCGCGCCAACCGTGATGATTTAACCTACACATCGTGAGAACAAGCGAAGACAGTCGTTGATAGGTTGAGTGTTGAAAGATAAGTCCGGCGGAGCATTGTAGGGGAGATGGGCACTAAGAGAGTGGTACGCAATAAACTCACCTGCAAACCAGCCCTCGCCGAACGAGAGACTGCCTTCGCCTTGGCTTTGCCCGAGTCCTTACCCGCCTTTCCGCCAGCCTGTTTGGACACGAAAATCACGGTTATTTTGCAAGATCCGGCCACGAAACTTCACCAGTAGCTAGCCAGAAGATCCTAGGATCGGATGGTGCAGCCATTGGCCGCGGATGGCTAAGAGATCCGGCGAAAACTCGCGGATACTCACCATTATGCGAGAAGAGCCTTTTCGCTTCACTACACGACACCACTTACGGTGAGCAGAGACGCCACCGTCTAAGCACGATATCCCGCCAAATACTCTTGGCGCTGTCAGCGCAACGGCGACTGCCTCACGTGATCCACCTCCCACCAATCACCGCCCAACAGAGAAACCACTGCCTGCCATCTATTGGATATCCGAATTATGCTTGTGCTTTCCTGCCTCTCTGCTTCTGCCACTTGCCACTGCCCAACACTCACCGGCAGACAGAACTGGGCAGAACCAACCAGAACTATATGTATGTACTATAATGTTGGTCCGAGAACCGTTCCTGCTCTCTCTCTCTCTCTCTCTCTTTCTCCAATATTAGTCCAACTCACCCGTCTATGTATACATAGTTATAGTATATCTATATGCGCGATCCTCTGGCTTTGGCCCTGTATTGTGACTGTGTCTGTATTGTGTCGATATGTATAGTGCCTCCGGTAATTTTCCATACCGGTTTTCAGATGCCAATGTTATATCTCATTTTTTTCGGCATCACACAGTTTTGTTTTAAGCTTTTTCGAGGGGCACTAAAACCAGAGATGTCGCACCGAATAGTAAAGCAAGTTCAAATGTCTCGAAAATGCACAGAGGGAAAGGAATTGTTGAATGCCAATCACGTTATACCCTGCTATAACACTTTTGCACATCCGTAAATTTGATAATTCTACACTCGAAAGTAATTAAAAATTACTATTGGCTGAAAAGCAGATTAAGATTGGATCAGATGCATCAGATGTATTATTATATGCTTTGAATTTATCAATGTCACTTGTTTTTCTCTCTCTCTCTCTCTTTCTCTTAAAGAGTATTTCCTGTTGTGCATTTCAAATAGATGCAATAATCATTCTGATTCCAAGAGAGGGAAGGAAGAGGATGTCGCGCGCAAAGAGAAAAAGAACTTAACAAGCCGAAACAATGGTATACTAAAGACCGGCGCATTCGATTTTATTGGCGCAAAATGCAAGGTCACATCATACACATATTTATACAAAAGAGGGGCAAGTGCAATAGGGAAGGTATGCAGGAGCGTTGTTGCTACAGGGATCGAGTACCGAGAACTTACACTAGAACTACAAGAGAGATAAGCCTCGACAGTATTACATCAGATATCGTACAATTCTCATGAAGGATATGCCGGGCTTGGTAAATGAATAATACGAATGTAGGAGACTCGCGTAGTGGCGCAGTGGCTATTGGTGAGCCTATAATATTCAAGAACACTGTCGAAAGTTGTGGCTGGCGGAGCAGCGAGCAACACCAGAAGAGCATTGGGAAGCCTGGCAGCAATATCGACGAGTCTGTGCGCAGCCCTGCGCGTTGCCGAGCCTGCGCAACGCCTTTACTTCCGACAATTTTTCCCGCCATTCTCCCCGTTCTCTTGGCTCTACTCCTTGCTCCTCACTGCTCCTCACTTCTCCTCGCTGCTCCATACTGACGCTTCACGGCTCCCAATCCGCACCGCTCCATTCCGCGCCATGGTCGGCCGGCTTTTCTTCTACGTGTCTTCTACTTTCTGTCTACCCTCCTGCCTCTGCCATCGTTATCATTCCTTTCGACTTTGATTCTCATCTCTCATCCACTCAGTGCCACTTGCGTTCTCGGAGTGTTGGCAGTTCTCTTACGAGATTACTGCTCGTTTGCCGCTTCGGCCAGCTCGTCACACTTATCGTCTAAGTCGTCCTATAATTAGAAGCAATAACGATAGGTTTACTGTCGGCATTAATAGAATCGAATACTTCGATTCTACGGAATTCAATTCTTCTGCTCTACGAGACAGAATCCGTCTTTTAATTATTTGGATATGAGCATGCCATGAAGATGTGCTATTAATGAAGTATACCTCGTCAAGTTGCAAGCATTTGCCCCACTCATGAAGCGTGATCTTATGATCATCATTGACGTCACAAGAATCAAGGAAAGGAGCGATGCAATGCTCGAGGGCCATCAAGGGTGCTCTGATGGGGAAGAGCTCATGCCTGGACACAGCTCTATCGTGCGGATGCCCGTCAAGATCGCACCATTTCCAGATAGCAGCGTTCGTCCAACGCAATGTGTGATTTGTCTCGGCTTCTCGCTGCATCCTCAAGTAATGCGATGGCAGTTCCTGACGGTCGGCGAGATCTCGCATTATGTTGAACAGCCAGTCACGCATACGTCTCGGAAAGTCGGCCATGTCTTCCTCCTTGCATTCCTGTTTGTGTTTTCAAAATAAAAGGAGCTTTGTAAGGAGCAATAGTAAGGCAGATTTGAAATGAACACAAAGCTATTAAACATCTTCGAGTTCAGTGGTAATAATAGTCTGCTATTAGTATCAGACTGCTATTAATAGTCACGTTCCGAATTGATGAGAAGTAAGATACAACTGAGGTACTGTAGAGATGAGGGTGAAAAATGGGAAAAGATAATGGCAATCCTCACGGGCATTTCGCGGCACTCCCCATAGTATTCAATGTGCACATGTTGATACTTGGGATCCCGGCATCTCACGTCACCAGTGTCACAGAAGCAACGTGCTTGATACACCTCGCAATCGCTGCCAAATGTGTCATTGTATTTAGTGCAGACACGGCGCCGAGGATCGTGTTCCTCATCGCAGGCATCAATGCAGACACACTCAGCCTCATTATCCTCTGTAACCTGGAATACCGATATTTAAATTCAATCCAGTATTTAGGATCAGGCAGCCATCGGTTTTTTGTTAACTAACAATATCGAATGGTTGAGATAACGAAAATGTTGCACTATTTATACGAAGTGTTAAGAAACCAGTTCATATCAAAATAGATAGAAAAGAAGGTTCTACATATACGAGGAATTAATTAGTGCGTTCCTACTAGTAGGGACAGCGTAATGAGCATCTATTTCAATAAGGACGGACCTTGCAGACACGTCCTGCGCCGCAGCGCTTCTCCATGCACGGGTCCATACGGAGCAAACGCTGACGCTTCGATCCAACAGCCACGTTCCTGCCATCTTCGACGGTGACCTCAGCATCCTCCGCAGCCTCCTCGGCCATTTCGTCAGCCTCCAGCATGTTCATCATCTCGTCAAGGTTTGGCTCCGGCGTTGTCGTCGTTCTTTGACGAATGAGTCTTCTTCGCTGCATTCATCCAATTAATCGTATTTTCGAATACTTGAGCCTATCTCAATGATATGGCACTCGAAACACCATCGCATTTCTTTTTTTGCTACTATTTTAAATGGAAATACTGTATTGCCATTTATCGTTGAATTAAACAAAGAATGGCGATTGAAGTATTTGAATAAAACTAGCGAATGATTCCTTAAGGAAGTTCCTTCGAAAGCTTCGGGCAAACTTCAATTTAATATGTTGCCGAGGATGGTGGTTCTAAGTAAACAGCGGGTGCACCCGAATCATTTCTTGCTAATTTGCGCGTGATCAATTTACCTGTTTCGCGCCAGCATCCGCGAGGAGACCCAGTGAGAGTAAGGCAAACAACAGTAACAGCAATTTACCCCGCATTGCGATTTCTAGAACAGAGAATCGATCGATGAGTTGTAAATGCTCGCTCACAGGCTATTCCCTCGACTTCTTGGGAATAATGGACTTTCTGTTTTCGAGGATGTCGAGCGGGCGAGCGAGTCCGATGTAGGTCCGGGGTAGGCCGCTGCTCGTGCTATTATTTCTTTTCTAAAAATCTACGCGCCAACGTAACAAGTGATTTCGTTGTTAGGGTCAAGCGAGAACCCGGCGATAAATCCCTCGCGAGGCCTTAATAGGAGCAACGAAGCGATAACCCAGATACTTGGAAACCGTTCCGCTCTCCTCCGCTCTGCTTTGCTCTGCTCTGCTTTGCTCTGCTTTGCACGACTCGGCCCTCGAATTCGGCTGAGTTCGCGGCTTTCCAAATCATTTGCAAAGCCCTGCACTATTTCGGATTGTCAACTCCCCTCCTACTCGTTCATTCATTTCATTAATAGCAAGCCTTTCTTGAAAAAGATTATGCTAAAGATTTCTAGCTCAGTGATCTAACGCGCCTCGCCGCGCCATCTCTTTCTCCTTGCTCATAATTGCACTATGTTAACGAGGGACGAAGGACACGCTGGCTTTGCCATGCTTCATGCTTTTACGCCCACTTTAAACCTCGATCACGCATATTTCAGAGCCGTTCCCAGTTCCAGAAATATCCGACCAAAAGGGATATCCAACCACTATTCTTATAATTGAAAAGGGTCGCGTTTAGTCTGAACGCGATGACATTTACCCAAATATTTAACCGAATGTTGGTCCACATGTGCTTTGGGGCAGGGGATAAACAGGCAATGAATGGAAGAAAGAAACCCCATGTTTCCTTCTACATTCCTTTTATGTTCACATGGGGAAATTTCTAGCTGATTTCTTTGAATCGATCCCGATTCTACAGTTTGCCGATATGTACATTTGATACGAGGAAAAGGAGGGAAAAGGAATGAGATCAGATCACTGAACGGGATGGTGTAACTAAGGGACAGTGGAATCACATTTCTCAATTAGCCCGTAAGAGCCTTCTCCGCCTAAGCAAGTATGAGCGAAAATATTCCAATTTCAGTTTCAGGTTTCAGGTTTCAGGTCAAAACATAGCTGAGTGGTGAAGGCGTACCGCGTAGGATTTTGCAGTGGCGCGTTTGCCGTTTAATCCATTAGCAGCCACCAGCCTGGCAATCGTCCGATCTAGGAAAAGCGGTTTAGTTGCGAGCAAATCTTTCTCTGAAGTTTAGTCAGCTGTCCCTCTTTCGCCTCCCGCTCTGCCATCGCTTTCATCGCTCATATAATTCCCATCCAAAAAAATCCAAGAAACAAGCGCCCCGTCTTTCATTTAACTTGCCTTAGTCAATATCTTTAATTTATACATTTCCATACTTTCGCTTCCAACTATTGTTTTCGCGTGTTCAACAATACGCTGATCGATATCAGAAAAGGCCGAACATGTTGGTTTATAATGCTAACTAGAATTCTCAGACGTAGGGGATAACTTTCGACAAAAATTTAATCAGTCGAAAGAGAAAGACTTCACCACTGTTGTAGGATACACGCTTGCCGGCTCTATCAGCAGGAACTGCTGAATCTTTGCGAAATCGCTTCCGATATCTTATATCGCGCTTCTCGCACAATTTCGCCCTCGAATTGTCCGCCGTTCGTCATCCATTTTTGCTATCACGGCCGAACATGCCAACATGCACTTCTTTCGTGATATCAAACGGGATACTTTTCTTTTGCACACAAAGGATGCCACGCTTCCGTTCTAGAAGCAACATCCAAACGGGAGATAAAGTCTCTTCTACGAACGCCCACTAACACGTACAGCCTCCTATTTCCGCGTACGCCAGCAATAACATTGACACAAGCAATTAATGAAACCTAATGGAAGATAATAATAGGGAATAGTGATAGAGTTCCGCCTCCCCTTGATAGTGCTTTCAGTTAATTTGCTGAAGTTATGTTCGTCATTGGGCTTCTTCCGCGTCGAAATCTCCACTTCCGCATAAAAGCCACCGCAATTAAGTTCCGCAGAATCTGAACTTCAGAGTTGGGCATTCAAATTCAAACTCGCACGATTAGTGAAATAAGAGGGGAAGAAGTGTGTGTTACGAAATAGAATCAGGCGTATTATCGCTATGTTATTATCGCTATTTTGTAATCATTTCGAAGATGTTTCCTGATCTATAATTAGACACGGTGCAATCGAACTGATGTGAAAGATGTTCCACAATATTCCATTTCAATCGAATAACACAATAACCTCTATCACATACAAGTTATAGAAGTTAATCCTTGGCAACATGTATACACGTTAAAGCTCTGTAACCAAATAGTTTCGGAGGGTCTTATAATGAATTTGAAAGGATGTCGTCGGGAATTACTAAAGAAAATCGGTTTGAGGTATACACTCTGCCAGCTTTTATAAACGGAGCCAGATTAATTGTTATCTCAACGAACCTTTCAATAATGCAATGTATACCGTTCGGTGCAATACCAAATAAGTTCTCAAGGATCCGAGGATTACATCATTTACGGAGAGAGTGCCCTGTATCATTTTCGAAAGGGCGTTCCTCTGCAAGCGCGTATACATGTGGTATAGATAGCCGATATAGCTGAGTATGAGTTGAGCAGAATGCATATGGGCATGCATTTCAATTTATGTATGTATACTGTGCATAAAATGAAAGTTGAATTGGGGTGACGTACCTGGTAGCCCGACTGTTTCGCTGAACGGATAATGCCCCGGTCCCTCTCTGACGATGTTGACTCCAAGTGATCCGGACGGCCCTCCAAATGAGTCGATGGACCGGTACTGACTGGCTGACTTTAGCTCTGGCCAGCTCCGGCTCTCTGTTCTCTGTGCTCTGTGCTCTGTGCTCTGTGTGCCCCTCTGCTCGGCACGTCGCGTCGGCACTCGGATGGCCAGGCGACGATCGGCAACGGCGTCTCGGCACTCGGCACTCACCACTCGCCACACGCTCGTCGCTTCCCACTACGAGATACAGAATACTGATACAGATACTTACTCCACTCCATATTCACGGGCCAAAAGGGAGAGAACGAGAGGCAAGTATTGCTGGAAGATCCCGCGAGGAGAGATGATCTCATCGTACATATCTTCTTCCTACACCAGCCAAACTTTGATCTCTTCGCCACATGCAACGTGCATGCAACTTTCTTCGTACTCCAAGCCAACTGACGATACCAGCAATTGCATAATTCTGCTAAGCATGCCGAAAACTTGAGAGTTCGTCTTGGGAAAAGAGAAATAATCAGTAACCCCGGTGAATAAGGATAGAGAGAAGAATAGAAATATGTGGAGTGGTATTGATTGCATTGTTATCAAGGTTGAATTCATAAGAGCCGCAAACTGATGCGCCTCCCCTATCAAACTCCATTATATCGTGTGCTTTGTTGGCAAAGAATGTGAACTAGCACTGACCAACTCTAATGCCGCAGTCAGGAAGAAGTTCACCCATAGATTAATAGAGCATTCAGATGTACAAGAAATAAGTTTTAATGAAACTACAATCAATACAGGTCTTACACAGTCTGAAAATAATTCGACCGACGAGCTTATTGCAATTCTCACTTTACTTCAAGACCTTACGCAGTGTAAAAATAAATTAAAATCAGTATCTCGAACTAAGCTTCGGCAATAGGAATCCATTGCTAATTGTCAATGATCGTTACAATAATGTTAGAGAGAGAATGTACGTGTGTGTGCCTCTGTGTCTGTGTGTGTGTGTGTATCTTTCCGTGTATCTCAATGAACGTTCCATTTGCTGCTTAACTGATCTCAGCTGTAAATGATATAATATAGCGACTCCACTTTATGGCGAAATGTAAAATTGCGGCCACGTGCCGCAATAGGAAAAGTCCTTCGGTACAAATGAACAACAGATACAGTAACAGGAATTGGTTGAAGTTAGGTAGGTATATTATACTAAATGCAAAATGTTACAATACACCTCGTCTACCTCACGCTCATGCTTCTTGTAGACTACATAACAATTTGACAGCTCAATAAGAAAACGTAGAGACGAGCTCCTCTCAGCCTTATTGATATCGTTTAGTTGCTTGCAGCCCTTCGTGCAACCTCCTCTGCTTCCCGTGACTCTCTACCTCTTTCTCCAGTGCACTTTGTGTCTTCGTGCGAACATCCACTATAATTTGAGTCGCCCGCTAATTTGACTTGACTGTTGATTCTTAACAAAAGTTGCTCGGGAATTTATCACATCCCATTTTACAAGCTTATTGCTTGGGAAACATACGACTTATCTCTAATAATCGCAGGACTCTCCTTGCAAAGTGCGGGCAGTTTCGTCGGGCGTAATGTCTTCGTAATTTCCTTAGTGGCGAGTACGAAAATACTATTCAAAGGAATTACATCATTAGTTTCCATTAAAGGGACTCCGAAAGTATCCGCTTCAATTCCATTCAGTGATATATGTATAGAGAGGTATGTATATTTATGTCTTTGATAAGTGGATCGTTGGATTTCGTCTTTCACGCACGAAAAACTACATTAACTTCTAGAGCTACTCTTATTAAACTAGAATTATCTAAAACAACTGGCTTTTTGTGCATCGAATTACGGAGTTTCTATTAAAGAGGGAGTCTGCATTTGGCTGACATGTGTATGTACGTACGATAGCGAGTGAGAAAATGAGAGTGAGTGAGTGAGTGGTGAGTGAGTGAGTGGGAGAGCGAGCGAACAAGAAAGAGAGAATGAATAATTTACAGCCGATTTTTGGTTTTTAAATGAAGTTTTATATATCAATCTTAGTAGTTCCTATAGACGTATATCATCGAGAAGAGAAAGAGAAGGAGAGAAGGAGAGAAGGAGAGAAAGAGAAGAAGGAGAAGAAGAAGAGAAAGAAGTAGAAGTACAATACTTTTACGTTCAACATTCATCTGCGTAGACTCATTCTGACTAAATTTTCGATGGTTTCCCACTCGTATATTTATAATAATTACAGTTATAACACTAGTTTTACATTAATAAAGTTTAAGGAAGAGAAAGTCGTGGATGTTTCATTCCATATCTTTTCGTATCTTTTCTTTTCTTTTCTCTTGTTGTTAATAGGTGCATGAAAGATCGATGCAGAAGGTCGCGGTGAGCACTGGAAAGGTGAGGGAAGGCATGAAAGTAATAAAGATGGGTTTGAGGATAGAGAACGAACGATAAAGAAGAGACGATGGGTCGTCGTGAAGGTGGGAGAGAAAAGTCGTATAATTGAAAGAGAGAATTACGATTATCAGAAGAAATTCGGTGGCGTAAGTAATTCATAGCTGAATTGGGAAAACGGCGAGACCAGCTGCAGTCTAGGATATTGTCCCAGCATCAATCGATACCGGTCGATTGATAATTGGCTATGTGTCGTGGGGGATTTGGGGGCAGGGGGGGGGGGGGGTGAATGTTTCGGCTGTACCTTTTCGTATGCGACCACAGAACAGCCGCAGTCCTCCACTCGTTATACCAACAGTTCGACCAACTACCACCTAGAAACATTATTGCCGACACACTACATGTAGGTGGAACGTATCATCGGCAGTCAATTAATTAATCCGAGAGCATATGAAATGTACGAACGATACATCTCGCAACTGAAACGCGTGCTGCTTCGTATTCTCTCGTCTTAATCTCTCATTTAATTGTATGTGTTTACGCGTGTCTGCGCATTTTGGCTCGTAACTTATTATTTATACATTCGACAGCATTCGCACTGCCGCGTGTATATGGGTGTGTGTATGTGTGTCTCCTTACTGCGAATTGGCAAACGGAGAAAAAGAAAGACTTCTAGAGCGACAAATATCACCTATTCTATGTGTCACTGATTCGAAAGAAAACAGATAACGTTACCAAACGCCTGTTCGTCGCAATCCTATTCTAAAAGTGTCTCTTAGTTTCTTCTAGCACACACATATTCCAATGCCTCTTCTCTTTGTCCATATGCTTTTACGCACTGTACAGCACTCTAGCAACAATTTTCGCTCCACGGGTGTCGCTTTGGAAGAAATTGGGTCATCACACACTAGAAAACGAAACACGCCCATTTTTTCGGGAATGGATGTGCCACGCATCGCTCTGCTGCTACACACGCATGCGAGTGGATGGTTTTCTTTTTATTAGTGTTTTCATTGTATAGTCTTATCGGTTGTCTGTTATTTTATGACGTCGATGTATGAAGAACGAACTCGCTGTCTGACCACTTCATCGAACTTGAATTAAAACTAAAGTGAACGTTTGGTGGATCGCTTTTGCTACTGCTTAGAGAAACGCGATCCCTTCTTCATATTTGAGAATATGACGAGTCTGGCTTAAGGACGGGAGTACTCCGCGCTAACTGTCCTACTTGAGTTCGTGTTCCATACTATTTGAGCTGCGTCACCTGTGTGGTTGTTGTTGCTTGACAAACGTTTCAAGCATTATTTAAGCGTAAGAGGGTAGCGCGCCTTCGGCGACGTCATGTGTGACATACGAGATAGTCCTGGGTATACTTTTGTTTCGGAAATGAGGATGGTAGTTATATACCGGTGATTCATATTCAAGAAAGAAGGTATCGGGAGATGACATGACATTGCCATTGCCTTCAATATTAGCGGCGGTTTTGATAGCCCTGATTACTGGGATTTCCTGGCTGCCGCATACCGCCACCCGGCCTCCCTCCATCTCCTCCTCGTGAGAATCCGCCACGTCCACCTCTTGCCCCGTGTTGACCGCCTCTCATTACACCCCCTGGGCCGCCTATCAATTTCAAATCATTTCATATTACTAGAAACATATACCTCACAATTACCTTCAAGCACCTTCTACTAGATATAGCATTGTCACCTACCAGGGCCACGCTGTTGCTGTTGTTGTTGCTGGCCACCCATCGTTCTCATGTTTCCATCGCCCGAGTTCAGTCGACCACTACCCTCCATGGACATCCTAGGTCTCACTTTCTTCTCTTCCACGTTCAACTTTTGACCACTCTGATCAGGATAGTAAATTGGCTGAAATAGAAAAGTGAATAATATATACTACCAAATATGCTGTTATTGGATGAATCAATTAAAAATGGATTACACACCAGAGAGTCCAGCACTTTGCTCACAACTTGTTGATCTTCAAATGTAATGAACCCATAATTAGGCACTTTCCCTGTATTATTCGCACCTTGGGGGCCTTTACATCTGTCGTTGGATTTACTGTGTACGCGTAATTCAACAACTCTTCCATACCGTTCGAACACGCGACGTAGGTCGTCCTCGGATGCATTGTGTGGCAAATTACCGAGAAACAGCTGGTGTGCATCACTGTACTGTCGCGTTCCTCTTCGATCACCATCTGAAAAATATCGCGTATTATTACAAACACTTGATGCAACGATTGCCTAGATTTTCAATGAATGATTAATTTACCTCTCTGTACTACACTACCTCTTGGTGGTCTTTGCTGTTGATGCTGAGGTGGCTGCTGCGGCTGTTGATTACCACCAACTCTGTGCGCCTGCTGCTGGGGAGCAGTGACATTACTGGAGGCAGAAAGTGCAGGTCCACTGTTAGGTGGATGCAGTGGTGACCTCTCATCTAAGCGCAAATTCGTCAATGGTGGCTGAAAATAAGGAGCCAATTAAAACATCTAAAGAAGAATTAAAATGACTCAAGCTCTGACGCTCTAATTGAAATGTTACATCTGTGTATACATGTATATACATACTGGTGACATCGATAGCTTAGGAGCTTGTGGACTGGTCGCCCCGGTTGTGCTTGGAAAAGACTTTACAAGATTGGCGTAGGTCTTAGGGCCGCTACTAGTAACGCTTGTGTTCGACACTTGGTGTTCAGGCTCAGATTCCTGTACAGAGGCAGCAAACGTCTCTCCTTCCTGCTGCTCGTGTGGCTCCTCCGCATGCTGTTGAGGTTCACCCTCTGGTGGCTGTTGTTCAGCACCAGCGTCGACTTCCGTTTCTGGCACAAACTGTGTGGGTGCTGCGGGCTCAGCTATGTACTGATGCTGCTGTGCCGGTTGTGGTGGTTGCTGCTGCTGCTGCTGCTGCTGCTGCTGTTGTTGCTGCTGCTGTGGAGGTTGTTGATTAATTAAAGGTGTTTCTTCGTGAACTGATCCGTTCAGTACCTGCTGCATCACCGGATGTACCTGCTAAAATACATCCAATTAGCATGACAGTAAAATAATTATCTATCGCAGTGTTCACTGTTGGGCTTCTTACATGAGACTGTGGTGGTGGTGGTGCATAGTACATTTGTTGCTGTTGTTGTAGGGGTGGCTGTTGAGCAGGGATCAATGGCGGCTGGTTCTGTGGTTCAGTAGCTACAGTCGGAGCCGTTATTTGCTGCCCTTGGGTCTGGTGATCATCTTCCTCTGGCTCTGATCGACTTCCTTCCTCCACTTCCCTCTCACCTGTCTCACCCATTCCTCCCTCTCCAGCCCCGACATCAGCCTCTTCCTCATCCGGGAAAATCAAGTCTTGATAGCGAAAAATGTCGTTGTGTACATAATATGTTTTTGGTGCTTGTATTGCCAACACAAACGTTTGAGTAAAGCGACGCATTGGCTGGCCGGCATTAGACAATTCTCCCGATACCTATGACAATGACAGTCATTACAAAAGAATTACATACTATTATCAGCCGGTATTTAGTAGGAACATACCTGGACGACAACACCATTTTCCAGAGTAAGTTGTGAATCGACTTGACTGATTTTTGCATGGCAATCACGGAAATTCAGCTGCTGGATTTTTTGATGGATCTCTTTTTGCCCAATGGCAGGAGTAGTTTCTCTATTGGAATCTAATCCTCCATGGACAAAAGACGAATGCTGATTGTAGAACCTAGAACATCAATTACCATAGCTATCATTCAAAATAACATATTTGGTACATATCGCAAAATAAATTCTATGATTACCTATGCAGGTGTGCTGGAGCTTGATTTAATAAGGTGTAATATTGTCGGACAAACTCACGGCCGACATTTTGTGGAGAAGGGGATGCCTCCATGACCATTTTCTTACTTCTAACTTCTAAAATAACAGGATGCTTAAACAGCAATGAAAGCTGGCGTGGCTAATATTGAAATTACGAAGGCGGGTGTCTGTAACATCAAAATCATAGAAAGCCTGGTTTAGGAATCAATTCATACACTTCAAAAGTCTCTTATACATATGCTTTTATAGTTTATTTCTACATGTACATACATTACTCAGTATCAAACTTATACTATATACTTTTATATGAGGTGAAAGTGTGTATAACTGTAGTATAGATTTTGTAATGTATGGAAATAGAACTTAACCAAAAGCACCGGTATATAAATCAGAGAGGCGTAGTGTGCATTTTGTAAGGAAAGATAGGCGAATCCCATTTATTATAATAAAGAACGTAAACCCATACAAAAAAGGAGAGTGTAGCAGAGTTGGTTTGGTGGGCCCCAGCGAATTATCGGACAAGTAGGATGCACATACATCGCCGACACAAAATAAAGCCATTGTAGAGGAAAAAGCTGGTTTTGACGAAAGGACTTTGATGGTTCGTTATCGATAGGGTTCAAGGCTGAACGAATACACCAAGCCAAGCGACAACGTGGAGTCTAATCCGTATATCGCGGGCAAGAAATGCAGTAATTTTTATTAAATCGGCCATGCAACTGAGCGGAGGTGGCGAAAATGCGAAAGCTATAGGGCAAGTTAAAAGTAAGTGGAAATTTTGGAAGAAACGAAAAGGAGTTGGCGGTAGTAGCGTGGGCCAGCGTGGGCTGGTAGGTGTACGAGTGGGAAGCATGTGCTCTGCTTCGGGGATGGCGGGATTGGCGAATCGAGGTTGGCCCGTGCCAAGGAGCGGGTCAGCGAGACCAGCCAGCGAGTGCCTGCGGGCTCAAAGGAAACCCAAGAGAAGCTGGAGGATGCGATTGTCCTGAGCTATTGTCCGACGTTAAAGTAAAGGAGTAATCTCTGGGCGAGTGGAGACCTGCCCGGTGGCAGGAAGAAGCATGGCGATATTTCTTGATGTCCGGGAAACAAAAGGGCAAAAATCCAGTAGGGATGAGAGCGAGTGAGCAGCGAGAGCGGAACCAAGCGGAGCCGTCTCTCGAAGCGTACAAGGGTTCGCGTGGAGGGCAATCTCATCGCTGAATCGGCGAATCGATGTTGCGAATTGATGGAGAAATCCGGCCATCGACGCAGAAAACAGGAAGAACTGGGTGTTCTCCGAAGGATACGCTTTTCGTCGTATGACTGCTTTACGTGATACTCCTTTGGTGGAGCATTCTTCCTTCGGCGTGATGCCGAGCGAGTTGAGGTTGCTGCGACGAAGGCGAGGGAGACGAGGACGAGAGCGAGAGAGCATCGGCGAAGCCGATTTTCAGGCGTTCCACACTCACCGAGTAAAACGAGTTTCGGCGCGGCACGATGCACTACTCTTTTCCGGATGAACGGGAAGCCGAGATGAAAACAGAGGCTTTTCACTGGTAATAACAGTTCACAATAATGTTAATTATAAAAACAGTTTTCAGTGTATGGCTCTCTCCTCCAAGCACCTTGGTGTCAGCACATGCAGCGGAATCCGCACAGAAGCGCCGGTCCTATGAGCGAGGCGAACGACTTCTCGCGGCGAGAACCGGGAACTCCAGTTCCAAAGACGGCCGACCCCGCCGACCACCACATCTCCTGCAAAAGCGACATTCCCATCGGCTCCATTCCCAATTCAATTCGGACCATTCAGCAGATTCCGGCCGATTTAGGCTCTCCTTCATTCCAAATATCTATCTATGCTCTTCCTCTTTCTCAGTTGGTTATTTCCGAAGCTTACGAAGCACCCTTAGTCGGCCATTTCCCCTACTAAATCTACAGCATCCCTACCAGCGATCATAGCAGCTTTATGTCTACAGGCGCTTGCAGAATCATCATGTGGGCTGGTTCTCGACCAATAGAGAACCTACATTCTACCACGTGAGCAGCTATTGTTACAAAAATTGCACATCATCGTGTTTGCTCAAGTTGCTGCCCGTTAGCACGTTAGATACCACTTTTGCATTATCTGCGCAAGGCAGATCTATTCCGCAGCCGCAATTCAAATAATCTCTCTTTGAATGACGAAAAATTCGGTTTACCAGTCTTGCTACATAATTCTGCCACGCCATGTTAAAACATGAATGCCAAAATATGAATACAACATACTTCAGCTACTGCGCCTTATCGATACCGATGGGTGCATGCACTAGATCCTTGAATTGTGCAGTCTGAAGTTGCTCAATCAGTCGTTTGCCCATTCCCTTTTCGAATTGTAGGCTTGCGCTAATCTCTCAATATTGATAACGAATAAATCACTTACCTCGTCATTTATGAAACGGTCTTCTTCCTTCTATACTAGGAATTATAATAACGAGATAATGGACCAAGTGTCTGTGACGTAGACTATTTATCGACACGAGTAAATGCAAATTCATTGTTCCTGACAAGACTTTAGTACGAGAGATCGCAGTGACCGAGAAGCAGAACCAAAGAAAAGTACATTAGTTTCGGCAATTCGACTTTATTTCAGATCGCAATATAAAAAAACAAAGAGGTTTCCTCTGATCCGTTTAATTGTAATACTCTTTTGTGACACAGGGCGTTGAACAGTGTGTGCCGGGGAGGAGTTTCGAGAAAAATACAATATTTCTTGTACTTCAAATTCATATGTCGTTCTCGTCTCGAATGAAAGTCGGTATATATATATATATAAATATAATGTACATATATTGTGTGTTTATGTGTAAGTGTATGTGTGTGTGTATGCCTGTGTGCGGGCGTGTCTCATCTCGTTCGTTGACGCGAAGAGTGAAATTTTGAATGAATGTTTTCTTTTCAGCGTGATATTCCCTTTTAACCGGCCTAGTATCATCAGCAAAATATTTCCCTTTCGTATATTGTTTTGCTAAATCTGCCGTGTCAGTCTTATTTAAATCTAATATATATATATATATTTATTTATATACTATAGAGTTGGTTATATCACTACGTCTCTTAAAGGAGTCTTGTGTACATATCGTCCTCGAAAAAATTAAATTATATATATATCAGGTTCGGTTATTAACACAACACAAAACGTACGCGTGATATATTATGTACACAAAATGAATTTATTTTTACCCTATTACTCTTACCAATAAGGAAGCAATAATCTTTCCGTTTCTTCTATTTCTTTTACCTCTGTTCATACCTCGCACAATCATTCATAAACAGCGTCCGGTACCTTTACGTTCCTCGGTGTGTGTTACAACGCATATTCGAGTAAAAAGTACATTGCCTGTTTACAATTCTACATACTGGATCCTTATATTCCCCCCTCCTCTTAGTTATTTGTCCTTCCTCGTGCGTAAATTCTCCTCGATCGAGTTCTCGATTTGCGGGGCAAAAATTAAAATAATCTTATCGTTAAAAAAATCGCGCGAGCAACGTTCACGCCGCGAACGTTCCCCCTTTCCGCTCAGATGAAAGAGAAAAACTTGATTCGTTTCTACTATTAGTTTTTGTATTTTAAATTATATCTTCTATCATCCGTTGCTTTCCCATTTGCACAAAATCCGTTGTTACGTTACTAGTGTCCTTCCGCGTAAGGCTCGCACACTACGTATCACCAGAGTTTTTAAGTCATGTCTCTCACTCTCTCTCTCTCTCTGTGTCTCTCTGTCCCTTTGTATCTCTGTACGTTTGAAACGACCGTCGACATTGTGCTTCACTTGTACCGTGTGTGTATTCGCGTGTACTATCATTTTTGTTTGTACCTCCGTACTTCGGGTATACAACGCCAATATTTTTGCTCAAACGCAATTATGTATTCGATGATGCATCGTTTAGCATGTACCGAGCCTTACGCCGAATTTAGAATGTAACGTAGAAACCGTAAAAAAGAGTTCAATGATAAATAAGATGAAGCGAGGCGGGAGAGACCAATGACGAAGATGAAAAACGTTTCACTTTGTACAAAAGGGTAAACGAGAGATGGAAGAAAGCACTGAGTTGTACCTATACATAACTATATATATATATAATGTCTATATATATATATATATACGCCTGTGTATATATATATAAGTTTCCTTTTTCTTCTGTTCATGTTAATACAGACTTAGGTATTGCTAAACGCAAGAAACGTGAAACTATTACAGCTTTTCTTGTGATTCTTGATGATTGGTTTTGCTTTGCGGCAGTTGACTGCGTTGTTGATAATCTTGTTGAAAGTGGCGTGGTTTAATGGAATGATGATTTATCGAGTTGTGAGATTTATTGTAGGGCCGGAAACCTGTAACAACGAATTCCTATTAAGTCTCGATTTCCACTCGGCTACTATTCGTCTCAAGTATCGCACCTTTGGATAACTCAATGACTGTTGGAGAGTGACAGCGGGACAAGTTAAACATGCGTACTCGGTGTAATAGCAGGAAAAGCATAAAGCGGAGAGACAAGGTGACGATTATAGCAGGTGTGAGAGGAAAACAGTGATATGAGAGACTAGACTCACCAGCGGTTACAATGCGAATTGCATTGCGGTCGCGATTAATGATTTCCCTTTTAATAGGGTTGGTGCCTTTGGTTTTGACGACCACCTCCCCTCTGCTTTCCGCCGTAGCCTGAGCCTCCTGAAACATACCCATGGCGTACGGTTAGTCCTCCAATTCGGACAACTCTTCCTCCGCTTTCCACCCGTTTTTATAGTTCATCTTTAGCTCTTTCTTTCTTTCGATCTTTTTTCTTTTTCTTTTGTTTTGAAGTGAAGAAGACAACCGTAAAACAAAGTTCCTCTCGATCAAACTATTTGCACGCACTCATCTAGCGATACTAAAGTAATTAAACATTTAAAAGTAGAACTAAAGTACTATAAGTAGGAACGTAAAACTACAAAGAAAGTATGTAGAGGCTACAGGCTAAGGTAGTAAGCTGCAGGCTGCGTTGCGACTCATACTCTCCTCTGTTTTTCTTTCTCTTTCTCCCTTACACTCCCCTTACACATTTCTGGAATCGTTACCAATGCTGAAATACCGGTGTAGTTGATAAGTCACTTACAATGAATCGCCAGTCACTTATCCAACAAATCACTGTACGTTCACCTTAAAATAATCGCTAATACTTAACTGCTAATGAGCATGATGGGACCGAATACGTAAAAATCACGTAGTAAACTCATAACAGGAATCAAAAAGATTTGACTTAGGAAACTTATGAACCAGAAATGTTTAAGGCGTAAGGTGGCCTGGTGAGACCAGAGTCAAATGTATAATCGTAGCAGGGTTACACACAAATACAAAATATCATTTACTGCTGGCTATAACAAGTTTTTGTAGAATTGAAAGTATGAAAAAGAGTATACACAAGATTGTGAATTAATCTACAATGAAGTTGGAGATATATGAAAAGATAAAGAGAATTGGCAGTCATTCGAACACTCTCAGTGATTTTAGAGAAGCTCTACAGAAAACGGCATGGATGCTTAGTGCAATTATGGTGAGAAAGTTACTTAAACAGAGGGCTCGCACATCATCTCACGCACATATTTCTAGACCGAGTGAGGTGAGGGGCCAAACTAAAAAAGACTAAGTATCGCTGATGGAACAAGACATACAAGTTTAAAATGAGTGAGACTGAAAATGCGAGGTGTAACATGAATGATTAAGAAAGGGACGTGGAGTAGAGAGAGAGAGAGAGAGAAAGAGAGAGAAAGAGTGAGAACAGAAAGATGCGAATGAAATGTCGAGCATGAAGTAAGAGAAGTAAAGTTGGAGATATTTGAGGAAGGAAGGCAGGGGACACAAAACAATAGAGAAGGAACGCTAATGCGTACCTTTACCGCGTGCACCACCGCGCCCACCACTGTAGCCACCATCGTAACTACCACCGCCATAGCCGTAGCCGTCTGCGTTTCATGGAACACACGGTACAACAGACATTGGATATATCAGTATCGATGTGTACCGTAACAATGTTACTTTGTACGTCTATTCCACTAATTTAAATTAATACGAGAGCATTGTTACGCCCGACAAACCATATATTTATAGAATATATTCATATATAGGCATATACAAATATATGTCTCTATGCATATGAAGTCTGTGCGAAAAAAGGAATGCTGCTGTTCTTTGCTACTGGTCATCTAAGGAAGCATATTGTAAATAGAATCGTTGTAAGAATTGCAACTAAATATATTATTGCAGTGTGTAGGAAGACCAAAGTATCTTCCAAAGGGTTCATTGCTCGCACACTTTTCACCGTTAATGTAGGTGCAGAGAGGCAGTATAATGTCGTTTGGAACAATCACTTGAAGAGCACTACTTTCATTCTTCTACAATCTTTAGTCGATTTTTATCACGGAACAGCATGCACGAGAATTCAAATATAATAGCGCAATTAAAGTGATCATCAAAATGATTTCGCCACTGTCCCAGGATCAAGGATGTGTATGAAAGGGAATTAGACACGAAAATGGTTAAGGATAAAAAAATATATATCTGCGTTGCTTAAAATTGGAAATTAATCGTCGACAGCATTTGCAGTTCAAGTTTTAGTAGGGGTTCGTAAAAGTTAATAGTATGCTGTAACTTCATGTGCAATGTACGGTATTTCAGCATGAATTGTGACTGATATGTTTCGGCTCATACGACAAGGCATGCCAAAAATAACCAAGTGCAAACCAAAAGGTACAGTTATAATGTGCTCATTTGACTGCGATTACGGAGAAATGTAGCAAACATACAGGCGTACCACGTGCCTATTGCATCGATAAAGCAAATGGCTTCATTATAGAGACACTATCGTGATGTGTACGAATATATGTGTGCCGTGATGTCGATATGAATGACACGAGCATATGAAGTGTAGAAGTAATGTGAGCATGCATACGAGGAATGTGGCAGAACTGAAAGCAGGAAGAAGAGTTGTTTCTCAGTATTAATATCGTATCTTGTACACTTTCTCTAGTACGGTTTTGTTGAAACATTTTTCAGGATCGCATACAATATTGACGCAGTGATTATGCCATTTTAAAATGAAAGTAAAAGCGGCAGGTTGCTTCGTGAAATATAAAGAAAGCATGTTTCGTCTGTAATATTAAAAAGATGACGAAATTACTTGGACGCTATGACTGTTTCATATTATATGAAATCCTTTAAAGTAGCTACTTAGTACAAGTACACCGTGTACATTTGCATAGGTTTGTATACGTATGCTTATTCGGTGTACCACTAGTAAGTTAATTGGATACTTTCAAGACGTCGAAGAGTACAATTGAGAAATTCATCAGAGTGGAGAGATTAGTTGGTCATTGGTAGCTGAAAGCCAACCCTCTGGAAGTGGGAATTCATAGCTCGGATCGTTTTCTATACGGTTTTGTCAATCATGAAACTTTGAACACAGACTACAACGTTATATACATGCAATGTGAGTAGTTTCCTGAAGTGTACTCTTCAATTCAGAACACAACCCAATACTTCTATTCTACAAATTCGAGCTGCTGGTTTGCAGGTTTCAACAAAACTGCAGTGTTAGGTACATTTGATTGACTATTTCAAGTACGAAAAAACTGAGTGGCAAATGGTGATAAAAGGAAGCTTGAAGTGTGAGAATATATCACTGCTCGCCGGGCAAACCAGCACTCTATCTATCGCGTCACTTCTAAAATTAGTATCACACATGTGTCATCGATTGGTACTGTACATACATGTGTAGACTTTACGTTCAACAAGCAAACCGTATTTGTTCTCTTGAGTTTATGCATCAAAATCGAATTGAGTTCTTTTTCTCACTGATACTAATTCGTCATATTTATATACGTTTCTAAAAGGACGAAAAAGTCATAGAAAAATAGAGAGAGGTATTTCTTAAAAGAGATAAAGAAAAAATTATAAAGTCGTCTACCGAATACACTGGGACGGTAGCAGCGCTGAATCTGCTATTGATTATTAAAAAAAGGAGTAACCGAACACTCGAGAACAATCATACGCGGTGTGAAGCGCGCATGTGTGTGTGTGTCCTTTTAGTAATAGTCAATAAAATTACCGTATCCACTGTAGTCGTAGCCGTAGCCGCCGTACCCACCGCCGTAATAATCGTAACCGCCGCCGTAGCCATCGTAGCCGCCACCGTAGCCGCCGCCGTAGCCGCCCTGGCCGTAACCCCCGCCGTAGCCACCCTGGCCCCAGCCGCCTTGTCCGCCAAAGCCACGACCTCTTCCGCCTCGGCCACCACGGCCTCCTCGTCCACCAGCTCCACCGCGCATACCGCCCATACCGTCCGGCTTAGGTGTAGCTTTCTTTACATCGACCTATCAAACAAGTAGAATAACAACATTTCTATGACTTTCATGAAAGATCACGCTCTCAAAGGATTTCCTTCAATTTCTATTCCTCGATCTATCGCCACATCGGTGTAACATAGATCCTGGACATACCTCTTTGCCATTGATTGTCTGTTTTGGTGTCTTCAATAATTCATTGACCACCTGCTCGGACTCGAACGTAATGAAGCAGAACCCTTTCCTCTGGTTCTTTGTCTTGTCGAATGGCATTTCTACCTCAACAATCTGTAACGGAAATAATTCGCAATGTTAAAAGTTTGATTGTTCAATAAGGCTGTAATTTTCCTTGGAAAGTTAGAAGAGCGGATTATTTTCATTTAATCAGATTGTGATGCTTACCGTTCCAAATTGCGAGAAGAAGTTCTTGATATCATCGTCGGAGAGCTCAGTAGAGAGGCCACCGACGAATATTTTGCCGTGCCTGGCCTTTGCTTTTTTGGGATCGACTTTCTTGTTGTTGATCACATGATCGCCAGCGGCCATAATCTATCAAGAAAATGATCATTATATTCTCTGTATGGTGTCTGAAGAATTAGAGGAGTGGTAAGGTTGGGTCATTCAGGAGCCTAATTGTCTTCAATTGAACTCAGTAGCAGAACTGACTATTGGTATCATCATTTTATGGGAAATAAAAGTCTGTAGGTTGGTTTCTGTAGAAATGAAAGTGCAATCACCTTATCAAGCGATTCTGCCTTGGCGAAAACGATGAAAGCGAACCCCCTCGATCGTCCAGTATTTGGATCGGTCTTGACATTGATGCTTTCGATGTCGCCATATGTACCAAAGTGGTCTCTAAGTTCCTCTGAAACGAGAATGGGTGACTTTTGTTAATAATACAATTCCGAGCTTCCACGGTTTGTCATTTAACAGATGATTGTAGCCAATCAGAATGAAAAAGGATAGTCTCATATGACTCTAGTCATCTGAAGGTGTCCTAAGGTAAGGCATCATTTTGACTATTGTGCAGAAGTTTAAAACAGGCTCCGAGTTGCCAGTGAACGCATACAAACAGAATACTCACTGTCTGTGGTTTCCCAGCTCAGTCCACCAACAAATAATTTCCTGTGGAATAAACAAGAGTCGAACGTAAAATTTGCTCACATTATTAAGATTTTGAAGTTTTCCAAAGGACTGGGATCGGATTACAGTGTAGGAAAATTTGGAGGAAAAATAATGAAAAAGTGAATGTACCTATCATTGAGAGAGTCCTGATTACCACTGGCCGACCTGTAAAGCAATGGAATACATTTTCATTACTAAGGGAGTTATGAAATTCTGCCGTGATATTTAAGGGCAAAGGTCGCAGCAAAAATTCGAAATTTCATGTACGAATAATTTCCCTGAATATATTTATACGTATAATATATTGAAAAAAGGGAGTTTGACTTGACCCCTGGAAAAATTAGAATCAGAGTTAAAATATGAAAATTTCGTATCGACAATGAGTACACAAGAAACGGTACGGAAAAAGGGGCACTGGATGAAAATTCGAAAAGTTCATTTTGGTAAGGAGTTTTATTAAGAGAGCGGGCTTATATATGCAATTTATTAAATGCTTTATACGTAAATATTATAAATATATAAATATACGTATATACTCATGTTATAAATGTACAGCTATGTCGAATAAGTGGACCTAGATTACACTTTAACTTGAGCAATTTGGAAGAATAATGGGGATAACTTTCTCCAAATGATGATCTTAGTCAGATGATTGTGATATACCATTAGTATATAAGCATGTGAGTATACCATTCCTAAAATAATATGAGAGCTCACTGGCACTGGTAGATTCGTCCAGACGTTAATAGATATTTGTACGTATGTGCATTTCTCCTTGATACGTGATCAGAGGATTCATGAGAGACAACCATCACAAGACTGCTTTGCACACCACACATAAACCTTCATAGAACTTCAACTCCAGATACAAATACTATACATATATGCATTTCTATAAATATACGTCCTTCTTAACAAAAATCAATGGAAAAAAACTTGGAAAAAAGTAGATCATATGAATAAACATATACATACATACATACATATACATGTATGTAGGTACGCGCGCGTGTGTGTGTGTGTATATATAATACAATAATATACAGGAAAAATGAACGCATTGAGAGAGCAAAGTAATTGTCAACGTCGTTCATGCGAACCCGAACATTAGCTAGAAAGAACTCCAGTCGACATAGACAGCTGCTCCTAAAGGAAGTAAAATTGATCTTTTCCAAGTTGAACTCTGACTGCTGATTGGCCCAAAGAATATTGGCATACGGTAGATAGACTGCAACTCTATTGAAAAGCTAAAAAAATTGGTTTTCACTGTTACAAGTTAATTAATGATGACTTCTCAGTATCTCTGATATAGTAGTTATATGGTTTTAACAGTCGTTATGCACAGAATTCAATACGTAGTTATCTCTTTATATGTACACTTTTCCCTCTCTCTCTCTCTCTCTGTCTCTCCCTCTCACGCTCTCTCTCTCTTTCTCTCTGTCTCTTTATCTCTCTCGTTCTCGTTTGTTTAGTCATCAGCAAAGTATTAGGATTGTTTCGAGTCCTGATAGACATAGGTTTTGTTTTGCATCCATTGTTCATACGTGATTTGGCAAATATAGAACGAGAGCTGCAATATTTTTGGTATTTGGTAGTACTTTTTGGCACATTGCTTTTTTGATTGTTCTGGCAGTGTGGTGGTTTAATTGTCTGTACTTAGAACATGATCTTTTCATATATCATCTAGGGCTGGTGATAAATACCGTGGGCACCAGTCACTCGCCGGTAATCAGTTGTTGGTCGGGTCACGGTTAGCCGGTTGCGAGCCGCCCGCCATAATCGCACTGGGTCGTTTGCCACCTGCAGACCAAGCCACATAAACTGGGTTAATGGCATTCCGACCTATCGGAGATGTTCGCATTGGCCCTAGTGACTCTGTGCTTTGATCACGCCCAAGAAGAACAGACAGCATTGACATCGGATCAGAAATTGAACTCTACGCGTGACCCAGCAGGCAAGTGTGTGTCTGTGCGAGACTTATTGACTCTGACGCAATTGAGACTCTGACTCGACTTCCAGTGCTCGTGTTGTGACGGAACATGACGGACTTGAACTTGACGTAGGACTTGACTTCTCATATTAATTCAGACTCTGAAGTCAATCACAAGGCTTCACACGGTTTTCAGTTCACAGATCCCAGGTATCAAGCGTACGTATTGTCAATCGTATGCAATTGACTAAACCAGAACTCGGCTGCAATCAACGAATGAAGAAGAAGACTCGGCTGGCCAAAAAATGCATTTTAACACGTGCAAACGCTCTATAAAAACATTATTACAATTACAATTATTATTTGCGCAACGTCTGTGTTTGGTTTGTTTGTTTGATTGTTTGTTTGCGTGTGTGTACGAACACTTCCATCAATCGTGAAATCACAAGCGTTGATCTCTTTATTAAAATTACACAACTATCGTAGAATTAATTAAATAAGTAGGTGGGAGCAGAAGAAATAAGGAGAGTTTTTACAAAATTACAAAGTTCTCAATAAATGAAATATGTAGTATACCTCGCAACAACAGCACATATAAAGTTACCAACTAGCACTTATCAATCTTACACATATACATAGGTAGTATTTATAATTATAATCTTAACATTAAATCTTTGATAAGCATGCAATCTTTCTATTTGACTTTCTCTTTCTCTTTCTTATGATCCTTTTTAGTTAATAGAGTGCCGGCATTCAGCTAGTCCCTATTGTTACTATATCCACGGAATCGTGTCCCTTCTTGCACACACACCCCTACTCTCAATTAGAGGAAGTAAGCCCATATACTTTCATTATGCTCTTCTTATAGTAAAAGGACCATCGGGGGCAGGAGAATTAATGTCTTATACGCTCTTAATAGCTACCAGTTAGGTGTATCGCAAAAATCTGAGGGTTACATCCTCCTTTGCCTGGAACAATTTGAGTACTTCTACAAGTTACAGTCTAAATAATGCTTACCCATTTTGCAAGAGCATACTAGAAACTAGTGTAAGATTTTTTCAGAATCCAAAGAAGCTGTTGGGATGTAAAAAGGCAAAAGAAAAGAAAACGGTAGGCACTCGAGATTCCCATCAGATATTCCTCCAAAAATGCTGTATGAAGTTGCGGGGGGGGGGGGGGGGCATGTATGTGCACGATAAGAGTAAGGCACGGGAATATCATTAAGTATAATGAGAAAAACATCGAGAGTCTGAGGTCGGTAGCTCGATATCGGACAGACTAAATTCATTCGTCCGTGCGTCAAACAGTCCAGCTTGAGATCTGGTTAGGCTGAAAAAGGGAAAGAAGAAACGGCGGTGCTGTGCTCCGACGAGCCCCAAAAATGTCTTATCATCTACTTAAACACTGTTCCAACAAACATCACTTTTAGAGGTATACTAGAGACACCAAATTTTTAATCTCCTTTGCGCATCACCCTCCCTGATATACAATCAATCTACTGCCTGTGGACAATGCTCGATACATTTGCGCAAATGTTTTAAGGCTTTCTCTGTCTCCTTCACGCCTTGAGGTTCGGCGCGTAAATGCATATACGCTCTGGTGTGTGCATGTGTGTACGAAAGTATTCGGGACGCGATGCAGTGTGTGCACGTAACAGTAGGGAAGAACGAGCCCAGGCAAGACGCAATATCGATGGAGAATTCTCTCACTCGCTCACTCTCTTTCTCTCTGTCGGTCTGGGCGACCGGTGGTGAGAGAAAGGCGCCATTTTGTGCGAGGTACTAGTGGCTGGTGATGTCGCGTTGCGCGAGCGTTGCGTGGGCGCGCCCTTCCTAGCTTGCGGCCGGCAACTCTACTTGCTTACTAGACACTCCATTTTTCGGCTGCCCCGGACATTATTTCAAGCAAATGATTAAAGTCCAATTGTTGATATTGCCGTGGCGACGCGGAAAAGTACGGGTCGAAAGGGATCGACACTCGCTTTATAACCGATGCAAACGGATTACAAATGCGGGCAGCGAAGCCATCCGCCATTTTGCGTTCATCGTACCGCGATGAAAGCATCACGCACAAAGGGAATTTGGAGCTTGCACGCATATATCGTAAAGAAGCCCGTGCATTTTCGAAACTCCCGGCGACTTAGCTTATTGAAATTGCTTCGAAAGGGGACATAATATGCTGGTGGAATGCGGCAAGAGCTTGCCGAAAAAGGGTTACCTGTCCTCCTGAGACTCCTGGCCATTCTCCGCGGCGTCCCCGCCACCGTTCTCAGCTTCTCCGTTCTGCTCGAAGTTTTGATCCGCGATATCTTCGCTGAAGTCCTTGTTCTCCTGATCGGCCATGGCTTTAACGTGTTTTGTTTTTCGCGGCTTTTTTAACACTCAAAAACACAATTGCGATCGGTTCTCGACAATTGGTCGCGTACACTACACGAGCTTTCAAACACGCTCACGTCCGCACCGCTCGGCCGCCGAATGGAGAAGGGAGAGGTACAACTTCTCGTCGGTTTGACTCGGACTTTCCGCGCAAAGCATTATGGACCCTCTACCTCCCCTCAACTAAGAAGCCTGGCCAATCAGAGCATCGACGCTCCGACCGTATCACCAGGATTTTACCCCCGTCCTTACAGAGGGGCCCGCCTTTCTCTAACTTTCTGCTCTTGGTATTCCTCTCCATGCAAATCCGTTTCACTGGAAACTACATCTATTACAATTTTCACACTACATCAACCCATTCTTTCCTCTTATAATATTCCCTGTTCACACTAATATCCCACACAATTTTATAATGTACCTTACATTTGTTGCATTCAATATTGTTCGAATAGGAGTCGGCCTTATAGTAGCTGCTTACTCATAATTGTCCATTAATAGAATAAAAGTGTCGAAACATGACTAACATTTAAGGCGTTAGTGGGAGTAATTTGGTACGCATTAGGTGGTTGGGATAGTCCTGCTGAAAAGAGGATTTTGTTGATGCTGCTGGTGCGCCCAAAACCGGACGTTGCTACGGTCCTGTCATACCAATCGATGACCACCCGGCAGTTCCGTCAGACGAAGGGGGAACAGCGGATGTAGCGGCACTAGCGGCGCGTCACGAGGGTTTCAGTTGCACGCGGGTCGAGGGGGAGAGGAATTGGAGGGAAAAGAGGATAGCCAATGAGGATGGGTGTCAAACTTCGGACGCTACCGATCAGCCAATCGCGTGCAAGCAAGGAGTCCGCTTCATTCAGCTTCGCAGTGCATAGCATCGCTACCCAGAATTCCATGCGCGGAAATTTCCGAGAAATCAATAGCGTTAAGTTATAAGCAAGCTTCGAAGTATTACCGTCAAAAACAGTTGAACAATTTCTTACCGCTTTAGCACAACCATTCGTGGTAAGTGTGTTACAATTAGTGGAAGAACGTTAACATCGCAGGTGAAAGGAAAAGAGCGGGAAAGTTGGCCTTGGGAGGAAGATAGCGTTGCTTTGCTTTGCGACGCTTGGCGCTGATAACTTGGACGGATAGGTGCCGCCACGGCCTGCTTCATTTCCCCCCTCACCCCTTCATTCTGCTCCTGCCCAAGCCAATGCGTTTGGCGTCGGCTGTTGGCTTCGCTTCGGCTTGGCCCGGCCCGGCATCTGCAGGCGTCCGGCTTTGTCGCAGATGTAACGGCAGATGTTCAAGCATGCTCCCAAAATAACACGATTCCTCCACTATGATCCTATCTTACCTGATTTCTAACTCAACTCTCGCGCTTTACTGTACTTGATGCAGCCCGATCTATTCTAATAAATGCTGTACGAATAAAATGCACGAGACGTCCATACGTCCATTCTGAAAACCTGTAACCCGGCATTTGTTTTTGTATCCGATGTACATTTGAACCTCCACAATCTCTTAGTGACAAGAGTGTTAAAATTTCTTAGTTTCGTCAAGTACTTTGGATTGCAAGCTGCAATGCCAGAAAAACAAGAAGTAAAATTGCTCTATTACAATGTTTCGAATATCAGATGAGAAAAGGCAATTGGCTTCTAACAGTATATTTCGTAACGTCCCGTCCATTATTGCAGGACCTTTCTCTCAAAGATGCTTGGAAGACTTGTAAGAAAATCCGTGAAGCAGCATACCGCAAGGGCCTCAATCTCTGGGATTATTTCAAGCCCCTCGATCCCCACAATAATTACTTGATTCCAGGTATACTAATGCATCCGCCCATTTAGCAACACATGAATTGGGATCTTTTATCTTTCTAGAGCAATCCTTTAGCTCCCAAGTTCTCAGGCGTTAGAAGGATAATATTATGGCTTAATTACAGAGGCGGATTTCATTATCGTACTAGTCGAGGAACTAAGAGAGGCGATTCAGCTCTCCAGGCAAGAAATCCAAGAACTAACTGATCACTTCCGCGCTCTCGACGGTCGGATTACCTACAACCGCTTTTGCGAAGTCGTTCATGACACTGGTATGCCTATCTCATAGCAATACAACGTAATAACAGAACAAGGAAATTAAGCTGTTGGACTTGCAACATAAACCCTTTCGGTATGCAGACTTTGAAATCTCCAGTTAAACTATTAGACGATCAATATTATACGTGGAATTTCCAAGCGAAAAGAATAATATTGAAAGAGATGGTGGATCCTTCCGTTTACCGTGTACATTTTAGATTTTGAGGTAGTTTTGTGCGAGAGTTGTACGGCAAGCGGGCGGGCGGGCAGGCTGCGGCACTTTTCTGCAAGAATTCCCGAAAAGAGAGGAATTCGAGCCGTATACCTGCGTGGGTACCGTTATGTGCCCGGGCCCGTCAACTCTGTCTCCAGTCTCTACTATTAATGTGCCTGTATACCTGACTCCACTGATTTCTAGCCAGCAATTCGCTGCTCGATCACGTAGGACGAAAGAAATATTCTGCTTATTCTGCAGCTACTGATTAATCTAAACTAACTATTAGTCAAATTGTAAGTAAGTCAAAACCAATGCGAGATATCTTCTGGATCGCTTGCTCCCTCGTAGTTCCGCACTTCGATAAAGAGAAGATATGTCTGAGTTGCGCGGAGGAGCCTTATCGAGTAAACCCTTTAACACCGACGGAGTTGCGCAAATTGAACATTATACTTACGCAAATCGCAGCAACTATCTACGAGAGAAGAATTTGCTTGCGTCCGTATTTCGAGGATTACGATTCTGTACGTTGTTGTATTAGTATTCTTCAAAATGCTAATGCAGTAGTGGAAGATCGAATCGTTTTGGATGAAAGTGGTTCAATTATTCTCCTAGGTCGCCGAAAATGCGGGTTCCATTTCATTTGCACACTTCGGCAGGATTTTGACATTCCTCGACATTACAATTGGACCTTTGGAGTTTATTTTACTCATCAAGAGGTTCGCCAGAGATGCTTTTACGATTAATTACGAAGCCTTCCTGTCGGCGACACACGAAGTCCAGGCTTATCTAGAAAAATGTGGCCTCCTCTTGCCTGGTTCCGTAATGTTGCACATTTCTTTTGACTTAAAATACAATTACCTTCCTGTTCCAAGCAGATGTTCGATAAAGTTCAAGAAGGATATTAAATACATAAATAGATTTATATTTGAGTAGAGGAACTGTGCTACTTTTGTAGAGACTGTTCGAACAATTGCGTTCTGGAATTATTACGGCGGATTTGCCGAAACTCGTGAGACCTGAGATAGAGAAGGTCCTTGCCAGCCAGGTGTTTGGGAAACAGACGGTCTTCCATCCGGCGATGGAGCCGAAAAGCCCGGAAATGTGTCTGGAAGAGATTGTTCAACGTGTCCAGAGGCATATACTTGAGCACAGGATAAGAATTCGTGAATTCTTCAAGGTCCCTCAATTTCTCATTACTAAAAAACTGTGAAAAACATTCTTCAGCTTATGTTGTGCAGCCGCATGATTAAACTACTAAGTTCCATGAGCATTAAAATACTGAATTCTCGATTACTGTCATGACGCCGACGAGCAGGATGTCGACTCTTCGAATATCGGAAAAGTGTTGATCTCCGATTTCAGAAGAGGGTTAGACGGCATTCAAGTCTCAAGTTTGGGGCGCCTTTACCTCCCTGAATCCCAGATTAACGCCCTAGTTGCACTTTACCAGGATCCTTCCGACCCTGATCGTGTCTGCTGGAGGAGATTTGAAGACGATATTAATCGTGGTACCTTTCCGAGAGAATGCCTCCTCCCTCGTTCATATTTTTATAATTCTTATATCTTATTACTGCATCGCTTTCCTCCAGTATTTACGGTTAGAGGATTAGAGAAGTTGCCGGATTTGAGGGTGCAGGCTCCTCCAGACGAAATAGCAGGATTACCCCGAAAGGGCGCGAGGCATTGGCAATGTGTCGACAAGAGTATAAGGGAACTTTGCGAAGAGACAGTTCGCAAGATAAGGCAACGTGTCGAGGAGAGGAGGCTCTATTTGCGACAGTTCTTTAGAAATTTCGATAGGTGCCACTAGAACTAGAATCTTTATCGGAATAATTGGAATTGGGAAATAATTTTGCTATATTTCCGTTTTAAATGCCGGGATATAATTGATTTGGTAGACTGAATCGGGGCCATGTGACGCGCTCTCAAATGCGACAAGTCCTAGTGACGGCAACAATTCTACTCTCACCCGAAGAAGAGTTTGCTTTGGAGAAGAGGTACAATAATGAGCAAGGCTTTAACTACAACCAGTTCCTCGAGGAATTGGAGGCAAACACGACCGAGGAGCCCTTCTATAATTCTATGTTGAAGCAGAAACGACTGATTAATGCTGAGAAACCGGTACCAGTACCCACTGCTGATGAAACAAATATCCTTCTTATCTTAGCGAAGCTTAAAGCGAAAGTTGTACGGGAACGTGTAAAGGTAGAAAGGGAAAAGTGTCTTCTAAACGATTCACATTGGCTGATAATTGAAGTTGGAGGCTTTAATATAATCTGGATTAATAGGTCACTGAATTCATGCAGCAATATGATTCATTGAACAAAATGTATATTAAAAAGTGTGACTTTCTACGAGCGCTCGAGCAGCTAAGGTGTGAGTTGACTTGCGCAGAACTTGATACAATTATGAAAGTGTACGAGTCGCGTGCGAGGTAGGGCAAACACTTGCTTCCAGTAGTTCAGCATGAGTTTTGACCGACTTGAGAAGCTTTAAAATATTATATAGTTACTTATATTGGTAGGCCAGATTGCATAGATTATGTCAAGTTCGGTGACACTGTCGAGGAAGCCGTAGCTAAAGGAAATCTGGAGTGCTCCCCCCTGCTTGAGCCATTGCAGCATGTGCCTTCGGAGGCCTGCATCAAAACATTCATGAATTTCGAAGAGAGGCAACTTTTAACGGATGCCATGGACAAACTGAGCCGAGTCTACCAACCGAATCTTAACGAAATCTTTAAGGTCCATATAATATACTTTTCTTTGCTATCCCAAGAATTTTACACGTACATTCTGTAGAGTATAAATTATGCGGACAGGTAGAATGGGCTGCAGAGTATCCACTAAATATACCATTTGATTATCTAGGACTACGACAAGGAAAATATCGGCACGATACCAAAGAATTGTCTGATGAGGGCACTGTCAGTCAGACGATTGTTGGAATTGATCAGCTGTCGCGAGTTGGACGTCATTCACAAGTGCTTCTCGGTCGAACGAGGCGGAAGATTGGAAATTGATTACAGAGTCTTTTTGCGCGCGCTTCACTATATACAGGAAAGCAAGAAAAACATTTTGTTTTAGATTTTAGACATTTGCGTCGACTGGGCGCCATTTAAATTTTATAAAAACTGCCGACATCAATGTTTCACTATGGCAGACAAAGTTTTGTGTATGGATGAGGTGTATATTGATTCCGAATAATTCAGTTGAGAAGTGGTGAGAATTTGTCTACAACTGTATTGGTTTAATACGATTTTGCCGTCCGTATTTTGCGGTTGAAAATATATCAAGAGGTTAAATGAAAAACCGCCTTGAGTGCAAGTGCCAGAGTTCTTCCTTTGTTCCTTCCAGCGAAAAGTCACACTTGTTGGATCCCGGAGTAACGCCGAAAAAGTAAGCGGGGAACACGTTCAGAGACGTTCCCTTCGTGCCTGTTACGGTACTTGGTCATTTTTTCACTCCTGACTCAGAGTTGTTTTGCTCATCCGTGTCGAATTACGAAACCCGTTGGGCTAGCTTTTTTCTTACGATGTACAGTAATCTGAACGTCAGTCGCCTTGGACGAATGTAGATTTATTCGGCGATCCAAAGGTCCCCCATAGTCTCTACTATTTAGGAGGAGATATAAACCGGCACCACTCGCACTTCAGCTCTGTAGTAGGATACTTCTTCGCCTGGTTTCAGCTATAATTCGGGTGAGTCTAGTCAGTAATAAGAATGTAACCACAAGTCTTTCAAGACTTTTAACATTATTTTCGCTAACAATTTTGCTAGGATTCAATTATAAGAATTAATAACATCTCCTTAAAGCCTTTAACATATTGTATATTATGTAACCTTGATTGATTTACTTTATTAGGATAGCTTTGCGTACAATACATATGTACATACATACTACAGTACTAATATGTTTTAATGAAGAATAGATAAAAATATGCGTGTCAATGGTAAATGGAACAGGAAATCTTATAGTTTATGAATTGAATTTCTACATTATCGGTTATCGGTATGGTTTGATAGATTAGATAAAGATTTTGTAACTGAGATGGCTCCACATGTTCCATGAACAAGTCCCTATTTTCTGCTATACCGATAGAAACTGGTTGAAACCAGGGAACTATATGGTTCGGTACTTGACACAAATAAGTGCCATTCCCGGGAACTCCGGCAGGATTCGAAAAGGAATTTATGACAGATCTTGTCATAAATCTTGTACTACTGCGTTTGTCTAACATGTCTAACGTTTGGCTTACATGTCTGTGAGGGGGTTACCGAGTGCCTGAAATGAGAGGCTTATAAGAAAAATAGTTATTTTAAAGCCGACAGGAATATTGGAATAGCTATCTGTTCCGTAGGTATTTGTTACTACTCGGGAAATATGGACATTTCTTGAGATACGATGTCAGCAGCATTATAATATATTAAGATTGGCGTGACGCATTTGGAGGACGTCGAGATAATTAAGTTGAGAAGCTAGACTCTCAAGCAGGTGTAAGAAACTCGGTCTAAGGGACAAAGAGAGGGAGAGACGCGGAGGTCGAAACTCATGACCCAGTTTCCTCATTGACTACTGCTTTTCCTATTTCGAGAACATCTTCCTCGTGCCTCGTGCCGAATCGAGGACTACCGGTAGTAAAAGACTTGTCCACTTAAAAAATGCTTTCGAACGTAAGGAATGTTTGTCCGCCAAGTTCTCGGTTCATTGCCAGTTGCTGAGAAGCTCTAGGCTTCCTCCAAGAGATCGAGGCGAGGAACCTTGGACCTCCCACTGTCAATCTAGACTTTATGATCAGCGCTTCAAATATGTTTATCATTACACTTTTTAAGGATGCCTGCCTCACCCTTTCTTCTTCTTCTTCTTTCAGGTGACTCAATTGCTAAAATGAAGTGGGTTCTAGCTTTCCAATGTCTCTGCCTCGCTGCGGTTTACGTCAGCGCTGCACCCCCAGTTCTTCCGCAACTGGATGATAGCGGTATTTCTCTGTCGAGCAAGTGCCAAACACCAAAGTGCCCCGAGACGAAAAATCAGCAAGAGCTCAAGATTCCAGTTACCCTGGCATATCCTTTCGATTGCCTCCAGTATATTATTTGCAATGGATCTGAAGCCCGAATCGTAGCCTGCCCACCCGATACAGTTTTCGACAAGGTAACTTCAACTTTGAGCTTAAACAAATAATTAGGCTTAGAGGAATCCCAAGAACAACTGGAATAGACTTAAAGGGTACCTGAATTTTCATGGCCTATGTCTGTCTGTCGTCTGTTGTCTGGACAGGGGAATGGATATGCCAACTAACGGTCCAGATATCTACCCTAACTCACTAGCTTGGATTACATTTTATTGATAAAACGTTGAAAAAGCCCTTCTAAACTTGATAATTCGAGGATCAGATGTTGCAAACTTTCTATTTGACATGAAAAAGCGTCGGAAGTAAGATCTATCGGGCCCCGACGCTCCCTAGAATTTCCCGTGAGGAACAAAGTCAGCTTCATTCATCTCTGTCGAGCTTTTCGAGCGATGTTTCTCATTAGTCGGGGCATTTCGATTCGCGTACGAGAGAAAACTCGTGGTTATTCGCGGGGCAGTTTGTTTCTAGTTAAGGAGTGTAAAAATCAGGGGAAATGGCCTAACTGCGCATTGCCCTGTCGTTATCTTAAGGAATCAGATAAGGATTAACACGTGCATTCGGCGTAGTATCGGAGAAGGGCTTAGCGCGAGGGTTAAAATCGATTGTATCTCGAAACGCAATAGCCCTTTCGTAATCCAGGAGTGGGTATCACGTGTGGGACACGAGGCAGGCAAGCTTAAGAGGCATGACCTCGACCACCCTCGATAACCGTGGCACCCGCTCCCATCCTATCCAGTTACAAGGTACCCCAAGTCCACGTGTCCATTGTTCTCGGGTGCTTCACCTGACACGTGGCAATATTTCAATTTACCGCTTTCCTTCTCATACGCCATACTTGACTCCTTGACGTGACATTCGTCACCCTGACGAGCGCGCGCCCTTAAAAGCCTGCACTTTGCCTGCTCGCTCTTTACATTCATTCTTTTTCCCATAATCAGATCGAATCTCTCATTCTATCCACACCGTGCTTGACTCCGACGACCGCGAGATTTCAATCGATAAGAGTAATTGTTATGCAGAAGGTGACTCCTTCCATTTGCACCCGTTTACCCATTCCTTTTCTGTTGCAGAGCAAAGGTGTCTGCGCCCCGCAAGAGACTGTCAAGTGTGTACCTTGTTATCAAGAAGCGCCGTAGGCATTCAGCAAGACAATTTCGCATTCCTGTTATGTTATAAATATTGTTAAATAGAAGGTGTTGATATGTTGTTGTTAATAAAAACTGTTGTATTTCCAGTATTTTCCTGACTTCTCCTTGACCAATGGAAAACTATATGTGATGTTGCCGCTGACTAATTCAGTCTGGTATTTTAGAAAATCAGAAATTCAGATAACTATTTATTAGCAGCCGACAGCAACTCTAACAAATGAATCTTGAAGATGAATGGGGGAGGAGTGACGCAAGGGTAGGAAAGCAAAGGTGTAGTTTGTAGATTGGAAAGAGTGGGTCAAGTGATATCGACCATGTAGGAGAGAAGAGCCACTATCTATAGGAAGCTTTGGTTTCGCGATTCAGTCTGCAAGCATCTTTTTCCCTCCGATAGCAGCGGAAGCTCAACACGGCCGGCTCTATTTCCTCTCACACTTTGTGCCGGCCTATCGCCGCTGCTCGAGCCTAACTATATTTGACTCTACTCTTTCTTTGCTGACCTATAACAAACGTGATATCGGCACGATCCTTACTCCTCGTCGTTAATAGATTTCCCAATGTTCGACCATCTTCGACCCTGACGTCAGCATTCATATCTCGTTCGAAGCACATCGCGTTCCATTCTTTCGAACGTAATCGCAAGAAATTACTGTCTCCTAAGTTTACACCATGCCGAGTAAGGAACATCGAGCTATAATGTTCTGTCATTACGTGCGATTTCCTCACGACCGTGACCACAATAATCAGTAGTGAGTGCATACCTTTTAGTATGATCGATCTGAGAGGTCGTTGACCTTTCTGCGTATACGTCGACGCGTTTCACACCAGTCTACCACGGGCTCCCACCCGCACACGTGCGCAGTATCACCTGGAGAACCCTCACCTATCAGGATTACCAGACCCGATAACTTACTTTTAGCCCGACAGTAATCCGAGCAAGCCGTTGGCCACTTTGGCCCAATAAAATATCAATAATAATCGCTGGCTTGAATTAGATAGTGCTGTATGGGAACCGAGTACCGAGGAATAAAATGCAGGTTTGATGGCGTGCAAGAGCGGGTGTGCCATGCCCAGCGGTATCTGAGGGAAAGGAGGATGATGTATGCGCTTGGATAATGAGGCGTCAGCAAAACGCGCATCAATCAGCAATATCCGGATAATCGGAGACTATAGTAATCGGTATAGACAGGAGAGAGTGTTGCATACCATGAACCATCCGGGCTTCCTGACTAGGTGGGTGTTCGCGGATGGGCTGGTACCTACGCGGCAACTTGAGAGAGCTCCCTCGCGGGGCGCAGGTCCGCATGTTTTCAGTCAGTCCACGCCCCCCTTTCGTCCGAATGAACCTCTTCCGAGGAGAGCGAGGACGGAGAGGGAGGGGTTCGGGTGGGGGCCGCGGAGTCAGCCAGGTATATTGATATGAAAAGGGGCGAGTGGGGCTGTGAAGGTGGGAGAGGCACCCCCGTGCAGAGCTGTGACGTCATGGGGGTCGAATCAATAGCACGAAACCATCCCTCCGCCGGTGCCCGACTGCGAGAGACACCGACCGACCGTTCAGTACGGGGTAGCCTCCATCAGCGTTAGGGACGTCGAGAGTACGTCGTTCCGACGACGACGACGAGGACGAGGACGGGATCGACGTAGACGGGAGTATCACGCGTGCCCCGTCACCCTCCACTTCTTTCACTCTTCCTTCCTTCGCATCACTGTTGATTTGTTGTTTTTCGCCCAGATACCGCTCTCATTGCCTTACGGGTATCATTGATTCATTAAAAGTTCCATGTTAAGACTAATTGTTCGCCGGTTGTGACGTTGCTCCGCAGCCCTGAGTTGCATTCTACATTAGTGAAACTGGCGAGGTTCAGGGAACAGCGAGAGGATCGGGCGGAAGTGAGTATTTATGCATTCTATCCTCCGGTCGAGTCAGTTAGTATTGATGACTATATAGCTTTGCAGATTTCCCATCTGTTTTATGTTATGTCCAAATATGTCGTCCAAAATTAGATTCTTGCATAAGAGATTGAATTGTACGGAATATTGAAAGGAGAAGATCGACTTTAACGTTAGACTTCGTAGTCCTTCCACTGTATTATCACTTTGACCAGCGAAATTTGATAGTGGCGCAATTGCAAGCCAGAGCTTCAAATATGCTTTACGATTCATAACACCTAGTTGATTCGGTGTTGAGTCTTGCTCGATGATAGTGTCCTCCGGTACATGTGCACCTGAATAGTAGGAGCTGCGCGGTGCTCGATAACCAATTAAACTAGGAGGGCAGTTGTAGAAGTAAAGCAGATGCTGGGAATGATGGGAATGTTGGGATTGTTGCCTGTTCCAGGTAAGGGATTCGGTAAGGAGCTGATCTTTCGCGATCAGTGTTGCTGGTGTGAAGGTAGAAGGAAGTGGCAAGGAGTGGAAAGTGCTAGCGGCAAGGAAGCAGCGGGCTCGGTGAGTTGGGTGAAAATCGATGGCCATCAGCGCCCATGGGCGGCCTCGCGTTTAGGACAAGGAATAGCCCCTCCCAGAAGACCTCGCTCCGGTGGGGTGACTGCTGCCCCCCGAATCCCAACCCTCCGGCGTCGCCGGCCGCCTGGAAGGATCGTCATCAGGACATGCCGCCGGTACCCGTCTGAGGCTGCCCCCCGCTGTTGCGTGACTGTACCCCGCGGGCTCATCAGAGGTACCCACCCCCATACCCCCCCCCCCCCCCCCTTTACCTAACTATCTATGTACTTACTTACTAGTACTCCTCTTCCCCGCATCTATTCCTATACAGTATACACACACATACTTGGATTGAACCACCACCTCTCACCATCCCCATACTTTTCCCCACAGCATTTTTAACATCGACTTTACTTTCATTCATTCGCTTCAGAGTGCATCCATTGCTCTTCATTTTTCTTCCATCATACATGCATCCCCATAACAGAAACGATATGCTTTATATTCAATAAAAGTATACCTTAAACGGTTTCTGGTTGTTCCTATTTCACTGAATGAAATTCTTTTAATTGGCAATGCGAGTTCCTGATTCAACCCCTATCCTTAATTAAATGCCGCTGTCTATAGAAAATCTTACAAACTTGGGAACTATATGTATAGATAAAAATATTTTCATGCTAAAAAGGCTAAACCATAATCTGAAATTGAAATTTGTAGACATAGGTGTAATGTGGTGTTGTGTAAACATGATGGCTATGGCGGTAGAATGCATAAGATCCCAATCTAATTGAATGTTTTAGCAATATGCGACTTTCTCGTATCAAGATGTAGTGTTTCGTGTAGAAAGCGCATTCTTCATTTTCTGTCCTTACCTTGGACACAACGCGCATCTACGTAATTAGCGGGTTGAAGAGTTGTTCGAGCTACTTAAGTCCGTTTGAGCGACATCGCTTAGATTGGATTGCCCCCATTAAACTTGAGTATATTGATCAATGGGCGAAATGAAAGAAAAAAGGGGATCCGAATTTTTGTAGAAGGGGGGTTGTGGTGGATGTGAGTTGGTTATAGCTGGTGCATCTAAGATGTGTTATGTAGAGAGATTGAAAGTGGATCGTAATTGCTTATTGGCAAGTATCCCCGAGGAAGGTCTGCTCTCACGGTATTGTCCTTTAGGTATCCGAACTCTCCAAAATCGAATCGGTTGCCGAATCTCTCGGATCCACGCATCCGTCAGCTCGAGCTAACGCCGGTGGACCCGTACTCCCCCAAAATGATTAACATCGCCGGAGTGGTCTCGATCGTCCTCTTCTACCTGCTGATCCTCGGTGTCGGGATATGGGCAGCCAGGAAGAAGGAGAGTGGCAACGACTCCGAGGAGGAGGTGATGCTAGCGGGTCGTTCGATCGGCCTCTTCGTCGGGATATTCACGATGACGGCGACCTGGGTCGGCGGTGGCTACATAAATGGGACTGCCGAGGCAATCTACACGAAAGGTCTTGTTTGGTGCCAAGCGCCTTTCGGATACGCCCTCAGTCTAGTGTTCGGTGAGCAGCCTTTCTCATCATTCTCTTTTCTTTCCTTTCTACTCTTGGTATTGATCCTTTCTCTATTAGAGCCTTTGAATAACTTATTCCATGAACCTTCAAAGTAGAATATGTTCTTTCGTTTAGCGAGCTCCTTGGTTAGTAGTAGAGTGTGCCGATTGTATGGATTACAGGTGGTATATTCTTCGCGAACAAGATGCGGCAGCAGGGGTACATCACGATGTTAGATCCGCTACAAGATGCATTCGGGGAACGTATGGGGGGACTTCTCTTCCTTCCCGCGCTCTGCGGCGAGGTCTTCTGGGCAGCGGGCATCTTGGCGGCACTGGGCGCCACATTGGCCGTCATCATCGACATGGATCAGGGCACCTCGGTCATCTTAAGTGCTTGCATCGCAGTTTTTTACACTCTCTTCGGTGGCCTTTATTCCGTCGCTTACACCGATGTCATTCAGCTTTTTTGCATCTTCATCGGACTGGTGAGTAATTGCAGTAACCTTCCCTCCCTCCCCAAAACCACTTAGATAGCCTCCACATTAAGATGGAGTTCCCTCTCTTTGGAAGCTTCATCCATTTTACCTGTCCCGGTACTGTAATTGGCTCACCTAGAAAATAATCCTTCCTTCGCCTTTATTCTCCAAATATCCACTTTATAGCACGAAATGCTCTATTGTAGATTTGAACGTTCGGCCCTTGTAAACCTACTACCAATACAATTTGAGTATCTCGCCAAGAAGTGGCGGACTTAACTCAGGCGATCGATATCGCGCTTCGAGGAGGCCACGTACTTATATTACCGAATTTATCCACCTCCGTGCGAGTGTAGGCGGTGACCTACTTCTCCTAGAACGTTATCAAATCATTAGTCTACCGATAGTTTGCCAGAATTTGCCTTCGTTAATTCACGAAACTTGCTGTCTTGTTATATTGTGTGTTTTAACAGAGTATCCCTTCGAGTAAGGACGACGTGATATTAACCCGAGATATTTTCACACTTATTCTCCGCAAGCGGCAATCCTTTGGGAAGGGTTGCTTGTATTCACACCTACGCCACTCAACCCAGTTCTTTTGGGCTCGTACTTTAATACTGATAATAACGTGATTCCGCTCGTCAGTGCTCTAGCACTTTAGAGATCGCGAGTTAGCATTGTGCGCCGGCCTTTCTGCCCATTTAAAAGAGACGAAACACACCCTGATCTTTATACAGATCTCTTTTGTTAGGGAAAGTCTAATTTTGGAGCGAGTAAATGGAGGCAAACATTTTTTGCTTTCTGTTCGATTGACGTCATCGGATATCTATCGGATCCATTCGCAAGCGTCTTTGCCTTTTTCCTATGCTCCTTCATCTCCGATCATTTACCTAATTAGCAACTCTGTTTCTGAACCAATAGTTACAACATTCAAGTAGATGTTGCTGCAACTTTGTTGTTTTGAAGAACGGGAATATTGTACTCTGATTGCAGTGGATGTGCATACCATTTGCATGGGCGAATCCGAAGGTAGAGTCCCTTAGTTCGATGGACGTCGATTGGATCGGAGAGGTGAAATCTGATGAGTATTGGTACTACTTGGATTACGGACTGCTACTGGTATTTGGGGGCATTCCGTGGCAAGTGTACTTCCAGCGTGTGCTTTCTTCAAAAACAGCGGGACGGGCTCAAGTGTTAAGTTATGTCGCTGCCGCCGGTTGCATTCTCATGGCCATCCCACCAGTTTTGATTGGCGCTATCGCAAAGGCTACACGTAAGTCGGAACAAACTATCCTTAGTTGATTATCGGCCCTTCCAACATTTTCGAAATAGTAGAATGCTATTGGACTTGCATTCACCATTCTTCCAAGAAGATTATTAATGAGCTTGCTCGAATTAGTTGATAAAATGAATGGTTGGTAATTGGGGGGAGGCAGGCATCTGTTTGTTTATGGTGGTTGGCATGATTTCCTTTGGCTATGCCAGAGGGAAGCGGCGCGTGTTCGGTGGGTTGGCGAACCTAAGGGGGGGACTGAATTAGACTCGGTTCACTCGTCATTCCACGCTCACATTTCGAGGCTACTTGACATTTGGTGGTATAGCATAGAGAACTGCTGGTATTTACAAGCTGTCGGGGGTGCGGGGGTGCGGGGGCGAAAGCGGGCAGCGGCATCGAAAGAGGGTGGATGGCCGACGGGAAGGGTGTCTCGGTCTCGGTGTGTGATCCGAGCCGAGCCGAGCCGAGCCGAGCCGAGTTTGTGTAGAATAGCGTGGGATTTGGCCATGTGGCATTCCCACACCGCGCCACTGAAGCAGCCGAGGGTGGTAATCCGACTCACCCACTAACGCAGAATACTACAACTGCCGCCTTCGTTCAACTAATTCGATCCTCCCTCATCGAGCTCCGAGACCTTCGCACTCGGACGAATGTGTATAGGACGGGCTATGTAGTATGTAAGCTTGCGCGGCAATTTGTCAGAGAGACGGTGTTACTCGAGAAGAAGAAGAAAGCTAAAACTAGGCCGAATACTTTTCGGAAGTGTGGCTACATTAGAGGCTTTGGTAATTCTCTGTTGCAGCGTGGAACGAAACTGGTTACACGGGTCCATATCCTTTGACCGAGAGAGAAACCAGTATGATTTTGCCAATGGTACTGCAATACCTAACTCCAGATTTCGTTTCCTTCTTTGGATTGGGAGCAGTGTCTGCAGCAGTGATGTCTTCAGCAGATAGCAGTATTCTTTCCGCGAGTTCTATGTTTGCCAGAAACGTATACAAATTGATCTTCCGCCAGAGGGTAAGCCATACAATTTCTCATTATCATATTTTTCAAGCGTTGATGGTAATTTCTACTAGGACATTATACTTATCGCGCGCATATTATCGATGGCACGTCATCCATTAGAGTAAGAAGAATATAGATATTAGGGTAGCCTTGTCTGATAGGCTTACCACGGTTCTAGATCTTGTAAATAGGAGGTGTGCATGTGATTCTCATTTGATTGGATTATGGAAATGCGTGGAGCAGATGAGGATTTTTGTATTTTGCACGAACAGGCGTCGGAAATGGAGATCATCTGGGTGATGCGGACAGGAATAGGTGTTGTCGGTGTGCTAAGCACCGTGATGGCACTAACGATACCCTCGATCTACGGTCTTTGGTCGATGTGCTCGGATTTGGTCTACGTGATACTGTTCCCGCAGCTTCTGATGGTGGTCCACTTCAAAGAGTACTGCAACACTTACGGCAGTCTGTCCGCTTACATAATAGCATTCCTGGTGCGAATCAGTGGGGGCGAGCCGTTAATGGGCCTACCCGCTCTAATTCATTACCCAGGCTACGACGCGGAGACCAAGACCCAGATGTTCCCATTCAGGACGATGGCGATGCTTATGTCGTTGGTGACGTTAGTGTGCGTGTCCTACGGGACGCAGTTCGCTTTCTTGACCGGGAGACTAGCGCCCGGATACGACATCTTCAGGTGCGTGGTCAACATACCGGAAGACGTCGAGAGGGTCGGTCCCGATCCTGCGGAAGGCGAACAAATGGCAGTCCTAGCTGCTGGCAGCGGTCGCTTATACGGCAGCAAGGACGAATCAAACGGACGAGTGAATCCTGCGCTCGAGCCGGACTACGACATGGAACCGGGATCCAAAGTCAGCGGAGCACCAGAGGCGGATGTCCCTGGTGTTGGTGGCGGTGGTGGTGGAGGTGTTGGGGCGCACTTTGCTCCTCATGGTTCCAGTGGCCCACGACAGCCACAATCCAGCACCGCGTTCTAATCCCTGTTTCCGTGATCGGATGCTGTGACAACAATAAGTGCGGCGGTGCGGCCACCTCTTTGATTCATTCCCTTCTCTTCCTACGCTTCCTTCCTTTCGTCGGACCTTAGTTCTCCTCCTCATTCCTCACTCCTCACTCCTTTCTATCCTTCTAGTTAGGCGTGCATGTACGCCCTGCCAGCATGATCTTTTATTCTTTCTCAGGTTGCTCTATCTATAACTTCCGTCTTCGAATCTCCTCCTTAACTTGGAGCAGTATCTGCTTTTCGTTCGCAGTCACGACTTATAGTATTATGCTGTACTATGCTTTCAGAATAGACACTGTCTAGTTCACTTCAATTGATGGACTTGTAGGTGAAATGTTAAGATTGTGCAGCATGGCGTACAAACCCCATATGCCCCGCAAATTTCCGACTCCCCTTTCCTCCCCCCAAAGTTCCTACATTCGTTTTACTCCGATTGCCTTCCGGGTCTCGTGTTCGTAACGCCGTTCACTATCCCTTTCCCTCTGTTCTATCTTTTGCTCCGCCAGCCACATGTCCTTGAAGCTCCGAGACAAGCAACACTGCGGTAAGTCCCACGATAAACTTATAAAATTGGGCTTGCGCGTTCTCTTTGTGTGCTGTGTCGCGACTTGTACCTGCCCGTTCGTCCTCTACGATTGCAATAGCTCTAGCTAAACTGTAGGAAGAGCGAACTAAAGAGGTCGAGCGTGTGAAACTGTAAAGTTGGGGGGGGGGGGGGCACTGCACTTCTCCTAATCGAGAGTCGGAGCTTCTTGGAGTGTCGGCTTGGGTAACATCAGCCTGCACCGCCCATTAGGCCTAGTGATTTCCTTGTTTCCTGTTTTGAGAAATATATGTATAAAAAAGAATTATATATATATATATATTATATACATATATACATATCTATATATATACATATATAGTATATATATTTAGCGTTTACCGAATTGCTTGATAGACTATCGTCCCGCCATCTGACCGAGGCAGCCCCGGTGCCGTGAGATCGTCGAGAAATTGTAGTGAATTAATTTCATGAGATCGATAGTATTTCCTGATGGCTAGCCATTAATTAGTCTCGAGTAACACTCAGAACTTATTGTTAGATTGACGCTGACGTTCAACTGATGTAACTATATTCTCGCTTCATTCCTTGGCCAGCGAGTGTCGCGCCACTGTTAGAGATTCCTGTGATGTGGGCTATGCCAATCGGTATTTAGAAAAGAAGACGAGGCTTTCTTATTTATAACAGGTCATGCCTCGTCCATCGAAATAGGGGTGAATTCACTACAATCCTAGTGAAATCCAAAGCTCTTGTCCTCGTTTAGCCACTTGTTACTTGCCACCAGATTTCACCTTGCGACGCAGTTCCAAATTCAATTTACAGTAGGGATTCATTTTCAACCTGATTGATTTTCATTTATGGAGGTCATTAAAGATTAGAAGCGTTTCTAGGATCGAGTGTGTGGCTTCACCCCTGTTTCTTAGTAGAATGCACAGAATTAATAATGTCGTTGACTAAGACGATCTTATGAAATAGTTGGTAAAACGTGTTCACTTTTTGTTTGAACTTGTTAGTGGTTTTCTCGGTGGGGTATTCATGGTACACGTGAGCGCAGCTAGGATGTTTGTATGGCGCACCAGTAAATCATCCGTAGAGGCATCGAAGTTGAAGCGTGAATCATTGAAAGTTTCTAGGGCGGCTCGGTCAGCTCGCGGATATCCGTTGTGTTTATGGTATAGTATATATCTACATGTATAATTTAATCGCGAGCAGTACATATTCTCCCAGGAAAAGCGAGTCGAGATCGAGTTAGTGTTGCGGATGATGGATCAGATCTCTCTATATGCAGACCCATACATATGCATACCCACACGTTATACATATCCATGAGAAGACTAATATCGGATGCAGAGTGTTAGGGAAGAGTTACTGAAATCAGAGAGTCGCGTACTCATTCAAATCATCGAGCTGATTAAAATATGCTTGACGAAGATACTCTTCCGATATCTTGATTGACCAAGTATTATTTATTCGGCTTGGAGGCCTTTGCATCGCCACCGAGTAGCTTTCTACTCTTTTTCTAACACCGCGCAGATGTTACAGTTACGCAGATACGAGAACTATCATCGCCACAATGATTAATTTCGAGGATTCATTTATCGAATCGTTTTGGATGGCTTTGGCCGGCACGACGCCATCGGCCAATGCCTATATGGTAGTCCTTTGCTCACTATAGTTGCTCACATCATTGTTTAACGCCAAAGAAAGGTCGTGAGAGAACATTATTGCGAGAGCTCTGTACAGTGTTGTCGAAATGTTACGTGTTTAGCAATAGTTTATACCCATCATACGATAATTAGTGGCCCCAATTCTCTTTTCATTATTTATTCAACGTATCGAGAAAGACTTGTTGAAAGTTCAGTTGCGTGTATTGATAGATCGTTCCAATTTTTATTTGAACCTGCACAAATTACTCGCCATGCGTTTCATATATTCGATATATTGATATTGAATTCGTTAATTCATTACGGAAAAGTGGTTGCAACGTTGTCATAAACATATCAGGTATCCAAGTACAGATATTTATATCGAAATGATTTCCCGAGGGATATTTTTCATAGCGAGTATATGTACAATAAAACCGATGAGATATGAGAGAGTAACCCGAAATGCGAAGTCCCATACATATGACTGTTGCTGAAAATAATTCAAAGTGTTTACTATTCCCTATGTTATATAGATGTTGAATGTTTATCTCAAAGTTTTATCATCTCCTCCTGAAAGAAGACGACGAAGAATCTATCTTGAATAAAACCAATCGAAAGCCCACTTTTCATTGTGATCCCTGTAACGCCATCCGATCAGAAACGATCTTCTCTTTCGTGTAATGATCGCAACAATCGGGCGAGTCACATCCGCTCTTTTTCGTTGGTAAAAATCGGATCCGGTTTGGTGAAAATGTGTTGAATTGGAGGAGGTATCCTTGGACAAAGAGATGAAAATTGAGCGGCACGCGCGGATATGGGCCGGAAGCAGAGCCGGAGCCGGGGCCGAAGCCGGGGCCGAAGCCGGGGCCGAAGCCGGGGCATCTTCCGCCTTTTTTCTCTGGAGAACCTCTCTGTTATTAGACGATAGGCAGGGGACTTTCACTCCTCAATGCCGAGATGCTCGTAGCCCGCCTGCTTCGACCCTCGGCTGGTCGAGGATAAAACAGACGAATTATCATTATTACATTCCCATCGGAAGAGTCTCGTAGCTGTCAGCCGTCACGAGAAACCGAATTGACGGCTTTCGGACGCTTCTTCACTGTCGATAGAAATAGAATGCCAGTGATTCGAGCTTGAGGAAAATGAGGAAGATCTTGTTTGGAAGGCAGAATCTCGAGAGCCATTTTAATTCCGGAGACAAGCTAACGTAGTAACGAAGCAAGTCAATAATTGGAACATAAAGAGCAACAGTGAGAACTTCGAACGGGCCGCTAGAGATCTGTGCAATGATATTATCAGATTTATCCTGTTAATTCGTTCAAGTCGACAACGCACAATACTCCAAGTTTGTTTCCTTCATTATCTTTCCGCCTAATTGAGGGTGTTGTACATTCGAAAGTTAGGGTGTGCGTTGTTTGCAACTTTGTACATAGAAACTTAAGAAATTGTTTGAGAAACGGGGAAGAGAAGATCGTATAGGTTTGGCGTAACCTCTCCCTGGGGGCACAGTACAAATCCATCTGAAAGGGTATTCAGTTTCAGATAATGGCATTCATCGATACATCAAACACGTCCCTAGCTTTATACAAGAACGACGAAAGTAGCATGTAAAGCAGTATGTCAAATGGAGGAAAGTGCGGTGGGTTCATTCGATTTGGTCCGGCAATAAATACGGCGACGTAGTTCGAAAGTTAAGAGAGGTTGAATACTATAGTGTAATTTTGTGGGTGAAAGTTCAAGAAGGAATGGGCCAAATGTAGGAATTACTTGTGTTTCGGCAGGGCAGAATCCACTGAACTCAGTGCAGGCAAGGGGAATAAGCGGCGCACAATAGTGGCGTGTGTGAGCTATGGGAAAGAACCGCCGCGATCACCTACATATCAATTAAGGTACATTGTAACCAACGATGTAACGAAACCTATACACATCATAAAGTGTGCTCTATACATACATACATACCTATATATGTATTATATATATATACACACACACACACACACATATATATATATATAAATATATACATACACATTGGGTAACTTAGCTTATAAGAAGGTGAAAGAAGCGCGGACAGAGAGAAGTACTAAATTATAAGGGAAGAAAAATATGTATATACCATGTGTCCACCTGCTTGTTACTCAAAAGGATTAGAAGGAGACTTTAGATTTTCGGTGAACAGAAAAGTTTCCCTCTAATTCGTAGTAAGTGAAGCGTGTCGATCAATGATCGGAATAGAGAGAAACTAAAGTAGGAGGACACAGTAGGACGTATGAAAAGATACGATAAGAAATAGGCTGCTCGAGCGCCGAATGCGTGAGTTTCGATGGTGCTGGTAAAGGTGATGCGATCTCGCTGAAGAATACTACACACGTAGGTACTTACTTGCCGTACTGACGGGAACAAGGTGTTGCCCGATCAAAACATGCCTGCTTGAAAAACGAAACCGCGTACGTAACGTTGTTGTACATCCCCCGATGCCCGATGCCCGATGCCCGATCACCCTCCCTTCCTTCCCTCCTTACAAAGCCGGGGGCGCCTACCTATCCTTAGAGTATTACCCAATTATGTATAAACGCGCTCGACTACCCCCGTAACTGTACTATCCATGTATTGTATATGCGTTACGAAAGCGTTAACCGGTATTGTATTATACGGCATATTATACGTGTATAATTGAAAGAAACGAACGCGATGTTGATTGTAAATGTTACAAATAAACAGTGTACAAAAAGAATGGGATCATGGCTGCTTTATGGAGTAAATTGCCCATTTACTTACTCTTTGGCGGAAAGCCTAGGCGCGCAACGACTCTCAGTTTAGAGATCAAAGAGAGTTGAAGTTTGAAGAGTTGAAACTTGCTTCGGGTGGTATACTCCTCATGAGGGAGAGTGTATGCTAGTCTAGAAATAGACATTTCTTCTGTCAAGGGGATCGGTGAAGTGTTTCTCTCAACAGGCAGGTAAGAAGGACATTGAGAAAGATGAGATTTAATCGTGCGAAGAGATGACGCCGAGACATGGAGGTCTCGGTAGGTGGGTATCGATAACCGCTTTTAGCCGGGTTGCTACAGGAATAGAAAGAGCTTTCAGTTATTCATGATTCTCTAGTCTCGCACTCGGGTGAATCAATAAATCGAGCGCAGTAGCAACCGACTAACCCACGTTGGCTCTCAGCTAGGTATATCTACATTCTCTTCATACCAATCCTTGTAGTAGGGTTATTCTTATCGAAGGAATCAAGGCTTCCTTTCATTCATCTTTTCAGCGTAGCGACTTTATTAGTACAAAAAGCATTTTTACAAAATAAATAAGTTACAGGCTCCAAACGAGGTACGAGCATTTCTCTATCCCATCTCCCCTCATTGCCACTTGAACCTTTCCTAATGTCCCTTGCAATTGAACTCGCTCCCTGTTTTCAAGCGTAGGAGATTCCAACAGCGAGCTCTTCTCAGCGAAAGGAAGAGAGAATCTGCTTTACCTCAATCTCAATCTGCTTTTCACCTTTCGTTTCGTTCCTCTAGTTCGCGGATATGCGCCTGTTTTTAATCATTTATCGGGCGTACTCTTGAGAACCACATTAGTCTTCAACTTCCAATGAGATTTCCAAATATTTCGTAGGCGTTTCTCTGGACTCGCGATAGCGACCTCCGAAGGCTCTTTTCTTCTTGAAAAGTTGCATTGATTGGATAACCTCAGAGATAGAATGCTTGATTGGTGGCAAGGTTAGTTTCGGAATGGCTCTTCGGGAACTACAAGTTGTACAAACGTCGGCTTCTTCGTTCGAATCGTGATAATGCTAAGGTGATGCTAGTTGAAGACGAGATCGAAGATCGGCTAGCGAGATGAGCACAAATTGCGATTAGTATTGGTAACCGCCATTGCTAGCGTAACTTTGTCCGCCTCCACCTCCACCACCGCCGCCACTGCCAAAGCTAGGAGCACCGTAGTTCGATGATGGCCTGCCGCTGCTGCCACCTCCGCCGGAGTAGCCTCCGCCGCCTCCACCACTTCCGCCACCTCCACCTCCGGAATAACCACCTCCGTTTCCTCCACCGCCGGAATAACCTCCACTGCCTCCACCACCCGAATATCCACCGGCTCCGCCGCCACCGCCGGAGTAGCCACCGCTGCCTCCACCACCACCTCCAGAATATCCGCCAGATCTGAAAGAATAGGCCAGGAGACGCATTAAGCAAACGAGATAAAGTTATGCATTCAAGAATCCAAGTAAAATTAGTCTGAAATAAAATCCCATACATCAGACTGTCTGGGTAGACTCTACTTATTCTACTGGCAAGGGTTAACTCTGAAATTAGTCTACTGTTGCTTACCCGCCTCCGAAGCTCCCACCTCCAGCACTAGGGGCACCGTAACTCGAAGATGGTCTTCCTGCTCCTCCACCATTACCTCCACCGTTGGATGGGGCTCCATAGGATGAGGATGGTGCTCCTCCGGAGTATCCACCGCTACCACCTCCAAATCCATTACCTCCGCCGAATCCACCGCCGCCACCTCCTGAGCTTGGTGCTCCATAACTGGAAGATGGTCTGCCTCCACCATTGCCACCGGTCCCACGGCCAGGGGCACCATACGATGAGGACGGTGCACCACCGCCGCCGCCGCCAGATGAAGGTGCTCCGTATGACGAAGAGGGTCTTCCTCCACCAAAGCCGTTTCCGCCGCCAGAAGATGGTGCACCGTAGCTTGAAGATGGCTTTCCTCCTCCAAAACCGCCGCCGCCGCCACCGCCGCCACCATTGCCTCCGCCAAATCCGCCACCGTTAGATGGTGCACCGTAGGAAGAAGATGGCCTGCCTACGGATGGTGCTCCATAGCTGCCGGAGGGTGCACCACCACCGAAGCCTCCACCGTTTCCGCCACCAAATCCGCCCCCACCACCGCCACCTCTCGATGGTGCCCCATAACTGGATGATGGCGCTCCGCCACCGAAGCCTCCTGATCCTCCTCCAGCGCTAGGTGCTCCATAGCTGCCGGAAGGTGCACCACCTCCGAAACCTCCACTTCCGCCGGCTGAGGGTGCCCCATAGTTGGAGGATGGTGCACCACCTGAGTATCCGCCACTACCGCCACCACCGCCTCCACCGAAGCCTCCACCGCCACCGGAACTGGGTGCTCCGTAACTCGAGGACGGTCGACCACCTCCGAAGCCACCACCGCCGCCGCCACCTCCAAAGCCACCACCACCACCACCTCCGCCCGATGGTGCTCCGTATTGCGAGGAGGGTGCTCCGCCGCCAAAACCACCGCCACCGCCACTACTTCCGCCAAAACTTCCACCTCCTAGATTGGGGGTGCCGTAGCTAGTCGATGGTGGTAGATAGCTGCCTGACACTGGAGCTAAAATAGTTGTTCAGTTCAGAACTAGGTAATTAGCCGGAACATTATTAGGAGAGGGATTGGAAATTGGTTGATAAAAGTTCGCTCTTCCTAATGCTCCTGGTGTGGGTACGTGACTAAACTAACGCGGTAGTAGCAAGATCGAGCGACCACTGCCTCTTTATCCCTACATCCTCGTAGCCCGGTGAAAGTGTGGGAGAAGCATAAATCGCTGGCTCCCCCGCGATTAGCTCCTGCAAACGTATTGCAGCAGGTTCGAGTTCGAGTCATATCCTTGGTTAAGCGCGCCCGCGTCGCCGCGCCGTGTCGCCAAGACGTTTCGTTCGCTTCCTTTGGGATCAGCCAGTTCGAGTTCCGCGACCCGGCCCCCGGCATTCTCTCTAATTAAGTTCGTGACCGACTCTTCCTTCCAATTGGCCTTGACTACCATCGCTTTCCGATGGCCAGGACCCCCGGCATACCACCAACTAGCTTTTCCAAGGGGTCACCGACTCCTTTCTGCATTTCATCTGTGGTCGTACTACTTCACCGAGACGTGCTTAGCACATCCATCAACAACGTCTTCGACCGTTCTTCTACTCCCTACCTCAGCGATTCTTCACTTTTCCAGGCATTTCTCAAGAGAGTCTCTACGGGACACTCTTTGTTACGCTGACACGCTCGTGCGCTCGCGCACTCGAGTATCTAGCTTTTCAACTTGACTGTTACACACACGCCTTTCATAGTAACACTACTCTTCTTTAGCTGTACGACTCACCTCCGCAATTAATGCCACCTTCTTGTCTTGTACGTATCAATGTCATTTCAACAATTCCCTCGAACTGTACAATTGATTGTGCAAATGCTAAGTCTCCAAACTTAATGTAATGTAAAGTACATCGACTTTTATTTTCCGACAAACCCACTAGGAATTGAGCAAGATCGTTATGCTTCTAGTTGAGAAGTATTCGAGTTAGTCTGGAGGTAATTTCCATTTTCAAGGAAAGTTCCTTTCAACGAGTTTGTTCGCTATCTCATTAAACAGAGTTAATCATCGGATCGTGCCGCGGTGTATGCAAGCATATGTTTGTGTGTAGGTGGTCTGCCTCGAGGAGGTAATTAGATCGTAGCGAATTTCTCTAGGAGACTCGTTAGTTACCGAACACTAAGTAATTAACGACGCATTTATCGGACTGTTCACGTCGCAGGCGTAAAAATAATTACAGAACCTCTCTGTTTTGTCATCGGGGGCCGCGTAACTGTTACTTTTCTTCGGGGAGTGGGCATGATTTGAATTTTTTATTGTCATTAGGCTTTCTTTGAGTTATGCCGACGTCACGCTCACTTTCTTTTGCGCTCTCATGTGCAATTTACTCTGAATATACCTCATAAAACGTTCATTATCTGCCATGAGACTATTTATTCTTCAGGTGTCAGGCTTTCGAGCGTTGGTACTTGTAATGGACACTTTGTTCCATTATCATATCACGATCGGAGGAGAAATTAACATAAATACACGGTGCTTGATTCAAGATCAAGGAGAGTACGCGATGGATACTCTACATTTTTCTACCACTGACTACTTGTGCTATATTATCATCCGGTGCCCACGTCACGTATTGACTCCCCCCGGTTGCTCTACCAAACTTTCTACTTCTCTCACGGTTTCCAACGCCCGTTCAATTATTCTGGCGCGATGTCCCGAATCTAAAAGTGAGAATCTCGCGGATCGGAATAATCCCTAATCAGGAACACGCAAGTCCTCGATACTACGTTCAATACTCATAGTAGACCCGATAACCCAGATTTCACCTAGACTCTACCTCTGCTCCACCAGATAGAGAGTTTCCCCTACCATTGGTTAAGAATATCTTGGGTTTGATAGCGTATGGAGAAGGTAACAAGTATAAGAAGATTGTAAATTCTCACCCTCGGCATGGATGGGCCGCAAAATGAGTGCGGCAGCGAGCACGGTGGCTGCGAGGGGGGCCCAGTTTCTGGCGGGCCTCATGTTCCCCCTTGAAGATTGAAAGCGGTTTCAAGGGATGATATGATCTAAGCCGCTTCACATTCACCAACAAAGCTTCCACCCCGAGCCAGGATTCCCGCGTTACAGTATCACGATATCAAAAAACAGTTCAAATGCGAAATGGAGAGAACGAAGACTCGGGAATGTTAAAAGAGCGACAAGGGGTTAAAGGTAAAGTAATGAGGCGCGGAGGCTACGTGGCCTACTCGACGCACCCGCAAGATTTCGTCTAACGTGCTTCAAAGATCGTCGATCTCGTTTATATAGTTGGCTGTCTTTCGGAGAAAGTCCTGGCGGCGGTAGTGCAAGAGGATGCTACCAGATAGGCTGCAGGTTCACCAAGGGGGGACGGCGAGCCGTGTCAGGAGGGGATCAAGAACCCCGTTGGAGCTTCGCCAGCAGGAGATGCGTCGTGGTTGACCCTGGTCAGGCTGTTAACTCGACTTTTTTTCACTCCTTTCTTTCCCTCGCTTTCAACCGACGCGACGGACGGCTATCCTCGTCGAACCCCCTTCTCCTACTCCTTGCATCCTTTTCTCCCACCTCCTCCCACCTCCTCCAACCTCCTCCAACCTCCTCGCCTCTTTGCCAGCAGTTACGAATCACGGATCACGCCGCGGCATAATGCTCCCATTATAACGTATTGCACCAAGCATAGCCTTGATGTCATAGTTGATGGGAGTGCGATCGCGCAGGATAATGCTTAAACGATCACCCCAGGCTTTAATACACAGCTACACCTGCCTCACCTGTCTTCAGTCACTCGGCTTGCAATCGAGTGCCCCTTTATGTCACTATCTCATCTTCTCTAGTTAAGTGTGCATATTAAATTGATTATTCGTGTAACTGAAGTTCACTCTTTCGATCGTATCGGCCGAGAAACGACCCAACCTATCCCATACTACTCTCCAGGTGGAAAGAACATTTATGCATTAGCCATTGCATTCTTGATCTTTTAATTGCCAGCAGTTACTATTCGTTATAAGGCTCCCGAATCAAAATATGGTAGGTAAAAAGGCTCTTGAGAAAAGCATCGACTACTGTGTGGATGGGTAGAGATGGGTTTGGATGGCCCTGGTGCAATCGAGCAAATCGGTGTGTAAGCCTTGGTAGACGAGCTGGCCGGTAGCACGATGATCTACTGGCTGCGATTGCATGGGAAGAACATGAATTTATTTCTCCTATTGCGCCTGCAAATTGGACCGGTCCCAGAATCTATCGGTTCCAATTAGCACGGCGCTCTCCATTCGTTAAATCGACTCTTTGAAGATTGCATCCCAACATTATCGCCACCATCGATACCATATTTTCTATTTGTATTCATTGGAACTTCAATTGACGTGGCGTATTCGATCGATCAGCCGATACATCTCCAAGATTCGCAAGAGTGGAAGGTATTCTGGTTGACGTGGAATGCAGGAATGTTGGAATATTTGAACGATTATGTTCAAATGTTGTGAATTTTTTGCTTCAACGTTGCAGCGTGTATCGCGATCTTCGCGAAATAGTACGGACACCTACCGCGCTCTCACTTATTGCTGAAAGAACGTTGCTAAATCGAGGATTTATTATTGCTCTCATGTAGCAAGAACGTAGAGTATCATCGCCCGGTCTACCGGAATTGGTAAGATGCACCGTCTATGACAACGTTGCTGTAATATGAATTATTACTCGAGATTCGAGCCAGTTCATCCGATTATCCATTGATTGACCGGTTGCGGACATTACTTTCAATCGATATCGAATCATTGGTATGGCAGTACGATCCTCAGGATTGAATCATTATTCTTAGTGGTTCGAAAACATTGAGCTTTTAATTGCCATTGATTTTGTAAGCTGAGATTCGTACTGCTTACAAAGTAGGTGGATATAGTTGACTTTCGAAAGATGAAATCGCGTCAAAAGTTCGATTCAACGCTGCTATAATTGTTGATTGCGCAGAGATTCTTAGAGAGTGGTGTGCGTCCCATACCGAATGGGATTCGCTTTATCAAAGGGATATAATAGTATGTAGTTGGTAAGCGGCGTGGCAGAAAGCATGCAATTTTCGAAATCTCATTGACGGCGCGGCGCGGCGCGGCGCACCAAGTGTGGAGTGTTGGTAGAATTGTCCGTGTCAGTGCATAGAGGATTAAGGCCAGCAAGCGTGGCAGACGCACGACAAAACCGCTCAAGACTTTCACGCTCGGCTGAGGAAGCGAAGCGTTTAAGAGGTCCATTCTTTCCCGGCATTGCGTACTTGGGCGAATTTGCATTGGCACAGAGGTTCGCACGCCAGAGGAACACACGCACCAACCCGCTTCCTACGGAACAATCGTTCAGCCAGGATTGTTTCACGGCAGGATGCTCTTCCCGGAGAAGAGTAGCGTGCAAAAACGCACCAGAGACGGCATAATAAAGAAGGAAGCTGCTGCTCACTGGTAGTACTGCCGGCCCGGTTAGGATAAGGGAAGGAGGAAGAGCAGAGTAAAGAAGCGAAGTGACTCTGGGCTCTAGGACCGCGACGTCTGCGAAGAAGGAAGAATAGTAGTCCGAGAGGTGAGTTGGTAGCGCGGTAGGAAAAAGCGAAAGTAGCAGGCATCGCAGGCCAATCGCAACCGTCCCTCTACGGCAGTCGAGTGTATTGTGCGCATCTTTGCCCCAGATAATTAATATCCGTGCTCGCTCGTTTTCCGCGCCTCGCGCCTCGCACCTCGCACCTCGCACCTCGCACCTTCCACCACCTCCCACAGCCATCGGTTGCTTCACTTCGTTCCCGCCGACTTAATTCATTAAGGATACTCGCCGATATACTACACAATTCCATTGCCATCCAATTTACTTTAACTACTCGATTCCTGCCTGTCACCCACTTTCCGTCGTTCATCCTATCAGCAAGAGACCAACAAATTCTACTAGTTTTCACCAACTTCACAATCTAATTGAAAGAGGAAGTATTGCGCACCTTGCCATAGTAAACTCCTCTTTTAAGTTTACTTCTTTACTCTCCAGACGTTGTCTCTATGCTAGTGTCGGTGAAAGAAAATCTCAGTTGAGAAAGGGATATGTCAGTCTAATGATTCGATTAAATCTCAGACTCTAACTGAACAAACACTTTTCGATCGAAGTGTTGTTACAGCTGTGAATGAAAAATGTGGGCACAAGTGCGAAGCTCTATGAATAGGACGTCTGGGAAAGTAACTAAAGCAAGGATTAATATGTCTTCGGAGCGCAAGATACGGCATTAAACATGCTCTGTCGACCGACATCCTCTCTCGGCAGCCGGAGCATTGGGAACTTGACAGTCGCCTTTCGTAATCTCTGATTTTTGCGCCCTTTTGTCTTCGCTCGGATTGATGTCGACAGATAAATCTTCTACCGGGATACATACACCGTCATGAATGTGCTCTGAAAACTTGGAAAATAGATTGTCTCGCGCTATGCACCTACACACATCACCGCCGTATATTCCTTTCCTTACTCCGCGCACCTTCCTTTAAATATCATCTCGACAAACACTCAGCACAATCACTCGATCTTTCAATCTGTTGGCAATGTTTTGTCAGTAGACTAATTCATGAAATATCATAATTGCCTCGTATCAAGTTTTTAATACTCCGAAAGTACAAGAAACCTAAATGAAGGTTAAGGTGCTCGAGTCGTCACGTGCATAAATGTCCATTTTATGGCTTCCGTTTTTACTGACTTGTGTTCTTTGCATTACGCAATGGTTTATAATAGTGACTTCGCTTGATTAGTCAAAATAATATCTTATTATGACAACGGATTACGAGATTGATATCATCAAATTACAGGTGGCTGCATAATTTGTCTACTTCAGGAAGAAGAGTAGCAGTATGCGTTTTTGCCTCGAGTAATCGGATTAGCATGGCCAAGATGAATGAGTGTATGCTGCTCATCGGACGTGTTGCTGTTATTAGTCGCCGTCTCCAGAAAGAGATACCGACGAATAACCGTCCCTGACACGGACACATATCATCGGACTCAAGGCCCCAACATTAATAGCAACTTGTTTTCCAGTCACCTGTACAGATCCAGGCTAACCCAATAAGCACCATAAATCCTTTGAAAATTGTCAAGGTGATCTTTTTACTTTTGCAATCTCTGTTGGCTATGTCATTCTGTTGGCATTCTACAAATGGAAGTGGTTGTTTTCTTAGGGGATTTGTTAATTCACGGGGGTAGAATGAAATCGAAGAGCAGGATTTACATTTAAAGAAACTCGGGAAGGTCTTCTACGGTGAACGCTGATTAATACGTTTTACCGCATGAGTGCATTTAAGTAGCGGAAAATCGGCTTTTACGCGTTGTGGTTGAGCCAGGCTTCTCATGGCACTGCCATCGAATCAATTGGCATCGAGAGAGATGATGCGCTCAGTAAAAACTTGCGGATATATCAGTAGCCACGTAATCAATTGTCTGTAATTGCGTTCTCTTCTGCTATATTGAATTCCATTAGAAGACAATTGAATGGAAGGTTTCGAAAGATTAGAGTAATTTTAATGTGTAACACACAGCTTTTAACTTAGTTCGAGGTGAACTTTTAACAGAATGGATTTGCTCAGCCATCTTGCTCAACCCACAGAGCACAAGTTAAAGTTCAAGAACTTTCCTTATCACCGGTCGTCCACGGAAGTGGCAAAGTTGGTTGATAGTCCAATTTTGCGCGGTGATGTGAGAGGACGAGGAGAGGCAGTTTAGCTTCCCCGAAGTGTTTTCATAATGGTTGGGATCGGATGATCAGGTGTACGGTGCCGATTAAAGGTTACCTGCCGGCATAATGGTCGCCTTGCAAAAGGGCTGAGCGCGCGAGTGCGCTCCGTCGATGATTTATTCAGGTCGTGATGAGAGAATCAGTTGAAAATAGCTCGATCTCCCTCTTCTTCTTCTACTTTAGCCGAAACGACTAATGCGTGCCATTATTGTTTTGCTCGAGGCGCGATCTTACCAGGAGTCTATTACGTCATTAGGTCGAACTACGCTGCGTCATCGGGAGACGCCGACTCACTAATTACATGTACATCTGGAACGTTGTACGAACGACCCGGCCAGGTCACTCAAGTTATCCGATATAAGTGTATAATCGAAGAATTGAAAAATGTTCTCTTATCATTTGGATAATATTGAGATTTGTAAGCATGCAGGGGCCCTTTTTTGCTTTAAAGGATACATACATATATGTGTACGCTATTTAATTAGACTAGACCACGCTCGGTTGAGAGTATGCTATTAATATAGCCGTGGTATCGGAGCCGATAGAGCATCTTACTGCTTTTGGGAGGTTAATGAGATTTGTGGAGAAAGGAAATTTCCCCCATACTGTTCTGACGGCACGCGGCGTGTCTTCCTCGAATAGTGCATCTCGCTCTTATCATCTTAGAGAGGTACAAAGCTAGCCACACATAACACATATAAAGTTACTATTTATCAGGCAAAGTTGTTAGGGACTTGCCGCTGAATTAAATGAGAAGTACGAAGTTGGCTTGCACCTTTACGTTTCATTGAGGCGTAAAGTGGCAATGAAGCGTGGCTCATCTAATGTCTGTTGGAACGACCATAAACTCCGCTTGAGGAATAGCATCGAGCTTTCACTGAAGATCACTCATGTAAACGCTGGCCAAATGCTACTTTCTTTTGCAACAGCAAATATTGCGTTACTGCCGACGACTTCCAATGAAGCGGGCGCCTCGGAGAGTGAGATCCATGTACGGCGCAACCAGGAAACGCAATTAAGCTGGCTTTTAAAGGCCTTGAACTTATCCGAACATTCTGATTCGGATTTGTACTATGCACGAGTAGTAAGCATGTGTAGACCTACCATATTCGATGCCAGCATAGAGTATATTATATGATTCCGTTTACATACCGAGTCATTTATGGAAAACGTATAATTTCTGTCTTATGAGATCTGAAATTTCTTTCTTTATGAGAAGCAAATGCCGGGGAATGATTGGACGGTGGACGGTGGACGGTGGACGGTGGACGGGCGCTCTCCATTAAAGAAGCTAATTGCACGAGCCGCGACTGGTGCGTAAAGTAATTAGGAAAAATGATGTACATTATTGTAAATCCTCGCTTTCTAAGGGGGAATAACGAGTCTCTTTCATGAGTATGGTATCTTAGGTAATTTGTTATATGGCTCGTCAAAAGTAGCTCGCGTAATACGTAGCTTCCAGAGGAATTCTTCGGCGCGTCCGTCTTTCGTGCTTAGTCTGATTTCGCTCAGGAAAATTGCGTGGCTCGTTACGAGGAAATAAGGAACCGTTGTCTGCGAAATAACAGTGTTTCCCTTTACACCTTTTCCTTATGTTCAACAGTAATCCGACATTTTCTTGTTTACCGACAAGTTAAGCCCAGCTCTGTGGAAATCTCGCTGGGCCGGAGTAAAGCATGTTTGCAAGAAAAGACAGACGGCCAAACAGGGATTTGGAGAGTGAACGGGAGTCAGTCATGAGGCGTCAGTGCATCGATTTTTCTTCCCGACTAACTTTTTATCGGTGCCAGCTCGTAGATGGGAAGGAAAGGTGCTAGCATAGTGGATTGCGCAGAAGGCAGTGCGCTCACTTTCTCCGATGAGGAGGCTCGCGTAGACTGATGAAGAAAGAAGATTGGGTGGAGAGAAAGCATGGGATAATTGAGTGTAAACACGGGGGGCTGGTCCGCCTAGCGGAGGCTGTTTCAGGCCGAAAGCGACAACTTTTCTCAGCTCCGTTCATCCACCTGTTCTCAGCCCGTTGACCTGTCGCGCCTGGAAAATTCACATTCGTCTTGGCGACAATTCTTCTCAGATTTGCCATCCGTCACGCGCGAACCTTCTTTACTACCGCCATTAATTCAGGGTTAGACATCGACCAAGATAGCGTCGAGGGTGAGGCAATAGTCTTACCTTCACCTTCAAACTTCCCTTCCCAGTGTCCGACAAATCGCTGAATATGCCTGAATCGTGATAGGATTCTACCTGGGTTACATCTGTGACGTCATTTGCGTCAAGGTATCTCTGGCCTGACGCAAAACTCTCCGTTCAATTCGAGAGGGTTCAATTTTCAAATTCAATTTCGCACAGTAAAAGAAAGCTAATAAAGGGGCAGGGGGGGGGGGGGGGCTGACATATGTCCGATATTTCGACGAACGAGTTACATAAAATAGCGGGAGTATACTATGACGAGACATGCTTGGTTCACTCCTGATATCTGCGGCGAGTATGTTCTGAGCATAAAGTGGCTGGGAAAGGTATCTCGAGGTATAGAAGCAGACGTTCGAGGAGGAAAGCGCCAGGTTTAATCAGTCATCGGCCCTGGTGGAGTTGGCGCGGCCGCGGCCGCGGCGTCCAGGCTTCGCTGGATGGGTTTCATAATCGTGAATTCTGTACGGGGGTGGTAGCTGGTGCTCCCTGTGGCTGGTGTGGCTTGTGTGGGTGCCGTTGGCTGCCGAGAGGGGTCGAAGTTTCGTAGGCGTGGCGTGTCGGGGGTGGAGGGCGTGGCCAGGGCAGATCAATAAAGGCAGCTTGGGAGGTAGGAGGGTGCGAGAGGGTGCAGAATCGGCGATGAGGGGAGTGTAAGAGGCCCTCGAAAAGAGAGCGTACGCGGGAGGAGAGAAAGGGTTCTCGGCGGCGAGTGCATGGACTCTGCCAAACCACATCGATCCCACCACCTACGCATTCCTCCCTTTTTCTACCCACTCTTGCCCACCCTTTCTCTGTCTGCCTCTGCACGTCGAGCTCACCCCTCGACGCCGCGCCGGATCTGCCTGCATCGCTCCACGGCCTTCGAACTTTCCAGGAGATTTCATTGAAAGAACACTCGCTTGTTCTCACCCTCCCGCCCCAAACGAACTAACATTTCTCTACTGAGAGATATGCTTTTCGTTGTATTGCGAGTATCACTATTTGAGAGTGTGATAACTAATGGGGCCATCGCCAGGTGCAGTCTGAAAAGATTAGCGTGACATTTCGGAGAAGGTGGGAGGAAGCACAATGTTAAACGAGCCTGGGTTTACTTGTTCAACCGGACCAACCACATCTCTCCTTAATATGCAATGTGCCACTATGTATAATCAGTGTATCGGAGATGATCCTAATTTTATCAAAGGTCCAAATATATTACACGTGAATGGTCTGCATGCCCCACACACACTATCGTGGGAGCTGCATTCACTCATCCAAAATTAATGTTCCACCCCGCTTCCTAAATTATTTCCCCGAGCTCGTGAATCTTGGCTAAAGCACAAATATAACTGTATGTGTGGCTGTGCCTTCCAGCGCTTTTATGTGGGTTTTTAAAAATCTCGCTTACTCATTCCAGAGTGCTTCAATGGTAATTTGACTTTTTTACTTGCTTGCTTTTCTGTCGCAATTATTGCAATGTTTCAATAATGAATCATAAATGTAAGAAGCAGTAATCACAAATATAGTAATATTGGTGCTGTTTGGTAAGTCTGCCCTGCCTTTAAGACGGTCGAGGAGTACGAAATCGATATTACCTGCGTCAACCACTAACCCAAGGTATTCGCTCGCGTCTGTAAAAGACTTATCCGGCAACCCATCTAGGTAACACGTATGTAAGTGAGATTCATGAAAGAATTGATGCCACTTTAGATTCGCCACGGGCCTCGAGAGAAATCCACTCGGCAAAATCCGCTATTTGTATTCTTTTCCGGCTGACTGCGAGTCCTGGATCTCCTTGACGTTTTCGTTCCAGTATTGTTCGGCTACTAAAGATTTATTTAAAGAATTAAAAGACTTAAAAGAATTATTCCAATAATCGGGTGAATAAAAAAGGAAGATAATTACTGGAGCAAGATTAGAAAGATTAACAAGTAGGTAATTGAAGTTGTTGATCCGAAATAGTTCAAGGTTTACGAAACAGTGAAGAGAGGTGGGAGAAGAGTATCGAAGGGTGGCATTTTCCAGGTCGATTTTATATTTATAAAGCATCGCTATAGTAAACAGTGTGCAGTGTCTCGAGGGGGTTACGGATGCACGCATGTGTCATGTGGATCTAGATGACCGTGGCCTGGCTGACATCGATTTCCGTTGGCCTTAAAAGGGCACATTTCACTCAAGAATATCACGATCCTCACCTCCCAATTGATCTTGCTCTCCTTCTTCGCCTATTGTTTCATGGAATTCGTTACGTCTTTTCTTCGAGCTTAAAGACGCTCGGCGAGTGCCAGCCTAGATATCATAACCTCGTTGCTTGCCGTGCTTACTTACCAGCTTTAACCTTCCAAGCCCCGTGCAGTCCCTTTAAGTCTCTTGTTCTATTTTCAAGAAGACAACTATACTAGTTGAATTGCCCATCGATGAATCTCTTATGTAAATCACGAATGGAAACAATTCCTATCAGTTTCAATCGATATTTTCTGTTGTTTGGACGCGGCTTGATTACCCAAGAGCGACCAACATCACTTCCCATCCAGCGCAATAGCCGGAAAAATGAATCGGCCGTGGCGAGCGGAGCTGCTCGCGACGCCAGATAAAAATCTTCCTAGGTGCGCAAATGAGAAGGCCCGATTACTTCGCTGAAGACGATACGGTCTTAATTAGTGAAACTCGCCGGTGTAGATCTCAGTTTCATTAGCGCACTGCCAGATCTAATTGCACGCCGTGCTAGAAAGGACGCGCGAGGACGACCTTGGCCTTTCTTACCTGCCTTATTAACAATCTTGTTGTACCTAGCAAGACCACCTGCGCTCTCCTTGCGTAAATTTTATATTGTTTATCGTACGAAAATCTCATGTAATGTCAGTCTCAGAACTACTCTCGTCAATTTTGGCACTTTGCCATTAATTAATTACAGCCCTGCAAGAGTTGCGCCTGGCAAGTTATCCAATACTAATTAACTTTGTATCAATTTCCATGCAATTATGTTCCCGCGCAACTCTTTGCCTGGCAACTTTCCCCTGCCCCATCACTTGTACTGTGACCCGACTATGTACGGTATGTGTGTGTGTGTCTGTGTGTGCTATGCACACATAATGGTAGCGAGGAGAGCAAGAGAATTGGCTGCTTGTTAATTAAAGAGAATTATTGTTCGGAATAAGCGGAACAAAAGAGTGGTCCGGGCGCTGTTTGAGGAGGGAGGGTGAAGGGGTCTGAACGACGAGAGATTTTGCTCGCACCAGTTGAAATCCCCGGGTAACACGAGCGATACGGGCTGCCCTCTCATCGAGGAAGCTCATTGTATCATATTCCAATGGAATTCTCTGGCACAAAAAGCCTACATTACGCAGTCGCGTGTAGAAGATAATGCACAAAGCTTAATAGTACTACTAGTCGTGAAATCGGAGCATCGTATCAGTACAGTCTACTTCTTCCTTATCTTCGTGTTTCGCTGGCAAGTAATCGCTTAATAATAAAGGACCGTCATACTCTAGGAATTGACGATTATTGCACAAACCGATTGTACAATAGATATTCAAAGAGATTTGGATAGCAGGTCAGCAAAGGATGGATAATAGTGGGGATCGGAACGTCTTAATCGACGTGACTTTCACGTGGGTGTACATACATTAAAATCGAACGAGCTCCCAGCGAGCACTTGGCCAACATTGCAGCACCAGTCTAATCAGGCCTTTCCGCACTATGCCTCACACTCCGACGATTATTTAACACACGATTATACATTAGTAATGCAGGATTCACTGCGCCCAACAGTGCACAATGAAATCATACGTTCTTCCAACCAAGTTCGCTGCACAAAACAATGGCCAACCACACTCTTCCGTGATCGGACATCGATGTAATCACACAACAGAAGTACTCTTGTGTCTCCAATAGTTATTGCAAAATTTGACATCGTGTCCTCGCAGGTCACTAATCTTCCCCAACAAGTCTTTATTCTTATTGTATTATATTTCGGATCGAGAGCTGCAGTGGCCAGGCTGTAAAAAAGCCTTGGTCAAGTTGCCGATACGTTGGTTACACCGGATTTATCAAGTATGTAATGGTTTTGGAAGTGGAGCAATTGGAGACGAGACAACAATCCATCATAAAATCTATCATCTGGGTGTACGGCCGGAGGGCAGTGGCGGTGGTGGTTGGCGAGTTAATACGTACCTGCCACGGCCAGGATGTGCCGCGTTCCCTTTCGCCAAACGAGAATGGATTATTGTTCCGGCCTAGTCCCCATGCCGGCCTGCACGACAGGGGTCCTGGCCCACCCGCCACTCCTGCTTTTGCTTCTGCTTCTGCTTCTGCTTCTGCTTTTGCTTTTTCTCCCCCTTCCACCACCTACGCCTTCTCCCTTCTACCCTCTCGGCCCACCCGTCCATGACAGCGTACCTAATATAATATTCGAGGCAATTACACTGTTTGCCGATCAAACAGAGGGCTCCCTCCAGTTGTACTCGCGCTCCTCCATCACTCTCTCTCTCTCTCTCTCTCTTTGTCTTCCTTCCACTTTGCTCTTATTTCTCCTTCAGCGAACGAGTTACCCCCCGCAGAATCGGAAGGAGGGTGTTGGGAATCGCGCGAATCTCGTGCACTACGAGATATGTCTCTGCTTCCTGGATTCTCTTAGTCTCCAGTGTATATCTAGACTGAAAGGATTCCCTCCATCCAGCTTTGACAAGAACTCGTTGGATCAACTGTTCCACAGGGTTGACATTTAGTTTTAGGACACGTGTCCTTGGGATGGCTCAAATTGAAGGAAGGACTGCTCGTCTTTCCATTATAGTACGTCGGCCAACAGAACTCGTGTCACTCCTTTTGCTGCGGTTGGGTTATTACGAAGTAGGCGTCACTGGCGAAAGTGATTTCGCGGAGCGTTGTTTGTGACCCGGCAACAGAACTCTTTCTCTCACGTATCGTTTGCATTCGATTTGCATTGTTTCATTTCAAGCGAATTGAAATTTTCAGCGAAAGTGCGGCAGTCTGCTCGGAATAAGAAAAAGCGACGAACTAGGAAACGAAATACCTGAATTCTTTTTCGGTTGTCACTGGAAAGGCGGAGGAACTCTCGTTTGTAGGACGCGTTCTGTTTCTATTTCGACATCATTTTTATTAGTAATTTAAATGAAATTTAAATGTAATCTAATTGTTCCAATTTATTTATTACTCGAATCATTAATTACTTGTTGCGCATTGCTATGGTGTGAAGTGGTTTGGTTGGTGCAGGCCGTTTCTCTAATGTATCAGCCTTTAATTACGCCTAGACAGTTCTGGTCCACAGGATTGCGCGATTTGTGTTCTCCGGCGCGGCGTCTCCGTTGCGACTCTTGCCTCATCCAGTTCCCATAAAGTGAGTTCCCTCTTTGTCTCTAGCGCTGGTACATAGAGTGGGCCGAAGATACGTACATACGTATGAGCATTCGATGCCTCGATCCTCGAGGTTGTTGCATCTACCAGGAGCCGAATGCCTCGCAAGCGCAATTGTCCTCCTCCCCCCAGCCAATTACGCATTCCTCTGTCACGTTTCACTAATCTTTCACTTGACAATTTACCAGAGCGCTCTGCTCAATTCTCAATTGAGTTTTGGAAAGTTCAATACCAATTAGACATAGTCATACTCGATGGAGTGATTCTGATGTCGATAATTTCGGTTCGTAACACAAGTTGCTTTCCGTAATCTTGCAGGGTCGCTCGGTGCAAATCAGCCGGTATTCCGCAACAAGTCTCCCGATGCAAAACTCGTAGCATGTATATCATACGATAATCCCGTTAGTGAGGATGAGTGAAGGGTTTTTCTTCAGTGGCATAACCGATGTCATTAGTTCTGCGGTTGAGCGGTGTGGTGGTGCTCTTTCGCACACTGTATTAGGTTTTATCGCTCTCGACGGCCAAGAAGTGAAAACTTATGTCCCGTAACGGCACGCGGTGCGCGGCACGCGGTGCGCCACCGTGGAATATTGTTTTCAAGGCGGAACAAGATTATTTCGGGTGATTCTTTCTTGGAGGCTAACAAGATTTCGCGGCAGATTTGCGGCTGTTGATCGGCAAGGCCGGGATATCGGTGAACTCTTCGTATTAGATATTCCAGTCGTGGGCGTTCCTAGCTGATCGATTCCTTTCTTCCACGTACCTTGTAGCCGGCTCCCGTCAAACTCGCTCTCGCCCGCTCTCTCCCTCTCTCTCTCTCTAACTCTCGCCCTTTACTCTTCCCTCTTGCCCTCTCTTTCGAGTTTCTTTCATCAACCGATTGCTGGCTTGAAACGTGACTCGAGCACTGCGCACGTACGCGTCCGCACAATTACGTGACAGAAGGGGGACAGAGGGATTGGGGGGAATGGGTTGGAGTACGGGTACGGGTACGGGTACGGGTACGGCATGGGGTCCACACTCGGTACACGAAAATGGGCCATTGCGTGCCCCCTCGCTTTACCATCTCTCCTTCTTGAGCGTGCGCGAATCATTTCCCTCGCGGACAAAAAAATGGCAACAAAACGCGGAGATTGCGAGGCAGCTCGTTAACAGGCACACGACGTTCCAGCGAGGTGCTGCTGCTGATAAATTAAGGAAGTTAACTGACTAATTGGCACGCGCGCGACGCTTCTTCCCATGCTCCTTCCCTTTGACTCAATCCCTTACTCTCTCACTCTCGTTTTGTCTGTCTGCGGCTGCGGTCTACCCTCGTTGACTAGTGCAACAAAGTAATTGGTACAAGTGTAGACAAGCGTCTACATGAGCGATTTGAATTAGCATTTGTCGATTACCTGCTGGTCACACAATTAAGGGGTGAATTTTAACAAATGGCAAGGCTAATGATGTAAATTTATTATCGCGACGTCCGATCTCATTAGGCGGCAGCTTTTTATGGCTATGTCCGTGATTATGCGGAATGTGAGTGCGCGCAGACCGTGCAATTTAGCCCGTAGGCCCAAACAGCGTGTGTAATTTACCGAAAATTTACGTAACCTAAGATTCGAATCAGTTTTCTGGTATGATCTGCTTCCCATAGCTGGCAGATAAGCAGCCGCTTGACCCCCAGCAGGATTTCGGTGGTAAAAAGCGAAGAGCGTAATTACAGAAGCTGACAACAAAGCCTCACTTTATTCCTCAGTGCCGGAATTATAAATTAAAGACAGTATTCATAAAAACGAATGTATGCACATTTAATCGTATTGGATAAAGTTTTAAAGACCTCCTTCCTTGGCTATCGTCAACAAATAATGCTGTCGAAAGCTCGAGTTAACTGCAAATAGGGAAAAATTGAGAATTTCCATTGCAAACGTCTGTCTATCCTTATCCGTCGGCATGGCGTGAATATTTACATTAAATTTGCTGTTGGCTGTCCTTCCCCGAGCCCTTTGGGAATCGCATTTGAATAATGGTACTGGCTATATTCCTATATTCCTGGCGAGATTACCGCACTATGCGCTCCCTCGATGAATATTCCGCATTAAATGCTTCAGCATAATTTCAAAGAACGCGCCACCATAAAATAGATTTTTCTTTATCCCCATTCTACCATAAAATTTATTTCTATTAAGCCTGTGCTTCGGGCAAAAGATAGAAATATCTTGATCTATCTTGTAGAATATTGATGTCGGAGTTGTAAGAGTCATTGTTGCAAAACTCAATATCTCAGTCACTAGAATTCACTCTCTAACGCACTTTGAAGAAGAAGAACTATGTAGAGTGGGACGAACGGCGTCATTCTCGTGGCGAGCATTCGCGTGTAACGTGATTTTGATTCAAAGGTATAGATAGAGGAGAAGAGATGCATATACACTGTACACATACTTAGAGAGAAGAGAGTTCGCATCCTTATCCCGTTCTCACGTTATGAATCTCGAATCCTCACGGATCGTGACTGCCGATCCCAAGTCGTTTGAGATCGACAAAAAGTGGAGCTGTCAGATGAATCAAGCAGCATCCCCTTCACGGATCGAGCGAAGATCGCTCACATCGAGAGGATCGGTGCGTCTCGGATACGAGCTGCAACTACAACTGACTACTGATCATTACATCAGAGAGAAAAAGATGGAGAGAATGGGATTTATTGCCTATTGAGGCTTGAATTAATTTTCAGGCCCTCGTACCACCAGAGCAATCTCACAGTCTTTAGCAAATCTATCAATCTCTTAAAATGCAGATGTTTAAAGTTTGAGGCGTGATGAACCAGCAAAATAAATAGTGAGCGAAAGGAGAAATTTTGCGTGAAATATGCAAAGACAAGATCGGGTAGTTTGGGAGTCGGTGGATCGATGTGCCTGTCTGTGAATTCACGTGCCGAGCGGGAGCTCGCCGGCAAGCTCACGTGATAAATCATACACGTTGAGCCTGCCGCAAAGTTCGTCCCTGCATCTCACGCCATGGAGACTCTGACGTCAAACTAATTATACAATTTACTGTTCTGCTCGAATGTCAGAGACAGTTAGAACGAAACATTTCATCGTTGGACGAGAATCGGCAGGACTTGGAATTCCTCCGGATTCGAGCGACAACAACAAAGAAAGACCACAACAGAATTCCGCTTGCAGATCAACGAATTAAGTAACTGCTAGCCAGTCAGCCTGTCCACCAGACTTTCTTCTTCCTATCGAAACCTGTTCCTTCGTGCGCTATTATCGGCGTTCATTGCCGATGGATTTAATGTTTATTACAGTCCAATCAAGCGACCGTCCCCTGCATTTGCGTCGTAAACCTCGGAGAGTGAACGAGGAAGAGGTGTTTATGCGCGCTTTCGGTGATAAAGTCCGGCCAATACTTCATTTTGTAAGCTGGTTATAGTCTCTGTCCATTAATCCTTGAGAGTATCGTACAATATTTTACATTGTACTTCTTCTAGAATTTCTGCGGAATTTATTTGGGAATAACCTAGTAAAGAACTTTAGCAATAGTCGTTGGAAGGTTGACAGTTTGTTTTTGATACTAAGGAAGATGGTGCTTCGCCGTTGCATGCTCGTCGCTTTAGGGAAACTTCAATGAAAGCCCTTACAGCGTTATCGACCCCACCAGCCATTACCGGAAATTTCAACGAATACATGGTCGGCCGAACGAAATTTCCAATGAAATCTCCGCTCACTTTGCCCCACCAATACAAAAAGGTCTATCTACATCTTGAAAAAGGATCGCCTGCTGCGGTTTGAACATCACTGATGCATCACTAAATTGCCTGCACGAAAGAAATAGGTCGATCTACTGATAGCAAAGCGATTCTTCATCTCCCACGTGGGTTGAGAAATTTTAGATTGCAAAAGGAATGGAAAGTGGTAGGTTTAAAGAAGACTAAACCTAGAAAGTAGGTTTGTTAAAAACAATGGGGGTAGTAAGCTTTTTACAGAGTTCCAAGGCAAACCAAGGAATCTCGGTAGATTAGGAAACAGGCCACGGCAAATATTTCTCTTGCCCGAGTCCCAGGAAATTTCTAATTGGACGAGCAATCAAGGCGAGAAGAACAGACACACGGACCAAGAGGTATACAAGCACCGAGTATTGGGGAGATTTGGAGCAATTCTCAGTTTTGGAGACTTGAGACTGGAAGGATGTCCAATCGAGAGAAAGAGAGAGAGATGCGAGATGCGAGATAGGTATTAATTAATTAGTTGGACGAAATAGCCATATTTGGCGACAGGATCAGGTCTGGATTAACCTGCTTCTCGAGGCAAAGTCCATCGACATTTGCGTCGCCGGTAATTCATGTCGTCCCGAAAATAATCCGTCACGCGATCTGGGTGACCTCGGCTTGCCCGAAATCCGATTATAGTAGATTGGCATCGCCCTGCGCGAAAGGCAACACATCGTGGCCGCTGGCCGCGTTCGCTGTCGCGTGCACCCAAGGGTCACTCGACCCTGGAGCCCCCAAAATCTACATCTACCACCTACTCCACAACATTAAAGAGTTCCACTTCTTCCCGGCTCAATTTTCTTCTACAACTTGATAACGAGCTGCAGCCAATCTACCTTCCAACAATAATCTTTCTTTTCCATGTAGAATCTAAGACTTCCTGATCGATATACATATTAGCGATCTAATTGTTTTCTCGGGGCAAGTTTTGAGGGGCACCGTCGTCGTTATTGATCGACTGCGCCCTCTAAATAGCAATAATTGTGGTAAAACAGTGGAGTTCGCTCCTTCGTGGCACGTGTAGTTCTAGTGAAGTCTCGTGCAATTCCTTGGGGACAAGATGAGTTGGAGTGAGAGAATGTTTCGCTTTCCAGGGCGGCATTCCGAAGGAACAGAAGAATGAAAGAAAGGAAGGAAGGAAGGAAGGAAGGAAGGCAAGCAGGCAGGCCGGCAGGAAGGAAAACAGAGAGGGAGAGAAAGAGAGAGAGAGAGAGAGAGCAAGCAGGCAGGAGGAAGCGAGAGTCGCACAGGTGAGGCTGATATCGACCTGGCGCCAGAAATACCGTGCAGCATCGACCGCGTCCGTTCTACCTGGCGTGCCTCCCCTGCCCTCTACCCCGGGCCCCGGGAGCCCTGCCAGCCCAGAGGAGCTCGACAATCGAGGTTCGGAAGAGAGAAGCGCGAACCACCGCGTCCAGGAAGAGAGGAGAGAAGAGGGGCGAGGCGAGGCGAGGCTAGGTGCGGCGCGGCGCGGTGTGGCGAGGTGAGGTGAGGGTGGTTCGGCGCGGCGCGGCGAGGGTGAGAGCCGGGGGTTGAGCGGCCGATGGTAGCGCAGGGGTGGCGCGGGGGTAGCGGCTAGTTTGAACGATGGTGGAGGGTTGAGGGGCTGACGCACGGTCACACCACCGCCAATCCCTGGATCCTGGAAACCGCGGCTGCGCTTAGTCTCGTGCCTTCCTCCTCGGCTGCGAGATCGTCGGCTGGCGTCGCGACGCGTCGCACCGGGAAGAGGGCACCGCGACGCACGGTGGCGGGGAGGACTTCGAGGGCAGACGTTCCAAAGCCACCCCGACGGAGAGACACGCCGAGACGCCCCTGCCATCGGGAGCCCTTCGGTCTCAGTAAGTAGACTATCCTCGATCGCTCTTTCTCCTTTATTCCATCCTTGTAACCAGCCACCTATTCTACTCGTTCTCCCTCTTCTAGTTTCCTCATCTCCTTTTATACTACTTGTACTCTTCCCTTACAGCCTCTATCCTAGGCCTTTTCTTCGACCAAGCATTGGACGGGATCACATTTGGTATAGTTTTGCAAGATTTGTTTTATGCACGTGAAAGAATAGGGAAGGCGGGGGGGAAAGAGAGAAAGAGAGAGAGAGAAAGAGAGGGCCATACGTGGGGAGCCTGGTGGTGCAGCTTAGATAGCTCACGTCGAAAGGGTTGCCGGGTGGTTGTTGAAGGTATTGATCGAAAAACTCTTTTATCGGTATCTCCCATCATAAGGTGTCAATGCAATTATTGTTCGAAAGACAAAGGAGATTTCTTCCTCGTGTTACTGCAAAAACTTTGAGTATCACTCAACTGCGTGTCATTTGATCGGGGAGGACTTTCTGTCTGGATGATTATATTGAATTGAAAGACTTAGTTAACGGTGGGGCATGTCGTTATTGTTAAACGAAACCGTGGAACGACAAGTAATACGTGGTAAACTATATTTGACTGCAGTGAGGAATAAAAAGTGGCTTGGGAAGGGATGCAGATGTGTGTTGGCAACTCCTCTTCAAGAATGAGCTATAGAGGGTAGAGATCGTTATATATAGACCGATGATGACTAAATACAAATAGTACACCGATGAGCAGTGCATAGGATAATAGAAAGCTTAAAAAATGGTATCGGTCTTGAAAAATCTAGTTGGATATAGCCATAGCCTGACTGCTATGTACTTGTGCTATCGCTGCGATGTAGTGCAGGATAAACTGCAAGCTTAGAATTATCATTGCTATGATAGGGGAATAGAAACGAAAGGTTGCAATTCTCGTTTGGGATGGGGAGGTAAAGATTTGCTTTGAAAGGTTGAAGAAAGAAAGTTGGAATGTTGTAGGAGGGTTTGGTGAGAATGAGTGAGATGACAAAAGTGGGTTGTTGTAGGTTCGGTTGTAGATTCGGTTGAAAAGGTGGAGGGCCCGGGGACGCAAGGAGCGAAGGAGTCGGTGAACGACTCGAAGGCCGAGGAAGGAACGGACGTGGCATCAACGCTGAGCGGATTCCTCGCGGGAGTTCCGGGTTTGGCGGCGGGTCCCCAACGCCTCGCCAATTCCCTCCGGCAGAAGTTTGCCACCAATTCTGGTGAGTAGACACACGACATTTTCCTTCGAATCTCCGGCTTTCCCCTCGGCGGGCGTCCCGAGTACCGAGTACCGAGTCCCAAGTCGCGACCCACCCGCGCCCTTCTACACGAAGGCTAGGCTCGTTACCATCGTTGACGAAGTTATGCTCTCCCCTCTGCGTAGATCAGTCACCGTAATTAATAAACGAGGGTGGCGACAAGCCTCGACGAGCGTCCGAAGGGATGTTAGCTCATGTGGGCACAGGTGTCGCATAAGCAATCGTTGACATGGCATGTGTAACGTCCGTATAGTTTACCGGCTTATAGCTTAACTGGCCGTATACGTGTACTCTGGTTTGAGCTACGTTTTTCGTTGAGAAGTCACTTGTAACAAAATTAGCATTTCCTCTTAGGCTTCGTGTCAAATATCTGCCAGCGCTTGACTTTGGTGGTAGACTGAAAGTTGGGAACCAATTAGGAAGTAAGGGGCTCAGTGGGACTGGTGAAGCGCACCACTTTATCGTCGTCATGTCGAGCTTTAGCCTTGCTTGTACGAGAGGAGAGAACCCTTTGTTTTTATCTGGCGTAACTTGATGCGCGACACCAGCGAGCCAGCCAGCCAGCCAGCCAACCAGCCAGCCAGCCAGTTCTAGCTAGCTAGGTAGCGATCGTGCCGTCTTATCGAGGGGGAGCCTCCACCCGGTGTCATGTTCGGTTTCATACCCATCAAGAGCTATCGAGACAGCAACAACCCAGCCGGTTGTTGACAGGCAGGGTGAAGGCCTTCATCAAATGAAGACGAACTTGTCGACATGGTGGAGGATGGCGAGAGGTCGAGTTCGGGGTTGGAAGAATTCGAAGCGGTATGTGCATAACAGGCCGGGTCAGGGCTCCCCTTTTTTCCTCTCTTTCCAAGCATTGGAGTGGACTTGGCAATTGTAACGTTATCAAAGCTGATTGGACCGAGAGAGAGAGAGAGAGAGAACGGAGTAACGTGGCGTTGAGAAAGTTGAGAGACTGAGAGGCGTGTTTCGCGTTATGAGGAGATCTCGGGAGCTAACCGTGCCAACTCGGTGATCTGTTGTAGGTTATCCCCGGCCCGGCCTGATGCGCGTCGTCCCAATCGCGACGATCTCTTCGCCCCGCTTCCACCCAAGGTCGCACCAACTGATCGCGTTTAGTTCGGCTTGCTAAACCTTGGCAGCGACGATCCTGACACTCTTAAGGCCAGCGACACATTAGGATCATCATGGCATCGATACCGATATTAAACATGGAGTCGCTCGGCAAGTTCAAAGAGGTTATCTGGAACAAGCTGCAGGAGCCGAAAGCCCAGCGCAAGCTCGTCCTGGTCATCGTCTCGATAGCTCTTCTACTGGACAACATGCTCTACATGGTGATTGTGCCGATTATACCCGATTACCTCAAATATATCGGTGCATTTGCGATTGAGGAGGAGACCAATGCAACAAGAGCACCGGGCCATCATGGCCAGGACTCGGCGACGGGTGTGCTATTTGCCTCGAAAGCTATCGTCCAGCTGATGGTGAACCCGTTCTCCGGCGCGCTGATAGACAGGATTGGCTATGATCTACCGATGATGATAGGGCTCAGCATTATGTTCCTCTCAACGGCGGTCTTCGCTTGTGGAAAGAGCTACGGTGTTCTCTTCTTCGCTCGGAGCCTCCAGGGTGTCGGATCTGCATTTGCGGACACGTCCGGCCTGGCAATGATTGCTGATCGTTTCACCGAGGAATCCGAACGCTCGAAAGCTCTTGGGATCGCTTTGGCCTTTATTAGTTTTGGATGTCTGGTAGCGCCGCCGTTTGGCGGTGCCCTTTATCAATTCGCCGGCAAAGAAGTCCCGTTCCTCATTCTGGCATTCATCAGTCTTGCCGATGGTTTTATGCTGCTACTGGTTATGAAACCGTTGAAGGAACAATTAAAGGAAAGTCGTCGGGAGCACACACCGAGCATCCCGATCTGGCGATTACTCATGGATCCGTACATCGCGGTTTGCGCTGGCGCTCTCATGATGTCGAACGTCGCCCTGGCCTTCCTCGAGCCGACCATCTCCTTGTGGATGGAAGATGAAAACATAACGCGAGATAACTGGAAAATGGGTATGATCTGGCTGCCAGCCTTCTTCCCCCACGTAATTGGTGTGATGATCACTGTCAAGATGGCCAAGCAGTATCCGCAGCATCAGTGGCTGATGGCCGCTGGTGGACTCGCGCTCGAAGGTTTATGCTGCTTCATCATACCATTCTGCAATTCGTACAAGGGCCTGATGATTCCTATCTGTGGGATTTGTTTCGGTATAGCCTTGATCGACACTGCTCTACTGCCGACACTGGGCTATCTGGTGGACGTGAGATATGTCTCGGTATACGGGAGTATCTACGCTATAGCCGACATCTCGTATAGTGTCGCTTACGCAGTAGGGCCTATTATTGCCGGGGGTGTCGTCGAAGCGATCGGGTTCACGGCCCTCAATGTCGGCATAGCATTCTCGAACCTCCTCTACGCACCTGTCCTCTATTATCTAAGGCATATCTACGACTTCAAGCCCTTCCAAGACGAAGCGAACATTCTCATGGAGGATCCGCCTGCCAAAGAATACCAAACGTACGTACTGCAGGAGCAAAGGCCGATCTCGGGCGATGTTGGTAATCATCTGAACCAAACGCGTATGGAGACCAATCTTGATCAGGGCTACGATCAGAATTATCAGAGCGGACAGAGTTACGATCAAGGTGGATATTCGCAGAATATTAATGCCCCCGGATACAACCAGGCCGGAGGGTACGAGCAACAACCAATGTACGAGCAGCCGGCCAATTACAGCCAGCAGCACCAGCAACCGCAGCAGCACCAGCAGCAGCAGCCACAGCCGCAGCAACAGCCGATGTCGGGCTATGGCCAGCAAAGAGCGTATGCTCAGGAAGCGCAGGGAGGTCAGGGAGGTCAGGGAGGTCAGGGAGGTCAGGGAGGTGATGCCAACCCCTTCAGACGTCCCGAAGCCGATCAAAGATCCAGCGGAGATAGCAACCCGTTTAGACAAGGAATGTACTAAAATGAACTTCCGAACTTGAATCCCGTGATATTTATGATCGCCCTAAACCAATCGCCAGACATCCTTTGAACCTAAAAACCGCAAACTGGCTCGGGCGATCTTAATATCCAAGAATAGTCTTCGAGACATGCTTCCAGTAATCAGAGGAACGCGATATCGCGTGTCATAGGCAAATCGGCGGCACTTTCGGAATCACAATCATCGAGACGTTCCATCTCCCCTTCGGTGATTGTCAGTGGCATCGATAATGTATACGCATTGTGATTATAAGTTATCGAAGGAGGAGATAAACGACTTCCAAGACGATTATTTTCAAGTTCTACGGATTCCTTGTGTGAGAGTATGTCGTGAAGCTATGTAATCAGTTCCAGCGACGGTCTTGGGATCAGTTCAAGTGGTAGTGCGGAAGGATCAGATTTTTGGACGGTCCTACGAACTTGTGACATTCGATTGATCATCGCTACTTAAGTTAAGGGAAATTCAAGAATGAGGATATATCACGCATCAACTCTGGGACAATGAGGTACAAAAAGTATATTCAGTAAGTATTTCACCAGGTGGGCCAAGTACGCTAGCCAACAATAGCAATGTCGAGTCAAGAGTCCCAAAAATCGGAGTTAGAAGAGTTTGAAAATTTCGTAGTCAGTGTATCGCCAAGTAATGTACGCCGTGTCACAGAGATCGTCAGCCGTGTTAGCGCGTCTAGAGCATTACATCGAATCGAAAAGTGAAGTCTGCAGCCCTCTAGATCTTCCGATTTACATCGAGATCACAAGGCAAGCGGTACTTCAACGTAATTAAACTACGATTAAAATTGAAAAGAAACATCGGAGAATATTAACACCGAAGAATCTCGGATTAAAGTCTTTAAAGTATCGGAGGAGTAAAATTATCCGCGACAAAGGCTTCCATTCAGCAAGGACCTGCGTGCGCGGATTGCCACTGGCAACTTTTCTGTTTTTATCCATTTCTTTTCCAAGCGTTTCATTGCTGAACCAAAATATCACATCATATCACTAATTAAGGCGTCAAAACTCTAGCTGCTAAGGCTTATACTGTAGGTGATTGTATAGAAATCTACGGCCAACGGATCATTTATTTCCCGGTCGTAGTTCGATATCAAGCTCGATATTGGCAAAGTATTCTCACTCTTGAGGACAATTCAACCCAGACAATGTTCCGCTATCATCTTATCAATTTAACAGAAAGTTAAAAAAATGATTAGGTCTTGCAGTACTTTGCCAGTATTCGCGAGCAATATTAGATAGTCGTACTCCAAGCCGGATACGTCGGAATAAATACATATCTGTATTTTTATGCGCTTACATTTCTATCTAGGAGAGCATTCCGTTCGGGTCTTTGTAACTTGGTTCATCACACAATGAGAATTCGACAATATTTGATTTGTAGTCACACCATTCTAATACTATATGTACATACACCTGTTAGGCATTATATGACGTGCCAGTGACTCGTACGTAAAGCTTTATGAGTCTTTCTTAAGCCAACTTACAACTTTGTCACACAGCTCGCAGCCTGAACGTTCTTTCACAATAATTTCTCACTTATTCGAGAAATTTTATCCCAATGAAATGTGACTTCGTTTCCTCGTTGTGATAGATGTTCCATCGTCAACCCTCGAGCTTTTAGTAATAAACTCTACATTCAGTACAAATGGATATAAGCTTTCCGCCTTTAAATATTGGTGTCAGTATAGTGTAAATGAATCTTACGAATTATACTTTGAAAGTTCCCTGTTATGAAACCTATCTAAAACGTCTCTCGATCGAGTGGACGCGCTTTCGAGACGCGCGTTACTATCTCATTAGCAGAAGTACGGTTAACGCAAGTACGATGGAAGGCCGCGACAATGACATCAGGAAATGATTTGTCCTGGCCTTGAGAATCGCCGCGAGTGCTTTGAGTTGACAGTGCCTGAACTTACAAGTTTCTAACCCTCCCGTTAGCGTCGTCGTCGTCGTCGAGACGCTCGTAGTGTATGTATCGCGAATGTACCTTCGTCCCGACCTAAAACTGTATGTATACCCCGCGAGACAGAGAGAAAGAGAGAAAGAAAGAGAGAGAGAGAGAGAGAGAGAAAGCTAGGACAGAGTAAAGCAAATGTTAGATAAACACTCTCCACTAGACATATCTATACGTACATATACTACATACGGGTAGTCGATCAGTACACTTTTTCATAGTTGTCGGATACAGGACGATGTGTCTATCCAACTGGTATCTCATTTCTGTGAGCTGGCCTCGAGGAATCGATCTCACAAGGAAACTATCAGGCCTGCTATACCGAAATTTCCCTCGATCTTTTCTATTTATTTCGGCAGAGTATTATGTAACACTGGTATAGAGTTTTGCGTGTACAAGCAAGCAATGCTTCAAGATCAAAAAGTGATCACGGTTGCAATTCCGGCCTAGAATTCCTTGCTTCACGGACGTCAACCTAACTCCTGTCGCTCTTTCTTTGCCACGAATTCCCAATCCAGTCTTGCACGCAAAATTCCGCATAACTATTACGTATCAGCCCAGCTGACATATCCCACGAGATGAAAGATCTCGGCATCGCAAGCCTCCGAGATTCCCCGGTAGCATCGACACATTGTATCACCAGTGCTCTACCTACTTGCCGATCTTTATCGTATCTGCGTAACCGAGATTGTTGTTCGTTTCTTTATTACAACTACTGTAAATTTTATTGGCCATAAGTTGACTGCGAGCGAGGATAGTTTTCGTTGATGTTTTATACATATATGTATACTATATTATCGTGAGGATCTTTATATGGTGACGATACACCCGGTGGATTATGAGAGACCATTATAGGCGTATGCTTTGTCTTACGTTGTCTTCTAGTTTTACACAAATATTACATAGGATTGCGTACTTATCGTGTATATAACATATAATATTATATGAACGGTTCAGAGAATATATTGTGTATATTGCGAACGAGCAAGTCGGCCATGGTGAGAGCTCGTATCATTGACGGCATATCCTTCGAAATTCAAACGAACAAATTAGATATTTCAATTCTCCAGAACAAGAACGTTTGAAACTTGCTCGTGCTCGGAGGTACGAAAGGAGGTTACTCCTGAAAGAAGCAGTATCGACATCCTGTAGTAGGAAATTGGCGAGTGAACAGATTGCTAAAGTTATGCAGTTTCGGTCTAAGCCGCTTGCCATAATAGAGATAAGGAGGTTAAGTAATAGCAGCGCGATCGAAATCGGGATCAGGATCGGGATCGGATTATAGCAGGCGGCACGCGGCGCGACGCGACGTGACGCGCTGTAGATTGGTCGAGTGAGAGAGATAACTATCGAGCAAGACGCTCTGTGTACCAGTTACGCCATGATTATATACATACACCTAAACACACAGCACACACATTGCGTAAAAGACACCGGTAGCTTGGTTCGTCTCTTGTAAATACATAAGTCGCGCAAGTCGGAGAAAAAGGAACAAAGGCGGCGAAGCGAGGAGGACCCAGCTTCTACGTATATGGACTAGGGACCCGCGTTAGGCCTTGCGCATATGACATAAGTGTCAGTTCCCATCCCTTGCCTATTGGAAAAAAACGATTGCATTCATTTGAAGAGGTATGGGAGTGCGAGGAGAAGGATATGAACGTGGCTGTAGTGTGAATGGTACTTTAGCTATTTATATTTTATCCTAAAAACATAGAGAATTATTGTGTACTATAATAATGCGTGGGTAGTAGATTATTTTCAGGTAGTTCCTTCGTTCCTCTAGAGGAAGTGAAAGAAGTCATGTGCGCATGGCTCTAAACTTATATCTTGCCTACCGTATCATATCGTTTTGGCGTGCTGTGTTATTGAGAGCGGTGTGGGGAAAGAATTTCGGTGTAAAGGCAGAGAAAAAGTTAAGTTGTGTGCGGTTCGTAACCCGTACGGAGGTGGCGCTCGATTAGGGTCATGCAACTATGTGAGTCACGAACCAACAGTTACTTTCACGACGCCGATTTTCCGAGTTGCGAGCCAGGGGCGATTGGTGCTTGGATCGTTATTCTATTACGAATCTCTTTATTACTTTGAACGAAACTTCTTTTATTTCGGATAGTAAAGTTTCGGTAGAGACTCACGTACTTCCATTACCATGAAAGCGCAGGTAGGACCCACAATAGCGGCCAAGTTCCTCGAGCGATGCATCGGGTTATCTTGTATGGAAGATCCTGTATTGAAGTGCAAAAATTCTAGGAACCGGCCCTTCCATGCACAACAATCTGATGCTTATCAGTCTATTATTCGTAAAAGCAGATTATTAGGCTGTTACAAAACATTTGGCGCCTCTTCGAAAGCAAAAACGTTGAAAACTCTAACAGTTTAATGGAATATGAAATTACCGAATGGGAAGAGTTGGAGTATCATCAGTGGAAAAATGAGAGTGTCAGTATTACAGGGGACCTGATGAATCACGTACATATCGTAACGATCTATCGGGGGCCGCTTGCGTTGCAGAGATCTGCGGGACTCCCGTCGGGGATTATTATCTATCCGTGCGTAATCTATATACATATATACATATACATATATATATATATACATATAGTCGTGCGCAATAATTCGGTCGTTGCATTTCGAGATTATCCTACATATCCGTAGCAAATGCAATACATCTGCACTTTCAGCGTGAATATACACTGAACGGCACGCACTTACACATACTTACACACGCCTACACATAGAACCAGGGTGAGGGAACTGAATGAGAATTCAGAATTAAGGATTGAATCATTCTACTTCTCGATTCTTAAGTTAATACTCTCTCAGAGTTAATGTAATGATAAAGATGTTGTGATCCATTTCAAGTTCCCACGGTTAATTCCTCGACTTTCCAAGAGAACTTTTACCCGTATATTCTACCTGTGTAACTTCAACCTATAACTGTATCTTAAAATTCCGTAGCACAAGTGGTTTTACCTAGCTAGTGGCAGAACTGAAGCCCCTTTTAGCAGGGAGTGTCCAGTGCAGATTTACCCTTAGGAATATCGAGAACTATAGTTCCCTCACCCTAGAATAAACGGTGCGGGCAGTCTACGCGCCTGCAGAGGGGCATAAGGTTCGCTGTGTCTCGAGACTCACGGCTCACACCAGGTGCCAGGAGTACCTAACACAAACACAACACAACAGACACATGTATGTATGTATATTTTAAAAAAAAACTAAGTATCGAACTACGTATGTACTTGAAACGTATAATATTGTAATGTTGTTGAACCGGTTATTAAAGATGTCATTGTTACCGAAGAATATCTTGTGTTGGACTCAATGTAAGTTTACATTACCCCTATGAATCGGCAAGCCGAATAATATTCAATAGCTGTCGAACTGGCATGAGGGAAATAGTGTCTCCTGTACCCCATCAACTCTCACATCCTAGAGAGGTGTGGACTAGCAGGGATGCCGGAGAAAAAAGGCTGAAGGAGTTTAAGCCCTTAAGAAGATAGTGGCACGGCACGCGCCGGCTGGAATTCGGGCCTAATGAAAAAGCGAGTATAAAAGCGGACAGGCGTGGAGCGGCGAGGCGAGGAGTTGGTAGGGCTTGGGGAAGAAGGGCTGGGTGGAGGATTGAGGGAACGAGGGGACGAGGGGCGAAAAAGCATTGATGGGATGTCTGCGGGGCCCAGTGTCAACCTAACCCCATCAAAGTGTAATAATATTTATATTAGGGCGCGTCTGCTCGAAGGGGGGAGCGCGCGGCTGAGCCTAGGGGACGGCCGACGAGCCGACGAGCCGACGAGCCGACGAGCCGACGAAGCGTAGAGGCTCTCGGTCTACTCGGGGTTGGGAGAATAGATCGCGTGGTATCCTTGGAATCGGACTGTGTCACACACGCTCCTCTTGTCAGATATTGATCTGCTTCACTGGAAAGCTAAATATCGATGAGTGCATGACTAAATTACCACTTGCTTCACCTGGAATACCCGTCAACCCCACTTAACTTACAATGCATCCCTGGAACAAGACTTACAGGAGTGAAAAGCATGAAATTGCTCGAGAGTAGAAAACAGTGGCAGGATTCTTCAAAAACAGGAATTACCTTTTAGCTGTTTTCTAATGGTCGCGTTGATACTACATATATACAGCAAATGAGTTGGAATCCACATATATGTATAGATTTGTTAATATCACCGGTTATTTCAAGTGCGATCGCGTGTTGACCTAGATTAAAATTGTAATGGTCCCCGTGCGCCCATAATCCAGCCACATCGATCCCGTTCTATTTTAATCCAGCAATTTTGACCGCGTTTTAAATATCGCTCGACTTGCCACACATTCCTCTTTAATCAGGAGAGTGTAGCTGTTGACTTTTGCACGTCTTTCGATTGACATCCATTATTTCCACTCCACACCCAGCTAAAATCAGCTAAGCACCTTGGTAAAAGTACTCTTATACGTTCGACATGCAGTTAGTACTGCCTGGAAGTTGGAAAGTTTGCACTACGAGTCTCTTAACAGATGATTTCCCGGAGATTTCAACTAATGAGCGATTCCTATAGAGATTTCGACGACGAGTCGAGCTACCAGTAACAACCGAAACGTCTGGTTCACCCTTGGCATTTATAAATGAAACTTTAACGAGAGGTTGAGCGAAATTTTCTCATATTTTCCAAGCTCTATCCTCACGCTTCTTTACTCGCATGATCATGATCTGATACTACGTAATTGTGCTATCATTAAAGATTAAAGCAATTAGCATAGGAGACTTAGTAATAGCATTAGAGATCTCTGGAATCGATGATCGTGTAGCAACAAGAGAGCGGTGTGGCGTGCGCGCGGCTGGTGCGAAGAGCGTCTGGTAATCCCCAAATCCGATTATTCGCCTCATCGGTCCTCGACAACAGGAACCTGCGACCCTCTGTGTTCAATCAATGTTTCTTTTGCCATCGTAGATCTACCCTACCCTCGGTAGCCTTTTTCCTTTCTACGCCAGCCGGCCGCATCACCTGTCAAGTGCTTGTTGAACTTAGCCTTTGCATCCGTCACTCGTGTCTAAGGCAATTCTCAACGAGAACATCTGACAGAAAAGTAGCTCGCAATCTTTTTTAATCCATAAAGAACTCTGAACCCAGCAATGGCCAGGCTAATTATCAGTTAAAAGGTTATTATTTTCAGAAGAATGGCTGTAACCAAGATTCCTTAATCAGTACTGAAATACAAATATTTTCTTTTGAATTCCAATTGAGGTTTAGGTGAGTTATACGCAAAAATAGATACAAATCTGAAAGAACGTCATAAAGAATGTTTAGTGTCCTTGACTGGTTGCTCGCGTTAACCAATGACAAGACTAATTAGCTAATAGGGAGTTATGGGAATGGAGGGCGACGTTGAAGAAGTTACTAGAGAACAAGACGTAATTCGAAGTGAGAGAGATCTGACACGGATCTGTGGGTAATATGAGGGTGGAATGGGTATGGCGAGGGAGCGCCAGGAATTCCTAGCTGCCGGTTCGAATCTCGCGCAAGAGTCTCAAAGGGCCTAACGTCAATTAATCGTGCTCGGCCAATCTCAAAGGGTCGCGATTTCGATAAGAAGAGCGAGGAGGAGAGGTGTCCAGGGCGTCAAAACCTAATCGAGTCTCCCCGGTTGGATCTCTTCCCAAGCATCCCAGTCTCCTTTCTAATGTCCGGCACCCCGTGAATCTGATTTGTCGGCTCGTTTACCCCTCAGATACACACTTCGGATACGGCTCGTTGAAGTTTTACGAGTCCATCGGAAAATTTGTGCCACTCGACATTCCCTGAATCACCAAAACCCTTTCCTCTACATAGAAAATGTCAACTTTCTTGCCTGTAGTAGCAAAAGCATTTATTCGTGGTATCGTGTATTGTAATTGCTATCTTCTTCATCACATTTTCCTCCCAAGTACTCCTCAGCTATCCATAATTTGCAAATAACATAAATATTACATGTTATCTTTGTCGTATCAGTATATCGATTCTCATGGGGGTAGGAGGGTAGGGGTCGACACAATTTCGATAATGATTCTGGCCTATCGAGCGATTTATCAAACACGAGCTTATCGATATGTCGTGTACCCATATGCGGACGGTAAGGGGACACCGAAGATGGTGCGATATGTAGATGTAAGCTCCAGCAAGATGACAAATTGCCGATATATCAGTCGTTCCCTCATCTTTTTCCTGCAGTAGCATATTTACCGTGCCTTAACAACAAACCAACTATTCATTTCTGTACAATTCTGTAAATAGCTCTTACATAAGACGATTGGCCAGCAATACATTAACCGAGTGAGAAGTGCACGGAAGTAAAGATGCAATGGCCAAGAAACAGCTTTCCCAAGTTCTGACCATCAGAAAGACATAAGAATAACTTTCTCGGACCCGGGAAAGGCGTGTGGTCTGGAGACAAGGGTGGAAGAGTAATGAGCTCTCGCTCTCGATAATGACGGTGGTGTATCGTGCGATTTATCAAGAACGCTCTTGGCAAAGCGTCATCTAGGCGTGGGAGTTTGGGGTGTCGGGTGTTACGATGTCGACTGCTCGGGGATCTGACAAATTGTCAGTCGACAAGAAGGGTGAGCCCTAGACGCACTGGTCCACGCCTACATCTGTTTCCGCGCTAATACCTTGTATAACTCTTATGGCTCGGTGGGAAGGGAGGCAGGGGAAAAACTTGCTTGGCCATGGAAGTACAGAGTACATCAGCCGCAAAAAAAAGGTCCGTGTCCTTCTCAAGATATATGACACTTTTCACGGTGCAGCCTGCGAGCTGCGAGACGCAGATAGAGCGGCTCTTCCTCATTTCCCAGCACTGCCCTCTACTCTTCTCCCAAAGTGCAAAGGTGCGTTGCATACGTATACCTTTGCCTGACTTCGTTTGCAGAGCCTTCCCTCTGCGATTCTGTACTTTTCATTTATGAGTTCTTGAGTGACACTTTATGCAGGGAAAGGAATGATATCTGCGGAGGCACCGCCAGAAACTGAGTAGATTTTCCTCTCATTCTTCGAAGCTCGCTTCGAGCGTAGTGTGTACCTGACGTAGGCTTGATCGAAGGCTGGCGTGCGCCGCATTGAAGAGAAAACGTTAGCCCCGTTAAAAAGAGAATCCACTTATAAACGATGCGCCCTGTCCAAGTATCCCCTTGAGCGGTAGAATTCGCGTGCCCTATCTGGCGCTGCTCCTCGTGCCTGATGCCCTGGCCGCCCTCGAAGCCTCGAACAAACCACGAGGAAGAGGGACGAGGGTGAGTAGCGTCAGCTGAAGTAGCCAAGGGCGAGAACGTAACTCTCTCTGCAGGACTGTGCCAGAGAAGGCGGGAAGGTGGTGTGAGCAGAAGAGAAAGGGATGGAGGGATGGAGGGATAGAGGGATAGAGAGATAGAAAGCGAGAGAGGGAGATGGAAGTGTGCGAGAGCGGAACGAGGGGTTAATAGTGGTGGCATGGTGGTCTTGAGGTTGGGGAGGCCGTAACAAACGCGGATCGTGTAAGGGGTCGAGGAGATAAAATGAGATCGTGTCTCGGAGCTAGCTCTACGAGGGGTGGAAATGGAAGACGCAGGAGAAAAGAAATTGGTACATCGCGTAGGAAGAATGGCCCGATGGACCGCAGCCTCGGCCTTGAAATGCTCACTCAGCTTTCACGCTTTCCGTTATTCGGAAATTTACTGCAAAAACTTTCTTGCCTTTTTAATAAACCCGATAGCAGTTATTAAGTAGTATTTCCATATGTCTTAATACTTTTACTTCTGCCAATTTCATTTAAAAGTTTTCCTTTTGTTATCTTCTCGATTTAATACGATTTCACATTGAAAAGCATCCCGGGAAACTTAGAAAAAAGACACGATTCTAAAGGGTAGCGAGGGGGCAAGGTGGGAAAGGTCCTTTTATCTAAAAATGCGAATCTACTGCAATTACAAGCGGCCTCAAGTTGAAAGGGCTTTCGGTTTGCACCGTTGGGACGTCGTAAAAGAAAGTGTAGGAGTGGAAAAAGAAGGGTGGTGCAGTGGGAGACCAGAGAGAAAGGAGAACTCAAGTGAGATTTTCAGACAAAGGCTGGTGCTTGAGTGGTTGCTCACGGCATTGTCGCCCTTTACCCTCCACATCCACCTACGGGAGGGAAAGGGCCTCGAACATCACCTCCCCTTTTCCGAACCTTGGGGAAACGGCTGCACGTACGAGCGGAAGTGCGGCAGTTTGACGATTTCCGACCAATTCAGTCCTACGAAACTCCTTAATTGCCTTGGTTATTCTTAGGTCACCGGTTCACCGATGGGTATAAGTTAAAATGCGATCGCTCCAGGATTCCATCTCATTTGCCTTTCGTTCAGAAACTGCTACTCCGAAAATTGCAGCTATATAGATCAAACTTAAAAGTTGCAAATGGGATTTAATGTGACCCAGTGGGAAAGAAGTTTAATAGGTGGTCGAGGAAAGACGCTTCAGTTTCCTTTAAAATCACGTCACTCGAGACCAAGGACGTTAAAGTTCTGTCGAACTCTGCGTGCCACTTCTACCGCGCGTGAAAGTTGGCGAAGCCTCAATATCGACATATGCAAAGCGGGGGAGTTAGTAGAACTTTTCTTAGGCTTTCTGAAGCGTCTCGGTGTTAGAAGGGAGCGAGGAAGGTGCCCCGTGACACTGGGAACATGGCTTTATTCTTCTCTGGTAACCGAGTCCCTCTACATATAAAGGCTGCGGGCGCGTTATGAATAAGGTAAGAAGTTCTGGCGTACACATGCATCGAAGGCCATCCTTCTTACCCACTTGGCAGCTCCATTCCCCACCAGCATTCACACTGTCACGGTATTCTCCCCAACGCCTTGCCCCATCGCCGCGTCGCGTCGTCTGTCGTCTCTCCCCGTTCTGTTCGGTGTACCATGTTGCGTTATGGCTATCAGCCTGGCCATAAAACGGTATTAGCGCTTCCCCCCATATGCCCATCCAAGGCCCTGAATTTATTCGGGCATAAGGAAGGAGAGACCCGTTGGAACTTACTTACGCCCCGTCTTTCTTCCGAAATAGTCGCTAGGCTAAGGAAAGATCGCATGAAATAAAGGAGGACGAGGGTTCCGTTTGAGTTTATCGGTTAATCCGACTGTGGGACGTGAGCTAAATTAATAAAATCATCCAGAGTCGCCCAACCTCCGCAGCCTCGGATTCGACGCGAGATTCTTTTTTCTAGGAGTTGTTTAAACTGGTGCCAAGACTTAGTTTTGGCATGAAACACACTACTATTTTTAAACTAATTATCTCACTGCATTGGACGTAGTTGAAAAGTGCAAACTGGAAGCTATGTAGAAGAGCAACAGCAAGATTAAGACGATAACTGTTGAAGGAATCCCATTTTGCCGAACGTCGGCATGTACTAAGCGAGACTAAAGAAGCTCGTGAAGCAAATTGCTCGCAGTGATGTGCAGGCCGTACTATCCTGCTATTCAGGCACTGATCAAAGAAGCCTATTCCCTTTTTCAAGGACGATGCATCCTCATTCAACACGGAGGAGAAGCCCTGCGAGTAAACGCGCATGCCGAAAAGGTAGAGAGAGAGAGAGAGAGAGAAAGGAGAGCGATGCGGTAGGGTACGGACAGTACGGGCGCGTCGGGTCTGCGGGCTTTTTATCAAGCGTAAAGAAAAACCGCGGACGTGATCGTGCAAAGGCGAATAAAGGGCAAAAAAGGGATTGAACGCCCCACCTCTATTTTCTCCTATTGCCCGGGGCACCCTTCGACCGTTCCTCCAGCCCTTGCCACTGCTAATACTTGACTCGAAGCTCGAACTTGTGCCGGACCTCCAACCGGACTCACCCCGACTAACGCAGTAACGACACGTCCTCAGTTAATCAAGCCATTTCGTCTCCGTCCGCCAAACCGAATGAGGATTCCGGACCGAACGACCATCCATTCTCCCTTCTTTCCTCTGAGTCTGTGAGCAGACTTTTCTTACACTGCCAATCTCGGCGAACGCCATCTTCTCCGGTAATCTTAGTGCCTGTCAGCCTCGGGATAGAGAGCGATCCCCTTGAATCCTTTATCGCTGCATTCGTCTTTTCGCATTTGGACGCCGCTCTTACTCACAAAGCACACTCTCTCGCTCTGTGTCCGACACTGCTTCCCCTTTTCCTAACTCTATTACATGTTCGAATTCGTAGAATGCCATACTTCAAGTGTCAATGTAGTCGCCCTTTTATAATATAATATATTAAACGTTGCAATTCCGCGAGTGTCCAGTAGGGAATTGCACGGTGCAAGAGATAAGGCTGGGCGTCGAAGCCGTGCAAAAAGTTAATGAAAATACTTTAATTAAAAGGCCAAGCAGTTTATCCCTTTGAAAAGCTGCGGTACTGTGCGCTAAAAAGATTAATTCCCAGGACAGTCTGGTTACCGAGTGAAACGCTGAAAGGCCAGGTTTTCCGCAGTTTTGCCCGGTTTTCCTGGCGCCCCAGGCGTACTGTAATTAAAGTACTCGGTCGTGCCGAAAATTAGTTAATAGAGGATTGGAGGGGCGGGGAAATCCTCGGGCTAAAGTGCTCGATGGCCGGCGCAGCTCGTTTAGAAAGCAGGAGTTTCGCAACTGACTGGTGCTAGCCACCTACAATAAGTAGTCGGCTCGTGTGACACCTATTGTAGTATCGGCTCGCTGCCAAGCACGGTTTCACTCTGATGCATCGCAAATACCATAAATTACGGTAATGCAGCGCTCCTGGTGGGAGCGTCAGGCTTTGAGGTAACTCTTATTAATTTCTCTCACACACCGCATCAGGAAAGACTACGCTATTATTTTACTAATGAAAGTAATTGCGCGAGCGTACAAGTATACGTTCACGAAGCTGATTTGACGTGGCGCAACGTCACTGGGGATTAATTCTTTTTTACTATCCAAGGCTGGGACCACTTATGGAAGTATCAAAAAAACTACTTGGGGAAATTGAGGCTGCTTGCGAAAAATTCACAAAAGGAGTGAAAGATCTACGGAGGGCCACACGCAGGACCTAACAAGTATAAAAAGTACAAAAAGGCAATGATTCGCCAAGGCCATTGGCACGCAAAGAGTTACAGTCCATCCATCTAAAATAGCGAAATATTTCGAGTGGCGAGCATAAAATATCAAAGGCAAAGATCAAAGAACGAGGACCGGAAGTCCTTAACAAAGCGTCTCATCCGATTTTGCGGGAGGTCAAGTAACCGGAAGAGACAGGCGGTCACTTGGAGGTCGAGGAAGGGCCACTGCTGGTCAGCGCGCTCGAGGAAGTCCTCGAGGAGTTATGCCTCTATCGGGTTTCATTGTCATTGAAATTCCCGGAGGCCGTGCTCTCCTCTCGCAACGACCGAGGAAGGAAACAGCCACTACAATTTCCGCTGAGCCACCCGGGAACCCGGGCCACTTCACCAACCACGCGCAGTTCAGTTCAGAGTTCAGAGTCAGGCAGACGCACGCAAAGAGAAAGAGAGCGACATCGCGGCGCGGCGCGGCGCGATAGCTCAAAGGAAAGGGACGAAGGGAGCGTGCACAGCCCCCTAATCCGACGGCTGAAAGCCTCGTTTAATATTTATGATTTATTTCGGTTTAATTCGACGTGCAAGTGGGAGACGTATTTGCAGGCTACGCTTGCTGCCCCCTTCCTTCCTTCCTCCAATCTCTGATACAATGCTCTTCCGTTCCGCCACGTTTTATTCGTTTCTGTAAAATATTGCCATTCCTAAATTAATTATATTTTGTATAACCTGTAGCTATTTTTAGTTGCACCCATAGCTGCAGCTATTTTTTGTAAATTTCCATAAATGTATAGAAATGAGAGGGCAGCCTATTCAAATGAAGGGTTCTATAGTCTCGCGTGCAGTCTGATACTGTTCTTAGAAACGGTGGTTAAAAAAAGTTCATGCACGCTCTACTACCTGAATGTAGTAGTCGCTCAGTGTGCTAAGCCCATTAACGAAACCAGAGAACGCTTATCGTCAAACAGGGATAACTGTAAGGATCGCGGGCAAGCAGTTTACAAGCGATGGCAATTCCTGCAGAATTGTCAGCGTCATTGTTCCAGGAACAATGCCTGGTGGAAATGCTTTCACCCTCGTATCCGGTACCTCCCCACCACCCACCTTTTCACCAAGCCTAGGGGAGAGAATTGCCCCCTGCATTAACTCGCGTAATTGAGATTTATTAAACCGGCCACCGCCACCACCAGCCCAACCTCCACCCCTCCGCCCCTCCACCCCCTGCGCCTACTTCCTGGTTTATGTCACACTTTTATTGTTACTACTCAAAGAAATATGAATTTATGTTTACAATTACGGACGGACCCGGAAGGCGAGCGTCGTAAATCCAAATCATGATATCGTGGCTTAACCCTGCCTGGCCATTTTCTTTTTATACATCTCGATGGACATTTATAAATTTTCTCTATTTATCCTTGTGGCATATGACATACCCTACAAATGCATTTTTTTATATATTTATATACAATTTTACATAACGTTATCTCTATTTCTGAATCGGTTGTTAATATCATCTACAAAAGAAGAAGCATTTGGGTACCCTCGTATCCAACATCACGCACTTCATTTTCACCTACGCGACCCCAAGTAAGCCATTTCTTTGTCATTACCATAATATTCACATTAAGGTACAGCATTCACTCTACTTAGCCTTGTTATACTGGTCGGTAGATTCGCCTATACATACATAGAAGCAGAACATAACTTCTGACAGTAAGAGATAATCGTAAGAGATTATCGGCCAACGGAATGAGGTGTAGCGATGAGATTTTCCACGATTAAATCTGGTCTCATCGGCGCGCGTAATGGGAGTCGGACAGAACGATCCGTCATCGAGCCGCTTAATGAAAGTCGCGACCATAACTTAGGCCCTTTCGGCTTAAGACAGAATATGCCGGGTGCCGGCGATTCGGTAAGAGCGAGAGGGGAACGGAGAGGAAGATGATAGAGACAAACTTGGAGGCGCAAGTTCAACACTTAATCCAGCAATATGAAACTCCCCTGCGGCTTCGTCCGATACTTGGTCCCCTCACAAGATTATTCCACGATCTTATGTATCTTAGGTGCTACCCAGCCGGATCTTTAATGGTACTAAAGAGAGTCTTTTAAGCCAAAAGACTTTAAATGGGGCCCCACAAATTCTGAATACTCTTTTGGGAACCTCACGATTATTTATGGACAAGAGAAAGCTCTCAGATATCTTATATCTAGCATCTGTTAATAAATTTGACATGTTCAAATAGTTCATTATTGTTTGTTCACTTTCGTACTTGGAGGATGTTTCTTGCTGAAGGTTTAACAGAAGGTTTACTAAGTCTAAGCACCAAGAGTGCGAATCTGTATTTATTAGGTACTGTATTTTGATATGGGATCAAGACACATGGGCGAAATTTGTCGGGCGTATATAAGAGGCCGATGGTCGGACGTATGTTGCATTAGGCAGGCAGTAAAGAATAGGAGAACTAGTAAATAAAGGAGACTTGGCGTTTATTGTTGCAGAGGGATGGCGAGACTCGGTGTTGGGGGCTCCGCGTCGCTTATTGGTGACTCTCGGCAGTCTCTCCAGGGACAGCTCGCCATGTCCAGCCACGGTAAGTCAACGATTCCACCTTTGTCCTTTATCAACAGAACTCCGGCGATCCACGTACTTTCTATTTGCCCTGTTCGCTCTGCTGTTGACTTGTTTGTCGAGATGCACTGTCCCCACAAAGAGCCGAACGAGACGTACAATTTCTCTTAATTCGATGGTGACATCGTTTGCGTTTCATCGGGGGATCCTTGGGGACAACGGTTGCGTCAGGCTTGTCTCCAGAGCTTTCGAGCATTTCCCCTTCGAGTGCTTAATTCATTAAGGCTTAACTTAATTGGTAATTGATCTGCTTGGAATTCAAATTTACATCTACATGGAATAGTCTTTATTATTTAATAGATAGATAGCAGAGTTCTATTATCGTGGACACTGAATAGTGTAAATTCATTAGAAACATTCGATCGAGAAGAGAGACGTTCATCTATTATTCATCATATTGTGGTTGCTCTATTATCCAAGCACTCGGTATTCCCGTCGATTTGGCATTGCAGAGTTTCTCACCTGAGGCTACGAGGCTCTTGCATTCTCCCTTTCCAACTCATTCTCTCGGTGTTCCTCCCTCTCTTTCTCTCTTCTCGCTTTTGCAGATGTAAATCGAGGCGAAATCCTCAACCCTCGCGCACGCCTCGCCTGGCCTCAGCCTCGGGGCGGCTTGCCAAAAGCGAGCCGGCTTCGGGCAAAATATGCAAATGACACGCAAAACCCGTCGGATACGATCTCCTCCCGTTGCCACGCGACACCAGCTGGCAGGGGGCGGGTAACGGGGGCCCCGGGCGCCAGGATGGAATTTGTTACGAAAAGATTGGTATTTGAAAATCTTTTCTGATCGGGATCGCTCTCACGCCCACGTGGACTGCGGCTTTGCCCGGATGATCGATTTCGATGATTCGTCTTCCCTAATGCCGATCATTTGCGCCAACGCGAGCGTGGGAGACGATCTGCATGCGGAAAGGTGACATTACTACAGATATTCTTGCCAGCGAAATCAAATAAAATATAACGACCGGCTCTATTATCAAGTTCTATTCGAATGACTAGAGCAGAAGGAAGCAAGGAAATAGAAGTTTAGTGTCCAGAGTAGGGCGTTGCAATGGGGGAAAGTCCATGATGGGATTTCCACGGAGAAACTTTGGACAAAGTTTGCTCAAATGTGGTTTCTTCTAACGAGCTTTTCATACGGTTGAAGGCGGAAGTATTTTGAAAGTTTATTTCATATTGATCTACTCATTCAAAATAAACAATAGCGACAATCGTTTTAATTACAACACCAGAAATCTGTAAAGTTTAGTTAACGAGTGGCAATCAACGTGGAGGCCTCGATATATTTTCCAATTAATTACGTGGCATTCTCGAGGCTTAGGTATCAGTCCGCAATGTTTGAGTAATGATCACCCTAAAAAGGGAGCGAGAATGGTATGGGGGATCGATAATACCGTAAGGTAAAAGGTAGGTCATAGGTCTTGGGCTTAATTCCAGTAAATGCATTTTAATTAATTACACCCCTGACATTCGACCCTCTGTTGTGTGATGAGCGTGTGACGAATGACTGGCATTATCTCTTGATTGTTGAAGTATTTTTCAATAATCGTAAAATATAGAATTTTACATTAATCTATTTGCATTTGTCTATTCTAGTATTTTACTCTATGATTTATAGTTCAGCTAAGTTCATTAGAAAACTTCAGATAAGTGTAATCATGGTTGTGAACGTTGTTGGCATCGAAGGAAACTTTTCATATAGGAGGTTTACATTGGTGCTAATTGATAGGAGGGCGTGGTACACCTGGTTTGCTAATCAATACCAAAAGCCCCTACGGTCACGTATTCTACCCTCCGTCCGCTGTTCACCACCCCCGGCTACTATCGGCTTCTCTTTCGTCCTGAGCCTTCTTCGCCACTCTTTCTCGAAAAAAGCAAACGCCTGCTTCGTGTTACACGTTCGAAATCAAAGAGAGCACCAGGTTACCTCTCGTCTTCAACGGAGGAAGACCGAAAATCCAATATAAAACCAATATCTGAAGTGACACCCCCAACGAATATATTTCCTTCGGAGCGCCTTTTTCCACCCTCCTCCAGTTCCCCGTGAAAGTAATTTTCTTATGGGCGCCTGGAGTGCCAGCCACTCATTGTTGCTTTCCTTGTGAATTGACGCAAACCATCGATTGCCAGGCCCAACTTACCGAATAACTAATTTCTTAAAAATACTGTGTCAAACAGAAACTACTGGCAGTGGGAAATATTTATATCCGAAGTTGTTCCATTTCTGATATTCAATTTCTACTGCATCAGCAGGGCAATTTATTCTCGGGCTGAGCCTGCAGAAAATCCGGATCCTAAATTGAAAGTACTAACTATTAGTAGGTAACAGATTATCAGGGCCTTCTCGCGCGTCACGATTCCCGAAGTGATGGAAGAAAGAAGTAGCCAAGTCACGAGACACAATAGACGAATATAGTCTGGTGCGATAATAGAGTGGCAGATGGCACGTGACTCACGCGTGGAGGGAAAACCGGCCCCATAACATATAAACGACGCGACGCGGCGCAGCGCGGCGGTGATATAAGCTGGGCCGTCGCCGCCGCCGGTGCGGTGGTTTCGACCCCTTCTGTGGGCCAGCGGCGATTCTTAAATAAATTAGCCGCTATCGGATCTAGGGAGATAAGACTTTATTTATGGTGGGGCCGTGACAAGGCACCTTTTCCTTCAGGTACACGCTGCAGAAATGCCTGAATTAATTGCGCTCTGAATATACGCGCCGTAAGTAAGTGACTTTCGAAGTTGAATGAGTTGAGTCGAAGTAAAGCTGATCGGTCGGCTTCGCTTAATGCACCACGAGGGATTTAAGCCACTCTCGCGTGTTACTAGTCCGCTCGTGTGGAATAAATGGGCTTGCGGACTGTGGCTTTAACACTTACCATCTTAAGTCTTGCGAGTTAGTCGCCACTTTTCGTAACATCTATTATTTCATCCGGTGAATAACGTAAACTATGAGTTGCACAAATTGAGATTAAGCTTGCTGGAAGGCACAACTACTTTCTTATTAATTTTTTACATTTCAAAGGTTAAGTAGAATAATTCGCACATTTTTAAGAAGAGGTTTGGGTGAAGGTAATAAGAAAGGCAGGGTGAGCCAAGATTGAACTTGGTTTCTGAGCTTTTGTGCGAGTGCAGGAAGGGGAAGTCATTCTCGTAACGAGCCCCAGAAACGCATACCATACAGTGGGAAAGATCTCGAGGAGTCAGCCATGAAAGGGAATTGCACAAAGGGAGGCCGAGCATTAACACTCTAATTCACATGTATGCTGGACACGCACTCGTCATTAAAAGCTCGAGTACTGAACACGCACTACTTCAGTTCGTCGTACACTTTTGGCCAAGAGAGCGGGCAATGCTTTGTGCTGGCACAAAGAAAAGTTATTGTTTGATTGATTAAAATCACCAAAGCTCCTTGCAACAAGCTATACGCGTTTGCTCTCATATTACAATCAATTAGCAAAGTAGCAGGAGTTTCAAATGGTAATTAATTAGGTGCAATTTTCCAATTCAAGAGAATCCTGGTCGAGCCGGCGCGGTCTGTTGTCGGCTCGGCTAGGCTCTCGGTCCATTTTCGTTAATAGGCATGATCAGGAGAGTAAGGGGTTCGGTGGCGGAAAGGGGAAGAGCAGTAAAGCTGGTTCAACTTCAAAGAGAGGTACAGTGTCACTAACTAAACTCTAAACGCGCACATTGCACAGTGGCGAGGGGTCGAACGAGTTTGCCCGTTTCCAATCCACGCCACTCCATTTCGTGATTAAGCGTAAACTTGTGAAGTTTCCCTCGGGCATCCACGCAAACATACTCGCAACACATCCCATTTTACTTCCCTCTCACTCAAACCGAACAGTCTTTCGTAACTATTTTTATTTAACTATAGCTATCCATAATTGGAACACAAATGTAAGATCAAAATTAATATAAATTGCCGATTGAAAACGCTGGCAATCCAGATATCAATACATTACCACAATAGTCCTTTATTCCACTACATTATTTCCATATTGATTCAGTCCTTTTTAAAAAATGTTGAGTAGAATTCGATTGCACAAGATATAAATGGCGCCAATCTTTAATAGCTACATTGCGTGTTAAAGTGGACGTTCGAAATGTAAGCGACGAAAGGCGAGGCAAAAATAGGAGGGAAGAAAGTTGAGAGGCAAGAGGCGAAAGGCGAAAAGCGATGGTGAAAATAAGAAAGAGAAGCGGAAGAAGAGTTGTGGTCGGTGGGCGATATCAAGTTGCTAATGGCGTAAACCAAGAGCTTCCACGTAAAAACGCCAGCGAGGCATAATTGAAGGGAAGAGACGAAGCCCTCTATTATTTAGCCGCTCGCCCAGTCCCATTCCTCTTGCTCCTTCCTTCCTAATTGCTTGCCAAATTGCTTTCTGCTACCGTTATACCGAGAACTCTTCCCAAATTTATGCCCGCCACCGATCCACGCCGGATATACTCTCGCAGCCTTCCGAATTTCAGCAATTAAAGGTTCGAGGTTGTATCGTGTCAATTATATGGGATAATGTAAGACGTATTATTAGATGAGCTACCAAACATGCAGGATGTTTGGTTAAATCAGCATAAGAATCAGCATACGGCTTGACATATTAATTCATAGAAAAAACAGTAAAGAATTTCAGAAAGTAGGGCTGTAGTTGAAAGATTGGCACTCCTTCGACGTTCTTTACAGTATCATACGAGCAACTTCAAGATCAGCTGTACAAGATCACATGTACATATGTACATGTACTTGCTGTATACCAGCTGGCCGTAGTAGCATAGAATTCAATGCGATCGAACACATTTTGGCCATAATATAGGTAGCAGACTAATATTGTACATATAATCAGAAGCAAGTATAAAATGCGACATGCTGGGATAAAGACTCACCGGATACACCAACAACATCCACCCACTCGTCAGCAGTAAGAAGTCTGCCGCAACCAGCTTTAATCCACAACCAATTCCAGTGTACGCACAGTCGAGCACTCAATTACATTTCTTCGGCACTTCACCACTTTATTAAACACAAAACCCGGTAAAGAATTCACCAGCGCGAGAATGACGCGGTAACTGCTAATGACCCCGCGGCCATTTTGGATCTGGTGGGTTTAGGCGGGTAAGTTAATAATCGATAATTGCAATGTATCGACTGCAGTTCTTTATCGTTACTAAGTCGATTTTCTCAAGCGGGGTTTTTGAATTTAGAACGAAGAGCTTTGGGAATACTAAGTGGAGCATGTTGAACGATGAATAAAAAGTCTTTTTTATTAATTTTGCGATTTTTGAATGATAAATATCGATATTATCATAGATCTTATTGCGCAAGTCAGCCGGCAGGTGTGTCGGTATTTTAGAACGTCATCTGCACGCCGCGCCTCCCCTCAGCCAATTGCGCAAGCGCATTAAAAGCCCGCCATTCTCTGCTTCATCTGTCACATCATTTACTTCATCGATCCCGCCAACTTCGTGAATTCTTGTTTGAAGTTCATCTCTAAAGTCTGTGAAAGTCTAGTTGATTATGCTGTGCGTAGTTGCTGTTGTATATTTCGACCGGAGAAGGCTGGTGCGCGAGTGGTTGTTCGATAAAGTTCCTGTATACATATACGATGAGAAGAAAAAGCAAGTTTTAAGGGAGTCTTACAAAGAATTACATATGATTGATGATCAACGTAACTTATATTGACACACATTCCTCTACATTCTATCTATATTTGGAGGCAACCTTCTATCTACATAAGGTAGGATTTATGTTGGTTTCACTTATTCCTGCAGATATTTATGCATGTGGATAATCTCTGTAAGCTTGTCAAAGATGACAAATAGATTTCCTACTACAAAGACAATTGATTTGTTGCTCTTGTTCTTTATAAGCCTCATATGTACAGAAGTTATAACAGACACCTTGCAATGTTTACAGTGTAACATGTTCCAAAATCTGTATAACTTCTACTTGTGTAGATATCTGCACTTTACTTTCATGTATGTAATGGACAATTTGTACTTGCTTATACTTATGCGTTATTAACACTGAATAACTGTACATGCGTTTGAAGTACCCGCATATGATACTTATGATCCTATTTATACATATTCTTATAGGTGTATCTTGAAAATATGAAAACAAATTAAGCGTTTACTACGTTATTAATACAATAGATGTATTTGGCAGAAATACTATAAGGATCAATTGCAATATAGATCTAGGACCTGGATAAATAATTATCATTCAACAATCTTTGAAGTTCAGAGAGTTATATTATATTATATTATATTTGGACCAGGTGGAACAGCCGCAGTAATAGGTAATACATACAAGACTACCAAATGATAGTATGAATCTAATCCAAGTGGCAAAAGCAGATTATGCGTATTCATGCATTTATGATAAACGAACAGTGAAGGAAACTGCAGTTTCATCAGTTGTATAATAGTCTACTCTCAACAAAGATTTTTAAGAAAGAGATATGCTATGACTAGCTGGAGTACCTTATAAGAGAATCACTTTCAGAACTCACTTTCAGCAAACACATTAAGTCTTTATATGTGTAGAAGTATAGATACAGACATAATATAAAATAAATAAGATTGCTCCGGTTGAAAGGGAGATTTATCACGGTAGTAAAGTTGAAGCGAGAGAAATTGGAGCATCGGTGGAAGTAGAGTTTCGCCGGGGTCAAGTTCTCGGTCGCCTCATTAGAAACGCGAGCGTAATCATCCCCCCTGGTAGCGTGGCGGGTTCCTCTCCAATTACTGCTCTCGTCCGTTCCTGCTTCCTGGTTCAGGCGTGCTTCGCCCGCAAACGCAACGGCGTAGGCAAACCCTCTCTCTTTCTTCGTTCCGTGTTAACACAGCCTCTCAACTCTACAGCTAATAAAGTTTTTTTACCTGCAAATCTCGTCTTATAATTTCACTAGTACAAAAGAGGGATTGTTGGCAATGAAAAGTATTAGAAGGTTCTTGTTCTGGTATGCAATAGTGGTGGTGCCGTGTTTTAATCAATATCTGATTGATAAAACATTGTAGAATCTTACAGAATTTTGGCCTTACTTCATTATATGGATATGTTTGTAGAATCCTCCGGCCATTCTCACATTAGTGTTAGCGTAAAGGATATGAACACGCGCCTATCCAAAGTCCAAAGTGAGCGGATAGCTCGCACGTGTTCTATTAAATCCTTTTAGTTCGTTACCTTTCGAATTAGAATGGTATACGCGGAGGTAATTACGGGAGTCGACCGCACAATTATCGTGGGAACTATGATATTTTGCAGTGTAAATGTTTATTCCTGCTTAGAGGGTGCTGTTGCAACGCTCGAGAAATTTAATCCAGTTTCGCGACTGGGATACGACCAAAACCACAAAATCCAAGCGAGATTGGATTGCAGGCTGGTGCGGACGCTGGCTCACGTTTCCAAGCCGCACATCGCAAAATTAATTAACGTACACATAAACGAACTAATATACTTCATGAATATTCTGGAATATACTTGGGGCACATCTGTTCGACCTAACTATTGTAGGATAATGATGCTTAACTGCATGATAATTTAATAGTAGTAAATTATTTCCCTATGATTAAGTCTGGAACGAAATATTGCTATTTTTATTGTATTTCTTCAGTATTGCATAAAACATTTAACACGCACAGCGGCAGAGTTATGATCTAGAATTTAATAGTAATATACAATAAACAATAATACTGCAGTGGAGTCTATCTTCGGATTAAATTTTGCAGGATTAAAGAAGGATATCCGCGTTACGCCACTGCAGAGCACTAGGCAGAGGGTGAACGCAAAATTTTCGACGCCCTTCTCACCGTGGCAGGCAGGCATGCAAAGAGTTTGCACGCGTCATTCCCGCAAAATCCATAATTGCTTCGCACGGCTGCACATCGGCCCACTGTTTGTCAATTTGCTCGGTTTTGTCGGTGTTTGCGTTGCCCGTTTTCGGGAGCTCGTTTTCGAGAGCCCGATCCTTTCAATCGACCCGTCCCGGCTTCGTTCGACACTCGTTCTCGTCCATGGGACTGGTAGAATTCTTTTAGATTCTTAACTGAATTGAGTTATTCGTGGAACATTGCTTCAAGACTCAATTCAATCACGATGGATTTAGTCTGGCGTACTGCCCTTTTATTTAATGAGGTACAGGGAAATGCTTGTCCTTTTGAAGAACATATTTTTGTATATTGGATACCAATTCAAAGTTTTCCTCTCAATAATTGTACAATTTTGTGGGAAAACTCGCTTCGAAAAGTTCATTTATAAATTGTGCACGCGAAAACACGTCAAGATCGGACGGAAAGAAAATTAAGGACTCCACTGCTGGCACTCGAAAGTCTGCTTAAACTCGTTAGCGCCGATGAAGCGTATTTTTCTCGGCTGCTTCTTGAAATTCTACCATCAAATCTCGCTCGGAGATACCAGGACTTTGATCATCCTTAGGTGAACTTTCGTACTTCCTCTGTGAAGGGGCTTCTTCACCTTCCTCGTTTTTCCGAATACTTTTATTACAGCAGGAGACATTTATTTTTCCTTGACTCAAGAAGAATTCTCTGGCAATTTGAATATAGAATCGCTTCCCTTTGAATTAGAAAGGTTAAAGCACTCTCACGGTGGAGTAATAAGGGAGCCAATCAATTGTAACTTGCATTATTCCAAGCTAACTAAGGCTGAACCTAATGAAAGTTTGAATCAGAGATTCTAGAGCAATATCTAGGATACGTATGACCCTTGGGGCTTTCGTTTATCATGCGCAGTATGCAAATTGCACGGCGCATATCAAAGGAGAAGATGCAGAGAGGGAGAGAGAGAGAGATGCTGCGGAATGTCAGTGAGAGAAGGAGGTCTATCGATCAAAGGGGCAATTGAGCAGAGACCGTGGAACGAAACAAAAGTCCTGTAGGAGTGGCTGGTACTCCTTATCGATGCAAAACAGTACCGAGGGTTCCAGCAATTAAGAGATAACAAGGTTTCCCCCCTTTCCAGCGGCCTCGTCACCCCTCCAATTAGTAACACCCAGCACCCCACCAACCAAGAACAACCCCCGCGGCTGCTTCCCTCTCTCCTACTCCACTCGAACGCCACCGCTCTGATCACCTTCGTCTTGCTTTTTCTAATCCCTTTGCTTTCCCCTTATGAATTTGTCATTTCGGCCAACCACTCTTTTCCTCGAGTATCCCTTTGGTTATTTACACTCTAAAGTGGCGTACAATAGTTTGATTTCTGCACAATCATGTTGGACTATTCTACTGGGAAAATCAGTGGTATAAGTCTTGCCCACTACCATGTTCTCTTTCTACTTCTTGCGATTGCGCAAAATTTTCATAGGATTTCACGTTTGTTCACTCGCTGCTTCTGTCCATTGTCAAGGATACAGTGCTAGCCTGTTATCTTTTTGTTCTGTTGGTCGTTACGTTTCGATCTCTAGCCCGTCCTACCCTCGCGTTCATGTTCCCTCCAGCCCTGTTTGCATAGCGGCGTTACTCCCCAGGGAGTTCTCAGTAAGGGATTGCAAGGCGCCACTCCCGATGGAAGGTACACATTACACATACACCCTCTAGCTACTTATGTGTGCCTGACGGGCTGTACGTACGAATACCAGTCGGACGGTGGTGTTGTGGATTTCGAGGAAATTGAGCGTATGCAAAAGTTCCGCTGGCAGGAAATAGAGTATTCCAAACGAGAGGTTTCATCATTACCGCCTGTAACCCGCGATGCCTGCTTGATAGCCAAACGAAAAGGGAATACTTGATAGGAATCTTCGGGGGAAATGCTCGATGTAAAAACTATGAAAAATCAAACACAGTAAACAATTATTTGAAGAAAATTTGGAATTTGTGTTGGAAATTCAACTCGTACTAAACTAAAACTGTGACAAGGGTGTTTAATTCGAAGTCAACTATACTGTTGAGGAAATACGAGAGTTCCGGGGTACAACATTTACTCAGGCAGGCAAGCAGGCAGGCAGCAGACGAGACCTGCCAATGAAAACATAGATAGAAGCGACAGACATTGCTGAAACGAGCACATATTTGTACAAGATATGTAATTCCATGTGGGGACGGCGGCCAGTGTGACAGGGAGCTGCAGATGCCAAGGGGGAAACGAATTGAGGGTAGAGGGAAAGAAGGGAAGGTACCGAAGAGCAGGACAATTATTTCGAATTCAGTGCGCTCGAATGGTAGCCACGTCCGATTGATTATTATCGAATTGGACAAACGAGGGCGCTTGATCGAAACCATTCAGGCATTCGCCTACACCCCGACAGGTTACCATTATAGTAATGTAGTGCTACTTCTACCCAATAATTAGGCGCCAACACTCAGGATAAGGATCGAGCCATTCGATGGGTTCAGCCTGGATTCGTTGGGTATTAAGTTTTCAATAAACTAAAAAATTAAATACTACAAAAAACTTATCTATAAGTGAAGTCCAATTGTACTGTGAACGAGACTACTCTTGCATTATGTTATTATAGAGGACGAGATAACAGTGGGTATAATAGCCGTTATGTAAAATTGGCTATTAAACACCATATCTATACGAGGCTGGCCGATACTTAATGACAGAACGAAGTTGTTACTCCGGTTGATAAGTTCTGGCTAGCGAAAGCACGCATATGTACGAGGACGGTCGGTGTGTTAAAGTCAAAGTGTTAAAATTCGACGGGCGACACGGCAAGTAATCTGCCTGGTTTCATTGGTAGAAGCGTGGTTATTTCCCAGTGCGATCTAGGATCGAAGGATTCAAATCCCTGAAAGGGGGATAGGCGATCATTCTCCAGTCGCATTTCGGCTAGAAAAGTCGGGGGCGGCAGACCCGTCGCACGTATAAAGGTCGTTAGCGTGGTAGCTAGCGGTGCATAGCAATGAGCCTTGAAAAAGGGGGACAGGAAAGCTCCTGGGAATCGAGACACCCGTTATACCGACGACGGCAGCAGCAGCGGCAGAGCGGACTATGCTACATTCTCGTAAGGGTGACGATCTCCCGATATTCACCGAGAGAAGTAAGAGAGGGATAGAAAAGAGAAGAGACTCGCTCTTGCCAAAGAAGACGTAATCGAACTCGTTACGGGCATTCGACGGATTCGTTTCGTGCGTCGAATAGCAGATGAACTGGTTTGAACTTGCCTTGCCCCATACAAGGACTCCTCCTGATACCTGGCTCATAAACAAACGGAACGAACTTCGTTAAAGCACTCTATACCAGGCACGAAGATTCTGCTGGCTTACATTCCTTCACGTGATTTTCCATGGGAAGTACTTACTTGAACACCAAACCTGAACAACTTGTGCCTTTGCGGTATTATTGACGATTTTCAATAATTCTGCCATTCTAAATCAAGCTCTATTTTAAACAATCGCTTTCCCTCGAAGGGAAAAGTTTGGGTTGGCTACTTGATAACATAGAAATCGAATCCCATGTTGTTTCCACCGCTATATCAAGTTCCACTTCCAAAAAGCATGTGGTAGTATAGCATTGAGCAAACAACGAAACAGGAGGAGTGCGATTCCCATAAAATTGCCCGATAACGTTTCATATTTCACGAGAGGAAATTGTTTATCGGCGTTGTATCGAGTGGCAAAAGCCCGCTCAATTAACGAGACGAAATAGAAGAGCAACCGTAGCGAGAGTAGAGGTAGAGTCCATTAGCAAGGGCTAGTGAATCTCTGTTGCCGAGCCTGCACTGCATTTTATTCTTATCCCTGTTCCACTTTGGCGCAGGGGGTTCGTTTCGTCCAGCAGGAAAGGGATGGCTGGTCGTTCGGCTTGCAAAGTTCGTCTTGTTAGGAGGAAAAGGGGATACGCTCCAACCAAGCGCAGCGACCTTAAGGGCCCTTGCTCTCCCTCAGACACGCTTCGTTTCTCAATTGATTCTTTATTCTACATCCTACTGCGAGTGTAAAGCGCCCGACGAAGGGACAGTGCGTCCACGGCTTGTCCTCGCGAATGCTTCCTCTCAAAACTGGATCACTCGAGCGAATAAATTTCCTGTCTCTCTATGAACTACAGATATATCCCCTACTACCCTTCACTAATGTGAATCGTCTAAAATTTTAATTTCAGAAGGAGGAAATCCTCCCTCGACTGCCTGTTCCGAATCTCGAGACGACCTTACAAAAATACTTGGCCCAGGTGGAGGTAATCGCACCAAATCACTTGGACCGAACTCGAAATTTGGTGCGGGCCTTCCTCTCTGGGCCTGGACCGAAGCTACAACAACGGCTTCTGGAACGTCGACAAAAGGTCAACAATTGGGTGAGTCAAAATTGAAAACTTCATTTTCATTATGCTGTTGTCCTATGTGAAGCTTATCGCTTCGAATCTAGTTTACGGACTTTGATAATCAGGAGTTAGCGTAGCTGAGGACACCTGATTACATTGTATGTAGAATAATCCTAGTGAAAGTAGGGCACACACCAGCTCTATTCTAGAATGAAATTTTCCGGAATAACATCGGAATAACGAGGACTCTGAAATCCGGGAATTACGCACCAACTGTTCAGAGATAAATTTGCATTAAGTGCAAACTGTGGTGGTGCATTAGTTAGAGCAATCACATTGGCAATGCTAACAGGGTTAACTCTTGCATAACAAATGGACACGAAAGGACATTTATTCATTGTTAAATCATTCGGAGGAATCATAATATAACGTGGATTGATACGAAAATAGGAAATTAAATGGAAGTTTTGAAAGATAAGAAAATAAGAAGTACACAACGTTAAAAAGCGATCGAAGCGAGGCAAGCGAGAAACTAAAGAGAAAAAGAGTGTGGATTATTGACGGTGAGTGACATTGAGGCTTCTATTCTTACCAGAGGGAGTCGTCTGATAGACGACAGGAGTTATAGACATAGACATGCTATATATAAGCTTGCACAGTGCAAATATGCTCTAAACTCGTCCGTGGACGTGGATAGGTATTCCACGTATAGCCGGAATTCGCATCTGCCAGTTCCCATCATCAAATTCTCATGTTTCTTCGTGCCTGAAGCCCTGCACATCGGGTTTCGCCAGGCCAGAAATATAAGCGATGGACTACGGGCCACAAATATCCGGGGAAAGTGTCATTAAAACTTGTACGTGCGAATGTGGCCTTTACCAAACTTTAATTGAAACCAATATTATACGCTTCTATGCATTTCCAGGACGGCTAGAATCGCCATTCCAGATACAAAATTATATCTCCAATAATCTTTGCGCATATACGATAAACTCTGGGGGTTATCTTAAATTTATTCCTCTCCGAAATCTCTCGTAAAGCTGGCCGTTAAATATTCAAGGCGTAAAAGCATATCTTTGCTGAGCTGGGAGTACGATGGGCTTCGGGCGGGGGTACATTCGAGGGGGGTCAGTAAATCGGTGAGAGGATGGTGCGGGGTGGCAGGAGTTGTTGGCTTTTTCGAGGGCAACAGCATTTTCGTTTCAAGCCACGTTGCCTCAGGAGAATTTACTTCTCGTCGCAGTTGCCTAGTTCGAGCCAGGAATATCGGGAGGACCTGCTCTCTCGTTCTCCATGACTTTTGCGATCCCGTCCCCATTCGGCTTTCGAAGCTCCCGCGGGACTGCATGCCCTCCCATAAGCCTCGATCCCCCTCGAACTGTACATGCTTGCTGCCTTTCCCAAACCCCCGTGGCACATAAATAAATAAATAAATGGATTTACGGCTGCGCTCCTGGCCGTAGCCTCCGTTATGCTCCAGTGCCACATCCCAGACACCCACACGAGAACAACATCCGCCTCCACATAGCCTAGTATCTACATACACGTATTCCTGGGATGCTTGCTGATACAATGCAAACATTGCACACGAGATCATTCGCGCTCCAAGTGGAATGAAGCTCGGACTAATTAGTAATCCTCTGTTCAACGGTTGCCCAATTTTCTCAAACTATAGGAACTTGTGTGAAAATGTGGGAAAACCTTGGGTGAACACAATGCATTCGGTGTGTTCGACACCTGCGCTAATGAAACTGCAGGAGTTCCATCTAAGGAGAAGCCGGGATCCGTAAGAACGGATCGCAATCAATCATTCCGCGTGATTGCCCCACGCATATTGTGTCAGAGGGGCCTTCGGTGCGACCTAATATCGATTACCATTACGTAGGCAATGCCATTAGGAAAAAGGGCAAAGACACGCTGCAATTAGTCACACGCTGCCGCATAGCTAATTCTAGCCAAATGTCTCGCGTGTCGGCATAGTTTGCATCGTAATTTCCAAAGGGTCAGAGGATTCGATTGCATTGGAAAATAAGCAACCTCACTACTGAGAAGCGATCAGTATTTCAACGAAGCCGTTTCGTAAAATAGCAGGATTCCCTACCAATTCTTCGACGTTGAGTAACCGGCTTCTGCTAAGTAGCGAACCTTTAATTATCTAATTAAAGGAAGATCCCACTAAAATATCACCTCGGATTCATGTACATATATACTGTACATCTACTTAGGTTCCTGTACTTTTAGAAAGCGTGTTTTCATTCTTAGTAATAGAAGAAGTCGGTGAAAGGAGCTGGCAGGTAAGAAAGGTGAAGAAAGCACAATACATAGTTGCTGGTGACGGGAAAATTGCTTTCGGGAGGGTCTCGTGTCGAGAGCGGTGTTAAAGGCGAGGAAAGAAAATGTATTTCCGGATCTGTATACCGCTAAATCGACAACTCGTCGCTCGATTTACGGCGACCTTCTTTCCTTGCTTGCCACCCCCGCTGTTCAGGTTCAATAGTGTCATTGTGCTTGTGCCAGGAGCACAGCTACGCCTCCACTGAAATGAAAACAGTTCGAGGGGGACCGAGGTTTGAATCTATTTTCCTAACGAGGAAGAAAAAAGTAGTTAGTTTCCTTGGCATTTCGCTTCTGCACTTTCAGAAGGTGCGTCATTTCCAAGTTTAACGATTTAAAAATTGCAAAATTCAGAAAGCTTTGTAGTTGAAAGGGCTTTGTTTCGAAATTATGTCAGCCCTCGACGGTGTTGTCCTGTCATCTGATTGTTGGAGCACGTAGTCCATAATCGGATAGCAATAGAATAGCCGAATGAAACGAGTGGTAGGTGCGGGGGAACGGAGGAGAATCGAAAGGGCGGCGGATTAATTCGGCGCACTTGTAATTCGAATTGGATTTTGCGAGCGGGTAAGGTGGGCGCTGGACAACCACGGGCTGGAATGGGGTTGGCCGGGAGTGGTGGTGGGGGAGATGGGGCTCCACGGATGAATAATGGAAGTTTCAATGAAATTTTCCAGTTCGCCGCGGGGCACCGTAATATTAGCTTACCCGACAACGAATGAACCTTCCAGCTCGGCCTTACCCACCACCATCACTGCTTCATACAGTCAGCCTTTTCCTCTCATCAGTTCACAGCTTTATCCCAAACACAAAACCCCACTAACTCCTAAACAAAGACTTCTCTCTGCAGCACATATCAACAACCACTGTGAATCTCTAGGAATTTTCATCTGCTTACACTACTAAGAATCTATCATTTTTATAGATCGAATTACAATTCATCTCATGATAAACTCTGGGAATTCGCACTATTGGTAAGATTAACTAGCAAGAATTAGTAAGATAGATACGTATTAGATGGCCTATCGTGGGGGCCAGCGACTAAAAACATAAATAAGTGCCGTGACGCTATCCCCATCTGAGACTGTCCTGTGTAAGTAGAAAGGGAGGGTGTGGTGGCTCAAATATTGCAGTGGGGTAGAGAGGAATAAAGAGATAGCGACGAGAAGGGGCCAGATGGACCTTTCTCCAGAGTCTCGAGAAATGTCGGGGGCACGTGCAAATGGCCCGTGTGCTTGGACTCAGGGTGGTTGTGCTAGCAGCAACAACATATCCAACAACACGCACTTCCCACATTTCTCTCCCTTCCCGCGGGCTGCAGCCTCAACCGAGACAGAGTAAAGAAGCTGGGCGGAGAGAAGCGATAAACTTTTATGACCTTACTTGGGTTCTCTCGCGCGCCCTAGGCGGAATCCTCTTTCTAAACATTTCCTATGCCATAGCTATTTCTTCCTTCCTTCTATCCTCCTACCACCATATTGCACACGTAAACTTATGCATTAACTTCCTTCTGAGCTCTCATATCGTGCGCTTCAACTACTATTCTACAATCTACCCATTTCGACCGCTGCATTCTTTGCCGCATCTTCCTATCCGTTTCTCACTAAATTCAACCACAATTTACGTAGATACAGTTTACATGGATTATTAATTCTTTTCAGGCCCGTTTCGTCTTTATCGTCTTTTGTTATTTCTTTCATAATCGTGTCTTCCTCATGGTTGCACTTTCTGCTCCTATTATTGTCGGGAACTTTGCACAATGCACGTGAGCCACAACCAGAAATTAATGAAGGTTCGGAAAATTCATGAAGTTGGCAAACTTTGAAAGAACTATCGTTTCTATTCACTGAACGTACTGTAAGAGAATTATAGGTTGGGTGGGTTACTTAGAAAAGTAGACGGCGAGGTGCGAAGTAAAGAAGAACAGAGAAGTTTGGTAAAGACGCGAGAGAAGTAGTTGATCCTATAACGGGAACGGCGATCGTTTACCAGCGACAATGAAAGGGAGACTAAAGTAGGGAGGGAACCCCCAAAGTACGTAACTTTTCTTATGAATCCCTGTGGACATCCAGAGAGAAAAAAGCAACCATGGGAGAAAGCAGCGCAGGCTTTTCCGAGCTTTTCTCTGCGTTTAGGTTCTTAGACACGAGTGACTTTCTCCTGCAGGGCTTTAAAAAAGAAAGCTTTTTCTTCCCATTAACTTGGAATCGTTCGAGTTGGATTTGAATAATGAACTAATAACCGAAGGTGAACATTTTTCTGTTATTACCCTGTTATGCCGTGCAAGACGAATGAAGAGCACGATAGATCTCAATACACGAGCGATCTATCACCATTCGAAGATTCTCCATCATACGTAATGATGAATTCCGATTCATCATTCGAACCTGACAAGCATTAGCTCCTATTGCCGAAGACAATGCTTATTTGTCAATGTCACTGAATCGCATTAACTTGCAAATGGCATAGTAACAATACCTAACTTATTGCTGGAATTCCATTCCTTTTGCCCTCAAGATAAAACTACTATATGTCGAAACCCTTTACTTTCTACAACTACTATTATACTGTTTACTTTAATTATATTGAAGTTTAATTCGAAAGGGCCGTAGTTCTAACAGGGCTGTGGCGTGTAAAGCTCCGTCGCTAATAGCTTTACAAGCAAACGAGATCTCAAGCGAATTATCGCAGCCTCCTCTCTGGTGATGGGATGTCTTTGATCTCGAAGGAGATACGTATTTTAACCGTTCGTAAAGCTGACACGAGATAGAGAGCCTTGCCTCTTTTGCGGCTTGATCTCAGGAGCAAACACTGGCCCTCGAACCCTTCGATCCAGGATGTTCGAGGAGCAACCACGCTACCCTCCAAAAGCGACTCTTCGTCAAATGAATATTTCACATTCTAAAACGAAGCGAGAAATTCAACCCAAAATCTTTGAATAACGAACTTGTTATTATAATCCTACATGCAATTACCAAAAAGCTAAATTTATTATAAAATTAAATATTTATAAAACTAGAAAGCGTCTTTCTGTTGATTGACTCATTTGGAAAGCGCAAAACGTAAAGTAAAGGGATATAACCGATAACTTAGCAGATTTGCGAATGGAGAGTATTGTCCAGTTGATGCTAAACTATTACCAAGTGGCTTATTTTACGAAACGAAGCTATACCGGCTGGAAGAGCCTTAGTAGTGTCAAAGTAGGTGCCGGCTAATCTTGGCAATTTAAATGTTTGGCCGGAGTGTGGGTTCGCGGGATCGCGTATCGCGTATCGCTTTAGTTGGGGACCCTGTAATCCCTTGTTGAAACAGAACTAAGCCCTCGCGGATTGTCTCTGGGATTGCAACGATACGGCCAAAGGATAGGGAAAAGGGGAGGATGGAAAGGGCTGCACGACAGCCCTATCCGTGGTTTACAGTTTTCTCCCGAGTGCTCCCCGCAATTCTTCCTCGCCTAAAATAAGATCTCTTTTATTTGCGCTCGCATTTTGTCCTCGGCCATTCCTCACAGAGCCTTATGGACCAAGTTCCGGCTTGCGAATCTCGCGAGCGTAAACTTAACAGTGAAACTCGTGGCAAAGAATTTATTGCTTCCTACTTGGCTCGGTGTGAATGCTCTATCCTATGTTACGTAAGCTCGCACACATAAAAAGTACGATAAGTTCGCGATATGCTGCATTTCGTGCGAGAAAAACATACGTATTGCTTACATGTTTCTAACCAATCATTAACGAGTGCAATATTACTTTAGTTAGTTTACAGGTAGTGATAAATGTAGCTCTGTTAAAAGTAGAAATGCAATGTTTCATATAAAAAGGCCGTAGGCTTTGGGTATCCCATTTGATCGAGAGAGATTTTTCAAAGGGTGAAGGGTCGAGAGGGATGTGGGAGTGAGGGTTAGCCGGGACAATCGGTGAAATCCGGGAGACACGCTCGTCCAGGAGAGACAGGATGAGTGTCGTTTGCGAAATTGCCCGATACATTCGATAGCTTGCGTTGCGTCGCATCGCGTCGCGTCGGCCCGGTAAATCGTTGCCGCGTGAACAAGGGAGCTCCAGCTCAAAGCCAATCTCACCCTGGAGATTTGGACGTTTTGGACCCTCGCTTGATCAAGCGGGATCCCCGGCTAATTCAGAGGGGCCCATTCTTACACACACTCGCACAAGAAACTGAACAAAAGCCACCGTGGGAGATGAAGAGATGAGGAATCGAACGAAACTTAAAGTTGTCCACAACTTTTTAAATAAGATACTAACATAGCAAACAATTGTCCATACCAATAAATGGGCTAGCAAAGACAGCATGAATGTTGGAAACTTTAATAATATTTGAAAGAACCAATGTCGAAATGGTCGGGCTTTCTGAAAGTAAAGTAATCTCGGAAGAGAAAGATCGGGCAAGGCGAGAGGACAGGCAGAGAGCTGCTCGTATATTCACGGTGGCACTTAAGTGCGCAAATATTTATGGTATCTTTGAGTCTCGACTGAAAAACAAAGGATTCTGAGGAGGGAGTCGCGAGTCAAGGAGGAAAGAAGCGAGGAAAATCCGTCGTCAGACTCTTCCCCACTCCTTTCCATCCCCCGGCAAGCCAACCTCTCCGAATACCCCGTGGGATTAACCTTTAATTCTATCCGGGCTTGACAGGCCCTTCATTCTCCGAGAAGCCTCCTCCACGTGCGCCTGAAATGTTCTTCAAGTTTCGACATCGAGTAACAACACGATCCGAATGAGATAGAAATGGAATTCTGATAGAAATAACATCTTACTCGCCCGAAGGTTGCGTGCCTCAATACCGGGGAAGTTGCAAAGAAATTCTAACTTGGTAAACTACACAAGTACGACACACCCAAATTTGAGTTTCATATTGTTTCATCAGCATAAATGGAATTTTCCCAGAAAATTAACTATACCATGTAGATCTTCGACATGTTCTTTACGTGGGTTGCGCGACATTAACTTTTGAATATTTGAATCCATTTTTGAGCTATTGTATTTGCAAAGTCTTTTACTGTTGCTGAATTGAATTATTATGAATTACAAGTATGATTTGGAAATAACTGAATTGAAGAAATAGGGTAGAAAAGCGATAAAGGAGTGGAGTCGGGGCATAGGAGTAAGTGCGCAGAATCCAAGGTAACGATTGCAGGAGCAAAGGCAGCAGCAGCACCAGCAGCACCAGCCACGGTACGCACAGGTAAGGTGAGAGACAGACCGTCGTCGATCTGGGTCAGCGCGACCTCGTCCTAAAGGCCGGACCTACTAGAGGTTACGACCCGCTTAAACCGAGAACCGCTCGATTCCCCATCGATCCACCCCTTCCCAACTCCCAACTCCCAACTACCATCTGCCTTTTTCCAGCCTCAAAACTGGTCTCACTAGCACTCCCTCTAAGTCCCCTCCATTCTCTAAGTTCGTCCCTTATTAGAAGAAATTCATTGGCTCGAATTTTTCCAAGGAAACTCGAAACTTTCCTCAATGTTAGAAAGACATTCCAACTACGCAAGAATATCGAGGGACATAAGTTTTCTATGATTTGTGGCAGAAGTAATAATTTCGAAGGTTTAAGGATAACGGAGTACATCTGTCTAGCGCACATAAGACTAGTAAATCTGATATGAGGAGAAAGCGAGAGCGCAAAAGTATAAGGCGACAGATAGGGTTTTACAGGGTGGGAAAATGAATTGGCGATTGCCGAAGGCCGTGGGGCTTGCCGAGATTGAAGGCACGCTTAGTTAATCCGCGCGGATACGAGCCGCCAGCTGAAACGAGCAACTTCCTGATCCCGTTTTCCTCGCGGATCACCGGTTACCCCGGCTCAAACCTCCGTCGAACTCTCCCCGTCGAGCTCTCCACAAACCGTCTACCACTATGCCTTAACAGACCGCACCCCCATCGTTACTCTCACACTATCATCCCTTCAACACCTTTCCTCTATTAAATCCTTTCACTCGACTTTCAAATTTTACCAGCCTATCCTAACAAAGATTTTTCATATTAAATAATAATTCCCTTGGAAATGCCTCAGTGAATAACGTAGGGTTTGTCGTTTGCAATTCTAATGGAATACCAAGAGCGATAAATTATTTTACGTTCCAATATCGTTGCAGATCGAGCAATATTGCTCGCGGAGTTTAATGGATTGAATTCGACAGTTAACCTGGAGCAGCATCAGCTAACCCTTCCTTGGCAATGGCTTCCCTATCTCTCGCTCTCCACTCGCTTCCCATACGCGATATCGAATTTCGAATTTAACCCGATACTTCATTAGCCCCCGGCAAAATTGTAGACACAACTTGTATCATCCTAGACCCTCTCTCTTCCCATTTCCAATTAATCTTTCGTATTTTTCATTAGTCTAACGAATAAATACAAATAGAATTATGGAACCGGATCAGAGAATAAGTTTTTTAGAATATCCAACCACCAACATTTTATTTCTGTTTCCTTGAAATTAAAGAGTAATTAAAACACGGTCGCCAGTTGTTAGGTTTTCAATCCAATTATACGAAGCACTGCAGTCCTCTGTAAAAGCTTTTCAACTTCAACTTGCAAATGTATAACAAATTTTACATTCCAAACAAATATTTATATTGCTTCAGCAATACAATTATCCAGTTTCTTCGTCCATGCACTATAAATAATATAACCATGAAATAAAATAAATATGAAAAGCAGGAGGGGCATCCATTTGAAGGTCTATTTTCCAGTGCGAGAAAGCAGAGATGCAAACGCTTTAAAAAAACAGTACTCCTGCAAAATAGAGCCGACAAGGTGCTCGTGTCGCGGCGTGTGGTCGATAACACCGAGCTTGCGCTGACAGAAACGCAGAGAGCAGCGGCTCCACTGGCCGAATCACAAGCATTATTTATTTTCAGCATTTACTACTGTCAACTCCAAACACAAGAGCACAGGGAAACAACAATAAGAGATAGCCCCAATAAAAATATTTCACGTTTAAAAGTCTCGGACCAGCATACTTAAGAATACAGCAATCTTTATTTTAAGAGACGTGAGATTTACAGAGCGCAGATGCGCAGCCATAAAACTTGATGAAAGAAATATGAAAATTGTCCTACGAATATACAGAACTAAACATCTTAACTTTGAAAAGCAGAGTGTGAATCTCTTTGATACCTAACTACAAGTCTGCTCCATTAATGTTTTATGAAAGAAAAGAATTCTAATAGAAAGAAGATTATAGGAAAGAGTAGAGGAGGTAAAGAAGAAAGATGAAAAGGGATGGAGATGAAATGGAGAATAGTAAAGCGAGAGGGAGTGTCGTGTTCTCCTGTCTGTTGAAGTCTCCGTAACTTTGCTACCCGAGAACGCATCACATCTCACATCACTCCAACCCAGGGATGATATATATCTCTCTTTCTCTCTCTTTCAGACTTGCGCTAGTATTCTTCGCTAGGTTGAAAATTCCATTGATCAATAGTTAATACGACCGGCTCTCGAAATCGTAGCCACCCCCTGTTACTATTGACACACGACACACACCTGTCTCGAGAGTCTTCTCGATGACACCCAGCCTTTCAAAGCGTGCATTTCCCCTCACCCTTTAGATTTAGATCAGCCTCATCCTTCACTGGACCTTCCGGACTAGTGCATTTTTTTTACTTCATGTTCCTAGTTTACATTGCAATGATGTATACGTCTGGTCCAAACCTTCTCCCGAGATATTCACGGTGATTATGGAATAATTAGACTAATTAATGTGATAATAAACGTGTAGCTTTGGAGTTTGCATACCCTTGGTCCACAATGCAATGCTAATTGTTGTGCAATTTCGAAGTAAGCTCGGTTTACGTTGCAATGCTATTAATATCAGTGATTGCGTTACTACTGACTAGAATAAGGTTCTATTACGATTAGCATTCGTCCCAGAACTAACATTAGCAGTGGTTACGCCCCTATTTACTCACTGTATTACATCATTCTTGAACAATGGGTGAATCAATTTCTTCATCCCGGTTTATGGATATCCCAATTGAAGGTAGTATTGTGTCCCCCTCTGCTAATAATTATAGAACAATACTGCTATCGTAATAAACCCTTTGGAATCGCATAAACGTACTTTTGAGAAAGAGAATAAAATAAAATAGTACATGGACTATAGGAATTATTGAGGAAAAACGTGTAATCTTTCTATTTTCGAGCGTGGCAAATGCAGGATAGCGAAGAGTTAATAAATGAACCCGGATAGACCTGAATGACGAGCAACCATTGATTTCATTTGAACACGTGCAATGGTCTTTTCTTCTCTAGCTGGGCCACAGGATTGACCAAGCGATTACCTAAGTACTGATGGGAATTGGAGTCTGATTACTAATGACAGTCCAATTAATCTTTGCCTGCAATGCATTGTAATGTATTACGATTGCAACTTGAGTAGAAAATTATGTTGGTGGGAGAGACTAAGAAGATTTGCATGTCTTTTTGAAGGACATACTTTTTCTTCTATCTGGCGCGCCGAAGCGTTAATGATATTCCATCGGTAAAGATCAGACGTTATTAGTATAGGATGACGAAATGGTGAAGGCGCGGGTGAAGGAGAGGGAGAGAAAGAGGGAGAGAAAGAGGGAGAGAGATGGCCCGAACCTATTGCGAGGATAATGCGAGCAAGCTAATCGACAGAACGCGAGGATGCTTTAATGTATCGGTCACGTGTCTCATTAAAGCGCGGTTACTTGTAAGTCTCTGTCGGAGAACAGACAGGATTTTGCAATGTGAGTACCGCTCGCCCTACATCTCTCGACGACAACCATCCTACCTCGACCGAGTCGAACACCTTCTGTAGCCTTGCTTTGAGTAAAAAGATTACTTGAAAAAGGAGATCTGCCATGTAATGGGCATAGCTAACGAAGGGAATTTTTGGAGTGGCTAGTGGCTGTGGGCGCTTCAATTAGCCGACAGTAACAAGAGGTAACGAGCCATTGTTATTATCCTCGATACGATCTGATGCAGTGATCATGCCGGGATTGCATTTGGCACCTGGATATCCGTGCACACGTATCTTCACAAACATACACATATGAAAGTACTAATCACACGTTCCTCGAGCACTAACGTGTTATACGTGCTCCGAATGATGCAAGCCGCGTGCCGCAAAATATGTATCTTCATGCTCGTTGCATCCCTGCAACATGTGGTAATTTAATTACATTAGCAAAAAACCTTTGGCCCCGACTTGCGAGGAAACCCCTTTGTCGATATATATCTCATATTCCTTAAGGCTTATCGTCAAACGAGGGTTGCGTACTTCCATATAAAAGTGAATTTCCTCATCCCTTCTCTCCGCGAGGAGACCGCTCGCAGAGGATGTGCAAAGATCCTGTAACAGCGTGTGGTACACACACCGTTCGTTTAACGAGCGCACCAGAAATTACGAGAAGGAATTCTGAGCGCGTCCGTGCCATCTCGATGCCAGGGGAAGGAGATCGCTTTCGAAATGCTAGCGCAATAATTGCCTGATGCGTTTCGAAGCGCATCAGTTGCATATCACGCGAATACCTTGCAAGCAGCAAGAACTCCGTGGTCGCAAGAATATTAGATGGCCAGGATGGTGCACATTTTAGAGAAGATCTACCTTAAATTTAGCGCATCCCGCGCACCGGGTAACCAAGAGCTAATGAGGAATGTGATTTGCGTCGCTTGTGTAGCCGCGAACACGTGAATGCTACTAGAAGCGATCACATGTGTATCTGACAGAATCCGAGTGCACGTGCACTCCTCTGGCGCAATGTACGTAAGGCTGGGGGTGCGACAATAGTTTTGCAGCGGCGTCTCTTCCCGCTGGAAGCCAATCCAGGGGGACAAAGGTAGGCCGTCAGCGAAGGTTTCGACCGTATTTGCGTGAGTTGCGTTCAGCCGTGCTGGAATTGTGGATATACAAAGCGAGTGCAGGTTGCACATGTGCTCACGGCTTTTGCGTAATTCAGCGCGCTGCGCGATGCTTCGCCGAGCGTGTGCCTCTGCCGTCTGCCCTCTTTGCCGCTATTCTTTCTTACCAAACTCCCTCTCTCATCTCCGATTCACCGAGAAGATATTCAGCTCATCTTTACATCGAATCTAGAACAATTTTTGGCCCTCCTAATACCCATTAACGTAACATCGGCTAACCCAAATCTAATGATGGAAATGAAATTTATGTTAGAAACTTATCATTCTTCTTCCTGTCGCAACTTGCTCTGTGAGTTATGGAATACTTGGAATAATAGTATCAAGCAGGATATTCTCCAAGAGTCCTAGAGTAGAAATAACCGAGCTAGCGGGAGCTCGGGCCGAGATTAAAGTGGCATAAAAAGGGAGTATAAAAGAAACGAAGCTCGCGAAGGTTGAGACTCTTAAGAAGCCGAGGAAAGAATTATTGCATTCATCAATGGACTTGTCTTTTTAATATTATATCCAAGATTCATAGACTGGCGACGACCGGCTGATTATAAGAGATAATCGAATCGGTCGAAAGTACTTTAAAAAGGAACTGGGTCAAAGCATCTGCTGGTGCTTCGCTTCACTGACTCTTCGTAATCACTGGCGATTTATTCAATCAGTTATTTCTGCATTGCGATTTGAGTGGGTACTATTAACTACGCGACTCCTACAGTGAACTCGAGGATATCGATTTAGCTGATTGAAATATACGATGATGCCAAATATTAAAACAAGTGTGCCTTGGCCACTCGAGTGTGCAATTCACATTAAATGCACGATGAAGAAGAAACTGCGCTATTACATCATGGAAATTGTCGATTGATTCTATATTATTAGCGTTTGCAATTCCAAATTCCCATATACCGTGAATGAATGAAATTTTCATTTTAATTTAACTTTAAATCGAAAAATGTCTACGAGAATATCCAAAGTGTGCACGGAAGCGATAGTTCTAACTTTCAAAGCGAATTCCTGTATAAATAGTATCGGGGTCATACTATTTCCGGACGATTCCGAGAAGAAGTCAATTCGTCGCTCAAATGTAAAGTCGATCTTCATAAAAAATTCACACCGTATTCCGAGTTCCTCGTCGCGTGACCCAGAATCGTTTTTAAAAAAAGCTCGTACTCCGCTCGTGTAACTTTGTCTCTTGGAAATCGCCCCGATATCACAGAGATCTCAATATCGTTAGAGGATTCTGTTTTTTCCGATAGAAATCCAAAGAAAAAATCTAACGTCGCCACAATCCATTCTCATAGTATTGAATAAAATGAAATAAAAGAAAGATGGAAGTCATAAATATAAATAAAAGCATGTAAATTCGAAGCGAGAACGTTGATTGGCGACGATAACGTAATAGCGCGAGATTTTTAAATGGGTGTCGAGGATTACAGTGACGTTGACGGCTCATTAAATAAGGATTAAACAAGGAAATTTCATTCAGCCAGCGGCGGGTGAACGTCCTTTCGAATAAAGGGATTAAATCTGTAATCTGCCCAGAGAGCAGTGCAAAAACTTCTGCTCAATTTTTGGTCTAATTCAAATAACGCAATATGAATATTTATAAATAATACTGTGGAAAAGAAAGTAGCATGGAACTGCCTGGCGTGCAAACTGTTGATCTTTATTGGATAAGTGCTCATTGTCGGGTAGATGTTAACAAGTATTTATCGTTTCTATTTCAGGCAACAGATTGGTGGCTCCAGGATATGTACCTTTCTGTGCCGTTGGCATTGCCAATTAACAGTAACCCGGGTTTGGCAACAAGGCCAAAGAGGTTCTCCGGCCAACAGGAAGCAGCAGTATATTTGTCGAGATTCATTACGGAACTGCTTAACTACCAAGAGATTCTGGACACGTGAGTCAGTTATAAAGTTCTTTAAAATAATTAAAAAATGCGATATATTTGCGATGTTCATTTGAGTTGGAATTGACTTGAGAATCCCAGTATAAATGATGAAAAACTCAAGCCCTCCTTCGACTGATCCTTTAATTCCATTTTGTACTGGCAAAAAGTCGAAGCCTCGCAACATCCATAGGGTGTTCCAATTTTGCGACGCCCCAAGGTTTTTCCTCGCATTAGAAGAAAGGAAGCTGAGGCTGGCAACCTCGATGGCTGGTAGTAGTAGTAGAGGCTCGTAAGCTAATCGGCAACGGGAGGAAGCTTAGATTCGACCGGGAAAAGAAGCACTGTCAGCCGAGGACAAAAAGAAGCCGCGTCGAAATCAATTTAGCGCTTCTCTGCTCCGCTGCTGCCTCGGAGTCCTGGTAGTCTGTGAGGAAATCCGGCTCTCCCACCAGCCATAGAACTCCTGGCATACACAGAGGAAGAGGGAGAGCGGAGACATCCTTATCCTTAAGGAGACATCCTTATCCCCGAGGATGTTCCCGGATGGAGAAAGTCTCAAAGAGGGACGATCCTCGCATCCGGTTCTCGAATGAACGACCTCCCGCTAGGACTTCCAATTTTCCTCGCTACTAACAATCGTACTGCTAATTTTCAAGACGGTGCAAGTTCAATCTTTCAAGAGAAATTGAACGAGAGACTCGAAGGTTCGTCGCCGGCAGTAATATAATTTAAAGAGTGTACCATTTATGTTTTAGAAATAAGCTAGAAGTCGAGAGAGTGAAGTCGAAAGATGGCAAGAGCATGCAAGCAATGTGTATGGCACAGCATTACCAAATGTTCCGGTTATATCGGAAACCGGGTGTCAATATCGATGAACAGATTATGTTGGACAGAGCTGTCTCCGGTGATCACATTATCATCGCACATCATAACGAAGTAACAATCTGTCCATTATTCGCTCCAATTTATCACCGAATGAATAATAGATTACTAGAAAGATTTGGCTTTCCTCCGATAGTTTTATAGTGTGCCAGTGAGAGCTTTGGATCGCGGCCGTATTACAGAAACTGAACTAATGCAGCAAATTTTACGAATCATGGAAACAAGAGCGAACGCCAGAGCGCCGCCCATTGGAATATTGACCACTGCAAAGAGACCCGTTTGGGCAAAAGCTCGAGAAGAACTTCTTAAAAGTACGTTGTATTATTTCATTAGATAGATGGGAAGGTTTTAGTTTAGATTTGGGAGGTTGGTAAAGCCAGAGAGAAGGTGATGCAAGCTACTTTAGCAAACCGTGTCCTAACTATCCTCTCACGCCCTGCCCACCAATATTCTTCATATTCTCATTATCACCCTAAACCCGAACCTTGCCCAACGGTTGCCGGCGACCTAGAAAATTGGATAAAGTGTAGTAACAAGCTACTAACCGGCTAATACGCCTGACTAACCCAGTTACTTCATAAACCATTTATGCAATATCTGTAATTAACTCTTTAATAAGAAAATACTTTAACATTTCCACCCTTTTACGAAACTTCTTTAAAAACAAGAACATGATTGACTTGATAGGTGAACGCAATCGGCGCAGTCTGGAACTGCTAGAACGCTGCCTTTGCGTGGTATGCATTGACGATGACGTCTTACCCGGAACATTCAACAACCCTTTAAAGAAAGAGGACCGCTGGATCGGTGACCGTGATTACGCGAACATCTTACACCATTGCCTCCATGGGGGTGGATCGAGACACATGGGTGCTAACCGTTGGTTCGATAAAACCTTCCACGCTATACTTGGCAAGGTATTTCAAAAGTCTTTTATGCCTTAATGCTTTCACTATCAAAGCATTATCTCAGTTTTTAATTATTTGACTTGTCAATTTATGTGGTATGAAAGGATGGCATGTGGGGAATGACGTATGAACACTCTGCTGGCGAGGCACCAGCTATTTTCAAGGCCTTCGAGGAATTGACGGAGAAGGTGGACGCCATGCCACCACCGGAAGATAAAGCTGTCTCCTCTCACCTTCCTGCCCCAGAAAAATTGGAGTGGTCCCTCTCGGAACAGAGTATGAATGACATAAGAGAAGCTATGACCGCCTTCGACACGTGAGTCCGTTCAGTTGATTCTCATACACTTTATTTCGTCTACAAACATGTCCGTGCCAAAGTGTTATGTTGAAAGTGAGGAAAAATGTACTCATTTGCATTATAAATACTGAAAAACTCGTACAGCCTGGTGGAAGATTTGGACCTTTGCATCCTCTGGTTCGAGGATTACTCGAAGGAGTTCATCAAGACCTGCAAAGTCAGCCCGGACGCTTACATTCAACTTGTTTTGCAGCTGACCTACTTCAGGTTCGCCTTTCACAGCAATACTAATTAATAGCGGATGATATTACAATACCCTAACAAAGGCTTGCTATTTCTTTAAGGAAGTTACTTGCTTTTCTTACTCTTCTGTAAGAATTAATTCTACTTGAACATCTTGATTGAATCTTGCACAGATTACACGGAAAGTTAGTGGCAACGTACGAAAGCGCAGGAATCCGAAGATTCGCTTTTGGAAGGGTTGATTGCATCCGTGCTGCGAGTCCGGAAGCGTTGGAGTGGGCGAAAGCGATGTGCCAGGGTGATCCGGAGGGTCAAATCGCAAGCCAGCAGGCCAACAATCAAGAGGAAGGCGCCAAAAGAGTTCAGTTCACCATTTACAGTGTAACTGAAACTTGGCTTTTTTCTCTCTCTCTCACACTCTCCCGATTGTCGTTTCATCTCACCCGGCTTGAGTTGCCAGCATTGCTGAGTCTCAACTCGTAACAGCGACAGGAGCTTTCATTGCATCACATCACTGCACAAGTATTTTCATTGATTTTTATACCTCTCTCATTATTAGTCTCTTAATTCTAATAATTTTCATGATTTTTAATAATAGTTCCCCCTTGATGTGCTCTTAATTCTTCGTTATAGCTATTGGCATTAACAAATGTGATATATCAAAAAGATATCATAAATGTTAATGTCAAGAACTTCTTCGAATATCCATTTATCGTAATCAAACGATTGACCTCATTAATGAGCAGGTATAAAAGGGGTGTCCTTACAAAACGGGGTCAGTCATTCCTCTCAGATCGTAGAAAACTAGAACTACCGAGTAGAGTATGAAGTACGATCATTGCGAGATACATTTCGAATGAAAAGCATCAAAGACACTGAATGAGCCAGCGGAAAAAGGTTCCAGGGAAAAAGGCAATCAATTAGAGGAAGAGCTGCCTTCTGCTTTTCCCTTGGAGTATTTGGGGATAGGTTGGAGTTGGAGAGGCCTCCGGCAAGTTTCACGAGGGTTTTTCCGTTTGCTTTCCTCTCCTCCCTCGCATCTAGACCTGGACCCTCGTCTCTCGATGACGAACGACGCTCACCTCTTGTTGTTTCTCGTTTACCGCACTGTTGTTTCAGCCGCTCATTCTTCCATCGTTATTACCATGAAGACGTTCAGTCGTGGCTTATAATAATGAAAGAGTGTCTACCTTTTAACAGATGCCTTGCATTAAGGTTGTTTTAACAGGTCTATCAGTTTGAAAGACATCGATACCAATTACGTCAGTACTAGATACTACTGATACGGGTATTCAATAATGCTATTATTACTATTATCAGTAACAAAGAATTTTCTACAATAAAATATTCATTTTAACCGTCGACTGATGTTCTTCTATCTTTATCCAAATTAACATATTTAAATTTAAATGTTGCACGTAATTATCAACTGGAATTCATGTTGGCACGTTTAATCTTTACGATCTTCTGTGTATGTTAAATGAATAAATGTGGAATTAAATGTTCTCCCTTACGCCTTGCATTTAAAGAAACTATAATCTGTATTTAAGTTAAATATTAGTTATTAATCTTTGTCTGTTTTTTAAATGAAGTTAAACAGTAATTATTTTGCACATTAGCCACAAGTAATGACTTCAATTTACTTATTGGAATATAAGTAAATTTCCGTGCTACTCGTTGTATTTAAATGCACTTTAAATAGATGTTAAATTAAGTGGAAGACATAGCAAGTATGATAGAAATGAACTTGTATTGCAGAAGGAACGCATAAAGGAACTGTTCGACTTGGCAGTACAAAGGCAGACGAAGGAGATGAACGACAATATCATGGGACAAGGGATTGACAACCACCTGATGGGTTTGCGCTATGCCGCGAAGGAGGCCGGCGAACCGATCCCGGATATCTTCCAGGATGAGGCTTACGAGATCGTTAATCACTTTGCCCTCTCCACCTCCCAGGTCAGTGATTATCCCCAAGCAGTTGGCCCGCGGGAATTGCACCAGCTCTCGCGGACGTCATAATGCTTATACTGATATTTATGTAGTCACGCCAGCGATGATTTCATGCCTCCGGATTTCTGCGAACCTGCACAAATCCGACTCATGCAATCCTAGCCGTCATATTCCTACATTGCTTCCAGGCATTCCTTTATAGCTCTCGTCTCTTGCACTCGAACTCCCATTATTCCACCCTGCACCGATACAGTCGAATAAAAATAGAAACTTTTTTGCTCGATTACAAATTTATCGTAAATTAGCTTCGTGCTTTGAACCGAGAACTCTTATGAACCGCACCCGGTGGAATAGCACACTAATTATAAGACAGTCTTAATTGAGATTAAAATTTGCCAACAACGTGCTCAGGTAACGACGAAAAATGACGCGATCGTTGGATATGGCCCTGTTGTGCCGGACGGCTACGGCTGTGGCTACAACATCAGGAGCAACGGTATCATCTTCGCAGTCTCAGCTTTCCACAGTGATGGCAGGACGAACGCCATGCGATTCGCACAAACCCTCGAGCAAAGCTTGAGGGATATGTCGTCGATGTTGAAGACCGCAACACAAAGATAAGCTACTTAGTTAATTAAAGGGGAATGAATTGATATTGAAACTAAGGAAGCCTGAAGCAGGCCTTGGGCCGTCGCCACCGGGATGTGGTGGGGAGGCAGTCTTAGCAAGGGTTGACTCATTGTTGCATCTTTCGTTTTTTTATAAAGAATGAAGTTATTGTTCCTAAATACTTGTATACTATAATTGAATAGTATAGTAGTAGCGTTAAGGATGAATTAAGAGTGTAGGCTAAACTAATCGCTTCCGTGATATTTAAGTTTTAAACTTTAAAACTAAGAAATTGTTTGTAAAGCAGTGTTATTACTTCGAATTCTATGATCGATTCGTGCTATGTTAGTTAACAATTAGTCCCATGTAAAATATATTGATTTACAATTAGTTGGTCATATAGTGGGGGAAGGAATATAGCTGAAGGAAAGAAGTTCGTAGGGAATTTAAAATGCGAACGAAAGTTTCGAGAGAGAACTGGAGAGCTGTTAAAGATAGAAGAGGATTAGTGTGAATTTCGTGCAATTTAAGAAACATATCAAAAATACATGAATCCCCGCCACATCTCTCTATTATTTATAAGATAATCATAAAGTTCATACCGATAAGAATCGTGATTGTTTATGAAAATATATATGATATAATGTGGATTATACAAGAAAGTGTAATTCAATTATACTCGCGATCGCGAATAATAGCTGAATTAGATTCTTTTGACCTGGAAATTGTACACACTTGTTTACACTATTAAGAATTCTTTAAAAGGACGATTTTCTATACTTTTGAGAATTGGATGTCAATTTCTTTTAATCCACAGGATAATAGTTGTCTTCACACTGTAAGTCTAGCACTGTTTGCATCTAGGAATAGTTAGACCAATTCTGAATGTACTTTCGAGCTCGCGCGGCTTGCTTGATAACGCTGATTTGGTATCGCAACAATTACAGTACGAGTTACCGTATCTAGATATTAGATGAAAAAAAGGGAGGTGGAAAGTTCTCATCGAAAGCTGTCGTATCTCTTAAGGCCATCACCGTCACGTAAAAATTCCATCTCGGTTAGCACTTGGACCGAGTGATTTTTCCTGCACTTCACCAGTAGTCGCTGCGTGTAGTAGGCAATATAGAAGCGATCGGTCGCTGTAAAACTTTAGTCCATTTATAGAGAACGTTTCGAGCGCTCGACTGCTGGAAATTACTTTTTCCACCCTCGACAACCACCTTGTTTAACTAATTCGTAAGACCATTATTAGCGCGCTTCCTGGCAGAGCGACGTTTATCATTGATTGATATATTTATTGAGTTTCTATCTATATTGTCGTTTGAAACTATTAGGCGTCGCAATGTAGAGTTTCCTTGTGTAATAGTATTGTTAATTTTTTAATATTATCAGGCTGGTCCTACAAGGGAGGCTATTGGGAAAAGTGGCAATGACTTAAAGCTATGAAACTTTTAAGTCCAAGACCATGCTAGGACTTTTGTTCAGGGGTAGGGTTGAAATCAGTAAAGGGCGGTAACGGGAGTTCCCACTAAGAATAAAACATTATAAGTATGTTGATAATTAGAATAATGGGAGGAGGAAGAAATGATTTCCAGCGCGCAGACCCAGTCTGTTGACCGGCAAAGTGTGAAACGTGGCCAATCGCTCGTGGTTTGGCGCCCGCACAGTAAACTCTTGTCCAATTCTTAGGTAGGCTGGCCATTTGCTGCGTCTAGAAACTAATCATAAGGATCGACCAGCGGATGCCAGCAGTATAGCTCTATCTGTCTATCACAAGCTAATCTTTCGCCAAGTCTACGAGGACTAAAACATCTCACAACTTTTCCCTTGGCGACCTCGGGGAACTCGAGTAGAAAGTTGAACCACTGTTAAACAATTTAACTTTACCATTTAAATGCAAAACTCGTTTTTTTACGATCTTATAAAGATGTAAAGTAAAATTTTAATATAGTTGTTGGATTGCTTGTTAATGTCGCATGCCTCGAGTTATGGGAGAAGTCGTGAGACGGATTGGTCCTGTCCAACATACAGTCTTTTACTGTTTATGTAACTATTTCTAACACATGCTAAATCCCTCCTGCACTTGAACGTCACTAATTTACGCCCGCAAAAAACCAATACTCTAAAATAAAATCACACATACCCAGGCACACATATCCAAGTTGCAGCTGCAATTATGCCCACTTGTAAAATATAGGTTCTTACTGTTTAGAGGAACTAGGTATCTGTTGAAGTTATTGATATTTTATGTAAATCTAGAAGTTAGTTAGATTTGTTCGAGGTCTAGTCTCTATTTCTGTACAGATACGTGCAGCATTAAGGTGTTGGCATCAAAGTTCCCGATGCAAAGCCGAAATTAGTCTACATCCTTGTTAGGGCTATCAGTTCGTTGAATGCTAAATTAATCGTAAGTTTTCTATTCAGAGTCTAAAACGTATCGCTTGCCAGCTTAACTGATTGTCACAATTCGTACGTATAATTAACTGTATATCTGCGTGTGTACAGGGTTCCCTGTTATTGTTAAAATACGAAACCGTGATTCAAACTGAAAGTATAACGTATAATAGTAGGTCTCTCTGCATATATATATATATATATATATATATATGAGATATGTGCTTTTGCGAATGTGTCTACGTAGCACGAAGGTGTTCTAATGTGTTAGACCTAAGCAACAAATACTTATATACATTTAGGGATAACAATGCATATCGCGAAACTATTGTGATCGCGCTTTTGCGGCCAAGAATATCGCACGCATATCAGGCGAAAGCCAAACCTAGCTACTAATTTGTCTTCTGCTAAGGAAGCACCACCGTGAGGATTTTTTTAGAGGAAAATTTGTGTGACTAAACAAGTATTTATTGCGTAATGAATAGTTATTCTATTATAGAGTAGTGGGCATCTGTCGTTATGAAAAATGATGGATGTAAAACACGAAACGGCAAGAATCTATAAAAATTATCTTCTACGTCACGGGGATATGTGATGGCCACTGTAATTCCACGGGACATCGACGTTGGTCCTTTCCATAAGAACATTAGAACTCTCACAATTAAAATAGTGTAATAATCTAATTATGTTACTTTTCATACATAATTACCGTGCAATATCTTGCAATCATCCTATTTACATACTATTTCTCAAAATTTGATGATTCATAATCAGTGGAACTTTTACCAACAAACCATAAAAGAACTAAATTCGGAAAGTATCTGCGTCAAATCCCTATTTGTTAAGTAAGTGTCACTTGTACGGAGGGTGCGATCGTAAATCGACAATTACAAGAGTGCAATATACTACTATGCTAATATATGTAATAGTAACATATGGTACTAAAGGTGGACTGTCACCCTTCGTTCTTTTTAATGAATAAGCTCGAGTTAGTTGTTAAGCATTAAAGATGTAAGTGCAGTCGACTTTCCTCCGGGTGGAAAGTATACACAGCATACCTCTGTAAGTAATTAATCCAAGTATGTTGTACTAATATGTGTGCGTTTCGTTGTGCAAAAATAAATCTCCCTTGCAACATCGTGAACCACAGTTTTATACAACCTTCTTACGAAATCGGAACAGAAATAAGGGGATTCTCTATAGCATAAAATCTATATTCTGTAGTTATCTGATAAAATACACAACCTGATACAGGTAATAACAATGATAACATAGGATTCTCAATTTCATTCCTAACATGCGTTAGGATATCTTTTGTATTATACTTAGTAACGCGGTACTAATAAATCTGCATTAATGTCGTCGTATGCCCGGGCAAATGGAAGCGTAAGTAATGTGCTTGCAGTTAGTCTTCTCTTAGGATCGTGTTGCAAGCACTTTTTTATGAAATCTATACCTTCCGCGGAGAGGTTCTTAGGTACTGCTGGAGTTTCTCCCATTCCGACCTAGAATATAAATGTAGAATATAAATCTGTTTGTATATATTCAGTTGTAAATCACATTGATGCAGTATGAACCTTAAACATAATTTGGTAGTTGGAGTCATAATCTGACCAAGGTCTCCTGCCACTGGCCATTTCTATAATACAACAACCGACAGACCAAATATCAGCTGCTCTTCCATGGCCTCCACTTTCGGACTTCATGAATACTTCAGGTGCCATATATGCTACAACACAATAATACCATCATCACTTTTAATAGACTGAGTGTATGAACTATTGTATACCAGAATATATACCTTGGGTTCCAACAAAACCTTGCAGTTCACCTGGCATCGTCGTATGTGCCTTAATTTGTACTGCACATCCAAAATCACCGAGTTTCAAGCAGTTACCTTCGTCGGTTAAAAAGATATTTGCAGCTGTAAAGGAAAGATATATATATTGAATAACTTAGTAATATTGTAATCCTATCGAATAATGAGTAATTATGTATTCTATAACAAGTCATACTTTTAATGTCACGATGCACAATACCATGTGTATGCAAAGCAGCAACAGCTAGCAACAATTGGTGCGTGTATTTTCTAACTAAGGATTCGGGTAGTCCATTCCCGCTACCAGCTACCAAGCTTTCCAAAGTTCCTTCCGCGCAGAACTCCATAAATATTAACATCTCCTCCTGGATTATAACGTCCAGTATTATAGTATTCAGTGTACATTTGCTAGGATACTCAAAATTAATATTTATTAACATACCCGATGAACTTCAAGCCCATAATACCGAACTAAATGTTTGTGTTGTATCCCTTCGAAGATTTGTAGCTCTTCAGCAACACGTCGAATTGCTCGATGATCACCAGGCTGTAACTGAACTTCTTTCATAGCCAACAATTCTCCAGTCTGATTGTTAACAACTGTATAGACCTTGCCAAATCTGCCTTGGCCTATTTTAATACCACGCTGCCAGGTGAATGTAACTCGCCTAGCTTTTATTCGAACTCTGTCGACTCCTTTCCTATCAGTTATCTGACCAATAAGTTCTCGACTCCTTAGTCTATCATCCAGTTCTCTTTCAATTCTTTGAATGGCACGAACTACCCTCTCTTTTTTTGCCAAACTGTAATCCGGTGGACTGACGGTCACGATGGGAGTACCGTCGACTACACTCGAGGAAATAACTTTTCGTGGATTTCCTGTCATTTCTGGGGATTTGAGAGCCTCTCTTGATTTCTGAGAAAGACTCAAGCTGGCTGTTCGACTCCTCGTGTGACTAGGTGACGAAGCTCTTGAACGAGATAATCTTCGAATGTCTTGAGAGAACAAATCATAATGTCAGAGGATAAGAATGGTAAAAACATTATAACAACCGATAAAAACGCTTACTTTCCGTTTCCGAAATTGGAGCCGTAACACTAGCACTACCAACTACGTGAGAAATGCACCGATCCATACAAGTTTTAAGTTCCTCGAACTCTTGATCGGTCAAATGTTTGGTATTGTGAGGTTCACACACTGTTATTAGGAATTCTAAACCCTGATTCGCCCAACGGGGTCTCAGACCTCTGCCACGTTCACATCTGGTCCTCACGAATTCCATCCACAGCAATGCAAAAGAAACTAAACCTCGTGCGAGTATAGCTTTTTCTTCAGGACAGAATAGTCTACACATTTCTTTATGGTAATCGAATCCCATCTTATAAGCCTGGTGAAGAATCTCTCGTATTCGAGAACGCATTGCAAAACGATCGCTTTCTGAATTGGGTTCCTCAATCTCGTCGATATCGTTTTGGAAATTTTCTATGACTAGTGTAATTTGGTGTCTTAAATCCATAATAGTCTCCTGTATTGATATATTATTAGATAAGTGTGAAAAAGTATGGTACGTTACAAAAAACAATTGGTAATTGAGTGTTTGAATCCTACCTTTAATAATACTAAGGATTCCTCTAATTCATCACTGGAATGGGGCCATTTCTCCACATCACGTCTCAAACATTTTGCCAGATTAATACTCTTCACGAGCTTCTCCCGTGCTTCAACGAACATTCCTTGCCACTCACGACCCAGGGACATCAAATGGAGCTTATTCGACAATTCATCATCCGTTTTATCCTCTGCGCTCTCTCTAATTTCACGAGGTCTTTCACTCAAGAATTCCTTCACTTGCTTAATCATCGTCCTCGCAATCTGACTGAAAATGGGCTTCACATAACAAAAGGCATAACATTTGACCGTAAGGGGCTTTCGTCCAAGACAAAAGTACTTACTAAAACTTCACCCCAGCTATTTTATACCCGTCACTTATATTTCCAGCAATTGATTTCACAAACATCCATTCATCCATAATCAAATTTTTGTGAAAACTATCATGTTGAACCATGTCGACCCATTGCTGTACATAATCTAAGTAAACCTCGAATACGGCTTGTAAACTATCGTCGAAGTCTTTCACATCTTCTTGGAATAGATATTCAGTACTGCCGTCACCACTGGCAACAGCTGCACGAGAATGAGCTGCGAATCTATCTCGATGCACACATGCAATCCTAAGACCCTCTCGCAGTTCACGCATCAGCTGCCGAACGGACAATGGACTCGGCTGGTCAGGCTTCTGTTCTAATCGCATCCTTAGGAACTCGTGCACGACATCCAAAGGCACACGAGAGAGGAATACAAACGCAGCCCTGCGACCACATCATTACAAGTAATAAAAGTTAAAGAATCTCTCAAGAGATCTAGCTTATTAGATATTGAAAGAACCTCTATAATATTTCTTGCTTTTACCTGTATGAGGGAAGATTCAATTCCCTTGCTTCAGAACTCCATACACCATACCGTCGTAATTCTCTATCACCCTCGTACTCCTCGCTCGCACTGGTATCTAATTCATTCACCTCTCCCTTCTCCAGAGTCAGTCTTGCTTTTCTCAGGACAGAAGTATGCAGTCTCTCAAGAAAATTTAGGCTCTTCCTCAGGCCTCGTGTTTTTAATACATCCTCAATATACTTTCTAAAAGTACAACATTGTTACAAATCAAAAACAATCTTAAACATACGCGTCGCTCTTTCACTATACCTGTAAGCATGTCTGTCAAACTCGACCAAATAAAAATCCAGTCTCTCAATCCTTTCGTCCTCTATACAATGAAAAGATACCTCGGGGGTCGGTGGCCACGATTGTACAAAAGACAAGCCTGCCGACGAATTAGTACTATTATTACTATCTGAAGGACTTGTACTATCGTCTTGCTGGCAGCCTTCAAATCGTACTAGTGTCTGCCGAGGCTCCAAAGAATCATAAGTATCTGATGACCGTGAACTGTATGAGAGTGTTAAGTTAAGAACTATGCAATAAGCTAATATTGATGTTTCACTGTGATTGGTATTACCTTATACCGGAATCAGTTGTTTCATCATGTTTCTTCTTAGTGTGCAACATCATGAGTAATTTCCCCAATATCTGCAGCTTTAATCGATGATGTTTTGTCATGTTATACCAAAGACACATAGCTTTAACTCTGCCAGTAAACTCTGGACTCTTGTACAAAGGATAGTGTACGCCGAAACCTTGGGAGGACGGATACAGCGCTTCTGCCGCTTCCAATCTTGCCAATAACCCTTCTATTTGCTGTAGAGCTTCGCCCTGTGCTCGAGCACAGGCTCTGCAGTACATCGAAAGACAACCTGGACAAATACCTAATTCAATGTTTGGACTGGATCCAGGATTGGTAATTCGATGGTTCATATTGTCAGTTGGAGTAGTCCAAGAGATGTTAGTTTCATTCATACTGGCAATAGGATCGTATCTGCAAGCGTAGTAATAGTTTCCTATCTTTATGTTCTCTTCTATAGCCAGTAAGTATCTGTCTAACACACCTGTACTGCATTATTTCATTGAGCAGGCCTTCCACTGCTTCGCGTTGTCTACATAAGTACTCATCCTGCGCCATTGTGGTGCGATCAGCATGATACGCTTGTAACTCCAACCATACCAAATCCTTAAGTTCATTCTGCCACCTCGTCTCCTCGTGACTTATTTGTCGTCGACAATTGCGTTCAGTGCTCCCCTATTATTACAATTAAGTAACAATTAATCATTACATTAGCATACATTAACAGAATAAGAAACTGTCTAAATATATGTACTTACCAGTCTTATAAGAAAAGAAAAAGTATCATGAAAGATTTCACGCTCCTTAAGACTCTGGGCTTTCGGCGATTGAACGTGTGTTTCCTCATTAGCCAGGCATAAGTTCTGCTCAACCAAGTCCTCCTGAGCTCTCTTCTCCTCGACGTCCACGGGCTTCGACCTCAAGCTTCGAAATCTATTTCGAGTTTCGATCTGTAAACAATGACAATTAGTTCTAATTCAAGAATCCCAGCCAGATATAAGCGCGCGTGATGCAGAGGAAATATATCTGAGCGTCAAAACATCTGATACCTTTATGTGATTTGGAGTGGAGACTTGAAAGTGATCGCCTTTCTCTTGGTAATGATAGGCCGCATCCACGTCTAGCTTCAAATCTCTTTCCGTACCACGGAGTAACTTTAAGCTCCTTTTCGACTTCCGATTGCTCTCCTTTACTACTTCGTCCTTCACTTCCTTCTCGTTGTCTCTATCGGCTTTATCGCACATTTCGTTGAATATTATACTGTCGAGTGTGTTGCGTCTACATATCGTGGGTTTCGGCCGGCTTTCCTTCTCTACCACCTTGACGTCTCTGCAAACCGTTGATAATAATCTATACATTCTAATCCCAAAGAGGACATAGAGCCCCGGTTGATGCAAATAGCACATTGGTGAAATATTAAATAAAATCGACTGCCAGGCATAGTAGTTTATCAACTGTCTCGAGCATGTTAATGCAGCAAATGCATGCGATACCAATTGCAGTGTTTTGACCAAGATTGCGCGGAACTTGAAGCGGGAAATAAGAGGACTATAAAAACCGAAACATTTTAATTCTTCTGCTGAAAAGTCGGATGGATAGATTTATTCTTTGTATAAATGAAGAAAGTGAAAGAGGAGCAGATTCAACTCACCCTCCCGTAAGCCTTTGCTTCATGTGCCTCTTCTTGCGATTCAGGCGGGTTCTAGGTGGTGTCTGGCCATAAATATCGCACATCTCCTGTATCGATTCTTCAAATTCATTGGTCGGGCTAGAGAACCCCTTTCTACTGTAGAAATGCAACACAATACTCGGTAAGAGAGAAGTTAGCGAACGGTATTCTGTTACTCAGCAGTACCGCAAATAGCCACACAGATTTACAAAGTGCAAAACGTAAATAAATTTATCGTTGATCGCAATCTGGTTTCAAGAATGCACGAGACATATAACGTCAGTAGCACTTTGCCCTTCACATTAATCTGCATAAAACATCTCGATAGTAGTTTCGTATACATTTTCGAATAAAGTAGAGCTCCAAACATTCGATTTCGCCGGACCGTATACATTTGTTAATAAGAAAGAGCTACAATAATTTCAATATAGGAAAAAGATACTGGAACGCGCTCGCCGCGTATTTATCAAACTCTTATCGATGATGCTAATTCTTGCCATCATTCTTGTGCTTACGATAAATTAATTCGTTAGATCCGATTATACCAAACGATCCAAGCCGAAATTCTCCCGAGAAAACTGAGCCTTCATACGCTCCTAAAAGTTCATTAGTAACTATGTAACAGTGCGTCAGAGAAAAAGGCAGTGGAAAAGCTCTACATAATGCTTATACAGGTGCAGCCACTTTATTTACATTTCCATAAATAACCGAGAAACGGTATACAATACGAAAACTTATGTCTCCACATTATTTATGCCCAAGAATTTGCCTTTGATAGTGTGGGGTGAGTCAAGGCTTTAGGTGCAGTAATGAGTAAATTTCTAAGATATTAATTAATGCATGATCGGAGTCAATCAACCTTTTCCTTCCATGCAACAAGACAGTGACAGTGAGTGAAGATTAACATAAGTTTCAGACGGGCGGATGTTCCGATTTGGTTGGCAAAGTGTTAATAAGCCACTGTGTGGATGCAGCGGAGAAAGAGACGGACGAAGCCACGGAACTTCAGTCGTATTATACTATAATCAGCCGATGGGACTGTCGCTTCAATAATTAATCCAATTTAATACAACGCGAAGGTGAATCGATAATAAGGAGAGCACGCGCGAATTACGGGCGCTCCCGTGATCTTATGTCAACAAGAGTAAAGATAGTCCTCCTCTATTTGGAATACTCATTGGACATTCATTAGATTCCTTAACGCCGAAAACAGTGGTCAATCGTCACCGTCAGTACTCATTGAACCTCAGCTGACGCAAACGATATTAAACGATTTCCTTTTTTAAATATGCATTCGGCTATATAATTCGACTAATCGTCGTTGACCATATATTATATAAGCTTAGAATTATGTTTCTCTATCTTTTGTTCCAAGTGATTGATACTGTTGTTGGATTACATCATTATTGGGCTAAATCTGTATACACATTATAGTGAATTAGAAATTCCTCTGGTATATGTATGAACTATTTCGTTGACAAATTAATACACACCCGACACACTAGACTTAGGAGTTAAATCGTCGTACAAGCACCGCACTCCAAAATCTCGAACATCTCGCTGATAAAGCTCTCTGTCCCTTTCTTCGAGAAAATATTACATCCTTATTAGTGGAACGACGAAAAGGCACAAAAAGCACAGAAGTATATTATACAGTGAAAAAGAAGGAATTATATGAAAGGTTGCGCGCATCCCAAGAGTGGTTAGGTCGACTGACAGTTTGTCAGTACGGAAGCCCGAAGGCCAACGCCAACTGTGTCGAGTTCTCTTTCGGGGGTAAATCCAAGAAAGAAAAGATAGAGGTGCCAGCGGCGGGCCTAGGGGCACGTGCTTCCGTCTGGCGTGAGTCTGTGTGCATTTGTAAAATCTTGGTAAACGCTCCGCGCGACATGTAAACAAAGTGGCGATGTGTCGGCGCAATGGTGAGAGAAAGAGTGTGGAGTCGGGGGTCGGGGGAAGAAAGAGAGAGAGAGAGAGAGATCGACCGGTCCTATTTCGGGAGGGCGAGTATTCGCAATTACGTAAAGCACGTGCCTGCCGTGCGCAAGCAGACCCACCTGACGTTCCAATTGTCATTGTCGGAGGAGTCCGGTGACTGATTCTCACTGGGATTCAAACTGTGCCTACCACTACGATACATTCTACCCGTAACCACTCGCGCACTCCGAGCGACTCTTGTCGCTTCTATGCCGATCACCTACGAACACGAAGAATGATGCGCTCTATAGATATCCACACTCATTTCCTGCCTCTACCGTCGCCGCCGCTGCTGCGGCTGACTCTGGACGACTCTACTGCCCAGAGATACAGTTTGCCGCGCAGGTGCGATGCACTTTCTACCATCGGGTGTCGCTCTAACGAGGAGAACGAAGAACGAGTGCGAACGGTGCCAGTGGGAAACAGGTGTGCTCGTTGGGATGGCCACGACTGACCGCGGGTCATTTCGAAATCATCTACAGAAGGATGTTAGGCACCCATTGCTCCATCTCGATTTTATGTGCAGGTCTTTCGCCGGGAGATGGGTCTGGAACATGATATCACTTACGTAATAAGGCTTATCTTCTCGAATATGCTAATACCAATCCTCGGCTTCTTTGTACTCGTCGCTGCTTAGCATTGGACTGCTTAGTAATCGGTGCGGCGGCCTGTCGGAATTAGAAACATTCTTCTCGAACCGCGAATAGTCACGCATGACTCGTTTTACAAATAAATGATACCAGTTAGATGAGCAATCCAGCAGAGAAATATCAGATTGACTATATATAAACTACTGTATTAATATTTTAAATATTCCGAAACTGAATGCTGATTTTATTCCAGCTGTTGATTGACTAATATATATACAACTATTTTAGTTTGTCAAAGATTCTTGTTTTGTGCTTCTTAACAATAAAATACTGTAAAGCCTTTATAGCTCCTGCATGCAGTAAGAAACGTTAAAGTTCTATTAGAATTTATCAAATCAGTAAAGAAAAGAGAAATAAGGCCGCAAATAGATATATGTATACAATAATACTTGCTTCCTAACAGGGGATACTTTCTTATAAAGACAGCATCTACGAATTCCACTCTAACGAGCATCTCGCACATCACTTTTGTAGCAGTTATACGTATCAGCGAGAATTTACAAAAGTAAACATCGCAATCTATATTTACTTTATAGCAAGATAGAAGGAGGAGTCGGAAAGTAGTGTAATAATGCCCGCCGCATGGCTATGATATGATTCGTTTTTTATTTAAACAATCTCTAGCATCCTCAGAAAAAAAGTACAAGTAGTTTCTCAATATATTCCTCGCACCAACAAATAATATTGTTCCGCTCTCTTTTGCTCCACGGTAAAATACAAATGTCTATGCGTCTCGTGTCCGCTCGTACCTTGTGTGTCTCGCGTGTGTGTCTCCGGTTTCGAGTCTGCGTTTCGTAACAGATTATCCTCGATAATACACCTACAATGATCCTTATGCTTTTTCTATACGATGCGTTTGTGTATGTAATAGTTTGTTAGGCGAAATTGGAGGGAGAATTTCGCTCAAGTACAATTCGGTATCAAAAGACATGAAATTCCGCGAGGCTGATTCCGGCTCAAGTAGAACAAGGGGCCTAAAAGTCGCCACCAAGTAAAAAATGCATTTTCTATTCCCCTACCTTGTTCTCTACACGCATAGGGAACTAGTTCGTAGCACCGACACTTTGACGCACCATTTGGCGTGTGTGTGTGTGATTCCATGTGTATACGTACGTGTCTTTCATTTTACAATTAACGTGGATAAAAGTTGTCTCGTACCCTTATGAAACAACACCTCATGATGGTAAAGCAATACTAGTCTACGTTCATATTCGCCTATGCGAGCTCCCAAGGCAAGACAAGAAAAAACTCTAAAAAGTTCAATTTACATATGTACAACTAGCCCTCTCGTAGTGCAAAATGGGCGAAGAATGGTTCAAGTGCCCTGTTATATATCCGTTACCCTCATAAGGAGTGTAAACTGCTCGTGTATCCACGTCAGGGCGATCTGTCGTACAATCGAAAAGCTTATTTCCAAACTACTTGATTCAATCAAATTTCAAGCAAACACTTGTGCCCGTATACTACCAATCTTCGCGCACGATCAGCCACTTTCAAAAAAACACTTTGATAAATATAAGAAACTTTTACTACGTAATAACATTCTTAACTGTAAAAAGACACAAGACAGTTTGGAAAACAAGCTCCACTATTGTCCATTATACAAATAATTTTGTGAAATACAATAAATCGCATCATCGAAAGTGAATATTCTAGTTGCATGAGTGTGTGTATATCTGTATGTTTAACACCATTAGTTTTATTAAGTACAGCATATGTATATTGACTTGCGCGTTGGAGAAAAAATGCACTCGTCTTTAACAAGGAGGTACATCTGACTGAGACCCCAAAGTAGACGGTGCTAAAAAGGGGGGAAAATACGACTTAATGTCAAATTTCGATGGAATGTCTGTGATAGAAGATCTTTGAAGCGCTTAATTAGAATATTTCGGTGAAGTTTAACAGTGCAAGGACGAATTGCTCTCTTGTAAGCACTGGTTCTCGGGATCTAAGTCGATTATTGTGTATGCACGTTTGATACTCGCTTCCTTACATGTACAAATAGACGACTATAAAATGCTTTGCTTTAGTTCTCATTTAATATTATCTCAATAATAATAATAATAATTATATAATAATAATAATTATAATGCTACTAAATTGTAAATATTATCATTAATAATATAATAATACTACCAATTTGTAAATCGTATTATTAAATATGATCAAAAAATATCTATTGTTATTACTTCTGTACTTTTTCCCATCTTTTTTTTTCTTCCTCCCTTTCTCTTTGAATGCATATGACGATGATAATGTTAGGGCATCCCACTTTGTTTTAATGATCTGATTCCTATTATGAATACTCCCCAGTTTCTCAATTTTAATTATCAATGTGTCAGTGTTATTCATGTTAGCGTTGTTTGTTTGCATTCCATTAATACATTGGCAGCGTTTCAAGATTATGTATATTTCAGAATTGATTCATCTCGTTCGATATACTCAGTTGTATGTACCTCACTTATAAAAAGAAAGAAGAACAAAAGAAATAAAGGGCGAGGAAGAAGTGTGCCAAAAAGGTACGGCGTGTACCAGACTGCCGTACACAGTTTACAGATCCTCCCTTGACATTCGTACTTATACTCATTGTAACATGTTCTCACTCACACATACGCATTCACACCGGACCCGCCCTCTCAGAATTCTTACATAGAGCCTTTTCATTTCACGGAAACCGTGCGCGCAGTTTTCTTCTATATCTTGCTTTGAAGGTATACAATACAAAGAGTCTCTCTCGCTCTCACTTTTACGTTCTCTCTCTTTCTCTCTCTTTCTCTCTCGCGCGATATCCCTACGTCACCCTATTAATAGTATATTGTATATTAGTATTATCTCAAATATATATAATATGTATATGAATAAAGGCCACGAGTGTGTTCAATATAAAACCGCTAAACAGCTATAATTGAAAATTCGTTCGCACAAAACATGTAATTGGACACGTATGTAGTTATTGTAAATAGTCGACAGCTTCTACTGGACTAACAATTTTATTAATCGTTATTGGGCGAAAGTTGTTGATGAAACATTATTGTTTCATTCGCATTGAATGCTCTTCGACATAAGGTTGGCGTTTGCGAGAAGGTCTATGTCGTGTTTCTTCGCAATTATGGATGTACACATGAATTACTAGTAATCTGATATCTCCCGTTTTGAAAGAGGTGCTTGCGCAAGCACCCACGCTTCGCGATATTCTGCATTCTCGTAGGAACCTAGTTGTGGTGTTGGGTTTAACGTAGTGCCAACTAATCAACATCGAGCTCGGAACACCGACGACTTTCGGATACTCCACTCAAGTAATTCGAATTCTTTAACAACAAACGCGAAAGATTACGGCAGCAAGAATGCAGAGCAAAAATGCTTTCTCCGGCGAATCCTTATCAAGGACAAAGAAGACATACGACAACCTGATAAGGATCGCGACGAATAGGTAACCAGTGGAAGTAAAAAAGGAAAAGAAAGGGAAACTCAACAACTATGGCATTAGATTACCGCCGTGATATTAATACTTAAAAGTGATCGATAATAATACTTGTCTCTCTCGTTGTATAAGGAAATGGTGGCGCACTGGGGTACGCAACTCGTGTCTCTAACGTTACAGGCGGAAGATCAAGCCTTATAAAGACCATATGTAACAGGTTTTCTTGTTATTTTAGCACAAAGAGAATGACTATCCTTACGAGAAACAACAGTAGCTAAAGATCATAGCTAAAATAACGAATAGCACGAGTGCAAACGAGAAATATCGCCAGGCTAAAACAGCAAGAAAAATCACTTCCCCTTAGTTCATTTTTATGGTTGACTCTGTAAAGTACGTAACATTCTGCATTCGTGGATAATAATTAATGTGTCTATGTGGAGAATATAAGTGTAGTATGGAAGCATATGTGGAAGACGGCACACAAGCTGCTCACTCGTCGCGTTCCTCGCTTATTACGAAAGTTCTTTTTTTCTTTCTCCATTCGGTCGTACTCGAGAGTATAGAATTAGCATCAAAAATATATATATGGAGTTGGCTTTACATCACTGTGTCTCATCGTCTCGTGGAGGACGTGTCAGTCGCTCGTCACTTGAAAACCGATCAAAAATCAGCTATAAACGACCCTTTCGAGAAAGGTAGCAAAATTCATTCCTATATATTGCTCAGAAAATCTATACCGCTCCCTCCCTCGCTTTCGCTCTGTCTGCCTCTTTCTCTCGCTGTATCTTTCTCACATGTATCAGAGAGTTTCACGGTGTTCTGCGTTTACAAGGAATCGAGGAAATTTATCGCTTGGACAGGCAGACGGGTTAAAGAAGGCACTTAATTTACATGTTCTCGAACTGATCGACTCGGCGCTTAGTGTTGCCCTTACGAATCTCACGGAGTGTCTTATACTTGTCACGTCCTTGACGTACGTTTTCCCTGTGGATCTTATCCATCACTGTTTCCTTTGTTTCATCGCGTGACTGGGCGAGGTCTTGCTTAAGAGCCTGGGAGCAAATAGCGTTTATGCCAATTACAGTATAGAAACACCTTTTTTAATTAGTAATTCTGCTCTAGTGATGTATACCTTGAGCTGATCATGTAAACGTTCGTTCCTCTCAGCTAGCGTGCGTCGTTCCTCGACTGGGTCAATTATCGATTCGTCTGTTGCGAGATCCTTGGTAATGTCACCGTGAGGTGTTTCGTCCTCACCCTCCTCCTCGCCTTCCTCGTTTTCCTCAACGTGATGATGGTGTGGAGTTGTGCTCGCTTGATATGCTCGGTCGGCCTCCTCTTGCCTCAATCTAGAAACGCATTATCGTAAAATTTGGAATGCACAAATAAAATTTGGGATTAATAATTTGTATTTGTTTTTAGTACATGCGATCGTACTTGGCAGCCTCAAATTCCTCCTGCAACCTTCTTGCTTCAGCATCCTTTGCTTCGACCTCAGATTGTATGCGCATGACCTCTTCCTGCTTGAGTTTGATCTCTTGTTCAAGCTTGGCACGTTCCGCCGCCTCCATTTCATGCGAGAGTTCGAGTTTCTCCATCATGACCGTGAGTTCCTGGAAAAGAGAATTTTTTTCTTACTTTCATGCGTATGGCTGTTTAATATTTCAGTAAGTGATCCTCGAAGTGCAATTGTTAAGCTTGAATGTATAAACTATACATTTTGCCTAAATATAAGTACATCACAGAGAATCAAGATATAAAACTGCCACTGAACACCAGAATGGATGTAATTAACAACCCAAAATTATGTAGGTTAAATCCAGTGAATGAGAAAATCCAATTATTCGCGTTAAGTCGACTGCCAAGTGTGAGCAGCTGAAGGTAGAAGACTCTCAATGAAACCTGGTATAGGCATACATACCTTCTGACGATCTTCTAATTCCTCCTTAGCGGCCTGCAACTGCTTAAGCTGTTCCTCCAAGCGCCGAATCATTTCTTGAGCTTCCATCAATTCTGCTTGCCGCCTCTCCATTTCCTCTGCCATATTCTTAAGCCTCTCTTCATACTCTTGTTGCTTCTTCTCAGCCCGTTCCCTTGCTGCGATCTCTAATTGCAGTTTCTCCCGCTGCTGCTGCTTGGCTATCTTTTCCTCTCTTGCTTGAGCCTTTCAAGCACAGACAATTATGCTAATAAGAACTTACATACAATCAATGTCGCGTTAAACATTTGCTGCTGGTACGGTTTGAACCCTCATTAAAGTTACTTTTTATATCATGGCACTCAAAGTAGCAAATAACAAGAAAAATCATGGGGTAAACAACATAAGTATCACAATCATTAATGTGCGTATCATTGTTCTTTATGCTATCTGTATCCATTTACCTTCATCTGTTGCACGTCGATAGTGTCAGGCTTGCGTCTACGCATATACAATTCATGGTTACCCATGCACAGTGCTAAAATCCTCTTATTTATCTTGACTCTAGCTGCAAAGAAGACGAAATCTGGCGCCTTTTTATCGATGGGTTTTATGATGAACTTCTTGTCGTTAAATGAAATATTCCTGATTTCGGACCATGGAAAACCGATCTTTGGAGTAAGCTTGTCGTCCTTCTCGTAAATGTTGAGACCAAGAGCGTCTACGCCTAACCACAGGTCTGTGCCTTTCTTATTTCTGATTTCGAAGTAATTAACTCCGTACATCTCCAGATCCTAATCCATAGGCAAAACATTATGATGCCTTAATATAATGTTTAACAATTACCCTATCGAGATATTGTAGTAAATGTATAATAATGTACCTGAGCAATTTTAAGATATTCCATCATGGCATCTTCGCGCAGCATACCACGGTGTTCTTGCCACCAATTGGTAATCGAGCTCTCCCATTCCTCTTTACTCATTTTGTGTTGATCTACAACACGCTGTGGCAGTAGGCGATCGTTTATCAGGAAGCCGGCGGTATGCGTTCCTTTCTGATAATCACCGTGTCTCGCTTGTACCGCGTACGAGGCAAGCAAGACGGACGTTTCCGGTGGGCAGTAGATTTCGTCTGTGAGAATGCCATTCTTCACCTATCATTTAAATAAATTTGAGATCGAACAAACATAGAAAACAAGCTCCTCCCTTAATCATTTAGACGTATGTCAGATTAATAATAAAAAGATCAGTGAAATCTAAATAGGAAAATAATTAAATTACTAATCACGTAAGAATGAACATGAGACGTGAATATGGAATATCAGCTGTTTTTTTAACCTGAAGATAAAACAGCCGTAAAGTAATGTCCTGTATAAGTTCTTCGGCTACGTCCTCTGGATAGAATTTGGCCCGAAACTTGAACTGCAATGGTGTCTCCTTCTTCACATCCTGGCTCATCACCTACAATGCAAAAATTCAATTAAAACGATCATGTTTCCCAAAGTACAATCTGTTAGAACACGGGTAAAGTCCACAGAATTTTCACAGTAACATTTCAAGACCGTGCGACACATAGGTCATGGAAGTAGTTCGTGGGTATGTACATACGTAGGCGGGCCTTACGTCTCATGCAGACTAATTAAAGGAAAATCTCAATGACATAATTCGTGGATCTCCGATCGCACTGACCAATAACATTGCCCTTATCTGTGTTATCAGTAATCGCTATAGCGTCATCGTTTCGGTATCTCGCGTCACGCATTGGTAATCGCTTTGATTAAGCGTCTGTAGTCGCCGACCCGATTTGGTACACGTCTTAAGACTGATCGATAAAGTAAGAAATGTAATGCAACTGCAGCAATACAAATGTTGTCGTGTGACCCATGAATTTTATCATGCGAAACAATCATTTCGTATTACTTTCACGAGTCGCTCCCTGGTTTTGACAAAAAACAGCTTTAGTCCATAAGTTGAGGAACTCTCTGTCACGCTATATTGTGTGTATATTCATTCTTTCAAATTCTGTAATTCACATTTTTAACCATTTGTAAGTATAATGTCATTTTCCCTGAGACAAATATCGTTTCTTCTATTGTACAATACAATAATTGTTTCAAAGGGTTAAGCTTCGAATAAAGTCAGCTTATCCGACTAAGTGGCACAAGAATAGCTCAGAGTCATGAATCCCTTGAATACTCACAATCCATCATGCTATCTTATCACCCGGTAATATCTACCAGGGAATCTCGGTTAGGGGGTAAAGCGCGGTGAGCGAAAGTGTACTCGGCCAAGTGTGTACGCACTGCGGCTCTCGACTCACCGTTATCGGAAGCTATCAAGAGTCCCTCTGCTATTGTTTTAACCCGTAACTACTGCCAACCATAAGTTACAATTCGAAAACCTCCAACCCTGCCCAAATTTTAATATGAAACACGCGGTAAAGAGACGTTCACTCGGCAATAGTGTTTCGCGCGAAAATTGCAATAAATAAAAGGCTGATAATCAATCCAATTAGTAAAAAATGCAATTCCGATCTAAGTTAGTGTTATTAGAATAATGCATACCATTATGCTATCATTCAACAATCAACTTGATATCGTATACGTTATAGAATCCTCTCTGATGGATCGCTCTTCAACAGATATACGGAAGTGCTGAGCAAGCCCGCCTTGACCATGCATGACATCGCGACTCAATGTCAACGGGCCGCTTTTTCCAATTGTCACCGGCCTCTACCTGTTTATGTACAGTTGTGTAATCTATCGCTACTTTTCGCACTGTCACTTGCAACTTGTAAGTGCAGTAGCCCTGAGGGCCCTTAGGTGGGCCGGCCCAATATATACCTAAAGCATCAAAACTATAATCTCCATTTACTTTGCTGTGATTACATTCGCAATTGCATTTTACATTTGCATATTCAAGATATGTGCAATAGTCCCCCATAATAAGTCTCTCAAAGGCATCCGCCTCATGAGGAATGCAATATCCTTAATACAGCCACTTGTTCACCTTTCCAAGTGGAAAGGAAGTGCGTCTAATGTTACGCGCACTTCGGAGAATTTCTGCTTACACCGAATCCCCGGTAACACTAGACTCGAAAGTGAAAAATCCGTACGAACTGTTAGAATCGACCTGGTGGACGATCGTCGCATCCGCCAACGTCGTACACTACTCACTCGATAGTTTAGCCTGGCTTCATCCGCCTGTAAATTCGCACAATGTGGGAACAATACTCTGTAATACTCTGCACTATATACTCAGAGTAGATTTATAATACTAAAGGAGAGCGGTCTCTCCAGTATAACGGAGAAAAGAGACAACTGTAAGAGAATGCGCCTAGAGTGGCTCATTCCCCTTAAACGGTAGGAATAAGAGCTTGATCCAGAGAAGGAGGTAACAAACGACTTATCGGCGTAAGATGCTGCTCTGAAGCGCGTCCTTGCAATTCACGGCGATACCATAAATACTCGAGGGGCTACTTAGCGCGAAAGAAAAAAGATAGAATGAAGAGCGGACAAAAGAACTGACGGTGGAACAGCCGTTGGTTGTGTCAACTACTGAGGAGTCTGCAATTTAACATTACGTAAAAGTACAGAGTCCGCAGGCGAGAAGTACGAGCAGACAGCACCTGCGTGTGACCTAACTCATTCGGATTTGCACGTGCGATATGGAAAACTTGCAGGAATTCCATCACGACAAACACCCAACTTGCACAAACCAAACACTTAATTACATCTCAAATGTATACCCAATTATACCAAGTCTTTTATAATCTAATTAAGCTATTAGATATACATTAACTCTAATATAAACAGAAAAAAGAACTTGCAACAACACCAAGAATTTGTGGAATAGTATGAAACTAAGGCTTTGGTATAATTCTTGAGGGAGAAGAGTATTTGCTGAGCGATCAAGATGAGGGTACAGCGTGAGTTAAATGCGTACGATCGTCAGCCGACCTCTCTTAAAGGGGTTAACAAGAATGAAAGAGAAAGGGATGAGACTCCTAGAAATATTTTCGTGAAAGACACGCTCGGAATTGTTGAGGCTGCTTGAATTAGAAGCGTGTAACTTGTTCTATCAGTCGGCAACAAGATTATCGCAGCTATACCCAGCCGTACAAAAGGACAAATGCAAAAGGTGTGATCGACCTTTAATACGTTCACTAACCAACGTTTAATGTGTGTATTCTAGTGGCAGTTAAATTGATTAATTCTATCAATAAAAATACTTTTTTTCAATGGGTAGGCTTCAGGTGGTTGGAAACTGGTAGCGAACGTCTCAATTGGTACAAAACATTATTTGGCTGGCACTGATTTTGTAGAATCGATACAAAAAACATGCGAACTGTCACATTGATCGGGGCGATCTTTATGAAAGAGGGCTGAGATGAAAATCTTTGGAGTGCAAAGGGGTGAAAGTTCCTCAGCAGCGGGAATGGGTGATTGCTGTTCGCATTAAGTGTATTTTTAGAATGCGAGAAACGCTTTTCACGGGGCCGCCCCGGGATTCCTTAAACGGCAGAACGGCTAATGAGTCATCGTAGGATATTCTCATGCAACTGACGCAACAGCCCCAATAGCTTTGATTAATAAACGCAGGTATTGCCTTCCCGGACAATGCAGAAAACACTCGGCTTTTTCTAACGTTTTCCCTAACGGTCTACTTATATATTCACATATATACTCAAGTGCCTCTCAGATGCAAAAAGTCTAGCCGACGTAGAAAACGCCGCCCTATCATCGTAAAACTTCACCTTTAAAACCTTGCGTCAAGACTCTATTACAAACAGCTAGCAACCTTATGTAATTGGCAATTTAACTACCAATAAATTGGTATATACTAATCAGTTGAAATTGATCGATTTTGATACGAAGAGGAAGGCCGTCCAATCGATCTGCATCCAAGATGGAGTTAATTATTGATACATCATAATCGACGATGATATTCATACAGCTTACAGAGTTAAATAGTTATATGTGGGTATTGCGAATTCATAATGAGCTGTGCGCGTCTTTCTTGGTGAACTTGAAAATGATTTGCGCCGAAGTTAGGGTAAGGAAAAGTGGTAAGTATTAGCAGGATAAAGAAGGTCATCAATACTAGCTCGAATTCGGTCCAAAGAACGAGTCTCCGCTCGGCATTAGCATAACAGTGCTCAGCCTTCGCTTCCGACATTGTGAAGAAGCCTCGGGAACTCTGTACTTGGATATTACGGGGGAATATCCAAAATGGAAGAAGCTAACATGTCCTTGAGCCATGGCTTTCCTACCAAGACCAAGACTAAAGTGCAAGAATCTCGGGTATAACCATGCAAGATATTCCTGCCATAGGAATCTCGCTAAAGGCCATAAATTCTGGTCGAATATATTCAGTATATTTAGCGTTAATGCAATTGAATATAGCATAGAATGACTATACTGTAAGAAGACCGAATCCCACATGTCTCGAATGCCGGTGTGCTAGAATCCCCCTATGGGAAAACCTATTATCCGAACTCGAGAAAGGAGCCAGAGGCAAAGCCCTTCGTGCATGCGGCCAGTGTGGCCAGTGCGGCGCGCACACGCGACATCTGAAACGTGAGAGAAGCGAGTGCCTGGCTTTCTGTTCGTGAGCTGTCTGGTCTCGGGGGGCTTACCAGGTCGTCGTCGAACTCGTCGTCGTCGGTGTCGGAGTCCGAGTAGCCGCGCAGCTTTCGAACTTTCTTTTTCACCTCCTTCTTCACCACCCTCGCGATCGGGTTTTCCGGCTGCGAGTAATCGTTTCAATGGTAAGAATATACCGACCAGAGAGACAAGTACTATGCCAGCTAGCTATGTACGCGGATTCTTACTGCGTGGGCTGCGTGCGTGCGATGCGCCTGCAGGGCTCAATATCAGGGGCTACGTATTTAAGTACTTTCTGGCCGATCTACAGACCTTGCTCTCACGCATCTCTACATCACTTGGACAATTCTGCCTGGCTCAGTACCTCCTTTAGCATAGACTGACGATAAGAATACTCTACGGAATACTCAGTAGTTATTTAACTGGAATACACAACTATTTACTGAAATGTTCAGTGAAACTTGGATCAACTTTTAAACACGTTGCCGCAATTCTTTCTGCAAACTAATTGAAAGCCAGCCATCAATTGTTCACTGAACCCTTCTTCCGTGTGACAGTCAGGGGGGCATAAGGACTTTTCTACCGAGGGCTACTTAATCACACACAGGGGGGCCAGCTGTTGGCAGACAAAATAGGCAGCATTTATCTAGCAATGCCGGATAACATAATAACGATATCTAATCTCGGCTTCTCTTAAGAACGTATTAAGTGATATAGATGTACTTACTCTATCATTAAGGACTTAGCGCCTATTAAGGAGAGAGCATGCTACATATACGCTTTTACTGCACGCAGCCAATATTATCTGCCACTTTATAATAAACTACCGCTAGATACGCGTCTACTACAATACAAAGTAGGGGGAAACATCGGGTTTTCACTGTCAATCAGTATTGTAACGCTAATGCACATTCGTCTGACTAAACGACTCATCCGATAACATTTTCTTTCCTTTAACAATATAATTGCTTCCTATTCAGTTCGGTTTTCCGGGAAACCGTTAGTCATCGATCCATACAGCGAGCTGCAGCGGTTTTCACCTGGCATGCACCTGTTCCCTGGACTGTTCCGCCAGTTGGATTTCCCTTCGGCAGGAATTTCCAGAAACCCCATCGAGGAAGAAAGCGGCGCACAAAAGGCTGCAGCAACGTCCTAAAACGGGTTGCGCGTATTTACAGGGCTTACTGCGACGAGAAGTCAAGAGCGGCTATAGGTATAGGTATAGCGCCATGGAGGCGACTGTGTCAAGGTGAAGGCGCGTCGTCTACAACTTTAGGCGCTCGCTCGGTGAAAGCGCGAAGGAAATCTCTGCCAGACATACGAGCTCGGTCGCGTCCTCTCGATATCCGATATCGTTCTGCCAATAATGTGATTTTCAATACAGCACTCTCGGGGCTACACTTTCGATACGCCATTGAGATTACATCGCGCTCCTATAATGTACTTTTCATGTTTCAATACCTAGTATTTTTACTAACACTTTAAAGTTGCGCGGCCCTATATTTACCACTGTCCTATGACGCCTCATGCGAATGTAAAGGAAACATAATTAATATTGGAGTGTATTGTAATTAAGAGTAGTTTCAGGTAGTGGAAACACGTAGATTAATAAATGAGAGTTAACGGCTACTAATTTCTTTGGTAATAATTCATTGTTGCAGCCAGTGGATCACAGAGTCACCCTAAACAGTTATTGAGGTACTTATGAATCAGGGTAGACCGGCTAGCTTCCCAAGCATTTTTATTAAACGACCTTTACTCGCGTGCTCGTTGTTGTAGAAATCTTGGCAGCTCGGTTGTGAAGTTCGCCGGTCATAACACAACTGCGTTGCTTACTGACATGTAAAAATAGGGAGGGAGAGGTCTGCTTCGTTCGACAAACGTTCACAGCGAGGACAATGTGGAAAAAAAGAACACGAGTCACCGAGCAAACCGGAGGATCGCAGAACGATCAAACAAGTGTACCGTGCGTGAAAGTCGATGACATCAGCGCCGTCGTCGACGTCCCTCTTTCTCCGTTGGCCCGGGACCGGAGATCTCGAGCGCGCAGTGCACGTCTATTTACTTCCATCTCGCTCTCCCACACTCGTAATCCTGCGCTCTTTTTATCGGGGTGACATAAGCAGCGGAATTACAAATCATCCTGGCGCACAGCGAACGCATATGCTGCCGTCGCTTGAGAAGAAGCTCCATTGGCCCGACTGCCGAAATCCAGTACACTCTCATAAGCATCAGACGATAATGTACTTACTATCCCTCGAGAATCTAGGTTCTAGATGCCCTAGATCTAGATCTGGAGAAAATGTGAGGGTCGTTTGGTTCGCGTGCACGCGAATGCGCATAATTCTATGTAGCTCATCTGCATTGTTCCATATTATCGCGCGACAGCTTGCTCGCTCTGTACACTAGCACTAGATAGTATAATGATACTTTGCTTGCTTCTATGTCGCTACGTAGAATCAAAGAAGCGCTGCGGTAAAGTAATGAGAAGGCACGCTACAAGAGTTTTAAACTACGAGTACGCCAGGTAATACGATATCATTTTGATTACGCTATATACAGATCAATATATATAGTTCTGGATAGGGTGCTAATGCATTATGCTACACCGGCCAATTTCACATAGAACTCCAACGTTTTTCTAATGTGTTCACAAGTAAATCATATCATTGAAACAGTTGGCTAAAATAGTCGGCAAGTATGTGAGTAAAAGTTTCTGGAAAAACGTGCAAAGTTGACTGGTAAAGTGGAATGCAAAAGTGCCCCGTAATGATAAATGAATAAAAAGTATGAAATGAAGCTGCGGCAGCTTACCTTTCGGTACAATTTAATCCAAGTAAGGTCGCCCTTACTATCGGTGTACTGAAGTCCGAAGAACCAGACTTCGCGCAACCCGATGGTCTTGACAACCTGATCGAAGAGTTGCTTGCCGGTGGTAGTCGCCTGGATGGAGAACTCCAACTCGGCATCCATCGTCGTCACCCTCACGTTCATCTTCACCGAACAAGAACAAAAAGGAAAACTATCAAATGACAGAATCACAGCCGACAGACAATTGTGCGTGGGAATGGCGACATTTGAAATAGTGTGGTGCAAATTAATGGCCACCCGGTAGACGCGCGAGGACGCCACCCCAGCCGTTTCTTCAAAGTGTGTGTACTCTCCCTCTCCATTCTTGTAAGTAGCACTGTGCGTCGAATAACGAACTATGCGTGTACGTTGCGAGTAACACTAGTATCGAAGGAGCACTACTCGTTTGATCGAGTTTCCTGGCGGGCATATAACAATGCGCCCGTATATCGTGGATCCCTTACCACTTTCGCCCCGGCGACCATGGCTGCTGGAGTGTCGAGCGACCGAAGAAAGCACGAGGAAGGAAGCACCGAGATTTCAAGCCGTACGGAGGGAAATTGATCGGGACCGAGCACAGGAAGGCGTTGAAACCGCGATCACGGCGAGGAGAAGAGGAGTGCGTGCCGAGAGCGAAGTCACTACTGTGCTGGAATGCCGAGGTTACTGGCTGCCGTTGAAATTTCGTGGATCGGCGTTTGCCGGTCTTCGGTGGGACAATGGGCCGAGGGGCAAGTGCAGCCGGCAGAGCGTCTTTACCCCTCCCGATTTCCCGTGCATCCAATCCACCCTCTTTCTCCCTCTCACACAAGTCCTCACTCAGTTAGAGGAAGAAGGCAGAGCGGCGCAAGGTGGTCACGTGAGGAAGCCGGTCGACTCCAGCGCGACCAATCAGCACTCGCTGGGGATACCCGGCGTACGGAAGGAAACGGATCTTTGTGAATAAACCCTCTGAATTCCAGCACAGGACCGAGTACTCCAAATCGCTCTAAACTCTAAACGCTTTTAGTTCCACGTTTCAACCCTCAAGCGTGAAACGTGAAACGTGCAACTCCAAGATGGAATCGCAAACCTTGGAAATTCTAATCGTACAATGTTCACAATGAATCATATACATTTCGACATCGACATTGGATAATACTATAAGCTTTACTTTGAATGGTAATAGATTGATTATTAATTAGGCGGCATGACACGTTCGAGACAAGATGCAGAGTGCATCTACTGGCGAGAATCATGTTGTAAGTATAATATGCCAACGTTACGTATTTCCTTATGATGCAACCGACAAATTACAGGGAACGGTGTAACCCCGTAAGCTGCAGGTACTATATGTTTCCCGTTTCATCGAGAGTATCGCCACAAGATGCAGAAAAAGCACGACTCTCATATTCGCAGTCCTAATCATTGCCAGACACACGCACGAATGATCGTGCAAATATGCAGAAACGAAAATGGAACTTTGTCCTCCTTGTGATTATGTTTCATTTACGAATATTAAAGGTACGTGCGGTTACTTACAGATTTCGGCATGGTGGCTGCTACGTGTGTCCCTCAAGTAATGAAATTATCCCTCTGTAAACAAAAATCCATACTTATTAGACCGTATGAATTAATAAAACAGTTGACATTTCGCAATTAAAACACATAAGTGGGTCTTGCAGATCTAGTTGGTTATTCGCAGTGGTCGACTCAACAAGTGATCGTTACTTTTATAGTGCCACCTTGTGCATACAGATCCAACCATTAAAACTAGCGCTGCGAGACTAAGTTCTCGTAATTCTATTTTTGCGGACTCGATAGCTATGCAAAACGAGTTGATGATTATCGATTAATAGAGTTTAATTATGTTGAGCTAAGTACATTACAAGGATCCAGACAGTATCTTACTATTAGCAAATCACGGGAATCGGTAATACTAAACCATCACGAAACGGAGGAATCAGCGGTAATGCACTTTGTATTTTAATACGTTGGGCAACTGAGTAGAACTGCTTGCGGGAATAGTTGGAAATCCCAGTAGACAAACCCAATCGGAAATTGCAAACATTTTAATATCCGGCACAACTTGCAAGGACTGCCGTTTAGCACGATGCATAAACACGTGTATAATGGGAGTACGATTCATTTCTATAGTTAAGAACATTATTATTTGTTTAAAGCTTTGGACAGGCGTTTTGTAATACTTGATTGCATTTATAGCATAAGTGAGCGTAGATTTGCATTGAATACGATACGTGTATAATGTGTATATCTACTAATGCAGATAGCGGTACATAATATAATCGATAATGCGCACGAGTTTTCCAATAAAATCATAAAGGAAAAGGTGGCGTTCGATTGCGGCACAGAATTCCCAGTAGTCGAGGATTGAGTAAGAGTCAGAGTAGTGCTCGACGAAGGTTAAGAAGTGGCACATATGTGTGTCCGGTGGATCGGAGAGGCACCGGTGTCTCCATGTTGGAAGAGGAGACAGGTTATAATGCAAATCCGCCTGACCGACATACGCCACGGTGTAGAGACGAGCACTGGCTGCACTCTCTGGTGGTGCTCTCGCTGCTACACCCCCTTTATCTAGGACCGCCTAGATAAAGGGGCTGATAGTTCATTGAACCCTTCCTATCGCATGACTTCTCCCGACATCGTAAAAATCCGTATCCGTTGGATACTTTTTCGCGATAGAACGCACCTCTATTAATAGAGTCTGCCCACATGAGTGTGCTAATGGAATATGTCACTAGCGCTACATCGTGAATAATCATATAGAAACATTTTGACCACTCTACCTCCAATAACACAAAACTTTATATGGAATTTTATATTTTCTTAAATAGATAGATCGAAATGTCGAAAACTATGTCCTACCATATGAAACTTGCATAGTGTAAGACTTAAAGAATGAGCATGCAAAGATTACTAAAAACATGGAACGGATATATCCGAAGTACAGTATTTCAACAGCACCGAGTAGATTATTGATAAAAGACTAAAAATTATAGTAAGAAATAACATAATCAAGGTTTGCGTATTAAGATTCGACGAATATTTATTATTTTGTATTGTAGGAGTGCGTTACTCCTACATACTAAATGGTATATGAGATTTAGTATCGTCTGGTTGGATCTCTAGGATCGCACGCCAGCAATTTAAGATCGTAATACCGTGCGGTGGTTACGAACGATATCACGGTTGCAACAGAGGCTTGATAAGGTAGAAAAATCCGGTTACATTGCTTTCGATCACCTCTGCTATATCGCGGATCGGAGCGACAAACTTGTGTGTGACTGGCTATGTCAAAATGTGTGAGTAAGAGGGATTGAGAAATGATATAAGCATCCTCCGTGTAGGATGAGGTATAACTGCTTGAACGTCGGAATCATGTGACGTCCCGCACATCTTCGATCTAGAGACCGCTGCCCGTTACTTATGCAAATCCTGGGAAAAGCTCTGTCGTACGTGAATGGGTGTGAACACTCAAGAGCAACTGAATTTCGAGTCTGGTCACTCGCGCCAGTTGAAAATCTCCCGAAGTAAAATGCCACGAAGAATAAGGCTTGGAATGGACTTGAGATGCTAGGAATGCTCCATGTCCCTTAGTGGGACGTGGGACGGAGTAGTCGGAGAATTCCAAGTAAATGACTGGTAAAGGATAGTGCGTTCAATGCAGAATTGGGGCCGACAGATTTCGAAGTATAGTCGGAGACTACCAATGGGATATCGATTGGTGTGTACGGAATATCGGCGTACATCCTACTGATGTATTTACGCGAGTAGCAAGCTCATAAAAAGCGGTAGAGCAGCACAATATTACTGGCTGATGTTGGATGAATGAAATGGTCCGCGCTGAGTGAATAGGGAGGTGAAAAATCACGTGAGATCGAGCGAAATCGAGCTACGGTTTACTTAACGAGGAATCCTCCGGATTTAATCTGTTAATTGCCTAAGGCTGTTGGGAGAGGCAAGTATCCGGCTGGTTCCAAGTAAGCCAGCACGATCTAGGTTAGTTATGTTCCATAGGCAGTGATATTAAAATACACTTAGCAGGCAAAATTGGTAGGAGCCGCGAAATTAGAAGAGGTAGAACGCAATATTGGAAGTCAATGTATTTCAGAATCGAAGTGCAACAAGGGGTTTGCGTGCTGAGATTTCCGAGGTTTCTAACCGCACTGCCAAGCGAGGTGCGCGGAGCAATAATATAATTCATGTCAGGAAAAACTCACTTTATCTGCCCTGGTATGATATAGATCCCGTAACACGTGCGCCACACACATCCACGGGAGGCCGGCCTGGCACCTCTTGCACTTGCACTATACTCGCGCGGCGAACCAACCGACAGGAAATCGTGCGATCCACACCCAAAAATCCCGTCACGTTCGGACAATACTGACACCTCACTGATAATATGGCTGCCCGCCCGCGGCGCCGCTTGCCAAGCTTCAGGCTTCGGCCTCAACTTCCACGCACAGTCTGCCAGCTGCCAGCTCTTTCTTCCTTACCGCACCGGACTCGGACCAGGCCCAAGACCGAGTTACACTTAGCCCTATTATTCACCCTCACACATCAAACCGTACTTTAAACTCTCCAAACGAAGTATTTCATATTAGATGGATAGATAGATAGATACCTGTGTAGTACCTGTCCATTATGCTTTGTACATATGTACACAGGCAAACTTCATATTCAAACCGAAAGATGGGGTGAGTTTAACCGAACACTCCGCTGTTCCTCTCATTCTCTGTCTGAACGCACCTCTCGACTTCCGGTTCATCATCATCATGATTTCCTCATCTGCCGCCATTTTCAGTAGCGAAATTTGGCTGCGTTCAGCTCGAACAAACTGAAGCATCGCAAACAAAAAATCGATCTCGCTCTATATACCGGATATAAACTTCGGATTGGCGGCAAGTTAAATATCAACTGAATTAGACCGAAAGAAGAATGATATAAAATCCTTTTTCTGTTATTAAATGTGAGCGTTAAGACTAATATGTTCTCCCGCACGCGAAGCACAAACCGCACTGCATTTTGCAAACTCTAATGTCGCAGTCGCTTTCAGCAACTGAAATGAATAATGCTGAAAGAGTAAAAATCTGCTCTTTATTGGATTGAACTCTGTGATGCAGTTAGTGTGCTGCTAAAATTAAGTGAATTTAATTTACAAGAATCCCAGGCGAACAATACTGTCCGTGGTTGCATATGTACATATGTATAGTAGTTAAAAAGTGGTGCATGTCTATGTAAAGGCAGACACGGTACGGCACATATTACGCATATTACGCTTTTGCAAAGGATGAGCGTCGTGTATGGTTGAACTTAATTGTCGTTCTTTCAGAAGATCATATTGCTATCTGGATCCGATTCTCGAGGATGGAGCTCGAGAGGGCGGGTAACGCGAGCACAGATTCTCAAGGATGTAAGTATAAACTCGGTGAAAAACGAAAGGGAAAAAGTCAGTGAAAAGTAGGCAGAATCTCACGAGCTTTCGAAATCACTCATTATGTCGTACTGTCAGTTGCAACACACAAGTAATCGATCGTATCGAAATTTACGCGAGAGAGAGAAAAACATGCAGTCAAGAATGAATTTGTTGAGAGTATATGCTGAAATTCATCGTTATCGCTGTTATACCTGTATCATACACAAATTCTGAAGGCAATTGATGCAATAGTGATAAATTCCCGAGGAAGCGTACAAATCCCTCAAAGTGAGAACATGTTGAGGGGCTCGCATCACCCAGGCTTTTTGTCTAGCGATATTTGCGCACTGTCATCCTCTTCCCAAGTTAGTCATGCGAAAACTCGCCAATGACAGTTAACGAGAGCAATCCCCTGTGTGCCCCTGCCTGTCTTGTGGGCAGCAAGAGTCAACAGTACAGTTCTCGCTTATATTTTAATTAGGCCGACAGATCGTTCGAGAAATAAGAATTCCTTGTCAACAGACACGCCTCTGAGTCCTTCTCGCTCGGTGGTTAGATTTGATATTTATAAACTTCGTTCGGCCTTATCGGTGCTTCTCGTACCTTCGCGTGGATATCCAACAGGATCGAATATACACCGCATTTCTTCCACTTTATCAAGAACGTACTCGCTGCTCGAATCACAGCTTAGAAAACGAGATATTTAGACGGTAAATCGCTTCGGGGATAGGTACATAAAACATACATTTACACATTCTTCCGCTAATCATGTATATTTCTCCCCCAATCTGATTGTAGGTGAGAGAACTCTAAAGAATGTTATTTTTAGGAGACCCACCACATGTTTTCTCATAAATAACATGTCTCATCCGCATCTCTGACGCTTTCACTATGAGACTGAAAGCTATGGTTAGTCATTGATACCTGTTTATCCATCATTGTGTTTCTTACAACTAGCATGTAATATTAGTTAAGTAATGATAGATGCGAAACAAACACAAAAACGATAAATAGAGAAAAGTGTACAATCAGATACGTTATACAGTGAACTTCTGCCTCTACTTACAAGCTAGAAGTTCTTGTAAGTATATCTAAGGCATATAATCTGTATCCTAAGCTGCCATAAGCATGCGTTTATTAACCACACAAACACTCGTGAAGGTCAATTACTGTGCAATATTTTCTGTGTACGCTGCTGCCTTTTTTTCTTGTTCATTGCATCCGACTACCAATAAATTGGGATGAAGTTAGTAATTTGTTCTCTTTTCTTACACTATGCAAGTGCATTTCTATTGCTTTTGCCTTCAGTTAAGGTGATTAACTTGTAACGTTAACTCAGTATGTGTTTTAACTATTAGTATGAAAATGGTTTACTAAGGTAAAAGATGCTGTTGATAAATGCGAGCTATTATAAACCAGTGTGGAATCATTTAGTATAAGTTGCAGTTTATAACAGAATGTATAAATGAGACAGAATCAATGCTATTTTATGCAGGCTAGTCAGTGCAAAAGGAGATGTTTGGCGCACGAGCCTCATATAGCAATACAAGACTCTCTTTTAGAGGACTATAAAACAATGTTTTGCTGGGGTAGTAGTATACACGGAGAATTAGGTTTGGGTGGCATCGAGGATGAAACCATTCTTGTTCCTCAGGAAGTGGATTTCTCAAAGGCTACTGAAATTGACCAAAGTAAGCCCTTTTCTTATATAATTTAATTTAACAAAACATATTCTTTAAATGATATTTCATACAGTTGCATGTGGTGAAAGTCACTCTGTGATAGTGACAAATGATGGTCAAGTGCATTCTTGTGGCAATAATGATTATGGCCAACTTGGCTATGATAGAGGAAGAAAAAGATTCCGTAAGTATACTAAAGAGATGAAACAACACTGTTGTACAATATTGAAAATTCTGTTCAATACATTTTTATTGCTTATGCAGAATTAATACCAGGCCTAGAAGCATTTGTATTTAAGAAAGTAGCATGTGGAGCCTGTCACACAATGGCTGTGAATGAATGGGGTCAGGTATTCAGTTGGGGTTCAAACGCAGATGGTCAACTAGGTACAGCTTATAAGCATGAATTATTTTAATTTATTCTTTAGTTGTGTTAAAAATCGCTGAATTTACTACTGGAATTAGTTTAATCAATTGCAGGTCTTAATTCCATTAGCATTAGTGAACACTCTCCGCGAATGGTAAAAGCCCTGGGTACCAGAGTCATTGTACAAATAGCCTGTGGTACAAAACATGTACTTGCCCTTACTAATAACGGAGAATTGTATGCTTGGGGCTCAAATAGCGATGGTCAGCTTGGTTTAGGATCAGGCATTCAAAGTGAATCTAAACCATGTCTCATACCAAGCTTAGCTGCTATACCCATTGGATTTATCGCCTGTGGTGGATACCATAGCATAGCTATATCGAAGTCAGGTATTGTCAAAGTTTTATTATTAATCTTCTAGTCATCAAGAATTTGATCTAATTTGGTCTTCTTGTAGGAGCTGTCTTTGGTTTCGGCAAAAACACTTTTGGCCAACTAGGTTTAAACAACACTCATAATACCAATGTGCCCTGCCAATTAAGAACCCTTCGAAATGCGAAAGTATGTTATGCAGCATGTGGCGAGGAATTCTCAGTTTTTCTGACATTGGTAATACTCTAAGAATCTTTGCTATACATACGATGATCAATTCTTAACATGCCAGTTACTTTTAGGATGGAGGAGTATTCACATGTGGTGCTGGCATGTATGGTCAATTGGGCCATGGAAATAATACAAACGAAATTCTACCGCGTCAAGTCATGGAATTGATGGGAAGTACAGTTACACAGGTAATTGCGAGGATGAATATGTACCAATCGGTCTAAATTTTCAAAATGAAAACAGCTGTTTATACTTTACCGAAGATATCATGCGGAAAAAGGCATACGTTAGCATTAGTTCCATCTCGCGGTCGAATATATGCATGGGGCCTTGGAGGTGCAGGACAATTAGGAAATCGAGTAGCCTGTAGTGTACCAACTCCACAAGTTGTACATGGTCCATGGGTTGCGCCCAACGGTGCGGTAATGATGGAACTGAACGCACCACTCAGTCCTAATACGATAGACTGCATTGTTCGGCATATTTTTGCTGGCGGTGATCACTGCTTTGCAACCGTTGTTCCAAGAAAAGTAAGACTTGCTGTTCATTCGGTTTAAAATGGCAAAATCTGAGTATGAATACTTATACTAAAGCTCGGTTATTTATAGGAGGATACAGGACCAGATGATTGCAGAATGTTGGGGCCGTCTTATCAAATATTGACTGTGACAGAGGAACAATTAGCTGCTTGTAAAAATGTACCTTCGGGATCACCTATCGACCACGATCTTATAACGTGAGTAGAAAAGATAGTACCTAATGCTGACCCTGTGTCCCATCTCATTCATTATTACTCTGCTTCACAATCTAATGACAATATAGTATTTCCTCAACTTGTACAATTTCAAGGAACGCTTTGAATGTTTGTTTAAGGTACTTAGAAACAGTCTTTAAAAGTCAGGCATGTATCAACGCCTCATTCTTGCTGATGAACGATGCTCACTATGCCTGTTCAAGTAGGCACCATGGTGTGGATCTGGATTGTGCAATAAAATCTTTTGGCATTATTTCGGAGTTTGATAACAGCTCTATTCAAGAACTAGTACGTTGCAGTAATAATAACGTGAATCAAGCTCTGCCAAGTATTGAGAATAGAATTAATTCTTTTTACAGATATTTACGTGTATATCCGAGAGCCTGATTCCCTCTTTTGCCAGTTCACCGCCCGATGTAGAAACTTTACGGGTATACTTAACACTACCCCTCTATCACGGCTTCGCGAACCCTAGTAACTGCCACACTTTGCACAAGCCTTTCTGTAAAGCGGTTCTCAGTTTGAAGCCAGAGGCTCTGAAAGTTGTAAGCATGTGGTGGAGCAAAGTGCCAGCTCGTTACTTTGAAAGGCTAGTTAGAATCAATAAAGCTGTTGTTTTACAGTTCGTGAAACAGCCCAAGCCCGACAGGGTAATTATCTCTCATTTGGGTCTTTTAATAGGAATTTTTATCAACTAGGACATTCACGAGTCTCGTTGTTGCAGACTGTAGCATGGGCTATGACACTTCAACTTGTTTTGGATTTATTACGATTGTTGTACAAACTCTATAATGGAATGGATGAGAATAATAAAGTACCGTACTCGACATTCTACCTGCCAGAACTCGTGGATTATATTGACGTGAAGAACGCTTATCTTAAATGGCTCTTGGAAAAGAAAGATTCATTCCCAGTACGTATTTTTATTTTAAATGTTACTTCTATATATTTGAAATGAAAGATTTACCCTTCCAACATGTGATTCATCTTTTCAGTCACGAAAAATATATTTCTGTGATTACCCATTCTTGTTCGATGCCCAGGCTAAAACAATATTACTTGAAACAGACCAAGCCATCCAGGTATGACTGTTTGTTTATAGCTCTTTCTTTCTTTTTCAGAATTTTGCCAATGAAATTTGTGATTCCAGATGCAATCAGCTATGAATGAAGCTGCTACCCGTGCGATCACACATATGATTTTGAATTCTTTCAACGAGGAGGCAGCACGACACCATAATCAATTTGTGATGCTAAACGTTTCACGTGAAAATATAGTGCAGGATACTTTGCGCGAATTATCTCATTATAGTTCCAGTGACCTAAAGAAGCCATTAAGGGTAATTGGAAGTTCCCAAGGTTTCGATGGATTGTTTTTGTGTTTAATTAATCTCTTTTGATTAGGTGAAATTCCATGGTGAAGAGGCTGAAGACGCGGGTGGTGTCAAGAAGGAGTTTTTTATGCTCTTACTTAAAGAAATCCTGGACCCCAAGTATGGAATGTTTAAAGAGTACGAGGAAACTCGAACGATTTGGTTCAGCGAGGACTCATTCGAGGACGAAGTTGTATACTTCCTGATTGGAGTGATCTGTGGTCTTGTTATATATAATTTTATTATCATAGATTTACCATTCCCATTAGCTCTCTACAAGAAGTTATTACACGAGTCTGTTGGATTGAGTGACGTTAAAGACATGTCGCCAACTATTGCCAAGTACGTAATTTGGCATTAAATATTTAAATAAATAATAAATATCACTGCTCTATTGTTTCTTTCATTGTTTTGATCTGCTTTTTAATTGTAGGAGCATGCAAAGTATACTTGACTATAACGAATCCGATTTCGAAGAGGTATTTATGTTGAACTTTGAAGTTTCGAGGGAGGCCTTTGGAGAGAAGAAGATACACGAGTTGATACCGGATGGCAGCAAAGTTCCTGTTACACTAGAGAATAAGTATGCACTTGTGTAATATTTACCAGTTTCATGCTTTCTCCCTTTAAGGTTTCTAATTCATAACTTTCACTGCAGAAAGCAGTTTGTTGATTTGTATGTAGACTATATATTGAACAAATCCGTGGAGTCACATTTCCAAGAGTTTCATAAAGGCTTTCACAAAGTGTGCGGGGGCCGAGTACTAGAACTATTTCGTAGCGACGAACTAATGGCTGTGGTGGTTGGGAATGAAGACTACGATTGGGAATTGCTCGAGAAGAACACCGCGTATAAGGAAGGCTATACAAAGGACGACCCCACTATTGTCCTTTTCTGGCAAGTATTCCATGAGCTGACATTAGAAGAGAAAAAAAGATTTTTGCTTTTTCTCACGGGCAGTGACAGAATACCTATACAAGGAATGAAGGCAATTCAAGTAAGACTTGTATAACTCTTCAGCTTCGATGTACCTTTGATTAGTGATGTACATGTTTAAAAATTTCTTGTGATTGTTCCAGATTACAATACAACCATTGAACGACGAACGGTTCCTACCTGTTGCGCATACATGCTTTAATTTGCTCGATCTGCCACGTTATCAAACTCGCGAGCGGTTAAGATACAAGTTACTGCAAGCTATACAGCAAACACATGGCTTCTCGCTTGTTTAGACTATTTTCCGTAATGTTTGTTTAATGCCCGCGTAATAATGGGAGTCGCTGTGCGCCCCAGTGCACAGTGGTCCACATACTGCCTAAATCGCGCCAAAAATCGATATTTCAAGTTCCGCAATATTTTTTTGCATAATTTTTTTTTAAAAGAGGAATGTCCAAAGCACTTAAAATCACTTTTGTTTGGCCAATTCCTTGCAGCCTCACTCCTATAGAATTAGTGAAAGTTAGGACTCGGAAATCGGTACTGTGCATTTTCCATATGAAATTTGTTTTAGAGTTATAAAAAAAGTCCCACCGAGTCCCGCCTTCTAACTTACATTTTCTGAAAAGTAAAAGTACATACTTGAAGGCTATAATAGTAAGAATTGCACATACTTGCACATTTTTAATTGGTGCTCAGTAAAATACTATAGTGTATTAACGTGTAAAAGGGGCAATGTTGAATACAGTCACGCTGCGTGGTGTGTCCTTTTACGACATTCAAAAAAGAGCAAGTATGTGCAATTCTTATAGTTTTGGCCTTCAAGTCACACATTCACCTTTCAAAAAATGTAAATTGTAAAGCAGAACTTATTGGGGCTGTTTTATAACTCTAAAACCAGATTTTTTAAAAATCATACTGCGTACTGTGCCCTTTTACTGAGCACCAATTAAAAATGTGCAAGTATGTGCAATTCTTATTATTATAGCCTTCAAGTATGTACTTTTACTTTTTAGAAAATGTAAGTTAGAAGGCGAAACTCGGTGGGACTTCTTTTAAAAATATTCCGGAACTTGAAATATCGATTTTTGGCGCGGTTTAGGCAGTATCTGGACCACTGAGCAGTGATTTGATAAAATTCTTAAGATTTTGCACTTTTGTGTACCAGTCGCGCATTAAACGTCTCGAGTCTGTATTATGATTTGCGGTAGGTGTTATACCGGGGCTTCGAGTTTATCTTTCCCCACACCTAATTGTATAATGTAATTCAAATAAGGAAGAAAAACTTACCAATGTTTGTTTCTAAGATTGAGCCCCTGTTAGAACGATCAAATTAATGAATTGCCTATAATCGATTCCGTTGAAATTTTGTAATATATTCACCCTTTGATGGGAGTAACTAACTCAGGGAAACCTGTTTAGAATGAACCCAACCTGTCGAGTCCCGTTTTTCGAAGTATATGTACACATACTACGATGGATTAACTTTTTATAGTGGCTGACAAATAAATATGGTGTGACTTTCGATGCTTTTTCTCTGCACACTGTGTGTATCTTTGTTTAGGAAAAAACAGAAATGAAAGACAGGGAGAGTGTTTGTTATGGGACATTGGAACAGTACATTGCGTCTTAAGGGTTCAGTAGTTGGAGAATGTGCATTTATTTATTAACCGAAAAGACTATTTTCTTCTACTGTTGATACCACCGTCAGATGAATAAAGTGTGATTTTAGATTTTTGCAAATCATTTGATGGATCGAGCGATAAATATAGGTTCTATACATATATTGTAGATTGTTACCGTGTCGATAGGTCCTGTACGACGAAATGTTTCGAAGAATCAAAACCACGATGTGACACACCAGTTAGCAGCAGTATATTGAAATAAATTCTTTTCTAGTGGAGTGGCTTTGTAAATACAATATTTATTTGTACACATCCATATGTTACATCATTAAAAATGTCTCATTAGTAATTCGCGGGCAGGTGATAGCTGACGTTTTAAAAAAGAAAAGAAACAATGACTTTTAGCATCGAGCTAATAAAATTGTGTTTCGTCATTCGTTAAATTCGTTGTTCGTCGGTCGAGAAAAACTTGCCCTGACCATATAGTTTTACTTATTCGCGCGCGCATATGCTTGTTGATTATTATCTTCCGCCGGTGGGTGGGTAGATTGGTGACATAAGCTCACGTGTTCCTATTGTGTTATTCCACTTACGGTAAGTTCGTGGGGAAGCGTTAGTCCTCGCGTATCACTGCACGATATACAAATGATATGTTTCTCTGATACACCAATTGCACGATCATATCGTTTACTGCTCTGTTGACCCTTTGGTGCCAGCATTTCAAGAGTCACGATTGCATTTTATAACTTTCCTCGAGGGCGATTGTGCTGAATACGTGTATAAAAGGGTATGACGCTATTTGAAAGGAAGCAGTAATACGGTTGTCGGTAATAGTTATAAATAATTTAAGTTCTTGATAAAATAAATAGTAGAAGTAAATATGTATATATCACGTTTGGCATCGAAAGGGTCGAGCTACTTGCTTTACCGGGAATAACAGCGACGAGCGGCAATTGCTTCATCAGTCTCAGTATATATACAAGTTTCCTGAAATTCGGAATTCCGGTGGAAATATCCTGGAATTATCTTCAATCCTTGTATCACAACGAATGCCTCCCTTGAATGGGATTGAAGTCGATCAAGAACTGGAAAAGCGGTTGCATGACTTCGGTATGCATGCGCAGTTCTTAATCCGAATCTGAGGGTTCGATCCTCTGCCCTCCTTAATAATTCTTCCGACCATGAATTTCGAAGTTCCGCGAGCGTGAACCTGAACGATTTTTTAAAGTCGATTACGATTCAAATTTGTTACTTGCTTTTCGATTACCTCCTTAATCCTGCACTGTACAATTATATCTTTATACAGGTCAATTAATTCATGCTTTGAATTGTTTATTTTTCTACCACAATAAAAACTTTGACTTGCTTAATTATTTATGTTGAACCAAGTAAGGGACTTCTGAAATTCCAATGAACTGTTAACGAAATTATTACATACGATTAGTCTATACTTAACAATTTAAATAAGGCAAATTGGGCAGCGCAGGATTGAAGAAAGCGAATGTCTTCGTAGGTGAAGGAAAAATCGACTTCAGGGCAACGTCTCGGTAGGAAATAGAGAGTTAAAGGATGGATAAGGTAAGATTCGCTAGCGCTGATAGGCGGGAGTGAAGTATTGGGTGCCGGGCGGAGCTCTGTAGCCTGGGTAGGTGCTGTTGAGAGCGTGTTGAGCAAAGAAACCACTGTAGTCCTTGTTGATGCGCCTGGGTCTGACAGCAGGTCCTTTCGCCAGGTCCAATCTAGCTTGGTTCTCGGCCTCGGTCTGAGCTTTCACCGATGCCGGTGGCCACTTCATATCTCCCCTCATATTGCCGCTGACTGGAGCTTTCGTTGCCGCGGGTTGCGCTTGATATACCGGAGCTGGTACCTGAGCAACATCAACCAAAGTGACCGCACTGCACATTAGGGGACCGATTTTAACAAGAAAATAGAACATTGCGTCGACTAATTCTCTACATTCTATTAACGAGCCGAGTCCAAGGGGAGCAAAATGCGCGTGGGCCGGATACACAGAGTCCGACTTTGCTGGCATCGCTAATAATAGTGTGCCGCGTCTGATACTCTCGAAACTCAGTCGAAACACATGAATTACAGCGGTCCAACGTCGCCACTATAAATGCCTGCCGCGACTACGACTTCGCACATTCGTATTTCACGCTATTATTTTCATCAGGGCGCGACGCGTGAATCGGATTCATTTTCAAGTTTAAAATTACTTTCATCCCCGAACTATTAATAGACACGGAGACGGATTATTTTGTGACACTCGCGGAAACCGGAATTCTGACGTTTGTAGGAAACTTGGGCAATGCAAACAATCCCAAAACAATAAACAAATATAAAATGATATGCAATTTTGCACTTAGAACGGCCGAAACATCATGAAATGTAAACTATATGTCTGCCAGGCATATTTATTGGAGGTTTGGATGAAATAATGAGCCAAACCTGTGAGATCGGTGGCTCCGAACGAAGAGTGATAGTGGAGGGTGGTGGTGTGGCCGGCGCTGGCTGGTTCTGGGTTCGTGGTGCCGCGTAGTAGTCCTGTTGGGGCAGCTGAAATCAAGTAGAAATTCACATTAATTAATAAGTGTGATCGCAAGATTGTGTGATAAGTGAACGCTAAGCCTGGTCAAAGACTTTGGCTCGAAAGCTGTGATATAAGATAGAGATACGCAGGTAAACCTGGGACAGGTCCTCTTCCACAGCATCCCTTATCTGCTGCGAAGTGATCCAACGCCCAAAGTTCTAAGCTTTAAGCGTCGACTTTCAATTCTGGTTTCTCGTTAATTCCAAATGCATCGAGTTCAGTTGAAGTAAATAATTAGTTGTATGTGAACGGCGTTATTTCATTTACTCTCTTTCTTTCTTGAGAAAGTCGACACCTAAGCTCGCAGGACTTACCTGCGGAGGCTGTGTTTTTAGCTGTTGTTGCTGATGTTGCTGTTGTTGCTGTTGTTGCTGTTGTTGTTGAGGTGCAGCCCAGGAAGACTGAAGTGGCGGCTGAGCAACAGGAGAGCTAGCCGGTGGCGTAACCGGCGCCCAAGCCTTCGGTACCGCTTGCTGCTGTTGGAAATGCGAGGGTTGCCGGAGGGTGCCGCCGGGACTCGCAGGTGACGGAGAGGAGAGGCTGCGGGGAGGCTGCGGTGACGCACCTGACGAGGGACTGCTCTGGTACGAGGCGAATTCACCGATTCCACGGGTCTTTCCAGCAAGGAAACAAAATTTTTCGCTCTCAGTTCGGATCTTCCACATGTCTTTCGCTCTCGAAAAAGTTTTCCTTCAATTTGTCAGTTTAACTTTGGAGATGGAGTTCACCCTCGAGCAGTACGTCACGACCACCGGTTGACTTGGAGTTTTCATTAAAGTTCCATTTAAGTCGACACTCAAGTCGACACCAGTGAGAATTAAGGGTTAAAGCATCATCACATAATGTAGACACAGAACGGGGCAAACAAACATTCATGAACAAACACGGAGGATGAAGATACCGGTTTCGTTGGATTCACGCATAACACGATGCAGGACATCGATCCATCAATCCGAGACGCATCTAACATTCCACTAAATCAAACTGTACACATAATATTCTACGGATGCACTTTGCACATCTAAAGAAACATTCGACAAGAAATGTTAAACTGAATATCTTGAGAAACAGAGACCCTCTTGCAAGAATATCAATTGTACTCTCTATTACTTTACAGGCAATACAGTCAAACGCGTGTACTTGAAGAGAAACTAGTTTAGAATGTCAAATTTGTTTATTATAAATAATATACCTTTGCTTGAACAGGTCCTTGTTCAATGAAGTCGAAGTCCTGGTCCTCGGGGGGTGGAGGCCAAGCTACTCGTTTCAAGCCTGAAATCCAACCAAATCAATATAAGACCTAACTGTATGTACAAAGAACAACAGAAAAAAAAACACTTTTTAGTTGTTGTATACGATGGATTTAATGACAGGAGGAAAAGTTCCCGAAATAGAGGCATGATAGGCGGCGCAAAAATACTGCGCATTGTTTTAGTATAAAAATAGCCCTGGAGCGGTGTAAAGATGCGAGGGAAGGCGCGAAGCGTTCTCCGCTTCGCAGAAACTATCAGCCCCCGCTAATAAAGACCCACTCGTCTGCCTGACACATGTTGAGACAGCACAGCTTGACTCAGACAAGTTTATTTAGATTACCGACACAATAGCCGATCTATACTTCAATGGAGCATACCGATCCTTGCACGAAGATTGGCACATGTCGTATGGATAAGTAACTGTCAGAGAACTTGGATGAGATGCAGTAAGTTTTATATTATTTTTGATGCTGCACTCGAGGATATATCCAATCGGCCAAGTTGAAGTGTTATATTTATGCGATTATTGCCGTCGAATCCCACGGATTCTTGCCTCGGCCTCGCACTGTGTATTCTTAGGTTCTTTCGGTGTCGAATACACCAGAACCTTGGCCAGCTCCTTTCCACGGATTATCGAAAGAATTGCAATAAATTTCGCACACTCAAAACTTTAGTGCTCCATGACTTTGAAGATAGAAAGATAAAGGGGTTTCCGAAAAAAAGAAGTGAATGTTAGGCTGACTTATTTATCGCACTCTATTTATTCTTTCACCACGAGGCTCGCTCCAAATATATTTTTGCATTATATTTATTATTTATGTTTATCCAAATACGCATTATATCCTTATGGCTTTAAATATGTCTCTCTAGCGTGATATAGTTTTAATCTACAGAAAAAATTGGGAAACCCATTAGGTTCGTAAGATTTGTATTCTTAATAACAAGACCTAGTGTCTTACTGATATCCAAACTATTAATTCAGATTATTAGGGAATCACTCAGGGATCCCCAGATAAAAATCTTTCCAAGCTTCTAATAACAGTACAATTATTTCTTCTTGTATTGTGGTTGAAACGGTTTATAAAAGCATAATGAAGCACGTAACTAGATTTTGATTTGTTCACGCAACACACCGTAAGTAACTAAGTATGCACAGAAACACGCGCGACTGTTCTCCTTAAGTAGACAGGCTCACATCAGTTATTGGGCGATAATAGGCTGGCAGCTATATGAAATCTGGTGCAAATATGTACATATATCCTATCCCTCATACAAAGCGTACCGTTGTGTTCGTCTCCTAGGCACGGACGTTCTCCCGCAAGATCGACGATGGACGTAGCTACCCGACTTTGCCAAAACGGACACTGGCTAGCGACTAATGTTAAATCGCCGCTCACCTGTGTAACCCTCTCATTATTGTAGAAACTTAGCTCGGCCACTGATTTTAGATCATTCTTGGTGAGCGGCCAAGGGGTGGGGATGCACCGGATACCACCCCACCCCGATGAGGGCGGTAACCAAGTAGATTTTGGAAAACCCTGTCATTGACAGTTGACAATGACTAATTCACTCCGAGGTTTGCTAGCTGCGATCGCATGCTGCGATTATTGTCAGGAAATATATTAAGGACACAACACGTAATCAAAACTATTTTGACATTGCCCTACGAATAGAAATATGAGTTATTAACTGACCGAATCGCCGAGGCGGGGATAACGACTAGTCGGTCTTTAAATCAGGATCAAATTTGTTCGCCGAGAAAACAAGATTGCATTTGAATGTTAGCCAAACATTTGATACTACCAACATCCAATCTGCACCTCTTCAAGTTATAAATGGTTACTGTATTGTTCTACATAAAACGGTATCGATTAAAGGTGAAACGAATCAAGCGAAAATTAGCTATAATCCTACAATCAGCTTGTGTACAAAGACTAAGGAAGATTGGCATTTGGCACGATCCCTGCCAAACTAGTGGCCACATGTGCCACTAATCCTTTCTACCCCAGAGCCGAGGATCTGTCACATGCACTACGCAAACAGTAAATGTAGTTTTTGGCATAGATGGTGGAGGGTTCGCACGTTAGTCAGACTTTTATGACATCACTCGCCGCTTATTGTCGCAAAGCGGAAGAGGAAGAAGATGAAGAGAAGAGAGAAGAGTGAAGAGAGGATGAGAGTTATCTGTACTTACTCGGCTGTCCACCCCGCTGTCTCGCCTCCTCTTCCTCGAGCATTCGCAGAACCGCGCTGTTCTGGAGGTTCGTCGGCTTGGCCAATTGGTTGAAGTCGATTCTGCAACACACATAAACGCTTTATGTCAGTTATATGGCTTTTCCAGACGTTTCAAGGCACCCAAGTGAAATTATGCTACCCGCAAGGATCGAGTACTCCCATATTTCATCCCTCCCAATAACATAGTGATTGATTTTGCTGCTTTACATTGTGACAATTACGACCGTCATATCTACAGTCCATTCAAATTTCAATAATCTGCTTCCAGTAAGTGTATAAATATCTTTCAAGGAAGAGAACACTTTTTCAAGTTTGATGTACTTATAAGATAATCAACACACAACACGAATTATAAGAAATTTCAACTGGTGTGAGTATATTTGCAAGTTGCGGGGGTGCGATGGGTAGTAGGGGGTGTGTAGTTCTAGCGGAGATATCACCTTCTTTGTGCGATCATCCTTGATTTCGGAGTGGGGCCAACGGAACGACAGGGTTAGTCTATCGAGGTGAAAGCCGCGCGATACTGAGGATCGTAGGCGACGGAGGGCCAAACCGAGGGCCAACAAACGAAAGCGAAACTAAGTCAAGTACGAGCAGGCGTTCGGGCCTTTGCGCAACTTCGCGGACTCTGCCTTCGCGCCGCTGGCAGGTTTATTTCTAACCCGCTCCCTCTCTCTTTCTCCCGCCACCCTCTGATTCGACCCTCTGAAAATATAACCGCACTACCCGCCAATGACGGTTCGTGAATCCGCTGCTGATTCATCGGCCACTTCGCTCGCCCGCCTCACACCTCACGCCCAACCCCTCATCCTCCCTACGTCCTCTTCAACCCCTCGAGCACTCAGGATCGGCTTATCGATATATTGGCACGCGTCAAACTCTCGGCCACCTTCGTTGCTTCTATTGACGCAAGGTGGTTGCTCTTCCAATTGCTCTTGCGTCGATGACGCGTAGTCTTTGATGAAATTTTCAGTGGAACAATGATGTACTATTTATGCAACCATCTCTATTGTTCTCTTTCTGGCAGTCACGCTTTTCGCATCGAAATTTAATAGCCAATTAACCGGCCAATTAAAAGTACATAGGAAACGTTCTATCTCACATTTGAGAATAGGTTCGATTGTGAGTTACACTATATTTTATTATAGACTTTTTTTGTGCTCAGGGAGAATGCTGAAATGTATAGTTTACACAAGGTAGAAACGAGGTTAATGAGAAAAGGATCAACATACCCGACTGCACCATTAGCCAGAACATGCGACTGTCTCTCTATAGTCTCTTGTATCGCCTGGGGCGAGTACAAGTTGATTGGAGAGTTGAACTGTTTGTTCACCATTTTTCCCCTTGGAACAGACATTATGCTGCTTTCTTCTCGAGAACGCTATTTAACAGTTAGCTGATCTGAAAATATAAAACATGTTTTATCTTAATTTGTTTCATATAAATAAAATGGCATAATTCTACCCTGGTTCATAGAAAACAATAACACTTCAGAAAATAGAAGCTGTACAGTTCAGTTGGACTAAACGAGATATTAATTTTGAGCCGCAAACCTAATTAATTTCGGCACCGATTTAGCGAATCCCTTGTAAATCTCCTGCGCAATAGATCTTTCTTCGATTGTACCACTGCCAAATACTAATTGGACATATTTGTTATATGCTGGCTGATATAATATATCGCGTTAGATCCGACATTTATCGTCCGGTCATAATATTGCAATTCTGACGCCTGATTTAATTTGGTTTCGCTTCATCGATACCACTGCATTAAATAACTTATTACTAAATCACAAATTATCTACACCCTGAGTAATACCTATTGGATCTTTTCCAAAACGTTGTTGCATTAAAATCGATTAAAAATGTAAACGATACACTTTTCGCAAAGCCATTTGTTACGCTAAAAATTGACGCATGACTTCGTCGGAACTATCATCTATTTACATACATCGAGTGCGTGTAGCAAGTGTAAGTGACACATGTCTGGCTGAAGATGAGTCACCGATCGCAAATTGAGCTGGGCCTCGAGAACAAACAATTTTGCGAGCGTCCAAGAGAGAGAGAGAGAGAGAGAGAGAGGGAGAGAAAGAGGAGACTAACTGAGCGCGAATGAGAGGGATAGAGATAAGTGGGTCACTCGAAACATCGTGTCTCGATGCATGTGCCTTGAAGATCGTTCGGCAATGTTTGGATATTTGATCGCGAGACGATCATTCCGCGGTTTCCCCCTGTTATTCTGATTCTCGTGCCAGCAGAGATGCTCATATGTCTGCATCTATGCACGCGCAAGTGCAGTCGCCTCTGCTCAGGAAGTATTAAGGAAGTACTCTGAATTCGAGAATTCCATGTTAAACCTTATGCCTTTTTAATTAATCAGACATATTTCTATGATGCAATCAAAGGAAAACTAGATGAAGATCGAGACGCAAACCCGAGGAAGAATGCAGCCACGTATACAGAGTATAACTCGTTTCGTAACAAGTATCCGCGGATTCAGTGGTCGAAAATAGTTCCAGCTGGAAGTGCTCGCCCGGAATGCGTACGTGTGTATGTGCCACTGTGTACCTCGCTTCTAGAAAAAGGAGCACTTCCGCCATACAAAGAAAGATATGAGGATACTCTTACAACTCGCTTAGGCCTTAAACTTAATTTATTTATCGCTACTATACGTTCACTACCTCTACTATCTCAACACAGTGTTAGGTTGTAAACCAAGTGTATATGTGTATTGCGCAAGACGATCGCTGTCGTGTTTGTTCAATGCTGGAAATGAGTTTTGAGGACAACTGCAGCTTCCAGGTTGAAAGAGACTGCCTCCCCGCCCCATGTGCGGTCTGTCAGATAGTGAGGGAGCTATTAACGACCGGAAAGAGTAGTAGGAAACGTGGGAGTAGGGCAGCTGGGATAGAAAAAGTCCAGTGGAGCGTTCTTGCTCGGAGTGTTATCTTCCGAAAATCTTGGATTCTCCCCGGCACCCGGCTGCTTCCGAGAGGAGCGCGAGAGCACACACTGGGCTACACCGCAGTTATTTTTGCTACAAAATTCCTCCGAATATATCTACATCGTCCGCAAAATCTCCCTCATGCGCGCTCTCTCACTCTGCTTTGCGTGTGCCGCTACCCCTTCCTCGGCATCTTTTCCTCGTGACCCGCGCGAGTAGGACCGCCGCTCCCTTTCCGCCTCTCCGGTATTGGATTACAGCGCCATAGCAAAATTTATACAACCCATCTCTATTGGGTGAGCCGATACTGTTTCTTACGCCATTCCCCGGAAAATGCACTCCTCATTAATGCACTATATGCTCTGTGCGTCGTTAGCGGAAAGCCGGCCAAAAGCTTTCGAAAGATCTCACCAGACAATCAGACTACTTAGTTAGATTAGCTATTTATTCCCGACATTTCTTCCGGATGATCTGATTCTTTCGGGACTGCTCCTAATATTAGTCTCCGATCCGTTATTTTTACAATGATGTACAATTTAGAAAAACTTTAAAATATTGACTGTACAAAGTGAGAAATTAAAAATGTACCCTGCTTTAAAAGGAGACAGGGAATAGTGCCGACGACTGCCGTTAATTGCTTCTCGCTGATGTAATAGAATGTTACGATTCACACGGATCCGATCAGGATGTAATAAATACTGACAATTGGGACATGATCTTGTTTACGAAATAACACTGATATCGCTGGCCAGTTGAGAATTTATAACGCGATCTATTTTAGGATCTCTATACTATAGCACTGCTGTTTGCACAAATTTTTGGCCTCGTTTAATGTTATGACAAGCATTTTTGAGAGGCTGGTGACGCAAATACTGTTACACAGTGTTCGGAACGCCCGAATCTCCCATGTAGTTTGGAATTTCTGCTCATGCAAAACTTGAACTTTACATGAAACACTGTCACGAAACCTTGACACTCAAAGAATCAATATTTGACCGATCAATGCACTTCCGAACACTTTCCAAATGATTAAACCGTGAAATGACAACTTTACAGTTAGTAATATAAAACCAAACGTACCACACTCACAAGGATATTTCGGAAGCAACGTTATTCGGTTAATAGTTTTCCATTAAAAGCACAAATTGACACACGCTCACCAATACTTTGTATTAAATGCTAAATTCTCAGCAGCAGATAATTGACAGGGTTAAGCAAAAGTGGATGAACTGAACTGTACGGCGGGCAGCACTAATTTCCCTGCTGTTTGCTCAAGAACATGTCATTTATGCCAGTCGCGGTTCTTATCGAATGTGCAAAGACCCTGGATACCACACACGTGTCCGTGAAATGCGAAATCCATACTTTTCGTTAACCCAAAGAAACAACACTAATTCATTAATTAATAATATGTATAATAAAATCTGCCATAAGTTAGTAATAGGCCGGTGCTAATTGCGTTCTTCAACGGTATGCCCAATTACGAGAATCGTGCAATTGAACTCAAAAAGGAATTCTATTAAGCTAGCGGCGGATCAGCCACAATTCTCGTTATCATAATCAGCCGCAAGCTATTACGAGTTGGTTTCGCATATGCAGGCATCACACGTCATCTCCGATAAGACTGGGGCGTCCTTGCGCAAACTGCAAGGTGAGGGCAGAGGGAGAAAGAGAGCGGGCAAGGTAAGACGAGGAAGAAGAGAGAGGGAGTGAGAGTGAGCAGACGAAAAAGAAAACAATGGGTTGGAGACATTTGGAGCGGGTGTATGTGCAGATCCACTGAAAGAGGCAGGGACACCTACCTTCCCGTTAAAATGTGTGGAGGCACGGAGGTTCTTCAACTGGCGAAACACACTGGACTCGTAAAAGCGAAAGCACGGGAAGTAAGGCATAGTCTGTCGTCCGTCTCGGGTGCCACCACCCCCTCTCTCTGCCATCAGGAAGCACCAAATTGCCTCCCCGCCGTTTATTTTCGACACCCCCCGCGCGCGCCCTTCCTACCAATCTCCTGGCAACGTTTTCGAGATTATGCTAGGCCTTCTGCATGCGTACAATCTCTGCTATTCACGGGAGTATTGGAATTCCACCCAGTCCCTATTTCCTCAAAGGGATGCGAGTCTTATTTTCTAACTCGTAGCACTTGGAAGTCTCATTGGGGGTTCATCCTTGTTCATATTCACATTCTTGATGGGTTTGAAAAATATAAATCATTCATTTGTTTTGAAATTTGCAATTTCATAAGTTGCATAAGAAAGGAAGTGCCGGACAGTCTGTTAACAACACCGGATACAAGTTAATTAGTTATATTTCTAACTTGCGTTAATTGGATTTCTATAATGTTAATTTAAGCCAGTGCAAGAATGTCAGTGATTACGATGCGTTCCAATCGATGTTTTACATGCGAATGTCATTGAAAATATCGGATTTTCAGAGCACGCCAAATTTAATCAAGCTTCTAATGTCTCAGGGTCATTGGGCCACAAACCACTCGCACGTGGCACAATAGAATTTTTACGTTTCACTCTCGGAGAGTATGAAAGCTTATTTATAGAAGCTTATACTACCCCAATACGTATATATAGGCCTAACTCGTGCTGGAAACACAGATTGAACGAGTATTTCCTTTTGGACTTCCAGAAACATTCTAGTCGTTCCGTTTGAAAGTATAGTACGGATTAGTAGGAAATTAGTAATGATTGCAATAATACAAACACCGCTCAGAATGTATGATCACGCAAGCTTGCGCAAATGGAACAAGTGTTCGGATTATAAATTTGTAGTTTCGAGCGGTGCGCAATGCCCATAACTATAAGTAAGAAATGCATCTGTAACAAGAGGCCGCGAATACGTCTCGATGTCAAGATTAATAGTATAGCTGCGCACTCGAAAACAAACTTCAAGCGACGAAAACATTTACTGCAGTAATAAAAAGTAATGGTGGTTGTAATTTAGTGGTATTTACAAGGGACACTTCATAAAATATTCTCCCTGACACTGTCCTCGATTGCAAAATGACGAATTGCCAAGCAGGAGTGCATCCGATATAGTAGTCCAAGTTATTCTAGAATATCTCGAATGTAGATACTTCAGTAGTACTTAATGCACATTAGCCATTGAAACCATACATCTACGGCGGATAAAATGTTGAGTTAAGACAGATCTATGAGTCCGAGCTATTTGTTATAATTCAACTAGTTATTAGTCATGAAACATTCTAGATTCTCGAAGATTTATCTGTAGCTATAATTATCCAGGTGTTAACAGTTTGCCAGGAGAACGAGCACATTTACTAGCAAATTTCTTCGTATATTGACGGAAGAGTGTTGATAGGAGAATGAATTATCACTAAAAAAGATTGGAAATTGTGTAGTTATGTTTGTACGGTGGGTAAAGTTTGAACATGCCATAGATGAATAAATGGAGCTCTGCTCTATAGTCAAATGCAGACTGTAGAAGCAGTAGCAGACCTATTGAACGGTCGATACTCCGCCTCTCTGTACAAAAGGATATCTCCCCAATTATTTACCCGTGTAATTCGGTGCACCTCGATTCAGTGACCGATGGAAGCAGGGTAGAGGTCCGATTTATCCGACTTCCCCTTCTCGGATACCGAGCATGCGGCTTCATCCCTCTTAACCCCGACTAGTGGCTAGTGGATAGTCGATTTGTGAATCGGCAACGATGATACTTCATTACCATGGAATCATATATTTCTCGATAGTACTGTTCTTCTTAATATTATTGTTACGAATTATATATCAGTACTTTATATATGGATGATAAATAATGCTCTACATGTAATCATATTAAAGATTCATGAACATCTCTGTGAGAAAAAAGTTTGGTTCTTCGAGAATTGCAGTTAGATTCTCCGACAAGCTATAAAACTACGCGATATCCTTGTGCAGTGACAGAGCCGGCACGCAATTGGGTTATGGGGCATCAATTTGGTTCATCTTCTACTCAATCACTATAAGTTATTCTAGGAGCATGTACATGGATAAGAATGGTCGCAACAATGGATATCGAAATGGGTCTAGAACCGACTGCAGAGATCTCCAATTTCTGCACGCGTTTCGCTTCATGCACTCGTGCTTGGACTCAAAATTGTATTAAATTTGGCCAATGGGCGGAGAATACGGGCAAATTCGTAGTACTCTATCGCATAATAATAGGATCGAGAATGCGTGAAGGTTAAAGGGAAGTGGAAATGACTTACCAACCCTCTGATGAGCGAGGAAAAGGCAGGGAGGTAGGATTTAAATGCGGCGCAAAGGTGAGCGGCGTCTTTCGGTTTCCCGCCGTAGGGAAGAATGGGAAATCAATAGCACTCGCCTTTACCGACTTGGGAAAGGGTATCTCTCACGGTGAGTGGGACTGTCCTCGTCGAACGCGGAGGCTGGTCTGGTTGGTCTCGTTCTAACTAGAGGGATTTCGTGGCGAGGCCGGACGCCATGTTGGCTGGTACAAAGGCGAACGCGATTGGCCATAGGCCGACGGTGCCGTGGCGGACGCGTCGCTCTCTCGCCACCGACGCCAGACGCCACCATTATAGATTCCGTTGTGAGTGACTGAGTCTCGGTGTATCCTCTCGGCTCTCAACTCTCGGCTCTCGGCTCTCGGTGCCAGCAGCCCGAGAATTCAGCGTTGATTTTCCCAGAGAAGACGGTGCGATTGGCAAAGAAATATCGTGTGGGTGCGTGCGAGGCCAGTTGACGCGAAATAGCGGCAATGAAAACGTACAGCAGGAAAAAGGGCGATAGCCCGAGCAACGTGATCATTCATGTGAACGAGCTGTGCCGACTGTGCCTGGCAAAGGAGGAGGAGATGGTGCCGATTTACGACGACGAGACGATACCACTCTCACTCCGAATTATGGCCTGCGTCAACCTCGAGGTGGGTCCACCAGCATCTCAAGACACTCTACGCTCACCAGCCACCATTCTAAACCCACTCGCAGCCCATAGAGGCTCTAATTAACGCTGTATTTCGACTTATCGAAAAATAGGAATCTAGTTTATCTCTGACGCTCGAAGCTTCCTTGCGTGCTCCATTACGGTCTGTGTGTGTACGCCTACCTACACCGTCACAGGGTGATACAGTCAGGCGAGAAAGGGGAAGAGAGGGAGAGGGCCCGATTGTAGCTTGGTACTATCTAGCTGCGCAAAGAAATTACCAGCTTTACCGAGTTATCGACTTTGCGGTGTATACCTTTGCGCGAACCAAGCAGCTCCGCCTCTCTCGTTACAGGGATCTAGAGCGGGCATGATCGCCCTCGATGACCGGCCTCGGTCTTTACCCGATGAATTTATAGAAATCTGTAGTATTAGATTACGATTGTTACTCCGATAACTCGGCCACTTATCATTGCACCGGATGTATCGAGGTCTAGAGTTTCCCTTCGCTGAATTCCGACGTAAGGTCGATTATCCGAACACCTTTCTCACCTTGCTATCTTTGCTGCTCTACTTTTTGCATTTCTTGCTCCTCACCTACTACGAATCTTGTTTTGATATTATACGGGGCGATTCACATGTTACAATAAATGCGAGCAGGGTTGAAGTTATCTCTTAGGAAAAATTAATTTCCGTTTTTCATCCATGATTCAAATATTACTTCCCTATATATAGCATAAGAATGTTTTGTATTTATTAGCATTACATTCCAATTAGGTATATGAGGAAGATGGACTACCCAATATGATCTGCCACCCATGCAAGTACCAGCTGGAGAAATCCTATCAGTTCAAAAAGAAGTGTGAAGCAGCTGATGCCAAGCTCAGGAAGCATATGAAACTGATTCAACAATTAACCGGGGATGATGAGGATGAGAATGAAGAAAGTAATAGGGATGACAAAGATTCCTCGAGTACTGGCAAATCCAAACAAGTCAAACAGTTGTTGGCTGACTTGGTTTCAACCAAAGGTAACAGTGGAGAGGCAGACGGCGATCCCATTGAAGTTACCGAAGAGGAACTTGTTGGTGGCTATATTCTCGGTACATTAAAACTTTATTTTTCAAATATATAAAACTGCCATTCATTTAATGCTTGTTTAATAATTGAGATATTGTTTGATATTCAGGCATGAACTCGGAAAACATTGAGATGGAAGAAACAATGTCCGAAGACCCAGAGAATATCACCCTAGGACCTGCTGAAGAAAGATCAGCAAAAGCACGATGTACAATTCGTACAACACGCATCAAACAAGAACAAGAATCGGATGATGAAACGGAAGAAGTGCAACGGGCCATTGCAAATGCAGAACACAAAAACGTTTACATGATGGAAGTTACAAGTAACAACACTACCCAGGGAGAACAACTCAAGTTGCAACCAATGACTGATACTATCGGTTAGTGTTTTGATCAGTGTGAGAGTTATTTCCATGAAATTTGAGCATGTACTGATATTACGATTTTTGTTTTCAGTTGAGGCAACTGAAGAACTGAAGGTATTCCAGTGTGACAAATGTCCAAAGGCATTCACCAGAAGAATAATGCTGAAAAGCCATCAGTCTGTACACTCTACTCAAAGAGGATTCACTTGCCAGGCTTGTGAAAAATGGTTCCCCACGCGCTCTGCCTTAGTTCGACATGAGCGCACCCACACAGGTAAATACACGTATTAACTACTATACATTTTAGTACCGAAGCTCATAAAAGCTTCTAAGGGGGCACTGCAACAACTTAATAATGATACAATTTTGTTACGATTGCAGGAGAAAAACCATTCGGCTGTAACATTTGTCACCGTGCCTTCGCGCAGAAAGAGATCCTGCTCCGACATCTAATGACACATTCTGGTCAAAAACCATTCCAGTGCCAGCACTGTGAGAAGAGCTTTACACAGAGGGAAGCTTTGAAAGTACACATGCGACGGCATCAGAAATTGGACCCCAATGACATTCAACTACACCATTGTCAACTGTGTCCAAAGGCTTTCTGCCATGCCTCTGGGCTGAGCAGACATTTGGTTACGCACACCGGTAGAACGTACAAATGCGTCGAATGCGAGAAATCCTTTACGGATAAGAGTTCTTTGTTGAGGCACAGTCGCATCCATGCACCGAAGAAGCACATAACAAATTAGATACATGTGCGAGAGTATATATGGACCGACTTTGCTTACAGACTTCACTTTAAGATAGTTTTTCACGTATCTCTTTTTTTAGTGTATAGTTTCAAATTTTAAAACGCATTTTTACACAATCCTTAGAATAAGTTACGATCGAGAAGCTGCGGTCATTTAATCAATCGGAACTCTGCGCAAATATGTCTTGGATATTTGGATACTTGAATGTAATTCTGGCATCGACGAGAAAAGTACGTTCGCGAACGAGTATAATACGATTGGAATTCAAGATGTATATATGGTACCACATAGCAATTGGTGATTCAGTGTAAATTTCCGAGATAAGAATCGCGTTGCTGGTATTTGTACAATTATATTTGATCAGTTTTATCAAACTCATTGTAGCACATCACACATTCTATCTATTCATAACAGTATTCTATTAACGAAAAATGTTTGATAAAAAATTAGTTCTTCCCGTATATTTTCACTATGTTTCAATGTACGATATACAATTCTCTGTATATATCACTTTACAAGATATAAATAATAATAGTACATAATCTATACAAGTCTGTCTCCTCCAACCACCCTTAGTCGTTGCTCGTTTCTTAATGCGTAGGGTCTTTATAGCAATAGACGGTGTTGGTTTCAATGAACGCTGAGACAATTTCAATAGTTACATTAACACATAATAAAACATCTTGTAACGGTGATTGATATGCGACCTCCTGACAATTGTTTCCAAGTTCTTAGACTTATCGAGCGATCATTATTATTATTTTATCAAAAAACAGAGTTGACTTTACTGAAATGTGAGAGCAACGAGGCAGGAGCAAATCCAAAAGGAAAGATTTTACAGAATCGCACAGTCAGGAAGTTGGAAGTCGATATGTACAATTTCCTGTGTTGTTAGCTGTAATATATGGTGTAACACACTTTTTGCCATTCTACAATTAATCGGTATTAGTATCAGGAACCTCACAATTATTTGCTCTAATAGTTTGCAAGTGCTTTGTCTGCATCTACAATACGTCTTTCATAAATAATACGCTCCTAAGGCAGTGCACTGAAATACCGCTAGCTTAAACGAAGACCATTCATCGGTGTATCCCACTATTTCTACATGAAAATTGATAAAATCAATAGAGTCCCTCCGATGATATACAGGCACAGGCTGTGGATCTAAAGCAGCGTAATTGCAACTGGGTTCAACTTTATACACGTTACGAAAACAATGGAATCAAAATTTTTACAGAAAGCATTTCATATGCCTTAGATAGGGGCTTTAGTTGAAACTTTAGATTTCAGACTAATCTTTCATCGATGGTTCGGTAGAGCACGAAATAAAAGACAGTGACTGTTAATGTTTTATTAAAAAGATCTTTTTATTATGACTTGCATATGGTGATCTTGTGCATCTTTACACTGCCAATGCCATTATAAGATAGCTTGTACACCGCCATGACAACGGAAAGACTCTGAATTCGTCTTGTTCGCGTATTTTTTGTTGTCGCCGTTTAAAATAGTTCTAGTGACAATAGACTTTACGAGAAGGAAATTGAACAAGTTCAATGGATTCTATGAGCTCCGCCACAAGATATCTGCTAAACATTTAAAAAAGGAAGGCGTTTCAACGGCGAATCCTCCCGAGAGCCGAATGATTCCTTTGTTCAACAGAGCAAAATGGTACATGTCATGAGTGATATAACACTTGAGAAACAAAGAGAAAACAACTTAATGGCAACTTTCGTTACATAAGTTGGATTCAATATTGAACAATAGCAATGGTACCACTTTTAAGTCAGGCTTGTACAACATAACGTGTCATGATTGGTTTTTACCTTTATCACTTAAATATATAGCTAGCGCGATGCATTGTAACTGAACTCGATCATACCGAATTTGATTAGCTTCCCACTTCATCACAAGAGAACTGTAATCAGTATCACCTTATACTTGCATTCGAACAACCGACAATACTAATTGAGGAAACGTACGTGAATGCACCCACGCCATCACATCTCTCTATCGGGAAAGGCGTGCCGTTGATTTTGCTGATACATTTGTACACATATATATATATATATTTTAAAATCGAATTGAATAAACATCTTGGAAATAGTTTTCCCGTACGTTCTTCAAACTACTAATACCGTTAAAATCTATGAGATGTCAGTTTTATCTCAAGCTTTACTTTAGGGACAACTTGGCAAAAATGCGAATCGTCATTCGTCCTATGCGTCGGTGTTATTTTTTCTCATTACTTCACCATTTGCGTTTAAAGTTCCAGCACGTACCACCTACAGTAAAATCCGTAATAATGAGTCGCCGCAACAAAACTACTGCTACTATCTCCTAATGCAATCGCGAGAACGCGTGCGAGATGACGGACTCATTCTAGGCTTGCTTCATCTTCTTCCTTGATAACGTTTTTCTTCTCATCGAATATGATCATTCACGATTAAGCGTGGGAAGAAACAATAGCGTGTGTGTATGTTTATGTGTGTGTCCAGTGTCGATCACATGCTGGATTTTCGAACCGAATTTGTACTATGCCGCGTAACAACACCGAGTATCTCATGGTGTGGACAAAATCTAGTTTTATGACTCTCCTTGGCTAGTACTAGTTTTCTTTTTGGCGAAAGGAATCGATGGAGTTGGTGAATGTAGCGCGGAGGTCGGAAAATTTCTGGCAACGATTAGTTAGTCCCTCATCAATCGAGCTTTAGGGTCTTTGGCTGCTCCCAGGTGAAGCCCTCCCGCCCGAAATGCCCGTACGTACTAGTCTGTTGGTAAATAGGGTTTCGGAGGGTCAACTCCCTGGAAAAGAGAAAAACAAAAACACCATGCCAGATTAGTCATTCGGTCAGACACGCTCCTTTTTCAAACTAAAATTCATTAATCAAGTTCTATACGTACTTGACGATTTTTCCAGGCCGCAAGTCGAAATTCTTATTTACTATGTCTAAAAGTTCATTCTGTGAGAGTTTTGACGTGCCATAATCAAAGACCGTGATTGAGAGGGGCTCTGCCACGCCTATAGCGTATGAAACCTAAGGGAGAGAAAGAAAACAATTGATTTATAGAATTCTTTGCAACATCACAGCGCATGATGCGAAAACGAACCTGTACAAGGCAGCGCCTGCAAAGACCAGCTTTTACAAGAGATTTAGCGACCCATCTAGCTGCATACGCCGCAGATCTATCGACTTTTGTAAAGTCCTTGCCAGAAAATGCACCACCACCGTGAGCACCCCAGCCACCATATGTGTCCACTATAATTTTACGTCCAGTAAGACCAGCGTCACTCTGTAAAATCAACATCACGCGTGATAAGATTGGTGAATCATTGTTCGCGATAATCGATAAAATCTTACGTAGAGAGTTTAAAATACCTGAGGACCACCGATAATAAACAATCCACAAGGGTTGACGTGGAAGACGGTTCTATCATCAAGATATCTCGCTGGGATTACTTCCTTGATGACTTTCTCCATTACCGCCTTGCGTAGTTCCTCCAGACCAATTTTCTCACTATGTTGCAAAGACACTACTACTGTGTGCACCCTTATGGGAACGCAGGCTCCATGGTCCATAACATACTCACAGGTCACCTATACAAATCCATTTACTGTTTATAATCATATTGAGTTATATTAAATAAAGGTATATCCGATAATGATTAACAGTTCATAATTATTCTCAGTTATGTTGTTCACATCACGGCATTCAAGAGTAGCAAATACAAGTAGCATCATTGAATATTCAGAGACTGTTGATTTATGACGTCGGGAGTGTTCGGTACCTGATAAAATAACGCACCTGCGTTTTGGAATCTGGTCTAGCCCACCAAAATTCACCGCTACGTCTGAGCTCAGCTATCTTCTGGTTCAGCCTGTGTGCCAGAACCACTGTCAGTGGCATACATTCATCCGTCTCGTCTGTCGCATAACCGAACATCAGACCCTAATGAAACAACATTTATTATTCCAGCTGAACTACTTAGTCAAACAAAGGTACAAACAAGCAAAGATGCAGAATCGTGCGCTTCTCGTTAATGTAATCCACCTCTTTTACAAGCATATATTAGCAATTCTGTAATAGCTTGAATGAAGCTGTTAATTCAAGCCTTTGTCTTAATCACAAGGTTACTACAAGTGGTTGTGTAAGATTACTAAATGCAAAAGTTTTAAAAATATAAAAACTATAAAGGAAATAGTGCGACACAGAGCAGAATTTTCGTGAGAATGATGGAGAGTAATGCAATCGATTACCGGGGAAAGGCCATATCGTACCCGATTATCGACTAAGTTATCTACTATTTACTTCCGCTGTGACTTTTCACTTTGCGTTACAGTGATAATGTGTCGATTGATGTTACATGGAACTCAGCTGATTAACGTATAATGAGTGTTGTGCATGAGTGGCATTAAAGGCTAAACTACAAAACCAAACGGACACCAATCAACTCAACCTGTTAAATACATGATGTGTTATGTTGTCACATATGATGAAAGAATAGCGATAAGCCTTTATGTATTGCATCTTTTTGAAATAGATAGGAATCACGAGTGCAATAAGTCAGTTTTTGTTTCACATGTTTGTCTTCGACGAAGGCAATGTAAATATTTTGCAATAACTTTGCGGACAAGTGAAATCAATTGAAATTCGTACGAAAACAATTTTGGAATGAGATTATACCGTCAAAAAAAACTCGGGATTCGCAAAATACAGAAGAAAAAATGGCCACGACCAATCGAATTATGTACACAGAGATTATCCAGCACAGTTGCAGGCTGGTGAGAATGATAATACGATTCTCAAAATATTGGATACCAAGTACTAGCTACAGGATGCCACTAGGTCTAACTACTGGGAATGCGCAGGAAGGCGCTAGCATACTGGGAGCATACTGAATAAGATGAAGAAAAGGGAAAAGAAGAATATTATTTATAAAGCTAGCACAGAGTAGCTGGAGGTAGCATAAACGGACAAGAGGATAAGAGGAAGAAGAATCTGCTTGTCAACGATCAGAACACTGAATGACCTGGTCTCCTGCGCCCACTTCTTCGTCACTGCGGTTTTCGTGAACGCCCGCAGCGATATTTGGTGACTGTGCATCAAGCGCCAAGAGAACATTGCACAGCTTGTAGTCAAAACCTGTAGAAATGACATGTGTAAGATAATGACTATCCACTGCTCATCAGGATAAAAATCTAGTTTCGCCTTTCTGATCCTCCGAGATCCATTGGAATCCCGGGGCACTGGCTTTCTCTGTCTTTCAGCTACTCTCTCCAAATATTCTTGCTTCATATTAATCCTTTAATCGAGGCTGACGCCATTATGATTTTATTTAAGACGAGACTTCCTACATAACTATAATACGTGTCACGCATACCCATAATGAGTACCACAATTGAAACTCCTATGAATTCAGGGTCCCTGATATGCTGCTTTAAATGACTGATTATTCAATGAGGAGACATCCCTACTTATTTCTAAATGTAAACCCCTTCTTAGGGGTACTTGTGGCTCATAAACTCTCTTAAACTTAATTGTGATTCTTAAAAGATATGTTTGTTGTTTCTGTTAAGAAGCATTCACATACACAGAAGTCAGGTAGTACACAGGCACATGTATGCTTTTGTTCAGGATACAAAAGACACGCACAGTAGATAGACATACACACACGATCGAAGAAATGTTCCAATGTAAAACGTGTATGCGTACGTGTGTGTATGCATAGAAGGAACAGGTAGAGAAAGAGGAGTGAGAGTACAAATTAAGAGGGAGAGAAAGAGTTATTTGAGACACTGAATTATATATGGCTGCTCTGCGGCACGGGCTGAGAATGGGTTATGTACCTGATCACCTGCACCCACGTCCTTCTCTTCCCTGTCCACATGAACACCATCAGCGATATTTGGAGATTGTTGTTCGATCGCCACCAAAAGGTTCAACGTACGCCAATCGAATCCTGCCACGACCATGATAGGCTTACGTTACATATTCAGAAGTGTTCTTTACTTTAAAGTTTTGTTGTTGTTTTTGGCTGGTTTGTTTTTCTCCCGAAAGATAACGAGCAGGATGTATATTGGTCATCAAAAGCGATCGAGTCATGGAATTTTCCGACGTCCAACATCTTCTCTCTTACGTTATTTTGTTTCGTTAGAGAGTACCATCTGGTACAAGTAGTTAGGACCATTTTCTCCACCGAATTAATAACAATTCAGTAACAGGGAGACGATGTTTGGCATTGGAATACCTCGTGCCATGATTCGACCGTGTATTTGGTACATTGATTCTGGAGAACCAAGTGAGGCGAATTGGCTCTTTTACGGGGAGGACAAGGTTTCAATTTACGCTTTCATCCGGCCACAGGGCATGCGTTGGTTAAAAATATAGTATAAAGATAGAGATGTATGCATGTAAGATTCTATATACAATGGGCTGTTGTCTAGTGTTAGTACTGGCAGATAAAAGGTACTTTTGGCTTAGTCAATTAGAAATCAAAAAGAAACCAAACAAGAGAAAGAGACAGAGAGATCTTGGAGTGAACATCAAGGGGAGTTGGGTTGTCAACAAACATACACTACATGTGATGTTCCTTTTGTCAGTCTTATTTTAATTTACCTTTGGAGGAGTCATCGTAGCCAATGTGTTTGACAGTGTCACGAACAATTTTTTGATAGTCCACCACAGCCTTCGATGTGATTTCACCACAAAGCAGGATCATCCCAGTTTTTGTCACAGTTTCTACAACCAGAGAAATCATTCTTGTTACATTTGCATCCGATGTTTATCTTCTTTTCAAAGTACACATAAAATGTATAAAAAAGTAACTGCATCATAGATGTTAAACTTAGTTAATGTTACATAAGCCCTTATAAATAGTGGCAAAAATGTTTAACACTGTCAATTAATTAAGGGTATTTCTTTCTACTCACCACATGCTACTTTAGCATCTGGGTCCTGCTTCAGGTGGGCGTCCAGGATAGCATCGCTTATCTGGTCGCACATTTTATCTGCAACATTGATATACCGGAGTAGCGTAAATTCCCATTCTGACGATAATAACGTTTCCGCGACGTTTCCATTATTTAACAATTAGCCGCCTTAGCCAGCTTTGCGAGAGTAAAGAAGAGAGAGGGACTGATTCTCGGCAGTATCGATCTAATACTAAGTATAAACAGCAGGCGAAAATATAACTTTGGCATACTAGCACGTGCTACCATCTTCGGAACCGAGCGTTTCCTTGTTAAAATCATTGCTGCGAAAATAAGTTTGAGTGAAACTTAATGAATTTAGTTAGTAAACAGTGTTAGTACTTGAACGTGACTTGCAAATAATTTTTTCAAAAACATTTTGGAACCATTAAGCAAAAAAATTGGTTAAGGTAATATAATAGATCCCTTTCTTTTTATAATTTTTGATGACAATTTTAAATTATTATCTCACGCCGATCTGTGAATAATTAACTATGCTGTGAACTAAAAAATTCGATGCCTCATGGTAAAAGTTCGGATTAGGAAGAATAGGAAATGGTAGCCGAAACGTGCTCGGCCAGGACCGCGTGGATCTTTGTTCATATAGGCTTCTATCGATAAATCGAATCGAAGTGCTCGTACGATAACACAGTGTTAGTAACACCGATTATACACTGTCGGCATTCCGCGCCGGCATGGACAAATCTAATCAAATAGTTTGTTGGGCGCTCGCAGGAATGTTCCGAGAAAGATTACTTCATCATCAAAGTAGGCAAAATACATGGTGTAATATTAGCGGGGAGTTAACGAGTCTAACGTAAAAGCATGGCGGGTTGAGTAAGAAAATCGTGTGGGCGAAGGAAGAGCACATGGCGGCACACCGGGAGAACTATCGGAGTTCCTGAACTCCGTGTTTGGCGGGCAACGTGCTCGGAAACCGCGTGGTGCTATACGAGCAAGCCGATTGAATCGATATCAATTGCTGGCGAATTTGGGAGAACTATGAGCTAATGATACAGTGGGATGATCGGCCGGTACTCTAGTTGGCGCCAGGTGATCCCTAGGGCCAAGTTCGCTTGGCCTAGGTGTATTTTCGGCGGAAAGCGAAGGCTTAACAATGCGCGGAGGCCCAGCCAGTATGCGTGAGGCACTATCTAGTCTCTTCTCTCCCTCGACTCGAATCTTTTAAGGCGAGAGTAAGAAATCCGAGATACAGTATGAAAATCCGTGCAGGAGAGGAAGGTGGATGAGCGGCTCTGGCTGTATATGTATAGCGGGGGTATGTGCGTCCCGAAAGGGTGGTGAGCATTCATGGCGGCATGCATTGGCCGCCGAGAGGGAACACATGATATAACATGACTGGCAGAAGGATTGGCTCAGCTGTCTAGAGGATAAGTAATGGTGAATAATGCTTATATACCTGGATGGCCTTCTCCAACGGACTCCGAGGTGAATAGGAAACTGGTGTCCTGTTGGAGTTCGGGCGGCGCGTGCCCGTTCGCGTATCCGTTCATGTGGTGCGCGGTCTCCGGCATTTTCCTTTTCTTCGCGACACTACTCGTCGTTGTCGTCCTGGACGTCGTGCTGCTGGCTTCCGTCTTCGCTCCCGTGGTAGTCTCTTCCGCCACGTGCACACGGGCTTCTTACTCACGACTATGGACTACTACTCGTCTCTCTCACTCGGCCGTTCGCTGCTGTTATTCTAGCAACTAGCCTCGATCTAGTCCGCTCTAGTCGGCAATAACTTGCAACGAGACTCTGTCTCTCCCTCTCTCTCTCTGTCTCTCTCTCACCCTCGAGTGGCGCAGCTAGATGAGAGGCGGTCTTCGCTTGGCGCTTCTCTGCACGCTTGTTGCTGCCTACTATGCCTTCGGCTTCGGCACGAGGAGAGCGAGAGCTCCGCACAAAAGCACAGCACACAACGTAATGCTCTCGGCTCACGAGCGGATGTGAACCCACGACCACCGTGTGTGGAAAGTGAAAGAGGCTCCCCGCTAGCTGCGACCCGCTATTTATAACCTCGGTCGCCTCGATTCACTTCGGCTAATTCCGCCGATCACGTGGTTACCGGTCACTCCGGACCTCCTTCAACCCGCGCCTTTCGAATTTGCCGCGGCTTCCCTCTCGACGCACCAGATCTTTCCGCTCAACCACTTCTCTTCTCCAACCCTGATAACAGTCCCATATCCAACATTAACATTCTTTTATTTTATCTTCCAAATGACAGAAAACAACAAAATAATCGGATACTGTTGCCGACATTCTTAAATCGTTATTCTATTTAAATTTCACTATCTTCTGGTTTCTATACGGATTTTAAGAATGAGATAGAGCCACAAAGAACAGTAGTGTATCCTATAACAAATCGTTATATAGAATAGTGGTTATGCTTCATATTTTTTTAAAAAAAGTAGCTGCGCTAGGCAATAAACATTGCCCTTCTTGTAATATCACATTGTCAAAGAAAATATCGACCTTTATCACTAGTTCAGAGTTTAAGATAGTATAACTCCTATGTTATTAGACTCGTAATAAACTAACAGTTGCAACTTCAAGGAAAAACAATTGAAATAAATGGAATAGGCAACAATTTACCTTTAGAGCTTTCTGTGATGGTTTTGTTGTAGGCTGACTGACAACGTCTGACTTCACTTCACTGGACACTGTGAACTTTTATTAAAAAGACTAGTATCACATCCGCACTTACGGGTGATTATAGTGTCAGATAAGAACTTATTCAGTGAACAAACTTTGCTTCCAAGAATTAGGCAACTGACAGCAGGCGATTGCAATGTTCCTCTCACGGAAATCCCAATCGTACTGAGTGGACTCTCTGCATCAGAGAGACTTTTATATGCGGTGCGCCACACGACTTCCCGATTTTCTTGAGCGAGTGGGGTGAATTCGACCCGCGAGACAAGACTCCCGAAACAAGTATAATTGTATCAAAGAGAACATGCCATTCATATTCTAACTTTGTTTTCTTACTTTAATTTTTATCTTAATTATTAGTAAGGAGCGGACTTAAGATGTCAGTGACAGAGGAGCCACGCGTGCTGCCGCCTTCTGTAGACGTCTGTAGTTGTTGACTGACGCAATCGCAAGCCTTTCAATCGATTCATTCTCTGATCTACACAAAACTTCAATTCTGGCGATCACTTTTCCCTCCATTTCACCATTCCTCCCTATGTAATATCATCTAGAGCATGTTGTAACTCCTTGATTCGGGCTATCGATCCACGCGAGAATTATCAGACAGGCGCGTATTACTGGGCCAATTGGTGAGACGAATTCAATCGTGCCGAAGGATTTATCGGTTTACGAGGATAGCCGTATCAATACACATGTTATTCACCCGGTACTTATGTACTAACACTTGACAACTTCAGTGTCACCAGTTTCGTATTATTTTTTATGCTCTATTTCTTCTGACAAAAATCTCTTCTTTCTACAGTTGTTTGATTTATTATAACCCAGAATAATCATTTACAATCATTTATAATTCATTGTGTTTCTTTAATTTGGAGAATTCTCTCGTCTCTTTCGGAGACAAAGTTGTATGCAAGGATGGGATTACTGCTGATTCATGATATGTATGTTACATTATACTATCAGTATCCAGGATTGCTTTCGGGGCTCCGAATTTTCTCGAATTCTATGAAATCAGCAGTTGGCAGAATGAGTATAATATTCCACTGAATGGAATGATAAACAGGGGTAACGTAATATCGGCAGGCGTCTTGTGAATACTCGGGCAAAATCACGCGCTCGCCTGCCTGCTGGTTGAAAGACGACCCTCACAATAGTTCGGCTCTATTGCATCATGGGAATCAAAGCTGGCCAAGCCCCGATAACACTTTATAATTGATACCGACGTTTCACTACCAACGAATCATCCAAGGATGCCTAATTAAGTGTACACAGAGTTTGCCATTTCGTAATAAATGATAACCAGATCGTGCACATATACACGTGTTTACTCATTAGGTAATCGCTGAGTTTGACATTCAAAGAATCTCGTTCCAAGTTTGCGTATAGTTGGCAACTACCAAAAACCATTAACGACTGGACTTTGTCTCTGTTCCATTCTTATTAATTTAACAATTTCGGAGAAATTGCTGGAAATCTTGGGACGCTTGTTCCAGGGCTGAACGAATCTCTGCTGAGATATTCATATGTAGAGTCTAGAGCTTAAAGTTCATTAGCCTCTCTGTGGATCCCGCAGCGACAGTAACTATCGCTGTAAAGTGTCGGCTATCGTTACTAATATTAGACAGAAGACTCCGAAAAGGCGGAAATAACTAATATGTTACGCTGGCACGTGCGAGGAAAACAAGCCCGACAATGGTTCATTGTGCTGCAGCAACATAAATTAGTTACTACATATTCCGTTTGATCGTTCACCATTTCTAGCAGATCAGCAATTTGGTCGAATGATGCAACGAATGAATTTCTTATGGGATTTACCTTTGACTTAGTAACTTTCTCCATTGAATTCCCAGAATGGTCTATATATTTATATATATTCTATTGTTAATCTACTACATTGTCTATGTATATCTTCTCTATCCTATTATCTATACTTCTCAATTCTTCAACATACTCATTCCTTAGCTGATGATGATGCTATCTTTTATCAATGAATGCTCGGTCATTGGCTATAAGAATATACAGCGTGTTCCTACAATTCTGTAGTATCCCTCTCAGTGGTGTCTCGGTACAATCAAATCAGAACGCAAACATTAAGATTACATAGCGTTCGACATTATTGTGTACCTGGGTAGAATTTTTCTATATGCTCCCTTACTGAGAAATTTAAGAAGCGCCGGAGGGTTCAGCGCGTGAAGAATCTCCAGGCCACTGTGTGCATTTCGATTCTCGGAAGGCGATATGACGTGCGTGGAGTATCGAGTATCACGCGACTGGAACAATTATGTACAAGCAACAAACAATTTCACAAATGCATGTAATAATCTTGGGCAGTTGCCTTAAGGCTATCGCAAAAAATTCCTTATGAATCTACTGCGATTTAAAAAATCTTTTCAGCGGTTAATCCAATGCAAATTCATTTATGTAATTAAATGTTAAAAGCATCTCCAACCAAGTTTGAGTTAAAAAAGTATAGAATTGAGATAAAAGCCTTCCAGACTTAAATATTTGTATAATGATTTTAAAGCATGTTGAATATTAAACTTGCTCTAGTTTGCAAGAGAATGGCTCATTGGTATCTGCCTCTAATTAATTGCTTGTCCTCGATAAAACTACTGGTCCTCCTAATCATCGAGTACCAAGAAATACGACGATCTTGAACGTTGTATCGGAACAATTATCTCCTGCTTTGCTGTCGGACCGCGACTATCCATCTCAGTCACTATCACTCGGAAGTGCAGACTCATGTTCGAGAAAATGTTAGAGTACAAATTTCTGTTTCAATCTTCAGTTAGTTGCATCAGTCGAGCGTGATTTACATAGACCGATAGTTTTTCGCATGCCCCATCTTTATCTCTCAGCTGGGATGATAAACGTGTCTTTCAAGTGCTTCATGTGAGCTTAATGATGCTGAACGAATGGACTATTCCGTTAAAGAACCCGTGTTAAACAGGCCCCCGGGGTTAACGGCTTCTTCGTTAATCGATAAGAGATAATAACCGATCCTTGTAATGCTAACAGAAATCATTATGACTCCTATAAGTACAATTGTCATATGATTACACTTCCACAGTGCAATTAATATAAAAGAAATTAAGAAAATTTCTCTCTTTTATTCGGAAGAATTGTACACCCGAAAATACTTAAGGAATGAATGAATGCCTGCAACAACGCGCTTTTGTAAGCAAACAACAATATGCCTGTTGAAACTTTAATACCCTACATGTTAGAGTTGGCCTGAAAGGAATGGAATCGGGTCTTTCTAAGTCGTTTGACTTTTTCACCCAGTGGCCCTATTTTAGTCGAAGCGATCTTGGATTGCGAGAGGGGGCAGGATTGGTGGAAAGTCAGGCCGACTGATTTCATAGACAGCAACGGTCCAATCTGGTTAGATATAGTAAATGCTGTGTCATGGAGTGGGGCAAGGGGCTACGGGATCCTGGCATTGTGCTTCCTCGCATCTTATACTTTCGACGAAAATCACGAAATCACCATCTCTCGTGGGCAAAGGTCATGGAACTTCTTCTGGCAGCATTGGCTCTTATCTCACTCTTTTGCCGATGAACTAATAATGCAATTGCGAGAAAAAAAGCGAAAGAGCACCACCGTGTTGCAATGGGAGGCGGTCTTCTTATTCGACGGAACCAAATCAGTATTGTTTTGGCAAAGCCAAATATCGCAATATACATATTTGTGCGGACTTATTCTCCGGCACCAAAGTGAATGCGAATCTTCCTGCAGGGCTTTTTAAATATAGCCTGCTTATCGTAGCGGGTTATCGTCGCGGGTTGTATAATATTATATTTATAAGATATTCCGCCTAGATAAATACGTAGTGGGCGTGTTATGGTGGACCGTAGACTACTGTACATATTATTATTATTAATGGTGTCGTTGTACGGAGCGGGAGAACAAATTTAATCCGACCGTGACTACTGCCAAGTATCGGATTTTAACCCCTCGCACTGCTGGGGTGTCATGCACCCCACTTGACTCACTTCTCTCTCGCCCTCTGTCTCCTGGATAACCCACTACTCACCAGAATACTCTCCCAGTTAGTCTTTCAACTTTTCTCCCTAATTAGTCACTAGTATTACCGTCCAATCACAACTGGACCAAGGTCCGAAGCGTTTATCTTTCTTTTGAGTAGAAAGCGAGGCAAAACGCATGCCTCGCTCTGAATGTATAAATACTTTAACGAAGTTACCCGTTCGATATTTCATGCGATTACTCAACTTTAACGAATTTAGCCATACTTGAAGTTGACTCACGGTTCTAATCTACTAAGCTCCCTAAATGGTATAGCGGCGCAATGGAATAAACCGGCCGGCGCCCGCCAACGGGAACGTGCTATCGCCAGGGAATCTCCCTATCTCGACCTTGAAACTGCCAGTTCTCGTCTAAGCAGAAAAAGTTCAGTGACCCTTGACACCGTGCTACTCACGTGTGCATACGTAGATACATATACAATTGGCAGGAGGAGGAGGGCTGCGAGAGGGACGGCGGCGGGGGGAGGGGAGAGAAAGGAGGGAAAAAGTTGGTGAAAAAGATGGCGAAAGAGAGGGGAAAAGAGGGAGGAAGGGAGGAGCGGCTAGGCCTTAACCTTGACCCTCGAGACCTGCCACCCCCTGGCACCTCTCTCGCCCCTTGAACCTTCCGGCGAACGTTTTGTTCCTCCGCACCACTCCCTTCACCGCCTCTCCCACCCTTTCGTCACCGGCACGCTCTCTCAATCTCTTGCTCTCCTCTGCTCCGGACGTGGCGTGGCTGGCTCTGCTCTCCGGCTTCGGCTTTGACTTCGGTACCGACTCCGACTCCGACTCCGGTTCCGGCATCGGCTCCGGTTCCGGCTCCGGCTCCGACTGGCAGGGCTCTCGTATTGTTTGGTCTATGTGTATGTAGCGCAGGTAGGCGGAAAATGCCGTGGCGCCGATCGATTTTCGTGAGGGTGAGAGGAGAGAGAGGGGTGTGGGAGAGCCAGCTGCTCGAAATAGACGGAACGACTCCTCTGGCGCGGCGCGCGGAGTCTGCTCCTTAATATTAGAGGAAGCCTTTGCTCTCTAGTCCCCCTCTAGCCGGCCCACTTGACCCACAGTGACTTGGATTCACTCTCGGAGCCTCGGAGGACGGAGGAGCACGCCGATCTCTTGAATCGCCAGTCGCTACCTTACCGGAGAAAAGCTCCGCACTATCAAGAAACATTCTCCAAATAGTCAAATACTTAGCTAATTATTAGCACGCTATTCAATCTCACATTGCACGATATTTGTCTCCGTCTCCAATGATGGAGCATTCCAGCAAAGATAACGCAGCACGTGTCGCAATATCGTTCCAATTCCAGTGTTTGCAATTAAAAATGACGCTGCCAGGACAAAAGTAGACCGCTCAAAGGTCATCTATCTATACGCAGGGATTTCCTTTATTATGTTACGCGATAGGTGTATATATAAAAGCGGGCCGGTAGGAAAATAGAAAATTGTATAAAGATAGGCGCGCCCGGTATCGAAAGTATCGGGGAAAGTTTATGACAACAAAATACGAGGAACTTTCAAAACACTATGTAGTAATAATGCCCTACTAATACTATATCGATATTTAGCATTAGATTGTATATAATACAAAAGGAAGACGGTGATTTGTAGCAATTGGCGTAAATTCAATTATTCCAAAAGAGCGTGATGTCAGTAGTTTTCCTAAGATTGGATTATCGCCTAATAGAGATCAGCGTTCCTCGTCTAGTACCACAATGGAGATAGCGGCACGTGTGCTATTCGAAAAAGCAGAGGCATACCGGAGAAATCCGGCATTACGAGCGCCAGTTTGACGATGACGAGAGGAATCATCAAGTATTCTGCTATGCTCGCTCCATTATCTTTCACGAATATGTCGAACTCCGTGGTTGATAACAGGGCAAGTTTTATTGCACGTGCTCGGGCCACGATAAAAGTGACGTTGTGTCACAATACTGCTCGTACGATTGCGTTTGTTTTGTTTGTATCGCAGATCGCTTGTTTTGCCACTAATAACAAACAAGATACAGATACAAATTTATTTAGTAAGAAGCTTGGATAACCCATGAACCATCGGACTAGAGAAAATCATTTAGTCTATGTTATTACTAGTTTATTTCTAGTCTTTTGTATGCCTTCTCCTCTATTCTCCACTGAATCAGGTATTAGATTTTTCTAAAGTGAATAGTTTCTGTTAAAGTATTGTATGCTACTGTACCACATGCTCTGTTTAGAGAACAGGAGAGAATTCTGTAATGCTATTACGGAACTCTGAACGCAATTATGGAATTGCGTTACACGATTCTGTAGCAGTTGGTAAGTAGTTTGCGTAGCGAAGGTTCGCGCTACCGCTATCGTGCGGGCACCGGCTCCAGCTACTCGTCGACGTAATTGTTGCGATGGTAAAGGTTATTGTAAACTGAGAAGTATTCCACAGAGGCTGGAAGCGCCAAGACCCGACACCAGATGGTGTAACATGTCCTTTCCCCCCCTCAAAAATTCGAAAAAATGAACTGGTTATTCCACTAGTGCAAAGTAGTTTATCATTAAGCATTTTCAGTCGCGTCATATGGTGACCTGATAGAAGTGCGCTCAATTATGCAAAATGGTGCGAAGGAGTCAAAGTTAAGATACAACAGGTATGTTAAGTTTACATTCTTGCCGAAACTTTCAATTAGTACCAAGAATACTTTTACATATAGTAACCCCCCAATATCTTGACTATATTGACATTAAATTTCATGGACGACTAGCAATACAGTGCAATACAAAATCTGAATCATTTGTATTTCACTTTTTGCATTAATTATTAACTTCGCAACTTTTCAGCACAGAAAAGTACCGACGTGTTTCCACGTTATACGCACGAAAGGATTAAAAGGACTAAAAAGAAGAGCGAAGGTCGCCACTCAGGGCAAACAGGATTCATTCTCAAGTCTAACGAATTTTAAACGAAATTCGTGTGAAAGGAATGGCTCATGCACTTTATTGCCACCGGGAGAAAGGAACGATAAATCTCAAACTGATGTGTCTCTGGGATGATGTCACAAGAAATTTAGGTGAGTCATCTGAAATTTGGGATTGTAATGTATATACACATACTACTTATCTACATATTTATGTATGTAATTATATTTTACGCTAAATATGTTTTTCCCTAGCGATGTTTCTCCATTCCCGAACTAGAGACAAGGAACTAGCATGGCCTGAATAATCAATAAGGAAGGCGACATTGCTCACTAGATGCTTTTACGCTATTACAAGCCCCTATCTTGTATACCATCGCCGTACATTGACATACCGCTAGCATGGATCTCGATGAGGACGAGAGCTTCATAAAAACTCGTAGGACAGCGGTGACGCAGAGGAGGAATCTCTTGCGATTGATATGCGAGAGGTGCGTTTCCTGGTAATGTTACCGTTCGGAGAATGATAAGTTCTCTTTCCTCCACGTTCGCCCTCCTTTGTCAAGTCTGCGACGCCGTATCTCATTTTTTCTCTTCGACTTGTCTCGTCTCATCTCTTGCCGACAAGCAGGTGCTCGTTGAATGAAGATTTACTTTTGTATTGACGCCTGCGCCTGATTCACAATAGCAGCATCCCTGCCTGTTAAAACGGGATGTACTGGAATGCCGCTTTGTATTGGCACTTTGTTTCTTCATTTTCATTTGTATGCAAGGCCAATTGCAGCCGAGACTCTAATCTTCCTGAAAACGACTTATTACTAGGATTCCAGTATCTTCTTGTTGAGTTTAGCATTTCTTCGTTCTTCTTAATTAGCTATTCATCTCTCATCGATGGTATTACTACCAGGTTCTAATATTAATAATAGTGGAATGTAGATCTTGTCTGCTAGGAATAATAACTAGCAATCAGAGATTTTATTATAGGATCAGCCAAAGAAAAAATTCGGTTAATTACGCCCATCAAAAGAGCCTTCCACAACCATTAGAGATTCCGTCTCTTCGAGTTTATGTAATGTAACTATATAAAGATTGCAAAGCATATTTGCAAAAAACATTCATACACAAAAAGTACCCTGGTTAAACTCGTCATTGCTTTAACTCTTGTTTGTCATCTATCGTATTTCCTTACTGATCAAGTTAAAATTACCATAGTTCAGTTAAAAATGCATCATCGATATCATCATTATCAACTCATTAATTTTATTACACTTAGATTTGCTACTCGTATTACGTTCTCATAATTTCAGTTATACTAGATTAATATCTAGCGGTTGTTTCTCCTTTCTAATTTGAAGGAAATTCTCCCAAACCTTGAGAGTTCATTGATCCAAATCACTTTACGTGATCAAATACTTAAAGTTCAAGGTCATTGATCGAACCTTCGATCTTGAATATCCATATCTTCGAACACTAAATATTTTTACCACGTTTGAGTTTCTGTATATAAATTGACTTGGTTCAAGTCGGTGTAATATAAATATTCATCGAATATTATTGGAGAAGTCTTGACTCTGTCGCTTTAAATAAAAATCTCTCCCTCCAGCCCTTTAAATTTAGAATCCAGGTATTTATTGCCGTGTTACAAGTCGTTAATTCGAACCACCTTGGCTAAGAGAAACCCACGCATCAAATATTGCTTAATTAAAAAGAAATATCTATTAGACTACATCTTGTCCTTTTTGAAAATAGCTTCTTGGTTAGATTCCTAGTGCAAGCAGAGTTGCATAGCTGCGGTTGGAAATTTGGTGAAGTTTCACCAAGACTATTGATTGCTTGGCTTATCAGAGATGTTGTTTACAAGGGGAAGGAACTCGCGTGGGCCTTGGCCGCATCACGTGTGCGGTAGCGTACTAGCGGTAGCCGCATTGTTGCTCGCCCCTGAGGTTGAATCTGAGTGCGAAGGAGATCGGGATGAGCCCAAAGAGGGGGCAGTGAAGATCATTGAAACCCAGAACACAACGAGGAGGAACCGTGTACCGTCGACGCAAAGACCGGTGTCGCTGTGGTGTGATCAAGGTCACTGATACTCGAGGACGCATCATCCGCCGGCAGGTTTCCTCGGTTTATCTCGCCAGGAGGATTCGATCGGCAGATTGAGCGAAGACGCGGAGACGCGAAGACGTTTGAAGCCGGGGATTGACTCGATCGCCTACGATCCCGATCGGATCGAACGGAAGACGCGAGTTACCCCTGCGCAATTACTTATCAGTTCTCGGAGTCTATCGTTAGTGCTTTTCTTCTCGCTGTTCGGATATTGGTACAAATCAGAGCGAGATGCGTTTAACATACATTTCCTGTGTGTTATTGCAAATCTGTGTCTTGGTCATTGCACAGAAGACCGTCCTCGACTCTTCTCCCTTTCTGGAAATCTATCGCACCATCCGTAAGGCGATCTTCCAGACATTTGGTACGTTTACTAATTACAACAGCATAATTCGCTATATATTATCTCCTTCTCCGATCTTAATTCAATGTATCAATCGGACGATTGAATCTTTCCTTTTAGGAGGCCAATCCTCAGATGGGGCGCGATTCTTGAACGAAGCGAAGAAGCAGAACAAAGTACAAGAGCCTATTTCGGATAGTGTGCCTTTTCCATGTGACTTAAAGGGTAAGAACATTACTCTTGTCAATCCTGGGTGGAAAAAAGAAGAAAGTAACAAAGTGGAAAAGGGCGAGAGTGCAAGGAGATTAAATGAAAGTGTTGTAGGTGCAAGATCAGTAGAAGTGCCAACATCAGTTCACCGATTGAGACCCGGTGACATTGACGTGATAGCCGCGATGGGTGATTCATTGACAGCGGGTGTTGGGATTTTGAGTACCCATGTGCTGCAGGTGCCAATTGAAAACAGGGGTCTCAGTGCGGGCGGTGGAGGCCAGGGCACGTGGCGGCAGTATGTCACGCTTCCTAATATTTTAAAGGTACACTGCTGCGACTACATAATAAGCTCTAATTGGTGACTTTTGGAATGACAAGTAACAGAGAAGAGCGGTTACTCCGATGTACAGCATGTGCAAAGGATTCTAGCATTTTCTGCGTTTGTTTAGACATAGAATCCCTCCGACTTCAATGCCCACAACCAGCGCAGAGTGGGTAGAATTCTTTGTACGTGCTGTTGGTCCCTTGACATTAAAAAAGATAGATTTGAAAACTAAAGGTTTCTCGGTATACAGGAGTTTAATCCAGGGTTGGTAGGCTATGCCCATGGGGACTCCGCGAGTATAGAGAAAAGCTCGGAGTTAAATATCGGTGAGAGTGGGGCGATGACGAGGGACATGCCCTTCATGGCAGAGGTATTAATCCAAAGGATAAAGAAGGACCCGAGGATCGATTTGAAAAATCATTGGAAGGTTCGTTTCTATTTCTTCAATGTGACGTGTAATTTTTATAAATATTCCTAACACATTCCGAATTATGTAACTCATAGCTGATCGTCCTAAATGTCGGCGCCAATGACTTCTGTATTAACATCTGCGATCTCCCCTCCCCGTCATCTATTCTCGAGGAGCACAAGCGTAATCTCCTTAAGGTTCTTCGAATTCTCAGGGATAACTTGCCACGCACACTCGTTGTAATCGCATCGCCACCACATTTGAAAAATCTAGTGATGAGCAATCCACAAGGCCGATCCTTCTTGTGCTATTTTTTGACAATGGCAGAGTGTTCCTGCATGTTTGCTTTGAAGTATCGGCAGATGAGACCAACGTACTACGAGATTCAGGACAAGTCAGTAACGATTACTATTTTTTCTGGTTGGAATTTCATTCCTATCCTATTAGTCGTTTTTATTCTCTTGGACGGAATGGTTCGAATAGATGGTACGAACTGGAGACAGAGGTTATAGGATATCCCGAGTTCCATAGGAAGGATTTTGAGGTGGTGTCAGCACCCTGTCTACGGAACAGTACTATGCCCCATATATCAAATGGCCAAATCGATGTATCCTACTTCGCTGCTGATTGTTTTCACATTTCTCAACTTGGCAACGCTCGATGTAAGTTTGCAATAATCAAGATGAAAACTGCTCAAGTTTCTAGAATTATGTAGAAGAGAACGGGGAGTTCAACACTGAATATGTTCTGTCGCAGATGGTAATTGTTTATGGAACAATCTACTGGAGCCGATCGGAAAGCGAACGAACAAATGGGGGCCGGTTTTACAAAGATTATTATGCCCCACTGAGAAAATGCCTTACTTGGTTACACACGCAAACTCGCCCGAGTGAAATAAATCATTCTTGTAGAACTTTCGCAGTTCATTTCATACTAATTCATCAACGAGTAGCTGAATTCTTGTTACAGCACTCTAGTGAGAATAGTATCAATCCGCTGTCTCAGTTATCGGCTTTACTATTCTAGGCTGTTTCATTTGTCGGAAAATTGAAAGTTCTCCCAGATGGATTGCACTTTTAAATCAATAGAAGCGAATACAACATTCTTGAAGAATTTGACAATTGAAGACGAAAAATCTGTGACGGTAGTACAGTTGCGAGAACTAAAGGTTCTGAGTCCTTTTTATTTAAGGTGTAATTGTGAGTGGCATTGACAGAGAAATTAATGGCCAGGCAGTACAACCTTGTGCAGTTGTCGTTTGCATTGATCCCAATTACATCATTGGTAGTGAATGTAATTAAACTCGGGACGATTATCGATTCGCGAAATAAAAATGTCTCGCCTGCCTTTGCGATGACGTCTTTTATGGCAATGTGACATGAAGAAATCAGTATAACTTATTTTTTCTATTATATTTCTATTATATTTCCATCACATACAACAATAAATATTAACGACTCAATCTTTACTACGGCACCATTGCCAGCGCCTCTGATGAAGGTACACTTATTCACTGTCAGTAAGGATGATTTAGCAACGCAGTAATATACCAACTGATGGAAGCAAGGAAAGGAGTTTCAGGTTCTCATAACTAGAGGTCTCTTAAAAGGAGGTCAGACTGATTCCGTTTCAACGAATCGAATATGTGTAGATACATACATATAAATGTACATATATAAATTAATTACCATAGAATAGCTTAGCATTTGATGGAACCATTAATTACAATATATGATATTAAATTAAAGTGTAACTAGAACTTAAAAACAAGTTACAACCAATGAAATAGAATGTACAAATTTGTCTATTTGATCCTGATTAGATATTCTTCATTTAGAGCATATTGAAATACCTTTCCATTGGATGGAAATGTTAACGGAGTCGTTATGTAAAGTGGGTAGGCGTAAATTAATTGTCAAAGTAATTACAGGACATCTAAATCCTGGGAAACAGTGAGCCTTGAATCAGGAGGAGCTCGAGTAGCGAAAAGTGCGGCAATTTTGCCAAGGATAATGTTGGTGGTTGACTGGTGATATACGTAGAGAGGGAGTGAAATTGCGGGCCGGCGAAATGGGGATGCGCAATACCAGTCGGGGATTGCGGTGCTGGTGACAAGTAGTTTCGGTAATAGTCTCGCACAACATTATGCCTATTTTCGAAAGGTCTCTCAAAATGCCCTGCTTGAGCAACGCGGCCGAAAGTTCACACCAAATTTGGCAGTGGGCTCGAATAGTTAGCATAACAATTACCCGACTGGTATATCGCTAAATGTACCATGATACAGTCATAAGTAAAATATAGGAAGAGAAGAAAGAGGGTCTAGTTTAAGCATGGAGTGCTGAATGCAGGAGGAATATGATCTATTAACATAATCGGCAGAGGGAAAGATGTGTCGTGATGGGAGGAAGCAGCGTGCCACTCTTACTCACGTACGCCGGGCCTTGCGACCATGCTTGCATACCAAGGGAGGCCAAGCATGCCCCATTCTTTCACCAAGAAAGAAACGGGGTGGGGGATGGGCCCACTTGTGGATAAGAGGACATTTTTCTTTCGCCACTTCATTCATGTGCCATACCGTATAGTCCCTCTTGCTTTCATGATAGTACGAGTCACTTTTTCCCAACTACCCGAGTGATAGAAAAGTGTCCTGTCCTGTGAAATGGTGTTTGCGCTCGCACTCTTCGCGGATTCGATTATGCAGTGAAACTGTGCCAACGGAGAATTTCAGTGCAAATCTCGTAGCAAGGAATGTGAATGTAAAAATGTGATATAAGATGAGATGAACCGGTTGATTAATCGGGAAAGAAGAATTTATAATGTGTAATTAAAAATATTTGGCTTATAAATGTAGCGTTATTTCAATACTAGTTAAAAAAATGACGCTCATCTTGTTACCCTCCTTCGAGTCACACAATTAATTCCATCTTATGCTAAATATAATTTGTACTTCGAGAAGATATAAGACTTGATACCTGAACATGTTTGCATGCGCTCACGCAAAGTTAGAAGAAAACTTGTCGTCTTCACCTTTCTCTTTAAACATTTGTTCTGCGACTAGACAAACTTAATAAAAATCGAGTGGTTCCCAAAAGTGACGCCCTACATTTTGAGTTTACATGGATTATGCAGTGAACCAGTGAATTTAATTATCGGAAACTGTGGATGAATCGAGTCCAAACTAAGTGCGAGATGTGCATTTATAATTACTCGATGCTATTAATTAGTTACGAAGTGAACACTACCATTTCTTTCCAAAAACTCGAAAGAACACCGAAAGAACAAAGAGCTAATGCACTTCTAAAGTGTCACAGACGCGTAATTAGAAGGGAGTGTGATTTAGAAGATGAGCCTTGTAATGAAGTAGTTAAAGGAGAACTCTAAGTGCCAACCAGCTAACATTACACCATGAGGACGAAAAAGATAGCGGTTCTGTTAATTCTAAGTTTATTAGCGAAAGTGGGAGCTGCCAGCTTCATGGACTTCTTGAAAACAATTTTAGAATCAGGAAGGGTAAGGATTCTCATTTTCTGTAAAGCGAAAGTTCCTACCTCAATATGTTAAGTTGACAATTGGCCGATTTGCCAATCGGATTGACAATGAAATCCTTTGGTAGATAGTGAACGAAAAAATGCTTTGGCATGCAGGCTGAGCGATTTCTTGCCAGTGGTACATGATCAGCCGAACGTGAGTCGGAAGTCAATCTTAAACGGCCTTTATCCGAATTCCTCGCGATTTCTCGAGCAATCTTTAAGAGCAGTATGTTCCTACTCACATACTGACAAGTTTCTATGCAAAAATTTAAAAAATGCAAGTAACAAGTTGACATAAATCAAGCAAGTTGTACAAAAATAGTTTACCATGCCGGTGGTTTAAAAACGTTGCTATCTTAAATCACCGTGAGAGTATTTTTTCGAAACTGGCCCGAGAACGCATATGAAGCAGCACCGTTTTGCATAATAGCTGGATGTTGAGTCACGTATGTGGGGGAATCCAATTAAGTCCTGAATAGTCTTGTCGATATTATGGAGTTTGTGCGTGCTTCTCCGTTAACATTAGAAAGTGTAATTGTATAATGTAATTAATAATAGCAGAGACGGCGTTAATGGATGAAGCTTAAACCGCTGAGTACTTGCAGCTTAAGTGCAAAATGGAATTGACAATTGAAGAATAAATTCCCGATTACTGATATATCAACTTATTTATTCGGATATATTTTTTCTGAGCCATTCGCATCATCCGTTTCACAGTTTCGCAACTTCAAAATGATGTAAGAAAGTACTATTTCACGAATAGTAATGTCATTTCATTAGGGTCACGACTTTTCGAAATCAAGTTGGGATGAGAAGACAGGGCGTCTGATTGACGTAATTGAAAGATTGAAATAGATGTACCGGCTGCAAAATAAACCTGTCGAACTTATTAAACGATGGCTCGATAAGTGTGTCTATTAGAGCGACAGCTTACTTCGCATGCGCCTCACGTTGGCACTTTTGCTTTCTTCCATTTGCATTTAGCCGCTCTGTCCAGCTGACTTAAAAGCTTAGCTACTTATAAATAATTTAACGACACCCAAACGTGTGCCGACGAAGCGTAATGATCGAATGCCGGCGAAAAGAAAAGCCACCTGGCCTTTCTCCAATTGTTCCGCGCATGCAAAGCGATCACCGCATCAATGTCGACTTCCGCTTTTATGTAACTGTTACTGGCCAAACAAATCTTGACTACCTTAACCGAACAGGTTCATTCAATTTTATTAAAACTGGGAAACAATTACCCGCGAAATAAACCTCAATACTAAAAATATCAGAAAGTATTCATATGGAAGTGACTTTATTTCTTTTCAGAACAATGTAAATAACAATGGAATTACGTATCCTATGACGTATTCCGGGATAAGAATACAACCTAGGATACCAGACCACTTTCCTTTCCCCTGTGACACTCGAAATGGCAGGTACAATGAAGAATTGAACAGTGCCACTTGTTGAGATCACTTGTTGGCCCATGCAGGTTGTCCCAGTTATTAAGCTTTCAACGATACATTTGTTTGTAGGTCATTATCAGTGCCAGACAGTGTTCATCGACTGAGGCCAGGGGACATCGACGTAATCGGTGCACTGGGAGATTCTTTAATTGCGGCAAGCGGTGCTTTAGAAGAATTCGCAGTAGGTGCTTTCATAGAGTCAAGGGGAATAAGCTGGTGTGCTGGTGGAGAAGGGGATTGGAAACGATTCTTCACTATACCCAATCTACTTAAGGTAGTGAATCTCGACCACTCCAGCCCAGACTCTTGCTACTGCAATTCTCTCATTTCGACCTCATCTGCTTCTTTACTTTTTCTTACTTTATTACATTTATACGAAAGGTTTTCAACCCGAATTTAATTGGATACTCGACGGGGACAGGGGAATTCATATCTCAACATGCAAAATTAAACATCGCCTTTCCGGTGGCTGCAACCGAGGATGCATTGCATCAGGCGCGCATTCTGGTACAGAAGATTAAGAGCGATCCTGCTATTAACGTGAGAAAGCATTGGAAGGTGAAGTATTTTATTATTGCTTTATATTTCATTCGCATGCCAAATTTAGAAATAAATGGCAATATTTATTAGTTGATTTTTATTTCAGTTTATTACAATCTTCTTTGGAGCGAATGACATTTGTTCAGGGCAATGTTACAGTCCCGAGAACTTCTCCCCTGTACGACATGCTCTGCACTTGAGAAGAACACTGGACTTTCTCAAGCTCGCTTTACCACGCACTATAGTCAACCTCGTACCAGCAATAGGTAAGTTGTGAAAGTGAAATCCTGAGACCTTCCAAATCAGTTGGATAGATGGATCTGCTTGATGTTAATGCGCACAAAATATGAAAAGCACATGTCATTTCTGTAGTGCGATGCTTTTTTGAACAATGTTACTAGACGAGTTCAGCATTTATTATTCATATTCGGTATCAGGAATACGAAAATGATTTGATATGTAATATATATTAATAGGTTTAAAGTTAATTATTCTTGCAGATGTTACAGTATCGTTAAGAGTGCGGCAAACAGCCGCTTGCAGAATCCTGCATCCACTTTATTGCGCCTGTTTGCACAGAGGACGACGACCGGATCTCGCGCTCTCGAGAATGTCTCGCCTTTATCAGCAAGCAGCGGAAGCATTAATTAACTCGGGAAGGTTCGCCTGCACATTAACCCCTTGATCACTTCGATTAATTGCTCGACAGATAGTACCTCATCTCACATATCACTTACTGTCATGATAAATTAATAACAATACTGCGATTCCGAAATGTTTTAGATATGATAACTCGCCAGATTTTACAGTAGTACTTCAACCCTTCATGAAGTTGTTCAATTCGCAAAAGGGCGATCCGAGTCGCAGCTTCCCGGTAGATTCCACTTGGATTACACATGACTGCTTTCATTTCAGTCAAAAGGGACATGCTCTTGGTAATAACTTTAGCAGATTTAGCAGTATTTTATACTTTCTTATGAATTATCAAGTGCATCACATAAAGTCAGTCATATTAATATCATTTATTCCATTTTTTCCGTTATAGGTGCTAATCTACATTGGAATAATATGTTTGAACCGGTGGGCAACAAAACTGAGGAAGGTGTCCCGCGAGTGTTTGAGAAAATACTTTGCCCAACACAAAGGGCGCCTTACATATTCACTAATGTGAACACTCGCAATTTCCAATTAACTGGTTGGCAGGATGGAATAGTACCAAGATGATTAATGCTCAACAAATCTTATTATTAATGAAATAGGGTGGTAATTTTGTTTGAGCATATTTCAAATTATGGAGCAAGATTAAAAGCTCATAGACCCGTTGGTGAATCGTGCTCTAGCTGGTCAGGCGTGTTATAAGTTCTTTATATTAAAATGTGATAATGATGTCTGTATTTGCATTCTCCTTATTATTCAACGGGCGTATCTATAGATTTATGCAACGCTTTGCGAAACAGTTCGCAATCTATCGTATTGATGTTTGAAGTGCCGCGTGACTGTCGGCGAAGATAGAAGCGGTCAATCTCAAAATAGAAACAGGAAAATCAATTTTCTACCGGAAAAATGGATACCATAAATGATCTGTATTCGTAGTTGATAAACAGCAGAAATATATTTGCATTCCTCCTTTAATTGTTCCGCATATTGCTCCATTATTACATGCACGCCAGTATATTCCGCTTTTGTTGAAACCGGGAATTGAATCCATTTTCTAGCATTGCACTACTCTTAATTAACGAATGAATACATAATTAACATCAATATCTGCTATTTAATGTCAGGCATACTCCATCTCTTTCCAGAGTTCCATTTCACCCGCTCATAAGCATCATAACATCTTCTTAAAGAAGAAGTGTGGTACGCAGAATTATTGATGACTTACATAATATTATTACGTAATATTGCATTGAAATAATAATAATTGGGAACGGGAACAAATTCCAAGTGGGGTAGGTAGGACGGTTTGTTAGCAAGTTGTTCACCTGGCAGTGGTCCCAAAGGTAGTCTCAAAGCTGAACTCATTGCACCGGGGTTTTCTTGCTTCAAACTGTATTTATATGTATGCTAATCTATTTCATAACTTGTTCTATGGGTTATCTGTTATGCCATCATCATGTATAATGGATGCACTAGTGCTTAGACAATCACGCAAGTATCAGCTCGTGTAACGAGTAACGATTTTGCTAGTTTTATGTCCCTTTCACGAGAGAATCACCAAAGGTTTCGGCACGTGGATCGAACAATCGCATAGTATTGCTAGGATGCTTATATAAGAATATTATGCCTGCGGCTTTTTACATCCACCGGTATTTGATGACATTCATGTATAAACATCAACCCTGCCACTGTCTAGACAATCAAGAAAAAGCTTTGTCTTTCTCTGGAATGATCGGCATTCAACTATTTTTACGATTTTTTGTCACGCTCTTTGCGTGGGCGTACAAGACATTCCACACGCATAATTCTTGAGATTCCAAGCATCTTTTCATATATTGAAAAGAAAATCATACACTTGGCCTTTAATTGTCTGAAGAAATGAGTTTTATTTCATATACATTGTGTATAATCTGTATTAATCTGTATTAATTGATCCGCAAAATTCTAATAGCTCCATACCAATGATATGATTGGTGTGCTTTTTATAAAATGTTTATTTTCGTTGCGGGGTCAAAAATGAGAGACACGAACCAGAAGAATGAATAAGAATGAAGAGATGCGGGAGAGCGAGGGGAAAACAGCCGCGTTAGGCAATAAATCTGATCGACTGTGCCACCCCGCATTGACCTTATTGACAGTGACTTATCTCTCACCCTGTCTCTTCCCCTCACGCACTGCCAACCTCTTTCTCTTTCTCTCTCTCTGCCGAGAGATTTATTTTTAGCCCTCGAACCATTTATCTGCCGCGAAGTACGGCGCTTCTTCGGTTTAGTGCTCGAAGCACTACTTGGCAGCACAGAGTTATGCGAGAAGCATTTGGCCAGCCACATGCCTTCATCTATTCATATTTAATGGGTTTTAATGACTAAATCCTCATTGAGTGGTAAGACAGAAATCTTAATGCGGAAACTCCATGATTAGATCCTGGCCAATTACCAATACTTCTCAACTTCCCATTCAGACTTTAACGAGAAGTTCATTCTTGTGCAAAAAGATTCCAAACGCGGTATGATTACACCTTTATAGCTTATAGAAATAGAAAGCTTAAATGAATGCTGGGAAATAGAATCATACTTTAAACATACCTTAATAGAAAGGTATCCCCGTCGAAAAATCATTAGATCATTAGATCATTAAATATAATCATTAAATATATGGTACCTATTTATGTAAGTATTATTTACAGATTGCGCATACATATATGCATATATCTGTACGTATTTATGTATGTTACTTGTTGCATAAATGGTACCTCACGGAATTATATATTGTTCCTTCCGCTATTTACTCTTAGAAGGCTGAATAGTGTCTGAGGAAGTGCATCGACAAGTGACGCAATGTAATTTAGCGAGACTGTCGCTACTACTGAGTGAGAGAGGGAGACTGCCGGCTACTAATTAACATGTTAAGTTGTGGAGGTCAGAGTGATGAGCCCAGCAAAAAACTGATCTGCATTAAAGCGTAACGAAAAATGCTTTAATAAATGGCAGATCGTACTATCATCGTTCTAATTTTATTCTCTAGTCCCTTCCGAATGAGTAGTTGAGTTATCATTAGAATGATGCCTAATAAAACGCAAATCATCCAAGTACAAAACATTAAATATCTTGAAACAGGAGAAAATAAACGCATACCACTTTCAACAGTGACAGCTAAATTATTAATTCAAACATTTCAAAATTCAATAACAATTTGAAGATCTCTTTCACTTATCGCAATCAATGACGTACGAAAACATGTCGATTATTAAAAATTCATTTTAAAAACTGGACGTTGCGCTCCAAGCACTAACTTGTTTATCTTTTGTGCTTAAGAGCAGAGACTACATCATAATATGTGTGCCTTAAAAGTGCAAAGAATTCAAAGTCAGGACAAGGCCCTGAAATAATTGAATGAATAGTATCATCAGTTAATGGAAATTTAATCTTATAAGTCGAGAGCCTACCGTTGATTGTCATGAAATATTATAGCTTTGTCAGGTAAGATCTTGTCTTGGTTGTGTTGACTGTGTATTCACAGACAGGAAGCATTCGTGTTGGCGCCTGATAAACGGAAGAATCATAGAAAACGTACTAATCTAATCTGATAATTTAGATTATTTCGACGACCATGCATCCAAGCTTGAAATTCAATTACTAGAATCCAGTTGGACAGTTTGAGAAAGCTATTCTCAGTCATCAATAAGTTATCAATTCTTTAATTCTAATTTTGTTTTAATTATCAGTGCACTCCTAATGGGATCGAAGAGTACCTGAAATACTTAAAATTAGGAAGAGTAGGAGGAGCAAACAAAGGGTTTCAATAATAAATACGTATATTAATAAGCAACTGCTTGTACAAAATTCACAATAAATAAACGTACGTTTAGAGATTCGCAGAGCGGAGTGTCGCCATTTAATACTGGCCTTTGACTAGTAATACAAAAGAGTCAGTCCCTAGAACACCACAGATGCTCAAAATCGCAAAACGACACCCACTCGCGATTCCTCTCCAATCTCATCTCGAGGCAAGCATGAGAAAGTTTTCTCAAATTAGATCTTAATCGCTAAATGATTATGGCACTTGCAGTATGGCAGGCAGAATGAGAGCAATGATATATACGATGGGCGAGATGAATAGCTAGTTCAATCGCTGGGGTCCAATCTTTGTGGGCTCTATTCAGAGAGTACAGACATCAAAAGACAGGCGCTCATTGAATTTAGGCGCAAGATGGGACCCCTTAATCCGCGTCCGTCGACCCCGATCAATTGTGAGCTCATGGCGATCGCTTGGTCGGACTTGATCAGTCGATATTCCTCCGAAAGACATGGGGAATAAGCTCGGGCCAGAGAGTTCACAGAAAGAGTTCTTCTCCAAGGGAACACACTGGTGGAAGCTAGAGGCAAAAGCTTGCTCGACTGGAACCACGTGATTCCAAGGAAGAGTAGAACTGGTTTCTCCCTTGTAGGGACGTCCAGCCCTGGAATGCGAAGGGAAGGACGTCCGGATGCAGAGAAGAGCCAGTTGACGAGAAAAGTGTTAATTCTTCTGTCTGGCGAGATGCTCGGCTCTCATTTCCTCCCCCAGTGAAGGATCCCTCGACCCTGGTATGCCCGGCTCAAAGAACTCTCGCTGCCCTTCGAGGTACCGCTTCCGGAACTGGAGACACTCTCCGAGCGTCTGATCGGCTTCTTCGTCGGGTCCAGCAGGCGATCCAGCATCTGACGGATCGTGCTGTGCTTGCGGTTGAATGGATTGGTGTACATTTTTCTGGCTTCTGGATTCTTAGTCCTTGATAATACTCGAAAATTCCGAGTATTAGTCCTTGGAGATATTGGTAATCCCAAGGATGATGCTTGGTAATGTGAAGAGTGCTTCAATGTCTCCGAGAAGAATGTACTTTCTTCCGAGTGGCACGTGTTGGCACTTTTTGCACAGTTATCACAAAACTTGCGTGTCAGCTCTCGTAAAGCTGTTAGGCTCGCGAGATGGCTTTGAGTTACTGCTGCGGACTCGATCTGAGTTGCCAGCGCACGCTGCAATGATTGCGAAGTCCCGATTGTCGGCGCTTATATAGCCAGGGACACCGGGTAACCTTGCTCTTCGCTTGAGCGCGCACCGGCCAGCATTGACGTGCGCATCAAACCACGACACCACCAGCCGCGAGACACGCGTGCCATCCTACACCACAGCATCTCCACTTCCCACCACCCTCCGCCCTCCTGTATCACTCATCTCGGCACCGGGAATCCTGCGGGCCCCCAACGAGCCTCTAATCTCTAATCTACTGCATTCTCTTTCCAAAATGCCTCAGACTCTTATTCCAGGAACGCATTCGCATTCCTTCCGTAGGGATATTCTTCTTCACTCTCACGTTGAACAACTTTTGATATTTATTTATTAAGTGTTAGTAATAATTGTTAGTAAAAATAAGTAACTGCTATCGGGGCTCTTTGGAATCCTTCAACGGAATAGTACTAGATAAGTGGACTGACACTTCCGGAAATGTTAATTGACCCTAACCGTAATCCGCTGTCAGTTTTTAATGCCTAGCCAAAGCTAGTGCGATGGTAGACATATTTTATTTACCGCTGTCTAGCCGCTGATGTATCAGTGGGTGAAAAAAAGTCCCACGTCACTTTGGTATCTGCTCAGCACACGTGCGTGTATATTATGGACCCGTGTGTTGTTCCAGTGAGTCTCGAGAGGAGCCAATGGACCCCAGCCGAGCAAGAGAGCCAGGTAACTTGGAGAATGAAGAAAAGGATAAAGAATGGCATAGAAACTAGTAGGATCTTTGGAACCTTTCTTCAAAGCTTCTCTTTTGGAGTTTGACCTATACTCTCTTCTGATACCAATACATATATGCCCGGACGTATCTTCCTAGATGTGCTCGCGTCACTGATTTGCATTGCCGCCTGTCACACGTGTGTTTGCACGATTTATTAATCGACATTGATTAATTACTTGGTCGAGTATACCTTCGCTCGAATGTTCGGCGGTACCTCACATGCGTTATACATATATTTTAAAATTAAAATGAGAGAATTAATCAACGAAGAAATTTAAGTGCTTCTTGCTGCATTATCCGGCAATATGTTGTTTCTCCAATTCTGCATGGCATTTGTTTTACTTTTTTATGTGGAAGTTGCGGCTTTGGAATAAATTCCTAGCGGAACCTGTTGCATATCTTTGATTTGGTAAATGTCGAGAATATTTAATAGTAGCAACATTCAAACCGGCAGCTGTGTATTTTAAATTGTATAATATTATAAAAATAATAGGTATTCTCTACATAGTAAAGAAATATCACTTGTAATGTTTATTTATTCCCGACGATCATTGATGATGACACTTTCAGCTCTATTTGCCATTTAATAATCAAAGGTGTTTTGCAAGATATTACCCTCTTGAATAAAGCAAACATAAGCGAGAAGACGCAATTGCAAGCTGTGCGTCGTATTACAACCGGGGAAGCCCCTACTCACGATCTTCCGGTTCGGAGTAAAGGTTTACGCTTTACTTAACTTTAATCCGTAGCAAGATGCAAGACGCGATACTTCGCTTATTTTCTTTCGGAATAAATTATCATTTGAAGTGCACGCGTAATGGCGATCTTATTCTCTTCTTAATAGTATCATTTAAGTCATTTTAACACTCTGAAGTGTACACAATTCAATAAAAACAAGAACTAACATTACAAATAATTGAATAATTAAGTAACTTAATATTTATCGTTTCAGATAAAAGTTGCTGGAAATGTGTCCGAAGTTGACCGGGGTATCATAATTTATACTTGCTACCTTTGGATTTGGACGATGTGTTAAATATCATATTTCCATATTTTCGATGAATCAACCATATTTTTGACCTAGCATAGCATAATCCTTTAATGCCAGGGAAAATTTTATTCTTCGTCTGACTGAGACAAAACCAATGAACTTTGCGGGTACGTATCTTCTTCCGCTATCTACTTCTACTATTTGCTTGCGTCGTTTCCCACTAGTCGTGTAAACGGCACACTTTTGTGGCCGTGATTACAAAAAATCCTCGACGCATTAATTGGTTCCTCTAACGTCAGTATATGAAGTAAGAAAAGAAATACAAATTAAACAAGTGACAGTAAGAGGCTGAGGCTTTAATGAATGATTAAAGCGTAGACTCTTTAACCGTAATTATTAGTCGTCCAAGTGCTAGACTTGACGTCTGAGCATCACTGTATAAATTAATGCTTGAGAAACGCGTCACGATTTCTTCCCACATCAGATAACATTAATCAAATGTATTCCAAATCAATGAATGCATAATATCGTAATTAGCTCGTCTAGGTTTTAATTAGTGGAGTTATGTCTAATTATTCGTATCGATCTATACATTAGAGGTGCCCGTCATTGCATAAAAGACGCATATTTCCGAGTGTTTGATATTAGAGCATTCTTTGGTTGAATAGAAAATGAACGTTCAATCTACTGGTTGCCTTAACGTGGCTAACTTTACGGAACAGCTGATTCGTTCCGTCCAATAGAGAGCCTGCACTAGATAATAAGTGTGTAATTTGAGCAGACGATAACAGGGTATACAACAAACACGAGGACGATAAGTCCTAGGAGTTTCAGTACATTAAAGCAATACGATAACGTAGCTACTGTCATGTGCAAATAGCTATTTCCGTTCTAGTGTAAACCCTAAAAGCCGCTAGTACACAACTATCAGACTTGTTTAATGCTTCTGAATTTTAAACAGGAAGAGAATGGCGGATATTCTACCGAAATGATAGCAGACGATAACGATAGAGCAACTAAAATAAGGATAACAATGCGCTGGTTATAAGTATTTGACATCTGCGCGAAGCACTGGCTATTTTTTCGATAATTATATTATCCCCAATGTCCAGCAAGTATCAAATATGTATTAAGATAAATGTGTCACAAATATGTGCACAGAATTATGGTTGCATCGGGAGAGAAGTTTTTCATGGGTCGAAGTTAAAATTGGCTCGTATTGCCGTTCACGCAAGCCATTAAACCAATGAAGGAAGCTTACGAGGGTCAATAAGAATATAATACGCCTATTAACCCCATACTGATTCGCTCACATTTGATGACAATAGTGAAGATTTCTCGGAAATATTGCGACCATGAGCTGCCTCACCGGATGGTGGAATCTTACAGAATGACTTCTAAGAACAGTAAATAGTGACTAGCAGTATGCTTCAAGTTCTGCGTGAAGTACATATTTGAACTGAAGGTAGATTATTCTTCGGAAGAGCACATAAAGAAGGCCGCAGAATTCGAAACTACGATGGCCAGAACTTTCCGGAACTTTCTTTCGTTAACTCTCGCTAATATTTCGTTCACAAACTTTCACGAACATTTTCAGATAATTTCAGTATGAAAGTATTCCGAAATTTGCCTAATTTTGATAGCATGTGCTTCCGAAAGGTTGCTTTCGCGATGTTTAGACGACGATTATGTATGCAAGGATGTCAAGCGCATGTTTGGGTTGGAACTTTTTTCAACATTGAGGGGAATATAGTGTAGCATCGATTTCATTCGCAAAAAATGAAGTCACTGTCTTTTCTACTGGCGATATCAGATTTCAAATATTACGTATTCGAAATACAAGCGATATCGAAGAATATTTTCGATTGGCAGCCAAGGAGAACGGGTATATCCGGTTCCGAATGATGTTAGTACGAAAATAAGATCAGTACGCACAAAATCGCATGCAAACCAATCGAACCGGTCTCCCGATTTTCCTTGTGTACTTATATTTGAGCTTCCTTCATTCGAATACATTGTAAAACAAATGAAACCAATTTCTATTGTCCGCATCCATAATAAATAAGGAAGAGAAGTCAGTTCTGCGCAGATTTCAAGAAAGTCTTTGATAAAACAAAAGAAAAAGAACATATCCCTATTTCCTTTCAACCGCAGATAAGGATATGCCAATTCTTTCCCAAGAGAGTGTCATGTAGATTAAACAGTTGATCGAACTTTGATCGCTTTGTGTTTCACAGTTAGACCCATTTGCGAAATTAATTTTATATTTTTACTGATACTTATTGATTTGAAGTCATAATCCTTCGGCATATCTAAAAGAATGACAGATAAGACGCACGTAGTTTTGGCAAATCAAACCAAACGGATTGCATTCTTGCTCCCGAGAATAGCTACAGAGGACTCACTTAGCATAATATAGTCAAACATCAGACAGCATATCCATTAAGTTAGCAGACCTCTTATCGGAAGTGGAACTTCACGAAAAGTGGAACATCACTGATCCACTGTCCAAGTGTTATCGGCAAATTAATTCGCGCCACTTATATCTTGAAAGGAAAGGTTCTCAAAGGAGCGCTCCGCAGAAAGCCGAAGTTAGCGATAATGATCGACCGTACCAGTCTCTCCAAGACCGATCTGACCAATGATGCATATGTAAATGAGACCGTGATCATGTTTAATCTCGCGAGCAAGCTCGTTAAGTCAAGGAACGTCCTTTAGAAAGTATTTCACAGCACTACAAATCTTCGACAAGGACTTTGACCCCAGAGGCGGTGAGTCTCCATGCCATTGGCGGCAAGTCGCTTTAATAAATGGTCCTGCGCAGTAATAATTCCCAATGCGAATTAAATAATAGCCGTTATATTTGAGAATATAAGCACTGCTCCATTGTATTTCTATTACACTAATGCATAACAAGTATAAAAAATTATTTAAAAAATGGAAAACATGTAATAGAATAAAATATTCTTTTCAGAATAAACTCTTTCTTACTCCTGGCGGCAATTTAACTGCCTTTGCAGATAATTAAATTATAATTAAGTATCTGAATGGAAAAGCCTCGAACCCTGGAACGTTAACGCATGTGCCATGACCTATTGCTATTGTTTGACCTATTGTTTGAAAAGTAGGACGCGTGCCTTGGAAAGCATCAAAATTACCGAGTCACGGTACTTAGATCGCTTGTCTGTTTAAGGTGGAGACCGGTACACGAGGTTAAAACTCCTTCGACTCGAAGGCCGCAGAGGCTGCGCCAACGAGTTCTGGCTGTTCTTGCCTCGAATGCGTGTGTATTGCGTTCGCAGAGACATTAACGGAATTACACGTGCCTCTTATAGTTTGTGTGTATAAGGCTGGGGAAGTCCAGGCGAGCGGGATCACCGGTGACGTTGGCCTTCCGTGGCCTCGTCGTATCGAGACATATCTCAAGTTGATCCAGTTTTGTAAATAAATACTTATGCATATGGCCTGCACAACTTTGGCACGTTACTCCAACGATTCTCGGTACTAATTATCGGTTATCTTCATTGTTACGCAATTGCATTACTCGGAAGTTAATATTTTTTACGTACAAATATAGTTTCTAAAGTTAGCTTAAGAAGCTTTAAATGTATCTCGAAATTTTTAAGTGTAACAAAGACAAACAGTCTTGCGACTAACACGACTGTTACAATTTCGAAGTAATAACTATGAAATATGCAATTTCGAATTCAGAGCAAAAGAATTAGTACTTTCACTTAGCAAGTTCAGTTAAATGAAAGATGCATTTCCTCCCGAGGGGCACGGCAATACGCACACACGTTATGAGTAGGAGTAAAAACAAATATGCACGCGGAAGAGAAGCGCGCAATGCTGGCATCATCCGCAAAAAACCAAGATCGAACCAAGAAAAAAGTTTAAACTGCGAATCGGAGACTTCCCCATGCAAAGGTCACCAAAAGCGGAGATTACTTTATTCATTGCGTAAACTTGCATTCGCTGTAAAGCAATAAACTTATTTCTGACTTACGGTGCGTTTGAATTTGTGTTTCCCTCCCATTAGACTTGCATGAAATTGAAGCCCTGCTACGACAGTTTTTACCAAAAGACTACAATGGGAGATGTAGTACAATATCGAAGAGAAAATAATGGTACTTGGAATAAAGATCATACGATAGAACGAGTACCAACAATAAGTAATAGTAAATAGACTGAAGAGACGATTTTAAACGTTTCCCCTACTTCATTAACAAACGCTATTATACATTTATCTTCCGCGAACTAATTTAGTTCCTTGGTCATGTTTCCTAACGGAGGATCTGGTTGCTGCATTAGCGAATAAAAGGCTGACATTCGCAGATACTACGGCAAATTGGATCACGTGCCTCTGATGAAGAACGTCATCGGTTATGTACAGAATATAGAAGGGTTAATTGTTCCATTTGTCCCAGTGACGCAGTTAGACCAAGTTGAATTTAAAGATCTTCATTGCTACAGCTGCTGGGATCTCTGTTTCCAAAGATACTCGAAATCATATTCTTCTAGCTTTGCTAATCTTGCATTACGATGCGCTCCCTAACTTCGCGTCACATCAGTTGAAAACTAATACATATACAGAATGAGTATAATATATTCCTCATTGAATAGTACCCAGTTATAAAAGATAGTAACCAAATACTTGAGTGACAGATGTAACCACAGGCTGTAACATTCAGGGCCACCTGCCGCAGACTATGTTGCGAATAGCAGTAGTTTTTTTATGTTGCTCGACGTCATGATGATATCGACGCAGGTCTTCCGAGTAAATGTATACTTTGTGTTGGCGTAGATTGAAATAGATACACTTCCAATAGGCAACAATATTTTGCTGTGACTGGGGTGTGCCAATCTAACAAGAAAAAACTGACACGATCGTAAACATCTGTAAGATTTTATGGCGTCTTAAGTTGGTGTGGGTACTCGTAAATAATATAACTCGTCAGGGATCCAATTAAAAAATGTAGAGTACAAGTACATTGATGCGAAGATCAGTGATACAGTGGTGTCAAAGCTGAAGTCAGTGAAAGAGTGATGCTCTCGGACATCGCTCGCTATCAGGTTACCTGTGTCAGCGTGGCCAAGTCTGGGGGTTTATGACACCCTGGGTTTTCCCTGAAGGGCAGAGATGCCCTGCACAACCTCCACGTGGCCCGCTCTACACGCGCATTCGCATGCCTATTTCTGATTTTCTAACACATCGATTTATACATATGTATAGATAAACTATCTCTATTATAATTATTGACACATAATTTTCCACATATCATCATTAGAATATTATTGCACAATGTATCAGATCTTCCTCCAACTTTTCCCACGATTCTTACTAATCGGAATTGGCTTACACGGCTTACAAGTATCAATGATAAGTAAATCGAACATATTGCATAATCTGAGAAGAGATTGCACTCATGAACTGTTATAAATAAACAGAGAAACTCTAGACATAGCAAGATACATTTTTGCGCGGGTGAAAATGCAAATGGATAAAAAAGTTTTGTCGGTTTCTACTGCGACTTCGCTCCCTCTCTACACTTTCAATCACTATATCGGAGAGTCGCTGACACCCACAGGATATGCGTGGATAAAAAGTTTGTTTTGCCATTGGCATTTTTGTAGCTTTACTCAGGAGGAAGTAGTCAGCTTTGTGTTTATGTTATATTTCCAGTGTCAGCTGGAAAAGCCGACATCTCAAAATTTAGCAAGTTGGGCGCATTATTTCTGTCACTGATAAGCGCAGGAGAGCCCATTGCGAAAGCCGATTAAGGCGTACTGGCTGGGGTTCGAAGGTCACCGTCATCCCACTCTCATCTCGAATGCACTTTTCACTGCTGACAGTGCTTGGCAGCGAGTGCGAATTTTTGTTTTCGCTCGTCCCTCGAGCACTCGTTTACTGTCTCGCCGCCAGACCTGTCCTTTTATTTAACCCTTGTCTCTTTAATTATTGCCGTCTGTACGTGGAAAACTGCTAATGTCTATCACGCTTCTCAGTGGTATCTGTTTATAATTGCTCTACTTGCATGCTGATAAGGTTCATTGATAGTACACGGTCATTTTTTAATTAATCCTTGTTTCATTAATCCAACCCTGAGTCTTATAAAACGTTGGAATGGGAGTCATAACAACGGATTGCTAAACGCAACTTTAATTTTGTTAATGTCACTTTCTTTGCCCGGCTCTTTGTTAATCCAAAACTCGAATATTTCAAGAATCCTTTGTTACCATTTGAAACAAACTTTTTATAACTCAACTGGAACTCGTGGCACGTAAAGAGTTACAACTATACTTTGCATTCGAAGCGTTGAAGAATTAATTGAACAGTCGCTGGATTGGCATAATTTTAGCATAATGCATACGCACTGCGATTTTATGGTGATGTATCACTGAGAAAAATTGATCGCATAACCGACAGTAATCGTATCATTGTGCCGTGTCACCAAATTATATCTTATAATGCGACAATTCCAGACATCTGTAATCACTCCTATTAGGCACATTATCATTCAATCTGCTGGCGTCCGATAGATTGGAATTAACCCGGATTACGCTAACCCAGATCAGGATTAAAGAATGGGTGACAACCATAGGAGCCTAACCTTCGTAGTTAATTAATTACGTCTTTTTTCCCGATTCATGCAAGTAATTGAATCGAATAGTGGGAAGAATTCGTGTCACCATTCACTCCTTTTTCATTGTACTATTTTCAATAGTTTTCAATACAATTCAATTTCTATTCAATGTAAAGTTATGTAATTAGTTGAGTACATATCCTGATTCACCTATACAATTGCAAAAATTGCGACAAGATTACATGTAATTTATATTAAAAGAAATCACAGGAGGATTGAATATATCATCTAGCACACCTACGCAACATTCTCGTTCATCGTGTATAAAATGTGATACATATATGTATACGCTTTGTAGTCGAGAAATGTAAGTATTTCGTACTTTGGAAATAAAGGCACTTATCGTGTAACTAAAAATGAAATACTTGACGCGTAATTCAACTACAACCATAAATTTGGACTTTATCTCTAGGTATTCATTACTTATAAGGACTAGTACTTACGAACATCTGCACATAGTTTGAGTTCTTCAAGTGTCTTCGAGAAATCTTCTTGTAGTAGAAACAGAAACTCATTCTTCATTTGTAAGTGATGCTGCATGGGCCTATTTGCGATTCCAACAACCATCAAATTCATCTTCCTTATGATGTCCAAATTTAACTCTGCAAGCACGGCGATTCTTAATTCCCCAGAGATTGCCCACGAAAATTAAAAGGATATAATATAACGTACGAATAACGAACGACGCTATCATTACACCATTTCAGCACGGACTAACAACGACATCTTGCGTTTCAATGTCGCACTCGCAAGGTGTCGCACTCGTATGTAGGTATATATGCATACGGTTTGCTGCCAGGAAAACAACATGGAGTCAAAAAATTGAAAACTCCTGTCTTGTGGGACTTCTGCAAAATCTGTGCCAATTTCGGCCTATTCGCTCATTGCCATGTGACGAACTAATTAAAACTGAGATACACATTCTCCTAAGAAGCCTAAACAACGTAATATTCCGCCAAGAACTAATTAAAATGATCCAATTTCATAACTCTAATAAAGTTCGTAAAAATCGTGTGATACGTTGTGTCATTTGTGTAATGGATTGTTCGATTTAATATTAATTGTATTGTTTAATAAAGACCAATCGAGTAACAACAGATTTTTAGTAATAGTTGCTGTTGAGTGTATTAAGCATTACTTTCTGGAGGTTTTTATTATCGATAAACAATCGTGTAAAGCAAATGACTGTAACTATTGTGACTGGCAAGTTACAATCACTCTTGTGGAATTAAATCATCACCTTGAGAAAGTGGGAGTGGCTAAGAGACACAGTGTAGTAGAGTCGGCTATAAATAATGTTCAGACCATGCAAAACCATGGCTTATATTTGGAACACTTTGACCACTGCCTTCTGGGTGGCATCTTCTAGTCTAAAGCAACACTAGTGAGCAAGATACATCTCTAAATCAACATATCCCATTAAATAAATCAATGAAAGATTGACTTTTATATCCACTTTAATGTAATCGAGCTAACAATTGAAACATTCTTTGTAATTCGAGTATTCTTTTACCATTTGTAACACTGTGGATATTATAGTAATAATTAAAAACACTTAGACTGAAATGAGTTATATTGAAGTAATCAGCTATGAAATCAGGCTGTTAAAGAACTGATTTAATAGTTAAATTCGGAGAATAGTGGGAAGGTTTACTTATGGGTGTAGCTAAGATGTTAAGGAGAATTTTGTACGCAAACTTTGCTAAATGTGGCTCCAAAGCAATGGGTATACTGGCACCACTTACTATACCACCATTGCACATTGCATTTCTTTATTACTTCTGGCAAGAGTATTCTAGAGATGTTGATAAACAGTATTGCTCCTGCTCTTGTTGGGATACAGTCTTTAAAGGTAAGGAGAATCGTTAGCGAATTATATCTTTTATATAGTCAAAGTTCAAGTTGTAATGGATTAATGTTTTGATATTGCTTCAGGATCGTATGAGTCAGGAATTGCTTCATACAAGCATATGTACTTCAATGCTACTAGTAACATGTTGAAAATCTGGATGACTGTAGTAATTGGAGTGATAATCTTTTATGAAACAGTGAAATATCTCACATGGCTGGCATTTCAAAACAGACTGAGACTATGCATGGTCACCCTCTTCACAACAGCTATCTTTTCCCATTATTATTCTTGGTGGGTCTACATGAATTATTGGAACGACGATTTCTATTCCCAATGGTACCACCAATTGTTCTTTTCTGTGACTGAATTAATATCCACCGTCCTGGTCATTCATTTGGCTGACAACAAGAACCCAGTCACGCATAGAAAAGCCTTTGGAATAGCGGCAATTGCTATTCTACACATTCTAGCTGGTGGTTGGGATCAATTTGTCGCTAATGTTGTTAGAGGAGAAGGCTACGCACATCAGGTAATAAATTTAAAGCTAATAACATACTCAAACTCCATCAAAAGTTGTTTCCAACAGCTTTGAACACAAATTTTGTGTATTTGAACTTGAATAACTAAATGAATTCAAACTACGATCATAAGTTGCATATAATAATTAAATTGGGAATCCCGCAAACAATCAAAATATAGAAGTAGCAATTAATGATGTTAGAAAATATATTTATCATATTTTTATTCTCACAAGAGATAATATATTTAATCAATATTCGGCAATCAAACGGGTAGTTTTAGCTGTTTGAAGTAAACTTACTTATTTGTCTTATAAAGTGTTGATTTGCAAAAGGACAATCACAAAGTTGTACAAGGTTGTTACCAGGTTTTTAACAATTGAATAGGTTGTACGCGATCTAGGCTTTATGATCCCAGACATCCTGCACGTAGCGGTCCCCTTATGGTCGATCAAATGGAAGAGTACTTACAATCTTCCAGGATCATCCGCGAGGGATCCCAGTATTAGAAGAGATCTAGCCTATATGTTAGGAATGATATTGATAGGATTGTGCATTTGCGCCATACTATAAAATCGTATTGAGCCTGGGGCCTCTGGGCACAATATCGCCAAACATAGGTTGGCTATTCGAATTGACTTATACTTTACGAAGAATCGTCGTGTCCATTGCAGAGTCGAATAGGATTTATTCTTTTTGAAAGATAATGTTCTGGTCCCAATTGTGCAAAGAATTAGGGGCCGTAACTCCGATCAATTGGATTGGATATGCAGATTCAATATCAAAGTATAATGGGATTTTTCAAAACGCATTATAGTGTTTATCTTTTAGACAGTCCCTTTTTAGTGGGTACCCGGCGTGAAGAAAATTAGTCTTTATACAAAACCATATTTGATACTTTTATTGCGAGAACTGTAAGGCCGAATTGTTCAAAGCCAAAGAGACTTACAAATACTTATAGTTAATTCGCAATGTTACCTTATAGTTACCTGTACCGACTAGAGTTACCTCGCCTGAGCTATACCTGTAGAGTACAATTTCCTTTGCATATCTTACTTTTATCCGTCCCGCGTCAGAGTAGAAAGATTCTTGTACCTTTTAAAGCGAATTCCTCGTTTGTACATGTATTAATTCACGTTGCCTTTACCTGAATATGTATTAGATTTAGAAACGTTATATCACATAAATCCCGATTGAACCCCGGTTTTTATTGTTTCTATTATTACTTAAACTTTTCAGTGTTTTCCAATGAATCACTTTTGAATCCAGTGAGAATGTATGTTAGGTTTTGATAATTTATTTTATACTTTTGAACCCTAGTTTAGCGTTATCCCAATATTTCTTCATATTTATCTTTTGAAAGAAACTCTTTTATTCTTTCGGTTATATTGAATTCTCGATGCAACTGGTGCTCAGTTTCACAAGGCGATTTTGATATTATATTCCTCCTTAATTTTTAAGTGCCTTCTACTTTTTCCCTTTATACATTTGAAGATAGAGAGTAGCCTCGACTTGGGACTTGCATTTTAGAGCAAGCAGAGATTAAATAGATTTCCAAGTCGGCAGCTAGCAGACGTACGATTATCAAAGTACTACTTAACAATGAATTGACTTGTGAGTTAGTGAAATTTTATAGACTAGTATGTTACAAGCGCTATTTATACACTTCTAAGGGAGTTTTACTCCATGCAATTGTAATACTCCAATTACTAGGAAGTAGTATTTTTTGGCCTACTTACACGTAGCGGAATTTAGTAGAATTTGCTGAGCAATGTACTTTATTGGAACGGTACTAATGCGATGGTGATAGTTAGTGGGCCTTTTCCATGCACTTTCCATGTGTTTTGTTTATTTTCACTGCATGGAAAAGGCTTCATTTCCTCTGGAACAACGCACAGACTTAACTACCGTTAATATTATTGTTGGAAACTGTGTTCCGTTATTAGAGAACTTTAGATCCATCATGAGAATTATGAGAAGTAAAGTAATCATGAATTTTACGAATGCTTTCTTGCTTGCTAGGCTCGACGAGCTCGAGGTATGTTGCATTACCATTACAAATATCAAATCACGATGCATGGTTATTCGCCCTGCACTGACACAATTTGTGATTATCTAATATAACTATAAGAGATTTGTCAACCAGAAACATATCATACTCAACATATGAACGTTCATCATATTTGAGATCAGTGTGATGAGTGTGTTTTACCGTTCGTAAGTATTGACACTTGCTGTCATCGATGATCGAGGAATCAATACTCTTATTAGTGGTATTCATTGAACATCCTTCAAGGATTTCCGGTTCTCTCTCACAATGAGTTCGATTTTGGATTTCTCGATTGTTCTGATACTTGCGAACGGCAGGCTTTGGATCATTATGAAGTCGAACGATGGTATGGAAATGGAGAGTAGAAACATTATTAACATGGAGCAGAGTCTCCTTGTTAATGACTGTAGGGCTACAACGAAGTGCCTATACATGCCGCGCGAATTACTTTTGTTTTTATTACGATAGGACCTTATCGAATGCCACAATAAACTGTATTCAATTTATCCAGCGTTCTTCTTCCAAACCCTATAACTTTCTCCCGCCATACTGTAAATTTCTACATAAAGTACATCTACTTAAATCGTTCGCGATTCCTCAGCTTTTAAATTAGATATTGACAATTAGGGAGTCTTCATTAAAACTTAATGAAAATATTGTAAAATGGGACGATTGTGGGTGATTATTTAACAAATTCTCGGAAACTCTAACGACTATCCATTAAGGGAAGAGAAAATAGTTGAGTTTCGAATGCGAGGGGTGGCTTTAAAGCCGCGAAAGAAAGCGCAGGCTTCGAATCGATCCTCGAGCCACCACCGGAGCCTCCGGAGGTCTGGAGCGTCTGGAGGGCCAGCACTGCCGGCGCGAAGGCAAGCCTCGCCGAGGGAACTAAAGGAAAGCAAAGCCTCCTCGACGGTGTCCCGGAGTCCCTAGGAAGGCATTCCACCCTGGGCAGAGAGTGGCGTGCACCAGTGTACACCGCTTGAAAGACATATCCGTCAGGCAAACATGGCGCTGGATTTTGCTGCCACTTACAAGGTGCTGGTGTTGGGCGACTCGAACGTCGGCAAGACTTGCATTGTGCATCGATATTGCGACGAGCGTTACTACGACACCTACATATCGACTATAGGTGAGAGACGCAGAGTTCATTCACTTTAATCACTGCTTCTCCGGCTTGATCACCCCTTTCATCTATTTATTCTGCTCATTATGAAGTGTGACCCGCCGTCTGGGTTCCCCATTCTAGGGTCACTGACTGATAATTCAGTCTTCTCTCAATAATAGATGTAAACTCTTTAGCATTGAGAGCAATGGACGCATTAAGGGATTACTGTTGTCGTAGTGAAGTTATGCTAAGCTTGTTCGATAGGAGCATTCTATATTTATTGTTCTTCAATTTTAGGAATAGAAAGTCACCCTTAGTGACATTGTTAGACTCACTAATTCTCTTATTAATCGTTTTACGATGAATAACGCCATACTTTCAATCATTTTACTTCGTGACAGAGTAACATTTTCGATATAAATCATGAATGCGGGCAGAGACGCTTTAAAATAATTTATTAAGCTTGGAAAACAAATAAATTACTATACTATCATTGGTGGGGTGATATCAACAGGTATCGATTTCAAACAGAAGATCATTAATTTAGATGGAACACCTATCAAGCTTCAAATTTGGTGAGTACCGAGTGTAACCACAGAAAATCGTGGAAAATATGACCTGAATTGGATTTTTTTTAAAAAGACGGGTTTTACAATAAGTTGAATTCAAATTAAATGTTGTGATAAAGGGACACTGCCGGCCAAGAACGATTTAGAACATTAACAACTGCCTATTACCGTGGTGCCATGGGAATTTTATTAATGTATGACGTTACGAGCCTGGAGAGCTTCAACCATTTATCCTACTGGCTGCGGAATATCGAAAAGGTATGTCCAAATACTTTCACGCACTTATTATCATTGGATGGGTAAATCGAATTCAATTTTTGCTTTAATTGTAACACGTCGTTTGTTGCAGAATGCCTCGCCATATGTGGTAAAGGTTCTTGTCGCAAATAAATGCGACGCAACCACGAAAAGAGCAGTCGACGCAGAAAGAGGGCAAAAAATTGCTGAGAACTTCGACATGCCTTTCTTCGAGGTTTCGTGTAAGGAGAACATCAACGTCGAAGAGGCATTCCTTACTCTGGCCAGAACAATACGCAAGCAACGGGGACGAAAGGTATGTTTCTACAAAATATTACTGCATAATAACTATAAATTTACGTCAAGTATTTTTTTAAGTAACTAATCAAATGGTTGCAGGCAAGTTTATTCGAGGCTGCTGAAGCCGAGAACGCTGACAGTGTTATCAAGGTGCAGTCACCATCCGAGCAGAGCGATGCCTGGAGATGCTCATGCTAATCTATGCCGTCACGATTTTCATTCAGAAAAAGCAGCACCCTAAGTATTCGCAACGATGAAGTATTAATATCGTAATAAGAGTAATCTCGTACTTTGGGAATTGCACGTCACGCACGAAAGCGCACGTGTCTCTTGTTGTAAATACATGTATACATACATACGATGGTCGGTTCAACTCGGTCGTTGAACCGGATTTGGTCCTAGCGAATTACCAAAGAGACTGTCAGTGTTTATGCAAATTAATTTTCGAAAGAGTGCCGTTCATTATTGGTTGAAATATGATTTCCCATTGCTGTATTAGATTTCCTCTCTTTTGCATAGGCATTGGCGGTATAGTGAGAAAATATAATTACGAAACAGTAGGTCGGCGCGTTTTCTAATTTGAGACTTAAATCAATTGGTGCGACTCATTATCCACAATAATGATTGCAAGTATTGGTAATAGCCTGCCGAATGTTTGCACTTCCTTTTTAAATATTCGCATATCCTTTCGTTACTAGTGTTTTATTTATTAGTCGATTCCTAATGCCGAGGTCAATGCAAACGTAACTAGATTCGCTTGGGATTCAGGTAAGGCCTAAACAAGTATCTCCGTGCTACGTGCCACAGTACAGTTACTACTTGCCGCTTGATAAATGTTGTATATGGCCCTGTATGAACACTCAGAACATTATATATGCTCTTGTTAGCTCTAGGAAGCCCCTCATCAAGCACATTGTGATCGCAGTTTCAATTAAACGCAGGTGTATTCAAACGAGAGTCGCACGCGCGTGATTCTCAAACACAGGCGTAATATATATATTTGAGGACCACCGCTTTTCCACCCTTGGAGGAGCTTAATTAGTGACCGTTATGTTAAACATTGCCAACGTGCGGACTGATGGGTCATTGTCTGGACCATGACTCATTGGCTGCACGTTAATTATGGTATTATGCGAAACGCGTAACTGTGACTTGCAATTAGAAGCGCTTTGATAATCATGAGAAGCGGTTCCAACGAGAGCATACAAACTGGAACACTTATTTGGTACACATAAGAAATTTGCGCGAATAGTATGCGAAATGTTATTTCTCTTGACTGTGAACTGTATAGAATTCTATGGAATGGATACAAAGATGGTGAGCAAGTAATAACAAAAGAAAGGGATGCATAATACAGCAATTTTCTGCATCTGACTTTAGTCTTAATCCGCAAGACATTGTTTAACATCACAATGCACGAAAATTGTACTGGGACTCAACGAGTTAGTTGCATGCAGCAGGTGAAGAATAAAAGTTAGGTAAATGAAAACTTAGAATGTGCGCGACAACTTCGAACAACGTATAAATGTTTTAGAGGAAAATGTAACGTCAAATGTGTAGAGAACTGTCGCACAACTTTGTGGTGGGGAATTTATTCCAATCGTTGCCGTTTCCAGCGCCAATGTGGTATTAAAATTTTGTGCTGAGGCTCATCATTTTCTGCAAAGCTACAGCAAAATTAGAAGGTGTGATGGTAACGAGAAAACTGGCGTAACGACCCTATTTATATGCACACACTACTCAAAAACTGGTCGCAAGAAATTTTCAGACCACTTTTATTACTCCTGATTTAAGCTGGTAGAGATAAAGACGCCTTCATTGTGCCTGCCAATTATTAAAGCGAAAAAGCGAATGGCATATGGGAGCAAATTCGCTGCGCGATTATTAGTCGCTCTAATGAAACATGTCTATCTGTGAACTGAATTCAAACATAACACGAAAGTTACTCAAGATAAACATAATTACAGCGAAATAGCTATACCGTAGGCTTTGTACGATTTGCGCAAGATATGTAAATGCACACGCAAATGCATAAGCGCGTTGTGTTTGTATACAGAGTCACGAACAATTTAATGCCGATTAATTTGTACTCCTGTAGACACTTATTGAGCTTTCCACAGTCGAAGAGCAAATCTTAATCCAGTAAGAATCGAAAGAAACAAGCGAGTACTAGAAAGACCGGGAGAAACGTAAGATAAAGTCAATTTATAAGTGGTGGATGCCGAGGAGTCGGTGGAGTATTGCTTGTATTGCTTTGAGGGTGCGCTGGATCGTTTACCTCGTTTCACATGTTTCTCACAGACACCCTCTGATTTCTGTACTACTCGAAGCTGGTCTTCGAGTGAAAGCTCTGTGGGAATGAGTTTTTATACGTCTTTGTTCGTGCATCCATGAATTGCGCGATTAGGCACCTTAGTACCGGGGTTCTTATAAAAGTTCAGCTCAAAACTGCCCCCGTGTTAGTTCACAGTGACTTTAAGTTGACAATTTTCCCTCTCGCAATACTGTTAAGCACTTGTTCCTTTTCTCATATACTAGTGACTACTAATCGAAGGAATAATAGTACTTCAATTAAGTAAACACTTTACACATACAACTTATTTACGTTTGCGTACAACAGAACATGCTCAACTCGATCATGGTGAACATTTCTAAAGTGTTGTCGTGTCTGTTACACCGATTACATTTTGCTACTTTAATATATTGTTAATACGAATTTTCTCTTCCAGTCCAATTGAATGCTTCGTTCGGCAACGATCATAGCTCTATATACTTTTTGTATTTTATTACAGACTTTGTATTTTAATTATCGAAGCGAGCCTGCGTAGAACACCCTTCAGTTCGTAGAGAACAACTGTGTAACTCGATGTCAGAATCAATAATAAATAAAGATGCACACTTTTTATCTAGAAAAAGAACCCCGTTATTCCTTGACTCTTGCGAGAATTTTTGAAACTTCATTCGACATTCCAAAAATGAAGAGCAGGAATGTTTGCCGCGAGCGGAACTTTCACTAATTATGCTGTTATTCTATATCAAGACACATCAAGACTGCGGCATCAGAATATATAAAAGATACAATCGTATGTAGCTTTGATAGGATAAAACCAGGTACACGGGATTGCAATTATTAAACTTGTAAATACTGAGGACGATTTTCTAAAAATAGGTCAAATAGCTACAGGTAAATGCGTCCCTCTCTATTTCAATGAATAGGCTCGTCCATATGACGGTACTATTTATAGTTCGGCCCCATTAAACAAGAAAAACTTTTGTATGCCAAGCGCGTATGCGATATACGTGAGCCTCTTAGCGATAAGAGAAGGCCCGCTGTCGATTACGGGAATGAATCAGCCGACTTAAAAACGGACGAGCACTCGCGTTAGTGTGTACTTTACAACCCGAGTAGCTAGTTAAGTGACGGGGCTCTCTCCACACTTTAAAGCTTAAAGTGCGACAGCACCTATAACTTGGCCACAGAATCAATGGTAGGTCCACACTCAATTCGCAAGAAGTATTGTGTGTCACTCGCCAGAAACAATTCTGTCCCACGATTAGTCGATTGACTCATAAAATATATGAACTCATATCTTGGAATTGCATATTGTAATATATGCATGAAAAAAATCCACCACGCATATTATGTGTATGGTGCAACGTGGTGTGGTGAACTATGAACAGTACGTACTGTTCATAGTCAGGTGTACACCTACATAAATATATATAAGCTTATGACTACATGCTTGCATATTTACCAGAATAAGCAGATCTTCGTGATAACTTCAACTATATTAAGCGCGAATACAGGCTGCTTGGTTTTCCAAAATTCTGGTACAAAATCTGAGAAAAGCCGAACCAAAAATGCTTCATTTTCGCCTGTCTTTCGATTAAATATTCTTGTGTGACAAAACAAAAGTGAGAGAATTAAAAAACAGACGTTATATACTTACATACCTATCGCTTTTTATAGCGCGACTGTTTTCTGATTCTGCTTTAAGGAAAACTTGTCGGTTCAGATATGTCTATCTAGGTTCATGAAATTGTGCCAGTAGTGAGAATTATTCATTTCTGTTCGACTGAAGCTTGGAGTTATCTTTAAGCAATATAAAATCGATATATGAATCGTCATTGAATCGTGGATGAACGGCTGACAGTTGGTTTGACAAGCCGTGTATTCACGAAAACGTGGAGGAAAGCAACATGACTCACTATCAATGACCCGCAAACAAGTCGCGTTTGCCGCGATTTAGTCAGCACTCGTGTCAGTGTAGAGATATAGTCAGTAGTAGCATAGTATATAGAGCTCATACAGCTATAGAGGGCTGAATAGGTGAATCCTGGCTCGGACACACATACTCCCAGTTCCGAGTGCAAGATGGCTACGCTGACAGATTTCCCGAACTGTCAACCGAATCTGGGATACGCCTAAAAACTTTCGTTCCTCGAGCCTTCGTCTTTCTAGACGCTCAAATACGATGAGCCTAGTAAGTTTCATTCAACACTCAAACTCGATTGCTCCGAGCCCCCGGCGACACCCAGACATTTTTCCTTTCACGCTTCATATGTATGCCACCTTTCCTTCTCCACCGTTTCTCCAACGATGTTTCTCCCGTTGCAATCCAAGTTCCCGCACTGCCAAGAGATTTGGATCGTCGTGTTCTTTAAATCATTTATGCTGAAGTATTGGCGGTCGACTGGCATCTCGTGCGTCGCGAATAAAGTAACAGCTATTGTTCACGAGTTCTTCGTGTTCCCTTTAACATCAAAAGGCGTGCAATACAGTCTTGTGTCATTGTGTTCTCATTAAAGCGAGCTGTGTCTTCTGTTTCTTTAGATATAAGTGTCTGTTTCGAATGTGCCTGGCAAATTCTACTCAATTGGAGAGATAGAAAAATGGAGGCAATAGTGGAATACAATTATGTGGCTCAGGAGCCTGATGAATTGACACTAAGGAAAGGGGATATTATCACTGAGATCAGAGTACTCTTTGGTGGATGGTGGGAGGGCACACTAAGAGATAAACGGGGAATGTTTCCGGATAACTTTGTTAAAGTAATTCTCTATGCCTAATGACCTCAATCTTCAGTAGTCTTTGGCAAAGAACTATATGTGTGGTTAATTTGCTTAGGTATTGGAACCCTCCGCTGGCACAGGAACCACTGGATCGAACAGTGATGCAAGTTCCTCTGGGAGGTCCGAAGAAGTGCCTCTAAGGAATAGCTCAGGGAGAAAGTGGTGCAAAGTTTTGTTCAGTTACGAGCCTTGCAATCCAGATGAGTTAACACTGGTGCCTGGTGATTCCATAGAGTTCTTAGGAGAGGTTGAGCAAGGCTGGTGGAGAGGCCGGCTTAGAGGCAGAGTTGGTGTTTTCCCGTCAAACTTTGTTGCCCAGCCTATGAACGACGAGCCGGAGAAGCACAAGGAACGTGATAAAAGAGAACTGTGCAGAGTGCTTTATCCTTATAAACCAGCCAATGAAGATGAGCTAGCATTGGCTGAAGGGGATATTATAACAATCCTATCTAAAGATGCCCCAGATAAGGTAGAAAACTTTATGCAGGAGAAGAATATTTTAACTTTCCCAAGATTTTGCATGAACGAGGAATGATTTGTAGGGTTGGTGGAAAGGTGAACTACGTGGTAAAATTGGTTTATTTCCTGACAACTTTGTTGATATAATTGGCGCAAAATGTGAATATCAGGAGCCCGAGCAGAGACACGATCTGGGTATTAAACCAGCAACAAAGTATTCGCACCAAGTGGACAAGATCGAAAAGGCGCACACTAGGAAGAACTTAGATGTACTAAACTTTCATCCTGGTACATGAACTTTGATTACTAAACTTTGAAATTAATCAAAACCAATGAATCAACTGATAAATGTATAAAAATAATATATTTTATCTCTATTAGATCATACTGCTAGCACAGAACCAACAAAGAAAAGCATATCGACTACACCATCCTCATTGGCACCTACAACATCACCTGGCGCCACGACAGGCAGTGGGGAGAAAAAGAGCATGGGAGGTCACTCTATCATATCCAGTTTTAAGCGGCTTGTCGGTGATGTGGGAACAAACAATGGTAATGGGAGCAGCAGTGTAGCTTTGGGCGACGAATTAGACGGCGTAGAACGTGGCGAGGGGGCACCGCTTTCGCACCTAACAGCTTCGCGAGCAAAAGCACCACGACGACGGCTGCCTTCTTCACAACGGCTTCGAAGACACGCCAGTGGAACAGTACCGAGTTCCCAATCTATCGCATCTGTTAGTGTCCCCCTTATTAATATCACATTGCTAATAACAGAAATGTACTAGAGAGAAACATGTAAAATAGTATGTAACTTCATTATTTCTATTATATTCAGGAGGATAGCTTGACAAATGGGAATACAGACAATGCGATGGAGCAGTTGCGTGAAGAAGACAGTGAAAGTCTAGCTGCCACAGCCAAGAGAAAAGCACCTTGGGTAATTATGCTTGCATTTAAATAGAAAGCATATAACTTTCACTGTACTGTTCTTCTAATAACATATTTCACTTGTTCGTAGGCACAGGAATTAAAGTTAAATCATCTTGAAAGGAGGAAGATGGCATCGATCGATCGCGTTGATAAGTCTGAGATAAAGAAAGAACGAAGCTTTTCCCGGCAAGTACTACACACTCTGTGGTCATTAAACTATGCATCTAAATATATATTACTTATATATTGCTTTAATGTTTTCCTATACTTAGGTTGTCATCGTCGAGTGGTGCTGAGTCTGTGATTAAATGTGAACCCGAGCCCGAAGAGAGCAAACAAAAAGATAAAGACAGGGGGCAGAAGAGTGATATCTCGCCAACCAGTGACCAGGCACCAATCGGCTCCTCCAGTCCCCCGGCTTATGTTCCCTATGCCCTGTACAGCCAACTACTCGAGAGGGTAAGTACACATAAAAGTTACACTCTATTCTCCATTGAACATAGGACTTTACACTTGGAGATACTTATTTTGTTTAAGTAGTTGACAGTACTGAAAAGTAGTAATGAATATGTATAATGAAATAAAGGTCACCGCGTTAGAGGAAACGCAAGCAGTATTGCAGCAAACAGTCGGCCAACTCTCTGACCAGCTGATTCCACTGCTGGCGAATGCTTCTTTAAGCAGCAAAGATTAATGCGCGCCTATATGTACATTTTAGATTACGAATGTTTTACACAACCATTGGCTAGCCTTTTCTGTATTCTTTAGTTGCGATTAATATTTGTAGTATTAGCATCTGTCTGATAGAACCAATGGGTTCTATTAGTATCTAGATTATTGTTATTTATTCGGTTCGGTGGTTGTTTTTGATGCTTACACTACCAACGCTAGCAGTATTTTTCTGGTTCGGCTTAAAACGCAACATTCCATCAAAAACATTCTTCTATTCTATTCCTGGTTGCTAGATTTCGTGTGATCTCGCGTTAACTGCCAGAAGTCTCATGCATTTTTCTAGTTTTAAAGAAAAGAACTTCGGAAACAACGAATTCAGTGGATATAACGAGATTGGATAATTAGAATTTGATTTTAAGATGTGTCCATGGTTTTATCGTTAGTAAGATAATTGTACTTAAAGCGGCAAAAAGTTTCGTCGGAGGTTTAATGCATTTTTCGTTTTAACTGTCGAACAGCAGCCTCGCAGCGTAACAATACGACAACGATAACTACTAAGTTACCGAACACAATCTCTGTGCCAATATACGCGACAATGCCTCATTCAATAACGCTATTGAGCAATTCAATGAATTCCCTAACTTGCCTCTTGATTTCTGTCGACCTACCGACCACAAATCCCTTAGCGCACGACTATTAAATGGTGCTAAAGAACTGATATACATATATGTGATATGCAATGATATCACGGTATGAGTAGGCGAATGAGGCAACATTATAGATGAGTAACGATGTTTTATCTATGAAACTGGAAGAAGGTAACGGTATGATAGAGACTAGAAACAATGGAGAGCCCACTTTCGAACCAGGTACCACTAGCTTCGCTCTGTATACTATCATGAAACTGTTGACTAATTGAGAATCCTTTTATTTTTTTATTAAGACGAAAAATTTTACGTGATGGGGTAGAGAGAGAGAGAGAGAGAGAGAGAGAGAGAGAGAGAGAGAGAGAGAGAGAGAGAGAGAAAGGTAGAGAAGGAGATGATGGCGGGTGATAGGGGAGAGACATATACAGGCAAGACAACATTTAATTTTTTATATCAGTATTTGAGGTGAATACTTATAATGCTTTAGGGGTGCAGATACCTCACGCTATGTATTCCTGCAATCGTGATCACGTTACTTGCGAGTCTATTGCGATTAGTTACATACGCGAGCGTACTCTTGTAAATGGTTTTAAAGATACCGAAGGAGGAAGGTGTAAAGCTGTAAGCAGATATTGCAAGGGGAAATTCTAGTCTGCTGGTAAAAGAGGGTTGTTCGTGCCCAAGCGGTTTGTGCAGGCAGTTCTACGTAGTAGGATCGAAGTGCCAGAGCCAGTGACACTGATATGGTGTCCATGAATGTCGATTGTTGATGTGCAATATCCGTCAAAAAGTAATGATACTTGATTTTGCTCCAGCCATACCTTTCAATAGCAACTGCATACACACTGATTTCTAATCTACTCCATATACTTAGCCATCTGCATTAATATGATATGTGATTAACGCTTCTAATAGCTTGATTCTAGGCGAAAACTATCTCATTGCATTTTGAGGGATATGTCCTGTGTATTATACATATAATATAGACAGTTAGTATTGTATAAAAAGGTTTTTACACAATTTCAGCTGAGTGTAACTTATTTAAACAAGTTGTACGCATAATTTACTGAGGCGAGCGCTAGAGCAATCTTTCCACATCGCAGTGGGGGAGTTTTAATGTTGCTAAACTTATAATTACATTTTACGCAGTTTTAGCGCGATGTTTTCAATTTCACGAATTTTCATTCGTGCGACTTATATTTTTTATTGTATTTTAGAGAAAGTTTCCAATACACATTGTTTCCTTCATACAAAACCAAAGCTTGAGTTTACTTCAAGCTTTTAATGGTCTACTTAAGCATTCCTTTGTGTTTAACTAAAACAATGTATAATTTTGACAATGAATTATAAGATAAATTGAATTTCTCAATGTTGATAAGTTTGGCAATTTGTGTCGTTTATTTTAAATTAGTTTAAATAAGTGGTTTAGTGAAAATACAAATAATATTTTGAGTGTCTCACGTAGCACGGCTACTTTTGGACATGTAACTTCAGTTGGAAGTTTGGTAAAACCATGTTTTTCTGTAGCATCCGTCCCCGGGTCGAGTAGGTGGTGCACAAATTTGTTGCATAAACTAAATCCTACTGTAATCGCGATACGTTCTGGCCGCTGCGCAAGCTTTCAGACTGTTTTAGAGAGATGATTGTAGTCTATGTACACAGTTGTGTAGCCGGGGAAGACCTCCATTTACAAGTATAGCTATGTACTCGGCCGTCTTTGTGACTGTAAGCATTTACTCTGCATGCTATATTATTGCAATGTACCATGCAATGCGTACTGTAATTTCGTTCCAAGTTCGACTTGGAGATTATATTGATAGCTCTAACGCTGGAGCAACGAGTTTTTTTTATCAATATAGTAGAGTTTCAATTATAGAACTATTTTCCAAAGGCATAATTTCAATACTTATGTAGTTTAGTTTCTTAGCGAGACAAATTGGAATTAATGTCGTGGCAGTTTATTAAGTAGCTAAGTAACATGTCTCTTTGCAATAGATTTTATCCTGGAATTGCCATACTCTAGTTGGCAATTGTTACGAGCATTTGTAATTTCCTGAATTAACAGTATGAGATTGTAGTTTACCAAAATTCTCGAGCAATTGAGACTCTACTACAATCAGCATAACCGTTGCAAATTAATTGCAAATTAGAAATGAGTGAGAATTCCTGGAAGCAACTGGGATCCCTATCGTAACGCCTGTTATGCTTCTAACAGACTTTTCTAATTTTCTATGCATCGATGTAATCCTTCTGTTTGGCATAATAATCAAAGAGCGACTCTTCGAATCTAACGATCAATCAACTTCTCGCTAACGTGTATACAAACGTATGTGTAAACCACACTCGTATGGTCCAAATACTTAATGCGATCGTGTCACACATACACACACGCGCGCACAAGAATACACTCACTCACCCACGTACACGTGTAGAGAGAATATTGCACTTTTAGTCGAAAACGGATCCTTTTGTACTTTTATATTTACGAGCGCACGGAGGACGCACTGTAACGTAAGATTTTTCTCCTAGACGAGTATGTTCACTTGTACGACCAGATTGGTTTCTCTCCTCAAAGATACGATGCGTGACAATAATAATATTAAGAGGATTCACATTTCTTCCTTGAGGAAAAAAAAACATAATTCATTCTCCTCGTTTGCCGCATTTCTAACCGCATTTAAACTATAGAATGATACAGGACTAGAAACCGTTATCTGTGGGAAGCAATGTGCCATAACATCCACGCGATACTATTTCACCGAGTTACCTAAGTTCCAACATTCAAGAAAAGAAAATTTTGCACGTAACACAATATATCTCTCGCACAATTATAGACCATTGTTTCTAGACGCAAATTTTCTCGTTAAAGCATCAAAAGGAAAGATGAATCAAACAGTGTGATAGAAGTATAAGTCTGTGCCGTGACGAACAAGACTAATCAAATCCTTATCACTTATTATTCTGTAAACACTGTACAAGCCCAGTGCAAGTCATTACTTCTAAATGCATGATGCATTAATGAAAGTTATTTTCATTGCTGCACTATGTATTGGGGCAATACCAAATGGCACTATTTTACTGATACACGTTTAGGAACTCTTGTACACGTTAATTGGTGAAGATGTGCGATCCGAGTTCACCACAAAGAAAGTTGGGAGAGTGATTGTACCCAGGTAGACATGCCTTCATATCTATTATACATAATTATCAAATGTTTTAATACGGAATGATAGTATAACTAATCAAAAATACGTGAAAAACTTGTATAATGTTGGCATGAAATACCCAAGTGTTGTTCAGGATGCTTTGCTAGCAGGAGGAAATGGTAGTGTAATCATGAAGATTAGCAGGTACAATGGCTTTGCCTATCTGGGTGTAAGATGGCTAATATTGCTACTTACTGTATTCGATACTGTCATTGGTAAACAAGATGTGTATATACAGGAGATTTTGTACGCTTCTGATGACTGTCCGCGCGCCATGTGTATGTGTTGTCCCTCCCTGCAGAAATGTCCTATTGTCGAAACTGTTGATTTCAGAAAGAATTCTTATACGCGGCATCGAGGTATCCGGCGAATCCTAACAGTGTTGCTGAAAGATTTAGCTCGATTTAGAACGCTAATCTCGGTATAATCGTTAAGCGTTAGTTTTTAATGAACTAGCTGTACGACACCGTAGATGTAAGCAGGATGCCTGGAAGACAAATCCTTACCGCAAAGCTACAGTCTACTGTACATAATCCGTTCGGTATTTTGGGACTAGGAGGATATCGTGTTTTCCTTTCATCTCGCTCTCCTGGTGGAGTTTTGTGCATATACATATATACGGAGACTACAGAAATTTGCATTTTGGGGGTTTGTAAATAAGTCTGTCTGGAGCGAATACTTTCTCTGCTCGTAACGTGGACGATACGTGTAATTCTACATTAAATCTCTGTACATAACTGACGCTCGCTTGCTTTTTACTATGACACTCCTTCGATTTTCATCAATTTTATTCTCCAGTGTTAGTACAATTATATTTAAAGGTAAGTATTTGTTATCAAAAATATACCCATACCAGTTAATTGAAATTGTTGTGTCTCCTCGAGTAACTATGCATGTGATGAAATGCATACGTTGGTGTGATTTCGCAAATAAAAGGAAATTCTGCGAAACACGGTATAACGGACCAGGAAGGAGGTGAATAGGCTTTGGACACTTGTACAAGGCCCACACATCCTTTCGAATGGGCTGGCTGTCCTTTACCCCATGCTCGATACTCGAAACAACTCAAAGGTTCATCTATAAATTTATATTCTTTCTAGAGAACTTTTTGACCCAATTATTCCGCAATTATTACCGTATTCATTCTTCCAAATTCTCTCGCTATCCTGATTACTCAATCCAACGAAGACAGGTGCTTCGACAGACACGAGTTTTGCCAATCCATTGGTCCTCTCTTCACTGGCAATGTGAGCTAGAGATCCGTTTACTTCCTGGCAAACTGCTCGCGCTTGGCTGTAGTTCATAGTCCTGCTCGACATGACGAACAGGCCCACCTTTGGGATGCAAGTCGATATACCGATGCCTTGAAAGACGCACAATTTATGTATGCTTCAATTGTAAGGTAATCTATTTTGAGGGAATTACCTGAAACGTTGTGGGTTGGATACATGCTGTAGTAGTTGTAGTTCTTGTCCGGCACGAGGCTGGTGAAGTTTTCGGTCTCGGGACACTCGAGAACTTGGCACGAATGACTAATAGAATTTCTGATCCTTGGATTAGAATGCATAGCGCGACCTTCAGTAATAATAATTTAATTAATTATATGAAGAATGTTCATATTTTGTATATTTTTTCTGATGAATTTCCTGGATTAACTTTAGCGATTGCTTATTATATCGTACCTGTATTCTTGTAATCAAATCCGTAGTTAAAAGCCAAACCTTTTTTCGAAGAAGCGAACTTTTTACACTCACTTGGCGTTAAAACATTCTTTCGAGATATTACAAACTGATTCGATCGAGCGTTGCGGTGAATTAATTCATACTGTGGTAACTCACGATAATTAATTTCGCAACAACGATCAGACGACGCAAAATTGCAAAGAATTACTGAAAGTAATAGAATTCTGTACCGATTCATAGCTCACAGATTCTGTTTATGAAAAGAACATTGTTAGCAATTGGAATAGACCCGTATCGATTTCGTAACTTGCCCAATTAGTACGACTGAGAGTCTTTATTTGCCTCTTCGAACGGAAACGGACATCAACAACGAATAGAACCATTGTCATTCGAAATTAACATATTATATAAGCAGTAAGAAAATGAAAAACATGATGGAGATAAACGTCTGATAAAATGTTAACATTTTATTCATTTCAGGTAACAGTAGTATGATAAAATACAGCGTAGTAGTAATTCTATTTGATTATAGCCTCATAGTATCCTAAATAGAGTGGAAGTGTCTTCTGAACCTCTTGCTTTTTGTACACCTTGTGCTATAGAAAACAGGTACAGTAGTGTCATCTTTCCTTCATACTATTAACAGTATGTTATTAAAACCTTGTGCATATTCGACTTCCGAAATTACTCTTACCTAAAGACCGTCATTTCATTTATGAAAAGATCTTTCAAACCTTATCAATAATGAAGGTAAGCTGTACGATAGTAGTTTTGAAGGAGAAACTGTCACGTAAAATTTTTGATAAGTCAAGCTTCGGTGAAATTTGTGCAATGAAATTAACATATAATTTACAATAATGGTTTATTTAAGTATATTGTCGAGCGCCTTCGAGACCTCGCCAAATATATCATCCACAGTTCCTTCCGCGTTAATCTAAAAGCACATAAGTATGTAAGTATAATCGCCACAGGGGCTAATAAGACCCAACCAATATAATTAATTACCCTGACAACTTTGTCTTTATAATTTTCCAAGATTTGGCCATTCTTCTCGTTAAATATTTCGATCCGTTTCTTAATGGTCTCCTCGTTGTCATCCGCCCTTTGGGAAGCTGCCGCGCGTCCCATCAGTCTCTTCTTCAGCGTTTCGTTTTTCACATCGAAGAAGATTATTAGGTCAACCGGGCATACCTGCAACAATCACAGCATATATTGGTAAGTGAATTTTCTACACGTATACTTGCGATGATTTTATTGTTTGTAACAAAGACACTTACATTCTTCTCGAAGAGGATGCCCTGATCCAATTCGCGGGGATATCCATCGATGAGGAAACCTGTTTTGGTGGCGTTTTCCTGCTTCGCCTTGTTCATACGCTCCCTTATCAGTTCGAGAACAATGTCCTACAACATACGTGATATGACTTGAGTGAATCTATATTAATCTCTTTAAGCAGGTGAGCAAAAGGATTATTGCTTACCGTTGGGACAAATAAGCCCTTGGACATAAGCTCTTGGAGCGAGGCACCTCTTTCACTACCACTAGCGACTTCCTCCCTAAGAAGATCACCACTGCTGAGGTGAACGAACCCGTACTTCTTGATAATGCGGTCACATTGGGTCCCCTTGCCACAGCCCGGTCCGCCGATGATCCACACGGTTTTCATCCTTCTGCAATCTCCAAAATCCACTTCCACAGAATCAGTTCTGTACACCTTTCCTTCCCTTGCTTGATCTTCTTCCCTCTGTTGACAAGAGATTATGTATCTTTACGAGTGGGCTTGGTACTTCGTGGAAATTGTTTGCCTGCGCTTTTAGAGGGTAAACTGATACGACGGTACACAACTTCTTTGTTAAAGTGTATTGTTTATGAAAAAGTGATATTACAGGGAAAATTAAATGTGCTTTAACACATGTCTCTTTCGAATGTTTAGTTGTTAGAAGAAATACAGATGCCAATTTATTATAACTTTGTACCGGTGCACTGTTGGCAGAGGCTGTGCGTAGGAGCACATGATATGTCAAACTTACGGCAGTGCGCAGCTCGATCTGAATCGGTCAAGGGTTCGCACCAGACTGACACTGAGACCTCGAGGCCAAGAGACATGCCTTTTCGCCAGGAAAATTTCGGTCATATCGATTTGTCCCATTCTAGCTAAGCACAGTGCACACCCAGCATGTTTTCGCTGAGAGAACACTACAGTTTTCATTTGCACGCATGTGCACGGAAACTTGCAGTCTCGACGGACTGATTGTACCGCCTGACTCATAATCGTTTCCGCACGATAAGTTTCAATGAGAAGCATTTCAAATGGTTTCATCTACATCGTTGTTGAAGCAAATGCCGACAAGCCCTTGGGTCGATACATATCTAACTCCTTATTAATGAATTAGAAACTAACTAAAGATGAAATAAATCTTGACAACTATATTCGATAGTTAAGAGTGAGTACATTGCCTTGAACTTTCGCAAGGTCCTGCTGTACACCTACATTGACATCTGAATGATAACTAGGTCATTCGCGAAATCGAATTGATGGACGTTTATATTAATAGCGCAAACGTGAGATTCCGAGGATACGTGAATAAACTTTTTGCAATGTTAGAACAGAATAAATGAAAGCCTCTTCAATGTTAAGTTATTACCAGCACAATTCCTTACGAAATTATTTTCCATTTTCTTACTTATTACATTTACTTTATGAGAAGCAATATTTTACTGTGTAACGCTAAATTTGTATCTCTGTGAAACGGTTGTCAGCTCGAAATATTCAGTAATGAAAATCTTGGAAACCTTGTATCGTAGTTTAATAATAGAAACCCCTAGCTCTCTCGTTTCTATCGCGACCAAGCGTGGCTCTGTTATTATTATCTTTGGAAACGAATACATTATTAAGTATGGTCATAGATACTTTATTTTCTATTCAAACTTTACCATATTCCATTTGTCGGTTCATGATAATTTTATCAATTAAAACAATAAAAACCCTCCACTTGATTCAACTACTTGTGGGTTTGAAGATTATTCCATCACAATTTCGCTTATGTTCTCTATTAAAACCGGTTTGTTTGTCTTCGAGTGAAAATAATATACGGAGTATCTCACCTCGATTATGTGATCTTCAGAGGAGCACACTGACACGGTACTACTCACAAAAGCACTTAACACCAGCAAGATGCTCACGTAACACAGAGTATACACCGTACACACTTCTACATGCGCGCGAGTGTGAGTCCGGTTAGCGGGTAAATGAAAGCGCTACTAAGGTAAATTCGGCGCTCCCACTATTCCACCCGGGGTGGGTGGTTGCCGATGACGATGACGTTCTTCAACGTATAAGCTAGAGTATGCTAAAGATATATACGCACTCGTCTAGCGCGTCTTTCCTTCCGAGCGATTAAAAATAAAGCGTGCGATCAATCCCGGTCACACCATCCACGTAACACCTTTCAGCCAAGTGTGTGAGCCTCTGTATTATTCTAAAGTAATGTTAGAAAAAGTCTCTCGCCGTCAACTATGTTCAATCTTTGCCAATAGTGTTCTTATCTTTGCGACAGCGCCACCTTTTGCGAATGGATTTGCGTTGATAAGGGAGTTGGATAACATCGGGTGATAACAGTGGAGAGCTTGATTAGCTCGATAACTAATCAATTTTTTTATTATGTTTATGTGTTATGATAATCAGGTACACACTCATATGTGTATAAATGCGAACTGACTATTATTTTGTTAGATTATACGTTTGCATCGATGAATAAACGCCAAAATGCAATTCCCTATTACTAAATAAATTATGTAAGACTGTAATCTTGGATCTGATACATTTATCCAAGAAATCATTATTCTATCGAAGGAACCACGAGAGATTTTGGTCCGAAACCTGAATGTTCATACCTTAATGGAAATTAAAAGAACGGAAATCATGAAACAATGTTCTATTTTACACACGTTGTTCGCTGGAGTGAAATAACTTGTTCGTTGAAATAATTATTAATCTTTAACTTGGAATGAATGAGTGGAGCCTGAGGACACACCTTTGGAAAGTTTCAAAGCCCCGCCGGCGCTGTAAGTCGTATGTACATTCCCATTTCCGGCGCGTGCGAAAGGCGTTGATGGCGTTGAGCGGTTGTGTCCTAGTCAGAATCATCTCGAATACTATTTACAGGTTATCGAAGTAACTCCACCTAAAGCACATTGACGTGATCTACGAAAGCCGGCTTGTTTTAACGAAACAACTCTCAAAATGGTGAGTATTCAAACAGCCTCCGAACTCTCTTATCAACTATCGAATTCTTTCTCAAAAATCCTTCGTTCTCCTGCCGCTAATTTCGTTGGGAGTTTGCGGCAAATATATTTAATACGCATCAACGTCGTTCAACAATTATTCTCTATTCTATTTTCCTGGATGAAAAAATAGGGCGGTTATGGTGCCAGTGCGTACTACATTAATGTTAAATTACAAAGCACGATTGCGGTAGATCGTGCAGGCTCAGCCTCTAACCTTATATGGAGATTAATTTCGGCTTACTCCCACACCAGAGAGCCTCGAAGGATCACCGAGTTCCCTTGGTCACACATCGTGATTTCACTTATCAATTTTACGAATCCTCCCATTTACTCCATTTTCGGGTACTTCATTCACCATGATTTGCCACGGGATCGGCGTGTCCAACAAAACACGGGTGAACAATGAAAATCGGATTGCGAAAGCAATTGTTCTCGAGGTTGGCCAGGTGATTCTTCGAGGAAGGCGTGAGCGGCGTAGTTTGACACTGAAATTCAGGATATAAGGGAAAATGGGCAAATATATGAGAGTACTGTTATTTCCAATGACTGAACATGATTATTTATATCATATTCTTAATTACGTCGTTTTCTATTGCAGCAACCTCAAATTATTTTGCTGAAAGAAGGCACTGATGCGTCACAGGGCAAGCAGCAGTTGATATCAAACATCAATGCCTGTCAAATAGTGGTAGATGCAGTGAGGACCACCCTTGGTCCTCGTGGTATGGACAAACTGATTGTCGACCAGAATGGCAAGGGCACAATTTCTAACGATGGAGCAACTATCCTAAAGCTCTTGGAAGTTGTACATCCAGCAGCTAAAACTTTAGTGGACATTGCTAAGTCGCAGGATGCTGAAGTTAGTATTCATTCTATTTTATCTTTAATAAAGAATTCTTATTGATGTTTAACTATTATTTGCTCCACTTTTGCCTCTGCAACTGATAGTAATGTATAAAGTAATATATTACTACAAATGTTGCAGAGATTAACATTATATCTGAACTTTTAGACTGGTGATTTTATGGAGAGTTATAATTACCTCATCAAGTTCAAACATTTCCTAAATTTACTTGAATAATTATATTATCAATTAGAGTATTGATACATTTATTAATTCGGTGGAACTTAATTAGGTAGGTGATGGCACAACCAGTGTTGTCCTCCTGGCAGGAGAATTCTTGAAACAGATGAAACCATTCATCGAGGAAGGTGTTCATCCACGAATTATTATCAAAGCCCTGAGAAGTGCACTTCAGATAGCAACATCCAAAATAAATGAACTCAGTGTAAAGACTGATACCTCTGAACAGGCCACACTTATACCTTTATTGGAGCAATGTGCTGCAACTTCCATGAGTTCAAAATTAATTCACCATCAGAAGAAATTCTTCAGTGAGTTGGTTGTCAAAGCTGTTTTAATGCTTGATGAGATGCTGCCTTTGAACATGATCGGTATCAAGAAGGTAAATAATTAACAAACTGAAACTTTGCGATACAAATTTTGGTATTTGAAATTAATAATTAATATGATATAGGTTTCTGGTGGTGCGCTAGAAGATTCTGAACTTGTCCAAGGCGTCGCTTTCAAGAAGACATTCTCTTATGCCGGTTTTGAAATGCAGCCGAAGAAATACAACGACTGCAAAATCGCTCTGTTGAACATTGAACTGGAACTCAAAGCTGAGAGGGACAATGCTGAAGTGCGCGTGAATAATGTAGCCGAATACCAGAAAATCGTCGATGCCGAATGGCAGATTCTGTACGAGAAACTCGAGAAACTTGCAAAGAGTGGAGCACAAGTTATCTTGTCGAAATTACCAATTGGTGATGTTGCGACACAATACTTCGCCGACAGAGACATGTTCTGCGCTGGCAGAGTACCCGATGAGGACTTGCAAAGAACAATGAAGTCCTGTGGTGGCACCATCTTGACAACAGTCAATGATATTAACCCATCAGTCCTTGGTAGCTGCAAGGTGTTTGAAGAGAAACAAATTGGAGGTGAAAGGTAAGTCTTATGCAAACTATTAATTATCTAACAAAAAATACCGGATGTTTTCGTATTAATTGATGATTTATGTGCTTCCAGATTTAATTACTTCTACGAAGGAGCACGAGCCAAAACTTGCACATTCATTCTGCGTGGTGGAGCAGAACAATTTTTGGAGGAAACAGAAAGATCTCTGCATGATGCGATCATGGTTGTTAGGCGCCTGTTGAAGAGCAATGCTAGTGTTCCTGGCGGCGGAGCCATCGAGATGGAATTATCGAAAAAATTGCGTGATCATTCGCGAACCATAGCTGGAAAGGAGCAACTGCTTATCGGGGCAATTGCTCGTGCTTTAGAAGTTATCCCAAGGTATGTAATTTCAAGAAGGACTTCTTTCAGAAAAACTTTCAATTTAAATGCTATTTCATTCTTAGGCAATTATGCGATAATGCTGGTTTCGATGCGACGAATATTTTGAACAAACTGCGCCAGTATCACCATAAGGGAAAGTACACGTACGGTGTGGATATAATTGCTGAAGATATCGGTGATAACGTGGCTAATTATGTATTGGAGCCGGCAATAGTGAAAATCAACGCACTGACAGCGGCGATCGAAGCAGCATGCCTCATTCTCTCGGTAGACGAAACGATTAAAAATCCGAAGAGCAGTCATGATGGTCCACAACCGCCGGCGGGTCGTGGCATGGGAAGACCAATGTAATAACTGTATTTCATTTGCTTTGACAGCAAAGAGTTAATTAATTAATTATTAATCATACATGCGCAACACAGTACGCATTTAAAAACAAAACAGCTGATCTTTTCTATGCAAGGTTTCAAGCAAGCGTCACGATTCTATGAATGAGTATACGTGATATCACCAATTTTGCACTCGTCTTTTCTTACTTTACATAACAAATAGGAACCATTATCCTGCTGAATTATACGCGAATGTTTCCAAGGATACCTTTTCTACTGGAGATTTTAATCAATCGAAGTTCATATTGTTCTCAACTATAGTTTTACATTGACATCGTGCGTAAAGTATTGGAGAATAAAAACATTAAAGCATTATCTATTAAAACGTGTGCTACAATTATTTACGTGTTCACAAAGCTAATAAAATTATTCATTCTATCATACACATGAATTTAATAATATGGGCTTAGGAGTTTCACCAAGTATTCATGTTATTTTTTAATTATTTACCTTTTTGATCTGAATGTACATCAATTATGAATAAGTATAAGTTAGACAACAGTAATAAAGCAATCAGTTGTTTTGTTCACTGTCTCGTACATACAAACTGCACGTGTGCAACGATAATCGGAAGTGTTTCTATGAAATTTGATCACGACAAAGGAACTTGGAAAAGTACGGTGTGTTTCACATCGTGCGTTACTTAAAAATTGGATATAAAAGGAATAGTCAGTAAGTCTTGTCTTAGAGTTTCTTAAGAAAAGTTGATAGAGTCACAGCATGTCTCACTGTGTCCTTTACGCATCACTATTACTTTGTTTCATAGCAAAGTAGGCACTTTGGAGCTCTCTAAGATTGTTCTCTAGAGTGGCAACCTCATCGTACTTGCAGTCGGCTCTTGCCTGCTTGATATACGCTCGAAGGTTGCTCATTTGTTCGATTATGGGATCCATAGTCGTTGCCATCACAGGGGTAACTGTAGAGGGTCCCCAGCCTTGAGATTGATTCAAGACCATCTGAGGCTATCAGTAAATTTGCATTATTAAACCATCAGTTTTTCTTTCAGATAATAATGAATTTATATTCCGTACTGTATATCTACCTCAATTGACTTTACAGAAGGCCCACTCTCAAGATTCCAGACTTCCTTTTTATGCTGCTCTTTCCACCTCTCTCTTTGTTCTTCTTCTAACTGTCGCTCGTAAGCTATTCTAGCTTCTATTCGTTTCTGTCGCTCTTCTTGCAGTCGAGCATATTCCTCGTGTGTAGGGAGCGCTTGAACGGTTAGCAATTCTTCCTTCAGAAATATCATAGCTGACGAACGAACCATTTGATGCAATCGGAGCTCTTGTCCTTGCGGAGGATTGTCCAAGTTACGTGTTCCGAGGACCAGGATTCTTTTGCTAATTAAGTCAATATTTTCGCCTAGCTTTGCGATCTTTACTCGCAGATCCTGGGCATCTTGTAAGTCATAGGTAGATTCACCCTCCCTATACAAGATTAAATTGTGTTTATGATACAAAGTAATTAAACATCTGACTTTCATTGTTTCAGTTATAATACATACTTCAAAGACTCCCACATCTTATTATACATTTTCACATGTTGCGATGCTTCTTCCATATAGCCCCGCATTTTCTCGTAAAATTGGCAAACGATAGGTTTATCGAATTGCTTCGCCTTTTGCCTTTCTCGTGCATCCAATAAATTTGCACAATGTGTGCACAATCTGAAGTGTTGTTCTCCACTTGACGAATCATTGACTAAGGATAAAACACTATTCAAGCTACCGCTGGAAGGTGTTCTCCCTAGTCGTGAAAGACCACGACCAGGACGATGCAGACGACCAGAACTGGCCTGCTCCGAAGTTGAAGACACTACCGAATCGTCTTGTATAGACACAGGGCTTGTCATTTTTCCTAATTGACATGATTCTATGTAAGAATTCTTCTCCCTTTTTTTAAGTTGATTGAGAGTGTGTTAAACTTACGAGCTTCGTTGAGGGATAAGAATACAGTGCAATTATTGCACATTACAGCCCCACATAGTCTGCAATGGTGTTTCCTTCTCGCAACGTGAAAACTCTTGGCGCATGTCGGGCAAAGTTTAACGTCTTTCTCGTCTATCCATGGCACGATCGTTCGCTCATGCACTATTACGAAAATGTAACGATTGTTTACATGATTGCACAATGTTAAATTTATGCAAGATAAATCGCGGTGATGTAATATACACCTTTTCGATCAACGGGATCTGATGGCAAGTTGTACAATAGTTTGTCCAGTCTTATCAAGAGTTTGTTAGTCTCAGAAGAATAGCGCTCCAGCCTCGCATTCCTTATCTCTTTAAAATACTGTGTGTGTTCTTTAGTTAAACCTGAAACACAGTTATATGACAAAATATTTAAAGTGATACTTTCAATCTTGATTCGTAGTATATAGAAGTTGATTTCACATTCAATTGGTGCAATGCATCTTTCAACAAAGTAGAACATGTGTGCTACTTTCACTTAATATTACTTTGGAGTGGAATACATAGTCTCTTATTATCGATACCTATTTCCTGAGGTCCCCAATTTATTTCAGGGCTTCGCCTTCTCTCAGTAGGCATGCTATTCGTAATGATAGTGGTGACCTCGTCCTGTTTACGAATTTTCTTCATTGCTTTTCCAAATAAATCTGCAATTATCAAAGTGAAAAATCTTATCCTTAAGATTTGATGTCTTGTTGTTTTATCTAACTAATTGAAAATGGTTAATGTACCTTTGAGAGATTTAAGGATTTCGGGATCGTCATTGTGTAATTCCTCAAAATGTTTAGTTAACTGATTGGGTGCTTTAAAGTCTGTCATGCAAATGGGGCAGATGAAGCCCTCTATCACTTCACCACTCTCCTCCATCGTATTTTCTAATAATTACTACTAAGCATGAAATGGTACTTGATTGACCGATATCTATTACAGCTTTATCTGCTGCACTTGCCGCACTGATCAACTGTAGGCGTCTCGTTGAAGTGCCGAAAGAAAACGTGTTTTCCATGCGGCCATTTTGAAACGTATCGCTGGTATCAGCTGATACAAATGTCAAACCCTTCTCCACCCTTTACGCAGTCTCCGCTGGTGGGGGAAGACCAATATTCTTATGCGAATCTGTACACCGTTCATAATCGTGTTTTATTAATACTATACTTATCTCTGCAGCCTTATCAGGCTGCTTTCGAGAAAATATTGGATTTTGATGGTTGACGTATTTGACGAACACGAGTTATATATTTTAATCCAGCTAAAGCAATTATATTAAAAATGGTACTAAATTATTAAAGTTACTTTATTTTTTATTAATCATAGTCGCGGTTTTACAATCAGCAAGATCATTTGCTTGCATCGTAGCTGCTTCAAGCAATTTGTCTGCGAGAAGTCTGAACTCATTGGAGGCTTCGCAATGGCTCAACAGATTGGCATTAAATTTCTCTTCTCCGTAGAAAGCACCTGCAATTGCACCTGTCATGCTCCCTATTGTGTCAGCATCACCACCCAGGCTTATCTAATATAAATCACATTTTAAAATGTAGTATTCCTTTAATATTTCATTGTAAAATAACTGTAGATCCTTACTGCATATTGAATAGCTCTCCTAAGAGGATTGTCAGTCTGTATGCCATTAATCGGCCTCTGTGCTCGTAGGAAACAGAAAATAGCTGTTGGCACAGAATACAGAGCAGCAACGCTGTTTCCAAGCTTTTCTACTACTTTCTCTTCGTGTGGTCCCTCACCTTCTTCCGATATCAGGGATTTTAGTATGTTTAATTGAATTTTATAAGGTTGAGCTTCAACCAATCCCAAGCTGTAAACAAGGTTCATGTATCATAGTATATATTTCTCCGTTAGTTAATTATATACGTACCCTTCATCATCGCTTTCTATATCATCCATCTTCTTAATTAATTCGTCAACAAAATTCATCACGTTCAATTCCTCACTTGGATTCTGCTGAAAGCTTTGTAGTATAGCTATTGCCTGTACAATTCAATGAACGGAAAATCAAAGACGTGATTTAAATTAACTAATTATCAAACGATTTTGGTTAATTTATTTACTTGTAAAATAGCACCGTCAATTCCAACTTTATGTGTATGTGTGATCTCGGATGCTTTTTTTACCATATCCACAAGTGTGTCATAATTTTGGTAACAGAATAAGGCAACAGGTGCAATTCTCATTGCTCCTCCATTACCCCAGGAACCCTGGCCATTGAATTGCTCTTTTGCTGGTGCAAGGATATCAGTAAATTTACTGGCACGCAATTTTTGGAATACCTAACAGTAATTATTACTATTAGTGTTTACTGTAACAAGTAGATTTAATCTAAGTTAGTTTAGAGAAGACATTAAATTAGTGTTATTGTTTGTTATACCGTGACTACAGCTGGTCCATAGCCCCGATTAGGCTCTTTGTAATAGCTCTTGACAAATCTTTTGGCAACATCGAGCACATCCAATTCTTTTTTGTCAGCCAGTGATTCAGCTATTGAGTGGGTCATTGCAGAGTCATCTGTAAACTGCATAACAGGTGCTATACAGTGGTAAAAGTTCCTTGAATCAGTATCTCATGTTTAAATCAAACAAATTGTATATTACTAAATTGGTTTGAAACAACTAGTAATACAGATATGGTACTGGTACATGTACTATGTGCTAACCTTTATACATTGGTCCTTCTAATTTATCGAATGATCTTTGCAATATTATTTTTTGACCAGATGTGAGCAACTCTTCATTCTCGTAGGGGCTGCCCAAGCAGTCACCAGCTAGTGCACCTAGCATGGAACCACGGAATTTCCCTCTTAATAATGCTAGTTCCATTTTGGTCATTGTTACACTCTTAATGTGTGCTGCAAAGGAAATACAAGTTTTTAATGTATTACCAGTTAATATACGTACTTTATCTATCTCTTATGGCAAACTGTCATCTACTCTCTTTGATGCTTAAAAGTAGACTGAAAGATTTTATGAGTTTTTAAACATTTACGTATTAATGTAGTTGGGGTGATTTGCGAAGTCGGAACAGGGGTAAAAAAAAGCTTATTTTGGGCGAGGAAGAAAAATGTCTTACATAATACTGACATTGTAAAGTATTCGCGGTAGGACTAAAATGAAAACTTACTCCGATTCTTGTTTTTTTTATCATGTGACTCGCAAATGTTTGTCTTATCACTAATAAGAGCACACAGTATAAAATTTGTGTGATATTTAAACGATTAGAGACATATTAAGACTTTTAAAATGCAGTCTCAATGAAATGGAGCATGTAAATACTGTATTAAATGCCGGTGTAGTATATTACATATACATTATTAAACAGCTGATCGAGTTGCTGGAAATTTACCATGGGAAATCAGTGGTGGCGTGGCAGTCGAGTTCCACCAGTAGTAGCGGGAACGACGAACTACGCATCTCTTCCAGAAAAGTAACATTATGTGTTAAAGGTTCTTTGTAAATAGTTTAAAAAAAAATTGGAGGATGAGTGTGAAGTGCACAGTGATACAACAATTCCAAGGTGCGGATATAGGAGTACTGGTACTAATATAAATGGAATTATAAATGCGGATATAAAAGTGCTTGCAGGTTACAAATTATTTTACTATGATTCGTTATTTAGAATATTATTTTGTCATCCGTGCAACACTGCATAATACAGAGCAAACTAATTTATTGGTTTTCCTTTTTTATTGGTTTATTCGTGTACCTTTTCCTATAACCTATGATTTCATTTTTAAAAGCTATATATGAGTCAGTCTTTAGTTGTTTATATATTGTATATCATCGTCAGTAGATAGTTCTGGTCGAAAAGGAGTTCTCTACTGAAAAAACACAGTTTACTCTCAATAAATGCATGATGCCTAGCATTCCCATAAATAGAGAAGTGCAATGCAATTTTTCTTTGATTCCTTAGAAAGACCTGCAGAAAATCATGGCTTGGGATGATTGTAAGCACGTGAAATTGAACGTAGATTTGTGCAGAAATCGATAAGGAAGTTGGAGCATGTAAGAGTAGCAACAGAATGAAGGTATAAGCTAAGTTTTGGAGGAGAGTTCCATTCCTCTAATGTTCGAAGTTTCATGGAACGTGAGCTGTACGACCATTTGAGGGCTAATAGATAGTTGCAGAGGCTGATAGCCAGTAGCAGAGGCAAAGGCAGAGGCAGAACGAGAGCTCCGGAGGTTGCTCGAGCTTGCAAGTGAACGACGGGCTGCTCCTGGTATATACAGGACAGCACACATACTACATATCTACTCCAAGTGTATCCAGAGGGAGCGGCAAAAGCTCGGTGCTTCGATTGGTTGGGAGCTTTGGCGAACCGGAGTCGAGGGAATGGATAGCCGGGTGTGCGGGTCGGAGAGTTAGTCGAACACACACGGCGGATCACACTCTGTCAGGGCCAGTATACCGGCGGACAGACACCCGTACGGTTCGCTCTTCACTTTCTGTCTCTCCCTTTCTCTCTCTCACTCTCTCTCACTCTCTCTCACTCTCTGTTTCTCTCATCTCCATTCACTCTCTCACTCTTTCTCTTCCGTTTCCCGTATCGTCGCGTGTCTCTCACACCGGCAGTGCATCGGGATCATCCCCCAAGAAAGCCATGCACTCCGCTGAGAGCCTCCGAGAAGAATCCTCGGCTCGATCGAGGAATTCCAGCGTATAATCTGTACGACTGTGCGTCCAAAGACTCGCTCGGGAGCTTCGTCCTGCCCGAAAGGATACTATGGAGTTCTCCCGCCAGCATCAAATCCTCCTCCCGGGCTTTAATTGACTGGGACAACTAATGAAATAGTTTGACTGGTCAATTGGTGGCTGCGGGGCCTCGCCGGGAGTTTTCTCCTGTTGGGGCGAGTTGCGTTGCGGGTCGAATTTTTACGGGTGTCCTGGGTGAACGCGCCGTGCGACCTCCGTGGGGTCGTTGAATCCTGGCCGAGAGGGTTGCTAGACGCAGTTCCTTCCATCTCGGATCGTGAGTAGTCCTTTTGTCCAGGCTCCTTCGGTGTTTTACCTTGTTTTCTTGGGACGGCTAGTGCACCCTGATTGTAAGCTCGAATATTAGGGTAATAGTTTTCATTAGGACTCTTCTATCCAGGATATCCTTTTGTCAAACAATCTATAAACACAGTCATTGTTGCAAACAAACAGTAATATCGTTAATCAGTATATTAAATACCTGATTTTAAGAATTTACAAGGTATGTAAACAAACATAACTATATATGTTTTGTACTGGAAAACAAGATGCAACTGTTATAGGTGATGGTAGTGTAGCTGTCAAACGTGTATGTCACCACTGTTTTCCAATCGCAAATATAAGCATCTAATCAAATTTCTAATCTAGCAGTAATCCAAAGCATTTCGACGTTAATTCTTTGGAGTCTCTTAAGAAACGTGTCACCTTCATATTTTAACTTTAACATTTAATGTTTCTCAAGGCTAGCGCTTTAAATTCCTTGTCGTTATGCAATGACATTAGTTTTCACATCGGAAAAGCAAGTGAGACGTTGGGAAGGGGGTGGAAAGGGTCAGTGGTGGGCACTGCTGTCTCCGAAATATCACAATTAATAAGAAAAACTATGAAAGGCAAGAGGGCCTTTGAGCCAGTATAAGATCAGGCGTGATTGAATTTCTGATAGAAGACAAAAACGTGGTGGGAAAATCCAGTTCTAAAATCCAGTTCTAAAATCCATTGCGCTGCTCGGCTTTTGCGAAATTGTGATTGATAGTGAATATGCACGCCACCAATGGCTGTGTAGCAGATATATATATATATATATATATGGTAGTGTGGAGTGTTTTGGGGTAACCTTCCGAGGAGTCCAAGGGCTTCGGGCTATCAATGTATCATCCCATTCCCTCCTTTTTATTCTCGCCCCGTGCTCCTGCTGACGAAGTACCCGGGCTCGAAGACGCCAGGAAAAAATGAATGCGATCAGGCCGCCTTCGCCGTGGAATATACCAATATGGAAAAACCATTTATCTCGGGTCTCTGAGGAATGATGCCGATTCCTCCTTTATCCGTACGCGTTCTTATAAATGGTTCGAGTAATATAGAATTGAATCTTCGATTCTTTAATATTAAAATTAAAAGATAGATGTGAACATTAACACTTTCCACTGATCCAAAAAATTAGAATTGCCCGGTAGTAATTAACATCTTTAAAATCGTAAAAAAAAGCACGGGCCATCTGTAAAATCTCGAACTTGACGATCGGAATCTTGCTAACTCTACCGAATCGAGAATTGATGCTGCGATATTTCGAGGAATTAACTGAAGTATTCGCGCTAGAGAGAAAGGAAAGAGAGAGAAAGAGAGAGGGCTGGGTTTCCAAGTGGGGTTCCCATTGAAATCCCGGGGGGTAGCGACGAGGATCCGCTCGCGTTGCTCGTACAAAACGCACTTGCTCCAGATTCCTCCGATAATGTGAAACGCGTATACTCTCCACACACCCGGTGCTTTTTTTACAGGCAGAGAGAGAGAGAAAAAAAAGAGAAAGAGAGAAGGAGGCAAAGAAATTGTGTGTGTGCGAGAGAGAGAGAGAGAGAGAGGGGATGGGGAATAGGGTGGCAAGGCGGGTAATTTGATGCGAGAATCGGATGCGAATCAGGGAGTCGTATTAGCGAGGCAGGAGGGCCCCGGGAGGACGATCAGTGTGGGTGTCCGATGAGAGGAGAGGAGAAGGAAGCAGCAAGAGCAAGAGCAGGAGCAAAGGCAGTTGTAGCAGCAGCAGCAGCAGTAGCAGCAGGCAGAGGATGAAAGTGACGAAGAGTAACGGGGTGGTGTGACCGCGGTGAGCGGAGGAGGAAGAAAAAGGAGCGAGGAGAGGGAAGAGAGCTGCTCTCTGTCACATCTCTCGACGAGGCTTTTGACCGGAGGGATCCTTTCGCCGGCGAAGACAAGTCATGGCGACACCACCCGACTCACCTGGACCGGAGGAGGCCCTCTTCGACTTTGAGAGCACCAGAGCCAGACAACAGACCACCAGACCCGTTGCTATCGAGGAACTACTTCGTCAGACCAAGTTCTCCAGGCAGGAGATACGCGTCATGTATCGGGGCTTCAAGCAGGTAGGACTTTTCTCTTTCTTTTTCTTTTTCTTTTTCTTTCTTTCTACCATTCACCACCAACCTTGGCTGAATTTATTTTGCCGAGCAATGCTCAACTTGACAAAGAACTCGCATTTACAGTTGTAACAAGTAAACTTTTATATTTATGTGGTTACCGAAAACATTAACACGGTATATGTTCTGGGAGGCGGGAGAAAAAGTTAATAAAGCAGGAGGTTAAATTGTAAAAGGAAAGGCATGTTTATTGTAAAGGAAAGTTGAAGTTGTAATAGCCGGTACATGATGGCAGATGTAGAAAAATAGAATGGCGAGTTATTCTTTGATAGAACATGCTGTGAGATTAGCAAATACCAGGTTCCTACAATAAGCAGAACTCGTCTCCCGTCTCTGCTCGGCTTCTTCAGGATATTTGCTGAGATTCCGGGATACTCTCCGGCATACCTCGTCCATATTTGTGCTGGTCTATAGAGCAGCAACCGACTTATCTCCGGCAGCCGGTGGTAGAAGTAAATATCCCGGCGAATCCAAATTCCTCCGAAGTGTGTGGAGTTCTCGAGCTCCAGGCACGTCTAGATTCCCATTTAGATAAACAGCTCGTTATTTAAGCTATTTGCCGTTCTTGAAATTCATGCTAATTAACTTGTAAAAGACGGTTCGCGTCGTTAAGGATATTTTTTTCCGAGCCGGCGAGTTTTCTTGGAAAATATAACTCTTTTGAGGGCTGCTTACGTCAGTCATTAGCATTTCGTGTGACAGAGTGGCGCGTGCGTTGCACGTTTCAGCTTGTTTTTCCTGCCAGCAATAAGAAAGTATGGAGAGGCATCAGGCGCTCGCCTGTATAGTTACAGTAGAGTGATGTATTTGCCTAGCGTATAATACAGGGGTATAAAGCTTCAAGTATTTCCTCGAGAGCGCCCTTCTGCACTAACGACGCAAATGCACCCACCCATTTACTCAGCGCAAGACTTATGTCAGACTATCGTAGACGGCAGCCAGCTAAGGTCGAAATATTAATGACCCTTATTATTCATTAAGGCTTTTAACTTATTTTATTGCTTTGATTACGTTAACGTACTGGCAATAATTTCTAGTAATTGGTAATAAAATTAACAAATATGTAGCGCGCAGTCACGAGAGTTTTTAATCGAATTTGGTGTTACTATGCTAAAATTCGGGAATTCTATGTGGGTCGGTCCGACGTGGTTGAAATAGGGGCTGTTGCAAACAGGGTTTTGCTTATATTTAGAGCAATTCCAGCTGACAATTTAGCGGCTCCCAAGTGTCACGGCAAACAACGCGTTACCCGTTGGTTCCGGCCGTTGGATTAGGAAATATTTGCGGTTTCTCCAGTTATCTCTTAATCCGAAGCATCTGTAGCTAACGCGAGCTATCTCCGGGATTGGCCAGCTGCCAGCCACATGATGTTTAACTATCTTCGACATAAAACACGCTAAGAGCGCGTCTATGGAAAATGAGGAGCAAGAAATCGTGCTTTCCTGGCGTCCACTTGTGCTGTCGCGGCTTTTTCAATGAAGTACTTGCTTATCGAAGCAATAACCATCCTAGTTTTCTGTGTGCCTCATATATTGAAGTCCGTGGTGAGTAGCCTGCTAAAGAAAATGCTGAATTAGATTAGTAATTATATTATGGACTAACCAAATACTCTTTTTATGGTACACCTTTACCATAAAGATATAAACGCAGACTGGTTTTTCGTGGTCGTAGTTTTCTACCTGCGTTCCGTATTAATAGGTGAAAACAGAGATTGTCTGAAATCGAATGATGTTATATGGGCCGGGGAATTTTTATAAACCATTTAAAATGGAAACGGCTCGATCGGGCGGCACAAAAGGATTGGGTGTTCAGCTTTACCGAGACAATACATTTATTTCCACTTATCGTCCATTATAGTTGGTAGCTTTTGTTCAGGTGGACGCGGCACGGCTGTTCTTTGTGCGGAGCGAGAGAAATTTGCAATATGCAGATCACCCAGATAGCCGCGAGGTATTCTTGACGTTGTTTTAGAATGTAGTAGTTCGGCCTAGTAGCTTTTGTTACCACCCCTTCCTGCCCATCCGACATCCGACACTACTCACTGCCACAGCTTTTCTACCGAGCTTACGAATAAGTCTGATTTTCATTGGATTACTCGACGTGCTTTCATATATCTAATAAGTTAATGCAAGCTCGGCATACATGCACCTGCATCTCGTTAACCCCAAGAGGACGCGACCGAACATTTTCGTAATATTAGACCGACCAGTTGAAAGTGAAGTTTGTGAAGTCATTAGAACAGAACTTCGTTCAAGTTTCTCCTCTTATCTTACTCAAACTTTAGCGATTTTCTTACGAGGCTATCGCGGGTTAACATCCCGTTAAGAATGACTATGTTTGAAAAATAATAAGGAAGACGCGAGCAAAAGGGCTTCAGTGAAATGCACCGTAATATAAATCCTATCGTACATGTCAGTTGTGAAAACCAATTAATTGTGTGCAGTGGTGCTGAGCGGTGCGAATTGCATAGCTGACAGGTGATTTTCTCTCTGGTTCCCTGTGTTATGAGAGTTTTTATTCTTATCCCAGGTTTTAAATCAAGGTGAATAGGAATAGTGCGAGATGTGAGAAGACGCGAGCCACTAGGTTCTGATAGATAAGGGAAAGTTTATTGCCAATAAAACTGGCGTATGTACCTGTGAGAGAAATGAAGTAAAATAGAGTGGATCGAGCTTCATTCTTCCCCGATATTTCGATACCGAATGGGGCAGTTTTATTATCCCTTCTATCTCCGATGCTCCCGGAATATTTTCGTGTGACATAACTTTAGCGGTGCAATCTCTACCCGGACGGTGCAGGATGAGAAGTCCATGACAATTTCCCGAAATTACGGTATTCCTCTGTCCGTTCTAATCTGCTTAAGTACACCACGCAAAAGCGTACGTGTGTGCTTTTCTGTCAGGGAGGGCGCGCTTAATTTTCGCATTTTTCTTTAATGACATATCCTACTTTTGAAAGCGACTCTTCGCCTTTTCGGCCCCTCATTGTTGTCCCGCATACGCCGAATAATATACTCCCTATTTATGCGATGATATTTCACTTTCTCCAATCTGCGGCTATTCGATATCGGACTAATGTGAAACGCTCGCATAAAGTGACACGGTGACGTTTATCCTCTCGGTATATCGACACTTCGGCTGCCATTTCTATGCGGTGGTATTATAGGGAGCAATTTATGCTTGGAGCATCGGTCACGCGATAGACCACCCCTTCGATTGCCCTTTTCTACGCCAGTGTCTTTTCGGCCATATTTTATAGGAGTTAATTGAAAAGTGGGCGAGTATTTAATACGATATTTAACATCGATCTATCTTGTTGGATAATCCTTTATCCCCGAAAGTAATCTACTTATAGTAATGAGTAGAAAGTATAAGTAGAGGTACAAGTAGAGGTGTATAATTAAAGTAAGTTCGGTATAAGAGGCCGAAAAAACGTGGATTCTCTGCCGAGACTAATCCGAGAGAATGGCCTGTGCCTTTTCATTTTCCACGCGCCTTTAATTCCGAGTGGAAAAAGAGTGTTTGGCCGGATTTGTCGCGGCCTTTTTACCACGCGGCTGCTTTAATGCGGCCAAATGTTCAAGTTCCCTGAAAGCGCAGAGAGCGATCAGTTCTTTCCAGTGGAAAATCATAACGCGTCAGCCTTAAATATTTAAGGTAATAGAATTTGCTGGAAATTATTGTAGCGTTTAGAGGTGCGACGTGTGGCTGGACCTTTAACCTATATTGGATAGCATGCGTGCCACATTCTGTCAATGGAAGCAGCCTTGAGGCTCAATTCTTTGGACGCGGATGCGAGCGGCGGAATAGGGACAATCGTTTCCCCGAGACAATGCCAGCCGTAATTATTCTCGCACGACAATGCTGCTGATAGGAGGAACTTCGATATAATAGAAGGAAGAGACGCGTACTAAGGATCCACCGAGTTCTGACAGTACTCGCTCTTCCGTTCCTGCATTATAAAAGCTTTCCGCGGCTCGAAATTCGAATAATTAGTTGTTCGCGTTCTACCATCACTGAGACTGAGTAGATTTCTGCCCTCGTCGCGCCACGCCGCGCTGCGTCTGCAACTGCCTTCTCACAATACACATTACATCTACCTTCGAGCGATTCTATTTAACCAAACAAACTAAACAAACTTGTGAGTTATCTTACATCGTGATATGCGCCTGCTATCTGACAATGAGCGAAACCTACAGCGCGGAATATCACACTTGTTAACTGAAGATTCGTTCCGTAAAACATTTGGAGCATTATTGTGCGGGATGAGAGGTGCGATATGCCAGTCATTGTAACACAATAACCATCCTTAGTGGCATTAGCATAAAGATATTTATTTAATTGGACTGTTCTAATTTGCATGCGGTCAGAAATGGCACATGTTCCTGGCCGCATTTCTCTGGCGAGCAATTAATACAGCCGAGCAATGCGAACTAATAAGCCAAAGGTTTGTTTCATTCAGGGTATCTGAAATTAGGATCGCGGTTAGCATTGTCGAAGGACTCTCATCGGGAAAGCAAGAACTTGTAATTGGATTATTGGGTGAATGTCTTATTGGTGACGTTATTAAACTCTTTCCCAATAGCAGCCACCGTTCGCAAGCTATGTAGGTTAATGGTGCTTGATCATAAAGTTTATTATAATCTTAAGGTCGCAGTTTTTCAATTTCTCCTGGCAACCGTGTGACAAAACTTTTGGGACGTCCTTGTTATTACGAATGGGTTAGATTTTTGACGCCGGTGCATGTGGGTTAATGATACATCGCTCTTTATCGTGTTCTACCGAGATCTTGAAGCTCACCCTTCCTGTAAGCTTCGCGCATATTTCGTCGCTTTTACGATTGCAATAAATTCAAACGTGCGCGCCCGTAGAAAATTTTCCATGCTCCCCTCATCCCTTTTCTCGTTCGCCAACTCTCTCCCTCACTCTCTTTACCTTTGCCAACGGAACGAACTGCGATACTACGGCATTCTCGTAACCTGATTACCGCACAGCCACTCTCATGGCTCTTCGGCAATTTTCACTGCGCGAATTTCCAGCATCCCTCGTTTACGTTATTAATGCTATCGCCGTTCTGCCTTCCGAAACTGTAACCAAGTTCGATACTTGCGCGCATTGCCGCTGGCAATCTAAAGCTATTGACCTGATTGATGCGTCAATAAAGTGACTAACCGAATTTCGGAGAATTCCTCGCGTAGAATGTAATGAATGATAATAGTAAGAGATGTACGTTAAATCCAGGGATACGACATATTTTCATGAATGTTAATAGTTGTACTACTGCGACTCTTCATGGTGCTAGTGCTTTTACGACCAGAGTTCCTCGCACATGCGCTTCTTTCCAGATCCATCATGTTTTTTCTCATCTCTGAAGTATATGTAGAATTCCCTGCAGCCTCGACTGCCAGTTATCCGGTGGGTAAATCTTGAAAAATGTCAGTGTGGTCACCCAACTAGAACGAGCACGATGAGCTTTTATTTGACCGAAATTCGCTGAGCTTTTCGTATGCTTTCCCATTTAATCACAGTGTACATTCGATCCATCGTAGACGAATAATCAGAGAGAGGGAATCGCTATCGGCAAGAGTTTCTTATAGTGTAAGTCGATTTGTTCACGTTGTAAATGGCTTTTTGTTTGCGACACTTGGTTCGCGCGGCGAAAGAAATGTTATCGAGCACCGAGAAAGCCAAGTTCTAGCAGTAGTTGAGGGGAAAGTGCTCACCCATGGAAAAAGGGAGCCGATTCAAGCGCTCCTCGAGGAGTCACATCTCGAGTGGTCGGCAGACGCTTCTCCACATTGTTTCTCGAGCATGAATACAACTGTTTCGTTTATGAAACCCGCCCACCCGCCTGAAATAGCATCGCTACCAGGCCATTCAGTCGGAGAAATTGAGCAGGGTTTTTTGCTGCTTGGATTATAAAGTCCCTTTGTTTACGAGGAGCAGCTTTTATTAGCAATCTGCTCCGGACGAGTCGTTTGCGTACCTTTGGTCTTTCCGCTAAGCACTTTCGTATTCTGTCAATTATAAATATAAGCGCCAAATAGACGAAAAGGTTATTTTTCACGAAAGAGTGCCGCCGCCGTCAGCGTTCTGGCATTACAGAATTAACCCTGCACACCTTAACAAATTGAAATTCACACTTTACTTTCTTAGTAACTATCGAATTATTTGATGAAAATATCCGGGAAAGAAGCACGCGTGTTTGAGACTTTGTTTGATAATATTTAAGCCGTGGTCGCCGATGGAAATTAGCTGAACGCGTCAGATCGATTTTCGCAACGGAGTGAAGTTACACTGGAGGAAGTTTCGAGGCCGGTAATAGGAAAACGGCTCGATAACTCAGTCATTTTTAATGGCATCGTATTCGACGATCGTTCGTCCTTGTTTCATGACCGTGTGTCCCACGTCTCTCTGTCACCTTGTCCCCTAGTCAACGGCCCGACCGATTTCACCCCTATCACTCCACTTTCCTCCATTCTTCCTGTGGAAAGCAACGGCTCTTCGTGCATATTGCCCTGTCCAACGTCATTTCTACATTCACTTGGACACCTGAACATTTCCCACGTGCTTACATGTTCTTACATAAAGTCTGTTTTCGAACGTACTCGAACTTATCCTAGAAATGTTCGATTCAATATCTACCGCAAGATATATTTCCTTCTTCGTATCATTGAGATGGAATGAATTACAATCAACATAATTATTTGAACTCCATTAGTTCTGTTAATTGGCAATTGAGATTGTTTACCAAAGAAAATGTAGGCAATTTGAACTCTGAGACTTGCTATTTCTAGCTGGAAATGGTCATAAAGTGCGACGTGTGGAGAGAAAGGGTGAAAAGGTTGGGGGTGTTTCTCACGGCAGGATTTACCGGTGCTCTTGCCGAGAAACACCTGTCAGGGACAGGAAGAGCACAGGGCTAAATCTATTAGGAACTAGATAAAGTTTGCACGAAGCGACAACGATTGGTTCGTCCTCGGGCGATTGCGGAAACCGCGTAATCCTCACCAACTTCAAAGTTCATCAGAGTAATTGTCGGGGTAATGAGTCAGCCTAACTACTTCGAGTTGATGTTATCAGAGAAATAATGAGCCTGAGCGATAGTAGCTCGAAGGGAAATTAAACTCTGGTGCAATCTATGCGATAGCTGATTATTATCTACAAAAGTTATCATCTTTATCATTAGAAGGATCGAATTTAAGAAGGGTGGGTTTTCTATGTGTTGACACTAATGAGGAGATTGTAAGGGGAATGTTTAACAGAGTTGATATTTGGATGAAAATCGAAGCAGTCTAGTGCGAGGCCATGTCGAGGGCGGGTCCTTGGCGTTTAGGGAGAACCAACACCTTCCACCTCTGATATGTGTGTAGGTGAGAAGATTCACAGTTCACGTGTCTCTGTGTAATCCAATTGTACAGGGTGATCCAAGGGTACATTGCCGTAAAATGTGCTCTCCCTTCATAGAAACAGAGTTTGCATTCATTTAATATTTATTTACCCTTTCCTAGTACAAAGTGGAATCGGATACCGCCCTATACCCCATCAAAAATCGATCAGCATTGTGTATCGGGGCAAGCCAAGAGTATCTTGGTAGAATCTTGGCACGCCCTGTAAGCGCTTGGATCTAACGTGGACGTAAATAAGATAGAAAAAGTATCTAATTGTAGATAGCCTCGTGCAAAGGTCAGCAGAGGAATAAATTCCCTCGACCCTGCATTACTTTTTCTCTTGGATTTCTCCACAGCAAAGACCACTTGAATGTCATGAAAAAGATTTTCGAATCCTTCCCTCATATTCCTTCTGTACACGTAGAAAGTGCATAACTAACACGTAAGGGGTGAAATCCTTGTGCGAGTAAGTCAGAGGTTTCTATAATCTTCTGTAGGTAGATAGGATGTTCTTGCGCTTGCATCGAAGGAACTTCAGCTTGCAGAACTTGTGAATCGCGTCTTGTTTAGAGGAGAGCACTCGAGAAGAGGGTTTGAACGCGATAAAGATAATTGCTTTGACGTACACTTCGCACTCTGTCAGAGCCGGGCGCGCCTCTCCACATTGTCGCGAGTCGTGAACAACACACTACAGGGCGGCAGCGTTAACTTTAAGAACACTTTAGAGCGTCCACCCCCTGAATTTACCCTTCGCCACTTGGACGTTAACGAGCACGTTGCACTGCACGAAATAACATTCCACTCACTTCCGAGGGAGAACGAGTGTCTCTTACGTGCCGTTTTTCGTGCCACTCGTAGGATCGATCCTGGTGGATCAGCAGATACCTCGTTTTTCACATTCTAATACCTTCCCTTCATTTTTCAACATCCACATAGCTTTGCTAGCCGAGAAACGATCTTGCCACAAGTAGAAAAAAGATATAAGAATAAAACAATGAGTGGAATCGTGGCAGCTTGAAACTAGAAAGTAACTAATAAACGCTAGGATAATTAGGATTTAAATTAGCTGGCTGAAGCATCGTCGGGCAATGATTCGAAATAGGATGAAGGAGGAGTGCTACGGTGGTAGAGGTGCCGTGAAATAGGGAGGCCCTCGTAAAACTGTTCTGGTTCGCTTCTTTAATTGCTGTAATCCTGCTTCCTTGCTGTTACCGGCCCAATTAACTTTCCTTTACGATCTCGCTGAAGCGCTCCTTCACCGGAGTAACCAAGCACACAAGCGAAATTCCCGTTTTGTATTTCTGCGCTAAATGTTACCGTGAAACAGCTAGTAAGGATGAGGGATACGTTTTATCTTATGGCTTATCGATGATCGGCTAATATCAATCGCGATGAAATGTCCTCCCACTAACGATATCTAATCGACGTTGTTTCCTGGCCTCGACGTGCTCTTTCGTTAGTACGGGAAGCAGAAGCTTCTCTTCGAGTAACGATCGAGCAGGAGCACATCGGGGGAGAAGAAAAAGTTTCAGGTGGTTGTTTTGCACGACGATAAAGAGGAGAGCCTATAGCAAGGTGCATTTTCCCTGAACAGGGTGCCCATACACATAAACACTCCGGAATTTCATTGGAGTATGCTGCCTAGGAACATCAGCTGAATTCCACAAGGCATTCTCCGCTTAATTTAATTAAGCTTCGGTCGTTGATTTCAATTTATTTAGATTATAATAATTATCATTCATTAATAAACGTATATTAATATTGTTGCGCCCGTGGCAATTATTCCCATTGGAATATTCTGCAAACTGTCGAAATTGAGGAAATACATACATATGCTTAGGGGTTGCGGGGTCGTAACGGAAGATTGATTCAAGATTTTTTGGTCAATGGTTGCGGCTGGTAACAAGGCGTTTCCCGTGCGAGTACATCTGTTCAATCACGACGGGACATTTATCAGCGTCGTAAATGGTTAACGAGCGGCTGCCAGTACCGTCGACCGAAAACAGTAAAGCGGGAATAACACGTGCTCCGTTAACCCCATTGATATACCGGGTCGTATACTTCTTTTTTTCCCTTTTTTACTACTCCTGGTTACATTGTCCTTCGATTATATGCCGATCACACACGTGGACGTTTCATTATTCGGGACGCCTGCGCCGCGGCTATACTGTTGCCAATCCGATTGAAATGTCAAGCTATTCGGGGAAGGGAATATAAGGGAAATTGAATGGGAATCATGGCTCTTTAAGGACGCCTTTCAATGGTAATTAGGCTTGGATTAATCCAACTGTCTCTGGTATGTGTGCGTCTGCGTTGACATGATGTGACCCAGTTGTTGGGCCGAAACCGTACAAACCGCAAGGTTGATGCGGTCGGCCTCGCAAAGGGTAGGGCGTGTAAAGGGCACGCTGGGACACGTCAAACTCCTGCTAAAGTTCTTGCGCTTAGGGAAGCAACTCTCAATATACTATTTACCTTTCAACGAATTCCACGTTCCAGCGAAACAAGTCCCCGGGCTTTATTACGTCGGGTCAAATAGGATCGCCTTAAATAAATTTATCGTCTAAAGTTCCACCGAAGAATCCTAGCAATGGTGTTCCAACGGCGCTGTCAGTATCGCAAGCAGTGTTATGTTGAATCCTGATTTTTTAAAGGGAAACAGAACAGATGCATCTTTTCTAATATAAATTATATTAGCAGGCTTTTTTAATAATTATAAATTGCACAGCGCTAAAGATTCGCTTTTAATCGGAGCATTTATTGAGTATTGGTTTGTAAATAGGCCCTTATGGCTGAAAGTCTGTTTATGCAGGGCGGCGCCGTAACAGGACGGAGCATTCAACGTGCATATCGAACGGTTTTCGCATCGGTGCATTACAGACACTGCTTACCAACAATGAGCGAGCACCAATTGACTGGCAATATTGGCTCCACGGCCGAATTGCGGCCCTCTTTGCTTCAAATTCCTTGGCACGTAACTGCAAGCTGGCAGGGAATAATTGGCTAATCAGCCCTCTTTGGCTCTGTTGGCGGAACAATTAAATCGTTAGGACTATTCACGCCCATACGCCTGCTGCTCTTTACGAAGAATACGTGTTACAAGGCTCAATTGCTAATTGAATATAATAATGAGAGTTCTACTAAGTATTTCACTCCTCCCTCATTTGTCGCCTTCATTTTTAATCATAAATTATTTTCATACTTCCGATTTGTACTTGTGAAAAAAGCGCTGTGTTTTTGGAATGGATATTTGGGCCACCCTGTACAGCCGGGTTTCGAAATCGATCGACTGGAGAGAGCGAAAATAGTGAACTTACAATCCTCACAAACGCCCCGCTGCGTTTTATTCATTCGCGAAAGTAATTACTCGGATTATTTAAGCGCCAGATAAATATTCTGGTATTCCGGTAATCCAGTGATTGCTCGCCACTGCAGCCGTGCGTTCCCCTTTATTTATTCCATTTCGAGTAGCACTTTAACGTGGCGAATTTAAACGCCAGCCAGAGTAAACCTGCCACGACTCATCGTACGAGCTTTCTAAATTCAGATTTTCAAAGGATATCTCCTGTTAAGCTAAATTAAAAGGTAGTCTGTTAACTATTAAACTGCAAACTTGTACTGGCAGTATAGGAATTAGTTAGGTGTTTTACTCTGTTGGAGATTCCAACTCGGTTTATCTCATGGTGTCAATGTAATGCTTATTCATGGTTGCAACTGGACAGGTTTGTTCAGGAAATGGGCCAGCGGAAATTCGAAACTTCGATGTAATTTCCTCTGGCGAGGAGCTGCCACTGTTTGCCGGATACTCTGACAACAGAAACCAAGCCTTACCACTGGTTATAAGTATAATGTCAGAGTTGCAGTTCCACTGAGAGTATTACTAGAAAATACTCCAACAGCGGAGAATGCAGAAATTTTACTGCCACCGGCGTGTAAAAAGTCTGAGGTTTCATCTGAAATTCAACATATTGAAGCAGTAATGAGCCGAGGCTGCAAAGCGAGCCACGACAATCGTTACTCGCTGAAAGCTCGGTCTCAGAAGAAAAGCTTTTAGGCACGCTAAACATCTTTGATTGCGGTCGCATCCTGCATACTTTTTTATAAGTGCCGCATCCTTTTTATCCCACGATATCATCTACACGTCTATCCAGAAATGTTACACGAAACTTTTCTACTGCGGAATCTCTGTTATTCGTTAACACGAATTCTCGCAATTATTTTTAACAAATCCGGACGCTTTAATCTGTGTTACTCATACACTATTTCCTCTGAAATGGGAGAGTCTGCCATTTGAGTTGCGTAAATCTTACAAAAAGCATGTAACTCATTGACAATAGAGGACGAAGTAACTTTATGGTAATACCATTTAACAAAGGTCGTGTCGGATGAGTTCAAAGTGTAGTTTAATAAGAACGGTGAGGTGAGATAGTACTGGGAGAGGAAATTCGGTGTCTTCAGGACCTAGTTTCATCGTTTCTCGGGAAGCCCTCTCGTCTTTATTCTCCTGACAGTTCTTAACGTGCTTTTCACACTCTCGCGTATTTTCCACAGGTCTCTTCCTATCCTTTCTCCTGCTACTCTTTATCCTTTTCTTCCCCACTTTTTTTTCCTTCACCGGCAAGGCTGCATTTGCCGAAGTCTTTTTGCCGGGAAATCCGAGATTCTGGCCAGTAAATGCGTCGAGTCAGCTGGCCGTGCAACGAAAGCTAGTGAGATTTATGCCATAAGTTGTTCTTCCCTTTTTATTTCTTGCTCTCTCTCTCCCTCTCTCTTTTTTACAAAAAGATTTACTATGCTGCTACTGATGAATAAAGTGAGCGAGGAAAAAAGAAGTAAGGTGGGCGTATGTAGATCAGGTCAAATAAATACATCGTACATCGTAATACTCGAGATTACTTTGGATTGCGAGAATATCTAGAGCGCAATCATGTAAGGTGTAACGTTCACGTGTGATTAATTTTGAGGAGCGATTTGTACATAATGTAGTCGGAGTACATGAGTATAAATAAGCGAGGGTTAACGAGAATCGCCTGTGCGGGCTTGTAGTTCGTCTTTGTCGGCGTTTCCGACTCCTTGAAAATTCCCTCGGGCGTAATAACCTCCGGAGGGAAGCACACATGCATTGAGAGAGATATGGATGGACGTGAACTGGGAGGTGGATGTGAGTGGTTCGGGTTTGAAAGTGATATGCCGTGTCTAGGCGAGAGAGAAGCCTCGCGGATAGAGTGGGGTATATGTGTGTGTGTGTGTGTATCGAGATAGTGTGCGGTTCATGTATCGCCGAAAGGGCTCCCAGTTTTTCGTCTGGCTATTCTGTCCTCTCGGGAAATGGCGCACACACTCCGCTTTGTCCCACTTTAAAACGCACTTGTAGCTTTTCTTCATTCTCCCTTTGTACCCGATTTTATGTAAAGTTTTGTGTAAGATGGAGCAATGAATTAAACGCGTTGACGTGTGCTATTATACAAAGGACGAGAAGGGAATAAAATTCGCCGGCTGTTGTCTCGCTACCGCATGGAAAACTTTCGTCCAAGCTGTAAACGCCAAGTTAAAGTTGGTAATGTTCAACCAAAGTTATAGTTAGTCGTAAATTTGAAGTTAAACGTGATGTACATTGAAAGTAAAGTAAAATATATACAAACTTACAAGTTTTCATTAAGTCTTTCGCGTATTCTTTTACCGGGCATAATATAATAGTTCGTATTAGAGAATGTTTTGTTTTGCATGCAAGAACGATAAAGGGTAGAAGACTATCTAGTTGGTTGTCGAGTGGAAAATGGTTGGAGACACTAGTGCTTAGAGAGTTGTTATATAAGGATTGTCTTACGTATCTTCAGGAGTAGGGAAAATTAGACTGGCATTAGGGTCGATGAGTCCAAGGTGCCGTGCACCCTGAATTCTATCCGAAAGACCCTTGAACTTTACTGCATCGCGTGGTATGTTAATCAAGACTCGAATGCCGCGGCAATATTTCAAAATTGGTTTCTAACGGTACGCCTGTGTCTCCAATTATTTTTTCTTCTTCCCTTTCTCTACATCACTTAGCAGTGAACAGTGTCCCATAGTCTTTAATTTGGAGCCATTAACTTTAAGAGCGGCTGGTTCATTATTCATCGGAGTAATTCAATTTCATTATTATCAGAAGAAATAATTAACTCGAAAGATTTCAGCTTGACTGTGACAGGTGAAATTAAATTCCAAGTTTATAATAATTACAGACGGAATTCAGAATTCTATTTCAGCGAGATTCAGAATTTCTGCTAGGTATAATTAAATATCATCCTCTCGTCCTGTAGAAGGACGAAAAATCTATATGGAGATAGAAATTGGACTCGCTACTCTATCAGTGTATATTTTCAGTCTTTCGAGAATTAGTCGATGGGTACTCGAGAGGATTAAATGTTCCAGGCTATGTGGCAGCATTTTCCTCATTTCAACAGCAATGCTGACAATGCCCCGGAATTGTTTTTGCAGCCAGTGGCATTTGCGGTTAATGGCAGGGAAGTTAGAGAAAAGGAAGCAGTCGCAAAAGCACGTACTAGTTGAACAAAATGGGGCGGACTAAACTGTGCAGGTTTAATCAGACGGAGAAATCGCAGGAGGACGATTTCCTTGCGGATCTAGTTTAATGATCTCGAGTTCCACATTTCTTGTTGTAATTCCTGGCAGTCCTCTAGTGTACGAATACCCTTCAGCACGAATAACCTTCGTGGAAATACTTATTTTTCAGTAAATGATTCATTGCAGTCGTATACACTTAAATTTATATCGCATAAATTTCTGGTCATAACGCGTTTGCCATTTGCGGAAGGGGAATTTGCTTGGAGAACTGACTAACGACTAAAGCCGTATATCAAAAAGCGGAAATTTTGAGTCGGCTGATCATAAACTCTCATTTGCGCTTCCTCACTTTCTAATTTAGACTAATGATGGCATTATTATTTGGCTTGGTTTAATTAAAAAACGACCAAGAATATTGCGAGTTGTTGTTGAACGAATAGATTTTCGGCTTTCATCGATTCTCCTCGGTTTGTTAGATTGCTGTGCTCGCTTGCGCAGACTATTGCCGTGGTGGCGGCAGTTTCTGAAAGTGGGAAAACTCCCGCGAGAAAAAAGCTCATTCACCCAGTCGAGATTTGGCAAGCAGCAGCTATTTCCGCGATTTATCTGACAGTCTATGTCTCTCTATCGGTTGCTTACTACATGCCAGAACGACATTCTACACTGAAGTGTAGCCAGATTCCAAAAATGTGTCACAACACGGGAAATTTAATCCTTTGATTTAAATTTGTTTTGCAAAATACATCTTTGTCGTATTTACTTATAAACCGCTGCGATACAACTTCTCTATTATACCTCTTTAATATAGCAGTTTAGCAATTCATGAAATTACTACTAAAACTACCATGAAAAATTATACTTTATAAACTAGTAAAGTTAATAAAGAAAGAAAGAAGTAAAAGCAGTGTGGTGCAAAGGGTACATCTGTTAGATTGTTGGAATAAGGATAAATCGCCTTTAATTATGAGCGTACGTATGGAAATGGGAGGTATCGTGTGGAGATAATGGTGCTCGACATACGATTCACTTAAGAGAGACCGCAGCATTAATTCATACGGGGCTACTCATCTTCCGTGCAAACCAGGGATTCCGCAGCAGTGGCTATTGCATTATCCCCGCACTGATTGATGTCACTGCCAATATATTCAATTGCTTCTCGCCCGTTCCCCTGGGTGTAATGAGGTCCGTCCTGTGGCGAATGATTATATCTATCCAGGTGCATATCCCTATATATCCCTAGAACTCCGCCAGCTCGCTATTAATCCCGTCGACCGTGAAATGGCAACCACCCAATAGACACTTTAATTCCAAGCTTTATAGATAAGTCTACTGTCCGCATTCAATCTTCCTTTGGCGTAATTCCACTTTACAATACACTTTGCAAAAGTTATATTATGTGAATTCCCATGAACTTCCAATGTTAAAGCTTGTAAAGGAATTCAGTGTATGAGAAATATTTATTATCGAAATCATTCGACCTTCGGTGGTCGAATAAATCTGAATATTTGAAAAAGCGAAGGTCTAAGTAAAAGATGAGAAAGTTTTAAGACACCGGAAGTTGGGTCGTTTTCGAATTTACGAGGCGCACTATCGCTGCTCTATGTTTCTACACGTAATCTGGGAAGTTGTACAGGGAGAGTTCGGTGATGGAGAGCGCCCATTATGCTCATAAAACAGGAGTGCAGGCTGGTAGTACACGTACGCGGCGACTGCTTATAGTCCCATGGAGGTGGAACTTCAAATAAATCAATACGCCGTATATATATCCTATATAATGCGTTCGTGTGCATGCACAGGACGGTGCACGAGAATGCTGCACGTCGATAGCCACCTGCCATGCCGGACAACAATAACATTTCAATTGCAAAAGACCTCCATCGCCCTGCAAACACCCTACTCTCGCCAACCAGGACAGACTTTCTCTGCCATTTCCGACCTTTTTTTCACTCTCTCGCTTTCAATATCCGATATACGGCCACTCTTTACGGAAATACAGACCTTCGCAAAGAATATACATTTTTCATCGACCTGTATGTAGAAAAATGCTAATAACTCCATTGAAAACGTTGCTCGAGTGGCAGTGACATTTAAACACAATCTACGAGTATTCGGGCGAAATAATTTAAGTTAGCGAATAGCAAGGTATGACTATTGTTCAATGTTTAATAATTAAGGATTAGCGAGGCGCTGGTATGAATACCGGTTTTGCAACTTCAGATCCAAGGCTGAATTCATTCCAAGGCGTTGAACACTTTGACAATAGGGCGAACCTATGCTCGCCGGGAATTAATTACGCGGACATACAGTTTATTCAGGTAAATTCCAGCTGAGCAATTGAATTCCAGCGGGCAATTGTTCCTGTAACCGGCGAAGCATATGCGATATCCCCGGATTCAGGGATTTCCAGTGTCAGGGCCTGATTATGAAAATGATTTACCGGCTGACTCACATTGGCCCAAATCCCTCTACGTCCCAGTCGCTGATGAATATGGATAGGCGGGACAATCTACCTGAATTATAAGAAGGCTTCAGTTTCATCTCTTATTTCCTCCTCGTTCCAAACTTTCGAGCGTGTACGAAGGAACAGTCAAGCTCTCCCGTAAAACTTAAACTTCCTCGCCAGATTTAATTAGGCTCGGTGAACAAGAGGAATTGGATTGTTCGGCGCCTCTTGCTCCCGCAGCTATTTACATTTCGTTCAACGCTCTTCCTTTCAACTTTCTCGTCGAATTATACTATGATCAGAGAATCTTGAAAGAGAGGAGACGGTTTAGCCTTAGCAATAATGGTAATTGAGAGGCGTATTGCTGTAACTAATGAAAGCAAAAACATCGAGGTATCAAAGGATCATTCGCTCGATGTTGCTTCGTCAGTTTTTCCCTTTTCTAGAGGGAATATTATCGAGAATTGTCGAAAGGAGTTACATTGGAAGGAATCGAGGGGATGATATTCGGTGGGTAAGAAGCGGGAGCGTGGCTTGAACGAAGAAGCGTAAGAATGAACAGTGAAGCGGCGTAGAGGGAAGGAGAAGGTGGCGGGAGGCGAAAGAAGAAAGCAGTAGAGAGGGTGAGAGGATGCTGAGCTCTATCGATTTCGTCTCTCCCCTCGTCTCTCATCTCTCCTGGTCTCCTCCTCTCCCCCTCCCTTTCCCACACTCTATCTCTCTCGGGTTTCAGCTCATGACGTCACGAAAATATCCGAGGAGCGTCAGAATGGGGGGCTGCTACGTTTGTCCTTCGATCACTGACGACACTCACACCAACCCCTCGAGCCATTCATTCAGCTCTCCTCCCTCTCACGCTGCGCTGCCATTTTACTTATGCAGATTAATCGGCCGTATCATGACTCCTTCCTTATATCAGATGCCGAACTTATCTTACATTCGCACCAAGAATTTCGTATAATTAAAAAAAGATTTCATTTCCCTCGTCCAGGATTAATAAGAAACCCTTGGGCTTGCGTCACTCTCTTGTTTGCATCAGCAACATTCTTTCCCTCTTTCCTTTCTTTCACCAACACCTGGTATACGAGACTCTGATTTCTCGCCATGAAAAATACAAAGTTTGGAGGAACGAGGTCGAGCCTTATGTAGACCTGTAGTGCGCTTGTATAGAGTTCCCTCTCGGCTCGTGTCGTCCGTGAAAGGAGCAGTGCACATCTTCTTTCCTGTCTTGGGCTGGTCGATGAAAGCGTATAGTCTCACCAAACTGTTAGGAAACCGCTAGGAAACTAGAGGGAATAGCCGCAAAATATAAAAGGGCCTTGTAAAATAGAAGAATAGTTCACAGCCACGCAATAGAGTAATAATAAAATATTAGAATAATAATTTTATATCATTTTTCACTCGTGTATCTTTAATTTATAGAGATATCATTGTTGTGGGGGTGTTCGCATTTCTCTTATACTCAATTTGTACTTTGTTTCCGTTCTCGGTTTCTAGATGCTGTAAACCTGTCTTCAAAATATCTCGTACAATGCACTCTCCGGTTCAAAGTTATTATGACGGTGCGGTAGCAGATGCTCCGGCATTCTCGGAACACCTTCTAAACTTGTGTTTACCATTCCTGCAATGGTGTTAAGTAGAGAGTGCGTGGTCGCGGAATCGACTATAAATAGAGCGCGGCAGTTCTAAATTCCGTCAGTTTCAAATAAACCATGCTGAATTGGAATAGGGGATGCCATTTATATCCAACGTCCAGTCTCTAAATGTGTACACGAATTTATTCACGTAGTGCGTCACGTGGGAATATTTGCCGGCACAAAGAGCCTCGACAAACAAATAGTTTCGAGGTCTACGAGGGTGTACGGGAATGTTTGCCAGAAATCGTAGAACTTCTTTAGAAGCTTCTTGTTTAAAACCGTGGAAAAAGATAGCCAATAGAAATGTCAAACATGTCTTCCTCGAAGTTGGAAGTAGGTGGCTAGGAGAATGTCGGTAGGAAATATCGCGAAGATTTGGAGGGGCAATTTGTGTGTCATCGAAGAAATTCCTGGTATAAATCGGCAGTGTAGGTGCAAGCGAGGGAAAGGCTGAGTGCACTGGCGAGGAGTGGTAGCGGCGCGGCGGCAAAGGGAAGTGGTACAAGCGATTCTTGTTTGGCCGATAGATTCTCCGGGGATCCCTTTATCTCGGCTCCAGATTGCCAGGGACTGGCCTGGAAGCCAGTGTTTTCACTTCAGGGCGAACACACAGCAGAAGTCGAGCGGAAAACTCCTTTGGCGAATGTGTACTGGCTAAGGATTACCCACACTTTCGATAGGGCGCCACACATTCGATAAATAGTCTTCTTCTTCTTCGAAAGAGAGAGAGAGAGAGTCTCTCGCCAACCCGCTCGTCTGCTCCGATTGACTTAAAATGCCATTACGCCAAATTGAAGTTCCTCATGCCGCTTCTCGAGCTCTTTCTACTCTTACAGCTGCCAGAATTCCCTGTCGATTGCACCACTGTCTTATTCTACTGAATTCCGAAGTCTGGCAATTATCACTTCCATTGACTTCGATTCACCAAACAATATGAAGCTTTGAAAGTTCGATGGAAAGAAAAATGAGGTTTTCATAAAGTCATAAACTTATGACACAGATATTTTTAAAGAAATTTATATGCATAGGTTGCCCTGTCATTTTCCTTCAAAGGTACTTTAATTTAGCAAAATCTGGAGAGCCGTGTCCCTTAGAGATCTGTTGGCTGTGATCTGTGACGCGAATGAATCCGAAGTTCGCTTGGAAAGCGGCTAGAAGGATTGCAGCACTTCTCCATCCGGCGCTCGCGCTAATAATTCCCCTGTAAGATCAAAGTACTTCAATCTCTTGAGTGTTTACGGCTGACCGAAATAGAAGAGCTGTAATTTATATGATCCGCCGGTTGCTCCGGTATCGACTTCATAACACTGCCGACAGTGCTAACACCCCGCTTGCAAACGCTTGTGTTTTAATACCTCTTTGCTTTGCGCCGTCGAAAATCATTAAATTGCCGATTGTCAATAAACGACAAGTACATACAAGATGGTGCAAGAAACAATAATCGTCAAATAAGCATTGGCAAAGGAAGGAATGGTTGTGTTAAAAAATTGGTGCTTCCGTGGGTAAAAGGCTGACAGTGCGGTAATAGATTGAAGATGGATCGACTGTGGCTGGCACATTTGCCGGGACAAGTAAATAGGGTTCACACGCGAGGCGGACGTTATCGCGCGCGTTAATCGCGCCTCTAATCACCGCCGATCTCCAAACGGAAAAGCCAGCCGGACTCGCCGGAAATAAGAGGATTTCGAAATCGACATCCAGCCAAACACGATAAACGCCCGCCAGATTGCTCCGCTAACGCACCGTCGCTCGCGCTTGGAATTTGTTCCACAAACTTCTAGGACAAGCATTCAGATACCAGAACTATGTTTGTGCACGTATTGACCGACATCAGAGCTATGTGAAACAAATCATTCCTGTACCACTAACAGAATAATGAAAAACACTGAGAAACTGCAAGGAATTCTAATGGATTACTCGTAAGGCGGTGCGCGCAGTAGTATAAGTCGGGCATATGTCAGACATACACGTATCGATGCATAAGAATAAGTTTTGTAAAACGGCAGCTGTTTCTCCCATACGGAAACGCTTATACTTGTTAGTTACAAATTGTTTAACCTTGATCTTGACTTGTAATTGAATAATGATTATTTAGCATATCTTAATTAGCGTATAAATGACCTAAGAAAGTCGGTACTAAATAATGCGTGGAAACGGACTGGAAGAGGCCGGGGCAAAATGTCAATGGCAGATTAGTCGGTATGATTGCCACGGTCACGCAACGGCTGCTTTCACGCCGCGACGCGTCGCGACGCGCCGTCTACGTGGGTGGACGTATGTGCAGATCGTTAGATCGACGATAACTCGGAATTATGCTGGAATTAATTACGCGATAATTATAGATACAGCGGACTGCGCTTGGCGCTGGCGTTGCGTGGAGAGTACCAGTACAACTATTTGCAACTGGGTCATTCGTTACGGACTGTTTGTATGTTAATGATTTGCCACTTTATCGGAGTGTCTGGGAACTTCCTGACAGCGCCTGCAAAATTCCACATACCTCCTTGGACGGATAACAACTTCCGGAATTATGCACATAAATATAATTCGCGTGTACTACGAAGTGATTGAACCGTTAACATTAGGCCATTTGTTTCGTCGAAATTATAAACTTACAAAAGATAATAGCACTATGCTGGAACTGACACGCTTGAACTATCTCACACCGCCCAACTTCAGAAGTTTATATTTATTAGAAAAGTTCGTCCCAAGAAATTTCTTGCGTATGATTTATGTTGGGAAACGGGACTCACCCGCTAATGAGTCTCTCCCAGCAATCTAGCATATGTATGATGAACGGAAGAGATATTTTTATGCTGCAGGAGGCCCCTCTACTCACTTATCGAGGTCATCTTAAGTTTTTTTTATATTTATCTTGACATATTTTTAATCCGGGTACTATAATGACGAGCGTGCCAGGTGCACGCGATGACATTAGATTCAATGGCAAGGTTAATTAAAGTAATTATTGAGTATGTCTCGTCTCAAAGCATTTATGTACATATAATAAATCGAATATATTTCTGTGTAGAGACAATCATTTATCCTAAATTGTAGTATCCATTCAAAAGTTCAAGTTTTGTATCCTGGTTAAGTGCCATCATCTTCGGATTTATCCAGTTCCTCTTCATTCACAGAGCTTTTAGATTCGACTGCTGATTCCACCGCTTCTGGCTTAACTGCAAACCAATGCACTTTCACAATACACCTTTTGCCTTTATAAATATTAAATTTACTTTATAATCACTATTTCAAATTTATTTTATTAGTGTGCTTTTCAATTAAAGCTTCCGAATTTTATTGCGAAAGGAAGGTAAACAGATGAGTATGTGTGGGTTCCGTCATAATTCCCGATAAAATCGTAGCATATTTCAGTGAGACTGATATTCGCGTGCAACATGCGGCGTCGAAATAACGAATGCTTTTACCCTCATCGATATCCGCGGGTGCTTCGGCATCCGGCTGTTGTTCCAGGCTTTTTCTACTGAAGATTGTGTACGCGCTGAACGGATCCCCGCCCAACGTTCTCACTGTCTCCTTTTTATATGCATTTTTGTACCTAAGGCAAAACCAGAAACATTTGCCTAGTGTTGATAGTTACAGCGCTCATTAAATATACAGAGTTTCGTGCTTTAACTAGGACAGTTTCAGGAAGTGTCGAATAGCAACAATGTTATATGTAAAAATGACACCCTCTGCTCGACTTTCCGATGATTGCTGGGTGTGTTTTGACAGTTGGCAGGGGTGTCTATCGTCGGGTGATCGATGGATTCGACCTCGCCCATGACACGCTCCATTTGTTTCGCCCCTCACATTCGATATGAGTGAGGAACCTTCTTTCGCACTAGCTTCATCCACACACACACATGCGCCTGGTTACAAATGATCCCCGTGGTACGAATTAAAATCTCGATGACGCGCGTGATTTCGAGATCGCTCTGACCCTGAATAATGACGGCGGGGATAACCTGATAAAATTCAGACTAAATGTCTACTCGCATAAAATGCTAATACGAATTTCCCATAGTACATAAAAGTACTGCATGTAAAATGTTAACATGAGGGGTCATGAAAGATGAATATCTTACTGCTTGAGGCATTGAGTTAAGTTTGAGGAAGTTAATCTGGTTTAAGTTCCTCCAAAGTAATAAGGGTGAAATGTATTTGCTTGACTTATTAAGTTAAAACGTTAGTGTCACTAAACCGGGCTAGTTTCTCTTTCCTTGGCGAGCAGAAAGTTTCCGTTAAGATTTTAATCAGGTTTAAGGGACAATGCTAATAGGCCGATCTGGGCCAAGCGGGTCCTTGTATCAGCAACAGGAACAGGATAATAAGTCGTGAACTCTAGCCGAATGACTATGTAGAGGCGAGTGCAATGAATCTCGAGAGTTGGCGAGGCGCCAAATACTCTGTCGAACTTTTGGGTGGAAGGAACGTGTAGCCGGCATATCTCGCAGGAGAGGGTGGTGCTAGGAGCGAAAAAAGGTGGATAGGACGCTTGAAAGGGCCACGTTAATTTACATGGTGTTAGGTCAAACGGTCTATTGATTCGGCGAGAACTACCCTTTCGGTTCGGGCACTTGGACTCCGATATTAATTCATAGGGAGCTAGGAAACTTTTGCTTCCGAAACGACTACTTTCATAGTCCAAGGAAAACCGCGTGGGAACTACTACTATTAACACTTTTTTAATTCTACTTATTTAAATAAAAAGGATATTATATTTATTTCAAAACCAAGTCACTTAACATTAGGCAACTATAATAAATTGAAATGGTCTTATTTGCCACTATCGTGTGAATGGTCTTTCTACGTACAGGACATTAAAGTCTCGTTTTCCATGTGCCCGAGTGGAAGAATCCATATCGGGTAGGGCGTTAGAATAATGAGAATTCTATGGAACGTCGAATCGAAAGCATTACTTTGCCCACTCACCTAAGTGCCATCCGGTTGATGGCGTACTCCGATTCTTTCGAGAAATTGCACATCCTCCCGTCGAAGCCGATAATGTACGAGATTGATTTCATCGCACTCTCAAACATTCTTCCCACTGCAAGTACCAGCACTGATTTTTTATTGCTTTCTCTTAATATTTCAAACCAAAGCCGATTTGATTCCGCTGGGAAACTGGGTCGACATTCCACATACTTTTCTTTACACGTGTGTGTACAGAATATTATAGTATTTTTTTTTTAATGAAAATTGTATAGAAAACATTAGGTATTCTTTGTATTCTCTTTATGTGAATAGAAATGTATTCCTTCTACGGATTTGTTACATACGATGTAAAATATACACCTGTTTCCCAACTGCCTACTGGAAATACAAGACTCCAGGCTTTCACTTACGCCATAAGCAAGTGGTAATTAGCCGGACTTAATCAAGGATTTTGGCTTCGCGCCAACTTGGTTAATAGTTTCGAACGTATCCCGCATTTAATATCAGTTTGGAGTATTATAATTTGGACCACTGTACCTTCTTCCCCGAGATCGTTGTTCGATATGTCCAGAGTTAAACTTCGAAGTTTTATATCGCCGGAACTTAGCACTTCCGCCAAAGCCGATCCACCCAACTCAGTTATTCCACATCCGCTTATGTTTAGGACTTCCAGGCTCTCGTTCCTTAAGAGCACTGAAAGAAGAGTAAACTTGAAAGTACAAAGTGGTATATCAAGTACCTGCTAAAGTTATAAGCTAGAGTTTTCCAAACCCAATGAACTCAGGATAAAAGTATTCCACTATAAGTTTGAGTTAAGAATGGTATTAAAAATTGTGGAAAGCAAAGAATGCCGCTTCGGATGGAAAGTACTGCGGTTTGTACTTGATAAGTTGAAATATTGATGCATGGCATAGTTACGGGCACAGATATGAGATGCTCCCTCGTCCTCGAGGGGATTCAATCTAAGATTCAAGTGCTTCAGGGTGGGTGTGTTCTTCTTGAGGAATCCGCAAACGAGACCCGCGACTCCGGCCGACTCGATATTATTGTTCACCAAATGCAGAGTCTCCAGGGTCCGATGAATCGAAAGGAATTCGCCGACTGCATAGGCACCGGTATTCGCCAAGTTGCAGAACGAAAAGTCCAATTCCTTGAGCTACCAGCGAGCATAAAGGACAACGAGACTAGAATTCCTTACCCGACGGTATCTGGTTACATCGAGAATGGAAAAATCCCCAAGATCTCTCGGGAAATATATCACGTGGTCCAATTTCACTGATTTCAACAAACAGTATTGGAGCAGAACGTGCGAAAGCAAGGAAGTTATTTTAGCACAATGAATATGAAATGGGGAAAATTGGAGGAGTAGTACATAGCACCTGAAGTGCAAAGCTTGGAATATAAGACTCTGGAAATGGGTTAATTGACCACCTAGATTTTTATGATCTTTTTTATGGAGATTCTCACATTGTCGATGTTCTCCAAACCATGCAAGATAGCAGCAGTCCTGGGCTGGTCAAGATTACTGCGTGTCAGGGCGAATCTTTCGAGGTTCCAGCAGAAAACAAGGCCTTCCGCAAGGTTTACACAGTCAGCCACGGAGAATCTTATTGGAGAGGATCCCATTAGAAGGCCGACACAACGAATCGCGAGGAGAGAGCCTTGTTATAAAGGGGCACTCACTCGAAATCGCGCCACTCGAAACCAGCGTTCATGTAAATCATTGCGAAGTTAAGATGAATCTCGGATAAGTGGGCCAAGTGTGCCAAGACTATGGCGAGGGGGATGTGGTGGACCTCGTCTTCGGCAAAGGGTTCGTCCTCATCCGGCTCTATTCTCTTCGCTGGCCTAACAAAATACCATTAATCATCTAGGATATCACGAAAGAACTTTAGACCGTACTCAACAGACTCTCTTCAATCTAGCGCAACTCACTTTGTTGGTACAAGTGAACGAAGTCTTAACTTGCGAACGTCCCCATTTACAAGGTCCAATAATTTCTCGCATTCTTCTCGTTGCCCTTCGAAGTAAGTCGCATCTAATTTCTCGAGGTATTCCCATAAATGACGCTCGCAATAGAGCCTGCGCCAGGAATTGCCGTGCTCGCTGGGATTATTATGTTCCCATCTGATATTTGCAGTAAAGAAACAAGCATAATTTCTTTATAATTTGTAACTGAAGACATTTTAAGAATCTTACCTATTTCTTGACATTCGTTGCCAGTAGTGTTCATTGCGGATTTTCGTCACCACCAACTCGAATGGAAGATCCGTTGGCAGTGTTTCGAGTAATAAATTTTTATCAGCGCATGTCGGCAACTCTTCCAAGAGCGGATTCTCTTTCCATGTCGAAACAATAACGCGCAGAGCCAAGACCTTTAGATTTGGAATCAAATTTGCATCCCAAGTCTGGTCTTCCGCCCGAATTGTTCGATCCTGCTCCATTTGGAGCTCCTGGGTTTCCACGGAGCATCTTTGCCAATGAAACACGCCAACATTATGAGGATATTCACGAAATTTTGGGCAGGAACTGTGTTATTAAAATTACTATAAAATATTATTGTTTCAATAAAAGCATCATTACTAAAATAGAGCTGTTACGGAACTTCCTTCAGTTTTCAAAGCTTTCTGTTTCCATAAAGCCATCGCGCAAGACATTTTGCACTTTTTCTCCCCGAAGATCTCATCGACTAGCCGATCATAAGTGACCACCAACATTAAATTTAAAGGGCATGAACTATTATAATACAATTGTTGCTACATAGTAAGGTGACGGATAAAATTTAAAACCGTAGGAAAGGAGAATGGAGTTTAAAAAAAACTTACATCAGATTGAGTTACGTGAACATTATGGCATTAAGAACACTCACTAGGAAAATTGTCTCTATCGGTTTCAACGTAGAGACATGTCAGGGGGAAGTGTAGAAACTACGAAGTATAGTATACTTACGGCTATGGCGGAAGGGTAACCTGAGAAGAATAGGAGTAAAAATATCACCTGTAAGCCTCAATGACGTGCCGCGGTATAGTATGGGGGATCGTCATTGTTCGGTCTCGACTTCCTCTCGACTTTAATGCCACTGTAATCCTGGAATATCCCTTTTATCGTTCAATCAGCGAGACGCTACGAGTTTTGGAAGACCTGCTCCATTCTATCAAACTTGCTCGAGTGTTTCTAGAAACGAAGCATTTCCGAGAGATACAAGATAGTCTCTGTTATCCTATTTTCCAAACCTTTCCACTTATCACAAGGTTTTTCAAACTTAAATTCCAAAAACACGTATTAAACCATCAAGGTGCTAATGAGTCTTTGAAACAAAAACAAGCCCTGGCACTCAAAGAACTCCTAATGATTATATTTTACATTCGACGAAAAACCTGAAAGTACATTATGGGTCGGGCACCCTTTGTGTTCGGTATTTTTGTAGCAGACAAAAAGTCTGTTATTGCTGGTTAACAAGGACGTTGCTTTTTCAGGAGTGTCCGGAAGGCGTGGTGCACGAGGACTCGTTCAAGGACATCTACGCGAAGTTCTTCCCGCACGGCAGTGAGTTCCAATTAAATAAGCGAGCGCGTTTGTTGCGTATTTAGTTAATGGCCTGCCTGTCCCTCATGCGAATTCCAGACTCCAGCCTCTACGCCCACTACGTGTTCAAGGCCTTCGACGTTAATTGCAACGGTGCCATCAGCTTCAGGGTAATTTCTTCTCGCTCTTACCCCTCTAGACGCACCCGATTCTCTCGCCAACTTCCCTTCAACTTGCTACTTCGATCCTTCCTCGCTCTTTAATATGCGCAACTCTCCCCTAGACTCCAACTATTTAAAACTATTTAAAATAGAGGAAGAGTTGAGATGCAAGTTGTTCGGGAAACTTGATTGCTTTCGTCTTACGTCCAGTTTCCTTGAGCTTGCTAGTTACATTTTCGGGCCTTTCTTATTCTGTCTTGCAACGATCCATGTTTGTGAAGTATCAAAGATTAGTAATTAGAACGTAGAATTCATTATTTAATTATGAATCCTTTTTGGAACTTTGCTATCCTTTGGAGATAATGTTGCGTTGGAGTTAGATGGTTGAAACTAGCAATCGTAACAAACCAGAATGAAAAGTCAGACCCTCTGTTCTAAATTCCTTGCCCCAGTTTTCTATATCGCGGTACCTTATTGCTTGGCTTATTCTCCACCATGTAATGCTGTGCTTTTGGCAAATTGCGAGAAGTAGGAAAAGAAACTAATTGGAATGTAACAGTCATCCCTTCGTTCCAAACTCATCCAAGCTTTTTACTTGACTGATTTGTAATCCAGGACATTGGAGAAGAACCTTTCGTAGTGCTGATCCTCTGCTCTACTTTCCTTTCTTTGGGGGCACTTTACATGCTAATGGAGCACGGTTTTATAGGATCATTTTAAGTTTCGCTGCTTCCAGGATGCTAGCTTAACTGTTCAGGCTTCGGGCACTGAATTGCCCATGCATTTCTCATTTTACGGCTGATTACTAAGATATTCGATGATGCTGGCTCACTGACATGTTTTGTTAATCGAAGAAGTTTCGGCTGCAGAATTTGTAGGAATGAAGATTCCAATTTGTAGGATCTTCTGGTAACCCTGTCGACACTGTTGCGTGGCAGCATTTACGAGAAGCTGCGATGGACGTTCAAGCTCTACGACATAAATGGGGACGGTTGTATCACCAGGGGCGAACTTGGCGAGGTGGTGACGGCTGTCCACGAACTCATGGGAAGAAGGCACCGGGAAGAGGACGAGAGGAAGGCGAGGGAACAGCTGGACAGAGTTTTTAAGAAGCTCGACCTCAACCAGGATGGTGTCATCACGATCGAGGAGTTCATCGAGAGTTGCTTGAAGGTACTTGGACCGATATGAATTTATCACCACCCTCTGGCGCAGCATCTATTATTTTATTAATCTATCTACTCTCTCTAACGTGGCTCTAGATAAAACGTGAGATCTATAATGTTGGTAGTTCGGCATGAAAGTTAGGAGGATGAAAGTTAAAGATAGTTTGTTTGGTTTTAGGACGACGTGATCACGCGGTCACTGGCGATGTTTGACACCGCGCTTTGATCTCCGGAGAAGGATGAGTCCGTGGCGGCGGTGGATGGTACGCCGCCGACTCCACTCTCGTCGACGACCTTCTCCCAATCCCTTTCACCCTCTCCGCCACCGCCGTCCTATTCTCTATTACCACCGATACCGCCACCCTTGCCTTCCCAGCCGCCGCCCGGATACACCGTTCAGGACCAAGAGCTCTACATGCTCCTGGCCGCCCACTGGTGGAACCAGCCGGAGACTCCGCTCTTTTGTTGAGGGTCAGTCTCATCTTCCCTCCGAGACACAATCACACTTTCTTCCTAAACTTTTCATCGAGTTTCGAGTTCGGCTCAATGATGATCCAAGATGACGAAGGGTTTGCGACCCTGCCACTTTGTCTTTCGCCTTTCTTATAGGCGCACCTCTCTTCATCGAGGGGGTTCACTCGCCTGTGCGACATAGTTCAATGAGTGGGGCTAAAATTCTGAATTTTTGAAAGGGTACTTCACTCGAGGCTTTGTCTCCCATCTTTTTATATCGATTCACTCGTCGTTCTTGATAAAGCATAGTGGAGAACTGGAAAGGGATTGGTTGAAAGTGTGTTTTTGATGTCATTTATATTCAGAATATTATATTTGGTAGTTTAAATTCGATCCTACTTTGAGATCGAAATTAGGAGAACGGTAGGAAGAAAGTTGTAATAACCGAACCAAGGAATTCTTATTAAAACTTCTTAACCATATTCCAGGAGAAAGCGGCGGCCAAGAATCCTGGCTATGAAGTTCTCACGGTACAACTTCACTTTTCTACGAGGAGGAGGAGGAGGAGGAGGAGGAAGAAGGCGGAGAAAAGGAGGTAGGGGTCGCGACGATTCTTGGGAGATCTTTCCCTCCAAGTAAAGTTGCACCCGGCTAACTTTCGTCTTGGCGAGAGGTAGTATATCCGCTTTAGATCGCTCATTAATAGAGCGAAGGAGCAACAGCAAGACGCCACTGCTCTCGATTGCCCGAGGAAATTCGATCAAGGGGAGGCGAGGCGGTGCCATCGTCTCCTCACGAAGATGAAACAATTAGCTCATTAATGGATCGGCAATTACGGTTGACTGGTTATAAATCGATGCGTCAAATGAAATCAGAAAAAATAAAACTCGCCCGATTACACAAAGTGTAACTGGATGCCGAAGAAATCGCAAGGCGCTCGTTGAATAGATTAATGGTTACTATGTACGACCTCAATTTTAGCCTCCTTCTCTGGCGACAAAAGGTATAATGAAGTATTAAAATGAGTATTCGATGAATATTGTTGCACTGGGAGGATTTAGACCGAAGGCGGAGCAAGTTCTTAAATAATCAAACAACTATATCCTAAAATCCTGTCCTTAGTTATTTTTCTCATAAGCAATTAATGTATTGCAAAGTATATCTTTCGGATCAAATATCATTCAATTTGTCCCTCGCAGTATTAATTGTTTTTCGGATATTTTTCATATATAGTAATGTAATAATCATAAGTTCAATAGATATGTTCTCTTGAAATATGATTAAACTTGCTCCCTTTCATTCTAAGACCCCGAATTGAATCATAGGAGAGAAGTGGAGCTCCGGTGGGATGCTGCGTGCCAAAACGTCGTAATAAAGATAATTAATAAGCGCCGAATGATACCACGCGGACGAAGTGTAACTTCTGATATCACAAGCTCGATTAAAAGTGTAAGAAGAATTACAGGAATGTGTCAGGTGGCAGTGGTTAATAGGGAATTCCTTGTTGAAGAGAACTTTTAACTGTACAAAATGCTAGTGAGATTGAAAGGCGAGAGCGATTGATGACACCACTATTTTGCTTAAGAAATTATTCATCCCAGATTGCAGCATACTAATTGAGAATATAGGTCGAGATTAGGGCGACTAATCGACAAGCCGGCGAAGCGATTAGTTAAGAGGATTCGCGATTAGTTGCGAGTAGTTGGTAGGAAATAGGCGAAATCGATGAATTTCGTTGCTAAATCTTCTCTGGCATATCACCCTCGCGATTGTTTGCACGCGTTATTAATTAGATCAATTGTTGGGTACATAGAAGCTAATCGCAAATTAGGAAGAACGAAATTGACTGCGGAGAAACTATATCAAAACGATCGAGGGCCTCGAATTCGACAGCAATTAAACACCAAGCTACTCTAGTGAGCAATTAATTAACAAAGTGAAGAAGAAACTAATTTAGAGATAAATTAAAGGAATAATTGTGTAAGAGGATGGTATCGCCGGCTAATAAGAAAGAAACTTCGCAGATATATAGACGGACGATGTAATTAATCGGCAAAGTCATTCAGATCATTCGAAACTTACAATTCCGTAGAATTTTATTATCGGAATAATTGATAGTAGTGTTTCAGTCCATTAGGGTGTTGCTAATTAGCATGCGGGCTAATGAAACAATTGTATAAACAAATTTAGTTTTTCATCTATCCTAATGAGGTCGGAAAAATATAAAGCGCATTTATTTATTCCATTATTTTTTACATTCTTCGGATTATGGCATTATTTTTTCCCATTCTGGCATTGGAAAAGCGTGTTAAGTTAAAACACTGTTTAGAGGCATTGAACGATCACTCGCAATAATTAAAGCAAAGCTTCTTCCATCGTAAATTGAAGGAGCGAAACTCACTTATCCCGATTTCCTCGTGTCTAGAGAGGAGTAGAAACTGCCTGCCAAAACGATACCAAAAAAAAGTGTAATTCGTATACATATGTAACTAGAGAGCGCCTTAATAGCGATAAACGCGCGGAATAAACGAGAACCCGATAACACTAGGAAATAAACGTCAGATTACTTTTAGGCGTGTTAACTGGTTCTTCTGCGAAAGTTCAGCGAAGTAGGAATAACTATATGACACTTTGCGTGGGCAACAATGCAGACTTATAATTTCGGCGTATTTTAAAGAACATTACATTATGTATTTAATTGTTGAATCCAAGCAGGTTGTGCAAAGATATTATTTTCTTTTTTGAGAGCCTGTTAAAATGTCTTTCTCTACTAAGTTCCCGAAAGCAAATCAAACATTTCAAGTAAAACTAATAATTAATTTCAATATACCTGTTCTAACTTAATCACGCAAAGTGCTAATAGAGGGTTTTCTAATTTGTTGTTGTAAACATAAAAATTTGTCGCACGATTATCTGTACAATCAATGAGCCACTGAAAGAAGAACAATTGGCGCGAGTGTAGCGTCAATAGAATCCTCGAGTCGAGAGAGAAGGAAACGTTTACTAGTGTTAATTATAGTCTAAAGTGATGTTCCGTACGAAAAGAAAACCACGATAAGTAGCCCTGCCAGTAATTAGTGCAGAACTCGAGGAACCTACGATGACTAGCGACGGAGTCTTTTTATCCTCCACTGGCGTAAATTTGTAAATCAAATCTGCGGAAGCGGTATTCATCGGTTTGTTAAGAGGGCAATTAATACGGTACACCCTCTCAGAACTCGTAGAGATTATTATACGACTGTTTCTTCTGCAATAAATAGTAAACTATATGTACGAGGACCACTTGGACCGACAGCCCGACTAATTTGCAAATGTTACTCAACTTAACTGGTAATTTCATCGTGAAACTTTATACTTTTCATTTATTCTTACCATTCCTCTTCTATTGTTCCAAAATACGTCCATAAATATTTAGTTGAGTACTTTCAATTTATTAAACTATTCTTTTCAAGTGGAGAACGCAATTTGCAAGTCAATTTTTATACATGAATGCAATTGCCGGGCAAGTTGAGTCCCATTCGACTTTTAGTCCGAGTGGACCTATGATTAAGGTAAGGTAAGCCGAAATTTCAATGCGGACTCCGTCAATGAAGAACACGTACACTACTACTTGTTGGACAAGCGGTTTTTTGATAAAAAAAGAAATAAATAAGTGAAACTTGTTGATCATGTGAGACTAATAAGTGCACTGGATCTCGCGGTGAGGCGATCTTCCTGAATGTTATCTACCGTGATTAATAAAACTGCATGTTTTCAACATAAACTTGGCGTACGCTTCATTTCATTCTTTTTCATTCGTCTATTCAACAGCTTTTCATTTAATTTGCACTTGTATATACTCTGCTTTTATTGCTGAGTTCATTTCTAATTGAGCTTTGCACTTACTTAACACTTTTTTCCTATGAGACCTCCTTAAATTTGCTTGTAGAATACAGATTAGTGTAATTATTATAATTTTTTTGCTTGCGTCAGGATATTATGCATTAAAATCGGTATTTATCTCAAGAATTGACGATAATATGTATAAAGTTCAATCACTATACATTTATAAAGTGAGTTTACAATTTATTGCAGACAGAAACATTCACTTTCGAAAGCTGTCCTGCTCTTTCGTGAAAATCGAAATCTTCTTGACAAATGGATAGTCCTTAGTTCCTTACTCCGAGTAAAAAAGAATTTCTTGATGAGATAGATCTACATGAGTTGTTTTTTGAATTTCCTGTCAGCTTACCTTGAAATTCACACTTCCTGTTACAAACTTTCACATTACAGATTCTATCTTGATGGTTTATAATAATTGGAATTTCGATTTCTGTATTCCAACTAGCAAAAAATGTCTCACTATAGGTGTTTAATGGGGATCAAGCACACGTGCGTCTCTATAACAACGAGTAGATACAACGGTATTGAGCTATAAGGTATGCTATTACATTCAAATCAATTGAGTATGACAAATGCGATGGAAAATCTAAAAGTATTTAATTAGAAATACTCAAAACGAACTAAATGCAGCAATAATTCAACGATATTACGAAGAGACGAGAAATATCTGTGGAACGATCCATCATGAGATGATATTACACTATGTTATTGCCCTTTAATTAATGAAAAAGCCCAGCGAATGAGGACAAGGATACAGTCAATTGATTAGTTGTAAGCTAGAAAAAAACTGCGCTATCAAATTTCACCAAATCCAAGCTGTAACTTATCCATGTACATTTGGGATTTCCAAGCTTCAATACAATTCACTTTGGAAGTCTCATTTTCTACCTTGTTTCATAGGAAGCTAATGCATAAGCTTTTCAGCTAAAAATTACAATAAAGACAGCTTGGAAAACTGGGATGAACTGGAGTATATTGATGAAAGCACATGTCAGGTGTAGTAATTTGATCGTAATGAAATAGTCACGATTATTAATCCTCCAGATTGAATTATGTTCTAATTGATGAACTGAGGAGTGACGTTTTAGTACAATAGTTACAAACTTGTTACGAGATATCATCAGCTAGTTAATAGGAACTATGAGACGTTGTTAAGCTTAAATGAACTTTTTATCATGAACTCACTATTGATTATTGTTACTGAACTTACCATAGTTAATGTGATCTCGGCCGTCGTCGTGTGGCACGTATAGTTGGTCCCATTTCGAACTGCCAACACTGCATTGAACATCATGAATCTCTAGTAATTAGTGATATTAATTGTAAGTAACGATAGGGCTGACAATTATCAAGTTAAAGCGAGTGAGAAATTGTATAAAGTATTGCTAGTCCATCTACTTTTCTCCTTATCTATTATAAAGATCTGGTTAATTTGACAAAATTTAGATAAGTTCAAGGAGCTTTTGTAATTCACACGTTAGTTATAGTTTCTAGAAATAGTTGTTACAGTCTAATGAAACGGTCAATATTTAAGAAATGACGTTGCGTCACGTCGTTTATACTACTAGGATAATGTGATCCATCATCTAAACCTTTCACTAAAGAATTTAAGGAACGATTAGGTTTAAATTGCAAACTTATAGCAGTATTTCATCTTCAGAATTCCATGCATACCTCAAAGTTCAACTAGTTTCTCTGGTGTTAGAATATATATTTTCTGATAAGGAGAACTTAAGATGTTAACACTTAGATTATTACTAACACCTATACTTTCTACTCTATAATAGGCAAACCCTCAAAACATAATATTGGAACTGTTAAATTAAGTTTTGGGGCTAAAAGATCGTGCTCAGAAATTCGCGTATCCGCGTATGTATGAGCACATGCAGGATCCTTCGTTTCTATCTCACGAGAGTTTGGATCACTGCGAATTGTTATACGAATATGATGAACAATCCGCTGTAACGAAATATCCTTATATTATTAGGAATTTTTCCATATTTGGAATGCAGTATTAATAAACGTTCAACATTCTACAAACGTTCAACAGGTCTCCATTGATTCTGTCCTTATGTGTATATTTTTTACTGTAACATATCTTTTCGAAAATAGAAAACGGGAAACGTAAAGATGAATAACTTTTATTACTTTTTTCCATGTAACTAACTATATACAACACCAAGTACCGAAAAATAGGTATGCCATTAGTTATTTGACATTGTCATAACAACTCTAGATATATAACACTTAGATACACTATGTTTAAGCTAGAATTTTATATGGATCACAACACCAAAACACCCCTCTAACTCGCAAGGCGTTATAGAGGAGGCAATAAACAATTTTTGACACAAACAATCTTAATTTTAAATATTTGTACATATTGCGACGCAATTCTAACTGAACACAACAAGTATTATACTTCAGGCTTCGCGCGACTTTTCTTCTTCCTTGAAGTATCAATTCCAGGACTGTAATTCTTCCCAGATTTTGAAGCACTTTGTTTGGGCCTTTCTCCCGGAGTTATGTGTTTTGCCTGTATCTGCAGAATGTCATTGTTGCTTGTTTTTTTACCGCTACTGTTCTTCCGAACGGTATACGCCGATAGCGATAAGCCCGGTCTCTGAATGGGACTCAATGACTTTCTATTGGAACGGAATACTGGGACTTGAGATGCTGAACTGGAATAATATGTTCGTAATAAGTTGTGGAGTGTTGCTGTTGAGAGATTTCAGAGAAAAGCTGTGCTGGATCGACCTAGTAAGTACCTATTTTTACTACGCGGAAGTCGTGAGGTATCTATGGGAGCAAGCTTGATATTTTTCGGCCAAACTGTAGGGCAGACAGGTGCATGCCAAGCGGAATAGCCAGCCGGCAATTTGGATGCAACTGAATTTCTCGCGGAGTATTTAAAGCCAGAAATATTTCTACCAGATCCTAAAGCAGAGAAGAGCAGGTTTATTTCGGCTTTCCTATTAATGAACTGCTGCTTTATTTATGCCTATAAAACCGTCTCGAACGATAATTCCATCTTGAGTACTTCCAAGACAAGATCAATATTGCAGTCTAATAATAATCTATGGTAATTTAACAAATGCAACTGCCAAAATTTATTCCTCTCATATATATTTCGCTAAGAAAGGTGTTGACAGTCTATCACTGCATAAATAAAAGCAGTTCAACTATCATGCGGGCCTCTCGTAAGTACTTCTAAAGGTAGTACCAGCTTACCTGGAAGGATAGACGCTGTTAATGGCTGAGGCATAAACTTTATTGGAGTAGTCCTTAAAGTAGAGAAACTCTCTCTCGTTGAGAGCACATAAGGCACTGGACTGACGACAATCTTCTCGTTGAAAACCGTGCCGAGCTTATTCCTAGTTGCTAAAGATCTACCAACTTGCATTGGCGTATCATCGTCCGACTCTCCCTTTCCAGTTTTTCTTTCTAACACTTCAGGAGCTTTAGTTTTTCTACAAAAGGTATAGTAGTAGCAGATGTCTATTACACGGAACCGTAAAAAATGCTGCATTTATATAGCCGCACCTTTGAGCCTCTTCCGCACTACTTTTTGCAGACGCTTCTTCCATTGATAACACAAAATCGTCCTGTTCCGTATAATTCTCGGAGAAACTATTTAAGGGATTGTTTTCTTCCGACCAACTGTTCTTTTTACTTTTTGCTGAAGCTCTACTGCTATGCAAAGTTGCTGGACTTATTCTCAGTACAGTATCTAGACTATCTTCTAAAGAATCGGACTTTTTTTCTTTGTTTGGGAAGAGTTCAGACATCACAAATTCCGCAATTATATTGAATACTTCATCTTTGGCTTTTTTCTCGGACCTATCTCTGGATGAAACGCTACTCTCCTATAAATTATATCTTGTATGTAACTTTCTTCGAGCAAACTATTAAAGCAATAGTGATGTTTATTTAATTCTGAAACTTCTTCCTTTAACGCAATAACTTCGCAACGTTTCAGCTAATAGCATATTGCGCATTGTTACATTTTTTTCAAAGGAATAATAAAATATTTCATATACCTTTCCTGAAAAACTGTGCTCAGAAAATAAATCATCAGTATGTACATCCAAGCCATGCCCAGCACTGGAGCTCGGCTTAGAATCAGCGGTCCTACTTTTTGTAGAAGAGATTGGATTTCTTCCTACTATTCTCAAATGAGGTATCTGTGATTTCCACTGTAAGCATTCCTCCAATAATGCTTTGTGTTGTATTTGATTCTCCTCATCATAGAGTGTCCTCTCAATAGCTTCCCACTGCTCAACCACCCTGGAGGTAACATCTTCCAGCTCTGGAGACCAAGATCCAGCTGTTGCTGTGCTATACTTATCCCAGCCAGATGCATTATTATCATTCTCTTTCACTGACTTTCTTCTATGTAGACTTGGCAGACGAATTCGATTGACGGAATCACTCTGCTTAGATTGATAATCTTGAAGTGCTGACAAGTGTTCTGGGGCTTCGATTTTATGTCTCAGTGGATTAAACCTGAATTCATATGTACATTTCATGAAACTTATTACGATTTTCTATTATATTTAAATTGTGGAAACTCAAGTAAGTCTAGTTATCTAGATATTTATAATCTATAATAAAGAGTTACTCAGAATAATAAAATTAAACATACGTGCTGCGTTTGAATGGCTTCTTATGCATTTATGGTGAGAAATCGCGAGTAAAATTGGAGTATAAAGATCTACAGAAACCAGCTCGTCCTTACTGCGAGGCAGACTTGCTTCAACTGGCGATAAACTTATTGATTATTCTAGTAGTCGACTCCTGCTAAGTTCTATCTTTAAATTAGCTTCTTCTGCAGTCATTCTATCGCACTGCTTCATTGATCCCATTTAATTGCAGCGAGCACGGTCGAAAGAAACTAATTTCGTTGGGTGCCATCGGTCAGAGGTCACAGGGCAAGAGTCGAAATTCGAGATAAGGCGCGCACTTGCTATTTTATCACCTGGTGTCACCTACAACTCTCAATATTAAGCCGGAGACTATCACCAGACTGCTCTTATCGCTCTTAAATAGTAGTTACTGCGACAAAAACATTGTTTTGGCTAACAGACTGGTGGTTGCCTGGCGACAATGTTGATGCAGAAGGAGGGTGACCACCTGTGACTACTCTCTATCCCACATACTGGAATAGTATTCTTTACTTTGTCCGAAGCCTCTTCGGACATATTCTTTTAAAATGTGGAACTTTAACAATTGCTTGCATATGACAACAAAATTGTGTATAAGATCGGAAGATCTCTATGGCATCCATGTATCTAGTAGAGATTGATCACTTGTACAGAATGGGTAACACACGTTGTATTTTATCAACATTGCATGTGTTCAGTAAAACTGTTTAAATTTTAATAGGTAAGTTTTAACAGTGTAAGATCAATGTAAAGATGAAGTGTCTGGATAGTTTTAGGATAGGGTATGACATTGAATAATAACAAATGACAAAGAGCGTACTGTGTACTTTGAATTTACTATACAATTACGACGAAAAACTGGCAATCGCGCTCGAAATAGAAACTCCAGACTAAGAAGACTGCAACCTTGAAGTCTTATTAGTAACAGTACGTCAATACTTAAGCGATAAAAACCCGATTGTACAATTGAACGAAAATGCAATACACAGACTGTACAGCTGTCGCTCCTAAACTCTTATACAGAAGTTTACAGCTCGAAGTCTTATGGCATAAAGAAAAACCAAACGATGTGAGGTACTTCCCTAGGACGAACAAAAATATCATTTCCATTTTCCTTTCTTCTATGTAATAATACCGAATCTGACCTTACTGCCTTGCCATGCTTACTTCACGACTGAATTACACTGAGAATTTACGTCTAAGTTCTGAAATTCTTGAACAATTCCTTAAAAGCCTGAAGAAGATAAAGATCTGTAAGAGTACCGAGGCCACTTAGACAATTCCGCACGAATTCCCAGTGTAACTGAGCGGTTCCTTTAACTCTTCGTTACAAGTCCTTGGAAAATGCTTCCAAGCTCCGCCTTTACCTGACTATGTATCGTGATGGATACAGTTACTAATAACATGTAACATTACGTTGCTACACACCTAAGAGATAAGTTAAGGATACAAAACTTACAATAACAGCGAGTTGCGCGGCTATGTACAAAACTGTAAAACGCCTAAGAAGTTATGCTGCGATTTATAGATATACCGATACGGTGGTCAGTACGAACACATAATTTGGTATGAGAGACAATCGTCACTTGGTGCATGTTAGTCATGATGACGATTATGCTTCTGTTATATTAAAGTGACCAAACGAATAAATCCTATATTATACGACTGATGGACGTAATTCACATTCACCCTTTTTTAACACTTTCATTGCATGTCCATTAATGAATAATTAGTTTGTTTAACCCTTGTATAGTCTTTACATTATTTTCATTTTCTATTTAACCAGGTTGAATTTACAGAGAGATTGCATTTAATTATACACACAAGGAATATATAATTATATACATTCTACTTTCGTTGTTCATTACATTCATTATATAACCGCATCGGAGACTGCACAAGGGTTATTTGTAATGCTTCAATATTTGAAGATATTGTATAAGTCACTATTTTGTTAGTGACTTCTTTCTTGTCGACAATGATAGTCCAAACGCTTACGAACTCCGAGACTGCCATTCAAGAATATGTTACATTCATAAAGCATCAATATGGCTACCAAGAATACACTTTCATCCTTAGATTACCAAACAAGCTTCCACCACTGAACCCAAGAAAATTGCTCACGTTTCCAGTCATTAACTCTTGACGATTTGTGCGTTGAATCCACAGAACCTTCCGCAAGGCCGGTGATCTTCGCAATTAGAATAGCGCACTCATTCCGTAATCGTTCCGAGCTGAGCACTAACAATTATACGATTGGCGATCTTAACATGATCATACTACAGGCATTAAGCGAAAGAATTTATGTACATAAGCTCGTTTTACTGTAAATGTCTACCACCTGCTAGCGCCCCCATTCTAGTACCGTGAATTATGAAAACATGAACGTGGTTTCAGGCATTAGTTATGAATTTTTGGCAAGTCTATGAACTGTGTCCAATGCAAAGGTGAACTATTATTTCCTCCGAGAAAGTGCACGAGGTGGAGGAAAGGCCTTGCCTCAGACCCACACACTTAAAGACTCTGCGGTCGCCTGGGATCCATTAAAACTAGCTCGATGTTGTTTAAGGAGAGCCTGAATCTCTGCTGGGGAGCTGGACCACCTTCGATGTCTGACCTTATCCAAAGGTACCTCTGGCAAGCCGACTTCCGTGTGGCAACCTTTGATAGGCGAAATGGGAAGCCCATTGGGAAGTCCTACTTCCTGGAAGGAGCTCATCGAAGAGAATCCACTCTCGTCTTCCGCACTGCTTACACTGGCAGTTGGTTTAGGCTTGGAACATCTGCCAATCTCCTTCTTCTCAACTTTTTTCGTTCGTTTATTCGGTGTGGACGTTGGTGTCCGTGCGAACATCCTCTCGTGGTCAGTGATCGAGATGTTCAAGGGAGTCGCAAGTGGAAGGGTGTCTTCTTCTTCTGTAGTTTTACTACTCCCAGAGTTCAAAGACGTCGCATCCAAGGACCTTCTAATACCTGGAAGAAGGTTCTGGAGGTTCCTGTCGACATCAGTGTTAACACTGGACTTTAGGAAACAAGGACGTCCGTCACTCTCGTTGCTGCTGGATTCGTTTCCTCGATCGCTGCTGGAACATCCGTTGTACACTGGATCTTGTAATGTCGAATTGACAAAACTGCCATTTTGCAGAGGTAGACTGGCCTCGTGATGCTGCTCCACTGGTGATGGGGATGAGGCATTGTCGTCGCCGGGTAGAACCCTGGCAAGATCGGGTTCTCGCATTGCAAGGAGGGATTGTACCGTTCTCATTAACCTGGAGCAATTAACGAATTACTTAAATTCATTGAAAATAAAGAAGCGGAAGGTGTAACTTTTTGTAAGACCGAAAGAATGATGTACGCTCGATTAAGTTTACCCTTAAGGTAGAAGTGCACATACCTGAATGCTTCCTGAGACAGTTTTTCTGGCGGTATATCATCAGGGTCGAGTTCCAGTTGCTTTGGTCTCCGATAAACGACACCCTCGTGCGTTTTATTGAGATCCTCCTGGGGTTTCGTTCGCGGTGGTGTGCAGTGAACCGGGTCGTTCCTGCGCAGCACCGACCATGTGAACTCCCGGAAGCCCGTACCACCCGGTGAGATTTGTGTCACGGATTTTGCACGGGTGAAGCGTGAATTTCCTGAAGAGGACATCGACGTCGATGTGCAGCGACTTGGCGAGGTATCGGCATGCACTGTGTGGACACTGCGACTCCGAGGAACCCGCCCTGACGAACCCTTCTCCTTCGAATTGGTCTTCTCGTGAAGAATGTCCAGGCTCTTACGGGCTCGCTCGAGGAATCGCAGTACTTGCTCCATCAGTGACCGATACATCTGCCGGTTAGACTCGGTCTGGAAATTATAACGATAAATCAATCAATTTCAACAATTCCCTAGTAAAAAAAGGATGATGAAGAAGAGAGAGACGAAGGTGCATAGTAGTATTCCATATAGGCGAAGATATTGAGTGTTTGTCAATGGATGCCAACCTGTTTGAGTTGCCATTGAAGTGTATCAATCTGTGACTGGAGGCAAACATTGTCGATCACTTGCACATGAGGCATTTGATCCGACATAAGTGCATTATGCAATCTCCTATTCTCATCCGTGAGTGTTTGACATTGCTGAAACATCCAAAGAGGATCACATTAATACAATCAGAATCAGATCTCTTCTGCAATACACTACAATTGTATTTAACATTATTTATATCTCTAAATCATAAATGGTAGCTTATACGGCCTTGAGGGAATTAGTTTAGTAAGGCATCGTTTCTTTAGGGGCACCCAGTAGATTCTAGCACCGGGAGTCTTTTCTTCGGAGGAATATCATCGGAAGATCGAGCACGGAAGCAGGAGAGCACTAGTCCGTGGTGCTTTACGATCGAATTGAGCGAACAAGTTCGTATTAGTATATGGTCGGCTAGCGCAGAGAGCAGTTGAGAGAGCTATGTGTACGTCTTGCTCTCCGGGTTCAGTGCTTTCTCACGGCTTGGTCGCGAAAAATGAGCGAGTTCTTCTTTCTGCCTGTACACATTCCGCCGGCGAGCTCTCTGTACTTTTAGATGAGGGCCGATCTATCTGCTACGATGGCATTAGTCATGCGCATGTGCATTTACATTTTATAATTAATCATCTCGTGTTAGTGCACTTGTAAGCTTCTAACGAGGAGCACCGGCCGCGCGAACGTTCCACCTATCACTTTTACTATCGATTCCAACTACTTTCCTAATTCATTATAGTTATTTGTTATTTTGTTGTCACAATTTGTCATACAATTCATCTATATGTTTATTGATATTGGAGATTACACGTTTCACTTATAATTTAGCTGAATTATTATATAGAATATACAATAATTTAATTCAAATTAATATGCTTCATATTATCATTCATTCTAATAAGTATTTTTGCATAATTTGCCTTTACTCTTTAAGAGGTAGGAATTAATTAAGGTTTAGCGGGGAATAGAGACTAATAGATGGCTTTCAGCGACCCATGATTAGATGGGTTAATAGAAAGCGCATGGAGCGAAGGCGTAACGCCGGCCTGCAAAAATCGAGTCCTAATGGAACACATCCGAACCGATTACGATCGTTTTGCCAGAGCTCCTTGCTCGATCCCATTGAACCTTCCTCTCGCCGTACCACCACCTGCTTTCTAGAAGGAGAGGTGGCCCCGCGCAAATGTCGAGCCTTTCACTCGCACGCATCCACACGTCTTCCATCCTTAATGTTATCTTTACACTTTAAAAAATGCGCAAGTAAATTTAACTTTATAAAGTACAATGAACTTCGTAGGAGTAATATTCTCTTTAATTGCCTAATCGCGCAAGATACGAGTAAATGGTTGAAAGATGGAAAATGCTCTAACGTCGCTACGTTCCTGATTCGTCCTCCACATGTCAGATGATAGCGGGAAGAATGTGCCACGTAAAGAACGCCAGAGAGAAAGAGAGAGAGAAACCTCATTCTGGTATTTCCATACAATGACGGGAAAACTACGGTAAGCCTTGCGAGATATCCGGTCGAGATGCGCCCGGGGGAGGATGATAACCGGGCCAAGACGAGAGGTGGTGAAAGAACAGAAGTACGCAGTGGACACCTACCGCTGTCAGTGCACTTTACTCGCTAACGAAGTATCACGAGTTTCTACAGTAAACAAACTTCTCAGGACTAATAAAACTATCAGTGGCTCATTAAAAAGAAGAATTCTTGCGCAATTTAAAAGAAACATTAGATTTTCTAAAATAATCCGTCATGATATGTAGGGAAAAGTGGGAGATTTCATCAAGGTTCGCCTAATTACTCAACGTCTGGTGTCGAAAACAGTGAGGGGCGCATGGGGATTCGGCAATTAAAACGACGCAGCGAAGTATCATGCAAAGACCCCTGCACGAAAATCTCCCAATTAAAAACAGTGCAGACATAATGACCCCATTGTCCGGAGTCTGGTAAGAAATCTGTTGCGGAAAAAATACGGCCCGATTTTCACGGCGTTCTGTCGCCCTAACCATTGCCCCAGCAGAAAGTGGAACGGCTCTTTCCGAGCACGTGAAGACCGTGCCGAGCTTGCCATCGGTATTGTTACCATAATCGTAGACGAGTTTCAGATTTCCGTTCCAACTCGGCTTATTGTTGCTATTACTCCAGTCGACTGCACTTCTAACTCTCATGCCAGTCGATAATTGCTCTTCAGCTTTACTAGAAAAGTGGCTGATTATGTTTCTGTATACATTAAATATCAAATCTATTTATATCCCCAAAATAATGACATTTATTTAAGAAAGCCAACAATTGTTTCTGCATTAAAACGAACATACCAGTAAAGAATCAGTGGTGCAAAAAGCAGTTTCTTTAAAAAAAATCGCAAAAATCGCAAGGGGTAGCGCGCCATTAGGCCCAGCATAAAGGGAACCCTCGTCCCTGAGGAAGGAGCGCATACTTGATCGAGGGAAACACGGGCACTAAGTGTTAATGGTTGTTTGAAAAGCTAAACAATGAGAGGATAATGGATGAAGGATCGAGTGGACTTGAGTCGAGTCAAGAGGGAGGACCTGGTTGGGCCCTGACAGCCACTGGAAACGAAAGAAACACTGAATAATTCAGGCAGTGACCGTAGCGAGAGTGACGTCAGACGGACGATAGTATTCACCGGCGGCGGCGGCGTGGTGGACGGTTCAGGCTGAGCAACCATGCGTAACACTCACCATCCGTTTCCCAGATCGTACGAGAAAAATTTCAGCTTTCCGTAGAAATGCCTGTATTCTGCAAGAGTATCTTTGCGCCGGCGCGCCGGCCAGATGAGGGATAGCCTCTTGGGAGATCCTCGCATTGCGCAATTAGACGTTTTACTGTGGATTTCAAGCAACTGGCGTAAGGTAGCGGGTAGGCTTGAGCTATTCGGTTCTCAGTATGAAAAAAACTGTTGAAAAAACTAATATGAAGAAAGTTGAACACGTTCCTACTAATTCTTGCCAATACTTTGCTCGTTTTCATAATGCAATTATAAGGATTGACATATTTTATGACTTTATATTACGTTTAATTATTTGATTAACGTATATAATAGCTGAATGGAAAATAAATATTATTCTCCGTATTTATTGTGTGCTCGAATAAAGTGAAATATTGGGAAAGTTGATGAATAGTCTGGGTGATTATTATATCGGAATGAATAATTATTGGGAAGGGTGGATCAGGACGATATGTAAGGCAGTCCTCCAGACGATGTTATGCCACTAGGTTTGTGGTTACGCTTGTTAACACATCGGGGACGCCGCTCTGGCCGTGGTCTACGTATATGCATGTGCAGGCTCGCATTCATTACTCGCGCAGAGCGTGTGCCGCTTTTGGTGGGCGCGCGCAATCGTTGAAACGTAGGGCGAACCTAGACTATGCTTGCTCAACTCGCGTAGAAACTAATGTTAGAACAAAACCGATTTTGCAAGCGACGTAATGAGCGTTTACCCGCGTTGCTCTGCACTTTCAAGCGCACATTCGAAATTCGTATGTGAAACACTCATTATAAACGAAAGCTCATCGATCCTCGCCAACGGGTTGGCAAGTCTTTAAATTTCGCTAGCATCATCGAGTGCGGATCAAGCATGAGTTGTAACATATAATAGGATTCGCTTGGACTTTGTACTGTCTATTGAATGACATAGAGAGTGGCTTTGCGGTGGAATCGAGGTATCCCGCGAGATTTCCTGCCAGCCATTCGGAAGAAGCCTCATTCAGCCGACAAAAGGCGCCGCGCATCCGGTTAGCCCTGTTCGCCAGTTTTGTTCCGCCGGCACGAGGGGCATTCAGTCGACAAAGCGAGGAGGAGAAACATCAGCGACTAGTACGAGGAATGCGAACGTAGCGGGTGCGTTACTTTCATTCAGCGAAAGAAGCTCTCTTCAGTTGGCATTGAGCAGGGGCGCACGCTCCTTTTATTCTCGCTGCAACGCCTTTCAAACGAGGGACACTATTCCAGCCGCTTCATCGTATTCAGCCGATGAGCCAACCTTTTTCCAGCAGACAGCGATGCCCGATCGCCGCGCAGCTTCAATCCCACCAGCCTATTTTCCCGCACACCGATAGGAGAGAGAGAGCATTCCGTGCAAATCATCCTGGTGGCGCCACAACTGCAACCACGTGCGCCAGAGAAGAGCCAGAGGCGAACCTCGGCCAGGGATGCAATGCAGCGGGAGATGGAAGAGTGTCAGTAGATTAGGAGGATTAATGCGTCCTTAGTGGATTGAGATGATTAGTCAGACAACATAAGCCTGAAACAAGCTTGCCGAGTGTTGTTACTTTAATAAATCCTCTCCACTTCAACAAGTGTACTAGGTTGGAGTGTTGTGCACCGAGAGATTTTATGGTTTCGCAAAGCCAGGCCAAGATCGCATTCCAGTCTGCTTTTACTGGAAGCAATTCTCATCTGCTCTCTGTGCGGCGGACGCACACGCCGCTCAAACTACTGCCGAGTAAATCCTTCGAATAGCCTGACAGTGCTGCTCCGCGATGCAATATAACGTAAGCTTTATTCAGTTGGAATACATTGCCTGGTATAAATTCCGTGGTAATTGATAGAGAATTAATTACCATTGAATGCTAAAAATATAGTTCAAAGACTTTAATCCGTAAGAATATCGAGTTAGCCGGCTAAAACCAATACTGATTGGAAGAAAGCCGGCTTCCATCAGGACTTGTCGTCATTTGAGTCAATCTGCCAATTCGTCCCTACTTATGAAATCAAACCATTACTTTATCTTCCAATTCGGGTCGACTTGTTCAAGCGCAATAGGTAGATATACACTACTACCACTGTAGCACTGAGCTGTAGTATTTAACGTGCTTCAGACAACCTGACCTTTCAGTGAAATATGTCGAGAACACTTCAGGTTCAATTTTTTCAGGAGAACACAATACGCGGTAGAATTGTAGATTTATTGTTACATTATCTTTGCTGAAATTTACATCAGAGCAGACCTTGTTACATCACCGTGACACTGTAACACGAACTAACGCTGATTCCATGAGACTCAACTGCCATTAAAGATATCCCGAATGACCCGATCAGGAGTATGAATTATTGATGACAGAAAACCAGTCGAATACGACGCGAGGGTATTAATTAATAATGAATATCTTGGTTTTTTTATGCTTGAAAGCTCGTCGGCCAGCCCATTTAGGGCACCGCGAAAGCTCAGGTCTATTGCAGCGGTGATTGCATGTAGCATCCATTCAGGAAGGTGGTGCATTGATGCAGGCAATTTGGGCCGCTTAAACACCTGCGGCAAAATTCCATCCAACCCGTGGAATGAATAATTGATACTATGCCACTGTGGGAATTAGATCTTTTATTCTCTTCCTGATGAACTGGGTCAGATGTAGCAGAGCGTATTAGAATTGAAATATTAAGGTGTACAAAAACTCTTTCGGCTGGAAATCGAAATTAAGTGAAAAGTTACGCGAAACTTAGTAAGAGCATGTTAGTCGATTTGTGTCGGATGAGAGCACAGTTTGTAGAAACAGTGGGAGCCGTGTCAGTTCGAAATGCAGGTCCACGTGTGACAGGCCGACTGAGATATGCGAAAAACTATTGCCCAGAGCCCACAGGAAACAGAGTCTCGGAGAAAAAAGAGAAGAAGGAAGGATGAAGGCGTTAAAGGGAACGACGCCACGACGAAAACGGCGAGCCATGGCGCGAGCCGCATTTATTTTTGGTGCATTCCGCCCGATCGGACGCTCGAAGCTAACGGCGCAGACGATCTCTCCTTTCCCCACCACAAAATTTGCCATGTTTCTCCTTTTCGAATACCCTAAACTTCACTCTCCCTCTCTTTCTTCACTCTTTCTCTTTTTACCCCTCCTTTCTCTCTGGTGCGCCCGAATTTCCCTAGTCAACCTTAAGAGGTCTTCACGAAATACATAGAAACAACCGATACATTTCATCGTTTTTCTAGATTTTAGCCTTTGCTTTTACTCTATCACAGAGGTGTATATTTGTGCATGTAGTATTCAGCGATTGAATTGACAATTAAATTGGAGCGCCCGCTTTACGTGCGCATTCGCGATCTTCGAATGCAAGTGGACTTCCCCCGGGGGCAATTAATTAATTAAGCAGACTCGCCCTCTCCTCATCGGCGCACGAGGAAGTCTTTGATGCCGTTTAGAGCCGCGCTAAAAGGACGCCACTCCACTTAATTAATTGATGAACGTGTCGCTTTGCTTGCTTGTTTGCTTCCTTGGCTGCTGGGGGACCCCTTTAAGTCAACCCCTCTGTCTACTTGGCATACGTGCTTCAGGGAAATGCTTTAAGAGCGTTTTAAATTGCCCTACCAATTTGCGAATTTTACACTCAATAATCTTTATTGCCTCGACAAAAACCAGTAAAACAATCGCAAATGAGAGAGCACGCTTAGAGATTTACCATTTCGATGAGAGTCCATCGTTCATTTGTATTCGAGGCTCGTAAGTCACGAAGATTTACTAGCGAGACTTATTCCCTCCGTCTATCAAAGAGCAATCGAGCGCGAAGAGTGTGGCAGAATTCATAAAGCGTCGAATCGCCGGAATATACATGCACCGCCGCGTCTTTTTCTTTCTACCTGGGCACACCGGAGAGTACAATGCGATTGCCCGAGACAATGAGATGTAAGCGCCAGAGCGATAGATGCATACAAATCGCAGCAGCCCCATGACTCACTGCTTATTTCACTGTCACGTAACATTATGTCGCCGGGCTGCCTGTTGTCAAACTTTACTTTTCTATCTTTTCTTTGTCGTGATACTTGGTGCTTTTCTACCAGGACTCGCAACAAAAGTATGCGTGACTTTAGAAGACAACAGGCTACTTTATTTTCACTAATTATTCCTTGAAATTAACCTACATATAACAAATAAAACTATTTTTAGAACAGACTACAGAGTACAAAGGGAAAGCGCGTGCGATAATCTAGCCACTAGGGAAACAATAATGAACAGTAGGCTAGGCTACTAATGAACAATAGATGAGAAGATCGGTAAAGACCAAGCGTGAGAGATCTTTTGAATCATTTGAAACATCTATCTTCCTTATCTGTCGGAGGTGTCGAGTGAAAACTGCAATTGTCCATAGAGGCAGGCAGTTTGTCACGTTAATTAAATTGGCAGTAAAACACTTGATTAAGTCATCGGCTCAAATAAATGATCGCAGTTAGAAAATAAGTAAAGTGATTCCTGGAATGTTAGGCTCGTTTCCTAGTATCAGATTGGCTGTCGGTAGTTAAAGGTTCTGTGTGGACAGTAGGATAGAGCCACGCGAGTGCAATCTCGAAATAATGAAGCTAGCTATCAGCCGATCTCGCAATTAGCATCACTATCCCGAGTGTCCTCAGAGCGAGCAAGGGCCCCTCAATGAAAATTTGCAATTCCAATTAAGCCCACTATTTTTCTCGCGAAACGAGTCCTTGGCTCAACGGACCAGAACGATCGGTGGATCTCTCTGCCTAGGCGAATGACATCTTCATGACTCATCATCAATCCGACAACAATCACCATGAAGGCACTAAAGACAGCTGTGCTAATCAGGGCATGTAACTCGAGCTAGGTTTGCCAAATATTTTATACAAAACATTTAAAATAACTTATATAAATATATAAATGTATAAAATAGTGAAGAAAGGATCTATCCAGGATATTGTAATAAATCTTGAAAGATGAATGAGCGATAATTAAATAAGCACGTGGGTATGTGACTCGAAAGCTATATGGCATGGTAGAGGATTAACTGTATAGATTGCAATTAGCAGAGTGTAGATTACAGTGGGTGGCTGTATGTGGAAGCGCGAGGTGCGAGAGGTATCAAATTCTCGACTGGATGCGGAACGAATCCTCCGTACACTCCAGATTTAGAACCGGCTCCCTCGGGGTATCTATCTCGGTCAAGAAGTCCTGGAATGCATCTGACACAACGAGACGACATCGGTAATACCAGCTCTTCCCGGAAACTTATCGTCTTTCATGATGTCACCGCGGCAGAGAGATAGAACGAGAGAAGGCTAAGGAGGGATAACACTCCTTGCATTTACACATGACATACAATGCTACATGGCCATTCATTCTTCAACATATTAAATTTAAATGTTCTAGCATATTTCATCTGTACGTAGAATATTCTAAACATATTTATACTAGTTCAAATTCACCTTTCTTGCCAAATAAGATCTTTGAAAGCTTATTATTTTAAATTGTATATTTCATAAAAATGGTCTGTTAAAACAAAACAAACGACATCAGAACGTATAAGTTACCATATTATCGTACCGAATCATCATATTGGCACATTGTATGTACAAGTTACAGTAAAGAGTTAACTGTATCAAAGTTTGCTTACATCTTCAAACACGACTCGAACAAATTAGCGTACTCGACAACTAGTAACGGTAAATCAACCCTCGAGCACGCCATTCTCCCCGATCGTTCTCACTCGAGGGTGAAGCTGCGCTGTTCATCTTGTGGCGGAGTTATATTTGCGCGATTCAGCAAAGGAAGCAATCCGTATCCGGCAAAGAGAAGCTCGCCGTCGAGTGCTCGCCAGCGTAAATTCCACCGGCACGTACGTTTATTCATATCCCCGAGTGGTCGCATACCCGGAATACTGAAGCGCAGTTCGCCAGGAACGCAGCCCCCTACCCTTACCCCTTCTAAATAGGGTAAACCCTTCTCGGACAAACACAGAGTGCATCTAATTGTACGAAAGGTAGCATCAATTTCCTTTTACAAACACCCTATTTCCAAGAGAAGAGCCCTCGATTGGCTGTGATTGCAATTTTCTTTCACAACGGCAGCTTTCTTTCGCAAAGGGTGCAGCAATCGCGCGTACTCCAGATGTAAATACATGAGAGTCCGCGACTGTCACTCGGGATTGCTCCCGATTCCACGCGTCGCAGTCTGGCCACTCCGATATTCAATATCGAGAGCGCTGGACCGTGGGCCGCTGCTCTCCACCATCTGATATTACATCTGACTGGGCTGTGCAATTCTACGTTTACGTGGTCGCGCTTGCATATTTTCCGTTGATCCTTTGTCACTCTATCTATCTGTCAACGTGTCTATATCTCTCACTGTAGCTTCTTCCACCGTCACCCAACGGTAATCATTCGTTTCATCCGCGCCCACCATCATCCCATCCTCGTGGGATCCTGCTCGCAATAGCTATTTCAATTCAAACCACTGTTTCATGCATTCCAACCTGGCCTGCAATGGAATTTCAATCCCTGATCGTTCAATGATATATCGTGACAATTCTAATTGAAAGTTTTTATGTTAGCTAGTTGACAATACGATAATTCTCTCGCAAAATGGAAATAAACGTGTTTAGTGAGGTGTCCTGGCATTGTGATGAGTGGATCAGTAGAGATCGCGAAGATTAAGTCAAGGACCAACTGGAAGACCTTCCAACTTCCACGTATATCAGAGAAAACGTCTGGAACGACCTTGTCCGGTGGATACACTGTGCAATATACACTCCTGCCCGAAACTGGCACGTTACATACCTCTACTATTGTTTCCCGTAATCTGATTCGAGGCTGCTCATATCGGACGTAATAAAATTACATGTTTGGTAATCCATAAAACCTTCGTGGCAGATAACATTTTCAACCTGTGATAGTTTCATGAGTCAGTGCTTAACGAGTCTTTCCAGCCTCGAAATCAGTGGATTGTTGACAAAACTTTGCGTCATACTCGCTTTACTTTGGCGCTGGAATAAGTAACCTACTTTGCGCCGGTCGTAAATTACACGTGTGTAATGTTAATGCGAGAAGTTCATCGTGTGCCTGAGAATCACAGTGCAAATTCGCTGATCACCATAAGCGAACTGCCATTATCCTTCCAATTATGGTCTGACGTAACACGATCTTCGATCGGAGTTCCGAGATCCCGGAGGATGACTCAGAATCGGATGGGCAGGAAAAATCGGGGACAGGCCAGGTTTCGTACGTTTCACCTGGATCGAGCGCGATTAAATTTTGCAGAAAGAAGAGAAAGAGAGTGCGAGAGCATCGAAAGTCTGCGCGACGTACTCGTTGCTACGCCATTAAGGTCATGGACAGAAGAAAAGTTATGTCCGTGGAATTGAAGACTATTGGTTGGCAAGTGCAGAAAATAAATCGTCTCTCCGATGACTTTCCTTAGTAGACAGAGCGCGCTGAAGAGACCTGCCAGTAGTTCTCTCATAGTGTACGAGTGCGCAAAATGGCAAAGAAGCAGAAAAGAAGGATTGAAGAATCTAATTTCGTCGGTAGAGTGGCCTTGGGACGTTTTCTACATCTCGTAAGTATTCCGGATCTCTGCCCCTCTGCCCTTTCCCTTTCCTTCTCGCGACACTATCTCGTTGGTGTGCCTTTACCTCCACTCTAGTTCTCTTTCTTTTCGTGGAGCCGGCACGGCGTGCTCGAGATACTTCCTCGGATAGCACTCTGTATTTCTTTCGGCGTCCTATTCCACTTGACTTCACGATCCCCCGAAGATTACACGGCCTCCCTCCTTGGAATTGCACAATCCCTCAGCCGCCACCGGCTATTATTCACCACCACAAATAAATAAAAACCATCATCCTCTCCGGCATCATTCACCGCAGCAGCACCAGCAGCTTTTTATGCGGCTCTCCAACGCCATTAAAATTGTTATCAAATAGATGTATAAATGGACAGCGCGATACAAAGCAGCAAACAATGTTAAGTTCCTTCTTTCCCACCAGACACTTTACTGAATGAAAACTGAACAATTAACAGCGTGTATTATCCACTGACAAAGAGTATGAAGATTCGTCTGGACTGCGCAGGGCAGCAAGTGTCTGGAGGTTTCATTTCTGGGTCAGGCGGTACGCGAGCTTTCAAGCCAAGCGCGCAATTATAAAAAGTCCCTCGGACAATTAGGAGAGGCGTGAGTGCGTCGGGCGGACACGACGCGCGGTGCTGGCAAGTGTGAAGTAAGCGGGGAGAAGCGATTAGCGTTGGCAGGCCTTTCAGTTGCGTCAATAGTGTCGCGTTTAACCTGTTAGGAAAGGACAGCAGGAGGCGAGTCGAGTCGACTCGAGTGAGGAGGGCTTGCGAATCGCGCAGGAATCATTAAACAAGTTCAAGAATAGAGAGTGTGCGGGAGCGGACTCGGTGCTGGCCGTGCCGTGCCGGTGTCGTTAAGTAAGTTGAAGAACAATCACGGTGCGCCATGGACCGGCGCAATTAGTCGCGCGCGCTGCGCTGTCCTTTTCATTTGAGTTGGGTCGAGTTGAGTTGTGCCACCTTCAGTGACCCCCGAGCAAGAAAGGAGAGAGAAGAGAGAAGAGAGCGAGTGCCGCCCTGGCGCGTGGGCATACCGCGCCACCGAGTGATTGCCATTGGATACTTGAGACTCCAGACCGAGACACGTCGGAAAGTGAAAGGCCTCGCTGCTCTGTTCTCTTTCCTTTCTTTAACAATGAGAATCTGGTATTCCAGCCAATATTCTTGTCGACTTTTCATCTACAACCCCCCCGCTCCGCAACTTCCAAGTGACTTGCGGAATTCTTACAGAATTATCGGAAAATACGCCGCAGGATTCCACGACTTATTGACTGAAAGTCGTGAAATTTCCAAGTGTTTTTCTAAATTGGAATCTCACAAAAAACTATTTCTATTTCCATGTAATCTTCATTTTAAATTACATATTAAGTACATTAACAATATATAAGTTGCCTTCGCCGTTTACGAGAACTTAATTTGCATTACTGTTTGAGTGAACCTTGGTATACATTGTCGGGGGAAGTTCACTGCTAAAACATTAGATAGTTCAGTGCATTCGTTATCTCTCGCTTCCGTGGAAAGTAATTGGATAGGCCATAAGAACAATTCCTCAACGGTAACTTATTCCCATTATTCCCGTCCGAGGGAATCTCTCGAGACAATTAGTCGAAAGTTATTGGCGAAAGCTGCTCCCATTGCTGAAACTCAGTCGCAATTGAGGATCATCAATGCATGAGAAATATTAATGAATCGCCTTTTGGAATTAGTAAAGTTAACGATGCTGCTTTTGTTGAGTCTTTACGAAGAAAGGATTGAAATGACGTGCCTTTTAATTTCGAAGGAAAGCCTAGATGAAAAGGTAAAGAGCGAAGCTAAAACTGGTTTAAATTCACGGCGGTTTACATTCAAAGAACGCAATCATCCCCGTAAACGTAGTGCCACAAATTTCACTTGAATAGGATCATGAAAGTGTATGCTATTATAATTCATCATAAATTACATACATATTCCATTACGATTATTACTTTATCTGTAAATATAATTACAACCAACATTCTGCACCCATCAGTTTATAATAATCAGTATGAGCTTGCCAAAATTTGAACTGATTCTACTTGTCCGCGTGAAGACAAATTAGTTACGTCCGTACATGTTGGATCATCGTCGATATTGCAACATTGTGTAGATTTTGCCACTATTAATTCAACAGGCTTCCCTTTCGGCAAAAGACATCGCGAGAACATTCTCAGCGCAGTCTCTGGTCGTGTCGCCGAGCGAAAGCTGGGAAAGGGAGCAAAAGTGGCGGTAATTACGCATAGACGCAAAGTAATGACATGGCTTTTGTAATGAGGCTTCGCATGCGCATAATAATAATTCGACCGGGCCGTCGTCCTCCCGGACAATGATTATTCCACAATAGTGGACAACTGGGTGGCCTTTCCTGCTACTGGACGCACGATACCGCTCATTAATGAACAAACTGTTAATCAAACGCTTCCGGCACAAGTCGTTGTTCCCCGCTAACTCTGCGAGGGAACTTGCAACTTTTACGTAAGAGGAAAATGCATTTCTTTTTCTTCCACCCCCAACCTACCCCCTCCCTCTCCCAAAGAGTGTAGAGCCGCTTGGCATTCAGTGCAAGTGATGGTGAGACAAGTGGTGTTGCATGTGACCGAAAGGTGAGTAAGGTATCTGTTGGTTGTGAAGAATTGGAGACCGGCTCGACAGAGTGTGGTAGCTGTTAGGGGCGCGCGCGAGCAAGCAGGTGAGGAGAGCGTGAGGGGGGAGGGCAGGGTGTGGAGGAAGGGTGGAGGAAGGGCGGAGGAAGGGCGAAGTAGACAATAGATGGGAGGCGAGGTCTATACAAGCGGAACGATAAGCGAGAGGCTTTTCAGCGCGAAAGACAAAGGGAGCTCGGCTAGGCGCGTACGTACTTCACGCACACATCCCCCCATTTACACGTGTCCCTCTCGGTGCGTGCGTGCATGCACGCGCCCGGAGTTACATAGGTGCGCGTTTTCTGTGGGCTCGAGGCAACCGGAAGAGACCAGCTGAGCACCCAAGTGGAACCCTGTACTCGCCAGTGCGGAGAGAACTAATGGTACCCTAGTAACAAAAGTAAGTAATCGTCGGATCGGGCTCCTTTCTTAACTGCGCTCCGCCGCCCCTTCCAAGGGCTTTACGCTATTTCTAACATTCTTTCCACCTAATCCATTAGACACACTCGTATTTTTACAAAGATATTCCAAGGACCGCTCAATAGAATGTTAACTCGAGTATATTCAGTACTGAACGTTCCACGACTACGCCACTATTAAAGTTAAGAAGTTTCAATGGCGCCAGTCACCGGCGATCACCACAGCAAATCACCGCGTTCAACTGTCGTGAATAACAGTTTCTGCATTCACCATTTCACCATTCAACCTCCTGGACTGACAAAAACACGCTTGGCACAGTAGCGAGCCTGCGTTCCTGCCGACAATAAGGCAACGCCGAAAACCCCAGGGGAGGAAAACAGGAAGAAGGAGAAGAGCTAGTAGAAGAGGAACGGAGGTGGCAGACAAGCTTTGTCGAGAAGGCAGTAGCAGCAGCAGCAGCAGCAGCAGCAGCGACAGAAAGCCGTAGTCGGCGGAGCTGCAGGGAAAAGTCTAGTCTAAGCGGCAGAGATCAACGGGACGTGAAAAATTTCCTTGGAAAAAAGGAAGAGAAAAAAAGGGAGAGCTTTCGCGGCCGTCCGAGACTCCTCGCACTGAATGGACGGGAACAACGGGTACATTGAACTATACCGTGCGTGTAATTAATTTACGAACACACATTTACCAGCAGAGAGAGAATGTGTGTGTAAGTGTGTATGTGTGGTTGCGTATAGGTGAGGTTGGCGACTTTAATTAGCGGGTGGAATGCTCGCATACACCCGCGCTCGTTTTACTCTCCCATTGACATCTGCCTGGCGGAAAATCTTACCGGGTGAATTCCATCCGCCGAGCGAAAAGAAAGATTTACCGGCTCTGACTCTGATTCTACCAGCCAACCAACCGCTGCGGGGCTGCAACGTTGTTGCAACGAAATTATTCTCCCATTTAGACTGAAATTCGCAGACGGATTACCACGAAATGTTGTGCCGCAAATGCTGCAGGCATTTGCATCGTACAACTGTACGATGTTTTACGGTGTACATGTTGAATGCTCTTGTTTATATACTGTGAATAATTATTAACTTATGTAGAAATCGAATTACATCAAAGTCTGTTAATATACTCGATAATTAGCATATGCACAAATGAGTTTGGAGCTCACTAATTCGCTCAAATGATATAGCAAAGTTATTAGATGGACTGTAAACTTATTGCTAAACGTTCGTCGAGTCCTAAAGGTGTAATGAACTCATCGTGACATCATCTCCTTGACGGAACATTAGCCTAGATGAGGCTGGCAGAGCGCTCCTCGGGACAATATAATTTTCTGCTCCATTTCCAGCGACGAAACAGAGAGAATCCCAGGGTGCACGTTACATTGACTGATAGTGAAATGCGTCACGAGACTGTGTAGCTGCCAGTGTATATGTGCGTTGAGTTTTCGAGCTCGATAAGGCGGTACATCGCCCGCTATGTTACAATGCGCCCGTTTTCCGCTCAACTGAACTCGACTTTTCACGGCTGGTCTCCTTTTTCTATTAAGGGAATTGGTTGCTCGCATTCCGCCGACATTCGCACATTTTATCTTTTGTTCCGATGAAAATCCGTAGCAATTACCAAAGTTCTCTTCTCACATAACACATTCTTCAGATTACTTTTGTACCATGAACTGCCAGGAGCAACGCAAACATTGTAGATCTTCAATAATAAAGCTGTATGCTTGAAAAACATTATGGCACCCTCGTTATCCACACTTTCACGGAGCCCATTTCCATTACGAGCGAATAAACAACATTTCTCATCACGCAACGAGTAACTCCCATATGTAAATCGGGAGCCGTGCGTTAATTCCGAGCGCGATAACGAGCACAAAAACTGCCCGGTACTCCTAAGCCCATAGCCGCAGCCTAGGAATCTTGTATACTACATGTCGTAAATATATAATATATAATACATAATTAAATATATGAACTAGTCGCAGCGAGTTTGGATGAGTGCGAGAAAACCCTCCTGATTAAACGAGTGGTCTCCTTTAACTCTAATGAATTCTCGGCGCACTCGAGGACGCTGGCGTTTCGCGTGATTTCCGAGGGCGAGAATTTCGAATACAGGGTGAGCCAAATACTGTGGACTCATGTAAGTTTCAGATCATATAAAAAAACTCACATAAAGGTACAATTATTTAAAGGTGAGAAAACATCGTATTCCCCGGAAACCTCGTGCGATTAATTCATATGTTAAATAACCTAATGTATAATTTCCAAGTTTATATCGCACGTTTGGTTTTTTCTCGCTAAGCTTTCGCCAACGTTTCATTCAGCCTGACTGGCACAACCCCGATGCCGTACCGGTTGGCGAAATTATCATAAGCAAAAAGCCAAGTGCAAGGCATCCAAGATTTTTTGGTGGCCCTGTACATGCGCGCTTGCTTGCTTGCTTACTTATGAAAAGCTCGGAAAGCTCTCCGAGCGCTATTTTTACGTATCGTATCTCCGCACCCTGCAGACCTGCTAGACGCGAGAACAGTTATGGAGCGCATTCTCGATATCTCCCGGTGCTATCCGCCCGAGATATATGATGTTTATGGGTGTAAAAGAGAGAGAAAAAGCGATGAGCGTAGGTATAACGTCTAGCGGGACTGAGAGAGATAAAGAGCGGCCGCGAGAAGAAACGCGAACTTCGTGAGGAAGGAAGAGATTAATCTGTCCGACGGAATTAGAGCTAGCCTCCTCTCTCCGCCACGCTTTTTTCTCCTTCTTCTCTTTCCACTTCGACTTACTTCGACGTCCAAGAGTTTCTTCGTTCACTCGCTCGGTCGACTCGTGTATTTTTGGCATTCCGCCGGATTTACGCGCGATTCCGCGCATATCCCTTTGACGAATTGGCCTGTCGACTGCCGTCCAATGGCCTTTGCTGTTTTTCTAAGCCTTGCGAGGCCTTGAGTGTTAAGAATTAGCTACTTCAAGCTAGGATTCTCTAATTGCTCGAAGAATATTCGAAAACCGTCGGCAAAAAGACTGGGTGACTACTCAGTGAACCACTCGGCAATTCAAATTACTTTAATCAAATAATTAAATGGGAATATACTTTCTTTTAATGGAAGTATAATTAAAAAGCTCTGTATAATTCCCACATGAGAGTCGTGCCGTGCCCATGTTCGACATTTGTCCAGCTTTTCCAGTTCACCCTGTATTCCCGCGTGTCTCCGTGCAGTAGTTAACCCTCACGCACGCAAATACTTTCTCGCATCGTCAGCTAGACATTCCAAGTGTGTATGAAGAGAGAGAGAGAGAGAGAGAGAGAGAGAGAGAGAGAGAGAGAGAGAGAGAGAGGGCGTTAATCCCCCTGGTAATCGTGTAAACCTGAGATTTTCAAGTATAATGAGCCTTCGACTGGTACGCGCATTACACCCTTCGTTCCACGGAGTTAGCAGTCGCAATGGGGGATTCGAAGGCTTAGGTGTGGTCATTCAAGTTGGCCAACTATTCCCGCACTTGTAATCAACAGAAAGTGGATCATCCAATTTGAAGATTCGATATTTCCGGATAACGTGCACTTGGAATAAATCAGAATGAAGTTGCGTGAGGAAGGGTGGCTGATGCGGGCAGCCCTTTCCTGTATCGTGTCGGGGATTCTAACAATAAGGCGCGGCCATCAACCCTCGCGTGTCTCCTTTGATCAATTCCTTTTTTTCTGCCAGCGACATCCAGTCGAGAGCTTAGTAGTCACGTCTCGATTCCAATAAGACCGGCGGGAAAAAGCTCTCCTCTCCCTCCCACTTATCCGGTCTCGCAACAACCGGACAGAAGACAGCGCCGTCCGCACGCATGCGATTACTCGCAGAAATATTCTGAGACTAGAATAAATTTCGCGTTTTATCTGTTTCTAAGGACGAGTGGAGGAAACGCCTTCTTATTGGTTGCGCTCACATTGAATTTAACTACAGGGGGGAAAAGTTAAAAGTGTCAAATACTGCTTTCTACTCGTCTGTCGCAATATCGTGGATGTTTTATGAGAACTCCGGGTTTCCTGAAACACCCGGTATTTTCGGACCACCGTGTGTTTTAGGAATGTGTTGGCCGAATAATGGGCTGGCTGTTATGATACTGTCAAGGGGAAGCTATAAAGGCAACAGCTTCCCAACACTTCGTAAACTAAGGGCCGGAATGCGAGCAGGTTCACCGAAATTCGAACCTATTTTTGGCAAACGATGAGGGGAGAGTTAAAAGCTTGACCACTTAATCCAGCTTCTCTAAATTCTACTTCTATCGTTAAGAGTTACAATAATGCCGAATACACGTGTCCAAGAAATATTGCACTTATGTTATAAAAGAATTGGAAACGTTAAGAGAAATGCTTGAATTGGTAAGCAAGCAGAAGTGAGTCATAGCTGTTTGAAAGCAGAACACTTTCAGGCTCAGTCAATGCACGTACACGCACGTGTCTGATAGAGCAGTGAGACCCTCTCTTTTTGCCCTGCATGTATGCATTTACGCACCTGCGTATCGTATGCAGCGCTGTCCGATACGCACGGTGATTCCCTTCCTGATTTCCTAACAGTGCTTTCCTACGTTTTACCTCCTGACCGTGTCTGAAACGATAGGATCGTACGGCGAAAGGTCCTTAAGGGCAGGAAGCGCCCTTTCCGGCCATTTCGAAAATATCTTCCTCACCGTTCTCACCTCCAAGCAAAATCTTATGAAACCGCGACCAATGTTTCGCTCTGATTTATCTGTGCCCAGTAGTTTTTCGGTCGGCGAGTGATTGCGAGTGAAGGAGTCTTGCGTAATCACGAAAGCAATCCTTTGGGAGTATTAGTTTGGCAATAGATCGGCTTGACAAGCCCCGTGAAAATTCTGCAATATTTCGTACTTCTTTTTAGAACTCTAATATTCCCAACTTTTTAATCAATAGCGAACAATATCTACGATATATTAATACTTTAATGTGACTTCAAATAAATCTAGACAAACGACGTTCAATTTAGCGTGACTTAGTTTGATTTCGACATACTACTGATACACCCGTATTATCTCCAATTCGCACTAACCAGGCCGCGAGAGCGTCCATTACTTCTTGTTTGACCCGAAATGGTTCGAGATAGTGATCACGTTGCGTAACTGTGCCGTGCGAATGGGACAACATATATATAGAACACGTGTTCACCCATTTTTAATAATGCCACTACTTTTCAGAATGATTACCAATTGCTTTCGTTTTCAAATTCTATTTTAAAATATATACCAAACTAATGAATTAGACAAAATTAAAATAAAAACTTTATCAAGCTGGAGTGAAGTTATTTACCACATTGACTTACACAACATTGTTATCCGTTTGCCTGGTAAACCAAAGCCGATATTAATGAATGAAATGCTTGCGGAGAGTTTTTTGAAGCTGCGATCGGATTTCTGGGGCGAGACTAATGAGGTTTATAAAAGGGCGATCGCTTATCGATTAAAATAATTATGGCTCGGTCGTTGACGTCCCCGATCTGGAGTTATATAATATCTTCTCATTAAAAGATCATACACGTGGAAGTCGGTGTTCCCGGAGAAGTTGGGTGAAATCCTTTTAGACGCGAGAAAGACTGGAAAGGAAGTGAAGTCAGCTTTGTAATTTTGGGTCGACCTCTTTGCACTGGAAGACCCGGTACGAAAACCGGGGCTTTTGATATGCGTGTGAGAGTAGCGAGTATGCGACTATACTCACGGATACATTCGGACGAAACGCACAAAGACCCTCGGCACGGACTGATAATAATTACGGAAGGGGCTCGAGCGGACTTCCGCTGAACAAAACCACACACCTGCTGGCACACGGGTTCCAGCACACAGCCATTGTCTGACTTTCTGGAATACTCCGCTGGACTACGCAGCTTCTTCGCAAAGCCTTTACAAGTTTACACACTAGGAATGCCTTGGACAGTTAGATACAAGGATACATCGAAAGCCCAATTAAGAAACTTGTCTCTTGCCTTCTTTGGCCCCAACTTCTACTTACTGCCACTACTATTTTTTCAAAGGACTCTTTTCCCAAAAAGTGTATACCCTTCTTGACTGATTCAACAATAACTAAAAACCCTGAGCCCTTTACACTCCAGTTGTCAGCTTAATTAGCTCTTATTGTTAAGTACGTTTATATAACGATGCACTGGCCGGCTGAACGCCACATTCCAGCAATTTTTATTTACATGTTTTTTAGGACTTATAGCTGAAGGTTTTTGTGAGAATTTATGGTTGTATTTATTTAGTTTTTAAGGAGCAAAGCCACGCGATGATTTTCACTTCTCTCGTAATAATATTGTAATACTGCAGTAGCCTGTAATGTCAGACAATGTCTTGACGCAGAGTTAAGTGGACATTATGTATTCACGAAGAGAGGGAGGGGAGAAATGATAAGAGTCTATCTGAATGCTTGTTCTGCTTGTCTGGAATGTTAAGCAAAGTAAAGAGAGTGGCGAAGACGGGTTCCCTGCCTGATAAAACGTGTGAGAAACTCGTTGTCGCTGCACCCGCATGAAAAACAGACCTTATCAACATTTAATGGCAGGGAGAGTGTTGTTTAAGATGCGTCATCAATAAAAATACTGGTAAATACCAGTCACCTCGATTTAATTTAATAGCAGAAATTTGAAACTGCAGCATCTTTATAGTCTCGCGAGTGTACATAGACTTTAAGCGACTATAGATAGTCGAGGTCTAGGAGGATCTTCTATTACGTGCAGATGCATGCGGAAGATCTCGAGAATAGTCGAAACAGAGAAGTGTCGAAATAACTGAACTGACCGAGTGCCACCCGGTCAGTGGATACTCGAGCAATGACTGTGTCCAGTTATTTTCGCGCTGACATAACTCCACCGGCGCTGGAGACAGCGCAATCACCGAAATACAAGATACAACAACGCAGTTTACGCTAAATGTAATCCTTGTTACTATTGAAAATAGTAAATCCAAATTTGTAACTTTTACTAACCATTTGAATCACGTTCAAATATGCACACACAACACGAAGGAGTCATTGTACGTGTATCGCCGCGTAATATCTTGTGCAGTTCCCTGAAACCCTAAACTCCCGAACAATAAGCCGGAAGAATACTTTCGTAACCGCGATGCAGAGCGACCCGATTTTCCAGCAACGAACGTGGACTCTGCTTTTACAGCAAAGAAAATGTTTCGGGGCTAACCACATAGACAAGATCACCCCGGGGATAAAATCAATCAAATGCGATGGCCTTTTGCATCAGTTCGTTTTGCATACAAATAGTTTTGAATCCTTCAATCTACTCCACTGTTATCCTTGCGTGATAATTACACGACGAACCAACGGTACTATTGAATGAAAAATAATAGTACCTTTAATAAGGTAAGTAAATAATAATAGGATGGCGAACTAATAATAACACATGAGTGAGAATGTTAAATGGAATAAATTAGATAGTTAATACGGTTTAGGAAGAAGTGGATGATAATGGAGTGTACGGAATCTGGGAGAACGGCCTCGATAAGGAGCGCGACAGTGCTAAACTAGTTTTTTCAATAAATGATAGGCTGTTGTTGGTGGGGCGTTTGCGAGCGGTGTATGCTAACGGTACAAGAGCAGCCGGATCGGTTATTTAAAAAACGAGATGCCGTAGCCGTAGCGCGCGCGCGGGCTCGCATTCTCCAGGACAGAGCACAGAGCGTTCATTGACTATCCGACTAAAGCCGGCAAAGAGCGAGGAGAAGGTCCGTTCTCCGCTCTGTCTGCCTCTCGGCATTACATCGAAGAAGCCGGATTCGTTTTTCTTTGTAATAAAATGAAAGGAGACACCATCGCGGTACCACCGACTCGCTTCGCCAATCCGTATGGTCAGTAATCCGGCTCTATGTCAATGCAGAATATACCGGTACACCTGTGACTACACCGTTCATTGGATAAACTGCACTCGTTACTTCACTGTCAACCTCTAAATGAAGTCTCTCGTACTCACGTGCTTTTTATTAAACTTCACTCAACACAGATTCACGTTAATATTAACCCATTATCTCCCAATGTCACAGGTGATTTCATTCAATCGCTCGTTGGATTTTGATTTTGTAATATTGCCAAATTCGAATTTGCACAAATATATAAAATATATAAAATGTATAACATATATAGAGATTCTAAAAGTGTTCAAACAGTTACACTGTTAGAAAAATAACGGTTTGTCCTTCTCCTCGCCCTGTTTCAATTGAGATATAAAAAAGACATCAGTGCTACATTGTATGCACGGTAGCGTAGAAAGTCATGCATACGAGTTCTTACTGGCGCTTTACATCTGCACGAGGTATAATTTGCAGAGTGGCATAAAACTATCTAATGATAGAGACAGAGCAACCCATTGAAATGGGAGGCGAAGGGAGAGTTTATGGTCGTCAAGTGCAAAGCAATTTCGACACAATTGAGAAATCTGTAAAGTAACGAGAGAGTTCGTTCCTTGCCAATCAGTCCTTCTCAATACTGCGGTTACACTAGGAGTTTACTCCTCAATCTATTCCAATGCAATGTGAGGACCAATCGTTTGCCGCAATCAATCGCGGAATACATACTTTTAATGGGTAAAACTTACTTTTCGAAGCCTCTCCAACTCGCTGGCCTCTACGTTCGACTGCTTCACCTGCAAGAATAATAAGAAGTATCGCTGTATTAGTATCTTCAGGAATCAAGTTTATTTGAAAGTAACTTCTATCATTACTGGGAATCCGTTTGTTACAAAACGACGGAATACGTAATACATATTGTACTAGATCGAACTAATATTTGAATCTATTGGTTTTTATTAATTTTAAATCTTTTGAACATCATTCAGTGTAATTATAGCCATTTATTCTTACTTATAAAATTGTATAAGTTGCTAGAGCATCCTCTACTAGAAATATGTAAATAAAAGCTTTGAAATTGGGCAACGACGTGCATTAACAATGGTTCAAAGTAGCAGGGTGGCGGTGAAAAGGTTATATCACCAGGATGATGACATAAGAGGGACGGGGGGGCGCCCAAAAAATCGGGCAAGAACCGCTCAAGAAGGCTGGTGTAAACACGTGGATTAAGGAAGTACGCACTCACCTCGTTGTGGTTGAGAGTATCCGCGAAGGCGACGAGGGAGAAGAAATTATTGTTCCTAGAGTCTCCATTGGCCTCGGCCTCCTCGACGATGGTCCCATTATCAAGGAACTCGTAGTCGAGGGACTTGGTGTCGCGGCAGTTGTTGACGAAGGAGCGCGCGAACGAGCTTTTGAAGAAGTTGTTCGGCGATACTTCGCTACCGAGAGCGAACTCCACCCTTGCAGTATCGCCCATATTCGAAAGCACGAAACGAACCAAGCACGATGAGACCCTTTCGATTTCCTTACTCAACTTCCAGGACCACAGTGTGCTGCTCGCTTACACGAGGCCGACCAAGGAACAATTGGCAATCATCGCGCAGACTGAACTCAGTAGCCAGTCAACAGTCGACACTCAACCGTTTCTCCACTCGCAATTCTCTCACTCTGCCTTCTCGCTTTTTGTTAACCTAACGCGGACTGCGTTTAACAGTTACCTCCCCAACTACCGCTACCGATTCTTCCCTCGCACTGGCAGTTATAAAGGACGCAGTCGATCGATCAATATCGCTAGGCGAATAAACACAGAGCAATGTTGCAGCGATCTGCATACTACGGCCGCGCGCGTCAAACTGAATGCCGCTCCAGCAGACTCGACTCGAGTGTCCCGCGCCAACCATCCAACTCTCCATTCGAGACCGCTGGATTCTTCTACACATGCGCCACTATCTTATTGCGTCTGCAAGCTTCTCCTACGAACCGATCTTTAATTCCATCACTTGAATATATTAATATATTAATAATATTGAACACAACGATATATTAAACTGTTCGCATGCTTGCAATTTAAGTGCAAATCATAGTAGAAAACAGAAGCAAGTGTTAAGTACTTGTTCCTAAATGGATCTGCGCATCATTTCGGAGGAATTAAGTGATAATCCATAAGAATGTATATTAACTCGTTTTTCTACTGAGATAAGGATTGCAAAATCATTTTAAACTGGCGGAGTATGTACGCACGAGGCTTAGTAATCGAATATTTCTTAACAGTGCACAACGAAAGTTATTGAGTCCATAAAGATACCAAGTTCCGTGACAACCTGAAACCAAATTCTGACACTCAGGAAACTGCTAATACGCTATAGATAATAAACATGTCGAAAAGTACTTCTAACACGATTGTGACTGATAAAAGTGTAGGAAATAAAAGGCATAGGTATATTCAAGGTTCAATACTTAAAAGGAGCATTCATCGTTGTCTCTTAAAAAACAATTCCAAAACAATTTATTGCTAGATAGAATGTTCTGCAGCTGATAATAAAAACTTTAATAAGGTACATGTTATCACATACAAGACGTATTTGTACTGTCAATTATGGCTTTGATTCTTCCTTTATATTAGAAGATCGAACAGGAGATCGAAAGTCTTGCAGGACTCGTTTAGAAGTCTTCAGAACAATTGGAGATAACTTCGGTGGCTCGCCATAATAATGTAATTTGTCGAGCCTCATTTGAGTTGCGGAAGATCTTGCTGCATAGTTATTAATAAGGGGAGAACTTTGCTCGGTCACATTATTTATACCGGGAACTACATTTATTTTCTCGGAAACACTTTTATCCAAATTGCAATCCGGTGTTTTTGGCAAAGGCTTCTTAACTATCTCTTCAGCTAGCTCTTCCGCACATTTTCTTACATAAGCAGGTACATCCTTTAAAATCAAGAAGAATTGCACAGTCTTAATATACAACAGTACTCATTAAATCGGACCTATGAGCCACTTCTAAAATTCATAGAGTAGAACAAAAGTTTCCTTACCATTTTCATAGTTCTCAATTCAGAAAGCGCTTGAGAAAAATGATTCTGACGAGGATTTCGCGTAAAAACAGTTCGCTCTGTACAGTATGCTATTGGTATGTTCGACGACATAGCACGACGCCTCTCTAAGTTGCTGCACGCAATAAGAGAACCGGGAGTCAACATTTCGGCGTATCCGTGTGAGGCTATCCCTTGCCAAAATAGTACCGATAGGTACTTAGATTCTGAAGAACCTTTATTCGGACATGCGAGATATGCAGCTTCAAAATGTTTCATAGCCTAATAAAAGTATAAACGCCATACAAGTATAAATTATATGTCATAGAATCTATGCCTGGGTGGGTAAATCTAGCTCTTTACTTACGTATGGACCACTACCAATGTATACTACGATTCCGACTGTATCGAATTCATTATAAGCCGGACTAAAAAGGGGGTTTCCTATTTCGCACAGTGAGGAACATATCCTCTGCGGATAATTAACGTTACAGGTACTTTTTGGAACAAACAGCGTGTTGCGACCAGCGCTTAACTGTAATTCTCCCGCCCTATTGTTAAACGTCATAGATAAAGTATGTTATAGTATAAATCACCAATTGTTACCTACTATCTATAATTATAATTCTTACCTTAAGCCTGAGGAACTAATGTTATACAGGCACAAAGAGTTGCCTTCTTTCATCATATCAACGACATCCTCGCTAGGGACCCAAATCGAAAGAATAGAGCTCACTTCCCCCTCTATGACACGAACTTTTAACAGAGGCTTAACTTGCCGTGGAGGTGGCAGACTCGCTTGCAATCTAGACTGTAATTTCTTTTTAAACTCTTCCTCTTTCAACCTACACTGATCTAATAAGCGCTTACGCTCTTCATTCGATAAATTCTCCTACAATTTATAAAATAATATTAATACAAAAATATACATGTGCGGCGTATAGAGCAAGTGGACGACTGAGAATTATGCAATTGCAGAAGTGAAGAATTTATACTTCTTTTAATAATTTCTCGTAATCTCCATTCCATTCAGTGGCAGCTAACTCCATACTGTCTGGATCTGACGAGGACGAAGAAGCGGATTTCTTTGGATTGTAAAACTGGTTCTCTGCTTTAGCGTAAAATGCCTCTATTTTAATTCCACACTCTCGTTCGTAGGATAGACACGCTTTTTCCTCGCATTTTGCATTGCGAAAAACTAAAATTGCAATATTCACAAATGTATTCTTCCAAGTATTTCCCTAGCAATCGATTGGGCTTTCTATGAAAGGTAAGATGCCTTACTGGATTCACCAGATGCAGTCTTTTCATAGTATAGCAATGGGTATACCCTCGCAACTACTACCATAAGTTTTCCAATTAAACCACCATTAGGGCAAATATGTTTTAATTGTGTGGGAATAGGCCGGGATGGTATCGTGTATCCTAATTTTGCATCCCACCTCGCTCTCCTTGTTGAGTTTGTGTGAATTCTTAAACATACATCACCTGGGGCCTGTCAAAAAAGAACTAATAATTTTCCGAAACCAACAACGACTCCCATTATTTAGTAGTTTTTCGTTTTACGTACTTCCAGAGGAAAGCATCCCTGATCACAATTCAATAACTCAGCACCATATATAACTAACTTTGTTCCTTCCCTTACTTTACCGGAAGAAATATGCTTCAGCATTGTTCGGTCAACAGATGCAGGAATACTGTACCATCCATCAGTTAGAATTAACTTTTTAATGGATGATACTGCTGGTTTTGGACTAGTATTTACATTTTGCACTTCGCTATGCTAAAAGATGCAAGTGGAATCTTAGTCTATGTTCCCACGAAATCCTCGGTTCTTTAAAATGACGTCGTTCTTTTTTACTTCACCTCTAGAATTGACGATACACATAATACCATTCTCTTGGAAGGTACGTCGTCTTTCTCTAAGATTTTCCTTACAGCTGGCCTTCGTACCCGATCAATTTCACAATCATACCGGTACTTTAATTGAGCAATTACTTCTTCAGGTGTGAGTGCCCTAAATTAATAACAATTATCGATATCTGTCACGCCAGCGTTCGTTTGATTGCATTCTTTGTTTAATTGAGTAAATCTAGCACGTTTATAAGTACCTAGGTAAATCAACGTCCACGAACTTCGACCTATCCATTGATGCCAATTTCCATACTATCCATTTGTAATGATTTTCCACCCACCCATTAGGGATTAAGCGAGGATCTACACTGGGTATTGCCAGGAATGCTCTTTTTATTTCGCGAATACCTGCGTACCCATTCTCGTCTAAGATCAACTTGGTATTTTCGCCAATATCTATGCCGTCAGTGTTATCTTGTACAAGATGATGTCTAAGTTCCATGAAGGAATAGTTCAATAGATATTCAGTATTGAAACTCATACTCAATAATATGATATAATTAAATATTATACAACTCACCCATAAAAATCTGAACACCGAAACCTATAGCCAACGGCAGTTCTTCCAGTTACGTTTAATGTCTCTGGTGGTACTCTTATACTGACCAGCTATTAATATAAATTACTCGTATTTATGGGTTTTAACATTCTTTTATAATTAGTATAGTTAAATTTTAATTACTACCTCATTCAAACTACGTGGAACAGGTGCATTACCATTACTAACTTTCTTCCAAGTTAAACGGTTCTTTTGATTTAGTTGCTTATAGGTAAATAATCTACCTGCTTGGGATTTGGGCTTGTTTTTTGTTTTCTGTTTAATTAAAGTATCCTGTAATTGTTATTCGAAGCCCGTGAGTCTATCTTTTGTTCATAAGTAACAAGAAGTTACCTAAAAGTTTAAGAATAATCACATACTTGCTCCATTGCTGCTTCTACCCGCTTCTGCAAAATAATCGCCGAATTATCAATGAAATTTAGGATCCACTGAGTGTCCCCATAATTTGATCCTATTTGTGCTTTTTCTTCTTTCCCAACGATTCTTTCTTCTCTACTTTTTGGCTCTATAGTTTCTTTCTTGGCATTTTCAGAATTGGTGCGATTTGTACTTAATCTATTTAGATTCCTGTTTCTTAGAGTCCGATTCCTCTTACGACGAGCGTCTGACTGTCGACCTATTACAGGACTGGATGGAGTTTTTGGCACAGGCACAGACTTCACTTCATCGGCTAGCAGTGCTTCTGTACTGGCTAGAATTTCTTCCGAAATTGAATCCCCGCATGTCTTTTCCTTATTAATTTTTGTATTCCCGTACAAACAATTATTGTTTGTTCGTAGATTAGACTTATTTTTCTCAGATTCATTCTGCATTTTTTCTTGTTTTCTTCCCTGTGCTTCTGTACAGCTAAGATCGTCTTTCCCATTTTCATAAGTGAGTTTTCGTGCTGGCAACTCACTGTTAAAACGAAGTTTCTTGAAATTGGTATTAGATTTTTTTCTTAAAGGTGTATCTTCGTCCGGTTCAGAAGTCTTACGTTTAGACAATGGCTCTGATTTGGTCGAAGTGTTAACAACATCTTCTAACTCTTCATGAAATAACGACTTTACTTTCTGCAATGCTGTTTCAGATACTGAGATTTCACGTCCGCTAGCAGTTTGAAATCCAAAGCCAAAATGACTGGGTTTATTATTTGTAACACTATTTAAAGAACGTCTTGTAGGCTCCTCTTTTTCTTCTAGATGTTCAACTTCCGAAAATAATAATTTCACTTTTTGCAATGCAGTTTCGGATACAGGTATTGGACGTCCACTAGCAGTTTCGAATCCAAGACCAGAATGACTTCGTTTATTGGTTTTGATGTGATTTAAATGATCTTCCTTCGAATCCTCTTTTTCTGCCAGATGTTCAGTATCTTCCACAAATAATGATTTTGCTTTTTGCAATGCTGTTTCAGATACAGCTATTTGACGACCACTCGCAGTTTGAAATCCAAAACTAGATTTACTTATATTAGTTTTTGTTATATTATTTAAATAATTTTTCGCTGAACTTTTTTTATCATTAGATTCTTCTATGTCTTCCTGAAACAGTGTCGAAACTTTCTCAAGTGCTGCTTTTGTTACCGTTATCGGACGGCCACCCGCTGTTTGGAATCCAATGTTTGCGAAGTCAGTTCGTTTATCCATTAACATTGAACGTTCTTCTTCATTATTTATGTCTTTGGAAAATATTGTTCTGGCTTTTTCTATTGCTATTTTCGAGGCAGAAACAGGTTGATCACGAGCAGTTTGGAAGCCAACCATGGTTTTCACAACTTGATCAGTATTCTTATCCTTCTTTTTATAGTTGCATACTTCTATTTTTTTCAATAGAGTACTATTATGTTTAACATTTAAAGTATTTTCATTTTCCTTTTCATACAACTCATTTGTAAAAAGTGTTTCAGCCTTCTTCAAAGCTTCAGCATGAAGCTTCACAGGTTTGCCATTGGCAAATTGAAATAAAGAATAAGCCTTATCCTCATCGTCCTTTTTTGACACAGCTACTGTGGGTACTGCACTGGAGTCATCAAAATCTTCTCCAAAGAGTGACTGAACTTTGGCTAATGCTGACTTTGATATGTTTATTGCCTTACCACTTGCTGTTTGAAAGCCAAATTCTACTGGCAAATTCTTTTGCACGAAATTAGGTAACATATCACTTATATTCCCACTGCTATTTGCAATGCCTGTTCGTTCTGATTGGACTTTGTTCATTGTATTATTTTCATGATCTATGTTTCCTGATTTTATATTGTGAACTTCAAACTTCTCAGCACATATTTTATCAATATTCGTAAAAGACATATTATTAAAAAAGGTCTGTGTCGATGTGTTGTGACTACTTTCTGTATTAATATCATTCTTTCCATCTGTACTACTTTCTTTATAATCAGATACATTATTCTCTATTACTTTCAAGTGTGAACTATTTTCTGTTGCTCCACAAATTGTTATATCAGTATTTGGATTATTTTTGCCTAGTTCATTCTTTGGTACTTGTGATACAGATTCAGGTGAGTGCATCGATTTAAAAATCCGACGTTTCAGACGGCGCTTCGGCTTTTTGCTTTTAATGACCGGTGACAAACAGATGTACTCACCATCATTCTTAGTCTGTGACATGCTAGCTGATGGAGGCTTTGATACTGCAACTTTCTCGGCCTAAAATAATATGAAAATAATAGTACAAGGAAACCTTTTATTACAAAGGAGAAGTTAGGTTCATTTCAATGCATTTTAGAAGTACAACAGAAAAGATAATTACACTTTCTTTGCTCTTAGCAGCTGGGTCTATCCTCTGGTTTGTTCTTTCACTCTGTGGTGTCTCAAGTTCACTACTCCATTGTTCATTCACTCGTGTCAGAAATGGTATCAAGCTCAAAGGAGTGCTCGGTATCACTGCAGTATTTGGGGTTCTATAATATACAACCAAAAACCATTTAGTTTGTTCGCATTCTATTAGAAATAACCGTAATAACACTCTCATTTTAATACATACGTTGCTTGCTTATCAGTGAGAAACGCAGGCAAATCTGATAGGTTTAAGCTAGACTGGTCTGCTTTGGGGACTTCAGGACTGTAATACGTTAAATCACCCTTCTTGTCTTCGGCATCTAGAAATGAGAAGGACTATAAAGCACAATATTCTTATGCACAAGAATATAACACTGGTATGATGCTACAGATTGGAGCCTACCAGAGAATAATTCATCGGCACTCTGCGAATTCTCGGAATTCCCCTTTCTACAGTTTGCGTAAACAGTAAACTCGCATTTTTTTGCCATATCTGATTCACATTGAATCACCGATGCCGCAGGTTCCATGTTTACGTTACTTAGCACTGATTTCAATAGAGGACGAAGAATACAGGCAATATGCGTTTCGAAATCGTAATTCTGGCCTAACTTCGGCAAGCAGCCGGACCTTTCACTTCTTTGTCTTCACATTCCAATGGCACGATAATAATCACGAGTCTAACATTACTCGCCCAGAGCGGGCAAACAAGATAGAACAGAATTAATTAATGAACTACATTCTTTAACAAAATTTGACAACCATGAACACGTATTTAGTGTAATAATCGTTCAGTTCGGTACGCGCCAAACGCTATGCTTGGACTCTCCGAATAAAGAGAACTTCGACGTTCTATTTTCAATACGAAGTACTGTCACGTAAATGCAATATTCCTTAATGTTAACACAGAACATAAGGCGATAGATTTTTATGGAACAAACGTGAAATGAAGCTTTGGAAATTCTGTAGAAATTAGATTCGCGAAGGCAGTGGAAAATTACGTGCATCACGTTTGTTTCGCGGTACACGACACACGTGCTTTGCGCGGCAATTTGGTGCTACTACGACGTCTGTCAGTCGTGGTCGAGGAATGTTCACCTGAAGTGACGGCCAAACACAAAAGTTAACCTTATGAGAATGCGGCGTGTTTCCCACCGATAACCTGGGATATCTGATAGTGCGTGCAAACCAGTGCAAACCACGAGGACGACGCTTCACCAGGGTCGCAATGAAGTTTAAAGCATACACGGGTATTACTTGGTCCCTCCTGGAGCTCACTGGTCTTCTAGAGAACGAGGATTCCCGCGTTTCCTTCGAGAAAGTGAAGAAACACTTTGGGCTCCATCCCTTTCACTTGACCAACATTCATACTGCCCTTAACGAAATATTGAGCTCCAATTTGAACTCCTATGATCCAGAGTATGTTGAAAATCTACAATTAAGTGGATTCCTCACCCTACTTCTTGCATTATTTTACTACAATCTATTAAGACTAAAAATAAAAAATATGGTGCTATAGGTTATCTTCTCATATTTTGAAAACTGGAAATATCTTTTTTCATTTCAGACTAAAGGGCTTCCTTTTAGCATACAAGAATCCAAAACTGCTAACATCACTTGGTGAAATATTTTATGACACTTGTTTCATTCATATTGATGTTGAGGCTGACTTTTATATATTTAGGCCGCAAGTTGGTTGTTCCTTAACAGGTAACAGAGACATGAAATATAAGTACATGCATTTTATTGAGCATTGTTTCATGGAGAAAGGTTTTTAGGTATAGTGAATAAGAAAGGACTGAGCCACATTGGCCTTCTTGTGCACAAAGCATTTAACATATCAGTGCCAAAGCCTGATGGTGAGGACGATTGGCCAGGAGACACGGTTAAAGTTGGCCAGGAAGTAAGAGTGCATGTAACTAACTTGGATTGCACTAGCAGATTACCATTTATTCGTGGTATATTAGACAAAGAGTAAGTTGTTGACCAACAATGTTGCTTTATCGAACATAAATCAATATTATGTCAATTTTAATTTGTCACTGACTTATTTTTGTTACAGTGACTACTTGAAAGGCTGCAAATTACCAGAACCTCGTGAGTCACTACCGAACAAGAGGCTATCAATATGCGAATATGATGAGAGCGAAGATATTACTAGCAGTCAAGAATCTTCAATAAAGGGTAAACCTAGACCTTTCTTTACTAGTGATTCTGAAGACAGTTTGGAAGAAGAAGTTGAATCATTGACTAAAAGAAAACAAGCAAAGAAAGAAAAAAAGTTAACAAAGAATACCAGTCTATCAACAGAAAATGATGTTGAACATAAGAAATCAAAAAAATCAAAAAGAATTCAAAATGAGAGCAGAGTTGTTATGCCAGAGCAGGACGAATTAAATCATATATCCACAAATAATGACAATGATGTAAAAGATGATAGAATATATAAAGAAGTCAGTGCTAAAAAATCAAAATCAACAAGGAAATCAAGGGAACCAGTAGTTAATGATACTATTAAAATACTGAAGAAAGAACGTGAAAGGACAAGCAGTAGTTCCGAAAATGTACTAGATGAAGATGTATATATAAGAAAAATTAAGAAGGAAAAGCCATCTAATGTTGCAAGGCAATCTGACATTAGTGATGCAGAAGTGTCTATCTGGGATTCTGAAGCACATAGTAAGACGCCAAGTACAAAACCATCAAAGAAGACTAAACTTTCCAAAGTAGAATCTGAGGATGTATATATTAAGAATGAAAACTTAGTTGCAATAAATGAAGACATCGCACATAAAAAGAAACGCAAGAAGAATAAACATAACGAAACAAAGGAAGAAATCACTGAAACACAGTTGGATGTTAGTGAAGAAAAATTAGCAGCTCTAAGCAATTCGATAGATAATCACGATGCCAGCATAAACAATGATTCTGACCAGGTGCCAAAGAAAAAGAGAAGTAAAAAACATAAAAAGTTAGATCAGGATGAGGAGGCTTGTAATACTTCAAGAAAGGAAGCAGTGAAGATGGAAGCCATGGATTCTACTGCAATTGATGCAAGTACTGAAATTCCAATGGTGAATATTAAAACTGAGAGAGTCGGTAGTTACGATTCTAATACCGAGAAGAAGTCAAAGTCAAAGAGATCACCAGAACCAACAACTATCACGAATGCTGCTATTATACAGATAAAGAAAGAAAGATCAGTAAGCGTAAGTGGCTCGGACAACGCAACAGAAGACGAAAAATCGCCGAAGAAAACGAAAGCAGAAAAACGATCAAAGAATAAGAAACAATCGTATGATGCTCCTTGCGATACAATTCTGGAAAGAAATGTGGAAAGTCCGGAGAAAAGAGCTTCGAAGAAGAGGAAGTTATCAGAATCTGCAACGGAGAGTATAACTACTTCCGTAAAACACGAAAACTGTGTAATAAATAATGTGACGCACAGTGAAAATTCAGATGGGAGCCAAACCAATCCAGAGTCGTCTCCTAAAAAGAAGAAAAGTAAAAAGCAAAAACATACAGAAGAGCAGACTGAAGCAGACAATAATGTTTATCAAAATGTCACTATAAAGTCAGAGTTTGCAAATTCATCTGGGTTTAATCTGAGTTCAGAGATACCAATGATGGACATTAAACAAGAAAAGATTCAAAGTGGCGACGAAATCAGTCAAAACGAGTATAGTACAGGGTTTAAAACCCCCTCGGCCCCAAATACAAATTTGATTGAGCCAGCATTCAGCACAGAAAATGTAATTAAAAAGAAAAAGAAGAAGAAGAATAAGGATAAGGACTTATCAGATAGCGAGATCTTGAATGGTTCATTTGAAGTTATGGTTAAAACAGAAAGACTGGACAGTAGTTCTATTACAGTTAAGAATGAAGTGAAAGAATCACTGAAAAAGGAGACGCATGCAGAAGGAATGGAAATTACAATGAGTGAAGAAGAAGTCGATTCAGAGACAAGAAAGAAACCATTGGCAGTAGACGTATCAGCATCAACATTACATAATGCAGACATCAAAGTTGAAGAATCAAGAAACGAAAACTGGAAAAGGAAAGAATCAAGTAAAACTTCTAAATCATCTCACGTGGAAGAAAAATTGCATAAGAAGTCGGCACGTAGCGACTCTGGAAATGCACATAGCCACGAGTACTGCAATACTAAAATTAAAGTCGAGAAGGATAGTTAGAACTTACCATGTAATATATGTACAAAGGTTTCACGATCATTTCTTGCGTGTTCAATAGTCATACCAAGTTAAACTCACCATTATCCACAGAGAAAACATATTAAAATATACATAAGTGAATAGTTTTTTTTACAAAAATGCATCGAAAGAATTATATATTATATGTCGGCGTAGCATTTCAAATGCTTGTAGAAATTTTATATGAATTTCAAATTGGTAATATAGATAACGTATGTCACACTACATTCATGTAAATATATGTTTATTTTCCTGTTATGTAGTGACGAGTAACACATTGAAGTGAGGATAACACATTGTAATGATGTGTTTTATTACCACACCAAGCAATTGTGACTTTGGTATGCACTGTACAGTTGACAAGTTAAAGTACAACTATAATACTTGAGAGGTACGATAATAAAAGACTTTTAACAAAAATGAAACAATCAAGAAGTAATTAAAATGGAATTGTTTCTTATTTTGAATAAAATATACCTCATTGCACTTGAAATGCAAAGGGAAGAAACCATTGAAAGTCCTGTCTGCGTATTAAGGAATCCCTAAAAGGGCAAGGATTACAAAGACTGTTGTGGTAGTTGCTGGTTTTTCATATTTTATTTTGCGCAAAAGTACAAAATGCTTTTCAGCTTAGAGTCTAGCATGATCATCATCGAATTCCCCGCAAGTGTTCGATCGCGCGTGAGCGTACGAGCGCTCTATAAATCTACATACGGCTGGGCTAGCAGGCGCGCGCAGCGTAACTCAAAATAATACATAATTTAAGGCAACTCTTTCACATTTTTTCCGCTTATTATACATTAGTCTTCTCTCTGAATATATATTACTATTCACCACCCGATAGTTTTCGAGCTTGGCCTTCCTTGATAATACAGTAACACACACTCCTTAAACGAGCTCAGAGTTCAGACGGACGCTAAACTACCCCGACTAGACTAGCAAGCAATCGAAACCTTTTACATCGGCTTTCACTCGTTTATCAGCCTATGCGCTATTTACAAGGATCCCCATGTGCTACTGGGGATGCGCTCTGCCTGATAAAGACTGAAGCGAAAGAATAAATTAATCTCTTATAAATTAAGCTTGAAGGAACCGATGATATCAGTAGATCTATTCTCGCGACTAAAAAAGACGGGTATCGTAAAATATCTCGCGCGTCTAATCGGTACTTTAAGACTTTTAAATTCATTTCGAATCTAAGACGCGTTTTCTTCGTGGGAACGAGAAATAAATGTCATCGATTATCTCTCGAATCGAGCAGTTTCCAAGTGATCGACAGTCATTCCGCATGCTCAGACAATGAATTGCTTTTTGTTGCAAACAAGCTCTAGTACGTAGGATTAATTAAGTTTTTAGCGTATCTTTACGAGCAATTCCGTTTCCGCCGATTAACGTATCTCACTTATGTACTTTCCCTGTTATATTTGTTCACAATTGCAGGAACGCAACAAAAGTGGAGGAGTCCTGACGGTTACACCAAAAACTGCAATCTGAATTTTGTATGTGCTGGACGAAGAGACTGTAAAGAGGGTGAGAATATCGTCCACTTTTGTTTAGAACCACGCAATTGATTTAAGCGTTCAATTATTGCTTTCGGTTAATATCACTAATACGAGTGATATCAGAGTATGCGAAATCCAAAGACTACTTCACCCAGTACTTTCAACACCTCCGAATTGACCAAGATCCAATACTGTGTAATACTATTTCCCACCTTACTGTAGCATTATGACATAATAGTTATTGTCCTCATAGAATATGTTGAGCCGCGGTATGTGGGGCGAAGCTTTAACCCAAATAGCTCTATTTAGCACGCAGCATTTGCATGCCTCATTTCATTATCTGCGCCCTTTCAAATGTTTACCATTATTACACATTCTACGCCTATCACTGCAGTTATACCGATTATTTATTGTTGATGTTATTTCTTAATTAATTCCACGACAACGAAGAATTAATTATGAGAATAAATCAGACGTTCCTCTCGAACTCGTCTTCTCGTCAGATTTTCTTTCTTCCTAAGATTAGGAAGAAGAAGATAGCCATGTACTAAATAGACTTACACGATTATCTAGGACAGTCACCTCCAAGATACGCTTACTGCGTACGTTTCTTCCGGAAGAAATGCCAGCAGCATTTAAGTATGGACTTCCTCGTCCCAAGTAGAAACTGTTGGAATAAATTGCCGGTGTAACTGCTACTCAAGGTATGTTCTGGTAGCAAAGGATCGTCGGATCATAGAGCGGTTTCCAGGGTAGGTGCGCTAGGGCTGCGCGTAACATTCTTCGCAGTATTATGCTGTGGTGACTCCGATCTTGCTCTGAAACGCTTCTTGAAGGCAGCGTTTCCCTGGTTAGAGGAGCTGACGGGGGTGCTAGCGAGAAACTGGGCTCTAGCCAGCTGATTACTAATCCTCCTGGACTCGAAGGCGCTTATGGCTCCTTGGCATTCGGGTGTTAAGTGCGCCATGCTTGGCAAGTATTGCGACGGCGGAGTAACATTCGCGTTATTCTGCCCTTTCGTTGTTGGGCTCTGGTTCGGTGTACTTGTACGTATTGTGTCTACCAAACGATTGTTTGTAATACTGGATCCTAGATCCTGTATGTTTGTCGTGCTCTCCGTATGGACAGGAGTAGTTGAATTTGTATTTGCTTGGATTGCTATATTCTCAGACATGCTGGAGATTTTACTCTCGAGATTGGTCGAACACAAATATTCCGGGAGATCGCTGCAGAGATCCAATTGCCTCCTGGTATTTAGTCTTGATATTGGGGACGTGTTCTCCGGGGATGGTTTCATGGCTTTCTCCTCTGCCGCTGTATCCTCGATTATGGTCGAGGATAAGACGTCTGTTCGTGGAGTTTGAAACCTCCAGGCGGAACGGGGACTCAGAACTTTCGTCAGTGGCACTAAAGGGTTTACCACCAATGATTGTTGTGGCTGTTGCTGGCACTGTTGTCTCGAGAGTTTCAATTGCTCCGCCGCGGATAGTCTGGTAGGTCCAGTCTTCACACTTTGCTGAAGGAGCAACCGTTTGAAGTCCAGGCGCGATGTTGCGGATGGCGATTGGGCATTTTGAGTCTGCGGAGGAAGGAACATTATTTGTGAAATAGAGAAATAATCGTAAGCCTTTAATAATGGGATTCAACGATGAAGTACACTTGTGCAAATGCGATACTCTACGAAAAATTAGACAAGGATAACGACTAACTGGTATACACACCTCTTGTGGCCTCTGTGGTTTCTGCGTGCAAGTTTGTGTGGTGCTGACCGGCACCTTCACCAGTGAATTCATCGACCCATAAGGAGACATGTTCTCACTGTCATCCTTAATGTTCAATCTTTTCTTGGATTTATGAATAGCAGCGAAGAGTTCCTCGTTCGACATCGTGCTCTTTGTCGGCGAGAGGACCAGATTGGTAGGTGTACTTCTGCCCGATGATGTTTGGACGGGGGTGCTTCTTCCGGAGGAGTTTGGCACTGGCGACGAACAATTGCTACCAGCGGAGAATGCCAGTCGTTCCGCGACGGTCGGCATGTTGCAGGCGGTTGCCGTGGACGATTTGAAACCGTTCCCATAACCGTGTCCAATCGGCGAAATCGGATTGTGCTTTAAAGCGTCGGTGTTGGGGGACTTCGTAACGGGATCATGAATGGGTGAGGACGCGAAAAATCGATAGCCGAGCGCACTTAAGCTTAGTGGTGTTGCGAACCTGTGAAGAGTAAACGTTACCTTAAGCAATTTGTCACCGAAAAACATATGATAAATCAAGGCTTGTCACCCCGCAGACAATGACTTTAAGTTTCGACTGGTGCGTGATACGAAAAAGTTCTTGCTTGATTTCACTGACCCAAATCTAGTGGGATCAACAGGTCAGATAACAAGGGACCTCGAGCAAAATAGATGCAACTAAGAACGCGTGATAGCAGATGTAAGACGAATGTTTAAATAACACTTGCATAGCGCGATGCAAAGGCGTGATCCAGAAAAAAAGGATTAATCATTATGGATCTTGTTTAAGTGGGGGAAACTGCACGAAGGCAGATTGTCGTATGTAGAGTCATACATCTATATCTAAACCTTGGTTTATGTATGCAGCTATTATATAAACGTGACATGCACTTCTGTGACTCGTACTCATACGCGTGGCAGATGTCTGGATTGTGTGTTTATGGAAACTAATCCGTTTAGGGCTTCAGACCAAGAACTATGCCAATATGCTTTTTTCTATAGTTCTTGTTAGCACTGTACAGACTCTGTCAGCTTCGTACATGCAAGGAGAGTCTATGCTGGTATGATGAGAAGACTAATTTCATGACTGACCTGTTCCTAACATCCACTACAGATCTCTGCTGCTGCATCCGGCTGTTCTTCGCGTCAAGGCTCTCAAGGCTCTTCTTGTTCAAGTCGATCTGGGATCCAAATTGGCCGGTTTTCCCGCTCTGCTCTATGATAGGCTTCTGTCCATGTCTAGCCAGCATGTGCATGGCACTCAGTGAACCACGACCGAGACCCCGGGTGATGTCTGGCGTGACGCTCCTCGGTGGTTCCACTTCCCTCGCCGGCCTTCTGCTCGGTAGCGTGTAGAACTGCTGATTGACATCCTTCGCTGCAGGATAGTACTGCTGGTTCTTGGCGTTCTGCATCTGGACCACTTGCTGCTCGCATCTTCGCTGATACTCATTGTAATCCGGTGCCCGATTCCGCTCGAAGAACTTCTGATTGTTGTCGTAGAAATTGGTCCGGGGATCGTGGGCGTAGAGATCCTGAAGGTAGGCGGCCTGGCTCTCATAGATCTGCTTCTCCTTCTCTGCTTCGAGGATCTTTTGGCTTCGCTGAGACTCCTTGAGAATCTCCTTGGCCTTTTGATCGCTCGATCGATCGTTCGGTTTTGGTGGAGGTACGTACGGTGGCGGCTGGACCACAGCGTGCAGAGACACTGGCTCTGAGGATATGTACAAGGAGTTTTCTGAAACAGAAGAATAATAGATTGGCGTATTTCTTTCTGCCAGTTTGCTTTTTGGAAATTCTGCGTTCTTTGTTGTTGATTTTTTCTGATAGATATAGAGTCAGTAGCGTACACAGGAAGGGAAACCAAATGCAGGTACACTCACTAACATCGGGAAGTCGATTTTCTTCAATATTGGACTTCTTTATTTTTATATTGATACGCTCTGTGTACGCCACTGTATGCGTGTATTAATTTTTATCGAAATTTAGTACTCAAGCTGTTAGACTAATAAATAACATTACTTGTGCGTCGTATTTCCTATTATATCTCAAGTAGATAACATTTTTATTTGACGAGTATTATAAGTGGCCTTCCCAAGTCTTTCATAAATTGTCTAGAATTTATCATTGATCCATGAACTTCGAATGTTACCTTACTGGTAATAAATAACAATATACTTTTGGAGTTTAGTAGTTCGTTCCCATGAGACATGATGTGAATCTGGTGCCACAATGAGGAGACGCGTGCACGCATCAGCAGAAAATGTGATATTAAGATTGAAGCATAAGATATTGCAGTCAGTATAAAATTAGGATAGGCATTGTCGTCGAGAGAAGCAAGGAAGCAGATGGGAGCCAAATCAAGCATTGCAAAAAGCATCACATGAACATGCAACAATGGACGGCAGAAGTCCGACGTAGATTTCTCCAATGCAAAACAGTATTATATTTAGAAAAGCGCGTTTTTTCGACGCGCCTCAAAGTATTCGAATGATGGTGAATTCATGAAATCCTGAGTCAGACATCCGCAGTTCATTTTAGAAAAGGAACAAAAAGTGTACTCACCGCAAACGGGGTCGACAGAACTATGATATGTGAGTAACGAATGGGGGATGGGGTGCCACACGCGTGTCAAGTGCAATTCTTTATACCTCTAGAACTAGCATATATGCACATATATACAACAAAAACAAAACTTTCAGCAAACGAGGCTCCTTTTCTCCGAACATGAAGAGATGGGTGAAGCATACGTGGTAGTGGGGGTGAATGATGGCGGATGAGTATTTACAGATAACATAGGGTCGCCAAACTTTATTCTAGTAAAGGTCTCAACGAAAGTAATAATTAATACTCTCCATTAATAATTGAAGTGCACTCATTGGCGAGCCCATGCTAATGCGACGAGACAAAATGAATGAAAGGAAAGAAACAATGCGGCCGAATTTTCATTAAAAATAAACGTCTATTCACATACAATATTCAGCGGGCGTTTAACGACATTCTCAGTCGGCGTGTGTATATATATACAAAATCGGCGAGAGTCCATAATTACCACATACACAGAGGGACAATACAAAAACGAGAGAAAACTAGGGTTGGTGGGGGAAATGTTTGTACAATATTTATAAAACAGTCGGCTCGAGAGACGGAACACATATCTACAGAGTACACAGTACACGATGCCGCATGCTCCTCCGGCCCCCAGGTTGTAAGTAGCTCTTTAATTAATTGCAATATTAGTTGCAAGCTGATTAGTCACTCTGGCCTAGATTAATTATACCAGTGCGACAAGGAGGTAACGTGTGATTGATGGAATTTGATGAATGTCTTAGTGCCTTGGTGGCGCAGTGAGATGTTAAGGACGATCGCTCGACCTCCGAAGCAAAGGTCGCGAGTAAAACTCTCTCTTTGTGCATCGAGTCACGCAATTCATTGACGTCAGATCAGTGAGCAATTGCATCAATGAGAGCACCGTGTGATCCAAGTCAGGCTGCAGCCACACTGCCAATTTATTCCTTGTCTTACTTCATTTCCCACTTTTTGAAAAAATGTATTCTTAATTATCAGAACCCCTTTTCCTAATTTCCCGCCGAATCTGTTTTCTTCGTTATTATATCGATGATAGTAAAAGATTTTGGAATAAAATTGCCAGTGCAAGTGCAGCCTCCAAGGTGAACCCCGTTAGTGTGGTTGAGCGCTACTTACAACGAGAGGCGAGCACGCATCAAGAGCAACAGCATGCGTTCTAAAACTCGGCAAGTGGAGGCACAATTTACATCTTCACTGCATGCCAAGTGACCTAATCAGTACTCTATCAGGCCACAAAGAGTACAGTGGACCCAAATCATTTCGATCCATGAGAAATGTTGTCGGAAAAAGTGTTCGCAGCAACGTCACAAATCACAAAACAAATCTACGAAAATCGAAAAAAACTAAACTTGGTTCTGAAACTTGAAGAAATGGAACGGCACAGTGAGTTTTCTTCATCGGAATCATTTGGGTCTGTTGTACAACGACTACAGCAGTCCCTTTATTTCCGTATCACTGCGGCTCTTCGATCTTTAGCACAATTCCCCCCCACCGACGATGTCACCAACGAGGAAAATGATGTCATGAAAGCTCTGATTATAGGTGACTCATCCTCTAGATTGGCTCTCATTCTCCGCAACTTGTCATGAGAGATCGAGGGACTACTGTATTCGGAATTCGAAGCTACGAGCACCCGGCTCGGCAGTACATCGCTAAAATATAAGTTAACGAACGTTCACATAGAATTAATTGATTAATTCTAGACTTTCTACATTAATTAATCATTGCGTAGCTATTTCGCGATCCAATCGCACTACATTTCGTATTTGTGCTTTCAACAAATGCCCTGGTGTCATCGTTGACTGACTTGGTTAACACTTATTATTGTTTTGAATTCGTCAATCAAACTGTGCGGGCTGTCGATGTTCAATAATAATTTGCAACAGAGATTCTACACTTTCAATACATTTCACTTTTCATCCACAGTCTAAACAGTACTTTCTGGTTGCTAGTTGACTTGTAATTAATTTTTCAAGACTCGCGTAGTATATCATGAGTGTTTATCAGCTATTTGTTATTAAAACAGAGTGTGTTTCCTTTTACTTTATCTAATCATTCGGATTTTACGAGTCTATATTTAGCGGATGCATATTTTTCTCTAGTGACTGTGATGCTAATTTCCTCTATTTCAATTATCAATGCCGCGTCGAGACGTACAATTCATGATTCCTCGAGAAGGCCACCTATTGGGCCTCGTTAATAACTCATTCGTTAAGTAGTATTTTATTATCTGTACACTCGAGTTCACATTTTTCACTAATCCTTATGAAACAACAAAGTGCGGAATAAATATTTATTTAAATCCAATAAATCCAAACTCCTCGATATTCTTCTCCTCCTAATACATTTGATACAAATTGCTTGTTGGTATAAAACTAGTTTTATGCAAATTAGTCAGTACTTTTATTGCGATGATAGCATCTCCCTATTTTTGGAGATAAATAACTGCTTTCGTACCACAATGGGCAAGGGGTGACATTAATTCAGTGTCCATAGTTCCCGATTAGCTTGGAAATTATCGTCGATGATGTAATATCCGGACTAATCAGTGATCGGACGCTGACAAATTACATGTGTAATAAATTAAGATTTGTGGCGCTTAATTTGTCAGATGCGTGCCTGCCACCGTGCTTCGATATCGGCTCGGTCAGTTGCTTTCGCATTACATCACTGTCCAAACTTGGAACTCATCAGTTGTCAAATTTGAGTCTGTCGAATCTTGATGGAAAAGTACAAGGCTCTGTATATCAATGTTGTCGCGAATGATATGTTTTTCGATTGAACAGTATTTAATTAGAAAATAGGCTAAGTGGAATTAATCATAAATTGGAACCTGTCGACTCAATGAGAATGTCTGTAAGATTTTAATAAAAGCCCTGGGGAGTTCGAGCTTTCGTGTCCTTCGATTGTCTTATCAAAAGTTCGGTTCTTTGTTCTGTATTATTTAACTGTTGACTTGTGCTGTTTGTGGAAGGAATTTCGCACACCTGGACCACCACTATGGAAAATATTTAAAGCCCAAAGATGTTTGGGTCCTTGAGTACTTTATTATCGAAAGCGCATTCGGCGGGTGTATCGGGAGGATTTGCGAAATATGTAAATGCGATAAGCACACGATAGAACGTAATTAATTAGTGTCAGCGTGCAGAAGGGATCCAGGTCATCAACGAAGCAGCATCGATCTGCCGATAATTGGGCGCGTCAATTCAATTAAAGAATCTTCGCGCGCGATAGCTGATAAATCGTCAATAAAATCGAGAGATCGTGTCCATGTTTTGCAAACTTTGTCACCTTCTCTCGAGAGGGAAGAGATAAGTCATCCAGGGAGAAAAGAAAAAGAAAAACAGGCAAAAAGGGGGTTGAAGGCGAAGCAGAGAGCACGCAATAGACACGGACAATGGACTGAGTTACACGCAGAACTGTCGACTGATAATGATTAAGTGAAATCGGCTTCTCGTGAGCATTGGACGACCCTGTTTGCTAATTAACCCTATGCCTTCCAATGAAAGCTCTTAGTGTGCACCTGTGACGTATACGCTGCTATCTAATTGTAAATAAAAATTTACCTATCTAACATAACACTTTACTTAAACGACTCGTTTCCCTAATAAATATAATTCAATAAATATTTACTTTTCATATGTTTTACATTTCATAAATCTTTATTTTCAGCGTCGTACTTTGCGCCACGTCATGCAATAACAGTGACCTATAATATTTTTCAGTTTCCTGATGCCAATTGGCCAGCAACTCTCTGATTGTTGCAAAACCTGACCTTCGATAACGGAGTATTTTCAGGGGTAAGTCTGCGTATCGATTGTCTCTTTTCGAACCATTGACAGTCACAATACTCTCCGTTTGATTAAAATGCAAGTAGGTACATTGTCCCACTATATTTTCGAATGCTAATCTACAAAATGGCATGTTTATGGATGACCCCTTTTCTTAAAATTCACTTTACGTGTTAAGTGGCAACATTAATGAACAGATATCTTAAAGTGACTTATTAAACTTTGTTTTAAATGGTGAGACATTAGCTAGATGATAAAATTGGAGAATATATATTGTACTTTAATCTATTGAAACGCCCACATATATAGTTAAGGGTTGTTTAAAATTTCTGAACCGATTTTAAAAATTTATATAGATTGGGACAAGTAAATTTCTGGAAGACCTTCTATTACTGACGTTAGAGTTTGCTGCATTAGGAAGCATCTTAAAATCCGAGGGGAAATATCTATAGATCGATATGTGTACAAACAGAGAAAAGTCATTGATTCGCATTTAAATCTCGCTGGTGCGATATGGCAATGTCGAATCATCCGCGGTAAACAGGCAGCCTAGAAATCAGACGAGCGTTCGTTTTGTTCGTGGTTGTTTATAAAAGCGGGCCGATTGTTGTCGGGCTCGGAAATTGCTTTCGTAATTTCGACAAGGTTCCGGTCAAAAACTGACGACCTCCTTGCCCGGTGATTAAACGGGCACGTAGGCGGAACACAGCAGTCAGAACGGAAATATACTTGCAAGACGATTCCAGTGTGTTTTATATAATTTTTATCGTGACAGCAGTGTGCCGATGTACACGTGAACTTAAAGCCAACCGTGATGTCATCGCTCATGATACAAGAAACCCTCTGACAAGACCTAGCGAACGTCTTTCAAAAGAGTACAAACAGAATGATTTTATTACAAGTGAAAAATGAAATAGTTAATACTTCCTATAAAAGAATTTTAATGACTTTTATGATCTGTTTTTAGTAATGTTAGTGGTGGCATAGTGTGAAATAAAACGTCAATTGAATTTCTTATGGATAGCAGGGCTTTCTGTTAATAAATCGTTTGTAATATAAAAAAACTAGAAATTTGCTGAAATGAGAATAAGAAATGAAGAGTGTGAATTGATGTAACTCACGGGGTCGTCTTGTCGCAATGAAGAGAAGGTGTCTCGCCAGCATATTGTCGGTTAGCCGCGTCCCAGGGCGCACTGTCAAACTCGGTACGAAAAGCTCGCTGATGTGCCTATCAAGTTTGGCGACCGCCTGTCTAGCGACAAGGTTTCCTTCTGATCGGGCCTGCACGCGCGATAACCACTTATCATCCGGCACCGACTAAAAAAGCGAATTCGCTGCTGGCCGCGCTAAATCCTGAGGTCCACTCGTACTCATCGAGATCTGTCGATTGTCTCGGAGGGCAAGGTGTCAGGCAGGACCAGTTTACCGACAAAGCTCGGCTCCAATGACGCTGATTGCGAAATCGCATTTACGTCTGATGCTCTCTTTTCGGTCTGTCGAAAATGGTTGTTGGAGAGTGTCCGAGTGGAATGGCAACTGGGTGAGATGTTGGTTGGAAAGTGACGCGGGGGATGAGAGATAGAGCGGCCGAGACCGAGTCCGAGTCCGAGTCTGAGTCGGAGGGGCAATGAGATGTTGACGGTACGGAAGCGTGGTACACGATGAGCCCTGGCCCCGCTGGTGAAAACGGAGCAGAGCGAACTGAAGCAACCGGCATCTGGACGAAAGTATTTCAATAAAGCCGCCGGGTAGGAGGGACACGTTTTGTTTATCTGGATCCCGGTATTATCTGCCAGGATAAATATCGCGTCTGACGCAACTTTGTTGGTTATTGAGCCAGCGGCTAATGATAGCCGATAACGGCAAACAAAGTGAGGCTTCATTGGGGGCTCTCTGGAGTTTTCCAGCTTTATCGCTTCCCACCCGCCCTCTCGCGCTCAACCCTCCCTTATAACGTGGTAGTCTCTTTAACGCGGAAGATTTCCTATTTCTCTCCTTTCACTGGTTAGTTCCTATATCCCAGAAATTACTCATTCCTTCGACTGGCGCTCAGACACAGTACACTTTATTGTCGAAGGGTTCACTGAACCAAAACGTCTCTTGGCATTCCTGATATAAAATTAATTACACACGGCCAAAGGGGGACTACTGCGAGCATGCCTAGGGAAGCCTGCAACTTCCCTCCGACTTTTTTCAGTCAAAGATCTCGAGCGCAATCTTGCGCAATGAACGTTGATCGGCTGACCCAAAATTTCTACGATTTTAATTCCCGGATCTTCGCGTCCGTACTACCGAACTGCGCATGGATGTTTCAGTTTGTTTTATTTATAGAGCCGCCGGGAAATCGAGCGGTACTGATTAGGAAAATCCAGGAAATTCCTACGACATGAAAATAGAGGAATTAGGGGAGATAGGAGAGCGGGCTTATCTATTAACCTTGCGAAAAGCGTTCTTCGTTGGGGTTACTTCATTCGGACTTATCGACGAAACTATTGAACTCTGAAATATTCCACGCTCCACGAGGAGAGGATTTATAACGATCGTTTCGCAACATTGAGTATGGGGTTCGTCGCCGGAGCCCGATGGCAGCTGGCAAGATCATGCGAGGCATTCTGATAGTGGAAACGTGACCAACGCGTTATGTATCGTATCTTTGTTAATGCGGAAAGAGATCGTTAAATCTTCTTATATCGTAACAGCCGACCGATTTGTTTGTCATCCGCCCTCGATGATGGAACGGAATGCTATCAATATTCCAATAACTTCCGCTTCGTACAATTTTTAGTGAGTAGCGTGATAGTTTCAATAACATTCCTATTCAATTTTTTTCCAAGACCCCCAAAGGATTTTCGAGGGAGATAAATGCCTCGGGTAACATCTTATCAATAAGTGCAGTGCCGTGAGAGGAGTTATGCTCTTGCGTAAAGCCTTACTGACTCAGAAGATGCGAGCTTCCGAAACCAGTTAGATTCTTGGGTGACCGATCCCTTGTAAGTGAGAAATAATGGGTTTGGGTAAGGTGTAGTATCCCAAAGTCTAGTGTAGATAACAGGCATTCACGCATCGAGCGCGAGCCTACACGATTGCAGGCGACATATCACATTGGCTCCATAGAGCAGCATCGGCCTATCTCTAAAGACGAGCGCCGAGCTCGTGAGTGTACGGGTGACGGGGCGAAGAAAGGTCCCTTACTCTATTTTCACTAAATGTGAATAAGCTTGAGTGCGGCTGTCCGGCCGCCGCTCTTGCAAGCCAGGTTATCGTACACTGGCTCGCTTCGATATCATGAATATAGGACGCTCCGCAAAATTCTCTCTATCGCAGTTGTGAAATCATCGAATTAATCACAATTCGTGTGATCAGTTAATTCTTTTTACTCAGCCGCTTTGTTACTGGTTGTTTAGCTGACATCTTTCATGCCTTTAAGACACATTTGATTCGAATCCTTAACAACTTGCTCTCGCTAAATACTGATTATAATTATGCTATTATAGTATCGATAGGATTATGAGATTTTTCCAGATATCGGGCAGAGGATAATTGCTATACAAGGATCGATCATTGTGTCCATTGGATCGAGGCAGGATTTAATTTCTCACCAGATCTCAGTGTCGTTTCCAGAGTACTTGAGAACACGCGCAGGTTCTAGATCGGAGGCCCTAGGACGTGGGCTATTTGGTACGTTCGACAAACGACCAGACAAGGATGAATTCCTACTGAAATTCGGCATCCCGTCTATTTGCGGTTCTGGACTGGAGACCGAGTCAGGGTAATTGATTCGCTCTTTCAGCAACTCCTCCTGCAACTCTTCCGATGGAGTCCTGCATATCTTTGTCGACTTCTCTGCGTTGTTCGAGAACTTCTTGATGAACATTATTGGACTGTTAGCCATGCGATAACTTTCGCTGCGCTTTACTTTCCGGTCTACTCTTTCGTTTCTCAGTGACTCCGAATTGCCGGTGGACGGATTATCTAAGTATGGCTCGGATACATCAGAGGCCTCTGAGTTGGCGTCTCTAGTAGAGGAAATGCAGTCATTGTCGAATGACGGTCCATTCATCGCCTCTTTGTCTTCCATCGAAAATTCTTTGCTATCCTTAATATCTCCGACGATTTGGCTGTTTGATTCAGTGCCTAAATGCAAAGTTCTCCTAGAAAAGCTTGGAGTATCTAGATCCGAAATTAACAACTTCCTACCCAACTTCGGCGTATTGCCGGTGAGTCTCAGACTTTTGGGACACAAGCCTGATTTCTCAAAATCTAATCGCAAATTCGTATGTTTATAATCCAAAGGGGTCCTTGCTATCTCACTAGAGTCTTTTGGACGACTTCCTTTGGGATCAGATAACTGATCATTATTTTCAGGAGGATGGTTCTCATCGCATTCGACAACATCTCTCGTTTTATCTGTTTGCAAGTTTGGTAGACAGAGTTTGGATTTATTGGAATCGGAGAACTTGTTACTAGGTCCTAACGCAATTGGATTGGTTTTGTGTCGTCTAGGGTTTGTAGCCGAAAGCGACGGACTTCCAACAGCCCTTCTAGGTGCTCTCGTTTCATGTTGAGCGTGGAGAGTGGTCAGAGCAGTACGTGATGCGTCTAATCTACCGGTGCAGCCAGTGCAATCGCGATCGTCAGTGCTCGTGCCAGAAGCCGTCTTACCTTCGTCGCCTTGTACGTTGACATACGCTCCGCGAAGTGGTCTTTGCGGGCTCGTCGGACTTGTGGGTCTGACCACTGTCGTTGGAGTCCTTACGTAATCCGGACTAGGTGCTCTATCGGGACTTCTAGCGGCTCTGATAATGAGTTTGCCTAACTGCGGAGATGTAGGCGGTGTTGATTTAATCTGGCCGTCCACAGTATCGCTAGTTTTCGAAACTGCTCGGATAGTGGGCATTGCACGGTGTAGTAGTGGGGATGGACTAGGTGATACTCCTTCTCTGATGAAAGGACCTGGAATTATAAGCAGAACGAGTTGGTATTGCATGCTTCGTACTTTTTATAAATCAAGTTTCTTTACCGCTGAACTATTATTTATCAGTGACTGACCTGGGTTGAACGTCGTATGTGCGCCCTTCCTCCTCTTTAGACTGTCAGACGAGTACACGACTTTACCCTCGGAGTCGAGGGTCACTCGCGCGCCTTGCCGTTTTCTTTCCAAGGAAGAATCAGGTTTCTTTGGGAGTTCGCTTAAACTGACGTACTCGGCATCCTTTTTGAAGATGTCAGCATTAGCATATGCAACTGGTGGTCTAAGAGTGGCTGCACTTGTGGACGATGAAGGTTGCTCTTGTCGTTTGTCGTTGTTATTCCTCACGTCGGCTATGGTGACATAGTCGCCGGAGTCTGGATTCACTTGTTCTGGGACAATATTCTTCGACATATGCTTCCTGCCAGGAAGAACACCTCGAAGTTTGCCCAGAACACCACTGAGGGGACTAATTTTAATTGACGATTGGGCTACGATTGGTTTATCGGATGTTGGCGATGGTAAAACTTGCACTGTTGAATACAGATTTTTGTCTTGTCCGTTTATGACCTCCATCTTCGATGTGCCTACTGTAGCTGACATTAATACTGCTCCCGGTGGTTGTTCGGACTTTCGTCCCTCTTTCCTTTTACTGCTTTGTTCTGACTCCCTTGCATGCTCATCGTCAGAACCAGGGGGGGTAATGACACACATGGATGGTATTCTACTGGTGTTAATCGCTGTCTTTGAGCGGATCCTTTCGATTCTCTCACACCCTTCAAGGTCACTCGATTCGGAATACTCGAATTCTGAGCACGATCTGCCCGTGCAGGCTGGACTTGAAGCCGATTCCACTGGCGACGACGAAGTGTTATGACCGCTATCAGGGGATTCTCCGCCGTTCTGATTTTGTCCATGCACCTGAAAGAATAATATGATTTATCAATATGCAATTTACTTGGATTTTTCCTTATAGAGAATATGTATCCTACCATGGCAACAACGGTCAAGCTAGATTTCCTTTCTGGCGGCGGGGGTGCGAGAAGAGCGGTGCAAACTGTTCCAGCGGAACTCGTTGTCGTCGAAGTGGAACCCCTACCGAACAGTTCGTACTCATTCTCGACCACAGGCGACGTAGGGTCCGAGCTGACGTCATTAGATTTAGTCAGAGGACTTTGCGGAACCGGTTCCTCCTCCCTTAAAGTTTTCAAGCCGGAATCCATGTGGAACGAGGTGTAATATCCTTCGGTGTCGCAGGAGTAGACGGAGGAGGTCTCGCCATCGTCCGAGAAGGGCACCACCGCGATATCTTGAATGATATCTGGGGTTAGTGTTCCTTCTGACGTTACGGACGAGGATGCCGAAGTGTCCCGTCCTTTCATTCGCCTGACATGACTCAAGGAAGTGGACGAGGTGCCAATCGATGCGGTTGTGGTTGACCTAAGCAGAGTTCACACAGTTATGAGGAGTGCGCAAATATTAGGTGTTAGATAAGGATTAGCGTGAAGCCATTTTGCTGTAAATAGAGAGTGTTAGCCTATCGAAAAGTATTACATACCTCGGTTGATGCGTCGTCGTCGTAGTCTCACTTCCAATGCTCGCTCTACCGCTCTCGGAGGAGGCACTCCAGTTTCCAGAGCTCGAATGAGGCGCGTCATCGCGACTGCTTCCCTTTCGTCTCTCTCTCCTTTGAGCGGCACTTTCGCGCAATTTCACGCTCGGTTGTCTCTCGATGCTTGGAACGGATACTGGTATACTAGAGGTGCTCTTCCCGCTGGAACTGGACGAGCTCGGCTTCCTTTCGTGGGACTTGTCCTTTCTGCGCCTGGATGTTACGGTCTCGTAGATATTGCTTTCATCCACTGGACTTGATTGAGCTTGGCTCGTTGTCGCGGTTCCCTCAACGCTCGACGCTGATGATGGTTCCTGCTTTTGTTGTGGCTGTAGGTTTGACTTTGGACTGATCAGTTTTAGCCTGGACATGCCCCAGGCCTTCAGGGTATTGAAGTGGGACTTTTTCTCCGCAAACGATTCCTTCTTCGATGAGCCTAAGATGTCTGTACTCGCGGATCGGTGAGCACGTGGTGTTATGTTTCCTATAGTTCCCTCGTGCTCTTCGACCGTCGTCTCGCTGCATGATACAAGACTGGTTTCAGATAATCTCGACCGGTATTCACCCGAACTTGTTTCTTTTTTATTAATTAATGATTTTTTATTCTTCACTACCGACTTAACACGCTTCAACTACCTTAACCGGTATTATTATACTACTCATTACGAAATTTCACATGCTTGCACGTCCAAAATGAAAAAACTCGTGTTTCCATGGCTAATTAGTTTCTTTAAAGAGTGTTAAAGTCACTGCAAAGCGGTAATACAGGAAAAATATTTCCAACTGTGATAAGATCGCAAAGGCATGTCAGGTGTACCAAACCTGAAACACCTGCTTCGGATAGCACGTGTATTATAATTCACCCTTCGTAATAAGTTGCATAAACGTAAGTCAGCATGTCTTCGTTATGAATTTTTTATGGCAATGTTACAAGCGTCGCGTTTTGGAGATTTCCAAAGCCATTAACTTTTAAATCATCGAAATAAGGCGCCGAAATGCTTACCCTCCAATGGCTTGACGAATTTCCTTTTGATCGGTACCAGCGATCGTATTTCGTCTCTTTCCCCGAGGCCTGCGTGGTCTCGATCGCCTCTTCACAGTCGTTTCCTGATTTTCCGAGCCCCCGAGCAAGGATCTTCTTCTCATCGACATTCTCTCGAACCCTCTTCCGCTCACATCCACCGCCACAATTTCAGCCGGGAACCTTTGTAATATCAGAAATCCAATTATTGTCGAACACTTGGAAGATGTAACAGTAGGAACGGATTCTACACGTTTTTGCTCCTCAAAGCGGGATAGGTTTTGCAAAGGAAATGATCCCATTGCAAAATTGATAGGTTGATGTAGAAAAAGATAGGTGGGTGTTGAGGATGATAGATCTTGGCTGGAAGAGAAGCATCATACTCACTTGAGAGCGATAGCTTGAACCTGTTCTTCGGGACTGGGCAGTTTGTGATCGACGGCATCGTCGGCGGCGGTATCCCCGAGGATTCGGGACATGCAATCCGGCGGGACCGTAACGTCTCCCAGCGCCTCGGTCGATGTCCATCTTCTGAGATCCTCGATAGCAGCCGGCTGTAACAGCGAATTATAGGTGGAATAGAGTCGGCGGACTTCCTGCTCCGGGGCGCCTAGCGGCTCCCTAGTGCTTTACCACTATACATGCACGCTTCGTATCGCTCCTATTCCACCGGGAAACTTGATGCCGGCCGGCCGGCCGCCCGGCGAAAAAGCCGGCGACCGGCGACGTGTTTTACGCACCACGACACTGCGTGGGCACTAGGCATTGTCGGATGTCACCTCCTGACCAAGTGGCTTTCACGCACGGAATACGGAACGGATTGTATTACCTTACGCTCGAACCCACCTTTCTACCCAGCGCAACAGCGGCACAACATTTTCTTGGATATTGTACCAGTCATAATTAGACTGCGGAAGTTCATGAAAGCTAATCTGTTTGTGCGCACCCAAGAGGTCTGTGAAACTTATGGGCAAGGACAATTACCGCTCTCAGTATTCCATATCCATTACAAGCTAACCGCATATTTTATAAGATTATTCAATAAGATCGAAAATTCGTGTTTGAACATTGAGAAATTTATTCTTTTTCATGCGAATACTATTTTATACTGATAAGTATCTTTGAATCTGGGCCAACAAGTAGATATAGTTTGCTAGGACTGCTCCCCTTTAGCGAGGGCTCGCCTGTTCGTGATACCAGAAGCCCTATCAATTACATTTTATGTGCATAGCAAACCGGACAACCTTCGAGCATGTATTTTTCGTTTGATAAAGGTAGCTGCATCAACATTGGCGCGCCTAGGATAGAAAGGTTCTGGCAGAGGGAGGCGTGCACGCAACTCTGAACAACTACTATTCATTCCTGTTATGCAGGCATAAACCAATCGCATTTTCTAGCGTGTTTGAAGGACTAAAACTTCAATTATTCCACAAATAATAAGAACTAATGGCCAATATCTTTAGGATACAAGGGAATCCTTAATTGGTGCTTTGTCTAGGAATGGTCTATCACATGAGTCACGCAACTAAGTAGACCAGGTGCCAGGGGCTCATCGAGGGATGACTTCGTTTAGTTCTGATGTTATTAGATTCCGTGAAACACATGGCTTACTCGCCTGTGTAGTGTTTAGGTGATAAGAATCCTGTTTATATACGAAATGATAGATTGTTTTGACCACCATTCGAGCGAGCATCTGTTATTACTGTCTGGATAGCAATCTTTAATACAAACATGGGATAAAGAAAAATGTAATAATATAATATGGGTCGGTAAGGATTGAATAGAAAATCGTTGAATCCACAATAGGATTGGCAATGGCATCCACGGTGCAAGATATCAAATCGATACGGGGCTATGGTGGGGAGGACACGCGATAGCTCTGGAAAACTGTATGCTTTCACAGCAGTATCAGGCGATATTTTCGCAATATTTACATGGCTCTCGGGTGGTGAGGACACATGATACGAATGGGTTCACGGAGCCACTGATAGAAATCCACTGAGACGCAATAAGATTAAGGCTAGAGAACGCGGTATGTAGAATTGGCGGTGATCTAAGAAAAAATGGCGAATTCCTATCAACGTCGAAAGGATCGATGCCCGTAGGAAGAGGGTCACAGTGATAGATGGATTACAGCGGGTATCATTTGATCTTGGGAATCGTTAGATCGGAATTCCTGGCGCAATGCAGCGGGAGCGTAGACTGGTCGGCCTTCGATTCCTCTAGGATATGGTTACACTGGGAAGTTACCCCCGGATAAATCATCGGATGTAATCAGGACTGGTCGAAGGAAAGCTCGTATGACTCGTACCAACATTTGGAACAGCATTCAGCTTGCGTGTGCTTAGAGAGCTATTTAGAAATCTATTTTAGTGCAAGCGCACACCTTTTACTTCCAAGAAAATAGATAAGGAAGAGACGAGAAGGATATCGGCAGTGGAAGTCCTTACTCTAAAAAGATAGGTAAGTTGGAATCTGGTTGCTTGTCACGTTCGCCAACCTCAACCTGATCCAAAGTGTCATTGATAAATCCTTAACGATGCGCCTTGACACTACGTCCTTGTAGATAAGGTCAGATTGCGATTACACGTGATTTTGGAAGGTTACGCACCCACCAAGGACGCATTGTCTCTTCTATGAGACTAATTAATTCTAGTCGTACTCCCTTATCTGCGGCGAGTGATCCCGATAACCATTTCGACGACCTTTCACGCGAGTGAAACATGCGCTCATTATTGCGTCACTCGGCCTTTCTCACCCCTTTCGTTGCGCACTTTTTTTATTCGCCCGAGAAAGACGATACTACCAGTGCCGATAAACTTTCCCTTCCTGGGATTTCCGATCGAAACAAAATAAATAAACTCGGACGGGCTGAACGAACCCAAATCTCTCAGGTATCTCTTCCCACACTCTCCACTTTGCCTATCTATCTAAATGTCGGTTATCAATCCTCACAGGATTATATAACAAAGAAGACTGTTGAAATAGGCCAGTAAAATGTTTAAAAAACACTTGTTTTTAACATAAAATATTCTGTAGTTATGTGATGTGGGGGTAGTTATAAGGGTTGTAGGGCGACGTTAGTTCCGAAAGTCTGGAATTGTTGACTATTTAAAAGCTAAATGAATGCAAATATTGAATTGAACTTCGAATAAATTGCCGAGTTTCAAGAGCGCACGCTATCCTTTGTAAAAGATTGGATCTTTAAATAAAGAATTAGGTAGCGGATATATTGAATAGTATAGCAATCGATCTCTCTAGAGCTTAGTCCCTTTAGACAGGTGATTTTAGAAGTCCATCACGTATCTTGTATCGGAGTCCGGGTGTCCCGAGGGAATCTAATTCAGTGCGGATTAAAGGGTACTCCGTAGAAGAAGCGAGAGACGAGCGACTAAAAAGGGAAAAAAGAGGGGCAAAAAGAGGAGAAGGAAAGGTTTCGAAGGTGGAGGCGGTGGCCAAGGGTTGTTGCGGATTCCTGGGAAAGCCACAAGGTTGTTGCAAGAGGAATTCCAACATTGCTGTTCGGAGTTCCTGGACCTTGTCCAATTTCTTTTTCCTCGACTGTAAAGTCGACTGGTCGTTCTGAGTCATGTTTGTTTGTCAACATAGAGAACATACGTAACCAGAGAGTACCAACGGTCAGTGTATAATACTTTCAACTCGAGCTAGATTGCTTTTCGACGTGGAGGAAAAGATTGTAATAAAAGAACTGCGAGCTACGAATCAAGTTCATTGCGAGTGTAAATCTCTCTCTTTTATTCCCTGTTGTTGCACATTTTTAAAAGTGATCCAATGAAAGCGAAGTCCGTGTCAAATGATAATGACGCGTACGTGGGAAAAGTATCGGACGGCTCGGAGAGCGGGGTTGATTGACTTCTCGTAATTGCCAAGTGGTAATGGCGGCATGTGCGTGGAGAGGAAAGAGGGGAGATTGTAATGCGAGTAGCAGATTTATGGTTCGCTCGTTATAAGAAGCCGTTTGGCCTTTGACGGTGCGGCAGCGTGCCGTCCGCGCTCCAATTCCATTTCTCAAAGTCCAGTACTGTGAAAACCTGCAAGGGGGATTTGCGCACGCCCACCGCCAAGAATTCGTCGACTGTTCTCAAGTAAAAGTGCATTTTCTGCGAGAAACTAACGTTCGCTTTTCTGCGACTGTTGCAAATTCTCGGTTTACAGTTACGTAATAGAGTTACAGTTATGTAATATCGATTATAGATATTAATCCGAGTGTTGGTAATAAATAAGATTGGTCTTGAAGCGAAGGGGCATGGGATCGCTTACCCATAATTCTAATGGAGGGATGAGGGATGGAATCCGGAGGGCAACGTATCATAGGGTAAGCTCTGTTATTAAGAGAAAGGTAGATTATTAGACGAGCGACAATACGGGAATGATAGGTATCATTATGGGACTCGATAGGGACCACCGTGTAGGGCTTAATGCATCTCCTTCGCTTCTACTCCTCTCCCACATGTCCTATTTCAGTCAACCTGCTAATGCGAGCCTGTCCCAGCTTTCCACTACAACAACAACTCGCTAAACCAATACTCTATAAACTGGAGTATTCTCGAAAATACTAGTCTCCGTGAATTCCATTTAAACACACTTACTTTCCAACTACTTTTAATTGGGAAAATAATGTATGGTTCGATCGAGGTCAAGTCTCTTCGATGCGGTGCTTTCACAGAGTTGAAAATCTGACGTGAGAGATCTGGCATGTAAGTATGAAATGTAAATGTGTTCACTTACAACACGGGACTCGATGTCGAGACTCTTGTCTCGCCTCCTCTTGCCGAGGACGGGCGTGCAGAGGAACATGTCCATGGAGCTGCCATCTCTTCTCAGGGAGTCCAAACTTTTGACAGCAACCACGGCAGCGGCTTGGTACAACTCTCTGAGGGCCTTCGGTCTCGAGTTTGACGTAAAAAGCGCCGTTGACGGATTGTTCGACACCCGGAAGTGCTCGGTCCTCGCTGCGAACGTGCATATGTCCGACTCCGCTGCAAGAAAGATACAGATTCATTATTCATCATTTTTCATTGACTTTATTTCACTGGTTGCAGCAGTTCTTGGTTACAAATTTGTTATGTTGAAGTATCGCATTCCTGTGGGAAGCGTCGTAGCATTCAAATAAGCTGAGCTGTCACAGCTGATATTTTAATCGGGTAAGAAGAGATGTAATTCACATTGCCCCCGTTCAAAGGGAAACGTTTAATTCGATATTTCCGGCGGGTTTTTCGAGTGTTGCTTGCGCGCCTGGCATATGCGACCGGCTCAATTTCCAAGTGTAAGGTCGCACGACATTCTTCCTGACTGCGAGTTAAATCCCATTACGAGGTTATTAGAAGGACGGCGACGTATAATTAAAACGGAAAGAGGGCTGCAGCGCGTGATTTTCTCAAATATTAATGTTTCAAGAATTATTATTTCATTGTAGAGATCCGAGAATTTTTCTCTTAAAAAACATTCGTGCAGCAAGGTAATATTAAATATTCGTTAGTAAGTCAAACACCGAGCAATGTTTCTGTTGGCTAAAGTCAACACCATCAGGATTTAAGTAAACAGAATTTAACCAGTTTTTATTTTCACTTCGGCGACGACTGGTGCTCGAACAAACAGACTACGCCTGTGACCGAATATTTTATATTGAATTCTATCGGTGATTGATCGCGGAACAATTTACAGCGGGATCCCATTGGAAACCCGTGAAATTCAGTAGTCACACAATATTGTGTAGCAAATTGTTTGAGCAATTGTGTATGAATTGTACAATCTGGTACAGGATTTGAAGGTCACTAAACGAGGTTAAATAGCATAATAAACAAGTTTGAAGGCTTTCCGAATGATTCTTCCGTTAAAGTTGATCCGTCGTTTATGCGACAACCTGTCGCCATCACTTAAACTGAATAATTGGGTCTCGCTGGCTGGGTAACCATTGCGAATGAATTGAAGGGCAGAAAGTTCGCAAACAACGGTGTCAGAAGGAGCACTCTCGGTTCTCGGTTCCCGGTTCCCACAAGGGGCGAACTCATTGTCGAGAAAGAATAATAAAAAGCGGCGTAAACACGGGGAGCGTTATTATTATATCGCGGGCACGTCGGCACAGGATTAGTTTGGCTGGACGACAAATAATTGCTGACTTTCTTCGGGTGCTCGGGGTTCCTGGACAATGCACGAAATTTCGTGCACTGCTGCTATAATCGTGCCTTCTTTCTTTGGCACGGTTAGTCTTGTTTCCTCCGGTGGCGGCCTACAATGCCGATGAAGGAAGGGTTAATCGGCATTGTTCTAACACGCGATAGCTCGCCTTTCATGGGAGCACCCTTCATTCGCTCGCACCCAAACACCACAGGATGAAATTATTGTCTCGGACAATCGGCGCTTCGAGGAAAGGCTTAATCGCGTGTACGGGAACCTCCTGATTACTCGATTGCGTGTGTTCTGTAGGATGAACACCGCCAGTAGACGCATTATTCGAAGAATATAGTAATAGCAAGTGCTATTTACTGTCAGGGAATAATTTATGTTCGCCTCATTGGATATTCAAAATTCTTACTGGACAAGTAGGCTATCTGGTAGTATCTAGTTTACTATCTAGTAAAATTAGAGCGTCACCCGATATAGTTGCTGGAGTTGCATAGAAGGTAACGCGAGGAGAACGGGCTGTTGCATTAAAGCTTCATCAGCAAGTATTCACGCACGGTAACCGGCTTCTGAGAGAATTCAGTATTAAGAGTGGACTAACGGTTTGTTACGAAGGAGGCGGTAATATCGCTGTGCTAGCCGTCGGGCATTTATGCCAGAGTACATAAATACAAAGATGATGCGTGGGGGGAGAAGCAGCCACCAGTCAAGAGGCTGCACTTCAAACCAGTCTGATTCGATAGAATCGTTTCTGCTGTTTGTACATACGTATATCTCTTGCCGACCGCTTCAATCCTCGGAAGCTCTCGCACTTCTCTCGATTCGAAAGAGATTCTACTCGAGAGGGCGTTACCGTGCAGGATTTTCACTCTGGTAGGTAAATATGTTCCGAGCAGCATTAAGTATAAAGCGCTTCACGGTTCTTAGTAAAAGAGGAACGTACTGCGGAGCATAGATTTTTTGCAGACGCAAGAGGAGGGCGAGTAACGAGTCAAGGCCGGCTGCACAACTTGCTCGTCCGGGAGAATAGAAATGTGACTGGATATACAGATCTTCGTACAGGGTAGACTCACCATCTTTTGTCATATTGAGCTTTTCATTCCAAAGATTCTACATTCCTTTTAATCAAGCTTTTCTATTATTTACCATTTAGTACACTAATCCTATTATTCCTCTATTTTAACGCCGTTAACTAATTACGAAATACAACCGGTGGAAAAAAGGAATTTATCGTTTTGGATGCACAGGTTATATGAAAAGTCATCCGTTAGGTTCGGAGGGAGATGGCTCCAATATCCAAGGTTGGCATAAGTCCCCTGCCGTCATATTACAGAGTGCGATGGAGTTTGCGATAAGGGGAGAACAAAAGGAGTGCTGCGATGGAGATTGAGATGCCAGGAAAAGGATGAAATGGCAAGGATGCTGGGAGTCTGGCGGGCCTGGAAGAAGCCGGTCGTCCCGTGGGAGGTCCATCGGAGTCGATGTGGCCTGGGCTATGCAAAGTGGGCCCGAAGGGGCCCGCTATAGCGCGCTCCTTCAGAGAAACCGACGCGAACCACTCACCGGACTTACTTGAGACTACTACTCCTACTGCAACCAAGATATCAAGAAAGCACGTAATTCATGCTCTGCCCCTTCAATTCACCACCACGCGCCCAACGCAACCTTGAATTATCCTTTTACGCGGACTCCTGAACGCTTTTCGTTTTGTGGGCACTGAAGAACTGCGGGTTCGAACAGGTGAACAATAGTTGACCCTTCGATTCTTGCCTTGAACTTTAACAACCCTTCACTCGATTTATTCCACTCTGCCTACTTCTAACTGCAAAAGGGATTCGATAAAATATCTTGGGCCTTACAGGATTTGTTTTCCATAGAGAATCTAGAATCAGGTGTGGGGAATTTCGATGTGGACAGAATGGGACTTAGTCCAGAGCTTATTCTCGACTACAATTCCGATTACAATTGCTGCTTGCTTATATGTATGGTAGAGGGACGCTCGCCCACTATCATAATGTTAATGCAGCTGCTTCAATTATAATAGAGAGATAATCCGATAGAAAGGATTTCCGGGCGGAAAGTCTCTCTGGAATGTATGTAGAGGCGGCTAAACCGATTTCGAGCGGAGGCAAAGTCAAGAGCTGTGAAGAATCTGCCGCGCACTGGTCTTTCCTTCGGTGGAGCAGTGGCCATGCGCGATTTCGATCGACCCTACCGCACCGGTGCGCTGGCGTGCATGACGTCGATTTATCGCGTCGTGTGCGGTGCAGTGCGGTGTGGTGCGGTGCGGTGCGGTGCGGTGCGGTGCGGTGCGGTGCGCTGCTTCTGCCACCGATACCAAATCAGAATGCCATCGGCGAGATGAGCCGAGTGATGTGCATGCCATATCTCCGCGTGCAATGGGAGTCGCGCAACCATAACTGAATTGTCAAAGCATCCCCTCAAAAAACTAGGTCAGGATTATTGATCCGAATGTCGACGACCTTCAAAGATTAGACATACTTGATTTTATTTTATTTATATTCTGCAATTTCGATCTGTCACACATTCTCACTGCACAATGATTGAGCAATCGATGAATGTGATCGTGTACAACAAAAATATCATTTCCTCATTCACGTGGTGTTGTTTTTGTGTTCTAGGAGACTCCGTGGCGACGCGCATAGTTAAGGTTGACAGGGTATCTGTAAGGTAGAGTGGGCCAGATAAGGAGGAGCAGGAGCAGGAGCAGGAGCAGCGGGGCCCCAGAGGTTGAGGGCCCGGTGTAATTGCGGATAAAACAAGCCTGGCCGGACTCTGTTCGTTGCCGAGTTCTTGGCTCGCTCGCTTTTGGCACTGGGGCCCTTTGCAAGGGTTCTCCGAGAGAGGAGGAGAGGGAGGGAGAGCTTGCAGAGTGGTCGGCAGGTCGGCCGAGAGTAAGCAGGCAGGTCCGAGCGAGCACGAGAGGCGGGAAGAAAAGGAGAGTAAGGCCGCGTTCGCGGGAGAAGGAGGCGATCAGCCGACACGTGAATAAAAGGGAGGAGGGAAGAGGCCCCGATAGGGCCGGCAAGAGGGGGACTAGGTATGGAAGAAGGAGGAGGAGGATAAGGACGGAGGAAGAGGGAAGGTGCAGGAGAGGCAAGGTGAGGTTGGCTGGAATGCGGTTACGGTAGATCGCGGACCAGTCTTCTCCTGCAGGTCTCGAGGGGCCCCGACGGGCCCCTCACTAAAAAGGAGCAACATGAAAAACTCGAGACCCCCACCACTCCTTCTCGAGGACTGCCATTCGCGCCATTCACTACCGCGCGACGCTTGGCCCAATAAATTTTCGTCCTTTTGCAGTGCCCTACCACGTAGTCCGATCTGTGAGGGCCTTGCGGGCCCAGTTCACCTGACTCTCCTCTAGCTAGCGAAAAACTCCTCCTTTTTGCCACCCCTCGTGACCTTGACTCGCCGAACAGCCAGATTGAATTGCTTTTTCGATGGACCTGCGAAGCCTGACTTATTAATAGTCTTTGGAAGCCATTTTGTTTGGACGATAGGACTTTCTTATATACTATCAACCCAAAATCTATTCTATTCTATTCTTTCTTCCATTGTTCTTCATAGTTTTCAATCTATTTAAAAAGTGTGTGATTGATAGGCAGTCACAGGCTACTTTCTAAACAGACATAAGTGATTGTCCTTTGCGTTAAGAATAACTAGGGTTTATCCTCGAAATTGAAAAAGTTTTAAATATGAAATTGGGTAATATGGGCGTGAATCGTGTATGCAGTCTGCTTTGCATTTGAAAACGACGCCAGGAGGGAGATATGCAAATCTGCTCAATCAGGAACCGCTAAGGCTCCAAGCGTATATTCCGCAGTTCCGACAGAGCGATGATTCACTTCATGCCAGGAGATAAATTTGGCTGCTCCAGCCGAAGAGCGGGGCAGATTTCAGGGAAGCTGGTTTCCTTCCTCCTTCGAAGGAAGAAACAAGCCTATTTCTCAGGATCAACGTTCGTCAGGAAATACAGACGAATCTCGTGATTACTTGGCAAGGAACAGGGGTAACTGACCCTCCATTAACTATCAGTTTCTTTTACTTCATGAATTATGACCTAAAAATACCATATTATTCACTTTTTTCATTCCCCAGAACTATTAATGCATTCTGGTCCTTTCATTATGCTTTTTACTCTGTATTTGCTGTAATTACCAAAGTTGCTCCAGAGTTTACATCTAATCTAAATCTAAACTAGTTCAAGTGTACTAAGTTGGATAGTCAGGCTTATATTGTGAGTACGCGACGATAAGCCTATGCATTCTGTACCAAGGGCGTTTACCCTCAGTTGGCAAGAGCCACTTGTATTTTTGCCAATTTCTTGGCACCCCAACTGACAGTTCATTTCATTATCTTCCCGACGCGCGGGCGGCTTCCTGTACCCGTAAGAAAGTATCAGTGAACCTGGCAAGCGTATAACGCAGTTACGGTCTTTCCAGATTACACTTGCAACTTAATCCTCCGCAATCTCCCGGCCTTCCCCATCCGCATCGCAGACTCGTGTAAAGCTCTACTCCTCGAACGGTACTTCACATTAAATTTATTACCCGCTCTCCGCTTTAATAAATAAGTACTTCATCGGGACGCGGATAAACTTTACTAAAGTGTCCTGTCCGTTGGGCGTCTTTAATATTCTTTATAGTTACACCCAAGTATATCGTGTTAACCCCGTGGTTTCTTGATATTAAAAACTAATATTAATCATTACCCGAATGGGATTTATTAGAGAACCTTGTCTCGCTTCTTTTATTTTATTTTCAAAATCTCGCAATAAATAGTAATTTCCAAAACAAAAGAAAAAAATATCTTGCATTTATCAAAGAGATTGGTAAGTGGACTTATTTATGCAGAATCTAGTTGAATGCAGTTAGAAGGACAACTGGGTGCTCTGGTACAAATGAGTGGTTGGTAGAGGCTACCGTTGGAGGGATTCAGGGTCCATTTAACATCTCGATACTATTGCAATCCTAGCGTGGTACGTCTGTGTCATAAATCTTGATTGCCGTCGGTGCGATCCGAGTGCAGGGTCGCTGGCGTATAGAGAGCGTGGACTCCAGAGACAATAAGCTTCTATCAGATCGAGCGGCGAAGGGCTGACACGAACTTGAAAGCCAAGATCGCCCGATAATCTCGCAAAAAGTGTACCAGCTTCAAAGAGGCACCAACGCACGCTGCAAAACGCGTTCATTCCTTCGAGTGATTTACTGCTCTGCTAAATCTCGCCGAGTTAATTAAAAGATCAATTACGACGAGCTACCGCTAACCGATTGAAATTGTTCAAATTAATTAGTAAGCTTAATGATCAACCCATGCACCGAATTTTGCGCGGAAATTTAGCACTGCTAGTGCAACTTTCGTCGAAACAATGAAAGCTTGGAGGAACTAGAATTAATTGGATTTCGCATATCGCTTGCGAACATGCCGCACTGGGAGCAAGAAAGTTTTCCTCCTTATTTGCCGTCTACTTCGCTGACTTGCGTTTGTTAATTCTTGTTGCTTTGAGCTTGAGTCCCCGAGGATTTCGAATAAAAAAGCAGCTTCATTAAGGGCACCAAGAGGAAGTGGCTTTCACTGCTGTGGCATTGTCCATTTCTGGCGTTTTTAATTCGAGCCAGATGACTCGAGGACTACTTTGAGACTTGAGAGTCGTGTCGTAGCGCGTCTTTAAAGAGAAAGTTTCGGAACTCGGGAGGAACGGGATTCTCCACTGTGCGCCTTTCAACTTTACGTCATATCTTGGCGGAGGACTTTTATATCCACTTCTAGAAACACTATGGAACTTCTATGTTTTCCATCTTATACATAAGTACATACCATCGAACTCCTACGTATTCTTAGACACACGCGATCAACAGATTTGTCAGGAAGAATCATACGTAACATGGGAGTATTATAGTAGTCTCATTGAAATGAAACTGCGCATTCGTTCAAACCGGACGAATAATTGATAGCACGTGTAATTAATAATCATGCTGATTAAATAGGGATTATTCGTCGCCCCCAGCAAATCCAACAACTAAATGACACGTGCGGCATTGACTTGACCGCAGGAGATTTTATGTTAATAATGTTGTTACGTACAATATCACACAATATTATTTGATGATAGACAAATCGCATAACTACACCTATGGTTCTAGTGCTTTTACTGTGTTGGATCCTTCCTATTATGTTGTGTACGAAAAATCATCTTGATCTTAGAGTGTTCCGAGGAGGGTGCCAGTTTTGGGTCAGCGGATAGTCATACATATGCATATGCTTGTATAGTTTGGAGTATAGTATAGTATGAGTACGTGGAGTACGTGGGCAGATGGAGCACCAAGCCCTGTTTGCCCACACGCGGCTATTCTCTCGCGAGCTTTGGTATACGCGCGTGTAAACATCAGTGAACTTTGCCTAGCGCCTACTACACATACGTGTATGCATTAATGATTCTTTGTAAATATAGTAAGTACAAGAAAAAGACATGGATTTCCCGTAGCCAGTGGTGAGTTAAGTATGTATAATTGGCATGTGTAGTAAAACACTTGAAACGCGTATGCATATTGATATGTCTGAAGCTATAATTGTTTGAAGAATTCAAGTCAATGATTTCCAATTAACATACATTACTGACAGGCGATCTTTAATATAGATCGATGCACATCGCCATGAATATAAAGGAAAATGTAGGCGTTTCTCCGGCAGATTTCCGATAAATTCGATTTGCCAGGGTGGCCCGTTTCGCAGGTCGTCGGCTCCAGTTATTTCGGCGGATGCATTCGAAACGTCAATTTACATAACAACGCCCGAAACTCACGTAATTTACATTTTCCTTTCCGCACCCACCCGACCCGCTCTCCTCTCCTCTCCTCTCCGGGAACCATCACCCCACTCCAACTTCTCGTACGCTGCACTTACTCTCCACACATGCACCTCGCATGCGGCAAATCGATATAGAGAATTGGTCAGATTCGAAGACAACACCCGATAGAATTCTCAATTGAATGTTACAGTATTCTTAAGTGTGGTAGAATATTTATCAGGCACTAAAAATTAGTTATCAAGATAAATGATCATAGTAATAGTGGCTCTTAATTCGTCGGTGTTGGAATGTCGACTCACATCCGCCAGTGTTTTTCCCGCTTGAAGCAATTAGTTGAAGGACAGATTGGTCGTTCATTGAACCACAGGAGTACGTATCATCGGTTTTAGCAGCGAAAAAAAGGTAAGCACGACGAATAAATCACGGAAGGAAGTGCTCGTTCCAGGACAAACAGCACTTCCGGCGAGCGCAGCGGGCGTCCGAGGTTTACGCGAAAAGCCTCGTTGCCGACATAAAAGTCTCGCGCGGAAGTGCCGACCAGTCTCTCTTCCATTATCTATTTCGTTTTTTACCTACATCCGTGCTTGCCGCGACCTGTGGGCGTTCGTTCGTTCGTCCGTTCGTTCATTCGTTCTGCTTGCAGGTACGTGTAAAACACCTACGAATTTCATGGCTTCCAATGACAAAGGTCCCCTCGTTAAATATCACGCTCCTTTGAAAATAGAAATCAAGGACTTCGATTCTCGAAAACAGATTTCCCTCTTCAATGAAACCGTGTAGCTTAAGCGGTTTAGTTGATAAACCGTCAGTCAACGAAGCTCTTATTAAATTAAAAACCTTACATAAGTTAAATAAATAACTAAAATAACCAAGTTAAATCTTTCAGTTTTATAACTCGTTTCAACTTGGACATGATTGAATCAAAAGCAGATTATGCTTTTCTTTATTCATACTGTTTGCTAACAAAGTGTACCCGCGCGCCATAGGATGTCAAAGGACGATTGTTTGCCCCGCTAATGGAGCGCATTGTGTTGAAGAGATGGATTAAACTCGTTAAGAATTCTTTTATTCCAGCGGGCAACATATGTCGAAAGTTGTGGCTCGATTATTGAAGCGCGATCGTTCAGGCGTCGGTGGAGGGTTCGGGCCGGGGTAAGACTCGGAAACCATACGAGTTGACTGAAGAAAATATCTGGTGTCGAGAGGGTGCGTTCCTTCGGAAGGTAGGGGCTTCCTTCGCCGAAAAAGTACCACCCTCGCAATGAACATCGATGCGAGATATACTTTAAAGTTAAAGTTCCATACAAATTTACCCTGACATTAAGACAGCCCCAAAAATCACGTAGATAATTATTAAACAAAAAGAACAGTCATCCAAAAGGTTCATACTTTGTCATTAAATCAGTGTGGCGAATGTGCTAAGTTGCTCGATTGAAAGGATAGTTTACATTAATTATGGCGGGTTAAATTACGTAAGGCTGAAGGAGGCAGGTAGTCGGGCACGACCTTCAAGCTCGGTCTCGAGTGAATCAGAGGAGAATAAAAAAGGAAGGGTTCGAAGCGCGCGTGTCCTTGTGCCGATTTTTGGAGCGTTGATCGCGCCTGGCGAAAGGGCGATCCTACACACCGGCGAAAAGCCGTGGGTGTTTAACATAAAACAGCCGTGTCACTTTGGTACGGTGAACTCTGGCCCCGGCGCGCTCCCGCTTGTCCCCAATTTCGGGAGTTAACCTTCTCAACGAGGTTCCCGACTTAAGCCGGCTAAGTTAATCGGTTAATTAATTCGGCCGTTCGCCCTCGTTCGCATCGCTTTCACCCAATTAGCTCGTGCAGCCGCGAATTTCCAGATAAAACGGTGCTCTTCCCACTCAACCGTCACCACTACTCATTCCCTTCTCTCATGGAGTTATTGTCAGTCAGGATTAACTTGAGCGAGCCGGTGTCAGGCTCGTCCTTGCAAACAATAACAAGCAATTATAACCAATCGGAGAATAATGCCGATCGTTAGATGGATAAGGTTTAAGAGAGGCGAAAGACGAAAGGCGAGCTGGTAGATAGAATACGAGGAGAAGAATACAGGAGAGAAAGGGTTTCGCCTGGTTCTCGTCTCAAGGTTTATTCAGGCTTGCCCGAGACACGATGTCTCGGTTTCCTTCTCTCCTCCGTATCACTTACGGGCCCTACGAAGCCTCTACCCCTGTCTCTTCGTATTTTCAGCAGAAATAACAGGTTTCCTTCGGGGCTACGATCAGCCGCGATAGTTTACCGCAAATCTCGGCTCATCTTTATTTCTATCATTTCTACCTAACACCCATCACTATCCCATCCAGATATTAGCCTAAGCTAGTTTTAGCCAATTATTTACTAACTCCCTTATCCGCTAATGAACAATTTTGGTCAGGCAAATTTGTTTATCCTAGTTTGCCGGTGATATAACAGGTTGCGGCACGAAAATTTACCTTTATAGCTTGGCGCTGTTGGCTGGGATGCGAAATTCGGTGCGCTCGCCTCATGAATTATAAAGTGATAAGATCTGAGCCGACCAGAGAGAAGAGAGAGAGAGAAGGGCGGGGATGATCGGGGTGTTCGTGAAATCGTGTTACGTTACGTAGAAGTTGGAGCTCCCCGGGAGCGGTGGTGGGCCCGTTGATGAGAGTACGTGACGCCACGTATACTAACGAGAGAACATGCTCCCATATCGTGGCTGTCCATCATCTTTTTCGAGCGCGCATGTCCACTTCAAGTCGGATGATCTTGCTCGTTCTTGTCATAACGCCGTGCCGGTTCAACTATCGCTTCTCTCATTCAGCCTTTTTTCCACCAAGCCTTTTCTGGAGAAAGCCCTTTCTAACTTCACTTCTCGAGTTTATTCTCACTTTGGGTTAAGCTTCACTCTAATCTAGTTTGCATTCGTCACTTTCTAATACAGTACGTATGTTGCCGTGAAAGTAATAATAATAAATTTCGTAAATGGGAAATAGTCTGCAGCAGGGAAATTGTTCATCGAATTTTATGGTACTGGCTGTATCATCATTATGAGAAAGCTCACACCAGGCAATCGTTTTCGACTCACTCAATATACAACCGCTGGCGGAGAAGTTACTGTCGTCCGAGTCATTTAATTACTACATTTGCACAGGGAGTAGCGTATAATGCTTGTTTAATTATCCCAATTATTAATTACAGAGGCAAATCAATTATTCATCAGGTTCGAACGAATGCCAATTACGCGTGGTGGTAGGCGGTGGGATTTCAGAGATTCAACAACTGCAAAATCAATTTGCCATTATAAACAATGTTCGAGTGGAAAAACATAGGTGGCCACAGGTGCAATTGATATCGGAAGGGGTAATGAGGTTATCGACACTTGGGCGTAATATAGAGCAGAATGATTTGTCGATGAGAGTTAATACCACTGGTAAATAGCGATCCCGAATGATTCAGTGAAAGACGTTCTTATCTGGAGTTGCGGGGTGCGCGCCAGTGGGGACACCATAAATTCCTGGTGTCTTGGACATCTTTTCCAACAGGTAAAAGATTAGGTTCGATTAAGGCTTATCGGAGGAGTTTAGCCAGCGAAGGAAAGCAGTCTGCGCGCTGCTATTTGCTCGATCAATGGGATATATCAACGGTGCTTTTTATGCTCGAGGCGGCATGTCAGATAAGCTATTCACGGGAAAATTGCGTTTCGACCTCTTTTGGGCACGCGTGCTCATATCGCCGCATGAAAATCCCATTAGGGGCAACACGTGTCCCGTCATCGAAACTGGCTAATCTACCTTTTATGGAAAAAACCATCATGGGCAGTTTCGACACTACTTTACATATATTTCTTTCGACGAAACATATGCCGTTGATGGTTTTTGTCTGGGTTAACGTTCGCGATAAGATATTGATTGACGAAAATCAAGAAATAAACGAAGCGAATATAGATTTAACTCTTTAAAAATCACGTTAAATTATTTATCGTTGAAAAATACCTTTAATTAATGCGAACCTAAGGTAAATTTGCCATAGGCTGCGTGGTGAGGATTTAATGCGAGGAAAAAATCAACTTGAGGTTCTTGGTGGAATTAGGGTTACCGCAGTGCCGGTCAGTGGCAGCAAACAGGATGTCAGGCGCATAGGCACGTAAGTATATTAGAGGCTGACTCGGCAGTCCTACGCAAATACATGCATATGCGCGGTGTACCGCATGTGCAAAAGGGACGTCGAACTCCGGCTTTCCACCTATATTAAGCGGCCCTTGACACTGCCCCCGCGTCCCTGAGCCCGTGCGCGCTGCATTTAGATAGGAGAGAGGATTTTCGTCGGCCTTTTGGAAGAAGGCGAAGTCCGAGAGATTCACGGTGAAGAGAGCATCGCTTTAAATATAGCCGGCATAGGGCTTGGCTGGCCGGCCGGCCGACTCTGCACACCCTTCCTCACTAGCCGAAATAAGCATCCCTCTCGTACTGTCGTCGTGCACCAAAATACATCGGCTGACATATAAGTGTCTGGAAATTCTCGCGATTACGACTTTTCCTACTTATCGAACCGTCTTTCCCTCACTCACAGTAAACAACCTTGATTTAGGAGCGACTCCTGCGCCCACACTTCTACCATGAAAATATCCTTAATGGGAACGTTTATAGTATTGTTGGAGCGTGATTATTATTGGACTGAAAATTATGGTGGAAGAACAATGTGGAATACTATTATCCTACGACACGTTGTACGACAATGGAATAGGGATATTATGCAGGTAGAGATGTAACTGGTAGAAAGGTTAGCAAATAGTGATAGCGATATTGTACCTGTGGCAGCAAACAATTCCAAAAGCAGGCAGAAAATATATGAGTGTAGGTTAGATCGGCAAATATACGATAAGGCGATTCCACAAGAGCTTAATCCTGGCAACCGCGAAGACCGTACTTCCCCCCTCGTGCGCTTATTGTTAAGCTAGGATCAAGGATCAAGAACGCTTTGCCCAAGTGGGTTCCCCTTGCCTTCTCTCTGTTTACTCTTGCACCGGAACATCCACCGGCATTTTTCATACGATTAAATCCGTTTTTGCCATAAAACTCATGGGATTTTCAGTGCATTACGTGCTCCTAGGTGGTCTTTTACCATAAAAGCAGAGGTAGAAAAAGACTGCCATGTAAAATACCTCTCTACCCTTTGCTTTTTCCTGCCAAATGGGATTATCTCAAAAATCTTATCAAGAATTTTCCGGAGTGTTAAACATATTTCTCTGGTTTTTATTTTTAGGTTTATATCCGGTTAAGCAAATATTTGGAGAGCCGCCTGGTTGGATTTACGAGTTATTGGTTGGGGGAAAAGCAATCGCTTCATTCACAAGTACCGTTTGTTCGCTGTGAATGCGCGATTCCCAATAGGATCTCTCGAAGCGGGGGTGTTACGCAAAAGGCGATGATAATCTCGGAGAGTCGAATGCCGGGACTGTTGGTGGCATTGTTTCACTCCCACGCCCACTCAATCCATTTGAAGGATTTCCCCGTTAACACCGTTCAAGTACCGCGCTAATGAATTGCTAATGAGCGCGGAGTACGCGACCCTCGCCAGCCAGAATCAACCGTGGTTCGATCCTACGATCGGCCCTCGCTATTTTATTAGCATTCACTTTAGAATTCCAATAAATTTCGAGAGTTTATGGGTGATTTTCAATATGTTCGACCGCCAAGTTATGTAATCTCTAAGTGGTAAGAATTATTTGACCTCTGTTAAGAGTACTCAAGTTTCACAATATTTCAATTGCCTCTGAGTCACGTATTCGTTCTCAGAGAACTGCATTTACTCCTCGACATTGCATGCGTAATGTACCTAGGACTTACTATCATTCAGTAGCCATTTTCTTATAGCCTTCACGTGACTTCCTTCGTCGGAGTAAAGTTCTCGCCGACTTTAAGGCCGAAGAGCTCGAAGGCTTCTCTCGAGGGAACCTGACGGAGCTGCGATACGATTCGTTAGCGATTCGCGTAATTTGCAATTCCTTCCTCGTCTCCCTCGCTCGGCCGTTCCTCTGCTCGCCTCTGACCGCATTCGCCGAGCACTGTAACGTTTTCTTGCTCCTCCACGCTGGTGGCCCGTGTTTTATAAGCCTTGCCACGCTTTTACCGGCCGCTCTTACCACCGTTAAACACCGCTCACACGCCGTCCTCCATGCAAACCTACTATTAACCAATGTCCTACTTGCCCAATTCTATAATTCAACATTTACTATGCACAACATTTTGCCAGTTCAACTACCTTTACTTTTCATTTAATAGATTTCGCATAGGAAAAATAATTAGGAGAACAGTTAATGAAATCTTTACAAAGCCTTTTCATTTCATTTTCATTTGCCATTTCATTTTCATTTAATTTTCATTCAAGCCCGAAAGATTATGTCGCGTTGTTTTCGTTTGGCAAAGATGTTGTCGTCGTGGCAAGTATTATTTAATATCCATGTGGCAAGTATTATTTAATAGGAAAGTGTTATGGTGTGATTGGGGTTTTACGAGTGATGCCAGAGGCGTTGCCAGTGCGTAAGGCGGGTGGCACGATCGGATTTATGATGGCAGAGTACTGGCCGATCATGCTGGCGCGAATCGACGCAGACTGCGTGTATTCGCTGCTGGCTGTCCCCGATAATTCGAGAAACGCGAGCGCCCTATTAAGATAAACTGATTTTCAACCCACATCCTCCCATTCATTCTTATTTTTGAGAATGACGCATCACCCTCTCCGCGGTGCCCCGCTTCACCACGGCCACGCAATCTCGCTGCAGTTTCTCAGTTTATCTCTCAATAGCAGTGGGAATAGGCTTCGTCTTAACACTTTGACTCCCATGTCACCCATATACATATCTACGTATAGATAATGCCTCTTACGCATATAATGTACGCGTGTCAGATAATCTTATCCATCCAGAGAGAAGTAGGTTAGGCGTTAGCCAGTGGTTTAACATTAAAGATTAACATTAATTTCGCAATACCCGATTCTAATTGAATTCACATTTATTTTCAATCGATTTTAAACTCTGAACTACACGAGTTTCTGTATTTCTTTTTTTCCTCTAGGAACTCGAGCAAGAAGTAAGACTGTTTACCTCGTTTCCAGCCAAAGAAGTAGGTAAGAAGAAGTATACGTACCTGGAACAAAAAGGAGAGTCTTACGTATACAAAAGCAACTTTAGTTATTCCGCATTGTGTTACAGTATTATATAATGTATTATATCACGTCGGCCGACATCGCATAATGCAGAACGAGAGCTGTAGTGAAGGAAGATCTTAAGTGTACTTCAAGTCTATGAAGTTGCAAGATACTATATATCTTAGGTTGTGCAATGCAGTGCAACGCCACCATCATTTATCTGTCTCTCCGCATTCTCCATACGATGCGTCGCGTCGCATCGTGTCGCCTAGCGTCGCATTGCTTGGATCTGCGGAGGTTTCTCGATAGAAATCGCTTCTACCGAATGCTCGCTCGACTATTTGGAGAGGATCCAGTAACGGCGAGTGCACATCATGCGTACGGCAACTTTTACCCTCCATTTTTTTCTCCTCACCCTTAACCCCACTCCATTATCCCCGACTCGCCACTTGTTTTTCCTGGTGATTCGTCAGTTTCTTGCGCAGGCGAAATTGGCCGTGCGGCGCTTTAGGAATTGGACTTACGCCAGTCTTACTTTCGCGCGCGCTTCACCAAACTTGCCGGCATTATTCAAGCCTGCTGCTACTGCTGCTGCTGCTGCTGCTGCTCTTGCTAGTACCAGAACGGTACAGTTGCCAACGGTTATGGCTGCAGTGCTAACCTGGGAAATGTTACGCACGTTTTTCTTGGAGAATTCTGCTTCGAAGGAGTCGAGCAAATTCAGCGCGCTGTTCGCATTATCAATCGTTTATGGCTCTCCGTTAAAAGCATGCCTTACTTTCCAGCGGATACGCCTCCGCTCTTTTTACGACTCCGTTGTTTTATTACTATGATCGCGGTTATGTTATTGGTCATATTATTAGCACGGCTGGTTTTATTGTTGCCGCAAAATTGCAAGAAATTGCGAAATAGAAAAACATGCGGAAAATACTGGAACACGTAAAATATAATATGATGTAAAACTTCAAGAGGAATGCTTGTTGAAATAGTTTTTCAGTGCGCTATAAGATAACTACTAACCAGAAGTATTAGAAATTAATTAATACTGGTATTGCTGTTAAATTACAATACGTTAAATTATAACTTTTCAAGTTGGATTATGCAACAGGGCTACCTAGTATTCTTTGCAACTCTTTCCGACTGTTTCTTATGATTCAAAGTTTCTTTGTCAATTTAGCTGAAACAATTAAACGAACGGGTTTAGTATTTCGGGCACGAAAACAGACTGATGTTGGTCAAGTTAATTGCGGGACAGAAGAAGAAGAATAAGAAACTGAAAGAAGTCGGCGCCGCGACAGAAAGTTAAGAAAGCGAGTGACAGCGTAAAGATTTCGCCTTGGACCACCGCCAGATGCTGTATTTTCGTTTTCGGAGAACAGACAATCCGATCTAGAAAAAGAATACGTAACAAGAGTTCCCGACAATTTTTGCTTGCTGTCGATGTTGATTTGCATATTTTCGTCGGATAGTTGGACCGTTCGAAATTCCTACTGATCGTGGTCGACTTGTTTTAAGCAACAATAAGGTACAGTTAGGTATCAGCGTTGGTGCTGGCTGCCCTTTACAATCGACTGCTCTTTAGAATTCACTGCAGCGAATGTTAATCCGATTGGCAATCTTGATTAGGAACAATTAAGGTTGCTAATTGGAATCCACCGTCGTGCCAGCTAAAGGCGCACCCAAGTCCGTTGCTTCGAAGAGAAGTAGCAGTTAGAGAAGGGGGGCCTAGAGTACTTCATTAAAAGAAAGTCGAATTAAACATTTTTTCCTAATTTCTCAACTTAACAGTCACGTCGATCTAACATGGATGGTAAAAGGAATACTGTACAGTATCCCGCGATACAGTCTACCCAATAAGAATAGACCTGTTATCGCAGGAGCGTCATCAGCAATCGGAATTTACAGTGTGGTGCTAATTTTCTCAGGTTCACAAAATGAGTATCGTCGGAACCTTCGCTAATTGCATGCTATCCCCGTGCCAAGTGACACCTCCCCCTTGCCCTCTAATTGCCTTCCCCAGCAAGGCTAATTGCTGCCATAATTCCTACCAGTTCTAATTTCGAATTCTTGCATTTTCAAAGATAGAGTGCCATTTGGTAATGTCTTGGATTGAGCGTATCTCACGGGTTTCGCGTGGCTTTCAGGCGTGGGACGTGGGACGATCCCTGTGTCCGGGAAGTGGCTCGTTCGCCTCTTACCTCACATCTAATGCCAGTGAAAGTTCCGCTTTGACAAGCAGTCCTTCGTTTCTCGAGCGAGGAGTCCACGAGATTGAAAAGTACACGCATTTCCATATAAAAGCGAATGCAGTAACTGCACAGGATCGAACTAAATTGAATAAATTCGAGATGAACGGATAGTCCGATGTACGTGTAGACTCTGGCAAAGAATGGAAGATGTCGCTGGTAATAGGTTGAGGAGAAAAGCTGAAAAAGGAAAGGCGAGCTCTAGCGTCCTCGGTTTTCAAGCGAGGATTTGTTGTTGGGAGTCAAAGCCTCGAGCGATGAGAATTCTTGTGCGCGCATAAGTGCTCGAAGCCCTTGTCGAGAGTTCGACGAAGTGGGCGAACCAGTCGATCCTTTGCCCGAAGCCGAAGCCGCGGCCGTGGACCTTCTCGCTTAGCTCTCGGCGAATCGCGGCGAACGCGGCGAACGCGGCGACCGCGTCCCGTGCTTTTGCATACACGTGCACCCGCACAAGCACTCGCTCATGCATGCCCACACATATGTGTGTCACGTGAAATCGCACGGGTGCACCTTAGTGAGCAGTGATGTTAATTTAGAGCCACCTTCAAGATACGAGCGTCCACTTGAAATACGACTCTTCTTCCGCGGCGGATATTACTTCCGCTCCTATTGGCGGATCCCTCTGTTTATGGGCCAATTACCCGTCCCCCTGATAAGTTATTTACGCTCGAAGGAGACTCCAGCTAATCCCCTAAATTAGTCGGACATTAATTTTGTCTGGTCGGCAAGCGCAAACTAATGGAGACACGTCCTTGGCTAAATTCAAAGTTCTCCTTCAATGCAGCATTCATGAATCGTTTTAAACAAAGCTGTTAAACCAAGCAAGCAAGCAAGAACAATGATCGAAAGGTGGTCAGTCGAGCAAGGCGACGTTACTTCACCGAGCGTCCGGTTAGCGCTCGTACAGTAAGCGCGCTAAGTGCGCGCGACTAGCAGGTGAACTAGAAAAAGTACAGTGGCGATAACAAGAGGCTCGGGGGTCTTTGAACCCGGGTTCATCGGTCATCCCCCAGGTTCTCCGGTTGCAGCGCGCACACTTGTCTCTCGCGTGGCGATTCCCTTATTCGGGGGGATTTTTCTGGCGGTTTGCTAGCGGCACTGCCGCAAGAAGAGGCAAGCCAGAGTGAGAGCGAGAGCGAGGATCGGCAGAGGGCAGAGGAGGCAGTAGGAGAAGAGAGGTAGCCGAGAGAGTAGCTCTCTCGGCGAGCGGCTCGGCCGCAATGCCCAAGGAGCGAGTTCTCCGAGAGAGTCTTAGCCGAAAGAGAGAGAGCCAGTGAGGAAGCGGTGCCGAAGCGCACGACTCTTCCAAGCGAAAGGAAAAACTCGCCGATCCAACAGCGAGAGAATGAGGGGAGTGGGAGGGGAGGAATCGGAGAAGGAGAGGGATGCAATGTGGATACGATGGATAAGGTAAATCAAGGAAAAACGTTGAGTCGTGCTTAGCAGGGATTGATAGCGAACATGCTTCGAGAAGAAATGGATAAATGGACGGCTGCTGCAGCCCGAAGATCTTTGCTCCTGGAATACTAATGATCCTGACGTTGTTATGTAATAATCGTGTGAATGTCCATCGCGGTACCGTAGTACCACAAGGATAAACCATTACTATTGGTGGATATAAATTCTTGATGAAAAATATGTGCATAAATATTACCGAATAGCCGGAACCGTTGTACTCTGACGATTTTCACTACAACGGGCATCGATGTTCATCAATGCCGGTGGATTTTCTGTGGCGAAGCAATTTGCAAACAATCGGAGAAAAGCCAGCCGAGGGACATTAAGCCGACGGGTAAAAATGTTGGAAAGAGAAGCCGACGCGAAGAGCAGGTCCGTGTTAGCGAAGGGAATACAGTAGTAAAGATGGAGATACGAAGAGGCATTAAAGGACGCGAAAGGAAAAGATAGCCGGTGGAATGGCACGTCGGAATCACAGTGCTTAAGCGTAAGAAGAAAGCGAAGGAAAGACTCGGCGGCCTCTCTCAGTCGAGAAAAAGAAGAAGACGAGGGTGGAAGAGTACGTAGAACGAGCAATGACTGTGTAGACACACAAGCTTGTCCCTGCTAGTACGAGGATGCTGGCTGCCGCAGAATTTATTGCGAATCTGCAGCCGAGATACGGAGAGCTACATGCCGATCGTTGTAACGCAAATTCCATCAAAGTGTCGAATAATTCAATATCCTAGTGCAATATTCGCCATTCATACCTTTTCAATAGTCCTTTCGATTACGAATTTGCATTAATTCAGAAATTCCAGGATCCTATACTCATGAAATTGTATCTCTATTACTATAAAAGTTATATCACTAGAAATATTTCGATATTCAACCAATAATCAATGTATTTAATCTTGATATACTCTCTGAGATTGCTGCATACCTATGGAAGAGGTAATAAAAAGAAATACAAGTATATTATTAAAGTTGGTTCTTTGGAAAGTTCTAAATATTACGATTGGCTGGAAATGGAAATGCGGAGGTATTTGATAAATAGTTGTAGACGCAGACGGCATGGAGCTCTCCAATAAAAGCAATAAATCGCGATTACATCGATCTCGCTTTTCACCGATTCGTCTGGGCACCCTGAACCAACTACGTTCGAGAGGGGCTGCTGAAAGATTGACTGATTTACGAGTCGAGCAGAGAGATATAGCTGTGAGTTACTGGCTAATGCTAGCAGGATTGCCTTGAGAAATGCGGCTTGATATGTGCTAGCACTTAGGTGCCACCACTGATACGGCAAATATCACTTTCGATACATGTTCCAGCGTAGCCAGAAACGCGTACCTCTTTTGCGTATGACAATGTTCACTGAATGATTAGATAGCACGTGGAGGACAAGACGTCGATTCTTGCCTTGGGAAATCCGTTGCTACATGTGATAAATGTATTACTGATAAAATTCAATTTAGCATACGCAAATATTCCAATGCTGTCAACAATAAGTACTGGCCAACTCTGGATACTTAATGATAAATCAGAGAATAGATGGCAGGACAAGGGTAGATCTGTATATTTGTCCATTACCACTACGTGGACCCTTAAAACAGTATCAGGAAGGAGGAGAGTATTGAAGAGAGCCGAGGGAGAGGACCCCTAAAACTGCGCAGTCCTTCATAGAAAACTGCGCATCGACTATAATTGAAGTGCAGGCGGATGTACCGAGTGGTTGAAGGTAGAATCGAACCCTTCATCGAAAGGAGTGGGCAGGATGGCCGAAGGATTTTGCATAGGATGATGGACCAGAGAGAGCAGAGGCAGCTGACCATTTGGTGCTCTGGAAATCGGAGGGTTGTGTAGCCTGTAGCCGGCTGCTGCTGCTGCTGCTGCTGCCCTTGCCGCGCAGGGGGATCGGATTAAAAAGAGCGCAGAAAGATAAAACCGGATGGCAGATGCGATGTTTATGGCCCTCGAGCCAGCCCCATTGTTATTGTGGAATACGGATCGGATGTGCACTAAACTTTAGGCTAATATGCGCTTTCACTGCGTCCCTGTAGAAAAAGGACTGCGTAGTAACTCTACACTTCGATGGAACTGCCTTTTTACGATGCTGCACATCGTACGTCACACCGGAAATACCTTTTTCCACTCCAGTGCATCACTGGAATTTCGATGTAACTTAAAAATGACTTTCTGACTAAATTGGGTCTTTTGCTTTATCGAATTTAATTAATTTTATAAAACTTTAACTCGACAACGTGATGGTTTCAAATACATAATAATAATAAAAGTATATAACATTTATTCCTCGATGAAATTGATGAGAAGTTCGTATTAAAACGATAAGAATATAGAAGTTTGAGGTCGCGGGATAGATCGTGAAGACAAAACAGTGTCCCATGCAGGAACGAAGGCAGTGCGGCGCCAAATCATCGTCCTCATTGACTTGAATTAAGTCCCGATGCACTCTGGCCGATCGTGGCAGTACGAACAAGTCGTACAACATATCCAGCGATCGTGACCGATGACAAAGCCCGTTTGGTGTGTTGTCACGTGTGCAGTGAAGACTGTAGTAGACGGTGCGGATGGGCGTGTGCCGTTATAGCCATTTGAGAGGACGGGAAAAAATCGACACCGGCTCCGGATGTCACTTTATTGTATGCATTTCAAGCCTCATAAAATGCATCTCGGCGAAACCTTTGATGCGGAATCTCTCTTTCTTCAGCTAGTTTCCGAACACATCTCGTTTTCCTTCTCTGGCTCGTCTAGAGAGTGAGGCCCAAAGGCAAAGCCACAGTCTGCGGTCGCCCAGGGAAGGAGAAAGTACGCGCTCATGGGAACAAGAAGGAACGGAGAAAATCTCGGGCGACTCGGCAATAGCGCTAACCAAAAATAAACTGGATAGATCCATTTGACGACGCGCTCGAACTTCTCCTACCATCTGTCTACACGTTTCGTCGTCCGGGTGGAAGTGGCGGCTGTAAATGGGCCAGATCCCTAAGTCAAATAAATAGGACACTTCATAAATCGTAGTGTTAAGTGACGAAGCTGCGGGTTTCATTGTAAATGTGGATCCTCTTGATTAAAATTAACTCTATTGGACTATACACTCCTCTAACTCCGTGGAAGTGTAAGTCAACTTTCAAAGTCGACAAGCAAACAAAAGTCTAGTTTATAAAACAATGGAATAAAATCGAAACACAGAATTCTGTATTTAGCACTCGAACTTAGTACTTGATCGGTTAAGTCGCTTTGCATACATGATTATATCAGAGAATGAACGGTTCATTACTGTCCATTATTACAGTAATTGAGCATTACTGATACATCCGCACGATTAGGCGATATTTAATCCAGCTGCTCGGATTGCATTTCGGGATGCATTAGCGATCCCAGCGGCTTTATCGAGAATTCGCGTCTAATCGGATTAAAATTAAGACGAGTGGAAGTGAGGGGCAAACAGGCTTTGTGTAACACAATCTCCGCTGCACGAGATTATTATGGTGTGATTAAAGCTGCTGTCTCTTGAGCCTTCTAAACATTCACCGAACGCTTTCGAGAATAATAGCCGGCAATTATAATTCTGCCAACTTAGCGGCGATACTCGATTAATTCCTGACTATATCTTCAAGACTATCGTGTCAGATTATAATAATTTCGACATCAACTAATGCATAACAAATTAACAATACCAATACACAACTAATTTTAAACCCTTATTGACTTTAATTATAATTCGTACGTATGCATAGTACGCGACACCAGTTATATAAGAGAAAATGTAACAATGGAATAGTCTTTCCCAAGAGACAGCAATTCTTTTTCTAGTATTCCTAGAAGTGCGGGTAAGGTCCAATGAATCTCCCTAGAGGGATTACAGGTTTTGCGGTGGCTTAGCTCGACTATCTAGTATAGGAGAGGAGAGGACAGGAGAGGACAGAAGAGGAGAGTTCTCAGGAAGGGCTACTGAACCTCTATGCTCGACGGGGATATCTTGGGAGTTGTGAGTTGGGAGGGCAGAGTGGCGATGCACGCATGACGAGAGGCGAGACGCGTATGTATCCAGTTTATAAGGCATATCGGCTTGTAACTCTTGGGCTCCTAGGGAGGATACCGTGGAAGACCAGTTTCTACGACGCTCATTTCGCGAAAAAACGTCCCTTTAACTCTTTGCGCTTTGCGCTTTGCGCTCTCCGCTCAGCACCGCCTTCTTTGTGCAAGGCTGCCCGACGATGTCACGTCAGAATGTTAAGTGTCCGGTTGCGAGCAGTCTTCTTCTACTTGGCCACCACGCATTCTCCAGTTACGATACTTTATTTTCTAGTTAAAGGCCCAACGCCTCCTTCCACTGCCTTCGGTATTAAGCCTGCACACACATCTCATACTTACTCACTGATCCCCCATGCAAATTGATCCTCTACATACAAGAGCTTTTAACAGGGCCTGAACTGGCCCAGGATTCATACCTCTCAGGAATAATAAATCCTATTCTGATATCTGATAATTGCACAAGTAAATGCAACTTTAAATGAACTAATTAAAACAAAGGATTCGCTGCTACGATTGGCACTTATGTCACATTCATTATTATCATGTAAATTAAATTGCCACCTGAGTTTCGCAATAGCAAACAAATGGTACTCCCACTCGCTCGATTGTTTCAGCTTGGAGGGTAGAAGTTTAAACAGGAGTGGCGAAGTAGCCAGCAGGGTATTCAACAGTATTAGTTGAGGTAAGGTGGGGGTCCAAAGTAATCACGTAAACGGTTCCCTTTCTCGATTATCCTGTCTGCGTGAGCTTAATCGAGCAGTCTGATCGAATTTGGCACAAGTTGTCTGAGTGTACTTTGCGCCGTGTGCAGTGGAACTCTTTCGTCCGGGAGAAGAGGCAGGAAACCGAGGTGGAGAGGACTCTCAAGTTCGTTTCAAGGCGGATACCTGGACTTCGAGTGGAATACGTACGCAACGCCGCTTCTAGAGAAGAGGAGCGAGGGAGAGAGAGAGCGCGAGAGCGAGAGAGAAAGAGAGAGGGCTGAGAGAGTGAGAGGGAAGCGGGATACAAGAACTCTGGGAACTCACGATCGCCCGGTACGTGCCTTGTAACCGAGATACTCGCTTGCATTTAGCCTCTCGTGCATCGGCATATACATATACCACAGGACACGTCGCCGATCGGTATCACACGATTATAATTGGCGCTAGCAATCACCTGGAAGTGAATCCGCTCTCATTCATACTTTCGGTGAAAGTATGGGTAATTAATGGGTAATTAGCGATCAGCCAAACGATCTCCTTGCAAATATCTCTGTCTTGATTGATCTGTTCCCGTTGGAGTATGGGGATTCAGCACATAATAATAGCAGATTTCAAGAGACAGTTAAATCGCATAAGAAAGCACGCAGTTTCTTATAAGTCCTAATTTCATAAGATTTGGCATAAAAAATTCCCGTGTATTTTGTCATAACGAGACCTACTTAATGCGTCAGGCATTAGATTGGTCGGGCAACACCTAATACCGCTTGCTATATTGTGGGAACCGAATGGAGTGCAGATGCACTTCGATCCCGGAAAGGGAAGCGGTTGTAAAGCTTCCTACGCGCGGAAATATGAGCCCGATCGTTATCGATAAAAAGCAGTTTCGCTTTCCCCTTCCCCTTCCGCCTCACCGCGCCTTCTCGCCGCCCTCGCGTCCCACTGGGACTAATTAATGGATGCCAAATTACGGCCCAATGAAGCGTGCTGTAATTTCGGTTCAACGAGTATCCGATTTCCAGATTTTTTGTACACCATCGCGCGCAATATTGTGGCTTCCGGTAGATCGGGTACACGAAACGCTATTTGAAACCAAATATGTCCTCGAGCCGAGTTGTTCTAAGTATGAACACTATTTAAATAGGTGTACGCATCTTCCCGAGACTGTAAAGGTTAAAGGGATTAACTGAGGCCTATGAACAGGTAAATGGAAAACGTACCACCCATTCGCATAGAGAAGAGAAGTTAAATCTGGCCAAGTAGTTAAGGATAGAACCTTGAAAGGTTAATATCGCGAAGTATAGTAGCTTGGTCCGGAGGCTAAAGGGGTCGGAAGACTAATGGGAGTGGGTCTTTTGCCGATCAAGCAGCATAAATCGGCAAGTAGTCACTAAATCGAGTGTATATAACAAGCTGGAGAGGATACTAAATAGAGAGAAGAAACAGTAGTCCAGCTTGGAAAGAGGGATAGCGGGTGGATGAAAGAAGGATGCGAGGATAGCCGGAAGGCACTCTCCTCTCCCGGACCGTAGAGTTCGCGCGCTTGCACGCGGCCGACGTTAATGATCCCGGTACAACCCCCGCACGTCGCTGATATAATGTAATGGCCAGGGATCAGAGCTACACCCACGTGGTGGTGCCATTAGCAGGATATCTTCCGAATTAATCTGCTACACGTTCGAGAATTATTTTCCTATTCACTGACGTTTAAGGGGAAGTCGGCTAGCGTGATGAAGGCCACGATACCAACTGCCAGACCATTACCACCGCTGTCTTACCACTCTTCTCCAACATTCCCTGACATACCCTCATGATCTCTTTTTATTTAGAAACTCAGAGACTGCCCGCACATTCCCTCAAGGATTCCATTGACAGTCGGCATGTGTAATAATCATTTATTGAATTCCGCAAAGTATTTAGCTATTCAGCAACACAGTGTGTTTAGGAACAAGTGTGTCACGCTCCACATTGCTTTCTACCTATTTCGGGACCAATTTCTCTGGACTACGTCCAGGTAGTATTTTGGTAGACAGTGAGTAGCAAGTGGCCCAGTGGCAACGGTCTACTTCCTATTAGACTATTCATAGTCTAGCTGACGGCTAATATTAGGGCTTTGTGCTTGAAATATCGGACGAAAGCTTTCCGCGTGCTTTCATTCACTTAAAGAAAGAAACGAAAGAGAAATAGTTGTAATTGTATTTGTATTAAAAGTAATTAATCGTTTAGTGGCTGAAATTATAATAATAAAGAAAGAGCAGGTGTGTCGGAATAGTTAAGAAATTAAAAGCAACTGTTCTTTTTGCAGTCGAAGCATGAAATGGTTACTTTGCACCGAAGCAGTTGGGAATCACACGGTTAATTAACTGCAGCAATTACCATGTGTAGCGGTAATCTTAATGGCAATCTTAAACGGCAACGGCTAGCACCTAAAACTGCTGACTCTGCCATAATATGATACAGAATAGTATGCTGCACACGTTACATCAGTCGCGGGGGATCGGATTTTGCAGACCGGTCACCTTTGCGAGACCAGTCTGCTTTGGATCGGGATCGAGCAACTTTATCCCAGCTTGGAATTGCACAAAATCACTGGGCGACCTTTATCTCGAGCGTAGCGCTATAATATTACACACGCGTAATGATAGAACTGATAGCGCAGATATAGCTAACCCGGCAGGCTTAGTTTTCCACCTGCAAGAAAACCCGAGGCTCGCCATTGGAATGTCAAACTATTATCAAGAGTCAACAGAAATTAAATTTTCAACAATTATTAATTCCAATGAGTAATAACAGGACGTCCTTATAAATGTGAGAGCAAGACTGTGTCAGAAAAGGCAAGAAGAATAGAAAAGGGTAGGAAAAGGAGGGCGTACACCGTAAGATGATCTATCCATTAGAGGTGACAATGGGAAAGCCGGGCTTGCATAAACGAGGGGGAAAGCACGTGGAATCAGCGTGTTTCACTGAAACAGAAACCAGTGGAGGAAAGAAGAAGAAGGAGTGGAGTGGAATTGTTGGTGTGGGGTAGGGGTCGGTGGGTCGGTGGGTTGGTGGGGTGGTGGGTAGAGGGGGCATAATTTCGCGAGCATTCACCCGCAATTTAAGTCCCTTTCATAGAAGGGGGCCCGTGCTGGGGGCGCTGCTGCTGCTGCTGCTGCACATTGCGAAGCCACAACATCATTCTCGCATGCCGACAATGGGGTCGACCTTTCAGGGAGCGAGAGACACACAGTCACAAAGAGCGGCTCCGACATCTGTTCGCATTTTGTTACCTGGCCAGTGCGGTGCCTCTAGTTCTTCTTCCTCGCTCTCGCACTCGCATTATCCTCAAGTGCGCGATGCACTTCTACACCGTTTCAGTCTCCATCCATCGGATAATCCGCCACCCTCTCTCTCTCTCTCACACACTCTTTCGCACTTTTTATTCGCCCCACTTTTTGCAAAGCGATCTCACCATCAAGGGAGCTCTGCATTTGGGTGGCTGTTGCGCTTAAGCGTTCCTCATACTTGCCAGATGATTAGGGTTAACCAAGGATCGCTTAATCACATGTTAATTCCGCACGTGGATTCAGGTTACTCGTGGGCTAACCTCTATTTGGGGAAATCGGATTTCTAGGTGAAGAGAAAGACTCCATGACTGTGTTGAAGGGGTTCGTGTTAGTTACGAGAGTCGTAATACTAGTCCCAAATTCGTATCACGTAATTCGTAAAAGGTCGGAGCGTGTGACCTTTATAAAAGATTAAGAATTCATGAACCAGAAAGGATACCCACATGCGCCAGGACGTTTAAGGTTCATACGAGGAGTTTACGCAGCTCGTATTGATCGTATTGATAAAGTAGCAGTTCGTAGAGGAGAGCTCTGACTCGGTGGCGCCGTGTTTCTTGCGTGTGGATAATTCATTGACTGGCAACAACTTCCCTTGAAGTTCAAAGTAAGCCTTAGTAGGTACTTGGAGGGAGGAGGGTGGAGGGTGCTGGACGTGCAGTGTTTTCAGTACATTTGACCCAGATGCAGGCCTCGTTCTACCTTGGTCGAAGTAGGTGGGTACACGTGTAGACATGGCAAAAGAGAGCGAGAAGGAGAGCGTGGATGCAGGGTGCTGGGAAAGAAGGGTGGATGAACTGGCACGAACTCCGAATGAAAATTATACGCGCGGTCTACGCCGTGTGATATCGATACCTACACGCGCTCTCTTCGGCGGTTTAGATATATACACGCACAGATCACTCGATCCATAGGAAAGCACTTGAAAGAGTTCCGACATGCGGTGTACCGCGTGTGTGCCCTGCAAAACCGAACTCCCTCATTTTTCCATCGATCAACCTCGGACACTCAAGTCCACGCGTTCACTGAATCACTCAAATATTTGGAAATATCTTCAGATACAGCTCTCCACTTTTTAAATTTCGTACGCACTCATTGAACATTTAAGTGCGATGTAAAAAAGCTGTTCATTTTAATTAATTTCACAAATCCACATTGTTTCTCGTGACTTTATCATTGCAACGTTGTATTTGTTTCGCCAACATTTGATAAATAAGAAGTAGCACGTACATTTTCCGGTGATTTTTGTATTCGTCAAATTTCACCGGCCAATTTTGCATGGCCGCCGCGTGACATTTAAGCGGTGTTTAATACAATGGCTATTGTTACAGGAATTCCGCTGATAGCATCGCTAATGCAACACGTAGTAGTAGTCCAGTTGCATTTTCATACTACGCCCGAGCGGAATGCACGTGTAACATGTGTACACGAGGCCGTAAGCAACGATCCCGTTGCCACTTTCAATATTGGCCGTTTGGAATGCAAATTTAGGGGATCGCCGCGCAATGTGCCGTTACAGGATGACTGCCTTTGTGCTTGCACTGTACATTTCACCGAAGGAATGAATTAATAATACGAACTCATATTGTATTACTATTGCTAGTAATGAACGCGTGATTCAAATATTTGAAACCATAGCTTGTAGACTTCGTGCAAACGAAAGTTTGAAGAAAGTTTGTGACTATCGCATGAATGTAATTATACACAGGTTCATTACGGTTCTGTAACGAGGAGCTTCCGTTTCCTCATAATCTACTTCATTGATTTAAGTAAGTCTTCCGATATCTCTCTCTCTCCCTCCCTCTCTTTCTCTTGTCTCGCAGGCAAGTTCAAAGGCAAATACGTAACAATCTTGGGTGACGGAAGATAACGACTCAAGTTTACTTGTTACTATGCCGTATGAGGAGCAACGTTCGTTAATCTGGGCTCGTTAATTGTCGGCGTCGAGTTCACAGGCGAGTGGAGCTGGGCTTAGGGTGGTTGCGCAAGGCCAGTGACAATCCTCGATAATCACACTTTGCACATCACTCGGGAGACGGAGATCGAAGAAAGAAATGGTAGTAGAGAGAAAGAGAGGAAAGGCATGGCAGGCAGTCGGCATGTGTGTCCGGAAAAGTAAAGAGTTATGGTTGGCTGAGTTGGCGAACAAGGGGTTCTCCTGTCCCCCAAGAGACACGGGGAACCCGCCGGGCGCCGAGAGAGAGCCTCAGGGAACTCCGGGAAGCCCCCTCAGGGAGGAAGGGTTAACCGAACCGGTTTCGCCCGGGCGAAATTTCAGTCACGTAGCTATGCCTTCGATGCGTCCGCATAACACGACATTCACCTACACTACAACAGAGTAGTGCGTCAGGTTGCGGAATACGGAATCCGGTATTCCGGCGATACCTTATTCCTCGTATTCCTGCCGTGTTCCGCACGAGCCGGCGTGAAAACCCTGCCAAAAACGCTCGAGTTTGCCGCTCGACGTGCCTGCCGCACTTTTCTCATGTGGAGCACTGAATAATAATAAAGTAGGACCTGACGTTTGCCACCTATGCAACCATGACAATCGAATTCTCGCTTAACACTCCAACGGAACAACCAACATTCATTTCCTGCATTCAGGCAGAGCTTACACAGGCCTTTCAAATCAGAGTAGTTGATGTAAAATCAATATGAAATCCGGACGACTGGATTCAGCTTCCAAGTTCGTTCGTTGCGAAGCTACTATTTAATAGACATGGAATAGTAAATTCACTTCGTCTGGCAAATGTCATGTAGGACGCAACCTTTGCCTTTTCCCGTTCACAGAATTTTCTCCTCATTAAGCGAGTCTTCAAGCGCAACCGGTCCATTTAAGCAAGGGGGGAACTTATCCCCCAGGCGAATGCTGATATCAATATGGATCCATCTATCGTCGGGTCAAATCCAAGAAAGGTAGTCCCTAACGAACGATCCGATGGACCAAGGCACCGTTCATTATTCCTGTGCACTTGGTCAGAATTGGTGAGGGTAATGCCCGTGTATGGAGGAGAAAGAGAAGGAGAAGAAGAGTGAGAAGGGGCGGTAAGGGTGCGCGGTGTGATGACTCCTGGAAATTGGAGCACGTCGAATGTGGGTCGCTACGCGCGGTAATTATGCCGGGATGGGCATTATGCATCCAACCCCCGTAGACACCTAAGCTCTGGGGGATTCCATGCTGTGAGTGCGTTTAAACCACTGGAACGAAGGCATTGTCGCTCGTCAAAAGACACTTCATTTACGCTGAATTAAAGTCTCATTCCCCTGAATTGCTGTCTGATTCCCCGGTGGGGAAGGTTTGCTTGCCGGGCGGATGGCATTCGATCGTTTGGTTTCATCGGCTCCGCACAATATCACTCCCTCGTGGCACCTTTTCGCTCCATTCACAGCCCATTTCGCTTCGTTACTATCTCTTTGAGCAAAAACCGCCATATTCGACAAACTCAATTCACGATTCCACAAGGAGTCCTCTCAATTCGTGTTTGGCCCCACTATTCATCAAATGCTAAGTCAATTTCTACTCGCAGAAAAGTAGAAAATGTTGTACATACTGCGAGTACTAACGTGGTACGTCATGTGAAATAAATAAATGGGTCACTTTACATAGAACAAGTTTGAGAGGAAAGTGGGACACCTCTTACAACTCTATTGTCTGTGCATGAATTCCTCTCTTGGTTAGTCGCTACCGCCAATTTGCATTGAAATCAAGAGAAACAAGTGCTCTTCCAGTACTTCCACGAAGAATGTCCAAGCAGAAGCGAAGTGGATCTTAGAATCTTCGATAAATCTGAAGTTCCGCTCCAATTCATGAGCACTCGAAATGATGAAATTCGGGTGAGGTGTATTTAGAGGCGAAGAAGAGAGTCGGCTTGTTACTGAGCTGTTTTTTTAAGTAGCAGAAGAGCAAGGAAGAAGATTCGCTATTCGTTGAAAGAAAAGTGAAGGAGGAGCTTCGGTTCGTGGCGGCATTGGAGGGGCCGCTTGCCTTTAATTACCCGGTCACTAATTGGCAATTTATTCATCGGCCGCGGCACACTATTATGACCAGGCACTGTTGCGTCATGCGAGTGGTGAACGGAGGCCTCGAGTGGCTGACGTTACGCAGAAATTGTTGCTAAATAATTGGGCCTTGGAGATTGTACTTCCTGCCGGCGCTTTGCGCACTCGTACTCACTTTGATATGCATATTAACATTGACTAAACTGGCTATCGCACTAGACACAAGTAATTTTCAGAACTCCTGGTAGCCGTCAAATATTCAGCATTAAGTTCATAAAGTTTTCAGAAACAATGAATACTTTTACTTATCTATTACATCAAAGTTAATCGAAAGAAAGTGTTCCTTCTCGCATTTCTGAACATCTAAGATAAAAACAAGAGTCTATATTCATCAGTCTACCACAAGTGCAGCATTCAAGCACACACATTTCTCAAAAACAAGACGCCCTCGAACTGTCAAAGGGAACTTGCAGAAAGCCGATCTCCGTTGACAGGTTGAAAGGGGTGGCTAGGCAAGAGAGTTAGTTTCAATTTAGCCAAGATGGTACTTGGCGACGAGGACGGTGGACGATATCAAATTTGAATTAAGACGAGGAGATTCGTGGAAGAGAAGGAGGAAGAAGAGAGAGTAGAAGATAATATCTATGTGGTGGATGCCGCGGACTACAGAGATGTCAATAACCTTGGGTCGCCGTCGTCGCGTGATCAAACCTGTCCCCTCCTGCACCCTCCGCCTACCCCCGTCCATCCTGCCACCCTCTCCTCTACCTCCTCCTTCCCCCCCCTTTCACTCTCTTCGTCGCTCTCTCTTTCTTTCTATCTTTCACTCGCTTCCACTCTCTTGGGGCTTTCGACCCTCCGAACTACCCTTTGCCCACCACCCTTCCCTTCTCTTCTCTTCCCTTCTCTTCCCAAACGCAAGCAACAACATTCGCCTGCCTACGTGTAGCTGAAACTCGTCTAACCGTCGCGATCGAACGGACAAAACTGGGGGATACAACGGCCAACTGGCTAAACGCGCTCTCCCCAAACGCAAATGTTCCGGCGAATTTGTCTACTACTACAGTCGCAGATCCTACGCTCGGACAGACTGATTCTTCTGGGGGAACAACAACGTCGCCAAGTACTTTCTGAAAAATTGTAGAAGATTGCCGCGCATTTCTGATGTCAGAAGTTGGTTGTGAAGTTTGAAATAGGGCAAAGTTTTGAGATTTTTCTATGGAACTTTTAGATCTTTGATGTTTGTCGGAAGTGAAGGTACAAGAATAGATTATTCTTGTGCTGGACAGAGGAAAGAGGGTCTTACTGATTTTTGAATGTTTTTAGAATGGGAGTAAAGATAGGATGATGAAGAAAGAGGCGTCCTTGATCGATAGAGCGTTGTGATAAGAGCGATTGTGGCGTGTTCTGATAGCAGGTGCGATTAATGGTACCTGCTGCTTATCGACGTTCTACTAACCCGTGTACTATCAGCCGGAAGATATTGATATAGACAGAGAGATAGTGATAAAATGAAATATACACGAGGAGAAATCCAGTCCAACTGGATAGGTTTCTCTGAATGAATGAAATGCTGCTCGCTATTGGCCGAGATAGATCTCTATTGATATCCACCTGTTACGTGCATTAACACCTAAAGCCCGCTCTTTTCAGCCGTAGAAAGCCGATGAGATACATCTTCTTCCTTTCCAAACACAACAGGTGGCCTTAGAATTGGCTGTGTGGTCTGAGTGAAAGAATTGGTCAAGAATGGACTGCAACTGTCGAGTGGTCAACTGATGTCTTGAGCCGGATGAATTGAAAAAGGGGGCGCTCGCGCAGCAGAGGAGTAAAGAGGAAAGGAATGGAAAGGACTGGAAAGGACTGGAAAGGACTGGAAAGGAAAGGAAAGGGTGGAGGAGGTGGTTTCGCGTGGACGGGCATGGTACGTTGACTCCTTGGAGCAGCCGAGTACCTGGTAGCAGGTGCTCTCGGTCCGTTGGCCGAGGGAAACACCTGATAACTATGTATGCTGGCACGCATAAGCAGAATGCGGAATGCGAACGAACCCACATCTGCTCTCCTAGCTAGGACGGCCTTTATCATATAGGATAAGCGTTGCCAACGTTACCAACTATACAACTATCCCCTGCACTTCAATTATTTTATTTGTGTAGTTGCCATTATGGTAAAACACGTTAAGGAGTAATTTAAATATCCAGTTTCTGTACTAGAGAATTTCATCGACACTGCTTGCTTCATATCAAATGTTAACATCGGGCGTAGAAGAGAGGGCGCACGTGTTCGAGTGACACGGTCACCTGCTGCCTATCGTCCCTTTATCCATGCGGAAGTGCATCTCTATGGGACATGGCACGCGTTCCGCATGCGTGAGAGCAGATATGGGTGATTATATGCAAATGGATTAAGCTCAAGCGGTTGGAACAACGCTTAGGAATCCGGATAGAGCAAGGTCGTCTTGAAATATGTTCCTACCTACAGGCACACCTTCTCTCGAATGCGTAGATCAGGAACGTAAATACAGAAGCAAACCACTAGTTATTCCAGCCGGCTCGAAAACATTAACGCTTCTATGGTAAGTGATGTGCGTTTACTTTCTGTATTATGGAATCTCATAATACTAAGTTCAAGCTTCCCTCTTTGGCAGAGATCCAATTCTTTCGAGTTTAGATTTACAATTGGCGTGCAACTCGAGAGTAGGTCTTTGGTGATGATAAATTTCACGATGCTCTATTTATTAACTCTAACTTTGAGACATTCTTTGCAATTTTGGCGAAAGAATGTTCGATAAGTTATTGGAATTGGATAAGTTTTGGTTGGGAGAGAAGACCACCTAGACTGAGTCTTTCCGTTGAGAATAAGCAGACTCTAGCGGCGAGGAGTGGACGATTCGTGCTGACGAAACAGGTTCAATAGCATTCGAAGGCTGAAACCATTTTTACGAGGCTCCCCATGGAGGCGTTCGTTTTGCGCAAGGCCATTCACTGTTTTTCGCCACACTGTGCTCGGGACAATAAAGGAAAGGAAACATAAACCCGGCGCTCCCTCCACCATTCCTTGCTGTCCCTTTTACCTACTCAATCCTCCTTTATTTTGAAACTATGACTTTCCTTCGCTACCCAACTCTCCACAATGCATTTACTTTGCATGACAAGCCAATACAATCGAATATTTTCTCAATTTTTCCATTATTTTTTAAGTAAACTTGTTTGTCGATTAAGTCAGCGCATATTTTTCTATTGATTTTTTAATGAACCCGCTTGTCGGTTGAGCAACTCTACACCATGGATGTTCTCAGGTAGATATCTTTGTGCAGTGCATTCTTGACAAGTAGGTTTACGAGCATTCCGAGACGAGACATCTGCCATTGGTGTCCGGCTGCGAAGTGTTTCGGGTGTAAATCGAAAACAAGTTAGTCAAATAATTAGCTCGAAAGTGTTACGCCACGTGCCAAACCTTCACGGAGTTCTGAGCATATGAACACATGAGGACGGAGTACCAAATGTTTGCTTGTGTGATTGAGGTCGTCTAAATTACCCCAAAAAAAATATTTCCATCATGCTGCCCGAAGTTTCCTATATTTAAAATTAGGTGACAAATAAGAAGTATTTCATATCAACCCTCTTATCGAATCAGCAACAAATCTGCTTTGTCCATTTTGCAAAAGATCGTATAACGAAGAAATATTGATTCAGTTGCTTTCTAAAAAAACCATTAGAATTTAATTGGTTTTCCGAGCAATTCCTGCCCACCCTTCACCAGGAAGAGGTTCTTCCTTTCATTCGTTCCCATTTCCGTTTGAGAATCTCATTTCCCAATGCGGCCAACCCCTGCGACCGCACGGGAAACGTATTCAGGTCAGACACATGTCGACGCATAATAAGTTGCACGAAATGATCGTGCGTATCGCAAAATCGGCCACTCGAAAAATTGGGGTGGTTGTAAAATGGGGGTAGAACCAGAGCTATTGGTGATTTTATCGAATCGGCGTGTTACTGGTGCACCCCCTGTGAATCTAGGCCTTGCAATGTACTGCTGTCCGGGAATAATAACGAGCGACGAAAATAAAAGTGGGCCAACGGTCCTTCGGGCTCTCTGGGCAAAGCTTGCGCCCTTCTGACGTGTGCCTCTTTTATTTCCTCCACTTCCCCTCCTGCCCCTCTTTCTCTTCTAGCGGCCTCCTTCTGCCGCACTTCCGGCTGCCAGCTGGTTCTACCGACAGAGAGGGAGCATGTGTCAGGAGAGGATGTCCCCGTAGGGCCAGCTTTCTTCTCGACCTCTCTTGCTCTCTCACGCTGCTTAATTTTAGACTTCTTCTAACTTTCGGCCCGCACGATATTGGGGGCACGTGCTATGAATGGATGCCTCTACTACTTGGGCCAGCAGCTTTTCCTTTCCACGCTGGTTACCGGCTGATCGAACGCTTGGCCTTTGTTTCCTATGAGGAAGGGAGCTGAGTCCTAGACTTTACGACCAAGTTTCCCTGATGCCGACATATGAAACATTCAATCTATACAGCAAGCCTGAGGAATTCGGGCGTGAGTTAAGTCTTCTAATTAGTTTAATCAATAACTTGGACTTTGCTAAGTACTAAGAAAATGCTAGGATTTACTAAAAGTCCAGAAGGACACTTATTTTACATGAACTTTCGTAGTGGTACATTTTTCATTTGTGCGTGTACAAAGGCAGAAAGGAATAATGTGTCCAATTAAGGAAGGAACATGCTTTTAATAGAAGATCAAAGTTAGTCGGAGTCTGTTTTAACTAACGGCCTGAGGCGTCGTGGAATTTTTAATTCCGTCAAAGACGTAATTAGTCCTCTACCTACTTATGTAAGTTACACCGGAGAACAAGAGGGGGAGTCTGGTGTTATTCCAAGCGGAAAGATCCTCTAATAAGCCGTTTCTTGCTCCGAACTGTTTATAATCGTAATAAGACACCGAGCACGCACGACCGAGGACTCGTTTATTCCTGTCTGGAGTGGCGCGTAAAACACGAGAAGAGTGATAGGACCTTGCCGTACACACAAAGCGCACTCTTCCAGCTTGGATTATGTGTTAGACTGAGGTTACACTGGGAATTTATTCCCAGCATACCCTCGGGAATTACGAGTTCGCACCCATAACAGCCGTGCTTATCCCCACAATGTAATAAAATCTACGCAATAGCTATATTTTAGGGCATAAATTTCCCAAATTTCCCATATCAATAATACTTGAAGAAAAATAGTAAGGGCTGGAAAAGCTATAAGTAGAAATTCGAATGCACGGGTTCGTGAGGACCGTGAAAATTACTGGTGTGTGGAATTTAGCACTTAACCCTGGCGCAGGAGGGTATTTATAATGGCAGTCGGCATGAGGCGAGAAGAATGCGATAAGATCGCCGGAAGATTGAATGCGCCACAAATAGTCGAATGGGGTGAGGGTACTACTTTTTGGCCTTCCCGTTCCCGAAGGCAGAAACGCCACCACCAGAAATACCCTGCGATCATCGAGGGGCATCTGTTCCCTTTACCACGCCCGTACGTACATGTATGAAAGTGTGTGTACAAGCACGTGGTTTCGGAACAAGCACCACCCAAGTGTCTGGCCCAAGAAATATGCCAGGAATCCTCGAAAAAACCAAGATTAACAGACTGCCCTTACACTAGCCATTTAATCCTGAATAAACAGATGCGCTTCGCCCCTTCGCTGCTTAGATTACACCGAGAAACCCTACCACTTTAAACTCCAATTTATTTCTAAGCTCGACACCTTTCATTAATTTTCACACTTTTATACACACGCTTTTTATATGCATTCTATAGTCGGTTAGATTAATATCTTCTTTAACTCACTATAGCAGAAATATTGTTGCTAGTATCGTATACGATATTGCAGCGTATTTACTTGAAATGCAAACTGCAACGTTTGTAGGAGGAAATCCAATTGAATAAATGTATCTGTCGCATCCCCTGCGATATTTCTATCATCTCCGGCAATTCTAGCGGGTATGATTTACGGGAACGGGACAACACGAGTACCGTGTTTCCCGTGGCAGATGGTGCCACCGATGTTGCTCTGTGGTCTTCATCTAGAGCATCATTCCGCAGCATCGTGGAAAAGCCACATTTCATGCCGCCATAATCTAAATGGTGGATCCGGCGCATGTGTACACATGCATTTCCCTAGGAAGCAGGCAGCTTCCGCCGCAAGAAAATAAAGAGAGGCCGGAGAAGCCGAGGAAGTTCGGTGGGAAAGTAAGAAGAAGGAGTCGAGAGAAGCGCAACCGCTCACCTTGAGAGAAGCCCGTGGCGAAAAAGGATCCTGCGCCAGGGATTCTGGGAATCCTCGTTAAACTCGCAAGCCTGTGTTAAAGGGTGCCGCTGGTCCGACAAGTAATACATAACTTTCTCGATTTGAATACCGGTTTCCGAAGGCACCTCTCCTCTACCTCGTTTCCCAGCTATGCCGTCACTTAATCCGTATACGCAAATATTATTCAATCCAGCAGTGACTTGTCTCTCGAGTTTTGCTCGTTAATGATCCTCTAACGGCAGAAAGAGCTCAATGTATTTCCTCGTTTTCCCAATAGTCACGTATCTCAGCTTCTGTGTAGTCATTCCGCATCACCGACAGCTAACATGGAATGTAGTCCAATTGAATCGGAATTCTTTACAAAACACGCAGAAAATTATTTCCGCTCGCACATCACAGTATCTGTATAATTAACTTTCACTCATTTTATCTGAATCGTGTCATAATTACTTTGATACAATAATATCTCAGTCATTTCCCACGAAATGGAGTCCCACTTACGGGTGATCGCGGTGCGCGCTTTAGCTAATAATTGATCAATAGGAGATAGCGAGGCGTGCCAATCGCCGATTAATTAATCACGGCAAGTGCGCGCACCTGGCCGGGTCTTGGAAACCTGTTATTAAGAAGCATCACAAGCGAATAGCCTGACGTGACCCCAGAGTTCGCCGCATCCTAGAGCGAGCGAGAGATAAATGAAAGCTCGACGAGGAATTTGGCAGGAAGAATGCTTGGTTCAGCGAGGGGGTGGAAAAGGGGATGGAAAAGGGGGTGGCGAGTAGCTATTGCTAGAGCGATCAACTGGAGGAGGAGGAAGAAGCCAAGAAAGGACGGAGGGAGCCAGTGTCGGGTGGGACATGTAGTGGTAGGGACACTCTATGTGTGCACTCGTACACGCAGCAGCTTCTAGACGCCACGGTTATCGCTCGATTATCCACCGAGAGTAATGACCTCGATACTCAAACATTTCTGTTTACAGTCTAGTCACTTGCCGAACGATAAATCGCCGCGAGTCATAATCCCGGCGCGGTGTGGCGCACTCGGCGCCGCCTCGGCAAAACGAGTGCGCTGCACATACGTGCATTCACGTGTGCCATGCTCTCATTGCGTAACGCTGCCCTCTACTTTTCACTCAACGGATATACATATATATATGTATATATATATATATATCTCCCTTTGTATGCCGGCTGTTTACGGACCGCGGTTGCTCAAGTAGGTGCACTTCAGTCGGCTGATTGGCCCGGGGCACTCTTTACACTGGGATCTGCTGACATTGGTTTGGGAAATCGACGCCTCACTCACAAGTCACTCCTATCAAATATCTTGGCGTCCTCGTATTTAGCCAACGATGCTATTTCATTGCCAAAGTTGGAAGAACGATATCGAAGGAAACGATAGGTTCATCCTATTTCCTCTGCTGTATTGTCCAAGAATCATTGTAAAACTTTGCAGACTATGAAGGCAGAGTTGGGGAAAACGAAATGTCTCTATTGCGGAGAAGAGAGTAGGTTTGGTGAGGGTATATCTTGGTAAGCAGGAGTCTGGAAAAGTTGCAGGTTATCTTGGGGCATTGGCGGTGTTAACGTGAAATGGCAGGGCGTTCGAGTTCCTGTAGTTGGAGCATTAGATGAAGTGATTATTAGAGGGTCCTAAGAGAACAGAGAGGGCCTTTCAGACGTTCCACGCGCTTCTCAAGAGGGCCAAGAGAGGTTTCTCTCTCTCCCTCCCGGTGGGCTATACGGAGGGATTGAAAGTGGAAGGAACCCATTCAAGTTTACTGCGCTCAGATTGTCAATTAGACATAAGCAGTTTCACTCATCGCGATCATTGAAAGCCGTTTCATTGAATTATGAGAAACCTCGCCTGATAGAGCTACTCGGAACCCTGGCTATTTAATGACTAATTGGTATTCCTTCTCTAGTACAAAGTGTACACTTTCAAACGATTCGATATCTTATCAGCTAACATTAGACTAGACTCGAATGGACGGTATTTCGATAGACAAATTAAATTCGAATCAACTTTATGCATTGTCGATGATTAACCTATGATTTATTCGAATTCGAATAATCATTAACTTGAAAATTGAAATGCATTAATGCCTCGCTAATTATAAGTAGAATTACAAAAGGGTAATTGCGATCCCTCATTAAAATTGGCCCGCGGAGGTCTGAGCAAGTCACGCAGGAGGATGCTGCCTGGCTGCACTTTCTGACATTGTTTTACGATCGAGCGGAACAGTAAGTTAAGTGCACGTGAATACCAGGATATCCAGCTTGACGTGGAACATCCAAGAGACCAAGGGGTTCGTTACGGAGCAGCCTAGAAGAAAGAGCGATCAGGTCTCTAGCCGTCGACCTTATCGATACAGTGCCGTAACTACCAGCATCCTTCAAGGTGGATTATTCCTTTAATCCTTTGAAGCCCAATATAGGAAAGAATATACTCGAGAAAAAGAGAAACGCTTGTGAAAAAAGGCAAATGTACGACAGACCACTGTTGGAGAGAGAAAAGTCCCATTGGCATCAACTGGAAGGCGAAACACAATACACATCTCGCTTATCGTTCATCTCGGCACGTCGCAACCGCATGCACTACGTGTTCGCCGTGAAACTCTTTGCCAGAGATCCAATTAGATTCACTTGCTGATCGATTTATTGCACCCCGCGAATTTCTCTCTCACTCACTTCTCTTTCTGGCCACTCGCAAACTGGCTTTCGTCAGAGTGACACCTTCATTAAAACGTCCCGTCTTCCACCTTTTCTTGTAATTAGAAACTTTCTCACGTTTAGTAACTCGTAGTGGTCGATCGTTAACTGGGAGGAAATTTCAGATAAATTGTTCGTAATTGTCATGTCAAAGTCACGGTTTTTTAGTGGAAAGATAGCAGTGGCATTTTCAGTGCGCACTTGAGCAGAGTGAAATTGATCGGGTGCTCCGGAAGCGAGGAACTTTCGTTTTCGGCGGTAGACAAAGGCGCGAGAGATCTCCGCCTCTGGAGAAAGGGGAATAGAGAGGTCACTCGAAGATGCATATAGCATTAAAACGTCACTCACCTCGGCTTGGTTTGATTGTTCGCCGCTCTCGCATTGTTCGCATTGTCTCGGACTCTCTCTTTCGAGCCGACTCTCATCCAACATCTGACTTGAAGTCTCTCGGCGCGCCTCGCCGCGTCGCGTCGCGTCGCGTCGCGCCGGCCCGAATCGAGCAGCCAGCACAGCCACTTGGGCGCGCCGGCGAATGAGAAGGAAGCGAGAAAAGAACATTTCATTATGCGCCCGAGTACTCGAGGCTCCGTTTCGAAACCGCATTATACCCGGAATGTCAAGTATCATCACCCAAATGTACAGCTCCGCAGAGGCAGTGCGCCACTCCGATATGTCCTATCAAAAAGCACACACCCACCAATCGTTTCTAGGCCAGTGCTCTCCTCTAAGCGAACACAATGAAAAGTGTCACGCTAGACTTTTGTATATTCACTTTGACAGTCTCCAAGTAATACAATACATTCACAAGTATAATGAATGAAATATTAATAAATTTCAAAAATGGCAAAGAAAACAACTGCAATTTCGACTTGAAATCATAGGGATTTAAACTTCATGGGAAGAACATAATCGCTTCTATAATAATTCAAAAATAGAGGACAAAATAGGAAAACAGCATCGACTATACTCGTAGCCGAGGTTTAATAAAGCGTAGCTTTTTTCCTTGCAACAGATAGATTTGGCGGTGGCGACTGAAAAGTGGTAAAGCGGCGCGCAGCACATACTACAATCCATGGACATAGAGAGGAGGCCGTGAGCCGAGAGCCAAGAGCCGAGAGCCGAGACAGAGAGACCCGCCCAGAGCGTAATTGCTGTTCACTGGCTTGAGAGCGCCGGTCAGACGCCTTTAACATCGTGGATAGTGTTATAGACATAGCAAAGTTAATCTCATACATCGAACTATGTGTTCCCCTCTTGGGGACTCGCGGCGAGAACGGGGCATTACTCCTTGTTTGCGAGTCCGGCTCTTGCCACTCGCTTCATCCCGCCACTCCTTCCACACACTAACTTACGAGTCTTGCCTTCCCTAACTTGCCTTGCCTTGTCTTGCCTTGTCTTGCCTTGCGTGACATTAGCGGCACTCGCGTTTTACTCCTGATGAAATGCTCTCTTCATCTTAATGGGATAATAACCAGCTGCAACACCGAAGGTTCACTTGCCGCGGATAATGGTTAGATGGAATTGGTCAAGGATACATGCTGTTGCAACAGAGCACTATGCGAATGCTCCTTCATCTATGACTTTCTATTAAGAGTAACATGTAACACTAGCACTTGTTGGTAGCAAATGTTGCCAAAGTCGGTAAAATTAAATGGAAAACGTGACTGCAATTAGCAGTTAAAAATGGCGAATGGAATGTCTATGTTTCTTCACGTTAATGGGAGCTTGTACATTTGAAACCCGGATACCCTACAAAGTAGATAAATGATTCATGTGTGCCATGTAACGTTCCCTTTCCTGCGGCAGTTAAAGCTTCCTGACCCCTTTGGCGCGAGCCAGACGCCATGCAGGTAGCGCACCTCGGTAATTACGCAAAACACATGTACCTTTCTTAGGCGCGATATCGCGTTACCGCCTGCAGAAACGCCTGAAACCACATAACGCGAACATAACGGCCACGTAATTACAAGATATCCTTATGGACTGTCGTAGACGCAGCGTCTCCTCAGTTCGCTGCACCTTCTATTTCTACGGCCTCTGCCGGCGCCTTCCTTCCTTCCTTCCTTCGCGCACTTATTCCCTTCGTCCTTACTAATCTCCAATATATCGTGCAAGGACTCTCAGCACATGCCTACCATCCAGAATACACGCTATCTTGACTGTGCCAGTCGGGTAACACGCGTATGCGTGAAATTCCGATGGAAGAACATCCGAGCACCAGTCCAACCTTCCTCCGGATTACATTCATCGGGCGCGCCAGTCACTTGGGAACTTTCTGTTTCCGTCTCGTCGGAGCGTGACGTTTTACTCGCTAACATGGTAAATCTGCCTACGCTTCCTTTCACGCTCCTGTCGCTCACTCGCTCGCTCGCTTTTTCTCCGCTCTGCCCTTTTTCCTATCGCGCGGCGAAATTAAATGTGTCGCTGCGCAACTTGGGACGCGGATTTCACGCGTAGAATGCCAGCTGTGCAATAGGAAGCGGCATTCTTTTGCCAAGGTTTTGAACTTCCAATGATGTTTTTTCGGTAGCAACACGCCGACGTTAAAATACTCGTTTTTATATCTACGTCTATCGAAGCACTCGGTACATTAAAATCGGAAATATTTGCATTGACTAAATTCTACCTTTACGATCGAATAATACGCAATAAGAAAATTGATAATATTTGTATACACCTTGGGGATTGGACTTGACGGAGGTATCAGTAAATAGAAATCAATGCTGACATCCCATGAATACCTTTGTGGTAAACTGGCATTTGCGAAAATGGATGCAATGTCAGCCTAACAAGGAATGACGCAGAATGCGGAGTGACATGTTTACTCTGATACCTCCGCAGCTTCAGAGATACGTTCTTGGGACCGCAATCCCCTTGGGAAGGTAAATTATGATTTCAACAGGAACCACGGTCTCCTTCGTCGGATACCTGGGTGTGATGCTTCAAGGTGCATGATAGCTTAAATGCCATTCGTAACTCGCAGCCAACCAAGGATAAATGATCGGTCTCCCGTGTACGGACCAGGCTACTTTAGTTCCGTACAACAAAGAGTTCTTTCAACTTGTTTTTCATCAAGTTACAAGTACATACGATAACAGTACATAATCCATAAAAGTGTAGGAAAATTTAGTACCGAAAAAATTGTAATAGAAGCTAGGAACAGGGGAGTGTTAGTCATAAGGTGTTTGGTTTACAATTCCTAGTAGTGTGTATAGTTCCTGCCGTGTTTTAATTTATACTCTGGGAGATAAGACTTGTTCAGCATTTAAATGTACCGGGAGTTTAGTCTGCAGGACTTCCTGACTGCTCGCGCGATATTATAATGACCGTGGCGAGCCTATCTCTTGTAAATATTCAAGAAGGCGCACGCGGGTTCAAGCTCACGCGCTAAATTATCATCGAGTAAGTACACCGGTCTGCTCCCTCAACTATGTAAACAGAGCGAACGTGCATCCGCGCTGCACACACCCTGATAATCTCGACAGCCGTTGCAATCTCGTATACTATGCCACCTCTCGCATCTTTCCATTCAACGGAAAATCTCTCGAGCTCCCTCGATCCCAATTCAAATCTCCATTTTCTCGAGAGGAACAACCCCTGGACCCCTGTTGCCAAACTTGCCACCTATGTTATTCATATCCTACGTTTTTCTTTTCATTCAAAATAAGCGTGAAATTCAAAACCATTGAATTGAAGATTTATATTATATTTCATCGATAAAGGAGACTCGAACGATCGAAAAATGTAATTCGCAAGTGACGCGTTTGACATTTTTCGAGGAAGCATTTGGCAACCCTGGCCTGCACCGCGGGAAAATGTAGTGCGTATCCCCTCGTACCTGAGTCAGCTGTCAGCAGTGAGTTTGGAGCGCAAGACTCAGAGAGCGAGAGAGAGATGAGTCTGGGAAGAAGTATCCGTCAGGAGATCCCAAAGATCTATGGGACCCTGCGAGCAATCCCTCTTGGCCTCGGCATTCTCTCTCTCGACGTAGGAAGAAGCCTCAGCTGTTTGCCGATGGAAGCCATAGAATGCTTTTTATACTGTCTACCTCTTCCCAGGCAATACCTATGCCGTCGAGTCCTCCGAACACCGTCGTCTATATCCCGTTATTGGCATTCCCTTTTAGTATCGCGCGTTTAAGACACTTTGCAAGACTCAACACAGTCATTCATTCAGAATCTCTCGTGCACATGTCAATAGATATTAGAATTCATTGCGATCCAGTTAATCTCGAATTTATTTGATATTTAAATAGCCTTTAGTAGACTAATAGGTTTGAAAATATCGTTTGAATATCCGGCAGATATTGGCCGGGAGAGTGCTATCTCTCAGCAAGGCCAAGGGAAGTGAAGAATGGAGAGTGCAAGAGGGGGCGTTGGAGGAACGGATCGCGAAGGAGTGAAGACGAAGAACGAGGTGGTAAGGAAGGAAAGAGGGCTGGCACGGGCGTGCAGATCGTGTTTCGTGGATAGAACACGCTCGGAAACAACGTGGCGGAACGAAAGCACGTGCTTCCTCGGATGGGCGATCGAAGAGCTGCCGCGCACAGTGAACACGGCAGCAGAGAGCAGCAGAGAGCAGAAGAGAGGAGAGAAGAGGCGAGGAAAACGAGCGAAGAGGGAAGAAAGGCACGTGAGCATCCAGCGTGACACTTCCGAGAAACGGAGAGAGGAACGGCGATTTTCGAGCAGAACTAAAAGAAAGGAGGACCTTGTTTCTCTTCTTGGCAGTGCTCTCGAGCAACAGATCGTATCCCGCTGTTTTACGAGTACGCCGGCGTAACAACAAATGCGTCAATCGAGCGAAACACTTTTTAATTACGACTCACAGCCGTTTCTCTTAATAAGCATTAAATTGAAAATGCGGTTTCTTCGACCAACCCTCCCCTCTATTGGCACGTCACTTCCCCGCTGTTGCTTGGTCGCCCGTAAAAACATATGGACCGTGAGAATTATGTTTTTCTGAGGGGAACGTTCTTACCCGACCGACTTACGAGCCAGGATATGAAACCTTATATGAACTTTGGAACTGTAAGAACATTAAATAGGGTAGCGTAAAAGTTGACTGTAATATTCATAGCGAAGGTAATAAGCAAAACCGAGGATTCATTTAATCCCAAGAAAGTCGTAAGAATTAAGAAAGATTATTCAAGCTAGTAGCTAGCAGACACGTATAATTAGCATAGCGGCAAGTCCCCAAAGATAATCAATTACCAAGAATGAAGACGTGACGCCCTTGGCGATTGGGCATCCGACTAGAGAGGGAGTTGCAGGTGTCATTAATGCGAGTCAGGTGTCTTTTGAGACGCGAAGCGAAGGAAGGCCGCTCATCTCGTCCCTAAGGAAAACGGCGTGGTGCGGCGGGCGGAGAGTAAGGAAGAAGGGCGAGCAGAGTAGTAGAGAAGAGCCGAGAACAAGGGGCTCCTTGGACAATTGTACCAGAAGCGGTTAATCCTCGGTCCTCAGGTGAAACTCTCTTTCGGCAGGGAGATCCGTTTCCCACGGTGCCAGGTAACCCTCGAGCGTTTTCCCCGTAATGCCGGTCTCTTCATGCTTCCTCCGTCCTACTCTCGGTTGGCTCTCTTCCCGGCCCCCCCAGCCACTCCTCTTTCTCCTGCTTTATCTTAGCAGCGCCGCTCCAGCCGTGAAATCGGACAAGGAATGTCTTTTACGACTCCTCGCCCAGGTAGAAGAAAGGATTGCCGTCTTCGAGATCCTGCGGCGAGGTGCTAGGCGCCCTTTGCCAATATTTAAACCTAGCATCGACTAGCCAATCCCACATGCTCGCACAATTTACTGTTCGCTCTTTCGTAATAAATTTCAGTTCATACGTGAACCGAACCCTACTTCTTCAACCAGTTCTTCGAGTGCTGCGCTTGCACCGAGAAAGTTCAATTGCAGCCATGATTTGCGAGTGGAGAGATTTTAAGTGTTCCTCGATCGGGATCTTAATAATCGATGGATTTCAAATGACTGCTAATGGACTTGTCAGTCGTTGATCTCCAGATTGCAATGAATTTTGATATCGGACCATGATTTTCCAAGGCTTCGGGTCTAGACTGTCGTGACTAGATAGAATGTCGAGAAGGATTTGCACTTTCATTCTATCGCATTAGCAGCGACGGCGGCAACGGGCATCGCTAATAGAGACACGTTCTAGTAGTTGCACTATTTACTCGATAAAGAATTTAAAGCCAGCCTGTGGGGTCAATATGCTGTCGGGGTATGATTTCACCGGCAAAGTAGCCTCATGAATAACAGTTGAAGTAAGATTGCGCTTTTTTGGAGAGGGGGCTTCAAGTCGAGCTGTGACAACACGATAGAGAAGTGCCGGCGGGCGGTATTCTCCCTTGAGAATTTAAGAGAAAGTGAAAGAGGAAAGGTAGAAAGTGCAGGTTGCGAGTACTCACGGACTGGGATTTTCTTGGGATCGACGGCAGTGATTCGCTCCTCGACCTTGTCGAGCCGCTGGCGCAGTTGACCGCTGCGATCGGCGACGGCGGTGAGTTCAGCGGTGAGTTCGGCGAAGATGTCCTCGGCAACTACGAGGATAGAGGCGAGCTGCTTGAGGGAGCTGGTTAGGGCACCGTTGGCCACTGCCTCCAATTCGGCACCGACCGGCCAGCCCTGCGCACCAGATCCCGCCGGCACGTGTCCACGGCACAAATCTCGCGGCTCCACCTTCCGTATCACGAACGGCATGATGATTCCAACCGGCACCCTCGCACATAACACACCCAACAACTTCCTTCTTCCTTCCTTCCCTCCTTCTCAGCACTCTCTATCTCTCTCTCTCTCTCTCTCTCGTCACCAGAATCCTGTGCGTCCTGAGGGATCAACCCTAAAGGCGACCCGTGCAGCTCCCATCACGATCCTGAGCCTACATTCTGCGAGATCGCACTCCATTCCAGCCGAGGATCGAGAGAGCCCAATTCTCTTTTGACTTGACGCGTCTACTTCTCCGACACTTCACTGCGCCAGTCGCATCGCGCCACTTCTCACCGTTTTCTCTTCTCCGCACAAATCGAGACTGTACCGAATCGCAATCGACCTACACCGGACGAGTATACCTCGAACATGTTTTCAATGCGAGTTGCGGAACCTAACGCGTTCAACATAGGATTGAGGTTGAGTTGAAATTGCGAATCACGATAGCGACGCTGTGATTCTCGAGACGAGGCATAGCTTTCCGATGAACGGTGCCCGCCGGCCTCATATTCGGCCCGCAGGTATCAAACGAAAGGTAAAAGAGAACGACGGGGCCGAATGTACCGTACAACGCGACGACGGTACGCGGAGTGCCGGCCGGTCTGCCGAGCCTTCCTTCGCCCGTTCTCTCCCATTCAATTCGAATCCGCCGAAGGCGCCCTTACTTCTGCGCCGAATCGCTCAAGCACCTCCCGCCATCTAGTAGACATATCCCGAACACGATATATCATTAGTCAATGACTAAAGAAGAACTGTACCACATCAACATTAGATAACACGCACTCCAGTTAAAAATGTCGATATTGAACTGTCTTATCTAATGATTAATTAGCCGATGGTACCATTACCACGAAAAGGTAGCAAGCTTTAAAAGGTAAGGATTTCTTTTAACCCTCTAGATTTTTACCACTTGATACTCCTTACTTTTTTTTCGATGTATCTACAAAATTCTACCTGCATTTCTCTATTGGATGTTTGGTAGGTCTTTAGCGAGCAATTTTTATTACCAATGCGTGTTCTCTTAGCCCAAATTAATTACCAATAATATTTTATTAAGTAGTCTGCATACAGACTGGACTGGTTTATAAAATTATCAATTAATTTTATTTGAAATCTTATTTAAAATAAGGAGAATTATCGGACAATTATCGAGTAATCGTTTCAATTTAATTTGGCATAAAACAAGCTTTACAATTGGGTCTGTGTAATTGATAGTTCGAACTGAGCACTTGAACCTTCAAGAAGATCTAATGGGTGAGGGTAACCTGCAGTTTTACCCCCCTTTCTTCAATGTGCTCCGTATGTGCAATTTCACACGATAAAGTTTCGAGGTTCCCTGTAGGAAAGGTTCTCTGACGATTTCTCTAATTTAAGCTATGGAGGAAAAAGGGCTGTTCGATTTTAAACAGCAGTGCAATCTAATCTCTCTTCTTAATTGATAGAACTGGGTAAAATACTCATACTTTTGGAGTACTCGCCCGCGAGATAAATATAAAATAATGAATTCAGTGTTAATAAATATCGCACACCATTCAGAAGTATGGTGATGAACTAGTAATGAAGAAAATTTAATAAATCCAGTGGGAAAAGCATGCGGATGGTGCGGATTTCAATGGTGTGAGCGAGGCAGCAAAGGATTCAGTTGCATTCTTCAAACGGGATGCATCCAGGATATCCGAGCAGCGTGGTCCAGATTTAAGGAGAAAGCGAGAGGGAGTGCAACCGCGTGCAAGTTCCCCTTCCAGCTTTCTAGAGGGAGAGCAGCGCTTGGCCCGGGGGCATAACGTGCCCCCCTTTCCCCGCCCACACTTCCTCTCGGGCTGGTATTCCCACCCCCGAGCTTCCCTCTCCTCTCTCTTACTCTCTCTCTGTTACACCCCCGGCTCCGGCACCGGCTCCGGCTCCGGCTCCGGCTCCGACCCCGACCCCGCCGACGCTGTCTCCCGAGTCCAATTCATTCCGAACCATTGGCCCCCGCAGACCTTCCTTCTTCAGCTTGGGCGTCTTCAACCCTTCCGATTCTCTTTCACCCCCGTTCGGTTCGGAATTCTCCGGGCAATACTTTCCCGACGACCCCCTTTTTTGAGTCGCTCACTTGGACGGACACTTGCTCCAATCCCCCACCAGCCTCCTTCCTCCCTCCATCTGGCCAACTACCCACCCACGAGTCAACCAGCCATCCCTTCCACCCTGGCCGCGCTCTCTCGTTCTCTCTTTCACTCTCTCTCTCTCACTCTCCCCTTGTCGGACTATCGCGCAACCATCTGCCGCACTGGTTCAGCCTGCGCGCACGATTCTACCTCTCTCGCTCGCTCCCGCACTCGGCCGGTACGGCGCTTCGCGGCTCACTACCGCCCACACGCTCTTGCCATTCTCTCCTCGTCGCACTAAAGGATGAGCGCGCGCGCGCGCTCGCGGCCGGAGAGGCCGGCGCCAGGAATTCGCGTCTCACGACTTCGGCCGCGATCGGTGAGTTCCGGCCGGCGGCCGGACCGAGGAATTCGTCAGTATTCGCCGCGCTCTCTTGCCGGCAGGTTGTGCAGAGTGTGTCGAAGTGTCACTCGAGCCAGAAGCAGCTCAGCCCATCGTATGTACGCGATACTGTCGAGCCCGGCCGTTTCACGATCCCACGCGCCTTGATACCGTTGACGATACCACTTTGCTCGAAAGTGCGAAGCGTCACCCGCTCGTTCGCTTGCTCGCTCGCCAGTTTTTGCGCTTGGCCAACCTTGGACGTGTGTCGGGGTCGCCAGCTAGAACACGCGTGATCCAACGTGATCGACGGGCGCAGCGAGTGGAGACTTTTCCTCGGAAATCGGAAGGGAAGCACGCTGGCCTGACCCGGACCGTCCCAATTCACTTGGGCTCCCGGGTCCTTGGAACGGAGCAGTGTACTGCACAGTCGGGACAAAAAGGCATCGGCACCAGCACCACGGATAACGTGCCAGAGTCCGGGTGGTGCGAGGCACTCACCCATCATCGATGAAAGTTACGAGGAAAGCCGCTACCACTCGAGCAGAAAGGAAGTCCTCTAAGACCGTTGTTCCGATCGCCGAAATTCAAGTATCGAAGCCTCGGCGACCACTCAAAATCGAGAAAGTGAGGCGGCAGCGCACTCCCAAAGGTGTTGCCGAAACTGTCGGCGAGAGTGTATATCATTCCGATCGCGTACCGACGAACTCGGCGATCCTCTTCCCGCAGTGGGCCAAGTTCCCTATCAAAACATGGCCACGTGACCGACGGCGCAGCTTGTAAACAGAGAGTTTGACCACGTGGTCTGCCCCCTCTCCCTCGCCTCTGACTATCTGTCTGCCTTTCTCACTCTTCCTCTCTTACATCGCGCATCTCTCTTTCTCTTTCTCTCCCTTTTTTCTCTTTCTCCTTCTCTCTCCCTCTCTCACTCTCTCGCACACACTTACACTCACTCACATACACTTACACACACACACACCCCCGACGTCTCCACCTACGTCTCTTTCTCCCTCGCGCTCGCACTCTGTCCTTCTCTCACTCCCACTCGCGCCCAGTCAGACAGCGTACAGAGAGGTATTCCCGCTCCGATTTACCGCCAGTTGGAAGGCGAGTTCGATCCCGAGCGATCCGATTTTCCTCGCGCGCTACTACTCGTCATCGTTGTCGTCGTCCTCTTTCGACCCGATTTCTCTCTCTCTCTCTCTCACACACACACACACACCCCTTCCCTCCCTCGATATATCCCGGGCTGGATCGCGCGTCGCGAGTGTAGCCTGGTTTCCGTGAGTCCCCGTCGTCTGCGTTGTCTTCGCCGTGGTCCCTCGACCTGTTGTGTATACATCGTGCGAGATCAGCGTCTCCGCAGGTGCGTGCGTGCATCCTGCTCGCTCGTAAACAGAACGAAGAAGAGAGGAGGGACTGGAATTGGCGCGCGAGAACCGATTCTTACAACTCCCCCCCAACCCCTCCAACCCCCTCACTCACTCACTTACATTTTCTCTCTCTCTCTCTCTCTCTATCCCCCTTGTCTCCCGAATCTCGGTATCGGAGTAGTGTGCTGTTGAAGCGGGCCCTGCCTATTAGTGAGAGTGCCGAGAGAGCGATACTTGTCTCTCTTAGGAGAGTTGATCCGGTGGTCGTCGTCGTCGGATTCGATCTCTGAAAGTGCAGCACCTTGCAGAGGTGCAGGGCGGGTCCAAAGTGGAGTACATGGAGGACACGGGCATGATGGACTCGGTGCCGGTTTCTGCGGCGGCGGTAGCGGCAGCGGCGGCGGCGGCAGCAGCGGCGGCGGGGTCGAAGACCGGCTTGCAACCGCAACAGGGGGTACCGTACGACCTTGAGAGCGGCTTCGAGCCACAGACGAGGGCACGCTCGCACACGTGGCCTCTGCCGCAGCGACCCGAAGATTTCGAGGGCACGGTTCTACCCTCGATCTCCGCCGGCAAGGACATCGTCGAGGGTGTCGAGGCCGGCGGTGCCGCATCCCAGCATGGCCAGGGCACTGGCGTCCTCCCCGTCAGGAAGAACTCCTCGCGAAAAAATGCCTGGGGCAATCACAGCTACGCGGAGCTCATCACACAGGCCATCACCAGCGCGCCCGACGAGCGTCTTACGCTCGCGCAAATTTATGAGTGGATGATGCAAAACATCCCCTACTTCAGAGAGAAAGGCGAGAGTAACAGTAGCGCCGGCTGGAAGGTGAGTTTACAATGCTTTTTCATTAACACTCCACTCTCAGTAAATGGTACTTGATGATACGTTTAAATTTTAATGCACTTCTAATAGAAATTATTACAGTAAAAAATAAAATGAGTGTGTATCACTAAAGTACTAAACCTCTAGAAAGTCATGTAACTTTGAAGACTTGTACATCCGTATATGTATGTAATCGGCACTCACGTGGGCACGTTCCTACGATTGCCCCGCTGATTTGGTTAGTCTTACATAACGCGTTGATATGATATCCACGCCGAGTCGGGAAAGCTAACTTACTCTCCCGCACCGACTACTGCGAATTTCTGATCCTCCAGCGATGTGTTACACTTTTCTTGCGATTAGCACACCGTTATTCCACGTCGCGTGACCTTACGCAATTTTCTTTAAACAAGCGGATGGCTTTGAATTTACAAGAAGAGTCCCGGAGAAATCCCACCGTCCTTGGTATCAGCAATGCGACGTGTCGGTATCAGTAATCGGTAATCAGAAGCAATTCATATGGAAAAGTATTCGTGCGGAGAAACGACTTCGATATCGCTACTCAAGCTCAAGAGGGAAGCGGATGACCATTGGTCGAACGATCGCTGGCATAATTATTCGCGCTACTTTTAAGTCTGCATTACCACCACGTCGGCCACGTGCATCTTCGTTCGACCAGGCATTCAAAACGATGCAAACGAGATTCTCGGGGAGTTCCTCCGAGCCGAGACAAAATTGATCGTCCTGAAATGCCGCGTGGTCGCTCGAGCGCGAAGAACGAGATTTCGAGAAGGATCGGCCAACGGGACACGTTCAACCGGCTGTACGAATGATCCGTATCCTTAAAGGTAATCAAAGGCACGGACAGCCTCCGCTCGAGTAATACAGCCAGATAGCAGCCGTCGCCTATGTATTCAAGTTATGTTGACACGCACCAATTCCGAAAACGAATCTTGTTTGAAAATACGTCTATTTTTATGCAGCCAGTGACTGGTGTAGTGGAACAGATTGCTACTAATGGAAAGGTCAATTTAATTCCCTCATACAAGTCAACTATCCGACTATAGTTGCATTTCTCTTGATTTTCCTCTGGTGTTTTCCTTTTCGTTATTATATACAGTCTATCGAAAAGTGTTTTAATCATGAGAATTGATAGTTAAAAATGAGCTACGCTAAGTTGTACTTGAGAATTGATAGAGCAGATAGAATTCATTAACGTATTTCTGTGCCGACTACCGCTTGGTACAGCTGTACCATCTCTGGCGGTGGCTGGATCAAGGAGGTTGAGTACACCTTCTAATAGATGCGTCATTGAGTTGATCCAGTCTTAGCACACAACTCGTACAAATCCCGCCAAGGATTAAGAGAATAATATTCAAGACAAATAGAGTGATATCGGTCGGCAGTGTTTCACGGTGGACTAATAACTGGAGCAGTGGCATGGATTCCTACTGATTAATGCTCGTCAATTGTCCGATGATCTTTCTGGCGTACGCGCACGCCCGGCGCTATCTTCGCGCAGGGATTGCCGCCTCGAACGTTCCGAGCGATTGGGACAACACGACAAGACACGACGACACACGACACACGACACACGACTCACAGGCACACATTCGAAATATTAACGATGAACGCGTGATAGAGCCAGCCGAAGATAGAGGCCTCTAAAGCGTGGCGCCACACCGCTTTCCTACGTCTGTATACATATGTATAATGTATACATTCTCATACATATAGGCTAGCGAGACTACGACCCTGCCAGGCATTAGTTACGCATTTTAAGTTGCCTGCTCTCAAAGGATGACCGATTTTTTAACCTCGCATTTTTTTAGACATCCGCACGCTTTCTCCAATCATTTATACGTCCCGATTCCGAAGGTTGCACACTCATTGCGCGAGTAAAATGAGGGCTTGATGTGCAGTAACGGCTGATATCGTCGAATACTGTAGGCTAATTGGTTGAAGAAATGCCCTAGAGTGTTCTGGTGGAATGCACGACTTTCTTAAGCAATCGACGGTGGCAGTGGCGGTGGCAGCAGCGCCGCCGCCGCCGCCGCTGGGCGGAGGTCGCTTTCTTCGAGGTACGGAATTCGGAGGCGGCACGAGAAAGAAGCAACCGAGTGCGGTGAAACTATGAAAGGTCACTCAGACGTCAGGTTTTAACGCTCGCTTTAACGCCGCCGCGATCCCCCGTCATTATACGCTCTCGGCCGCGGTGTTCTTCCATGACGATTAGGCGCTCTCGTTTTAACGACCGAAAACCACACGTAGACGCCCCGCGGGGACCCCACCCCTGCAATCTCTAACACGCAACTTCCCGCCGTAATTTGCCCGCTCACTGCTGCATCTCCACTCAACACTCCTTTTCATCTTCGAACCAAGCTCCTCGCTGTTCTCCGGATTTTGAGCCGTTCAAAACACCGATCCTCTATAGTGAAACAAACGCAGACTGCCGGCAAAGTCAGTTGCTTTCGGTTTAATCATTTTTCTTTTCTGCCACAATTGACAAACTTGGCGTTATTATGATTTATATATTAGCCAATCATTTAGATATTTCTATAATTATAGTAGCTACGATTAAATTGATGGACCGAATATTTCTTTCCCAACAGTCATATCGCAAACTCGGAGTCTGATGAACTCTCTCCAAGCGGCGGATAAACCAACAGTTTATCGCAGCTCGGTAACACTTGAACGTCAGTTATTACAATTGTCGAAACAGTCATTGAACGGCGGAAGGTCGAACGCACGAAAATTTTCCACTCTCGTGTCAGTAGAAGTAGCTACCTGGTGCAGGTGTACTCACAACATTTCCAGTCCACGAATTAGCCTACTTACAATTTGAGGAAAAATTCGTTGGCGCATTAACGGAAGTGGCGTGCGCTCTAAGGAATGTATTGGCAAAAAAGGGGTAGCAAAAAGCCGTCGGGTTAAAGTTTGTTTACACGCGGCTCGGTGGTCGCGCGCGCGCGCGCGTTCAATTTATTTCGCCGGGCAATTGAACTGTTGTGTAGGAAAAGCCCTTGGCCGCTCGGTGTCGAACTGTGCAGTCGAAAGTCACATGAGAGTCTGGCGAGACCGAGGCGTACAATTAGCAGCGTAGCATACTTTTCCAGACGGTCACTTGTTCAATGAGATTTAAAAATGATTCGGCAGCGGGCACAGAGGCGGGACGACGACGCTCGCTAGCACCCGGCATATATGTATTTCGAGTATGCGCCGCCGTCGGCGTCGTCGGGCCGAGTTTAAAGCGAGCTTTCCACGTTATTTTTGCACGACAGGCAACACTGGCGTCGTTGCCGCGTCTCTCCCTCGTCGAATCTCTGCCTTATTCCTCTTGTACGCCTCTCTCCTCTCCTCTCCTCTCACACTCTCTCTCTCTCTCTCTACCGTCGAGCGTCCTCCTTCTTGTACTCTCTTCCTCTCCTCTCTACACAGCTTGCTTTGCCTCTGACTCCGACTCTGACTCTGCCTCTCCTTCTGCCTCTGCCGGCCTGCCGCGTGCTGCTGCCTGCTGCTGCTGTGCTTGTACTGGCGACCCTGCCACTTTGACCGCGCGCTGCCAATATCGTCATCTTGAGGTCGTCTCTCTCCTCCTCTGCATATTTTCAGCATCTCGTCCCGTACCTCCTGATACTGCCTTCGGGAAAGGGCTGTGCACCCAATTTTGCCTTCCCTTCCCGCTCTATGTAACTATTGCATACACGACACTACAACCCGTCCTTCACTTCTCTCCATCGGCTCTTCCACGTACTCCAGTATTGCAATCTGTCTTTCGTACACTAGACACGGTTTCATACAAACCTCAAAAAACTAGTATGTTCCCACAAGAATTTCACGTCAGTGCACTACCTTCTTCAGAATTTAAATAAATAGTTCCAGCTATAGTACAGTTTACGCAATGATTTCCACTATGATGAACAGTTTCTAAACAGAGGAAGTTATACCGTACTTTTATCAAAGTGAAAGGATCTGCGAACATTTGCCACCTGTTTCCGACCCTTTTCGAAACCCTTCTCGACCAGCACAGAAGCATAATCCAACAGATATAATCATAGTTGTATTAGGACCGGAGAAGGTAATTAATCAAGGGCAGAATTTGGAGGCGCGTTTAAGCGAATACGTAAGGAATGCCATACGACACGGAGTTTATTTCTTCTTGGCTGGGATGCTAACGAAGCACGAAGCACGAAGCGAGTGGGTACAAGCGTCCCGAGTGCGGCTAGGTTGGTGTACGAAGATAGAGGGATCGCCGTTCGAGGCCTAGAATCGTATTCGTTAGCGCGGTAGATCAGGAGTTTTATATTTAGTGGCCATAAATCGTGGCCGGTATGCAAAAGCATCGTGGATATAACGGCAGAACGGTAGAGCTCTCGGTCCCTGAGTCCCTCAGAGATTTTCTAGCTGAGGAACTCGCTGTCACCGTTTCTCAAACGGCTTCCCGATCGACCTGCTTCGTTCAATTCTATGTCTATCGCCCAATCGGTCAGTCGCGCCACTCAAGACGACAATGCGTCGCTCTACATTCTACATATGTGAGGAATCGAGATAGAGTGGAGTGTGTCGCTCCTCGACTTTTAACACGACCAATTCTCTGTCAGCTGGCAGTTGTCGGAGAGCGGTGTACCACACTCTACTTACCTTGCCTGGAGCAAGGCTGTGATTTCCTGCGCGTAAATTGCGACAGACTCATACCGGCTGCGCTTTAGAACCTCACCTCGCCCCTCCCCATTTCGTTTCAATCCGTTCTGTTCCTATCGGATCGGAATCGGGCAGTGCGTGTGCCCGACGCCGGACGCCCGCTGTCCACCTTTCTCTCCTTGAATTTCTCGCCCCGAGCCACTCGTTTTCTTGCCGGTGGCTCTCCGGCCGCCGTATGCCACTACTTCTTGGTACTTCTCTTTAATTCCTTCTTTCAGACATCTCGCCTAACCTCAAGTCTACTTGTGCAATTATTCCCGGTGAACGTACGGTTTCGCCTTACAGTTTTGTCGCTAAGATTGCAGGTTATAATTCACCTGCGAGGAATGTCACCATTCCTCGACATTCAGTAGTAGAGGCTACGCAACTATGATTTAATTATAGTGCTGTTAATAACTATAACCCATCTTTATCCCATTACTAGCTAGCATGAATGGCATCCACGTGCCATTTACACCTGGCAGAGATTAATATCTCGACTTATGTTGATTCTTGGAAACACATTTACGTTGAAAGTGATTAGAAAACGTATCGGTAAACCACAGCGCCAGCGACTAAATAACTGTGTCGCACGTGCATGTGTTGGGCCGATATTCATAATGAAATATGGATTACGATGACCGAACTGACACACTCCAGTCCAATTATCTTTTCCACTCACCTCCACTCTCCATCCACACCTCCCATTACATGACTCAGCTTTTCCTCGATAGATTCCATCAGCAACATGTTCTTTTCACTACACTCCGTTCACTAAACCGGGCAACGCCAATATTTATTGCACAATCTCACCGGATTTGGATGCTCCTTCCAGCAATATGGCGCGAAGACTAAAATGTACTAAGATGGTCAAATATATGCTTTCACTCGGCAGTTCGTTGGTTGTGCGCGGGAAATTGGTAAGCCTGAGGGCGAGATGTGATTCGCGGGCGATTGGAGCTGGCGTCCGAGCCGATTGGCGCCCGCGCATTTTTCACGCTGGACGCTGCTAGTGTACGGTTGTTGCATGTCAGCCTGATAGAACACTCGGTGACGTAATGCCAGACAGAGAACGTAACCGCACTCTTCACGTAACGTACCCTTGACTCTCCTAATGAGTATCGCGCATTCGTTACGTATGTTGCGCCTCACGCAATCCACATACTGAGCGCCACGGTATAACCTAGATACACTTTCAACTTTACAAGAAAGTCTTCGAAAGCAGTAAGTGGCAGTGCGTTTGGGAATCAGTGTCGAAAGTACTGTGCTTGCAAACATAATTCACTCATAATCAAAAACGCGTGAAATTCGAAAGCAAGTACTACGTGAAAACCTCAAGAACCATATAGAAACGGAAGCACGCGATTGAAAGTGTCTGTTTAGTGTTGTGTATAATTGTCGCCCTCCACGGAATGCAAAGGTAGCCATATCGGCACTGCCAGTTTAAGGTGAGCAAACCAACGAGAAGTTAAATTGATAAATTTACACCTGTTTAGCTTAGGTTGTTAGTTTGTAAAATGTGCAGCAATGCAATGTGTATGAATTTGATTGAGAGGCTCTGTGTATATTGGATGAGTGAGCAGTGTGTGCGTTGGACGGGTAGCCGCTATGTAGCATTTATGTTGCATTTATCTCCGCCCTGTTGAGCGCACTCACGAAGTTGCGTCTTACTCTACTTAATGGGCCGTTCGATAGACCGTAATGTTTTGATTGATGCCGCTTTCTTCGATTTCTCTGGTAAGGCAGGGGCTCGTTGCGTGCAGCATTGCGCGTAGATAAAGAGCATTTCCTTGTTTTATCAACGAATTCCTGCGATACGATATCAACACGGCAGTATTATAATCGTCACACTTTTTCTATAATGCATCGAACACGTATTCGATTATTTTCTCGTTAGATAGATATTGGATCGGCCTGCAAGTAATGCAGCTCAATTCTCGGGAATAAGGAATTGTCATTGGCGGTGTTTTATCTTGTCCGTAACGGATATATCGGGATTTCGCTGGGGAGAAGTTGCAAATGAATGCTTTTTACGTGTCAAAAAAGTGTAAGGCCAGTTGCGCCCTGGAAGAAGTCGTCCTTCGTCCGGGGAGCACGTGCCGGTTGTTCGTGCATCTCATATCCGTTGGTCATGAAAATTTATCGAGTACTAAGCGTTCCCGCAAATAGTTGGCTGGTAAAAAGACGCGGAAGAGCTCTTGCGATTACATGCAAATGGTTCTCTTTTAATTCAGAATGCATGCTAGGACCGAGGACGAGAGAGCCGATGCAATTGCGTAAGAGAGGAGAGGAGAGGAGAGGGACATGTGAGTAGCACGGTGTCGTGCTCCTGCTACGTTGCACCTCACTGGTGCATCAGCATTTCCTCGAAATCCCGATAATAAAGTGCATATGTAATCGAGTATTGCGCCTTAATAAATGTGTTACGTCTGGCTGGATTATAACACACGCTCGAACTTTTTTCCTCCCGGTTAGTTGCGAGCACGAAATTCAGATCTGAGGAAAATTAGCGCCCTGTTACGTCCACGAGTTAATGACTGTCATTAGGAATCATTTTCCTGGCTCTAATAGCGACCGATGCAATTAATTGGCTAAGAGTTTACGGGTCTACAGGTTCCTTTATCGGGGCTAATAGAAATTCTGGTGACAGTGTCCTGTTTGGGGAAAACCGGCATATATCCGGGTTCATTTTCGTGACCAGGTCACCGCTTAATCCCCATTCGCTTGTTGTGTCTGCAAAATTCACCGTTTACCTTTTCATCAGTCTGATTTGTTACGATTCAGCTGAAAAAGTGAAAGACTGAAGGTTAATCACTTTTTTATGAGTGAATGAAATGTAGAGTAGTTGAGATGTGGTAGTGTCTGGTAGTTATCCCAGGTAGCCGATTCTCGTGTTCTGAAGTACAACTTTCTCAGGTCGCTTTACTCCTTATCCACATGGAGCAACTTTCATGGTACACAGGTCGGCGCTCGCTGTGAAACCCGGCCGGCAGCAGGGACGAGAGACGAGTTTTATTCTCAGTGCGTCTAGCGATTGGGCCCGATCTCCGATTCGAGTCGAGGCAGTGACCTCGCGTGCTATTTAGTTGCCCTTCTCCTCGAAACCGCGCCTCTCCCTCGCCTCGCACCCACAGACACATCGACACTCGACACGTCTTCTTCCTCGTCATTACGTTGCGTGTGTCCCTAACGAAAGACTCTCTTTCTCCCTCTCCTTCTTTCCCTCGAGATACATCCTCTCCTCACGCTCCATTCTTCGGCTCTTCTCTGACCCCGATCTCCCTCTTTTCCACGGCCCCGATCTCTCCCGCTTTATCGTGTCCTCTCGGCGATGCCCTTTCTCTCTCTCCTGCCCGATTATCGGGAGCCCTCCTTTCCTCTTTTGGTCGCTCGTTCTCCTTCCTCGAAGCAGGCGCGTGTCTCCCAGTCTTTTTCTCCTTTTACAGGCATTTATCTCAACTGTCATGCCACTCGCAGTACTTATTGCAGCGTAGGTAGGGAAAAAACTTATAAGATGGCCTTAATTATATTCTTATAACAATGGAGATAAATAGGTATCTTATGTCGTAGGAGTCGTCGCCAAATTACAACCTGCAAGTTCCTTCGAGAATCAATATTCTTTCGTGTCCAGATACCGTCCAAAGTAATTGATAATCATTATATAAGGACAATTGTGGAATGGTGGCTGTTGCAAAAGGAAACCACAGTGGATAAGTGTCGATGTCGTCCGGCGTAAAGTAGCTTAATGCGCGTATCGGTCGCAGCCGGTGGCTCCGAGGGATCATCGAAAAGTGACGCAAGCCGGGGCTACGGGCACGAGGAGTACGTTCTTGAAGCCACTTGATGTAATGCCTGGTCGGCGCGGCGCGGCGCGGCACGGCACGGCGTGTCGGTACATACGTAGCAGCACACATAGTGGCACGGAACGGAGATAGGATGCTATGCTTGGTGTCGACGCGATAGGAGGGCGTGTAGGCAAAAACTGGCCTTGTCGGAGATGCGAGAGAGATTGAACACTGACACCGCTTAATGGCTGTGTCAAGGCGTACACTCTAGTCACTCTAGTCTACTTTAGTGTAGTACAATCTACTGATATCAGTATCGGCCTGGTGATTATCACTGTCGCTCTTATGGACGAAGGTTTTCGGAGCTAATTCTTCAATGATGCTACTCCACATTCACGCCTCGACTCACCAGTATGCTATTTATATGTCCATTTTCGAGTGAGCATTCTGGTGGGCGTGGGTCAGACTCCTCGTGATGTTGGGGCGGCTCATATTAGTCTGAAAAATAATTGTTATTATACGGAATTCGTAGAATTTACCGAGGATACATTTCTGGAGGATTTAGACTCGCATTTAAGACTGTTTGCTTAATGAAATATCGTACCGTAGTATGCTGCTTCAATTACAAAATAATCATGGTGATTATCGACTTGAGTCGATAATGACTGGTGCACGCTTCCTGAGTTCCAAGACGTTCGCGTCACTTTCAATCATTTGTTACGCTTCGAATATGCGATCACCTTTGTAGCGAAGTGTTTAATCCCACGGGATCCAATCTCTCTGGGTTTCTGCGTCTCTCCCAAATGTAGACTCATTGTCAGTATATCTCGGGAATCTTATCAGCGTCACCTCCTCAACCCGCCACTTGCCAAAGTTCGTACGAATTCGGCCAGTTCCTTTAGGCTTTTGCTTTCCGATCTTTCGTGCAACGATAGGCCGGTTAGCCGCCCTTATCTGCCAAAGGCGAACTTCCCGCGGGGATCCAGTACCATTCCCTGTGGGTGTGTGAATATTAGTTCAAGTGCCCGAGCGTTTGGCATGATCGAAAAATAAAAATATCCAGACATATGCGTTCTGATTATAAAGCGTTCGCTGGCGTAACCGCTAGCGATAATGTTATTTTCAATCGGAGAATCCGCATGCCGGCGTTTACATGCCCGCCAGATTTCACGCACCTCCCGTATTATCCTACCGTCTCGCCTTTATTATTGCGCTCGTGCTCTTCTCTCGGGTATATTTAAATTTTTGCGAAACCGTGGAATAATCTAGCCCGCCTCCACCTAAGGGACTGTGTCGTGTTCCGACTAAAGCTTCATTCACACAGCCATAGACTGCCTGTCCAGTCATGTCGGTCTATGTTGCAGAAACAACTGTATAAACATGCTTACACACTTCGCAATAAAAGTGCCTGCAGTGTCTCGTTATCGCACTGCCGTTTTACGATTGCCGTGGATGACGCCGTTCGTAATGTCTGGCGAGTGCGTATCGATATATTGGCGAATTAACCGTTCACTGTGAGAAAAAGGCAATGCGACCTGGGTTAATCTTCATTTGGTTCTCGAGGTTTCAGCTTAATATAGAATACCAGATATATTCAGATACACGAATCTGTAATGCAATTTTCTCATTCATTCGTAATATTGTCCGTTGACATATATTTCAAAATGAATTTTACGTATTATTTATTATTCCATGTTGAACACTTTATAGAAAGAATCTGCAGGAATATTATAGAATAATTTGCAAATGTTATGCAATGGAGAATCGCAGGCGTCAACAGTTCTCGCACAATGTTTTCGTGAATCGGCTACGATTGGCGGGCGTGCGAGCTCGTCTTCCGCCGTTTGTTTGATGATAACAAGAGCGATGCTTAACGTTATCTCGCTGCCGAGTGTGCCGACCAAAGCGTACGTACGCTTCGCGCTCTATTGTCACAGAAAAACTTGGCAGGCTTTAATAATCGAGCCAGTGAACGCGAAAACATTTCCGGCGCATAACAAACCTGCCGGTTGCGTCTAGCACGGATTGAAAAACGTGAAAACATGCCGTAATCTTAGAGTAAGTGCCATCCGGGGCTTCCACAAGGGATGGTTGATCTCTGAAAGTAAAGAGTACATTAGTCGAACACCTTGGTTGCTTGCAACCTCGTTGAACGGAAGCCAATTAGTAGATAAGGGCAGTTGCTATACGCAGTTGCACGCTTTCGAACCGAATGTGATTCGCGTCCTCGCAACATTGTCCCAGAAACAGCGGCGTAATAGCATCGAACTTTAGTGCCAGTACAATAACATCAATGTCACTGGGGCGGACTACGGTCCTTGCATCTATTAAGATGAGTAGCCTGACGAAAAGGAAGATAAACAATTTCTTGCAACATAATTCGGGATCAATTGAATGAGCCGATGGGCAGTGTAAAGGCAGCGGAGTGCTGAAATGCACACATGCAAGAGGGACGGGGCGAGTGCGAGCGCAAGAGCGGGAGGAAGGCACGTAGCGAGCAAGTGTTTGTCAAGACTGTACGGGTGTACGGGTCGTCTGTGTTTTGCCCGCTGGTGCGTAGTATGCTGAACGCTAGCCGGAGAGTCGGACCAATCGTCGCCTGCGACGTGAGGGGCACGTCCTATCTTTATCCTTGTCTCACCGAGTGGCATTCACTCGATCCTCCTTGGCTCGACTCGCACGCCTTCTCCGTCGCGGCGCGTCGCAGTAGTCCGCCACTTTTGTTCCTCGTGTGGTGCGACGTGCGACGTGCGACCAGCCTGCGTACACTCGCTCGCTCGTACTTGAGCTTGTCGAGCCGAGCCCGCTATATCTATCCATCTATGTGTGCTTCCTTACTCACTTACTTACTTGCGAGCCTCCTTTTGCGCGCCTTCCGCTCGCATGTTCCTTTCGACAGACACACCGGTACATACGTATCCACATGTTCGCTTCCTCCGCCAGTCTGGCCGCCTGGTGACTCTGGTCACTGATCGTCTGCTCATCAGAGATGCTCTCGCCTCCTCGCTAGGGTCAAAGTCAACCGCAGGGCGCTGCCCTCTCCTTCCATGGGAGTTCAGATATCGATCCTCTCTTTATCCAGATCATCCAGCTGGCTTTTACAGCCGATTTACTCTTATCTAGCCAATACACTTCATTAGAAGATACCTTAAGTAATATTAGACTATGAATTTAGCAATGTCTCCCTGCAAAGTTGGGCACGCTTTGAGTAAACCAAGCTCAGTATATTTGCAAGAAAGACGCTAGATCCTGTAGACCTAACTCACTGAATGAATTAACATTCTTCTATCCTCTAACGGTAAAAGACCGTTCAAGATTGTTAGCATTCTCTGACACTGGCTCAATAGGCGTATAAAGAGTCAGGGAGGAATTTTCTCTATGACTCGATGGCATCTCGCTTGAAACAAGATTTCCTTAATTTCTCCAGCAAGCCGCATCAGTTGCCGTAAGTCTATCGTTTATCTATCGGAGCAATCGAGCTTGATGCTGGTTCTCGTAAATGCAGGAACTTTCCGCAACGGACACACTTTTTTCCCCCAATTAAGGCTTGGCATGCTGTTGGGGAAATCGATTTGTTTTGCGCAGGAAACAAGCCGGCACGTGCACGCGTCTCACTGAGAAACGCACCGAGCATGCTTTTCGCAGACTCACGTGACACCGAGGCATGCCATTTAACCGAGAAGTTTGCGTTATCGCTTCCTCGAAGTCGACACTGACTTGCTGACTGCCGGGATGGTGATTGGTTATACTCGTGCTTCTATTTACATAAATTGGATTGGACAACTAAATGATTCCGGCGAGTTCCACACTACTGGGCCAGGGTTCAGAAATGTAGCGTGACGAAGGCTTGCAAGACGAAGCCAGTCGACATTCTGCGCGCGTGTCAGTTTTTCGAGAGAGTGCGTGTGGCTGCGAAGCGCCAGGAACACCTTCGCGACGCAGGCACGCTCGACTTGGCATGCCAAAAGGGAGTTCACCTTCGCTTTTATTTTATCGCGCTATTATTGTTCTGTCAGTCTCCTGGCTGACCAAACTATCGCAACGGGCTTCTTCTTCAATCCAATGATACTTTACCACGCGTGTGCCCAACTGCGAGAACCCTGGGAGTATTGGCTTTCACACCATGAGAAGTATGAGGAGGAGGAACAATAGCAAATCCACTGTGAAATTAGTGAAATACTCCGCGGCAAAGTGCAACTAGAGTGGCGTTTATCGATTATCTTTCGTAATTAGTCGAACAATTAACAAAGGATGATTAGAAGTTATTTATTTGCAATACGGATTAATTCCCAGTGCAGTATTTATTAAGAATCTGTTTGTTTTTAAAAAGTGTATCATAAGAAATTGTTTTAATACATGTCAGAATGAGAGACTGTATTTCTGCGAGAGCCTGTAGATCGCGTCGCTCTAAAGTTAGCCGGCCATAAGAGCGCCGCGCGCTCTCGCGCCACTCGCATGTTTGCGTAATCGTTCTGTACTTTTTAGCGGCGCTCGGATGCAGAGATGCAGATAGGCCGGCTCTATCCGATACTCGTTATGATATACCCGCCTCCGAGCTCCGCACTGTTATGTAAAACGCGAGCCACGGAAAAATCGTGCCTCCACACGTCACTCCATCCAACTACTTATTCGCTCGCGCTCTGTTACTTCGAGCCAGCCATTTTATTAGTAGACAACTTCAGATTTTCTTCGCCTCTTCAAATTCAATACTATCTAGAACTGGACAGATTTATCTTCAATCTAAATGCATCAACATAATCATCTTTTATGAACTTGCAATGGCAGAGCTTGCATTCTTAGGATTGTCAGGCTTCTATTTCAAAGTTAACGCGTTTTCATTGCTCACACCTGCCAGGCATTGAAAACTACGAAGAAATATTCTTCTCGGCTTGTTACATCTGGCAGGGTGTAATCAGGCGTCAAGTAGCTCATCATCCATCGGCGGCTTTCTTTCATTGTAAACCGATGCTGTCGAGCAAGTAGATAAATGTGAAATTCTCATGGTGAAGGTGCGCGCACGCGTACGTGGACCTTGAGCGGTGCGAGAGCTTTTCCTCCGGTGCTGATTGAAAGGCGATCGAAAGTAGCACGATAAAGATCAACGGGGAGGAACGCGTGAAAGGAAATGGCATAGCCAGAGGCAGCAGGCACAATGCAGCATCATTGGTAACGGGCGCGCATAAATTTATCTCGGCTTACCTTGCCGCGGGCGACACTAGCCCGGTTTGATATATCACGATGCAACTCTCAGATCACCGAGTGCGTGTCCCATGCGTTCTATAATATAATATCACGCCACCCTCAGAAAGGCTACTCTGCTCAACCATATAACAGTTTAATATTTGGAGAAAGCTATTATTTCTGTCTTAAGATTGTTCAATTATTCTCAAAGAAAATTAGGTACAAAATCTCTGACCTCAAAGGGTATGCAATTTATGGATTAAATTTATGTCAAAGCTTTAATTTGACAGTATTGAATTGTAACGAGTACATCAGTATAAATGTCTGAAAATCAAGGAGAAGTTATCGGACATGTAGTCACTCGGTAGCGTGACAATCAGCTGATCCCATTCATCACTTCCTTTTACTTGCCTCCTACTGACGTGTTCGCTCTGTACGTCTCTCAATCTTCGAGTTCCGTTTTCTGCGCAGTTTACAAACTGGAATTCTCCTGTAATAGAATTTTCCCCGATGCCCCGCTTGTTTTGCCGTCCCAGCCGATGTTTATAACAGTTTTGCATCGCGAGTTTGCATGGCGCGCGCCTTCTATCTCTTTCTCTCTCTCTGTTTCCCTCTCAATCTGTGGTGGCGTACGCGCCGAGCTTAATATTGCCTGATAAATGCGAGTCGCCTTCTATTGCGCGTTAGAGCGCAGTCATAAGGATAACCTATGATCCGTGAGCAGTATAGCGATTCTCTGAGTGCCGATCGTGCATGCGTAATTGCGAATTATCACTTCATCGACTTGACTTGCGCAACCATTGCCACTTCTCTTTGCCGGAATTCATCGCCACCCAACTTCCCAAGGATTAACAGCGACGACGAGCCTACCGGCCACTCGACTCCTCTACACCCGCTTATTATCAGGAGCAGCAAACCAGGAAGGGATACTCACGCTATTGAACTCAAAGATAGCCGTTCTTTCCTGTGATACGCGTCCCTTTATTCGATTAAACACCGCTTTTCATCATTTCTCTCATTTATTTCTTACTTTTTATTATGACTAATATTTAATTATAATCCGGCTGTTAAATCAGTTGGGTAGAGTAGATCAGGTATTAATGTCTCAATGAATTCAATGAGACTGCGTTCGAATCTGTAAAAAAAAACTAGCATAATTCAGAGGCAGCATCCATCTACTCTTGATCTTAATAGAGATCTTGCTGCAGATGCCTCAGGCCTTCGAGAAGATCTATGATTCTTTGCGAGTTTCAGGATTACCCAATCCAATCTGTCGTGGTTAATCCGGCAGCAGCAGCCGATCGAGTTGACCTTCAAAATTTTTCTGCACTTTCGACGTGGTATCTGCGCTCCCCGTGATGTAATCTTCGGCCTAAGTATAGCGCGGCTATCTCAAGCGCTGCCTGATTTTGCGTTCATTATCAGAGTATAAGGTACGCCAGGATTGTTGGGCTTACATGTCTGTTGCCACTGCCACTGTCCAAATAGTGCATCTCCCACTTATTTGCCTTTTTCCCCACTCTTCTCCATTAACAATGCTTCCGAAGCTTGTGCAGCATGTTAAATCTTTCACTATTTCGACCACCTGCAAACCTAACAATGTTTTTGTTATACAACTGTGTAAATGGACTCCTGAGACGCGCAGGCATAAAAAGAGCGTTATTACTATATAATATGTACAGTTCTTTTAAGCAACACAGGGAAACATTAAAATTTCAGGCTCGTTTTGAAATTTGTAATGTTCATAATGCACCGCACTTCTCTTCGACCTTTGCGTCGATGCGCGATTAATACTCCCTCTAATTGAGCAGAGCTTAACAAAAAGTGATTTAAGAATTGTCCTCTCAACTTCGACCAGTCACGCATATTTATCGGAATTCATAATATTATCGCGGGCTCCATGACAACGCTGATTGCGTAATCTTTCACTCGTAATGAGCACTTATATTTGGTAAAATTGCTATAGTTCATTTAGATATTACTTATTTTTTTTTTATATTGTTTTAGTTTAATTAACTAACATATTGATTCCAATGGAGATCATATTGATTTGTCGATTATCCACTATAACTTTTTTTTCACTTTTACATTAATTAACGGAAAGTTTTAGGACAATGGGAAAATGAGCGATTCCGTACTAGTGTATTTGCATACGAGTAATTGGCATGTATTATAGGAAACGCGTTGAATTATTTGGGTTAGAAGGTGCAAGTAGAGTGTTGAGTAGAACGTAATTCAGCGTAGAAAAAGCGAGGGCTTTTATCGTAATTATAAGTCGAAGCGCTATCATTCCCACGGTATCGTCTTGCCGAGGCTTTTTTCCCTCGTCTTCTTCCCCGAGCGTGTTCTCATCGGTGCAGCCGGCAGCGGGAGATAACGGAAGCGATGTTTTGCTTCTGCAATTGAAAGCTGCAATTAAAAGTACGCACTTGCGTCGCGGCGCTCTTTGCAGGCGCGCATTGTGCCTCTGTTGAATATTATAATAGGGCTTCGTTATTTGCGGCCTGTTGCATAATCAGCGCGTTACGTCACGATAATTGTACACGCAAAGCTAAATGAGACATTGGCTTAGAGCGACGTATCAATTGAAAACCGGCTGCACCTCGCGGTGAGAAAAGATTCGAGCGTGATTTCATTTCGCCTCCTCTTGCCCCAATTCTTCTCCATCTCAGGTGCACCAGTTTCAATAATTTGTTGACCTCCACACAAATCATACCTATAATTTGCACTTCAAGAACTTTGAAAAGTCCAAGGCGTTAATTCCTCCTAATGACTTCAACTTTTCTAGAAATGTTGACAAATAAATGAAAGAGAGAAGTGTCGATATTGGAATTGGGTGATGTCATAGTGACTAGAAGGCGTGCAATGTTGGCAGGTGGATGAAGGAGAAAATTTGCGAGGGGAGTCTGGTGAATCGGTGGTAGTCTCCCCGCGGATATGCCGGATCGGAGCGGAGCCGTGCGGAGTCGAGCCACCTTGCGCGAGCCCGGTGCTATTTTGGCCGGCGCGAGTACAGAAAAGTAAGGGGACCGAGTCCGAGAGAGGTCGAGCCGTACCAAAAATAAACGACGAGCCCATCGGCGCTGGCATTCTCTACCGGTGTCCGCGCGCCCGACTGCAATCTCTCCGTTAAGGTCGAATCTACTTACTTGCCAGCGTTACGGCGACCTCAACCAATTCGCACACCCGTTTCCTTTACCTTTAACGATCATTTTTATCGACTTCGTTCACATTTCTTCAGAGATGCGATGATACTTATGAGTCACTTGTGTCGTATTATAGTCGCAAAAATTCATTTCCGTGAGGTTCTGCACTCTTTAATAAGCCTCGTCTATTATTCACTTTCCCAATTTACTATCTTCTAGTGGATGGATATCAATTTGCATAATACTAGTATTGAATTTCACAGTGGTGCATAGAGTATGGGCAGGGCATGCCTTAAAAACGGAATCATGAATGCAAACATTGAGTGCACTCGTGCATAGTGGACTGGCGGTGTATTACTGTCTATCATGCTGATTTCGGGAAATCGAAAGCGCGGCTAGTGCAGCACCTGCTGAACAATGATGCGATGTCAAGGGTCAAGTGCGATGCAAAGCTGGCTGCTTTTACGAGCATTCCTGTTGAAAACAAGTTTTGTTCGGCACTCATTTAAAAGCATTTCATTAGAATTTTAGTGAAAGGAGAAGCGAGTCCTTAAGATGCAGTTAGGTCGTCTTCATATACTATTGCAAAAGGATGACTCGAAAAAAATGTTCATGTTGGGAGGCCACGCGTAATCGCTCGGGCACTGTTTAATTAAGTGCTGAATGATTCGGTGGCGTCATACTTGACCCTATGCGCAACTGATAATGCTAATGAAGACCGTAGAAATATTAACGAGAAGCTCCTTATAGCCTCTTGCAATCACAAATTCACTATGAAACTGTCGTTAATGATGCTTGCAGCTGCTTCTTTGTATTTAATTATCTTGCTCGTGCATACAAAGCGCGAACAGTATTTGTGGTAGCCGATAATATTGAAGCGAAAGTTTGAGAAATTGCAGCCGAACGATACAACCGGTTTTATTATAATGTTATTATAGTAAGACATAGTCGTTGAACATTTCCGACCGAGCTAAAACACCGGAGTGGAAGATTTCGGTGGGCGATGTTGCCTGGCGCGCATAAAAGATTAGCTAGCTGCGCACGCTTCTTTGTTTGCCGAAATCCGAGTAAATTTCCTAGAAGCTGGTACTTTCGACTAGGATCCAATTTTGACAGAAACAGACCGCCAGGAGTGACTGAGGGAGAAAGAGAGATGAAGGAAAGTAGCAACATAGAGGAGAGGTACACGCGCCAGTACATCACACGTGGCGCAAGAAAACAGAGTCATCGCAGTGACATATGAGCCGATATCGAAACAGAACTATGTCTAATAGAACTCGGGCCGCGCTTCTTTTTGCCAAGCACACAACTATTTATGACATATCGAGGAACACATACAACATACATACATTCTGTCTACCTCTCCTGTGTCGTTCTCCAAAAGCCACTGCGCTTCCCAATACAAGAAAAACACGAAAATATTCAATGCGATAGTCAACGTTCCAATTTACATTCACTATGATACAATATTGGCAGGACTATTTATCAACTAATATTTACTAGAATTATTAATGGTATAAGTTAGCTTAGCTATTAGCAAGAACATGATTGCCGGGCGCAGTTCCACAAATTCTCCACTATTTCCGGCGCAAGTAGTACCGGTCGGCCCAGAGTCAGACGTAGCGATGCGCTCGCCCGGTTTAATAGAGTAGAAGCAGAAGTAGAAGGCAGACTGTAAATTAGCACGTGGCGAGTACTGGCGAGGAGAAGGACGAGGTTATCGTGCGCGCGTGGTCGCGTGCAGTTACCAGCAAGAACATAATGTCACGTATTACTACATTGACATTCGTCGGTTACATAACAGGATGACACTCTGGCGAGGTCCTCGTATGAATATGTGCGTGCACCGGAGGCGTTTCGTTTACGTGCGACAATTCCAGGTAACCTTAATGAAATCTTTTATACGGCGCCGCTTGCCGATTATTATCCGCCACCTTTTTCCGCTTCCTCGCCCGGAGATAGCCATCTCCCGACGGGATGTCGCATTCTTTTTATCTTCTCTCTGTCGGACTTCCATTATTCATTGTTCAAACCCTTTGACCAATTTCCATATAGTATAGATATTGCATTCCTCATTGGTCAACGATCTCTCTACATTCTACAGACAGTGGCTAACCTACCCATTAACAATCCGAAGTCTAACTTCAATCTATCAACTAATAACACCTGGAAAAGTATGAGGAAAATTATATTAGCCTGATATCGGACGTCCTTCTTATTTCCAATAAAATTAGAATATCTATAAAGGTAGAAAAAGTATTTCCTGAATTGCGTCAGATAGATGTAAATGGTAATGTCCATTACTATGTAAATGCACAGATAGTAACATACATAATAAGAAGGTTGCTTGCATCCATTGTCGTGCGAGGGAATGCTAATTCTCGGGCATCTTGGTCAAAGCATCATCGCGTTATCAGTGTTATCATACGCCCCGTAATCACTCGGAGCTTTAGTGTTCATGTTATAATTTCTTAAAGCACGCTCTCTCTCTCTGGCTTTCTTTTGAAATTTCAGTGACGTCGCGTGGGATTGAGACCGTCGCACTCTTATCAACTCTTTATCATCGCATTTCTCTCTCCGCCACCATCCACTCTGACTCTATGCTAAACATTACCAAACACCCTGACACACTAATTGTGTGGCAGGTCGTACTCCAGTTAATTACCACCTATGCTACTTGGAATTCTATGAAAATTCTGCGCTAAACTTAATATTTCACGATTTTTTTCCAAATTCTGATTATCAAATTATATTTATAGACGATATTATTCTAATATTATTCTAATTCTACGTTGGAATCATAGTTAAATCGTACGCCATATAAAAATGCTTTTAATTATCGTGGAACTTATAATTAAGAAAGTAATGGCATTGTTAGGATGGCAGAAAAAACGTAAATCTGACATACGCCGGCAATGCAGGATTAAAACAACAGTGGACTCGCAGCATAGCATCTCTGCTGTGTGGTTGATGACAAGGAGCGTGTGTGCGCGCGCGCGCACAATGTGCAGCATTGTGCAAGGGGGCGAACGGTTAAGCGCTTGAGCACGATAAAACACTATCGGACTGATTCAATTTTACCGCGTGACAATACAACAATTAACCTCATTACTGCGACTAACTGATAATGAGAAGGAGAGAGGGCGAATGCGGCGGTGGCGTCGCCGGTGCGATCTCATTGTTTGTGTACACTCCGCTGGGGTTCCATGGATCTGGGCTTTCATGTGTGTTTTCCCAGCCATTTATTGAGGTTCCGCCATCTAATCACTATTAGATAATGAACTATTATACAACTGTATTAATTATCCAATAATTGGCCAAATTGGTATATTTTTGTATGTCGTTAGGATTTCTGGGTGTAATTTGTTGGGAAGTATTTGAGGAAAATCAGTTAGAGGTTGGCGTGTAAGATAATCGAGTAATAGGAAAGGGAATTCCTTGGGATCGGGATCCCTGGTGCCGGATATTCATTCGACCTTCGATGCCGCGCTTACGAGTCGAATGTAAATTGCACGAAGGGCCGGGAATCCAAGGACAAACGTGGCACGGGCCCACGTGCTGCTCGAGTACCAACACTTTTACACACCTCCCTGCTCGTGCTCTCCTGTAGGTGTTTCTCTGTGAGCGTTTGTATTAGGAGTCTGGCTTCTCACGATCTTGGACCCTGCGTCTCCATGAGGTCGCTGGCCCTACCGAGCTACTCATTCTGCTTCGGGATACACCGAAACTCGTTCCCCTAAAAACCTTTTCAGCCCTGAAAATCGTCCAAATACTCCTCACCTACTTCACCAACTTCCTGGCTATTCTTTTCTTTCAATATTTATACAAATTTTGCTCTATATTCGAGAGATTTGATTATTTTCATCCAAAGTACAAATTAATTCTGTGAAAGTTCATTTTCGTCAATTTAATACACATATTGTAATCCAGAGTGTGATGGAAGTGTACTTTTCGAAAGTTTGAATACAGTGCTCGGTAATTAGATTAATGTCTGCCCATATATTGCGCGTACATCGGCGGAAGCATGATTTTCCGTGATCCGGCAGCTTTTATGCATACGACCCTCTAACATTTGATCTCTGGGAGGCATGGACTCTCGCTAAAAGAGCAAAACGCGTGTACGTTTTATCGCGATGCACTGCCATCATTGCACTCCACTCAATATCATCAACCGAGCTTGGTTCCATCAACCTCTTTCCCTATTTAATCCACAAATTGCGAATTGAAAATCTTTCAAACCTATCAACTAACTAATTCTACGATAATATAAACGCTTCTACATTTTAATGATATAATGAACTTTTGCTTACACTCATACATGATTTGTTCTATAAGTTCATTTGTCTCGAATGCAGATGTGCCCTATTTTTGAAATAGATTGCCTATTAGACCGCAACGAGTACTGCATTAGCCAGAATAAGTAATAACTAATATGGTTTACGCTCGCCTCATTTATTAGGAGACCCGGATGCATGACAAACATGCCTTAAACTCCAGCTTATTTACCATTTGTGCTCGCAGAACCTTCATTATTCGTTATCAGGCCTTGCAGCGAGGCATCCTAATTAACTATAGTTTAAGTACAGTTGAGACATCTCGGTTCCAAGCTGTGCTGATTTAGCTCGACGGACTTTATCCTGATTTCACTGTACGAGCATTGAACAGAATTGTTTTCGGTCTTTTCTATTTCAGAAGTCGGTCTTTTTCGAACAACATCCAAGTATATCGTCAAGAGGAATTATTTGTACTATTACTCTGCCAGAAATAGGGTGCTCCTTTCGAGTTGGCTGTGCAGTCTTCTGCTATAAATTAGAAGATTAAAATTATCGGGAAGAGGGTGGGTCAGACTGAGGGATGATTTTTAAAGAAAAATTTCCCTCGGGCAGTTTGGCGATTGGTAGCGAGATTACTGGACGTATTAGAGCGGATGTGTCATTGGCGGGAACGTAAAGCAGTGCCAGCTTGAGGAAGATAGGCTGAGGAGGAGAAGGCAGGGCGGTTGGGTGGGTGGGGTTGGGGTTGGGGGGAGGGCTGACTGAGAAAGAAAGCGATAACCAGCTCAGAGATAACCGGCTCTTTATCGTTTCGAGTCTTCACAGGGGTTATCGTTCTGACCACCGTTGCCACGTCCACTCCTCGCAGTATTTTCATCCGCGAAGAAGATCGCCGCGTCGTCCGCTCGCTCGCACGCAGAATCTCCAATGCGAGACTTATCCACGCGAACTCTTATACTTCAGACACTACTCAAATGCGCTCCTTCAAAGAAATCTATCGTGCGTCGGATAATCCCGCATATTTCCTCTCTTTTACTGTCTGCTTTCTGATATTGCGCGGCATACGCGCGTTTCAACGCTCCAACTCGTTGGCCGTGTAAGGAAGGAAATGGGGTTGAAGCAGCCAGCAGTAAAACAGTTTTATGAGTTAGGCCAGTGAAGCTAGTAATTTTTATTAATTAATTTCCTGTATTAACATTGATATTCCAACGCCGCCGACTGAAATTACAGGAATTTCGAGAGAATATATATTTCGCCGCTTTGATCCGTTAAACCGACAGGGTAGTAAATCTAACCCTTCCAATTGCGAGATCCATGTAACATCAATTATTCTGTAGCCGAGAACACCTTGCGGAGTTTAAAAACGTGCCAGGCATGCGTGTTGTTTGCATTTGAAGGAGTTGGTCGAAATATAACTTGGTACTGCGTAGTCGACATGCAGAGCTGTCTCTTTCTCTCTCTTGCTCTCTTGCACTCGGGTTAATTGAGAGTATGTAGAGGAGCGCGCGGAATGCCGTTAAAGAGCAGGGTATTACCATTGATGGGGTGATATCAACTTGCTTTATTAATTTCAGCGGCGAAAGCGGGCCGCCCGCCGAAGTTTGTAAACAACGGCGGAATTTACGGGAGCAGCTACTACGTACCACGGTCTGGCTACCCGGTTAAATCGGCGCGCTTGCAATTCGTCAATTTTGAAAATAGTATTAATATGCACGACTCGAGGCACTGCGCTGTCCGTGTAATTCGCAAGTTGTAATGACTGCCTTGCGTGGCCGCGTTATTAGATAGTTGCTCTCACACTTGCTAGGAAATACCAGTCGCGCGAGCCAGTGCGAACAAGCTGTTTTGCTATTTTATGTAAATATCTACTGTTTATGTTACTCGACAGTCTCCAATTCGTTTCACTCTCTGTGCTCTTTCTTATGTAATCATCGTAGTTTGCGTTAGGGCATACTTTCTGAAATTATGCTAAAGAGCCTATTACGCTTTTGATGAAATATTTGCAGCGAGACATGTTGGCTTTTCCCGTAAAACAGAATTAAATTTACCTATCGTTCAAAGTTGTAATTATAAAAGTGGTTAACCGGATCGCAATGACGATAATATTATTTCTTGTTAGTCGGCAGCGCGATTCGTTTGCATGTTCTTCCTCAAATCCTTGAATTTTATTCGTCCTTAATATTCAAGTTCGCCTTGGGCGCTGCTGGGCTTTGACTGCCTTCGACGATTTCGGCATTTCTTTGCGTGTCTCACGCTGCCGCCGCTGCTATTAAGCGAGTATTCATCGCGAGTGTCTTCAGGATTCATAATAAAAAAAGTCAAAAAAGATGGGCAGACTATTCAACGTCCTCTTGCACATTACGCGTAACACGGCTAGCCGACCAAAACAGACAGTTGCGCATTAGTCCGGTGGTTGTCGTGCTACGTCAGCGATATCTTTACTGGCTCTCCCTTCAAAGAAGCGAAAATCATGTGCATTCACTTGGCTCTTAATTTTTAAAGGTCTTTTCTTATACCTTTCTTCCACTAGTTATTTATTTGTAAGTTATCTCTGATTTCATTTCCGCGAAAATGAAAAAGAATACCACTGATATTATTTTATTGCTTTCGTTAGGAATTTATTAGAATTATATTTTTTCTAAAGGCCTTGGTTTACTCTTTAATTGTTAAGTTAAGTTTGAGGTTGCTCTGTTTTGTTTTCATGTAAATGCATTGGGAGTATAGAGACAACATTGCCACGTGGATGTATTTACATACAGCGGGGGATGATTCAATTACGCCAGACCATTTATTGCAATTTAACGCAATCGTACATGCTAGCACTTCATTTGTTACAGCGCACGGCGAGCGTTACAAATAAAAACAGAGCGGAAAACATGCAGTTTAATCCAGCATTCTCATTACAAGATAATTCGCACTGTTTATGTTTATTGTATTATAGCGTATTTCGTATTTTCATTTTCATGGCAGCATGAAACAAGTAGCTCATGTCATAATCTACATTATACATATGATGCCTTTCCTATTCTTGATCATCATATTTCTATTGTGACATACAATTAGTATCTATTAAACAACCCTAACTACCTTTTTAATTCAGTTCTTATCTATTTCTACGAATATTTATATGTATATATAAATAAGTAAAATCCAGTAAAACATATGATGCAACTGGCAAATGTGAATTACATCTAATTAGATTTGTGAGGACACATCAATTTTTTGGAGAAGCTGTATGAGCGACTGGCGCTCGAGTTGTAGAGAGGATTCTTTTGGGTGCAGGCGGTACATGGATTCTGGAGGAGACTGTAGCTCGGTTTTTAAGAGGGTTCGTCAGAAGGGTTGTGTAGTGGCGCAGAGTAGAGGTTTACAAGGCGCTAGGGGGTGTAGTAGGTAGTCGGTCCGAATGGGCAACTTGTTGCATTCGGGTTGAACGGCTCGATAATATACTGCACGGGAATCCCGGCGCTCTGTTCTCTTTGCGCCTCCTCCGCCGGCCGCACCGGGCTTGTTTAAATTCCCTTTGTTTTCACGCGCCACGCCTTTTTGCACCGATATTCTTCCTTCCTTGCGTCTATTCTTTTCCACCCTCCCCTTATTTCTCTCCTTTTGCCGCCTCTCTACTCTCGCACTCACATTCTGCTCGATTCAATTGGAATATGGGTCAGCCTAGGTTAGGCCGACGGACTTCAGTTGCCAAACCAGATGTGTGGACTGGCTCGCCGCGTCAAAAATCCCCGGAACATTTCGGCTCTCTTACCTTTCTAACTTCAGCCAACGATATACACGTACATTCCCGACAAAGAGTCCATCGATTAATTATTAATCATAGTTTCGACGCTGGAAAGAATAAGAAGTCCAAGATCAATGATATTTTATGCTAGCTACTTTTATTTAATATATTGACTATTATGCAGATACGTATATTGTAGACTGTTGGACAATATTAGTTTTACAGTCACTTCATCATCTGCATCCGTACAAAATTCCGGGAAACCAAACTGAAGGGGTAGCCAGAAATAATCGCAAAAATGTTGGCCAGGTCCACCCGCCCGGTCCCCTCTTCTCACCCTCTCTCACCCTCTCACCCTCTGGCGCTTCCTATTTTTAAATTATTTATTTTGCAATACGGTCACGCGGGATAGCGGGCGTGCGATCAGAAGCGCGTGCATATTTCGAAATATTACGATGCCGGCATTTAATAGATTTTAAATAAAATCTAATAAAATCCGGCATCCAATAAATAGCCAATAAAATCTAATAAATGGCATGTCGGCAAACAGAGTGCCGCGTAAAGCTTAATCAGCCGGATTCACGCTGGTGCTCTCCGATTTTTTAAATGATCATTCCTGTAAAAATGGGATGCCATCATTTTTGATAACGTAGATGGACGATATTGCATTTATTGGAGTAACGATTCACAAGCTTTTCCCATTGCACGGCTTCATCCGTGCTGATAAGTAATTACAGGATTCTTGGGACTTACAGGAGGTCGTTCATTAATTTCATAGTTGAACGTGTTTGGAATGGGTTTGAGTTAGCGAGCGTAGCGCGTAGTATAGCGAGATATACGAGTTGGAAAGGTGGGGTGAAAGAAATTTGCTTTATAAGTGGCGGGATGGGAATATGTAGAGTTGTAGAGGGAGATCCTGAGTGGCAAGGGGTGTGCAGAAGAGGTTGGCACGCTTGTCCGTGGGTGAAGGAGTCGTTAAAACCCTCGTATAATAGCTATCGCTCGGCGATATACGTCTTAATTGTTGGGTAGCACTCTGTGCCGCGGCTCTTTTGCACAGTTTTACAAAGACACGAACCTCCTCTGATTTACGAGGCCCGTATTCGGAAGTCCGCCGCTAGCACGCTCTCTTCTCTCGCCATCCTGCAAACTCGGATTTAATGCTTCCGGCTTCGAGCTCTCTTCTTCTTGCGCTATCTCGTCCCTGGCATCGCTCGCATTACCGAGTGTCCCGCGCGATTATCTCAGATTTATTTACCGGCATCCAAATTTCTTTAGTGCAAACTTCTAGCCAAAAACTTAACCGGCTTTCGGTCCTCTCGCATAATCTACCAAAGCATACTAATCCTCACTAATCAAATGCCCTTTTCATACATAATCCAATCATCGGCTTCATTTCTGCTTTCATCCATTGCTTTCCCTCTACATTATTCTCATTTGGCGTGATTGAACTTCTTTAAGAAGTACTTGCTTTTAAGTCAATGACTGAATTAGCATTACGTCGAGTGTAATTCGGTTTTGAACTCGAAACGGGGTCTGCGAGTAGTCTGGTTGGACTATACTATCGCTTTTATGCAATAGAAAATACCCCAGGAGCGCATTTTTCGCTTAATCCTCAGTTGAAGGTCTTCGGTCTCGACTTCAGAACATCTCTTCACTTCCAAGCCAGTTAAAAGGCTGCTGTGAATGTTGGTATAGGAAGAAAAAGAATGGGGTTCAAGGTAATTGAAAGAGAACTCGAAGTGCAACTACTTCATTATTTAGACCACTACTTCCTAAATCGATCGGATCTCATCTCATTTCACTATGAAAGCTTAATTACCTCAATGACAACAATTACAACAATTACAATTGTCCAGCCTCATTAACATGTAAGGGATGCACATGGAAGTGATGTGATTTCAAGGTTAGTTGTATTGAAACAACTTGTCGATACTTGTCGCGACGTAGACCATGCCAGACTTTTTCATATCGGAGATCATTCAAGCTGTATCAATATTGGGACAAGTGAAATTTCAATCCGATTAAAAGTTTGGGAACCCAGACCCAAGTAGGAAGATCGATAGTTTTCACAAAACGATGTAATATTCAGAAAATTAGGCTAGCTCGATCAACTAGGATTCTCAACATTTGATTGCAATTATTATTTCACTACCTTTGCAATCCAATTGGGTTTCAATTGATTAACGAAAGGATGATTAACATTATTAGATTTTGTGACTCATAATGAACCAATCATAATTCATAATTCATAATTACCTATCGATTAACTTTACCTACAACATCCAAGCCATATTTATTACATATCTACATATCAAACAGACTTTTGCAAACGTATGTTTAGTCTCTGCGTGAAATTCCGAGATATTCCGAGAGAAAAGCCATGAGGAGCGAGGTCGATGATGCATCAGGAAATTAATTTGAATGGGAAGGCGAGCCTTCTCGTTTCCGAGGACTCTCGCAGGCTGCCTTATGGCATTTGTTGGCAGAGGTGCAATGAGGACTGTTGGCCAGCTGGGCCCGATCCAAGCGCCCCCTCGCGGTAGCGTGGCTCTAAGAAAGCACACGAGAAGATTACCGTCCGATTACGCTTTCCCCTGCGTCGCGCTTAAGCAGCGCCGAAAGGCACGCAACACCCCCCTTTTTTACTTTTGCAAATTGAAAGATGAAGGACGATCGCGAAAGTGCCATTGGCAATCTTCCCGAAGACGATTGGCCATCCCTGCTCCTTTTCTTCCTTCTCTCATCTCTGACTTAACTATGCACCAGCTGGACCCTTCTCATGCGCTCCTTTATCACCTCCACCTACTTCAGCTGTAATTATTAGACAGATTTTCACGTTGGATTGCATAAGGCGAGTGTTGCCTTAGGCTGTGATATAATACCCTGCGTTGGAATTACCTTGTAATTTAGTTCTTTTTAATATTCATAATTCTTTTTGTTTTATTTATGTTGCATTCTCTTACAGTGATGCCTGTTGTATAATCAACTTGACATAACTAATTTAGGCTCGATGTAGATAATAATTAAAAGATAGAAATCATTAGCGTGCGAAGTGTTGCTGTATCATATGTGGTAAAATTTATTAGGAGGGTATGCTTTTAAGTTAGTGGTTAAGTGGTTAAATTATAAGTTAACCTCGCTACCTGGAGATATGGTGGGTTTACCCTAAATACACGATCTACACACATCTTGGTGTAGAAGGGAAGCCCTTGGAGAGTACACGGCGGTATTTACTGGAATAGGATTGCACGTTGTGCGATACAGTGCTTGTTTAAGAAATGCTTAGCTTCGTTCCTGAAGCGTGAGTGTGCCCCGATTACAACGGCTCAAAGAGGGGCTGAGAGAGCGAGAGGGACAATTTGAAGGTCAATTTACCATGTGTTTATAATGCTCTCCTTTCATAGCTAACCCAACGCCTTTTTCTATGTTTCAGGTGAGTCTCGTGACACTACACATTTCTTGGGTCTAGTATTTCGACTGCAAGGTAAAATTATTTGTTTTTATAGGGTAAACTTACTATTTAATTTTCCTGAGTAATTGAGTCATGCTAAATCATTGTCCGATGGTTCATTATAAAGAATATGGAATATATATCATAGTTGTGATAAATGTAAGTATAAGGCGGCGGTGGGTTTACCCCAGACTTTCTTGAGTAATCAACAGGGAAGACCGTAGAGAAAAAGGGGGTGAGTGAGAGCTAGGTCGGATTTAGAGATCCCGGGTGACCAGGGGGAGCGTGGTTCGTTTCATTCAATTAAATTGACGTGGCGAGGCACTCGCAAACAAAGAAAAATCACCGTCGCTGCCTGCGTGCGCAATAGACTTCTAAGTCAGAGGTTAGGTCTCATGTTTTAATCGTCGATTCATGCATAAGAAAGAAATCAGCGACGATATTGAGTCGATCTGCAATTAAGCACCACGCGTACGTCATTCGCTCTGCTTAGTTTTAATAAACAGCCGATCAATCGTGCGTAATTCGACTTTTTTCCATTCTAATCGTGCTTAGAATCTCAGCATCCTCGTTTGTTTTGCCGGTATTTCAGAGTCGCTAATGATCATCCATTACTTCATTGAGAATTGATTTGATTCAAAACAGCAACATCGCATTATATTTCATATGGTTCTTAGGAAAGCCATATAAGGTTGCAAAGGCAAGCGCATGTAGCCTGGGGAATTCGCAATTATGTTAAAATGTCGTTGACCAAAATGGCACAGCTTCGAATCGTGATGCAAAAGGGGGAAGCGTGAAAAGATTTTGAAGGCTTCTCTCGCAAGGAGTTAATGCACCGGACAAGCTGCTGCCTTACCTCTTTAGCTCCTCAGTCGAGTGGACCTCTTGGCCATTCGATATCTTCCCTCCAGCGACGGGTAACCGGACCTTCCTCGGCTTTTCGGCCCAAATTCTCCTCGTATTGCCACGTCTTCGTCGATCTCTTCTGTACTTTAAACTTGCTCCTCGTTTTTTCCCATTAGAACAAGTAGGAATATTTAGCGACCTTCATGCATACATTTGGGACAGTAAGAACAGAGAAAGAGGGCGACTGCGCGTTGGTGAGATAGTTGAGGTATTCGTTCGCCACAGGTGGTAGAAATGGCTTAAGCGTCCTGGTGTGTGCGTATTTCTGGCGTGTCGCCGCCGACTATCTCTCGTCACGGCCAGTTGAACGCACACACATGGGAAATGGACACTCGCTGGGACACAGTCAACACCCGTGCGTCCAGAACGTGCGACTAAAGTGAGTTCATAAAATTCGATAGTATTAGAGCCACAAAGTTACACCTTTTCGAAACGTACTTTCAGATGATTTCTTAAGTCTTTTATTACCGTCCTGGTCACTAAGGTTAAATAGCAATCAAAGAGAGACTCTGACGGCTGATTGAAAGTGAGTTGATCGATGCAACAATTGGAGGCATGACGAGTCACATTGTTGGGAAATTTCGAAGGGGCGCAAGTACGACATTGGGATATGTGTGCCGGGTGCGCGTGTACCGGAGCGTGGGTAGCTGAGAATCGTGCATTATATGAGTGGAGTACGCAGAAGCCAGAAGCGATCGCGGCTGCAATACACGAATACAGAGAGAGAGAGAGAGTGAGAGAGTGAGAGATAGTGAGAGATAGTGAGAAGGAGTGAGAGACATGTAGGGAGGGTGCAGGAGGAGGATGACGTCAGACTTCGGTCTCGGGACGATTAGAGGCTGGGCCAGTGGTTCTCGCGTTTGTTGATACTCCGTCTGGCGCGAAAGGTTAACGCGCAAAAACTCGTCTCCCTCTCCGTCTCTTTCGCTCCAGGCTTTCACAGCCGAGACTTCTCCGCCGCTCTCACTCGCACACATCGCTTAGCCGTTGACTGACGTCTGAATATATGTATACTGGCCGTCGAACTACCTGTTTAAGCCTAATGCCCCCTTGATTCCCGTCGGTCGACACTTCGCTTTTGGCATCGGTAGAGAGGGCAGGATGTCTCTTGGAGAATGACACTTTTTGCGTGCTGCTATTAGCAGCCGCCAAATCACCCTCATATTTGACCATCAAACTCACATTTCACCTTTCTTTGCCAACTCCCGGCGCAGATTTCATTTCACTCGTTCCCGAAATGTTATACACTGAACTAATTACGTGTAACGGTCTACTTGTTGGTAATAATTAAAATGCTTTGAGTCCTCGGTGTCGTGAATTTGAGGGGGAATTTTTTGCGGGATTTCCAAGAGTAAATTGGAAACATTGCATTGTTCAATTACTTTGTAACTTTATTTTTAATTAACTGCCGGCTGGATGTTTCCGCTAACCGATGTCAGTTAATTGCGATAAGAATCAATTGCCACATGAAACCATATCAGTGTTAATTCCCAATTTTGTGTAAGTGAATGTTAATTGGGAGAATCGGTATCAGCCGATGCAGCTGGCAAAACTTTTCCTTCGAACTTTAACCTAACTCGGAGGAGGATATTATGCAGCGGTAGAATTCGTTTGGAGCGTATCTGAGACGGCATTATTGATGGTATTGTAAAAGGCGCGACTGAAAGTCGAGTTTTGTTAGCCGAAAAAAAGGTCGGCCACTCACGGCTTTATGCCCGGCTTTCGAGGAAGACCTGCGCAGTTGTCTGCGCCGCCGGCGGCGCACGCCTTTGCAATCACTTGCAAAACTAATACGAAAAACCGGCGGCTGGCGCTTTTTCGGCGCCAGAATACACAGTGGCGCGGCGCGGCGAGACGCGGCGCGGTGCGGCACGGCTGGACGAGCCGCGATTGTAGCCTCACGCTTGCGCGCACCGCCTTTATTTTCTTTTCGACAACTCTTTTGCGCAGTTGCCCCAATCCGTTTCCGCCTCGTCTCTGATCCGATCTTCTTCTTCTTCCTCCTCCTCCTTCACCTCCTCTTTTTCTGCTTCTCGAGCGGTAGCGCTTGCCCGTAAAAAGAATTGGATGCGCGGCTTTCGAGTGGCGCTATTCAGGCCGTGCTCTTTTTTCGGGCCCTGAATGCAGCGCGCGCCACCTGCGTACGTCCCAGACCATAATGAATTTGTCGGGCTTGCGTAATCCCTATTTTCACGCGATCACATCGCTGCTGCTACTTCTACTGCCGGACGCCGAGTCGTGCCGCTTGCCCAGATGTAGGTGAGAATCCTTTTGCATTCGATTACCGCGCGACGCGACGCGACGCGACGCGACACGATGCGTCTAGACGAGCCCGTCTAACCTCCATACACACCTTCTACATGTGTGTATGTTAGTACATCCACTCACACTCCTAGCCTCGAATGCGACTTGCAAATTCTCCGCGCTGTTTAGCCAGTGCAACTGCGCGCAAACTCATAGCCTGACAAAGTCAAAGTCTGATAAAGCGACGCTCGCACCGTTTCTTGTATCTCTATCCCGTCGTCGAAGGTCAAACATTATTTCTCACTAATTAGAATTAAATTAAAGTGATACTTCTCGGAGTATGATTTCCTATAATTAGTGCTTCGAAATAATTTAGAGTGCGTGTAAATTCAATCTTCTCGGAGGAAGGCGAGTTTGCCCGAGACAGGGGCTCAAGATGGTTACAAATAAAACAACATTTTCCAACTACCGTGAAAGTTTTGAAGGAAAAAAGCGTAAAGGTTGTTGCTTTTCCTGAGCTTCAAACGCGGAAAGCTTGGACTTGAGCCTTTACGGACAACAAAGAGGAGGCCTGCGAGTAGAGTCCTAGCTCTCTCTCTCACTCTCTCTCTCCCTCTCTCTCCCTCTCTCTCTCTCTTTCCTTCTGTCTGTCTCTTCGTATCTCACTCCTTCCTCGGTTCTTCTCGAAATTTTCTCGCCAGTTTGTGGAAACTTGTTTCCGAGCGTGACGCCTCCTCCTTTGATCTCCCCGACTCTCTTTAGCTTCTAACCTGTTCGCTTCGGATTCGCCGGTGGAATGCGAATCGAGAGTGACTGAGATCTACCAGTGGCTCTTCGCTTTACTGCAGCGATTTCCTCTGTGAACTAGTAATCATTAATACACCTCGATCGAGCCACATTCCTGAAACTGGACTACTTGTCGTATCATTTGCAAATTTCATTTTTATCAATTCTAATAAATAGTAGACTTAAGAAATTATGAGTGGTTCTACGAGGCTGCTGTAGAACTGTCCAGGTATATATTCAATTTACAGTTTCTCCGTATATCTTTCAGTAAGTTAAAACCACTTTCGAATCACCATCGTGTCTTTATTACTAAATACTTGAATTTGTGGTCATTAGGACTATTTAACTCCTGGTAGTCTCATTTTTGCCGATAAAACTCCATTTATTCTATCCATTTCCTTAATCGGAGTCTGCAGCGAAATACCAAAGGTGAGATTTTATGCTGAGCTAGCATACCAGGGAATCAAAGTCTCGAGATGACATAGCTCCGATTGGTACAAACGCCTCATTCGGATCGGGCCGGACTTTCAAACAATACTATCGAAATTACAATAATAATAATAAAGCAACAAAACTCTCTCTTTTTCGCCTGGCGGATAAGTGGTCCCAGTAATCGTTCACTTTCATTCATCAGTACGAACCCTGCACTGCCCACCAGATACTCTCATCAAGTATCAGTGGGCGTGCAAAGCCGTTAAATGCGTGCAGAAATGCAGAGTGCGTAATTGAGAAACAAGAATTTTCAAGATCCGAGTTGGAAGTCGCGCTGGTGAGTAAGAAGCGATGAGCCCGTTCGCGAGAGATACCGCCGACATAAAGCTTAAACTAATGATCAAAGTGCAGCTTTAATCACGTGAATTGCGCCTGCCGCCGCGTGGGATCCCGCTTATTTCCGTCTGATGAAGATACTGCCAAATAGGCAGTATCTCTCGCATAATATAGTTCTCCTACAGTTAGGCATTGGCGTGACCTAAGTGCCTGCCAGGCTGCCAGTCTGCTTGCCTGCTTGCCTGCTTGCCTGCTTGCCTGCGGCCTCATGCCTGGAACCTTCACTTCCTTGGAATTTGTATTCCGTTTATTTGTCGATGTCTCGTCGTCTGCGGGTTTATGTGTGCAAGAGTATCCTCCTCGCGTTCTTTGGAAGAGAACCTCCTAAATCTCCTCGGGGATTCCAGCGAAATCCTTACTGTTTACGGAAAGTGCCGTTCTGCACGTCAATTATATAATTCTCCTCATTTCACTTTTTTTCTCGATAATTGTATCTTTAATGTTGGCTTCATTTGTAATTATTTAGGCAGAATTCATTAACGCATCCGGTAATAGTTGGATTCATTAATTTCCAAAAAGTTACGTGTCCCGAAGAATTTCATAAGTTTTCTAATTACAAGTTTCTATATGAAGTTGCTGTAAATGAAAAGTGGATTCCTAATCCGAGGTTCGAGTGCGTAGCAGAATTTGCGAGAAGCGCAAGTTTTGATACTGAAAAGCAGAGAAAAAATATGAGGAGATCAACTGGCAAAACAGATAGGCGGCAGGTCGACTTTTTAGACGGCAGTACTAATTTCCCTAGAGATCGGAGGTGGCGTCAAACTTGCATCGTACATTCGCAGACGAGGCCGGGTCATCAAAAAACTAGGACACTTTAACCAATATTCTTGGCATCGGTTTTTTCTCCGGCGATACCAGATTAAACCATCGACGGATGAGCATAATTGCTACTGATACATGGCTCTAGGCGAGATTCTTGGGTGGCAAATGGAAACCGGCTTAGTTTTTAGAACTGGATGATCTTGAGCATCTAATTTTAATAAGATCGGAGTGGAGTTTTAACTGATGACTTTTCTACCAGCTTGAAAGTTAACACCACTCGATAAAAACGTACGTGCGAATTGCAAGAACCTTTGGAGGACATATTAAATCGTGTGCTACTTTAAATTAATCATACACGACGACTTTATTCTGGAGGAAAAAATCGATGAGCATAAAGCGCACGGTGATTATATTTTTGAATGGCGCTGTATGGGCCGACGAGGAGCGATTTGCTATGCTCGCGGGTTTGAGAGAGTACGCGGCGGTGTAACGGTCAGAATTAGAGTCGGCCACAACCTACGTCAACCTTCAGATTCGTGAAGGTGACGTGAGAGTTGCGACGATGATTCTCTCCGCGTACCGGGCGCGTCCGGAAGAAGCCAAAAAAAATTCAACGGAGAAGCAGAAGAAAGAGCGAGTAGAAAAAAAGCTCGCGGCAGGTTCTGCGCTTCGAGGTGGGTTAATGCGACATTTATTAATATTCGCGCGCAAGCCGCTTGGCATAGTGTATATTTTATTTGGATCCCCTTTTCCCCTTATCGCGCACTACAACCAGCAATTTTATCGTCTCGCTCTCATGACTATACGGCCAGTGAACAAAAAAACTGGCACCGGAAATCACTGGTTGCACAAGTTCCCGATGAGCCGGCTGACATTGTCACTTTGGACGGCGAATGTCATTGCCAAGCAGACACAATGGGCAAATTAATAGTAATAAATCGTTGAATAATTGAATATCACCGTATATAGAATTTAACATAGATTAACATAGATTTCCAATGTTAAATCAAACCGCGAACATGTTGGAAGAGAAATTAATTACTTAACTACTCTAATTACACGAAGAAGGGAAGATTTCTTTTGCGGATTGGAGCATTTTCTCCAAGTACTGACATTTCATGTACGCAATCTCTGGCTGCACTCGGATTTGTTAATGACTCATCTATTGCGGAGTACGAGGAGCATGTGCGTCGTTTCCTAGAAACGAATCAGTTCTTCGGGGATGCCGAGTACTCATGTAATTAGATCTCCGCCTCGAGGGTGTTAATTAGTCGGCATGAATTCTCTGAGGCTGTCGGGGTATCGTCACGTCAATCGTGAAACTGGTTTCCATGTTTTAAGAATTATGATTGCAAATGGGACCTGGCATACTTGCCGCCGCGCCGCGCCGCCGTCTGACTTTCAGCCTCAAAACTTCTATGTTGATATTCGTCCTCTGACAGCGACTGCTAGTTGGAGGACATTAACTGAATTTTTTATCATCCCACGGATAGAATATTGCTACAGTCAATCAATTGACTGTCGACATTAATTTTACACTAGGATCACTTTGATTCGTCAAGTATTAAACGAAGTGGGGGGAGAACCATACAAAAATCGAATTAACATCGAAATCATTGAAGTACATCTGTGTATTCTAATAATACATTATTAATACATTAATTAATACATTAATTAATACAACTCAATCTCACTTTCGGCCATTCCACAAAAGAATGTCTAGAATTACGAATCCTTAAGTATTGTATGTAAAACAATGGTAAACGCGCCTAGTGGCATCGATGCTGTCCGAGCTGGCGCAGTAGATGCGGCCGAGTGCAGGTCAGACAGGAATGTCTGGAGCTCGGGCGAGAACAATTCGGCAATTTGGCTGGCCTCGTAGAGAGTACAGAGAGCTGGCTATGCGCTCGGTGTTTCGTCGTTTCGTCGTGGGAGAGCGGCGAGATGGCGCAGGCGTATTTGGTGAAGCAGGAGGTGGCAAGAGGAGGCAGGAGGAGGCAGAGGCAGGCAGATCGCAAGTCAGAAAAGAGCGTGGCGGGAAGAGGCCGGGGGAGCAAAAGCATCGGTTGCATATAGATAAACCAGGCGACTCGTTGTCCGAGGTCGGTGCTCAAGGTTGCCTGTGACGTCACTGGATCTCTTCCTCGACCCCCACCCTTGCTCTCCCTCTCTCTCTCTCCTTCTTTCTCTCTCACTCTCTCACTCTCTCACTCTGTGTATCTGTCGTTCTACTCCACTCGTACGCTCACTCCCACCTTCTAATATCGTCGCTTCGAGAGTTACATCTGCGAAAAGACCACCTTCTCCCACCTTTCTTACCTACTTACTAGTTGATCTTCTATCGTAATTTCCGATGCAGCCTTTTGCTACTACCGCGGATCCCTAATGTTCGTCATTATTTATGCTATCTTTTAGTGATTCAAGCTTCTATTGTTTCTGTTTCTAATTTGGATACTATGGTTGTTTAATGGCGAGTCAGTTTGCAAAGGTCTCGTTTTCAACATGATTCAAGATGTTCTGTTGAGTGTTATATTATTACTTTTATTCAGTTGATTAATTGGATTAAGAGAAAAGGGTATTTCAGGGTTTTGTAAGGGCCGAGTGTAGAATGTAAGAAGAGTGATATAATGTCGAGGCTAGGATTGAATGTCTGCCCATTGAGAGTCCATTGACCGTCCCCCACTACCGCTGGCTATATTAATTCCCGCCGACGATGCGTGTAATCATTGTAAAGCAAATATTCAAGAGCGATACTTTAATTAATTTAATTAACCACGTTTTATTGATTGCGTCAGTATAAAGTATAAATATCGGTAAATGGAGCCCATACAGTTTCGATTCACAGCTCGTATTTAATATTTATTGCACAATTGAATTCATTAACACCGACAAGATAGAAGTGTGGCAGCTCAATTAATTGTAATGTCTGCGCGTTTAAGACATTTGGAAATTTTCAGATGTCCCAGCCTTTTAGGGTTGAAAAAGTACGTCGACGTGCATCGGGGAAGTTGGAGTGCGACTGTTTTGAATTATTGAGTGGAGAATCGTTGGTGGCGGCCTCTCCAAGGCGCGAATGTTTAGTATGTCAGTCCTGTCTGTTTGCAGGACGTTTTATCGCAGCCTTGCGCTCGAATTGGTCATCATTCTTGCTAATCTCTCGCGATTATTTTTCCCGTGATACTCACCGCCGTTCGAGTATCATTCAATGATCATTAGTGATCCCTATCGCAAAGCGCAATTCTTTCCAATCCGGCTGAGATTTAATATCGCCGGATACAATGGGATTGCGTATTTAACTATGTATCGTAGTTTCACTACTGTGCGCCACTTCACTCTTCTTTCCTTCCCGCATTTGCCCTTTCAATAAGAATGAAGTCTTCTATACAAGATAATGTTAATTGGAATCTTATTCGATCGCAGGAATGTAATAAATTAAGGTTTCCAAGTGCATTCTACATTGCGTTACTTTTTTCCCAGGGCGTTTCTCAGCTAGGAATTGTTGCGTTAGAATTGAGAGCAGCTGTAAATAATACAGGACATACATAGATGGATAGTGCGTTCTGGTAGAATGCGGGGCTGGAACTGTTTTCCATTGCATAACAGTGCGTAATGGAATTAGCGTTTCAGCAACGACCTTTACACAAGCAGGTAACTCGCGGACTGGCTGGCAGGCAAGGAATTCTGCGATAGAGTTAACGTAAAAGCCCACGCGCTAGGTGTGTACCGTGCACGACCATTGCGCCTCTAAAGCGAGAGCAGTCGGTTCCGCGAGTGAAAGGTGTGGATTTACACTCGATGTACAGGTCGCTTTACAACTCTCGGCCCATCACACCTCTCCTATAGATTTACGCAAACTTCGGCCAACTATGATCAGGCAGCGCCAGAAATAATAAACCGAAAGCTTCTCTGTATTTTCAATCTCCCCCGGGAAAAGGGATTATTGCGCTCCGCAGAATGTATTGCGAACTGTGTGCGCATCGCTCATTACGAAATGCTACTTTGTTTGGCGAAGTTAATCTGCTTGGTGCGAAATGTTGTCCCCGGAGCTTGAGCAAGAAATCTCGCGCGACAAAAGCAAAAATGAAGCGGGCGAGCTCTCGCGCTGATAAGGACGCGGATTGCCCGTGACATCATTGCGCTGGTTGGGAATCGATAATCGTGCAGATCGTGATAGCGTCTGGTACAACGCTGTGCGCCAGAACTACCGCGAACCATTCTTTTATAGGGACTTTTTCATAAATTCTTCAAAATCTTACAGCTGTTCTTGGCCTAAAAATAAACTGTAATAAAAAAAAAAACGGTGGAGCAATGCGTCAATTATTATAGCTACTACGTAAGCTATTCTTATGTGAACGCATAATACAACAATTTTAAAGGATTCCACGGTAGCGAAGGAATTTCGTTCTGAGTGGTTTAAAAAGCCCTCTTTCCATATTTCGTTCTCAAGCAGTATTTAGCTTGAATACAGATTAGCCGCGACCTTTGCAGGAGACGCATAATCCCAGAGAGCAGCTTAAAAATTCAAGAACACTCGAGGTAAGATCGAGTTTTCAAAATAGAACGGAATTTTCGCCCGTCTGAATCCCGCGGACCTTCTCTTCCATTCTCCCAGCATCTTTCAAGGTCGCTCGATTCCCGCGCTGCGTAGTACGAATAACGTTATAAACCCGCTCTCCTCCCCCCGCTCTGCCCACCACCTTCTCGCATTGTTGCGGATCGCGCTATCTGCAATTTTATCGGAGAAGAGCGGCCCAGAGCGGCGCGCGCGCGGATAGGCCAGCTCTCCCAATATTTTTCGTCTTTCGCAGCATCCGTGCGGCCTTGATCCTCCAAGATCACTGCTGTTTATGTACCCAAGAGGTCACGGCAACGCTCTCCGCAATAGAGTTCATTCCTTGTTGTTGCCTTTTGTGAGGTTGTATTAGTCATTTCCTCTTCCTGCATGCGGCGCAGCAGGAGGAGGGAGAGAAAGAGAAATTCGGGTTGGGGAAAGAGAACGTTCGATTTTGAGAGGAAGCAAGATACGCTAGAAAGAAAAAAGCAGGGCGTGCGCGAGAGAGAGAGCGAGAGAAAAGTCGAGGGGACACCGGAGCATAATCGGAAACACTTGCAGACACGTTTAAACACCGATTACCATAACCATGGCAACAACACACACCATCGATCCTTATAGAATTTTTATAACGCTACCTTCCCCTGCCGCTTTTATGCGTAGTCACAGCGCTCAAGTTGCGTTTACGTAATACGTGTGCATGCATATGTATGCATACATGAACTGGGCGTTGGATGCTGGCCGCACTATATATAGGCGACTGCATTGGTATGTGTAACCTTGCGTTTGATTATAAATATGGAGCGCAATACACACAATGCTGCCGCGTGCCCCGCGTTCCTTCCTCACTCTCGACGGCCATCCTTTTTTTTTTGCAAATTCCTCGCCACCCAATTCGCCCCCGCTCATTCACCATCTTTCTCGAAAGGAATTTTGTAGCCTGTTGTATACACTGTATGTATCATACCTGATATATTCCTGATGTATCATACCTTGTTTCGAGCTATTGATTTTGTAATTTACGTGTCAATAATCAGAGATTATCGTTTAATGCGAATAGAAATAAATAAGAGAGAAGTAGGTTAAAAAACGGGTTAGGCTCGAAGGTATTCATTAGAGGGAGAAAGAGAAAGGCGATCGGTATCGACTTTTCTCGTCTGTCTTAGAAAGTAGAAAATGCCCGGCTATTGAATAATGAATAAGCGGATTCCGAAGGAACGTGTGTGGATGCGCTCCGGTCGGGAGTCAATGTCAATCGATGGTGAGCACTGATTTAACTTTGTTACTTTTAGGTACTGGAACATGGGACGACGCACATCGACTGCTTATACAATTTTGTAGTTTAACAATTGCATAAGGTTACTTGTGTGCAAACACGAGTCAATCCAATTTTATCTACTCTGTGCTTTACCCTCTTTCTCTCTCTCTCTCTACTGCTCTCTCAAGATCTGCGATAGTTAGAGATTTATAGAATCAATAGTTAGAGCCTAGGTTTAATCCTATTGCTAGTTTAGCCGATGCAAATGGGTCAAGAAGTGCGGTGAATGTTTCGATATCGACCTACATATCGGCTAGAACCGACGATCATCTGGTTAACCGGGCTAATTGTAAGTTATGCAGCGATACCCGCATTTCTTCCCAATGGATTCCCGGGAGCGATGACGCGCTCCGTTCATTCCACACACATTTAATTGTATTTACCCCAGCAGCGATCGGAACTCCCTGCGGCAAATGGACGATATTGCGACAGGCATTGATGTATGAATTCCCGGGAGGTAATCGCGACAGGAGAGGCTGCAGAGCTGCGAGCGCAGCCGGCGCGATACAAATTTGCAAAGGAATTGATGACAGACTGGAAAGCCGATGCGCGCGCGCGAGCAAGCCTGTCTATATCCAACGCCTCGATCGCCAATCGATACTGCAATAGTTGTGCAATCGGCACCCGCATCTAGCATTGTCATCCGGCATCTGCCGCAACCCGTAGAAACCCCTTTCCTAGACCGACACCCCCAACTCTCTCTTCCCATCGCTTTTTCACTATTATCCCAATGATACTTTGTATCCGAGACCCACGATACTTTCCAGTCGGATACAGTTCCGGTACTCAGCTGCTGCCTCCATCGACAATAGGCAAATCAGCAGATGGCCTTTAAAAATGCCACGATCCTTTCCTAGTTTTCGGGAAAGCCGACGGTCAAAGGGTATACACGACCAAAAAGAATGGTTTCGACCGAAAGTTGACAGATGTCTGTGATCGAGACCGCACATGCATACATTTCGATCCGGTTAAGTGAGACGCTTGTCCACCCTCTACGTTGTACGAGTATTTTGCTCATTAATAGAAACAGGGTTATTCTTAAAATCGAGATGAGTTTTTCAGAGATGGCATGGGTATCGATTGATTTCAGTCAATTTCACATCGACTTCATCTAGCCAAGTATATACATTGAAATGAGTAAATGGCCAGGATTGGTTCAGGCTATTATCAGAAAAATGATGAAACAAGGGTGGTTTGCGAAGTAATGGTTATGCATTTATGGCAGAATATAATCCAAGTGCATCGCATGCCCTTCCTGGACTCCTCTCCCCGACGGCCTTCGCCATTCAGCCAGAAATAAGGCGCAGCAGGGAGAAAGAGCCAAATGAGCATTACGTGTGTGATGCGCGAATAAAGAGCGCTTGTACGGGGGAGAAATGAACAAAAGGTCAGACAGAACTCGAGCGAAGCACGTGGGAACACGGAGAGAGATCGTGTGGCAAGCCAGATTTCCACGTCCACGTAACAATAATTGAATTAATTTCTAAAGGACTTAAACGCAACCTGTCTCTATCAGTTTTCCATAAGTCTCTTTAGTTTCGCACTGGCATCTTTCCAACTTCATACAAGAATATTTAAATACATCGAGCTATTCTGTCGCGAGACATAAATTTTTTATGCAATTTTGTTAGGTCTATTAAAGCAGATATGACAGCGACTCCCTGGTCCCGTATTTATTGCATTCTACAGTAATACTGGAAAATATCGGGCAGGATTCTCAGTTGGAAATATCCCGCATTTTTCCAGGAACATATTGAACTGCATACGATACAGCGAAACAAATGAAGCTACCTGTTCGAATGCGTGCCTTCAACGCATAACTCATAATGTCCTACCTGCCAAATATGAAAAAGCCAATACTTTATTATGGCTAGACTCGTCACCAATGATTTCTGTGCTCAAACTAAGTGGGCTATCGGATACTCGTATTTATTATCGATATGCGTGTCGATATATCGTTGCAACTCTAGTGACAGGTGACATTCAGTGTGTCAGGTAGGTTTTTCCCCTTGAAATCGCGCGAGGCCGTTTGTGCATAGAAGCGAGATCATTGCGGCGGAGAAAAAACGATTTGGTCTTATCAGTGGTTGCGATAGCGCGTAGGCAGTTTATAATTTCAACGGGGAATCGAAGGTAAATAGTAGAGGTAGGTCAGTGAGGTGGGTCATTAAACGGTCAGCTCTCGACGCCGGGCGACGCCAACGTCGACGCCGACGCTTCAGAGGCCCAGATCTTGCCGATTTCATGATTTCCCCGATCACCGGCCACGATTTCACTGAATGCTCGTCTACCGTATTCCCGGCAATCGGTGACCTGGCTCTATCCAGTGTACACTCCGCTCCAAAAGTAACCGCGCGATCTTCGAAGCCTGTAATCACTCGCTTGCATTATTAACAGGATAATTAGTGGAAAGGTCCCCCGTGTTTCTGCACTCTGTGTTTAGAGTGTCGAAGGGCGTTCCCGTCGCGCGAGCAATTGCGCACCACACACCATTCGCATTAATAATATTGCTCTGCTTCCATGCTCGCCTTGTGAACAGATCTGTAGATTCATCTGCTCCGATCACCCGACTTTCTGCCGCAAATCTATTTGACCTCTGATAATCCATGCCACCTCCGCGCATGCAAACAACATGCTATAATTCTAATATTTACTGATGATTTCGAGAGGCAGAAAGTTACATCGTAATTAACAGGTTGGATATTGATGCGAGGGTGAATTCCAAACGCAGTTTGACTTTTACTTTTGGCCCTTTAACCCTTTGGATTCGTAATGTTAGGTCTTGAGAGAACTGTGTGCATTTTCCGACACTTTGTACAAGAAGATTCGTTATCGAAAGAGTGACGTCTTATCGGTGCTTAAGTGGCGCATATCATTGAGATACGGATACAACGAAATTGCACTCGAGATAAACTTGGCATTTGCAAAAGGTTACGAGCAAAAACCTTATTGCGTCTTGAACCCCTTTACGTTATCGTATCGGCAGCCTGCAACATAATGTTAGCAACATTCCAATATCCAACAACTCTTATTATCGACGATTGTTGCACCAATATCTCAGCTTGCATTTTTAACCAGCGTATATTCGTATTTTAATTATTCTCGTGCGCTCAGCTTGGATCTCAAGAGTATTTCACTGCGGTGAAATAAAGGCAGTGGCTGGGTTTGCGAATCTAATTAAATCGCTGGAAAATTCGCAATGTTCATTGGCAAATTTCGATCGGCTGCGCACCTTCTACGTATTTCGCGATTATTAAGGTCGATAGAATTTTACGATTTGTATGGCGCGACACGTATTCGGGGGAGCAGCGATTCCCATGTATCTCGGTGGTGCCGCTCGGCCCATCGTATTTGCATATAAACGAACTATTACCTATGAATCGTGGCTCCATACCGCAGCTCTCGCCGCAGCTCGATTGCTCAATTTTAATGAGAAAGCAGCGCGACCTATCCACAAGTTAATACAATTAGATATCTCGCGCACTCCAATCTAGCCCAACTATTTTTAATTATACTCGTCGCCACACTTTCCCCCGCTTCAACATTATTCAAAGGTAGGACAATTAAAATACTAATTAAAGGCGCGGACGAAATCGTCCTCCCTTTGCACTAACAACTTTTCTGTCGCATGATATTATTAATTATTGTTGATATATTATATCTTTTTCGATGAATGTCTATTATTCCAATACACCGGGGAAATAATCCAGATATCGCTTCCATTTCCTGCAGGGGATTTTTGTATTCAACAGTTACCAAAGTAGCCCTCTTTTCACGCGTACATTTTGTGCGGCGGAGTGACAAATGATTATTCCACGCGATAACAGAGACGTATACCCTTTGGCGAACCGGACCTTTTCCCCCCGATTCGCCACTCGATTCATCATATTGAGCGGGAGTCATCGAATTTCATAGCGAGCTGCTGCTCGGCCCCTGAAATCGGCTGGATCCCGCCGATTTCTCCCACGATATTGGCCAAACGTGAGAGAACGGTTGGCCGGATTAACAGCGAAACTAGTCCTCGAAGGGTTGGGCCTGGCCCGTAATCCTTTATGCAAAAATCCCGAGCATTCATCCGGGCGACAGACCCTCCTGGCAGAAAGAAAGTTTTCGCCGGAAACCACGGAAAGGGTCAAGGGTCCGCGCGTGGGAGTGCAGGCAGCTAGAGCGACGAACGGCGGAAAGGGAAGGGAAAAGAAGAAGGCGTGCTCCGAGTCCACAAGCCCCCTCCCTCCCATCCTCCCATCCTCTCATCCTCTCATCCTCTCATCCTCTTATCCTCTCTTTCTATTTCGACTTGGCATTTGCGGTATGTTCCAGTCAAAACTCTCACTCTGTTTTAATCTGCATTTCTCTCTTCAATTCGCTAAACTAATTCCTCAATTTGCAATATAAAATGCGTACGAAGAAAAGCTGGAAAATATCCAAATAATTTTCATCGAAAGAAGTGAAAATATGATGGATGATCACTTGAATGTGTCTTTTAACTTTTCTGTAAGAGAGAATGGTATTTGTAGAGGTGTACTGGTCTTTTGCAAAGCGAGGAAAGAACAGGTATTGATAATCCATTTGAGGACTTGCGAAAGCCTGTTGGAAGGGGGGATATGGCTAATTAGGCAGCCTGGACAGGCACTCGAAAGTGTCACCGGCCAGTTGAAAATGTTTGGGTATCCAGTAGTGTTAGAGAGTGCGCGGTGTATGGTGGCGAGCATAAGATGCGGCTAGGTAGCCGCATTTGGCACGGCCGACTAGAGTTAAGTGGATTAAGAATGGTCAGCGAAGCTTGGGCCAACGGCATTACGATTAGGAATGCTTCGTTATGCCTGAAATCCATCGGCGATACCCGCCGACCGCACGAAAGTAGATCCACTTCACATTTAGTCAAGCATTAAAGCACCCTTCCTGCAATTAATATACCTCCTCGCTGACCAGGCATACTTGCAGACCGTTCTCCACTTTAATCTCCTCAACTTTACTCCTTCCTTCCCTCGAACCCGTTTATCCTTCAACAAGCATGCCTCCTTTTCTCCAGTACTATATTGATACTCACATCTCGACATTCCATCGTTCAATTAAATACAATCTCACTGGCACTACATCAAAATTGTTCGACAATGTAAGGATTCATTGGAATACGAAGGATTTTTTATTAGTATGTTGATACAACATACCAAACATACTGGAAATCTTGGATGCCCAGGCTAGCCTTCCATTTCTTGCGAATGCCTCGAGCTACTACTCTCGGCGAGACCAAAAAATGTAGAGAGATGCGAGCTTACTCAGGTACGATGAGAATTCCTTGAAAACGAGATTTTCCCTTCGAACGAGCACATTGTTGCTGTGTCGGGTGAATGAAAGAGTTGGCAGGGAGGATGGGACGGTGAGTGATAGTGAGCGCGGGAGGAGGGAGGAAGCTGATTTGCGGTCCATGCATTGTAAGGACCGCGGCGGTTTGTAGGAAAGAAGTAATAGACCGTAAATTGCTATTATGTATCGGCGGCGGGCCTGCTTCATTTATGCCGATTGAAATATGAAATGTGCATATGTTTGACAGATCGGCATTGTAGCTTGCTTTATTGATTCGCGCGCGACAGAGGGGCGGAGATAGCGAGAGGGAGTGAGAGAGCCGCTCGCTTTTCAATGTTCCGATGACTAAAGGAATTTCCAGCTAGGCACCGAACAATCGCCGACAATTCCCCGATACACGCATAAAGAATTTCTAGAGGGTATTAGCACATTTTTTGCCTCTCCCTGGCTCTCTCTCTCTCTCTCTCTTCCCCATAATTACCATTGGTAAGTTAAAATTCATTGTCTGTCATTTCGCTTTATTCACGGTACTTGTGTTAGTGCGCCTCAATTTGGGACAGTTTTATTAAAACTCTCGAAAGTAGGTGATTAAGGATAATTTAGTAATACAATGCCTCCGCCCTTGTGCTCGTATTCATCCAGAACAGAGACAATTGTACAATATGTACAATTTGACATAAATTTGTTGGATCAATTTATTTCTGCTCTTCGCTTTCTCTACGTTTCCTAATAATAATTAAAGAAGGAATTCCTACACACCCAACACATTCGAAGAGTATTCAATGAAGGAGCAAACTTTTATAAGAGATTTCCCATTTTCGGGAGCGTCGTTATCCCTAAAGAAACGTTCGCATTGCCCACCAGCACCGCTAATTTCCCAAGCAATCATTCGGTACAAGCGTTTCCTTGAAAGCCGGACTCTCTCTCTCTCAAGGTAACCTTTTAATTGCCAGTATCCCTTGGGGGAGTTGCAAGAGTCACGAGACCAATTTCCCCTTCTCAAAGCTGAGTCTCCTCACTGTTCCCCAGCAGGTTTCACCATTAAGCGGAAGGAAGAGGAGTCCTTAACATCCAAAGAAATAAGTGAAGGGTATTCATTGGTACGTAGGAGCAGAAGGTGGCTGGCAGGCAAGCGGACAAGGCAAGCAAGGATGAAAAAGGAGGATGGGGAGAGTGCGTATGGTCGATTCGAGAAGTCTCGTCTTCAAAAGACGCTAATTTCTTGGCAATCGACCGCTTCGCTCAACACGCTCCATCTTCCTCCTTTCCATGTAATCCATCCGCGCTTCTCTTTCGTCACTTCTTTTTCCTTACTGCTCGTTTCCCGCTTTATTATGGGCCACCCTTCCTCCGCTGGTCTCTCCGCCCTTCCGCCTTTGAAATTGGTAATGCTGCAAGGCGAGCTTTTCATCCTTCGACTTTCCTTTCTTTGACTCGACTTGATGAAAAATGTCCAATGACAGTTTTGTGATAATGGAGCGCTATTATATCGAGGGACTTACTGTTGTGTTAATGTCGTTAATTATCATTGTAAATAGGTCTCGATGTCGTGGGATTCAATGTCACATGGCTCAGCTTACGTGAGTCAAAGGGAATTAGGCACGTGTGGGATGCAAAGACTCGCATCATTGCTCAGTCACTGATAGTTTGAGACTAATTGCGCCTGCTCTTTAAAAAAAGTTGGTCGAGTGTAGGTGGCTGCTTTGCGTTATCACATAAAATTAGTTTAATGCCTGCAGGGATAAATTTACATTTGCTGTAGCTCAAATTACTTAAGGGTGGTAGAGTCCCGACGGAAAAGGGTAACTTTTTCCGTTCCTCGCAGAATGCTCTTGCAATTTTATCTCGCACAGAATTGCAGTATTATGTGTCATCCTTTTATTTTCGTGCCTTGGTCTTTCTTTTATTTTACAATGATTTCTTGTCACACTCGGATGTGAGGAAGTATTGTAACCGTGGCAAGAGGACCGATTCTGAAATTCAAGAGTCTCGACATCGACGGCGATGTTGGGGCGGCGGCGAGGGGGATGGGGATGGGGATGGGGACGGGGACGGGGGTGGGGGTTGAAAACTGAATCCCCGGCCACCTTTCGTGTATCAAGTGTCTCAAATATGAGGTACCGGTTGCCCCCTCAGTTTGGGGGCCGAGTTCTCCTGCATCCCGACAATCTGTGTCCAGCGTCCAGCCAATGCATCATAATGCATCTCGCCCGAGCATCTTGACCCTCCCGGAAAAGTACCGTTCATCACCATATCCCGGTGACCTGTTCTGCTGGCTGGTTAGCATTTCCTCCCCAGGATCCAGCACATATTTCTTACCTAACTGGTTCAATTCAATATCTCTGAGCTATTGCTTTCGAGAAAACCGATTCAAATACGAGTTGTATGAAAGGGGATAGTAAAAATTCGCCTGACATTTGGCATAGGTGGGCGGGATTTAGAGGTGTTATACGAACGTGAACCGATAATCCGGATGTAGGCGAGCGATACAGCATTGAAACTTATGGAAATTAATAGAAATGGATTTGGTGGAATAAGGACGGGTAGAATGAAGTGGTATCGGGTCGATGGAAGTTGAGGTCAAGCATGCCCGTTTCCCCGTGGCTTTTTTGCGTCTGACTTTCCGAAGGAGAGCAGTAGCAATAAGTATAGGCGAGAGGGACGCTGCGGTATCGTGCGTACGTTATCTCTCTCTCTTTGCCTTTCGGATTCAGTTGCACTGGAGGTTGATAAAGAGCGATGCATTATGGATCACGGCGGAAGATAGAGCGACGAACGTGAGGCGAAACGCTGATTGAGAGGCGCTGCCTAGCAACTGGTGTCCTCGCAACCTTTACCTCCCGCCCACCCACGCACCCCTCGCTTCCTCGCAACTCCCAACCCTCTTTGCCTTCCTTTCTTTTCTCCTCTTGCCTTCTCTTCTTCCCAGAAAAGACTAGCTTTCCTTTCACTAGAAATCTTTCTCGCTCTTGCCAAATAGAATCTTCCTCTTTCACGGCACGCGCGTTTTCGCGACGTTCTACCAGTCAAACACTTTCTTTCTCTATATACTATACTTAAACAATGTTCTTCCCTTGTTTCAGGTGAGTCTCGGTATCCAACCCACTGTTCACCAAGAACTCAGACTTTAAGGTAAAACTACGTTTAGCATAAAGGGTGTTTTTGGGGTAAAACAGTACTTTACACTGTTCTCTGAATTTCTATCAATAAGAATCATTTTACCAACTCTCTTAGAAACCTGGATATTCAAATAATAATCAGAGAAACTGGTAGAAAGCATTGGTGCGAATAAAAAGCATAGCTCGGCTGGCTATTTCCTGCGCCCATTAAATTGTACATTCTACATTGAGCACCGGCGGGAGGTCACGGGGTCCGAATTGCGAGTAATTAGAGCACATTCCCCGAATATATTACATATTTGGAAGGTAGATCAATAACACGGCCGAGGGAGAGTGATGGAGCTGGAGAGGGAGAAGGCTGTTACAGTTGTAATGATAATTAAGTTGGACTCGGCTGTGGCTGGCGTAGAAGCGTGGCGATAGGCCCGCGCAATGGTAGCGGCCAATATAATTGGGCCGTATTTGATGGATTTTATGCACTCCGCTGATTGAGTAGGCTGTACTTCAGCTCAAAATCCTATATTTCCTGTACAAGCCCGCTCGAATCCCACAGTCTTTATACCAGAAATCGATCCCTTTCCCTCCCCCACCTTCCACTCTACGCCGAATTGTGGCTTCATAGAAGAGACGCGTATACCGCGTTATTTGCTCGCTCTCCTCCAACCATACGTTTCCTGCTTTTCCACTCTCCAATTATAATTCACTCTTCTTATATCAATGCCTATTGAACACTTCTTCGAGCCCTGTTCTTGTTGGTTCTTGTTCGTTCTTCGTTCTTCGAAGATATTAAACAATCGCGAATAATATTATTAAATTCCTGTCTATCATTAATCGACATTTTTAGTTGTTGCTAAATAATATTAAAAATACGATAATGAATCATTATTGTGTAAGTGATATTAAGGTTTTGAATGCGCGACGTGAAAGTAAAAGGTGATTTGTTTGTCTTGGAAGCTGGCACGAGGGTGGTTATGTAGGTGAGAAGAGGCTGCCTGTTGGGTCTATTGGGTAGTTGCCGTGGCAAGGTAAAGGTGGAGAGTAAGGGATGTCACACTTGTTGCTGCTTCCTGAATTCCTCGGGCGTGTTGAGTCCCTAGATTCCACTCTATCTTCTTGGAAACTAGTTCCTCTTACAGAATCTACCTGTCGTATTTCCGTCCTTGGATTCCACTGTGTTTCACAACTATAATCGATCCTTTTACATCTTATAATTGGTAGAAGTGATTCAGCAAATTTTGAAGTTTCAAATTGCTTTTGAAATTTGTGATAGAGCGAACACTCAGTCTTTTTGTTATTTCGAAAAGCTTGTCGCTGTTCAGTGTTTCTAATTTATTAGTGTTTCGATTTTATTATTATTAACGGGTACACACTATCGATAGCAGAACGAGTGTACGAGCCGAGGGATGTCGCCGTGTAATGAATTTCATTTCGCTCGCCGAGCGGCTCGCAATTAGTGCAGACAGAAGGCGCGTAGGAAATTTAATCGAGCTTAATTACTGCCGAGCTCTCTTCCGGAGCGGCGCCGATAATCGACTGAAACGTGTCGATTCGGGCAACTCCATGGGGGAAACTTGAATGGAAGCGGCCCCCTCGCTCTTCAATCGGTTATAACTTCATTAGTAATAAGCAGGATAAGTGCCCAAAAATGACGTCTTTTCAATTAAATCAGTCACTTAAAATATAACAAATTTTTGGTAATCCTTTTCCAGAACTAAATTCCAGCAATTCTTATAAAAACTCTGTGATTTCCTTGAGTTCTCACTCACACAATTTCAACTGTTTCAACTTATCGATACATCTGTTTCTATTATAGATAAAAATCTTGGGAATAACCTGGAAACTAAGCAAATGCGAAGGAATAACCCTAGTGTTGTGTGAACTCCGGGAAATCGGGGCATATCTCCACTATCAGTGGCAATACTTGCACTCGCTGGTTAACTGCGACGTGTCACGCGAATTCTAGAGCACCTGCTATCCGTAAATTGATCTGCTTATCTCAGCCTCTATCGAGAACTCGCACCTGACAGTGCGATCCACTGAATTATTGAGAGACATGACGTGGATTTTCGAAACACAAAATGAACTGCCTGCACTTGGAGTCTCGATCTAGTTTCTCTTTACTTCTTGCTCAATATATAAATCTAGTCTGTCTTTTAAAGTCTTTCTAGTTAAACAGGAAGAACACTGTCATTTCCTGGGTGGCAACGTGCCTGTCACAAGACGGCTAGCGATTGGTTCCCTTCCATTCTACGTAGTCTGGCTTGTCAGGTTCGATCTAGCAAAGCATGGTGAATTTGCGTTACCGCAAGAAGAAATTTCGTTAATTTCACTCTTCAATGCTCCCGTTCAGTTCAGCCGGGGTGCAGGGCCCTCTCGAAAAATGACGGGACATTTTAATTAGTCGAGGCCCTTTAATTATTCGCTAATCGAAATTAATATTGCCGATCGCCAACCGCGTAACCCGTGCTCCTGTCAGCGGAATCTGACTAATGGTCGTGTTGTGAACACCTTGAGCGAAGAAAACCACCTTCCTTCGAGGAGGGCTTTCGCTTGCTGGCGGAATTATCGGGTTAAAAATCAGCGCGGATAATGAGAGCAAGAAGCCCCGCCGTCTTTGTGCAGGCTAATTTGCCGCCGCGGTCAAAAAGCAATTAATCAAGCTTCGCTTCATCGAAGCGGTTCGCACTCGCTTCTTACCGGGGGCCCCTTGTCCCGGGGTGCCAGATAATTTTTCAACAATTCCGTTTTTCATCCAGCCCACCCCGGCTCCTCTCAAGCAAGCGTGTAATTAGACACTGACGAGAGAGCCCAGACGTTTTTCGCTTCTTACTTCATCCAGAGATTGAAGCCACTAAGCTTCAAGATAGGTTCACTTCTTTCGAATCAATATGTGTAGTATACTTCATAAGTCAGAGAAGTTATATATACTCGCTCTTTCGTTATCTTACAGTGAACATTCTTACATCAAATATTTTATAATCCCCTGCTATGTAATGATAATCATGAAACGTAACGAAAGCGCGTGAGATGTCCCATAAAAGGGAAGTTGTGGCAGTAGAGGCTTGGAACTAGTGGTTGGAAATGGAATAGTTCCATTTGCGGGGTAGCAAGGCATGGTAAGGCAAGGGAAGGCAGGGCAGGGCAGGGCAGGGCAGGGTAGGGCAGGGCAAGGGATGATTTAGGATCGGGTTGCAGGCAGGTAGGCCAGCAGTGCCGGTGGTGGTCAGCCCAGGGTTGGTTGCACAAATTCAACAGGTGGGTAGTACGAGGTGGGTATGGGTTAGGACTAGCATTACATCACTTTCCTCCGGAGCCTTATTGAATTCCGCTCGTTTACTCCCCCCACCTTTCCGCCCTTTCCATCGGCCCGTTCAGTCCCTTGCCATTTCCACCCCTTTTCGGTGAAGAGCCTTCTCGAGCTCCAGCCACTTTACTCCTCCTAGCTTCTCTTGTTACTCTGACAACAAGAGCGAACCAACAGTTTCCGATATTTAGTGTTCACTATCGTCGGTCAGACCTCCAGCCTTCTTAGATAACGATTCGTGAGCCCTCTCACTTTAGTTTTCTATTTTAATTCTACCCTAAATTAACAAGTTTCAGAAAGATCTAATCAATAATTGAATCAGCAATGAATTTTTTCTTAGCGGAAAAAATGTATAATCCAAAGGAATTTATTATTTAAATCGACGTAATTAAACTTGGAAGCATTTTTGGAAAGTCTGTGGAACAGATAGGTGGCTGGTTACCAGAAATTCTGGAAAGTTTGGCGAGGCTCTGTAGGCCTCGATACAGATAAGAGATACTGCGTATTTATAGTACGTGCGCGAGCGGTAGCGCGGAGTTCGAGAAAGATGCAAGTGGCAATGAATGACGATAAGGACCAACAGTCCAAGAGTAGGCTCCCTTTCGTAGCGGACTGCTCAATTGCATAACGATGCACGAGGTGGACCATGACACGATGCACAGGGTGTTCCAGAAGTAAAGATATATACGAACACTGGACAAAGATTTCAATATGTTTGCCTTAGGACTTGATATTAATTATTGTAGATCCATATTCAAATCTACATTTGAATGAATCAAAGAAATCTAATGAAACAGTTTGAAATAAAATAAAAGTGGAATTTGTCAGAGATGATGGAAAACCCGGTAGAATTGGTTGGGTCGTTAGAATAAAAGAGAAAAGAGATTGGCAGGAATGGATTGACTGAAAAAGAAAGGGAGAGAGAAGTGAGCAATAATGAGAGAATAGGAAAAGGTATCGGCGATCGGAGGGCCAGGGAGAAAAGAAGAGGGCGAAACGGATCGGGGGAGGGAGGCTGCTCTAATTGAGATCAATTGCGACTCAGCCAGGGTCAACTCACTCCGGGGACTACTACCGAGGATGCTTCTGTTTGTACGTGTTCGCGGATGTAACCTCGTACGCTCGAAACACGCCTCACTCGCCGCCCCGGACTGCATACCAAGTAGGAAAGATTGGCGATCAATTGACCGTGATTTCAGCGCGTGAGAATATTGCGATTCATTCCATCTTCCACCAATTCCACCTGCTATTCTTCAGTTTCCACCGGGACACGCTTTCAAATTTAAAAGATGCCAGCAATATTGATACTTCGTCCAACAATTATACTACGCAGTATGCACACGTCAAAATTGCAAAAACTAATTGCAAGATCGTGATTAATTTTCTTCAATATTTATTTTATATCTATTTAATGCCTTATGGAACAGTGTGCGAATCTTACGCAACTGATCCTTGGACGATTTAAGTTCGGCAGAGATTTGTCGGCAAAAAAGGCCGGGCAAACGACGCCGGAAATTCGGCGGAAAAGGGACGTCGATGAGAGTGAAACTTTCGCCTTTCTGATATCAACTGGTGACGTTTCCCGATTGAACTTTCAGTTTCGACGTTTTGCTAACCCCCTCCTGTCACTCGGACCATTTTTCTTTTATACATATATACATATAACAGCGTTCATCCACTGTGAAACCCGTTCTCCATTATCATTCTACTTTAAACGATTATATTACTTTATCTTTTTTTATAAGCCTAATAAAAGTTTTGCACTGGCATGATAATATTGCGCAGATACTCAAGGAGAATGAGTTGAAAATGAGCGGTAGGTATCGCAGGGCAATTGGAGGGAGGGGAGGTCATTCGATTCGAGGGCACGGAGTTAGCAATCGGCGAGGATTGCGAACTCCTTAATCACGGACGCTGTGTGGTCTCTCGCCGAATTTGGAATTCAAATGCGGTCGTCTCTCGTCCCGACACCTCGCTCCCGCCGCCCAGCTTTCGATCTGCCTGCTTGCCTCCTTGCCCTTTCTCCGTTTCTCTTTCTTCTTTCTGCCAGCTATCTTCTGATCCATTCCGCTCTCCTTCGCCCTCTCCCTCTCTCCCTCTCTTGCCCTCTCTTGCCCTCTACTCTTTTTCTTTCTCCATCTCCTTGGACCAGGAGACTACTCGCCGAGTTCGAGACTCCCTCACATGTCTGCTGCCAACCACGCGATAACCCGGACGTATGTGTGATATTCGGCTGCCCAGTGTTCATCAACCCAGCCCCACTTCATTTTTCCTCGAGCGCTTGTCCAGTAGCACCACGACACGCATTGCCCTCACACCACCTATTCAAGAACACTTCTCTTCTCTCCTGGCCAACTGATTAAGCCAATTACAACTTGGCACCTTCCACCGCCAACTTTACTACAATCAAGTCACGTCGCATTCTGCTCCACTTCTTGCGCAATTCGGCGCCCTCGAGTTCTTGCTCCTCCGTTTTCACTTTGGATTTTAATAAGATCTCGACCGAGTACCGGAACTAGAGCAGGCTCCAGTGTGTATATGATTTTAGGTCATTCCCGTTTAGAAATTATGCAATTTGGCAGATCTTTAATACGAGGAATTTTCAAAACTGTATGTTAGAACGTAATACTATTGTTAAAGTATAACTTTAACTTAAATTAGTATTTGAAATAGTAAAAGTATCGCTAGAAAATTGCAACTGTTATAAGGATGAGGATATTAGGAGAGCAGAGGCGAAAGGTTGACGATCACTGGCTTAAGGGGTCGAAAAGAAGTGGTAGGACGGGTGGCGGATCGACGTAAGTCGGGGGCGAGGGATGCTGGGCGCTCGGGGGAGAATAGTACAGGAATAGTGTAACCTCAAGTCGGAGGGAGGTTTGCGCGCGCGAGTATTGAAACCACCACCAGAAGAGTCGGCCGTGTCGAGGTTGCCGCCGCCAATGCTGCCGCCACGGCCGCCGCCGCGACGCCCGGCGCCGCCAGACTTTGGGTTTCAGATTAATGGATCATTTTTCTTCCCTCGACTCGACTCGACTCGACTCAACTCGACTCGACCCGACGCGACTCGACTCGACGCTCACCTACCAGTCTGCGAGACCAGTGCTCACCCCTACGACCACCTTCCTGCACCTTCCAAACTTCCATCTTCCGCTCGCGCGCCTTTGCCTTCCTTTTTCCTCCCCAGCATCCCTCCGCCTCCTTCGCCTTCTCCTATCCTAGAATGAGATCTCTCTTTCTCTCGGCTACGGGCTACGGGCACGCAACGTGCTTCGCTGCACTTGGCGATTTCGGTAGAGAAGCGAGTTTCGCTTACATATCCCCGCTGCCGAACACGCAGAACTATGCTCGCTCTACTCTGCGGCTTCGGCAGGATTTTGATCGCCTCCTCGGACTGACATCACCGAGAAGATATAAGATCTCCACGTAGATGAGAGATGAACCGAGCACGCCATTGAATTATGCACACCGAAATGCAGATAACTCACTCTGCTAGTGCTTGCGAACCGAAGTTGCCGAGAGCGACGATTAGTTCTGAATGAAGCATCTACTTCGTACAGGTTTCTTGACGGAGGGATGCTGCATCTTAATCATCGTATTTAAGAATGCTTAGCCAACCCATCCACTTTGTAACTTACTGTTTTTCCTTATTTTTAATAATTCAATGCATGTTCAACTTGATTTATCATCACACTACTTTGATTTAAGGTTTCAAGAATTTCTAGTTGAGAGTTAGGAATTTTTTAAAGAATTATAATTTGAATTCGGCTCCTAATTGTTCGAACCCTTGTACTTCTCGGTCTGAGAGGAAAGATGAGGATGGACGGTAGCAAGCCACGCAGGATTTATGATAGGATTGATATTCAGAGTACACGTTGAAGGGATGCGTGATAGATGAGCGGAAAGATCGCACGCATCACTTTGCTCTTGAGTCACTGTAGCCAGTAGGGGGGTCCCCAAAAAATCTCATGGGGTTCTTCGGCATTTCCCTTGGAAGACCTGTGTTTTAGGGTGGATTGAAGTAGCACTTTCATTTTCTTCGATACATACCAACCATAACTTATGGTTTTCCCCATTCTTTTTTAACATTAGCTACCACAGCTTACACAATAACTAAACTGCAGAAAAGGTGAACTTCCTCCGAACAATCTCCAATAGACAAATATGCTTTTCGACCGCAGGCTTGTCGGTATTGACTGCAGTAGCTTAATTCGTGGTTAGTGGAAGCGCGAGCGGTTCGGGAAAAGCGCGTCCGAAGTGGCTTTTATTTTGCCGAGCATTACCACATCTCGTTTCCAGGGGAAATTTCCCTAGTAAATCCCTGCCGGGGTTAGTTGGCCGACTCGTAAGAAACGAAGTGGAGTGTAGCGCCCCGTAGGGTTCATGGGGAAGGCAAGGCAGCGCACGCGGCTGGTGGGCGACGATGGTGGTGATGGTGGTGGTGGTGGTTGTGGTGGGGCGACGGAAGAAAAGCGGGATCCTCGAAGAAGGAAGAGAAGAAGCCGGCGAAGAAGAGGAAGGCGAGGGTGAGGTTGGCGGGATGAAGTATCGTTTCGGATGCTCGAAAGTCCAAGTGGCTTACAAATCGTGAATTTCCGTCGCGCCGCCGCGGCGTTTCCGCGTGCACCGCTCCCGTCTTTCTCTCTCTCTCTCTCTTTCTCTTCCCTCACGTCATCGACCACCATTGCCGGCCCAGATCACCGCCAGTGCGAATGCAGATCTCGGGATATTTCGTTTGCATTCACTCGTCACTCACTGGACTGGTTCGCCGCCGCCCCTGTTTGAGTTATGGCGAACCTATATCACCTTCCTGGGATTGATCTTCCCTCCTCTCTCTTTATCCGGATCCGAGCTTCGCCGAATCAAATTTCCATAAGTTCCATTCTCTTTCGTTTCCCCGGGACTAATTTCTAAGTCAATTCTATGTCAGTATTTTCCTTCTAACTACTTTGGGACGATGTAGAGTTTTTTATAATTCATTGAATTCTTGTATGTTAATGGCGGATGGTATTCAGTAATAAACACATGAAATTTCCTTTGCATTGCCTACCGAGCCGAGTCTTTGCTGTCCCCTAGTTGATGCACGTATGCAGGCAGGCGTAACTTGTATCATGTCAATATGCAGATCGTCCGACACATTCATGCGACTGCATATTGGATCAGCCTTGATCAAGCCGATCTTTTAAATACTCGAGTCATAGCGCGCTCGATGATCAGCTCTCAACTGCGTAATTGGAACTATAAATCTTACATGACGCTTACAAAAGCACGATTAAAACGAGAAGGCGCGTCGCAGTCGCGACTGCAAGCCAGAAAATATGTTGCGGTGGCGCAGCGACTTAAAACGCGCTTTAATTCTCTTTAACGGTAATATTCCATTAATCCAGAGATAAATATTGCACCGTTATCAGAAGACCGATAGTGTATCATTAATTACACAATGTTCGTGCGAACACAGCCGGGAGAGTGGGAGCGAGTATTGAGGACTGAGCACTCCAATATACCGAATCAAGTCGGAGGCCAAGTGCACCAAGTTTATGTCCTCTTTTTCCCACTTAACGACATTATTCACCGATTATTTCATTCAAAAATGATTGCCTGGTCTGTGGATTATCGTCGTATTTTAATGCTCGTGTAAGAGGATGGGTGATATGTTGATAGGAAGCTGGATCAAACATTATGCCATTTTCTCCAGTCTATCATATAATATCACTCAATTTTCACTTGTGTTATCAATGTTCTATATAAACGCAGGTAACGCGATGCTTTAATAATTTATGATAAAAATTGTATTTGGTTTATATTGCTCGTGGTATCGGAAAAAGGAATGTGGATGTTCAGGAATTCGGAGCTCTCGGAGCGGCGCTTTTTGCATTCTCCCAATTGGGAGTTTGAACTTTCGAGAAGAACCAGTTGGCAATCTTGTCCAGCGGGGCCACGTCAGCATGCTTGGGATTATGCGAGTGTCTCGCAGCAGCACACGCCACCGAGGATCTGACCAGGCTCTACAATTATTATGCTAATAGATCGAAATAAAACTCGGGCGTAGCAGCAGCAGTCTAGTTGGAGAGAGCAGCGCCCTCCTTTTTCCTTTTATATCTTCGTCTTCATCCTGCCTGCCTGGTCGCTTCTTCGGTTTCCGCTATTATTATTAAGTGGAATCTCAAGGCTGCCGGCCAGTTCGGCTGATCGATATTTATCAGATTGCGACGGCCAGTGCGACCACTGGTCATGAATTCGGAACATCGCGACGATGCTAATGCACCATTCACCGCTTCCTGTTAACTTCTTGCCGATTTTTCTGCCGCCCAGCTGACGCGGCCGATTCTTTTCCGCCGCACCGCAAAAGTCCCGGGGCACCTCGTTTCCTATGCTAAACTTAGACCCATCGGTCGTTGCCTCTTCCTCCATTCAACTTTCCTCTACTCCATTTCATTTATTTATCCATTTTACATGCCTCATCCAACCAACTTGGGTATTCTTAATTCTTTAATACTACTCAAAAGGAGTAGTGAAATTGTAGATAAGTCCTTGCAAAAGATTTCAATGACTGAAAAGCCTGAAATATTTAAAAGATTTTTGGAGGAAAGAGTGGGAAGTGTTAACTGGAGAAATAAAGTAGCGGAGCTTTTGGGGCGTGGGTTAAGCTTCTCCTGTGTCGACATTAGCAGTATCCAATTGCTATCTGATAACTCGCTCTCATCCGGCGGGTAACTCGAGAAAATGCAGTCTAACCGAGGAATCCTCGGGATTATCTAATCTGGCTCGACTATCTCTGGTCACCCCGCAAATGAGTGCTTCTTCAGTGCCGCGAAAAAGAAGCAGGCTCATAAGGAAGGGGATTGCAGCGTCTCAGTCGAAGAAGAAGGAAGGAAGCCACATTGGCCTCACCTCTCCTCTCCTCTCCTTCGTCCATTCAGCTCTCATTTGATTGATTGCTCTCGTTTTTCGATCCACGGCATTCCCCTGCTCCGGCCATTTTTTTTCTCTCTTCATCCCTCGTTTCTTGTTGCTCCTCTTTTTGTCACGCTGTTTTTATGAGCAGGTGGCCGTTCGTTTGCGCTTTCCGGGATAAGTAGAGCGTCCTCGACGTCACTACCAAATTCGGGCATCAGTGATTCTTTGTGATCGATCGTGCCCATTAGGAATTCCCTGGCTCGAATTTGCGAAAGGCTCGCTTTTAGATTATATTGCATTTTGAGTAAGAGTTTCTTTATATTCTTTCTTTTGCATTCTTCAAGATAGTTTGTAAGATGATAGGTTTTTTGTATTACTGATAATACTTAGTCGAAGCACGAGGCGAAACAAGTCCTTTTATTGTACTCCGAAATGGACTAAATAGTCCGTAAAGCTTGGGCCCTATCGCTCTCTGGATAAAGATTTGTCTTTTTCAGTGAACGATCCACGTTTATGGGAACACGATCTTCCCGAGGCTTATCGCGAAAACACTAAATCGCATGTTCGCAGACATAAGCGGTTTTTCTTAGGAGATGGAGGCTTAGGTGCCCACTTAGCCGACTTAGCCGACCAATTAGCGCACCTCCCTGTCTTCCTTCACTGGCAGAATTAATGACCGCTCTGCCATTCCGACCTCTCGCCACTCGACACCCTCCTTTAACCTTTTTATCCCTCGGCCAGTGAACACCTAACTTTATTTCGCGATTAGCCTCTCTTCGAACGGAGAAAAACTTGTCGCCAGTGATGACAGTTAGGATTCCGGAAGTGCTCACGGGGATGTTTAAATAATTCGTGTTTGCGTGCAAACACAAATGCTCTCCTGACGTATTCAGGGTTCGTTGAACTCAAAATCATCCGACGCAAATAATATTGGCGACCTGAGAAACGAGACACCATTATCTTTTTTATCTTTTTCGGGGAAATGTAAATATGTTGGCACTTCGAGACTTGAAGGTGCTGCAATGACGTGTAAGTATCTTTCTTGAATGAAGTCCTTCCACGAGATCGCGCAAGGATTCGACATTTCATTGGGATTTCCCTTGCCACGCGGAGAAACCTGAACGACGCGCGACGCCCGGTGAAAAGATCAAGAGAGCCAAGAGGAGAAGAGAAATCGTTATCAATGGTGTCAGGGTCTCGTGGCTCGTTTTACCGCAGAGTTATCCAACTGTCCAATCGAGTCACATGATCGCCTTTGCCCAAGTAGAGTTCCAGCAGGTTGCGTTAAACGTACGACTAATCATTCCAACTATTTAACTTATTTTCCCTTAAAAGTAGTATTTTTTCCCCCTCGAGACTAAAAATACTTGTATCTACCCTGGTGATATTTAGATTTTCGAATGGTATGTCGAAGATCCAAGCAAATTCACGAGGACAAGTCCTCGTAATTCTTTCCAGAAAATCCGTTTAATTTTATCGGTTCGATCGATCGAGCGGTGGCAGTATAGGCTTTAATTAAAGCCGATATGTCCGCAAAATAAATCCACTTCCCGACGCACATGTAAACGTGTATGCACTTATACAAATTGGAGACATGTATGGGCGGCCTTCTCTCACACTGGAAGATGGAACTCATGGCACCCACGTGCCGACGCACCTCGCCGAGCTGCTCTTCAGATCGATTATCTCCGCTGATGATACGTTTATCTAATGGAAATGAGAACCTGAGATGGGAGCTTCCGTTACGTAACGGGTTATCAAGTACGCTCGATAATCGGCCTCGCAAGTTTACATGTAAGAGTCGCCCGAGAATATCAAGATCGGATCGGCTTCTCTTAATTCTGGCGACGGCACGCCTACCATATTACCTCGAATTGAGTTTTCATTTTTAAACCTAACCGTTAATCAGTGAACAAGGATTTATATGAAAAATAATTGATTACTTTTGGAAAATAATTCATTGTACCGAGTAATTAACAAATGGAATGTTATTGCGATTATAGAACTAAACAGTGCAGTTCGAATTTATAATTATGCAAACCGAAATTTCTTTCAATCGAATGAGTGTTAATGACTGATCCAAGGATGACGTGGCGAGTGATAAAGTAACGTCAGTGACATGCAGGCGGCCTTATCAGTGGGAGTCTGTTGCAAATATGCTAATCCATCAAGGTGTTCTGGTCGTGGTGTCGCCAGGCTGTATTGAACCGTCAGAGAAGCTAGCGTGTGGTGAGTTCTCGCTCTCATGATTTCGGCGTCATGGACAATTAAGCCGCGGCGAAGATCCACGCTGGTCGACGGTAATCTGGCTCTGATGGCGCTTAGGAAGATTCGACGGTCTCTCCGGTGGAGACGAGGCGAGGCGAGGCGAGGCGAGGCGAGGCCAGTCAAGGCGACGCGATGCCGGCGACGCCGCCGCCGCCGCGTGGGCGTCGAGAGCATCTATCATGCCCGCGCGTGAATTACCACCCGCTCCCGAAGCTAACCTAAGGGATTTCCAGGATCGCCCACCCTTCTCCTTTCTCCGGCTCGGCTCGGCTCAGCTCGGCTCGCCGTGGCGAGGGGAAGCGCCGGGAAAAAGGTGTCCAAACTCGATTTCGCAGTTCGCCTTGCAAACGACGCCGGATCTTCTGCGTTCTTCCCGCGGCTTCCTATGTCTCTTCTTCCTCTTGCAACTTGCAACTTCTAACTCACCCCTTTCAACCCGCTTCCTAGCTTTCTTCTTATGCTCTTAGCTAGCCTGCTTTTTCGGACACTCGTCCTCACCCTCATCCCTAACATCTCGACGGGATGCTGCGCCCGCTGCACAACCACTTTACATGTGCTCCAATAACTTCTTCCGCTCTCCGCTCTCCGCTCTTTCCGTTGTACCCTTACTTGTCGGCCTCTCTCTTTGCTTCCATTGGATTCCTCTCCCTCTAGATCTTCGTCCTCCTTGCGAGACTCATTACACTTGAGTGATAGAAATCTTTGTGTTATGTGTTCCGTATATATCTGATACAGTAAGATAATCCAACTATACGATTGCCGTAAATTTCGAACACTTGTACCCGGCGTTTTAGAGACTATTCTAAGTAGGGAAAGAAATGTCATCGAGGGTAAAAGACCAGTTGAGATTTCGGTTAAGCAGGAGGGGCCAGCTCTTATCGCGGCTAGCTCGAAGAACTCGAAGAACAACAGTATCGAAACCAAAAGGCTTCCGCTTGCTTCTCTATCAATTATCTGCACCTATGTCACGATAAACTTTTGAACTTTTCCCTCGGCGCTATCTGGACGGCTCTCTTTTCTATTTGGCGATATTTCAGGGACGATAAAGAGAGCGGTGCCGAGCCGAGCCGAGCCGAGGTGGTCAGTTGGCCGGTTTGGGGAAGTCTTAGGCGGCTATAGTGCGGGGGTCTAGACTGACCGAGTCGATAAAGGAATCTATTACCGCAGGGGGAGGTTAGGGGGAGGTTAGGGGGAGGTTAGGGGGATGCCAGGGGGTGGGAGCTACGCGAATTTTTCAGCTTCCGTAAGATTACAATATAGTGTTTCTTTATCTGCCGGGAAGGAGGGACTCCTTTCCTGGCGCGGCTCAAGATTTGTGGCCGTTTTATTGGCCGCACTTCGCTGACGAGGCCTTACTCTCAGTGGTGGCCAACCTTCCCGACCCAATTTACCTTCGCGGCTAGTCTCACCTAATAATTCATTATGTGCACTTCTACCCTATATGATATATGAGACAACCCAGTATTTTTAACCAATGTTAATTATTGTAATATTGGTAGGAAATAATCTTGTGGAAAGGTTGATTAATTATGGTACATGGAAGTACAGTTTTGAAATGTCTTGTATGAAAATTATTGTAGTATTTCGGTTGCTAATAGCTGTCATTCATACAACCCGAAATCCCTGAATGTAAGATGTCTAGTAGCGTCGATAGAGATGTTCCACAAGGAGATCAAAGCCTCCTTAATCCAGAAAAGCGTAGCCAAGTGATCCCGTCTCGACATAAACACAGACATAGATACAGCCACCCACACCGACACAGGCTATTTGGAAATAAGGAAATGGAGAGGAAACTGATTGGAGCTGTTAACGTAAATACGCGATCGGAAATCGGGATTAGCGAATTGGCCCAGTGTTTCTCCCTTTATGTTCAGCCCCACTCTCTTAACCTCTTTCTTCTTTAGCCTCCTTAACCTCTTTCCTCCACTTTTACCCGTGATAACTTTCTTCCTTTAGTGCCTTATAGTTTGCTCCTCTCGCTCCAAGTACTTTTCTTCTCTTATGTTTTATCTCGATTGTCCTCTCTCCTGCACATTCCCTCGCCCATTCTTTCTCTCTCTTTACCCTTTTCGGTTAGAGTTGTCCTTTTGCATTTTACTCGAGTGTCCTTTCGTTCGAGTATCGCCACCGCTTCTACATGCGTTCGATCTTGCATTTGTCCACAACGATCTTTGATTTGAGTGCCCGCTACTATCAAACGTAATCCATTGTACGAACAATGTGAATCCCCCCCTTAATTAATCTAACTTTCCTATCACTATCACTGTTTTACCTGTTTAGCGGGAACACGTATAAAATAAATTAAATTCGGTTCCGTTATAACAATCAATCTTAACGATGATTATGTTTATTTATTGGGATGCAACGATATATGTGTTTCCGGAAATTAGTTGGAGCTTAAATTAATTTCTCTCCAGCGTTCCTTTATGTATCTAGCTTTCTTTGACATCGAACTGCAACAACACGGCAAACTGACAGTCGGGTTTTCGTGCACGTTTACTTCAGTAATAATGACACGCCTATTGCATTACTCATAGTGATCGGCCGAGTCGATTATTAGCCGCGCATTAATTAAGAATCCCCCATACATATTCCACTCCCGATTTGCACAGCGAATAAAATTATGGAATTACACGGATAATAATAATTAGTTCGTTCGGTATGCCCTTTTATTTCGGACGCACTTCGCATTTTAATGATTATCTTTAATGAACATCCTGGCCTGAGCCGGTACAATGCCACGAAGGATTGTTGGTTAAATTTGATTAAAAATTCTTTTATTCAATACTATAGCAGTGTCATGCACTTGGAAGAGGGATTGCAAGGTGAACTATCATTTGCATTGTAGAATTAGTGGACGGTTCGAAGAGAAGTGTCACGACATAATTTACGTTGTAGGTTGACGCGCGCACATTGATGTACGTGCGTCCACAGCCTGATACGGAGTTGATCCTCCTTCGATCGTTCGGCAAATGCTTTTTACGAAATTGATCTCGCCCCTGAAATTGAATGAGTGTGTACCCAGATGCTTAGATTAGTGGGATGGTCTTGTTGGCGATCGTATAAAGTCCATAGACGAATTTCAACAAAGTAAAGTTACGTCTCGGAACGTTGGCACGTCTATTATGCGTGTCTTTATCAAATGATGCATATGTGTGTGTATGTTTTCTGGAATGCGTGCGGTTCAACATCGGCCGCAGACCGCGACTTTAGTCTCCGCTTCCGTTCTACAAAAGCGTTTAGACCAGGATGAGGTCTGCTATGACAAGACAAAAGCCACATCCGTCGAAATCTATCTAAACCTCTACTTCCTCTCTTGATTTCCAGCCTTCGTACATACCAACTTCTCTTCTTAAATGGAACAAGGTGTTTCTCCGCATGAAACTCAACTAGACTCTCGGAAGATATCGGAGATTCTTCCGAGCAAGGACAGTGCATCAAATGGTCAAGTTAGTCGATGCCACTTGATCACCAGTGTTACGGTCTTCCAAGCGCTTACCAACATGTCCTCCCATGTATAAAACATTCAGGATTTCGTGCCCGATTTGATTAACGGCCGCTTCATTATTCAAGCCGGCGCTTTCCTTCTCAGTGCTCCGCTAATTCCGAATTCCCTGTGGCAAACTGCCTTTTACAAGTGGTGTCCTCTGCGGTAGGAGTTGCCTTCGATAAATCGAAGCGACCTATTCATACGAAATCAACGGGGACACTATACTTCTGTTGAAAGCAAAGCTTTGACGATGACGTCCCAGGTCAGCGATTCGTTATCGTAATACATAAAGAGGGAAACTAGAAATTCTGCAAATTAATATAGACACTAATTCCATAGAGTACCATTTATTCTCGTGCGCAACGATTGACGAGTTTCCTTAAAACTGAAAAGTGCGATGAAAGGAAGTGTCTTGCAAGGAGTTGGATTGTATTATAGTAATACAAACTGCGGAATTATGCCGGTGGAGCAGCAAGTCTCCGCAGGAAGACTGTAAAACTATGGCTTAAACGTCGACAGCGTTTTCCAAGTGATGCCATTGGGAAATCCGGCATTAAGAAGCGGGCATTGCTCCTGATAATAAAATCTAAGTTTCCTCTCATCCGAAGACCCACTTCGATCTCATCTTCCCTCCTCGTAGGTGTGTATCTGTATGAGAGGAGTGTGCGAGGGTGTCCCGATATCGGTACACGTCCACATTCCCGGACGTCAGCAGCAATAATAAAGACTGGCGACTGCCATATCGTGACTAGTTTTAACTACAGTTCCAGCCGTGCCTGCCAATCGGGATAAAAGTCCTCCCGGCTCCCTTACACTGCTCCTCTCTTCTTCGGATACTTTCCCTCGTATTTCTCGGCATATACTCCCTCGCATTTCATCTTGGACTACGCTGGCTCAGTCCGGGACACTTTCTATGCCAAAATTGGTCCAACCTAGTAAAGAAGCAGCACCTACCATTGCGGGCCAAGTCTCCCTTTTAGGCACATCGTTGATTAGGTCAGCTTAATCTTTATTCGATATTTATTGCTTCCTCACATTTCACACGCTTTGTCAAGCGCACAGTCAGTGAAGTTGGCATTGGCAGTCTAAACGCTCGAACCATTCTTGAGTGACGTAAATTCGAGAGGGGCATGGGGATCTGCTCGTTATGCATCAGGGTTTACGGATTTTACCCTAACGATCGAGAGAATTGCAAGGAGTTAAGTGGCGCTCAAATTGGTCTAAAAATCCGAATGCTGGCGCCAAAATCGTCTTCATCGTCGAGGTATACCAACGATAAAGGCAAGGGGGTTTGATAGGGTTGTAAAGTCCCGCGCTATAGCCCCGACGACTCGATCACTGCCAATGGTGTCCTCGCAATTGAGCGGCACACCGAGTCTGTCACGGCCAACAGGCAAAAGGAATCGACAATACCAATCGATTGTAAAGGCATTCTCATTGGACTACTCCTTTTGTACAAAGCGCCGGTCCAAGCCCATATTACAAGAAAGTGTAATAATTACTTTTCTACCCAAGCCAATTGGCACATTATTTTCTATACATCTACTATTTTTTAAAGTTGAATCATCATCATTGAATAGTAAATATTCCTTACATCTTTATGAAAGAATGTACATCTCAGTACGTTTCGCCCTAGGTCGCAATCTGGAGCGACGAAAACGAAAGGAAACTGTTATTGCTCCTGCCTGGCCGGTATACTTTCGAATTAGGGTAGAAGCTTTCCAAAATTTTTAGGAAAAAGGTACAACGTCGTTGAGTCGATTCAATTTCCCTAATGAAGAAACTGGGATCAACAGAGAGAGAAGGAAAGAGTGAGAAAGAGAGAGACTGCTTTCCCTATTTCTCCGTGTCCCGGTCGAATGCGACAGATTGTAGTGTGTTCATGACTCATGACTCATTCTTCATATCGATTTCCCGCGTATCTCAACTGGAATTGGTTCTTTTCGGATGTTGGACATCCCTTCTAATCCAGCCTAAATGCGAGTCTAGAAGACATCTAGACGTATAAAGAACCTTAATGAAATCAGTTTTACGTCTCCCCCCTTAAAATTTAAGTTACGATGAACTAATAATATTATAATAAACTGAAACGTAGTCGTATAGGTTCTCTTCCTCTTTCTATATGTATAGTTTCTACAATTTTATAATTCCTTTTTCTTGTACACCCATATATTTATTAAAGATAAAAAAAGGTATTACGAAGACTAATTTCTAATGTGTCGACATGATTTTCTGTCCACAGAATTCGATACGACACAACCTGTCCCTACACAGCAGGTTCATGCGGGTCCAGAATGAGGGCACAGGCAAAAGCTCGTGGTGGATGATCAACCACGATGCCAAGCCCGGGAAATCATCACGTCGCCGGTAAGTTACGACACTCCTTTTTCTCGGGATTTCCCGAGCTGCAACCACTCTGTATCACTGCTCGAGGAGAATCGTGGCACTGATTGTCTCGGTGCTCCGACAGAGCAACGACGATGAGCGACGGGAAGGACGCGAACAAACGGAATCGAATAAGAAGGCGGATGGAGGCACTGCCCATTCGATTGCAGAGTGATTCCACCCCCAGTTCCAATAACAGCAACAATAATAATAACGAGGGCCTCGATCTCTTCCCAGACAGCCCACTACAGCCTGGCGGCTTTCAATTGTCGCCGGACTTCCGGTAAGTACCTTACTCTTTCTTTTAGGAAGAAGCAAAAGCTCGCAGAGACTTCTTACCGGCTTTATGATTATAGGTCACGAATGATTATGATTATATTTGGGACAGTTGAATATTTGTAATGTTTTTATGATTCAAGACCACGAGCTTCAAGTAATGCTTCGTCTTCTGGCCGGCTTAGCCCAATTCCATCAATTCCCAGTAAACAGGACTGGACACCCACGTACCCACCTTCCTATAGCCCAGAGCAATTAGGTACGTAACCGATTTCATATTTCAAAAACTACTCTAATTCACTATTATAAGATTTTTGCACATGATGTAAATTTAAATAGGTATGTATATTACACGGTGCCATCAGAATGATCTATGTTTAGATATGCAATTAATGTGTCGATAAATGCAATGATGAAAGTTTTTTACTAATATTTAAAAGAGCCAGAGTCTAGTGACTTTGAGACGTGTTTAACTCTTTGTAGGGCAAAGAGTTAAATGTAATGAAAGGTTTTTAATTGTTTGTCGACTGTCTTGTTAGCCGGGAACCTCGCAGAAACGATGAAACTGGAGTCGTACCAAATCTATCAAACGTCACCACCCAGTCACCAGCAACAAACAGCACCGCCCTCGTATTACGAGACGCAATATCAAAGAAGCAACAGCTTCTCGGCAGGATCATCCTCCTACGCCTTACAACCGACGCCGCAGTCGGCAAATCAGCAGAGATGCCCTCTTCACGGCCTGCAACCGTGCGCCTGTCAAATGGTAAGTGCTCATCTTTCAAGTAATTGCTTTTGCCCCTATTACTGATAAAAGAGCCGGAAGAAAAAATGACCCTATTTACCTGGATTCAATCGACAAAGGGTGAAAGAGATCCGGTTTTACAGGGATTATCAGGCTTGTCCTTGGGGACAATAGAGGTCGACAGTTTGAAACACTGTCCGGTTGAAACTCTATGAATGGATTCGCCAGATGTAGCTGATTATGGATCGGAGAAAATCTTTGTCGTGCTTTTTTGTCGGGAATTGCTGGCAAGCGAAGCGAGTTTTTACATGTAGATAGACACTTTGACCTGTCCATCAACTTAAGGACCACAGTGCCTCTAATTTTTATACTTGTTTCTTTATGGGGATTATTGGTTTACCCTTTCTAGTCTCGAAATTATCCTTATAGAACGTTTGTCAAATGACTAAAATGATTTATGCCCATGAAACATACTTGATAAATGGGTCGGTTAACTGTCAATCGTCTGTTACTAAAAAAACACTAGAATCTGAGTCCCGTGGCCGGCATGTCACCGTCGTACCAGCAGAACGAGCCCAGTCCAACGTCATTGGGCAACGGGAATCAACAGACTCTTCAATACATCATCCAAACGCAACAGTGTCAACAACAGCAACAACAGACAGTTAACGCGGGTGCAAGTCCTCCACAGACACCTCCATCCTGCGATTCGACGGCTAGTACGATGATGGGTCAGGTGATAGGTGCTCTCAACAATTCTCCCATTCTTGACGAACTCGACATTAAAATCGACGGTGGCTTCGGTTGCACAGTCGAAGAATTAAAGGTATCACGATCTCGAATTGAGAAATGCTAATTCCTTTGAAGTCAGGGTACTATTCCCTATATGGGGCACCGTTCCAGGTGATCGAACGTGACTTGCTGATGGGCGGACCCCTGGATGGTGGGACTCTGCCTGACTTCTTCCAACAGAGTGTGATGGGCACAGCGGCGAACCAAGTGGGCGATGGGAATATTGGGCAAAACGGTGCCGCGTCCCAAAACAACGGGCTTGTCACGACACCTGGGAATGCATCCGCGGGAGTTTATGTGAGCACGAATGCGGCGACACCCGCCGCACCGCCCTCCTGGGTTCACTAGCAGTGGACCCGATTGCCCTCGACACCCCCATCCTCCTTGCCCTCGCCGCAACCAGACGTACAGTCTCATTTCTGCGGCACTCCGGAAGGACAGTTCATCGGTGAGTCACACTAGTCATTCACATTTTTCAATATTCCCGTTGCCAGGCTCAAATAATTAGATTCCACAAATCATAAAACTCGGACGCGCCCGGCTATTAAAACTCACCAAATTCAATCAGCTTAAAAGTAATCGTGGTCCTGTCGAAAGTCTTATGACATGCTTTATACTATTTACGATCATTTGCTTTTCAGCTTAATAGCTTTGGATTGGATTGCAATAAAAATTTGTGGAAATGTCTCACTCGTTCATAAAAATTACTCAAATTGCCAGGTCTCCGGTAGTGGTAGGATGCGAAAAAAATTGCGCAGTTGGATTTCAAAGAAAAAGGACGTTCGGCGGCGTCCGGATATAGGAGATCGATTGGCCGAACGGGGGTGCGCACCTGGAGAATAATATTTGCACTTGCTCGCGCGTCATAACAATACTCATGCGTTGGCACGCACACTTTGTTCCATAAATCGGCGGGCGTGCTCCCGCCGGTATCTACACGTGGTATGCAGCTAGGTCGTTTGTACAGACGATGTTTCGACTTCTGTGTTTTGTCGGAAATCGCCCTGTTGACTTGAGTAGCGATAAAAATTACAATCGCTCCGGGCATATGCCGCACGCCCGTCCCCGTCCCCATCCCCGGCCCCCGAATTACGGACTTGGGGAATAGAGGAAAAACCTGTTTTCTTTGGGCGAAATTCATGCTGTCAATAAAAAGCTCGGCCGTTGGAGGATTTTCGTCCATAGGGAGCTTTATTAACCGACTGCCCCGACAATGTGACTGCATAGCCAACAATGCCCGGCCGCAAATAATACTTCTTTGCAATCCGGAACATGTGTGAAGGGTCCATGTTAACGCCCGATCTTCCTAAAGGACATTAAACTTTTAATACGAAAAATGTACGGGGATTTTTGCTCGATGATTTGCGGACTGCCGCTGAAACAGCTTCGATAACGAAATGGTGCGGGAACGAAGGGGTGAGGAATACTGGTTAAAATGGGCAACAAACTGTGCCTGGTACACAGTGAATTGTAATTGTGATTTGCGAATATCGAGCGCTTAATAAGTCGATTCGCGTTAAATTTCCGCCAGGCTTTTTAACTGGCCGCAGGCTGAATTATACTGGGAATCGGGGGGTATTGAGGGCTTTATGCTCCACCTGTTCCGGAGTCTTTATCCGTGGATTTATACGGTGACCGATCGCATTTTGAGGTATTAAGGTTTTAACTTTAGACATAGATATTTGTTAGTAACTGTTAGATACTGCTTCCTCTCTAGATTTTCGGCAACGCGCCTCCACACTGTCAATGTTTTCATAACTAGAACATGTTGTAAACTATCTCCGAAAATCTTTTTGGTAAAGGGTTCTCCGAGCGAATATGCGTGCACGCACGACGTGCGCGCGCCTGGTTGCCACGAGTGCTCCTGAAGCTGTTTCGCTCGACTTTGTTGCCCCTACGCGCGCCGCGTATTATTTGCACAGGGAAATATCGGTCCGGGAGCTAGATATTAGCTTTCAGGAAAATATTTTTCACCGCCGACGATCGACGGTGCCAGGAAAAAACACAGTGCCTCCGGTTATGCCGCGATATATTAGCACCTCCGGCATTCTGACGGGCTTCTAGGTACGATTGCCGATGGATCGCGCACGCATCCTTCTCTTCTCCTATTTCTAGCTCTCTCTCTCTCTCTTTACATAGTTTCGCATTGTCCAGACCCTTCTGTGTCTTTTGACTGCCTGAACTTGCTAGTTTCTCCATCCAAAGTGTATTTGCATATTTATTCACAATTCGAGTTCTTCTGACGCTGCTTTTTTATAGTTATATTGTTCTCTTTGCCTGTCTTTAGCAAAAAATGTACAGTGTTGATAATATTTGTCTAAGCTTTCATCACTGTCGACCTGAATAATCTTTAAAATGAATCACTGTGTTAACCATGAATTAAATTGCTTAACTCTCCCTGTCTTCTTGTCAGAATCGTGAACTCTGAGCAAGAAGGCAGGTGACTTGTTTCCACATCTTGTGTGGAGAAGATTTTTTGATAGTTAAAGTGATCTAGTTGCGGTTTGCATTGGGCAAGTGAGATAGTGAGGGAAGGGTGTTGCTGGCAGGGGTTTGTGGAGTAAGGTGTACCGGCCCAAGTGGGGCAAAAGGGAACCACTTAGGGGAAACTGCAGGAGTCTGGAAGTCAGCAGCTATTCGGCAGACGTCACTGGCGCCAGCGGACTACCTTAAACCTTCCTCCCTTCCTGCCGGCGTCCGCCACTACCCGACAATCTCATTCCCCAAAAGCGTCGCAAGAATTATAAAGTTCGCGGAGGAGAGCTGTTCGAAGGGGAGTTCTGTTCCTCTCTCCCTGTCAGAGAACTGCCGAGCTCCTTCCCTTCGTGTCTGCTGGTCGTCTCTCCGTTCCGCCGTCCCGTCCCGTCTCGTCTCGACTCATCCCCTTCCCGCCCCGTTCCGTTCCGTTCCGTCTATCCTGCCCACGCACCACCTACCAACTCCGTTTCTTCTCTCACCTAACCCAACCACCCCACAGCCCCACCACTTCTCCTTCTTTATGTGCCTTCTTATCTCCACGTATCTCCAATCCACCGTGCCACTGCACTTCCTCTTACTCGCATATCCGCGAGCGATCCCCCGACTCCACACTCCCCTACCCCCACCCACTATCACCTACCACTTCCATCTGGTTTCTTCCTTCTAGATTGTCGAATCCTTTTCAGATTGCCCTTTCTATCCAGTTAACTGATATCTGTCTTACTTGCAGATTTCAATTTGCAACTTTGTGTTTCTATTGTTTTTTGTATGCAAGAACCAATGTGCATCACCAGCTATGTTGCAATATTGATATAGTTACTGCTACTTCCACTTTTAACATTCGTATTGAGAATCTGTTAAAAACATATGGCTTCTCCACTTTCTAACCAGCGTCGTTATTGCGAATACTCATCTTCCCGTCTTCTTGCACCCCGAAGGAAATGCGGATGCCGAAGTCCCGTCCAAAATCTGTTTCCCGTTAGCGCGTGTTGGGAGCAAGCGAGGGTAGGATGGTTCGGGGGAAAGCTCGTTCAATTAGAGTCATGTAGCGTGTGATCTCGAAATAAACTGGTAGTCAAACCCGATTGTTATTTTGGACGAGGAAAGTTGGACTCGTGAGTGTTCTTTTAATGATCGTAGGCTATCGGGAGGATGGAGGGCCCGGTGGCTCTCCTCCTGCTCCCCACCAGGATTATAGCCGAACGATCTCTTTCGCTCGAACTTCAAAATGATAATTGCATTTAAGTTTCAGCGTTTGCATCGTAACGTAGCCGTTTATAGGTCGACTTTGTATCCGCGGCGAGTTGGCTCCCAAAATCTTCCCTCGTATATGCACGTTTTACCACCATCATAATAATTTCCAGTGCCTCGCAGAACTCGAAAATTTGTTGAAGTTGAATAGAAAAAAATTAATGAGCTTTTTTGTTGAATTAGAATTGGTACATTAACCATTAGGACCATTAACTTATCTATATTAATGCATAGAATATATGTAAATGTTGGAGATAATGAACAAGTGAGAAATAAATATCCAATGTAAGCTGATAGTTTGACTGCAAGAAGTTAATAAAAGACTGTAAGGTCAATGTAGACATTTTACAATAATTAGAGAACAAGAGGCACATGTACATCATATTTTACCATAGATATATCAAACAGTACATTATAAACATGCATAGAAGATTATAAATATTACATGCGGATACCTCAAACGCATGTGAAGTCACATTAGTATAATCAAGTACAAATGAGCATTGCATGCATTTAAGTAAAGTACAGATGCTTAGACAAAAACATTATTCCCAATTTTGAATATAATACTCTGTAAGAATTGCTGCACGTCTATTACAGCTAGTATGCATATTGAGCACAAGAGCACTAAATCAATTATATCTGTAGTATGATATTCACTTGCTATCTCTGTCATGGTTATTTAGACAGTGCATTTGCATGAATATCTACAAAATAAGTAAGAGCAACATAAATTTTACTTTACTTACGTAGAAATAAGTCCGGAAATACATGTATAAACAAAGTATGGGGATGAGGTGCAATATAATTTCCATTCTTGTGCTCATTGTATACAGTGAAACTTCATCATACTGACACTCGCCCATCTGATCTTCTTCGCTCGAAATAATCATCATTAACTGCGCACACTACGATCGACTACGTTTTCGTACACTTTGGGAATCAATTCCGCACTCTTTCTAACAAAAATTCACAAGAATCACAGGAGCGAATACACGAAATGATGTTGACACGCAAATCACTGACAATGGCGGGCTTTTTGTGCGCCTGCGCAGGTAGCCGCGCAACGACGCGCTGTCATCCTGCAATACCATCATTACCGACGCACCTGCTTTTCGGAACACATCCCTGATAGTATTGATATTTATCGATCATAAAAACAGTACGATTAGTAAAAAAAGACATAATTCCACACACCCCACTCTGTGTTTAGATAACTCATATTCTAAATAAGAGAAGCCCAAGTAAAAAGCAGATAAATGTTGCCTGAAAGTAATTTGCAGTCGGTACATTGGAAATTATCGATTATTAACGTATTCCCGCTCAAAATCATGAAATCCAACATGGCCGCGTAGTGCCATAAGTGTGACGCGTCGTTCTCGCGGTGGTGCTCTTTTTACCGGGTTTTGTGTCATTAGAAACAATATTGGAATCTAAGAGTTGTGCTTGAGTGCTTGGAGTGTGTGCCCAGTAAAGCCGGTGGCTACTCAATTGACGAGTGGATGCGTTTCGCTGTTGCATGGGGTGAGTACTTCTTCTAGCATGTCGCATCCTATTCCTATTCTAATAGTGTAACTCTTACACTCACATTATGACCAGAACATGTTCGATAACATTGAATTCTCTTATCACAAATCAGTACTAGCTAGTACAATAATAATTGAATGTATCAATTATAAGGGAAGCATAGAAATGTAACCTGCAAAGCAGACTTACATCACTGGAGGTTGATACAAGAAAATGTAAGTCACATTGACGCAATACCAGAGAATAATTAGGAATCATTATATCCTAAGAAATTAATCGGCATTAAGTGCTACCATCGCGGATAACATCTCAAAGGAGTTCCGGGAATGATCGTATAGATGGAAAGATTTATCCGATGCGGAGGTAGTTGCGTTTCAGTGGCGTTAGAGCCTCTTCCGCAGCTGTTGATATAGAAAATGCGTGCTTGCCGTGGGAGTGGTACATACTCGAACCCGGCGACCTCGACGATTCCTCCGTAACGCCAAGACAAGGAATGCCGTCGGGCACGCATTCCGCCTAACAGAAATGTCGCGTTGTCTGCTCTTAACAGACTCCGATATCGCACCAACACCCACAGAGATACTAGCACTAATTACGTCTGGTTAAGGAGGGGGTAAGGACGCTGATTAAGTGGTGAGGGTCGGGCTTTATAGATTGCACAAATAGACACGTGCATCTATTTACATAACATATGTATACTTGCCACTTCTAACCTGGCCTCGAAGGTTTCCGTGCCACCGACTGGCCAATTCGGTTCAACTTACTCACTCGTGTTCTCGCACTTTATTCAAGAACATAACAAAGCTCAATTTTTCATTTCATTCGAGAGTTCTTTTTTTAGAATTAGTTTTGATAATCAGCTGTAATGTTATATCTGTCTACAGTGGCTACCTACAGAAAAATTCGTACTGCTTTAATCTTGTAAGATCAGACAGATATCGTGGCCAAGTGTTTAGATTAAGTCAGTCGAGAGATTGCAGTTCTTTAGTTCGTTTATCACGAGACGGATAAGCTTTGGTAAATATAGATCTCGTTTTAACTTTATAGACCTCTGTAGGGGGTCTGTCATCTCGTGAGTACAAATATCTTTACCATCGCCAGACCTTAGTCGATTAAAAGCTGAACTATAAAGCAATATACAAATCCTATAACAAAAGTTACTCATTGGAAGTACATTCGTGTAACATTGGACTTTGATAAATTTGGAGAAAGTGTAAGGCGTGCACGTTTCCCGTGGTGAGGTGGTAGTGGCGACACGGGCGTCGCGACGGCGAGGAATACGACGTCGACGGACGTCTTGGTTGTTGGAGGGGTTGGGAATCGAAGGGCGGTGATGCTTGTACGCGTAGGGTGACCGAGCTTGCAGGGTTGTCCAATCGAGCGTATCTTGCCGATGAATTATTCAAGATCGAGAGTCTACCAGTTCTCGCCGTGCGTTACGATCGCTCGTCCTTAACATTACGGCTTTATCCTCATTATCCCTGCTGCCCTCTTCTCACGTGCCTTCTTCTACCGCTTCAATTATACCGTTTTCGAGGCATTAATTATTTTTACGATCGCCAAACGTATGAATTAATTATTAAGTCGACCGTCGTAGTCACGTGTCGTGTCTTCTTCTCGCTCTGCTTATCAGCGCACGGAAAACTTTCATATCTAAGAACGGCGAGGATCTGCCCGATCGTTTTTAGCATCTCTCGAGGCAATGCTGATGAGATAACGTTTACCGTACTCATAAATAGCACTTATGATACTTAAGACTCGCATTGAAACGTGCAAATTACGCACTGGCTGCAGCGAGGCCTCATAATTAAGTGTTAAGTCTGCGCTTGATTGTGGGGAATCGCCTAGTGTCTATTAACAGCGACAGATATGACTTTATCCCGCATTTAACAATACAAAAAATGTAGCTAGATTAGAAACCAATGCATGCATCGTAAACGAGAATAGATATCATAAGGATATAATAGAAAATAAAAGTCAGTGCGATCAATTCAATTTTCCACATGGATTTCTGCAAATTGAAGAATCTTTTAGGACAGAGAAACACAGTTTCACTGAAAGAGGAATGGGAGGAGCATAGAAGGTTAGAGTTTGAGTTATAACCTTTCGACCATTACATATGTATAGCAGTTGCGAGTCAGGAGTTTCGGGAACAAGTAGTATCGCTGGGGGCCATAAACAATTAATACAACCTTTGCGGAGCCCTGCGAGGAGCAATAAATTTAATCGCGCATCTTTCGGGTGACCCCTGCGAAAGATAAAGTGTGCCATCCACGTTACTCCACAGTTAGATCGTCGCTGGGGAAAACTTCTTTCCAAGCGGGTACACGGGAACGCCGAAACTAGGATCAACCTACTTACGACTATGTTTTGTCAAGTTAAACCTTTTATGTCGACGATCTAATACTAATGATTTCTCCACGACTTTTACTATCTCATATCACATATCACACATTACGATCCGTCCTACTTAATAATTGCGAAGAGAAAATTAAGAACGATCATTAATGAAGAATTAGTCGAGTTTATAACAAGTATAACAAGTATACCGACTAGATTTCTAAGCTGATAGAATTAGTTTTATCAATGAGACTATGAATTGTGTGGACATAGGATGGAAAGTACTCCTATGACGAGTGTGGGTGCCACGTGTTCGAGCGGGTGCAGCACGATCATATAATAAATAATAGGCGTAGGCAGGCAGGAACGCGATCAGTTCGGAAATGTTTTACGCAGGCAGTGATTGCTCGGAAAGCGCGTGGCATGCGTAGGAAATGCACACGTGCACACGTACCGCTTGAGGTTTGCCTTGGCGGACGACTATCTAGCGACGTAAGTACGTATGCCGATATATCCACGCACGCCCGATACACACTACGACAAGTTGCGATCATTACGCCAGCTGAGTGCGTAGGCCAAGGCGCCATGCGTGTCTACTGGGTGTCCTCTTCATATCGATCTGCTCTCTAACCTGATCCAACAAGCTAGAATCGCTTGCCAATAAATTCAGTTCAGTAATAAATGTACTCTAACAAATGCTAGGAAGCAGCAGTGCAATTAAATACGAGATAAGTAAATAAAAGGAAAATTATTCGTAATCCAATTTCTAAAAAGATGTGGACATGCAAAACACGGTCACTCTATGCGGTTAACTGAGGATAACACGAACTCCCCGTTGATTCGATGTGAGTTAATTCAATGCACGCAGGCAAATATTATCCGGACCAATTGCAATGAAAATCAATAGTATTTCTAATCGGTTCAACCGCAATGCGTTGTACTCAAACGTGTTATACATTTTTGTACACTTGGATGAGTGAAAGATAAAATAGAGAATAATGAAATGCGGAGTGCAGGCTGCGGTAGGAAGGGAGCAGTTAAAGAATTGCTATTGCGGCATGATCGGCATGGGAAAGATCAAGGCTTACCGGTGGACGGGAAGGAGGATCGGTGGATGTCCAATCTAAAATAGACGCTTGGACTCTAGCGTGTCAAAGGAATCGCGGGCTCGTTTCATGAAAGATGGCATAGCAGTGGGGTGGGCTGACATGTACTATCGGTTGCGCCACGTGTCGCCTGTGTAGAGGGCCTATTAGGGTTCGCGTGAAGTACTTGCCTCCCTTCTTGTATATTAATTAGATTAGCTTCCGCGGTCCGGTAAACGTAAAATTATGAAACAAAATCTGCAAGGTGATATCGAAAAGCGATCGCCACTCGTGCGTGCCACCACTGCGCGGCCTACTTAACGCGGAAGCGACCGCCTTTTTTCATTGTGAATCATTCTTTTGGTGCCGCTTAATCGCCCACTGCAGTTTCCTGCGGAGCATTTAAAGCACTTAACCCTTGTTTCATTGATTAAAGTACCTTTTCGATAAAGTCTACAGATCGTACATTAATACTCTTCAGTATCTTTAAGTTACAATAGTTATTAAGTACAATTTAAATGCCATTGACACATTGTGTTTACGATAATCCTTTTTTATTATTGTAGTGTGCATGTATCGATGCACCAATCGTCGCCCAGTTGGCATACAAACATGTTTGTCAATCGACAGGTTTCTTGTTGTTCTAATCATTTTATCTTCTACGTCATACTGTATTGTTTACAGTCATTGCATTATGTGTCATAGACGCTTACTACGTTCCATGTTGCAATCGAAATACGCAAATTTGAATAATTCAGGAGCTTTGATCGGAACGAAGTATGCGCGCTCGAGATCACTACGAGTTTACTTGGTTTTTAAACAGGAGCAGAATAACTACTCTGACAGAAATTCTTATCGGATTCAAGTAGAGTTATTGTCAATACTGATATTTCAAAGATGTTTGATTAACACGATTCTCTACTCATTTTTCTGCACCGACTATATTAATCTCAACGACAACAAAGTTCCTGTTGAGATGGTCACGAGGTTTACATACTGCGCACAAAGTATACTGTTCTCCTTAACACTTTCATATCTCGTCATACCTGACCTTAAAGTAGGTTGGGACCGAGTGAATACTGCAGCTATTACGATGTCAGACAAATCGAATCATTCATTCTACTATATTATTACGGTTTAATATTTTTTTCGTTTTTTTCTAAGCGCACGACAGAGCGTAATAATTTCAGGACTCGCTGAACATAGAATTAAAATAATGAAGAAAGACTAAAGTATTATTTGCGTAAATTGAATGACGGATTAAAGGTAGTTAAAAGACGTAACAGTGTTTCCGCATTGAAAAGAGCGAGCAGACGATTCTTGATGACGCCCGGCATCCCTTTGAAGTGCAACCCTTTGTCGAGCGCGCACGCATTCCGCTTTAGATCGCTGATAGGACGTAAGTTAACTGTTAACGCGTCGAGCATCGCACGCTCCGTTGGCTCAAGCGGCTGCGGCGGCCTGACAGTTTTAAAATAAACCGCGAATATAGGCCGAGATACATACGCACACCGCACCGTCCACCTCGATGGAATCCTAGGCGCCGCACCGCATATTGTGTCGCTGCCCTTATCGCTCAAGCCTCACCAACCTTCTCTCTCCCTCTCTCCCTCTCTCCCTCTTTCCCTCGGCCACTCTACGTATCGCACTCTCTTACTCTTCCTCTCAGTCTGCCGTCAATCCTCTAGAGTCTAGAGCATACCTTCCCCGCCCATTTGTTAGCTTAACTGGCCGACAACGCTCGTCAATCGTAATTGGTGCTTGTAAGATCGTGTGCCTGCCGGCAAGTTGGTGGTTGGTTTCATGCCTCGTTGATCGGCTAAGGGTACACGCTGCCATTATGGCTCGCGCACGCTTCCCAATCCTAGTCAAAATAATAGGAACATTCCACTGAGAAGAACTCTACACGGATTCAAGCCGATTTCCAGCGTACTATATCAATGCAAAGTTTTCTGGAAAGAACTCGTTATGTTCATTGGTAGGATAGAAGTGAGACTAGTATTTTGAAAGTTATTGGGTCAGTAGAGTCATTGGATTTTGGTAAGATCAGCCGAGGATTCTCTGCTTTGCCTCTAATCAGAGTGGCTAAATGCACAGCAATAAGCGTCGGATTTCAGTGAGCTTGAGACTAGAGAGATGGCGGGTTGTAAATAATGGAGATCGAGCGAGTCCGGTTTCCGGGCCAAGTGGAGTAATCTCGTTTTCTTCTTAGTGTCCGCCGGGCGTCTTATTCCGGGCGAGGTGTGACGGCGGCGCGTCGGAGTCAGCGGGCAGAGGTATTATCCGTGAAATTATTTAAATTATTCCTTTCCGATGGGCGACAGGTCGTGCGGGCGAGTGAGTGCCGTGAGTTGCGGGGGGCTCGCCACTTAATAAAGAGCCGCCGACAGCGTGACAGTAAAGTAACTTCGTTCCTGCCGGAATTTAAAATTAGATTCATAAAAATTATTCTAATAGATTCCTTGCCTGCGCCGTCGGAGTCACCTCGCTCGCCTCTACCGCTTCTCCACCCTCTTCTCTTTCTTGCACTTTCCTCTTCTCCCTCGCGGGACAAATGAGGCAAATTCGATTTGACACGCGGCCGTTCCCGCATTCTTCTCGAGTTCCCTGCTAACCTCACTTCCGCTACTTCTTTCCTCCTTCTCGCTCATCCGCCTTCCTTCCTTTCCATGCTTTTCATCCCGTGTCCCTCAGCCCTTGCCAACTCTTCAGTCTCGATTAGAATTAGGATCCGAGCAGTACACTACCAGGAAATTAGCAACATATAATTAACAGTGAAGATCTTGAAATATTTGACAAGATTAATAACATTTCTATCAAGATTTAATACCATTTAATCTAATAGTATCTGTTAAGTAAAACGGGTAGTATTCTGTAGGATAGTTAATGTTTAAATAATTATAAAATATCGGAGTGTCGTGTTACTCGTGGATCCCTGGAGGCACTGGAGTGTCTCTTATTCTTATTCCAGCTGATTCTTTGGGCCCTCTCGTCAGTACGGCTGGAGGATCCGTCGTCTCCGAAGCGTCGCGCCGTGGAGAGGCGAGTTATGCAAATGCGACAATAACCGAACGTCAATCAGGAAGAAAGTTAGGTTGGTGGGGCAAGGCAGGGTGTAGGGAAGTAGGGGTAAGGCGCTGCTGCGCTCCCGAGTGGGAACTCGGCGAGAAATTAAGGGTGCCCGATGACGAGCGCCAAGTATTCACCCCGGCAAGTCGCGAATCACTCCTTCGAACGTAATTTAAAGTTTGTCGGAATCAGAATTTCTTCCAGCCTCTTGACCCTAACCTTAACCCCGGCTACTTTACATTTACATACGCCGGCGCATTTTCTTATTAGGCTTCGCTCAAGGGAGCCATGTCACACCCAGTTGATCTGACACTCTTATTTTCAACCCACTCCTCCCTTCAAATTCTACTTGGTTTAGCAATTATATTCTGCTCTTACAAAAATACATATTCTCTTGTTTCGTCCTTGAAAGGCTTAACCGATCGTAGTCGAAATATTGGTAATAGATACATGTATTTGCCCGAAGGGGCATGCTTTGCTCCAATAACAGACGAACCTTGTGCGGAAGGGCCTTGGGGTTTGTGTTGTTGATGCTAGACTATCTTCTATCCTATAATGGAGCATTGACATCACACCAAGAGGATTTGTGAATCTACCGCACATCATTATGGGTAACAACCCCCAATACTCCTGCGCTCTCCCCATAACGCTCCACTTTCCCCACTGCCTTACACAACAGGAGGAAAACACTCTGTTTGTTTACATATTTTGGGAGGGAAAGCAGGATTAAATAAAAGATACCAGAAATAATATTGACATATATATAAGATTCAGTGTTATAGGAAAAACTTATTTCAGGCGATTCTCTTCGGAAGAAAGACTATCAAAGTGACAAGCATCGTTTGCCTAAGTCCGCTTGAGATAGGTGGAAGCGATATGTGCTTTGTTATCAGTTAGTAGGCTGTAATTGGCATAAATTTAACGTCGCGCTAACTGCACTTGGATTGCTTGGAAAGATAGGGATCGAGCGTCGGCAGCATTTAAAGCAGCTCCAAATAACCTTCGTAATTAGCGGAGAAATGAAGTCAATTAGTGTAAGGGTGGAGCGGCGCGGTATGCTGCGGTCGAGGAGCGCACGACGGAAAAGGGCTAATATAAACTTAATTCAAACAAATTTCGAGCCCAGTATTGCGAATAAAAAGGAAACAGTCGGGGAAAGAAGAGAAAAGTATAACGTACCTGTAAAGAAAAGTAATAACGGACATAAATTCAGTTTCTGATAAAAATGCTATTGCCAATTCGAACTGTCATATTAAATTCCTCCCAACATTAGGGAATTATATACTGTCGATGCCTAGTCACATTCGAAATAGTAATTGATTGCAAATTGACTGTAATTTAACGTAGAAAATAATGGGTCAAAAGTACTGAGTAGTGGAATGCACCAATTTCAGCCAATTTATTTGCTAGCTAGTATTTCTATTGTACTGTTGTCTACAGTATTGAGTTGCAAGTTAAACTGGTTGAAATTAAAGTAAAGTGTCATTCAGATTTCACTCCCATTCTTTCAGCATTCCAATTTCATTGTTGAATCACTGCTACACTTTCTGAAAGGTTCATAATCTCTTATTGTTTATATGCAATATATGTTTAGCTAAATATATACGTTTTAATATTCATATAGTAGCTATTATAGAACTAGAAAATGAAATATGTCTGTACTGGCGGGGCATTCTTCATTGTATTCCATAAGGAAGTGGACGGGCGAAAGCGTCCGTAAGCTTGCACACACGGTTTGCGATGTTTCCTCTTGAAACGAATCTGACAGCAATAGGAAGTCCAGAAACGCCTTCTGTCCACTGGAATCCCATGCGCCGAGTGCAGGAAAGTATCCTGTTGGCATGGTCAGTGTGCACTCGATCTTCGCGCAGCCCTCTTCCTTTCAACTTCCAGTGTAAAACGGGGCTTTTTGCCAAGAGGACCAAGGAGACTCCTTTATGGCTATTCAGCTATATTTAACGGCCCTTGCACTACGCGAATTTCGATCAGCCAAGATAACTCTATTCTTCGTAATAAATCTTTTCAACTTAGTATTGATATCCTTTCCAACATATCCTATTAAGTTCAATTAAAAGAATATTAGGATCCATTAATTTTGCATTATCTAAAACCCTTATTCACTAAATGAATTGCCATTAACTCAATAATTCATCCTGTGTCAAATCTCAATTACGAATTATTTATTCCTTCTGTGCGTGGAGTGGAACCTCGAGAAATGTTGAGGTTCCATTGCAAGTAAACTAAAGTGGAGAGAGAGAGAGAGAGAGAGTGAGTGAGTGGTGTGGCAGTATGGGTAGCGTGGAAATTCAGCTCTGAGATGTTCCGGTAAGAAAAAGGTTCTGCCAGGCTTAAGGAAGCACCGGCGCTTATTCCTCAGGGGTAAACCAGTGTGGTAGGTGTATTGGTGTGTCAAGCGCAGGGTGGAACCGCGTAGATCGCTGGGTAAACCCGGTGGGCACTTGTTGCTCCTCTGGCAAAGCCCCGTGAGTGTTTAAACGCTAAATAAGGGTATACAACGCCGGGAGAGCAGCACGCTTGCCACCCTATTTTCGGTTTCAATCCACCTAGTCTCAGACTTAGCCTGAGCTTACACCAGATTCTCCCCACTTAATCTAGTCTACGCATGCCTTCGTAGAAATCTCGTTCAGATCAGGAATGCGAAACTGTCATTTCAAATGATAGTGTTTTATTGTATGGAAAATTAGTTTGGAAAGAATTGAGGGGTTGAATGATTCGAATGATGATTTCATCCTGTCGGCAGGATCTAATGAATAGATACTAGCAATAACTAGTTGGTAGATGTAAGACATATTTTGGCAATGACACGGGTAGGTTTGGTTCTATGAGAGAAGCAGAGGCCTTCGGAGAGCCGATGCCGAGGGGATAGAAGCACAGCACGTGATCTCAGAGCGTGTTTTCCTTGGCGGGCGTGCGAGAATCCCGGGATTGTGGAAGTTGGGGTGAACCGGTGTTCTCACGTAGGTGCCGGGATACTAGTGACAACAGGAGGGAACGTATTTTCGAAGACACGTACGTTCTATCGCTCGAGCACGGGTTAACCGACACATATAAATCAATCATAGTTTAATAATATGTTCGAACCAAGTGATGCAGAAAAAGTATTGTCTTAACAAGAATAGAAAGCATTAAATGCGTTAACTGGAAACTGCGTTAAAGTGCGTCTATCTGATGTAAAATGTTAAAGAGACCCTATCTATCTTTGCTCCTCCGGCACGCGTATGCAAAGTGACAGGAATCGGAGTATATTCCCATTGTGAATATGTGTGGCGCGCATGACAGTCGTGCATGCAACCTAGAATTTTCATATTTCCATCAGGAAGTACTGTTCAAAGGCAGTGCAGCCTGAAAGGGAAACGCACGGCGACCCATACAAATGCGCTCAGCATACATGAAAGTCGCAGTAGATATTTTCCCTGGAAGCGCGTAAACATGTATACGTTCATGGGAATGAAGAGAGACGCGTTGGGAATATTGCGCGCGCGCGCGAGAGAGGGAAGCTGGAGTAGAGAAAATTATGAGTAGGTTGGCAGAATAAAGAGAATATACAGGGTGACGTATTCCACTTGGGTTTATAGACTTCGTCAACAGAAATCATTAACAATGGGTTAACAGGATGTTCTAGTTGTACGCAATTTGTGATACTTAATTTGTAGATAGAAACAGCTTTGAAAAAGAGTTTGGTTAATATTTGATGGGTGGTTCAGTCTACGTATGGATCACCCTGTAGGAGCTGTGATGGCATGATGAGGTACGCGTAGGATGAATGGAAACGCAACAAGCTACAGGCTGAATGTGCCAAATTGAGGAGGGTCATTTGTTTGATCTGACCGTCACTCCTCCCTCTCCGCCCTCTCCGCCCTCTCTACCCTTCTTTCTCTCACTCTCTCTCTCTTTCTCCCGCCTTTTCTCCGACGGCGTAATTTTTAGCGTGATTGGCACGCATCAATGACAACATCCCTCAACCGCTCGAATCTACGGTGAGCAAACGAGTCGTTTCCCCCATGGTTTTTGGCGTGTTGTTGCAACAACACTTAACGGATGATCCCACTATTGTCATATCTCACACTCGCAGATCGATTCACTGGTCTACCGGGAAGCAAGAATATGTGTTGTGACTTTGCGTCCAGAGAAACCTCATTTTTCGCATCATTTCAATGGTTTTAACGTAAAACAATCTTGTTCCAAGTACTTTGTACGCAAACATAATACAGTTTTGGACAGTAAAGAGAAGAGCATGGAGGGTTAATAAATGACCTTTTATGAATTATCAAAGATGAGAGAAAAATGAGTTTCAATATTCCGAAGCATACCGGCCTTTTTCTAGATTGGTAGTCATAAAGCGTAATACTCAATGGAATGTGTAATATTCTGTTTAATAACTGATTCTTTGTCGAAAGCGCAATTGCAAAAACGTGGGGCTGCCTTTATGTTCAATTTATAAACGTGAAAGTTTTATTAATTTTATATCAACTGGAATTTCGGGGCAATCCGTGTTAATGTTGGGATTCCTATGTAAAATTTGCTGTAATTGTACTCGCTGCAATAAATACTGGTCGCGTACTTCGGAGCAACTGTATCCAAGTTTCAGAAATAGGTTACTTGGTTAATTATCTCTCCCTCTTCCTCTCGCTTTCTTTAAAAGTCTAGGGCGGAAATCTTGTTCTTTAATTACTTCCAGCGAACTCAGGCGAGTTCGTAAATTGCAAATTACAAGTAGAGCGCATTTACTGGGGAAAGAAATTTATATTTCGCAAAAGTTGACAAGTCGTTTGACCGAAATGCAATTGGCGTTGCTCCCATAAGAATATCTTCCAACATACCTTTCGGTAGTAATTACTATCATTAGAGACAGATAATTTAGAAGATAATTTATTCGCATTATCGGTTGAATATAACATTAAAGTAAAGGTGAACTGAAAAGCGAAGCTCTCTTCATACGCAATAATTCAATGCACGGTCATTTGTGGCATGAAACGAGCAGATAATCGGAGACTTTCCCAGATGATCAAGGCTCTGCCCAGTCCTGATTACATAAAATTGTCCGATATAAGCAGAGATACCGTTTGCGGGGTGAATCGGCGAGGGTGAATTACCCCGAGGACCGCGAGAAGTATCCCGCGTCGAAATCAGATTGGAATTTCTTATGAGCACCGAAAATATCTCCGATCCGCCTTAATGCCTGGCAGAAATCCGAATTCCCCAGTCTCTGCCAGCAGTGTTTCACGCCGATTAATGAAATTTCGATACCAATTGCAAACTAGTCACTCCGGCTTTCAGGTAAGAAGCCATCCTTTTCACTTAAAACCACATAAATAACTTAGGAAAATCTAAAAGAATAACCTTAAATCTAAATGTGAGACTAAAGTCTGATGAAAAAAAGAGTGTGGTTAATTGGAGTTAGTAGAAACAGAAGCAGTGAAAGGAATATCCGTCGAGCGATTATCGAGATCTTATCGCGGGATGGTTGATCCGCCGGCGGTTAACCTTATCTGGTTGGTGTATCATCGGCCTAATCTCGAGTGATTCGTCGGCTCCGTGGGTTAATCCCTTGGGACCGGTGTGTCGAGTGTACTTCCTCGACGGGAATCGCTAGATAGGTGAATCGGGATAACACGCTCGCCCGGCTGGTGCTCTCGTGCTACTTGAGTGATCAGGTTGGCTGAGAGAGGGAACACGTAAAGCAGAGCAGAGCAGGGCAGAGCAGAGGTAAGAAGACGAGGTAAACGCAGAAGCGAGGCATGTGTGTACCTCTTGCTGGTGGAAAGGATTCGAGATTACTGATGCCTCAGGATCACTGGAGCAATATGATCCGATGCGAGCAAGAGAGCTTTCCTCGCTTCGTCGTCTGCTCACTGGCCTTGAAATAATTATGTCGGCTTCCCAGCCAGCTAACCGACACTTGCCTCTTGTCCCCTTAACGATGCCATCTTCCCATCTTGCCACCTTGTCTGCCTGCCTGCCTGCCTGCCTGCCTGCCTGCCTGCCGGCGTACCGACGACCGACGACCGACGACGACGTCCCCCGTCTTCGATTGCGTCGTCAGCCACGATTGATCGTCGCTCGCCCGGATCCCTGATAATCGCGCTTTTCTCCTTGAAAGCCGATTACGATATCTCCTCGAACCTACTTTCCGCTTAATGCGTGTGATCACCTGGCAAGGCTGAGGGGGTGCTGCCAATTTAAGTGCCAATCCTCCCCCGACTTTCCGCGCTCTTCCGTTCCGCTAGTTTCACACGCCCTGATTTTACAACTCGCCAATTAGGCCGACACTCGTTAAATTCTGCCAGCACTGTAACATTAATACGTACTAATCAGAGAGTAACGATGTTACAGGCCTCTAATAAAAATAGTTCGCTTTCAATAGCCACCATCTTAAGCTACATTTCATGCTTTCTCTTTGTAAAAAAAGTCTGTTAATTGTTTCATGTCGGAAAATAATTGTTAATGGAAAATCGGAGAAAAATGTGACCATATTTTCTTGGAATTAGAAATAAAGCATGATCTTCCAAAAGCAATGGTTGTGCGATAATCCTTGTAAGATATTCACGTGGTGGATGACATATTGAAAGAGAGGATAATCTATAGGGGGTTGTGACAGACGTGTCAGGCATTCTAGAGAGGTAGAGCGACAAATTGAGGAAGAGAATGAAATGGGATAGGTCAGGACAGAAGAAAGTATGAACCGGGTGCCCCCGGGACAGAGGAATCTGCTGGTACATTCGCCGAGGGGTAAACAACCCCGGTGTTTGTTTACCCACTCACTCACTTTTAAAGCTTTTCAAGCCGTATTCAAGCTCATAGCTTCTTAAAGAGGAGTCAGTTGCCCGTTAAGACAAGCCTCTCTCATGCTACTCATTCGGTCTGACATACGCTGCCACTTCCCCTTCGTTTCAACTTAACTTTTAACTTATTCCAATCGAACTAACTCATCAACATTATAATCTATTATCGCCTGCTAATTACCAAATATCATTCAGTGTATAATGAATGATTTTCTTGCTGGATTTCAGTTGTAAATTAATTGGATAACCATTGCTTATCACCGAAATGTTTAATCGGGGTTTAAAAAACTAGTACTTGTTTGGTTGGGATTTAATACGATTTCATGCCCATGAGGTTTCTTCCACATGGAGACTGCATCTCTCTTGCTGTTACGTTCAGAGGAATATCGATTTTTTATAATGGCAAGCGGATTATGTGGGTTGTCATAGGATATAGGCAATATACGTGCAAGAAGTCAGAGAATAATTATTTTCTTTGGTGAATAGTCTTAAAAGTGAAGTACATAGATATTTTGTAGTCAAAGAATATAAAAGAAATGACATACGAGAATCATTCTAACTCGGAGGATTGTTATGACAGCTAGGAGGCATCGATCTCCATAGAAACCCCGGCTGATCTGCTCTCTTACATGCTCTTGCTCCTTTCGTGCTGTAGAAGCCATTCCTTCGTTTCCGATTTTTTGCGACCACCTCGCGTGAATTAAGACACCCTCCTTGGACGCCGAGAGCACTGGAAATTGGTGTCGTTTGTCAGGATAAGACCAACGCTCAGCCGTATGTGTGAACTCCCAAAGTAGCGAGGAAATCGCCGGACACTTACGGCGGAGTAATACTTTTCTCACTTAAAGCGTGTTACGTGAAAATATCACCTAGCATTTTTCACTTTACACTTGTTTTGCGATCTCTTCGTCACGTTTTATTTAAAAGTCTATCTAATTTGTGATGATTTTATTGACATTTGTTACGAGGCGGTAATATTTCGTTTATTTGAACTGCTGTTGAAAGCAATAATAAAACGATAAGAAGGGAAAAAAATGACCTCGACTGAACGAGAGTACATTGCGAATGGAAGATAATTAGCGGGCTTTCCCCGTCGAATTTTTAATTGCCCTTCGTCCTCGCCGGTTTACTGTCCGGCTCGCTCTAATTCGCTGGCTCTAATTAGCCGGGCTCCGAATGGAGCTGCTAAAAATTCGATTAATGCCCGCTACCCTCGTGATTCCTGAGCGGTGTCAATTAATATCATTTCTCCTGTCGATATTTGCGCTTCGGCAACTCAAGAATTCGACACAATTATAGGCGAGGTTTCTGCCTCTCGAGAGTCTCGAGTGTCTGACTTTGGATTAGTACGATCCCTTTTCTTTCAACGTTAAATTCACTTCATTTTATATAAGTCTCTGGGTTGACGTATGTGGAACACGGTTAATTTCATTCCTGATTCTTTCAATAAGGTTTAGAAATGGAAGATGCTCGTGTTAGGAGGGCACAGACAAGTTGCTTGTTGAGGACACTTAGTGTCCAAGATGTCTTCGAACTGGGGAGAAACGATTGGTGGACACTTAGAAGCGTTTGGTAACGGAGGACTAAGAATGCTCGCACATTGAAAACGCCGGGAAAAGGGAGCGACTAGATTCGAAGTAGTAGAAGGAGGATCCGGCGAAGAAAAGGCCCTGAGTCCTCGTTCTTCTTAAAAGGACGACGGGAAACGCAGGGCGGAACAAAGTAGTTGGCGCCGATTAAACAAATCGCATTATAAGTTAGCCTCTGCTGGCTGCACCAAACTTACCAACTCGCTTTATATTAAGACGAACCGACCCTCCAAGCCGTCGGAGGCTGATCCGAGCGACGGCGGCGACGGCGTCGGCGGCGTCGGCGGCGGCTATAAACTTCAGAAATGGCTCGAAGACTCCTCGAGGGTTTGGCTCCGGCAACCTCGAAGGAAGGACCCGGCTCCGGAGCAGCCGAACAAGAAGCTATAATTGTTTAATTGAATTTATCAGCTCGACCCCCGTAGATTTGTCAAGTCTGACAGTTCCAGCACGACGTCGTTGTCGCGACGACGACCTCACAGTCGGCGATCCTGAGCCTCTCCACCTACACCCCCCTCCTCCTCTTTCCAATTTCTTCCGATCCTTTGCCAATAGGAAGTCCGGCACCTACTTCGATCCATTTATTATCCTTATCGCTCATAATCAGCTTTAGATCCTCGCGCAATCCGGCCTCAATGTTTCTTTTGAGAGGTTGCATCAGCCAAAAGCCTTTCCACCCCTTTAACCCTTTCCACCCCGACTTTTGAACTTCCTTGTCCCTCATTTCCATATATATAATAACGATACGAGATCTACTTGAAGTAATATATCCTGGAATTGAGAGGTCCTTTATCACACAGCTTGTAATTGCTCGACAATGGCCAGCGGGGTTAAACATTATCTCCGACAGGAGTTCCTTAAAGTGGTTCAATGTTGTAACCGTGATTCCATCCCTCGAATTTCACCCGTTTGCCCCCTGCCATTCATCAGCCTTTCCTAGCAGGTCCTCACCAATCTTCCTTCCAGGCGGAAGAAGTCCTCGTAACTTTCATCCTCTCTCCCTGGCCCGCCCGCTCTCTTTTCTCGCCGCTCTGTCCGACGGGCGAAGCTACGCGGATTAATAGACACTTCGGGGCCGCTTCCTTGGACAATTTGCGAATTAGCGTCGGCCGGGTGTAACTCATCCATGGGTAGTTAACGACGAGTCCGGCTTAATACGCGAGTCATAAGTCCCGAACTTCTTACCACGAGCAATGAAAGATGGGCAACGAGAGGGGCGGAAGGGTTCGGGGGTGGAAACAGCCGAAAGAAAGAAGGTCGCGGGTAGAGGGTGAGAGAGGGGCTGAGTTCCCGTGGCTGTTCGGGTCCAGATTGGGGTGGTGCGAGGGCCAAGGCAAAAGAGGAAGAAGGAGGGAGAGAGAGAGAGAGAGAAAGAGAGCGCGGGCAAGGGTGGGTGATTCGGGGCGGAAGGAGGACGGGGGCGAGGAGGCGCCTTCTTTCGTGGAAGAATATGCGGCTGCAAGAAAGAGCCGTCCAATATTTCAGCGCGAGCCACGCGATCGCGCGACTGAGCGACCACTTGAAATATCTTGTCGCCGCCCGGCGAAAACTTTCAGTGCCGCCAACTGAAACATGCTGACGTAACCATAAAGATGCCCGAGGGGGAGGGGTGCTGGAGCTGGTGACGGTGGAGGAGGGAGCGGGAAAGCATCCTGACTCCTGCAATGCCTGCACTGACTTTTCGCGACGGACACTTCACGACCTGGTCGCCCCGGACCTTTCACTTCCATCTCGGAATACCATCCCTTCCATTTCCCTCTGCTCTTTGCATCCCATTTCATAATGCTTGCCTACTGAGAAAGCTCCTTTATTAGCATGCGATAACAATTATACTAGATGCAGTACGATTTATGGTTTGCAATATTATTTCGGAGAATCTGCTTTTTGATTTTCTGGTATTAATATATATAAATCTTCCTTAAAGCATACAGGAACATTTGTGGTATGCTTATAAATAGAGTATCGGTCTTGTACTCGAAGAAAGAAAGCTTGAATATTGAAGCTGATGAAAGAAGGAGCATTCAAGATGTGCCCCTGTTGCTAATAATGTAGAAAGCCGAATTACTGGTGGAATATGTAGGTTATTAAATAACTTTGCATTAAGCCAATTGGACGGAACTGTGGATACAGGGATATAAGTTTAACCGCGCAAGAAGAGCAATCTTCTTTGAACCGCTTCCAATTTCACTGGGACGTTTCAATCACTAGCGAAGAATGTAGAAGAGAAAGTGCTAATTCAAGTATCCGTAGAGTGCCATTTTTCACTAGATTGCTCATCAGGACAAAATCGAGGTCTTTTACCCGTCACGGTATTACTCCGTGTTCCATCCCGATCATGTGCCCGCCTGGATTCGTTCCCTCTCTTATGTGCATCAGCGACATGTATAAAGCTATTCAAGGAAGTCCATTCGTTTGCTTGCACTCTTTGGAAAGTTCTTCGAGTATCGCTGCCTCTTTGAATATCATCTACACTCTGCATCGATGATACAGTCGTAATGACACTCCAGCAAAGTGGAGAATTCCACACTGCCAATATGAACACGAGAAACACTACAGCTTGCTTTTCAATAGTTTTTACTACTGCGTTTCTTGCTCTTTTCCTATTACGATATTCTATTTTTTATCGAATTATTAGAAGCATGTTCAGTTATATTGGTGCGCCTGGTTATCCTCTAAAAGACTCAATTGTAGATATTCGCTTTATAGAAACGTTTTCATCTGATTTTACGAATTGTGGTTGGAAATCTTTTCAATGCACGCTCAAAATGCACTTCAATGCCGGGGTTTCGTTACAATACAGACGGAATGAAATACGATTTGTATTTCAGTGAAATGGAAAACCAAATTCAGTTTAGTGAAAACTTGGGAAATTGATTTGTATGCGCGGGCGGCAAAGTTGAGCGGGTCGTGTGCCAAGAAAGGTTTATGTTTTATCGTAAAATATCAAGAATGACGTAATAAAATTCTGCTAACTGATACGTCCACTGTGAATTATCATCCGAAATCTGTGCGGAGGTATTAATTAAAGGACTTCATTAAAAGCAGTAAAAATAGAGGGATTTTTCAATGCGCGTACTGGCATACTATAGCAAACTGATAATGTCCGGGCGAACTGAAAGGAAATTCTTATCGAGAATCGTGGAAGGATTGCAAGAGAGGATTCGAAGGACTCTTTGCGCGCGGCTACAAATCCCAGATCGGCGATGAATATTCGATCGACGAAGTATAAAGCGTCGGTGGCTGGTCAGAGTAAGCTCCCGGCATTCCCCGAGTAAGCTCGGCACTGTGAAGTCGTAAAGCTCGGAGAACGCTCTCAGCCCTCATTCTCCACCCACCAGCTAGAATCTCGCGATTCCTCTTCTACTTGGAAGATACGATCGAACCGGTAGACTATCCCGAAGGGGCCGCGTCCACCAAATCATGGGCATAGGTCGAAGGTCATCCCGACGCGATAAGACTGCCAGAAAGCTCGATATTTCGCTAGTCTCCAAATGCACTCTCGCCCACTTTTCATTCCGAACTCTCGCGAGCCCCGTCACCGATATCAATCGGTCAATTTTGAAGTTTGATTAGCTGTAGAAACGTTCGGACCCTCTGCCAAGAAAACCCATTGATTCAAGCAGCTAAAGCATCTACCATTAAAGCCAGGCTAAAGTAATAGAAATACAAGCTAATAAAAGAAGGCAATGACGAGTCCCATAAAGATTTAGTCTTGCGGTTTATCTTTTCAATGCTGCCTAATGCAAAGGAGAAAGCATTGTCGATTGATGCGCGCCCGACAATCAAGTGAGGGGAGCATATAACGGGCAAAGTGATTCGGTGATAAAGTGAATTTCAGGACTCCCCCTTCGCAGAGCTAGAAGTATCAGCTCCTGGTGCTGGAAGTTGGGGCTGGGATTACTCGAATGATTCAATATTCCCATTTCTTATGTTCCCAAATATTATACGCATATCGAAATATCCCAGCTTAGCTATTCCAATATTATTACTAATACACAAGACTTATTTATTTATTAACAAATTATCTGACGCTTTAATCGTCATCCGAATTTAGTCGAATCTCTTACGGTGGCGCATTCAGGCATGCTCGACTGAGAGGGTTCGAATCTTTTTGGCTATTGGTGTCTCCTCGAAGGCTGATTATGAATTTTCAAGGAAAATGATTCGCCAGTCGTAGCCCTAGTCTTGGTCGAAGTGGCACTAAAGTTCTCTCTCGCAGCTCTCCGGGTGGGGGTGTGCGGGCCGTTGGCGCCAGCAGGACGCGTCGCGGCGCCACGTGGCCAACCCTCCCACCGATATCTTCCTATCCACTTCACCTAGTGAACACGGACACACCGACGCACACAGCCGCAACTCTGTCTACCCTCCACATCCAACCGAGAGGAGAGAGAAAGAGCCAGCCACCCTCGGAGCTTCAACCCTCCCTGTCCGTCGGCCGCTCCGTCTTCTCCTTCTTCCTTCTTCATCTCACTCTTCCAGCTTCCTTCTGCGGGCGCAGCATCCCTCTCCCGCGCTCACTGCCACGATGACTGGCTACGTCGATCGTCCTCTATCTCGAATTGCCGCGTATCTCTCCCTCGGCGAAGGTAGCGATCTGTATAGGATACATGTCCCGACTGGAGACCTTCTGGGTTACCACTTGGATAAAGGAGCCGGCACACTGCACTTCCCCACCCGGCGCTTCTCTATCACTTGAAGCCTGGTGCTTGCCTCCTATCTAATTAACTGATGGTCTACTATCAAGTCTGAATGGGCCAACTTCCTCATCAGTCCTTTAGCCACCCCAGGGGCTTACTCTCTAATAAAACGTTACGCCCTTCAACGCTTCTTTTAATCGCTAGCCCGAAAAACTAGTCGCCATTCTGTTAAGTGGTATGGACTGCCACTCTTACAATTGAAATCTTAGCAAACTAGTCCACTATTAACTAATAGAAGTCAAGTAAAACTATTGTGGTATACTTGTACTCGTAATTCTTTGGATCTTTGTATGACAGAAGTAGAATCTATAAGATCGTTTTATTAAATAACAGGATGAGAATAAAATCTGTAAGAGATATAGTAGATGGCTCGTAGATGAAAGAGATAGGAAGGAATGAATGAGGAGGGCGGTGAAAAAGAGTCGGGTAAAAGAATCGTGGAACTAAGCGAAGCCGAAAAGAGAGAAGTGTGGTCGGAAAGAGCACGTGGAGGAAATAAATATGCTGGATGCGCACGTGCCAAAATGCCGGTGCGATGCGCGTGGGTGGCGTCGTAATTCCAGCGGGGTGACGATTTTTCAAAATCAAACGTAACCAAAAGACTGGCGCCATAAATTTCCAGCGGATCTGCCGGTAGGTAGGTGCGTTGCGTAACGACACGTAACTCAATGTAATTCAATCGGCCTCGCATTTTTACTCACGTTACCGCCATATATCAGTGGCCAGATCATACATCGACACACACTGCATCCTTCGCACTATTTTTTCCCCACTCCCTCTGCGTACGTGTGCCCCATCCACGTGTCTGTGATTCACCGAGAGCCAGCAGCGGCGTTTCCACGGAATTAAAAATATAAAAAACCGTGCTATAGTTGACACCGCCGGGGAAAACCTATTTTTTTAATTAAATCCCGGACAACGAATCTGTAACTGCTAGCTGAAGTGACAGCACTTTGCGAATGGCTCTTTCCTCGCCCGCTGTTTGTCCCCGCTAACTGTGTCACTCAAATCCTTACCGGTAAGAGAATTCTTTTCCTCTCGCTCTCTATAACATTCAATCATTTCTAATCTCTTAATTAAAGGGAGCTCTCAGTAAAAGCACCTGACAATTTATGACTTTTTCCATCGCGATCTACTGTTAGGAAAAATGGGCTGAAAATCTTCCGCATTGACATTGCGCGAAAGATTTGGCAGTCCTGAAACCGCACGAGCGCTCAAGACTAATTGCTAAAGCAGGAGGATTAACAAATCGGCAGTTATTGCCTGAGAGATGGTATTCGGGGTGACATTAATATGGAAATAGCGACACCCTGGCAAAAGCGGGGGTTCGTTTAACCGAGCTAGATATAGATTCGAATGATTCTTTCATCTCGTGTCATTTAACAGCCATAGGACGTAATTATTTTGCTCGCACGATTGAGAATCCGCTGACTAAAATAAAGCCCCACTGGAAGAATCAATGTGCCGACTGGAACGTGCTGCCAGATCCGATTAAGTTCCCCTAAAATTAGACAACAATTACCATTCTCGTCTTTGTTCCAATTTTAGAATGATAATGCAGCCTCCCTTACTCTAATTGCGATTCGCACGCCAAATCGAGATGCATGATTGAAATGTTTTTTTTTACAAATTCTGGTTCGTTCGCGCCAAGTACGTGTCTTCGTTGCATTCGATCAAAGTGATTGGTGTGTCAGGATTCCTTAATCAATCAAATTTCCACTGCTTTTAGTTCCCGAGTCTGTTATAATACTCATGATGACGGTAGTTCACAATTATGTCGTTAATTTACATTATCCATAATTCAACACTTAATTATAATTCAATTTTAAAAAAAGACTTAAATAACAGTATAAGTAGTTGGCACGTACTGTGCGAATGTGAGTAGGAATAAAAGCGATGAAAACAGAGCACAGAAACCATTAGGAAGTAGGGGGCAAGCGCGTTTTAGTATCGACACCGATCTTTCATCCGAAAAGCGAGGAGTGCCACACTGGCTGCCTTTGTATAGCTGGAAGTGCGCAAAGTGCCAGCAGCAGCGCCGACTGTCCACTCTATTCTTTCACCGATTCTACCCAGCCGGCTGAATCTACTGACACTCGCATTTTTTGCCTCCCACCAACTTTTTCTACGCACTGACATTTACTGACGGACACACGAGCCTAGGAACTTTCCAGCCCTTGTAACGACAACAAATTCGTCATTGGTACGCGATATGTGCAAGATGGTGCAAATCAAAAGCAAAATGAACATAGGGAAATGGAAGCTAATTGTGCCGGAGCTTTTGCCGGAAGTGGTATTTGGCGTTTAGTCGATCGCTAATAGGTACTTGATCGGAGTATCGGGAGAATGGGGGATTGGGAATGGAAGGATGACAGGGCGAGGCGAATGAGAAGTGCGGACATCGAGACACGAGTCCTACGTCCTCGTCCTCATCCTCATTCTCGTCCTCGTCCTGGTCCTGCTCGCCAGCGTGATTTACATGCATGCCAAAGGCTTTTACCAGCAGATTCCGTTTCTCTCTATCCATTTCTCTTTCTCTCTCTCTCCCTCGCTCCCAATACTAGTGAAGCGATCGCTTCCACGGCGATATGTATCTCTCGGACGGAGCCTCGAATCCCGGAATTGTGCGCCCGTTGGCACCACGTCATTACTTTGTTTATGAGGACGGGAACACGCCGGGACAGCGAAGAAAAAGTGTGCCCCCACTCGCCCTGCGATCCGGCTAATATTTACCGGTCAAGCCGGACGTGTTGCCGCTTACACGGGATTTTTCTGCCGGGCGACGCCGAGTTTTATGCACACTACGGACCCCTGATCCACTTTGCCAGTCGGGCGAGCGATCGTCGTCTCAGTTTGGCAGCATGCCTCCTTGCCTGTCCAACCTGCACTTTGCTCACTGATTTCCCCCTACTAGTAAAGATCCCTCTTTTATACTGAATATCGAGGAGTAACAGCATTCAAACATTGCGTCATAGTTGCTTCATTTATTTCATTCAATTAATATCATTTTCCAGTGAGAATAACTACTTTTAATATAAAAGGGAGAGCAGATCTTTATCTAGATATTCCTGTATTTTTATTAATGTATGTTTATTGTTCTCTGTTGCAGATGTCCCAAGTGTCGAGGACGAACGGGAGGACGGCCAACTATTTGTGATAAGATGTAGGAATAATTATGCCAGATCAGGACAACGATACGTACCGTACCACGATATGTATCCTAAGGATGCGTATCAACACGCGTGCAATTGTGGTGCACGAATCACGCCGTGATTACTCCGGTGTCATCTCGCTCGGCGAGCTGCTCAACATCCACCAGGACGAGGAAGGACCGATCGTAATTCGTTTATGTAAAGCAAACTCTTTTTATTTTTTTTGTCTATAATTCAGACAGCAATGACGAACTGTCTCGAAACCAGTCAATACTCGACAAGATTCCCCAATTGCTATCTTTCATTGCTCTCCTCTCTTTTTGCCAACTGATTTCAAAGACAGCTCCCCTTTTATACTAGCGGTGAGATTTGAGTTGGGGACTCGACGGTCGGTTTAACGAAAGCGATTAACTATACAAAACTGAATGTCGGGAGACCGGTGACGAAAAATTCTTGCAATTTGATTTCCTTTAAATTATTCGAACGTGCAACATGCCAGCGCAGTTCTATTGAGAGGTCTGCCGACTATATTTTCTTGCGGAGTCATGCGCGCATTACATCCTGGACATATAGAAAGGGTAAGCGGCCGGGAGGATGACATTGTTAATTCTCTCCCAAGGTATTCCGGTCAGCTATTCGCTTTCCCTTTCCCTTGCGTGACTTCCGGCCTTCATTAGAAAAATCGCCGATAGAGATGCCTCTAATTAGCATCCTCCAGCTAACTCGAACTTAAAGCAATGAGAGAAGAATCGAGTTTCGATGCCCCAACATTTAAAATCTACGATCGACTCCTTCCCGCGCGTCCTGTTCTTCGATGCCCTCTCCTCTGCCAAGACGGAATTATTCCAGTCGAGTTTATCGGGATTGCACACTGTAAATTAATGACACGAGCTCGGTGACTGTGAAGAGGAACTTGGTAGATTGGAAGATGCGAGCACTAGCCGGCGATTCGCCATATGTACACGATCTCTGTTCCCCCTAAACATAACCTCATAGTGCTCCAAGGCGCACAGTATATATATAAATAAATAAATCTAGTTATAAATGTTATATAAAAGCATATACATAAACACGGAATCAGAGTAAAATAATATTATTGTATGTAATTAAACTATTACGAAGAGAAGAAGTGTGCGGAAGATATCGCTGCGAATGCTATATAAATATTATACAATATATATATATATATATATACATATATATATATATATATAATATTATACAAGAAATATTGAATATATTCTATAGAATGAATATTGTACGTTCGCTAATGTTACATATGGTATACAAGATATATATATATATACACAAATATATGTAGTATCCATATGCATAAATATATATGTATGTATGTATGTATATATATATATCATAGGATATGTTCGCGATAGAGATAGGTACAGGTTGCAAAAGCATACGACAGGCGCATCCAAGGCGTGCGATAGAGGGACTCTTAGTCATTTGGAGTCATCGTTATCCTCGTCGACGCTGGTGAGAACGATGATGACGCTCATCGAGCCACGCGGCTCTCTGTCTATCGCATGGCCCTTAGGGGGAGAAAAGAAGGAAGGAAAGAACTCGTTGGTGCTTTTCGGTAGGTAAAAATATGTCTTCGTTCGTTGCGTCGAGCGTGGACTCGATGTGCTAGATAGAAAGGAAGGGAGAAAGGGAGGGAGGAAGGAAGAAAGGAAGGAAGGAAGGAAGGAAGGGAGTAGCGAGACTGAGCTCGAATGGAAAGTGTTCCGAGCGGAGCCGAGCCGAGGTTCCACCTTGGAGGATCTCCAGTGCTCGCTCACGGATTCGATGGGTGGCCAAATTAGAGCGACTCGGGACACGGGCTTACGCTTTGCGAGAGGACTTCTCGAGCAAGAGAGTACGTAACTAGTCGATGCTTTCGAGGAGGTCGGGATCGAAGTGGCTGATCGGCCGCCGATGTGGGATCCTCGGGGATTCTCGGAGAGATTGAAGGCCAGTCCGAAGCCGGAGCTGGGAGCTAGGAGCTAGGGATGCTGCGCGTAAGTCGAGGCAAGCGTCTTTTGCCCGGAGAAAAGAGCTTAGCTAAATTTATTGAATCTTAGTGGTGGCTATCGGTGGTCTAGCGGATCAACGACTAGAAGGGCCGATGCTGGAGCTATCATAGAGACGCCAGTCGTCCTATGATGGTGCCGGTCTCGAGGCGAATTCGTGCACGCGCGCAGGAAAGTCAATTTTCTCGACAAATACGATTAAGATTAGGCTAGCTGTGAAAGTTAAGCAGTAGGGGAGGGTGGGTGAAAGGGGGGTGGGTGAAAGGAGGCACGCTTTGCAGGAGCGGGTGTTGTATTAGCCTGAGCGTTAATGCGAACTGACGGCGCTGATACTTCGATCTTAAGAATAGTTAGCTCTCGTTTTAAGCTTCCCTGAGTAACTGCTACTTCTGTCGGCCCGGTGGCGCTCTGTCACCGTGTTCTTCTTTGAAATGATAAGACACCGCTTCGTTAGACGCCAGGAGGCCGCTCCGCTTCGACAGTATTTGCTTGGCTGGTTGGACTGCAATAATTACCGTGACGGTTAATTATTTCGAGGCCGAGTGGACGCGTCGATTGTGATTCCTTAATTAAAAGGTGTGTGTGTGTTACGCGCTCTAGAAACTGCCAATTAAAGTGCAATACCTCTGTACAAAGTGCGCCGTCAGTCGTCATTGGCTCCTGCGCGCTAACGCTCGCGACAGCTGTAACAGACACGAGCTTTACGTTCTGCCGTGAGTGCGTAAGTTAATCGTAAGTGTTCATAGTGTAACAGCGGGACGGAGCTAATCTACATACACCCAAGGAGAATTACACGTGTGACTGAGGATCAGTGACTGTCATGTAGGGACGCTGAGGCAACGTGCCACGGGACAATCGATTAATCCGGCGTCGTTAGTGCCGACAGGAATTAGCAGCGAGTCAGATGGACTGTAACGTGTTGACGCTTCTGAATTTAATGATTCGAATTGGGCTATTTCGGCCCTTGCACACCACTTGGACAATTTTTTCTCCCCATTTCCTGCTCCGCCTTTCATGCATTGTTACGACATGCAAATGTTAATAATTCAATACAGTAGTCCCAAAGTAACTTTACACAGAGACATCATTTCCGCTTTTTATCGAAATTCCATGCAACGAACAATTGAGAGGAAACAGGTGAGTAGCGAGGGAAATTTGCGAGATGAAAGGTCCAAGTATTGCGAGGCTCAAGTATGGCCCTTTCACTTGGACGTACAATTGTGCAGAGTGTACAATCACCATTCAATTACTATTCTAACTAATTAGGTATTACCTGTTAGTCGTGAAGGAGCTGTACAGAAGGAAGCGGCGTCGGTGCTTTGCGCGGGAGCTTAAAGGAAAGTGCGCGCGTAAGATTTGCTCGTATATCCGTCCACTGAAACTAGCATTTGGAGCGCAGGAATAATGGCGGGAGGCTGAAAGAAACTCGTCGTGTCAATAGTCCGCGGTGCGCGGGAGTAAAAAAAAGGAAACAGTGACTTTCGTCGCCTATCGTAGAATCTTGACTCTGTATTCGTGCGAGCAAAAGTATGCGCTTGTAGAGGGCCGGAACTCTCTTTTTACAAGATGGACCCTTTGCCGATTTCCTGCCTATCCTTCGAGCTACCGATTAGGCGTGTGGTAGAGAGTTTTACTACTTGACGACGGGCGTCTAGCTGTGAAGACAAACTAATTTTACACCTAGACTTATAGACCACTGCGTAAAGGGTGCACGGTCCGAGGAGGACTTGCGTTTGAGGAGAGGAAAACTGAACGGAGAGAGAAACGATGCCTGTGGAACGAGCCCTAGATTAACAATCGAGCCACTCTTCTGCACCGTGATCCAGCACACGTTAAGCGAGCGCGTCTTCTTAGCGAAATATCTTAGATAAATATATTATTACCTAGTGGTACATAAAGCTATTATGTAGTCAATGTTAATAAGGGTGAACGAGAATGCCTGAGAAAGAGAGCGAGAGTGAATGAGAGAGCGTTGTGAGAATCTGAGAAGAAGCGAGTGCGAATGAGAGACTTTTCGATACGAGTACATGGACACCCTAACTAAAGTCTAAGTTACGCTTAAGCTGTACTCCCAAATAACTTTCCTCGGGCGCAGGTATCCCTGGAACTGCGAGCGTACCGGGTACTCTTCTTTTTGGTTCGCGAGAGACAGTCTGCTGGGTAATGTTGTCGTTCGGAGCGTGTCCCCATGAATAATTGCCGCCAATTATTAATTCAATCTCGGCCGTCTCACGGCCAAACTGGGATATCAGAGAAGGAAGCCACTCAAGATCGAGCACGTGTTCGTTAAGGTCTATATTCGCAGGGACACGAATTACGAGGAACTTAGCCTCAGCCGTTGAGAAACTGGCGCCTAGTCAGCCTAGGTTACTAGCATCCCTCAGACTATTTCGGCCCAACTTTTTTCCACTAATTGACAATTCAGTTCGAGCCACTCAAATTTTTCTCCCGATCGCGTAACCAAGAGATTAAGTTGGAGTGTAAGCGTCTCTTGGGAGTTTAAGAGTTCGAGTCCTTTCTTTGTAAGTAGAAAAGGGCTGGACGCGTCAGCCCGAACTCCAAAAGCACCTGTTCAGCGAGCGTACACTTCGATTGGCCAGCTCTTTTCTCTGCGATGTGGAAATCTGTATACATATGTGATTCGGTACTTTTCGATATGTTTCCTCGATCAGGTAAATCGCTATCCGCATTACTCTCCCGATATCTTTTCCACGCAGCGATTTATTCTTAATTCCTGGTAGGTCTCTAGCTATACATAATTATGTTTCTTTTCTTTCTCGGATGTATACGCGACTAAGCACAAATGTTTGAACACTGTATAAGATATGTAGACACATATTTGAAACTTGAGTTATATATTTAACATGAATACTATTTAATATATGATTCAAGCTTATAATAAACGGGTTGTATAGAAAATCACCGTGTCTCGTTCTTCCCAATCCTGGTAACCAATCCTTAAATTAATTTCATTTAGATCAAGCTAGGCTATAGTTCTACCATTTCTCTAGGAAACTATGTGAATGTAGTGGCGCAAAGGGTCACTCGATCCTTAATGCAAATATTTCGCAGAGTGGGAAAGGGAGAGGGATGATTTTTTCCCGAGATCTGACAAGGGAAGCACTGGGTTGAAGTTATTAGCTGAAGCAGGAAATAGATACCAGTTCTTATACGTAGATATATTTCGTCGGGGTGTCGTTAATCAACGTCAAAGGGAAGAATAGAGCATTGTGGTATCAAACGAAAGGAAGGTAAGAGGTATGCTAGGGTCGAGAGACAGGAAGGAAGACTTAAAATGGAACTCTTAAGTGCAAGTGTACCCTTTTTTTCTCCTCAGCTTTCGCACATTTTCCTTTGCTTCCTTCACTAACTGAACCCTCCCACTTTCGGATCAGAATATCCATAATCCTTCTACATCGAGTTAGACAAATTCTTACACGCCTTCCGGAAGAAGCTTCTTCCGGACTCTTATGTCTCTTTTCCAATTTTATTCTTATTTTCTATTTACGCACCTTGTATCAATTGTTCGAAAATCCAGGGTTTATAATGGCTATCAAAGCGAACTAGATACATTTTCGACTTGGAGAAAAAGCATTCCGATGGAATGCCTACTTAATTGCAAGAAAACTCAGACAATGCATGATCCTGTGAAGGTGAAGAGCCTCTTAAGATGCAAATGCCATCCTAGCAGGTGCGTTTCAATAGCTCGAGCCTCTAATTGGAATCGGCGGTCGCAGTGCGGAGGACGAAGGGCTAAGACAGGAGTAAGACGAGCTAGAGAAAACAATGGAAGAGGGTGCCGGTAAGATGTGGAAGGTAGGTCCGGAGGCGAGAGATTTCTTTCGATTTAATTAGGCTCGCGAGGAGGAGGATGACACGGTGACGCCGTATGTGCCGTAATATGGCCAGCGAGTCCATGGAAATTCTTAATTAAATTCTCTCCACTCTCCGAAAGAGAACTCCATCGGAGTTTTTTCATCCTCGCTGGTCTTGTCCATGTCCTCTGTGTCTGGCCTGCTTCCCCAGTCCCGGTCTCGGTCCCGGTTCTCCGGGAAACTTCAGATTGAGCCCGGTGTCGGCTTTTATTCTAATATTCCAGAAGGGCTGCTCCCTTCCCCGGCAAAACAATTAAGGCTCTCGGCTGGCTTGGGCTTACGCTTTACATACTTTCGGTCTCTCTTACTCGTTACCACAGCCACGATCCTGGCTTCTCGTTACTCCGCACATTGAATGCCCGATAAAATTAATCCTCCGCCTCTTCTTAGCCCACATCCCCCCCCTATCGTTCGGGGTGCCAAGAAGAATGCTTAGCATTTATTGCTCTGCTTAGATTTTCCGGACTAATTTAACTGGTCATTTTATAACCGATTTAATGATATTTCAATCGTAGTAATTTAATCTTAGGTCACCAACCAAGAAGTGCACCGTCAAGAGTCAAACTAGAAGTCTATGATTTAGTTATTCACTAACTATTCTAAACTTAATAATAATCCTGTATTCATTACAATCTTTACACGGCAAAGCATAAAAAATGCGCAAAAGACGGTTTGCGTTAATATAATAAAGGACCTTCGGTGACAATTTCGTGGAGAGGTAAAAAAACAGGGTTGGTAATTCTTTAACCGTTCTCTGGACTCACGAATTCTTTGAAAAAACAGGCAATAACTAATAGTGAACGGAGCGCGCAAATATTTTGGAATGGAAAAGAAGAGACTGGCTGAAGAATGGCAGAATTGCAGCTCAAATACTTGAGAAAGTGTATCTCACCTTAGCACCGGTTGAAAATATCAATATGTATAAGGGTCTGAGATTCAAGGGTCGGCGGAGGCTGTGCCTGGACCGCGCGCACGGATTCTTCGTCGAGCGGGTAATAACGAGCCATGAATTATGAATCGGCGAGTACGCCACTGTGTGCGCTCGGCCCGGCTCTCGTTCTTCGCTCCTCGCTGCTCACTCGGTGTCTTTAGGACTGTTCGTTTAGCGGAGACGACGAAAATCAACAACGCATTGTTCCTTCCGCTGGTTATTATGCAAATATTTTGCACTGCACCGCACCGCCTATTACGGATCCATTAAATCAGCTCCTCCCGGATTAATTACATTGAGATCGGTCCTGGCCGCTCCTTGAAACAATATCGCTGAAATTTACCTTGCCCATTTGGCAAACACGCAGTTCATTCCTCATTAAGAAACTCTCGATTCATGCGAGTTAAGAATTGCCAAGTGCAATTTAATATGGACCATCTTTTAATTGACTATCTTGGACTGCGCGTAAAGATAGTCTTGAGTAATGGATTGGAAATATGAAAAATCCTAGATAGAAATAGTCAGTGAATCTCATTGATCCATGTATCTTTGGAAAATGTATTGAGATTGACCGAGACATCTCTTATCATTAATGACTGATTCGTTTGTATCTTTTGCCGCTCATTCTTCCTTATTGAGCTTGCATCACTCATCGATATTATTAGTTCCTTCTTTATTAAAGAAAGGTAGATCTAACCAGCGAATAATAAGGAAACCCAGCCAGAAATACGAGTGTACCAGCTCAGCAAAAGTAGGTTTCCTCCTTAACAGACGAGGATAATCGATCGACCCAGGAACTTCCCTACCCTGCCAGATGTTGGTATGTTCGGCGCAGAAGAGTTCTAGGAGAGCAAGAAGCAGTAAGTAGAACGAGAATGTGGTAGGCAGGCGAGCAGCCAATCGACGTTGCTATCCCTGAGCAAGCGTGGGCGCAGGATCCAAAGGGTTGGAATGGTCCTCCGGGTTGGCAGTGGGCAGGAGTTCAGTTGGTGCCGGTCCCGATACGTGTTCGCGTCTGGACATCCCGCGGGACGTACTCGAAAATGGCAAGGGACATGTACACTTGATAGGGCAGTCCATTCCGGGGGCAAGGAGACTAGTTCGCTCCGAGACATAATGAGCTTTAGATTAGGCTAGCGCGCGCCATGAACGGATAGTTCGGAGCAGTATTACTTGCCGATCCGTTCCAATCTCGTTTCCGATCGGAAAGAAGCTCTCATCTTCTTCTTGCACCATCTTTCTCCTGGAACTAGATCGGTCTTTGATCGCCGACCTTTAAAGGGAGTTGATAGGGAGGACTGGCGCTTAGGGAGACCCGATGGCACGCCCGTGACGAAGGACCTCGCAGGACCGAGGTAAGCGACACACGTCCTTTCCGTCCATTCGCCGCCTTCCTACCCTTCCCGGGACACTTCGAGCCATTCAACCCTTTGCCAACCTCTCTCCACCAACACTCACTCGATCTTAACCGCTCTATATAATCTTCTTTAACAATGTTCCTTCGAAATCGTGCCTTCCTTTGATCAGTGTGTTCAACCCTGGAAATCCGGCATGAAACGGTTGAACTAAGGATTAAGACGAATCGTTTGAAAGCTCGTGTTCTAGGAACAGGAAGATTGTGCACCAGCACAGAGGGTGGAATATATGCTCTCTAGTGCAGGACTGCTCTAACGAAACTAGGGCAGGTGGCAATCCTAACTTCGTATGTCCACTGGGAAACTGTTCGAGTCGACCCCTTTGATTTATTTTCAATTCGCCCTCTCACCGACGGTTTCAGGGGAATTTTCCAGGGGAACTTTCGTCTCCCTACCGAAGCGTGGAATCTAGGTGTTGTTGAACTGACCGGTTTTCAGCCGGTTATCGATGCCAACGGGTTAAGCGATACGCACTTGGCGGTAGAATCTCCCTTTTATGGGGTGGTTGCCGAGTTAAAGGAGCACATCATTTATGCCGCTCGAGCTTCAATAGAGGGTTCACTCGTTTACCTGCTATATGGAATACCGAGTTTATACTCCTGTGGCATCGAGTCTTCCGATTTCCATAACATATGTATTCTGATTCACCGTTCTGGAAATCTCCTTCAATGGCCGCCCAAGATAAATTATCGTAGGTCACGTGGATAATGGAAAATATAGAAGTAACACGATCGTCCCTTCATTATTTCAATACTCAAAAGTTAAATAAAAATTAATGTCTCCGTGTTAATCTTACAACTTGCATGAAACTTGAAATATTCAGATCAGATGGGTACACGGAGAAAGTGCAAATGGGGTTGAATATATTTCCAAATTTATCGATTTTCATAGGGCGAGGAGAATTTATCGGGTAAATCAAGAGGCGAGCTGTGCCACCTCGGCTCGAAGCGGCGCGATCGAGGGGCAGCAGCTTCAGTATTAAATTCCTCGAGGGCGTTCACTCGAACCTCGCATCCTTAATCTTAGGAAGGAAGATGAGCAGGAACGCCATAACTCAATTTGCAAATTCCTGCGTCAACAATGTATAGTATACAATGTAGCGTGAATAGTTGAGCGGAATATTCCAAGAGTAAAATACACTGAAAGCTGAGCGTCGCGAGAAAGAATGGAGGAAAGTGTGTTCTCAGCGAAACGTAAAAATCTCGAGGAAGATTTCTAGGTCGTTCGGTAAATGAACTATGAATTCTTGGTCACCGGGTGCGAAGTATAACATCTCGCTGGAATATTATTCTGCTAATAGTGTTCCCTGACTTTCTTTTACGATTGAAGGTAAATCGAGGAAGAGGCGGCCGCCGGGAAGAAGTGCACACGCCTCTATTACCGGTGGAAATCTGCCGAAGTTAGGGAACTTATCAATCTACATTGAAGGCAACCCGTTCCCAGCTTGAACTTTCCGGCCCCCGGAGAAAACTTTGTCTTCCCGTAAAAAATTATTCCCCCCGCCCGACCACCCGCTCGCCCCACCCCGAAGTTCGTTACGAGGGAAGTTTCGCCGACGGCAGATAGTTCGCGCAACAATTTCAGCTACGGTGCCACCCGCTATAAAACCTACTCGTGTATGCTTAAGGCAGCCTGAAGTACTGAAATTGAAGAGCGAAGTTCACTCTCTGCGCGGTAACGATTTCGTAATAATTTTCGCAAGGATTTCCTAACAACCTCCCAGCAAGATCGCTCACAGAATGAGCTCTTCTTCTATTATTTATGATATTAAACTCTATAAATCAATAGTTCTCGCATAGAGTTCACACGAGAACTATCATTTTCTCGAGCTACAGATAATCGGATACCTGTTTTAGATGGCGAGTATGATCGCGTATTACACTCGACTATGTTACAAGTCATCTATTGAGAAATCTTCTTACATCAAGTGGATCGGACGAATTATTAAAAGTCCTGGGTGAAGCGAGTGTCTCTTTGCTCGCATCGTTACGTTCAAAGGATCCCGCACTAAAGGAGCTTTTCCCTTCTGGCGTTCCTGTTCCAGATTTCGAATGTAAAACCTGAATGCCTTCCTTCCTTCTCTTTCCCCATTCGCCTTCATCTCTCTAAGTACATTTCCACCAATTGTGGTTACTAGTGTTTATTGTTGCACAGTTGTTTGTCGATTCTTCTTACTAACGATGTCTCTTAACGGGGAGAGCGTGTTATTGTTATCGGTGGCAACAGGGGAAGCTAACGACGCTCTGCCTGCATTTAAAGGCTTCCTCTAAAGAGACGAGTATTTCCCGAGGACACTTGACAACCAAATGCATTGAGAGCGTGAACCATTATTGTCATTGTCCGAAGTAGGGTAACTTACTAAGATCCAACTGAAAGGAGTGCGGGAGAGTCTTTTCCTGATTAAAATTAGAGCTAAATTAATGAGCAAATTTCGTTGCCACTTGTGAGCTAAACAGGACTTGCTCTGACAATCGAATACACTTTCTTAATCGCTGGGCCAACTAATCATTTATTATAATTAACTGCGACGTTTCCATCCCGACGTTTTGACTCTCCGTTGTACTCACCATCTTGTTGCTGGTGGAGACGTCGCAGAAGCGCTGTCGTCGGATAATACGTCTCGTATTTGCCGAGTTGCCAGGCGTCGACGTCGGCGTCGAGACATCCGCGCGGTCAGACCGGTGTAAAGTAATGTTGTTAAATTAATTATCCTGTTTCTACTCCCGCGGCCATAAAGGAGCTTTCCAATTTAGCCGCTCACCGTTCCATCCTTTTGGCCGCACTTATTCGCCCCCAACACCCCCAACACCCCCCCGATAACTTCGCAAAAGCCTTTCTTCCGAAAGCACTTGCACGAATCTTCGTTAAAGCATCGCCGCCCTGTTTAGATGAACTCCTCCCATCGCATCCGTTCTTCGCGCGGTTCTTCTTTCAAAGTGTTATTAGGCCAAATGAAAGACTACGCTTGTTTGCAGGAAGTTGAACGGAAGTGATTGGAACTGTACTTTGATATTCTGTGGTGGCTCGTTAACTCGAGCAACGATGACTGTCACAGAGTGGCTGAAAATGTTGTTTGGCCAGTGACAGCTTCCTGAGAATACAATCCTGATCGAGTTTCGGGTAGCAGTATGGGTAGATTCGATATCTAGTTTCTAATACCAAGGAGAGAGGGTTGCTATCGGCAATCCACTCTAACCCTCTGCACTACAACTTCCCACTCAGTCCACTTCCGCATATACCCAAAGTACGAGTATATGCACATATTATATACAGATATATGTAATGTAATATAACATTTCTGGTTGCGGATACTCTAATGCCAACTATGCCGGGTGATAATTCTCAATATTGATTCAGCACAAACTTTACACGTTTCCCACTAATCTATTCCCGCCTCATATAATGTGGGGTAAAGCCAGGAGTTTCCACGCACTGCTACTTTTCTCCCGGCCGTATTAGATCTCCCACAGCACGCAGAATTGCTCCTCATGCAGAATCAACTTCCTGTCGCTTGCTTATTCATGCGAAGCTCTCGCTCTCTCCGTCACCGCCACCGCGCTGTGGCCAGGCTACCTGAAAATATTCAATATTCTTCAAAGAGCGTACGAGCGCTCCTGCAAAAAAAAAACTCTGCTGATCCATACGTGCGCAAAATTCGATCGGAGCGACAAGATCGATCGATTTCAAGATTGAAGGACTGCACCGACCCTTTCATTCTAAGCTCGTTTTCCCTTCCGCTGATTTTAAATTCTGATGGAGGAAGTCAGAGAGCAAGGATGGAATATTAATCATTTATGTATTCTGTCAAATACAGTGTCCAACAGAATTCGCGTGTTTATTAATTCCTATTCTGTGCGTCAACAATGACCATTCCCTTGTTTTCGTTTGAACGCGGTGCACAGAGCGAATCACAGCTTCCAAAAACAATGTACTGTAACAAAGGGAAGTTCGGAATCGAACGGGCGCAATTTCGAGAATACCAGGGCCGAATTGCAACGACTTACTCGTTGGAACAAAGGCCCGGGTCACGGGACAAGTGGGATGTAAAAATGGGTTTGGGTTGTCCGGCTTTTTTCCTTGAATTTCGCCGTGCTACCTCTCGACCACTGACATATCGAGTTTGGGCTTTAACACCGACGCGACGCGATGCGACGCGAGGCGAGGCGACGCGACGCACTCCCGTTTGCCACCCTGCTACGGTCTACACTGCAGCCTCGCAGCATTTGGACACCGTAACGCACAGACTGCCAGATTCCGTTCCGTTCCGTTCAAAGCCCATTCTCTCCGCTCGTTTATTTTCACCCACTGTTTTCCTCCAACTTTTTGACTTTCCCAATGTTTATTGCACGCCTTTTTTCCCCCGCTTCCACCCCCGGCTTTAGTGGCTACGGCTCCTTTGTGCGCGTAACGTAATCCACAGCGTTGTAGCATGGCATAAAGGGTTTGCTTTTAATTACTGTTAATGTAACATAATATTCTCTGCTTGGATTTTCAAAGAGCGCTCTTGTGATTGACGATCCTTTATCATCCAAAATATTATTTCGCTATTTTTATTTATTTACAGGTGTTATTTGTTCAAGTAATATGAATTAATAAAGTGCCGCCTTGTACTCTTGATATAACGATATAATAAAACGCTTAACGATTGAATTGCTTTTTAATTTGTAAGAGAGATCTTCTTAATGCTATAATTAGACTACTTAATCGTTAATTCAACGAGGCTTAAACTTTTATCTGAAATAGATTTTGTTTCCTCGATGGAAGAATGGGGGTGTTCGATGGCGCTTATCCCATTTGCCAGCGAATCGCGCGAAGACAACGGCGAGCAATAATTTTGCCGTTAATCCGCGTCGGTGTGGCTCCTATCGATTTCCAATTGGCATTCTTCCGAGCAAGATATGAAGCGTGTAATTTCCGCAGACAATTTTGCCTGCCGCCGGCGACACTAACACACAGTCAGACACACACACACACACATACACTGACACACACCTGTGCTTGCGCGCGCAAGCACACGCGCCCAGGGGAAGAGAGCGGCGAGCCGAAAGAGAAAGAGACAATTTTAGCGTTACGACGTCAATTTGTGTTTCTCTTTCGCACACCGGCACCGGCTCCAAATTGAACGCGGCCATGTTCGCGTGAAATTACACGGAGCATAGAACTATCTACCTGCCCGTCTCGTCCACCCGCGAACCTACCCCGTCCTCGCTACTTGCTTCTTCCTTTTTCTTATCATATTTATTGCCGCATCAACTGCATGCTTATTAGCGACAGGCCTCGACGAGCATTGTCATTAAAACGGTACTGTCTGACAGACATACTCACTTCAATTTAAATTGAATCCATTCATCAGCTCGTAAAGGTATAATTATAGTGTATTTTTGGTAAGAAAGCCTGCCTTATTATTAGACAGATTTATTACGGGTGGTAGAATATTTTGTCAGTAATTAGGAATAAGGTTGTCAGTTGGAATACTTTCAGTTTTTAGGATCAGCTGGAAATTAATAGTAAAAAAATAAAGGAAAGGTCTTTTTTCAGACGGGAGTGAAGGCTTCTCCACCCTAGAAGGCAGCGAGCGAAGGAGAAGAAGGAATAGAAGACGGAGTAGAAGAAGGAGAAGGAGCAGGAGTAAGAGGAAGAGCAGAAGGCAGAATGGGGAAGGGCGATAAGAGAGGCATCGCGCAGCGCAGCGAGGGTAAGTGCTTCTTCTGTCTGAACAGCAATACTAATATTAGAATTTCCGAAAATCCTTGAGAATCTTATTCCCATTTCCTATGGGATTGTTACGGCAAACTCCAACGATTGGATATTTTTTCGCCACTCGGACATTCGTCTAGCTTGAATGGCGTTTGCACGTAATATAGACTTGCAGTTCGTCCGGCTTGCAGAGCGGCGCGGCGCACTGAAATGTGATGTAGTCGAAGTGTTTCTTGCAATACTGCTTGCGAGATACTCCCAGACGGCCGTATCCCTTTATAGTCCTTTAAAAGTCACCTCGCTACAACTTTCCGAGCGTGCAGAACTTGGAAGTTATGGTTCTTATCTTCTAGTTACTGAAGCGTTACTACGCTTACCACGGTTATCCGGCTCGTTGACCCCCCTGAAACCTCCTCCCGCTACTACCGCTCACGATTACGGCACCTGGGCAAACTGATTTTTGGATAAGATAACTTCCCATCAAATTTAAGCTCTAACTACTTCGCTCTGCCTTTCGAACACTTACTCAACTTCCTTGTGCTTCACCTGACCTCTCTGTAGTAAATTATCGATTAATTATATGCTTTTATATTAACTCCGATGTCATGCGAATTTTTAAAATTGTTCTCACCCACAATAAACAAAGGAGATTGCTCCGAGGAAATAAATAAACGCTGGGGACTAGAAATTCAATGGTGAAGAAGACAGTTAAATTGAATATCCACCTTTTAGAAAGCGGTGCTTACTGATTAAAGAGAATTTCGAGTAAGTTTAGGGATGAGTTGAGGGCGAAGAGATCTCGAGGCAATGGGGAGCACAGTACATAGGTGAGGTGTAGTGTCGAGGCAATCGAGATTTCGTGACGGTGAATATCAGCCGGCGTACTTCCGGCGTGATCTTAGGGTGGAAGTGGGTGGGGGTAGGGGCGAGTGTATATCGAGGAAATTGAATCGGGGGAGGTCGGCCTCGAAGCTAGACACAGTGTAGCAGCAGTCTGCGTATTTGCATGCAGCCGCACTCGAGCGCCACTCTCGTTGGCGTGCTTTCGTTTGTTTGCTTCCCTCCGCTCGCCGCCGGATTTCGAGTGTTGCCGTGCGCGTACCTCTACGAATCCTGCATCTTGTTTTCTGATGCCTGAGAGCATATTTTCCCATGGGCTTGTCACAAGTGTAACCACCGCTGGAAACCTTGATCAATAGAAAGAATTCCACGGAACAACGCAAACTTGCTAGTTTCTTTTGTGCTAAACTCTTTATCACTCGACCTATTTCCTCAGGGAATTTTAAAGTGACTCAACTCTCTTTTTTAGAAACATTGCAGGCAACTATCAATAGTGTAAGAGTGGTTTATTTACACTCGCGGTAATGATACGGAAGAAAAAGAATTTTAAAGGAACTCCAATTGATACGAATTGGCTAGTGTAGAAATTGATCTCTCTCGGCGGCTTGGCGTGAATTCTTGCGCTGGTGATTCGATTCTGTTCCCGTTTCTGTCTCTTGTGGGAGCAGCGTGCAATCTTCTCGGCAGGAAGGCGGCCGGGCGGGACCTCCTGACGGAAATTCGCCCGGCCAAATCCGTGAAATCGAATTTCGCCCGCCCGCCGAAAATCTGTCGGACGTGTTCGAAAGTGCCGGCTGCTTTGCGGCTAGCAGACTCATACGATCGATTCTCCCTGTATGGACAAACACACACAATTCCCCATTTATAGCATTTTTAATCCATTAACGAGGACTGTTTGCCTTCTAATGGCTTCACACCAAAGCGATGGGAAATGAAAACTATTTAACTTTAAAAAAGAGCTAAATGTACGCTCATGTGTCATCACCAGAGTGCATTTGTATTTACTCTTTATTTAACCGTTGAAACATTGTACGCCTTGCATATTTCGCAGAATCAGCAAACAATTGGAGTGAAAATACATTAGATAATAAAGGGGAAAAAGTTAAAAAAGAAATAAAAGGTAAAAAGGTGGAGCACACAGGCGCCTCTTACCATCATTAATCTCTTGGTCTCACCTATTTGTACTCCCGCTGCGGTATCCCGGAGACACGATGTAATCTATTAGGGGTCTGGGGATGGTACGTGACCCTGAGGGGTCAAAGTAAGCAAGTAAGCGGAATCACGTCGAACAGTAAGTGCAAGGTACCGATGGAAACGGTATTATCCTTCGGCGCGCCTACGTGTCCCGTATTTCTCCTCGGCCTTAACGAAACCTTAGCAGGATCTTGCCCTCGCCTCTCACTATCTCCAACCGAAAACTGTTAATCCACTAACCCCTCGGATAATTCCTCCTTTCACCCTGAGAATCTTTATACCAGAAGAAAATTCTATTCCATTCGTGTTTCCACCTAAAGCAAGCAGTGGAATAAAGATAAAGCAGGCGAGATTTTCTATCTTCTTTCTATGTTTCTATGCCAGATTTAAAGATTCCTTTTACGAATATTATTGAATCATGAGTGAAAATGTTCACGTTCACTATGGCAATAACAACACTTTGATTAATTGATGTACCAATTATATAATTGTATCTTTTGTACTCACCTTTTTCCGTCTGTACTTATCATGTTGGCGGAAGTCTGCACTGTTTGTAAGATAAAGATTGGATTTGTATTACGTAAAAGGGGATGGGTGTTTGCGAACATGGTGAAAGCTTCTCAACAAGCAACATCCTTTCAAGCATCATATTCAAATGGTTCGTTCAGGCAGAAAGGACATTCCGTCTCAACGCGAAATAGAACGTTGGCACCGTAGGGATTGCCACAGAGGAAAGCATCAAGAATTCATGGATTGAAATGCTTGTAAGTGCTGCTTGTCACTGGCATATGTACAACTCGGTATTATTTCCCCCTTTTCCGGCCTCCACCCTCGTCTACACAAACCCCTACATTTCATCTGGCATTGCCCCAAAAAAGGGCGAAAATTCCAACGGTTCAACCATTAATTGTTTCAACAAGGTACTTGAGAAAATTCGATCACCGAGCCTTGTATGGTAGAACATCGAGATTGAGCATTAACGAATCCAACTATCGATGACGGGGATTACCGCAATTAATGGGAGATTGGCCATTTTTCAAATGGAATTTCAGCGCTTCGAATACCTCTCTTGTTGGAGTAGGCAGAAAGGGGGTTTACGCGTACCAAATAAAATCTTGTTAGCCGCGAGCGGCGGTAATTGCTAGTTTTACAGGTGCCCGAATTGCCGTGGAAGCAGGCTTTCGAGTAGGTCGGGTTCTCAACAAACAATGAGTGGCAATGCCACTGGGGGATATATGCGCTTTCCACTCTGTAGATGTAAAGGGTGGAGGGAAACGGTTTGAAGCAGAGCGAGGCCAACATCCACCTCCTGCGATTGGCCTGGCAGTAATCTGCGGCCAATTGAAAGAGGCTGCCAGCCGGAGAAACTGGTTAACCGCGTCAATAGACTACTATTTGCTTTGACTTGTTGCTGATTGACAGTCCCACCCGGGAACACCACCACCTCTTCTTGCCGACACATGGAATTCTATAAAGGCCATTGCCCGTCTCTGCATTTGTCCTCTTCCAGTCACGTTCGCTATGAGTTCCAAAGCAGTTTTCGTTCTACCGGTCACTCGCTATCTGATTCGCGCGGACGTTGAGAGGAAAGCGATCTAATCGCACTACGAGGCGGACTCGAGCACTTTGAACTGTCGGCTTTGAAAGCCTCTTTAATCAGTCAGTCGAACACGTTCCTCTCCACTGTTCTCTCTCGAGAGAGCTTTCGTTGCTGGCCAGTTGTTTATTCGATTGCTTATTTTATTTCCACTAAAAGAACATTATTCCATTTATCCTGCTTTCCACGTCCCAGTTCGAAAGAAATAATCAATGATTTAAATGTTGGATTCAGTTAATTGCAAACTATATAAAGTTAAAGTGATATATCTAGGATTGAACTACTGCTGGCAAAGGTTTGATTTCGAGACACAAGCCATTGAGTTAGTTGTGATCAATTGAACTTTGCTCGGCACTGAGACAATGCAAGGCACGTAGCTGCATTAGCAGAAGACACCCCGTCTACAAGTCTCGACTCTGAAAACTAGACTCCTTAAACGACAGTTGCCTAATTACAAGAACAACACGTCGGAGTGTCTGTTTCTACTTAAAGGAAGTTAGTTTCTACTTAAACTTGGCTCGTCCTAACGTAGTGGTACGTTGTTATTTTATGATAGTCAGTTTTTATACGTATAGAATACAAAAATATCAAACTGATAATTAAGAGGGATGACAAGATCGTTATTGTTAAATTGAGTGGGATACTTGAGGTTTAATGTCGAACTTAATAACGACGAAGAGACTACAAATACGTATGAGAACTTTTAATGGCATGAGATACCCGTTTCCCCGGAAATAACTTCGGAAGTCATAAATGATCAGAAGGTGGTCCCGACAGCTTCCGATCGAGTGCCATCAGCAAGCAACTTGGGAAGCATCAGGCAAGTCGAGCACAGTGATCGTATGCTTCCGTTGTCGTTGCTTATTAGTAGCTCAATCAATTTTCTTTATAAACTGAGCTCGATTAGAGAGAAACATTTATACATTTATAAATGACAAAATATCGCTAATTAAACATTAAAGAATTGCAATAAGTTGGTGGGGTGATGTTAATGAAAAGAACATCGAGTTAGTATTAATACGCTTTCGTATATTTAAATATACAAAATAGAATTTTCTCTGCAATTATCTGTATACAATACTACTCTCGTTTACGTATGTTACACACATAAATACACTAACTATATTACAGCGTAATGGAAGCCTACCTATATCACATACGAGAAAGCTGCGAAGAGATAGCTCGTTGAGTACATTAAAAAAAGAAGAGAGACTTAGAGAGCTGGTAGCCTAAGCAATGTGGAACAGCTGTCACGCTTTGTTCGATAGTAACTACGAATTAACTTAACTTGCAAGCTGTGTTCCTATGCGCCCATCGAGCCACCTCATCAAACTTGGCGCTAAGCCAGTTCTACCAAACCATCACCGACCTTAACTCTTATCGAATCCTCCTGCGAATCCTCTCAGACCTGTAAAGTACAACAAGTTGTTGTTGCGTCGGTACTCGTCTCCTTTTTCGGATGACTCGATGCTGGCGTGTACTAATGATGGCATTGAAAGCCGATTGATTGTCACGATCGTCAAGGAACATACTTGGATACTCGTAGGACAACGTAACAGGTGTCCGAGACAATACTGTTCACTGCATCTTTCAATGAAGCAACGACCAAGACGAAATACGACTTGGTCCGATTCACTTAGGCACAGAGTTGGGTACTTTCGATTAATATAAATACGAATTGAGTATTATACTGTACAACTAATCAAATTGAAATGAGTCTGCAAGACCTGTATCTATTGAATTGCCTAAACATTCATTGAGTAAGAAACAAATGGGAAACATTTGACCAACGAACATGATGATGAGAAGATTATTATCCCACTAAAAATAGCCCGCATGGATAGTTTTCCCAACTCTGGTGCGTCATGGGGGCAGATTTGCGGGGCTGTCATGCAACGCTACTATTGTTTAACTATTTGGAGAAAGCGAATAGAAAAATATCGGTCCTAAGAAGCAGTGATGGCAAACCAAAAGTATTCTCCCACTGTCGAAATATCTTTTTCCAGCATCGGATGCAGGAATCCGGATCTCCGAGGGTTCTTAATTTCGAAATCAAAGTACCCGTGATTTGAAAAAAGGGCGAAAGATTCAAGGAGTAGATATGTGTTTGGTCTGCCATGACCATAATCGAAGGACGTCGACGCTCTACGCTGAGACGCGGAAGAACACAAGTGGCGCACTTTCAGGAGACTTGATCCCTGCTGTAGCACCAATATCGAGTGTGCCACGAATACCAATTGGACGCAAGTGTCCGATAATCGATAGAAAAAAGCGTCTAGGGATTCGTGCGTGTAGCAGAGCGATCGCACGTGCGTTTGATTGTCAGCGTCGCGACGCTCCTACGAGTACTCCTCCTTCTCGGCTTCAGCGTAGAACCTGGCGACTTCGTCTCTTGCCGCTTTAGTGATCGAAGTTCTACATGGATTTGAATCCCAATTGATACCAGGACATCCCATTGATTCGAAGCAGGTCACCAGCCGATTCCTGTTCGTCGGACAGCATTGAACAACCGCCCAAACACACGGCGGTGGACTTTCCAGTGGTGGCCTCTTCGTCGGCGGCGCTGGGAACTTCGACGCCAGCACCCCTTGCCCGTAAGGGTTAAGTCCCTATTTTTACGAAACGAGCAGTTACCACTGTCTCTCAAACGAACCCCATTTAAATACAATGAAGTATAAAGCATGACTGTCAAAAAAATGGTGTCGCAGCAGAAAGCAGCATTGATGTGTTTAGGATTACATAAAACTCCAAAAGGACTGTTAGGATTTAGTGCTGATCAAAGCAGAGTCACGGCTTTTAAATATTAGTATCATCCACCAGCCTGTGAAAAACTTTACTAAGACCTATTTGTCAAAGTGATAAAAATGACAGTAGGAGAAAAGTATGCAGCATGGAAGACAGCAACTAGGCTGCCCCGGTGAGTGATCGGTGGGTCGAATGGGACAATTCGAACAGGCAAGTGAAATGGATAAAAAAATCGAGGAAACATGAGGCGGAAGACGTTTCAGTAGAGCAACGATCGCATTCAGATAAATTGCGAGATGTATCGGGGTTAAAAATGGCCGTGTCTACTGTAACTACGAAGCGGCGAATCGATAAAACATTCGCGTCAAATGTGCTACTGCAGTCCGATCATTTTTCATACAAATAATCGCCAAAGCTGTAATTGGAGACTGGCGGAATGTATATGTTTGCAATAAAAAGCATGAAGCCTGCATCAAGATGCGAATCTCGCAGGAGGAAGAAATTAAAGATATTATCAGGGATTCCCAATGATTGCGCAAGATGAAGCAAAGAGACTCGTAGTAGTTAAAAGGTAGGACTTACCAAGAAATCGATGCCATTGCCGAAACGCGTTCCGAGCGTCACTTTGGGTGAAGTAGTGGGAGCTACAGGACGAACTATTATCCTTGCGCTGACGGGTAAGGCATTTAGCCGTGCCTCCTCGTGCCTTCTCAGCTGCTCTCTCATCGCTCTATCGTGTTCCTCCTTCTGCCTAGCCTCCTTCACTCTGCAATACACCGAGGACATTATATTGCAGCAGCCAGAGGCTGCTGAAAGAGGATGCTCATTGCACCAGAGACACGCGAGGGTGTATGTTTCATTAACATTGCTTGCATCGCTAGGACGCTTTATCTCAGAAGCATGCCGGAAGCCGCCGAGCCACGCCACGCCACTATTTACTGTTTCACTCGAGAGCGTTATAGATCGCACTGGTTATAATCGCTCTTTCGGCCATCTACCAGTACCTTTATTACTTGCACTCGGATTTATACGAAGATTGGATTCTCGTATAATATAGGAGTCTAGACAGTGATTTATCTTTCTACGAGAATGTTCAATGATTTTCATTTAAGGATAATAATCATCCGTCTAATGTGTGGATTCATTTAGTCTGCGGTGTTGGAGTCATAATACCGGGATGCGAGGTTTCGGTAAAGCCGACAAGTCTCGGGAGTTTTCTTATATAAACTTAAATTCGTGCATTTCCTTTTACCTGTCTTCATTCTGGCGGCGTCTCTCAGCCTCGAGTCGCCTCCTCTCCTGCTCCTGCCTTTGTCGCTCACGTTCCGCAGTCCTTCTAGCTTCGTCGAGAACTAAATTGCCCGGAATAAGACTCGTCTCTTGCCTTCTTCTGAACTCCTGGAAGCGATGATCCTCATATTCTGGCCTCCTATTCTCCACTACTGGTCGGTTCCTTCCAGCATGGCTTCTTCTAGCCTGCTCCTCCAACAGTTCCTTCCGTCTTCTCTCGGCCTCTTCCCTCAGACTTTCCTGCCGTTTTCTTTCTTCCTCGTACCTCCTCGACTGGATTCTTCTCATAGCCTCCTCTCGCCTCAACATCTCCGTCCTCAGATCCGCCTCCACGCGTCTTTGCCTTTCATCCTCGACTCGCCGGGCTTCCTGTCGCCTTCGCGCGTCTTCCGCATAGCTCCGAGAACTGCTGCTGTGCACGGGAGCAGATGGACCATGAGCCCGTCTCTCATTCTCTGTACCAGGATGTCTGAAATAATCATAGGACCTCACTTCGCCCGGAACCCTTCGTTCCCCAGTTCCGCTTCCACTCGATTGGTTCCTCCTCGCGTATTCTTGAGACCTTCGATCTTCCTCGACTTGCCTTCGTCGCTCTTCTTCCGCTCTGCGTCTCTGTTCCTGCTCGAGCACTCGTCGATCCGTCATATTTCGGTAGGGATCCTCCCTCCTTTCTGCCTCGGGCGACCCGTTACTTCTATTGACATTGATGGGCTGATTCCGCTGTATGTACTGCCGCAACTTCCACTCGCGTTCCCTCTCCGCGTTCTCTCTCATACGCCTCTCAGTTTCGGGATCCCGTTGCCTGCTTTCATTAGCAGCTGAACGCTGTGAGTAGATCAAGTTCGAAGGAGCTTGTTGTCTTGTGCTCTCCTGTCGTCGTCTTTCCTCTTCTTTCTGCATCCACTCTCTTCGTCTTTCCTCGAGACTCCTGCGCTCTTCCGCTGATAGGTTTCTTTGTCGATGCTGGTACGAGCGTTGCCGATCGTCCTGCTCGTGTGGTCTTCTTTGCACTCCTTCCTGACTTCTGTTTTGCTCCCTTCGTCGTTGCTCCTCTTCTAGTTGACGCGTATGATCCTCCTCCGTTGGACGCTGTTGTTCCTTGTCGTATCTGTTCCGTGCTAGCCTAGCTTCTTCCTCTCTCATCTTCATCTCCACTCTACGCTCCTCTTCGTACCTCCTTCGTGTTTCCTCGTACTCCTGTCGTCTTCTTTCAGCCTCCAATCTCTGCTGCTCGCGTTGCCTTTCTTGTTCCTCGAGGAGTCGTTGTCTCGGTTGATAGTTCCTGTTTGCGTGGTGTGGTTGCTCGGTCGTCTGGTAATTTCTGCCAGGGTTATTGTATTGCATTCTTCGGAGATGTTCTTCGTGTTCCCTTCGCTGTTGCTCGGCACGCCGTTCTTCTTCTTCCCGCCATCTGGTTGACGGTGTTCGTTGGGAAGCGCCTTGTTCGAGACGGTGTCGCCTTTCCTCCTCCTCTCTTCTACGTTCCTCCAACATCTTTTCATATTCCTCCCTTATATCCTGGATCTCCGTTTGCGACTGATTACGAGCTTGCTCCCGTCGGCGAGCTTCTTCCATCCTCAGTCGCTCGTCATGCTGCCTTCGACGTCGGTTTTCCGTTTGGAGTTCGTCGCTCGAGAGTACACCTTCTTCCTCTCCGTAACCCCAGTCCGATCTTTTATTCCTCTTGCCTCCGCTCTTTTCATTGGGAACTTCTTCGGCCCAGAGGAGTTTGCGAGCTTTATTAGCATAGCGACTAACGCCTTTTTCGGAAGTGCAGTTCTTAGCTAAGAGAGCAGGTGGCTGAAGATTGGAATCACTCGCCGTGCTTGATTTACCCAAATCACCACGGACTGGCAATTTATCGGCTTTCTTCTCAGTGAAGAATTCGTTCTCGTGCAGGGTCGCGTCCATGTCGCCCCTGTTTTGTTTAGGTTTCTTTGTCGTCGACTCGAATTTCTTCAGTTTCAAGAGTTCATCCATCTCCTCGTAGGCATCCTCCGAGGACAATTCATACTCGAGATCGATGGATATCGGTGTGACGTCGAGCAGGGGATTACCTTCTGACCTGGGAGTCTTCTCTTTAGCCAGTGAATCTATTGATCTCTTGAGCTTGTGAGAGGAGGCCTCCAGGCCTTCGCAACCAACCTGTAATTCTGGCACCCCGCCTACTCCAAAATTCTCGCTGTTCGGTGGTATGTCTGTCTGTAGTTCGTCAAAAAAGTTGGACTGCCTGTGAAGTATCTTCGGGCTGGTTGTCTTCAATTCGGCTGTCTTTGCTTTCCAATTCACGTGGCTCGTTTTCTTTGGTAGCTTGCTCTTATTCTTTATTGGAGGCTTGGTCGTACTGCTCGGGCTAAGTAGGGCTTTCTCTTTGACGAGGTCCAATTTGTATATCTCGACGGAACCGGGCCCTTGATCTTGGAACGTGTCGTCGGCGACGAAAGGATCCTCCGCCCCGGGCGGCGAACCTTCCGATGAGAATGATTCCTGATTCTCCGCCTTTGTGCCCCCATTACCCACTCTTTCGCCCACTCTTTCGCCCTCTGACTTCGAACCAGCCCAATTCTCCCCTTGTTTCGTTCCTTCTATTTTTAACGGTGGAAAGTTATCGCTCTGATCCTCCGGCCGACGGCTAAAGTCTCTCGCAGGATATCTCGCTTCAAGCAAATCCCTCGGCGCTTCTGAAAAATGCATAAGAGCACCAGGACGACAAGTGTGAAAATATATTTTTCCCCGCACTTCCAACCCACGTTATTTCTTCCCCAGGAACTAGACGCTTACTATTTTCTAGTATTATTTGATGTTGACACTATCGCTCTACGTTTGTTTTAACACAACGCTAACACAGTTAGAAAAATATAGCGAATAACACATGCTTCTCTCACAAGGGAATACGTAATATTTATTAAAGATCGCTTTAAATATATCACAAGGATAGCCGATCTCATCGAATGAGAGATACTTCGCTAGGAGAATTTCGTGGATCCTGCTAATCCTCATCAATCCGTTCGGCAGCTTCATTACTCGGGGTTCGGAGGGGTGCGATTAAACGTGCGCTATTCTCAGGAGTGCTCATCAGAGGAGGAGTGTGTTAACCAAAACGATATATTCGGGGGTAGGTAGGTCGGGGTTCTTCTGCGCGAGGTTTAGTGCTGAGGGTGAGGTTGAATGGGGGGCGGAGAGGGGGAGGGGAAAGGGAAAGAGAATGAAAGGGGTGACGTAACGAATGTGAGACGTACCATCGAGCGAGGGGAGCGAAGGAAGCGAGATTCGTGGTCCGATCGTGAGGTCGAACGGTTGATCCTGGCGGCGATCGTCCTGATCCTTGGAGCGGAGCTGGCCGCGGACTGTTTGGTAAACTTGGGGGTGGCGCGGGGGCAGCGGGGAGTATTGATCGGGAGTAAGGTAGGAAGGGTGAAGGGTGGCTGCTGCTCCTGTGCCACCCAGCAGCGACACCAGCAGCCAGATCGTGGCCAGAGCCACCGTCACCTCTGGCTGCATCCTCCTGCAATGAATGTCTCTCATTCTATCTTCTTTCTCCGAGGAACTCTCTCGCTCCAGCAATTGCAGAGCTACGCGACGTCCCGGCTGTCACGGCCAAAGTTACCTTCTGATAAGCCTGGATTTCACACGTCCTTTTAAAAGCGGGCGCACCCTCTCTCTTTTTCGCTAGACGGCACTCCCGGATTATTTAACTTATTGCCTGACACATAGTTTTACGCTTCCTGCAAGCCGGACATAGTGTAACTAATAGAGACTAGTCCTTTCGGTTGAAAATAGTAGCTATTTTAATTGTAAGTTGTTTTACTCTTAATTTAGTTTTACTCTACTATCATTCGTTGCCTGAAAAATGGAAGCTTTTATGTATTCTATGTTGTTCACCAAAAGTTTAGTATAATTAAACTTTGTTGGAGAAGTCAAACATCGATACGATATTGTTAGAGGTAGGCTACTGGCACTGGTAGGACTATACATATGTAGATAGAACACTATCGATGTTTGCGTCCAAAGACTGAAACTTGTAGTTTAACGGTAGCCGCAAGGCCGATGGCAGATCTCTCGTAGAAAAGGGAGGGCGAGGGTGGCAAGAGAGAATAGGTAGAAGGCAGTGCTCGTGAAATTGTTTGAGGCACGGTATCGCGGCGAGCCGAGACAAGCTTCTCCCGCTCGTATTTTTACTTTTACGGGCTTCCGAGACTCCCGGCAAGCGTAATTTAAACATCCCTGCTTTGGAAAGCACTTTAGCCGGCTAAAGGATTTTCCTCCCGCTGAGGAGGACAGCGAAAGTGCTTCTAGCGGGAACCGGGAACCGGGAACCGGGAACTGCGGCTGGATTCCGCTGGATCGAACGAAAGCTGTTATTATTGGATCGCGTTTCAGGAGAGCTGCCAGCCGCTTCGTTTGAAACTCCCCGATCGGAAAGCGACTCGATTCGCCCCACCATCAATTCTCGAGTCTTAGTTAACCCCACGTCTCCTGCCCATCTTTATTCTAATTTCATCACCAAGTATAATTACACATCGCACGTCAATACTAACAGCACATTATTCTTCATCGACGTCGCAAGACATTACTTAACAACTCGAAAGATATAAATACTTTTAGAAGAAGAAACTAATCATTCAAAATGATAATTATATTATTTGCACTTATTAATCAATAGCACCACATTGCAGAAACATTTACTATTAAAGCGAGCAAACCAGCTAAGGAATCCAGTTGTAACTCGTCCCAGCACACTTTCGAGTAGTCATAATGGAATGTAATTGTTAGTTCCGGAATATAATATTCGGCTGTAAGGAAGGGCCAAGCCGAAGCTGGTATCAAGGGTACTTCACTTATTAAGTTGGAGGATGCCCGGCGCCATAATACTCTTTCAATTAGAGCTAGCTGCGAAGCTAATGGTGTGTCTAAAAATCTTCATCAAACCGGTGGTGTTCGTTGAATCGTCGCGCCGCACGCCTCCGCTTTTCTCCTATCAGTTATATCGAGTTTCGACGCTATCCTGGAATTCCGGACAATTCACTTGTACTTCTAATTAAAAATTAATTGCCCGTGCAATGGCTGCCTGAGCCAGCGCCCTTTTTCTATTGGTCCATCTATCTTTCTCTCTTGCTCTCTCGTTAGTAGGATAGTTACTCTTGCTCGTTACATATTTGGCTACTTTGTGCTGGAAGCACGCGCTCCTATCGGCCACTATCGGGTAATTGCGGTGGCGTGTAATGGAAATATAAACTGCGTTAAATCGAGGCGCACCGGTGAATTGCTGAGCCGGCCGATGCCTGGAAACGAACTCACACTCTGCCTCGATACTCCGCTATTAAATAGTCGGCCACTAAATAGTCTTCCATACCTTGTTGCAACAGTTTAGACAGACCTTAATTGGTCCAGTGAGGTAACTCGAGAAATACAAAGAGAGGGAGAGTTAATTATGATTAATCCATTATTCAGTAATTGCGCGTTAATTCCGTTTGATACTTTGTACTGTTTAACGAAGATTCCGTGACAGAGTAAATAAAAACCGGTCGGATCACGTAATCTGTGATAGATACATGTCCAGATTGTCATTTTATATCGATGGGAATGTTGAAACAAATACATTTATAATTGACTAAAATAAATCCACTCCAACGTTATATCCAAATCGATTACACATTATTAGAGATTAATGTGGTTGTATAGATATTTAATGGTGCGTTTGACAAGGCATTTGTATTGACTTGCCTGTGGTTGATCTTGATCACATTGGTCTCGAGAGACGAGGTTTAGATATATCCAGGGGTTCACACAATAGGCGATCTGAGGTCAGCTGTGATCCGAGGAATCCGGCCGGCTTCCGCGTAACCGAATCACTCGAATCGTTGCTTCACACACTCTGGCACACTTCCTGCCACTAGAGATTCTTGGCAGCCGTGTCGGTTTTCCGCTTTTTCCAACGAGCTGCCGCAATCCCTACCGGAAGTAGTTAGACGTCGAAGCTCGGAGCAAGCTGAGAGCGGAGCCGATGATGTGGGATCGAGCGATCTTGACACACTGGCCGCGCTCGCCCAAAGAGAGAGATCTTAATACAACGCGCTCCTCCGATCGCATTGCCAAAGCGAGCACCAGCCCCACTCGCAGCCCACTGTCCCAGCATCCCGTGGTCCATGCAACCGGCGCCGACAGACAGTCAATTAGAACACGTTGCCCCCGGTGAGCCACATCAGTCATCGCTACTATTACATTTCTTTCTTTCTCAACACTCGCTTGGAAAGAACTAAATATGAAATACGCAAGATTTTAATTCATAATGTTTGAATTTATAATCGATTAAGTAATTATAATAAGGCACCAATGATGCACCATTCGATGCTGCGGTAATCGAAACAGTTGCGTGACTTCACTCACTGCTTCTAAAGTATGATTAGTCACCGGACTTTGTGGTAGTAGTCTATTGTCACTCGCGATACTAACAATAACTAATTGTCAGCCGAGAGCAACACGAATCATCAGCATCAGCACCGGCGATCAGTATTGTGAATCATGTTTATAAAAGTCTGATCTGACTGTGCAAAAGAAGGCGGCTTTGCGATTGACATTTCAATACGCAGAGGAATCTGTAACGATTATAGTTGTCGCTTGCTCTGAATGTCGTCACTTTGACTAACAATGATGTTAACCTTGCTATTGCGTAAATAGAATAGTTGTTTAGTCGCGCACGTTTGGAAGAAGCATAAGCGCTCGGAGACGGTTTGAGGAAATAAGAATTAACCCACCTAGCAGGGTCAATGCAAGATTGTGAACGAACAATTTTCCGATGATGCAAACATGTGGACAGAGAGGCGAGTCCGTTAATTGTGGTTGCATAAACGAGCCAGGAGAAAAATGTGAATTTATTCGACTTTGAACCTAAGTTCCGCTTAGTCACGTCTCTGTCTTGTTTAAAAAAGAAAATATGGTGATTCTGATTCTACGGTACTTGGCTATTTATGGAGGCTTCCATACACCACCGTTTATTATTCTTGTCGACGGTTCCATTTAACCTGAATTAATCTCGCATTTAATTGTACCTAACTAATGATTGGAATTTTCTGTCCTTTCATTAGGTCATTAAGTATAATAACACATTATTTAGGACCACCGATCCATTCATGAAGGCATTTCAAGAGTACTTGATGCTCAAGCCGTTCACTCGGCTGGAACCCCGAATTAACGAAATCTTCCATCATTTGCTGAGGAGTGATTAATGACCGAGCGGCCGGGATTTTTGCTCGGCGAAGGAGAGGGATTCGACGGCTTAATTCTCGCGGAACCTGCTTTTTGTCGAAATGTAATCAGGCCACCCTGCCCCCGCACAAATTCATTTCGCCCATGTACTGACAACCGTTCCTAGCAACCCGTGATAATTAATATTAATTATGAACGACTTAATCACTCAGCCGGAATTCCGAAAAACATACTCATTCACATTGTTCCAATAAATTATATGGCAAAGTTATCACATTATCAAACTAGCATTTTTAATGTTACAAATGAACTACCGTTACTTCATTTAGGTAGACTTGAAAACGTTAATTGTGCAAGACAAAATTTGAAGGATCCTTATAAGAGTGATATAAAAACCTTGGTAACTGTTAGTAGTCCATCGATTTTAAAGGAGGCTGTAGAGAGCATTCCCTGGCGCCTCTCACGTTTTCCAGCACGTGTTCTTCAATGTGCATTAATGACCCACTAACTGGGAGGCTTACACTTTTTTAACGATTCGTGTATTGCGGATTACCGCTAGGCGAACTTACGGTACACCTACGTAGCTTTTCTTTTCTTTCGGTGCTCCGCGCATAATTATCATTCGCCTTAACGGTACGATGACACGGCCGACGTTAAATTTCCGCGCGAGGAATGCCATTCGGGATAATCATCATGCAGCGATCGCATCGCAGCGTCCAGAAACTTAAGAAAGCGTCGTCAGACCCAGGCAACCGTGTAACAGTTTGATGATGGTTCTCCGACTGCTTCTTAGTAAGATGATACACCTAGCAATTTGAGACGCTTCAAGGTAATATTTATAATAATCAGTACTGTAATTTTGGTTTCTATTTAAGTTGAGGTTACTATTTATGTAATAACGGTGTAATAATAATGTATAGATGTAATAACTTGATTAAGTCTGATAGGATTTGGAAGGAGCGAAGTAGAGAGTGGTATCCAATGCGGGGAAGGTCCGAAGAGTACTTAGGGGAGGAAATAATTAGCCGGCAACACTTCCGAGCTTTCAACTCTAGCGGAAATGGATTAGGGCTTGGACGAAGGTAACTGGTAGTTATGAAAGTATAGGAGTCTACTTCAATCGAGTTGGATACCAGCAGCGGGCTCAAGTTATTAGGCAGGAACAACAATTAAACTTGCTCGCCAAATCTTCTTACAAGCAGTGGCTTTACAGATTTGAGCCAAAGTACCTAACTCGACGGGATTTATTTAGGTGTAAAATTTAAAAATCACAATCCTCGTAAAAGGTCAAATAATGGATGGTAAATCCAGGGTAAAAATGATCGGGAAAGAAGAACGAGAATTTGGTTGTATATGTACCAATAAACAATAAAGATAAAAAGATGGTCGAAATGGGCAATAAAAAAAGCGTGGTTTCTTAGTGCGAGCTGCTTTGTGCGGAACGGTGGTGTGATTCATGGGGTGGGCGGAGGTTGGCCAATATTTCAATACGTTATCTCCAAAAAGTCAGGCAGGAATGGGCTTGAATCGATAACAGCTGCATGACAGAGCGATATAGTCTCCGTACCATTTTTATTGGCGATATCGCGCGCCCACCCGTGGGTACCATTATCCACCGGCTCCAGACTATAAGCTGACTAGAGGCTTTGTGTACAGCTAACAATCCAATTGGAGTGTCCACTAAAAATAGCCTCGGCCTGCCCTAGACTATGCGTGTGCGGTGTGTGCCCTTTACGAGCCGGAACTACTCCGCATCGCGCACTTTATGCCCGACTGTTTTCAATCTCCATATAATCCTTTATTACGGCTTTTCGACGATACTTCCTCCCCGGTAATAGTGCATCCATGAAAACGGCAGAGTGCGCGCCCAATCGAATTGGATACGCGACCACAGTATTCACGAGCGATGAGACGTTTATCAGGTTTGTTAAATAAATTCTGGACCCTGTTTCCGAGGAACAGGCACTTTCTAGGTATATGAGTGAATGATGATCGTGTCGTGAATAACGAGTAAACTCTCATCAACAGTATTTAAAATGTCAATAGCCGCTAACGAGATGCCCTTCGAATCGATTGATCTCGTTTCCAATTAATCAGGCGCATATAACTGTTTAGCGCGTCGCGCTCTCCGAGGCCTTGATTTTTCGATACATTCAATGATCCAATTGAAGGCGTGTTGGCGGGGGAGTGTGGGCCCTGCTAACTTCTCGGCGTTTATTCAGGAGGGCGCGCGAGCAAGTGTCCGACGTCGGATAGAGGATCGGGCCAATTTTCTTCTGGTAAGGTGGGCCCGGCGCGACGCGACGCGACGCGACGCTTCTGGACTCCGACTGCCCTCGAAAAGGAAACTTTATTCCACTGGCGATGTTCCGCCTCGTTGCTCCCGGGCTATGCCAGATGAATAGAAAGGAGACGACGACCAGCACAGTAAGAAGAAACTCTCGTCGAGTTAGATAAGAAGGAAGAGGACAACTTCCGACTACTCTCGTGTACCAGGATACCTCCTACTCCTTTCACCCCCTTCTACCCCTCTACCGTCGGCCAACTTTAATTCCCCTGTTTGCGACGATTTCTTTCGTCTGATCTTAAACTTTGCCAGACTGCCTTTCTTCAAGAGAAAGACTTCCACACTCGCTACGTGTTCCTTTCTACATACATATTGCTTCACCAACAACTGTAATGCCCTTCTTTTTTAATGTACTTGAGTCCTATATTGTGTTGGTATGAGTCCGCGTTGCCATTCAGCGACTAATATTGCGCAAGAAACTAAAAGGCTCTTTGCGGATTTCCTGTAAGAGGATGCTATACTTGGGAGAATACAAGTGTTACGCTAATACTGGTTAGCAGTATTCAAGAAACTTGGATATCAGTGGTAGAAGTATCGAAGATGTCAGTAATATTTCACTGCGAGATGAAGATGGATGCAATGGTGAGTTGCGTTGATGGGAACGAGCGGGTCGAAAAGATTTATGAAAGGAAGCGATTAGTTTAGCGCGGGGAACGTTCACCCGTGAATTTGAAGTCCCCGGCGGCGCCGACAGGACGCGGAGAGTTCGTCGAGCTGATTATTATTAGTGTCCCGTGCTAATTGAAGGGTAACGACGGCTGGGCCAAGGCAAAAACTGTCACCTCATTAACTAGAGCGGCCGCATTTCAGCTAATCTCGGTGCAACCTTGGTCCCCGATTGCTTATTACAATCAACTGGTTTGCTCTCGTTCGTCCACCAAGATGAAAACAGGAGATTTTCATTAAGAATCGTGGATGTCTCTAAAACGTTTTAGCATCGAAATCTCGAAAGACTAATTAAAATGATGTCGAAGCTATCCTGTTCCCTCCGGTGGTCACGTGTGACTAGGAGAGAAGGCTAATTGGAAGGTGATTGTAAATTAATGCATCAGTGGGAAGCGTAGTGAAGGGTGTGTCAACCCCCGGAGACGGAGACGGAGAGTGGTTGGTGTACCGGTGCAACCGTTATGAGGTTAGTCGCGAGCGAGCGAGCAAAATAATTAGGGCGATCTCCTCTATAAGCTGCGGAGGAAAGCCTATTTCTAACCTAAATGGCTAGCATCCCTGCGTATTAAGCCACTAACTCCCTAATTCCCCTATTAGAGACGAACCTTCTGCGTCTTCTTAAAAATGCATAAGAAACGGATAAGCACTCTTACTTGCAAAATTCTCTTAATTATTCTATTAGAAAATCGTACTATCCGAATTGTAACTTCATTAAAAGAATAGCAATGCTTCTCAATTCAAATTGCATAGTATTTTTGCGCAAAGTTTGACGTACCAGCATCGAGGGACTGCTAGTCAGTACATCCATTGAACGAGGGAAATTCGAAGCTGTTCTCGTAACAGAAACAGAGTATTCCTTCTCGAAGCGAAGTTCCATATCGACAGGAACCACTGCCGAGCACAGAAGCCCGAGCGCGCTGTTTCAATTATGAAATAGCTCGGATGTCTCGGAATCTCGACATAACGATTTCCCTGATTTGCATACAGATTGAGTGTGGTTATAGTCGATTGGTTGATGGATTCAAAAGGGAATTTGAAATTCTTTGGAAGTAAGTTATCGAGAAGGTGAACCGAGCGGGATGTTATTCATACTGGGAGCCGAGTGCTTCTTTATTCGTGCTTTCTCCGAGCACTTACAGATCCTCAGGTTGTTTCATGAAATTTAAGGTGGCAGGCTCGGTCAGGGCACATGAATCAGAGCGGTGCTAGCAGCCGAAAGATAGGAGAAGCGTGCTCGCTTGCTCGCGGAAGAGGAAGATGGTAGGGCCGATAAAGTGACAAAGGGTGCACGGGGAGAGAAAAAAGGAGGGTCCAAGAGGGCTGGAAAATCTTGTTACGAGGACACGGTGCGCTTTACGACCCGATGGAGTCGAACAACCCTCTGGCGAGAATGGTAGGGGGTGGTGGAGGGTGGTGGAGGGTGGCGGAGGGTGGCGTGGTCGGCCTCTTCGCCAGAAGCGAGCCAAGTGCTTTATCGCTCGAGGTAAAAGCGCCTCGCGCCTCGCGCCCGCTTTGTTTACGGGCGACGAAACCTACCAGTACTTATGAGAACTGCCTCTCGACCTACGTGAGATACCTCACAATTGAGTAAACCATTCTTGTTGGACTCGCTCGCTCGAAATCTTTATCTACGAGCCAGACTTAAAAGGAACAGAACGAACGAGCGTCGTAACTTCCTTGTAATCCAAGTATTTTCATTGAAAAACAAGTGAAAAAAGTGTGAGAATGGCCGAAGCCATTGTGTTCGCCGGGCATAGGTGCGCGCTGGATCTACTTACGAAACGTATTCAGGAGACGCTTCTACTTCGTGTAGCCAATTACGAGAATTTGGCGGCGGTGGCTTTCGGCCGGCAATTAACGAGAAAATTAAATCATTAGGTGAAGTGGCTTCGTTAGAACTACCTGAACGCGCCGGGGGGTTTTCATTAACTTTGAAGTTGAAATGTTTCGACACTCTCATGCCGCCGTGACGGGATCGCCAGGTCGCTGTAGTTGTTTGGTAATTGTACTGGAAACTACGCGAGAGTAGGGTCGGCCACATTTTCGAAAAGAGTGTCGTTGGAGCACGTTGAAAATAGAGGTTTTTATCAATTAGCAGTATAGCCTCGAGTAGAATACCGATTCTGATTAAAAATATCCATACTTTCCTGTATAGGGGATGTTTGAAAAAACATTCCGTGAAACTCGAGCGACCGATGCAAAGGAAGTGTATAACAAGCACAAAGGTAACCGGCGCGCTATTAAGTGCAGCCTTTGTGATGTCATCCGGTAATACTTTCCTTTTTGCGTGAAGTATTCTTTACGCTTGCCGAGTGTTCTCGAGCATTTATTAGCCTGCCGTATTCATCTGAGATGCGGCGGGCCCTGCTTCATCCTTTCCGAGAGCTTTGAGCGAGATTATTCCACGCTTCAATATCTTACTTTCATCCCCGGCATCTCAAACTCTTGATTTCTATTTTCATTCACCACTTCCTCTCACGTTCTTCCTTGCTATCTCGTTGAATCTTGTACGAGCCAGTTTTTTCTAATGATAAATTATGTATAATCCGTGCAGTTCTAGACTAGACTTTGACTATCGCCCTTCTTCCACACGGTATTAGTCCTTTCAGTCCTATCTGTGTTTGAGGGCCGTGAGAAAACAAAATTCCCGACAGTCAGCGAATTTCATTTTCTCGCCCGTCGACGTGAATGCATTCATACATCGCAGTAAGAGAGAGAGAGAAAGAGGTGGTTGGGTGAAGGAAAAAATGGGGCAGACGACAATTTCATACAACTTGGCAAGACAAAGGGTAAGGGCTAGAATGTGAATGGGTTGCTCTTCCATATCTCATTTAGGCTTATCTTGCGCACTGTTTTCCCAGGCACTTGCCGCACGTTCTCTTGGACTATTTTTATTCACTTGGAGCCAGTTGGCCCTGGGCAAAAAGAGCACAATAAACAGGATATAAAGAAGAGTACTTTACTGTTATTAAAAAAGGTAATATGAAAGAAGGCCAGTTGTACCGCGCCACCTAAAGATATTTTCTACTATTCTAGATATACACTGTTTTAACTATGCGAAGTTAACTGAACCAGATTATCAAAGTGAGTTTCTTTGCGAACGCGACAAACAAATCTGCTAAATCCTGCTTTCGCAGATATACCTTTTGCACATATAGGTATATGTCAGGGATTGGTATACGAGTCGCGTCGAAATTGGAATGCCTCGTCGCTCGAGCACATCATTCACGTAACCATACTAATTCATTTCTGGGATCTAGCGCAGCCCCATTCGCAGTCACCGAATTATACAAAAGCGTTTGGTGGCGGGTGGAGCTAGTCTGGATAAGAGTATATCTTTCGCTGGAGAGAACGATCGCGTCAGAATATCAGCTAGGAGTAATGGAAAGCCCGGGCGAAAGCTTGCAGGCTCGCAGTGCTCGCACGCTCACTCGCTCGCTCCAGTGACAATGAGCTTTTGTCTGGGTGTGTGGCTGCCAGGAGACAGATGGAATTTAGAGCGATGTTTGGCGCGCGAGGAACTGGCGTGTACACGCTCGGCGAACCTCTAACGAAAGCACGACCCTATAACTGAACCTTGGATTCACAGGATCAGTCGTGCCAATGTGCTTTGTCATTTTAACCGACTGCCTTGCGCTCGCCCAATTTTTACATTAACACTACCACAGCTTCCATTGATTTCGTATACTTGTATATCAGATACGGAATTTCAAAGTTAAAGTCGTAAAGAAATTGTACACCTATTCGATTAACATGGAATAAGAAAAAGTAGTGAAAGAATTACTGTGTATCTTTGGAAATTCCCTTTTCGTAACCATAATACTAATATTTAATTCATAATGGGTTAATCCGGTGAGAATAGTTGGTGTTTCCTGGCATCGTCAATCTTGGACTTTGTCTTGGCAGTCTGGCTGGGAATTCGCTGTCCGAATTTCATGCAAATTAACTGTGGTCTCAGTGTCACTTCTCAAGCATAAATTTCAATGATACTGACTGATTCATAAAGAATAAGTGATCGGAATAAGAAAGAGCTACAAATCATACCACTCAACGGATAAACTGTCAAAATGTTCTTAAGACTGACCTCAATTCATTTCACTGACCGTGAACTTTGCTTACATTACTGGCGGGTCTAATTCTTTTTAATTGATGGCGCTGTTTAACCCGTTCTGCGAGGTCGAATAATAAATTTGAATTTGAGCAGCATTTTGCAGGTTCTCGTACTCGTGTGTATTTAAAAGATTAATCGATCGACCAATAGAAAGAGTCATTGGACTTTCATAAAGTCTCCACAGATTCTTAATACATTTGTATTTATTGGTAGTCAGCCGCAGGCAACAATTAGTCGCAAAAGAGTTGCGACATTTTGACAACATAGATTTCGTATAGAATACCTTTACATTATTATAAACTTTCAACATTCCTGTCTCTCGTATTTCGCATGACATTCGTAACATATTCAACGTCAGAATTTATTAATTTTTCGCGAAACCAGACTTCTAATGGTTTTCGCAATATCCACCATGTTACATCAAGTAGAATGCAATTCATTTAATGAAATGAATTTCATTTTGCATTACCCTCCGGTATAACTACCAGACACACGCGTTCATTTATCGTTAACGCAAACACGAAACGCGAAGCTGTTTTCCTAAATGGTGGCGACAACTCCACGAAATAGATTATAATAATGGGAGGGAGAGCTCCGGGAATTTCGCCTCCGGTTGCGAATTAATTATCGCGCCAACAACTCAACTGTATGATTTAAATTCGAATCCGAACTCAATGACGAGTTTCAGCAGCCTCGCATGCGTTGCTAATGTAATGACGAATATAATACAGGAGATTAACCCTTCAAAGTAATTAGATTTAAGTATATTCCAGGTGGAAACGGCAGCATTAAAATCCCGCATCTTTTCCAGAGGTTCTCCCGCAAATGAGGCCTCAATTTGGTTCAATTGCTACTTAGCATTTAAAATATTTAGTCTTGCGATCGTCGAGTTGATTTACAGAATTTAACTAAAGTTTCGAAAGCACCGGGGTGCAAGGTGCTGCCTGTTGATCATGTGCCACTGCTCCCTCTCGCGCTCTGTATTTTATAATCCCCTAAGGGCTACGTAAGGTACACTTCTCGAAGGCATTTGAATCACTTACAAGCCTGCGACACTACGTCCGAGACACCTAACCTATTTTCAATAGAATAAAGCAGATGTTTTCCATTACTCTTATTAATGGTAAACGGTGACCCTGCTAAATTATAAATTAGACCTTACTAATACTTAAATATAAAATACTATAAAATACAATAATTATTGTGACAATTAATTTCAATCTAACCATTTGGAAATACCAACAAAGTAGACCCTCTTTTCATGAGGGAACCTGTACGAGAGAACTAATTTTTACCGTGACATAGACGCTGTTACGTAATGACGCAGCAGGGAGGTTTCGATAATAGCTAATTAGAGTGTTCATTCCTCCGGCTGGAGCGGCATATATTATTTCCCAGCGCAAGAAACTTCAGCCACGAATACACGTTCCCGCTAAATGGCCTGGGCGCGTATGTGTGTGCGTACGCGCGCTATTGGACGCTTAATCGCGCCTACTTTGTTAGGTTGATCTCACCGGGGAGAAAAACGGCCTCAACTACGCCGCAAAAATGCGCTCAAGAAAATTAATTATGGAAGTTCCCCGGCGGTGTCGGGTGCACCTGCGTGCCTGCATGAATAATAAGAGGCGAACAGTTCCTTTGCACTTTGAAAAATGTTGCCTGATTGCCACATTTGTTGGTGGAATCGTGAGTTGTCCCCGTTCATCCAACTGGACGTCGCTATGAATAACAACGAACATAAGTCCCCGCGGGCTAACCTCGCGGAATATGAGTTCATTGGAAATTTAAGTGGTACAAGAAATAATAGAATTATATAAAAATTAGGTCCTCGACACTCTCGGTGTCTCATGCATACTAATTAGATTGCGGTAAACCCGCACGACTCGACAAGCTAATGTAATTAAACGCATTCTAATTCCACTGGCAGGCTTATGTGCTAAATAATACCGAGGCCTATCATGTATTAGCATAATTATTGGTGAAAATAATTAGCTACGAACGACAGGCTGAGCCTTGAGTTCACCTCATTCATGAGACAACATGTAATTTCGATGTAGTAATGATAAATTACAGGTGCATTATAATAAAGTACTTGAATATATTACATTCCTGAAATTATTATTATAAAAAAAACCTATGTCTATAAACATATAGGTTGGAATTGTTGGCGAGTAAACCAGTGGCAAAAGAGCAAAGGCAGAACGAAAAAAGGCTGGTTGTACGTGTGTTTATCAGGTGGATCGGCGGGGGAAAAAAGAAAGATTGCGAGAGCTGAGGCCGCGCGACATCCGAGAAATTGTCTATTTGCCATTATCTGGCCGTCGCAATTCCAGTCAGACACGCGGCACTGCCTGTTAGAATTATATTCTCCTACTATCCCTATTATTTAGAGCCTGGATTACCAAGCACAGTCCACCTGCCGCTACGGCGACGTGAAGCAATTTTACTCCTCTGTCTCAGTAAGTATTCCTACCAAAAATGTTCATGTACCAGAAAAAGTTCCCAGCTTCAAGCACCCAGAAATTCTGCCCTAATTATAAGAACTACTCCGCTTCAAGTAATAATAAATAGCGTATTTCAAGTGTATTGCATTGAATTTATTATAAACGCTCGAAGAATGGTCCTGGAATAGAAATGGCCTGCTAAAGAATTGAACTAAATGTACTATGAGAAAAATAGTGTCAAGTTGGCCAGCGTACTAGAATGGAAAAGTGGGACATTCCTAGACGTTGCTTTAATAATCATCCGGTAGACACAGCACTGCTTAATTAAGCAATTATTTAATATCGAGGCGTGCTTTATGTTCATACGATATCGGCGTAGTTGCATGAGGGTTAATTAAGTAGAGGCTGTGCCTGGCGCGGTGGAGTGGCCGGTGTCTCGGAACTATCTCCGTAGGTATAAGACAAGATCTCCTTAAAGGTAATTACGAGTTATGTCACTTTCACGAGGGGTGCACGTCCTATTCATAAACAGGCCAGAGACAGCTCCATTAGATGGCAGTAACAGGTTAATGGTAACACGTGCTTCAACTTGGCAAGCGCCCCCCATCGATATTTACTGGCTCCAGTAACATTCTGGCTGCCACTCCCGCGATCCTCGAAAGCATTGTTTGTGCCGTTGCTTTGTCCCGCATGTCGCGATTGTCCACCTGATTTATGTGCTGATCTATGTGCCCTGGATGCCTTCTCACCACCGAGCAATTTGTTGCTTCTGCCCTTCTGCACTGGCCGGTAGGGATTGCCTGTCTAGTTCTTCATTCACACAGATTCGTATTACTCGAATTCAAAGCCCCTGAAATAATGCCACTTGAAAGCACTCAGTGTGTGCATGTGATTTATTAAATTTGAAATATCTCTTTATGTTGTTTTCTTGCATCGAATGAAGTAGAGAATGTTTGAACTTATTGAAGTTAGTTCAATTTAAAGTTCAGTATTCATTTTGTGTGTTGCCGGTGCATTCAGTTCATTCTTCTGGAAATAGTAAAACTCTGCATTCGCCGAGCACGTAGGGCGTTCGTTATTCTTCCGGGAGAGGCAGGGGCGTGCAATGTATCGAAATTAAACACAAAGTAGGAGCGATTAGGCAAGAAAATTGCATAAATCAGCTGGATCTACGTGTTCCTTCAATAATGCCTGGATTTATGATCCTAGGAAATTGCAGCTCTCGAAGCTGTTGCCGCCTCTTTGCCGGAATTACATCCATAAGTTAATGCCGGACATCGGCGCGCCGTCATTCATAAAGGAAAATACAATCATGATGGATCAAACAGTGTATGAAAGGTTGCCACATTGTAATTCCTACATTTACACTCAAATAAAAATGATGCAATATGTAATGATAATATACAGGATGTAAAGCAGACGGGTAAGAATGAGGAAATTGGCAGAAATGAAAATCTCGTTCGACTATCATCGTCGAATGGCAAATGAGACAGCACGGTAAGGAATGCTAAGGGGCGGAAAAAGGACGACGGGAAGTGAACATAAAGTAGTGTGTAATAGGCGGAAGCGAGCATAAAAAGCGAGTTTAGGAAGGCAGGGCCTTTCATTGGGTTATTTTTTAATTCGAAACAGCAGGGCGCCGCGCCTTCTGCCAATTGATTTTATGCAAATAGAAAGGCACGGTGCTTACAAATGGCTTTTGCTGTGCGCTCGGTCCCGATAATAAAAGAACGAGAGCGGCCTTGCTCTCTTTGAAACTGGCCGCTCCCACCTCCATTTTCCAAATGATCAGATTTTCCGGAGAGGTTAGAATTGTTGCGATATAATATCGCGTTTGAAAGGATGGTTGAAAGGGAGCACAGACTGCTATTAACTTTCTTCTCTTCTCGAACGTATTGACGGAGAGAGAAAACATTCTGGAGAATCTCCAAGAAAAAAGCTTAATATTAGCGAGAATAAATAACAGCTCTACTCCTAATTATGCAGACTTTGCATAGCGAATGCGAGGCTGCGTTTGTACAATATACGAAGCTGCAGAATAGAAAATAAGCCTGGACCAGTCTCATTTTCCCCGCGCTGCTAATACAATAAACACGACAACATAAATTCTCGAAATTTTCTACCGTCCGTTTTATTTTCAAGCCGTTTGTCGCCGAGCGCGCGTTGTTTAATTAGTGTAATTAGTTCTTCCGCATGAACCGCTTTAATTAGTAGTGTTAATATCGTTTTGACAGGCCTGGAACATGTGCTGTAAAAATTATAAACACGGCTAATGAAGGTAGCCTGCCAAAAAAGTGCTGAGATACCTAAACAATTAAACAAGCAACACAGACCTTTGTACTTCATTTATGTTTACTCTGACAGCTGTCCGAATAAAAATCTATTAAACAATGAGAATTTTTATTATTCTCATGAGCATGATAATGAGCGAGCCACCACGATTGTAATTCCAGTAGGAGGGAAGAAAAAATCCAGCTTTTTCCCGGGTTTAAAAGAAAAGTATTGAAACAGGACGCCACAGCTTTCACGAGCTTTTCGAGCGCGGAATAATCTTCTGGCGCAAATTTATTATCCCACGCCTGTCGCCTTCAACGGGCTATTAATTACACGCCTTATTGCTAGTCTTGCCCGGCCTGACCAATCGATACAGAGTGAGAGACCGATTTTAACAAGACACCACAGTGTAAAAGCTACCCTTTCCTACCCAATTCGATACTCCCTTTGAGACCACTACCCCTTAACCCACCCTGCCTGTCCGCTCGGCTCCCTCGCCATCCCCCATTTTCCTCCCAAATTGACCAATGTTCAGGACCTGGAGGCGTTGACGGTTAGCCATTGTCTCGCCTAGCCTTGAGTTCGAGGTTATGTTCCATGGGGATCGGTCTCGACGAACATTTCGAGCTTAGAAGTAATTTAGAGCTTACCAGTCTAAGATCCGGTAGTTTAAATATTAGATGAGTGCGAGAGGAGTTGCGGAATTAGAGAATAACTCGAAAATGATTGAAAATTTTCGCCAACTATTCCAGCCGAATCTAGAGCATTAAGAATGAATTCCCCGCTGTTACATCAATGAATGCACAGTAGAATAGAATAGGCAAGCATAAGTTAGATGAAGTAGAAATGAGATTTCCGGGGGCCGCCACCGAGATTATTACACAGCCACAAGGTACATTTGACCCAGTTCGGCCATTATGAGCAGTAATCGTTCCGAAACTAATTCCGCCCTTAAATTCTCATTACACAAGAGTTACGCCGATGCGCGGTAATTTAAATTGTACATGAACTTCGTGGCGCCCGCGCGCGCAATAGGCCTCACAGTCGCCGCTTAATTTCGATCAAGCTGTGCAATTAGAGGGTGACCCTTAAAATCGCTAAGGAGGAAGCTGCAATCTATTAAAGAATGCACATTTTATTCACTCTATTACTCGTTTCACTGCTGCGCTAATGAATAAGAATTTAAATATAATAAAAACATATTTCTGACCTAATTAAATCTGAAATAACGAGTTAAAAGTAAGTGAAATTGGCGAATGGCTGAACAGCATGGAAATTCCACATTGGTAAATTATACACGTGCGTATTCCTAGCTGCCTTGAATTTCTTCGATGAAAAACTCAGGACATTGAATGCGTACGCTCTCCTAGCAATATTGAGTGCAGCAAGCCTTGCTTGGTTGCTTAAGAATTCGAGAAATTCACTTACTTTAATCAAGTCCACGCGGCCTTTTAACAGGGACTGTACTAATGACACAGTTTTACATATGTTAGACATTCAGGCTTCTACGCTGGGAGAGTGGTGTGAAAAGAAACGCGGAGTAAAAAGTGAGCAGTAAGCCTGTTTCTAACGACGAAGCAATATCGGCCTTCCTTACATGGAAATGTCGTCGCTGCTGATATTTAACCCTAAAGATTTCCGCGATCATGGATCAAGAATAAACTATTCATAATACGTGTGTTCATGGCCTTTAGAAATGCCTGCTTTTTACACGTGGCCACCAATGGAAAAGCATTTCCAATGTAACACCCGCCAGGGTCGAAAGGAAAACTGACTCGCTTAAGCACGCAAAATGAAACATCAACGTATCATTAACAAAAAATGCATAAATTTGTCTTGGGTTTGCAGTGGTACAATGAAGCTGTAGCAAAGTCTTTTTTTTTTCATACAGCAAGGATCCGGAAGTTCTAATGTGCGGTAGCGCCAGTATTCCTCGTAGAAGTAAACAGGCATAAATAACAGTTTTTACTTGGGCGGAAGAACTGTTTCACATTGCAACCCTGCTCGTTGTTGAATAGAGTGCGACAGTTCTGGATAGTGGAGAGATGAAATGTCAAGGCTCTATTGCCTGCTTTTTGCTGAATTACAAACTAGACTGTACAAAGTTTGCTCGTCGTCCACGCTACTCGTTACTTGCGACCAGCAGATAGCGAATGTGTACCAATAAACTGCAAGGGACTAACTAAATTCTGCAAGCGCTAGTGCATGCGAATGAGTTCTCTACTATTTCGGAGAAAATTATATTCATTCGCCAGGGAAGAACCGAGGAATAATTGGATGCACTCGATATTTCGTAGCACTGCTTTTCCCAGTCGACAGTAGTTAATCGGTTGAATCGCATAACTCACACTGTCGTCTGACATTCTGGACATGTTGTGCGAGTCACATGGTCATCGTATCATGGTTATTCCTCAGGATTCACTGAAATCGCTGAGAGATCTGTGGGCATCAAGAGCCACGGTAACGTGAATAATATCTCGTGTCAGTCTCGCGAGACTTCCAAGAAAATCGCACAACGGCCTTCTGTTGGGGGACCTTGTCTCACATAAAGAGACCTTAATTATCCCATGGCATCGTCGAGGATTTACGCCACAGGGGTATGAAAAACTTATACTGCCGGAGAACGCATTACCAGAGGATCAAAAGGAATACGTAAGCTGGATTTCATAGTATCATTGGCTGCTAAAAAGAAGTACTAAGGAATAAGGGAAGCAACGAGGAAATCCATGGGAAAATTGGAATATTAAGGAGAGAAATGTCGGCGCAGATAACAAATACTATGTGCAATCACGTCGACCACGTGTCAATGGACTTGGTTTCAAGTGTAATTACATGTAGATTAGACCGTTCGTTGATCCAACTCCTAGACTAGACAGTAATCGCTTAGGTACGTGGTTGAATGAGCGCACGCATTATTCCTTTTACGCCCACACGAATCGTCTGCCTTTGTTCTATCCCCTCTCTACAAATACGTATACAGACTTACAGGTTGTTGCAAAAACATTGCTACATTTTACAGTAGAAATTTAATATCGATAAATTCTTGTATAAAAGTTCAAAAGAAAATGTATGATTAATTTATAATTCATATCTAATTTATACATAAATTATATATCGATGGGATACTCTATCTTTAAGTCATCCTGTAGATTCTCTCGAGCATACCGACTGTCCCGTGTTCCGTAGCACACGGTACGCCACACTTTGAAGTTTGCATTCCGACGTATCGTTCGATCGCTTACGTAAAGATCGAATAAAAATATATACGAACGAGTTTTGCGGTGGCGCCAAAAATATAAACGTCTGGCTTTCTTTACGACGCACTGCGAAGTGCGTCTGGCTTATTTCTCGAACCGCGCGCTAACCTCGAAAGGCTTGTGGTATCCCTTCATCGAAGCCCAGCAGCTGGTATCTGACAAGAATCCACCGGAATATCGAACATATCGAGCGGATATGTGCGCGGGTGCACATGTAAACAAAAGCGGGGTCGTCGTAAATTTCCATTAAGTTCCTGCTAAAGCCATAAAAGCCTTGCTACCGCGTGTGTATGATGCAGCGGCAACACTGGCGGACTATAATAACCACGCGGCAGATAAGGCCAGTCCGGTGTGTCTGGGCATATCAGTGTCACGGACAGGATACAAAAATAGATTTGCGAATGAAACGTTAATGCTCTTGCCAGGCCACTCTCTCCCTCTCTCTTGCTCTGTCTTTCTCTCCCGTCCGATGAATGAAGCATCGCCGCTTAATTCCCAGCGCCACTCTACTACGCCCTTTAATGAACTCCGGTCAGGAACTCGTTTCAACCTTACCGGCCTACAATCACGCTATCTTCCACTGTACTCTACTTCTAATACCGTAATACTCTCTTCCAACCTACACCAAGGGGGCATTGTATCTTTCGATCACGAATACCCCAATGGAAATATCATTGGATATATTATGTTTTCTTCTATCTCTGATTTCTATTAGTAAGGCCCGTCACGCACGTACTTCTTAGCGCATGAGACTCATTAAAAGACTGTTATTAAATGGAAATATATACCTTACATAGGGAAGAGGAAAAACTTTGTGTGATTCTAGATGGTAGCCAGTCTACGTCAATTTAATATTAGCAGGCGCAAGAGCCAACTAAGTTGACACACATGTCGCAAGGGCTTAATGTTAACAAGCTAATCAGCAGTGTGGCTCTGAGGCACACTTGGAGGAGAGAATTGCATATCGCGTATATATGCATGGGAGGTTGAGTTCGACCGTGCAAAGGGGTTAAATGCTTGCAGAATTATGCGGCTCGTATGAATGTTCCACGAACAAAAGCAGCTAGCCCAAAAGAGCTATTACCGGAACTAGAGACATAACAATGGTAATAGTACTCTGGGCTCAACAGTATGATGAATTCGACTGTGGCTTAAAGGATGCCTGAAAGTTTGAGTTATCAGTTGCGACGTAGCCCTGATCGATCGCCATTTAGATATTCTCGAAGCAATCCCGAGGGCAAAGTAACGAGGCCGTGGGATGCAGTATGCACCGCGTAAATCGATATTCGATAATATCCTTCTTCCCCTGCTTCTTCTTCCACCGTTCCAACGTCTCTGCCTTATCACGCTCCTCCTTTCCCTCCTTTCCCTCCTTTCCCTCCTTCCTTCCTTCCCTCTCGCTCCTCTCTCGCCCGCCGCCCCTAATCGCTCGCTTATCGTTGCTTCGACGAGTGCGGTTACCCACCGATGCCACCGGAGTTTGTTTAGATTTGGATAGAACGCGCGGAGCGACCGGCTCCGATGGCTCCACAGCGATAGCCTAATGAGTTTATCACTGAAAAACTGAGCGTTTTGCGATTCTAAATCGCTTGGGATTCTTCGAGTGCGCCGCGAGTCCTGCTTCCATTAACTCGAAGCCGACACATCCGAATGAAGGAGTTGCTGGAAATGCCAGGATGTTCTACGATTTATAAAGGCTGAGGGTTGCACCCGGCGGAGAAACAGTTCTGGTGAATGAAGCTGAACCAAGAGAGAGAGAGAAAGACGGAGAGCTCGTCTGAAATATTCGCTCGTTTCATTCGGCATCCGGGCTCCATTGTTCGAGTGGGATTGTGGATGCGCTTAAACGATCTCGAAGCGCCGCGACGCTCCGGGAATTGCATCCCCGCTGCCCGGAGACTCCGTCACCGACGCCGACGCCGACACCGACTGCTCTAGCCTCCGGCAGCAACCACGCCATGCCACGCCGGCTAGAATAGCCGCGTCGAATCTCTCGCCCGCCGAGTAATGATTTCCGCAGATGTCGGCCGTTTCCGCCACTTGGATTCTGTAACGAGCCGTTAAACACCCGTGGCGTCGGCTCGCTCCACTCGCTGGCCCACCTCAAATCATCCTGGCACACGCCGCACACCCAATCAACCGGGCCAACATCATTTCTTTACCACTGTCTTCCATCGAAATCATCCTCCAACGATATCATGCACCCAAAGATATTGACACTTGCCGAGAAATCAATTTGTCAATACGAACCGCGTATTACGGATGTAAATTATCGATAAAAAACATTTTTTGGCCCATGAAGAAATGCGTGTGCGTCAAAGAACAAAGTGTGCCAGGGTATCAAAGTATTTACTTGGTAAGTGATGTGCTCGGTTCGCCAGGTTAAATGATTAATCGAGCAAGTATCAATTTTTAATTGAATTTTATCTTTCATATCGCTATCGAAATCCGATGGTATTCCGGGGCAATGAAAGTGAGAATTTTTCGAGCGTAGCACAAAGTATTTTTCAGTTGGTCGGTGCATATTCTCCTGCGGAACAATACCACTCTTGGGAACGACTTGCTAAAGATACGAGCGCGAAGAGAGGAAGAGAGAAAGAAGGCTGATACATTTATTCAAGGCGATTTCGATATCTGTCGCGCAAGCGGACCGTGCTCGACGTGCATCGAAATTTATATTCAAAGCTAAAAGAAAATTTGAAATACACTTTCTTCTCTGCCGAGACTTAACTGCATTTATTCATCAAACGCGTCGCTAAAGTATGCATGATATGCAGAGACGAGGAAATAGAGTCGATAACACCAGACACTGCGGGAAAGTGAGAAATAATTGAGTATACACAATCCGTTAACACTCTTCAGTCGCTCACTCTCCTTTTGCCAGGTTGATATGTCATTTCTCCATGGCTTTGTACAGCCGTTCCTTCCATTCTATTCATTAAGCGTGTCATTGTAACAAAGCTGCTTGATTGAAGAACTGATAATTGCACTATCCAATAATGAACTCGTTCTAGCGTCATGTGCAGGACTGTCAGAGACACATTAAGAGGGATCAGGTTCGGTTTTTGCTTTTCCGTGAATCCCCTCTACGATAATACGATTACAAAGTGCCGTGCCCAATGATCCATGACGTTTGCTGCATGACACTAGCTTGATTCGTTCATAGCCGGACCATTGAATAGACGTGATTATTGTCACGCTCGCGCGCCAACAAGATCGAATTAATTTGTAATTGGCCGACAGGCACCCGACCACAGAAAAGTTTCGCCGTGTTACAACCGCCGCAACCACGCCACCACTATCGACCATGTTAGTATTTTCTCATCTATTTGTTTAACCCTGCTTTAATTAGCCTGATAATTGTCCGCGAAATGCATTACATTGATTTCAATCCAGCCCAGTTTGCGGGAGAATTCATCGATATTTTAGCCAGATTACCATAGACTCTGTCTTTTACATCCAATAGCTTTGAGTTGCATCACAGAAATCATCCACCTCACGGAAAATTATAATGCAATAATAATAATAATCATCATCATAATAAAGGATCAATCTACTTTGTGATATGGTGGATAATTAATGTGCCACGTATTCCAGCATCGGAGTATCATAATCATTTCATCATACCTATCACACCCTAAACTAGAAGGACGATATCAAGGCAGTGTTTCCCGATTGCAGGTCCACTTCTCCCCACTTCTAGCAGAAGTATCATGAAAAGAAATCTCGTGGAATGACGCGAAGGTTAATTAACGAGCGTTTCCGCGGAACGGTTAGCATAGCGGACAATCAACGGGCATTCGTCACCATAACCTTGAGACGAAGAGATCTGGATGACGATGATGATATTCAATCATGGTTGCAACCTTGCCCCGTGCATTTACATCTCTGCCATGAGGCCCGCATATTTTTCTCTGACATCAAAGTGCACGCCGTCCTTTTATAGCACTTCTGCGATCCAGATCTCCTCTCCTGACATCATTGGTTTATTCACCGTAATGTATATTTTTCCAACTAAGACAAACCAATACGTCGCCTCTACGAAACGTTTCCTTGAGATGTAATCCTGGTAACGAGGTCGAATCGAGCTCCAATTTACCGAAGGAACATATACACATCGTTCTAACTTAGGTTTACCGGTTCACGAAGGTTAACATCATTAATAATAGTACTCATTCATGCGAGCATTAAATTTATGATGATTGTTATGTCGACTGAGTTATCAGAGTGCATAATGTTCAAGGTAGAAGTCTAGTCTGATAGTATATAGAGTTAATTAATCCTTCTATATTGATGGTTTTTGCACGTTCTAATAAAAGGATCGATATCACGTGTAGAGATCCTCGTTGGGACGTTTCACTTTTAATTACGTACTGCTTGTTTCATTTTTGCATCGTGCAATCAGGGGGAAATGAATAGGCGCTGCTTTAAAAACGGATCACGCATACCGGCGCCGAATGAATTCGAGGTAGGAAATCAGTCGAAGGCAGAGGCATTTCCGAAATACAAAGCGTTTCCTGAAACTATCGCTGCAGTGAAAAGCTCCGGAGTACAAATTGAACGGACGAGAATATGAAATTCGGATATTAAATTTAAAATCTGAATCCACCTGGCAGAATCACATTTGTCGCTCGATTTCTATATGAACGTAGTAGAAAATAATATAATTAGATGGATTTCGGTGAATCAATGCGTAAACTAGTTCTGCAATGAGATGTTAGGCTAGTGCCTGTTTCCAGGCTATCTAGCACTATACTTTACAGGCTACTGCTAACAATAAGCGTGCATGCGCATACATATTCATAGCTGCCAGCGCTCCTGTTGTCCGGCCGAGATTCTATGTGCACACGTACGAATCAGATGCCGCCGCACTCGTGAGCCGAAAGCACGATTCTATCCCTCGTACTTCCAAGGAAACTATCGATTTACGACTCTCGGCAAAATTCACCCCGCAACTATTAGTTGGAGGAATTTTACATTTTATTATCGAAAGAAATATAATGAATAATAAAAATTTCACTCACTCGATAAAAGTGTTTGAAAGTTCAGAATAACAGAAGATACAGTTGCGTCAACGATTTATTTATTATTTGTATATTATTACGAATTCTGCTTTTCAACATACTAGTTGCAGTGAACTTCGTGAAATGGAAGGATATTGTTTCAGACATTGGCAGAAAGTAGAATGTTATATATGGAGAAGTTCATGTTTGCGAAGAGAAGGAAATGGCGAGCTCACGCGATGGTGTGCATGTTCGTGAATCAAGCACGATGGAAGCTATCATGTCACGTAGTGGTAATCGATATTACCCGACAGGATTTATAGTAGCGCGGTTGCCGAATCATCGATTCGTGTAATGACCTCGTGTGACAGAAGCTGCTTGGTAAATGAGACGCTTGGCATACCGAATAGTCACGCAAATCCTACCAACTCCGGAAAAGCTACGAGACACGAGAGGGAATGTGCTTCGCGTAACAACCTCAAAGCGACTTTTTCCAAATTCCGTACCCAATTCTCTATACTTTTATTATTCTCCGACTAAAAGTCAATACTATAAATGGATTAAATAATTTCTCCTATCGGATAGAAGAAGAAAATGGCAAATGTTAATGTAATTCTCGGTTACACACAATATATTAATAAGGCAACGATAAACATGTGATGACAAATGTGTTTATTGATGTTAATATCTTAAAGCGTTAGATCGTTTCAAAGCTCGGCCCAACAGATAACTCTGCCCGTCAATGAACAGGCGATACATCAACCTGTTTTATTGTCAAAGCCGTAGTCAAGGTTGGCCAGGCAATCAATAGAGGCGTATACAAGCTTAAAATATCTAAATAATCCACCAAGATATCTATTTCAAGCGACACTCACTAACAGATCCCGAAAGGCTTCGATTCAAGTCAAACTTATTAACCGGTCACATTCATTGTCTCATGCAAGTATTAAAGAATAAAACTTTGAGAATTACCGGTATAGTCTAACACGAATACGAAGTACAAATAAAATTATCAACACTTGTTTACACTATTTCTTTTTCCAATCAACAATGTGTTAATGCAATTTCTACGAATATAATATAACAATAATTAATAAATGATTTTGCAGGCTATGCTTGCCTTCAACAGTAAAGATCGCTTGGGATTATGAAAGTGACTAAGAAACAGAGAAAATATTTGTAAATCCTTGAAAGGGTGGTTTCTTACCGTGAGGAATGAAGATAGGGTCGGCAACGAGAGGGAGAAAGAGCCGATAGAGTTTTGCGAATCAGAGGGAGGCGCGATTGGGAGGCGACGCGTCGCGACGCAGACTTGTGTGTCCGACAAAATGTCAGGATGCACTCTCATTAACTGAACTTGCCAGCGCGGTCCCCAGCGGCACTGACAAGTGAGCTAGCCTAGCTCTATCCAGTGTAAGCCATATGGTATACTGTATAGTGCCGGCGTTTTAGCGCCAATCCAATTTGTGGCTCGATCGATGCTACGCAACACACGCCGCAACCCCCCCAGCATCCCCAACCTCCAGCTTCACCCTCCACACCAACCTGGCGCACCTGTTCCTCCGATAATCCTTCAGGTGCACCTCGAAACACTCCTCATCCATTCAGATCCCACAGAGGAAAATCCCTCTTGTAGATCAAACAAAGTTTTCTTATAGCTTAATAAGCTCTTGGGACTTTTGACTCATTTCTTCACTTATCACTTTAGTTATTCAATTATTGCTGGAGTAAATTTGTACTTGACAGTCCTCGAGTGGTATTTTTATTATTGAATGAAGACATTCCTTCGGTTAGGTTTCAAAGAAGAATAATAGCGCTAACATTAAAATTGGGTGACGAGGTATGGCGTAACCTGGCTGAGAGGTTCAAGGGGGCTCTTTGTCTCCCAATTAGCGAAGCGTTACGGTTTTGCGCCTCTACTTGCGTTGGAGTCGGACAAATCTTTTGCGAATCCGTAAAAAGATATATTTGAAAAAATATCCTCTTTACTAATGGAGAAAACATTTCTAATTGTCGCTGGCATTTTTCTGAAAAGTGCCGCCCTTATAGTCGTTCAGTAAAAATATGAATATCTACTGACATTTTTCCAAAATACCAACCCTATTCTATCATGAATTTATATATTTGCATTAATAAAAAAAAAGGGGGGGGGGGGGTTTATCAAACGTAGCCCGACAAGAATTCATCTGAAACTCAATATATTGCATTGGCAAATATACATATACTAGATTCACTTTAATATTCGGCGCTAACGACTTGATGCGCGAATTCTCGGACGCTCATAAAGCTCGTATAGCAGAAATGGAAAGCCGGAATTCAGGGAATGCGGCGAATTTCGCTGAAGGAAAGGGGAGAAGCTTTCGTCCGGCGTAATACAGGGGGCTTTCAGCGAGATTCGAAACCTCGTTTACGTTGGAGTGCCCTTCAGCAGAAAAAGGCACCGAGGCAACCTCTCCTACATGTCTTCCGTGTGTTCTCACGTACCTATATCTATGTAGAAACGTATATGTATACCGGCGACCCATAGCACCGTGTTTCAACAGATACTTGTCTGCCCGCACTTTAAGATACCGCAGTCAAGAATTCCCTCCAGATATGTTTATTGATAATACCATAGTTATTAAAATACTTCCTCGTACTTCGGAATAAATATGCGTATCATAAACTGTGTAAGTTTCAAGGTTGGATGGCGTGTGCAATTTTTTTCCTTTACAAATATTTATGTCTAATAGTAGAGATAAGTCACGAACACCGATTCTGATTGCACTTTAAAGACACACGATAACCGCCTGACCATCTAGACACGTTCTTGCATTCAACTTGGGATGCTGTGTCACTTGAGAACTATTTTAGTAATTCTAAACTATTTAAAAAATATATCATAAGACGATTGATATTTCATCGGAATAAATACCACGTAATATTAACTAACGAATTTAACATTACGATTATAAAAAACTTTCTATCTAACGTTTTCGTTATATTGGGCAGTAATCTTTTCAACAATTCCGAAAAGCTCCAGCAATAAAAAGGGGCATAAAGGCTAGGTTGCTTCCGCTAGGAGGTAAATTCGTGATACATCACTTGGACATTAACGAGGAAGATAACTCACATGTATCGCGAGTTCCGGAGAATGTAGATCCACTTGGCAACTCTTCTCTAGGTAACCAGGCAACATCAGCAGCCCCGAACTTCCAAGAGGGTTTTCCACCCTCTGTCTAGCCACCTCTCACTCCACCTACTTCCTACTTTGCCGTGGCTGACCGGAAGAGCAGCCAAAGCGGAGCTCAAATTTCTTCTAAAAATTCAAAATGTCCTTTGTGTGCTCCTTCGAGAAGAGGTTTCATGAACTAGTGAGTGGCACTCTCGAGATTCGTAGATCACAGAAGAAACGGCGGCTTTGGGAGGAGAAGAGACACGTGGTCGCGTGTTCTTTCGAGCGGAGTTCGAGCGTAGTTCGAGCGGAGTGAGTGATCCAGTGGGATCGATCGCGTCCACGGTATCACTGCTTCAGCGCAAGGGAACATCCTCGCGATTTATAAAGCCTCCTACACTCTCTTGCCGGGCATCTCTCTCACTCGTCGGTGGCTGCTCTTCCCTCTCACGGCGTCGTCGTGTTATTATTCCCCTGCCAGTGGCCGATTGCCCCCCCTACGAATGACCGCCTCAATCTCGAGCTACTCGCTCCTCGCCCTCCACGCGATACGATATGTCCCGGGAGCCAGCATCAGCTCTCGCTCTCCCAAAGCCTGGCTCCACCGGCGATCAACTTGCCCTCTTTCTCATCGATCTACTACTCCTTCCAGCAACCAACAATTCTCCACCCTCCTAGAACATCTCACATTTTTCTTCCTCTTATAGATTGGCAAATAAACTTCCGACGGGTCATGCACTTTTCGAGGATGTTGATTTCCAACTAAAGAAACGCGACACCGTCCAGTTACGAGTTGGGAAAACCCCGGACCCGATGCAATCTTTAAGGGTATATACATATGTATAAAAACACAACCGGATTAACTATCTTGGCATGCTCTCAACTCTTGCGATCTCATCCTTCCTTTTAACTCCTCTCGAATCCTGCGTGATCATTTTTAAATCAGATTCCTTTTAAATCCCTTTAAGAGGATTGTCCGAATCATTTCACCGAGAGCCAGACAGTTATTATCTGTGACAGATTACTCCTACTGCTGACAGTCATGGAATATCCAATTGCAAACTGATCTTGAATTCTCCTCGTATAATTATATGCATCGGATATTTGCCTTTGCTTTCTGCGATTAAGTTAAAGCTACTTTGCGGTGTGGATTAATGTCCATTTATGTTATTTATTATGTCAATACGAATGCATTACATATTATCCTCGCAGTATATTACTTTTTTATTCCTCTTACTTTTTTCTACTTGCTTTTTACGTTGTTGGATTTTTCTACTGTTGGTACTCGACAACCTTGGCCATTAAGTGATTTAAGTACAGCGTTCGATAAATCAAATGGAATCAATCGCTGTCCGAGCAATGATCAAGGAAACACACGATCTCACTCAATATTTATGTAACAATAATGACAGACATACTTTCCACCCTTGCATTCCTAATTCGAATAAGAGGTATCATTATTTAAATCTAAATTTGTAAAAAAGAATTTAATTACTTTACAATGAAAAGATCAATATCAGCAGCTTATACAAAGTATTGCTACAAAGTAGCAATACAAGTTAGAACTAAAAATTGCAAAACATCGCAGAGATCAAGATAATACAAGAGGAGTGGTGTTTATCAGGAGAGAACGCGGCACGTTAACAAGATGAATCAGCGTCCAGAATAATCGACGCGTCGGGGTTTTCCTGGCACGAACGAATTTCCATCGCAGAATACGACGCGGAGCGGTGAAGATTCGGAATCGACGTAGCTGGCTGTCAAGTCAAGTCGTAATATTCAAATGAGACGGCGAAGCCGATTCTCAGGCTTGCCAATACGCGCGCGCGCCCGCTACATTCGCTTGTTAAATCAACGTGAAAATTAGACCTCATTCAAATTCCACGTCGACCTCGCCCCGCACCCGCACCCGCACTTCGCATTATCAGCCAACCTGACTGCCAACCTGCCTGCTTGTCTTCCACGGTACGTGGCAAGCTGGATTAAAAGTTTCATGATCATCCAGCGCCTTTCACTCGACACGAGTCGCTATGAGTGCAAGCTACTTTTTATTTCGTGGCTCAACATTCTCCAGTACGTATGCAAATCCTTATTAATATTCTGCCCGTGTTTGTACACTCGCTCGTATTATAAATTCGTAAGATAAATATATCCAGAGTAAATATGGTTTAGCTACCATTACCGAAAGCGGTCAACGGTACGTTGAAATAACAGTTGCCAATTTTCATTATACAAATATATTTTTTATCTTTTTCTTATTAGTTAATTTATTATCATATCTTTGATTGCCTGACTTACGCGTGCAAAAAGGCAGACAACTGTAATTCAGCGCTTTTTAAGTAGTGTATAGTAAATACAAAATTGTTCTGCGGACAGTTTTTGGCAGGACACGGAGTGCTGCTTCTAAACAATGATGTCATTATGAGCAGCAGTTAATCGAGTATGTTATAATCATCCGCCATTAGCAGCGGGGCTGTCGCGGCTGAAGGCAGCCTAATGACTGCCGCAATTTCGGGGCACAGAGTGTCCTCGAATTCCCTCCGATTCCGGCGATCTGATGAATGTGCGTGAATCGAGCTTAAATGATATCACGCGGCCCGTTCATTGCTAACACTTTACTTCATCAACTTCTTTCGAATAGATACAGATACGAAGAGACAAATGAGATAATAGAAATTAGAACAATTGGTAGACTTTGTATCTTAACAGTCTTAAATCACGCGATCTTACGCGTCAGAAGCTGGGTTTTTTCAACACGATTACACGATTGAATATTTCTGGAACTATCAATCATCATTCATAAAAGGCTGCTCTTTTCCGCTCGAAATGAAATAAACCTCGCTGCAGTTAAGGAAGTAGTGTGTATGTGAGTAGCATAGTTGTTGAAAAGGTAGAAAGTGGCTGCGGCCACTGATTTCTGAGGAACGTGAACTCACTAAGTCCTAAGTCACGCATCGACCCGAAAATCTACGAGCACGAAAGAAATTCCTGGAATTTAATTAAGTCTGGTATATTTTTTGTTCCGACTCTCTGTGGAAGCATGCGCAACCGCCGTTTAACCGGGACTGGCTGAAGTTGACGTGCTCCAGGGATCTTTGCGGCCGGAAACCGAATGGCTGGAAGTCACTTGGAGCAAAGAGGCTTTGTAAAACTACTGGCTGCAGTTATTGTGCGGTTGCTTTTTATATTTATTGTCGCATTAATTCTAAGATTACTAATGGCATACGTGGGCGTATGCCAATAATCTTCTATGAAACATATAATAGCTATTATCAAAAGACTTCTTAGAAATACTGTCGTCATGATTCTCGGTATTACTACTCAGCAGATTCCTTCGGTCAAAGGATGACGTTGCAGTGCACCGCGAGTTCTTACTAGGATAATTAATGGCTGCTTTTAATTAGTTCATGCACCAAAACGCGCGATATTAATATTTAGGACAGGTGGTTTTTTAGTTGAACTTGGCACTTAGCTGTTGGCGCGCGCTGCAAAGCAAAGCACTCATTCACGCACTGAATAACTTTAAGAGGCTGAGATTAGATATTTATATACATACATATATAATTTCTAGATTGCCAGGTATCAGGTAATTCTTTAATTTAACTTTCTCTACCGGCAGAAGTCAGTGAGAACCAATTGGCTTCGATTTCTTTCAACTCCGAGTTAAGAAAAGTTTCTATTTGACATTTATTTTAAGAAAAAAGAAGATTTGCCTACCCGAACACTTCCCTTTACGTCGTTCCCTTAGGAGGCAGTGTCACTCGCTCGAATTCTAATTAGGATGAATCCGATTTTAATTACGCAATAACTCCGTGGAGCAAGCTTGGCCCCCGGAGACAGCGAGAGACAGCGAGAGAAAGGCATAGCAGGGACTTGCTGTGTAACAGTAAGTACTAATGGAAGAAGTAAAGGAAGACGAACACTCTTTGTGTCGGCCTAATGGACGGAAAAAGTTCGCCCTCCAAAGGAATCCACTTACACTGTCCTCAAGGGAACTGTATCCTTCTGCGTCACACTTGCGACATCTTCGATATTGCACATTCGAGTACGCAGATGTCCGATAAAGGAGTGTACTTTGCCCGCTGCAATTACCATTGGGAATTCAAACCCGCAGGAATTCCGGAAACTAGTGTCCGTCAGACCTAACACCTACCCAGCTAACTTGATAGACTGGGTGCGGTCAGGGGTGAAGATGAATGGAAGACAGATAGGATAAAAATAAAAAGCTATTAAAGTCTGAAGAGTAACATGTCTGCCTTTTGAATTCAGTGTAGTATATATGTATACAGTGGAAGTTGTAAATTTGAGTTGGAGTGTAAGTGGCGTACCTCTCGAATTACACTCTTGTGTAATTAATGGGGAATGTAATGTTGGCAAGTGGAATCGATTCGACAGTTTCCTTTGATTTTCAGCGTAATAACGATTTTATTGTGCTTCGATAAAACCTCGATGCTTACGGCTGACGGTTATCGTAGCGGCTGTCGATTATCCCGGCTCTCGACTGTATGCCCATTAGAACGACACTCGATACACAGCCGCACCGCGTTAAAGGCACGATCGTTTTCACATTTCAGTACAAAGCTTTCCTCCGGCGGCGGGCCGTCAGTCGAGATCGTTATAATCACTGGCGCGGCAATTTCGTTTGTAAACCTGGGCGGCCTGATCCAAAAATGGCGATCCGATAATTTAAAGCCGGAAAGTTAAAGTCGATGTTACGTAACGATTGGAAGGTGAACGACGTACTCCCCTGGAACGGCCATTGCCGTCCCAATGCTTTTATCTCTGACGTAATTGAATTTTAGGTCTCTTGACCTTTTTTCTACCGCTGCTTCCGAGCTAGAACCACCCTCGCCGATCCTCGATATTCACATTTTCACGAAACCAGTGAGAAATAAGTCATTTTAAAAGGCGGGAATTCGTAATTTTCCTGGGAATAAGCCACTCCTGAAAGGGTTAATCAAGGTGGCGGAGATGAAGCATGGATAATCGGGAGTTTGAAAGAATTAAAATAAGAATGATCGGAGTGGGTGGCGAGTAGCAGCAGCAGCAGCAGCAGTAGCAGCAGCAGGCTGGTCGAGAAAGTGGCGAACCGCGCCCGTAAATCGCCCTCCACAGGGCCCAGAGCTATTCACGCGAATTAACGAGCATTTTTTCACTGGTTCTCGGTAATTACCCTGGCCAAATGCTGCCCAGATAAGGTACGACTGAGGCAGCTGCATGGTAATTACGGCCTCGAGAAGGAAGAACTCCTTTATCATAGCCAGTGGTGCGCGTTAAATAACAGCACCAAAAGAGTGGGTGCGCCTATGTATGCTCGGATTAATTAAATTCGGCACAACGAGCACCCACCAAACTTTAAACCTAGAAGAAACTTAATATTTTACCATCTCTATTAACATTTAATGCAGTTCAACTAAATCCCAAGCTAATTAAGCTTCAACTTTTACATATTTAACGCGCTACCAAGGGAGCCGCGTGATAAGCATCCAATTACCATTTGATCGAGCAGCCCCATACTAAACTAACATGCCTCGGGAGAGGTCAATCAGGAATGCAATATCGATCGATACTTTAATTAAATCTGTATATTACAGTAATTTAATGGGCGCCAATCTCTGACGAGCATCATCCGAAATACCCTCCAATCCATGGGGGCTCACTTTACTAAATTGGAAACACCATAGGGAATCGTTATAAGAATTGTAGCAATAACGCATTTGAAATGATTGAGAATTTCTTGGAGGGGAGTATGAGATATTAGTACAGACTGTATATAATATTCTTATTTAGGAGGAAGTCGAGTCAGCCGTTGGCTATGTGGCAAAACACATCCTGTACAATTTCAATGGCGTAATTCGCAGAGTATGGCCTTGAATTATTGCTTATACGGCGAGTCAGAGTGGCGACTGGCAGCAGTACTGGTAGTACAGTAAGCCCTTAATAGGATTTCGGTGGTTAGCCAGGTACGATCATCCAGTGGGCTTGTGCTTATGGTTACGTTTACATCTTCTGTTCAGCTGGCGAATTCTACCGGCTACACGGCTTCCCAGCAACCGGAATGGCCAATGGGCCCTTTGTGGTTGACTGGCCATGGATTATTCCTTGAGCATTAAACCGAAGGTTCACGACCGGATTGAACCCAGATACGCCATTGATTATTATTGTCAGAGATTATGCCACTTACAATCCTTGATAGTTACAGTTACCAACTGGTTTGCCCCAACAGATATTCTACCATGATAATTATCAGAATGTGCTCGTTTTCCTGACTACTAGCCGAGTTAATTATACTATTAGTTATAAGAGTATGAAATGTCAGGACAGAAATGTCAATCTCTTGAATTTGCTCACTAGCAGATCAAAGGCAACATAGTGCGTAATTCAAATGATTCCTTGAATCGACCAGAAGTAAGTTTAGAACCTCATATGACGCAAGAATTTATTCCAGTTCTTGGCAAGCTGTCATTGAAGACTATTATTTGAATCTGACGCGTTTTAAATGATTAGATCGGTGACAGGCTTTTCAACGTGCCATTGAAAATAGTTAAAAATGTTCTTCTCGGAAAGTTATTCGATCATGCATACCTATTCAACTTTATGAGCGTATAACCGCAATGAAAACGTGTACAGTTTATTGGCTAATAAAGCGATTAAAAAACTCGAACGCGTGTCCAGTCGGTTATGTTCTATGAATTTCCATATTTTACACCAAGGTAGACAGTAACCCTGTTAAGTGAATAAAAAAAAGGGCAGTATTTGCATATCGTTTTGTCAGTGCACAGTTCCGAACACCGTCCTTTCACCCTATTCACCATTTCAAGAGTACAATTCCACGCTACAAGATATACGCCCGCGGCAGAAAGGGAGAACATTTTATTTTTCCGGCGATTTCAAGCACACTGAAAATTTTTGAATCGTGAAATTACGTGGATGAAGTCTGAGAGAGTTGCGATGTAATATGCGAGGAGGTTCATTTGCATTTAATTCAAGTAGAAAAGAAAATTATCTAGGTTAATACCTGGAAATGGTAGTGCGACTAATTTTGAAATCACTTTAGCCTGATTAAGAGCGCAATTATGCCAATCTACTTCTTTGCGCCGTCTACGAACGCCAGCAGTAGCGAAGTATAAAAGACGAGTATTCTTTTATTTAATTATTCGTAACTGTTCCATTTATTTCTTGTTAGTTTGCCACTTGTTCATTCGATTGATCTTTTATTCTTTGAACATTGCACTCGATCGAAGAAAGAAGAGGCATTTTGAAACGGTTAATAGTGTGAAAACAATAATTCCGCTTGTCAAGATAAAAAGCGGTATCAGCTAGTCTGTCAGAAACTATATCGAGGGGAAGCGTTCTCTGGGGATTCGTACTCGATAACCACATCGACGTTCCTTCGCGTGACGGGGAAATATCGGCCCGGGCAATGCATTTAGTTCGTTTATCGGCTTTCTATATGTACCTTCAACTTGTCCAATGAACTATACTACATTTTTATAACGTTTCCCAGCGACACTGCAATGAAAAATATTCAGAAACACTACCAACCATAATTACTCTTTCCAGACTTTCCGGAATCAGCAGATATTCTCTTAATTAAAAATATGTCTGAAATATTGTCGGTAAAAGTACTTGATAAAAAGGCAAAATGGCAGGCATGTAAATTCCGTGGGAAGAGCTACTGAAAATCAGCTTGGCAGTTAAAGAGAAAAGTAAGAGGAAAGCAGCACTTTCCATGTAAAATGACCATAGTGTCGCCACATGTGTCCAAGCGGACTTTTTCTAACGAGGACTGCTAGAATTGGCGGTCGTCAGCACGCCTTTTCCGAATGGGAACTTTCAGGGCAGGGGCGCTGAAAGGTTTCCATCGACTGGCTCGCGCTTTTCCTTCCTTTTTCCCCACCGCTATTCCACGAGAACGCCTTTCCGACCATTTTCCACGGTGGAAGCGTGTGTAGGTGCGGCGACGAGAGCGCAGACCGCCACACACTTTAACCAAGGGCTTCCTCCACGCTCCGGAGAACTTCTCAAAGGCAAACGGCAAGTGGCGCTAAATTAGGGGAGGCTAAATCCACGGACAAAAGTTGTGGAATTATTCTCGGCCCGAATGCCGCGGTAATATAGCCTCAGTGGTCCACGCTCGTTAGCACAAGGCCTTCACTCCAGATCCAACGGGGTTAACGTTTCAAGAAGGCACTTCACGGAAATGTTATGTCAAACTTAATTTCATGCGCCTTGCTTACTCGATCCTCTCCAAAAATGCTCTATTATCATTCTTATTACCCATAACAAACCTTCTAATAATGATATAATAACTGGAATCATATTCCACGTATTCCTGCAGCTTCCTTCACTGGTTCGCTCCGAGTGAACATCAGCAATCGATTTAATTCTAAATTAAGTGCATTAGTTGCTAAATACATATTGTCGAAATTAGTTAAACGAGCGAGTAAATGCATTACTATCGTGAAGGAAAAGCAAACGAATCTTCAAAGTTAGTTTCCGTTTGACGCGGAAGACGCGCGCGTCTATTTTGATCTAAACCGGCGAATAAAAGTTTTATTGCTCATACAGCTCTATCGAAAATCGCTAGAGCTTATTTTTTTTTGCCGGCCAGCAGCCGCGTGTGAATCGGGCGGTTGGCACACATATGGCTGCGCTGGAACACAGGCTTGGCACTGCTGGTACACGCGCGGATCAAACGTATCGACCACAGGCCTGCGGCTTTCATAGGATTCGTGCAAGTGCAAGCTCCGCCACGTCATGCATCTAATTGCAGTATCTCCATTGGCGGCCCCGAAACCAAAACCATTCGGCCCAGACAGCCTCCAATTATTTTCCCTCGCGCCTCCACTGCAACTTTGCCAATCCGCTTCAACCACCAACTCCAAACACACATGTCACACGCCGAGCCAGCTAAAAGACGTCAGCCTCGAAATAGGCCGATTTCTGGATACATACCTTGGCGTGTTACGTTACAGTTGAAATGCTTCTGCAGTTGGTGGTAATTACGACCATGCAATGGAAGTTTCGGAACAAGATCAACCGTATAATTGCGTTGTAATTATGGGTCAATTATTACACGTAATTAGTGGATTCAGACTTCGAATATTGCAATTTGATCAATCAGATAGTTGATACTGTTAACTTACTTTCAATGATACGAGCTTTTTTCCTTTCTTTGAAAATGTTTTCCACGCCACTAAATTCGATTGTAGTTCTCATTAACATTGTACAAATTTGTACGGCAGATAGTGGAGGGTTGGGCACGAAATCGACAGGTTGGACAACAAAATTGGACACTTGCAAACTTTTGGGGCGACAAACTTACTCGACGGGCTTTCGAGTGCGTTCCCTGGCGTGGGGTTTCCGGTCCGTTTAGTGCACTTTCTATATTTGCAAATTTCCCGGAGAATCCGTGCTTCAAATTGCTCTCGCGATGCTGGGCGGCTCGTCGACTAGTAGTTGGTCCATAGTGTGCGCGTGCTCCCCTAACTCAATTTCAACTTTGAAAGCTTTCGCTCCCACGTGCCTTTCAAGCTCCGCGATCATATCAGCCGACTCCTATGTCCGCCACCAGGCCTACCACTCGCAAACTTACGTGTCAGCGCCCCCCCCAAAAAAGGAGAAAAAAAGGATTACTTCCTGATTTCCAACCAGCGAACCACCAACATCTTCACCAGTTTCCACTACAAAACGAAAAGTCTTACGCGTGCTCGCTTAAGATTTATAGAGATGAAAAGTCTTCCTGGCTCAGACGTCGCAAGCACTGAATCATCTTCAATCCAGGATGAAGAACTAGTGATTCTTCGTAATAAGATAAGTAACAGCTGCAAATGGCAGCGGCAAAAGTGGACGTCGGTATCGACTTGGCGTTAGCACCTCGCCGGATAATTTAATAAAAAGCCTGTAACTGCTGATTAAGAACTGACTAAACGGAGTAGCCTTCCTCGCTCAAACTTAGTTACAGTCTTCCTTCGAACTACGAGATATTGGCGTTTCGTGAAACGCTCGGGTAATCGAATTAGGCCGTCCAATATCGCTGCGAGGAACTTAAAGGATGCACCAAGACACGGGCCTGGGGTTCTACTATTTATTATACCTGGTTTTCCCTCTAATAATTGATTTATTGTTAATTGGGTATCGAAAGAACATCTCGGGTTTACGGGAGAAAAATTGAAGAATATGTGGGAAGACCATCGAAGACAAGCATTTGAATGAACCGTGGATATAAGAGAAGGTACAAGATTGAGGATTATGCGGATGCTGGTGTCTGGAAACTTTTGCAAGGCACTGTATAATGCGAATATAGCTTTAACCACTTCCCTTGGTTAAGCAGGGCTTCATCTTTAATGGGGTACTGAGGCTGGAACGACCCTCTTACGAGCATTCTTAACGATTGCTCCTCCCAGCAAGGGTCACGAGTATTAGGGCGAAGCCCTAGAAAGTTACGTTCATCCTCGAGGAATGGCGCGTCCCTGCACGTTTGCCCTCCCAACTACCGTTGTCCTTTACGTGAATCTTGCCGCAGACTCTTTGTGCGCCCCACCTTGTTACAACCAACTTTTTACCCAGAATGGAGAAACGACACTTCCAGCATTTTTAGTATCAGCTGAACAGCTATTTCGAACTTTTCAATGTCTTCATTGAAAAAATAATATTCTAACGAAAGCTTAATCTTGGTGGAGTTGATTTTCATTTAATTTAATAAGATCTTGTTTGATATTTCAAAAAGCAGAGTGTTACACGTTTTTTTCAACTGCGAACGAGATCACAGTGACCTTAAATAACGAAGTGAAAAGGGCATCTCTCTGTTACATAGCGGTGGTGGGTGTTGCGTGTTGAAAAGTGACGGAGCACCGATGGCTATTGGAAAAACTGATGCTTTTATCCCCATCTAACATGCATGTTGAATGAAATCACAGTGAAGCTATTTCCTGGTAACGACCTGTTGTGGATCCCATTATGCTTGTTGCATTTTGGCAGAGAGCCCAGCATCGCCCATCCAAACTTTTACTTGCTAGTGGAAAACCGCCTGTGTATGTATACCTCTCTTCTGGCAGAGAGTCAATGATTCCCGATGATTGGATGAAAAACACGCGACCCATGTTTGCCAAAGAGGACAACTCTATTTAACCAAAGTGGGAAATAGAACTTTTTGTCCATCGACAGTTTAATTAATGGTATTCGTTACACATGTATGCGTACGAGTGCGGGGGTTTGATATTTGGTATGCCTAATTGGTCATTGATAATTCATTTATAATAATGTGATAATCAACTATTATTGCCAGGACATAATGGGAGAATGCCTAACAACTAACAATAAGAACAAACAGAGCATTTCCGATTTGGCATCCTGCCAAGCACGCGAGCGCGAATCATATTTTTCCAACTAAACGAGATAATGCTCTCCTTTCTTCGTGCAAGCAACCGCAGATTGACTTTGCAAATGGACCCGGGATACACTGTGAATACGAGAGTAATTTCCTTCTCTCGTTTATCCGGGTCGGATGGAGGGCAGTCGATGGGGAAAGATACTACATTTACATTATGATAGCCCAGCCGAATTCAGATATAAATCTAAATCGTTTATTAAATAAATATCTGGCTAAAGATAATTTAACATGAATAAACGGAACCTTGTGTTTATAATTCATTCATCGGTAATTAATAAGATATAAATTAATTAATCAACGTTGCAGGAATATAGCACGAAGAATTCCATAATAATTTCACGAATAATTGTATAAATCACTAACCAAATTCTTTTTGTTTAAACAGGGACGAATCTGGTGGGGAAATTCACCCAAAGTGTACGAAGAATCGTTCAGGATGTAAAGGACGAAGGAACATCGAGTAAGTATCCAGATTTCCTTCCCTCCGTGTCATTATATTTGCATTCATATCGGAGTCACCCTAAGAATTCCAGACAATTGTGCTATCTAATAGGCAAAGTTCACCAAATCAGAAAACAGGAGATTCGAGTCCACAAAAGAACCTTGTGTGTTTCCACGAAATAAGCGTCGAATATCTGCTTCTACTTACAACTTTTTGGGCGTTCGGTACACGCAGAATTGTGGCGGGGGAAAATGCGGGGAAAGGTGTGAGAGGCGGAGCTCGGAATTGGAATTCGGTGGAATCGAGAGAATTTCGGTGGGACAAATTCCCAAGGGTAACTGGAACCTAAGTTGCTGGCGCAATGCCAGGGGGAGAGGACTGTTGCTTTCATGAATGGAATACTAGCCGAACCCCTTCGCACTTGGTCAGCCGAAGTGCGGCCCTGCCCGCTGCTTTATGCAAATTGAGTGGTCGCGAAGTTCATCTGGAACTGTCGCCCCATTAAACTCGGCTTACCGTTATCGCTCTACGGAGGAAGATTCACTGCCGTCATTAATCTCCGCGGGCTTTCAATATCTTCAATCGACGAGTTATTTGTCTAATAGGGATGATGGCTGACTTGTTCTGTAAAATCGAACTTTCACACTTCGACTTTTATAATTGCAGTTTTATCGATTGATCCTTCGCCGTAGAAAAGTCAGTCTCGTTCGTTACAGAGATTCTAATAGAAAGATAGAAAATGAACTAAGAAAATTAATCTTTCTTATTATTAGTAGTTAATGACAGATGTGAGATGTGAGGAAGGGTTTAAAAAACCAATGTACGAAATGGTGTAGAAGAGCTAGTGATGCGAAGCTTGTGCCTTTTTGATACGCAGGTGGCCAGACTAAAGAAGAGGCTATCGAGACGAACGAACGATTACGGGTTGTCAGGATACGCTTGGACGGTAGTTACGATACAGCCAAGCGAGCACTAGTCGCGCTCATGCAGAAGTACACTGACAGCAAGCAAGTTCGTAATGTCTTTCAGCGTTACAATCTTCTCAAAGTGATGATAAAGGTACATTGATAGTTTGGAAACCACAAACATTCTAGGATCCAAGTTTTCCGAGCTTAGTTACTTATAATACACATCCTTGCTACGTTTTTCAGGATGTGATTAAACTCGAGACGCAATACTGGACATTGGTAGACATACCGAAGCAGGAGAAGCAGGAGACAGTGCCGGCATTCGTCCTGCGAGCCTGTTCCATCATGGAAAAAACCCATAAGAGTGGCGAGGGTGTGAAAACCTCCGCCAGACTAGCTGAAGAAGCGGAGAACAAGAGGGAGCGTATTGAAAGGCTCGAGCGTAAGTATATTTTCTCTTATCTAACAGAACAATATAAATATGCAGAAACAAATGTTCACCCAATATGTATCAAGTATATCTTTCTTAAATTCGAGACAATTTTAATCATAAAGTTTGATTATCTCTTTTGAGATGAAAGGATCCGGCAAGGAAAGATAGAATTTAAGAACAGCTGGTCCTAAGATGCGAGCTGTCGATATGATATGATATCGAGCGGATAGAAAGTGTTAGTAGAAATATTGAAAGGCAAGCTTCCGTTCGAAATGAGAAGCCATTCATCCTAAGTGAAAGAGAAACCCCTTCGTTTTTGCGCAAATTGTGCGGAAAAGGCAGGGTTCGATAGCTGCCGAATCGCTTGCAAGCTTTCCAGGCATGAATAATATATCACCCTAACAATATATCTATCTATCGTACAAGCTCGATCGAGATGAAAAGGATCAGTTCTAGTATTGCGGCAGAACTACCGGCATACGTTGTTAGAAGCCGGCGAAAGCGACCGGAATTTCTAAAGCAGGACTCATTCATCATCCTTGCGAGAAAACTGACAAACTAGGGTATAACTTCTATAAATAATAGAAACATAAAATACATTATTTAATACTTGAGAACTGGTTAAGAAAGATGTACTAGATCATGTACAGGTTCAATACCAATGCTATAAAAAACTATGAAAGAACAAAAAAGAATTGTTTATGCCTGCAGGTATGTCCACGGCCCAAATTGAAGCAGAGAACACCCAAATGACTAATGATCTTTATAGGCTATTGAAGAAGTATACGGGACTCAGGAATCTTATACGGGATTTAAAGGTAGCTTTGTAAACTTTTTACGGTATACAAAACTTGCATGAAAAATACATAAAACGAGGTTCAATGCTATTTTGGTCATAGGTAGATAGATAGCCCTCTAGTAAGGCCACCTTAAAATCGCATTATCGAGTCGCCTTAAAAGGTAAAAGAGTTCTTGCTGCTGATCTTGCACCCTTTCAGCAACATACGCGTTCCTGATACCTTTGAACCAAGTTTTTATAGCCCGTAGCTATATGTTATGTTCAAAGGATGTCTGAACCTAAGTCACATACATTGAAATCTATCAGAGTCCGAATAGAATTCAAGATAAAATATGGATGCATAAAGGTTCCTCATTTTTCTATAACTTTCTAAAGACGTGCATTCACTGAATATGACGTTCTCGTTGGATTAAAATAACATTGAAACGTTGTTGAATACCCAAATCATTTCCCTTCTCGTCACAATGCAATTTGACACATAGTTCCAGTTACATTTTGCTTTGGAAAAATAATGGGATATTACTTTTTTGTCTTGCGCAGGAGGAATACAACAGTTCTAAGGTATACCCAATATTCCCGCGGTACACTATCCTGAAGGACATGATAAAGGACATCATGCATAATCCGGACTACATGGAAGTCTGTCACGAGGTGGACCAAGCATAGCGGCCGGACCCCCTCCACCGTTCCCCACGCATGACCTGGTAAAAAAAGGTCAATGACGATGGTCGGTGAAGGGGGTGAAGCCGAAAGCTGGTTGCAACTTTGCCAACCGGCAAAATTGGTCTACATCACAAGTTCACAAATCAGCTTCCTCAACAATTTTGTGTGTGAATCCTCGATACGCGTGTTTATACGTAGTCTCGTGTCAGTCGAGATCATCTACACCCTTAGTCATCAATAATTCGATCAGAATGGAGTTCAATCTCCATTATTCCAACCGTATTCTATCGAATGCTAAAATAGCACTCGCACATCTGAGGAGAAATATATGAAAATATGAGATTCTACTGTACATTTGGTAGAAATTCGACTCGTCGGAATAAGTGTAACGAGATTCGGTTCTTTCAAGATGAACATAATGCTTGTGCCATCCTCGATTCAATTGTTCCCCATTCCCGTACCCATGGTTAAATAACTTTTACAATTTTGTACAAATACCATTGCTTATTTCTATTTCGACACATAAGTTGGGTATTTCTTTCCTTGAATATTACAACTAAATTTTGTACTTGTGTTTCGTCACGTTCATGTTAATGTATAAGCAAGAAAAAGTTGACCCTTCAAGGGTTAATTTAAATTTTCTTCAAGTATCTCATAAGTAGTATTATAGAAACTGTAACCAAAAAAGAATAATGTATGTGGGTAAAATCGGTATTAAGCGTACGAAGTAAAGCAAAAATCTTGAACAGAATCTACATGAAGAAGCGTCTGAATTGGAAGAAGATTTTGAAGGGAAGTTACCAGAAAACTGGTTGTCAACAGAAATTAAGAATATCCAATTTCGACGAAGACGGAGAACATGCCTTTGCGTTGCAACTAATTATAAAAAAATGATATGTTACGAAGATACAGTTAAAGAAGGAGTCCATTTTAAACTTTAGGATCACCTTAGCTTCTGATTTCGATCGGAGTAGCCGCTTGCACGTCAAACACAAAAACTAGTATTAGGCCGCACAGCCAGTGCAAACAAGCCGTGTGCGACGTTAAATTTTTATTAATATTAAGATAAACGGATCTACAGTCAGCCATAAGGATTCGCTCTCAATAATTACATATAACAGTGTTGAAACCCCTATGATTTCAAAACACAATTTACAATAACAGTATTTCGGAGTAATGCCTATTTATCGCTCCCCTGAGACGAAGACGGTTATATTTCAAATACCTTACAATAGAGAAGATAAGGAAAGCCTCGCAATAAAGTATCAGTTCGTACCTAATGGTTGACTGTATACCCTTAGGTTTAGTAAAGCTAGTGTCCGTAGTACAGTAAGTCGTGTTCCACTGGTCGAATTGTGTTCCTGTATATAGCTAATGATGTACGTGTGTTCTGTGTATGCGTGTAAAATTGAATGGGCGTTGCACTGGGAATTAGCAGAGGAATTCCCTTGTTAATCTGTTTATCGTATCGCCGAACAAATTCCATCACGGTGTGTTTAGTCATTAGACTCAAAAGAAGGCCCAAAGTTGATTTGGGATTATTGAAAAAGGGACCTAATCCCTAAAGGGAAATAGGAAGAGCTAGCATTCGCATCTCTGAACTCTGAATACCAAAGCATGTACCTTCTTGCGAGAATATTCGTGTTTAACGACGAGTATAAATGAATTCCCAGTGCCCCAGTGGAACAGCAGGTACTGAGATAAATGAAGTACGCATGATCCAATGTTCTGCTTCTTGGCTGGCAAGTTCCGCGGGGCGGACTGGATGCTGTGCGTGCGTTACATATGAGAGAGATTAATCTCTCGGGTGAGAGAAAATATTCTATACCTACAAAGAGGACAAAGAATAGAGGAAATACTGTGTACCGAAGCACTTAGCCACTAATTCATGAATCCTTTTGTAATTTACTTAGTTCCTGCTTCCAAAGCAGTAAAAGAAGCTAAATTAGTCTTAGTAACAACTATCACTTATTGCGCTAAGCTGAATGTTGAATTTCACTAACTTTAATGTGCAAACATATATATGTATGAATCAGTTTAAAGCTGAACCAGTCCACACGCTATATTAATAGTAGCTATAATTATAAGAGAATGTAAATTAGCGAGGTGCATTTAATGCTGGTTCATTCTTGAATGAAGGAAGTAAAACACTGGTGATTAGTCGGCGCTTCTTCTCAAATTTGAAAGAAGACGATTAATGATAGTTATTCAAATAATCTATGAATATTTAGAACAACTGTATTCTGCTTTTAATTATACGATATGGAAAGCTGGTAGGCCATAACTCAGAGAAGAAGTGTCGCCTATGGTCCGGTTTATAATTTCAGTACGATCATTCAGGAATTCTCAGTACGAATGAACCTCGATGGAAAAAGGAGGTTGCAATTCCGAAGGTGTGTTAAGTGTCGACCTTACTCTACCAAACATATCGTCATTCTCATGTAAATCACTTGCATATGGTGTCTATTTATACTGCGTGTACCTACACGAGAGCAAGCGTGCAAGCATACATGTGTGTTTCTAGTTAATACTTATATATTGTTCGATAACCCTCGTACATAATAATACGCCGATAGGTAAGTATGCACGAGTTGGCAGTTCAGGACAACTGTCGCTTCATGAAAAATGTACCATTTTTGGAAGTGCTGTACCTTAGGAACACTAACGAGCTCTACGCAAATAAATGTACGGTCACGTGTGAGGATGTATGAATGTAAGATGCTGTTCATTAATTAATATCAATAGTGGGTGTGCTATTATCATTGCGCTTGGCCCTTTGGGATTAGTGAGCTCTTAAAAATAACAATCGGGGAATAATTGGCACGCTTCCTTCGAGTGTCTATCACGCGATTACTCTCCAAATTCGTCAAAATCTATACTATAATAGACGCGTGTGTATATATATTTTGTAACGAGTATCAAAAAGCGTTGAATCTACGAGGAAAATGCAGGACCGAATCAAAATTCACGCGGCAGCATTCAGAATCTATGAAAAGAGACTTATTCCGTATGAGAATGTACTGTGCGTGTCTTTTACAGATAAGAAGCCTAGACATAATCGTAACATAGAAGCAAAAAATGGCTGGCAGCCCGAAATCAAAATGCAACATATAATGCGCGGCATACATTGAAATGAGATGAAGTCCCGTTCAAAGTAGCGCGGACCCTTTTCAATGTGTGGCGATGAATAGTTTACCTGTTACTAATATCCTCTCTGTGTGTTCCCACTAATCAAACTCAAGCAGTGTCTCATCAAAATAGTTAATCAAACCCGTCGCTGTTACCTTGAACATAATCCGTAATTATGCTGGGTACAGGCATTAATTCGAAGTTCGAATTAAAATATAATTAAGTCACACGGATGCCGAAAGCTTCGAATTCAATTATGCACCCGGAAATTGGGGTCGAATTTAAAGAGAAAGATATATACGCGTCACAAAAGAAAAGTTCTAATTTTTGTATTATAAAAATCAGCGAGAATTATAATGCGAAAGATTATTTTAACAATTATTTGCCATGTGCAGGAGAAATATGAGTTGTAAGCAAAGATTAATTACACAAAATATCAAAACGAGTACAAATAAGAAAGAGTAATGGCATGAACATATTGTGAATCTGCTACAGTACAAGTTCCACCGTTGAACCGTTGACAGTACGATCACTAAAATATCATGGAACCTTGAAAGACCAATATTTTGAAAAGTTAATTATTGCACGAAGATTATTTTAAAAAACAAATCAAAAGTTTATTGAAATATTGCCTCAAAAGGTACTGAATGTTCTTGCAAAATTTTAGCATTCACGAATATCACAGAAAAGAAATAGACCTGTCTGCATCCAGCGATAGTTGTATCGATATCCGCATATTGACTGTTTAGAATAGAGCTTTCATCGTGACTATGTATCTCAATTTGTACTACACTAGCATAGACAAAATGCACTTCACAGTAGATAACAGAGGCTAACAGTTCCTCCTCGCAACAGGGAAAAGGTGGAATAGTTCCCTTTTTATGGTGCGTTAATAGTGCAGCCTCGTTCTTAAAGAAGTGCAATGAAAAAGTATCAGTAAACACTTCCCATTAACTGATAACTTCGCATAACTATTAAACCACGAAACCAATGTATTTATCTTTCAACTTTTATTGCTAACTAAGCTCTTTATAGTATATTCCATTATGGCATTTTGCATGTAATCACCAAATAGTCAATGACTATCTCTCGTACCCTGGATAGAGCAATAGGTCCCACTTAAGTGTCATATAATTTTGTTTAAGAGATTAAATTATCTGTATTTGGAAATAGAAGTGTGTAGACTGTGAGTCATGAAGTCATTCACTGGGCAGAGACAACGCGTTAATGTTTTATAATGGAAAGAAAACCCTCTTAGACCAATCGCCGCCTAATGTAAGATGACTACAGTATAACATAGTAACGGTATGCATAGCGTGGCACATTACACTTGTAACACGACATAATGGAAAAAAACGTATGTGTAGCGAAAGAGTAAAGCTGTACTCGGTGCAATGCCTGTGAATTGAGGTATATAGCATGCGTGCCGCCTTCTCGACAAAACTATAGGAGAGTGCCAAATAGATCGCGAAAGTTTATACATACGCGTATGCCTGTAAACACTTTGCGAATGTTACTGTGCAATTTTTATAGCGTGGTGTCTAGAGCACTGGAAATATTGTTCTGTATCGCTGGACATACTTAAAATCTCGATATGATCCGGTCTCGAATTAATTTCTAGTCGTAGAGACCAGAGAAAACCAAAAAATATATATGTACTATTATATTATGTTTTCTTATTATAATAGAGGGGAAGAATTGCATAAGGCAGTATGGAGATTAGGATTTAGAATGTTTCTCAGTCTGTAAAAACCATGAGATCCAGCGATGTGGAACAAAGTATGTGTCACTTGAATGTATTTGTAACAGAAAATGTCACGCATGTTAAACATAGTTGAAGCGGCAGTGTGGTTGAAGCACGCGAGTATGATAGGTGTACGTGTCACTGTTTTAATATTACGCGTAGATATATAAGATTTAATGGTCCTTTGATTCTAGTCTCCCGACAGTTGTTACAAATATACGTGTAGTTAAAGGCACACTCACACACAAATCACTAAACATATCAGGGACAAACTAGTTCTCACGAAAACAGCAAGACTTCTCGATTTCTATGCATTCCTAAAAAGAGCTGATCATATCTATGAAGACATTAGTAAGAGCGCTTATGGTTTCTACAGTTTATTGTGGTGAATTCAAATGTTTAGCCAGTGAAGACAAAAAATGTCTTGAGTAATTAATTGTCACTATGCAGATAAGTCGAAAAAACCAATGCATAAAAATCGATCGTAAAGCCAAAGGACCATTAACCGATAAGCATGCGTGTTTAAGTATAATAGAAACTAGAATAAGTTTCACTCTCGAGCGAGCAAAGCAGGTTCACAACATCCTACAGCTATTCAATTTTTCCACCCTGTTTTACTAAGTATACTTATACATACGACCACGTTATGACAAATGAAAATTCGACCAATCTGTGTGTCTATACTACTACGTATTTACAGATTGCTCGAAGAATCCGGTCAGTAACAAAAACGGCATTGTCACAGAAACATTCTGGCATTACAATGCCACAGCAAATTCATAAATCAAGTGTAACACTTACCCCCTCGATTCCAAGATGGCTGTAGAACTTCCACATTTGGATTTCTATAATTCTTTTGATTCGTTGCTGGCCGTGAATTTTTGAGCACCCTGTAAAATAAACACACGTTTCACGTAAACTGTACCCATACCCTTTGACCTTGGACACTTAAATGGCTTTCTAGTTATAAGCTTCGAGTGCATATCGGTAAGTTACATAGGTGTAAGTTTGTACTGAAGAATATATTTTGAAAGACACTTCGCGAGGCACTTTCGCGAACTTTTGACAAAAATTGAGCCGCATTGAGACTGTTAGTTGCCTGTACAGTATATCACACGGCAGTGTAATCTTACGTCTGCTATTAAACAAACAGTTTCGAGATATATACACTAAAATTTAATGTCCACTTCCACACAGAACACATAGCACGATGCCTCGATTATCTGTAATCGATAGAGAACGAGTAGAAGAATAGACGATTGTTGGGCCGTGGATCAGAACTTAAAGCCTAATAAAGGGAGAGCAGACCGCCTAATTGAAAATATCTAAATTACTAATTAAGCAATTATCGTTCGAGTGAATTACCGGAGATCTAGCGTTACGAAATATTTATAATAATTGCTGAAGATGAATATGACCAGGTAATCGAGACTCTAGTGTAAAATAGCACCGTCCTCGTAATGAATGGGCTTCGACTAAAGTTTCGCCAATTTGATAACATTTAATTAGACAGGCATGAATGAAGGACAGAAGAATTCAATAGAATCTAAAATCTGACTAAAACGACTGAAGTTGAAGCTTACACTTAGTTTTTTAAACATACTCTGCTGCGGGGAATGGTATTATGCAGGGCGAGTGTCAAGATACATGTCAAGATAAATGAACGGTTACACTAATGAGCACATTAGCAAATTCTTTTCCCAAACCACCCTGCATATGCTACAAGAAAAGACATGTTCATTGGCCACTTTATACATCCGAAGAAAAAGCAAAGTATGTGTGCAAGCGTCGTGTTTCATAATTTCATAAGTGTTCATGGAAAAATATGAAACCTCTTATTCTTTTTTTAAAATTAAGAATCTTAATCGTTGTGCAATTCATTGTTAAGATGGTATTGAACTCAACATACTATTCGGTCCCAAATTATTCATTCATGACTGATTGAAGAGAATGCTGAGTTGAATACTATTTTAATTTTGGGCGAAAAAACGTATCTCTACTATCTTTGTGAAGTAGAATAGATTGATCATTGATCACTTTATCGTAATATCAGTGTCTAGTAACCAACGTACCGTCAGTAGAGTTAGCTTTCTATGCATCAGTGTCAGCCGAGCATTCTAATAAACAATACTTAAACAAGACTTCTGCCGTACTACGGTCACATATTTGCTTGCACAAGTCTCCTCATCAAAAGCAAAGATTTAAAAAAAATACTCTGTAAAACCACCGAATGTTTATTGTCTATGGAATAGCGATATAAAACAATAATCACATTTCTTAATAGATATAACAGTTTTATAATTAGCCACTAAGGCTTCTTGTTGCATATTGTTTATTAGACGTGCATCCATTTGTAATAAAAATGATTTGCCGAACATCGTCACAAGTAATCGTTGTACCCCTTCAGAATTGCGATCATTACAATATAGTTACAAGTCAAATCATTAGTATCTAGTCAGCATAACCGAAAGACAGCATATAGTTGTGAAGTTTGTACATTTATTGAAGTAGATAAGACTTCTTTCTGTCTCTCTCATGGCCCTTTGTTATAAATCACAAAAACACGAATACATTCACTACTGATTTACAAAACGTTCGAAGTGGGACAGAATTCTTCGAAGAAAAACGTAGGATGAAAGGGAAGACTGAAGTATGTGAATTGTTTAAATAGAAATGATTATTTTACTCTTTTCTGTAAGTCCAAAATATTCTTGGCCAAAGTGCAACTCTATTATATGTATGTATGTACACGATTGTATTTTCGAATGTCAATTGTATCCAGCTTATAAGAGACTGCACAACAAAGTGCATTGCGGTGCCGTGCACGTAATTCTGGGGGGTTGAAACTTTTGAATCGAATGTCATCAATCACGAAGAATACTTCGTTTGCAATAGGCCGCATCAATCTCGTGATAATCTGCACCACCGCACTTTATATACACTTCACTTGTGATGTATATCGAATGATTCACGACAACATATTAAATGTTAGACACAGCCCAGATACTTTTATAATTATATTCTGATATACACTACTATACAGCACAGCCCTTATCGCAATTAGTTATTTTAATCCAGCGTCCGAGTAAGATAAATAATTAATGAGAGCAATTCTCTTTCTTGTCGCGGAATGAATTCGAAGTAATCGTAGATAAATTATTAAAAGTCACGTGTGTTTATACATAATTGCGTTGCCCGAACAAATTAGTACACATGGTTTCACTCTCGGACAAGCTATCGTATATCATTACCGTCATTGAATATCCAAAATATTGTTTTATTAAGTCATTAAAAGATCGACAATGATTTACTCCATAAATCTGTAGATTTCGAAGGAATGTCAAAGTTTCTCTCACGATTGTTAATTCTATATCACTAAAAAGACTATAAAGCACTGCATTAACTTCATAAATTACCGATATCTGGGAGAGCGTGTCCGAGGAAGGAGTAAAGTTTATCGCGTCTATGTCTAAAAAAGTGTTCAATAGTAACACGTAGCGATCTAGAAATCATGCTAGTTTAACTCGTAGAGTGTCGAGTGCTAGATGTATTAAAAATCGTGTATTAGTGTTCTGAACTACTTACAGATTGCGTGTACCCTGATGGAGGATAGCGTGTAGCACTCTATGTTAGGATAGTTCTTGAACTCTAGGCTTTAGCGGTGATAAGTTCGAGTGTAACTGGTATGCTGCAATAACAATATGTATATTTATCGTGTCGTTTAGTTATATTACATATCTACCCCTCTCACTCTCTCTCTCTCTCTATCTTTCTATCTCTATCTCACACCATTGTCTTTGTTATCGCGAAAGAGGAATTACTTGTTTAATGGCTGTTAAGCTTTGTTAATAAAAGATTCGAAAATTTAACACTTGTTGAGTCCCTCGTGTCTACTACCCCTCATGTATAAATTAGAATTTTACAATGTTTTCACTTTGAATGCATTGGTAGTATTATATGTCAAGTAATAATTAAGTGATTACAAGAAAATGACGAAAATCTTACCAGTCGTTTATCTGCTAACCCCAAATGGCGGGGAGGTTGATCCATCGACTTATCAATTCCCGCCAAAGTGATCTAGTATCAATAAGTCACTCTCAAGTGTTTACTATTCCTCCAGCGATCATGTCTGCAACATACATTTGTTCACCGATTGTATTGTTGTATTATTTTGAACTGCATTCGTAGTTGAATAATATTTATTGTACAACAGAATTTATTGGAGCTGCATGAGTACTTGTGCGTACTTGGTACTTATAAAGATGGTAGACAAATAACAAGCTGCGTTCTTACCTATTGGAATAAGTTTACTGCTTAAGTAAAGCCGAGTGAACACGATGAAACTACACACGACGCACCAAAACGATTATTTGAACCGTGAACTTTCGAATGAACTCGAATTCGGCATGTCCGGTGCCTCAGGGAAATCAAATCAAACTGACCTTAGCCTGTAGCAGATGGCACTGTCGGAGCCTTGTGTACAAGTAGCAATGGCAATCAAGATGGCGGCGACCAACTCGAGTATATCCAGTGAAATTCCAGCCAAGAAAGAGGACGAATTCAACGAGTTTTACACCGAAGTACGTAAATTGAGGCAGAGCACGTCGACAAGGGAAGTGTCGGGCCGCGAGTGACATCAACATCAGTGCAATTTACTGTTACATAACGATAAAACAATTACACTCTCTGGCGAGTCATCACAAATGTCACTTTGTATTTACCATTTAACAAGCGTTTGTGTCAACTTTCTACATGCCTGCATGCTTTTCCATTATTGCCCGTTCAAGTGGAGCATCGTGTGGTGTCTTAGCAACAATATACGAGCCCGTTTTCCTGTTCGCGCCGCTAATCGTAGCCGAGTCTAACCTATGCAAACACAAACATAATTCCCAAACAAACCTGTGATTCGTGAATAACCAGAGATTCCTTTGGCTTTTAGGTAAAAGAAATCGAAAAAAGGGATTCCGTTTTAACGCCGAAGCAACAAATCGATAGATTACTACGACCTGGTTCATCCTATTTTAATCTCAACCCCTTTGAAGTCCTGCAAATTGATCCTACCACAGGTATCGATGAGATCAAGAAGAAATACCGTCGTGTGAGTAATACAAAATATGTAGAACTTTGTAGTGCGAAGCTTTATTCTATTGTGTTACTACAGTTCATTTGATATTTCCTTTACAGATGTCAATCCTGGTCCATCCTGACAAGAACCAGGATGACGCGGAACGAGCCCAACAAGCATTTGAAAGTACGTATATTATTCTACTTGTCCATAGTCCTATCTGAAAGTAATTCTTATTGTAATCGATAACAATAAGATAGTGGTATCAGTATCAGATACATTGTACTCCCTTTAATTTATATTGCAGTTGTCAATAAAGCATGGAAGACATTGGAGAATGAGGAGACCAGAGCAAAGTGTATGGATGTCATTGAAGAGGCTAAAGCACGCACCGATCACATGGTATTTATTTCTAAATATGTTTATACATAATGCGTAACGAATATTTTCATTGTAAACTATAATCCCCCACAGATTGCGGAAAAGAAAAAGAAACTTAAAAAAGAAGGTAAAGGGGAAGGAACAGTTTTAGAGGAAGAGACTGACGAAGGGTACAAACATGCTGTTTGGGTAATGACAATGAAACTCTTTGCCGACATGGAAAGAAGAAGGTAAGTGTGATACCAAATCCAAGTGTTTCTAAACTAAAATGAGGTAGATATTAATATATGGAACTTCAATTAAATTTCGCAGAAGAGAATTAGCAACGCGAGACGCCGAACAGCGCAAAAGGAAAAGAGAGGAAGAACTGTCAGCAGAAGCACAAGCGGCATTAGAGCGAGAGTGGCAGAGAAATTTCGAGGAGTCGAGACAATCGCGAGTGGATAGTTGGAAAGCCTTTCAATCAGGATCGAACGCGACGAAACAGAAAAAGGCAAAGAAGCTGAAAGCGTTCAGGCCACCAAAGACGAAGGCGGAGTCGCGATAATTAGAGATCTATTCGTGTTGTTCCTCAGATCTGGCACAGGTTCTCTCTCTATTCCGCACGGTGGTCTTGTGGTAAGCGATGCTTCGCAGCAACACGAAACCAGACAACGCGCGACACAGCCGTGCGCGAACATTATGCGTCTCCGAACTGAAGGAAATTACCGAACAATTGTCCTGACTTTGGCCCTTGAAACTAGGAAATTTCATAAGAGCGAGAGAATAAACAAAGCGAAACAAGAAAGAGAGGAAAAGTTAATGGTTAGTAAGACGAGCAATAGCGTGAGAAACAAACGAGTACGTGTCTTTCTAGGATACTGAGTATGTTTTGGTGAATGCATATATGTATGTGTGTGCGTACATAGTTGTGATACTCTTACATGGCCCGATTACCTTCTTACCGCAATTGTCGAAAAATGTGACCGATTATTCTCTGACGCCTGAGGAATACTGATGTCATGTATGTACAAAGTTTACTTGCAGCGTTCTACATGTATAATATATATATATATACACACACACACACTATTGCTTGACAAATGTCAATTTTATAATATACATGTATCACATGTTTCTACCTTCAATAAGAGATTTCATTACTTAATCCATGAACCGACTAATTGCATTAGTGCTATTTGAGGGTACACTTTTAATTTTTAGCCGACTGTAAGGTTTTATTTGACGAATTATTTCGTAGAAATAAAATAGAAACAAAAAATCGCGGAGGAGTTCGAATTACTTTGAACAGTGGAACGCCGATTGTCCGAACTTGGTGTTTAGGTAATTTGTAATTGCGAGATTATTTGTTCATGTAATTAACACTTAGGTAGGACGGAAAATATAACACATCGAATTGCTACATAAAATAAAACGATACAGGAGGAATGGTAGTACTTCCTTATATTTTTATTTCAGTCACACTTGCAGTTCTATTTAAGGTCTCTACTTATTCATACTCATGCGAGTCGATTGAAAAGTTCACCAGTTCTAATTAGTTGCTTATATGATCGACGTTCTACTGTTTCACTTCATCATGTTTGAAAGGAATTAATAGCGCAATAAAGCCTCATGTGCCCATATTCCATGATAATTGATTCATAATTAGTTGCGTTTCATTTAATTTCTAAGTATTTTCGTTAATGAGTTCGCAGACGTAAGTCATCCGAGTACTTGAAACGGAATTTTAAGGTTTTCCATGTTTTAATACTAAAGAAAACAATTGTCCCGACTTCCTTGTGTGCACGAGTGTCTTCCGGCAGAGAAATTTCAAGCGACTAGCAGAACTTCAGCAGGTGAGTTAGTGAAATGCGGGGAAATTACAGCTAAACAGCTAAAAGGCTTTTACCAATTCAGTAGAAGCACCGTGTCACCGCTTTTTCTCAAATTTACGCACAGTCCATCGGTGAAATGCGATTCACGTGACCGGGCACTACCATCCGGAGTCTGCACGTGCCTGGCAAGTCAATGTCGATGGATGACATCCGTAGTACACGCTTTGTCCTAATTCGGTAACTCATATTACGCACCTCGTTTCCAATTGCGGGAAAGTATTACTGCCCGCTGCGCCGACGACCATTTCCTTTGAAGCACATTGCATTTATAGACAATCATTATATTTGTTTACATCGAGTTTAATTCGATTTTAGTATTTTATTTTGTCAATGAGTACTTATAAGTCTTAACTTTTTATTATTGACGGTTCTTTGAGTTTGATGTATTTTCATGTATGATACTTTATCGTAATGAGCATAGGGTCAAGGAATGACTGTTTTTCCCGTATAACAGGACCTTGTTATACGCGGACGTCAACAAACGGGTGAAGCGAGTTTTTATATACCGTTGTACATGTACGCCAAACGACATATGTGTGCTCTTCCTACATTTATCTCCGAGGAAGTATGGTCGACCATATGTTATGCATCAAGAATTGCAGGTACTTAATAGTGACATTACGTGACTCTCAAGGTGCACTTTTAGAGCACATCATACACTCAGATATTAGTTTACTTTACAGTAAACGACAAAAGGAAAGCGCCCATGATCTACGTCGTCTATGTAGCTCGAGGAAACCTTGCTTCATTGTGTGCGAGCATGCCCAAGTACAGCAATATGCCCATACTACACACACACATACACAGAACGTAAACCGAGTAGCAGAGTTCTGAGCCTGCATTTCCGCACACAAGCGAACCTTGTTGCAGAAGAAACTGGTACTGGACTACCAAAGTATTAGCGAACCTGTGAAAGACACATTTTTGAGTACTACAAATGCAACGTGACTTTACAGAGGAAGAACTACCCTTTGTTGATAAGAAAATCGCTGATTGGGCACGCACACGTTCGACAGATGCATGAGAAAATAGCTGGGTTTGCGAAGATACATGGAAAAGTGTGTGCGTGAATTGCGAGCGGTCGAGAGCCTCGGCTTCTGACATGCAAAGCCAAGTCACGTGTACCACGCACACCGACGCACTCCATTTCCCATGCAGCTGTATACGTTAGCAGGCTTGTAGATCTTTTGCGTGGAGTAGATGCAAGGAGAATGTGTAGGTAGAAGGAACAAGCACGTTGGAAGCGTTGAGACTTGTATTCATTAGAGGTGTAGGGGTCTGCAGGAGGGAAGAAAGTATGGGTGTCCAGCAAGGAACAGGTAAACGACGCAGAGGCAGGTAGCCAGTCAGGCAGGCTGGCAGGCAGGCAGGCAGGCAAGCACACGAGCGCGCAGGTAAAGGAAAAATGCGGGTGTGCGTGTGCTGAGGATAGGCAGAGTGGTGATTCGTGAAGGAAGAGGGAAGAGAAGATCAGAGGTAGAGTAAGGCTGGGGGCGCGGTGTGTGCGACCGGTTCGCGACAACAGAGCCGAGCCGACAGAACACGAGACACTGCAGTGACTCGCTGGCGTGCTCCGCCGCTCGGCCAGCTTTTCCCAAGGTGTCCCAAGGTGTACGCCGGACTTTTGCCAGAGCTCTGCCTCACAGATCCCATATAAGGGAGCCGAACTAGCATAAGTGATATGTCGTCGGACCTGCGTTCACTCTCGCCGTTTTGCTCCGTTCCTCCTTAAACTCCGGTTAGAGCGAGACTTGCCGAGGTTCCCGACAGGATCAGGACCTGCTCCGGACGGAGGGTTGAACGGTTTTACGGTCTCCGAGTGGTCCAAGACGGTCCAAGTGCAGGACATTCCAGATGGGCTTTCCTATAGCGGAACGGAGGAGGATCGCGTCGAAAAGGAGCTGTGCTCGCGCGGCAACCTGTTGATTTCGCGCACCTTCCAAGCGAAACGAACGAAACGAGCAGCGTTCGGAGCGGCAGTGCGCGATTAGCCTTGGCGGGCGCCAGCCAGCCTGGACACGTAGTTCACTCGGTTCACTCTACCTACTACCTTACGGACACACGTGTCTTTCCTCCAGCCGAAGGTGCTACCAGTGTGTGGATAGTTTGCTCGAGTATCGCTTGTTCGGTGTGGTGAGCGTCCAAGAGAGCCGGGAGATAGGATGTGCGACCATCGGTGATCGAGTGTCGACGGCAGAGCACATGTCGAGGTAACATGTCGACGACAGAAGTGGTTCGCATTCAGGGCAGCCAGCAGGCATCCACTGAAGAGCAGCAAGGGTAATTTTTAACTTTCTTACTTTCAATACAACCTTCCTTCATTTCGTTTCCTCTTCGATATCATCTCTCGCGATTTAGTCATCGATATATCAAGATTTAAGAGAACCTTCGCTTGGCTCTCCATAATGTATATCTTGGATCATTTGGAACCATAATTATACGGTCGTTGACTTACCGATGATGAATTGGAGAGACGTGTCAGCGATTATGTATCTGTATACGTATGCTGCGTGAATGCTTCGCTCGAGTAATTAATAATTAATGACTAAGCATTCGCTTTTCCACTTAAGTATTAACTTTTGCGGGAGTGCTGGAATTGTTTGTGCGGAGGGAGTTCAATTTTTTCTATACAAAACTCTTGGATTTAGTAAACTAAATTAGAAAAAGTATGTTAGAGATTTTTGTAATTTTATTCAGGCTTACCACAGAACGCAAGCAAGAACGTTCGTTTTTACAAACGTTTTGACAGACTTTTTTGACAGCTATTTGATTATCTGCTGTGCGATGACAACATACGCGGTTCCGTACGGGTAGACCGAGCGCGATAGCCGAAATCAATTTGCTTTTTGATAAGAAGCCATGATGATCGGCGGTCTACTTAAAAACTGATAATGCATCGACAGTGACTTTCCCTCGGCATTAAGTAACCCGCAATACGGCATACAGCGGGCGGAAATCCCTCTGTCGGATATTGAATGGGCCTCTATTTACCCGCGATAAATCCACCCGGTTTACGCTTGTCAACAATATTTGCGTTGAACTTTCTATGTCGTACTGACGATCGGGCGATAAACCTCGATATACACAGAGAACTGCGTACGCCGACTGTCGAATGCTAAATCCTCCTGAGTAAGACGTTTTCACGAAACCTGTTCCTACATCTGACAGTACTATTCGCGTATTACTATCACAGCTTGGCCAACGTAAAACCTGGACACTCCTCGCTGTACTAGCAGCGGTTCTTCACCTACCGATTTTTTGCTACTGCTTTGGTATCTTAATATTCAAGACCGCCACGGACATAACCGAGCACACTGAACCCTAAGTGATATACATTCCTTCCTTCAAGATAACTGAAAGCATGAAACGTTTCTTGCCAAAATATTACCAAGTAAATCAGTGTATGTCTCTACCGAAATATAAAAGAATGCAGAAACAAGTTTATCTTTGAATAAAGAATGCTTAAGAGTCATGAAGTAAACTATCCATCATTGTAACGATGCCGTGCGCTCAAAACATTTGCGTTATTCATCATACTTGTTCCAAACATGCATGAAACACGGCATACATTCCAAAGTACCCCACGAAATCTTAAGCAATTCGGTCTTTCACACAATTATCTTTCCTTCTACGTTGGCCTCTCTGTAATTAAGGTGATGCTTATGCTTAATGACTGCAACCTCGCGCCAGTGTTATTTACTAGCACCGGAATGCCTGTCACAATTACTAACTTACATTTTCGAGAATACTCGGGATAAAGGAAACTGGAGAGGTTGCAATTGTCTAAAAGAAAAGTAATATAAACATAGATAATAACGTTTGAATGACTGCATCAGAATGTAAGTTGAAACCTGCAAGGATTCACTTGCGGAGACAATGAAAGATATTAGTTTTTTATAGAAATATTTTCCGCAAAAGGACTTCGCAGTGATATTGGAGTCACGTTCCTTGGTTGTGCCTCTGCCTGTCTCCGTTTCTCTCTCTCAATGTCAATGACTGCTCCTTCATGGCTTGCTATGACCCCCCGTGCGAACGAGTCTCGTCTTTCTCTCTGTCGTGTACCTGGTTGGTATATACAGGGTGCGCAGACAATCTTCTTTGTTGTTTAATGTAAAGTACCTCACAAAATTCAGAAGCCGCCTTAAAAATCTCGTTTTGTATATGAACAATTTATGTTCTTTAAAATCTTGTGACTTTCATGTACTCCCAATCCAAAATGTTAACGTTTCTCTTAAACGTTTGGCATACGTAACTGTCAGCTTAGAAGCTTGTTAATTAGGAAATTTAGAATTAGGAATTTTAAGTTTTCAAAGTCTGCATTCCAGGCATATTTTTTTTTCTCGTCGTTGGTTTGGTGTGTTGCCACTCTTATGACTTATAGATGTCGCTATCGTTCGTCAGGAAGCTCATTCATGGAAGAGCCTGTATATCTGACACTGTTCTACTATCAAAGAGACACGCTGTCGGCACCTGCTGTTATCGGCGACAGTAAATATTAGGTTACAGGTGGAGTTACAATTCCGTGTCTGTGAGGATAGAATATGTGGCTCGTCAGGTAGTGGGCATCCGAATAAATTGGATGGATGCCATTCCTTGAATAAAATATTAAGTATCTACCTCTGTCGAAACTAGTTGGATTACAATTTCTAACGGTAAACACCTTTCACTTAATAGCGTGTTTGCATAAACATAAAAATGTGGAGTAACTGTCGTTAAAGAGTGCTTGAAATAACAGGTTTGACTTTTCAGAAGGAAATCATTGACACGCCACTAGTGAAACTCCGATGAGCGTCTGAAATTCCGTCTGGCATAGTATACATAGGTGAAATTCAGTACAGTCATTTTCTGTAATTTTATCTTCGATAGTAAAACCTATCATTTCGAAATGAATCTCAGTATTATCTATTATCCGGCATATTCCGGCATAAATTAATATGAAATTGGAATAAATGAATGGAGACGTTTATCCATTTGAAAGTTCTTCTTGGCTGGCTAATAAGAAATAGCTTGGAGTGTTGGATGATTCTCTGGAAGCGATATTCGCGGAGATTGATCAGGTATTGGGAAAGATTGAAGATCGTAGGGTGTACAGTACTTCACTGATGGACTGTGGCCCGTGAAACAAACCTTAAACCTTAAGGTTGACTAACGGTTCATCCGGCGCCGGGTACATACCTACGGCGTCTACATCCAGCCGGACGATGTATGCAGCCGCAACAATTTCCGTGTGCTCCAACTCGTTCCGTCGCCGACTGATCCGACGAAAAATGTTGAAACCAGCTCCAACCACTTATACACCATTCGACAGGCCGATCTAAGAGCATCGAACCAGAAGGGCGAGGGTAAAACTATCCCCGGAGTGGGAAGATAATCGAAAGACCATAAACCGGCATCTAGATTGATAGTAGCGTCGACTCCTCGATAATTGCCACCAATGGAAAAGTTCCTTAGGCGTTTACTCCTGCTTCTATTAGCATAATCGCATTAGCCAATAAAACGGTGTTACAGATATATTCCTTGCTATTGCACGGTCCTAACGAGATATCCGCGGGTACACCGAATGATTTATTGTCAGGGATTAGGTATAATTGCGATACACGAAAAAATAGGGCCGTGTACGCACGATAAGTACAATCAGTAGACAAATGGCTACGGTAATAGCTTGGCTATCGACTAATTCTAAACTGTCTGACATTTGTCCTCAGATCTGTATTTTAGATATCGATTTGTTACTGCTCATATATTTTCCATATGTTATACTGGTAATAAAACCAGAGCACGGTCAAAGTCAAGAAAAATCGGCTTGTCATTGAAAGCAACGGATTCTATCCACTTGTTTCACATTGCGCGTTCTATCTCTTTACTAGAAAGCATTTTGCATTTTCCCAAAGTAATAGAGGATAATTCGTATTATGTATAAGGGAAAGAAGCAGAAGGAGTAGTGTCGAGAATTGAGACATGAAGCGAGCCAATTGCGGACAAAGTGGCGAGAATTCCTGGGCCGGTTGGTTGGTGATATCTGGTGCGGTAAAAATGCATTCTTGTGTAAAATCAGGCGGGCAGTTTACGTGGGCAGAAGAGTGGTGCGAGAGAGTGCGGCGGGGATAATGTAACCTAGAGAGGGCAGAGGCGAGGAGAGGAGCATAAAGTGAATCGTAAAAGGGAGAAACTTTGTATCACGGCAATCACGTTGTACAGCCAAGAACATTGAAGATGCGGCCTTTAATTCCGTAGGTGTGGAAGGGAGGGAAGGGATAGTTGGTAAGTGCGAGTATTCCACCCCCTCGGATGGGCGTGCGGAGGCTGCCACCCCGACGGCTCCATATTAGGTGCTCTCTCTAGGTACTCGGGAGGCTGCGGCTGGAGCATTACTGTCATCTAATGTACGTCCAGTCACGCCCCCGCTGCTGCGAGACAGACCGAGGCGAACCGAAGCAAAGGGAGAGTGCGCCTGGTACCAAGATCTGAACCAAGTTGAACCGAGCGCTGAACCGAGCGCGAGTGTACTCTCCAAGCGTGTACCGGAGGAGCTGAACTCCTTTGCGCTGCTCCTGCCAAAGACCCCGAACGCCTTGCGCCGAACGCCCGAACCCCAACACGCAAATCCTCGCTCCAACATTCGATTGCAAACCATACTCTGACATCCTTTTCGCTTACCATCGCCAATCCTCCTCACAACATTATTTCACCTCGCGGCATTTTCGTTGTTGTTGCTACTCCCCTGATATTGTGAGTGCCGTGAAACGTCCGAGTGTCCTTTGACTGCGCAGCTTGAACACTGTGCGTCTTCAGCGGGATTTGAGTGACTGAAGTGGCTTAAGAGTGTGACGTGAAGAACGTGACTCTTCGTGACGGAAGTACTTAGTCTCAGGGGAACGCGGATTCCAAATAGGGAAGCCAGTTTCCTGGATGATATACGTTCCAGAAATTCACGCGAACGTTTAGATACATCTTCCAGTATAGTGGATCGTTGAAACGGTAATCAATCACTAACGAACTTTTAAGAAAATAGTTCTTGTTATTGGTAGAAGAAGCAATGACACTTCGTTTTAAGGTGTACAGAATTGAAGACTAACAATAAGTGACTAGAGCTGATGCAATTTCCTAGTAAAATGAAACATTCAATGTTTCTTTTTTAAGTTTTACCTATTTCCTACTGTGAAACCGATTCTAAGTAACTGAATTAATTTCACATTTTGCAATGTATGCCAGATTTATCAAATGACAAATCATCCAATATTATCTGTCGACGTCGAATAAAGTTGCAAAAAATTGTTTGGTCCAGTAGTACCTGGCACCAAGTGCTTTCTGGATCATTATGTTGATCTTCCGTGACAGTGTATCCTCAGCAGTACTGGAAAGTGACACTATCTCCTGCACGGTCCTCGCAGTTTGTTTTGTATTTCGCGCAGACATCGCGGCGGCCCCCGATACGTAACTGATCTCGCAGAGATCTCTCGTGCTCCTTTTTCACACGGCCGGATGTGGTCTCGGTGTGGGCTATCTTCGATTCGATTGTAACTTATTCTTTTCATAGACCGCGAACACCGCTGGATTCCTCGCCCCGTAGACGAAGGTGAAAACTGCTGGCTAGTGCTTTCTTTTTTAGTGGTACAACCGAATGTCATTGCCCCACGCGATTTTTCCTGCTGGCTTAGGCTGCGGAGGACCATATCACCCGGCACTGATCACTAGTTCCTCTTTTCCACCAGATAACACAATACATCCAAACCACTAATCACTATCATTGCACAAAGTATTGTTCTCCTAGGAGAATGCGATTGCTACACGTTTATCGGCGTCATCGCCTTCCTCTCTTTCCTTGCTATTGATGGAAGTTTTTAGAGCCTGGTACTTCCTTTAATTCAGTTCATAGTTCGCATATTTTCTTCAGCATACAGTTTGCATTTGATTTATGTGAGAAAAATATAATATAAATCATTGTTTATCTTGTAATCTTTGCAATGGATTAACAAGATTGTTCTATTTTATTTTTGTATTAATATACTGCTGAAAATGCTGGCTTTATGTTGGTTTTGGGTCTAGTGTTGTTGAATCAAGTGGGATAAGCGTACGCCTGGCGAAGTGGGATCCCTTTGAATGCGGGTTAAAGGTCTCTAGGGTAACGGTACCGGACGTGATAAAAGAATCGATCTCTCGCACTCGAAATTTATTCGCGCTGTACATTCACTCCTTTCTTCCTCTTTACATTCTCTTGAAAACTTTTTTCATGTATGCTTGTAATATGTTTTAACTAACAATAAGATTCATTTCATTCGAAACCTTGAAAAACATTTGCATCCCTTATATAGTTTCCCATTAAATTTACACATGATTCTCCTTGAAGTGGAATTTTGAATTTCTCAGCATGTGATTTGAATCGAATGTAATAAACCAAGGATTTGAGTGGCGCGATAACTTTGCTTTATCGTTCTGGTATACGAAAATGGAAACCAGGTGTGTGACTGGCCGTGGTACACCTACGGTCTGGTACCAACGCACCGTCTTGTTGGCACTATCTCTGCTCGGATGTGGCAATCTATCTTGCGTGGTGCGTCGATTCTTTTTATAACAAAAGGGACTTGATTGTGTTAGCCGCGTGACTCATTGTCAGCGGGATGAAAATCACCGCGCTAACACGCCTTCTTGCTAATTGAAACTGACGGACTTGCACAAAACCTGACAACATCCAGAGTGTGTAAAACTGGTCTTTAAAAATGCCGATGTGTGTGGCTCGCAATGATCAAGGAGCGTTTCGTGTCATTTCGTAAATCAGTGTATGGTCAGTAAGTGTAACCATAAACGTCGTCGCTTCCACTGAATCATCGGTGATTATACGCTAGACGGTTAATGCGGAATGCCGCGTTCTCATCTTGGGAAATCTCTCGCCATATATGTATGTGTATCAGGAAAATCGCCGGCTTCCGTTTCAAGACCGAGAGCCAGACTATGGCGATGTCCGAGTGTCACGTGCATTGTATAATTGGATGCTGCAAGTACAGCCAGCAATTTTTTTGCACCCACATGTGGCCCACTTGTATTGTTGAAAATGCGTCTAATTTTAGTGATGTGACACCTCTCGATGCACGTGCGAAGCGTATAGACGATCATATATTTATAACAAGCCAGTTAAGAATACCGAATTGCTTATAGCGAGCTCAATGAAAGGCCGCAGCCATGCCTCTGATTAAATAATTAAATAAAATAATAGTGGTTCTAATAATTATAGAACTGTTTTTAGTAAAAAAAAGAACAATACTCATTCGAGAACTGCTTATTTTTTTACAGAAGATTAAAGGCCGACTTGCAGTACCTGCGAAGAAAAGGATTCTTCAAAGCGTCCAGCGAGTTCTCGTATCAAGGACGCAAATGTGTCAGGTGCGCTGTACCGTTCGGTAGATTTTACAATACCGGTGCACCCTGTATACGCTGCCGCCATAAGGTCTGCAGGCAGTGCCGTATTGAGGTCAGAAGCGCCACCGATCACAAGGAGTTCGAATGGATCTGCAACGTCTGCTATAAAATATCGTAAGTAATTGAAGATGTTCGATCCATTATTATTTATTTCCAAACGCTCAACTAATGTTATTCCTTCGTTTTATTAGCGAGCTGAGTGCCAGCACAGATAAGTGGATTTACACCGGATCGGAAAATGGAAAGACATCTTCGTCGCCGGTAGAATTGCTGAAGCACAGCATTCGCCGTGCTTGGACAATTAATGGTAATTATAATAAATTCCTGATACAATAAATTTCCTTGGCAAAAACCAGACAAAATGCTATTTTATGCCTGAACTTTGTTTTACATCTTTCAGGTCCGCCAACGCGCTGGTCAGCATCAAGGAAATCCCCAGAACTCTGTGTGTATCGAAGTCTGCCCACAAGGCAGAAGTACAGGGATCCAATAAATACAGCAGAAACTGGACAGGAAGACAAGATCCCGTCATTACAATCCGTGGAAACACAATACAGTCTGACACAGGGTGTCGAAGAGACAGAAAAAAACGTTTCTACCACAAAGGATGTTGAAGGTAAAAAGGTGACGAGCAGCGAAACACATCAAGCAGAGAAGTCACTCTCACGAAGCAACAGTAACGAACGAACGACCCCGAAACGAATCGAGAAGTCAACTAATAAACAAGAGGAAGAAGTGTTAGTGGGTGATACATCGGTTCAGAAGAAAAGCGAGAAACAATCAGTCTCTGGTAGCAGACCGAAAACAGAAGAGCAAGAAGATACAGGATCCAATAGTCAAGAACAAGCTACACCTAGAATTTCCTTGATTAAACCACCAAGAATATTATCAAAGTTCATCTCGGCAGACGTTAAGTCTAGTCCGGCTAAGCATGGCGAAAGAAAGTCGAATATTCCTATCTTTAAAAGAAGTTCGAAGGAATTTGAAGATATTAGGAGCCCACAGGAGTCACCGAAGCGTTCTCTCATCCCGCAAAGGTACTTAACTATTTATCTCACTAACTCATTATGACACTTCTACTTAAAACCTAATTTAGAGCTTTCAAATCATATCTTAATGATCCACTCACAATATTAATACGAAAGTATAATTACTATTACTATCCTTGATCTGGAAGGGACGGAGCTTAAGTTTATTAGAATGACGTAAGAGTTTGGTATATTTGCTTCAGGTATAGAGGAAGCACGGACGATCTCCGTCGGAGCCGGGAGGACATAAGTGTGCCAAGCCTAATTCCGAAATTGCTTTCGCCCCGCAACAAAGAAGACAGATTGAAGCGTTACGACAGCAAGGACGACATACGTCAAGCATCTAAGTCGACGCGAAGGGATAGCAAAGAGGATAACAAGAGTCCGAGCGGTAGGGATGACACGAAACACGGATTACGGATATTTCGCCGAGAAGACGTAGGCAGGGACAACCTGAATTCAAATGCGAGTGGTGGTGGTGGTGGTGGTGGGTTTCTCGCTGGGAAAGGAAAGCAGCCGGCAAAGGAGGAGAAGCAAGATAGAGCGGAAGAGCGCGTGGGTGTCTCCAGTACTTCGAAATCGAAGCTGGTGCCAAGCGAGCAGGACAGAATAAAATTACTCAGCAGAGAAATCAAATATAGTGTGGATGACGGACCCTCTGGAAGCGAAGATAGAGCTCAAGCAGGGGAACAACATGAAATTGTGAAGTTGGAAGTTGGTAGTCGTGAAGAGACAATGCCCGAAGGTGTTCTCCCAATTAAGGAAGCACCTGACGATAAAGAAACCGTTCGAAACATCGGAGAGCACCCAGAGCACGTAGACAAGCAACGGGACAAGACCTACGAGGTGGATAAGGAAGAGGAATTTGGTGATTGTGTGAATACAGAAGATTCAATGAAGGAAACTAGCATTTGCTTGTTGGAAAATGACGAGGCAGATGCCGCCAATCTGGGAGTGAACGAGAAAAAGTATTGTGCCGATATTTCACCTGGGAAGAAGAACGAAGATTTTCATGTGGTTAGTAAAAAGTCTGTCGTGCAGTATTAAAATTAGAGCAGAGTTTTGTGGAGGCGTATCAGTGAGGAATCTTGAAACTTTCGAATTTTCATATTCATCGAACAACTGGTATTCATGCTAACAATGTATATTTTATTATTGCGTGTTGAGTAGGTGCGGCGAAAGTTTTCGAAGGAGGAGTTTTCCAATCCAGATGACACCGACGATGCCCCGAACAAACGATGCTCCAGTGTAAGTTTATATAGTTTTTCATACATTTTAACTTTATTGAACAGAGTTTAATCAAGTATTTATATTTGCTTGCAGCACCTGTCACCCGAAGCGAGTCCACTAAGTACTAGATCGTCACGTTACAGTCCCCGGGAAAGCGAGAGCGAGCCAACACCAGCTCTTCCTCGTAAGACAGGAGACTCCTGCTCGGCTTCTCAAAGAATACGAGAAGCAATTACGAGAACCAGACGAGAATCCAACAGTAGCACTAGATACGAGAGCAGCGGAAGTGAGAGTGTCAGGTACGAGAATTCGTAAAACTTTAAATAAGAAGAAAACTTTAATACAAATGTCAGATATGTGTAACAGTGATTTTTTAAAAATATTCTAACTGAAAATTATTGCTCTCTTTTCAGATTAAGTGAGACTGGCTTACACGGCTATACGGAGATAGCACGTAAAGTGAAGTTCTTTGGTGGAAGTGGTGCGGTGCCTTCAGTGATAGGAAGTGACGAAGTGGTGCAACGTGATAGCGCGACAAGTGCCGGAGAGGACGAGACCCAAGATGACAACCATTGTAGAAGTGGGCCAGTTGCTTCCCAAGGAAGATCTATGCTTCGCCGGAGACGACAATTCGATGCTCAAGGTAAGATAATTAATCGATCAGTCAGCACTCTCTAAATTTCCCAGTTGCTATAACTTGACTCTGATAGCTTGTCTTCAAAAACAGAGTTGAAGTGTTTCGACTACCTTCCAGTGTGCAATATGCACATTTGCATTCTGGCCGCTTAAAAGTCCGCAGGCATAACTAATGGTTCTGGGCTGAGTATTTATCGTAGCAGCGAATAACGTTTCACTTTCGCGTTCGCCTGCTGCTACCCTAAATAACGAGTATGATAAACTCTCGCGTGCGTGTGAGACATGTAATCGCGTGCCCGCAATGAATCCTAATGAAGTGTCAGTCTCGTTAGATGATTTTGTTCAGATATCACGATTAAAATCAAATCATCGCCAATGTTTAACTAGAATCAAAACACTGCGTTAACTGTTACTACAAATATTTCACTATACCACTTGTTATAGACTTAAACACACTGATTTCCGTTACTTTAAACGTGTCAAGTCTACGTGGAATGAATGACTTTGAAATAACATTGTCGAGATAAGATTTTATAGCTTTTTTATCATTAAATTTGTATAAAACATCAAAGCCTTTCTTTAGATTTCCGGTTCACTTCTTGCGATCTGGAACAACTGCACTTCGCAGAATGTGCCACACTACGCTTCTGGGTAGCGCCATATGGCACTCGATAATGATAAGCCGATCGATTATTGAAACCTATTCCGTACTTCCCCTTTCGAAATCAGTCAGTGTTCCTCGGGGTAGAATAGGCGAGGAAACTAGTAGCACCGATACCGTCAATCGAGTCGTACTAACTTTAAGAAACAGTGCGACTGACAATCTGTCAACAATGTAAAATTGAAGTGCGACGGGGAAGCAAACGAAACTGTAAATCCAATGAAACTAAACTACATTTACAAGCAGTGTTGGTTCACATAATTCATGACGTATTAAAAATCCAAGAAGCTCGATACAATTAATGAAGAGTTAAAATTCGAAGTATCCGGCGTCTAATATCGCGTTGATAATGATGGGCTTGCTCCGAGACATCGATGGCATGCGAATATGCCAATTAGTGATGACAGTCTTCCTGTCAATGTACTTTCTCGTATTCTACGCTGCAGCTGCCACCTTCATGTTTTTCCTTTGGACCAGCAATCACTGATCACTAAACCCAAGTATTATATCTTTTAAATTTAATTTAAAAATAAACCAATTCCCTCCACCTACTGTGTTTCTTGTACTCTTAAAACTGTGAACAATGAACGAATTTGGCTACCACCTGCTAATTACCAGTATCGCAAAAGCCAGCAGTGTCGACGAACGGAAACCACGTCATTCGGTTATTTCCGCTCATGTGAAAGAGCAGGGAGTAGTTATGGTTTCGCGTACTTATATACACATATGCGAAGTAGTATAGTGAAACATACAGAAGGGCCGGCGCGTAAGAGCAGGCAGGCAAGCAAGCAGGTGAGACGAAGCGAAGCGAGGGCCCGCAGGAAAACAGCATAGGAATAATAGTATATAACAGCGTCCTCTCTGTTTCGCTCTACAGTCCGCTCACCCGGCTCTCTTATACACGGTGGGACAAACAAACATCCCATCTTTCATTCAGAATTCAAATCTTTCAATTTACCTTTCATTCGCCCATAATATTAAAGTCATACATTTTTCTATAGCATATCTTCTCGCATCATTATTCCTGTATAAATATTATTATAACGTCACTCTTTTATGCTCTATTAAAATATAGTGTGTCTATTAATATTTACCTTTCAACATTTCAATATTTTTATTTCAATAATGAAGTTAATCGTTGTACTGCGTTGAAATGAATCTGACAGGCACAAGTTTATACGATGATGAACATGTTTATACATTGTGTCCTCTTGGAAGAGGTTCGAAGAGTGACGATGATTTTTGGGTCACCGTGTGGATTAGCGTTTTGCCTTGTAGTAAGGTAGAGTGACCGATGCCGTAGGATAGTCAGGTGTGCCCCTCGCAGTAGACGCTCTCTCATTGTCAGTCGGTTTAGAGGCAGTAGCCCGGGCGAATCGCCAGTTCGCTCCCCTTTTTGACAGTGCCGTTTACCTCGACGTCATTCGTCTTATGACGAAGCCCAAGCCAAGAAACGGATCACTTGTCAATCGAGTCTTGCTCTGATAAGAGCCGGTGAACTTGAGGATACGCGCCTGCTACGATAAAGAGTGTGCCGAGAGTGAAACGACCGCTGGTCGATGCCGTGACGGGGGATCGATCATCGTGCGATGATTCCTTCATTGTAAACAGAACCGCTCGAGCAACACCGGTGCGTCTCTTCTTCGTACGCGATACTGTGTTTATAGTTGGAATTTTAATAAAGGTATGCTAAATTCCATACATATTTTCGTGGAACAATATTAATCATTAGATATTGAACAATTTGTGTTTAGTGAGAGCGAAACGTAGAGAATAAGATTTTATTCCTTCTGCTTTAATGTCTGACATTTTTCTAAGTATTCATTTTGCAGTATTACATTGCTTCATTTAATATCTAATTTTTATATTATCACTGATTTATTATTTAATTAATTGACTCTGTAATTGCGCAACCTGTAGAAGAGGTTGAAGAAAATCAAGGTGCGATGAGTCTGAATTCTCTAGCCTTTTGCAAAGAACTCGGTCAGCAGTGACGTCTATTTGGAGCGCCGTACATGGAACTGTAAAGTATTATCGCCGGCGAAACGCCGGATCGTTGGTGGCTTTCCCAATTAAAGTCGCCAATTTGGGTAGACCGCGCAATCTTAGTTCTCTCTAGGGTCTATTTCCGTTTAAAGCGCGGCCGAGATCTCTCTTTCATCCGGTCTAGCTTTGCCACACCGACGCGCGCTCTCTTTTCCCTACCATTTCTATCCGTTCGTCTCTCCTTTTTCCCGAATGCTGCTGGAATAGGAATTTTACCAGGGCCATGAATGGCCCTGAAGGATCGAGCGTGAGGTGCCAAGTTAGGCTCTATGCACGTGGACACAGACGATGGCCCGTGCCATTGACCAGCTAATTCATCAGCCCGTAAAAAGCAGACATTAATCGGTCTAGCTAGCACTCGGCTCCTATTCTTTCACTTCTATTCACGTTCCGACTTGATTTCGGAGCCTCCTTTAATACCACCTTCGCGCCGGCCCAACGAGCATTCAATTCCATTTCCATGAGAATTTCGGTAGCCTTAATTCACAGTTAAATTCTTGCCCCATCAAATTTTCAACAATTTATCATTTCTATTCATTAAAATGATGCATTCAGTTCACAATTTAATTTCTAATTCATTGGCATAATTGTAATGCTGATTATTCAAATGTAATTCAATTGAATTATCAGAACATTTCATTTTAATTACAAAGTTTCCAGAAAGTAACTGTCTCCCGACTTACCGCGCCTCTCAACAATTTACTGCAAGTGCACAGCAGGCCTTGAGTGCAACTTGCACAACATTACATCTACAACTACGCTTCCAATATCTATTCTATTTTTATTGGCTGTACGATAAGAGAGTCCGGCGTTTTGTTTACGTTACTAATGCCAGATATATAAAAGCCCTTGTAGCCATCCCGATTGCCCCGCCACTTAGATGGACAACTGTGTCGTGCAATGAAACCGCGGGCAGTGGGGTAACGCGCCTGAGTCACTGCTTCGTGCCTCGGAGGTTTAATCATTAATGAGTGGAATTCAGCGGAGGTTCATTAGCGAATAAGAAAGAATGAGCGCGCGCGCGCACTCGTTACGCTCCCGCTCTGTACTTGCCAAAGACCAGTTTGCCCATAGTTGTCTCGAGCAATGAGTGGGTAAAACCACACAGACAACCGCAGACGTACACATAGATACGATGAGGATGCATTGGTACAGTTTGGCTTGGCTCCAACAGGTTAATCGGTCTGGGTCTACCGAAACGCTTCCCTAGCTGATAATCTTAGGATGCTGTTATCGCCTTAATTAAGATGATTCACCGTCCAACCTATTATTCTCACGGCCGTGTTTATCGTGAGAAGGTATAGCCACTTAAGCAATGAAAGCTCTTGTGCACACAGTACATGTAAACCGCATTAATTATATAAATGAGTGTTAATCACAATGCCTCGCGAGGGCTTGAACGAATCGAGTGAAAGTTTACGAATTCGTTTGGATGGTTTCGACGTTCGATTCCCGATATGTTTAATTGATGAAATAATTAAGAAATCAAATAGTTACTTAGACTCTAATTATTCTCACTAGAACTACTAATATGTGGAAGGTAAGGTTGGCAAATTAAGAGAACTCCAATGTAATTCAATATGGGTAGCATTCGTTTCTATGTTCTATTGTTATGAAACGTACACTTTCGCCAACCGTTTAAAGGAGTTATCGTGCAATAGAACATTTACACGGTGATAAGTGTATCAAGATAGAAGGCTGGTAATCGCGCGAATCACGATAACACAGAGTTTATCTGTACGCTTTCCTCGCTCCCGTCAGAACTCATCGCGCGTTCGTGCTCGGGAAACGTGTACGTGTGTATTGGATAGTGATTGAAGCTGGACGGGATTTTAGCGTGCTCTCCTCCTCCAATTTTTATCCCTAACAATCACTGGTTAAAGTTAGCAACACGCGAACGTTTGCATTCGCTATACACTCGAATCATTAAGTGCACGAGTTTCTATTTTCCGCATACATAAATCTCGAATATTACAGCTGTCCAATTAAGCCTGTAAGATATTGATCTATAATCCGCTGAGAGTACTTCTTTCAGTGTAAACTAGATCTCAGTATTAAACTGTTATTTTCACGCGTCGGTGGAAAATAATTAAACACTACTTCCATGAAATATTAACATATCACCCAATTGAAGAACAATAACAGTTTTATACCTGTTGAGTCTTGAAACAATAAGTTTAATATTACTAAAAGAATTGGAATTGGGGATGTTTCAGGTTCACGTCGCCGAGGAAGATCACACGCAAGGAGTTGTTGCGCGGAGGAGCTTCAGGCGTACCAAGCGTTCCACGTGATCGGTCGTGGAAGTCGACAGGCAAGTCCAACTGGGAACCAGGGTCAGGATCAGCCGATAGTCGATTACAGACGGCTGGTCTTCATTAGTTCGGACTCATCCTCCGGCCGAGAGGAGGACGACGCCGATAGCAGCTGCTCGAGTTCCTCTTACCTAAACGGACTTCCACGTACTAACAGTGCGCACACACAATCCCTCGAAGACTGCGATTGGGATTACTTTGAGAGCGGCTCCTTGCCACTGCCGACGGGGGTCCCACTAGCAATTGGTCGTAATAACGCCGCTAGAGACTCTGGAATCCCCCAGGATTGGAGCTGCTGCCCTGGACGTGGCTCTGCAGCCTGCCAGGTAAGTCACGATTTCTATTCTCTATGTAATACATGTCAGCTGCATTTATTTTCCTATTGAAAAATTATGTCGCACTTATATTTTACACGCTTATGTTTATTATACTTTCTATTCCAAAATAGGAAGTTAGTCGAAGTCTTTAATAATTTAGAAAATATTTCCTAGATGTATTTATTTGAATATAAATTGTGTTACGCTGTATTATTTCCACACGCTGGTGGAACAGAATGAAATATGAATCGTCTTGACTATTAATGTATCATCGAAATGAAGTATAATGATATAATAGTACCCTCAAGCATCATGCACTTTGAACGGTCTTTTATTCAATTACTTAATTAATCAATTAAACGATACCTTGGGCACCCTGCAATGTCACGCATCAGTTCCGCTACTAATTGGTCGGTAGCGCGATCTATCAAAGTCTCAATTAAAAGCAGCGAGCATCCTTAAAGATGCATTATAGCGAAGAGTTCGCGTCCAACCATGATTCTGTTACATAGGCCTGTGGAGGATCACGAGGGGCGAACGTACTTCCGGTGCCCGTACCGATCCCGGTGCCAGTACCGTATCCGGTGCCGATTCCTGCTGCACTTTGGACAGGTGATTTCGTAGCCGCAGCATCCTCGATGATAAGTCGCAGTGGAGATACACACGCCGAGCCAGGAACACTAAGGCTGAGGGGTGATCCTGCCGCACCCTGGTTCGCCTGGCATCCTCGATTCAATCAACCCCTTCACGGAGCAAGACTCGACCCAAGACTCGCTGGCGCCTTTGACCCTGCAACTTGTACCTTCAGACCGGAGCAACTCCTGACACCTCGTCTTTACGGAACAACGGTCGAAGCTTCCTCGATTTCGTCCGCGACGGACGCACTCGAGCAGCAGAGACTCGATCAACTGCAGACCAGCCAGGATGAAAAGGAACATGGCGCTGCGATGTCCACACCTGTCGAAACGATTCAAGAAAGGACCTCCCTGGAAACGAAGCCTGACAATCAGGATACTCCGAGTACTCAGGGGAAAATGAAGGAAGAGAATAGTCCTAAGACAGAAGAGGACGAGGAGGATGATAGCGCTAGTGACAGCGATGCTAATGAAGAAGCTGTGTGCCAGGATTCTTTGGTCTTTGAGAGGAGGAACAAGAGGGTGTATGAAGATTCAAGCGAGGATTCCGCAAGTTCTTCAGGACGCTCGTCGGCTGATACCAGTGACTTGGAGGAAGACTCTTCCACGCATAGATTCTCCAGGGTGTTCGTCGTCAACGATGACTCCCTGACCAGTGATAACGATATTGAAGATAATGGCGAGGAAGATGATGATTCTGATTGCGCTGGTGATGGAGGAGTTACTTTGAAGCGTGTCACTGCTCTTCCAGAGGAATCGGAGCCTGTTGTTCTGCAATATGTGAGGTTGTTGGATGAGGATGGTGAGATCGATGCTTTGAAGGTAAACAGGGCTCAAGTCACTCAAAAGAATGATCTCCAAGCTGACCCGAATTTGCGTAGCGCGACAACTCGCAAGGACGATATTCCTGACACAGTTCCTAAACCCGTTTCGTTCGCGAACATAAATCATAATGATAAACGCAAAGTCAGGGAGAAAAGAAATAGTGCCGAGAGAAGTACTAATGATAAGCGAGACTCGCCATTACGCAATCGTAGTGAATTCGAGGAGCTGTACTTAGCAAGTGATAATGACTGCACGGAAAACCCAATTCAACTAAAATCGATAAAAATATTGGACCCAGATAACATTGGTGCTTCCGTATCTATCGATTCACCTAATGAAACAATTTATTTCAATGATAGCATTTCTAATCAAACCAGTGCAAAGGATTTGCCAGGACGTAAAAAGGTTACCGATTACACATTCGCTGGAAAAGCAAACAGTTCGGAAATCGCCACTTGGGATTCCAATATAACTCCGGATTCATTGGAAATATCCGGCGAGGAAGAATCGAATGGCGAACGTCAAAGTTTCGATACGTCGAAGAGTTGTACAGCTGACAGCTCTGGGCTTTCAACGTCATCGGGAAGCCAGAGCGCAAAGATCATTCCCAATCGTGACGCAATAAGGGAAACCGATTATTACATCAGACCAATAGACACGCCGGTTTCTTTATCGGAACCGGTGCCAACAGACACCACGCACACCGACGATAAACAGGAACACCTCCCACAAACTAATTTGAATCTCAATGGAAATATCGCGATGACCATGGGCACGTCTTCGGCAGGCGATAGCTTTACAAGTAACGATACAAACACAACTGGCAGTGAACTAAGTAGCGACGAGCTTCACGAGTACGAAGTCACACCAGCCAACGTCTCTTCCTTTTACGAGAAGCACAGCAGTGTGATCTCCGCTTTGAATAGAGATCTGCTGTTCCAACTGAGCACCGAAGAAGATGGAAAGGACGATCGACGCGAAAGTTGTGCGATAATACCTGAGAACGGCACTTGCAATGAGGACTCCGTCAATACTAGTCCGATCACGGAAGAATGGAATCCACAATGCGAGCAAGAAGCGGATCATTCGAATATCGAGGATCCGTCAAACGCGCATAAAGCCGATCCGAGCGGCGTAACGGCGCAGGACGACGAGGAGTCCTTTAGAAGCTGCGGGGAAAAATCGATTGGAATGGAAAGCGAGAACGCCAAGGAGGATAGGAGTGTATCGGTGGTGCGCAGTGCAATCGACTCGAGATCAGCGGGCTGTGACGTGGACATGATAACCAGGAGGATTGAAGAGATGCTTTTGAGCTCGGCTAGTACCGCTAAGATGGAGAACGCGCATGACGGTGGCCGGCGTGCGTCGCTCGGTGAGAGTACGGCTGGGAGACAGGTGGTAGGAGAGGTGTGTTCCGGCGAGTGTATAGGTGGAAGTAAAGGAGGAGGTGGTGGTGGTGGTGGTGGTGTTGCTGGCAGCAGCGGTGGAGGCTGCGCCGAGGAGGGGGTAGAAGGGGGTTCGACACGGTTTCGCTCAGTCGAGCGACGCCCGTCCACTCGAAAGGAGAATGGATTCGCCGCTACCGCCAGTGCGAACGATTCCACCAAAGACCACCACCAGCACTTTCCCCCGGCTGCCAATCATAACAGCACCGTCGCATTCAATAGCAATAACAAGTACAGGAGCCTCGTGATGATCACCCAGGAAGCCTCGTACCAGCCAGTGAGCGTCATCACCTCGGACACGACGACCTTGCTCCAGCCGGATGAAGTGCACACAGCTGGTCAGGGCCTAGCCGGATACTTCCAGCTGGCACTGGAGGCCGTCGCCGAACAGCCACACCGGAAGAATGGCCCAAGGAAGCCTCTGATGGTGAAGAGATCGGCCACGGCGACGAGCAATCAATCCGAGCCGGAGGTTGACAGTGGCTTGAGCGTAGGGAGTGCGAGTGAAAGCGATGACGTATCAGTGAAAAACGCCGCGAAAATCAACGCTCGACAGGAAAACAATAACGAAGCCGTTACGAAAGATAGACAAGTGAGTGAGACCCGGGAGAGTCCACGCACACGTGCTTCCCCGCAGTCGAGCGAGGAGAACTCCGGCGGCGTCGGTGGTGTTGTCATTCTCGAGGAAGGCTTAGCCGATGATGATTCATGGGTCGAGGAAGTATCGCACGATGAGGATGAGCCTGGTGCAACCACTGCCACTGAAGAAAGCTCCGAGGATGAAGCGAATAATCTTGGGGATCGAGAAGAAGAGCTTAGGGGCTATCACAGACAAGCTATCGACTTTACTCTTCACACGATTGTCGAGGAGTCCTGCGAGGAAAGCGAGGCTGAACCCAGCCTCGCTGCAGGCAGTCCTTCCAAGAAACAGAGACCACCGTCCGCCTCGGAGTTGGAGAAATATTTCTTCTTTGGCTTGGGCGGAGAAGGCAATAATTCGAGTATGGGTTCACGGGAAGTCGATAGCCTGTCGGAAACATCGTCCATCTATTCAGAGGGGTTGGAATCACTTGGACAGGATGAAAATTCATCCAGTGGTCAGAACCCTGAACGATCCAATTCGGGCGACAGTTTCTTGAATTCATCGCGTCTGGAGAAGTACTTCTTATCGGAGTTCCTTGGTTTTGATCAAGACAGACGAGATTCGGATGGTTCTGTGGGCAGTGACTCGGAGGGAAGACCCAGTCCAGAGGCCCAAAGAAGAAAAAGGCTAGTGCGGGCTCGAGGCACTGGAAGATCGCATAGTTCTTCGCTGGACAACTTGCTGGCTCTAACACAAAGTTCGCAGAACCTCAGTTCCCAAAATTCTCTGCAAGATCTTAGTTTGAATCAAGATTCTCAAGAGACCCTATCAGAAGGTTCCTCCACCGAGACGGACGTAGCCGAAGAAGGACAAACTCCCGCATTCGGTACCGATGGACAATTTGATACAGTTAAAAGAAAAAAGAAGAAGCCTAGGAATATAGGAACACAAAGTCCACGTGTTCCGGAGGATAGGAACAAAACACCGGAACCAACGAGGGAAATGGTTGTGGTAGGGGAAGTGATGGTCGAGAACGATGCCGAAGGAGGTTCGGAGGATTCCGACAGGGCAAAGACACCTCAACCAGAGTCTGTCTTCACTTCTTCATCATCGCCACTTACAGTATCAAATAATTCGTCTTCCTCTCACGCCGAATCCTCTAGAAATATTCAAATGAGCTCCGGAGACTCATCATCTTATAACCAAAAGTCCAAACAACAATCGAGGGATTCGGGCTTCGTAGGAAGTTGCGACGATTTGTTGCAACATCAGAAATTACCTGAAGAAGCTCAACCTAATACAGATCTTAATCAAGATATGAATAAAGACCGTCCAAGGAAGGAGACTGAAGAACCAATTCGACCACAGAATCCAGTATCCTCGGAAGGTCTGGCAGGAGCGCAAAAGAGCCACTCATCGAAGTTGGATCATCCTATCAATCACTCAGCACTGCCACATTTGCCAAATCCTTCTCTATCGCGGAAGGACAGTTTCAACAATTGGTCCAGTGATGAAGAGACCAATCTGATGATGTCGAAGATGAGACAATTCTTTAAGACCATGGTCGCGAATACAAATGGACAAGGCCAGAATACTACCAACACTAATTCAACTGCTGCCTCACCGGCACCAAGTCCTCGATTACACGGTTATTCTTCCAAATCACGAATCTCCGCACAGAATCGTACGAAACCACCGCAGTTAGTTTATTTCGAGAACGAGCTTACCAGGCTTATGAAAACAGTGCCGGGGATACGTGACGAACAAGTGCGCGAGATAGTCGAGTACCTCAGTTCCGAGGACACGTGGTCAGATTCGTATGACAGTTCGGATTATACAAGTTCGGACTTGGAAGGAGCTGCCGGTGGTCGTAGATCGGCTCTTCAAGAACAAATCTCGCAAAGCTGCCAACAAATCATCAGCAAATTCGATACCACGTCGGGTGATGGATTGTTAGATAAGGAGAGAGAAGATAAAACCGGCCCTGCTGGCATGCAGCCTCCAGGCTTAGGCAGAGACACCGCTTTCGTCTATCAGAAACTGGTCCAGAGTTTCACTAAGATGACTGGTGATGGAGTGAGCTCGGATGCGAGCTCTACTCCTCACAGCAGTCCACCTTTAATTGCCAAAGTCATGCATCATATTGGAAGTAGATTGGTCGCTCTGATGCACGAGGTATCCGAAGGTGGTCCAGCTGCCACTCATCACTCCACATCCTGGAGAAGATATTCCCAGCATCACAGAACACCATCTTCAGCGTCCACCACAGAGGATGATGATTCTACTTCGGATTCCGCGAACACTCCTTCCTCCGCTCATTTGCAATTGCCAAGATCGAAGTCACACGATCCTCTCCTACTGATTAACAATCATCCCTCAGCTTCTCCTGGACAGGAGGGCGAGGAAAGGGAAGCCAGTGACTACGAGAGATTCTCGTGGCGGGGTAGTTTCGAATCGGCTCTGATGGCTGCTGATTCCAGAACGAAACTGAGCCTGTTGGCTTGCTCGGGTGACGTCAGTGGTGTCGGTGCTAGTGGCAGTGCCAGTGCGTTGGCGATGGCAGCCAAACGGCGCAGTGCCGGGGATTTGTTGTTCAATCCTAAGAGCTTCTCCAGGGAGCAATTGGACAGGGTTCGAAGTTGTGGGTCGATCGGTGGTGGAACTGGTTGTGGCACAGGAGCATCCGGAGGGTCCATCGAGGAAAGGATCTGGAGCAACAGGAGAAGGTCCTCCGTTCCAGATGCCAATACAAGGGGTGAATCAGGTAAAAACTAGCTTTTGTTCTCTTCGTACAAGTCGCACTTTGCGGGCAATACTGGCTGGGTAGCACTTCATACTGAATTTTCACGATAGGTGCTTCTGCAGGCGATGAAGACACGGAGGATGAATTGGAATATCCTGGTGAATCCCGCGCGACGACCTTGCCACGTGGAATGCAGTCGGCAATTGATGCAGCAACTAATTCACTGCCGAGGTTGCCGGCGTCGACGCCCGCTGGCTTAACCGCCACGTCGGGAATGTCCTCGTCGACGATGCACAAGGCGCACAGCGTTTACCACTTCCTGCCGCAACACTCGGGGGTTAAATCGGCGCGATATCGCCCGCCCGGCTTTGCAAGGAACACTAATGTGTCTAGTGCGATCAGTGGACCTAAACGGGCTGTTAGTGCACCGGGTCTTCAAGTCTCCGGATCCCAATCCTCCGCGAGCAAACGGGACAACTCGAGATCCAGGAGACAGCAAGCTATGTCTCTCAGTACCGGTGAGTAACCTTTAGCTATATTCAAATACCAAAGTCTCACAGTTTAGCAAGACTGTCTTACGAGTATTCTTTAATGAATAAACAAGAATGCTACGCAGTGCATTAAATGATTAAATAAAAATAGAACCCAAAGGGGAAAAATGTGCGTGTGATAATATCCAAAACGTGAAGGATCTGCCGTCGTGAAAGGCTCTCTAGTAAATGTTGGAAGCGCACTAGAGCAGCGCTCAGTTTCAGGAGTCATAATGGAGCAAGTAGAACGGCATTTTTATCTCAGGCGGACGCCTTAAAGCATTTACTGGAGTGTAACAGGTGCAACCGCTCTATTACGGCCTCCCATCGCCCCTCGGCGCCTGCATCTTTCTCGAGAATTCCCGCAGCTTTCCATGCGGTCCGGGAAATCGATAAAACGGGGCAATGTCGTAGCCCGCGTATGCGTACTGTCGAACTTTCCTCGCTGTCACGTCTTCCCCGATGTAAGCATCGATGCAACTACGTTTTGATTTAATGGCAGGTTTACCCAGTCAAAATGACAAGGTTTCTGCTTTAAATGTTATTCATATGACACACACATATTTCACACTGAACTCTATCAGATAGATTTACAGAATACCATAAAGAATTTGTTTAACTGTTTTCTTTAAGATATTAGTATATTATGTTAATTGCAGTCGTTCATACTTGTAACAACAAGATTTTTATTTACATGCCCTGATTGTTAGAAAATATCATCATCGTTGTATGACGTTGTCATACGTTAAAGAATATTAAAGCATTAGCTCCATCGAATAAGCTAGATAGAGTCTTATCCCAAAGTACAAATCTTTGGAAAGTTTTTTTATGGGGAGAACTATTCGTAAAAGCAGTGTGTTAGAACTGCCGAAAACCATTAGTCCTCACTAGAATCCTGTCGCACTTCCCCCAATGAAATTATCTCCGTCGCCACTCCCAGGTTGCTGTTTCCCTGGATCAATAGCGGGCTAAACTAACATAAACCCGTTCTCTTTAATGGAAGAAGTTATCACGGAAAGGGCACTTCCTTTTTTAGATTTTCAACACCCCAACACAGTAAAACGTCCAAGTCTAATTGCAGTATAAAATTAATTAGGAATCTTTTCATTTCTATGAATAGGAGGGAATTCCGCATCATTTTCATAGATATCTTTATGTGATTCCGAAAGTAGTTTAATTGTAAGTATAAAGTTGAAAAATTGAAAGTTATTACTCGTGAATTGCATCGGTGCAACATTCTAAAGATCTAAATATCTAGAGACGTGAAATATATGAGCGGACTATACATACGAGGTCACTTTCATAATCACCGGCACATAACTGACTGGATTTCGCGAGATTTTACTCCATTTCTATCTGTTACGTAAGGCTCATTCTCACCGAGCAGTCTGGACAAATACTACGGTTGCGTGCGTCACCTTGGAGTTTATGTCTCCATCCAGAAGTTCGACAACCTCCGTGGTTCCTGCTTGTTTCAAACTACTACGACGCTCATTATTTGCGTCAGTGCTGGCTACTTCTATTTGCAGTAGCACGCATTACTAATCCTGTCGGGAATTCCGATGTCAATGGGATTATTTATCGTAGGCGACTATAGATTGATTCTTCTAGTTTTTAGTTGTAATGCAGTTTGCCTTTGTGTTGCTTTTAAAGGCTTGGAATGCGAACACGTAGGCAGCAGGAAGTTTTCGTCCAAGTCCATTGTTGCTCATTACGAAATTGCAGCGAAAGCACAATTAAACAACGGGCGCTAGAATAAAAATCAAATTGCGTGGTTGCTTTCCGTAAGGGAGACGACTTCCGCCCACGCATTCTCTTAATTCATTCTTCTGCTCTACTAATTTGTCGACGGCACACACGCTCCTGTATGCCAGTCTGAACAATGCAATTTCACTTGTACATACATTGAGCGCGGGAACTACTCTGCACTCCTCATGGTTCACCTTTATTTTATGCTGCTTTATTTAGAGCGTCTTCCCACTTTTTCATTTCTCTTATTTCTCGCACTCTCTTACTACGCTCATTAATAGTTTGCACTTGATTGGTTCCGCACGATATATGCTGGCTCGCGTGTATGCTTTGCCGATTAGCAATGCAAAGGATCATTTGTCCAGGCAGTTGGTTGGGTCGAGGTGTTCTCTATTTCTGCGCAAAGTGTTCAAGGTCTCGAGAACCCAATTACGCGAGAAGGAGAAACGAAAGTGCGTGAGAGAAAGTCGAGATAGAATCAAAGTTATTCGCTTCCACGCGTGATATATCACCGAAACGACAGAACTGGGAACGACTTGCATTCGTTAACTTTAAATCAGGTTAGCCGCGTTTACTCTTCCTGTAGCTAACGAAGCTTTTACTTACAACGATAAGAACGGCTGTGCTTTACGCTGTTGAACAAGTTTCAGATAAGCTGATACCTTTTTAGGCCATGCGACCGCCCGGGTGGCCAGTGGCCTTTTATCTTTTATGCATAGTGTCGTAAACTCGGAATCTGGATGGACGGCATATCTAATCAAAATGTGTCCACACTGCACATTCATTATTTTAAGGATCTATTCTTGGAACGCACTATTAGATTTAGTTACTATTCATTTAGATCTCAGTACATGAACATTCTTCATGAATTAATATGATTGAGCTATCTGATAATAATCATAAATCATTAAATTCATAAACAAAGTTGAAGTTAGTAAATAAATTAGTTATGTTAGACTGCATTGTGGAGGCCTCGAAGAGCAGAGGCGTAACAGGTATCCACTAGGAGGTTGTTACTGCCAAACGTATGCCTGCACGCGTACTTCACCGTATCGTAATAATGCTGCGCACGTTTTATTGCGCTGTTGGTCCGCCAAGTCCGATCCTTACTCTTACTGCGTTGCGTTCCTCGATATCCGAGTTCCAAGAGTCGTACGAACATTCGTATCCTTTTTTGCTCATTAGCCGAGAACGGAGGAAATGTACTCGTGGAAATCTGGCTTCTTACATTTGAAATTAGCGCAATTCTAACTTTACCGAGGACAGAAGTTTGAAACAAGGTTTAATTGAAAGGAGGAAAGTCGAGGAGGAATGTTGGATGGTTTGAACTGCGTCATTAGAATGCCATTACTCTCAGAGCCAAGTAGTTTATGCTAGTTTGGCATGAATTTTAGTAGGACTTTGAGTGTGAGTTGTAGTTGCACGGTAAACGGTTGAAAAGCAAGTGGTAACGCAGAGGAGAAGCACGCGTGTGTGCTTTCACGCTCGGCTATGCGGGAGTGATGGGGTTCAGCTGAATAATGCTAGTTGCGTTTTCCACTTCTCACCACTGAACGCTTCCACTCACTCGAAAGTGGCTTAGTCCTCTCTGCCTTACTTATTTTCCATCGTTTTCGCCATGTAATTCGCATAAATCCCACTCTACTTAGTCTCGACATTCAATGTAAATTGTAGCTCGCTCCAAAGATCTTCGAACATTGTCCGATCGTCACGCAAACGTTTTCCACGGAATATACAGAATTCTAAATAAATGTTTCTGGTACTTATACTTTCCTCATCTATCAATCTTCGAGCTCTCTATTGCAAATAAGATATAAGATTTTCTAGTCTCTAAAGAACATCTATTGTTCCTCTAAAGACGATGCATCTGATAAAACTATTTTTCCTGGAAAAGTAGGTAAAAGTGGAGGCTCTAAGAGCGTGAGGTTTGCACGTGCGTGACGGCATATAAAAATAAGTAGTAATCCTGCGGTATACGTTATATGCAAACTATGAAAGGAATCTTTCTCCAGTAAAGCGTGTGTAGAAAGACACCGGCAGTGTGATCACCTTGACACACATTCACCGGACTCCTTCTCTGAAATTGCATCGAGGATGTATATCACTCTACCGTGGCCTTATACCCCATATTGCCATTTAACCCCTTCTTTTTTCGGTACTTTCAAATTAAAATCAATTTTTCAAATTTTATTTCATAAGAACAGATTACCCCAATGTTATTAATTAATTTGATTCAATAATGCACCAATTGTTTTTATAGTCTTTCATGCAATTCTGACTATCTTCAATCATTTATTTCCATCTGCAGCCTCGGCATTCGTGTCTTATCAAAGTACGTCCGAGCAAAAACCTTGAACATGAAGGCTTCCATGCTATTTGTCAGAAGAAACAGGAAGCGAAAATCGGTTTTATCATTCTCCCTGTTCCCGGTGGCTGATATTACCCGCAGTAAACGTGAAACAGATTTACTCTTTAGTCCCTCGGAAGATTCGCTCCAGTTCGGAACTGCGGAGTCGCTTGTTATACCGCGGATGTTAAAAAGGAGTACAAATAGAAATAAATCTGTCTCTAATCGTTGAGTAAAGAATACAAGACGTACAACCAAATTCTGAGCATCTTCATACGCATACAATGATATATTAATAAATCTAAACAATTAATTCGGCTAAACTTAAATTCAACTGTTAAGTTTTTTATAATCAAAGTGGTGCTTCTCTGCGAAGACTTCGCACAAACGACAGTGAGAAGAAGTTTACTCTCACACATTTCGAGATTCTTCAGTTGTGAAGAGTGGCAAATAGGACAGGGCTATTAAAAAATGACTTATTCGACTTTCAACGCGACCAACCGATTTCCTTGGACGGTTGGCGAAGTGGCACAACGGCTGACTTCCAACTGGCTTCTCGAGTGCTGTTGCGTTTCTTGCTATCCGAAGAAACAGGCGCAATCGACGCTGAGGAAGGTGTCGAACGCTCGCCAGAGCAAAAAACAACAGGAGGGAATCCTGTGCGAGGCCAAGGATGGCTTACTCGCTGAAAAGTCCGAGGACTTTGAGCTGAGAAACAAATCGGCAGTCGCGGAAAGTTCAAGCACGCTAAATGAAACAAGTTTCAACAGGGCGGACGACCAGCAAGCAAGGAACTGTGACGGAAAACAGGCCGCGTCAAGGAAATGCGAGAAAACTGTACCGTTAATGAGTGACTGTGACTCCGACGAGAAAAAGGAGTCGAACGCCACTCTCTTAAGTAGAAAACTTACGACAAACTTGTCGAATTTATTAAAGAGAGATGGAAAGCACAGAATTTTTAGTAATAATACAGGCAGTCAGGAATCTGACAATGAGTCTGAAGAAAAAGATGTGGCAGATTTGGGGAATTCACACGCTAGTAATTTAAGTAGTGAGAAACAGGATTCGGAGAGCGATTGCGAGATAGCACCGATCACCGAGATTTTTCCTAAATGCGGAAGGAAGAGCTCGACTTTCAGAAAGAACTCGGGCAACAGCACTATTATGGAAACGCGCTCTTATAGCAATCTTTCAACAGCGTGCTGCAGTACATGTACTTTTTACAGTCATACTACAGTAACATAAATAGTGCATTACTGCTGCGTTCATTTGATAAATATTAATACTTCTGGGAGGAAATGCAAAATTGCTCATAAAAATAATTGATAACTCGTGTTACAGACGATGGAAGCAGTTTATCAGAAGCATGCAGCACGCCCATCATTGGTACCGGATCTCGAGCAGGCTCTACTCATAATGTCATCGATGTCGATGATATGGATTCTAGCCTTCACTCGAGTCATCTGGCGACACGAGCATCTTTGTCAAGTCTCGGAGTAAGTTTTAAATGCCTCCTAACTTTAATTACGAATTGCACCGGATCTGAGTCAAGTTCGTAGCGTTGCTGAGTATCTTTTAATTATAGTAGTAGAGAATACTAGAGCATAATTAACTGTTTCCAGGCACGTTCGGACTCAATGGCATCTGTGTACAGTGGCGCCGGTGAGGGTCGGTGCTGTCGCTCGGTCGTTGTTACCGGGGAAGTCGAATTCGCACTCCAATACGATTACAAACACCTCACGTTCGAGGTGCACGTCACGAAATGCAAGAACCTCGCCCCCGTTGACGTGAAACGAAAGCGTTCCGATCCGTAAGTACTTCTTTATTCCATTCTCTCTCTATCTAATATTCGCACCTTTATTGATTACTAATGATTTTGTTACCGGTCGATAGTTATTGCCAGTTTATAGGAGCACCGTACACGTTAGTACACACGTTACATTAAATAATCACGTTAGGACTGACATAGTTTTGAGAGTATAGATCGATTGTAGATTGCATCGCACAGTGTTGAATGAAACATATAGGAATACACAGGTTGTCGTCACATTTACCTACTTTCGAGTTTCAAGTAGAGAATTTATTGCGTTGGCCATCTAACTCATAATTTGTTGGGTAAACGTCTTGGGGATCTAACTTTGGATTTCTTTATTGATTCAAAGAAAATAACACAATCTTTTCTATTTTATTAACGTTAAACAATTGCCGTCAAACAATCGTCTTTGATTTAATAATATTTCGGCAATTCCTGTGAGATTCACTTGATGCAAGTAAGGCCAACTTTACAAAAAATACTTTCAACAGATACGTGAAAGTCTACCTATTACCGGACAAGTCGAAGAGCGGTAAACGGAAGACGAAGGTGAAGAAGCACACCTTGAATCCCGAATTCAACGAAACATTAAAGGTGAGTTGCACGGTTCTAAAGAGACACGCGAAATTCTGCCCAAAAAAAAGAAAGAAAGAAACACTGCAAAAACTTGCAAGAATCGGGCCGATTTGTCTTGCTTGTCTCCGTTGTGCTGCATGAGACTTAGAGCTTGAACGCTCCGGCACCGCACACTTTCAGTTCCACATGAGCTTGAGCGGCTTGGAAACGAGAACACTCTGGCTGACAGTCTGGCACTCGGACATGTTTGGTAGAAACGACTTCCTCGGTGAGGTTCGAATGCCCCTGGAGAACAAAATCTTCGACGATCCTACCCCCAAGTGGTACCCGCTCCAAGAAAGAGTAAGTGCACGTTTTCATTGTGTTATATATTGCGCGCATTGTAACTGTAGAGTAGATTGAGTGAATCACAGCTTTTCATATATTGTAGGCAATGTCATTCAACTGCACGATCAAAGATACTAGTATGTACTGGCTGCAAATATAGAGTTCTTATTATTTGTCTTCTTTTCTACGACGAGTTAGTAAATGAAGAAGCTTAAGTATTATGTGCTTCATTCACACATATCTTTGAATGTAATTATTCTAAAAAGATATCGAATATTTTCGAGTAAAATAATGGTACGATATTGATATGAATAGATGTACGTGTATTGTTTGCCGAATGTTTCTATACGTGATATCAGAATATTGAATATTGGACTTCGACCACTCAAAGGCTATAAATAACTTGAGCCAGAGATATTGCATTAAGTCCATAAAATATTAAAATAATATCTATGAAAACGGTACTGTCGCATAAGTACCAATAGCATTTTCTATCCTCGACAGATTTCTATCATAATATATGATATATTTCAATTCTAGACCGAACCATTTGACGATCCAATCGCTTATAAAGGCGAGGTGATAGTTGGTTTGAAATTCGTGCCACCCGATCCCACGCAACACCAAGAACGAGAAGTAGGATCGGATGCACGAGGTGCTGCGAAATCACGGAAGAATTGGAGTCGCGGTGCACTGCATGTACTTGTGAAGGAAGCGAGGAATTTACAAACAAGAGCCAAGAATTCAGGAACCTGCGATGCATTTTGCAAGAGGTACGTTCGACCATACGGAAATCAAGGTGTATTAATTAATATCTTTCTTTCATTTGCTCTAATTCTTTTCACTCGTTTTGATTTCAGTTACCTGTTACCTGACAAAGGGCGCTCAGGCAAACAGAAAACGGGAGTCGTTCGTAGGTGCGGCGGCTCGCCTGTCTGGGGACACACTTTTATTTATAAAGATGTCAGCCTACAGGAATTGGCAGAGCGTGGACTTGAGTTGACGGTTTGGGACCACGATCGCATTGCCAGTAACGAATTTTTGGGCGGTGTCCGTTTCAACCTTGGCACTAGTACGTACAATCCTCGCATTCAAGCTTTGTATACATTACATGAACAACTCCTTCAAGCTCATCGAAGCATTGTTATTAGTTCTGTCATTTGTAATCATTTTTATAAGTCTATTCCAAGTTTTAAACCATTTATGGGGCTTCTGTAATTTCAGAAGTGTCTTCTAAAGTTTGAGTAAAGGGACATAGTGACCCGATCGGTCACAGTGGGAGAGAAAGGTTGCACAATTACGTTACGGTCATTGCTTAACTTTACAGGCAAGCATTACGGTAAACCGGTGGACTGGATGGACGCAACTGGCCGTGAGTTGTCCCTCTGGCAGAATATGCTAGAGAGACCGAACTTCTGGGTGGAAGGCGCGGTGACCTTGAGGCCAAACTTACACAATCACGGGAAGAACAACAGTTCTTAAACGCTACCGATACCTAAGCGATTACCTTTGTACTTAATCGAATTAACCTCATGAACTTTTGCGAAAGTTCATGCGATGGACGAAGTCCCGACGGGCTTTAAGTCTTGTGTAACAGATGTACATAATTGGGTGGTTAGTTAAAAGCACCACGAGTAACGAAATACTTCCAAGTACAGCTTGCGAAGCAGCAATCAGTGCCTTTAGGGGTGACGGAGATATTCGTCGATCCTATCCAGGGCACAGTTAATATTTCTACCGACCCTATGCAGTTAGTACTTTTGGAGAAATCCCGAAGACTACGTACACTGCCCCCAGGGACCTCCGTAAGCAAGACATTAGAACAATCCCTCTCTTGAATTGATCTCTCTACCTGTATTTCGAATTTTTGTAACTGGTACTATTGGAATCTATTATATGATCCAATTGATTTTGTACCACGTTTCTAATATCTCTGGTTTCCGTTGGATGTCTGTAAGTGTGTTTCGATGATATACATCTTCAATTGATATCTACATTACTGTGCACCTTTATTGAAATCAGTGTTTCCTGTGTGCTTCCACTCCTATTGTACCCCGTAATGTTCATTATCAGTAGCTGTCACTGTAAGAGGTCCTAATTAGACGGACATCAAGCTCACTAATCCCCCGAGCTAGATGCACAAGAATCGTGCAATATAATAGAAAGTATTTGTTCGTTAAACTTTAGTTTGTAATTTTGTGCGAAAGACGAAGGGCACCTTGTTCGAAGTGAAGAGCATCCGTCCAAGTGCGAGGCGAGGTGACCATAAGTGTGTATGAGTAGCATGATTTGTATGATTAGTAAGTGAACTAGAGAAAGTTAATACTGTAGTCCCATTCCAACTATATCTATGTTCTAACAAGAAGCTCACGTATACCTTCCCGTGACAATTGACTCGTTAAAACGACAATTTACACAAAAAGTTTCGAGTCGATCCTTGTCACGGAGATAGGTTTGATACTGACGGATAAAAAGCGAATTAAAAGAGAAAGGATTAAGGTCACTAGGAACGAGACCTCGAGGTTCGACGCGTGCCTGATATTATGGACACTTTCCTTTCTCAAAGAGAAAGATGCTTCCAGTGTCTACAATACTCATTAAAATCACGTGTCGTGCATTGTTCGATCTGGATGGAACGGTACATTTAAGAAATTAAATATCGCCGGTTTCCATTCTTACATAAATGTTATATTTGTATGTATATCAATGTAGATTAATACAATGCGAGGGAAACTAATTATTGTTCCAGTACTGGAATCCGTGAAGGTATAACCAGTGTTTCGCGATATCTTATCGAAGATATTTGGGTAATACTAACAATAATGTTTTGTGTATTCCAGTATTTCTACAATAGTAGCTTGGTCCGTGAACAAATCGAAAGGCTGAGCAGATATATTTGTACTTATTTAACGATACGACGATGAGTCTCTGGTTATTATACTTAAATGTATCATGCGCTCGTAACTCGTATATATTATTCGTTGAGTCCTTCCTGAATACAGGGTGATCCATGAAAACTGTAAACTGCCTTTGACGTATGTTTCGTAGAGATTCGAATGGTGCATAAGAACGTACATAAATGTACATACTATATCGGAATCCAATAGAACCTCGTTTATTTGTCGACATTCGTGATTAAGTGTGAGAATCATTAGGTTGTATCACATTAACTGTCTTGTTCATGTTCAAATTTGTCAAAAGTACTAGACCTCTAATTTGTTACAACCTAGCAATAAAACTGTGGCTGTGACATAATTACTATGTACAGGTAGATCCAAGAAAAAGTGAACTACTTCACAGCTAAGCAAAATGGAAATGTAGCAAGTGGTTTTTGTTTCACATATCATCAATTTGTGCAATCCTGTCATAAAAATACCGTTAGGTATGTGCGTATCTATCGAATGCGAGGAATAAACGAGGTCTCACTGTATTCCAAAAAGAAGAACATTGTCCGCGGTGTTCTCAAATGTTCGTATGTTCACGATTGTTGGGGAAGTGTGTTTGTTGCATCTATTGCATGATTTTGTCACTAATCGGTGCACGTCAAGTACTAAATGCAGCAACATATAACTCTGTGCAAGATTTAATTCAAAATTGTGTCAAAGCGCGAGGATTTTTTATTCGAAAGCATGTCCAAATTTCGTGATATGCGTTAGAGTGTATCGTCGGTGTTTAAAGAAGCGAATTCAGACATCTATTTGTGTCTCATTCCTTAGTGTACATTACAATAAAAATTTTATACGTTTATTCCTGCTGTATAATGTACTTTTTCAAGTATAAAAATAGATACCCTGTTTTCCAAACATTTCACTCAGGCACATTAATTTGTGCCAGTATAATTAACCATTTGTTATGTAACATATTAGTGTACCTGGTAGTTGTTCACATCATTTAATGGAAGCTCGTGTAATGTCCGTTGAAGAGATGTACTTTCCAGCTGTTTAGAGATCACTATTTGAGATAAACCTGTTCCCCTCCGAATTCTTTCCCGAGTATCGATATTTACATTTTCCGAATGCTCCTGTAACAATGTGAAGAACAATGTAATGTCTTTATTAATGTCCAAATTAACGTTTTGAAAATAAATATTTCTTTAAACAGGCAATCATTTAGGCGACTGCGGTTATAATAATGAATACCTTTATGGTCCAAAGGATCACGGACCGATGATGGCAGAGGTGTATAATTAACATTGAAGAATATTTCATCAAATTCATTGGAGGAGGGAGTGACGAAAGCCGGCAACTTTTCCGGCTTTAATGTGACAGTCCTAGCATATCTTCCTCGACTCTCAGCGGTAGTTCTTTCATTCTGGGTTACTGGCCGCGAGTCCAGGAACCGGAGAGTTGATGGCAAAACGTAAATTGCATATATTCTGTAGCGTTCATAATCGTCCTCATCTGTTGACGCCGGATTGGTCAGCTGATCCGGACATCCTGGATTGCCAAGGATACTGACGTACACGACGTTCGGACAACATTCTCGTATCCTGTTCAGCACTCCGTCCAAGTCAGATAACTGCACAGTTTGAGATTAATATTATATTTATCTTTCCGCCATCTACCGAAAAATTATTATAATTGTTTTTTATCATCGAGTAACATATATCTACAATTCTCATTGGACAAAGAATATAATAGTAACATTTGATTAAGTTTAGAAAGACGATTTTATGTGCAAGTTGCTGTGAAGTACGTTTAGCTTGCGATGCAGTTCACAGCGATCAAGTATGTTTCACTGCAGCAATCGAATCAACGTGAGGCACATTGTTATGCACTTATAACGGCAGAGCACAAGGCGAGTGACCTAAGAATTGCCGTAAATCCATTTACGTATACGCATATGACATAAGGCACTAAATACGGGCCTCTGCGTCATGTGTTGATAGGTATTAAAGTATCCATATAATGACTTCGTTGGATAGTAATTATGGCACCTCAATCGGAATAATAGCATATCTCAATAGCCGATTGAGAAGCACTTTAGCAAGGAATTCGCACGAAATATACAGGTGGTTTCACAAGCGTATGCAAATTTGATCGAAACTGAATTCATAAATATCTTATAACTTCTTAAATGCTTTTTTGCTAGATTGAATTCTAAAATCTAGTATTATATCAACGTGTTTCTGCAATGGCATCACAATCTTACGTACACTAATTGTTGTGTGCAGTACGTACTATACTTTGAAGTTTTTCGTTTTACGGCAATAACCGTTGATGAAAGAATAGGAACTTTTCAAAAGTCATGCGATGAACGAACACAGCATTGCGATTGCGCTTTCTAGCCGAGGAGGAAAGAGGAAGCGAGAGGGTAAATGGAGGGAATGAGAGAGATGGGACTTACCTTATTATTGTTCAAACTGAGAGTGGTTAAAGTTGGTATGCAGGGCAACGTTTTGAGGTCCCGCAGCCGATTGTTATCGAGAATCAGTTCTTGTAGGTGCTGGAAATCCTTGACGGCGCTGATCGAGGTTAACTCGTTGTAGGAGAGGTCTAAACTCGTGCAATCACTTCCGACGACACCAACTAATCCGCCTGGAACTCTCTCCGCACGCTGTCCAGTGTACCATGCCTATATGATAGTACAAAACACGATTAACTACTGCCCTACTGATGAACTTGATAACCAAGATAGATCGGAAGAGAGTTCGGACTTTTAGTTCGGACTATGTCATCCTTTGTTAGTGGAAATCGGTTTACCCGTCCAAAACGAACTGTGAGCGCGCTTCTATTAAAGTCTTGTTGACTGTGCTCCGCCATCTTGCACATATGACACGCGCAATAAGGGATTATCATAAAGTAATGAAGAATAGTTGTGTAGATTGTGATGTGTGTAGTTGTGCGCGATGTTGCTGTTATGTAGATATTAAACTTCAACCGTGGCTCGTTGGTCTAGGGGTATGATTCTCGCTTAGGGTGCGAGAGGTCCCGGGTTCAAATCCCGGACGAGCCCAGTTTTTTTTCCCTTTTTGACTGGATTTAAAGAATAATAAGAATAGCAATGTAGAGAACAATATTTACTCATGATAGATAGGATAGACACTCATATAATATGTGTAACGTTTTTATTATAAGGATTTTGTATTGAACCATAAACTAGAAGAGTAATTGCATCTATCCAAACTAGGAATTGGATGGATTTGGTTTAGGGAAACTACTGAATAAGCACACATAGGATAAAAATAGTTCCATGTACTTGTAAAGAGTAGACTGTTGTAAAGACACATCTACAAATACAAAGGATTTTGTTATGTACAATTCTCAAGCAGGTATATAATTAGTAACAAAGCAACGTTGTTTAAATTCTTCATATAAAATCATTGAGACCCTTTTTGGTCTTCGTTCGTGTTGGGAAAATACTCATATACTTCTCGCTGTTGCTAAACAGTGTTTTAGATTTGTTCGTGCTTTCCAACTTCTTTTTTGATCGTGCAGCTCTTGTTTGCGCCTTTGGTGATTGACCAGAATCAATTTTTCTACCACTTTCTGTATTACTAACAGTGCTGTAATGAAAAGAAGTATGTTTGTGTTACTCGAGCTGTGGAAATCATTACTTGCAAGAGTGTTACAATAGTTTTTTAAATATGCACCTCCTGGATGTAGATGCTGACTCTGTTTTTGTTTCTTGCAACTCAAGAGAATTGTATATGTTGACCATTGCACAAAATGCACCCACACTATTAGTAGCACTGATAAATGAATTTGTCTTAAGATCCGACTCGTTGAAAGGCTTCGTTTCAATGTTTTCTGTAAGTGAATATTGAATAATTATGTCATCTTATAAATGTTAATATAAAGAAATAATCATATATTATGTTGTAATTCTATACTTCTTATTAATTCTGCTCCTTCAGCTTTATACTCCGCAATTTCAGCATCTTTCTTCTTGACTACATCGAGTAACATTTTATGTTGTCCCAAAATCTCCAAAGAAGAAAGACACAACGGCTTGGTAATCACGTGCCAAAATTCATCAGGGTTTGCTTTCCTCAAGTTCAAGGAAAACTTGAAAGGATTGTTTTCAATCTTAGTACGCAACTGTATTTCCTCTACAGTTGCTCGGACTATGTGCTCTGGTATATTGTTTAATATATTTGTGACAATGTCAGTGCAATTGAGGCTATCGATATTCAAAAGCCTGTTCGATTCCTAAAATTGAATGATGAATATATTTAGAAGACAAGTACATGTAATTGAATAATACTGTTTTGTTATTTTAAATTCTTTATACTAAAAACTTATCCAGAATTACTATTCGGTTCATTGCAGTACACAGTCATACAACAATCACATTAATTACAAAATGAAAGCATGGATATTTTGTTTAATTACCCGACATTTCTTCGTAATGACATCAACTGTCAAGACTTCCACCCATAATTCAATAAGATTTGTCAAGAATACTTGAAAAGCGTCATCCTTCTTCACCACACTATACATGTAAATATTGTCACCTATTTTAACTTCATTCCACTTTCTACTTTGGTCGCACGCATCAAAAGACATGACTAGACACACTTATATTCCCGAATACTTTCTTTTATAAACGAATTAAACTAAAACACTTTATATTTTTCATCATCAACATCATTGAATAACCTGGCAATTGGAAATATAACCTAGTTGGTATCGTGTAAAAAGTTATACCACTGTTTTGGTAAAATCATTGAGGGATAAACATTGAAATGCAATGGAATTTGCGTCTCAAACACATCGAACTTTGTTTCATTTAAACAATTATTTGTTTAATCCCTCATTCTAAAATTAGACATGTTTTTCGATGTCTCACTGGATGAGCTGACACATTCTTGATTATATTGATTACTTACTGATTGTATCAGACTTTAGAAACAAATAAATAGGACGTGTTTGATATTGAATAGAATTTTAGATATTATAAATAACATATTGTGTACTTCAAATGTTAACAGATGTTAATTTGCGAATATTCCTCATAAATGTAAATTACTCCATTGTACAATTACTTTAATTCTTATTCCCTTGAATAACATATTACCTTTCTTGAATGTTTATATATTTATGCAGTCCCTTTTTTGCTTTATAATTCGAATATTGATTTTGTGAAAGTTCATTCCGGTAGTGATTGATTCGCCAATAGTAAATGTGGCTTTATTCGGATAATCAGTGGTACTTAAATTATGCGTGGCGATCTGCAAAAGATATTAAGTTAAACCAAACATATAAAACATATAAAATTATTAAAATCACCTCCTTTTCGTTACTAATAATTTCACTGTGTACTGCGCTTCTCCTCGAAATTTCTTTCCAGTTTGTAAATATCACAGGATCACACCTTTTTAAAGTTCGTATAGTACTTCCATGGTCTTCTATCGTCTCAGAAGAACTTTGAAAACTGTTTCCCGTTTTGGCAGAGCAGAATGTAAAGCTCGAGAAGTCTTCCGATTTGCTTTTAGTGATCGACAATGCATTGGATATTGATGATCTACTCCGTTTCGTTGGCGATAATAATGCGTTCTCTGCTTTAGGAACTGGCGATTGAGTAACAGCATTTCGCGATATCATTCGACGATCTCGCAATGATTTCCGCTTTTTCGCAATGCAATCTGCATAGAAAGTGTCATTTCTCTCTTCGCAAAATGCGCATTTGGAGTACTGTGTCTCCACATCTGCGAGAAGTCTTAACTTTAAGCATAAATCCCCCTTTTCGTCAACATAGTTCGAAACGTGTGCGTGTTCCGTAGACAACTGGAATGTCCCATATAAGTTTTTGTATTATACTAAACGATATTTTATGCTAAATGGATATAACAACAGTGGTCTTACTGATTTTCGAACTTTCAATGTCTTCTTTTTACTTTTTCTAGACAAGTCAGTCAAAATATCTCTGGTATATGAGCTCAATTTTTTCGTTATGTCGAAAAGATCATTGTATTCAGATCGGAGTTGATTTATAAGATAATTCTGTACGATTGATGTACTAGTATTCTCGTAATTATTGTCGTCCGAGATTAAAGTACATGAAACACCCACATCCTTCACCAAAACTGCATCAGTACTTCCTCTGTTGTGTAAACTAGTTGTAAAAAATCATGAAAAATACAACGCCTTGAATTATTAAAGTCCCAATTCAAATTCAGGCTCTTAATTACACTACTAATTAAACCAAATGCCAAATGTTACATTAAAATAATTTAAGCAAAATGTAATGACGCATTGTTTTTGTTTAATGGGATGCACCTGTGACAGGGAACACTAGAATGATCCAATCGAAGATTATCATCGTACTTGTCGCTAAATATATCATCTTCAATCACCATCACACGATCGAAAATCCTGTTATTTCCCTTTGAGCTGGACGGTCGAACATGCATTTTAAATTTGCTGGGAGTTCCCCCAAAATTTTTTGAATGACTCAAGTCTGTATTAGTTGAACTTGGATTGCTCTTTCGTATAATGTTCATTGGTGCATCGCCTGCTTCCGGAGGAGTGCTAAGGGCACCCATCTCGACATAATTGTTGTATAATTATTCTTAGTAAATTATACGAAGCTCGCACTAATACTGTAGAATATCGCATGTCTGAATTTTTGTTAGGTGTGCGAGTAAAACTGTAAATGGACGTTCAATCATTTACCGAAATCCTGACTCTTCGCTGTCCCATTATCGAAAAACATAGGCAAGTGTAGTATTTGTATTTTTGCCTCTTACGTGTGTCCATCACACGAGCAATCTTTTTTCGAGCACTAACGAAATTTGGATGTTTACATTGGGATTAGGTTACGCGACATTGTAAGTCCTGAAATGCGTGGATTGTCATTTCATCGGGTCGATCAATCAATCAAAAGTTTTTATTTAACGCCAACCGATTTTATTTTTAAATTGGAACTTGAATACTTTCATATACAACTTTCTAATAACCATTTCAAATTGAATTCAGTAAAAGATGGCAATCTTTTATAGTTAACTATAACTCTTAGCAAATTGAGTACGAAATTGAAGAAAAAAAGATGTGATCAAGCTGTGCGGTGAAAGGCCCGTATGTTTGTGTTATTAGTTTATATTTACGCCATTGGCGAGCAGGTAGTTTTCACGTTTTATCGGCATGGCCGACGAGTAGATGATGGCGGCGCTGGCAGTGTCGGTGGATCAGAGCGAGTAGATCGGGTCGGGGCCCGAGCGGGCTCAGCCAGTCCCAAGTAGCCCCCCAGACTCGGTGCAGCTACCAGTTGCGGCGGATCCGAGCAGATTTCGCTCGAAAATCCGCCAGCCCATTCATCCATCCGATTTTCATCCTTCCCATTGAAAGTGAACATCATCAATTTATTGGGCCATCGATCTCTAAGCAGAAGTGATCGGAAGATAGCAAGGGGAAAGCATGTGGACGTGGGAATTGGGTGCGTGATGCGTCCGAAAGGGATTCCAGGGGCCAGGACGCTGGAGGCAAAGGAATTTTCGAAAAATCTAGTGCAGATTCACCGGCAAAGTGTTGGCAGTGCGTTAAGTGCCCGGGGACCAAGTGTCGTCGCTCTAAAAAGCTGTGCCGGTTAATTATCCGAGCCAAGAGAGAAAGTCGACGACTACTTGGCTGGCTGGCTGTGACCGGCCGCCCGTTTCTACTTCCAATCTAAAACGCCAAACTCACACTTTTCTCCTATTCAACTCAGCCACTTCCAATCATCAAATCCTCTGCGATTCAAGTCATCTGAGAATTATCTTAAAAGGAATTTACTTGTGCCAGTTCGAGCTGTGGTTGAAACATGGATATTGGCGGAAGCAATTTTAAACCTGTAGTTTTGAGTGCGCGTTAGGTTGTCGGAATTATGTAATCCAACGACTATAATTAAGTGGCATGAACCCTAAAGTGTTTTGACTGGAACTGGCGATCGAAGATCGGTAAAAAAGTAGATCGAGGAAAGCAGTGGATCGAATGGTGCTGAATTGCTTGAAGAATTGTCCGAGGCCCATGTAGCGCGATGTTCGGCAGGTTGATTGTCGTTTTTACGGCACTATGCCTGTCGACAGAGACAGGTAAGCCATTCACCATAGGTCTTTATCCTATTTCATAGCTATTATCCCGAGTTTGCATGCCTTCCTACACAAGGAAAGACAATTTCATCACGGCATTGCAATCTCATTTATTTTTACATCACCAACCGTACTGTCAGCTTTCCTTAAAACCAGTTTTCCTTCCTAACTGTAAAAAATGCCAGTTTAGATCAAGAAAAATGAATACTAATAGTAATCTTTAACACAGAGAAATAAAACACAATAAAAATCTTCGTTACTCCACTATTATTTTAATATACAATATTTAATTAACTCCGAGCATAATACTCCTCTTTTCTTTCTAGTTTGAAGAACACAACATAATAATTACGAGTTTTTAATAAGGGAACAGGTGGTTTTTACAGAGAAATCTCGTGATATCTCACTCGCATTTGCCGCATTTTGAGCTACGGTCTTATGGCCCGCGTACTTTCTAATATATCCCGGAGAAAGCGGTGAGGAGGCTTCTTCCGATGGAGAGGCGCTGATGGTAGACAAAACCAGATAGTCAGCGCAGCGGTTGTCATGTTGGTTCGCTTTTCCCGTATTTCTCTAGGCCTCCCTTCCATTCGAAGGCTTGTGCACCTACGCAACATTCCAACAATAAATTAGCATGCAACATTCGATAAACCAGCAGCGCCACAGCACCAGCAGCAGCCTGCTAGTCCTTTGCCGAGCGATTCCTTTCTCTTGGCGTTGGTGCTGCAAAAAGCTACCATTAAATCGCGAAATCGCGTCTTCGCTCGACCGATCGCATTGCCCGAACGTTGGCTAACAGATCGTTATGTTAAAAATGTCGCCGTTCCTCCTATCCGCACTGTAGAAAAACTCGTACAAGGTTAACCGCACGTACGTGCAGCTAACGTACACTCTTTGCCGGCAACTTCCTAAACTAATAGAGGAAATTGTTTATTACCAAGTCTTGGGTAACTTTCAATCGATTCAGAGTTTCATGGTCAGTGCACAGATATCTGTTACTTTGTGAAATAGTAGAAAATGTACAGTTAACTAAACAGTGAAACCAGACAGTTGCTATAATAATTATTAACAAAACAACAGGGAATAAATTTGACATACAGCTCTATAAAATTCGTAAAACATATGCTATAGATATAATCAACTGCACCCTGTTAGTTCCCAATATGTCAAGCAAGATATTCAGGCGTGTCTATGTACATCTGTCTTTGATTTAATCGGCAATCTAGGAATGTGTTCCAAGAAGAACGCAGTGTTCCTTGTCGCACGCGCTGCAATGCCTTTCTTTCGCCAATAGTTGGCACGTGTACTGCCATGATTTTTTCTCTCGCCTTTCGAGATGAAGAACTCGTGTGAAATATATTCTTGGTGATTGCGAAATAGGCAAGTAACGTGGCAGGATTTGATACTTTCCTAGGTGAGATGATTTAATCTCTGAAGAGTTTGGTCGCATATAATCAGGTCACCAGACGTCGAGCAAGAAGTTATGGCCGTTTGACCTTCATTGGTTACAACTCGCCTCGCTTCTCGTGAAAATGCAGTTACACACCGACAAACACTGGCACGTTCCTCCTCTCTTTTTACAATGTCGCCTTCCGAGAAGTATCTTGAACTCGCGCAAGAACCGACAGAAACCGTAAAATCTAACTGAATTAAAAAAGAAAAAAATTTAATGCCAGATGTTACGTAATACTTGACAAACAAACAGTTTACGAGATTGAAATCCGTGTTGATTTATCTGTATTTCAATGCGTAGACTCGATCAGGATTTTAGATATATTATTTAATTATCATCGTTTATAAATACATTAATTTTATTCTGGTTAATAGGGAAACTTTCATTAAAATGAGTGAATATTTTCGCCCTTTGCTCTGCAATGTATAGGTCGATTATTAGTAATAATATTATTAAAAAGTGTTGAACAATACTGACAATTAATACGAATGTGAAGAACTTTTTGGCAAGCCTGGAATATCTGTCTTTCTTTGCAAAGTGGCAATGACCCCTGCGTCAATGTAGTTCTTGCAACGTTACCTTTTGCCTCGAAGGATGATCAGTCCATTTTATTGGCTCACTGGCTTCTTCGATAATGGGGCGATTGTAAAGCCAAAAAGTCCGGAGTCCAGTGACTTCAATGCCTTGCCGAGCAATAAGTAGAGCAGCACCGTCCCAAGACACATCACAAAGTGCTCCTATCAACTGGCATGAAGTTGTGCCTTGTCGAAGCCGATGAACTCCATTCATCATTATGAATGATAAATGGATGAATGTGGCTGTGTATTCAATAATCGGAATACCATGTTGTACGATCCTAAAGCCTATTGCAAGACTTCAACATCTCGTTATGAATAAAGTGTTAATCCGATGGGGATTCTGCACTACTTTCAATACAAGTCAAAATAAATTTATAGCATTTGTGCTCTACAAAAGTAGTCGAGAATTATCGCTCGGCAGGATAATTCGAAAAGTGTACCAAGAGTCTCTTAAATGTAAATTTAGAGAATTTGTTACAGAGTATGTGAGACGTCTAAAATTAGATGTATCTAATATCAGAAACATTAGAGGAAATATCAGAGTATAGAGCGGCGAGAAATCATGGGGATTAAGCGGTTAAGAGACACAATCCTCGCTGACTATCGATAACTTTTAATTCGATTTATTATACAAGTAATGGAAGACACGAAGCCTTGAGATTTTTTCGGTGGACTACCTTGACGCTGTCGCATGATTGTGTCTTCAAGTACAGGCTCTTTCAAAAAAGAATCACAACTATAATAAGTTGGAATTGCAGTTCTTCTCAAATTGCAATACATAAGGAATAAATTCGATACTTATTTTTTACTAGGAAGTGGCAGATTCGAATTGCAATACTTGTTTTAATCCCAATACAATCATTAATAAATTGATACTGTGTTAAAAACGAATGAAGCTACGTAAAACTTTAAGATAAGTTTTATAATTATTAAATATTAATAATAAATATTAAATGACGTTATTAAATTTATGGAGTATACTATCTATTAATATCATCACTTGTGAGTGAGTCTGTAGAAGCAACTGGAAATGCTATATCCATCGACGGGTGTAGGTTTCGCGGTGTTATCCTGCCGAGTGACTTTACATCTGTTCGTCCTTTTGTTGCTTCGGGTTTCCGAAGTGAAAAAGGACCTGGACTTTCCAGTAGTTACGGCTTCACGCAGCGCACGAAAGTATTCGAGCGCCTTAACAGAAACAGCACATATTCCACTGCAACTCTGAAGAATAATTCCAGGATTTCGTAGAGATAAAATCATTTGCAATGTTTCAACAATAGTTCTCAGGAATATTTTGATGATTAAGAGAATTTAAAGACGTTTAGAAACATTAGAGTATGGATTAGTGATTTTTGAATTCCAATTTCTATTCTTGAGATTGCACCATATGTGTTTCGTTTTATGGTGGATTCATGGTGAATTCGTATTCAGGTAGTTGCCGGCAAATAACGACAGCGGAAGTCAATGGAGAGCTCCAAATTCCAGGCATCTTTCGAAGGTCGTGACGCAAAAGGGGGGGGGAGTATTCCCCGAGACTTCCGGATGTGTCCGCACTCGAAAGAGGCCGGCTTTACTCTTTTTTTTGGGCTGCGCGCGTTATACGGGCAGGGAAGCAATGCCGGCAGAGAGAACTTTCACTTCGCTGAGGTCATCCACGGACCTTAAATATTCCCCTTAGTGCGAGGCGTCCGCTTCACTTTCATACGCTCGAAAAATCCGACTCGAGTCTGACGCCTTTCAACGACGCCTCCAATGAAAGGGATAAACATTGACAAAAAGCCTGCTTCTTCTCTGCTGGTCTTCGCAGTTTTACGCAATCTTCCTCTAAGGTTTCTTTAGTGGTTTTCGGGGAACGCATCTGGATCCTGAAACTAGACATTAAATACTATCTGCTGATTACTTAAGTCACACTTCACTGTTAAGTATCGCTTACTGGGTGACCTATAAACGCATTGCGATATTATATTTTCCTAAAAGTACAGGTCCAATTAATTTTGACGTACCAATGAAGTTATTTGATTCATAATGCCTACTTTATTCTCAGGATATTTAAAAACAGAGTAATAATTTACCGGTTCAAACTGAATAACAAATCTTTAATATATCACAACGTCGAAGTCCGAAGAACTTTCTAAAATCGAGACACAGCTGCTTATATCGAACAGTTTTATTACTGAGGCCTGACTTGCATTAAACTAATATAAATACAGTCTATAAAAATGTTTCGTAACCTGATCCTGATGGTGCCCGATCTTGTATTTCTCAAGTATTTCGATATTATAGTTCCCAGATTCCGAAACAAGTTATTTCCGAGAATAACTAAACCATAATATTAAAAATTACAAATGTGCAATCAGGATTAACTTAAAATATCCAAATTAATTTATAATTAAATAACAAAATTGCAAAGTTAAAAATGAACGAATGAATATGATGGAAAATCTGTGACAGGATGCAATGGGTTTTCCCATTGAGAGATGTGTATTGGCACGCCAGTTGAATTAGAGACAGAAATGGGGAAATCTCACCTTGTAAGGTGCACCTTTGCACCAGTGGCGGCGGTGGTGGCGGCGGCGGGGAGAGATGGAAATCGAATCGTTCACTTTCAGATCCTGTTGCGTCTCGTGTTACCAACTCCTTTGGCCATTCCCAACGTGACTCACGGCACACGAAAAGTGCACCGGGCAATCGCTCGCCGATAACCCTTTCTTTCACTTCCATCCAGCCGAGAGAGTGCACCACTCTCACATTGATCCACTGGCAATCCATGCAGACAATCCCACTCGTATCCACCTAGAATGGAAACTGATACACAACAAGCAGTAGTAAACATGTTTAATCGGTGGTGAATATTGTTTTGCACAGATCTCTAATTAATACTTCTGACAGTATTAAAAGAAGTACGTTAAAAATAATATTTAGTATTCATGAGGGGGACTAATGAGAGTCATTATTTGTGGATGGAAAACAAATCTAAAAGTAGAAACTAACCAGTTGTCAGACTTTCGCAAAACATTCCTATCCAACATTGATATATGTGTTTGGAATTCCGCACACATGAAATAACTATTCGGGGATTAATATGACAACTGTTGCTATGAATATGAATTCTTAATGTCAATTTATTATTGTTTAAAGAAATATTTCTTGTTGAAACAACATAGATTATACATCAAAAGTTAAAGAACTACAATTAAATTTTGAACAGTATCTCGATGATTTGAATGCAGTTATTAATGGTTTAAACAAGCAAAAAATATTAGAATGTTGCATTTTCCTTGCCGGTGGAGAAGCTACGATCTCGAAAGGCAAGTGGCAGTGTCAGTCCAGTCATTTGGTCGCACTTTCATCGTCCCACTTTCTCCAACTTCTTGGCGGTGGTACTTCGCTGTTGACCACCGGCCACCTTTTACGCTCTGCCATCCCGAAACTTTTTAACAACCGAAACACTTCAATTCAGATTTAAATATCGCTTTCTTTTGATACTTCAGATCATTAAATTCGTTTATATCGAGCATCTGGTGATCTCGTAAAGAACGTCCAAGTGTCCAGTCGATCAAGATTGTTACCGTTAAAGAAAGCAGTACGAATAAATGTCAATGTCTTCGGAAGTTCTTGTGCTCCGTTTTGCCAGAAGATCGTTTTACTAGATTCATTATAGCCATGTTCTCATTCAGAGGTTAATTAGCAAGATAGAAAAAGAATCTCCGAGAGATTATGGCGAAGATTACTGTTATGTAGCAATTGAAGAACGCAGGAAACCTGCAGTTATCGGGATAATTAATGAATGCATAAAACTTGTTTCTTAGGTATTATTAAGAATAATTAATGAGTGTTGGGAGCGACGTTTTCTCTTGCAAACGTGCGGTTAGATGTGCTAGCCTAATTTAAAGAAGGCGCAAGAAGTAATCCATCGGATGTCGTAGTCTCCCAGGGGACGTTGAGATAACAATGTATATTACAACGTTGGATTTTCAATTGTTATTCCGGCACAATGGACAACAATGAAGTGGTGCTTCTTTATTCCGAAGCGCGGTGCTCTCTGAAAGACAGGCGCACGGTATGCATAGCGGTATTGAAGTCACTGCACCGTGAGAATACAGTTACGCGCTATTCCCGCGAATAATAGTCACTACACTCCGACTCCACCGATTCCGAATTAAATCAAGAATACTCTTATCACACTTTTCTTTTTAAAATTATGTCTATTAAAAATTAATACCCTCATTAATTGGAAATTCCCCATATAAACTATCATCGATGTGAATTGCGATACTTTGGCTGCCCACTAACAAGATCTACTAGTTTCTACTCAAAGAAAAACTGGATCTATCGTAAAAAATATAGTGTCACATCGTTAGAAATGTTAATCAACTGTAATTAGATGCACATTGGGGTAGGGCTTTAGAATATCCTCGAGCAGAAATAACCAGATAATTAATAGCAGGTGTCAGTCTGTCTTGAGCGGAAGTTGCGAGGTGCATGTTGAGGATACAGCCTGATGGTCGAGAGTGTTTATTCCCGGAGATGTTACCTTGGTAGGAAGACACTCACCGCGAGAACTCCTCCTCGAGTAATTGCAGCTTCATTAGCCTCTAATTAAATATCTGGCGCTTCCCACAACTGTAACGCAGCACCCCACTCACATACCGATCATTATCTCAACGATTTTATGAGCCGAGTTATGAATGGTGCAGCCTCCTTCGTGACATCTCGTCATACTTGTGAGCACCATTCAAAGCCACAAGCAGAACGAACTACTCTTCAGTAGAAATGGTTACGGAAGGATTGGAATTCTGATTTTTTGCTCTTCTGTTGAGGCAACAGGGTTCACTGTCAATATTGGCTCGGAAATCAATCGCATTCACTGAATGGAAAGGAAGTACAGTATTCGATTTCAGTAGTCCGTGAACACGACTGAATTCTTTGTCTTTTATATTGTAGACATTCTTTGATATGTCAAGTTTAAAAGAACAGAATGATTAGCGGGGAATTAAAATTGTATTATTAAATGATTGCTATTTATTTCTTCGGCAATATTTTCAATCGACGCTTGTTGATATGGTTGCAAGCTGATAAGATTTAATTCGAGCAAAGGGATTAAGCTGCTTGAAGCAACGGAGTCTTAGCTTGAGATATTAAGTTTCACAGTCTACTTGGTGGTATGAACTCGAAATCCAGGAAGGAGCGCGTATCAAGGCCGATCTCTTGAAGCCTGCCGGCAGCTCTCCCCCTCTCTCTCTCTCTCTCTCTCCTCCAATTAATACCGAATTAATTAATTCTCGGGTGCAAACACATTCTCTTCCCTTTGAACTGGTCTGATTCCTTGGGAATATTTAATGATCCCTTTCAAATTTATAATAGTATTACAGATAAATTGGAAAGAATTTCATTATCACAATACGAAGATTTTTGTGCGATTACTTTTTATATAAAATATATCAAATAATCCATACTATTAATATAATATTATCTATGACACAATAGAAATTCCTGTTATATTAATATCTCTGGAATGTTGCAGGGGCTCAGTTCAGCGACAACACACCGCCTGTGATGTGGCTGGACCGAAATTTGGAGCTGCTGGATTCGGAGCCGGTGGGAAGTGTCGTGACCAGAGTCCGTGCCGATGATAACGAGCATGACCAGCTGACTTTCGGCCTAGAACCACTTAGGTACAACTACAATGAGGATGGTAGCCCACCCCCACCGTTGCCCCTCGTCATAGACAATAGTACGGGCACCATCTACACTAACGAAACTCTCAAAGGCAGAGTGAGTGATTTTTTTCAAGCTATCATTAATTATAGCGAATTATATAGTGCAAAGAATGAAATAGAGACATTAAATCGATTAGAATCTCATGAATAAATATAGATATAAGAGATAACGTTGGCTCGAATTCTGGCAAGGCTTTCAGTATTATCTCCTAAATGGATTTCGAAAGACATAGCATGTTTGTTTTGCGAAGGATGAGAATGTAATGCGAGCCGAGCGGCGCGTATATGGCCGACGTCGCCGCTGTCCAGACAGTCAACCAAGTTTTTTTTCCTTCTTCTTTCCAGGGAGGGCAGAACCTGTTCCTTTACGTGACTGTCTCCGATGGTCAGCTCACCACTAAGACTGAGGTCTACGTAACTATCAAGAACAGTTCAGCGCCCAATGCCGGCCACACCAGGTATCCCATTTCTTCTCCTCGCTTCGAAATTACCTATCTAGAGCGATGAGCCAACCCCAAATTCTTTACGCTCGACCCACATCTTATGTAATCTGAACGCTTGACGTCAACACTTCTCTCCCGTCAACGTCAATGCTCCATTTTTTTTCACCAGAGAATTCCTAGAGTCACAAAGAAACGTGTAGGAATAATTAATCGTCCGGAATCTGATGAATTTGCATAATTTGTTCGAGAATTTTATCGATGTTGACACATTCTATAATTGAACTTATAGTTTCCTACGGTCAAAATAACTGGGAGCGCGAATTTTTCTGTCATTTAATCCTTAAAATTTGGATAGTTTAAAAAATTCTGTAGAGATAGATAAATAAGAGGACGATCTCGTTTCGGCTGAAAAAGGAGGAGATTGGCAAAGTTGAGCGTTTGATGATAGGAGCCGGCGCAATTAAGCGGGCGCAGAGACATGGAACTTTCCTCGATAAATCACGAGAAACGGTGTGCGCGACCTTAAGGGGACCCGCGGTAGCTTGTTCCATTATTCATGCTCCAGTTCGTTGACGATATACCCTTTCCGACTCCAAACTGACTGCATCGAGCACTCGTCTCTACCAAAGTCGTTCTGCTTTTACTTGGACTTTACTTTGGCAGGAGTCCGTTTCCTGGACAACACGCACCTCCTGGAAGGATAAGGCCACCTTTGATAGGTCTGCCTAGTCTCCAGAATTATCCTAGGCCAGCGTTACCACCTCAGCCAGGTTTGCATCCAGTAGCAATCGGTTCTAATAGACCGAGAACGACGAAATTGCAGCCCGAGGAGAGTAAATCGAACGATGCTGACCTCGCAAGCCTCAGTACAGCCGGGGTGCCTCAGGTGGGCAACGATGAAAACGAGGTCGAGGGGCCACCGCTCAGCTCGAAAATTGCACCTGCCGAGGCACCGCCTTCCCAAGACATCGCTGTCACTCTGGTTCCCATCGCAGCAGTATGCGTCCTCGTCGTCGGACTTGGTATGGGTGTCTGGTCCCTCAGGAATAAATTCTGTGCTGATCGAAAATCCAAGCAGGATACGGTATGTGAATATTTAAGGATCTTCATGTGAAATAGGAAATTCAATTGCTTGATGTATTACTTCTTTTCATTTTTTATTTTATTATCTTACTAATTCTTCTTCTGGCGTTTATCCTTTTTAGAAAGGTCAAGCTTCAGTCAGTGTTTCGAACATATCCGATGATCCATCCCTTGTGTTGAAGCGATGGCGTGGACCAAAGGCACACAACAATCGATACGAGCCATGGGAGAAAGAGAATCAAGCTACAATGCAAAACAAGCAGGAAGACAAATGGGAGTTTCCCAGGCACAGGCTAAAAGTTCGTATTATAAATAAAAAGAATCGCATTATAAAAATATAGAATTAAATTCAATAAATCCCCATAATATTCTATTAGCTTAACTCGGATATTTTTAATTGCAGGTTTTCAATATCCTCGGCGAAGGATGCTTCGGCCAAGTATGGAAATGCGAGGCACTCGACATCGACGGGAAATCGGGCGCAACGATAGTCGCGGTGAAAACTTTGAAGGAAAACGCTACGGAGAGAGAGCGTCTCGATTTGGCACAAGAGTTAAGAGTAATGAAGAGTTTAGAGCCACATCCGAACGTCGTAAGATTGTTGGGTTGTTGCACGGAACGCGAGCCGATGTTTGTCATACTGGAATATGTTAGTGGTGGCAAACTCCAAAGTTTCCTTAGAGCTTCCAGAGAAGAAAGGAATCATGGGGGGCCGGGACTCACATCGAGAGACTTAACTGGCTTTGTTTATCAGGTACACAGTCGTAATAAAATAAACTATTTCAATTATACATAATATAAAATTATTAAAATTCAATAACAAGCAGGTATTGTATCATCATTTAAATACTAATTAATGATCATTCACTTCAGATTGCAAAGGGAATGGAGTACCTAGCATCAAAGGGAATCATTCATCGAGATCTGGCAGCACGAAATATCTTGATCGATGAGAATCGTGCGTGCAAAGTTGCCGATTTTGGCTTCGCTCGAGATGTTGCTGCCAACCAAATTTACGAGAGAAAGTCCGAGGGTCGTCTACCGATAAGGTGGATGGCTCCAGAGAGTTTGTACGATAATATCTTCTCAGTGAAGTCCGACATATGGAGTTTCGGTGTGCTAATCTGGGAGATCGTAACACTCGGCTCGACGCCATATCCCGGTTTAGCAGCTGCTGAGGTCAGTCTTTAATTTCTCATTAAATTTAATTATTACAGATAATTTATCCTGGATTAATAGCATTTTTCATTGGAATCTACTTCCTCGCAATCTATTTTATTTGATTAAAAATTAATTATAACATTTAGCAATTTATGATAACATTTATTAAAAAAAACATTGTTTTGATTGGGTTGGTTCGTTCGGGTTTTTCCAGGTGATGAGAAGAATCAAGGAGGGTTACAGGCTGGACAGGCCAGAACATTGCAAACGAGAGCTTTACAACATAATGTATTACTGCTGGGACAAAGATCCAGCGTGTAGACCGTCATTCGGGGAACTGGTTAGTCTGACAGAAGGTCTTCTACTAGACGAGACGGACTACATCGAGCTGGACAGGTTCCCAGATCACTCGTATTACAATGTGCTCAACTTAAGCGGCGAGAAACTGTAAATGTGATTGGTATATTCGGTGTGATTGAATATATGCAATTCAGTGTAATGTGACCGCTCCGCGCGCGCTGTGTGAGATTAGCTTCCAATTCTCATTTCACTCTACCATCACTGATCAGCATTTTTATGTTCTCTTTAATCGTGTAACGCTGCAATTCGAGTAGCTACCTGACAACTCTACTGTATTATCGAATACTCTTAACTAGATGTGTAAATATGGCAAATAAGTTATGCTCTTTATGTGTAATAGTGGCCAAATCCGGAATTGAACAAAACTCTTTCCTACCTGTCAACTTATAATTCTCTCGAATATCATTGTCTTTTTTACTCTTGAAGTTAATCGTGTTTGAAGATCGATTATACCGCGCAATCAGTTTGATTAATGAACTTAATGAAAGTGGCGAGTGGATGACCGCTTGTCATGAACTAGTCAAGACGATTTTGAAAGTTCTTTGGATAGTTTTCATACGCTACACATCGATGACATCATTTAAAGTGAAACGGTCAGAAGACACGGCCAAGTATCCGCTATTATTCGACATACTATTTGCTCGCATTCCGTGATATATCTTGTAAATATGTATTAAACCATTTTTATATAAGTTATTGTACAATTATTTGTTATACATAATAATAAACAAGTTCTTTCTACAATTCTCTTTCCGCGATATCAGCCGCAGAGGGCACGAATTCCTGCAAGAATAGCATTAATAATAGCGAGTGTTTTTATTTAAAGTCTCTTCAAAAATTACAGTTAATTCATTTCACAGGGTACACTCGTTATAATGTATATACAGTTCGCAGTGGTCGTATATGTATTGCACATGCAAACGTTGAGAAATCTCCACAATAAATTGAGTAAGTGGAGCAACGAACGTATTACTAAAAGTCTAGATTTCCTCCTTTATTCTGTTTTGCAAGATACGTCATCGAGTATTGATTCAAGTAAAACAGTTTCTACACCTAAATCTGTCTGATTAATTCATTAACGCTATGACCGTCGATCGGAAACTTCGATAGAGAATACAATACAAAGAGAGATCTGTGTTAGACAAGAAAATTCGGAGAAGTTTTCGGCATTACATAGAAAAAGAGAAGAATTAATAAGAAGTGAGTGAATTTATTCAGCAGTGATAATGAACGTGGTGGGTTCAGGCAGGTTAAAGTATTCCCGTAGATTCTGGGTCAACCAGGCATTAATGACGGGCAGATTTTTATTGCCCCAGTCTATCCTCTGCTGGATGATATTGCGCGCCTCCTGAATAATATTCTTCGCCGATCCGAAGTCATTCTCGTATTCCGAGTACAATTCTAACACCATGTTTAAGCCCTCTAGCGTGTTAAATGAGGAGGTTGCCGAACTAATGATAGCATTCCACAAGTTTGGCTTCTCTTGGAATCTCTCCTTTATCGTGCACCAATTATTTGTCAGAAATACGAAGAGAGTATTGTAACCGGTTGCACTGCCCGACAGCATGCTAAATATCAGCCGTATATCCGAGTCCGTAAAGTTTCCGTTTTGATGGAGTACGGTGACGTTAAGTAATCTGGAATTAAGACGATTCTCAACTTACAATACATTTTCTTATGTTCTCTTTAATCGAACGAATAATTAATGAGACAGCGAACCTTTCGATCTTGTACGAGTCCATTGGACAGCTAGCGAGAGTCTTCAACAAGTACGTTCGTTCGCTCTGCATTCTTTCCAAACTGTGTCTTGGGAAGTTAATGACACGCTGCAATCCAAACTCCCACTCTTCCTCGGTGCCCCATTTGAAGACAGGGCAGAGGAATTCGTTAGCAACACTAGATAATAAAAGATTATTGCGAGTAATAGAAAAGGAATGGAATAAAATCACTGTGGTTGGAAGAAGCAGATGGCAAAGCGAGCAACATCCTGTAGTCATCTCTCGTTGGATGAGTCAGGTTTAATTATCCGACGGTCATTCGAAATCAGAGCTATTGTAGCTGCTGGGAAAGAAATACTCACGGATTTCCTTTATCTGGCTCTTCGTCGATCAACCATTTGTTGTACTGACTCCTTGCTTCTTCGATGCACGGTTTATACCCGGAGCGGCACAGGAAGTTCTTTGCCAAACCACGGATGTGTACCTTCCAGAATGGCTCTCCCGGTTGCGCAGTGTTCCCCAGTTCTTGGTACAAAGGTTTCAGCAAAGTTTCGATGTAATCCTAATAAAAGTACAGAAATTACTATACAATTACTATGAAATTGCAAAAAGTTCTGTTAAAGTTAAACTATCGGCATATCAAGTTAAGCTATTAGAGAATTATTAATTGGCGGGTGAATTAATTTACCTCAAAGAGAGGGTAAACTTCGGTGCCTTCGAGACGCCTGCCGATGTGATCGATCATGGTAAAAACAGGTTGCCAGACCACGTGGCTTCTCTCTTGGTACAAGAAGAGTGTCATGTTGAGGGCAGTCGTGAAGTCCAACTCGCCGGCGTACGCCAAATTCCAGGAGTCGTGGAGGAGTTTGGCCCTAGTTAAAACAGGAATCCTCTCTCGATCCGGGCCTTGCAGGAATGTTGACAACATCTCCCAGTTGGAAGAGTCGTAATTCACCAGGAACATCGCTGCAGCATTCAAAATAGAACAATTAAATAAATAAAAGAGGACAATTTTTTAAATTAAATTACTCACCTATTTCCTCCGGATTAATAATGAGGAAAGCTTCTTTACTGCTGGGATCATCGACCTCCCAATGTCTTCCTTCCATTTTCGTGGTGTCCATCTTACTATTCCCTCCCATCAACCAAGCAGTTGGTTCTGTCTTCGAGAAGTCCAAGTGATCCTCGGAAATCATCACGAGCGGAATTTCCCATGGAAATCCCCTTTCTCGATTCGCGGGTCCCTCAATTTCCCTGAAGTACTCTTTCTGGCGAAAATAAAGATTTGTGTGAGTCTAATAGAAAGTTGTTGAACATAATAAGTTTGAAGTGTTAATTGTATGATAGAAGTAGCGCAATGGATTTTGCTGGTCACTTTGTGAATGCATGATACGCGTTGGGTGATTGGCGGCTCCTTATCACTGGGAAAATCATACTGCCGTCCGGTTGCGCGTGTCCCTGAGGAAGCTGATGCGGCGCGTTGCACGCTTCACTTCGATGAGGAGATAGAGAAGAAAAGAGAAGAGCTTACGTACCAGAGTTAGAGTAATGGACTTGGTTTCATAATGACGAGTGGCCGTGACCAGCGGTATTCTCTCTGGATTTCTCCATGCATTGGCAATCGTGATGGTGTTTCCACAATATCGGGATTCCCAGGAACCCTCAAGTTGTTTCTCGCACGCCGAATCGTTCAATCGCTTGTAAATGTCATACTCGTGGAAAGTTCGCTGATTCCTGAAGACATTGAGCTTCTTGTATTACAGAAACATTTGCTTCACTTCACATTTGTATGAATTAGCCGAGCAGTTAAGAAGTTCTAAATTCACATAGCAAATTGTGATTCTTTTCTCGAGATCGATTAATAAAAAGCACACTGCACTCCCCAGCTAATTATTAGAAATTCAATGAATTACGTCTGCTCGTTTATTTGATGGACAAACTTCCTCACACCGTCCCGGAAGACATCCCTACCGATGGTGTAGTTGATCATACGGAAGATTAGTTCATCTAAGAAAAGTTTATAAGAACTAGTTAGCGTTTTCAATGAATTCTCTAAGAAAAAGAATAGAAACAGCACTTACTCTTAGCGGAAGTTGCTTCATTTCGGAAGCCAGCTGCTAGAGAAAAAGGTACTGCTTTTCCATACTCGTAATAAAGAGAGTAAAGCATTGTCATCGGCCATTTCCCTTCCATCTCATCGGGGCTGATCTAAAAAGCACTATCTCTTCATGCCCGAAGGATATTTTCATCGGAGAAAGTGCCAGGAAATTTGTCGTACGTACATCGATAGTAGTCATCGCAGCTAAGAAGGAATTGAGGGCTTTATTTGTACGGGCGTCGGGCCAGCCAGCTGGGGTAATTGACTGGCCGATCCATTGGTAAATGATCTCATAGGCTGTATTCCAAATCAATGGACTGCTCAGCTCACTTTCTCTGTTTATGACGATTCAAAGAAAGACAAAATCAATTGAAAGTAACTTGGAATAGTTGTATTTTCTCCTGACTCACTTAAAGAACATTAAACCCCAATTGTCCGATGGTTTGGGTGCGTTGTAATTCGGCACAGCTACAATGTCCAGTTTGGGTACACCGATCGATGAATTGAAGTAGTCTTGCAGATAGTTAATAATCCTCACAACTTTATCTGGTACTTCTTTCAATGATTCCAATATGTTCTTTCTACCCCATACTGTCACTTCCAATCTCGCGCCGTCGATTTCATTCACTTGAAGAGTTGGTCGGAGACTCTCGAAATCCGAGACCATCAGGGCGAATTGGAACGTTGCCATCTTGGGCGACATTACGAAAGTGTCCAATGTCATATGATCCCCTATTCTCCTATAATATTAAATACTGCTTTCAATAAAAACCCCCTGTCACTCTGCTTTTCACTAGCAACTTATCAATTGTTTTATCTTCCTCTAACAATAACGATTATTACAATATGTAATTTGTTAAGAAAGTGGCTGGCAAAGAAAGGCTAACGTTTCTTTATTTCGGAAGTCATTAATATAATTAAGAATGCACGAATATGTTACTTACCTGCTCGATTCCAGCGGCATATTCGAGAAGGATTTCTCGTCCCAGTCGCGTATGGTGCTTACTTTATAGTTTGCCTTATAAGATGGTTCGTCCATACAAGGGAAGAGATTTCGTGCGTTGTACAAGCGCAGGTTGTGTGTTATCACGAAATCACTAAACAAATTAGGCAGAATTTTAAATATACATTCGAAGAAATTACAAGTAGTTTCACGATATAATTAACGAATAAATAAAGGAATAATTACTGCTTCTTCCACTCGCTGTCTATGTACTTGCTAGAGAAGAAGCTGACTGTTTCGTTGGTAGTGAGATTTCCAGAGAAGCGGATAAACACCCTGGCTATGCTTCCAGGTGAGACCATTTGCTCTAGGTTGATAGTGTGCCATGGTCGACTTCTTGACCGTGGCCCGTCTATTTTCGCAACGTTCACGTCCAACCGTGGCAAACCTAATGCTCTTTGAGAAATCGGTGGCACATCAGAAACATTTTGGTGGACATTAATAAATATTATTGAAGCGATATAAAAAAGTAAGAGGGCTGTAAGAAAAGCAGCTGCTGTCGTAACTAGTTTCACCCTCATGTATCAGTGCGAATGAAATAATAGTTTTGATATTTAGTCTTACTTCTCCCTCGGCGACATCTCCAAGAGTCTGACATCACAATCCTCGATCTTAACTCCGGGGCCCGCATTGAATACTATTTGATCGGTCTGCTCCTTCCATGTAACATTGATTTGTACCTCACCGCTGAAGAAATTCCTTTTCATCTCCGGTACGAGTTCCAATTCGTAGCTCAACGGGACCACTTCGTTCGGTAACTTTTGCTCTCGCATACTCAATTCGTACACATCGTTTACGTCCAGGCTGCGCTTCGCCCGCCATTCTCCCTAAAACATCGAATTATTTTATTGCACCCAGGTATTTTTTTATGGGATAATCAAACACTCACTGTCGGAAGTTGAAGAGCCTCAGCATGCCACGTTAGGATTAGGATTCCCAGTAGTCCTGTTACAAATGTTAGTCGCCTCATGGCGAACGCTAATCCCGGTTTGACTAAAAATGATAGCAATGTTTATAAGAATAAATAATCTTGCAAATATGAATTTCACGAATATACAAAGTGATTGAAAAATTGCATTAAAATGAAGTCAAATCAATCACACAATTCCTATCAATACCTATGCACCACTAAGTTATCGAGTGTTTCGAGTAACATTAAACTTCTATCTTTATAAGAAAAAATTAAACGATGATTGTTTAATCTCATATCACTGCACCGTGCGTGTAACAAATAAAGGAGCAATTGCGAACTACTCCAGGTTGGTTTATTAACAAGAATGAAACAAGGGTTGCAATGAAGAAAGTTAACGAAAAAGGATAAGTTCCTTCTTGGTAGAGTTACCTACTTTACTCTCTCTCTAGTGTGTCCGCACCCGAACGCGGTAGGAAGAGATCTGATCCGGCGAAATCTGGCTTGACCGAATAATTGACGTCGAAGAGGTACCCCTTTAATCCGATTGCAGCGTCACCCCTATCTGACCTTCGCACCGTACCCAGTACCGAGTCGAGCTTTCCTTCGCGATGACCGATCACCTAGGAAAAGCAGAGTGGATGGATCAGTGTAGGTGTCGTCGGTGAAGAACTAGGCCGTTCGATAGTACAGCTAGCGGGAAGCTGGGAAAGAAGGCACGAGAAAATAAGGGTAAAAGGTGTAAATGAGAGGAGGCTGCTACGTGACGGATGACAGTCCGAAGTACGGATTCTTCTTCGGTTAACTCCACTTAGCCATTGGGATCGTAATCATTGGGGATCATTATCCAATTTCATCGGGCAGACGTCACAAAAGCGCCTAAGTGTATCCGCTGGCACCGAATGGAGCATCGTTGTCAATGCACAACTCGCTAAGTGTGAATGGGAATTGAGAGAACATTAAGTCGCTTGTTTCGACCAGTCTTTCCTGTCTCTCTTTTATTAGTCTCTCTTGCAAGCAATCGTTCTTGATGCAAATGTAACGCTCATTGAAATCTTCTAGGAAGCATTGCCCCTCACAGGATTTTTAAGTCGACCGACACTGACCCCGTCCGATTTCAACGAACGCGCAATACTCGCTTGGACGAATTCTAAGCAGAAGTTGCGCGTGGTCAAGGATTAGTTGGATGCTCTAGTCGATCGGTGCTTTGGTTTGAAATTAATGATCTTTTAATCGAACAACAGCTGAAAAAGAATGATTAATTTTTTAAAAATGTTTTTTGTTAGAGAAACGTAATAAAATCATCATTCCTAATTAAGAATTCCTTTCTCTTCATTAACGAAAAGTGTATCGCAATGGGAAGAATAAAAAAAAGTCGAGTCCGATGGAAGGACAGTTTCCAAATACATGCGAAGACGCTAGGAGGAAGGAACGAATGCCGAGGCACCGCTCGAAAAAAGTGGGGACACGCAAAGTGCATTGCGGTTGCAACTTTGCAGCGCTTGCAGCAGGTGGAACGAACTAATTGCGTTTATACCTGTCTGCACTGCTCACTCGCGTGTTCCGCGCTTCGCAGAAAGTTCCAGCAAAGTGGAGTTTGGATCAGGTGACATATTTCCCATAGTGCAGGTATTTCCGGTGCAAAAACACCGGTGGTTCTAAAGTCAGCAGTTTCCATAATCCCATGAGTCGAGGCTCGGTACACACCTGGGAAGACTATGGCCGGAGAACTTGTAAGTGGAAATAATTCAATCTCACGATTGTTCGATCGAATAAACTCTTTGAAAACTAAACAGACAAAATCATCGAAGAAATAACCTTCTCTAACCAAAACTAACACAGTAAAATAAAAGAATGAAGGACAAATAAAATAAACGCGTTATCGGAAAAGTGGACTTGACAGGTATTATTTGCGTGATCATGAAAACTGACGCATCAGGGTAAATACTTAAGTTATAAATACACTCTGTAATTACACGAGGAGCAAATGTTCGATAAGAAAGAGGAGGTATAAAAGTGCGTTTAAGGATGATATATTAAAGTCGATTGGCGCCTATTCGAATGAGGTTGGCAGCACGCTTCGTTAATGTTGGAGATTCCTCGAGGTGAAAATGATGGATGAATTCCTTCCGATAAACGTCGACGTGTGGACGGTAAATAGAAGATCGCAGGGGAAGTGCATGATCGCCGCTATTATCCGACGAAGCCAAGCTCACGTAGATTGACGTTACGCGCGCAATCGTGTGCGCCTCGACGGCTCGTGTGTCCACCACTCGGAAGTATTACCTAAGTTCTAAGCTTTCGGTTTTCTTATGCCAAGACTGCATTATGACTGGATTCCCAGCTGCTACGGCTAACAGTATTTTCTTAGCGCACTTATTTTTCTTCTTACTTCTGAAAGCTTCTTCTTTTCACACTTGCCTGCCTTGAAATCCAAGTTTCTTAAAGTTTCCTTGAAACTATTCTTCCCATAAAGTCAACTTTACGACTATAAAGCTTTATTTAAGTTTACTGTTCGTAACAGTTGTGTGAAATAGATATGATTCACTGGAATTTATACTCGATGGAAAAGTACGTCTACAAAAATAGTTCTTCATCAAAATTCTGAATGAATTATGTTCGTACGAATCCAGCTGGTATTCGGAAAGTTATTTAATCGTTCTTACCGCCTATCTTGTCTTGTCTGGAATCATGTAAATTCTGTCAGAAGTTATGTTAAAAGAATGTCCAAGGACAATTGTGTTTATTGGTACGTCACGTTCGGTGACGTGAGATGCGGCGGAGAATCGGCGGGACGAGATTATCCCCGAAAGATTACGTTTCCGACGTGAGCGAGGAGTTCCACTATTGTAACCTTCGATCATATTAGCTTAGAGCTAGCATTATCGGCGTCAGCATATCTCTAGGCTCAATGTCACTGGACTGAGAACATTTCCTTCTAATGCTCATTGTCCGCTAAACGTCGGATATGTGTTTCCTTTAACTTTTTTCCCCGACTTTTTTCAAGAGTCTCCTTAAGAATTTTAATTGTAAAAATAGATACATCCAAAGTCGAAGTTATTTTTTTTTTTTATGTTAGTAATTCATTCGTTCGATGATTCGTATTTCGAATTGTATCATAAAGCAGTGTTTCAGAAGGTATTTTTTGTTAGCTTCGTCAGCATTTGTTGAAATTGCGCGAACGTCTTTTCCAGCTGTCAATATGTCGCCATTCAGCGGCAACCGGGCGGAATTTATGACGATCGATGCCATCGAATACAAGAGAAACGATGGTTGGTTCCTGTCATATCCGAAGCTGGCTGCTGCTATAGTTGTCTTTATTATCGGTGTACTCGCCGCCGGCTTCCTCGGCTGGTACGTTCACACCACCCCCATGAAGAAGGTAAAAAATTATATTCCCGGTAAAATCGATCTTTAAGTTCCAATAAACAATCACGATAATTGAAACGCAACGCATAATTTTTTCTTTGCCTTTAAAAAAAAGCTAAGATATTCTTTTATTAGGACTAGTATTATATTTACCATTGTGTTATATGATACTAAATATAAATCTATCAAGAATTTCTAGTCGAAAATTTCTTCTCCCTCTTCAAGGGCTACGACGCACTAGACGTAATCAACGAGGATATAGTGGAGGATGCTATCATAGAAACTTCCATTGTACCTTTCGTTCATCCGGTTGAATATCACCTGGATTTGGTGCCGATAATCGAGGCCGACGGTCTCTCCAAAATAAAAGGCAGGCTCGTCATTGAATTTCGTATCGATGACACAACGAGTCTGACCAAATTAACGCTGAATGCGAGAAATATCACGGTCATGGGATATAAACTGGTCGCCTTGACTAACAAGGAAGTGGCAGTTCAATCGAGGCGCAGGCGGAGAAGGAATGTTGAAGAGAACATGCTTAGGGAACATGATAAAGTGCATCGATCACTTGGTACTATTCTTAATACATCATTTGTTACGCAGCCTTGCTTATTATCCAGCCATTTACAAGATGTACAATATTACACGAGAGATTGCGGATGTTTATGCGATTAACAAGTTTTATTTCTTCGAGCAGATGGACTGCTTTGTGTTCATCATATTCTGCTTTTGAGAGCACAAGTACAGCTTATTTTACATAAACTTCCGCTGCATAGCGATTATGAGTAACTTCAATTTAAGAATAACACCGACTAATCTGATTTCTCACTCTCGAAGATGACGCAAAAGAATCAATGAGCTTACATTGTTTCGTAATACACGATAATTGGTACGAAGTGATTTTCAATGTTTATTATTTGTTGTATTGCAAATCACAGTTATAGAAACAACTAGTGCTATGGAGATCTCGAAGAGAAGCGTCAACGAAGTGGGAATAGCAGAATATAAAGTGGATGAGAATAAAGAGTTGCATATAGTGTATCCTGCAAGACCGATTAAGGATGGCACGTACATCTTAGAGATCGATTACGAATGTCTAGTCAACGATGATATTTTCTATCAAGCTAATTACACTGACTCCGGCGATAAGTAAGTCCTTTGTCATGAATGAACTCAGTGTCAATTATTCTCACAATAATTTAGATTATTCTGTGTTGAGAGGTTTTTTTTTAATTAACTCAATAAAGTATATTTCACAATTCTCAAAATGAGAATTCGAAATAAAAGCATTAACAGCTGCACGCAGACACATCTTTGCCATCTAAATATCAGCAGCAGACGAACGTTTCATGTGGCACGCAACTATTCTCCATTATTTATGTGACATTTGTAATTAGTGAGATTAGCAGAGAGATAAATTGCACCCTATAGAATGTCTGACGCAACGCAAAATTCTCTAATTTAGATGGTTAATGGGCATGAAGCTGAAACCTTTCAACGTGCGCAGCCTCTTCCCTCTATTTGAGGATACGCAACTGAAAACACCCTTCTCCATCTCTATAGCGCGGCCAAGAGAGATGAGAGTGCTCTCAAACATGCCTGTTAGAGTTTCAAAAGACAGGTACGCAGCCTGTGTTGCCGCTCGAGTGTACTCGCACTTACTGTTTTCAAATCTAAATAACTTATAATGGCCTCGCTATGCCTCCTCTTTTAAACGTCTCGTTAGAAATGAAAAACTAATTATACCAACAATACATTAATAATAAGGAAAAGCGACTGCTAGAATTGGTTGAACGTTAACATGGCACGAAGTTGATGGGTTGTGGTTTTAATTATTTCAAGCAATGAAGAGGAGGTGGTGGATATCTTCTCGGAAAGTCCACCACTCTCAACACACAATCTCGCTTTCATGATGGGCAACATTGAAAGCTCCGGCGAAACACTTATCATGGATTCGAAGGTCCGCGCGACTTTCTGGGATGCTGCGAAGAGCCATTCGCAAGGGACTTATCTGATCGACAGGCTCGACCCAGCTGTCATTAACCTGATTGACATGTTCTCGATGCCGTATCCGTTTGAGAAATTGGATTTGGTCGGCCTGCCTAGTGGGATCAGTGAGGATATACCGAGACCTGGATTAATATCGATAAAGTGAGAATCCCAAGTGTACTTCCCCCTATATAAACATCCATCATCTTCCTTCCCTACTTTGCAACTTCATTTTTCTTTTGCGATATTAAATAAAAATCTGTCATACATAAAACTCCAGTATTTTAGCAGTCTTTATTAGGAGAATTATTAAAAGTTCTAATTGTAAAAGTAGTTCTTGAGAGAAATGAGAGTACTTTCAAAGCTTTTCATGAATTTTTTTAGATGCAAGAATTTTGATATAAATTAACGCTATTATTTAAAGGCGATCCGAATGGTCGACGATGAAAGAATCATCGGCAGTTATGAAAGGCAGAGCACTGAGGTCCTTGATCTATCTACTCGGACAGCAGTGGCTCGAAGGTATTGTCAACATGAACAGGACAGATGTATGGGTGCACGAAAGCAGCCTACTGTATTTTCAGTACACGCTTGCGAACAAGGCAAGCAATCCAATTACTATCGGGCTCACTGGCATGGAAACCTTATCTGACCAAGCTTTATTTTCAGATAGATCCGTCATTAGAATCCAGCAACTCCTTTCTCGTCGATGTCTTGCTCGACGTAATGGAGACCGATGGCTACAGTGTCTTCCGATCGATCCACAACAGTATCAATCATATGCACTCCGACCCTTTTCATGACGAGTACATGAAAGGTTCTTCGAACAATCACTTTTTTTCCATCATTAATTAATGATTTTCTTTACGTATAGTACACTCAATCTGTTGCACTAATTTCATATAGTTATCAATTCATCTTCACTCAGGAATTTGATTATTTGGTTAATTATAACATTCAGATTTCTTCTGCATAGGTGCATGTTTGATTCGTATGTTACACAATGCAATTGGTGACACGTCTTTCAGGAATGGTCTCAAAGAATTCGTTGAAAAATGGTAATCACAATTCGCGCACTAATCCACGTAATTCCAACTTTTATTTCTTAAACAAGACATTTTTCACACCGCAGGAAATATAAAACTACGAACGCCTTTGAATTTTTCAAAGCAATGTTAGAAAGTGCGGGCGAAGTGTTGCCGGCCATTCCATTAGAGGAATTAATGGATTCCTGGATAGTGCAGAGTGGATACCCGATTCTATTCGTAATGAGAGACTACGAAGCTGGGACTATTAAAATTCACCAGGCTCAGTTTACTTATGATACTCTATTAGACGAGTCTAACAAGTTGTGGCACATTCCACTGACTTACGTTAATGACACTAGTGATTTTTCATCTCCCACGGTGACGTGGCTTTCCGAGAGGGAAATCATTATGGAGAACTTTGGTCAGAATGACTCCTGGATTTTGTTTAATATTAACAAAACTGGTACTTGCACAGATATACTATTCTTCTTATATTTATTTATTTATATTATGTTATACATATATTAAGTGTTAAAAATTAAACTGTAACAGTATGATGACTTTAAATGAGAAATATGATTAAGGATACTATCGTGTACATTACGACGAGAGCAACTGGGGATTCCTGAGTGCTGCTTTACAAGAAAACCACGAGTCTTTCCCCACGGAAACACGGGCGTCTCTGATAGACGACGTGTTCAGTCTCGCTGCTGTTGGTTTAACGACTTACCGGACAGCCTTCGACTTTATTAAATATATGCAAATGAAGGAGAGGCACTACGCACCGTGGGGAGTCCTTATGAAGCATGCTTTCAGGCTGAACAGGTTGCTCTATGAAACCTCTATTTTTACTGAATATCAGGTTGGTTGATTATTAGTCAAATTTAGTTGTTTACTTAGTACGAAAAGTTTACTGTTTCCAATTATTAAAATAGAATAGATTCAAGTAAAGGATAGAAATAAAAAATAAAATGATTCTTTTACGATGTTCCAGGAATTTATGCTCGACTTTATATCGCCATTGTACAACGAATTCGGTTTGAGTAATAATGATGGTACACAGCTTGCATTCATCTCAGTGCAAATGGCATGCGAATTCGAGCACGGCGAGTGTTTAGACAAGGCGAAAGAGGTCTTCATGAATATGCAAGTCGACCCTTTAGCCAAAGAAAGGTAAATCTATTTGCTAAGACGTGACAGTGTTCGCTACTGATCCGGTCATCGATCGAAATTCGATATACAACCTGAAGATAATTTGTTTCAGTATTCCTGGCCACATGCGCAAGACGTTCTATTGCACAATCGCTCGTTACGGGACTCGCAAAGAGTTTAATTATTTCGTGGAGAATGCGACTTTAATTGCAGACAGAGAAGAGAGAGAACGCTTTTTGTCCGCGTTGTCCTGCTTCCAGGCGCCATGGGTTTTGCAAACGTGAGTGAAAGACACAGTCTACGAACGACAAAGGTCTATAGATAGTTGCACCTGATGAACCCTCATTGTTTTCATTGATTTTTAGAATACTCATTGAAATCGTTCATGGCACAACTTTCCGAGAGGACGAAATACCAGTGATTTTGCATTCCTTTACTAAAAATCCAGCTGCTGCACAGATTGTCGCCAGATTTGTTAGATCCAACTGGCAGGATATACTTGAACGGTATTTATGTGCTTTGTAATTATTGTTAAAGAACATTCTAATAAGGATATCATCTTTTCAGGTTCCCGCAGTCATACATAATCCTAAGGTCCTTTATCCTTTCGATGCTTAATGGTTTGACAACCGAACAAGACACGGAAGACGTAAGTTTAATTATTTGCTTAATATATTATTATATTTTATTTATTAACTTACTTGTTACTCTTCCAGTTGCAAGAATTCAGAGACGAGAACTTTGAGAACCTAAAAGGCGGCAAATATGCAACAGCAGTGGTTGAAGCAAACCTTAACTTCATAACGACGTGGTTGAAAAGTTCCTTGCCACAAATCGAGCAATTGTTAAGCAAGAATGTTACGAGTGCTGCTTCGGAGATGGGTTAGAATAAAGGAAATGGGACGACAAATTACTGTCGTTACAGCGTGAAAGGTTCAGTTAGAATGAAGTTACTTTTAACTTTGGGTGTCGAGACTTTAAAGTTCAGTCATAATCTATAATGTACTTAAGAAATTGACTTAAGTTATCTAATTGTAAGAAGTGTTTAGAAAACAGCGAGAAGTTTCTACGACAACAAGTTTTATTCTTCGAATGCTTTCGTCAAGCATGATTACAAAACCAAGCAACAAGAATCTTGTCCTTACATCGTGTAATCCTTAGAACGACTCGCTCGCCGATAATCCATAGGTACATATTTAACAAACGATATACATAATAATTGTATCTAACGATATAGTACTCATTACTTCTCCCCAATAGTTACCGTTACTCCCGCAACCCTTCTTATTACTCTCGCGATTAATGGCTCTATTGCTATATGTATATATGTATACGGCATACTCGGATTCACTATGTATCAGTATCGGTACGTGTATAATAATCTATTATACCGCCATTCTTAGCCTACTCCGCTAATTACTTCCATTACGGGCTTCTTGCACTACCTTTCATTGTGTTACACTTATGCACCGATCGAGTAATTGGACTGGCGCGTGGATCGGAATGAAAAATATCTCGAATCTACCACGTATTATATTTGTGGGAAATTCGTGAGGTGTTTTTTTTACCTATAAATGACACGTTGAAGAGTAGTATGTTTTAAGGAATGTGTATTCGATATTTTAAAACTGTCTAATCATCTCTTTTGTGGGAATATTGAAGTTTGATGACTCGACGGATTTTGTGTTAGTAGTATGTTGAATTTTACGTCCCATCGTCGTTGAGACGGGCCAACCAATAGGGAAGCCAATATGGAAGAGGATATCATTAACGTATATTTGTTAAAATATTAATAATACCGATCCAGCGTGCAATCCAACTATTCTTCAGTTTCTTGGCCTGCGTTACATTCTACTATTTACACATTATTTACAACTTACGAATTAATAAAATCTCCTATTCTACACTAGTTTACTCATCCTCATCATTCCTCGGTCAAAAAACGTTACGATCATTTCTGCCGAGACGAGCAACGAGATAAGTACCTTGATGATCAAAAGGATCGTTCGAACGCGTTTCCAAGCGACATCTCGCGCAGATGCTGTTGAGAAAGTAGCTCTCAGCGATACGAGCTTTAGAAGAGGCGACTAAATCCGCTCGCAATCTACTATTGTCAACGTGAAAGTTCAAAGTTGAAATAGTCGATAAAAATTCATATCAAGATACTAGTCTCGGAATAGGCCGCCCCGCACGTCGCCTACGACAAGTGGGCACGTAGGTGCGAGTCTATCATAAAAAACGTGTGCGTTCATTCCTACCATCCTAGTGCGAAGTAACGATTCGTCTCGATAATCTACTGGGCAGGAGTGCAGTTAAGACCGCCAACTTTATTCTTATACTCAGTTACACTCAGCCTTAGATTCATTATTCCATATGATCCGTAAAGTAAGCTTCGAGTCTAACTGCACTCTCTTAGAGGCCCCATAGAGCCTTTTCTACAAAACTCCAATTTCTCTGCGATCGATTATACCACTGGCGATCTGGGGTTTAATATACTTTGGTAGTCACTGGACGATTCTCGATCAGGTAGCAAATACGCTTGCTAATCTTCTCTCGTTAATAGGTAACGCTTAATCCCCTAAATACTAGTCTGTCTGCCAGCGATCATTGCTGTAATCACACACACACACACACACAGACACAGACGCACATCAGTTTTCTTTCTATGAAAATTCCAGCTCTTTATGCAAATTGAATGCGAGTAGTGTGATTCCCTTGTTACGAGCAGCAATCGCTGGCGAATGAAGAATCGCGCGGAGTCACGAAAATGATTCGTTGGGAAAGACCCCTATAAATTGGCGATACATCTTAATGGCAGTATATTTCGTAGAACCAATGTCTTCCTCTGCTAATTTCTCTATTTACAATGGAATTTCACGTAAGGCATTAATACCTTGTATGCACCAAATCTTAGGCTCTGGGTGGTACTAGGTTTACTCACTATCGTCGGAGAATTAATTCTCTTTAACATTAGCGCAACTTGTGCTTAATTAAATTTATAAGCTACAGGAAGAATTCAATTCACATTCGATTAAATATATTTGAATTACAATAAGTTTGATAGTGTGATTCTCATTTCAACTACTCTTGTTTACATTTTTCCTTCTTCTTTCACTCCATCTCACATCTTCGCGGTGATTGGAGAAATTAAACATAATGTTCATTAATTCTCCGACGACAAACTACACGTTGTAACGGGAAACATCAGTCCGCACGCTCGAGGCATAACGAACGCTCGTGTAACAATAGTAGTTGTATTATATATATATATATATATATATATTATGTTATATTATATTGTATTATACAATGACACGCGGTTACCTAAAAAAGGGGATGGGTGGGTTGTTGGGTGAGTGAGTGGGGGTTAGGTGTTTGTTACGTATGGACGACTCACAGTGACATCGACAACGAACTACGGCATCGAACGACGGCGCCGAGGACGCTCGTCCAATTCGCTACAACTATCAGCTTTAGAATTCGTATGCTTTACTTGTTCTTACCACGCTAGATGGTATCGTTATTGTTACTTCGCCTTCCTACCGCTTGCTTTCTCCTTTTTACAAAATACACTGTCCTTAGACCAGCGACGTGCAGTGCGCTTTTTTCTTTCTTTTTTCTTTTTAACGGAATGTCCCTCGCAACTGTAATAGAAAATTGTGCAAAGAAAGACTCCGTTCAAGTGCGGTGAGAGAGTTGTTGCGAATGCCGTTGGTTCGACTGGCAATAGAAGATTTCCAATCATGAAATAATTCTCGATATTGGAAATAAGTGAGCGCAATGAACGCCAATGATCCGTTGGGTTGTGCTCAGTCAATGTAACAATTTCAAACTCGACTGCAATTTCGAGCGACATTTCGTTACAATATACAATGCGCGCCTGTCGCTCTTACAGATATACGTATATCCATACAAACGGGTATGCCCCTAGAACGTTAAAAATTAGTCGATTGTAGGAGAAAGGCACTAGCTTTCGACCGTCAACTAATCGTCGAGCATCACCGGTGCATAAATGAAAGCGGGGTTTCCTACAATTATTAAAATATACATAATGAAGAATATTCATCAATGATACATCTTTTGGATATATGCCAATAGTTATTCATATTCATTAGCATCCCATGAATAATATTACTAGATTCATTAGTACTCTAATAATACTATTACTAGAACATTAATGAGTACGAGCGGGAACTAGATTATCGGAAGGAGGACATGTTTAATCAGCCTAATGTCGATAATTAGGGCAATGATTAATCAGCGCAGGCAGAATAATTGTTGACAATGGCCGACTCTTAGCGAACGGTCGAGAACCAATACTTTCATCGTACAGTAAATACATTAAGCTAAATTCGTGTTGTACAACAAGCTACCTATTTCCGTGATATCCTAATATCTTCAGTGTCCTGGAAATACAGGCGAATGGGTTATATAAAACACACCTGTACCACAGCTTCCTTTACTGCGGAATCACTCTGAACCGCATTAGTTTCAATGACTTTTCTCACCCTGCACTGGCAGAGTAAAAGTCAGGCGCGAGTATATGCATGTACATACGTGCTTTTCGAGCTCTTCGAGAAAATGCGGACAGCCAACGCTGTCCCTGATAAAACATTGCGCGTCATCGATCAGTGCGTGGCGTGGGATTATCCGATTAAGTAGTGGCAGCTTTGTAATTACGAGTTACTTGAGCAGACTACGCGCGTGCACGCAGGTCTCGGCGATGGGCGATCAGAAATCGACAAAGGAATCTTCTTAATTAACTTATTCTCAATTCGTCTTATAATAATAAGAAAATTTCTATGATTAACAGAGTGTGTACAAACAATAATCATAGTGATCTTAAATGATAAACAATATAAAAGTAAGAATAGAGCGTTGTCAAAATAAGAAAGCGAGGGAGAAAATAGATGAAATAGTGGATGAAATAGTGGATGAATTCTGGATGCGAAGGGGTGTCGACAGGAACAGCACGTAGTTCCGCAGGCAAAGTGTCAAGGATAACATGAGAGCGGGAGTGGACATCCCGGTGACAGGCTATGAATTTGACATAAACCAGTCCGACATCGAAGGAACGTAGCCAGAACTGGCAAGACTAGCGAACGATATGAATGCGGTGAAAAGTGGTGCGGGCCATTCAGTCCATTGGTTAATTTGGAGTTTGCGAGGGTAGAAATGGCAGAGGGATTCTCTGTGCGAGAAAGTGGTGGTTTGAGTGGAGTGTCGTCGTGTGTGGCGGAGACCAGCCGAGCCTTTTTCCTCGCATCGTATACTTGTTGTTAACAGCTCGAGCGCAATTGAGCTGGTTTCCCGTAATTTCGTGTTGAGGGTTGAGAGTTGGCCTGGCAGAGGGCTGAAAGTGCGAGCTCCTAAAACTAGGAAAGGCCGAGGCCGAGCCTCGAGTGGGACGCCGCTCCCTTTCCAGTTGGTCCTTAGTCTTTGTCGGCGGTCCACGGCTCAAGCACGGATCGCTGTGAATTCACTGAACTTCTTGTCGACTGGCACCCGGTCGTCATAGAGCGTCGGTGCTTGCAGGATGATAGCTGCTGTACCGACTATCACCGCCAAAGTGAAGATCCAGAGGAACAGTCTGTCTAGTACCATCGCCACGTACTTCCAGTCCTCTTTCACCTTTTTCAAACAGAATTCCACGCAGTTAGAATATAAGAACCTGTTGCTCGAACTCCAACTATAATTCATTCCTATACGTTTTTATTTAAATAAATTATTCTCTATGGAATAATTCATATAGAATAATGATAAGTTTTTCTAATAATACTTGAAACTCATAATAAAGCGTAATTAAATGACATGATAATATCTCTCGGCAGGTCAGAAGTAATTAAACCGACTTTATAAATATCCAACGCTACGCCGCCGACCGCTCTGTTCAAATTAGTGTCAGAGCTCTCGAATTTTGTAATACAGGAGTGGCCTTAGAATAATAAATCGTCGATTGCGTCGAGCATAAATATCACTCGGACTGGCACAAAAGCGAATATAATTGGGAAAACAATTTCCGTGATGGGAATTACGCCTGTCAGAAATTGAATTAATACCGAAATTGGCGGTTATATTCGAACGCCCGTTTACTGGCTAATTTATAGCATTAACCCGTTCGAGTTAAAATTCGAATTGGTAGCACGCAATGCCCTGATTTAGGTCGTAATTTCATACATCGACGCGACATTACGATGGCTTACGCTATTTCAGTATTATTCATACTCAGCATTGTAACTATGTGCAAGGTTAATAGAACATTCACTTTAATATTGATGATGATTAATATTTAACATTCGTTCCTATACTTATAATCACTACAGTTTATACAAAAAGGTTTGATTTATCAGAAAAATATTTGTTCATCATCCTTTCTCTATAATTTTACTTCATTATTTTAATAGTGATAATTACCTTCGTAGAATCCTCCAACATTTTAGTGTGCTCCGCGATGAAGCATACATTCCTGCAGGATGTGTGGATCTCCGGCGGGCAACGTGAATGTGAGAAAGTGGGAGGACTTCGTAGCATCGGTGTCTTTACTTCCTCGATGCCTGCCTCCCCGGAAACGGAGAAATCATCGCATTCCGCTCGTATAGGAAGCGGTGGTATCGGTGGTCCGTGTATTAAACAACTACCACCGAATCTTGCGCCGTCTGTAAGACTGAAAGTCCCAAGAATTTTAATATACTTGGCTCAACAACCACCAGTTGCTTATCCTCGAAAAATGTAACAGCTACTCTTTCACCTGTTCAGGCTCGTGTAACATCACTTACGTCACTGGATTATGTTTACCTATATGTTACAGACTATTGAGAATAGAAATAGTGAATGGTATAAAAGTTCTCTCTACACTGTACAAAAGATCTAATAATTGAAACTGTAAGTGGCAACTGTTCTAGAAGCGCCAAAATCTTTTTCAAGCGCAGCTCCTACTGCATTCGCGCATGAAAATCATTAACTCTGCTTTACTAATCAAGGAAAAAACTCTATTTCAACTAGGTGTGTCGCTATCAATCTATATAGTGTGAGCTAAGTTCCTATTGTTAGTGTAACTTGTTTAGGATTGCCACTTGTTCAAAGTCGGTGATAAATAAAAATAATTGCGATAAAAGAGCGAAATTTATTCATTCAGTAGCGATTATTTATTATTTAATAATGAAGAGGATTTTTATGCACTGAATAAAAAGGAACACGTGGCAATCCGAAGGGAATCTTACGTTCGGCATGAAGTTATGTGTGTTTACGGCGTCTGCGGGCGGGGCGATTGGCTTTAGGGCTAAGCTTCCTTTGAAGCCTAAATCAACTGAAAAGGAGTCGATCGAAGGTGGTGCCCTAAGTCTGTTTAAACTGGACCTTGAAGCTTCGCGCTGGCCCACCTAACTCGGTTAACTAAGCCTCTTACTGCCACCATAACTTCGACTTGATACACTTTGACGTGTACTCTAAAGGCAAACAAAAGCGCTTGCCACCTTTGCCACACTAACTTTGTATAAACTAGAACGGAAAATGCATATCAACTCCATTGACATCTTTACGTATTGAAGGACTAAGTTAATTGGCCATTTCTATGCCACTCTACTCCGAAGAGGCGTAGTTACTTTCAATGTGCTTGCGCTATTTCTGCAGGGAGAATCAAAAGAGTTATTTATATTCGTCTAGTTTAATTGTCTCATTAACCTAATTTCCGAATTCCCAAAGCATGATAGGATCCCCTGTGTTACTGTTCCTTACACAAAGTTAATAGGGTGGAAAGGCGGGGTTGCGAATGCCTTGCTCCTCCGAAAGTCATTCTATCAATCACTTACGTAAGCAGCAGCAGGCAGAGAGACAAGGTCTGCCAAATTCGAAGAGGACGGTACACGCATAGATGTTTTCTCCCGAATGATCCGGAGATTCTCACAAAATTCTAGATAAAGGTGGCTCTCTTCTCTCCAATGGGAGAGCTACTTAACAAGAGTCATTAAGAATACGCATGCTGAGAAAACAAGCTAAGTGGTATGGTGCGTGGGGCCAAAACTACGAGAAATCTGCTCTAAATCGAAGCTGTCCCATCTAATATGCAGGGGTCCTCGCGTCACATAAGAAATACTCGTGGTGTTCGTTCGTTCGTTCGTTCGATCTTTGATCTTTGATCTGGAATGATCGTTGATGGGGGCAGAGTGTTCTCTTAGCCGAGATTCGCCGACTTATCGAGTGCCTGTCTCTTTCGCTTGTTGGTTTTACTCGCTCGGCAGTATACCTGGATGGCGAGACATCCTCTTTCGACGCGGTTCGACTCTGGTATCCTTTGGGGCTGAAGCCACGAGCATCCCTCTCCTCGTGGTGGGTGCTGGACGCGTGGTACGGGTAATAGCAGGTTCTCTCCTTACCACGGACGGTTCTCATCAGCACTCTGCCAGAGGAAAACCTGCGAACATCGATAATCATACACCCGAGAAACCTTTAACCTTTAAGGTTGACGCACACCGACAGCAGCACAGCAACACTTGCGACTTGCGACCACCATTGATTTCGAGCTGGCCAGCAATCCAGACCAGAGTATTTCTTATGCTCTGCACGCACATGCGATCACCACTTTTTAACTACTGCCTTTTTCGTATATCCGCTATTTCATCGGATCTCCGACACCTAGATCGCCCTAGGCAAAAAGCGTTACCTGCTCGTCTCCGCTTTGTATTGCGGTCTTCGCATTATCAGCAAACGTGGCAATATGTGGATGAACACTCGCTTTACCCACGGTGCCATCTTGTGCGTGTGTGGCGAGCGGAAGTGGACGTTCAGGACTGCTACCGTCACGAATATACTGCGAACAATAATTTATACCTGTTATTAACAATCATAAGATACACCATGTACCATTGTTCATTTTGAGAATCTGATTATCATAGAAATTTGCAGAGACTCTCGACAGGAACGTGACAAATGGGACGACCAGGACAGAGATATAGAACGAGAAATCCGGACACACAATACGTTCGAGACACAGTAGAGGGAATGAGTGATGAGGTCGGTGAAATGTGTTTTGGCAATAAGGGTCGATGCATAAATTCCAAGTTCGCAATGGCTGTCGAGCGATTCCATAAGTGTGTTTTGAGTTGGTCGAAAGGAAATCGTTGCGAAGAGAGTCATGACAAATTAGTATAAGGTATAACTGGTTGGAATAGAAGGACTGGTTGGCGTAGAGGTGGTTCGGGGGGTGGTTGATGGGGAGGAGTGGCTCGGGGATGTAAATCTCGGGAGGCCATTCATAACGACGATCTATTTGGCGATGGCTGCTCTTAGCGGATAGCGCGTATAGATCAGTGGGTGCGATTTAAGTCGCTGCCACTTCCTTTGGCCAACCCAGGAACCATTTATCGACTTGGGACCTCGCCTTTCTTCGTTTTAGTCAAACTACCCTCCGACCGCTTCCTTCCTCCAATTTCGTGTCGGCTTTAATGGTCTTCCTTCCGCCCGTCCCGTTTCTATTAATTTCCTACGGCCGAATGGGAATTCGCCAGGGCCTCCGTGCTCCCTTTCCTTCCGCGTGTCTTCCTACAACACTATCTACTCTCACACATACTAATCACACTCTGTTTCATCGCTTTTCAACGAGTCTCTTGCAATTCCCTCTCAGTTATTCTGTTTCTACTTTGACAGGACAAAATGTACTATTCGGCCACCCGGTAGACACGGAAAATGAGTATCACAGACGATTTCTAATTTCTATGAAGCCGTCGAGCCATAATACATGAAAATTCTTAATGCCGGGCCGTTTCAGTCCAGCATTATGTTTTGTTGCCGCGCGAAATTCCGGGAAAAGGGTAGACAGACAACAATGGCAGCAATCACCGTGTCCGTATATCGGGGTCTCTCGCCCGCTCTAAATACCAGTGAATCAGCCCTCGGGAAATCACTGATCTTTCATTCGATCCTTACACACTGAGGGACTTTAATAATTCATCGAGGAAAACGATCAGCATTCAATTCGTCAAGGAGGGAATTCGCTAAACCGCTCGTTACTACAAGCACCTCAATTTCTCGTAACCCCTCTCTCATTTTCTCTCATTTTCTCTCTCTCTTGGGTGGTCTTGTGTAGCCATCCACTCAGGAAAGGATCATTTCTTCTATCACCGTGTGTCCTGCGCGTCAGATGCTGCTTTCCTCTGTCTCGTTCTACCCAGGATTCCTTGGAGTCCTGGCCTTCCATTTGCCTGGGCGAGCACTTTTTGCCCGGTTCCTTTCTCCGTGACTGATGGCCGAGGATGATGAAGCGACTTGGAAATTTGTAGGACGCGACGTGACGCGAAGGATCCTCTCTCCCCCTCTTTCTCTCTCTTTCTCTTTGGAGCTCTTCTCTCGAGCCTGGAGAAAAAAGTACAGCGGATCGAAAGTGGCGAGGAGGCGCCGATGGCTCCTTTGAGGCTGATGCTGAGGGGATCTCCTTTCTCCCTGGCCAGTAGACTCGCCCTCTTCTTCAGACTTTATGCATAGCAACGAGCCTTCACTGCCATTTTCGAGTACCACCTTTAACCATCCACTAGACATCACCTTTATTACATTTATTACTCTTTGTTCGATACCCTCCGATCGTATTGTTGCCCTCTTCATCGAGAATCTGTTAAAGGTGGATAAAATCTACTTATTTCTTGTTTCATTTCCGATTATTGATTTTACATTACGCTCCCACTTGAAATGCGCCCACTTCGTGTACAATTTATACTTGACAACTCATTAGGAGTATGTTTGAAAGAGAAATGGAAAGGATGACATGTCGTTAACATTTATTTATTGTCAGTATCATGAAGATCTGTACTATGGTTACGTGGCACGCACGTTGCTTTCAATTCTTTAATGAACAAAACTGTCAGGTGGATTTGCAGTTCGGAGCTTTGACGTATGTACGAGGAGCTTTCACGCTCAGACACATGATTGACGTGAAATATGTCGTCTATTCATGAGGTAATGTATTTCGAGAGACTCCCATTTTTTCCCCATTTTTTGAGCCGCCAGACTAAAGTATCGAATGCGATAAATATGATATTAGCTAGTATAGTTTAAAAAACAAGTGTTTGAATTTTGAAACTGTTTTCGATGTACTATAGTTTGGCAGATTTGAAGCTGCTATACAAAATAGAGTGGTAGCAGAAGGGTAGAAGTATAAACGAGAGTGCAGAGGCTTTCTGGATGGAGCTTTATGCGAGCGCACTGCCTTTTAATGAAAAGGACTCTCCCTTCTCTCGTCAAATCCACGAAGTACAAGCGCCTCTGCCTCTTTTTAATTAAAAGCCCACTTCCCATTGTCGATTTTTTGGCGTGACCGCTTATTCCTGCGATATCGCTTCGAGGCTAGGTCAACCTTCCACTGCTTCCTTCTTACAGAACAATAGTTCATTATAATTTATATTCCTCGCAATTCGACCAAGCCTCGTTATTCCCTAATTTACGATGAGAAACTCGCCACAAGTCTTTATAACAGTACCCAACACCATAAAAGAATATTTTCTTAGATTCATACTGCATCGTAATTCTTAATAATTGCTTCCAGTCACTGATAAAATAACAAGCAAACGCGCAATAGTAACTTTTTCTTAATAACTAACTTTTAATTCCTTTGTGTATGTTCATTGTCGCATTAACTATAAGATTATTAATGACATACAATCACGTACACTTAAAATCAGTCACACACTACAATTAACATCTTATATTAGAAGAATGATTAGAAAGAAAACTCTATTTTCTAACCAATTCAACCAGAAGCATCGATGCAATTATTCTTCCTTAATTTGAATTACGCGCCAAGGCACTTGCTAGATGATTCGAAAGCTTCGAATAATCTCCCAGTGCATCATGGGTAATTTCTTGCAAACTTTGAATTTCCACCAATAATAGGCAAGTGGAGGACAAGGAGCCAATAAGATGACAGGGCCGGTTGGAGTTTGCAAGATTTTACCCGAAATGCACTAGTGGCTTCGCCCGGCAAACGCTCCCGCTTGTATCCGCGTCGTTCGTTAGTGCTTTTCTCATTTTACGGTCGAAATTCGGCTTGCCGCTGCCAAAAGTATACTTAAACTGTGCGGAAAAGTATAACGAGTCGTGTGTGATCAGTGCCTGGATGGATAAGTGCCAATTTTATGGGATTACTTCCTTCAAGAGGAAGCGTCGCTTTTGGATCGATGGACGAGTCGATTCTTCCTGCGCCACTTGCTGGATTTGGGATATAGCAGCTTCATCGCCGTTAAGGAATAAGTGTTGTGAATGTTGTGTGATCAATGCGTGTAGTGAATAAGTGCCAATTTTATGGGATTACTTCCTTCAAGAGGAAGCATCGCCTTTGGATCGATGGACGAGTCGATTCTTCCTGCGCCGCTTGCTGGATTGGGATATAGCAGCTTCATCGCCGTTAAGGAATAAGTGTTGTGAATCTTGTGTGATGAATGCATGTAGTGAATAAGTCCCATTCTCTGGGATTACTTCCTTCAAGAAGAAGCAATGCCTTTGGATCGTTGGAGGAAATCGATTCTTCCTACTTCCAGTTCTCGGATTCGCATATAATGGCTTCGCCGCGCCGCGCCGCCATAACGGAAAAGTAGTAGATCGTGTGTGTTGAGTGCGTGTGTGAATGTGTGAATTCGAGGAGCCAGCTTTCTGGAAGGGAAGCGTCTTCTCCCATTGTCTCTCATCGATCGATGCAACGCTCGATACTTCGCCTGCCACCTGCTGGATTCTAATGCAGAGCTGGTACACTTCGGCCATTTTTCTCAGCGTAAATGAACAGTGATTTTGTGAATTTGATGAGACTGCTTTCTCAAAAGGAAGCGTCTCTTACCGATCGATGTTTCGCTCGATACTTCTCCTGCCACCTGCTGGATCCGAATCCAGAGTTGGTACTTCGGTCATCTATGTCGGCGCGAGTGAACAGTAACTTTTACCCGTGTTTTTTGTAGTTTCAGTAATCCATAGCGTATGGATTTAGTATTAGGAATTCGTAGCGTTTGCAGTGCAAAGTGTTTAAGTGCTCCTCAATATTATTTCAACATCAATATGGATTATACATATGGATTACATCGCTGGATCGGTCATGGCAGGTTGCAGTTGTCGGTAAGTACCGACTGCATTTGCATCCACTACTTTATCCTTTTCTCCTTTACTTTCCGCATGGAATTTGATCAGTTTTCTGCATGTCCAGCGTAATTCACTCGTGTATATTATGTGCATTTATATTATTTGTAATCTAAGACGAAAGTCTTGTTAAATATTAATTGTGTGATATGCGATGTATGGGATTAATACGATTAGACTGCAATCGGGTGCTCTTATTTTACTAGCCGTATAACTACTCAATATTTTCGAATGCATTACTGTGATACTTTATTTGGAAGTATTACTATACTTTAATTAATTGTGTGATATGCGATGTATGGGATTAATACGATCAGACTGCAATCGGGTGCTCTTGTTTTATTAGCCGTATACCTACTCAATATTTTGGAAGTATTACTATGATACATATCGATACTCAACTATTCTACTATTTATTTTAAACCAGAATATTTTATAAATTGCAATGTTCTCTCTCAAGAATATAGCTAATTGGTCTCTCCCACTTAATGAAAGACCTGAATCACAACAGTACTTTTAAAACGCAACCAGACACATTTCCCACGCGTATCCACCCTATTGATTAATTGGGGCGTGTTCACCACTTGTCTTATCGACAGCCGATACAATTGTGCGATAACAGTGTCAAATGGCTTTCCTTGCGAACTTCAGATATCTTTTTCTGTCGTCATAATGAATGACGTCGCGGCGTCACAGCCTTTCGATTCCCTTTACGACACCCTTCCCCTTTTTCGCTTTTATGAAAAATGCTGCTACTTCAAGCAACTATTTATCTTCGGCTTCAAGATCGCATGAATTCTAATCGGCATAGCAAAACCTACTTCTCGCGTACTCGGGTGAAGTCTCGAAGGGCGGCCGGAAGAGAAAATTATGGGGCTGTCCTACCGATAAGACAAATCTCTGGCAAGGGACACCGTAAGATGCCTCTTGATGCACTTTCGATAGCTGGATTAGTGTCATCGGTAGAATTACATGAAACGGATGTGTGAAATAATGAGTATCATTTACACTTGACTAAAGTGTACGACAGCAATAAAACTCAAGTGGATTTTATACCAAATTTAAGCAGGTTATAAGCTGATTTTATTACAGGATTATGTTTCTTTAATTGATAATTACATTTTTTTAACCTCTTCGCGCAGGTTAAGTGGTTTATAGTTTACAGAAATTGTTCACCTGTTAAAGTGTCGGTGATTTTTGGAAAGATGAGAAAATAGGATAATTCTTGCAACTGGTTTGATCTAACACCATAGACATATGCAAGAGCTTTTGTGAAAAAGTCCACCACCAGGCCTAATACGAGCTTTACTCGAAACAATAGAAACATTCTGGGGCATCCAAAAAAGTGAATAAACCAGCAGCTCGGCAGACTGGAAGAGGGATTGAAATAAAAAGAATCGAGAGGGAGCGGGTGAACAAAGCTATGAAAGTTCGGAGGTAAAAAATTGCGAAACTTGCTCGGGATTTCGCGCGTTCTGGCGTTTAATATGACGATCGGTGTCGTAACGGGCTTTGCAGGCTAGCGTCCGAGTTCTAGAACTTGTTTAAAGTTCGGGATGCGGTCCTATCAATCGCGCGGAAACTTTCCTTCGGTCTCCACTCCTCGTTTCACTCACTTTGATCCCTCGCTCTTCCCGCCACGGCTTTCCCACCTCTAATCTTTTACTCCTCTTTTTATTTCTTTCCGCGAGAAACTGGTCGCCGAATATTCTCCTCGAGTGCTTTAAGTGCATCGTGCTACGTCGACCGCTTGATGGATATACTCTCACCGACTCATTGCACTATACCTTTTTTAATGTGCATATTTTTTACGCGGTTGAAAGTTCAAGCATTTTTAAAATTCCACTTTAACTTTTTTAGATGGCTGGTTCAATTTATTGGGAGATATGCAATTAATAGTTTGCAAATTGATCTTGAAAGCTTCGACCAATCGCAAGCTCACCGAATTTTCAACGAATTCGCAAATCTCGAAAGAAATCAGCAAAACACTTCAATATCATTGAGATATCGGCATATTTTTGTGCATAAGAGATTGCGATGGAGCCCATTAGAACAGTTAGGCGTTAACAAAGCAGCGCTTGACGAAAGTCTGAGATCGGCTGATTTGGTATTCGATACTCGAGCGTCGAGTGATTAATTCGTGCGACCTGTTTGAATAACGATGAATTCGGCGTCCTCGTATTTTCGCACTCGTGAAACTCGAGGACGATAAAAAACTAGGATTAGTTTCCTTGGCGCGACGCGCCCGCGCACCAGTCTCACCAAGCTCGAGGAAGCAAAAAGTAAAAGCGGGTCGATCGCGGCGCCAAGCGAGTATTTGAAAGTTAAATCGCGCTCGACTTGCAAATCGTTCGTTTCGCTGCTGCTGCCAGGGAAAAGGGCGAACTTCGTTGATTACTAGCGCACTAGCCAGCGATTGAATCTTAATCGTTGCTGGCCCTGATCAGCCCTCGATTCTTCCGACAACCCTCTGCTTGCTTCCAGATCTCTCTTACTTACTTCCATAGCAACTCACATCCCTTCTAATACCTCACACACACACACGCACACATCTATGAAATTTGGAGCCTTCTCCTAGCCATTTCATGCCAAATGTGCACTTGTTGATCCCCACAATTCCACAATTCAAATCCCATTTCACTAAATCCCATTTTTCTATTCTCTTCATCATATTACCAATCAGTTCTCTACGTAATAATAATACACCAACAATAATACTACAGGAAAATTAGCCTTAGCATTGAGAATGTTAGAATCAACATTCTGATCCGGCGTGCAAATAGGTTGAATGGAGCAGCGTTGGTAACGTGTTAATTTCAGATAAACATCCCTGAACAGTGTTTATCCGAGGGCGTAAAGTGTTTATCCAAAGAGGGAGGATAGGCTGTATCGAGAAGGGCGAGGATGAGGGAGAGCGAAGGTAGCAAATCGCGTGGCTTGACCGAGGGCATTAATATTTGCACGGCTCATTTAATAGGGTAAACTAACCGGATCTGAAGGAGCCTCCTCCGTAATGAAACCCTCGTGGCTCTCTCCGTCCTTCTCGCTCTACAACTCTCTAACTATCCTTCTCTCTCTCTCGCTCTCTCGCTCTCTCATTCCCTCTGGGGAGAGCGCTGCTACTCCTCTTTATTGCCCACTCGACTGCCGCATTCCCTCACCTAATACTCGATTCTGATAAATGAGATTCAGCCGGTTTTCGTCGACGGTATTAATAATGTCGGCGACCTGCCACGGCAAATTGTGGCTACCCGTTATTTAATACCAACGCCCCTATGAATTCGGCGACGCTTTGATACAATCGTTGTTCGATTTCAAATGCGGTGCTTAACAGGTTAGCCAACCTTCCGATAAATTCCAATGGCAACTCTACTAAATCGAGGCGAATGTAACACTGTGACAATTATTGGGTATGTTATTGGAATTTCCTTTTGCCGCTATTATGTTCCAACGACGAATTTTGAGGGAGGGAGAATATTCGGGTAGAATTATTGTGCGTACATATATATATATATGTGTTTGATATATGTGCGGAATTATGCAAGCGCAATGTGCTGGTCTTAATTCAATATAATTCTCGATAGTTCGACATTGACAGGTTGTCAGAAGCATCAGGCGGAGCGAGTTCATGTGTCGAATTACACTAGTTTCGCAGTGTTTCTAATTTTGTCCGGGTCCAATCTCGCTAAGTGTATTAGGAGCCCTGCTCCACGTGGAACGCTCTGTTGTCGAGATCCATTATGTATTCGGGAGTAAGCAGCTTCCACCTAAGGCTCCATTCCGGTTATACCAAGTACACCTATATTGCCGCATTTTTCCTTCCTTCCTTTTTTGGCCGCCGCCATAGATTTAATACCGCTGGAGTTCAAAGTGATGAGGGATCTCCTGGTAAATATTTATTTCGGTCCACTCCTTTGGGCCAAACGAATTACTTTGGAGATTGTCTCCCTCTCTGGAAAGTATGCACCTGATTCCTCCTCCTTTATCGTGTTCACCAGCTACATAAAGCGTTTAAATAGAGACGCGATGTGTCTTGCCAAAATCTCACAGAGTGTCTTTTAATTTCAGTAGAAAGTGCCATAGGTCAGAACGACTAATTCTACTTAATTTATTTTAAGATTTCTTAGCAATTGGCTGAATGGATGAATTATTCTTTATTTATGGACAAGTTGCAACAATATACATTGCTGCGTTGCTAAAAAACTTTCTTTAATATAGCGCGATGGATGAGCGAAGATGTACAGAATTTATTTAAAACTTTCACAGGATTTCCAAGGGAAAGGTTTTCTCGCGTGTGAGACTGCAATCGTGAGAACTCGGAGATAGAAAATCTCAGTGAAAAATCGTATCGTTACATATTCTTGGTGGCGGGAGACGCGCGATGTTTCCGGTGAATGCCGCAGACAATACAATAAATCTCCGTTGATCGAATGAAGGCACGCTAGGAGCCAGAGAAGCGGCTGTATTGTGCCAGTCCATTTGAGGGATTAAATTTCTTTGCTGAGCCGTTGAGCGATTTTTCCGCTCGGCGGAGAAAGTATAAAACGATTAAGGCTATGATTTCAGTAGTTCCGGCCGCCGCCAACGCCGACGTCCGTTATCGACGATAAAGCCTTGAGTTAGGAAGATCGTAAAGGGTGCGGAGCTAGTTTAGCTTAGGGAATAGTGCACCTCGTAACTATGACATCAGCCTGGACACGTCCCGTCTTAAATTAAACGACTTTCCTTTGATAAGCCCCGTATATTTTACACGAAACATGAACTATATTATCACTAGATCAAAGATAAAGACTCCTGTAACTTTACAAAATAGAGCACGACGTTTTTAAATTGGATACTTTTAATATTTCTGTATTACTGAATATTTAATTGGGAATGGAGAATGTTGTTTTAAGATTCCTTGTTATCCTGGCAATATTCTGAAGAATAGTTTCGTTTTATTTCCTCTCCTGTCTAAATGGAAAGCCTTTGTGCTCACGAAGGCTAAGAGGTTACGTCTCTGTACTTTCTTTTACTGCAAAAAGGATTCGAGGTTTCTTTGCCAATGGGACTCCCTGTCAGTTGACCGCAATCCGAGATAAACGGGGATAGCAAGTGCACCATAAGGATTTGTATCACGTAGAGATAAAGTAGAGTCCCAGAAATCCTGCTGGATTTTGTTGGACGCCTCTCAGTCATTCGCGTCAGCCACGCAGTATAAGACTTAAGTACGGAAAGTAGATTGGCAGTCGGTGGAATCATATCATACTTTTTTTTATCTCAGCCATAATTCTATGGTTTTATATATTTGAAATCTTAATAGACAAAAAATCAGATGTCAAGCCTCGCGTTGTCTCTATCTAATTAACATATTTTATCAATATATTTCGACCGAAAGCTGAAAGTTTTGCGGTGAGTTCAACGAGTTTCGTTGAGGGAGGATGGTAATGAGCGTCCTTGCAGTTGGCATTTGACCGGACATCCGTCGTATTACTCTTCTGTACAAAGGAGGACGTTAGTTGCCAGTTGGCTTTTTATGAGCAATTCCTTTTTGATGGATGACTGGCGGCAAGAAGTGAAATAGAAGCGAAACTCCACGGCAAACAGATGGTCGAATGGGCCGAGGAAAAGTTGGAGGAAACGCGCTCGCTCGGGATTCCCGTCATTATCGAGAAATCGTCAAGGTAGCCGGGTGGAATGCCATAGACAAATTTACCCGCTATTATACGAACGAGCAATTCGATATGAATGGCTGTGTCCTCGGCCACTTGGACTCTTTCAATTTTATTCTATTACCAGTGTCAAGCCAGGCCTTTGAAGGAGTTCGCCCTTTGAGAAAACCGTTCCCTATTTCATTTTGTCGGGACGTGTCATTTGCGCCTACATTTCCGATACCGTTCACCCTCCTTTCGCTCCGATTGCCACTTCAAAGTTCCACGATTTCCCTTCGTCCCTCTCTCGTTTTGTTACGTCGCTTATACCCAATGTTATATTTCCAGATATTATTCCTTCGAAAGACAATACAACTCGTAAGAAGTACTCTTTTTTATAATTGTTTAATCTGTCAAAGCCACACGAATTTCCCACTTTCTAGAAACTATCTTGAATAATTAATTTAATTTCATCCGGGTGTTGAAATATCACTCGAATCTAACCTAGAGCAGCATAGTATTCTTCAAAAGCGAGGCTAAGATAGTACGAACGTATCTCGAAGATACTTATGCTAATGGGAACTCTAATAACGTCGTAAATTCAGACGGGCGTGTTCCATCAGGAGCGAGTAAGTGCAGCTCTGTTCGAGAATGGAATTAGTCTGGCGTGAGACGGGACCACAATTGCCAGTGGAATACTTTTTTGGCGGGGGGGGATAACTGTTTTAGATTCCAGTGCATATCGACTCTCCCTTTGGGAGGTTGTCAGCGCTAGTCGGAAAGTGGGCCGAGATAGTTACATCGATCCTCTTGGGAGAAGCACCGATTTGATTTTCTGCTTTCGAGTGACCCCTCTGTTTCACTGCCTTTGACACATTCTCTATCCTCACTTCGCCCTTCTAGCCCGCGCTCCGCCCCACTCTTCCAGAAGCACTTCAAACTCTTTTTCACTAGGAATAAACGAATAACCGATGAGATGCGAGAAAAATGAGTACGCGTATTTCTTAAAGTGTTTTTAAATAAGGGTTTTTAATAGAGACAGAATAATATAATATTAGAACTCAATAGATCGGTCTTGAAACGTGTTCCGTTGGAGTGCACAAAAGTAATGGTAAAAGAAAGCCTGTAATATATTTATACAGAATGAAGCACGGTCTGCTTTGACAGAGAAGTTTAATTCAGAGGAAAAGATTTGCTATTCCATCAGTAACACTGGATTAAGGTGGGGTGGTAAAGGTGAGTTTGGAGCGCAGAGTGCGTGGAAGATAAAACAGAAGATATAAAAAGGGAAGTAGACAATCTGCGGCGTAAAGCTCTTTTTTACGAGGGAAGGAAAGTGGATCGGTAATTATGATATTCATATGACGCCTGGATTTAACCGCTCGAATAACTGCACCTTGCAACCCCAATCTCATTTTTTCCTGCGATGTTCGCTACTGGTTGTGGAAATTAAATTCGATTATTCCGATCTTGGTGCGCTGAGCTTTATGGAAATGGTACGATTCTCCAGTGTCTGTCTTAGCGTGAACTCAGCTTTCCACAGGGCGGGATAAGACGCCCTGAATTGCACGTTCTTTACGGCGCGACGCCTCGCTCGGGAAATCCTCAGCTTTATCCGAAAATTGATTTATACCCTGTCTACGCCATAATAGAACGGGAAAAAGATCCTGGAAGATCGGCGAGCTGCCTTTCCCAGGGTTCTCAGGTTTAAAGGGAAATAACATTACTTCCCTTTAAATCCTTTAAAAATTCTCACCTAACATCTCATTTTATTCTTGTAACTATTTTAAGCCACTGGATTTATTTATACTAGTAAATCCTATACAGGACGATTCAGTATTTATTTATTAATTATGTCTCTGATGTGAAAGGATTACTTTTTATCATTAGTATTTTTTGACAGGCTGTGTATTCTTACAAATGATACTGTAATTTGGATTTAATGCTAAAAGAAAATATTATGACGTCACTCAACACGAAGTTTTCAAGGCTGAGAAACTCGGGCTGGCCTCCTTTCTCTCTGGTAAACTGATTAAGAACCAAGGCGTGTAACCCTTTTCAACGTGTTGCTCAATATTAACGAGGGCAGGATGCTCGAGGGCGTAGCGGTAATAATTCCTCGGGAAGAATTCCGCATAAATGTTTAGGGGGACAAGAAACAGCGCGGCGGGCGTGAACCTTAAAGCTGCAAGACTAAACTACCACCCTTGGCCGCGGCTCTTAAATATTTATGAGGGCCAAGAATTCATTAAGTCACGTCTTTCGAGCATCGCCTTTAATTCCCTTTGCCTCGCCTATTGAAAATTCTGCCTGGTTTCGCTCGATTCTCAGTTCAATAGTGTTTCAACTTTTGGGTCAAGAATACCCGTTTTCACCAATAGTTATCAAACAAGAACCATGAAAACCCTTCGCAATATTTTCAGTCATTACTGTGAATTTTATATCAAATATTCTAAGATTTCAAATTCAGTCTTCTATGCCCCAAATAAAATAATTAATAAATTTAATTATAAGGTTTCGACAAGAGAATAGGCAAAATTCGATTGGTAATAGAGCGGAAATGGGTGTGAATAAAATTTTGGGTGGTTCTCGCATGCCCTTTAAATCGAAGTGGTAAGGTCGAATTGTCTTAGGCACTTAGAACAAGCCGGTATCGCGATCTGGAAACGGCAGAGGGCTTAAATTGGATTCTGGCATGGAGGGAGACTCGTCCAAGAGCTAGCTAACCTAACGACGCTAGGCGTTCGCGGTCGCCACCAGGAACTCTAAGCAGTACGTCCTCCGGCTTCCTGGCACGAAGTTTCTCCAGGCAGGTTCTAGAACCTGCCGGAAGCAGGCCATCGTATTCAGTGCTTGCATTAAATTCGAAATGCGAACAGACTCCCCGGCGTGCAGAGAAGAGACCTTCTCGCTTCGCCTTGCCTTAGTTAGTGCTAGTGCGCTAGTGCAGCTCGGAGCTTCATCGGCTTCTGCAACCGATTTGTGGTTTTCAATCTCCAGCGGAAGACGCTACTCTGAGAAGCCCGATCCTCCATCTCAGATCCTTCACCGGATTATTACATCCATGGATTATCAATGTATAATCGTTAGGCGGTGAATACTTAGCCAAGTGGGTGGTTCCTCCGTCTCAAAAGATGGGGGCCATCAATCATAAAATGAAAAAAGGCCGTGTTCGTCATCATAACGACGACGTAAAAAGGATATTTTGAATATTTTTATAAGCCTCCCCTACAAGCTACTCCTTTTTAATACAGTCTTGTATTGAATGGGCGATTCGCTTACACCGGCTCAAATAATATTTATGAGATTTCGTTGATGGAAAATTGCTTTTATGTAGCTACTCCTAAAGGAAAAGTTTCGGTATGAGACACCTTGTACGATAAAATCCTCTTAATTCAGAAGAATCCGGAGAATCTGAGAACCTCGAGAAAGCGTATTTACGGAGTTACGACGAAGTCACGGCAAAGTCCATTTCGTAGAGCCTAGTTGGGTCGACCGACTTTACTTCTTCTATCAGAACTTCCCTTTTTATGTGGCCGGAACGAGCCTTTTTTCATGGCACCAACTTTCCCTGGTTGCGCTATACATTTCAGCCGAATCGCAATATATGAACAGCATAGCGGCGAATTGCTTTTTTACATATTCTTCCTTACTTCGCCTTACTCTCTGCTGCTTTGGAGCCGAGCTCTTTGCTTTTTCCGTCCGGCGCCTCCGACATCAAGGCTTGAAAGAACTTCGCTTGATCTTGCGCAGTAACATTTGGAACAATGGAGGCAAAGGTGCTCTTACTCCCCTTTCTTATTGTTCTCGGCACAACTTCTAAACCAGTGCACAAAGGCTCGTAATCTTTAATGTGTTTTAGATCCCTTTATGTCCACTAAAAAAAAAGAAACGGTAGAAGTTCTGATAACATGTAATGCGAGTTCCTCGACTACTATGTCATAGATATGTGGGAAGTTAAGTCGTATATCTATTTAATACGAACCCAGAAACAAATGGAATTAAACGATTATAGTAAATACTTGAAAGCATGCTTGTCCATCGTTCCTTAGTCGAGTTTCTGCCGCAGTAACACTGGGAACCGACCCGAAAAGTGATTCACTTATTCATGTAAACCGTAAGCCCTCAATTGTGTTACCCAGCGCGATATTAACATGAGGGAAACTCATTTATTCATTGTATAATCCAGAACCGGATGGAGATTAGACCCTATATTAATGTTAAATGAGACAGCGTTAAATGCCCATGCAATTGCTCTCGCAAGAATTGAATAATTGAAAAAGAAAAACCGCCAGCCAAACTATTAATCACTCCTGCAACACAAGTCTTGAATATCCTATTTGTTTATCCTTTTGTTTCAAATGTAGGTTCTTATTGTACTATTAATCGTTACACATATTTCGATATGCACATGGAAAAACAGGACAATAGTCTGTTTTATTTAATTTCCTAACAGAATGTCACTGGCAGCAATTCCGTACGACCTGATTGCACGATATCCGGCATATTGATTTAAGAAAGAACGGGGGCAAGCATTTCATTTGAAATTTCAATAAGAACGGTAATCAAAGAGCGAGGCTCTATCGGCGAATCAAACAAAAGGACAGCTGGTACGCTGGCTTTCTTATCGGCATTAATGAAGTGAAAAATTACTCGTTCCGCAGCGTCATTCAACGTAGCATTCATACTTTTTTTTACTCTTATCCAAAGAACTGGCCCGCTCGATTGATACCCATGATACATCAGCCCCATTAAGAATTCACTTTATCCAACCTTCAATTTCATTGCCATTAATTATATAAATACTCTTCGATAAACAGTTTAAAAACGACGTAGAAAATTGAAAAAAACAGTATAATTAAACAATAAGAAATAGTTTAGTACAACAAAATGTACACTCGACAAAAAATGGACAGGAAGCGAATGTGTTTGAAGGAGGTGAGGAAAACTGCAAAGTGCGATAAATAGAAGCGGCGAGTAACAAATTAAAAAAGGCAACGGTAGAGATGATGGTGTGGGGGTTCGATATGGGGGTCAGGCGGTCGTCGACATTCCGGAACATTAATTTCAGAAGTGTTTCTATTCACACCTTGGCCAGGGGTTCATTGGCCGGTTTTCAAGGGGCGCTGGCTGCGCCTCTGGCTCGTACGCGGCCGGAGCTTGCGAGGGAGCTCTTTGAAAGCGGCTCTCTCCAACCTCCCGTTTAATATTAATGGCAGCATTTGCGGCCCCGTATGGACGACATTTAACTAACGAGCCTCCTACATTCGGCACTAGCCGAGTACACCCTCTGCTCCTCCTCAGACCTGCTCCTTTTCTATTCTCGCCTGCTTTTTCCTTCTCTCTAGTTTCATCCCCCCCCCCCTTTTTTTTCTCTCCCTCTATCTCCCTCTTCTCACTCTGTATACACCTGTTAATCGACACTTGATCCTTCAAACGTGCTGACCAGAACTCTGCGGTCGACGGTACTCGCTTGAAGAAAGTGCCTCGCCGACTAGATTCACACGACATGTGTGAAACCCGCTCACTTCAATTAAGCCACTTTGCAAAGCCGGCATTCTTTAATGCTTTATATAAAAGAAAGACTGCTTTTTGAAGGAATAAATACTTATTGCGATTACAAATAGTTATAAAAAATTGTGCAGTTGATTTCGTTTCTATTGAAATCTTCTTGAAGTAAAATCTCTGGTAAGAAAAGTTTCTGTTCAATGATTTACAATAGGTTATTATTCATTCGAGGTAATCTTAGAGTTCTTTTCCGTGTATTGGCACTCTGAGAAAAAGAGAGATGAGTCAATGCGGATGCACAGTAGCTGGAGATTTTTTCCCGTGGTCGTCGAGTAGATGAGAGATCCGTCTACGCGGCATTGTCAGGGCATTGTAAAGCCGAGGAATTGATCGGTTCGAGGCATTGTTTCGCCGCAGTGTCGCTACCAATCTTGCGACAGGACGTTCATTATAGGAGCATTAAAAGACCTCTCGAACGTCGGAAACGATGCCGCGAAAGAAGCAAGTCTTTTCAGAAGAACCGCCTTTTGTAAGTGAACAAAGTTCTGTCATTCAACTGAGAATGTAAAAATAGTGTTAAGGTTATAGCACATTTTCTTCTACTTTTCAGGCATTATTAAAGTATTTGTATTTAATTTTACACATAATAATGTGTACCAACTTGTCCAACATCTGAGGAATAAATTCTTATAACAGAACTTTAATGGGGCAGAGAAAAAAGCTTGAGAATTTTGGGTGGACGACGCTGGTGGCGCTTGGGTAGGAAAGGGATCGACGCCCACGAATAGTAAAAGCAGCCTAACAAGGCATCAGCTTTATGGACTGGAAAGAAAAAGAGATGCCCACAGTTCTCCGGCACTACCTTCCGTGAATCTAAAACACAACCCTTTCCCCTCTCGCTATACCTTTGCATTGTTAGAGCAGTGGAAGAGTAAGATTTTAAACGCAACTGCAAACTCGGCTAAACTGGGCCACAATGATTTCCGCCCCTCTTCGTTGCTCGCTCGTTATTAACGCTCCAGGACCCGCTCAGGACACTCGTCCTTCTGTGGTCTCTGCTCGCCTCGCTAAGCTTTACTTTGAATTCCATTCCACATTGCGTGAATTTTATCACCCGTAAGACCGATCTTCTAATCCTCTGTTATCGTCATTGTGTACTTTGTCCTAGTCGCTGCACCAACACTTGGCAAATTTCAATGTAACTTTTGACGGAGTAGAGAAACGTGTCGAGGAAAATTGAAATCTATGTTCAAGAACGGATAGATGAGTACTGTTCTATTATGGATGAACTTTAAAACGAAGTTATAGAATATATAATATACTAAAAAAATGTATTATAAAATATTGCGAAATAATATTAAATCGAGGTGTGAATATTAATATTAAAATAGTGTACGTGTTGATTTTACTCGGCTCTCGAATTCTGTTTTCTATAAATTGGCAGCAACATTTTGAAAAAGTTTCGGGAGCGAGTGCGTGCGGTAACTAGGGTTCTTGTTCGGAAGCGTGCATACACCATAATTGCCGGGAGCGAGAACAAGCTCGAAGCTGATCCACTAACTTGTTCCGAAGCTCAGTCCGATAAGTTGAGGGCCGCAGTTTAACTTTGATAGCCGCCTCGAATAGTCAGTGGATTGGCTTTAATTAGTGACGATTGGATCATCGGGAAATGTCGAGAAAGCACACCGCAACACCAAACCGACATCTTCCTTCTCTGACTTGTCTCATTCTCCCATTTTATTCACCAATTTTTTTTACTGGACGTGCGACAAATGTCAGAGCGCCATTAAAGGCAAAAACCAGAATTGCTGGCGGCACTCGAAATATCACGTTGCAAACTTTCTACGTCTGCCGTGCACTTTCTACCGGTGTCTTTTATTGTCATGGCTCCCCTGTAATAATGGCTGACTGCGAAACTATAATTCGTTCATGCTTCGCTGCGCCAATATTTCCACGGTAAATATAGTTGAAAATCTATTTTCCTCTTTTCCAAGCCACCCTTTGGCGCACGGGAATCAATCACATCCAGGGAATATCTCATGGTAGGCGAATATCTCCTGTGAAACACCTTCGCGCGTGTTTTCTTAACACTGGGAAATATTTGCACAGGCCTAACATATTTTTTCGGTACACAGCTAAGACATACCTTCCACAACCATCGCGATATTTATCACATTGGAAAAAGAGTAATAAATGATCGAAATCCACATGAACAATACGCTCTTTGCAATTAACAAATTGCACGGACCAAACGTAGAAGAAAGTTCAAAATAGAAAGGTCAAATTTATCAAATCCCGATCATCATCGTCTGTCAACCAGACAGGATTTCCGAATTAAATTGATTTTTCCCTTGAAAAGTAAAGGGCGATGAGTTATGTCGCTGGGATTCGGAAGGATTTTCTTGGTTTGCGGAGCGAACGTGCGAGTACAGCAGGCTGGTTTACGGATGATACGTGATGCGAAATGTTGATAACACGAGGCGAGGAGTAAAAGCCGAAGGCAATGCAAGCTCTAGCTGGCTGGCTGGCTGGCTGGCTGGCTGGCGTACAGTTGGCAGCTGGTTGGATGGGTGGTAGTTGGTAGTTGCTCGAGGAGAGTGGGAACGAAGGAAGGAAGGCGCGCGCGAAGACGAGGGCGGAAGTTTCTAACCGCAGCTTTATTTAGCGAAGGCAAATATTGCTCTCGTCACGCTGCGGGGAATTCAAATGCCAACTTTCACCCTTTCTCTGCTACTCTTACTACACTGTATATCTGTGTATATTCTTTCCCTTTAACTTCCGCTAACCCCTCGCTTACTTCCCTTCTCTCACTGCCGAATTTCCTCCTCTGTACATAGACCGCTTCGGGTCGGATACAATCTAAACCCAATTATCCTGGTATCAAGGGCTTTGAAAGTAATTAACCGCAATAGTGGCCTATGTTCGGATCTACTAGGTATTTCAGTATAGTTTTTCGAGAGTTATTACAGTTCTCATTATCTCTCCTTCCATGTAGTTTAATCCTTAAAACTAAAACGAAGAACTATTGATAAAGAAATTAATTCTATCGTACATATTTTTCTTATTAATTAATTCTAGTGAAAATTGTCTCAAAATATTTAGAATATAAATATGTTACCGAGAGAAGATTTGATATTTAACGAGTGTGATCTCTCTGTTTTATGATTGTAAGCAATATTTCTTAAAGAACGATGAGAGAAGAGAGTTTCTCGACGCTAAGAGCATAAAAGGCGGGCTAGGGTTAGTTCGACAGAAGTATGGGGAAGTCCCGAAGAAGAGGGCAAATGGAGGGCGACCATTATTTGTTTCCCGACGGGCAACTTCCACGTAATTCTTGGGTGGCGCGTTGTTCCCCCAAGACACGCAGGGATGCGTGCTCCTCGTAGAAATATAGTCGCTAGTCACGCAAGCCTCTGAACTCTAAATGCACCTGCATGCGAGAAGAGGCGAAGATCGAAACGCAAATTGCACTCCTAGAATTCTCTTTCCTACCCATCGCTACGCTGCTACTCAACTTTATTTACGGCAGCTTTTTTGGCGCAATAATCTTAGCCCTGATAATGCCCTGCTATTTATTTAACGACTCGAATTTACATTCAAGTTTACATGCAGGCCTAAATGAATTCCCGTATAACACGCCGCGGCGTGTATCACTTTCGGAGTTTAGGCGGCGTTAAAATACGATTTGGATTACGGGCACGCCATTCTCGCCGAGTTTCATACACGGTACACCCATTCCCCTGTTAATTAAACATAACTTCGGCCTGACAAGGGGCTCGTTCTGTTAACACGGAAGTCTCGAGCCTGCCCGGAAAACACTTGCATAGACGCACAGTATTAATTCTCGAGTGACTCCGGTTAGTGTCAATGTTAAAACAAAGCAGTAGTTGGAACAATGTTACTAATCTACTTTATATAATATTACATTCGTAGAAATGTTTTCATTGTAATATTAAATAATGTTTTAACGACGAACAATTGTCATTGTAATTAATAGCAAGGAATTGAACATCCACAAGCAGGCATTAATTTCTCGTGATTTACCAAAGTTCCATCGCAAGTTTTCGGGTCACGTTAGACATTGGGAACTATTTGTACGAGTACTTACCTTATCGAGACGAGAATCATGGCGAATATCAGGTACTTTCCAAGCAGCGGTACGACCAGCGATGTCGGTGGAATGATCTCGACGACCAGAAGGAAGAACACGTGGAGACTGATGAGAATAGAAATGGAGAGAGTCACCTGTAATAGAAAATATTTAACAAAATATAATACTGATAACAGAAATTACTTTAAAAAATTCCAGAATTCTATAATTAGTTGCAAGAGCCTTGAAAGGGTTTAATTATGGTGGAGACTAATAAGAATAGAAATGGAGAGGGTCATCTGTAATAGAAAATATATAACAAAATATAATACTGATAACAGAAATTACTTTGAAAAATTCTAGAATTTTATAATTAGTTACAAGAGCCTTGAAAGGGTTTAATCATTGTTCTAACCCTTTCGATGAAAATGAACAGGGTGACGTTGTGCATGCGCGTTACTGTGGTAATACATAGTCGAGGAAGGAAGGGAGAAGGGGTTGGTGCGAATGCCAACTAGGATATAGCCAGGACAAGTCTCGGATCCGCATTCCTTGGTCCGGGTTAATTACGGTGATTAGCTTAAGCGGTCAGTGATCGAGGAGTAATTAGTTAGTTGTGCCTCCCTCGAGGGGTGGAAGCCAACGACGAAATGTCGAGGCATTTAACTCCCACTGGTTCAGAGAATGTCAAAGGAATCGACGCCTGACTTGCTTCGGTACACTATGCGGTACTAAACATCGATGATAGTAAGGTCAACTTACAATCAAGCCTGCCTATAGTTTCAACTTGGCTATAAACTCGATTTCCATAACTACTAACACGAATTCTTCCTCACACATGCCTCGTTTCTGTCCGTTTCTTTTGAATTAATTCAATAAACAAGTTGGCACGCTGCCCTTTTATTAAACTTCAATCACGCTAGAGAGAATTCGCGCAAAAGCTCTCTGGTCCATTCTTCTCACTCTTTTTCGCTTCCGTCGGTTCTCCCGCTTTTCTCCTCTCGGCTCTTCAATAGAGGCGATTACGGCTTGCTGGGAGTGGCGTGAAATGCGGAACAATCGTTGTAACGCCGCATTTATTTGGAACTGCTTTATGTAGGTCGCCGACTCTTCCGCTTTCGAGGGAACGCTCGTCGCTCGGCGATATGCACTTGCCAGCAAAAATATTCGAACCCCATTGTTTCCTTCCGCAGTTTTGTCACTGTCGATGTTCTCGGCACGTGGAAACCTTTTCAGTTTTCTTTAGTAAACGCTTTGCTCACCGTATTCTTTTTTATTTCGTTTTTATATACGCTTTTGACTTAGCAACAAATGTTTAAGAGGAACAAAAAATCGTCAGGAGTAATGTTAGAATTAATTTAAATTCGAAGAGTCATTGACTACATCGTAAATAAAATTGGAGCCGAAGCACTCAGGATTGACCAGCTGAAAAATGACTGGCAAATATAGAGGATCGCTCTAGCAAGGGGCATTGCTAGAGTCCTTTCCATCTCCCTCGCTCTTCCCGTCGCTTTCGGATCCGGATTATGAGATTCCACGCTTCGAAAAAGCAAGTAAGCATAGGCCATGCAATTTTCCACGGGTCTGCTGGTCGAGCCGGGTCAATCACCGAGCCCCGTTATTGCTTATCGATTCCCTGGATTGATTGACATCTCACCGGGAGAGGCGCAAAAGCTCGTCCTTCCATCTTTCACGGGGAAAATCTGGCGACTTTTTTCTGCCATCCTCATCTTCCCTCTTACACGAACCACAGCGTTTATATCGAAATAGAAAAAAAAAAACGGGAGAATCTTGTGCTTCGGTTCATTAATTACCTGAATTAGGTAATAAATTACTAGTTGAATTATATCAAAGCATGACGAATGACTCTATTAAAACTGCATGCGTTAAGACAATACACACCAGCAAAGTGCGAGAGCCAACAGATTCCATAAACGAGTGGTATTAAAAAGTTAACACTCGCGTGGTGTTGCTGAGAGTAAGATCATGAAATATGCATTCACAGTGAAATATCTCTATTTCAACGGCTATTGGATCTCTCGACTGAACAACCATTGAAACGAGAGGCAGATCACTGGAAAGTCTGGATCCACTGTGCCGCATATACAAATCCCTTTGCGCGCATCTGCACACTGCACTTTCCCCATTACTACTAACAGTACCTGCCACTTGGAGAACTCTTGAAACGATAGTCTCTAAATTAGATTACCAACAGGGTCGATCGACGAAAGATTTTTCGTTCACTCGGTCGGAATGAAGCTCGGAAGAATAATGGAGAAAAATGGAATGGCGAGAGTGGAATAGGGAAAGAGGAATATTTAAGGGCAGAGGATAGCTCGGTGTGCTATTGGCGGGAAGGGTGGAGAATCTGATGGAAAGGGTGAAGGTGGAGATGAAAAATAGTGGGCGCTGTTGGGTGAGAAGTAACCGGCGCGGCGTGGCGCGGCGTGGCGTGGCGTGGCGACTAGGTTCCGAGTACAGATAAGGGGGAATAACGAGGCCGACGGGCGGAAGAGAACTAATTCGGCGCATATTTCACACGCGCTCGCCTCACAGGAGGTAAGGATAGGTACGTTCTCGAGGATGAAGAAATTAATTACACCGCCCCAGTTCTCCAACGTCACCCTTTCCCTTCGTCCGCCCCACCCGTGCGCCTCATCCTTCTCCGGTTGGATTAAATCGCGTTTTCCAAAGCCTCACTGACCAATATTCTCGCTTGTCCTTGTCCAATTTTACGCTACAATTCCTACTGTAAACCTTCTCTTGAAATTAATTTAAGTTTTCAGACTCTGCAATCCTTTGATGAATTATTATTATAAATTTCTGTGTCAAATGGAAGCTTCCATCTGCATCTGTCACACTCTGCCCGTGTAATCCAGTGTTAATGACCACTTCAAAGACAAGGGGAAATTAAACACTCTCGCAAGTTCCATATGGAATTCTGTACTGGAATTGCCGAACACACTGGACGTACCTCGTACGAAATTAAATTCGACGCGTGTGCTCCAGTTTGGCGGAATTTTCACGAGTACTCTTTCGGTGCTTTTGAAGCAATGAGGCGGCAAACAGTGAGACCGCTCCAACTTTATTTGTACAGGTTTTCGATTCAGTCTTTCCTCGGGAGTGGGTTTGAATTGTAACGTTTAAACAGCGGCAAAAGCAATCTACCGAAAGAATAAATGACAGGAGCAGTTCTGTAGCGGCGTTCTCGCATGGCTCTCTGTGTTTATTAGAGCAGTCGTCGTCCAGCTCGAATACGGCGACGAGCGGGGGAAGATGAAAGCTGCGAAAACAAGCAATTACGATCGGTTTTCCTGCCAGCGAGCTTCCGGCTAGCCAGGGAATTGCTTTGCCGGCAATGCCGTGCTCGCCAATGCATGCACAATGCATTTTGCTAAATCCGCTAATAGATTTGACGATCAGCCAGTTGAAAGGACGCTTCCTGTATGCTTCCTCGCTTCCTCTTCCTCGCTCTCTCTCACTCTCTCTTGCTCGCTCGTTTAAGTGCACCACTGAATTGCCCCACCAATCCGAGACCGATCGGAAAGTCAGTCCGCATTTCCTTTGAATGCTTTTCTCCAATTTCCACCGAGATGATTGAACTTTTTCACCCATAAGAGCGAGGACGAATGAATGACCCAGTTGAGAGACAAGTGTGTGGGAACACTCTTCTCTTAATTCATTTCAAACGTCCGCCGATATTCGTATTCGAAAATTGGATGATTTGTACTTTCTGCTTTCTATGTCACTCACCTTTTCACCACTGTCGCTGGGTAGATAAAAAGTCAGCACAGTGAGGAATGAAATCCCCATGCAGGGAATGATGATGTTCACTGTATAGAACAGGGTTTTCCTCCTCATAGTGATGTTGAAAGTGATGTCCAAGTAGGGTTCGTCGCAACACGTGTAATACTTTTCGTTCCTGGGCAGAATAAAAATAAGTTCTTTGTTAAGATAGTAATTCTTTAAAGAACAAACGCTGATTTCTTGTTTTATATTCAATCTATTAGTTTTTTGTATGCTTGCGCCTTTTATAGCAATAATTAGTTATTTATATCAATTATTAATAATTAACGATTGCTTCTTTTGATTAATGATTAACACGAAAAAACTATCAAAGAGGCAATCCATTTATTATAGCACTGCCTCTGTCATTACTGCCACTGCATACTTCATGACTCCCTTCAATTCAGCAATCTGCCTTGATTGCTTAAATTAAACTGCGCTTTTAAGAGTTTCCCGAGGAAAAAGTGTGCGCAGCAAAGAGTTCCATCTGCGGCACTAATGTCTAAAAAGTGAGGGATAATGGGGAACTTTAGTTGGCAAACTGTAACGTGGTGGGCGGCGATTCCCACTGTAACGCTAATTGAGTCTCGGCGGAGACGAACTTACTTTAAACTTTCCTACCAGAATCACGAATCTGTCTTCCACGAAGCACTCTTCTGTTTTATTCTTGGCGAAAATAATTATGAACAAGGTGGCACATTGATCTCACTCGAATTTCAATGCTTTTGGAAAAAAAGCTCGACAGGAACAGTGAAAAGTTGAAATGTCGTTAGTTTCATTGGTGCGAGCGCGCTCTCGGCGACCATCTATTGAAATATGCGCGAGGATACTCCTTTACACTGTAACTCAAGCTTTGATCACGCACAGCCAAGCGTGGATTGGAATTTCCGGTATAGTACGAGGCAGAGTTTTCGGTCACGAAGCATTGTAGATTTTTGGAAAACAATGCTTGCCAGGATGACACGACGCTGCCGCCAGAGGCACGAACTTCCTGTCAGGCGGTGCTAGTATGAAACTCAGCAAATGTTTCGTAACTCCGCTGACTCTGCTAATGCGAGCGTGTGAAATATCGTAGCAGCTGTTTCCGCGAGAGAAATCGTGCGGTGCGATCGAGAGTACTCACCTTACAGCGGGTACTTCGAGGATGTCCCATTCGACGGACATGTAAAATTCGGAAAGATCGACGCCGACTTCCACCACGTTGCTGCTCGATTTCTCATCCATGTGTCTTAGGTCGACCTAGGTGAAACAAAGGAGAACAATCGCATTCATTTAAGCTGCCTCGGCCTCACTCGCTAGGATCATTGAACTTCATGCCCACGTAATTCATCTTTCCATGACAAACGTGCAGTCTCATTAACAGTCTAGCTTGAGAACATTCAACTCTGGATGCAGTGTGTCGAACGATGGCGAATCAACCTTATTCTCATTTCCAAATGTTAACAATTACCATTTCAGTGATGGTTTATTAAGGAAATTTTATTCAATCGTACACCGACTTATTTCCCGATCAATCTGGAGTAATAAATTAAATTACAAAATAGTTCTGTTAATTTTATAATGTAGATTTAACGATTAATTAGCAGGGAATATCAGGATAATGTTGATAATCTAGGCACACTCTAACGTGACTAACAAATGATAATTTATCCTGTCAACGACTTTCATTCCTGAATGTTTCGATCCGCGAAATTGTTGGATTCGCCATCGCCACTCGACTCAACAGCTAATTAATTGCGGATAACTCCGAAATCAGACGTGAGAACTGCACATTTGCGCGTAAACGGGCTAAGTACGAACAATAAATATCTGAAACAAAGTCGACAGTGCATGTCTCGTGATGCACGTTAGTGTTTCGCAAGAAGCGCAACGAGAGCCAAAAAACTAAGAGAACAGTAGGGATGAAAAACGTAGAGGCCCATTGCAAACCCTGGGAGGTCCAAGAAAAAACTGTTTAAAATTTCTAGAACATACTATCAGCAGAATATATCCTCATCAAACTAGACTTATATATGTATATATATGTATATATATGCTGAATATACATATACATGTAATATAAATATGCCTCGCTTTCCAACTATGTGCAGCAAAACGGACAAACAAACTCGGACACACTGATCAAAACTCAAGCTAATCGCTAAGCAAAGTCCTAAGAAATACGAGGACACGTCCTACTCTTCGGCAGGTAGCACACGTGCGCTCAAATTCGCTTCCGCCCACGTGCTGATCGCCCTCTCTTTCTCACTCGTCCCTCGTCTTCTTTCGTTTGCGAGAAAGCATGGACATTTTTAAGATTTGCGAATTCGACGACTCGTCGATCGTGACTCGAGCGAATTTGAGCCTTGGACAAGTCGCTTTTGGCAACCCTAGCACGTGTGCGTGGAGAAAAACCCTTTGACCCTTTGAGCCCCAGTTTGTCACTCGAGTCGAGGAGTCGAAAACAAAAATTGACAAAAAGAGAAGAACTGCCTCGCCCGCCGCTTGGAGCCTAATGCACTTGTGGCGCCCACTCTCAACTGTGCCACTCATCTCTTCGATCTAGCTGCACTTACAAAACTGACAAAAACATTGGCCATTAAAACAGAATTCGCCTCGCACAACATACACAGAGCCGCGGCCGCGCGTTCGCATACAAGCTGGTCATGGCATGATCACACACGTACAACATACGTGGAAGATGCAACAGACACATCCTAATCAACGATGACAAAAGACGACGATAGTATCTAGCTAGTCATATGCAGAACACTCAAACAAGTCGCTCGTGTGTCCCTGTCTTCCTCTGTGTTAATGTCAACTGTGTGTGCAGTGGGCATTAACTTGTAGCTGGGAAATGAAATAGGCAGTAGTGCAGACCCAGATAGACATTCATCCCGAATACTGCGTGATTCAATCATCTTTTTTTCGTTTTTTCCAACGTAGTCACGTTTATTTTACTAGGACATATGTCAGGCGATAGTTGTACTGTTCTATTAGTATTTCAAAGGTGATTTCATTAATTACCCTTGTGTATCAGCATGGCATGAATACGACTTTAATTAATAATTCTATTATACTAGATTGGAACGTTCTTTCATTGTCCATACAAGATACAACTATATGTCTATCTGGGTATCGTGTAGTGTGTAGCGAGTGTGATAGAGTAACAGCCATAATTGTTCCATGGATCCGGAGAATGTATAGGGAATTAAAAAAACAATACACGAAATGAAAAGCCTAACACTTTATGATTAACCGGCACGGTTTAACAGATGATACAGTGAAAATAATCATGTTTAATCTGTGTTAAATCAATCAATGGTGTTCTCGTATTCTGAACTGGGCAGCTCGGGCAGAATCTGCTCTTCTAGCTTTCCTTCAACGATACCATTATCATCTAATCATCGATGATCGGTCAATTATTTAATCGTCTTTCATTATCAATCGATGTGTTGTTATAGAGTTTAAAGTTGAGCTGGAATGGCTCGATATTGGTTTACATTCAGGGACCAGAAAACCATGCAGTCATGTCACCGCAGGCTCGTTTCCAGTTTCCACTGGCCGATGCAGTAGTTCAACCGCACGATATGTCCGGCGCATCGACCACCGCCGTCCTGCCTTACGCCAATTTCATAGATCTCTCTTTCTCTCTTTCTCTCTTTCTCTCTTTCTCCCTCTCGGCAGTTCACTTCTCATGAATATTAACTTTTGGAATTATTTCAAGTCTGCCAATTGCAACTCGAGACAGACAGAATTTCTATTGGTTTTCTTAAGCGTATTAATCCCTCCGGTTAGTCACCGATACTAACTTTTCTCGGTGCCAACGTTATGGCAATCCTATTGGAAATCTCGGCGGAAAGTATTTCACGGCTGATTTGCTCCCTCGTAAAGTCGAGGACTTCCCAATTACAGAAGCGATCAATATGTGAATAATTCATCTAGTTATAGGAGCCTATCGGGAAAGAGTCAGCTAGGGCAGAGACCACATGATTTATGCAGTGGGGAATCATTCCAGGGAAAATTTGTCCTACTGATTAAGGCTCTCTTCCGTTAGAGCGCTCTGCGCTCGTCGACTCGATCTCGCGATATCGAATATACATGCGCGATTATCCAACAATATTGTATTAGTTCAAATATTAGGAAATACTAGATGAAAAATATTATAATATACTGTTTTTTATTTATTATTTTTAGTTTTAGTGATTGTAATAGTTGATACAATATTAAAGGACAGAAAAGAGAAAAGTGTTCGATTTCCGGCTGGTTTAATCGAACTTTCAAATAGCGCGATGTGAAGTCTCGAATATTAAGGGAAATCAATGGGAAAGTCGCGCCGATAAGAATACATTCGGCATGTATATTCTCCCCATAGATTCTCCGAGGGAAAGAAAGAAAGAAAGAAGGCTGGCAAGGGTTTTTATGGGCGGGAGCACCTGAACTGCGGTAACTTTGCCAAATGTCCTTCGCAGTAGCCGCAAATCTTATCGATTGCCTCGGCCCACTCTTTTAACCGTATCGGCAAGAAAGGCTTCCTCCTCCTAGAAGCATTTCACTGTATGCTCGCTAAATGCGATTTATTTCCTTCCTCCGCCTTCTCGAGCGAGCGTTCGCTTCCTCCTTGCGGAGACATAATTCGGTGATTCTCGAGAAGTATCGTCATGAGAGAGGAAAGCTTCGAGTAACATCCCAGCATTTATTGTCGTGTCGGAAGCACGCGGACCTGCAGGATTTCGAAAATGACCCGTGTCTTCAAAATTTATGAGCGATTTGTTCGAGAACGTTTTAAATTACTACCTCTTCAAAGAAAATTCTCTACTATTTTTCACTAACTTTGTACTCTTGCACTTATGATTAATCGCTGGTAGAATTTAATTACTCTTCAACATCGTATAATAATTTAATTTGAAATGCAAAGGAGATTTATCATCATACAAAATAATCTGTCCATTACGAATTTAATTAACACAGAGAACAGTAATGCTTGACTCTGTAAAAAAGCTGGTCCCAGATGATCAATCCATGAAACGGAGCACCTTATCATGGAAATTTACAGGCGTGTTAGGTCGGGGTCAACCGCTCTCCTCATCTTATGACTCGTTTTTCCTCGGAGCGCGTTATGCACGGGCTGCCGAGTGTCCCCGACAAGCATGTTGTTTCGAAACATCCGCAGTGCAGCACTACTCGCACAGACCACCCTGTCGCACTCCCCCAATACCGTTACTCTCCACTCGACCCTCGACATGGAAAACCTCCAGACAACTTGCGATGCTTCCTACCTACTTCCACTGCCCACCCCTTCAACCACCCTTCTTTCTCTCCCCTTTCTCCTTTATTCCCAGCTGTGATTAAACTTCTTCTTTTAACTTCTACTTCTCGGATTAAACTCTTCCCTTCATAAATTAAAGAAACTTTACTTCGTTACTCTGGTTTACTCGAATTAAATATGATTGACTTTAAATTGAACCTACAAGTTTAATGGAATCAGAGTTCAATAAAGTTTGGCAGTATTCTTGTTATTTTGATATTTGTAGTTTGATAGAAAGTGGGATTGGTAAGAGAAAGGGAGCCAACTTGTTGTAGTAGAAGTGAGTTATGAAAGATGAAGTCGTCATGGATTTTGTCTGCCAAGTTGGATGCAGAATTAACTGCACTCCTTTCTGTGGTTACTGTAAACGTTCGCCCAGCAACGGGAGGATATCTAACAGGTCACTAGGGACCACTCAACAGGTACATCAAGCTTCATGATGTACCTACATGCATGCATCAAAGGTTCCCACTGAATTGGCCAGATCTCCTCCTATCCACGTAAAATAACATTTACTTTTCTCTCACCGCTCGTCTCCTGGCCTTCGAGGACCCCCTTTACCGGACGAATCACCTTAAATAAAGAGTCCTTTGGAACTCACCGAGCGAATACTTCTATTTACTGTTCGATACCACACACTTTTAAAAAGACAGCTTTAAAATATCAATGAATTACAACAGTTTTCTACATCTCTCGGACGAATAAATAAAAAAGCGATTTCATTCCAAATGACTTTATGCACAGTTCATTTTTCAGAGTTTTAATTTCGACACTGGCTGCGAGATAAAAACGAAATTGGTAACTGTTGAAAAGTGGTATGGATGGTATGCATGGCCTAATTTCGATGTCGGTTGGCACTCACTGGGACAGATGAAATTAATGAAAAGCTCCGCGTACACGACGATTAATTCCACGTCGCGCTCAAATTTAACGATGTAACGGTCGGTTCTCTGGGACAGTTTAGGGAATAATTCATGAATGATTAGGCATCGACCATCAAAAGCTTTATTTAAAATTCTGCCGTTCATTTCTACATTGAACAAATGATAAACTGAGATACAATGTTACTCTAATCTTAATGGAAAATATCTCAGTAATATTACAGTTGGTTAAAGAACGAAAGGTCTCTCTGTCCCTCAGTGCTCCAATTAGAGTGTAATAGAGGAGTATTCCAACGAGGGTTTTCAAGTGTTAAAAGTATCTTGGGGCATAAAGCGCGGTCGATTTGCTTATGGCGGTGCGAGGTCTCCGAGCGTTAATAACATCCGGCAGAAAATCAGAGGGTGATAATGAGGGTAGCGTAGCGCCAGTTTTTCCCCTCTCGTTTTATTCCCTCTCCGCGTAGAGCGTAGTACACACATGGGAGAGGCACCGCGCGAACTAAGAGCGCGTCGGGAAGGAGGTGAGGAAAAACGAGAAAAGGAAAATAACACCGCAAACAATTACTGCCGGCACGGCGCGCATCTGGCTGCGGCTGGGAGATTCGAGAGAGCCAGAATGTCGAAAGTACATTCGAGAATTTTAAGTGGATCGTCCTACGCCCCCCCAACAAACCTAACCCAGAAACATTTAACTCACCGTTGCTGGACTACGAGCACATCGCTCATTACAAATACCAACCCTGCCTTTTCCCATCACTCTCACCGGATATCCCATTACAGCTTTTTATCCTTTTCGGTTCCACCTGTCTAGACACCCTCAACTGGATCTCCCTCGGGCCTCATGTATTCGATGCAAATCATTTCTAGCTACAAAAAGTACTGCTGACTTGATATCTAGTTGGACGTATATACAGAATAAATAGTGGTGTTGAGAATTGTTTGGATGGACATGGTTTCTATCTCGAATTCGTTTTGAAATATTTCTTTCTTTTGGCATCATATTTTCATCGATTATTCATTTATCGATAGTAATAATCATGGAATAACTATTTGGAAGTTAAATAATTTAATATCCTGACTTATTCCGTTCGATAAATCCACTGAGTTTCACACGAGAGATATCTGCGGTGCATTTAAGAGACAGCGAGTCCTTTCATTTCCCAAGGGAATGGCAAAAGAGTATCCACCGGGGATGCATTGAAGCGTGTCGAGATAATTTCATCAGGATTCCAAAGAAATGCCCCGACGAAGCTCCGGTTGTCGCCACTCTTCCATTTCTGTAATACTTTCGGCGACTTTCAATGATTAATTGAATTCGAGTGAGCGACAAGCCATTAGAGTATCGAGGAAAAATTCTTATTTTTCAAGAGCTAGTAGATAAGAGTTTGTCGGGTCGTAATAAAATTGTGTCGTGTTTAAGTTTTCCAGTAGAAAATTGACAGAAGGAAAATATGTTGACGGCAAACACCGGATGGTACGTAGACGAGTAACAAGAGAAATTGCGTCTTAACGAGCAGCATGAGTCGCAGTTTTCACAGTGCAGGATATGGCAGGACGACGCGCTCGGTAAAAGCGAAAGCCATTTATTCTGAGAATTCTGCAAAAAGTCATTATCGGATTTTCTTCAAAGCTCTTTCCATCAATCCCACTAGCACCGACTTTCCACGGTCAAACCCTTTTCAGAGATTAATCGGAACCTATTGAAATTTTTGGCTCTCCTCGAAAACAAAATAAAAGCATTCCCACTAACAAATCGAAAAAACAGCCAATTTAAATGTAAAACCATCGCGCACCCCCCTTTTTTTTTACCACCGGAAAGTTGTCTCAATTACACCAGGCTGTATACTGTATTGTTTAATATTCATCAACCAGATCGATTCCCGGATATTTCCCGATAAAAAAAAATATATATAATCAACTCTGAAAGATTGATTCGAAATAAAACCTTTGATATATTGTGGCATGCCCAATTAAAATTGTAGAAGTACCGAAGATTGTATTGCAACAATGGAAGAAGTAAGAGAATTGTTCAACCGGCAGTGTGGCTTGGTTCAGGGGGTGAGAACCTGTTGCAAAATATTTTCTTAAGTAAGTGTCTTAAGAGGAGTTTCGAAGCGGAGCGAATTAAAGCGGCCACAAAGGAAGTGAATGTCAAGCGCGACTCTAGGCGGAGCGAGAGTTTTGACAGAATGAATTACTAGGCGTCGTGTGCGGGGAAAGGAGATCCATCTCGCGTAGGATGAGAAGTCGTCGGAAGACAAAGCCAAGGAGGCGGACGGAAGGAAGAACTGGAAGACTCCATCTCTCTTCTGTCGCCTCCTCCAAGAAGGAGGAAACTTTCAGGGCAACATTCCTATGCAGTCGAGCGCTCAAGTATTCCGAATCTGAATTGTAGTGGCTGCTCGAGTAAACTTCAACTCGAACTTTCCTTCGCGTGCCCACCTTTCGAAAACCTGTACATACCGAACCGCGGGTATTGTTTACTCATCCCATGAATTTCCAATATATCTTTCCACCGGCAAACTCACCATCATGCATCAAACCCTTAAAAATTCTTTATCCACTCTGGAATTCAATTATGCGGATTATGTTTAATAATTCTTGCTGCAGGCAGTATTACAAAGTTCCATTACAATTCGTGGTAAAACAGTAGAGATAAAGAGAAATACAGAGAGCATCGAACTCGAACCACAAAGGCTTAATTATTTATTCCGTTAAAAAAAAAACCTTGGTCAAAGTGATGGACCGCGAACAAGCGGGGAAAAATCGATCACTTCAGCAAGTAAACCTTCATGTTTTGTACACAAGGGAAGGAGGGGGGAAGAAGGGGAGTGGATATTGGAGGGATATTGCGATTGATATTGAACTGGAGCGGGGGTGGGCGGATCGCGATGTGACAACGCCCTTGTACGATCCGATTCGTGGCGCGCGTTTGAGTGGATGTGTGGAAAGCGGTAGCAGATTGCTACCGATCAATTCTCTGCTCGGAGGTGTGATTGAGTGAACGGCTACGTGTTCCAAGCTGTCCGGCGCAATGTCCTGCCAGACGGATAACTCATCTCGAATTCGTAGCGAACGAAAAGCCTACCGCAAACAAGACTACTTTCTTCCGCTCAATTCTCTATCACCTCTTCTCTTTTCGACTCTCTTCCATCTTTCAACATTCATAACTCCGATATAACTTCTTCTTTACACGATAGTCGTCGTTTTTAATTCACTTCTTTGAATCAAGATTGTTTATTCAATCAATTAATTTCAATAAATGGTATCTGCTGTATTTATAAAAAAATATAGTATTTAATTACAACTCTCGAGCAAGAACTAATAATCCTAAAGTATCAACTCTAAAATACCTGATAACTGTCAATAGTTACTCTACTCTTGGTCAACGAAGCATCAATTCTCCGGTGTGCGCGTACGTTCTCACATTTCGGCGTTGGCACAGCGCGTCGTCGGGTTTGTTTTGCATAAAACTAATAAGCGAGGCGTATCAGTGGATAGAATTGAATCGGCTAGTTTGAATTGCTAATATGCTAATGCACGAGAGGAGGGCTATCGCTCGCGGTGAGATATAGCCAGCCGGCGGTACACCGACGCGCTGAAACCCAAGTAGTGCAGGTCAATGCATAGGCGGACAGGGTGGACGGCGTACGGCGCGTGTATGCCTGCGTGAAATTGACTACTGCCCCATTGACCAATATCCCAAATTACTAACTGGAATGCATAAACCACTCTAATTATCGGCCCACCCGTTATCAGACTTCACCTTGTTTATTAACCCTTTGCATCTCAAGGCTTTCACCGCCCCCTGTCCTTACGCTTTTTATAGTTCGTGCTTTAAATATTTTGGTAGAAAATTAGTATATTTCTATCTCTTCGATATGTAGTTAAAATGTTACTGAACGAATTGAAATGTTTCGATTATTATATACTAATTTGCACTTCGAAAACGTAACTATTGATAATACTAATATTCCCAGATCATAATGATGTAAAAATTGTTATCCACATAGTTGGCAGAGAATTATTATGATATTTCTGTTTCTTCAATATGTTTTTACAATATCAATCAACGAACTGAAATGTTTCGATTATTATATACTAATTTGCACTCCGAAAACGTAACTATTAATAATATTTAACATTCCCTAATCATAATAATCTAAAAATAGTTATCCACATACTTGGCAGAGAATTATTATGATATTGCTGTCTCTTCAATATCTAGTTAAAATATCAATGAACGACCTGAAATATTTCGATTATTATATACTAATTTGCACTCGGAAAACATAACAATTAATACTATTAACATTCCCTAACCATAATAATCTAAAAGCAGTACTCCACCTCTCACTTAATCGAACCCTATATTAAATTACAGTAAGAACCAATACGAGTTAGGAAAATCGTGGTGATGCTAAAAGCTCGAAAGGGTTGAGTGCTCGGGAAAAGGAAGGGTTGAAGGGAGGCCGAACGCGAAACGAAACAGGGCGAAATTATCTGAGAGCTACTAACTGTAATCCTCGGGTGGAAAGGGTGGAGGAGGTGGAAAGGGGTGCCTTAATTGTACCGGTCGGTGGGTTGATGACCTGGGCGTACGAGTCCGCGTGCACGAATCAGATTAGATCGTAAGCACCTGCTGGGATGGTGTGTGTTCCGTAGCTCGAGATTGCGGGGAATTCCGGCACACATATGCTCAGCTTGAGTCAGGTGCAGTTACTCTTCAGGTTCGGGCACAGGTGGTAAGATTAATTGGTTAAGGACATCACCAACTAATCGTTGGTCATTAGTAGATTTTCTAAGCATAGCGTAACAATGAAAACACTTGATTATATTTATTTCACGTCTTGTAAAGCGTAAAATGTATTATTAATAACAGAAGCATTAATTGGAAGTGTGAGACTGGTTTTAATAATAATAGATAAGTGTTCTGTAGTACTCTTTTAAATTGTACGGTGCTGCTGTTATCTGACTCAGCCTGTATATGTGTATGCCTGCGAGAAACCGAACTTCTGACTCCGGTTTCATTATGCATGTATAATCCATGCCTTGCGTTATTTGCCTTGGTAATCGGATCGCTCGATATCGACTGTTTTTGCCTCGAGTGCCGAGCGAGCGAGTGAACTTTCATTATTTCGGCGTTCCGCAGCGTTCGCATTCCCCCGAGCAGGTATATTAGGTCAACTCATAGGTTCATCGGCATTTAGAGCGTTTTTCAAGAATCACAGCGAAACTAGATCTTCTCTAATTTCATATTTCCCCTTTTTATTATTGGCAAATACTTCGTCTGCACTACACTTTTTCATTTAAACGGGAAGACTTTTTCTGTACTTCGCGAATGAATCGAGTATTACTTACTAAAGAAACGGGTAATTAAATTTGTTAGTTATACAAAGTTGAAGGCGAGAAGTGTTGAAGATGAAGGGTGAAGTCATTGAAAAATAGCAGGAAGAAGTAGTAAAAGCAAAACAAATAACTTTATAAGGCGCGGAGAAATGAGAGCATTAAAGATATGGTGAAAGTTTCCGTACTAGGTGGAGTTAACAGAGTTTCAAACTGATATCCGGAATATTCGCTTCAAACGGGAGGTGAAATGTCCTGAAGCCAACTTGGGAGACCGTAAATTCGGGGACTCCAGGGCGTCTCCCGACTAAACATTAAACTCAAGACTAGCAAAAGCATCTGACCGTTTCTTCTCAAGTTATTCGCACTGTACAGTTGTAGAAATTTTACGAGTCAAATGTTTCATCCACTATGCATTATTGGAGGAAGTCATCAGTTTGATCAGAGCGAGCGTGGTCGCTGCAAGTGCTTGTAAAATAAGCGTTTCGATTGAAGAGGTGCACTGCCGGGCTTTACTATTCCAAAAAGCATCTCCGACTGAAAGCTTTTAGTACTTCGAGATGAACGTTCCCTCTCGAAAGCAATTCCAGTTTATCTTCACTGTGTTCTTCAGTGCTGTCTTGTCAGCTTGCTAAACATAAGCCGACCATTGACAGAAAGATATTTCCATACTGGAATCCTCATTGTTGTTAATATTGTCCTTTTATATATTTATAAACCATATAATCTATAGTGAAATAGATCTTTGATAGTTCAACATCAATTAAAGTTGATTAAAGTAACATAAAAAATCATATCTTCATGTGCGAATTTGAATTTTGATTATTTTAAACGGTATGCATGGGTCAGTGCTGCCGTAAACAATAAATTAACGTATACCAGTCGCAGCTTCAATATTTGCCGCACAAACTCCCTTTCTACTCAACAAATTTGCTTTAGGCGGAAAATTTCATTTCAGCATACACAGCTGTATCAAGTAGTCTTTTCCCGGGAAATGAGATAAAGAAGAGCCAACAGCATGTTCTCGGTTTATCTAAAATTTCAGAGAATGCTCGACGCAACGTAGCGAAGTACTCGACAAGAACTGAGAACCATTAGTTGTAAAGAAGTGATGCTTTTGGAGTAAAAAAAAAACGAGAAAATATTCGAAGGATACTTATGATCCTATCCGCTAAATAGACGTCGACTAATTACTCACCCACTCCAATTACACGTAATTCTATATTAATTATGAAGAAGGATTTGCCCTACTTAATGAATGAACAACGAAAGAGTGGTCGAACACTGTGCAGAATGTCAGCCTTCCTGTTTGTCTTTGCCACTCGGTGGTTGTGTGAAACGTTTGAACACACATTTTCTCTACATCAAGCATGAACGATTAACAGACAAACGGGCAAACACTTCGCAGGGATTCTCCTCTTCTACGTCTTTATCCTTGCAGACTTTGTTGACAAGAGCAGCGAATGCGAAGGAAAGAGCCGGCAAAAAAGTATAGTAAAGCGCAGAACACCACATAATGCCAGGTGTATTCCTTTCGCCAATCATAACAACACACCAATGAAAAAACACTGGTCAGACAGGAAACTCGCAAAAAGGTTCTACACTGAACGAATGATAAATTGCATTATTGTTGCGGAGCATGGCGGGAAGCAGTTCATATTTGCCGAACATGCCTCCAATAGAAATTAACGCTCTCCCTCAGCAACGGCATCGCACTCTAAAGCGAACTGCGAAACTTTCCAACTCCGGTGTAATTCGAATTCAGTTACTTTCTTACTAAAGTAAAGGAAACTATCTTCGAGAATCGTACGAGCACTGCTTTCGGAATTCCTTCCTCGAGTTTTAACTGTACGTTTCTACGCTTGTGAGTTTCTTTGTTGGACTATATTAAATTGTGTGTGTATGGTAGCTAAGACAATCAGAGATAATCATTGCTTTATCCGAATGAAATTTCAATTAGTAACCTGGCTGCAATTGTGTTTAAAGAATGAGAAATTCAAAACCTTGTGAAGCTGGGAAATGTAACTGGACCAGAATTACACGTAGGATCTTTGACATCAAAAGTCGCGCAGTTCGTTCATCAGCGACATTCTCAGAGAATAGTGCAGGCTTACTAGATGGAAAGCTTTTCCTAGCGGCGCAAGCACATTAATGCTCCCTACACGTAGCACAAAGACACACCCAAACTTGCGTTACACGTAACTTGATACTTGCTATGTCATCGCATGAATTGCTATATCGCACACTGACGGACACTCAACAATTAAAGGAACAGAACATACTCGTGTCTATACGTACACGCATGTAGAGAGATGGGAGAACGTGTGTGTGTGTGTGTGATGGAAAAAGTCAGATCTATCATGGTGAAAGGTATTGGTGCGCTCACTGTTGATTCTATGCAGGTTTGTGTGGGTGAATTCGAGCAAACAGAGCAATACGAAGAAAGCAATAAAAAAAAAACACTCACACATATTGAAGTCGTTGCAGTTTTAACACCACCGTTTCTTTTATTTCTCCAGTCAACATTGCAACTCGTAGTTGAATTTGCACGGGATTTTTATTTGTAAATAAAATAATATCTCAATCGGCATCATAATTGCCCATTTAAAAATGACGCACGCTGCGCTTTCCATTGAAGCGTTCGGGCTTGTCGAATTGCAAACAATATTACTTCTTCTTTTCCATTTGCCTATAATTTCGTAATACTCTGTTTACCCAATGGCAGATTCGGTAAATGTCTAACTGTGCCCGTTGCCATATGCAAGTGCGTACGAGTTCCTGTCAATGTGTGAGTATTCGCGTTACCGGTGCAACAATTAATTACATTACCACATGGCGCGCTATCAATGAATCGGAAAATGATACACATTGCAAATTGCCAGACCACAAACTCCCCACTTTTCCGACCAGTTACTAATATTATAAGGGATAATATAATGACTAATTATTACCGAGAAATAATTACATACTGGAACGAAGCTCATAATTGATATTATAAGAGGGAATTCTCTGTGGTAATGCGTTGCAACCTGTATGCGATAGCACTCTCTAATAGTGTGTTCAACCGCATTCTCAAAAACCAAGAATGTTTGAGTATTGATGATGATGATGATGTGTGTGTGTGTGTATGTGCCGCGTGGCATGTTGACGCGAGGAACGGAAAGCAAAAATGATAATAAGACTGAAGGACGACGACGCCACCATGTAAAGTCGAGCCCTCATGGAAAAGGTATAAAATATGATTGCTCTTCAGTTCGACAATGCACGCATCTCTCGACACATATTTCTCCCTCGACACATTTCATGCTCGACACGTAAAACCTACTCATTTCTCTGACATATCGATGTTCCTCCATACACACAGTTAATGCGTGTTCAGCTCACGTCACCTGCGCTAAGTGCTAAGTGCCGCCTGGCCGTTCTTCGAGTTTCAGTTCAAGTGTCGTTACCTACTTAGTAGAAAGCTTTCATCGACCATTTATTCCCTTCTACCGAGTCGTTAACGATTGACCACGTTTAAAGCTCCTTGGTGCTTTAAAGAGCTGTTTAAATTATTAAGTGATCGGACAGAAATTCCCCCTTCAATAATTTACCCGAAACGAAGACACTCTGATTAACTCTGGACAATGAGATTCTTTCGATTGATCTCTAAATAAATTCTAATATCGAGATATCGCATATTGGATACTAAAACCAAGAATTTTAGTAAACGATTTTATTGTGAAGCAGTAGAATTAACAATGGAATACGCGAGAAGCTTATAAATCAGCGTGTAGTGCGCCGTGAAGTCTAAGAGCATATGTAAAAAGGGGTGGGGATGAATCTTGGCGTGCGATGCGCACATAGAAGAGCTCCCCTTTAAGAGGCCCTTAGGGGGAAAGTATAGCACGCCCGCGGCTTTAACTTGGCAACGGCGGCGAGTCGCTGACTTGTTGAGTGGCTCGTGTCAACGTGACCGGGTCAGGGGATAGGCCGATAGCTCTGCGCTTGACACGCAACCAGCCAGTACAATTCAACAGCTTATTTTCAGAACCCCTTAACCCCCATTAGACACACTCCCCCAGTAATCATTATAATTCGTACAAAGCAGCCTCTTCCACTCTCTACAAATCTAGTAGATACATATTTCCAAGTAATCAGTGAACTAAATATAGTTTCTGACAGATTTTTTATGTTCATATTTGATAGTCTTCGTTATTCATGTCTAGGCTTGTCATTTCCTGCGGCATTCACACTTCTTGCGTGCCAGGTTCATTAAAGGGTATTGTATGTAATTGTGATTATATCTCGTTTGATAACAGGCGTGAGAGATTTACGTGTTCGCGTGATACTAACGACAGGATTGAAATTAATTTCTTACTGTGTCTTTCCTGATAGTTGAAAGTATTTCCGGATAATAAAAATCAGTGTACAAGTATTGCGAGAATATTTATTACATTCTTTCCATTTAGGATCTTTCTAGTAAAATTACATTTACGTCTAACTAAATTCAAAGAACAATATTTATATAATTAAATTGTCGACGCGCTCTTTGATTACCATAAACCGGTTGGTAGTAAAACATAGAAGAAAGCGAAGCGTTGAAAAGAAATGGGGCCCGCAACACGAGTTTCGGCCTGTTACATTTTCAACTAGCGGCCCATTACCAGCGCTGTTTCGCGGAATTCTCGCTACCGTCCTACACCGCACTAATTGAAGCGTGCGAAAATTATGCGCCACCGCCAAAATGCGAGGAAACGAAATTTCGAGGTGCAGTGTTGGCCGGCAGGAACGGCGGGGGATATCGTGTCGTGCAGAGCGCGCGCGCACACACCAGTTTCCGGTGGTCTGTCGCTGATTACGAGCGAGCTTGTTGCCAACGATGCATGACCAGCGATCGACGTAAAGAATAATTGGCGTTAACAACGCCGTCCACCACGTCAGCCATGTCCTGTTGACTTTTAATACTGTGGTTTTTCGACCACGCGCGCGCACGTGTACTCTTCCTCGTATTTTTTGTTCGCTACCTTCATTTTCCCACGCTAATGGAATCTTCCCGCAATTCTAATAGGACTGTTGATTGCGATATTACTGGAACATTGGTAATCACGTGGGATCCTGCATTTTATCGCGATATTAATAATAATTCTACAACTGGCAACGATTTAATAATAAAATGATCGGTTTGTTGGTAATTATCCTCGAATTCCACTAAAATCGTTGTATTCTAGTACCCCGTCAAAAAATTCGTCGATATTTACTTTTCGGGTCTGATTTATATTTTACTAGGGTTTCGAATTCCCTTTATTGCTACCGTCGATTTATCGCTCTGCAAATATAACGTCGAATAGCGTCGTACGTCACACGATTGAAATTTATTTTATAGTACATTTGAATTGTAGCAAGCTCGAAAGAGTCGTTGTAAATATACAATTTAATACAACATTTTGAATTACTAAAATTACAAGCTCTGCATTCACCGAAATATCATAAGTCTATAATGAAATTGTCTCGTCTAGAATTTCGGTGATAAGTCAACAAATTTTTTAAAATTGGGAAGTGCGTTTTCCAGGACCAACGCGTCCCACTCGTCCTCACTGGTTAACAGGTTAGAGTGCTCTTGGGGATACGCGAGAGTTGCATGAGCCGTTAATGAACGGCATTATTCATTCCAATTATTAGAGTATACGGTAGGGGGGTGCGGCGGGACGATGCGCTTAAAGCTGATATTTAACCGAACGCTATCAATGCCGTGGCGCGATAATAGCTGCCGTAATTACTTGATTCGAAGATAACGCCTGATCGAAATGGAGCATTGAGAGAGGCGTGGCAACGGAACGCTTTATTTACAGGACGTGTAGAGGGTGTTACAATAATCTGGCCCGGAAATATAATGTTCTATAAGAACAATCAGAGTCAATTAACTTACGCACTTTAATATTGTAATAATAATAAGAGAAACCGCATAAAAATGTTGTACAAATCCAATTAGTATTTGAAATGTCCAATGAATAAAAAGTAAATGTAGTTCACATTTAAGATATGACTAAAAAAGAATGTTTGAGAGACGAGTATTTATAATACGACTATGTTAATTATGTGTACTAGTTAGTTCTTTATTTAAGGCTTTCGTTACTAATTAACAGCTTTACTTTCGAGTCATCACTTTTGGATGAGCCTGTAGTGACACTGGAAGGGTAACACATTCCTGTTAAATATTGCGAGCGAGTGGAAGTTGGAAAATACGGTGGCGCGTCGAAATCCGTCGGAATTACCGGGCCATTAATTAAAAGGGATCATTTTTTCAGCAATTGCGCCACGCGCTAGCACAGAGCTTCGAGAGCGGTGATTTGCAATGGGATTTCAACCTTCCTCGCCATTCACATTATTTCCGGGGTGACTCACTCTCAAATTACTAGAGCTCTCTTAATCGTCCGCATGTATTATTTATCAACAAATGCTAACGATGAAAATTAAACCACTACTGAAAACAGTGACTCTATAAAGACAAATGTAATTGTCAAGTATGAATTAATATTCTAATTGATCATCATAGATATTTCTGTATAGTTAAGAATTTACTGAAAAATCTAATATTACTTGTTAGCAAACTTGTTTAATAATGTTTAAAGCCTAATTTGAGACTGGCAAGATCATTTCTTTGCATTAAGCCAGCAGGATTACTAAGATGAAGCTGCATATTAAGGAACTCTGTATAAAGAAGCAGCAGCTGTTGCTAGTTTCCGGGTGCTGCTGTTTAAACCACCAGTTCCATTTTAGAATGCAAAAAAGCCAGCAGTAGATAGCCTCGGGAAGGATATGACCCAGTAACAGCGAAACTTCGCAAAGATATCATCGAGCTCGACTAGAAAGTCGAAAATGCAGGGTAGCGCAAGCAACCCGTTAATGGAAAACTCTAGAACAGCAAAATTCGAGATTCTTTTTTATCTCATACCGGAGGACTTCCTGCCAGAAGAAAGTACAATTTCCCATCCGAAATAACACTATCGAATTCCGTTAAAAAAAAATATAAAATATAAAGCTTGAAATATGTAAATAGAAAAAGGTTTGTAAAGCATTGGAAATGCCTGGATTAAATTAACAATAGAGAGAAGTTTACACGTTGAGTGTGTAGTGCAAAGTAAATGATTGATCGAAGGACAAAACTGCACTTGTATTGTCCGAGTATTTCCGTTCGTGAACCGGTGACTATCGATCCCATTCTTTATCGGCTACCTGGCAAAGCGCACAACACCCTGAATTCCGGCTCTTTCTCTCCGGCACACACACACACACACACACACATACTTCTTCTCTGTGCTAGCTCATTGCCGACGGTTTAGATAGGGCTCCGGCTCTTCTCACACCTTCCCGCTCGCCAGTTGGGAAGAAGAGTAGCCCCGGGCTAAACCCATTACAAGCCACTGGGGGTTCAAATTGACGAAAGCGGCGGAAGAGCCGCGCCTGTCCTCACCCGGAATTTTCCTATCTATGTAAATCACCTGATTTCCCTGCGCCGACTTTTACTAGTCGCTTTCTCACTCGTCTTTTATTCTGCGATACTCAAATGTAAACTCCCTCTTATAATTAGCTCTATTTCTTTTTATTTAGTTTATTTTCAATGAGAAATCTGAGAAAAGTATCTTAAGAATTTGTAGATTTATGGAATTCTACGTAGAACACTGTGAACTGAAAGTTTATTGGAAGTGTGTTCTTGAAGTAGAAGAAAATAAGAAGTACTTCCGGGTAACTCGGTATACGAATGGATAAAGTAAAGCATAAAGGTTACAAGGACCTCCTGAACCCAGGGAGTTTCAGTGGCAAGTGTCTCGAGTATTTCCAGGTGACTTTTGCTGGGCGAACGAGTGAAGGATACATAGCAGCGTCCCTCTCCGTATACGTTGCTCTTTAATGAAACTCGCTTCAGTCAAGCGGCTCCCATTTCAAGAGGACTCATTCTTGCAATGCATTTCTTATCACTCCGTAGAAAAGCGAGAGGAGACCCTCTAACCCGCTTTTACATCGCTGCTGCCTCAGGAAATTTGGAGTAACATTTTTCATTCCCCTGGCTACAACGTCGCAGTTGGATTTCCAGCGATTCGTTACATCGGTTGCCGAAATTTACGAGCGTCGGGTACGCCAGTTACAAGAACCAGCTTGTGCCACTGGTCGAAAGCCACTTTCGGAATCAATGGCTCACGGGAATGCTATCATTTTAATCTGGTTAGAAGAGACCGATGTAGATAGTTACTTAATGTCCGATTGGAAGCTTACGTTCATCCATTTTTAGGATCATTTTAAAACTAATTACGCGCAAAGTGAATTCTTCTCCGTTCGCTTAAATGTAGCATGATAAATGTAATTTTTAAGCAGAGTAAAGTCTTACAGGTACATGGCTTCCCTCGGCGATGGAAAAGAGTAAGAAAGTTCTCCATGGAATTATTCGTGATAATGCAGTACGCAGGAAGCCCTGAGAAGCACGCATTGTTAGGCGAGATGTCTTTTATATTCAATTTAAAATGAAACGCGGCCTCTCCATTTAATAGTCCGCTTACATTCCCAGCATCTCGAAATTATGTATCAGAAGCTTATTTGTTTCTCGTTATTCGCTTCCCGCTTCTACTCGACTCCCTCCAATTATCATTTTTAACGAGTGATCGTTAACAAGGTCAACGTAACAAGGCCAGAAAATTCAAGTTTCACTGCCACTCACGGTGATCCCAAAATAGCATCTCATTTTCCAATCCATTGTCAATAGACATTTTTAATCTTTTATGCTAATAATAGTTTCGTTTCGAATATTATTTTAATCCAGGTCTTACAAGATGTTCGTGTCATACAAATACCTAATCTAAAGAAACCTTGACATACACTGTGAGTTTTTCTTAATTAAATCTGTTATCCAAGTCGTGTTTCAGAGCTAATGAATTTCACCGAGTTATTAATGCATGTCGAGTGTAAATGTGTGTCAGAGTCTTTGAACTGTTTTTATCTTTCGATTGTCTCTGAGAGTATCCTCTGAGTCTGAGTCTCCTTCTATACGTGTTGAGGGCTTGTCACGTGATTTTATACCTTTCCCACGTGTGTCGAGTCCAGTGACGGCCTAATTATCGCAGCAGCTCTAATGATAAACATTCAGCGGCGCGAGTAGATTCTCGATCTTTCCGTCGAGCTGCTAATTAATGATCAAAGAGCGAGGCGACTGAACAGGGTGGATATGCTTCGAAGCGGACTATGCAGCCCTCGATTTACAGCCGTGTCGAACCACTGTCGATTGTAATCGAGGCATCCTTTGGACCTTCGACGTATCGCTCTTTCAGTTCCCTCGTCCCAGCGAGAATCGACTCTCCCTCTCTCTCTCTCTCTCTCCATCCAATTTCGTGGGATCCAACTTTTCTTATAAGCGTTTTCCAATTAATCGAAATTCCCTGGAATCTAATGAGTACAGGCTGCTTCGGAGAACTTCCTCTTTAATAAAAATCAGTGAGAACACTTTGTAACTTTGACGGTAATAAATCTGCTTCGAAATTTCGTGAATTTTAACAAAAGAATTTAGACAAATTCCACATAAATTACAAGTTGGAACTTAAATGAACTTTGAGAGATTGTTATTAGTTTCAAAAATACTAGACAGTATATTCGAAGTATTATCTGGTCCTTCAGCCTGTACGCAAGAAATATTGAATTGTTGGTGATTTAGGAGAATGGTCTTTGACGATTGGCACCGAGAGGAGAAGCGTATTTCAGTGAAAAGTTGAAGAGAGAGACAGCGATGGCCGAGAATAATCGGGCCGATTCTCGCAGGAAGGACGGCGGGAGCCGTACCGATAGATTGGATTTGGATAGCGAGCTCATGGAGTCGCCCGAGCACACCCCAGAACGTGAATGAAGAGAGAGACAGACGAGAAAAAAAACAACAACAACAGACGATAGAAAAAGAATGAGATGTTGAGACCGCGCGACATGACGTAGTATATGATCAATAAAAATGTAACACTGCAGTCCACACCACGTAACAATATTGAAAGATAGTAAATGAGACGTGTGACGTCGAAGAACGAGCGGCATCGCAGGAACGATTACGGGTGTCAAAAAGGTGGCATTCTCTGACGGTCAACACAAGAACTCAAGAAGGGTGTTAAAAGAAAGAAGTCTGTGAAACGAAGGCATATAATAGAGAAAAAGAAGGTGGGAAAGATATCCGGATATATATATATATATATCAAGTGACGAGCAAAAATAGGTCAATCTGGCGATCGTGCTCGTTGCTTTTTATTAGGTGGCACCTTAAAACCGTCATAGGTCCAGGAGCCTAACTTCAAAACACAGGTCTGTACGTCGTACGGAAAGAACTCAACGTCGATGGAGCAGGAGGATTTATATACGGCCGGTGGTTGCCAGACGACCAATCCCGAATAGTAGACCTTGGCCTTGGTCATCAGCGTCACCTCGTAGTTCCCGTCGGCGCTGGAATCACCGAAGAAACGAGCCGAGCGTGATCACGATTGGCCCTTCAAGAAGATCACCGGATGCTGCCGCTCTATTCTATCGTCTTCGACATTATTCCCCTCCCCCTCTCGAGAAAGCTCAAAACACCAGCCCTAGCCCTCTAGAACGATCAAGGTCCGCCTGCTTCTGCTACATATCAGGCATCGAAGCGCACGCGCTTTACGCTTTACGCTTTATTACGCTATTCCCTCGGCATATGGAAAACACGTTCGATCAGAGCAGAGCTGGCAAGGCAAAAGCCTCGAGTGGTGGTGTGGTCAGCCGGTGAGAAGACTTCCTATCCGAGAAGAAGTCTCGCGTGTACTAAAAAACATTGTCAAAGTAGTCAAAATAAGAAGCCGGCAGCATCCGTCTTCCGGCGTGGGTTTCGGCTCTCCCTGGACTGGGCCTCTCCCCTGACAAACGACTAAACTCTCTCTCTCTCTCTCTCCCTCTCTCCCTCTCTCTCTCCCTCTCCCTTTCTCTCTCTTTCGCGAACCTCTCTCAACAGGAGTACAGAGAAAGGCGGAAAGGCGGATAGGACGGAGTTTAGAAATCCACGCGACGAGCCGATCGTTTCGGGTGTTGTAATCTAACCTTACTATCTAATAGAGGAGAGACCTCGGCAGGCATCGCTAGCGAGGCGCTCTGAGAGAAGCGCCTGAACTAGTTCCGCCTGCCGGAGCCGGAGCATCATCGCTCGGGACTCGGGGAGTACAACACGAGAGTTTCATCTCTCGGCCAGTCAGTCAGCTCTATCTACCACGAGGCTTAACAGCTACCATGCGAGTTTACCTTGTAGCCGTCATAGGTCCACGAACCGAACTTGAGGACGCAGGTCTGCTCGTCGAATGGGAAGTACTCCACGTCGATCTCGCAGGATGACTTATAAATCGCCGGTGGCTTCCACTCGACCAATCCTTGATGGTAGATGGTGGCCTTCGTGGCCAAGGTCACCTCGAAGTTGCCGTCCGCGCTGCGAGCGAGCACATTAGTGGTTCTGGGCGCTGCGGCGGTCGAGCTTACTTTGTACTTCCGAGTCGATACACAAGCCGTCTTTTTCTTTTTTAGCCTTTCTTTTTTTTTTGTTCCTCCTCCTCCTCCTTCTCTTATTTATTGATTTATTTATTTGTTTATCTGTTTTGTTCTGTTTGTCTGTCTGTCTCGCTCCCTTTCTTTCCTCGGATCTGTTTGTTTTTTTTTTTTTTTTTTTGTCAGCCAGTCGCGCTGCGCTACGTGAGATCTCGCGCGCTCACGGAAATCCGATTTTATCTTTGCAATCGCGTGCCGAGCGAGTGCCTGCCTGGTCGGATGAAGTGTGTGCTAGCCGAATGAAGTAGATACCTATGTGAAGCGTTCGCTCATGTTCAGCCGCTCTCGGGGAGCTTTACAAGCGCGAGAGGAAGAGTGAAACAGAGAGAGATAGAGAGAAAGAGAGAGAGAAAGGGGGAGAGAGAGCAAGCTTTCGGTATCTGTTCCCTGCCGGACGTTTCCTGCCGGAAGCTACTGTGCGTCGATCGGATGGCTTTCGAGATCCGGTGCGACAATGTTACCAGATATATTAATAGAGAGAATAATACTAGTCTCTCTCTCTCACACATACACGCGTGAGAGAGAGGAGAGGGAGAAGGCGGAAGTACAAACTATTGACGTGTGCGTGTGCGCGCGTGTGTGTGTGTGTGTGTCTGTGTGCGTTCTACCTCGATTTATGCCATCAAAATTCTGCTCACTGCCCGGTTTATTGAATTTTCTCGATGGATGAACCCAATTATCCGGGACGACAACTCCTGCTAGCCGATTGGAAAGTAATTTGTTTAGGGGGGAGGAGAGAGCGGAGGATCAATCAATTGCTTCACAATATGTCGATTAAATTGATTCGGACCATTCGGAATTAGTCCGAAGCTTGTACGAGGACAATAAAACTACTTGGTAGAGGAATGCGACACGCTTGAAGTTGAACAATCATGGGATTTTGGTAACAATTCTTTCCCCCAATAGTCTTTTAACTGAACGCGTGCTGAATTTGTTACGAATCCGAAGTATCGCAGTTTATTTTTTGGGTCACTGCGTACCACTGGGAGAAGAGGAGGTTAGCAGTTAGCCTCACGAGAAGACCTCGGATAGCATTGAGACTGATATCTGGGTTAATGAATGGCAAGGCCCAAGAGAAACGGCTTTTGCGTCTTACTCTTCACGAGGGACAATGCTCCTAGGGAAAAGTGGATTAAAACCCAGACTCCTTGCCATTTTACGGGATACCGAATTAGGACTTTCCCTGATTAACTTTAACTCTTAGTAAATAATGTTTCGAAGAAGTAAATTAAATTCTTGTCTTGAATATTCATCTTTATTTATTCTATATGTAGAACAAAATTAATAAGAATGCCTGTACTAATTTAATTGCGAATTGATGTATTATTAATCATGTACAAACGTCATGAATATCGATTTATACGTTCGTAGTATAAGTTAACAAGAAATCGTTGGAGAATATCTTTTGTATAAGGGTCAAGGCTTTACGGCACAGTTTCGGTGGAGTCTCGACGGTAGAATGTGCTGTTGAGAATAGCGATAGTGGGTTATAAAGATCTCGAGCGGCCTCTTAATCGGGCCAACCCATCTTCGATACGAGCGTTATATCATCGAGATGAACGTCGATTCTTTCCCACCTTTGGAAACGTAACGACCGGGAGAACCGCCGATCGTCGATCAAGCCACCTGGCGATTTTCCAGCCCGATATTGTAACCTAACGCTAAGCCTTTTATCGCCACCGCCCTTTCTCTCCTCGTTCGAATCTATTTACGTCGATATGAAGAATCATGCGCGCCTCCTGAGATTAATGACCGACCCATTCTCCTCCTCTCAAGCTTTACCAAGTATTTTTCATTTCAGATCTGCCTTTCGACTTGGAATATTTAACGAGAGAACACTCCGCGAACAATCAATCAGAAATGCCATTTGAATTGGAAAATCCCTTTTAGATATATGTATATAATATTCAATACGTATAATAAAAAGTATATGAGAGACATGGCAATGTTAAGTGGATAATTAATACCAAGCAGATCATAAAACATTGAGAAATATTTGTATTGTATTGTATAAAAGATATTATGAACATACAAAATTTAGGAATGGATTATTCTTTAAGCAGGCAAAAGAAATAAGGATTTTAAATGAACTAGAGAATCATTTGAATTTAAAGAGTTAGATTATGTAGGATTAAAGATTACTGTCTTTCGAAAGTTACGAGCATTGAAAAATAGTGGTTGCAAAGGGGTGGCGAGCCGGGAGAAATCCGTGAACGGCGAATGCAATCCGGTGTTTCGAGGTAAGGACACGGGTATTTCTCTTGGGAACATGTAGCTACGGGCAATCTAGTCGATTGGAAGACAGCAGTTTGTCCCAGGATACATTTTCTCGAAATCGAGTTCACCCTGATCCCACGACAAAAAATCTACGACCATATCCTCCCACTCGCTCTCTACTCTCCCACAAGGATTTGCAATTTTAACCTCTCTTTTCCTTTCCCTTGTGTCTCATATTTGCACTGCGCTCCTCAAATTTCCCGTATTTTACGCTTCTTCCTATTTACAATAATTAGTTGTATTTCAAACAAAATGTGGTAGTTACTTTTTATTTTCATTGCAAGAATGAAATAAGTGAGAGATTTGAAAGAATTGTCTGGGAATTGCGAGGAATTGTTGGACGGACATTCCTCAGTGGTCATGTCCCAGGGGCACTGAACCATCCGGCTGGTCATTCCGCTGCCAACTACAGCTGTCAGCCGGAGTCCAGCAGAAATAAATGAAGCAAACGACGGGAACTTCTCACGCGACTCCTAATTCTCCCCTTTCTCGTGTCCCAATGCGTCTGACATCTACCACACTATTTCCACTTCTCGGAATTTATAGTCCAGGGAAATACTCGCAATTCTTTCCACGCAATGCGCACAATCAAAATTTCAAATAGACGATTCCAACGATCGAGAATAATAAAGGGTTAATTGAAAATCTGTCATAAATATCGTTGAAAAAAAGTCAAACGACAGACACGATCACATACATTGCACCATTAATTTTCAATGATAGTCATTCCAACCGTGAATGGTATTGGCTGTCGTGGAAAGTACACTTGGCCAGTTATTAATCCATACTACTGGAGAACGAGAGAGTTGCGTGTAGCGTTGATCCTTGAAGTGGAATGGCAGGATGACAAATATTTAAAAGCGGGATATATCCAAGAGGAATATGAGAGAAAGAAGTTTGAGGACGAAATGAGAATATTGCGGTGGGTAGAAGCGAGTCCGGGGATGGTTGTAATGGGGTGGGGGAGGGTCAGGGGCTAAGTGAAATTGAAGTTCGGCTCTGTGATGAAAGCCTGCCGCCGGAGACTAAAGCAAGCCCGGCACTCCTTTGCAATAGTTTCCTTCTCTCTTAATCTCAGTTGGCTCCAACGACACGACGAAAAAGAACAGGGGAAACCCGAAGTTAGCTGACGCCTTCAAAGCTAGAAACGAGTGTGCTCGCTTAATAGCGCAATATAAGAAAAGTGAGATTTTTTCGTCGAAGATTTAGAATTTATTTCTAGATTGTACTCAATTTATTCCTAGTTCATTGTAATTAAATAGAATAATTATTTTCAAACAAGTATCAATGCCAATGATAATTGTGTTCATTAAGAGAATTAAAACTATCGGTATTTGATCAGATAAAAAAAGAACATTATCCAGGAGTGCAACATTTGTAGTTGCGAAACATAGTTGGGAGTTCTGCGGTTGAATTTCGTGCGATTGCGCGAAGCTCGGCAGGCTGTGAAACCGTAGTTAACGAGGTATTAACACGGAAAGGAATCGGAGAAACGAGGGAACCTAATGTAATCATAATTTCGGGCCGAATGGAGTTTCGGTTCGTGTAATAACATGCGAACGAGCATATTCCCTTTAAGCAACACCAGCCTGCATCCTATTCCGTAGTAGCCACGATCGTAATACTCGCTTCTACAACTATCCCTGTTTGCCAATAATCCCCGCACAATTTCCGTGTGAGTGTTTCCACTGCAGTTGCACTACCCTTTAGATTATATTGCTCCTTTCGCTTCCATACACGCACCGGCCTTTTATGGAAGAATCAAAGAGGTCCCATTTAATATGCCTCGAATGTATCTTGATGTGAAATATTTATGCTGGTCGCCTCTGAGCAAACCTTCGCGATATTTGCCGTCAACATCAACGTATTTACATGACTTTATATCCGCGTGCTTGGCAAATAAGGTATATTCGATGGATTCTCAATTTATCTTCTGCAAAGCCTACTGAAATAATTCCACGATAGTTGGAATTATTATTAATAATAAGACTTGTAGTTTGTTACAACTAGAATATAAAAGTAGGTTAACAGAAGTCAATAACAGAGAAGACACTTGGATGCGCGGAGGTTGGGCTTTGATTAAATTTTAATTCAGATTTTAAACTGTAATCCAAGCCCGAACGTGTCACCGTTCATTTAAAGCCGGCATTACTTCCATTCGGCCATTTTAATTGACGAGATTCCATGGCGAGCCGCTGTAATTCGGCGGCGAAAAAGTTTAATTAAAACCAAAATGGATTTTGGCCGTTTCTTTTAATTGGAATCGGAGTTAATAAGCGCTTAATTAAAATCTTGGCGGGCCGAGGTGAACGTTGCCTGTGGGGTTGTGCTCGGTGTGCGGTGCCAAGGAAAATGGAGATCGATTGATCTTCGGCAATTATAGCAGGGGTGAACTTTCCAAGTTGAGAATCCACGGGATAGTTGGTGAACTAAGACGATGAAGCTGAAGGCAAGGCGAGGTGCCAGGTCAAGAGAGACTCAATGAAAAAGTTTCTCACTAAGTTTACCAAGTAATTAGCCACCCTTGTAATCGACGTCGGTGCTTACACTAATAGACGCACCAACTCCCTTAAAATCAAAATGCTCTTCGGAGAAAAAAAGTCCCCTATGAAATTTGACGATAGCCATTTAATAATACTTGAATAAAATCAAAGTTTAATATCTTATCGCTGGAAAGTGGCTCACTAATAATTCTTGCACTTTTACCTGCGAGTTCATAGAGTCCACTTCCAATATCTGTGACATGAACTAGTCTATAACCATTGTAGGTAAGAAATGTACGTCAAAGCGTAAAAACAGGGATAGAAAAGTGTTCGATACATCATAGAGGAAGATTACTGCAACCAGAATCGAATACGAGCAGTACTAGCTGGCCCCCTTTATCTCTTTCTCCAAGTCCATATGACGTACAATGGCACTATTCCCCGATCGTAATCGAACCTTTACATTCAAGCCAATGTTAAACGTCCGCTTGACAAGTGTACCAGCTTGCTCCCATTTATTTCTTCCTACTAAATCTACTCCAATCTTACTCCCGTTCAACGGTCCTATTTTTCGATACATTTTCCCTGAGCAAACTCATGTTATGTTGAAACGAATTTTATCGGGTGAATTTTATGCTCGTGCCACGAATACGCGAGGTTAATCTCAATGCGAACCAGTCCGTAAGTACAAATGCTAGAGGACTGAGAGAGGAAAACTAAAATGTATTGGTTGTTCCTCGCAACGACTATTTCCGGCCTTCTGCTCACGGAAGCTCAGGGCCAACTTAGCGAATACCCATATTCGCTTTGAAAGCGTGCCGGGAAGTGTGAGTCTGCATCCATTTACTGGGGCATCGACGTCCGCATCGTCCCTGTGAAATTGTGCTCTCGCCTTTAACTGGCTGGGACGGTTCGCCGAACAACAATAAATTTTTCTGATGGCCTGGCTAAGCGGATGTATTCGCCCCGATCCTCCGCCTCGATTTATTTCCGGCCATCCACCGAGTCCTACGTTTCTCACACTTTTTAGCTTGGCTATATCAGTCTTCCCGATTCCACCAATCTCCGCTCGAGCTCTTCCTTTATTAATGCCTGCATCCATTACCGGAAATAACAACTTCTCAAGCTTGCTATCTCTTTCAGGATTTATTTCACAGTGGATTGAATATCAATTATACTTTGACTTAAAAATCGATGAAAATTCGAATCTCCCATTTTTAAATGATAATCTTAGTAACCAATTACACCGAGATAAGATAATACTTATAATAATTAGAACCAATCCAAAAGAAGAAGCAGCAAATGGAATTGCCAGCAAGTGCTTCGCAAATTTGATTTGTCGTAGTAGCTACTGCGACAGTGTCAGCCATGGCGGGGAGGATTTCGCTTTCGGATAACACCCGATTTGCATGGCGCGGAGTGATTTAAGCCGGAGGTTTCCGTTTCCGGGGCAAGCGATACCGGCAAGAAGGACGCATTGCCTTGCATTACCGCAACATGCAGGAGAGGAAGCGGGCAGAGGCGCGCGCTCCTTCCGGAGCGCTTGAGAAAGTTCTGCTCTGGATATCCGCCGAGGGAAACTTGGCAAAGGGAGGTTTGCTGAGGCGTGCGGAAGCCTGCTGCCACGAGTTCCAAAAGGAGAGAGCGATTCGGCTTGGAAAACGGACTGGAAGAGCGAAGGGATCCTCGGATGCTGGCCGGGGAAGATGAGCAGAGAGAGAGAAGAGAGGAGAAGAGAAGAGAAGAGCTGCAGTGAGGGACCTGATTGCACCGGCCGTTCCGCTTTTGTGCCGCCCACAGTTCACTAGCCTTGATTAGTCCGCCTCGTCATTTCTGCAAACTCTAACCCTTAAGAATCGAATAAAGCTAAGGCTAATTGGTCCGCTCTCGCCAATTGCAAACCCTCGCCTTTCAACATCCAGCCTTCTCTCGTTAATGCATATGTCATTCATTAATCGAAAACTCCAACTTTCCAAGAAACAGACTATATCTTCATCATTTCGAATACCAAATACTCCAAATTGAACTCTTAGTTTTCAAAATGACACAAAAATTATACATATTTCCCATATAATTTGAATATCAGAATCGAAGGCATGCAAGAATCTTCTTAAAGGCCAACCGGATTCTTTAGCGAGAAGTACAGGCAATTTCGGGGGGTCCACATTCCCGTGGATAAAATCAGCCAACTGATTTTGGCAAGATTCCCTTACGAGCATTTTCATTACGTGTATGCTAAAAAGGTAGGATCCGCAAGCTATAACATGGTTGCATCAGGTTGCTGGAAAGTTCAGAGGGCGCGGCCTTTGAATAGCGTAGGACATCAGGAAGGGCGACCCTTTTATTATCTCGTTACGGGGAGCTCGCTGCGACATCCTGTGTGACCGTCAAGGTTATGCGCCAAAGGATATCCGGCCAAGAGGAAGCGACTTCTCGCTGACGAGGGCTGTGAAGCCGCATCATAGAAGGGAGAAAGGGAGGAAGGGATGAAGGGACGAAGAGAAGAAGGGAGAAAGAGAGCGGCTGATTTAGCAAAGAGTGCACTTCGGGATACACAATGGCAGGGCGCTACAACGCCGTGCGGTATTGCAGCCCTCCTCTTCCAGCCCCACAGATACCTCGTTCGACGTGTGTGATGTGCATGCAAAGTATACACCAACTTCTACTTGGTGTCGCTGAAATAGTCCCATCAAATCCCCATGAATGCCCTTTCAACCCCTTCTCTACAAATTTGTACTAGCTTCCATCTGACACTAAGTGTATAATTCGTTCTCTCTGATAAAGGCTAGCCAAAGTACTCTTTGGTCCTCTTCCAAACGAGAGTATAAATATCTTTGTATAAATCTCGTATGAAATAAGTATAAAATAATCTCGAAGGTTTTATCTGTTATAAAAATGAAAGGGAATTTTGAAAGAAGATAGTATCAAAGCTGATGACAAATATTGTCATTAATTCTTCTGTGAGGGTATAGATTTCGGCGTCACCCTGTACGTTCTCCAGGTGGATGTAGGACTGGAGCGCGTATATTCATGGGAGCGTGTGCCATTCGAGGCTTTTGCCCATACCGGCGAAGACAGCTCTCTGCTTTTGTCCCCTTTCGATCTCTCTTTCTCTCCCTCTCTCTCTCTCCCTTCCTCTTTCTCTCTCTGGCTCTGGTTGCCGCTTGCCGGGCCTGCCACCCTTGTAAAAGGCTTAGCTGGCGAATCTAATGCACTCCCTCAGCTACGAACAGTCTCTTCGACTGATTCTCTGGTTGGCGAGGCTGCTCTGGCCGCCTGTCAAAAGGAGTCGCCGCACTCTCCCGCACCACTCACCAGCTTTCTTTCAATCCGCTTCTCATCGTCGTCGTTTCCATTGCCTTTACTACCACCGCGATATATATATATTGCGTCATCGCTTTTTACTCCAGTTTGCCCTTTTCCACTCGACACGCCGAGGGCGCCCCCGCGCACCTTTCACAGGAATCTGTGTCAGCGGTGTCACATCTCTCCGAGGATTATTAGGTGTTGCCTCCAATACAGGCTTTCCCCGCTTTCCATCTCTCTCTCCTTCTCTCTCTTTCTCTCTTCTGCTTGGATTCAGTACCGCAAACATTTCGTGACGCGTGAGGAAATGAAACACGCCTGGCCAAAACAATCGTTGATCTTCTCGGTTAGAACGAAATGGAATTATCGTCGATGCATTTTCGATTATTCCATGCTGATCTTTTTAATTAATAAATGAGTGACAATGTTTTGTAGAAAAGATCGATTTTTGTTATAGGAAATTCTCAAAGAAAGGTACTGTTGTAATAATTCGGAGTGACCCACTTTTCACTAATTTTCTGAACTTTCGATAGATACTACACGTTTTGTCATTTTTTACTGGGTTTATTACCGGAGTAGTTGATCTCTTGTACTTGGGAAAGTGGAGTACAAGTGAGTTCTCGAGCGGGTATAAATTATGTATGCAGAGAGTAATGTCAGCAGAGCTCGCTCATATTTATCTGCTATATGATCGTGTACATTGTACATACTCTCTGATAATGTGGAAGTATGGATGATCCGATTTCAAAGGCTTTGTCACTCTGTAAAATACAATGATGTCAGGAATCCTTGGAGTAATAAAGAAACAGGAGAAAACAGGTGTTCCTTCAGAAGGAATCGGAAAAATGATGGCACAAGCTGGTTGCCAGTCGCAGTCATATTTTTATATCTGACCAAACGGTGCACCTTGCTTGAGAAAAGTCAGTGAACTTTTCACGGGAAATCTCAGATTTCTGGCCTTCTCTTTCCTTCCGACATTTCTTCTTCTCGTCCATTTTTCCATTCTTTCAAGTTACACGCGGCGACATACTTCTCGCGTTCAATTCTCTCGTAGGAATTCCATGTGCGTGCGTGCGCGCGCGGCGGCAGAATCCCTGGCTGAGTTCGAGAAGTCTAGTCGATTCTCGAGAGCCAATAAATTTAAGGGTGAGGAAAGGAAAGCGAACACTTCTCCGCAATATGCTGAAATCTTATTCGTTTATAGGAAGCCTCGAGGTGTTGCTAAGGTAGAACGAGCTTTTTGTAATTCAATGAGATTTCTCAAAGGAACGTCTTCCTTTCGAGCGGCTTTCTTCAGAACGTCAAGGAAGGTATGTTCTTGTCAGACCGAACGTAAAGGAAGCCGCTGAAACCTTAACCTTTTGAAGACTGATATACAAAAAAGAAATAAGTTCACTGAGATATATTTTCCTTTACAAACTTTATCTTCAATGGCTTGTATAAAATCAACGTGCTTTAGACAAATTCAAAAAGCTTGGTAAAAAGTTAACAAGCAAAATTTCTTGTAAAAAACGTTCTACGCCCTTACAAAATTAAAAGGTATAACAGCATATATGTATGCATATATATGTATATATATATATATATATATATATATATATATATATAGACTATAACTGACCATCGCGTGAAAAATCAGTATTTACAAGGTGTGTATAACGAAAAGCCGATGAATCATTATTCAGTGAAATTAATGCACCAACTGCGCGAGTGAACTTAAGCTAATGGTATTTGCGGGCTTCCAGCGTGGATTAGATAGTCCTTTAATTTCGAGCGCAGGTCGGTGCTTTCTGTGGATATTTTGCATTGGGGAATTTCGGGAGTTGCGCGTGTTTCATGGGAAAGTTGAGTGCGGTAATTTCAGCCGGCTGATACTCGATGAACTATTGGCTATCTTCATTTGGGGCATCCTCCAGCATTCCGCCTGGTTGGTTAATCTTGATGGACACGGATAGACGGAGATGTATCGTGGGCTTTTGCGCATCTTGTTGAATATTTCACTGTCACTGTAACGCTCGGACCAGACACTCTTGCTTCGGAAACCGTAATTGGCATCGGCGATGGCAGACCTGTCAGCCGAAACCAACCCATTATCCATTTCCTCGCTAATTTTCATTTTTTTTTTTCACTCTGCCCTCCGTTACGTTCACTGCTACGAAATTCCTGCATTTTGCAGCGAAATACTCTTCACGCGATGCTTTCTGCTTAATGCACCGAAACTTCCTACATTAGCACGACTGTTAACTAGTTTTATACATCCTCACACATAAGATTTGTCAAAAAGTAAATAAATCAAGATATAAAAATGTCGATTTGCAATTCATCAAATCTCTTCCATAATTCAACAAATTGAAATACCCAATAAATCAAAATAGAATTCCCAAATAAAAGGTAAAGGCGGTAAGAGAAAAATCGGTCGAAGAGAGTAGAATTAAAGGGAAGAGCTAATTAAATTCCGGACGCGATCGAGCTTATTTCGCCTGTTAAGTATGCAAACGCGACGGTGGCGACGGCGTGCGGGGGAAAAAATTGCTAGCAATATCAGGAAGCGACGAATCCAATATCGGAGTGGAAAAAGGGCCGGAAGCAAGCGACGCGAGGTGAATTTCTGAATTTGGCAGGAAAATGAGGCCGGGCAAAGTAAGAGCAACGGAGGGACAAATGCCAGGAGCGTGCTCGAGCATACTTGGAGCGGAGAGGCCGGTGATTCCCGTGGATCCTTGGAGTGGTGCTCTTATCGCGCGAAGCATTTGCCAGCTTTTTCCTCATAATTTCATCGAGAATCCTGGAGCAGTCGTTGTCCCACGGGAGCTCGCGGCTCCCGTCGATGCAGTGCAACGATCTGAAGAATCGAGACTTTAATCGATTCAAGTCCGCGCAAAACGATGTCTCCAGCTCACGGATCTTCTCCTCGAAGAAGTAAGACGCGCTCGTCGACAACCGTCGCTCCAATGAGTCCAAATCACTCTGCAACGCGTTCACCGTCCTCTGATATAACTTGCTCTCGTTATTCCCAACGTAATCCCACTGAGACAACTCCTGGAAAGCGTCGTACTTCGAAAATAATCCAACCAGCAAATCGCACTGTTTATTGGTATCGATTAATTGATAGTTTATTAATAACACGTTCTGTTCACTGGTTGCCAGCAAGACGAAAAACTCACCATGTATTCGAGGGGACTATGACATATTTCAAGAGGATAGCTCAGCATTCGGGGACTGTATAACCGGCGATCCGATACGAAGTAATCTGATTTCAGGATATTTTCATTTGGATTTAGAATTCCGAGAATTTATTAAAATATTTGGTATTAAATACTTATTGAACTATGATTGACGAATTCATCATGAGGAAATCTCAATTCTGTCTATCTTCTATAGAATGTTAAATTATCTAAGACTTTTGCATTCCCCGACTGGGATCGAAATAGAAGAGAATATAATATAACCTTGTAAAAATCCGAGATCACCACACGACTTGGGAAAGTTTTGCCGCAAGGTCATTCGTATTTCCCTCTGAATATTTAGCCTCTCTTGCTTCAAATCGGTGCGCAGCTCGCAGAGAATTTTACAGAGGTCCTCCACTCGAGAGAGGAGACGCGCCACGTCCAAAGAAGTATTGTCCAGCACGAACATGTTCCCGGCACTGATCATTTCCCTCGGCGGAGTCAAGAAATGGCACCAACGGGTTCCAACATAAAGCTGAATATACAAATTTTCGAAATTTATTTGCGCGCTCAATGTTCCGGCATACTTGGGTTAGCTTTTCCCTCTTCTCGCCTGGCTCGATGGGACTTCAGTTGTCGCGATATCCCTTCGAGAAATCGACAGGCTTCACGTCGTCGTCCTATTGGAAATTCCATCGGGGAGAACATATCGATTTTTACTGCATCATCGGCAAACTTGTTAGACTCTTACTCGTGAAAGTATTCCTATTAATGCACCATCCCGCGCAAACTATTTTACAATCATGTTTTACGAGTCCAATAACAACTCACTCGTTTCAACAAGTTTGAAATTTACACTTCCTTTAACCAAATAAATATTGAAACAGTTGAGAGTGGAATTTCGAACTTTCTAACTCGCTGACGTTTGTTTTAGCTACATCCACCGCTTGTCAACGATGAAAGATCTAAAGTGTTTGTAAAAAGTTCGGATTGACAGAAAAAGAATGGGTTTCGGTTTACGCAATGAAAGAGGAGTGAAAATAAAAGCAAGTTTCGTTGTCACGAAAATATTCGGATGTACCGAAATATTGTGATAAAAGAGAGAGTCAGTAAAGCAGAATGTAACGCTGGCACCAGCTTTTCTCCTAGTATTTCAACCATCGCGAGCGACAAATAAATTGGCTTCCACCCTTGTTATTGGCAATAACTAAATCTGTTTCAACTATTTCCGATTATAACTTGGTTACTTTATTATTTTTCCCCGCGATTGTACTTCATTTGCTTGCACGGCGCAAAAAGGGCAGTTGTAATGCACGCATCTGTAAACAATATTTGCAATGGGAGGGCAAATCAATAAACAGCAATTCACTGTGGAAACCTCCAGGAGTCCGAAGTCAATATGCAGGTAATATCCTGGAGATTGTGAAGCCCCGAGCGTTCGATGGCTGATGCAGCAATATTGATTAATCAAAAACTGCCAATACTCCTTGGGGCGATGTGTATCCGTTTTCTCTTAGGAATTGATAGCCCAGTTATCCTCTTCATTACGGTCCTGACACGTTTCTCGGTCATATAATTGAATTTCGCGAATAAACGCTCCACCGGACGTACGAAATATTAGCTTCGCTTTAATAACTCAGCCCGCTCATGGAGCTTTGCGCAGCCTTATGACATGTTTGGAATTCCATTAAACTCCGCCCTGTCTACAAAGCATTAAAGCGCATCAGTACAGAAAGCCACTGAAAGCCGGGCCGAATAAATTAATTAGGATCCTAGCAGAATCATACGTGATTCCTTTCAATACTTGTTTCTACTCCGACTTGGGTATTATTCTCTTTTAGAGTTATTGTTTTGAAAATTCACTGATTAAACATTGCTACAATTAAAACAAAGAATAATTATAATCCTACATATTTTATATTATTATAAAGTATTCCATTTTTACTCTATCGTTACTTTCTTCCCATTAACGGTCGTTCTAACTCAGGGAATCCCAGCGCGCAAGCCTTCCTGCCATTTAAAGTTAAGTCTGCCAGACAATTATTGAGAGCTTGGCCCTTTCTTCCCTCTGCTCTGAAACTAGACTAGTGGGACGAGGAGGAGCGCGAGAGAGTGATGGACTGATCTTGGAAAAGTGGATGTCTAGTCGTCGATTCTCATCCCACTAATGTATGTGGCTAGATCAGGGCCACATTATCCGAAGTGGACACCGAAATCGTAGCAAGGCAATCCTCCCACCTGATTCGCACACACTTACAGTTGGAGAGAAATATTTTCTAAGAATTGTAACTTGTCCGATGTGGACGTGGTGGAGGTCGAATATTCCGGTCAGTTTTAAGTGGTCCAGAATGACCTTTGAGACACTCAAACTTGCCCAGAATTATTTTCTGAAAGTTGTAATAACTGCAATAAATTATTTCTCGATGCAGATGACATGGATTCATTGGGAGGTCGATTATTTGGGTCAGTTGGTCCTTAATCAACATATAAATGGTCCGGAATGACCTTTGAGACTCGCAAACTTGCCCAGAATTATTTTCTGAAAGTTGTAATAACTGCAATAAATTATTTCTCGATGCAGATGACATGGATTCATTGGGAGGTCGATTATTTGGGTCAGTTGGTCCTTAATCGACATATAAATGGTCCGGAATGACCTTTGAGACACGCAAACTTGCCCACAATTATTTTCTAAAAGTTCTAATAACTGCAATAAATTATTTCTCGATGCAGATGACATGGATTCATTGGGAGGTCGATTATTTGGGTCAGTTGGTCCTTAATCGACATATAAGCGGTCCAGAATGGCCTTTGAGAATCGGGTGAGCGAGTGTCTGTGCATTTATGCATGGAGTTCTGGGTGGGAGGCAGTGAGCGTGCTATCTCGCATTTCATAGGTGCTCTCTGTTGGGAGAGAGGCATGGGCACGTAGCGTCAATCCGGGCCAACGGATTCCCTGGATAGTCAGGAGGCCTGTTACTCCCCTACGACCTCGACTCATAGGGCCTCTCGAGTGTAATAACGCTCGCCTCATCCCAGCCCTATCGCTTCCTAACCTCCTCACCGCACTAACAATACACCGGGATTCCCGAAACACGCCTGGATTTATCGCTGTCGATCGCCTGCGTTAGTTTACTCCTACCAGACTAGCTCACAGCCTCCCTTCAACTCCTATTAGTCTCGACCAGAGATATTTCGGCTCCAATTAATCCTATGCGTGTGTTTCTACATTATAATAATATAAGAATTAAGGAGAAGTGTATATCTAACAGAATTCATAATCTTCCTAACAACTGGCTGTAGTTTTATTAAATCATAGATTATTGTTTATCTTTAATATCTTTTGTTTGTTATAAAATTGTGTGTAAAAGGATTTTATAAGAACTTCTATTTGTTAGTTTTAAAGGATGAAAAAATAAAGTGCTGTTTTGATAGGGAAGATTCCCCTGCGCGACATAGGAAAGCTTCCTTCCCCTGTGTATACTTTGTACACAGAGCTTCGGTCTCGACAGCCGCTTCAGTGGAGTCTGACTCCATTTAATGCAACATTGACTTTCGAAGGCAAGCAGATCGGCCAGGTTTAAATTTTACGCTGAGATCGCCTTGCCAAAAGGAATGTTCAATCTTGTTCCCAACTTTCCACAGGCGTTCCACAGAGGCGCACAGCTGCTACGTACAATCAGTGTTAACCGAATATTGCTTTACCTTCTTGTTCGACAGGAAGAAAGATTCAATCTACCAATTTTAAATATCCTCCTCAAAGCTTTTAGTCAAGAATTCCCTTGGAATGGTAAACCGAAAGAAATCGCGGGTAGAAGGCAGACATTTCCTTATCTTATTTGTACAATGACAGCGCGGGAATGTCGAGTTCGCTTTTGCGTATCTAAATTACGAGTTGTCGGAAAGCGGACAGGCAAAAATAAATAGGTGGCCATTCCCGCGGTGGTCGTTCGGTATTCATAAGATATTCCCTTGGTACATGGATAGGTCGCACGTAAAGCCCTCTGCGATCCTAGCGGCGCGCAGCATCTCTCTCTCTCTCTCGTTCTCTTCCCTTTTCTCTCTCTCTCTCTTTCTCTCTCAGAAGCGAGCAGTTGCCTCTACTTGAATTATTAATATAAGGCCGGCAGTGCAGCCCGAATGCCTTCACTTAGATTTCCAGAGGAAGAATAACTGCCCGGCAATCTCAGCGTGCCAGTAGCCATACGGTAGATGTAAAGGGTGTCGCAAAATCCCTTTTACTAGAATTACGCATCCTACATAGCTGACTTTTCTACCTGTCACTCAGTGTATTTCCCTCTCCTGGAAGTACCCGCAGCGTGTACAGTCAACTTTCACGATCGTGGCTCGCAAGTCATGCCAACTATAAAATATTTCCTTCTGTGTAGTTTGCTAAGAGACAAAGCTGCCTTGTCTTATAATTCATGAATACTCGATTTGAGAACTTTGACATTAACAGGATAATAACTTCGACAAATATTTCTGTAAAGTGGGTTTCTTTCCTCACAAAAACTTCCAACAGATACATTAAACCAATTATACAGTACTACAATTATAAATCACAAAAGCTGACAACCTAATCGTGTTTATATAAAAATAAAGAATCGATCAAGATCGAATGAAGATCGAAAGATATAATGATCGAGGTTGATTGGAGGAGTTGATCCAGCAGGTATCAGTATCGTGGAAAGAGCGTTGTTATTTCACGGTGTGTGCTACAATTCTCCCTCTCTCTCTTTCTCTCTCTCTCTCTCGCTAACTCTCCCTCTAACTCTTCCTCTCTCTATCTATCACCCGATGAAATCTCGGCCCGTTTAGTCCTCGGATTATTCGCACGCGAATGTTTCGCCGCAGCGCCCATGTTTCATGCGATATGAATAATAATCTATCCGGTCACTACATCGAGCGCTCGCCATTTACGGAAGAAGGGGGTTGGTTGCTGCAGGGTGGAAAGAGGGTTGGGCAGGTGTGCCCGCGCGCGCGCGCGCGCGCGCGTCAGAGCGCACGTGCGAGAGTCGAATCGCATTATCAGACTTCCTATGATTCCTCTCTCTTTTGTTCTCTGGTTTGATGGAGAATTTTAGGGCTACCGTGTATGATAAAATATCATTTTGAAATATTTACAATGTATTTTCATGTAATTCGTGACTCGAAAATTATTACCACGACAGACTATCAATGTCCAATTATTTTGTCTGTTGTAATATTCACACGATTAAAAAATAAGAATGCATAATGAACGATTTTATCCACAAAGAAATGAGCCATTAAGAGTCTGTCGTCCGATTAGGAATTTGACGCGGGTGAAATGCAGTTGGACTCTCGCGCGTGTGACGGGCGAGCGGAAAGAGCGAAAGTCACGCAAATATGTATGCATCTGAGCGGTAATGCACCCTGGGGAAGAAGACGAGCGTGGAAACGTTGGTTGGAAAGGTTGGGATTCGAGGAGAATGCTAGGCTTGTGGATTCGGAGTGTACAAAGTCGGCGAGAGAGCACTGTGTGTACCCGGGAATGTGGTGGCCGAACAAGAATTCCCCAGTGACAATAGTTCTCTGAGTGGCTGGCTGGTTGGCTGGCTGGCTGGCTCCATCGCTTGCGCACACGCCGCCCACCGCCAATGAATCGAGAGACAAAATTATCTCGCGAGATGAATTTCAGGAATTCCTATCTTGATTTGAGTATCTGCAAAGTGGTCCAAAGGATCGCCTTTGATTTGATTTCAATTCAAAACCCTACTCGAACAATGAAATACGAAATTGTAATTACAAACGCGATAGAATTATTTGTCAATATCGAATTCGTAAATTCTTTCCCAAAGAAAAGATTCAGAATGAACAATAAATATTCTTCTCCATATTACATGTAAAATTTAAACCTTTAGAATGCCAGAACTCGCGGATCTTTCAATAATATACGTGCTCTCCGCATCGAACAATGTTAGTGGCACAATTATTTAATTAGGGCTTGGTTTATCAAAACAACAAAAGCGCACGACAAGGGAGCCACCAATGCCGATGGTAGTTAGGAGCTCGACGAAGTGTGTCAGAAATAAAGAAGCGACGAGCATTAGATAGTGTAAAAGGGTATACAGGTGATAAAGGTAGAATGTCAGGTTTCTGGGTTAAAACCAGGGAGGAGAGTGAAGGTGGGAGGAGGCGGTGGGACAATACCTCACATTTTTCCGTAACTTTCGTCACACGGCGACGACGGCGACGCGATATAGTATATACGAGATGCACTCTGACATCAAATAGAACTGTTCTACATTTGAAATGCAATACGCAACGACGACGGTACCTCACTTGTTAAGTCGAGTGGACACTCGTTCCTCATTCCGGCTGTTTGCTGCGACAATATTATGCCTAATGCAAGCCTCGACACAGCTGAGCAGTATGCATCCGCGCGCAACCCAAGTGCCAGTGCACGTGTTGCCATTGCGGCAACAATTCGATACAACTGAATAAGAGATTAATTAAACAAATATCAATACAAGGTATTCGTGATTGCACCTTATGTTTGCTTCGAGGAATTTCGCACGATCTTCGAAATATTGTCATTATTCTTTAGGTAACATGATATTTGATTTATCATAGATTATGAATTTATGAATTAATATTTTACTAAGTAAAATTATTCATTTCTGGAAGGAGTGTCCAAACGACTGTTATATCCTGGCAGCATGCGGTGCCGCTACTATATATGTATATAATGTTAATGTGAAGCTATAATAAATGTAGTATAGAGTATGAAGGGAGAAATTAGCTGGTGCACTCACTTGTTGTAGAGGACTATGTCAGGTCGCCATATGTGATCGGATGGCACGTGCAACATGTGTACTCCACCGTACTCCTTTGGCTCCCAGCGCAGCTTGTAGTCGTACCATGACTTGAAACAGCCAATACAACAAACATAAACATATTATTGATACGCCATTCCATATTTATAATACTTAAATTGTACTTTTTAAATCGATTCATCGTCAATTTCTTAATTTCGAAGAACGCGTGCAACGTTCTACTTTGCAATTCGAGTTCTTATTAAAAATAATAAATATCAAATAAGAGTGATAGTTTAATTTTTCGTATTTACGCAGGTATTCTTTTTCTTATATTTTTTCGGAGATTAAGGAGGAATTTTTTGATTAAAAAAGATTCTTGTACTATACATTCTAACCGAGTATACTACGAAGGGTTTCTAGCATTAGCTTTCCGGTGGTAATGACTCGGAGATGGGTGCGCACTCGCAAGCCATTAAGTGCAACTTGAACAGCATAAACAACGCAGTTTACCTTCCGTGGAACTGCAGTGGAACTGGCAATTCGGCCGTCCTAATCTGATTTGGAAGTTAATCCACAATTAGACGTGCGTGTGCGCGGGCGCGCCTTTATGGATACATGGCGGCCGCTCGTCGTTTATCGTCGAGTAATGCGCACATCGGGAGGTACTACTTCATTGGCCCTGTTCCATTACGCCCGTCCCACAAATCTAACCACTTAGATTTCCGAGTAACGACATGACTACGTTTTCATTAACGCAACGACACAATGCTTTGACCCGAATTCATAGTAGTTACGATTGGAGTAAAAAGAAAACGACTGTGATTACATTTTTAGATCCTCGGTCTAATTATAGTTTTAATAAGTTTGGTTTATTAGTTTAGAATTATATTTAACATTTCTTTTTATTTCTACTGTGGCTAAAAATATATTGGCACATCCAGTATTTTACAGGGTCATTATATTGCTCAAGAAAATGATTTTTAGTTAAACAGACGAATTTCTCTTGCACAAGGAATTTATTTAAAAAAACATGGAGTGCTTTTATCCAGTGTACGTCGATTTTTAGGGATATCATGGCATTTTGCTTGAACTTCTAGCAGGGCTTGTTGCACACTTATTTTGTCAAGCTCGTGCGCGACTCGATATCGGGGGACAGCGATTTCTCACTGAATTTCCCCGGAACGGCAGGAAGATAAATACGGGGAGTAAATACGCCGTGTTGGAGAATGGCGAGTCGAAGTCCTGCTCCGATAGCGTGCACGCGTCCTTCCGATCTTCCAGGGATTTTCGAGGTGTTTTATTTATAGTTTCGTTCACCGCGACCCCCGCCAGAAGATATTCTTGTTTGCTCCTGGAATAAAATGAATGTCGTCGATGTACGCCCTATAACCGGTGGCATATAAATACGCAGCCTGAACACTTTCGGGTGGACACACTGCTCGTATCTCCGGTAAATGTTCTTGCTAATGGCTCATCTCCTTCGAACTATATGTGTCTCCACGTATATTTCTAGTACGAAATGTATCTAGAAATTGCAATGATTCGCATATTTTTATTTTCCTATTTGTGTCGCCTGGAAATATACTGCGCTAGTAAAAAGAAAACTTCGACTTATTCTCTATTGATTTCCTATACGAAGTGGATACATTCTAAAACATTGATGTACAACTAGTTTAGTAATTAATTGCTTGTAGTTTTATATGATTCGTATTAATTAAATTTATTTTATACGAAAATAGAATATTGGAATTTTAATTATATTCGAGAATTATTGATCCGTTGAATAATGAAGCCTTTGCCAAAAATAAAGCGCATTAAAACAATTCGCCAAGGATACGAATTAATTTGAATGAAACAAAACTTTTCATGTTTGAGGAGAATTATGTCGATATCACATTATTTAAAGAAGGGAGCGATTTAAACGGGAAGTTGATAGGCAGAAATGCGATTCCGCTTGGCGAGATTGAAACCGCAAACGGCCTAGCAGAGTTAGTGGGCAAGTGGGATTCTAATGAAAATAGGAGGTTCACGGAAATTCGATTGGCCGGCTACTATTAATTAGTGGAAAATTATCCAGCCGGAGCTGGCTGCGCCTTGCGGAACTTCCAGCAGGATTGCATCCCAGGAGATCCAATCAGGGGGACGAATCTTCGAGCACGGAGCGCTTACTGTGCAGAACTTTCCCTATGCTTTTTTCTCTGAGATATTTCTCATCCAGCGTTGTTAACTTCTTCAAACGAGCCTAACTTTTTTCGGCGCCCTCGCACCATATTATTTATCTTTCATCTCTTTTCTCATTATTCCAGCTTTCTTATTCTTTTAATCTTCCCAGAATTTCAAATATACTTATGAAAAGTTATACGCCAACTTTGTAAAAGATAAATAGCACTATTCTTTTGCGAAACTTTTCTACCATAGAGCATATGAAAACAGCAACACGCGATCATAGGATTCTTACGCGAGGGTGAAAGTTAATAGCGCTGGTAGTGTCATTAACTAAAAGGAGCAGGAGCTTCTAATTAATAGCGGTCGTTGCCGCGAAAATTGGACAGCTAGCAATTTCTTGGCGAGCAGATCCAATCAGGTTGGAAGTCCCCTTCAGTCGCCGCTAAAGTTTCCCACTCGATAGCTCTCTCCGCGAACATTAAGCCTCGTTCATATTGCGATGCGCGAGAGAAACTTGCGCGCGGACTTGCAAATCTCTCGAAGGAAATAAAAGTGAAAAAAAAAGGGGGGTGAAAGAAAATGTGAGAGGAAGTTACGCAAAAGTATGTAAAGTGCATGGACGAGGCAGCCAACTACGAGACCAATAAGAGATATTATTGTGCTCGTCTCGGAAAACAAGTTCGCACTTCGCTTCCTTCGGACTGACGATGCGCCAGGAACGCAAACACATAAATCCACGCGTCACTCTCCAGCGCTGCTAACCGGAAAACTGCCGGGAGCATTAGTTCAGCTTCGAAGTACGATGCATGTGGACTGTAAACAAGCTTACTTAGGTGAATAAGGTCCAGTTGGATTTACCCAGTCTCGACTAACTTTGGCAGTTCATTCAGAAATAAGTAATAAGTCTGAATGTGTACTTGACTTGCTCGTTATTGGACTTGGAAGCATCAAACATTTATTATCTTTTAGTAATAGTATTATCATGAAACTATGAATACTTATTTAAATACAGATTTTTCATTATATCTTAAAAATTCGTACGTTCGACTTTTCATATGAAAACTATAATATTTCTAATTTATTTTAAGATAGCAGTGTGAAGTTCCTTGTGATAAGAGCTTAAGTGTTCGCACACTAAGTAGAAAAAGCTTCTTTGAAGCATAAACGGCAAATGCAAGAGTGTATTGGAAAAGGGGAGGTCGATGTCGGTTCGTAACAAGCAAAAAAGGCGAGTGCGAAAGGGTCTTGCGCGTAAACGAGAGCGCAACTGCGTCCTCGAGTTGGAGTTGGGTTAGGTGGTAGTCGATGTGCGTATGAAGTACTCTCGCTCGAACATATCATACTGCTTTTACTGAATTTAAACGAGTTTCTATATCGACGAGGTCCGCTCGCAATTAACTCGTCGCACCCCACCGCTTTCCACCGAAATCACTATTTAATATTCCTATTAACACGTCTGCTCCAGCGACAACTTTGTCCACTTTGTCGTACGCGCGAGGGACATACATTCCACCCAGCGCCATGCTCGATTTATTTAGTTGATTGCTTCATTAACTATTAGTTTGGTTGAATGATCGAGTCTTCGACAATGTACTCTGCGCTCTCTATTTTCAGAATAATTGTAATATTCAGAATTTTCGATCGACAACAGTTAATGTAGTAAAAGATTAAAACTTTCGATAGAATGTTACAATGATTATTTTATAAATTCGGATTTTTGAGCCGCAATGATTATTCGTTGGAGTATTATTTATTAGGAGAATCTTTTTACAGATGCACCGTTTTGTAAAAGAGATAGGAAAGCATTTTGCGAAGTATCGACTGTCGACATTTGCAGGGAGTGTTTGGACAGGACTGCCTAGGCCATCCTTGCGTAATTCACGTTCCGGGTGCGGGCCTAGTACAAAGCAGCAATTACTTTTGCTCCCTCGCTGGTAAAGCTGACTTATGCAAATTTGCGAAAGCCGAAGCGGTTCGTTTAATTTAGCCGGCTCGGAGTTACGGGACGTACGTGTCCGTTGAAGAACCAAGCGTCGTTCAGACAGTTTTTCATCCCCTGAAGAACTGCGCCGCTATAAGTTGCACAACATTGCCGACACAGTCGTTAAAACTTTAAAAGAGCACGCGTCTCATAAAATATCCTTTTAATGAGAACTTACACGCGCTTCAAATGTTTTTCAACACTCCCACGTGCAAAGTCAACATTTACTGTTTCAGTAATCTAACTATGAACAATCTTCATTATTTCCCTCACCTGTTCGACCCAAAGGTTCGTCGTCATGATCTGATTTTTCAGGTTCTGCAACAGAAAAAAAGCATTGGCATTAAACTGCTGCGTAAAAACCCCCATCAGAAGTTGTAAAAAAGAAAGAACAAACGTCGACTTATTGTACATTCACTTATCAACAATTCAAGGCCAGCAATGGAAATCAGGGATGACGATAATGATTCCTTGTGGTACGATATAATTTATGATTCATGAACGAGTGTAACTGGGTCGTAAAAGATATTTATCATGTTTGACTGTCGCGCGGGAAATCAGTCGACCGACTATCTCGACGAGCTCGCTTTTCATCTGCCTTTTGCAGCTGGCGCCGACAGTGCATTGTAATTTAGAGGAGCCAGGCTTGAAGACTGCTTAACTAATTGAGCGATCTCCCCCAAGTCAGGCTCAGAAGACCACGCTGGAACTCTTCCGGCTAATCTGGATTACAAAGATTCTCCGCTTGGAATTTTCAAGCGACCACCGTTAACGAGCACCTGCGCCTACAGCACCTCCACGCCTTTCGAATCAATCCGAATAATGATGCCAATTATACTTTGCTTTAACTACACCTTATATTCAAATCTGCCTCATTTTTAAAAGTTTATCGTCGTTTGTACTTATTGTACTAGTATGAAAATTTGTAATGGGTTTATGACTTATCATTTATTCAATCAGCAGTCCATGTGATAGCCATTTTATTACACAAACAGGAACTCATTAAGTTTTTATGAAGTACTAATACTTGATTTTTCAAAAATCATCGTATCCATTAATTAGTAATTAAACACTCCCAACGCTCATATTGAATGGCGAATAATTGTGATTCATTTGTATAGAATATCGTTGCATTTTTATTGTTTAATATGGTATCGCCTGAATTATTCCCTCGGTTATTACATTAAATTTTCATAAATCGTGTATTGCTCCATTTTTCTGCTCATTTTCTATTCAGCAGAGTATTATGCACATTTTTTAAATTTACTATTAATTCATATCGGTCGATGTAAGTTGAGGAAAGGTGAAAATTTAACTTGTCACGATGAGACAGTTACATTTGAAAGGGGATTGCCTGGATATCCAGTGGCAGTCTTATTCAAGTCTGGCTAGCCTCGTAAATTATTCACTGTCGGGAGCATGCTGGCTTTGTACCGGGTTTCGAAGATTTTCCGGGAGCGAAGGCTAATTTAAATTTGGCGTGAGGCAAGTTTTAACGAGTTCGCCGGTACTTCTTTACCCGGAATAACGAAAGAAGCTCTGAATCGCAAATGGCCGGAGGCGTCGGGCCAATAAAACGCAAGGCTCGCTTTCCCTCTTTGAGCGTGAACCCTCAACGGACACGTGTTTAGTTACCAGCAGACTTAGTTCATTCCTGCCTAATTAGCTCTCGTTGGCTCGCTGCAATCGAATTTCGTGCTAGCTGCCCCCTAAATTCTATTGTTCAGCCGTAGGAAAAAGCGTCCGCAATAGAAAAATGTAGAGCGTCGGACTCTTGTTCCTACGGGCTAACAATCCCCGCGCGCATTAAGGAGATTAGCGTTTACGTGCGAGGATTTGAATAGACGTGCCCACTCGCCAAGCTCGAAATCCATTAAATACCATGTAACCTGATGTGTTGGCATTACTGCACCTTTAAATCATACATCGCAAGCTCAGCTTGATTAAATGTCTGTACAGGCGCTTAAAAAAGTTCCTGTATAAAAAAAGGTACGAAAAACTCCTTGACTCGTCTCAACGTTCTTTGGAAAGCTGAATAAATCATTTTGCACTATTATTTTTCCTAGTCCATTTTAAAACATAATTATAATAAATTACACTTTACACATTACTTTACCTATTTGTTCAATGCATTGTTCAAGCCTTTTACCATAGTAGCACATCCGTAAAAGTCAACGTTTACTCGACAAGTTGTCAGAGGCAGTAATGCAGTGACGCGGAATGTCGAAATCCGAGAGGTCAACGGGCACTGAATGACATTACAATTCGCTGGGATAGGATTTGAGCGTGCGAGTGTATAAATGGGACAATTCGAACGAGAGCAATTTTCTATGGTAGGCACGTTTAATGGCTGAGCGGGTTGGCGCGCGCGCGCGCGCGCGAACTGTGCTGCCAGACTGTGTTACATGTTCATTTGCCAGTGGCGCGCTGGTATAATTGGGAGCAGGAGCTGCCCGCTTCCGGCGGTGTGACGCGGTGCGACTCCCATGAATATATCGTCATAATTTCGATTCAGCCAGCAACACTCGACAGCTGTGCTCTTAATTGCAAAAAGAGTTGTTGCTAATTGCCAGTGAAATTACTTCCCGACGACTGAAAGCTACCAGCGACGGCGGTGAAATGCAATTTCTCTTCTTTGGCACATAATGATCCTTGGGCCAATTGTGCAACCAGGATATCCGCTCGACTGTCGACGAACCTCCCGCAAATCATCAGATTATGCGGAATCCTGTGAAGCCGTCAAAACGAACGTAACTGCTTTACTCGGATTATGTAAAACCGGTTTGTCCAGCACGCCTCGGGGATTAAAAGGAAAACTATGGGAACAGTAATATCACCGAGATTCCATTAAAGATACTTATTGTTAATGTCCTCCGCTCGCTTCGTAATGTCCTTCGGAGTAAACAGTAGTTAATGCTTAACCAAAATTCCAAGTGGCGCAACTAATTCTCCTCGCACGAGGATCAACGAATTATGTAGTCAGTTAGACAATTTTCTTAATTTTTCAACATATAGTTGTTTGTTAATTGCAATCAACGAAAAAGTCATTAATACTCTCTTTTTAAATATCACATATTTATTAAATCAGTTTAACAATAGTTGAAGTCGATCTTGCTGAATTGTCTTATCTAATTCTTTATTATGTACAAAGTTTATGTATGATGTATGAATAATGTATGTTACATTTGTCATAAATAAGAATGCCGAAGATAAAGTTAAATTTAATCAGCTTTGGTAACAGCAGTGCTCCTGAAATGATATGTCAAAATAAGTTAATAACGACGATTCAAATTTAAGATTGCATTAATCGAGCAACAGATTATTGTTGTACGAGTACCTTCTATTAGAAAATAAGTTGTAGAGCTCTCGTACTGGCGATTCTAGTAGGAACCAGATTATGGTAGAAATAACCCAGGCGCTCATTATGTCAAATATCACTTCCACTATCTGCGGGGCAAAAATTCCTTATGAATTATATCGATTTTCTAAATTAAAGACTTGGTTGATTAAAAGAAGAAAAGTGCAATCGTTTTAGTACAAACGTACAATTGCCTTTTCATGCGGTATATAAAAAAGTCATATATTATTTGCGTCAAATAATGAACCAACTTGCGAATACAAGAAATTTTGGGATGACATTAAATAAGCTCATACATTTCAAATTGTATGTGTTATTAATACTTGTATCTCCAAATTACCGAATGGTACACGCTGAATGATTTCGGACTTCTGAGACTTCCCATATCGTACATATGTGTTAAGTGATGAGACAGAAAAACGCCATATGTCAGTTTACTCAGCACATGAAAGCAATGCGCGGAGAGCAATCTTCGTAATTTATCTGGCAAACGAAACAATGGTGAATTAATCATTCATCAAAATTGCCTATTGAATTGTTCCGCCAACCAAATTCGAGTCTAACCTGTACGATCAGCAAATGCCAATGACATCCAAAACACTGCGGAGACAATGACATAGAAAGTCTTATTGAAGCCAGCGTAAATGATACTTTCAATGGGCAATGCAGTCTTCTGCAGATATCTGACAACCCATACATGATTAAGAATCAGCAGTATTGTCAGAGCAAGTCGAAACCCTTTGCTGAAGAAAAACTAAAACAACAAATAGGAGAATTAATTAAAAAATGATTTGTGTGATAATTAAAATGAATCATACGCTGCTGTCAACTTTTCTCACGATTTCTTTTAAACTCGTTACAACTTTTGACTATTAAACGTATACTTTTGGGTGGTAATAGCCGAGCCTGTAAGGACGTACCTTAGGCAATGGTCGACCCAATGTTTGCAGATCAGTAATTAAGACACCGAATACCACACCGACTAGAGCACTAGCTATGTGTGTATGTGTTTTTATGTAGAAATTGAAAAAGTACACCGAGTCCCTGATGTCCTCGTATCTCTTTCCATTGTGTGTCTCTAGGCTGCCGAAGACGAAAATAGTCAACACTCGATCAAAATATTCGATAGCAAATCGAAATAAAAAGGGAATCGTATACGTTTTATTAAATTAATTGTGTGTAATGTGTTAATCGAACGCAATGTCAATTAATTTGTCTTTTAACTTACTTAGTCACTATTACAAGTACCGGCATCAGTTCCCAGGTATATGTAATATACGCGCAGATACTGCAAGCTGCGATAATCGAGAAAATGATCAAACTATAAACCGTCCGACGTGACCATTTCCAAAAAAGTTGTACAATTAAGAATGCGAGACAGTGCGCTTGGAAATCCGTGGACAGGTACCATGATTGAAACATACACTGAAAGGGAGCAAAGATACTTTGTGTAGTAGAAAAATGTACTACAAAAATAGAATAACTTTGAATATTAAAAACTCTACGTATTCGCAATGTTCTTTTTCACTGTGACAGTGCTCATTGAAATATTAATTAAGCATCGACAGTTAATTAATTAATCGTCGATATTTTTCACTCTGACAAGAGACTGTTTTACGTGGAATTATTATATTTATATGGAAACAATATTGATTAATTTCTTACGAGTTTTTCAGCTGCGTAATTATTGATGTACAAAAGATTCCACCACCAAGTCTCACGGCAAATTTCCGCCTCGCCCTCAACTTTCATTGCCCAATGCGGGCCAAAACCGGTGTAAGGCAAAACGCAGATATAGAAAAAAATGATAAACATATAGGAAGGTGTAAGCCTAAAATAGAAGAGAATTGTATTAAATGTATCGTTAATAGTACATACATTGTTTATATTGAACATTGCACGTGTGAAAACGATACCTTAAATATCGCTTGAACACAACGTCCAAGAATCGCAGAGATTTCCCTTTTCTGGAATTCTCGAACCAGGACTTAGTAGCAATTATTATGCTCATGCAAAGAAAGACATCGACCGTAGGGCTGGAATTTACTAGTCCACTGTACACGAAATTCTGACTTTCCTAAAGAAATCACTGAATGTCACTCTCGATTCTAATGAATCAATTCTGAGACTTCACAGCCTTTTTTTCATCGTTCAGTCAAAAAGTTTGATTGGAATTTTAAGAATACATGATAGTTAAGTGGCAAGTTATTATTCAGATAATTTTCTCTGGCGAAATGTATAATTTTATCGAGAGCGTGAACTTACCCAGTTCGCCACCTCTGCATTTGTGGCGGCGATCGCTAAAACTTGTATAACAAAGCGGTGACAAAAAATGACATAAGCAGTGAGTAGGACACGGATGCCGTCCAAAATATTGAGGTTATTGTCCGAGCGCTCTTTCTGAGTAAGCTTCGAGAAACTGCTTTGTACTGAGAGACATAGCAAAAACTTTTCGAGAGATGAGCGCTCTTTGTCTTTATGAAGTATCTCCTCATGGCGCAATGAAGCATAAATTATCGCAATGAGAATTCCTATTATGACAGCGCTGTTGGAAAAAAAAGATTCATTTAAAAGACAATAAAACAGGAATAGGAAAGCTTTCCGAGGAAACAATATGTATAATAAAATAAGCACCAATAAATTCTATTGGCTAAAGAAAAGCTTGACTGATCGCTGAATGCCTGGCAATTACTTGGTTTCACTGAGACCGAGAAAGGAACTTCAACTTGCGTGAGACTATTTGTCAGAGTGTGTTCGAGTGATTTCCTCAGAGTTAATTCTATATCACTTGGGGTGCACGAAACCGGCGCGCACAATGCCATTCTTAGCATAGTTTTGTCAGTCACTGGTATACCTGGTTTCACCTGCACAAAATAACACTTTATGTTTGTCTCTTCAAACTCTTGTCATTTAACGAACGATATTAAAAACATTAATAGCTATAACTTGAGCATGCAATGATCGATGATATAATAGATGCAAGATAAATTATGTTAATTAATCAAGTGCAGTTGAGAAGAATTGTAAAAGACATCTGCAAAATTGCATCGAAAGTCTTGATACTTGAGCTCTAAGAAAATGAAGAAGCCAGCAGGTAAAAGTAGATAAGTTCTCGATGTATTACGTCGTACACTGAGGGATTGCCAAAGAGATCCTGTAGGATCGAGTGGATGATAATGCTCGATATAATCAGTCCTGATATTTTTACGATCGTAGCCGGCATCAATCAAGCAGTATCGCGTGTCGAAGCCTTCGGTTCCACCATAGTAGCATTCGTCGAAGTTACCGTAGTGGCCGGTGCTACCAAAAAGCACGCCATCCGGTAACTTTGTCGAGGCATCGAACACTAACACGAAAAACACACATTTCAACATTTCCCACTCAATTGTCATTCCATTTAATAAAGTCACACGTGGATCGATTAATCTCAAAGTCCATTCCATTAAAAACAATGTGACATTATCACAACAATAAATCTGATGGAGAACGGTAATTTAAATTATGAGACTTCTTTGGCTGTGGTAAATGGAATATCAATGCATTTTAGAGCGCCTATAAACACTTATAGCAACCAATTAAACTGTATTCACTATCGTAGAATCCTAGGAAGAAAACTTACTTCGCGCGGCCCAAAGAGTGCCATTCTCTAATTCCTGAAGGAACCTCAGGGCGTCTTTGCCACACTGTTTCTCTGCCAAGAGAGTGGAAGCAGATTTGGCAAAAAGGATCGGTAGGAAGGACGACTCCGCAACGAGCGATCGCAGGACTATCGGCAGATTAACCGCGGGTGTGGTCCAGCCGCCAATTTCAACTGGATGTTCCCGAGGCGTCGTGATCTCCTGAGAAACTTGCGGCTCTTCCAATGGGACTTTGCCGAGGGTTGTCGACTGTTCCTCTGGGGCAGCGAGCGCCACCAGGAACAGAGCGAAAACTGTGCATGTCCGAAGGAGCATCCCTGCAAACTCCTCGACCGATCTCTTCACGAGACACGCGGAAGAACGAATATCCAAGGGATACGATTAAATACACCAACACACTCTATCCTCGAATCTCGCAGATGTTTTATCTAACAGACTGCACGGAGAACACTTGCGCAAGTGGACTTGCTTTAGCAATATAAGAGCAGGAGTGTGAATGATTTGCAAACTATCCCCGTCATCACTGTCAGATACTGATTCTAGTCTCCCCACTCCTGGACCGAGAGCATTATATCAATTCCTTCCGGTCTGTTACTGATAATAGTCAGTATCAATCTGCTACATTCTTGTTTATCTTGCCACTTTGACTTTTGGCATCTTCAACAAAGTTGATCTTCCAATCAGTATATCATCGACAAATAAATGATTAAATATTTATGCAATATTCCATATCTCTTGCTACAATTCACACCATTGCATCATTACGAAGTCGTATTTGCTGAAAAATCTTTCTGGAGATATCAAAGATGAGCAAAAGACAAACTGACTCGTGTAAGCGGATAATTATAATATCGTGAAACTGAGGTACCCTGTCACGTTGCATAGATTATTGCTCACTCCAATTACTATGCTATCAAACCGTAAATATAATTGCAATCTTCAAGTAGGAAGTGATACACGGGATTGCCTAATGGACTTGCGTGATGATTTTCAATCGACCTTGCGTCCAAGACATTATGTCTGTATGCATTGTGGCTGTCGATGCGGTTACAAAAGCCTTGCATATGAAAGAATAATGGACCCTCGCGTGTAAGGTCACAAGGGTGTTTTTACACCTAGAAAAATATGTATGTTACACATTTTATAAAAAAAAGAACTTTCACTCTATATCGATCATATCATGAAAGAAAAATTCAGCACACCCCACCAATTATTTTGATCTTCGAGCGATTGTGTAACACTGCGATCGAAAAAATCGAGAACACATGACAGCTGAAAGAGGGTTGCGTAATTGTGCTGCGTCGAATTGCGGGCAAAATCATTTGGCTGAGCTTGTGACACTAGCTTGGCGGCTGGAGGGAAAGAGAGGAGAGGCGAGGTGAGAGGACCGATATGGAATGCTCAGGGAATAAGTGTGCACCGGTGCAAAAGCCACGTGCACCCCTGCAGTCGCATAATGAGATGATCCCCCTTTTACACTTGCAGATGCACCGGCCTGGCTGCCCGAATAGCCAACCATTGCCACCATGAATAATGCAAGCTCGCCCGAGTGCCGCTGTACAAGCACCGCTAGCAACCATCCTGCGCACGCTACACGTATCCAAGGAAAATCAGAAAACGTCATATGCCCCCTATGAATCGGCAACGAATTCCGTTTCGGATTACGCACCACGCACACACGCACCAGACTTTTTATTCAATTCTTTTTTCACTTCCCTTCGACCCTGCACGCCGCACTTTCTTCTCAGCATAGCTGATTGTAAGTCAACTTCGATTCAGTGTTAGTTGAACTGCAACAATTGTTTGCGACCAACAATAATATCGTACATTCTACGAAATTATAATGAAAAGATTTTTTTATACTATAAAAATTGTATATGCAATCTTGAATTAATTTCCAATCAAGCTAGAATAGAATTTCACTTATTAGTAAAGAAGGCATCGCGATATAATTCAGAATTGAAAGTAAAATAGTTTCATTAAAACGCACAAGTAACCTTTCCTCGAGATTTCGCATTTCTCAATTAATCGATAAGACACCAGAATCTGTCATAATTCACTCCGCGTATGTTCAAGCGATACACGGCACAAGTGACATTACACGGCTAACAACACAATTACGTAAAGATGGTATTACCGATAATTCGATTCTAAAAACAGATTCCATTCTATCTGTTACACCCTGTAGATACTGGGACACAGTCGACCGTCTGGGCGAAAGTAGACTCATACCACTTGGAGTTCAACTCGGCACTCGAACTTCCAGCGGTGCGTCGCTCGACGTCTCCCTTGCAACCGGTACCAACAACCAAACCGAACTCAATGCAACTTGGAGTGCACTACCAGCAGAACACGATAATTGCTGGTAGTCAACGCTCTACGTCTCACTCCGATTAATTAACTTCCGGTGTGCTGAATACTTTTTGTAGTTGAAACATGAATATAGTTACTTTGTACAATCGAATCAATTAACTCACGTGTATCGATACGCAAAGTGATCGACATTCGAATAATTAAGAGTGATTGATCATTTAATCGAAATACTTAATGCAAAATAGCTAAGTCTATTTCGTCAACTTTATGAATCAGTTTCATGAAAAGTTTCGCGTGGAAAGTTGTTCGCCGAGTGGCAACTTTCAGGGATTTGAAATTCCAGTGGAGAATTGCGGTGTGGCACTGATAACGAGCGTAATTGGTGGGAGTGTTAATTGTAGATTTTAGGGAAATGTGTGCTTCGCCGTCGAGAACAGACGAAGTCCGAGGGGAAGGCCACTTTGGCTCCAACTTTTTTCCACACTCCAAGCCAACCGTCCAAGCTACTTGGCATCTGGGGCAGAAATTTTCATGGTTTTTTGTGGAGGCTTCCTTCTACTTGGAGCATCAGAGCACCACACTGGAATCGTTAGCACTTGTGCATTGCCCGGAGCAAAGTTACATTTTCTTTTCTTTTTACTGCTGAATCCGACATACAAGCGAGGGCGAAGGTCGTCGCTATTCTTCTCAATCCACACATCGCAACCTTTGCACCACTGCCCTGACAAAAACAAGTACGTGACATACACTTCAGCTCGGGGAACGAAGCGGTTCTAAAAATAGCCTACAAACAACTCTGTATTTTCCTAGAAGCATCTTCATCCCCACTGGCTAGTAGAATATGACCTTGTCAGCCTTGACTATATTTCCTGCAAACTATCTTTTCCAAAAATACTGCACATTCAAAACTACTCCTTTTTATCTAAATTAAATGTATTAAAAAAAACAGTTTTATTTTACGACACTCTATTAACTAAAAAAACAGTGACAATTAAAATCGTGAAAATTTGAATTTTGATAAAAGATTAAGACCGTATTGTTTCGCTAATTTCGGAAGCAGTGTAAGAGCGTGTAGTTTAGCTGGTATCGCAACGCCAACTGGCGGTTAGCTCGAAGAGATGCCTTATGCAGAAGGCCGAGTAAACGGATAGTGTTTGATCAATGAGTCAGTGGGTTGCAACGCTATCATGGGAAAATGCAGCTCTTACACCGGAGAAAGCAGCCTGTCTCGGGACAGAGGGTTAAAGGGGCGCTGGTCGCTTGAAGAGAAGTGCAAGGCCTGGACACGAAAAGCCACTCAGACCAGCTGCTCACTAGGAATAGCCAGGATACACAGGCATCTCGAATTTCTGACAGGCCCCTGTGAAAGACAAGCTCAGTCAAGTCAACGTTTACAGCGTAACATTGACCCCTCGCTTTGAAGCCGATTTTCTTTAGTCCTGGATTTCTTTATTCTTCGCAAAAAGGATGAATCGATCTTGTACAATATATGTTTATGTTTCACTTTAGTTAGAAGTCTTTTTGAATAAGGAATAGATCAAATATAATCATTGAGGATTAAATTCTTTTAATATTTTCATATAAGGAACGCCAAAGTGAAATTTTAATTCTTCAAAATGCTTCCTGTTTTTCAAGTTGGCAGCCAAATGGAATAGAACAATTTTTTATTAGGTAGCTGTTGAATTGGAACAATAGTCCTGCTTACATCGGGCAGGGAGCTTTGAAAATAATATTTTTCCCCTGCTTTCTATTATTCCACTCGTCCAGTGAGATTTATCGCACGCTCACCGAACGTTGTTTATAATTTCACACCCTTTTGTGCATAAACAATGCGGGAGTTCGGAGCTGGACTTCGCGCACTCAGATTTATGACTCCAATACCGAAGTGGAAATCAATTCCGTACTACGCCGACGTGTTTTTGCATCCGTTTCCTCTCTCTAATTCGCAGATTTGGAGTTACGAGATATCTTTAACGCGAAGTAGAACACTCGAGTTCAGAAACACAGTATTATTGCAAAATCTAGAACTTGCTTAAAGTGAAAATTATCTTTAAAGATCACAATTACTTCCTGTAAACACACACGTGTTTTATTGATCCAAAGGGTTGAAACAAATACTGATTTCTTAATATCGAAGCAACTAATCCAAACTAAACGTTAGAAAATAGGAGTGGTGCATTTAATTAAACTCTGGTAAAACAGAACTGCTAGAATCAAATCGAACCAACTGGAACTTCTCAAGAATAATCAGCATTTTAGATCCAAAGGATCAAAGCAAACACTGATTTATTAATAGCGAACGAACCAATGGAAACTAAATGTTAGAAAATGCGAGTGGTGCATTTAATCAAACTCTGGTAAAGCAGAAATGCTAGAATCAAATCGAACCAACTGGAATTTCTCAAGAATAATCCGCATTTTCGATCCAAAGGATCAAAGCAAACACTGATTTATTAATAGCGAACGAACCAGCGGAAACTAAATGTTAGAAAATAGGAGTGGTGCATTTAATCAAAGTCTAGCAAAGCAGAAATGCTAGAATCAGATCGAACCAACTATAGGTTCTCAAGAATAATTAGCATTTTAGATCAAAAGAATTAAAGGAAATACTGATTTATTAATATTGATCGAACAAACGCAAACGAAATGTTAGAAAATGGAAATGGTGCATTTAATCAAAGTCTAGTAAAGCAGAAATGCTAGAATCAGAGCGAACGAACTATTGGTTCTCAAGAATAATTAGCATTTTAGATCCAAAGGATTAAAGCAAATACTGATTTATTAATAGCAAAGGAACCAACGGAAAGTAAATGTTAGAAAATGGTAGTAGTGGATTCGGTCAAAGTCTGGTGAGACAGCTAGGTTGGAATAGGGCTTATGGTGATATACGGTATCAGTTCATTCCGTCGAACGTGGGAGGAGGATTTATTGCGCAGGTATCACCGGTAACCGATATCTTGGAACAGCGCGAACACGGGAACAACCGTGAACGTCAATATCACAGGGCGGAGAGGTCTATGCCCCATAATTTCCCTGAGACACACGGCCTCGTAAAATCTGAATTATTGGCCCAGTTAAATGGCAGGAGTGCGCCTAAGGTCATAAACCAAGCGATCATTGTTTGCGTGTGTCTCACATGCTGAAAACCCACCCTCTAATTAATTGAGTTACAGTGTCAGTTCCTTATTATCTAGAAATGAGAAGGATACTTGAATGTCGCGTTGCTTAATCGCCGAATTAGTACTAGATAATCAATAATACTCATTAGTACCACTTTGTAATATGAATGAATATCTCAATATCAATGACTAATTTTTAATATTAATTCAAACACTAATTATCAATGGAACCGTACAAAATCTGCAGACTTTAGATTCTAACTAACTTTTCATTTTATTTTAGCATCGGCTTTTATCGACTTTAGAATTCAATTCAATTCTTTAATACCCAATATATTATGTGTCCGCTTAATGTCAGATCATCGGGGTTACCAAGTACTACTTTCATTTATGAACCACTCGGGAAAGATCCCCCATTTGTTAGGCAGCCTGTAGATCACTCGGGGAAGTCGCATTACGCATTCATACCGAGAGATAACATTTCGGAATTCGGGGCCGGCGTGGATCAGCCGGGCATTCATTCCTTTTAATACTCGGAGTTTACACGCGCACCACTACCACCACTACCGCCGCCGGCCAGTTCTTACTCGGCAGCGCCGCAGGAATAATTCTCATTTATGCACTGGCACGTAGACACGCGGTGCACTCGACTGCATTTGCGCTTTTCGAGGCCAGCACGCCATTCCCTACTTCCTAAACCGAGATCAACCTGATCTATAATCAGTCGAATTTCGATGCGGAACGTTTAGAAACATTCGCCTGTTATTCATTTAGAATTATAATCAGAGATTTTTGTGTCTTTAAAATTTCATTATAGTAAAATAGAAATTCAAAGGGAGTGAATAAATTATGAAATATTCAATGCGAGTTGTATGTTTAATTTTACCTTCACACATGGCAAGTTCGTGACTGTACTCGGAAAGATTGAAACTCACCTGTAACAAAGAAAAAGTCTTTTTTACCTTCACGATCATATATTTTTAATGTATATTTGCTATATGAAAAATAGAGTATATGCTCAATAAAACTGTTTAATATTTTATTACAAAACTGTAATGGATATCTTTATTGGCAGTAATATTAATCATTGACTGTTCACGGTACTATAAATGGGAAGCTTTGCGAGCTCGATGATCATGCGGATAATCCTGTATTAGTGATGTTCGTTTGATCAGTCGGTGAGGATACAATAGTAATATTAAAGGGATTATCAGGATGGTTCTCTACGGTGTTGCTTGAGCATGGCCGCAAGGCAAATGCCCAGGCGAATCAGTAAATACTAAGAGCGGCCTAACGGTAAACGCGCTCGCGCGTACACCAGCTTCTAGATTAATATTGATGAAGCTTTCACCAAATGCTGTTCAACCCCTAAGATTAGTTCGGGATTACACGATCCGATAAGCTCTTTAATAATGCTCTTTGGGCATTATACTTCTCCAAGATCAGAGAGTATTAGTGATAGCAGAGTGAACTATCCTGTTGTTCGCAATAAATGTAAATGATAACATGGAAGTAGTGAATCTGAAGATATTAGAACTGAAATATTAGATGTATGTGAGTAGCCATTTTTACACAAAAATTGTTTAAATAATCAAATTTAGAAGTCGTGAAATCAAGTTGGAAAAAGTATTGTATTATAGAATGTGACAAGAACACAATATGTTTTTCAACTTATTTTCACAAGCTCCAAATGTTATTATTTAAACAATTTTCGTGCAGAAATGGCTGTTGATATACATCTACTATTCTAGGATGTTTATGTAATCGCAAACCCTGACTGTTCGAATCATATCCCGTTAAAAAGTAGTGTTTCTAGGTTGTGGTTTCCCCTTATAAATGTTATTATTAACGTTTATAATAGTGTTGGACAACATCGAGATGATTCTCCATGATAGATTTAGATACTCGTATTATTGCTTTATGGGAAAGTTCCACTCCGAGGGGTGGAAATCAAGGATACGGAATCTGCCCAATCCCTATGAGAGAATTCAGGAAACGTTGTATGGAAAGTGGATTAACAATAAGGAGAACTGAACATGTATATATTCATTGGTAGTTCTCTCACGCATATTTGATTCGCGACGATATAAATAACGCACGAAATATTTCACTGTTATTACATTTATCGATGAAATGCTCCACTTTTCAGAGTCTTTAAAATTTGACTTTTACGCGTGGTGGTAATTTACGAGAATGGTACATTAAAGTCGAAGAGGATATCTTTACTCGACCAATTGGACGCTCGATATCCTCCGATGAATAAATCAAACGGCGCACATACGATTTATAGTCACGTTTCGGCAATTTTTTGTGAGAAGCGGCATTAAAGTGATATATTGCGATTTCGATATATCTCGTATCGAGCATTTACGTCACTGGCCAGTGTAATGATACCCCGCGCACGAGATATTTCCGGACAAAGAGTGAAAGAGTGGAAAAGTGGGGCACAGATGGAATCCAATTATTTGGATTGTTGATCGCTCCAATGAAATTCCCCACACGCGGAGTATTCTTGCAGCGGAAAGTGCACTCTCGACACATCTCGCTCTCCTTAATCAATCGGGATTTCGTTCGTATTGCCGGATCAAATCGTATGCTAGATTAATCCTTCTTGCTTCGATACAACGAAATCTGCAATCACGCATTAAAAAAAATCTAGAACAAACTCGAGCCAATTATATTTCAAGTCAATTGTCAGCTGGCAACTCTAATAAGAAGTTCTATTTTAACGATAGTGACGAAATCTAATTCCGGTCCTTATTTGCGAAGAAGCGAAGAAGCATGTAATTGATGTCTTCCTGGAATAGAAAATTCTAGCTTGGCAATTTTTCCTCAAGATTGGACGTTCACACGCTTTAACAGCGAATTAAGAATGACACCTTTTTTCATCGGCGTGCTCGTTCATCGGTGTTGTTGCATCCTGCATCGTGTCTAAAATCACCCGGTTCGCCCCCAATAAAAATCTATCTTGCTATCCCGAGCTGCATCAGGTTGCTCGCGTAAACACGCCAGACAGTTACGAGACGTGCGTGAAATATTGAATTTCAAACTGAAGCCTCCACTGAAAACTGACCCAAAAACTATAAAACCATAGCCGATAACTTCGGTCTACGTTCGCGTGAAAGCTAACGACAGTAAACTTTTACCGTGCGACATGATTTGCTTGCACAAAGATTTTAACGATCTACACTGACCGGAAGAGAAATATTCAAAAAACAGAATGCTGTCATATAAATTAACTAAAAAAGAATGTAAGATTTACAATAATAAACCTGAATATAGAAGTATTTCTGCAGAGAATAATAACGACATTCGAAATTCATTAGCCATTCTTATTAACGAAGGTAATTTACAATAACATTTCCTCGATATCTGCAAATATTATGCCTTAATGTGGACAAACCTTAAGCCGCACGTTCGATATAACGAAGTTCGATATTGCCGGCCGCAACCTCCGATCGATATCGGTGTAATATTTCTGTTTGTTGCCGGACGCATATCGCACTCCCAACCCTTCCCCTATCTCCTCTGTTATTTGTGTGCCCTCCGGGTACACATATCACAAGCCGCAACTAATGAATGCACCGTAACGCCAAACGCACCAATGTGTCTGCTTTCAATTTTACAATAGGCTCCAATGCCAGCGCTCTTCTCTCCATCGTAATAGGTCCAAGCAGAAATCGTATTGCGAAATTTGCCTCGAGTATTTTATCCACTTTTTACAGAAACCATTATTCTCTCCAGCTTTATCTTCTCCCTTTGGTTTTTTTAAAAAAATTTTTTACACACGCTAGACCGAAATTGTGGCTTTTTATACTTTTATTGGTTTCGGACGATTTTTGTTCGTTTCGAGTCATTTGAAATGTAATTACAGATTTTTTCGTTTTGTTACCGCGTTGAATATAGTTCGGAATAAAGTGAAGGGAATTCTGCATGGATGTAATTGATCTTATGATATATCACTGTTCTTCTGATTAACGCAGCTGCTCCATATCGAAGTTAAGATCGAGTAGCGCATATTTCTTTATGAAACTGCATTCTACCGAGCAGCAAGTAAAAGTAAAGTTTTCGAAAACCTAATTACAGAAGCTTCACGGAGACCATAACTCGCCGTTTGCTCGGTACTTCGTACTTGATACCAAGGAAAATCGAGGGGAAGGAAAAGTTATTCCGGAATCCGGTTTCCTCGCTTTTCCATTGGCCCAGCCAAGTTCGAAGTACAGCGCGAGGGAAGTTTAATTCCGTCCTTCGAACATTCTAGCACTGACAACACTTTTTTCATTAAGCACTCGCTCGGAGAAATGAGTTGGAATAGTTTGAATATTCCTGCGCTAGGTTTATTCGATGGTCGCTCGCTTCTAATCTAAGAAGCGGTAAGGCTTGGCGGAAGCCATCTAGTTGTGGATTCGCATTAGTATCGCAAGTGGCGAACAACGCGTGCTCGACTTTTAATATAAATTCAAATGGCCTCGAAGGGAAGTGTCTGCTGGCAGACAAAATGCGCTGCTGGAGATGCGGAAGGCGAACGAACGAGCGGCCGCCATGAAAATAGTCGAGAGAGTTTTTAGCAGGCGAACACCGCGCCGCTCTCCGCACTTCCGAAACTTTGATACTCGAATTTTCCGCGCAGCAGACTTCGCTGAAACGACGCGCCCGCGCGCGACCGCGCTCATGAAATATTAAAGGACTACAGGAATACAAGCTGCACGAGGAATTTAATTGCGACGAAAAGATTCCCTAAACTTCCAACCACACGCTCGGCGAACCTCGCTTTTCAAATGGGACAGGTTGACATGCCTTATTGCGAGCTTCCCAAAAATACCATCCATTAAATTTCAGCATAAACAGAAACCTGTACCTGTGACGCGCGTTTGAAATATGAGCAAATGTAAAGTGTGAAAAGACCAGGCTGAATTTACTGCACGAATCAAAAACTCTCTGTTGTATGTACTTTTATAATATTACAGATTTATAATTATAAGAAGCCAGAACTTTGTTCTTATGCAAACACAATAGAAATTCATCTAAAAACTCAATTTCCTTTAATTTTCCTTAATTGATCCTCGTTCGAAAGGGACAATTTTGTAAATAAAGGGCCAAACAATCGGTCTCATGTGCGAAGGGCTTAAATTTGAAGCGGCGTATGCCGGAACCTATTAAAGGCAAGCAAACAATTAGCGCGACTTAACAGTAACCTGCTCTTTTCCATCCAAATCTCGTTAACGCCGGGTTACGTGAATGCGCGCCACTAATTAAGAACGTTTCCCAGCAAGCAGCAGATTGTTCTTGAATATGAATTTCCTCCTTGTACGAGAGTTTCCCGGATTACTGGCAATTTTTAATTGCATATCGCCGCAGCCCTGAGAAGTACAATTCAGCCTCGCATAGCAGGTTTTTCGTGCGAGCAAGCGTGGATTCGTGTAACATGAAAATTGAGAGCCAGGCTTGGAATAACGCGATACAGACTTGTATAATAACAATGAAGAAGTTTACACTCGTGTATTCGTGATTGACAGTATTCCATTCTGTTTTTTAGTGCCTTTTTTCCCGATTTTATGATTTGAGAGCTTGTTATTAAAGCAGCTGTAAGTAGTATTCCAAGAGATTTATAAAGGAACACTCACGTTTTTTACAAGTAGTTTTTATGTATTATTTAGAATAAGTTATTGAAGCCACACAATTTCGTAAATTAATTCTGACACATAAATCAACTGGACAGCTATATTATTAGCAATATTAAGTGAATGCAAAACTTCTTATGCAACTGGGGATTATAAAAATCGTACGAGCGCGTGTATAAATATTGACAGAGAGTCGACCAATAAACCGCACGCTTCCTAGCGATAATGGAAAACTACCTGCAAATAAAAGGAATCGTTCGAAACGTGTTTTCCCGGACGAATGTTCCGCTTCTTGCCAACGGGCGAGCATCCCCCGCAACTATCCACATCATTCACCTTACTCTCTTTCAAGAACATCTCTGCTCCCTCTGAAAACCCCATTTGTTTCACTCGAGGATATTACCAACCAGTCGGGGAGCGAATGAAACGGCCCAAGAAAAAATCTAAATCCTCTCGCAGCATCCAGCGCAGTCGGATGGTAATTAAAAAGTGGGGCATTCGTGCTATGTTAGAAGATGAGAGTGCTATACGCCAATTTAGAGCTGTGCTCGAATCAAATCGAATCGAATAGAGTTTCTCCACAGTAATCAACAGTTTATTTGAACAACAAGTCGAAAACCAAATACAAATTTATTAACAATTAACTCAGTAAAAAATGCTAAATGTTAAAACGTTTAGTTAGAGCTGTACTCGAATCAAATCGAATCGAATAGAGTTCCTCCACAGTAATCAACATTTTATTTTGAACAAAACATCAAAAACCAAATACAAATTTATTAACACTTAACCAAGTAAAAAGAGCTAAATGTTCAAATGAGACTTATGATGATACAAGTATTAATTAATTTCGTAAGTTAAAACTCGCAAGTAAAAATCGAAATGCCCAGCATCCGTCGCACTCGGACGCTAATTAAAAAGTGGGGCATCCGTGTTATGCAAGTGTTGAGGAGGATGCGAGGAGTTTCCAAGGTGAATCTCTTTAACGAAAGATGCTTTTAATGCTGCTTGAAAACGGAGTGCGCCAGGCTCTGAGAGACAAAGAGAGGACTGACTGACATTGGGGTGAGTTTACGAGAGATTGGAGGATTGATCTGGCGAGTGTCTCTCGGGGCTGCTGGAAGAGCGTTTGGACGTGAGCAGTCGATGGGATGAGGACAGAACCGGAGTATCCCATTGGAGGAAGTGGCTGGTTGGAATGGCGTGGTGGGCCGCAGTATCATCCCCTTTTAAAAAAATAAGAACAAAGCGCCAAGTGAAAGCCGACCATTCTCGTAGACGCGAGCAGACACCGCTTCGAAGAATGAATCCTTCTGCTCTATTCTTATTCGAATAAAGCGTCGCTCTCGCGAAAGACTCTCTTTCTCTCTCTCTCTCTCTCTCTCTCTCTCTCTCTCTCTCTCTCTCTCTCTCTCTCTCTCTCTCTCTCTCTCTCTCTCTCTCTCTCTCTCTCTCTCTCTCTCTCTCTCTCTCTCTCTCTCTCTCTCTCTCTCTTGCTATATTTTCGCGGTACCGCTCTTTCAGTGTCAACTCTCCACTCTCCGCTCCTCTCGCGACGAGTAAATCTCCCTCGGCTTTGTTGGAGATATCTCTCCCGATCGAGCAGTGATTACCGCGACGTTCGTACCATCGCGTCGTTAGAGCTGAGTGCTGTGCTATCAACTCTCTAAAACTCTTCTCTACCTATGTGCAAGCATAGAGACGATAACTCTTCCATCGTCATTAAATCAAACTTGCTATTCTTTCGCTTCAAACATCCAAGGATTTTCCGCTCCTGCTATTTTTTTTTAGCCACAAGAATTTGTTGATTTCGAAGCAGTGGAAATTTCGTGAGAGACATAATTAAAAAAAGCAGGTCGATCCGATAGAAGGGCAAGCAGCTTGCAATGCGAGATATTCAAATGCAGTCGAATAAGGTGATATGAAAACGAGAGATAAAACAAGAGATAATGAGATGTCACTCCTGACGGTGGAATCGGGCTGAGGGGATTTTTTCGAGCAGGGCAAAAAGCAGCAATCCAATTATGAAAGGGACCAAGCTCTACGGACAAAAGAGCAGACGAATGCGCACACCGAATGCCATGACACTTGTTTCTAATCGTGAGACCCACTTTCTTATAATATTCTAAAGGTAAATTGAATACCCACCACAGGACAATGCTTATTAATTTCTTCCAGTTCCTTTATTTCAATCTGCAGGATTCAAATCTGATTTCTTTCAAAAGAATTATCCATCTTTAATCAAATAAAACGATCTCAGACTTTCAATATTAACTTCGTATTAACCTTAATACATTTTTCTTAATATTATATTTGAATTATCCAAATATTTGTCGAAACATTATTCGTTGATCAATGTTAAAAATTTCCTTTTCATTTTGAAGTATATGTGCCTTGAATTAGAATCATCCGCTCTGGTATTTCTCATCACTGAAATAAAGAGAAATCAAAACATTCTTCACTCTTAAAATCCATAAAGATTTAACGATTCTTTTAAATGTTTTTCTAAATGTCCACATTTGTTTACCTGTGCGTACTGTTCGTTGCGGAGAGAAATGAAAGTGACGTTGAAGCTTCTTACTTTGGCTGTTTCGCTTTCACAGGTGGTGGTGAACGTATGGCTTTAATAGGTGATGTAGGAGAACCGCGCTACACGTGCCAAACGCATTCTCAATGAGAATCATTAAAAGAAGTGGTGATGGTTGCTCGCATTTACAACCGTCATTCAACCAGTGATAAATAGACTCGTTTTCTTAACTAATTCTAAGCTATGAATTACGCTGAACTTAAGTTCACTTCGTTGATTCGAAATAATAACATAAAGACAGAAACCTATCAAAGTAACTAATTATGTCTTAATTTTTGTAGAATGATAATATTTATCTTTGAAATTTTAATATATTTATTTTTAATCTATCGAAAATTTTTGAAATAGAAACTAAAGCTGTCTCCATTAACGCACCCAAAGAATCTTCCTTCCCCTTTTTATATCTACAAAATCTCTTTCTGCTCCGCTACAACAGTTTTAAACATCGCTTTTTCCCCCTACAGTTTATATTATTCTCATTCTATCCTTTGTCACGATCACGACCACGTTTTCATACTCCTCGGGAAACAATTTCGTTAAATCGAGCCGAAGGACTGCGTTCTAAGGCGAACTGTTGTCACGAGAAGCTGACAGTAAAGCGTCGTTACGATGAAACTTGCAGCACGAGCCAACCTGATAGTGCGCTTTAATCGCGAGTAACTCGTAACTCCTATCGGCCAGATGTGCATTAGCCGCTTTACAGCTGAAACTTCTCGACTCACCGATATTATACAACCAACTTTTCCTACGCGTCTTCCTAGCCATAAAAAAGGGAAAAAGAAATTTCTAGTCTCCGATAAATGGCTTTAGTTCATCGTGGCTGCTTGCACAGCTGCACGCACGTGCTGACAGTATTTATAAGGAGGAATCGCAGGTGCGGAATTATTAGAGCGAGTTCTAGTAACACACAGTTGACTTTAAGCAAATCGATTTTCCAAATAATCGACATAATGTTCAGTTTCTCTCGAATTGTACTCGCCGTGTGTGTCTGCGTCCTGGCAATCTCTGTTTTGGCACCTATTGTTACTGCTGAGGTTGGTTTCTTTTAACTATTCTGCTTTTTTTTTCTATGTGCTTATAAACCTGCTTATTTCAAAATCTGTTTTTTTATTTCGCTTTCCGGCACAAATTATGATTGTTTATTACGAAGACTTACAATCAAAGTAGAATCGAACGGGAAAGAGTTAGTATTGTAATAGATCTTTAAGGAAGTGTTTGGTTTTAGTGCGATCCTTGTCATGACCAGAATGTGCCGAGGATGGGTTGATTTATTTTTTCTACCCTTCATACCCTTTTTCCTTTTGAGTAAGTACGTGGACATTTGCATATTAAAGTCAAAGAAACAATGAGAATAATAATTTGTAAATTTATCAATTTGCAACAACCCTTATTTTTCTACAAACCTATCAGATCTTTAACTCGAGTAACCGTGAATTATTATATTAATTGGAAGGAATAATTATTCCAAAGAGAAAAAAAGATTTACCTGATTTTTCTTATTGTTCTTGCTTGGGCTTCCTATTGAAATAGGTGCCGGTCGCGAATTTGCACGGTTTTGGTTATTTTGGGGACCAACAGATGGTGATGTATTGGCTGCTGCGGCTCCAAGGAATCCACTCTAATTTTTTTTAAAGAATCGCTTAAACATTGCTCGCTTTGTTAACATTTCTAACCTCAATCCTTCAATTTCACTCTTTCAGAGTTTAATTATTCGTGTTGAAATTTAATGATATTATATAAAAGCAGTAAAACTCACAATGACTGGTTGAGGAGCAGCAATTGGTACACTATCTGACATACTCGAGAAGAGGATTGTGCAGAGAATTGCACAATAACAAATAGTTAAAACGTTCATCCTTCTTTTGCTGTGTGTTGGATGTCTTGCTATAATATTTCCAACGATGCTACTCGCTACATGCACTTATTTCTCTCCGGCTTTTATGTTATACTTGTCTTTCCTGCCTCCGCCCTGCCCCACCCTCGCTTTCATTGTCCCCGAGTAAGAGACACTTTCATTATGATGACTCGACAAGGTGCGAATTGCTGTCACGAGCGGCTCACAGTAAACGGGAGTCACGATGAAACGTGCAGTAGAGCGAAAGAACTCGTGCAGTCGAGCCATGAGGAAATTATAAATTATATCGTTTCCTTATATTCTATAATAAATTATTTTCTTATCGTATCAATGTTGTTACAATGACAGAATTTTATTAGTAACTATGGTCTTTAATTTTCAATAAATTTCCTTTTGAAATTCGTACAATAAAAAATCGCTTTACTCTTACACGAGTCTCGCAACATATTTTTCACTCATACTATCACGAACTATTGATTTTCAGACTACCTACAGTTTCGGCAAGAAACCATTCCCGCCGTCATCGCACTAAAGAAACCGGTAGCTACTTTTCTGTAATGTTTCAAACATGAAAATAGCATAGCAATGAAATTGCGCATCTTAAAGTCGCAGGAATCTAACCGAGAATGTTATATTACAGATGAGACATGGTATGGAAAAGCGGTAGCAAATAATTTATACACAGTACGAACCAAATATGAAGTAATAAAATAAACGAACATCCCACTAAATCCATTAATTTCCAACAAAAATCTTCGACCAGCTGCACTTCTCTCAACGGAGAATATCATTTACTTGCGAGTTGGTATGTATTATTTCGAAATTCATCCCTCGGCCGTGAAAGAATCACCGTGCGACCGGCGCATCCATTTGGCAAATGCGTGTCGAGTGCTTGGGAATAAAAGGCCGGAAGCGGGAAGCGAGTGGGGAAAGCCTGGAAAGTAAACATTCCGGGGAAAATGATTGCCCCGCTCAGATATCAGGATCTATCATCCAAGCTGAAGGTGTGACGCAAAAGGAAAGGAAGCGAGAAAGTGGAAGAAGAGTGTTCTCGGACTCTTCTCTCACGTACGTGACAACAATATGGCAGAACATCTCAGCTTCTCTCTTTCTCTCGAGCAAGCTAACAATGTATCACTTTCGGGCAGTACATTTTTCATCCTTCACGTGAAAAGCTGTTTCTTCCCTTCTGCAGCCACAAATTCTCGTCAAAGGATCTTAGATCCTTGCGGTACGGCGCAGCATTTTTTAACTCTTAAGGGATCAACATCGGCCAGTTCTCGCTCACCTTTTATACGGGTTTGCGTCATTCCACTTAAGCCACCCTCCCTCCATTCAACCTTCTCTCGGAAAAGGCTCTTACGGTCAGATGAAACATTTCTCGTGTGAAATAAATGTAGGCCTGCAAGGAACGCCACTCGTAGTCTGTCGAATCCTAGATTATCTCAGGGATGTTCGAAGACATTTGGAAATCTATGTGATAACTTTTATGGCGCGCGAGTAGATGTTATTGAAGCGTAGGCAAGATTCCCTTTTTTATAGTCGAATCTATTTTACATTGACTTACGAAAGAATTTTGTTAATTAATCATTTAATTGACGCCTCAATAATTTATCAGTAGATCCTTTACACTGAACAGAGTAGAGAAGGAAATAAAACAAATCCATCGAAATAGTAAATAATAAAATAATAACAATTATAATCCAATCTATTTTACATTGACTTACGAAAGACTGTTGCGAATTAATCATTTAATTGATGCCTCAATAATTCATCAATAGATCCTTTACACTGAACCGAGCAGACAAGGAAATAAAACAAATCCATCGAAATAGTAAATAATAAAATAATAAAAATTATAATCCAATCTATTTTACGTTGACTTACGAAAGACTGTTGCGAATTAATCATTTAATTGATGCCTCAATAATTCATCAATAGATCCTTTACACTGAACCGAGTAGACAAGGAAATAAAACACATCCATCGAAACGATAAATAATAAAACACTATAAATAATGAGACTCGGTCTGAAGCAGTCGGCGAACTTTAGTTGGAGTGGGTGTAACTAGTAGATAACTATTAGCAAATCCCATGGGCATGTATTCAAGCCGAGTATTATGCCGTCCGTCAGTGCACGTGCTTGGCTTCGTTTGCGTCTAGTTAAACGAGAAACTTGGCCCATTCCTCTTGAAGAGTGGCTTTTCCGGCGCAAGCGGCGCGGCGCGGCACGGCGCGGCCTGGCAGGGCCTCTTTAACATACAGGTACACAGGGAAATTTAATTACTGCGGCTGTGCACTCGGTGAAACTCCACTCGGCCGGGTAATAATTTCGTCGCGAGACCAAGGAAATACGGCGTCGAGCGCAACGGTGGTGGTCTCCCTCAACGACAGTTCTACCATCAGTGCACATAACATTTACCATCCACCATGAGTACGTCTTTAGTCATAGGAAACTTTCGCCGCACGCATTGTCCGCGCACTTTCCTATTTATTGAGTCATTGAACTTCTTTTGCAGGGAAAAAATTGTTGAGAAATATTTATTTAGAAATAATTTCGAATTTACCGCTTAAATTGAATGAAAGCACTTCCATTAAAAAGAAGGTGTTTTCATAAATGAATATCATAGCACTTCAAATGGGTTGACGCAAGAAAACTGAATCTACTTTAGTTAATTACTAAAATTGGAACATATTCTATTCATTAGGTGATTTCATTAAAATTCATATTATTGAACGAATAGAAAGAGTATTAGAAATGATTAAACCAACCCTTGGAATTCCTTGTCGTTAGCACAATGCTAAAAGGCAGTGTTGAAGAAGACAAAGCGAAAGGTTGAAAGGAAGTTGAAATATCGGCTCTCGTCGATTACATAACGGAGCGTTCGATTCCCAGGATTGGCATCTACGCGGGGCTTTGGACATTTTGCGAAAGTTGCTGTGAAGTGGATGAAGCGAGAGAACTGCGGGGCTGTTATTCGAAGAATTGGCAGAGCTTCGAGAATAGAAAGGATGGGAAGGATGAGAAGGAGGAAGGGGTTTGTGCCGGTCTTTCATCGGTGGGCGACAGGATTCCGCGATGCCTGGCACGGCTCCTGTATTTTCGCTGGGTCAGTTCTTTTAATCCGGCTCGCAAGGATAACCGACGACATTTCCTGGATTGTTCTGACCTACATCAAGCTAAAGGGATGGAGAAAGGGCGGCTGGTGGGGGATTCGAAGCGGTGGGGGACCGTTATAAAGAAGGCCAGTGAATGCCGGCACTCGTAAAACTGTCGCGCGACACCGTCCGCCCCCTCTTCATTGTTTTCCGGATCCTCCGATCCACGCAACCTCCCCTTTTCACCCTGCTTTCTTTCCAGCTTACCCAAAGAAATATGTCCAATTGTTTTGCCGAACCAACCAAAAATAATTTCAGATTAACAAGAAACCCTGTCTGCTTAGCTTTCAGTCAGCCAGACAACTTTATGGAAATACCGCCCCCTACATTTCCTTTTGACCCTGTCATTCTCCTTCATCCTCCAGTTTATTGGTGTGCGGATTTATAGATTGATTGATTCACGCATTCATATAATCGCGGTTCGATCGTTCCAGGGATTCATGGATTCCTGGATTGGAAAATGCATTGATTTAGGAATTTCGAAATTTACAAGAGGCATTTTTAGAACTTCGATAGAAATATTTCTTAACTGACAGCCTGATAAAGTACACAAAGCTAGACAAAGTAAAGAGAAACTGACAGTATTTACGATGCGGTCGTATAATGAGGCGCATTGTGCCGTTAAATTATCTTTCGCTAACAAGAGAAGCGCGTCTTACGGATGTATAAGAGAGCTTTATAGATCAATCGAATATCCTTCGTAAGTTTAGAACATAAAGCTGCTTGGCAAGCTTTACGATGGCGCGTACCGAGCTTAAATAATCTAGAGGGGGTTTGTTTCAGAGCAACAAGAGCAGATATCGCTATCAGAGCCACTGAGAGATAAGGCTGGTAGTCGGCTGGGAGCGCTAAATTATTCGCGAAAGGGATTTAACCGCGATTGCTGTTTGTTATCAAACGATGCTTCGTTTATTGTGCCCTTAACTGGTCTGGTTTTAGTGAGCCGGTTGGCATAAAGAAGCGAGAATGAGCCGAGCCGAGAGGAGTCGAGCGTTCGTTAGTGTCGCTGATTCGTGATTAGCGGGTTGCGGCTTGTGGCTTGCTTCTACGACTTAACGGATCGCCGCTATTCCGCTCCAACCCTGAAAGACCGAGTCTGCTTCCCCACTAAACGTTTAAAATGCTTAAACACCCCTTTCATTAGTTAGCCCCGTCAGCCTTGTTTGTTCACGCTTTACCCTCCTCTTGCTTTCCAGTCAGCCTCGACCTCACATATTCATCGCACGTTTAACTTCAACCCACACCTCACTTTCCTTCTTCCTTGCCTGTCAATTTCACCGAATGATCGATAATCACTCTCTTAAAAAGGGTAAACCATCAGAGAACACCCTCGCGTACAATTTTTTATTACACGCCTGAATAGTTACGTGACAGACAAACTGAATAATAAAAAAGGAAAGCCTATCTTGATTTATTACTTGTTTAAAGGAACAAACAATGTTAAAATAAATGGACGATCCATTTATGGTATAAGCGAGTACAAATTTACAGAAACGCACGCAACGCTAAGAGTATAAAAAGGATGTGGAAAGTGGTAGAAGCGGAGTAATAAAAAACGAAGCTCTGTTGATTTATTACTTGTTTAAAGGAACAAACAATGTTAAAATAAATGGACTGATCCATTTATAGTATAAACGAGTGCAAATTTACAGAAACGCACGCAACGCTAAGAGTAAAAAGGACGTGGAAAGTGGTAGAAAGGGAGTAATAAAAAACGAAGCTCTCTTGATTTATTACTTGTTTAAAGGAACAAACAATGTTAAAATAAATAGACGATCCATTTATGGTATAAGCGAGTACAAATTTACCGAAACGCACGATCAACGCTAAGAGTATAAAAAGGACGTGGAAAGTGGTAGAACCCGGAGACACTCGAGACTCGCTCTGGAAATGTACTCCGGCCGATTAAACTTATCTCAGGGAATTCTTCGAGGAGGAATGCGAGAGCGACTTTTTCGCTCCAACTCCCACGAAATATCCTAGCGAGAGAGAAGTGTTCTGCGCAATTAAGCAAAAGGAAAGTATTTGCCAGGGTGGAGGCTTCCATGAAGAAGGAAGAAGGAGCCGGGCTTTAATCCAAGCTGGTTCTTAAGTCCCGAAAATTAATCCAATTGAGCCAGGCGAGAGGCAGCGATAAGTCGCGTCGTAGGAGAACCCGTAAGAGTGAGAGCTCGATTAATCGTCCTGGATGCGAAGGTACACAGGAAGCAGAGGATTAAAAGGAAGGAGGACATCCTCCGGAGGATTGGAATATCTCGACCAGCGACGAATTTCTCTAGCAAAACTACCAACTATGTATAGCATCCTGCCCAAACGAACACTGCCAATTTATCCAACGAGTCTCTGGATTTATTATGCAATTTATTGTGTTCCAATACGATTTACAAAGCTCAATTTCTCATACACGAATTAGTGGAATTCCAATTTTCTTATCTTATCTTAAGTTATCTTTCTTATCTTATTAATTATTCTCAGTCAGAAATAACAGGGAATTAAGGATTTAAGTAATTATATCAAAAATAATATTTTATTAATAATAAAAATACGAAAGTAAATAAATCCCTTTTGTGATAAGATGAACATGAATGGGGAAGCAAAATGTCAAAATTTCTCCCACGTTTCGACTTAACTTTTCCGCGGAGAAGAATTCCTCCCCGTAACAAATGCTCGGAGCGATAAAGAAAGCCGTGATTATCAGCAAGGCGAGGTCACACGTACAATTCCACATGGGGGAATGAAAATGTTGAAGTTGCCGCGGAGGATGCGGGATAGGTTAGGTTGGACGAGAGCCGTAAGAAATTACTGTTGCCTCCGGCTGATATTAATCACTTTCTTGCCGGAGCGCGGCTAGCTAGCAAAAAAGAATGTCTCTGAGATAAAGACGTGTAATCTCAGGATTGCCGATGACGGATTGATTCGCTCTCTGACAATGGATTATTCTGTCACTCGCACTGATTATTAACGGTCGATTATATTCCAGGAAAATATAACGTTAATTAAAAATAAGCAGGAATACGGAAATAATTAATATACATTATTTAATTTATTTTAAGGTCGAACTTATTTCCATTGTAATTCGAAATCACAGCTATATTAATAATTAGAAAGCTCTAACATTGTTAAAGATTTGAAAATCGAACGTTTTACAGCAATATTATAAATCCTGATATTGCCATTGATTATACTAAAATCAGAAGAACCAATAATTTCATAAAGTCTCTCAATCAACATGATAAGAAAGTCATACAAAAGCTTTCTTTGTCGAGAGAAAGGCTAAACAAAAAAGTGAGTTGGAAAACACTGAAGATAAACAATGGGATGACTTGCAGTCTGTCGCAGAGCCGCTCTTTTATCTGTCTGCGGTGAGTCAGCAGAAAAGAGGAAAGAAGGAGGAAATCAAGCGGTCCGCGTGTGGTAACTAAAACTCCTTCCTATAAGCGGAAATTGAAAAGAAGATAAAAGGAAGACGGGAAAGAGGCAAGGAGAGCTGAAAGCGGAGCGAAAATGATTCCGCGTTTTGTTCCATTTCTCGAGTGGTCGTTAAGACAGGCATGATTCGCTTTATACACCGGAACAAAGTCTGCCTATAAAATTCTACTAGAGATGAAGACAGAGCCCTCTTTTATTATAAATCTAACGTTTACATTACCATCAATATTTATAATCTAGGCAATTCTTATATCTAATCGATTTTGCTATTACACTATCTTATGTTGTTCATGAAATTAATTAATGAACATTGGAATTCAATGAATAAATAATCGAAATTTAACTCCAACTTTGTTATAATACTACCAATTTAGGAATTAATAAATGAGAGACTACCGAAGTAATAAACAAACTAAAGTAAAAATCTGTATATTATAAACATTGTCAATGACATTGATAAACAATGTTACCAAGAATGAATGGCTTCTTCCTAAATTCTTACAGAAATGGATATAATCCGGTCAGTTCCTTTTGTTAACAAATCATGGTGACGGCAAAATAGACAGGGGCGTCATCGGTAGGGTTGACAGTCTGATAAGCGGGCGCAGGGATAATAAATCAAATTTGCATTTCGGGCGCACAGGTGATTAAACTGGAGCGGCTGCATTCCGTGGAAGAGCAATTTCGCGATGGAGCTCGAGCGAATGGAGCGCCGCCACGCCGCCGCGAGCTCCCGCGACGAGTAAACAAATTTCGAGTTCTGCAAATTGACCGAGTAGCCCCGTTTCAATTTCCGGCAAATACTGCACCCCCCCCGCCAATCGAATTCCAGCGTAGATTATGCAAAATGCGAGTGAAAAAGATTGCCAGCCGAAATTCGTCGAACTGGTTGCTTCGCAGAACTGACACCTGCCTGCCAGTTTTCCCCATTGATTACTACCTCCTCTGCAATTTCCGCTGGCAAATTGCACTTTGTGGTTCTCGCACTCGCAGATTTCTAGTTTCGCGGAAGTTGGAGTTATGGGAACGCGCTTGCGGTTATGCTCGATCGAATACTCTCCAATACTATCGAATATTATCGAATATACTGTCAATGTGGTTAATATTGACTGGTGGTGGTTGGAGTCTCTGATATTCTCTGTAATAGTAATACTCAAATCCGAAGATACGATAGAAATGTCAGTTAAATGACCAAACGCGAAGAGCGTTGCTTTTGAAAGCGCTTCGATGGTAAAAATGATCAGATAAAGCTGTAATTTCACACATAAAGCCGTCATATTCGATTTGCATCGGAACCAGTGACACGATCCGCCAGAACTGATAAGCCTGATTGGAGAATCGATTGACCCAATTCCTATAGGTACAGCCTGTAGTATGCATACACATAGAAGAACAGAGGGACACTCGGAGAATTTCGATTCCCTTCTTTTTTTCAGGATTGGAGTCCTCAGTCCCTGACAAAGGAACCCGCTCTTTTGTTCCTGAATACTCACTGACAATCGTTTCTTTATCATTGTGCGAACTCATCGATTATTACACAGTAAAAACAGTAATTCTTCGAAAACTTCACTTGATTAAGAAACTGCAACGCGTCGAAAGAAGTTCGTGATGAATGCGGAGAATCAAATAAAAATTCCCCTGGCGTTCTTGAATTTATCATATAAATACCTTGGAAAAGTACGGTAAGGTCGGCTCGCTCTTCATGAAATACCAAATGGAAATACCGAAGCCGACCTTACTCAAGTTATCGTCGGCCATGGCATTCTTCGAGAGATTCTTTCGGAGTTATCGAAATCAATCCAGTGGATGGAATCGAAAGCTTCCAATTCAGAGGTGGCTCTACTCTTCTTGCGAAATGACTGCACTCTCCACCACTCAACCAATCACTCTTCTCACCAATATTACTACGAATTTCAAAGAATTGCTCATTCAAGAGAATCTTAAAAACTAATTAATTATAATGAATGATTTCAAGGACTTGAATTATATACACTTGCATCATATTTTCTTGATACGATCAAGGAATTAGAAAAATACTGGCAGATCAATATCAACATCAAAGTGATTGGGAAGCTGCCAAATAGGGAGATGTTCTAATAGGGGCAGGCCGCAGCAAATCATTGAATAACGTGCTTTGCATATTAGCACATGAATACCAGGCGTCTCCGGCTTCCCCGTGAGACAGTAAATGGAATATCACTTGGGATCGATATGGATATCGCATGGGTATCTGAATATCAGGATAGAATTCGCTCAATCGGCCATGATTGAGCCTATCGTCAAATCTATGATAATAAATCTGACAGGAATCCATTTATTATATTACTATTCAACATACGATTTTCCTATAAATCATTTAGAACCAAACTAACATCCAACTTGAACCATTGCAAAATTATTATTTAAACATAATTATTATTTTGTAGTTTGTTCAAAAAGGTTAGAACGAAACTGAGAATAATAATTATTACTATTATTATTGATTGCAAATGTAAACAATATTTTTCAACTTCTTACGATTCTCCACGAAAAAATATTAAATTCGCTTCTTTGGATTCTGAAGAAATATAAGAATATGAGAGAAAAATGAACTGGACATTTTTTGGGTTGTCAGTTAGGAAAATTGTGAAAGGAAATAGTGAAAGCTGGGGGAATTGGCGATGCGGCTAGGTAGGTGCCATGGGAGTCGTGGAGAAGAGCCGAAAGGAACATTTCCTTCAATGGAAGCTTCAATCGTCTGCAGGGAGCAGGTTTTCACCGACGATATCCACTCCATCGAAGACGCACTGCAGCTGTAACGCGGCGTGCTTTCTCGCATTGTTCCAAACATTCCCATTACATCGCATTGTCTTGCCGGCACGCCGGTAATCAAGCTGCTTTGTTGCAGCTTTCATTTTCCCGGGCGACCGTCCACTCGACCCTTATAGTAACTTTCGAGTCGAATGAACTTGGCCAGTTTCTCCGATCCTTTAATGCCTCGTTGCGATACCGAAAGTAGTTCCAACTTCAAGTACTTCACCAGCACTGAATCACTCTGGTAAATATAAAAGTGGATCGTTCCAACCCGGAGAATATGCAAAATCACGCGTTTCCTTTGGGACTCACAACTTTGACCCACATTCCATTTTACGAAATAAAATAGTTCGATCGTTGTTATTATTTATTATTTGACTGAACTGTTATATTTACTATTGACAGTTTATATTTCACGTTTATTATGTTTTTCGCATCTGGAATAATATTAATTCTGGTGGAACTGATTTTTAAAACAAACACATCGTTTTGTTGTGCCCGAGAAAATATTCCAACATTCGTGTTTCACGGATGTATTCGCTATTAATGGATGAAGCGTACGTGTGACGAATGAGAATGTTTTTCGCCAGTTCGTCACTGCCACTGTGCCGCTCCTAACTAATGAAGGAGGAAACTAGTTCTCATTTACACAGCACCGGAGACTGAATATTTAGCGGACACTCCAATTGGCTTCAACTCCCTCGCATTTTTATTCCATAAACTATCGTATTTCACACGCGAGACTCTTTTTATTTTGTTGTATTTTCTTCACACCGGAAACTGTATCGCGTGGGTGTCGAAACAAGTTTTAGTTTTTTCTGAATTGCCCACGCGCCAAATCCACAGGTTTCAAACATTCTATGGCTTCCAAATAAATAGGGAATAAATAAAGAAATAAATACGATAGTAAATTCACTTTGCTATATTTCCACGATCGTTACCGTTCTCCTACAAACGGAAAGAACATCGACTCTGTGCTTAGACTTCAAAGATACGTCGCGGAAATAAAACAGGAATAGCATCAATGACGCGCAACGAGAGAAGTTGCGAAGAAGAGTATAATATTTCGAGGTCCATTGGACCTCGTCTATTTCTATTTATCCGCTCGACTCTGATTCGGGTCAATCCTCCGGAGCATCCGGATATATATATTTTATATAACAAGGATATATCGATATATATCTATGTGAGTGAAGAATAAGTATTGGAGGGAGGAAGAGAACCAAGAGAAAGATTACAGTGTAGCAAGACGTTTGTTCGTGAGAACACGAATGTATCTCGGCAGCATCCGCAAGGAGCGTCGTCGAAATTTCTATCGATTCTCAGTTTGCCAGGATTCCCAACACCACTTCTCCTCTATCTACCCCTTCCTTACTCATCCGTTCGCGCCCCCTCTTCACCCGCCAACCCATACCTTTCTCCTTCTGTTCCACCATATCTTCTTGAAAGGGGTATTCCTATAACGAGCGTCCCTTATCTACCGTAAACGCACCCTTCCTTCACCACGACTCGCAACTCTCTGCTCAATCTCAAGGAAAAAATGATCGCATTCACTCGAACGGTAACGTTCACAGTTGGGCTGATACTTAATTCAGACAAAAGTGAAAGAAATTCATTTAGAATCCCTGTTATAATAAATATAATGTTATTATCATTAATATTTATAATCTAGTTAGTAAAATTAATATTTAAGTTTAAAAGGTAATATAAAGGAAAATTCAAATATATAAAAGTAATGGTTGAACTCTAAGAATTGATTTAATTAAAGGGAAAATTCGTAAGTTGTTAACTCTCGAGAGAAAAAATAGTAGCAATGACTGGAATGGAAAAGTTCACACTTGAATCGACGCTTAAATGTGATAGGTCGTGGATAAGAGTCTCGGGGAAGTTATCGTGAGAGGAATATGAGCGTACTTGTAATGTGAAGCGAGCTTAAGACCATCATTTTTTCGTCTCGAGTATCGGAGCAGTGATCGCCCGGCAGAAACTTACCGGCGAACTTCCCTTCCCCTGATAAAGCAAGCCCCAGCTTTCCGGCCATCCTTGCGAATACTAAGTGAATTTTCTTGCTCCTTCGACTAACTTTAAAATAACTTGACTGTTTTATGGTAGCAGTTAGTGCGTATCGGCAAACCCAGCGATCGTCGGGTGCTTCTGTGATAGTTTATGGGCTGTGCGGAATAAACATCGAGTAGATAGTGGTTTTTAAAGAGCTTTTCACATACCAAAACATCGTTTTTACAATCTAAATTATAATTACGATCCTTTAATGAATCTGTAGAATTTTTATCGACTACTGTACGCTCTACATTCTTACTTTTATTATTGTAAATAGTGTTAAATAGTCTGAAAAGAGTGATCGCAAGCAAGATTTAATTTTAGTGCAGTGCTAGATAAATCGATACAGCAATTTGCGAAAGAAGATGTCGGCGTGAAAAAAATGGGGAGGGTTCGCGCAGGGGTCACGGAAGCAATCTAAGTGGCCGTTCGGTGGACGTGTAACGCTGAGATTGGGCCGATCTTTTTTTCGCTGACTCGTTTCCGGACTGAGGAAATCGAACGGGATGAAGCTGACTACTCTCTGCCTCCGCCACGCTGCTCCACAGTGGACCAGTCGTTACAGCTTAATTAGTGTTTTGCACATTGATGGATTCCAGCCGTCCCCCACAACCACGGCAAACCAGGGCTATGATCTGCTTTATCATTCTCGCATGATCCAGCCAATCTCCATGACAACCAGTTTCTTTCAAACGCTAATTCGAACTAACATTTTGCTCCAAAAAGTGCTTTATATTCCCTTCGATTTCACCCATAAAACTCCGACTAAACTCTAACAATATATCATAATTCGAATTTTCTATCAAAGCATATAATAATAAATCATAGCACATTGCACACGTTCTACTTTTTGTGCTAAAATATCGAAGTATTTTGTTGCTAATGCAGATAAAAGTAAAAGAAAAACTTTGCTTTTATCGAGATTTTTCTTCGCGCCAATAAATCATTTTGTGCTTCGAGACTAGGAAAGACAGTGTCTTTGGTGTAATGGATGTCGAAACACAGCGTTACAACTTCCTAAAACTTGGTGGCAGTAAGCCGGATCTGGCGCCGGCTTTCCACGGCTATGCCAACAAAGGGCCGCCGGAAAATGGAGGCTGTCGATAATATGACCTGCACTCCTATTGCTTCGCCTCGAGACTGTCAAACAACGTTATCGACACTAAGTGTTATTAATAGTTTAGTGCCATCACCTACGTTACTATTTGCGAGACTGTCGATATTCTGATGGCACCTTTCGAACCTCGCCTGTCCAAGCAATATTGCCATTCCTCGAGGAAACAAGCTCTTCCAAGACGAGTGATAAATATACAATAAAGTAAATAGAATACTACGATTTTCTTTTTAATAAGCACCTTTCATTTTCCATGAGTAAAGAAATAGTATATTCAATCTATTGAAATATAACTATGTTTAATAAATCTCTGTGATTATAAATTATAATATCACAAAATCTCTTGGAATTCCTTTAATTATATTAAACAAGCACTCGATCAAGTAATTCACAAGTGTCCCATTCATTTCTTATTTGCCGTTCTGTGTAAGAAGAGGCGTCTTTCCCCGGAAGCCAGCAGAGGGGCGAAGTCGACATTTATCGGACTTCCCGAATCCCAAGCTCGATTGGCTCTGGATGTCGTTGCTCCGGAAAAAGAGGCGCGGCGTCTCTCCCAATTAATTTAACCCGGGGAATCATTAAAAGCTGAGTCCACTGGGATCCGAGAAGCAGCTGTACTCGACGTAGTAGGTGCGCCGAGCGAGTATCATTAGCCGCGTGTTAAATAAACCGGATACCGAGGCATTCCGTTAACTATTTACCGAGTTCCCGGCGGAGCTTCTACCTCTGCTCGATAAATGAAATTAAATCATAGTGAAGCTTGATTAAATATCGGCGCCAACCGTTGCGCTGCATCCGATCACGCGCTTCTCCATATCTGACATGCTTTTCTCATTATTCATTCGGCAGCTGCCAGTTCGAGGCGAAGTTTCCTAGAAGTGCACCGGAAAGTTCCTGGGAAATTCTCCTTCGATCTTCAACTCTCTTATTTTAGAAAGATTGATCAAAGTATGTCTGATCGCTTCCTATCAACTCTGTTATATTCTGTCTAATTTTCTTTTGTATAATTAAGAAATTTACGACTGTCGAAAGTATCAGCTCGCAAGTGAATTATAAAACATCGAAACATTTTCTATATATTAATTTATATTTCTTATGTTAATCCATCGATGTTCATTAAATAGTTAAAAAGAAAAGATATATCGCTCTTTAACTGTGCTTAAAGTCTGGCAAATCTGTAGACTTTTCTCGCAGATTGGATAAGAACGAGTAAATGGAGAAAAAGCGAAAGGAGGTTGCCAATGGGCAGACTTCTCAATGACTTACGCAAACAGCTTAGTGCGTACTCGAGTTACGAGGAAGAAGACATATACATATGTGAGAGAGATATACTGACGAGCCAGGGGGATTATGTCAGAATGATAAAGAGGATTATTTCCCTTGTGTAGAGGGGATCCCTTTCTCATGGGGACACGGAGAACCTCGAATCGACATTTACTCTAGCTGGGAACAGGCTTCTCAGATTATGCAAAGGAAGAACTGCAACAACTGCGACATAAATTACTATTCACGACTGTTTTACTGATTATCAGCTCTCTAAAATACCATCTGTAGTAATCTCTTAATTAATTCCGTTTGATAAATTACTCATAAGTAAGCCCCGAAATTAAATATTCCTCGTACAATACAGTAAATACATCTTATAAAACAGCATCCTCAATTAATTTACATCTGATAAATTACTCATAAGTAAGCCCCGAAATTAAGGAATTAAACAAATATTTCTCGTACAATACAATAAGTACAACGTTCCCAGTTAGAGTAAACTCTAGCTTAGAGTAAACTCTAGCTGGAAACAGGCTTCTCAGATTATGCAAAGGAAGAACTGCAACAACTGCGACATAAATCACTATCCACGACTGTTTTACTGATTTACTGATACTCTTAATTAATTTCATTTGATAAATTATTCATGAGTGAGCCCCAAAATTAAGGAATTAAACAAATATTCCTCGTACAATACAATAAATACATCCTATAAAACAGTACATCACATTGCAAATGATCTTTTTTGTTATATTTCAATTTTGGGGGAAATCCAACTGCTACTTGACACATTTTTTTTTTACGGTTTAATGTTTTTGGACGGATATCACATTGCAAATGATCCTAGCACACATGAGACTATTTAAAAAATGAACAAATCAAAATGGAGTAAAATCGAGGCAACAAGTATAGAACAAGTGGAAGTCTGAAATGAGTAATTCGTAGAGGAATTTGGAGTCCGAGCCAGTAATTCTAGGTGTAGAATTACTGAGGCGTGTGCAAGAAGGGCTCGGATCCCTTGCCGCATTGCCGTGGGGGTGCAATCCATCGAGAGTTGGATGTAGGTTTTCGGCCAAGTGTCGCTGGCCTTCCTACGGGAATACAAGGCTGGCAGCCTGCTCTAGCGAAGCCTTTTTTTTCGTTTTTTACCAGGTGACAAATCGTCGACATTCCGGGAACGCGCACGTTCGCGATACAAGCTCGCGCGCGGCGTGCAATAGGTTCGCGCACGTACTCGAAGCTATGGTGAACTTTTGCCATAACCATTCCTCATTCGCCTGACGCCTACTGAAAGCCTTCTTTGTTTATGCCTCCCGCATGGCACCAGCTGCGCTCGAGCTGCCCTCTGCTTTCACCGGCAGGCATACTCACACACGTCTGTGAACGGTTAATGACGAAATTAGAGATTTCCTCGGATTAAATCTAATTATTGATGGTCGTAAAAGTCTTCCGTTACTTTGGGAAATTGTAGTAATAATTAATTAGATATTTTTGATAGATGATTCCATAGTTAGAGAATGATTTATCTTTTCTAATAATTGTATGTATTGTAAAATTAAATAACTTTGTAAGTCAGTAATCCGCTTTAAAATAATGGTTTTAGAAATGAAAGAAGCTTTTATTACAAATGAAGAAGTCAAGCGCGCACGGAAATAATTATTCGAGGATATTATTCGCAAAAATACCTGATGCAAACTGGTTTCGGGCGAAACCATCATCCTCTGCGTTGCATTGTTTCAACTCCCATACAAATTTGCTTTATCCAGACATCCATAGTGCAAACCCACATGATCTCCTTGTTCCTCTTTTGCGCTTTTCGTACAACGCACGGCGAGAACGCGTGACACAGTTTCGCGGAAACTGTGCGAGCTCGCGGTAACTGGAGCGCTCGTAAATTTTTGTCGCAAGGACATTTCGGCCCGCATCCCCGAAAATTTCACACAACAAGCACACCCGACCGACGCTCTATTTCGCCTTCGGGATTAATATTATGCAGCAAGTGAGTTTATGCGGGCGAAGCAAATTAAAAGAGAGGCGTCAATAACAAGTGTTGAGAATCGAAATTAATCGAAACTATCGATTAATTTTCCAATACAATATTTCTTAAAAATAAATAAAAGAAACAATTATATTCAAGATAAATTCGTAGTAAAAATATGAAAGTTCTCGTTTATTAAAATAATATACGAAAAAATTACCAACTCCCAAATTCCGCAAGATATTCGGAAAGGCAGCAATGCAGAAACAATTTTCCCAATAAGACAAGTTAAAAGATGAAGTTGGGTGTGGGAGAGTAGAAGGGGAAGCAGAAGTTAAAGCTCTTACCGAACGTCTCCCTTACAGCAAAGAGATGCGCGGCATATTCAATTAAGACATTTTCAAGAGGGCGCGCTTTGCGGCTGAGTGAATTCAAATACGTAAACATTTGAAGAGCACCTCTGCGCGAACTTTAATGGCAGCTGTGCCACCAGCCGTGCACTCCTACTTCAACACTTATCTACCAGCGGGAATTCCCGCTGGATCTTTCGACGGCTGAGCGAAATTCTGCAAATCCGATAATACATATAATACCACGCTGATTTCTCTATCGCAGAATGGCTAAAAAGAGTACTCCGCGGAAACCAGCCCACTTAAATTGCTTACTCGTTGCAATTTCATACAGAAAGACTTTTTATAGTATGAATTAATGCTTGCCCCAATTTTTCACTCTTTGCTAATTCCCCATTTTTTACGCCAATCTACATTATTGCATTCTGACTTTTGTAATTTGTTTAATTTAATTTTCTTTCATCTTTCTTACTCTACTTGATGGAAGAGTCGTTTAATTATTCGGTGGCATTAGTTTCGGACCATTAAATATTAAAGTAGTTCGTTCCTTAATGGGAGAAGAAATCTGGCTGGAGAATGCATTAGCGTCAGGTCCCAGTTGCCAGAAAGATGTGCAACTGCACGGTGCTTGGTACTACTTCCAGTTGGAAGGCTCTGCCAACTGCGTCTTTTCCCCTCTTGACTATTGATAAAACATTACACGTTCTGTAAGGGAAGATTGATGATACACTTATGGCAGGAACAGTCCCAATTTCATGTGACAACTTCGAGCAGGATCTTCCCACTGCTTTTTATGACCTCCTTTATATCTCATTGAAGAGCAACGTTATTTTCTCATCAGCATTAAATGATCCCAGTTATGATTCAGTTTTACGACAGTTGTTCCTTGCTTACTTCGAAATTGATTTAATAATACATTCGAGGACAAAATATTTCCTAATCTTGCATTAATTCGACATTCTTCTGATATGTTTTGTCACGATAATCTACATTATACTTTATGAATAATGAATGAACGATGTCATTTTAATTTAACGCGAAGGTTGCAAAGCGATGACTTTACTTTCATCGAAGTTACCGCGTGGCAATGTCAGGAGTGCCAAATCAAAAGAGTTAGACCGACTTGTTAGTCAATTCCTAAGTAAAGTTAAATGAGAAAGTAATGAGACGCTAGTGGAACGGCACTCGCAATCACGTTCAAATGGAATTCCTATCTCTTTACAGAGTCGACCAAGTTTCTGTTGCCTAATTGCACCAGTTGCACCTTGAAATTTGCACATTTTTCTTTTCTGTAACAAGGTTTTACGTTCTCGGAATTGCAACAGTTAGGAATGCGTGTTGTGTTTCCGAGAAAGAAGCAAGTATATCTAATTACTTCACACTCCGTCGTATCAGATGTGTTATACGCAATTAAAGTGTTATTTAATTAGAGAATACGTAATTATAACGCACGTAGGAACTGCGATATAAAGTATGCAAATCCTTCGCTCGCAAATTTCACGTGTGTATTTATCTTGGTAATTTTTTGTGTCAACCCGCCTCATACATAGTCGATTCGATTCGATCTGCCAAACAATGGGTATCGATGCCCCACCAGAACTGGCATCCAATCATCCAGTCGTTTCACTCTGTATCAGAGGAACTTCTAACATTCTTGTAAAATACTGCTTTTGAAAGCTGAGTGGACATAAAAGCTTAACACGCAATCAATAAAAGTGTAAAACTAAACTCTAACTTAACAAACGATCATTCATTAAATTGTCCAGACATTGAGAATCCTATTATTATTCAAACGAAAAACTAAGAAACAATATCAGAGTTACACTGACACAATTGTACCAATTTCCAGCAATTCTAACAAACAGAATATAAACGGGTGGTAGAGTAGAATTTCATCGCGGTCTCTGATATGAGTCGCAGATGCTTTTTTGTGGTAGAGAGCGTTAATGGAAGAGGAAAATAATAGTTGGGAGGAAACAGAGTTGTGGGTGTGCGTGCGGGGGTGGCGAGAGTGCACGGTTTCAAGAGAGGAGGGACGCGCTTCGTTAGATGTCTCATGCCGAAGCCAAATCTCATTTGGCACTTGCTCCCGATTAGAGCTCTCGGGACCGTGAATAGCCTTAAAGCGCATTAGCCTCCTGCCAAATAGAGGCCGAGCTTTTCTCGAAATTGGAATGCCGCATACTTGCCCTTTGTAAGCCCGTTGCTACTGCTTATCAGAAGATAGTAGCAATAATGCCGCGCACCGCACCACCGCATTATCCTAATTTCATATCGATATTCCTCTCAAGTTTCCTAATAATTCAATCGCAAATTCGTGTATTCACATTATTACTAGTTTCTTCAATTATTCCTTTCTTTGTATTTCTTTGTATTTAAATAGTATCTACTCGTCACAAACTGAAGGGAATAATATTACGTTCGGTGAATGAATCGAGTGAGACACGTGAGACAAATAACAAGTCCTTGAAATGTTAGTGTAATCAAGCAAGAGTGGGTGAAATTCCGGGTGGTTTGGTTTGGGGCAAGTGTTAGGCCATCGAAATTGGCGATTGTGTGCTTGAACCGATGGAAGGATGGAATGGGATGGTGGTGTAGCAGGTAGGCAGAGGTGTACACACACCGGGCAGTAGTCAGCGCGCGCTGGCTTCTTCAGGCCGAACACGAGCACGCTGTTAGCTCGCTGCTCCAATTGGAGCATTGCACCGGACAGTTTATACACACCTTCACTCAATCAGCGCTCTCCACGCGAAAGCATACACACACTTGCAAGCCGTGTTTTGCGTGCATACAAGCACCTTGTACACACGCGTGCGCGCGAGCGCGCGCGCGCAGCAAGCAAGCGCGTCCTTTCGAGGTCTGCGCTCGCAGGGAGAGAGCACAAAAGGCTTGTTACGTAGCAACCTCTCTTTAAAAGTCAGCCACGCCGGAATTCCCCGAATGTTTTGATACCCAAATTAACCAGCCCGTTTTCCACGGCCTGTTCACCTTGTATTTCCACCAACCACCGACATCCACCATCCATGCAAACCCCACTGATAGTTAGTCATTGATACCTTGTAGTTTTCCCCTGGCATCCCTTTGCTGCGGCGACATTCGCTCGCTCTTATTAACCCTTTGCACTCGGACTTTAACAGCCAAATGTTACTGCTTGATAGGTAACATTGTATTACTCGCACGTCAATTAGCAATGTAAAATAAGCAGTACGAGAATTAATTTTAAATAATATACTCCTGTACAATTACAATAACAAGAATTCTATTGTATTGTATTGTGACAGACAATTAATTTTAAATATTATATTCCTGTACAATTACAATAATAAGAATTCTATTGTATTGTAATGTGACAGACAATTTTAAATATTATATTCCTGTATGATCACAATAATAAGAATTCTGTGGTACTGCATTGTAAAAAATAATTAATTTAAGTAGACAAACAATTTACATAACAGCTGTCAAGAAATAGCGAAGTGCAAAGGATTAAGAGGAATTAATGCTAAGCGAACATTGTATTTGGATGAGAGGATTACGCAAGAAGTAAAGAGAAAGGGAGAGAGTGGACTCACCACATCGATGAGCTGGGAGAGCTTAAGCTTGATGCACACGCGCAGGACGTCGGAGGTGTTGACGACGGGTCGCACCAGTTTGTTGTAATTGGAGAGGAGGTCGTCATAGAGTCGTTTGGCATCCGGATTCCCGGCGACCGCTCCGTGAACCACCAGCGCCGAAAAGAACCAGACGCGCAGTGTTTCCCCTATTATGGGGGGCATCATGGTCCTCGGATTCCTCCACTATGACCGGCACCGCCACCACTTCGAACCCTTTCTACCCTCGCCGACACGCGAATCCCGAATCTGTCAATTAAAAGTACAGCATATTTCAATATTAAGATATTTCTTTCGCTCATTTCAAAGTTATTCATTAGGATTTTCATTCTATGGGAAAGTAATATAAATATAAGTGTTTCTTTCATTATATTTGACGTTATTTAATTTTTAATGAATATAATGTCTGCCAATTTATAAAATTGTATATTATAATATTACAATTCTTATTACTCTTATCACAGTTAAAATATGAGGAAGTTTATACAATTCAATACATCGAAACAGTAATTCATTCAATGCTGCAAGTAGCAAGGAATGCCGAGTACTACTCAAATGCTATTGGTTCCTTCAAGTGTGCGGGAGCCTTGCAATTCCGGCTGGCTATGCTATTACAAATATGCCTATATTCCATCGATGTCTACGCAAATCGATCGCTTCAGAGATTAATATGCGAATGCAACTCCTCCCAATCCTGCATCAAAGCCTCCCTGACAATACTCGCCGAGATTTCGATATCTGATTGGCTCGTCACTGGCTTCCTACATTCTCCCATCCCTATCAGATTATTCTTCTCGTAAATGCAGATTTATGAGTCGTGCAATTCATAAATTTTCTCACAAATTAAATATACGTAGGAGAAATAATTAAAGAATTAAAATTAATTATGTATATAACGAATGGTCATTTCCAGAATTATTTCGACAAGTGGCAAAAGAAGAGAGAAAATCTGTCTAAAAACATAATTCTATTTATGATATTCATAATAATACAGACTGGTAATTTTTCTATTTTAAATTAATGTTTAAGAGACCGTCGAATATGCAATTAGTAAACTTATATTCATGTACAATTGACACATTAAAAACATTACAGACAATCTCCTCAGTTTCACTGCACAGTATGCTTCATTTCGCACAAACCACCGCAATCCAGTAATTACCTATTCAGCCAATCAGTTAGATACAAATGGTAGACGCGCTAGGAGGAGAAATAGGAGATTACACTTATGATGTATTCAGGGAATGCTTGAATATTAAGTTCATAGAGCAAATGAAATCTTTCTAGAGCGCGGTTCTCTCGTTTCCGTAGATTTGCCTCACGCGTGTTGGCTGTCATTACGAGAGAAGTGGAATGGAGAAAATATTTTCCCCTCGACGGGGCGTCGCGGCGCCAGCGAGAAATCAGTCGTAATAGGCGTCCGGCTGTGCCGAGGGAAACAATGGGGATTTTTTATTCTTCCGGTGGTTGAATGCGCTCCGTGAGAAATGTGCAGTTAAGTCCTTTCATTGCAGATTGCACACTGGCGAGAGAGGAGAGAGCGAGAAAGCACGCGCGCGCGTACATTGCATATCTACAACAGTGCGTTCCTGAAAGCGACGCACGCCTGTGTGCGTATGAGTGTGCGTGTAGCACATTCTCACACACGCTCTTCTCCAGCAACGTACTCGCTCGTCTGCATAAACACCCTGGAAATTGCCGCGCCTCCCACTATGGCCGATCCAATTCGCCCTAACCGGAACGCAGATTAGTTATCAGCCTAAGAGAAAATTCGCACCTACCCTGGCGCGCCTCTCTCACTCTCTCACTCCCACTCTGTTCCGGAAGTGCGAAACTATGGTTAATAACTCGAGGGAATGAGAAATTGTCGAGTTAAAGTTTGCGAAAACTGTCGAGAACTTTTGATGAATCCTCCGGATAAAAGAATGTTATTAAAATCGGAATTTTTATGCCGGCTGTTGAACTATGTTTAGTGTTTTAATAGTGACATTTATTAGAGACTTTCAACTTCCTTTCGTACGAGTAATTATACTAATCACTGTAATTAGATTAGTTGTAGTATTTTAATCCTTTAGCACCCAGTTTCCTACTTTTAATGACAACTGCCTGATTTTTCAGTATATTTTACAAACTATACAATTGATACTTTCTGTTTTATATAAACTTTCAAAAAGTTGAATAAAAATAATATAAATATTTCCACAGACAAGATACTTTATTCCCAAGTAAAAGAAACCCCTCGAATTGCATAACTCCAACACGTGTGACCTGCACTTGCGCTACTCGCTGCTTACACTGCTTTTCACTGGCAAGCGAGCAGAACTACTTTCAACAATGAGCGACATTAGCTGCATTGTATCGCAGGGGATGATGATTTGAGGTCAGAGCGAGGAAAGCAAAGGGAGAGTGAACTAGAAAGTTGCGAAGGTCTAAGACACGTAGGACCAAGTGTTGCAAAGGGAAATTGACGAGAGATGATCGGTTGGTGGATGATGCACACTCGTCCGAAGCGATGGGAGAGGATCGATCAACATACACACATTCCTCTCACACCTACGCTCCTTCCCAGTCCATTGTACTTCGCGCGAGTGCCTAACTACTTTTCCACCCCCCCTCTGTAAAACTGGGTCAGCGATATTTTATTCCCACTGATCTCTGACCGCCCTTTTAAACGGAAATCTTCCGCCACCCCTTCCCCTCTTCGTCCCCCCTTCCCATCACCATATTGCGCTACTCTCAGAGTAGCCAAGCACGATTCATCACTCGCTTTCGGGGAAATAACAAAAGTTTAGAGTGGCTACGTCGCCGATAGGCGCAATTCCCACAGCGTTGATTCGCCAGTATAACTCGCAAACTGTTGGTAATGTTTCTTTGAATTCAAGTAAATAGAAAGCTAGTGTGATCCAATTTCATTTGGGGAAATAGATTTAATAATAATATCAGACTGAAATGAATGTATTTTTCGATGACATTAAAATTGTTTCAAATATCCTGACACAATTTCTGCAAGCTCCAAGAGTCACGCGTGAAAAAGAAACTACGACTGCTCGAATAAGTTTCCCTCTAAGGGTTGCAGTCTTCAGCGCAGTGTCACGTTCGGACTGCGGACGACGAATCTAGATCTTCCTCTCGCACTAGTTCCTCCGCATTTCTCTCAAATCCCTTAAACTTCCTCCGGATTTCACCCTTTGCAACCCCAAGAATTCCACGACCCCAACAGCTGTGCATCACAGTCAAATATAATGATTAGAAACAAAAGCGTTTTGCTATCCTCAAACATAGAGATTCCAGAGAAACTGCACTAAAAAAAGGAAGAAGAAAGATGAAAATTTGATGATGGAAACTAAAGAAGGGTGTCAAGGGTTGCATTAGTAATACTTGTCGAAAAGAGAGGTTTGTCGATGTATAAGTGGGTGACACTGACCTAACCTCGCGCACTTCAGGCAGCACGCCGGTCTCTCTCTCTCTTTCTCTCTCTCGAAGGAACTCCCGGGAGCGTTGCAAAGCCGCACGCACTGCACCCACGACTGGCATCGGGGGTGGCGGTCCTCGTACTCGGGGGCTGGCAAGAGCCCCGCTCGCTTGGAGGCGCCACCTGCCACCCCCCGCTTCGGAGGGCGGTGGGGGCTGCGTAAGGGAGAGCGCAGAGAGCGCAGAGAGGGAGAGGGAGAGAGAGCGAGCGCGCAGAGAGAGCTCTTTCCAAGAGGAGGAGGATGAGGATGAGGCCAAGACTCGGGTGGAATCTGGACCAGGGTTGCGCGCGCAAGAAGCATCGCTCGCCTTACACCGATAGCAGAGAGCTTGAAAATGTGTGCGAATCCAGCGTACCATCGGCACGCCACTCGTCAAACCTGCCATCCTGACAAAAAGCAACCCCCCCTCGTCGCTCCGCCCACCTACGGCTTCCTACCACTGAAAGGGTTGAATCCTAGCTCCGCTCGTGTGACACCCGGATGACTCCGCTGTCGCATTACCCCGAGCAACCTGAGCCATCATTCTCACTGTGTTCCGTTGAAATCCGACGATCTTGATGACTTCGATTTGACATTCATGATACAATCCTTGTTTTTGTATGTTGCTAATAGAATTTTTTATTAGATTTTATTAATCTAGGTTTGTGGAATTATTTGGTTAGCTTGGATAATAGAGAGTAATTGGGGAAAGTTTAATTGTGAGTGAGAGCAATTATTGTACTGATTGATCTCTTCGATCAATCGTCAGTGAGGTATCACAAGGCAAGTAGGATTTTTCTATTAGTTTCTTTCGTTACACAGAACTTGAATGTTGATAGATTTAGGGTGGGGGAGAAAGTGGAGCCAATGAAAAGATCAATTACGTTTCATTTTCCCTGACTGGTCCTTGATCGAAAAGGGCCATTCAGCAGTCTGGTATGCCCTTATCGCAGCACACTGACCGTACAGTCCTCGAAGACCCTCTATTATCGTCTCCACTTAACTGCCACCCATTCTGATAAGTGGATTCTGCTTTCTTTATCAAGCACTTATCACACAGCGCCCCCTGCAAAAATGTATAAACGAGTGGTTCGTTGCCATCAGCAGTTTCATTCATAGCGAAGGTATTTTTTTAAAGGTACTCCTGGCTAAAATAGCCCTCGAAATACTTCGAAATCTGCTAGAAATTTGCAGCAAACCGGAAGAATCGTAAATTTTATATTTGAGAGCTACCATTTTTTGACCATTTTCCGGGGGAATTTCGAGTTAACTCTTTCTTCTGGAGCACAGAATCCAAACGAAGGGTAAAGTATATGAAAATCTTTGAGTCAAGACAAGTTACTTCGCAAATTTTTCATTAGTGAAAATTATTAGTAAGATATTTTGTTATTAGTGAATCGAACATAATTTTCATCAGTTTCGACTCATCAAGTCTTGAATAACCCTGAGGCTCAGCAAATTCAACTTGATTTCAAGTATTTGATTGGTGGAGCCACCTAACAATTAACCAGCAAAGAAGTAAAACCCTTGATTTAGCTACTCATTTATCTGGAGTTCGCATCAGTTTTTTAAAAATACTAAAACATTTATAAAATTTCAAGCCTAGTAAAAAATAATATAAAAATTCCCTTTTAAATGTTAGTAGAAGCCAAGGGTTGCTATCAAAACAAACGACAATTGTACAAAACATTGCGATAATTATTAAACGCGAATCAATGACAGAAGCAAGGGTGTAAAGAATCCTTCTCTACCATCATCTATCATAAAATATGTTACGTGTTAATTAAACTGGAAAACGTATCTGTTGAGAATTGGACTCCAGTAATGATAAAGCAGGGATTGATAGAAACATGTGAAAGTATAGAAAATCCCTTTCTATCTTGAGCATCGCAAACGTGGATCTACGCGCGATAAAACGTGATTTTATTCCTGTTTTTTATATCTAAATATATATTAATCATACAAGAATAAGTATAATGTCGAAAGTAAAATAAATAATGTACTCAAATTATTCCAAAACAAAAAGAATTGGATTGGATTCGTGAGTTACATCCAACAGCCAGACTTTGTGTAACACATATATTGTTAACAATGATATTTTCACATTTCATGATTTATTTAATATATAGCACATGACATTATTCACCATAATTATCCCATAATTAACTACATCTGTACTAATCGCGCAAATGGCATTGATGTGAATAATTAAAGGTGCAAGCGGAAAAGGTGGAACGCAACACTCAAGTATACAAAGCACTTATAAAACACTAATACTAAATCATAAATATTTTAAATTAATTATACGCTTCTTTGGGCATTTCATTACCATTTCACATTACAATATCTCTTTCTAAATAGGCGACACAAAAATCTTAAAGAACAAAAGAATATATTTCATTGAACTCATCGAGTAAAATCATAAGTACAAAAGAGAACATTATCAGTTTGTTGGAAGCAAGCACCAGTATTCATTCACAGCAAGTGCAGATTGCTTATTGTAAATGCAATAACAATAAATCCCTTTGACTGCGAAGATCTTGTTGCTAGTCGAAGAAAAGGTTGCAGGCTGACCCGCTGTAATACCATCAACTTCAATACAGACACTTACGCATTAAACGTGAAATACATTGTCCATTGTACGCGTTACAAAATGTTTAAACCAGTAAACAACCGTCAACAACCTGACAACCGCATGCTGAAATTGTATTGGAATCTTATTGCATTTATTATTTAGTTCGCCTGGTTCAGTTCGGCACTGACTAACCGCGCGAAAGAATTTGTAAAATCCTTCGTGGAATTCTCAACGGCGAGTGCGTGAAACTAACCAGCGTGGCACACACTGAGCGTGAAGAAAGAGGTGTCAAATATTGTCGAAATTCGTTTCTCCCAGTTCCGGGCATACACGCTTCGTGTCAATTATAATCCTAGAAGAGTCCTGCGCAATCCTGAAGGACTCACGCTCGAGCCTCGATGCTTTCTCTTAAAATGCTACGTCCACAAAATATTTGAAACCCATTTCCTAGCATTTCTAAACGTGAATACTTGTATATGTGTGAATAAGCTTTCGCCTATTCTTTCTCTGGAACTTTAATCTACGTTCTCTGTAATTCTAAGTTTTCTAGCTCTGCTCGTGAATCGAGCAGGTCAGAGGCACCCTCGTTATTGGAATACGAGGTAGAAGTGAACGCGAACTCAAATGATTTTGGCGATCGCAATGATCGGCAAAAACACATGTAATTTGTATATTATTTATAATATATGATTATCTGATGTATCTTAGAATATGATTAGGTTTTATATTATATCGCACTAAGCATGAGGCAACATCGTAACAGAATACCCTACTGGGCCTCAGAACTGTATAATACCTGCTGAAACTAACACTCTCCCGGTGCCGTAAATTCCTTGTACAAAGAGCACAATACGATGTAAACGGGAAATCAATATCATTAAAAAAAGCAACATCTTCAGGCATACATGACTGAATAAATATGTTCGATCGTATAAATACTACGTCGAAAGAATTCAGACGGTACAATTTTTATACAACTTTACGAATTGTTTCTGTAAAAACCCATACAAATTGCCAAAATGAACGGACTTCGTGTGGTTGTAAGCCTGTAATTCAACGATATCGAACTAAATCTAGAAATTGTGCCACTGGTGTGAGCAAATTTTAGCAACATCAACAACAGTAGTCGTTTCAGCTCCATTAATTACGCAGTAATTAACATTATGTTTGAACTTCACGCGCCAGCAATGAGGAATTGTACCAGCGCAAAAAGAGTCGTAGAAATAGTTTTGAGTACATGTAATTATTCTTTGTAATTCTACGTGTTTCGGACTGCAATTTATATTGTTTGCCAATCAGAGGCATTGCGAGAGTAGAATTCTTCACTGCGCGTGTCACAACGTGCGATAAATAACAATTAAACAAGAGCACATGTTGGTACCCGAATTGGAATGCACTAAGCCATCGTCGCCTATTTTTTTACATCGAATCTCGAAATCCTCGCAATAAATCTTACACGGGAATTACACAGGTTCGACTTGGTAACTCTCGAAGAACCGGAAACATTAGACACCGACAAATCACCATAACCACCACATAGAGCCGTTGACACCCTCGTAAAAGTATCGAAATGTGCATCCCCTTCAACAGTTGAACTAACGAAAAGTGCAACTGAGATAGTTTCGCAGACGAGAGAGGAAACATTCGGCTGCGATTGTAAATTTTGTCACGAGATCTCGGACAATCGATAACAATAGAACACATAGACGTGAATACATTACAAAGATACGTTACATTCATTAGACACCATTTATTTCCCTTAGAAATCAACTAGACTTCCGTCAACACCCATCTCTTCGCACGCCACCTCTCTCAAAACTATTACCCGTAATACAATTCTGCCATTATTTACACAAGACAAGGACAAATAGTACGACAGTACGGTAAAATGGTAATAAGTTAATTAACACCTTCTTATCTAAAGGAAAAAGTCGTTGAACTCCATACTAGATATTCGAAGGTTTTCTTCTCGGAGATTTGCTGATTTAATTGGTGCATGGTAAAATAGTGCACTTGCTGCGATAGGTGGAAAGTTGCTACTATTGTATATACAAGATATCTGTGCGCTACGGAACACAAGCTTGAGATCCCTTGGAGGATTAAGTTCCGGCAAGCAAATGGTTAATTTACCATTCGCAAATGTGGGTGTATGTCTGTATGTGTGTGTGTGTGTGTGTCTGTTTGAACACTTAGTCGTATCTTAGAATTAGTGCTTCTCTATCGTGGTGCACGCACATCGGCTAGCTCCTCTTTCGAGTCTAACTAACTAACAATAAGTAATATGCTGCGATACGCAAAACTAGATGTAGTATATTAGATACAGGAAGACGCTTAAAGTTGAACTGCTTGCGCTGACTCTATTAAAGCAGATCGATTATTTCTGCAGCTCGTGTCTGAGATTACGTACGATACGTACAATAGCGGTATAATAGAAAAAGGTCGCAACTGTTTAAATACGTCGGCATCCGCCCCAGTTTCGTCTCTCGTATGTTAAACCGTGAGTCTCTCGTTATTAATCATCGCCGCTCGACGCATTATAGAAACGCTACCGCCACACACATCAGAAGACTGTAAAATCAAGTTATTAAAAAACACACTGTTTTTTGGATATGTAGTTTTGTATGGTCGTCAAAGATTTACTCTCGATTACGATTTCAGCTGCGCTGCTCATAAAGTCCCCCGTACTTTGTACTTCGATTATCGCATAAATCACGCGGTAGGACTTATTAGTAGCCTCTTGATTTGTTTCCTTTTGAGCCACTTCTGCCTGGTTTTTTTTCCCTGGTGTACACGACTTAAAGGAAACCCGAAAACACATGCTGTTTGTTACTTCCTAAACACATAACATCTGATGCAACAAATACGTAACAGAGGTTATTTTCTCAAAGTGTTCTTCTTCTTCCTTTATCCTTCCTTTCAACTGATACCAAGTGTTGTTTATAAAAATATGCCATTGTACGCGTGCTATTAATTACCGCGTCTTTTGCAATAAGTGCGCCCGAAATTGCAGCTGTTAAGAATGCCTCAACCAAAATCCACCAGATTCCTCTCACGGAATTGGCCTGTCGTTAATTATGCACTTAAGATCGCAATATTTACGAGTCGCTGACTCTGACATAGGCAGTATCTTGAATCACTGAATGTTAATGAACGGACACACATTGCTTGATATCTAAATGTTGGAAAGTATGATTTTCTACATAGGAAAACTTCGCTAAAGGAAGAGATTTTAGCCCTTTCTCTTACTCATTTTAATAATGGTTTAAAGGTGTAAAATAAATAAATAAATAAGAAGGTCTGGGGGGGCTCGTTTGAACTGGTTCAGTAAAGTAAAATACTTAAATTGGCGCTTTGAACAGCTTCGCAGCTGTACGGTATTTCTCTTTTCAGGCGTAATAAATAAGGAACGCCTTTGTCTACCGTAGTTTTCAATAATAATTATATCGTTGCTGGATTTAATCGTAATTCTCGGATTCCTGCTGGACGAGCTTGAAGCGACGCGGACTTTTTACGCACATCGAACCATGGCCGTCCAGGGAAAGACGACCCTTTCGTTGTAAATACCGAGTTATGTAGCGGGAAATCAACTCCTGCGGTCTCATTTGCCACTCGTCCAAGACTTCCTTAGGCGCCAGCACCTGCCACGCAAATTTCAAACTTACTAACATACTAGTAAACGATAAAAAAATAATTATATTACATTAATGAATAAATATACAATAGGAAAAAATGTTAATTAAAGAAAGAATTTGTTTTCTTTGAAAAGAGCTGTTTTCTATAAAAAATATATTCGAGGGAAACTTTTAAATATGAATTTATAAATAATGCATTATTTTACCTGGTCTCCTTTGAGACGATCGAGCAATGAAACGCAGACAACGGCAGATTGAATTCCGGCATGATGAGTGAGCGCGGCAAACGACAGGCTTTCCATTTCTATATTAACTACGCCAGACTGATGGACTTTGTTCAGATATTCCAGTTTCTCGTTCTCCGTGAATTCGCAGAATGCTCCGTCCATTCTACCTTGACCTTCGTAGAAGTCGTACGTACACATCGTTTTGCCGGTCACTGTGTCATATGGATCGTCTCGATTAGCCATTGCCTTCAAGTCACGAACCAATTGCCGATCCAGCTTCGACGGGCGACGCAGTAGTTTCCCAAGGACAGGCTGTGGTGATTATACGATAATACATTTATTTAGATAATTAAATGAGACTAGTTTAAATTATTGGAAAGTATTTTAAAAACTGGAGCGAATTTAATAAAATATAGAAAATTGTTTGAACAAATCAAATTATGTTGAATACTGCAGTAATTAAAAATGAAAATAGTCCGACTAAAATCAGTAGGAAGGACCAAACTGTTATTTTCGGAAAGACCGAAATGTCAACAATGCGACTGTATATTAACGATAGACCACATTATATCTGACTGCGCTATATCAGTATGATATATGATCTTCAAACGTTAATGAGTTCCAAAAAAAACTTAACTGTGCTACTTGAATTCCTACGTAGGACCGAACTATACAATGAAATATAAAACTGTATAATACATACAGTAAACACTTGATGATACGGTATGATACTACGTTGCTAAAGACATGAGATGTTAAAGCAACGTCAAACAAATGTTAATTAAAAAGAATGAAAATGTTAGTTAAAAGCAAGAAAATATAACTAGTAATATCAGTGGAATAAAAATAGGTAGTTTACAGGAATGATTGAATCGTACCAATTCTAAATACGGCTTCAACATGCCATCGACGGCTTCCTCGGAGATAATAACAGTTCCACCCTCGAGGCCAATCCCGCCACACGTCCCAATCCGGAAGAAGACGGGATCCTTCACTCTCGCGTGGTACATGAGTTTGATGACTTCGTGAAGTAAAATCCCCACCGATGGAATGCCCATTCCATGCTAAATAAACAAATCATTGCCCTTTTAACCAATACGCAACTTTCAAGTTGCTCTATTTCTAATAGAATTTTTAAGTTCAACTTGAAACATTATTAATCATTCAAGCATATCAGTAACCGGTGTGACTACTTTGCTAGGAAAACTCGTAATAGTCATGGAACGCAGCTACAACTTGAAACTACTGCGGAACTTGATTTCAACTTGGCAAGGAAAATCTAGTAATTTTAATTAATTATAATATCATTACTTTCAAACAGTCCATGTATTGTTTGTCAGTAAATAGTCCAGGATTATTGATTATTATTTATTTACTAGAATACTTTGTAGTTACAATTCATTTTTACTATTAAGTAGAATTATCCCAGAAAGTGCGTCATACTTTGCCAATAATGATTTATCCGGGCAAGCTACTCGAATGTTCCGACAGAATGTAGTTAACTAAAGAAGCAGGTACTCACACTAATGGAAAGGACAGGACCGACTTTGTACATTGAATACCGATAGGAGAACTGGCTGATGTCGAGGAGAGTCGTCCCAGCGGGAAGCTTGTGACCTATTTCCTTCATTATGTAGTAAGCAAACTCTTCCATTCGCTTGGGTGTCCCACCCATGCACACGAACTGCAAAGAACAGATAAATCATCAATTTCCTTTCAATGGACCCGGGGAAAATAAAAGCTGTTGAGCTGTGTAAATTTACTCCACTGATCCGGTTTCAGTGAGTTATTCCATCCTGTTGGGAAATATCATGTTAATACCTTTTACGAGGCTCTCACAGTTTATTACGAGTTTTTCAGGTGTATCAATTAATCTACTGTCCCGGAAAGTTGGATACAATGTAAACGAATTGTGATTGAAATTATAAAAAGTCGAACTCGGAGGATCTGTTATTATTTTAAAGATTCTTTTTAATTAATTTTATACAGCGGTGACTCAAGAACTTTATACAATCATCCTTCAATAATTGTAATTATTGATCAAAATGATAAAAAGCCGAACTCGAAAGATCTGTTATTATTTTAAATATTCTTTCTATTTAATTCTACAAAGTGATAACTCAAGAGTTTTATATAGTCATCCTTTGACAATTTTAATTATTCCATTAAAAATAGAATAAATAGAAAGACTATTATTTCAGGAAGTGCATTTCCCGGAACAATTGTTGCTTCCAGGAAAAGCTTTCGAGAAGTCGCTATATCTTCCGGCCAGAAATAACCGTGGACATGTTTCGTGCCACAAAAGGGCATTGTGCGACGGCAAAAAAGCTACCGAGACAATGCCGAACGGAGAAGAATAAACGGCGGTTGGTGTACAGCGTGTCAAAGAACAATAGGACGAACGGATTGCGCAACACTGGGATCAACTCGAAGTTCACAAGTGTTCGCCAATCTTGCGCTTCGTCCCGGACGAATCTTTTTAGCGAAAACGCACGCATCAACCGCGTTGACATTTAACGATTATCCATTAACGTTCACGCTGATATAAACATCGAGAATAACTTCTCATACACGGCATACTTCAACATTCGATCGATATTTCGAGAATAAATCAATTTGCTCTGGCAAAGTTGACCTTTTTACTAGCTTCTTGCTATTTATCTTAATAAACATAAACAGACAAAAAGGCTTTGCTAACTCTGAAAGGTATAGTTTCATTAAACAATGTTAGTTCCTTTAAAAATAGTTTTCCTCTTACTGAACTCGTCAAAGGGTGAAGCTACATTGAATCACTGACATTCGATGATGTGTCTGTTATCAGTTCTCCGATTCAGTAATACTGGCCATTATGAACTGGTGCGTTTAAAAGCGAGCGGAAGTGTTTGACGGGGAAGTCGATATCTCTCGATTGTGCGTACTAAACACACCCGATACCCACCCACGGTATCACAATTGCGCGTCCAGTTTACTAACACAAGTTACGTCAGACTTAAACATGCGCATGCACTCGGATTAATAACGCGGAGCGAAACTACGGAATTCTCCGTTAAGTGTGATGCAACAGGCTATGCGATACGCCAGTGTGTTTCAAACGAACCCATGTGATAGCGCAAATTGATACAATCGATAATCAATCGGCAATAATCGATCTGCGATGCTCTGTTTTAACAAAAGTCCAACTGAATCATACGAAACATTTAAATTATTCTTATAAATATATTCACTCTTCTGTTTAAAGTGTGAATTATCAAAGATCAAAAGTAAAACAAACATAATTATTACTGATAATTAAATATCAAGATTGCCACTATTATTGGCTGATTATATTAATTAATTAATGTAACTAAGACAGTGAATCTTTTTAAAGTTGTATTGCAAAATGTTTGCAAAGCAATGACTTGGAATCTGTGTCAGAGATTAGATAGAAATGTGTCAATGTGGAGTTTCAAGGATTGAGGAACTGGAATAAATAATGTTTTGGATTAATTTACCTTGACATCGCCAAACATCTCGACGAGGTCGTGCGATCCACTTCCCAGTGCCAGATGGTAGAGGATATCCTGGTCCATCAGTTCGATGTTTGGATTTCGCAGGCGCACTGACCTGTCCCTGTACCTGTATAAAAATATAAATAATTAATATCACAATCAAGACATAATCGACTATGCAAACACTGCACTATGCACAGTTCTTTTATATTTCAGTAAAAAGATGCCTAATTCTAGAAATTTCAATAATTACATTATTCTCATTACACATTTGCATTTGCAATACATTAAAGATTATTCGCACGAACCTGCACTTTAATAATTATATAAGTTAATACGTGCGAGATGTTATATTTCAATTCATGACCGTTGATAATTCTCTCGCACGAAACTAGAATATAAACTATTCGATACAGCGAGAATTAAATTCAACATAATAGAATTTTGAATGTGCATTGTTTATAGTGCGTCTGCACTTTCATACGCGAGCAGCAAATACCACGCAGTTCACTCGCTCGGTTATTTCAGCCACAGAAACTCGTATGAATTTTTATGGGATGTGCAGCAGCTTTTACTACTTGCTTCAAGAACGAATCAAGGTTAAAGAGGAACTTGTTCGACAAACCCCATAGAATGCAATGGAGAATCCACTCACCTTTGAATAGTTTGCCATTTGCATTCTCCGTACAGTGCTTATTCCCACTGCTTGCACGATGCGATAGTTCGATCATTGCATTCTAATTAGTGTGCAATTAGAATGCAATGTGTGCATCAATTTCTGCACGTTTGCAAGGGTGTGATATAATTCCGATACGTATTAATCTGTTGAAAGCGGCGTAATTTAAGCTGGATTTGTTCGAGCTTCATCGAAATAATCTTCTTTAAATTACTGATATCGACGTGAGCATTACAATTTCGAAGAATACTCGAATTAGTAGATATTTATAAAGTGTTACCGTTCAATTGTATTAATTTATTATCCCAACAGAAAATACCGAATTTATTTCTTACTTATTTATTTCTTAAAAAGAAAGTCCTTTTTTATTTCATACAGAATGTATACAATTGAATTAAGATCGCAAATGATTTCTAATTGTCAATGCAATGTCTAACAGGAAACATTGTAGTTTATTCTTGACTGACAATTAGCTATCCAGTTGATTTATAAATCTCAGTTTATTCTCATTCGGCTCGCGGTGCACGATCATTGGCATGTTGTCGTGGTCAGCAAAACTTTAATCGCACACGTGCACACAGCCAATTCAGTCGCAAAACCAAGCAAAAGAACTATTGGCACAGAAAGTATTCCGCGCGTAATTATCTCGTACGTAAGTTCCATAAGTTTATCTTATGTCCGTGGTCTAATTTATCAACTATGTCAGTATTGTTTGTCGAAATAATTGACAAACAGCACGGTTTGATAACGAAATCGGTGAATCTTCTTAGTGAATTACTTGTGATCATTTTTGTACTTGTCGAAACAAAACAAGATCTGTTTCTGCTTTGTATTTCATTGTTTGAATAATAGAAAGGTGAATTTTCCAGGTAATTTATAAAAATGTATGATACAATATTTATTATCAGGCATAGATCGATCGGCTGTGTCGCAAGTATGTGTCAACTGCGTTGTTTATACAAAATAAGTCGTATCTATTCTCCCAAAAATAGATTGACCGCAATAAAGGATTAAATACGCACTTTGCTAGCCGTTATCTATGCCCAAACAATTGATTGCACAAAGTTTATCAAAGAAGTACGACAAATATTAAATAGTTATCAATAAGAACATCATCGTCTAACGCATCTTACTATAGAACCGAACATTATACATACTTACTACAAAAACCTAATAACTTTTCATAAACAAACCATGTAAATTTACACAACATTTATGTTCTCCCAACAAAACTCATCGCTCGCCAAAAATAAGAGGAGTGTTTCATTTTCTCATTGTTTTAGTATTTATTTCTTTATAAACAAGAAATCACATTCGTTCGAATCTCCGATAAGCAAATGAGAAATCATTTGCGTAGAGAGCAAGGTGGGTCGCCGTAAACTCACAAAGCAAATGTTCTTTGGGTACTTCGAATCTTGCGACCTGAAATAAGAGAGTATGTTCCTACCTAACCGCACTGGCATACTCTCTTGGCTCCTCATGTTCGTTCTCGTCGACGGGCGGCTTCAACTGGCAGTCATGTAGCTCTTCCTCGTCGAGAATCCGATTCCCACACGTACAAGTCGGCATCCTTTCTCACCAAAACAACACTCGACGAGATTTGTTCACTCCTTGACAACCGAACACGTTTCAAATAATCACAGAACGAGTTCTTTTTCAAAAACTTTTAAAAATCCACTATTAATTAATATTTTTCATTCGAAGCCTGTCAAATGGCAGAGTCGAACGGATGACTTTCACCAGTTAGAAACACAACTGCTATACAACTGATGGAACTCAGAAGGAAGTTGCAGGGACTCGAAGACACACTGCCAGCGAGGTAGGAAACATTCGCTCTGGCAGTGCATGCGGCTAACTTTTATACCAACTGCCATTCCCACCACCAGCTTTTCCCGGCTGCTAAAGCATTGCCACTTAAATGCACACTACAGTCACCGGTAACGCCAGTCGAACGAGTTCTGGCTGCATAAGGATGAAACTTATTATTGGCCGGGAAGCTACTAATCATTCCTATTGATTACGGCGCATACTCTGTGCTCGCAAATCAGAATTTTACTAGTTAGATTTAGATTTAAATAAGATGAGAGAAAAATATTAGAAAGTCAGCTATATTAAATTAAACCAATAACTATCGAAATATTTGAATTATTCTGTAGTGGAAAACATGTAGTGCTGAATTAATTTACAATACACATAATAAACAAATTTAATATAATAAAATAATACTAGAAATTGTTCTAAATATATTTTTCTTAAATGCTAAAATTATAACATCACAGTTCTAAGATCTCCAATCCTTTACAATGTCACTGGATCTTCAGAGGAAGAATATTGAAAAGCCACTAAAGTTGAGTGCTTGACGCAAAGTCTCGAGATAAAATGATGTCACCGAAAGACTAATGTAATTTCGTAAAAAGGTTGCCTTAACACTGCAATAGATAGTAACAATCCAGAGTGAATGGAACAATTCACAAGTCAAGTACAACTTATCCCTACAAGATATTATTTTTCATTTATACACAAGCCTATCTCATAGAAAGTTAATATCTTCAATAGAAAGCCGAGATAAACATACTAACACTCGAATGTATTCTTCTGTCACTCAAGTTACTTCAATAAAAATAAATAATTCATTTATAAACAATCAAAGTATTAATCGTGACAAATGATTAGCACTTCAACTTACTGTTCTATCGATCAAGTTACTCCAAGAAAACTGTGTAAGTCCCTTGGACGAAATGTAGAGCGAACTTTACCATACGATCAACATAGACACACACCCGATCGGTAACATCAAGTTGTGTAATATCATATTGCACAATAGCTCATTAAATTTATTAGGCATGTGAAAGAGTTACTGTAATCCTATTATTAAAATATAATGAACGTCGCTCGTGTCCGAGCTGCTTTGGCTTGCAACACAACAGTTTATCCGGAGTAATTATAAAATGTGTGTGGAAATTCACAACAGCTTATTTTTAATATCTAATATTTATTGTTATTGTTTTTTCCTCTGGTCCCTGGTTAAAAAAGTATAAAGCTTTGTCTTTCAACACTCTCTGTTTATTAAGCCTGAGTTCGAAGAATCTCTGACGGTGAAAAATATTCCCGTTATTCCTTCTGTTTGCACAGAGCTATGTGTGCTTATTTGGTCCGAAGTATAATGGATATTGGGAATTGTTGTAATTAATGTACTGCGTATTAATAATAAACACTGGCAATGAAAGATTATTAATCATTGTTGATATGATCAAATTAAATTCTTACTCGTGATAATATTTTTGTTTCATTGAAATAAATTCTCTCATTTAATTATAATTACAAATAATCAAATACAATGTCTAGTAAATAAGAATAGAATGAGAAATAAAGTAGAATGTGTGTCGACGAAATTAGTACAAGCTTTGAACGAGAGAATATGGCTCTGTGTCGCTCAGTTTCCGCCCTCTCGGCAGAAATGTCAGTCGCCCCAAACATCCAGTTGTATCGATCTGTTTTCCAAAATTTTCTACTCGCATGAAACAAGCTATCGCGAGTATCGACTGGCTGTGCTTTCGCACGAGTATCAGATAACTCTTAATCCAACCAGATAAGATATTAGAAACCTGGATATGCGTTAAATCCCATCAGCGAGAACTGCGCTATTGCGGCTCAGTCGCATTAAATGCATAACTCGAGTAGAGTCATTAAATTAGGATCTGGAGAACTGCGGCGTGCAAGATCGACGAAGGCAAACAGTTTTCGAAGCACCCAAGTGGGCGGAAAGTGACCGCAGTTGAGTGCGTCGAAGGAGAGAAAGAGAGCGAGAGAGAGAAAGAGAAGCAGCAGTGCCATTTCATATTTTGAGAGGTACACGTATCTTCAAGCACTCCTGCGTGATAGCGAATCTCGAATTCTTCTCATCTGATTTCCCGCTGGATTGCTGCTGAGTGCTCAGTCGGGAATCGAGTATTTTCAAAACAGTTCAAATCATTAATAAACCATAAATCTAGAAACTCAGAGGTAATAAAGATGATTTATTTCCGAGGACATCCAGTCGATATTTTAATAATTTCTATAATTTCACAGTTATTTCTGTGTCACGTGTCTCCAAAGGCGCGCTCAATGAATAGTTTAACAACCACCTGCTCAATAAATAGCCCCAATTATTGATCAAACAAGCAGTGATTCGTCATCGACGATTTCCCACCGAAAATCGCCAAAAACTACTCATACAAAATTCTATATCACTCAGTTCAGAAAACAAGCAACAATCAACCGACAATTTATACTTTTTACAATTCCCCTGCATACCACAGCGCATGATACGTATACGCATCGAACTCCCAGCAGACGACACTCCAGGAGTACAATTCGACCCGAGGAATACTCATACTCGTCTCTCTGTCATTCCATCAAACGACAGATACTCAATCGCTGTCATTCTCATGAAAAACTACAAAAGAGCCGCCAGAAATATCCAAAGACTTCCGACAGTTAAATGCGCAACAGTCGTGAAATCCGATTGATCGGACGAAACCAGAACCAAGAAGACCCAACATAAAAACTAGATTCTACCCTCTTTTTACTATAACCAAGCCTTTTTATAGCTGAAATAATTATCGAGTTTAAGGGCGCGGAGAGATAGAAAGAATACGGACAGGTCAATAAATCGAGAAGGTGAGAAAACTGGACTCACTCGTCGATCTCCTCATATTCGTCGATCTCTTCTTCGTACATGTTCCTAGTGTTGTTTGCCTCTGTCACGCTAAGAAGACACTGGGGTTGGGCTGACTATTGGCTGGAACTGGAAGGGTGTAGTCCTTCCTGATCCTTGCAGTGATGTTCCAGACAGGAGACAGGACTATTGTCGCAGAAACCAACCGAAACCCGTAGCCCGTGCGGCTCGTACACGTCAGGCGCGCGCCTGCGTTTTCCATCTCCCTTCTTCTCTCTCTTTTTCTCACTCCCTCTCTCTACCTCTCTCTCTTGTTCCCACAAACCACCATCATGTGGTGCTTGAAGAACGCTTCGAAGTTGGAAGTGCGCCGCTACAACGCGCTATAGGATATGTTTGCCATAATTGTAGTACTCGCACCCTTAATTTCGTTTGCATGACAGACACCCGGGAGTTTTGAATTTATTTAGAATTCATTTTGAGGTTTGGTCATTGTTTCCAGTGGAATTTTCATAAGGGTTCTATTGGTGATTTTGTTGTAATTAATTGTGTGTTCGTAGTGTTTGATTTGTAATATTGGTTGTCTGTTTTTCTTATGTGTAATTTGGAATTATTTATTTTTAATTTCTTCGTAGTATTTTTATAAAAGATTTGAAAATGTTGGAGAACGAAAGGACTAAGAGAAATACCGAGTTATTCAAGAGGATAACGGAGTTTTTGTTCTCCTTGACCCTGTTAGAACTGTACCGGAGAAACTCACAGGTGTAATGCTTGTTCCACACGATCGACTTCGTTCCGCGTTAACACACACGTGTGTGAGTGAAACTTAAGACTTCTTTAGAAAAGACCTCGATAAAAAGCGCTAATACATTTACATAAGAATTACAAGGCAAAATAGAAACCTTGAAGATGAAAGCCTCTGTACTTGAAATTTTCTCTAGATTTCATATCTGTTGCCTTAAACTTTGTCGCAATGGGCGTGGCCGGTGTTAGTATAAAAAGTAGAGCAGCACGAATCGCAACGTCAGGCGCAGATGCAACGTAGCTACAAGCAAGACACATATGTGTTGTCTCGTTCCAATGAAATTGGCAATTGATTTCATTTATTAGAAATTAGACCCCCAAAAATTGTCTCATTGATTATAGATAAGAGAAAGAATATTTGTCGAGGTTTGAAAGGGAATCCTGAAGGGTTTCGCGAGAAAGGGATCATTTTTGTAATAAGGGCAGAATATGATCCCCGAGACTCTAAACGGAAGCTACAATAATATGTAACTGCTGTATAGTATAGCGATTTTATTTAATTCAATAACAAACAGGAAGTGTGTGATGCGTCCGTCACATTGCATTAAAAACATCGTGAGAATTCGATTGGATGACAAAGTGAATAGGAAAGGTGTTTCTCCACAATGCTGCGAAGATGTAGTTGCGGGTTGTGTATGCTGTACGATGATGCGTCAACAGTACTCTCACAAACTGCGTTTATTTTTATCGTTAATGTATATTATTTATTATAAATAAGTTAGAAACATTGATTTCATCTTGGGCTTGGTAGGTGTTTACATTTTATACACACAGAAAGAATACCCAACGTATTATGGTTTCAGAAAAATGTATACTTTTGACAAAAAATGATTTACAAATGAACTATAGCCACAGACTTCCGGCCCACTCGCTGTGCTTCCCGAATCAGGCGCTGGAAAGCTTGAATATTCCAACTAGTTCTCAATCGCTCGTGCTTTCTCACGTTTCTCTCTCTCTCTGGTTCATTTCTGTTGTGCTTTTTTTCGTGATTTTTTTTTGCTCTGTTAAATGGTCTCATGCGATCAGTCTACTTACGCATACAACAAAATTCATACACTCCGGCTCGTTTTCTACTAATTCCTGCCACCGACATTTCTCTCGAACGCTTCTCTCTCCCCCGCTTTATTCGCGAGCGCGTTTTACCTGGTCCTGTTGGTCGTGCAATCCTCATCATCATCATCATCTCATTCCCCTAGCAGTAATTATCGATCTGTCGCCGAGCATATTCTTAGTAGTTTTTTCTGTAGATCGATCGGATCGGTGTCCTTTCGGTACGCAATGTACACACCACCAGAGACGCATTCCCCCACAGAGACAAAGCAGACACAGGACACACGCGTGACAATTGGTACGCGTATGCCTTGCTCGCACGCGACAACACACACACACACACACACACAGACACTCTCACTCTCATTGCACAGACATGCGAAAAACATCCAGCAAATAAGATAAACAGGCGCACAAAGGTGATCATCCGCAAGTTCACATGCATGCGTGATCACTGTTTCTCTGTGCCCCTCATTCTCTCTCACTCTCACTCTTTCTCTCTCTCATTCCTTCGTCTTACACGCGTACTGGAAAAACCAAGCGCTATCATCACCATTACAATTAATTCCTCAATATTATTTTGTTATTATACCTTAACATTGTATTTTATCCAATGTATTTATATCGTTTTTTTGTTTCTTTCATATAAACTCAGTGTTTCGACCAAAGTAGGTATGACATTATGTGCTGCCCGGTGTGCGTGCGCGGTGTTGGCAGTGCAAGAGCCGGCGGCGCTCCATTCCAGATGCGTGCGTGCCCCGAATGCGCCGCACCGCCCCCCTCCAGCCCCCCCTCCTTAACTTATCTTTCGATTAATTCATTCATATCAATCTTCTAATTAATACCGATCTGACCAACACCAGAAACAGTGCTTTCTGCAGGGCCCGCGCTCCAGGTCTAAGTAGTTCCGCGCCACCTTAGCCTGGCCTCCCCGAGGAACGAAGGAACCAAGGAACGCGCGTCGTCAAGGTAGCAACGTCGACGACGACGACGACGACGACGACGAAGATGAGGTGTCGCTCGGGGGCGAAGTGGGCGGTAAGCGGAACCGAGGGGAGTCCGAAGAATCCGAGAGAAATGAGAGAGAGACCGACCCCGCCGAACTTGTGAAGGGTGGCGGGGAACTACTCTCTAATACGCTAGTGAAAACGATTTACGCGAGCGAACCGTGTCAGAGAATACAAACAATGGGCAGCGCGCTAGCCAGTATGGGCGAGCGCAGGCAGTGAGCAGTTCATACATACGAAGACTGTATAATGTGGATTACGAAGGACACGTGCAGCCGCCGCCGCCGGGGGCGCACGTGTGCGCTGCAGTTTCTCTCTTCTCTCTCTTTCATTTTTTTTTATTCTCTCCCCCCCTCCCCCGCCCTTATTCATCGCGGGGAAAATCTTGCTTGACACGCGACACACCGTGCCAACCAACGAGGACTGGGTACAGACACCATGGTTTTCCCTTTCTCTCTCTCTCTCTCTCTCTCTTTCTCTTTCTCCCATTTTCTTCTCTTTTTTTTTTTATTAGCGATCGGATCATTGGCCCACGTCAGATAACGGTAAGATCGCGCTGGTCGTGCCTAAAAGAACGACGCTTCTCGATTATCAGTCCTCGCATTCTGTGCATAGCCTACAAAGTAGGAGGGACAGCACAAGGTATCCGCGGACTGTCGCCTCCCAATTACCTAAAATCACATCGAACGGATGCTGTTTCCTAATATTTTTCTTAATACGAAGGGGCTTGGGGATTGAAGGTGATGGTTTTTTGAGGGGGGTGGGTGGGTGGATGGGTGGGTGGGGGTGGGGAATGGGTCGGGGGGCTTTTTGGATTTTGCGTGAAGGGTGAGTGGATTGGGAGTGGGTAATTTCCTTCCTGCTCTCTCTCTCTCTTTCTCTCTCGCTCTTTCTTGTCTCGCTCTCTCTTTCTCTCGTCTCGCTCCTTTCGGTACCTTCGACGCTAATCTATGTTTCATTTTATATATTATATATAACAATATTTATACGATGAATTATGAAATTTAGTCACATGCAGACAAAACTTTTAGTCGCTTTCTGGCACAGATTAAAAAACAAAACACTTTGGCTCTTTTGCATCTAAGTAAAAGATTGCAATGAAAAACACCACACTAGTAAATGGCACTAGAATTGCTCTCACTTGTGTCACCAACTATTCGTGATTTAAAAAAACCTTTTGTCCTTCCGCGGTTTATGTTCCCCACTGAGATCTCATCGATTTCAGATAAACACTTGGACAGATACATTGTGCGGCGTGACTGCGCTATTCAGTAGTTAATCATTGTGCATTTGCTGCATTTGCTGCTGCTGCTTCTGCTTCTGCTTCTGCTTCTGCTGCTGCTTCTGCTTTTGCTACTGCTCCCTTTCTATTTCCCTCTTTCTTTCCTCTTTTTCTCTCAATCTCTCTCAATCTCTCTCACACACTCTCTGTCTCTCTCTTTCTCTCTTTCTCTCACGGCTCCCCTTTGGGTATGTGAAAATCCCGATAACGCAGTCAGCCACCGGGCATGATCAACTAAACTAGTCTATAAAAAAGTAACAAATTCAACAAATACAGTACGAAACTAAATCAATTTGTTGGTACTGACAGTGAAAAGGTATTAGGAAAGAACGTATAACGCTCAGATTTAGGTCCATGTTCTCTTTTGCCGCCGACACCGCCTCCGTGTACGCGTTTCGTCGTTTATTATACTTGGTACACTCGCTACACTTGTGACGGTCAGCGACGATATGCTGATGGCACCACGAGTTTGTGTTTGTCTCTTTGCTTCGCGCGATCTCTTCTTCTTCTACTTCTTCTTCTTCTTCTGCTTCTGCTTCTGCTTCTGCTTTTTCTTCTTCTACTCTTCCCCGCCGCCTTCCGCCTTCCGCCCTTTCCGATTCTGCTGTTCCTCCTCTTGGATTGTGCCCCACTCCGACAAATTGGTCAGAGTGCTCGAACAATTCTTCCTGTCATTTGGATTTCAATTTTCGTCTAAACCAAATTGTATTCTCTTAAGTTAGACTGCAGTATGGTGTCTTTCACTGCTGCAAACACGAATCTGATGTTTTCTGTATCTGTAAGTAAAATTCATCAGTAAATTATCTCTGTTTGATACAAGTGGATATTGTAATTTCAAGTATATCATAGGAGAAAGTATTGCAGAGCAATTTATTATTCTTGTTTTATAGAATCAATAAATCACTTACCTCACAGCGAACAATTAAAGACATTCGGACAATACAAACATGCGCATGCAACATTAAAACATGTATCGAAGCTTGTTTCTTTTAGAAGGCACCCTTAAGAATAAATAGAACATGAGAAAAATATGTTAAACGAGAGAAATCTGGTTACTGGTCCTGTCTGAATGAATTAAACATGTATCATCAATGATACTTCTAACAATATTTAGTCCGACTAAGCAAAATGCACAGGTATGTGAAGCAATTGACATCTATGATTTGACAGCTAAGTATGTTTAATTATAGAAATAATGTTGAGCCACATAATTTACAAAAACATGTATAAAAGAAGGTACAAGTTCATTACATTCCACGAACGTGTGAATGGTTTTAGTATTTCAGTATTGGTGTTTAGTATTACAGACTCCTTCGTGTGTATGTAACATGCTGATAAAGCAGGTGATCCACGGTTTCCTATTAACAGGTGAACTTGCAGAAAGTTCGAAAATGTCGCACCGCTTTGAAACTACCAAACACATTCTAAGATGAGTTGACGAATGTTTTAACACACATGCACATTACAAATGAATGAAACTAAGATGGTATCTAAATGTTACCCAAAGAAATTAGGAGATTTCACGAAGTTTATTAAATGATCAGAGTTGCACGATGCAGTAACAAATATATATGTATATATGATTATAGTGCATATGCTACACACATTGAATCTTTGTGCAAAGCATGTTGTTATATTCAGCAAATCTTGTTATCACCCAGAAACTATTACAGTGTAATTTCATAGCTTTCTTCACCGTGATTAATCGGCGCCTCAATGAATTCGTCGATCTTAATTGGGAATGTTAATTCTTTCGAGAGATATCTAATTCATTACACGAACCATCAATTACTCATTCAGTGAGACACTGAATGCAGAAGAAATCAGAAATAAACAGAACCCTTTTTCACATAGAACACAAAGCGTTCCATAAAATCCTTCCAAATTAGATGATGTATTTCTATAATTGGATACTGTGTTTTTTCCACTAATCACTGAAAACAGGTTGCATCAACTCTTGCACTTGATCCAACATGTAAATCGAATAATGTTAGGGGTGCGAGGGGGGCAGTCTTAATGTTTCGCCGAAAGTATAATTAATCTTTTTGCCATCTGCCTGTTAGTCTCTATTTCCGCACTCCTATCGAAACCAATAGAAAGTACTGTTCATGATGAAACACTCTTCATGAGATGTGACCGAACACAACACAGGTATCACACACGTAGAACGGATAACAGTGGGTAAGAAGATTGTCCAGAGTATCGCATTAGGCGAGATTGAATTCCTTCAGTGCATTTTGCATGATAGTATCCTTGACGGCGCAGAATACAAGCTTGATATTCTCAGTGTCTGGTGAACGGTATCCCGCAACATGCAGCATGCAATAATAAATCAGACAGCGGTATAAGCGATTGTCGTTAATCTCTGAAAGAGAACCGATCTAACAAACTCTGTACAATAAACACATTGCTCAGTGCAAAAGTCTTTCATTAATTATGCAAGTTCAAATCTTTTAGTTGAACATTTTAGAAAGCTACATTTTGTACTTTAATTGCACTGATCAAAATACTATTGTACTTAATATGTGGACTGATTGATTTCTCCAATCATCGAGCTATTAATGTTCGAACATTGATCATACAGATTACTCTGAGATAAGTACTCGTTTTTATTGGAAGAATAAATCAGTCCGCATTTCATTAAGAAGATTGTACGCGAAGTAGAGTAATTTATCTCGCCTACAACTTAATGGAATACCAGTTACACACCTCATAATCTGGATTGCAGGCAACATACAAGCTGTATCGCACAAGAAACAACTGTTAATAAACACCAAAGCAAAAGCAAGGAGTTTCTAAGATACTAATAGCTAATAGCATACCTGTGGCGCATGTGAAGTGTGAATAGACAATCTTGTCGTTATCCGGATTTAAATCAACGAACATATGTAAAATGAATTCTCTAGCCTGTGAAGCATTTCTTGGTGGGCCTGTGGAGAATATACAAACAACTGTCAAGCGCTACTGTGTCGAATTACTTGGACAAAGTTAGCTAATCAATACATTATATCATTTGCTGCATGTTAATGTATTATAGAGAACTAATTTTGGATCGAAACCAAACGCTCTATTACTTGGGGAATAAAGGATACAAGAGTTTTACAGATCGGGGAATCATTGGGGGATAAACAACTCATAAATACTGTTTGGTCGCTTGTGTGAAGGTGTAACTATTCTACAACAGTGTGGGTGGGAGAAAATAATAACTTGAGAAACTAGTCGAACGCGATACAGGAGCATTTTGTAAACTATTACAATTATTTATGATTGTTTTATGCAATGTCTTATTGAAACAGTTGCAGCTATCACTTGCATGTTATTCCAGTATTGTCTATGAATAAAGTTTCAAATAGAATCCACGTGAAATAAGAGCCGAAAATAAACTCGAGTAATCTAGAAAACCAGAAAGTACCTAGTAATCTTGTTTCACGCTTTGAAATCTTCGGACCGGCTTAAATTCAATACGTCCGAAGGGCAAATTATTCAATTAGCAGAGAGCAACTTTTAAGGAAGCCCATGAAAAACATTGGTAACACGCTAAGCTGTTTTATGTAAGTGAAGTCTGTATAAGGTGATTTTGCAATTTCTCCTCTGTTATGCAACTTTATATTCTCAAGTGCAAACGTCTTAAACCAATTGATAGTAAAGTGCTGTTACAGCTACGGATGACCAATTTACCGATGTGCACATTGAACCAGGTGACTTTACTTATATTACGTCTTTCATTATCTGCTTAAAAAAAAGGCGAAAGTATCGCTTACAATGCACTTACTTTTGCTTATCGCAGGACATTTAACGTGAACAACACTGAGAAATGTTGTTTATCTACCGGACAAATATAGCATTGTGAGCTTGTTTAGACTGGGCTGGGAGGGTGAAGCTTTAACAGTACGCGTTGTAAAGTTACTGTTGCGCTGTTGGGAGCATTTCTAACAAAAGCCTATAACTTCACGAATCCTATACCCTGTACTTTAACAGACCTGTCGCACAGGTGAAGTGAGAGTAGCACATGCGGTCTGGGTCGGGATTTGAATTAAGGTACACCTTTAAGATGAATTCCCTGGCTTGTACATCGTCTTGTTTAGGGCCTATATCATACAATTCATTGACTCTCTAGTAACAAACTGATTCGCAGAGTTCTGGCATCTACTCGAGTCTTACAATTTGAATAAACTAATCTTTTGTCGATTCTTAACAAGTAATCATTTTTAGATCACTGAATAAAGTTTTGTAATTTCAAATTGTGCCACTCGATTCCTAACTAATTGCTTCCTAACTGAGAAAAAAATTAATTTCTTCATCAAGTTCTGATGAACTTTGAATTATAATTCCTTTAAGGTTTGCCAGACACGTCTATAAAAGTAAACAAGGAATCATATGTTACAAAGTGAACTTACCCTGATATTCAGGAAAGTAGTCAACAAGATGCGAATACATGATCTTCTCCTCGAGCAAATCCTTCTTGTTTAGGAACAAAATAACAGAGGACTGTTGAAACCAGGGATATGTAATAATTGTTTTAAACAGGGCCTTACTTTCTTCCATTCGATTCTGAAAAGAGAATATTGTGATTAGCAGTTTCTTTCTGTAAATCCATGTAGTACTCTGAGAAATCTAAAGGAAATTCTGAATAGTAAAACAGATGATTGAATATATAAATATTTAAATAATTTGTACTTTTACTTGTGTAATATCTACAAAATTTGTTTACTTTTAATGAAATGAAAGTATAATGAAAATAGTATTAAATAGAAGAAGTTGATGATTACCTCGTTTTCTGACTCAAACAAAATTTGATCGTATTCACTTAAAGCTACTAAAAATATAATAGAAGTGACGTTCTCAAAACAGTGAATCCATTTTCTTCTTTCTGACCTCTGTCCACCGACGTCTACCATCCTGTAAAACATTCCCATATACAATTCTGCAAATTTCACAAGCTGTTGTTGGTCGCATGCGTATACGAAATTATAATGGTACGCAGTAAATACTAATAGTTTCTGTATTCTTAAATTCTCTTTCCGTGTAACGTTTAAAAACAACTTAAAAAGTTCTGTTATATCCTATACACATGTTCACACTATCAACGAACTACAGACAATATTAATGCTCAACCCTTCGCTGCTTCTACGAAGATATATCTAGATCATGCAGCAAAATGTAAAAAGCTCTCTATTGCCAAAAATCAATTGTCCAGTGTACGGAAAATCAAAAAAAGCCGACAGAATATAATGCAGCACAAAGCGTCTTTCTACCATCCTAGAACCCCGTGAATTTGCCCAACGGGTCAGTTTGGTTTAGAAAAGCGACTAATTTCTTCATGAACAAACCTCATAGAAAATTAAATGAAGCGATGATGGTTGCAGTATTTTACTATGAGACTATAATGAAAATATATATTTGAAACAGTGAGCAATAAATAAGTTCCAGCCTCGAGGCAATGATCTGACAGCCGATGGATGCACCAATTACGCTTCGTATAAAAGAAAATCAAAAAAAAAAAAAAAGAGAGAAAGAGTAGAAAAGATATCTGCATTGGTAACTAGTGGCCGAGAGAGCAGCGTTCTCTTCAAACCCGACGACGATTGAAGCTTGGACGAGCTGAGCGCAGCGAAGCAATGTCAGATACAAAAATACTACGTGAGAAGTAGTAACGAGAACGAATGTAACTAAAGTTCGAAGAAAAGAAACTCTAGATAGTCTACTTTACAAAAGTAACAACAGAAATGATAGGTCTACCCTAAAATTCCTTTACTGTCGAATGATTAGTAAACCAGTGCGGTAAAATTATAGATTCTCTCGAATAATACAATCAACTTTGAAATAATGTATGTTAGTAGTACCTAAAGATGATGGAGTCCAGATCGAACGGATATTCTATAATGCCAGTAGTAGGAGCTCGAGCCCGAAGAATGTCTTGTTCGGTAGGAAGGAAGTCAGGCTTTTCGATACGTTCTAGGTCACTAAGATAACTGCAAAACAAACGAAGCCACAGTCTAAAAGTGCATGCCATGCATTTCTTAAAAGTGATTACAAGGTGGAAGATATATCACGAAACAGCTCACACATGCTTCTCTCTCATGTTTTGCCTGAAAGAAGTCCAAGTATGCGGAGGTTCATTGATTTACTTGCCACATCGTCTGACATGCACGGCGCGACAGTAGTGTTTCTCTCTACTAACATTACATTGCTTTACATGAAAATACTCGACAGGGCCGAGGAGAAAAATTGTGGCTTGCAGAGCACGGTGCTCGACTTGTTTGATTGCGCGAGGAACACAAAGGTATTCACTTGTTGAAAAGATATTCGGCTACATGAGAAGAGAGGCAAGGCAACGACAGTTGCTGGCATGTGCGTACTCTCGGAGAATCATCATCCATTTCTCGAGTCTCTCTCTCTGTCTCTCGCTCGATAACAGTAAGATGCCAAGCGGACGTTTTTTTGTCTCGGTGGGGAATGGATTTCCGGTGGGCAGGCTCGAATACACACCCGGGCAGGCAAGTGGACTATCTTCATGTACAACAATGAAATCAGTAAAATCATAAATGGTGCAGGCAGAGTGCAGAAAGAGTCCGATGTAAGTAGTTCACAGGCACAGGCAGCTTTTTTCTTCTCTTCTTCAAGTGGGCGAAACGTACCTAAATCGGACCTCTCCCAAGTCAAAAGGATATTCAATTATACCAGTAGTGGGCACTCTCACGCGAAGAATGTCTTGTTCTGTAGGAAGGTAGTCTTGTGCCGCGACTCGATTTATCTCCATTAGGTAACTGAAACATTTCGTTCTAAATGCCTGCTGTCACATCCGAGGAAATAATCAGGACACTCCTCAAGCATCTCGCAACTGTGCGTCCGAGGACCTCCCCGAGTCGACAGAACGAGGACGACGACAGTGGCCGTCTTTTATTCTTAATCGGTAGGATCAAGAACACAGGGAAAGAGGTAGAATACACAGTGTGTGTGTGTATGTGTGTTTGTGGTCACCGGCGTAAAGTGTCAAAGAGATTGGTGTAGCCATAGCTCGTAGTGAGAAACTAGCCAAAATGACATTTCTCACTTCAGTGTAGATATCATTCAATGGTATTATTCGAGCTTCTAGGAAAAGAGAGAGGAGATGTTCTCTACCATGACGTGACTAGTACGCATGCAGAGGCCCAGACCTATCTCTTGAATCTCTCAGTTAAGAAAGGAGAAGGATATACATCTCTCACCATACATGATTGTAACTCTCACGCATACAAAACTTACACAAGGGATGAGAGAGTCTCTCTTTATCATTCGGTCGGGAGGACAGAAGAGACTCCTGCGCGGTACACGCTTTTTACACGCGGCCACACCTATACTTACTATTTAGCTGAATCTGTGAGTTGATATTCTCGTCTACGATCGTAACACTCCTGGATGCCCGCGTCGTTCCACAAATCCTTGATTGCGTCTACATACGGACTTTCAAATGTCGTGACTGTCTCGAAATCGACACTTCTCACCAACTCTGCTTTTTCCTGCGGTTAAATCATTTCTCATTAGTTCGATTACTTTTATCAATCATTTAATATCGATTAATAATCATAATAATGTCAATACTAACTGAATTCGAGGAATCTGCGTACTGGATTCTGAGGAGTTCCATCGCTCGTATCATCGACTGCATAGCCATGAATATATTTTGGTAGACGAGTTTGATGAAGCCCCTCTTATCATCGTCCGAGTAACCGGAACCGTGGATAATCCTCATCTGCTTAATAAAAGTGGATTTCCCTGATTCACCAGTACCTGTAACAGTCCCAAGTGCAACTCCCATTAGTGTTATCTCATTAGTAACTATCGCAATAACAATCATTATACAGGGGGGGGAAAGGGGGAGAGGGGGGAAGGGAGAGAGAACGGAAGAAGAAGTTTGCGCATATGTTCATATTTATAACGAGGAAGGTTCAGAGTTCTAGTAAGTACTTTCAGCATAGTTAAGTGTTTTCGGCGCCAAGTGTTTTAAATGATGAGAGTTTCCGTAGAAAATAGCACGACTCTCTACACTTTTTCTCATTTCTTTCGGTCAGACTTACGCGGATAAATACACACACCGCTGTCCATACCCACTGACACACCGGCTATTTTTAGTTAAAAAGGAAGAATTCCCGTAGATTTTATGATCTCAACCACTTCTACACTCTTTTTACGTATTACTTTAACGCCGATAGTATTGCGATTTGGTGTAGTAGAAGAAATTTGGGGATTGCAAAAATAGAGGGAGTGTTAAATAATAATTAGAATTTTCTATGCGTGTACTATTTCGAATAGAGTTGAATATTAACATGAATTAATAGAGTGAGAATCATGCAGTGAGCCTTGAATGCAAGACTAGATAGAAACTTATTATCTAAAGTAGTTTACTGGCATGCAATGATTCACCGATTATTCTTCCGGGATCGCAGAGTTTACGAATAACGCTTGTATTCGAAAGAGATACTCTCGGAAAAGCGGAAGGGTTCTCTAGTTCGTAATGGCGTCTATCGAGAGAACGCTCCTACGTTAATAACTACAGAATTATCTTCGTTATTTTAGGCTTTTTATCCATAATCTAGAAATAGACGAAGGGTATAATCTTCGATAAAAAAAAAAAAGAGAGAGAGAGCCGACGTCGTGCATAGAATACAAGTGCGCGCCTGGTTGCGGAGCAGCCGATGCTTGGGACTAAAAAAAATCGGCTTTTATTACTTCTGCATTGGCAGCCGCGCCAGCTCTCATTCACTTTTCTTCTACGAAGGGTGGGAGAAATTTATGTTGGAGGGCAAAACACATAATAGGAATAGCTCGTGCCGGTATTGGATAGAGGACACCGTGGTGGTGAGGTCCATGGAGCTTCCGACCTCCACCGAGCGACACCGATCTCTAACGACCACAACCCACTTCCACTTCCAATTACTAAAGCCTCGCGATGTTTTAATTTATATATCACCTGACATCTAAGACACTTGACATGAATTCGACAAATTCAACTATTACAACTGCAACAATTCAATATGTGATTTGGAACTTTATTACAACTTCCAGAAGAGAAATTCAAATTTAAAGAGTCATTTTAGTTTGCAGAATTTGTAATTATCAACTGTGTTTACTTTGTGATTAATTCATAATGTAATTTTATAAAAAAAAAGGTTCCTTGCTTCTAGACCGGATGTTTCTGTATGATTTTACATGGCGAGAAGTAAGTAGTAACGGCTGAGTTTCGGCATTCCTATCACGCAGGAGGGAATGCGTGGTACACATTAAAATGTTGAACATCCGAGTACGCGATATTACCCGCATAGACAGGTATATCACGATATTTCGAACATTCGCTTGCCCAAATTACCCGTACTCTATGAATATGCAGGCTGCCAAGATTCCAATTTACAGACCTGCATTCTTAACCGATTGTGCTTTATCTATCCTGTTCTTTTTTTTTTTTACCAGTATTAATCTCCTTTGTATTTTTCGACTCAAAACTTTATATTACAATTATACAATCGAATAACAAAATCTATTATTAGTAACGAAATCAATGTCAACGAACAAAATTTCCTTAAGGAGAAACAACCATTTATACCACAAGATATAAATATAGAACGAAAAAATAAAATAAAATCTATCTATAATTAAAAAGGATTAGAAATAAATCTTCTATTATTAGGTCATTGCACCGAAAGAAAGGGCTTTGAGATTGTGAAGTGGGCTGTGGAAAGAATGGTAGAAGCTTCGAATTTCGTAGCACGGAGGAGGCACGCACCATGAGAGGCTTGGGCTTCGAGCATTACTCATTGATTCGAAGTTATAGAGAGAGAGCCGTTGAAAGAGAGTGGTCGAGCGGCGCGGAGCGGCGTGGCGCGGCGCGTAAGCCTTGTGGAAGCTTCCCAGGGTGATCTAGGAAGCTCTAGCGGAGTCCATACCGCCCTCGCCCTCGCCTTACGCCACCGACACCACTCCCACCATCGGCAATAACGCCACCACCACCAGTACTAACATGGTTATCACTGGGGTGGGTCGATAGATGTCGGCTTCGAAGCCTCGATCAGGAACAGAAGCGCTTTCGCCGCCACGCCGACCCGGCACTCTTCTCCCACAACTCCTACGACGCCCATAACCTCACCTTCTATCCTCAATTTAACCTCAAAACTCATTCCAATCCCGGTCTACATTTGCTTTTGATAATATTGTGAAATTCTAGGTTTTATTTATTGTTATTCGAAGAATTCTGTATTTGGGATAGTTATTGTTATATCGTAGATTAGAAATTTATATTAGTAATTTTAATTCTGTGATTTGTTATTAGAAATTCGTATCTCTAACATTTTGGAATTGATTCAAATTTAATATGATACCTCGCCGACCTGGTATTATTCTCCCGCAACTCCTACGACGCCCATAACCTCACCTTTTATCATCAATTTAATCTCAAGGGTTAGCCGATTCCAAACCCGGTGTACATTTGATTTTGATAATATTGTGAAATCATAGATTTCATTTATTATTATTTATAACGATCCCGTATTTGGGATAGTTATAATAATATAATCTAGAAAGATCGTAGATTAGAACTTTATATTGGCAATAATTTTAATTCTACGATTGGTCATTAGAAATTTGTATCTCTAAAATGTTCAAATAAATGCAAATTTAATATGATATCTCGTCGAATCGAATAACGAGAGGACCTCTGATACCCATCCATTAATTAACAATTATTGATTGATATCTAATCATCGAACGGCATCATTGAGCGATAATATTTCGCGACTTTATTCAATGGGTTAGCGATGCCGGTGTATATTGGAATATTCCGAAATTCGGGCGGGCAATCAAGCGACTGGCTTTCCATAGCAAAGAACAGTGGCGGCCGGGTTTATTAATGTATGCTACGTTGAAACAGCTGCGCAAAATTTCTCTACGTATATATTCAGGTGTTTTATGTAATGCCCAACACCATCTCGGCAGCTGCCGTATCGGAGTACGTATACAAACATCAGCCAGTATCAATTATTATTTCTTGAACTCGGTGATGCCGGCTACTTCATTCGGCCACGTTCGCCCAAGTTTTTTGGACGCCACTCGTCGCAAGATGATCGAATGATTAAGGTCTTTCCGAAGTTGAAACATGCACGGTTAACAATGATTTCTGTGAAGACTACGAGTTAGAATACGAATAATGTTTTAGTTGACTGAAATTGATTTTTTAATATTGAAAAATAAATGCATGCAATTTGTGATTAGATGTGCAATGATGAAAAGTGAGACTACATAAAAATAGTATGTATCTTCGAATTAAAATTGTATTGTTCCTCTTAACGGACTTCAGAATTTTCTCTCCGTTTACGAGGAATTCAATTAGGTGTTTTTAATACGAACAAAAATAATGAATTGGAATATTATGCGTGTGATAGAATTGCAAGAGAATGATAAAGCAAAGGAAGAGAAAATAAAAAGCTATCTGGTTAATTGTGAGTTGGCTAATCTTTATACAACTCATTGGCTATGTTCTTTACAGCGGATTAATGTGGTCTTTTAATAAAGTAACGTAGTTGCTTAACAGTTTACAAGAAGTACGGAAGTGCTCGGGGTTAATCGGAGCGGCAGCAACGGTTCGCAGGGTTAATGGGAAAAGCCAATTGGGCAATTACGGTATCGTACACTTTTACTCCATGCAAAAGTTAACTAAGGCCAAGTGGATGGTGTCAACAGTTATTACCTATACAATTAGCAAAGACTAGCGACGATTCTGTCGCCTTCTACCAAATTCGTGTAAATCAAATCTTTAATAACAATCTTTGATCCTGAAAAGGAAATCTATTTGGAGAACTTGACTTTTGAATTATTTAATACACTTTTACTAAAGCAACGACGAAGTAGGATAGAAAAGCATTTCCTGTACTCTGCAATTAATAGATATTCAATATGGCAGAATTGGATTACTTGAGTTAGACTTTCCGAAATACCATAGACGGAAATGTCACAAGGCGTTATTATAGGAAAAGACGCATTTAACATTTACCGATTCACGTGATAGTAACGTGTAACATTAAACGTAGCAGGCTTGTTTCATTAAAAGGCCATAAAAGTGACGTAGGATCCGTAAACAGAATTTCAAAAGTACAAAATCCAAATGAATCACGAAGAATCATTAGCACCAATCGAGGCAAAGAAACCAAGAACAAACTGATACATCCGACTACATTTACCAAAGAAAAATAGTCATCTAAAAATCATCGACACTCGTTCTCCAATTATTTGATAAAGCAGGCAAAGCGATTTCGCCGAGTCATTCGATGAAATTATCAAACTAACCGAAAGGCCGAACGGCGCTCTCCGGGAAATCTATTATTACTGAGAAGGAAAAGTGCGTGGATGCTGGGGCGAAGGATGCTGATTTTTCGAAAAATATTCTTGCCGCGTAGAAAAGTGTTACTGGTTAACGGGAATAATTGAAAAATCGATGGGAACCGTACCTCTGGCCACGTTATAAATAAGCGGCACTGCACTGGACTGTTCGATATACGCCTACTGGGAAAGCTACGTAAGAATAACTGAGGGGGGCAGAGAACAAGCCCCCTAAGCTTCCGTTGTGCTTTTCTTGTCCAAGCTTTTACACCCTTCCGATTACTACTCCAGCACACTTCTTACTCGTCCAAGCCAGCAATGATCTCGCCGTCTTTCCTCGCCGAGGAACAATAATTCCTTTAGCGTCGACAGAGAAATCCTGACTTTACACAAATCGCCGGTAAGGTCGCGTGTAAAACTCCGGAGGCTTAATCATTAAAGCACCTGGCGTGCTGGGATTTCTAAGAGGATTACTCTTACTATTTCGTTGGATAACATACACGCGCGCTTCTTTCTCTTTGCCCCGTCAACAGTCATTCAGTCTTACTTATCACTGGCGACGAGGCCCTACCACTTCGTAAATATTCGATTATTTTAATCATTTCATTTTAATAGAATTCGACTCTGATTAGAGAAATATATCTCTAGCATTGAGACGTTACGAGGCCATCCTAATAACGAGATTAAAACTGGGACCATGAGCTCCAAGAATTCAATTATGTTATCAATGACATAACATGGACTGTCATGATACTACACCATCGACGTATTAACTTCCCCTAACATTAGCTGCAGCAATGATTCCGCAATTTAAATGATTTTTATTTTAGACAATCTTCGAAGATGTAAGACATTTTTCTAACTGTCAATGAAAGTGCAGGTAATTAAATGGTGTGATTAATAATTAACTGAAATTATTTAATTTCGAAGTAAAGGTAGATAAAAAGACAGCGAAATTCGGCGTCCATTTCAATTCAGAGTGAATGATATTCGTGCAAAATAGCAGACAGGAGAGGAACAGTTATGTCAAGGACATGATTATGTCATTCCTCCTCGTGGAATGTGGTTTAACATCAGAGGATTCACCGAAAGGTGCCTTCTGTTGCGGGTTTCGCCAATTTCGCGGCTTTCATTCTCGCTCTAGTCTACAATTAATTCAACTTCTTGCCACTTATCTCGAATTTTTAACTCTCAAAAACTCACAGATATACAATTTCTGCAATATTCCAAGTAGCAAACTCTGTTATTACTCTGCATAAATAAATGATATGTAATTACAGGTTCGAATAGAGTAATTTCGAGTTGACACATGTCAATTCTCGCATAGAAGATGCAACAATGCGTTAATGACTGACCAGAGTTTACACGTCGCTTAATGACAAAGTAATGTTCACCGATGATTTAGCTCGAGCAGCGCGTTACAAGAGACAATCGCAATTGTTCTGGCACACCAGAGGACTAATGAGAGTAATAGATCGTACGTGTACCGGGAACTGGAATCCTTCGGATTCTGCGAGTGATCGTCACTGGAATCGGCTGAGCGTGCGGTGTAGATAGGCGCATTGATTGCCGAGCACAACAAAGTGACCGAGTTTTCAACCGCATCGGCTAACCCGTCCCCTTATAATTGGTTTATCTCATTACAAAGCCACAATACTTGCCCACAGCGGATTAAGTTCGGACCAATGACAGCCTCGCGGCACAGAAAGCTTCTGTCTCTACGTTACTCACGTGAACGCCTAACTTCTACTTTCAATGTTTCTACTCCATGCGAAACTTAGCGAAACTTATTTCAATATGTTCTGTATTTTTTTTGTCGATTATTCTTTGATTTTACAATGGAAAGCATTTTTTATTTCAGAATTGTTGAGGGATTTATATTTTTTCATGTACATTTATCTTATCCTTGTGCTTTGGAAATACTGTTTTTTTTTTTTTGTGGGAAACACTGCTTGTGAAATTGAATTATTCATGTTTCTGGTACGCCGTTGTTAATGTTGCTACACGTGCGTGTGAAAATTGCAATATTTCTGTGGGTTGTAATATTATTCTGTGAAGTGTTATATTCGTTGTAATAACATTTCGGTCGACCCGAGTTATTATTTGTTTAGCAGTAAAATAAATGGAACAATTACAACGAAAGTTGATTATTCATACTCTGAAATAAATTGGAGCGAGTTTTTGATACTTTATAGGTATAAATTGGTGAAAATATATATTGTTACAACAATGAAAAATTGAAAAGAAAAATGTCCCAATGGCTTGATCATCCGAAAACAATGAAATAACTGGTATATCACTTTCTGCTTGAAGAGCGTTACCAAGGAATATGATGTCTATGCATGAAAGGGTATCCCGGTTCATCGAATTACAATCGAATCGGTCGAAAATGTAAGTCTATAGCTCGTCCAATTACTAGATGACACTGCCTTGAAAGAACTAGTGACACCACAAAATTTCCTTCTCGAATTTCACACTAAACTCTGCGTTCGAACCAATGAAAAATGACATCCGAGACATTTAGTAGTACGTTAATGCGTCCTTGCAATCATTATGCAATCTCTTATGTGTTACAGAAAATCATTATTTATCATTTCGGTACCTAGAATAATATTTATTTCAATTTGTTAATTTTCTTTACGGTGTTTTTATGAGTGGGAAAAATACTGGTGTCTTCGAATATTGTGCATGTGCCATTACGAATAATGAAACGTGCTTGGAATCATTCGGCGGTTCTGCACTACCACACGCCCACTAGTAATCTGCATAAAATATAAAGCTTGACAGACGTCGCACATTCCATTCTTTTTCTCCTTAAACATTCATCAACTGAGATTTACCGAGATCATGCACTGTCTACGGGCTGCCTCGTCTAATATCACTGTCGTCATTCCATCATTGCTCGCATTTAGCATTCTCTCAATTAATTAAAAGCAATTCTTTGTAAATCAACAAGATACTTGAATCTTGCGAGTATCAAAATAAATCTGCATATACACGAATTCTTCTAATAAAAGAATAGAATACAAAAATAAAACTAGTTATCTTTTTATTCAAGTGGATGAATGATAAAAAAATAAATCTATCTAATTATTTGTCCACGAGTGTAACACGTGACTGGTCAAAGAGTCACTAAAATTGCCAAAGTATTATTGAATGAATAGAAAGTAGCAATACAATAAATATCGCAGTTGGTTTGAATGAAAGGCAAGGCATCATTAGAATTTACAAGTGATTTAATCTGCACTTGAGTCACTTCCTATTCTCATGGGACATATCCTGTGCGTACAAGCTTTGTTTTTTCGATCCTCCCACATCGAATGAGTAGAGTTCGAGTTGGGGAGGATCTACGTAAAACGAGAAGAAGCGAGGAAAGGCGAAGATGGAATAACTGGAAGTGGAAGTCGCTGCTCTGTTCCGTGTAACCCTTCAACCAAGAATGACGCGAGCCTAACGTCACGAGAGTACGCGCTCGCAGGTGCGGAATGACGTCCACGTATCGTCATGCGAGTCCTTGTTTGCCGTTCTTACTTTGTTACTCCACTTGTTGCCGGCACGTGCATTCTACTACGAAATACCAATGCCAATTCCTCGACCTTTCCGCTCCAACTTGCATTCTCTATTGCATCATTTGCTAAATCATTCAAATTTATAGTAATTAATATTGCAATGTTCCAGAATGATTTTTGTTTTTATAGATATGGAAGTTTTGTATTAAATTAAATTTTTGTTAAATTTTCTGCGGATTTAGTGAATTAAATTGTAAATTGTTAGTGAATTATTATTAGAATTCTTCATTTAGCGGTAAGCAGTGTGTAATGAGCATTAAGTTCCTTTCCAAGTGCGATCGAAACGATCGTATTACGTAGACTCGAGGAAAAGGAAACGAGAAATCCCTCCGACTCGATAATTTCTAATGATTCATAATTGTAATTATGAGTAATCTCCACGGGATCCTCTAGAGGAAATGATTTTTATATTCCCTCTCAGTATTAAAGCGAGAAGTTACCGGTACATCCGGAGAAAAACTTTTCTCTCCTTAACAAATTCTCTAACTAGTTTTGCTCTCACGAAAGTCGAAAATGAACAGTTGATTGCTTGCTAAGTTGGATATAAGAGAACGAGAACTCCTAGAAAACGCATTATTTAAAGAATGACTTAGATTCAAGTATCCAATGCAACATTAATTATTAAAAAAACGAAATCTGATTAGTCATCGGCGTGAACTGCGCAATGAAATATTTATGTTATACAGACACGTCGCATAATACTTGTTAATACTCTTACAAAGTCCATGCTCCGATGCACATACGCGAAAGCAGGAAAACGTCGAAAGATGTAAATCAGCAGAATATACTATTCTAGATTGAACTCAATTATTTCTTTATTTATTATATCACACGCGATAATTCTCATCTGCTTCATCGATGAATCACACAATACAATTACACTGAAATCAATGATAATTAATCGAAATGAAAAATACGTGAATTGAAAGAGAACTGAAAGAGTTCCGAATTAAATGAGAAGAGCCGGTAGAAGGAAAAGGAGGCAAGCAAGCAAGCAAGCAAGCAAGCAGGCAGGAAGCAAGGAGGGGCAGAGTGGCGAAGTGGAAGCCGAAAGTAATGTTCGATCGTATCTGGGAGCGATTAGGAGATAGAGAGAGGGCTGCCGGCGACGAGGAGAGCGGGTCAACCACACGGGCGCCGATGGTACTTGGGAAGGAAACACACGGGCGCGTACGCGTCGGGGACGTCTCCGAAGTCCAGGGAACTCTGACGAAAGACATGAATGAAACGGGGACCGTGCAATGCGCAAGTGTCAAGAGCGCGACGATACGACTTTGTTGTGATCGAAAGCCGTCTATAGCCAGAAAGAGCAAAGAGAATTACTGCCCGGCTCTCCTGGAATCACTAGAATTCTTTTATAATAAAGAAATTTCAATACAGAACCCTAAAAAAATTTAATATAATACACAAAAAAAATAGAGAAATCATTTTCGAACATTGCAGTATTATTTACTATAACTTTGAATGATTTTCTAAAGCCTGCTCTAGCACGAGGAATGGAAAAAAGTCTAAACTAAATGAGTAGTTGGAAGGACGCGAGGAGGTATTAAAGCAAAGTAGGATTGACTGGGTAGAGTACACCGAGCAATGAACTCACCCAAAAGTAACAGCTTCAGCTCTCGCCTGGCATCCTTTTTGTCCCTTCGCAATTGCCGCTCGATCTCCTGGTTAATGCGTTTCTGCTCCCTGGCCTCTTCCGACAGGCAGCACGCCATGGCTTATGGTAGCGCGGTGTCTTCGTGGGAGGAAGGAGAAAAGAAGAGAGACAGAGAGAGAGAAAGAGAGAGGAGAGTGAGAGGGACAAGTGTGAGAAAGAGGGAAGAAGTGCGGTGGGCGCCCGGAGAAATGGGGCGAATGGAGCGGAGAGCGAGTGGATATCAGGGATTTCCAAGGGGAGTGACAATGCTACCGGGCGAGCCGGAGCCGGAGCAGGATCAGGAAGAGGACTAGGATAGAGAAAGAGAGAAACAGAGTGAAAGAGTGTATACGTGTATACGTGATGTGTGTGTCTGTGTCCCTGTATATGTGTGTGTGTGTGTGTACACGGAGGGAAAGGAGGGGTGGGACAAGAGCAAGTGTTCAAATCGCGGTGGTGGCAAAACGGTTAGTGAATAGAGAAGAGAAGAAGATTCTGTTAGTGGTGGTCAGAGCGAAGAAGTTGTACGGTCGGTGGTTGGACACTCGGCCGGAGGATTCGATCCTTGATCGGTTGGTAATTATTCGGATACGGGGCGAATATTTCGGCAAGGGGAACACGGCCGGCGACAAGGTGTCCCGTCGTCGTCGTCGTCGTCCACCTCCTCCTCGTGGCCTCTCTCCTCCTCCTTCTCTCCTCTTTGTCCTTCCCTCTCGTCCTGTGTCGGTGCCGGTCAAAGCCTTCCCACTGATTTTTTGCACCACCACCACTTCCACCGTCACCGCCACCGCCACCGCCACCACCACCACCACTGCTGCACCACACCACGCTTCTTCACTACTACCACCGAATAATTATAATACTGCCCTCCCGCCGCAAACTTAGACGACCACGGCGGCGACGGCGAGCAGCAGCAGTAGCAGCAGCACCGCGCCGACGACGAGGATTATTACTACCACGTCGTAGACGAGCCCGCTACTTCCAAAGATCCCGCCGATCCTCCTTCTCCTTCTTTCTTATTACTTTCCTCGACACAGGCAGGCACCTTCACTTCGCCCGGCGCCTCTTCGAGATCCTCCTGGTGCTCTCGGCGACGTTGTTCGTCGGCACACGCGGCTGACCGAGCACTCTTGGCAAGGCTCGACGATGCCAGCGACGCATCAACACATATACGCATACGCACCGAACCTCCCGGCAACTTATCCGCCCTCTTGCTCCTTCGCTCTTTCCAGATTATACTCCTTCCTTCTCTCCTACACTTCTGCTTCTCCTCTTTTTTCACCTCTCTCGCTCCCTCTTGCGTTCACTCGCTCTCTCTCTCGCTCTCTCTTACTCTTCGGCAGCTCGATCCTTCTCTCTCTCCTGCTCGTACTCGTACTCGCCTTCTCTCACTCACTCACTCTCTCTCGCTCGTTCGCTCTCTTCTTCTTCTCTCTCTTTCTCTCTTCTCTAGTGGCTGCGTCTCGCTCGCTCCGCTGGCCCTGTCGTCTGCTCGACCGACTGTCTCGGTCTTCCCTACGCCGCTAGGGTCCTCTCCCTGTGCGGGGCTCTCTTCAATGGTAGTATCTGTCGTCTACGTATGGTAGGTACCTTTTCTGCTTTCTCTTCTCGGCTGGGCTGGATGGCTGGGCCGCAGGCAGCCGGGCGACCTGTTCTCCGCTCTCGGTGGTTCGTCGCCTGCTGGAGAGGAGACGAACGGACGGACGACGGCCTCGCTTTGCTCTCCCTCTCTCTCTCTCTTTCTCTCTCACGGCTTGTTCTCTCACACGCACGTTTCGCGAGAGAAGCGGCGAGCGAAGAAGCAAAGACGACGACGACGAAGACGAAGACGAAGACGAAGACGACGACGATGATGATGATGTGACACGGGAAGAAGCCGGAGAATAAGAAGAGTTGCGTGGTTGGTCTGCTGGTGGCGGCTTTCGGGTTCACAGAGTAGAGTCACGCACGTTCCGGAGTTCACGGTTGGCCGTGAGGAGGAAGAAGAGGTGTCTGGTGTGGTTGCTCGGGGCGCGCGCGGCCACAGCCAAGAGAGAATTCACGAGGAGGGCGAGGTCGAGAGAGCTGGGAATCGACAAGGAGAGGCAGCAGCAGCAGCGCAGCGCGGTGCAGGCCAGAGAGCCAGCTCTAACTCTCGATCTCTCGATCGTCCTTAGGTCCCTGGGTCCCTCGGTCCCCCGCTAGTCTCGCCTACTACTCGCGAGAGCTCCTGCGGCTCGCTCGCTCGTTCACTTGGTCCCCGGCGCGGTTGGGTGTGGTGACCCACCGGCGCTCGCTCTATCTCCTTCCTTGCCTCTCTACGTCTCTCGCTGACTCTCACTCTCTCTCTCTCTCTCACTCACACGCTCTCTCTCTCTATCTCTTTCTCTCTCTCGTCTCGTACCCTCACTTTTCTACCGCTGCCGCCACCGCCGCCGCCGACGCCGACGCCGCACGCGCACTCTGTTCCACTCTCTTCCACCTCTGTTCCTCGCACTCCAGCCGTTTTCTCTTTTTCTCACCGAATCCCTCTCTCTTCGTTACTCCAACGACTATGACTATGACTACGACTCCTCCTCCTCGCTCTCGCTCTTGCTCTTGCTCTCCCGCAGGCTTCCTCTCCCTGGCAGTTCGCTCCGATCCCTCCTTCTCCCTCTACCAGAGTCCTTTCGCGCGGCGCGCACACGCGAAAGGGACACGGATCCACGAATTCGAATGGGATGTACCCCCGCCCCGCACACAGAGAGCGATTCTTCCTCGTACACACACGCGTCCGTCGCTCGGCCTTGCTGCTGCTGCTGCTACTGCTGGTTGCTGGTGGTGCTCGCTGCTGCCGGGATGCCGGGACAGGAAGAGAATCCAAAGAAGAGTCCGGTTGTACCGAATCCGAGTCGCTTAACTACTCTTAGGCATTAAGGCACCTCAGAGAAAAAGGCAGTAATGAAACTACTGGCCAGGTCGGAACACGATGACACCACTGTCATCCGCTCTGACTACTACTGCTCTACTCTCTCTCTGCTCTCGACTCGGCCTCTCTGCTCTCTGCTCTGTTGGTGACTTGGTGCACACGAGCGCCCACCACCTTCAGCGGAGCAACTCTTCCCTGCGATTCGCGCCGCGCCCGCTCGACGCCCGGCCTTTTATCAACCCCTCGCTCGTCTCCTTCGGGAATCCTGTTAGACCAAACCAGATTGACGAAGCCCCGAGACAACACGCTAGGTCGTCGGCGGTGCCCTGTCCGCCGCTCCGGCAACAAGCACGTGTCCGCTAACCAGATTAAAAGTCCCCTGAAGGAGGAGGTGCGGCCCACGGGGAGGACGCACGGAGAACGTAACGTCGAGCTCTAACCTCCGTGTTCAGGTTATAGTCTTCCACGGAAAGCCGGCACATCCGATGATCGCAGCGACATCTTTGTCGATACCAGCGACATCCTTTTCCAACCTGTTCTTCTTATTTATTTCCTAGCTAGTTACTGTCCAATCCCAGACGCAATCGAGTACACTTCCGTTCTTGTCATTATCACTTCCGCTTGGCACACCTCGTGACTGATCATTGATTCTTCTTTGGTTCTTCGTGAGATTTTTTATTCTTAATACTAGGTTTTTCTTTTCTTGTGTAATATGGGTGGTTTTTAAAAAGTAATTTGGATGGATGATTTTATTTTCAATTGATATGTCGATGTGGTAAACTGGAGTTTCCTTTTTTCAAGCGCCACCTTTAGTCATTCAACTTCGTATTCGGCGCTAAATATCGTTTGAATCGAACGAATTGTGATTCATTTAATTTAATAATGTTAGATATAATTAACTGACGCGTGTACTTCTGAATTATTTATACGATTTTACGTAAAGCTAGTTGGTAGTAATTATGTAATGATCTAATAATTTAACAGGAGTTTTAATTACGCGTTGAGGGAAAGTTCGCCGTGGGAGAGTAGACTGCGAGGCCGCTAAATTTTTCAATGGCATGGTCAAACCTTGGCATCATTAAATAACAGGATTAAGTTCCCAGACTAAGGCTTCTTGAAGTCTGTACTTTATGTAGACCATGCTCCTCAAATTAACAATTAGAGCCCTTTCATGGAATAGAACGATATACTTTTTCTAATCGAATTAAAATGTGCTAGTGTTTAATATTAATTATCGAGGGATATTTATGATGATAATAAATGGAGAAAATACACAGCAGCAGATATTATGAACCAATATTCATTTATTGTTGCCATCTTCGTTCGAAGGAGACAATTAAGGCAATAATTGTATATATTAGAGATTATAATAAGGTTAAGAAGATATGACTGACGACAGCAGTAAAATATAACAATAAACAATTAATGTAACAACTGATTGTTCCACTGCTACGCTAGATTTCGTATTCCGCCGCGGCCGTAGTTGCCGGTCGCAGTTTCAATCCACCTTCCGTAACTTTACACCTGTATAATAATATACATACATAATACATAACGCACACGTATATGTAACAAAAAGAAGATAAGCAGGCGAAAGTATCCCCACTCAAAACGCAATCTGCACCCGAGCGCGCAAACGTCCGAGTGCCAACTGAAATATATCTACCTTGTTAAAGAGTTTTGTTAAAAGGAAGTCCCTTTTTTATTGTCAGTTAGTAGTCACTGAACTGTTTTTCTCTTGTTTTCATGTAATTTATTGCAACACATTTTAGCGCTTTTTAGTAAGAAAAAACAACATATAAAATCGCTCATCTTCTTATCGTTAAAAGACTTAAATGCATCGTTTCGCATGTCCTTCGATATTTCAAGCTGACAATCGCTGTTCCGATTCGCGTCTTATCCTGATTGTTATTAGTGCTTGTACAGTTCGCATGAACGCCCAACGCCGATTCCACTCTAATTACAAATGATAGTTTACTCGAGACTCACTAGTTTCTTCTCTTTTTTCCTTGTATTGGCAACTTGGTTGTGCGCACTATGAGAGAGTTTGAACTATGAGCGCAATCTTACAGGCATACACGCACAGAGCTATGTAACGCTAAATCTGAAAGAAAAGGAAAACACACGAAATTTCGCCGGTGCTATTTCGTACTCCAGATTTCTTCCTCAGCCAACGCGATTTCACCCTCGCTTGAGAAGCTCGTCTCTCGGCTGCTCTCGACTACCACGAATTTATATAATATAGGCTGAATATGACGTTCCTGCGTAAGAGGATTCCACGTTGCACAATATATCGCGTCTTAGTCGTTAAAATGTGGAGTACGAAATATAATGCACTATTACATATCGTATCTTACTTATGCCATAAACTGTTGAGAAGGATTTGACACTTTTATCAGTTGGAAGTGTATAAGAAAGCTTGTTTTTCGTAAGTTCTTGCAAAAACAAAGAAATGTTAACCCTCTACGCCCGGAATATGCTCGACCAAGCTCTGACGATTGGGAGCGCTCTTCCGTTACATCACACCTTGCACCAGAGACTATCGCACGTTACCCCGACACGACTCGTCTATATCGAACATGGCTGGCTCGCTAGACATTCGAGTTCAGCTCGTAGAATCAAGTTAAAAATTTACATTCACCGCACATCCCTATCTATCCTTATTAGAAATATCTCTACTTCAAGAACTTAGTAGCAATAGATTCAATATATATCTCTTTCTCTCTCTCTTTCTCTCTTTCTCTCTGTGTATGTTAAAAATGAAGGATGATAGTGCTTCTTATTCGTCAACTTAATGGAAGTTTGTTCAATTCGTTATTGGCTGAGAATGACTTATTATGATACTCTTGTACTTTCTGATTACTCTGTCTCGCATACTCGCGAGCAGATATTCGTGATAGAATCTGGCATTGCCGGTGATACTTGTACCACTCGCAAAGCCAACAGCAGGAGTAGGAATTACGTAGGAGTTTTGCTTACGATTAGATTAGATCTTCGGATTCTCGGACGTTTAAATAGCGGTTGATATACGTAAATTTCTTGAGCAAATTTCTCTAGAACTGAATTCAAGGCTAAGAGGGTTAGTGTGTCGTTATTTCTTTTTTCTTTTCTTTTTTTTTTGCTGAAACCGCAGATCCATTACTAAGGCTCAATCTGCCCGATGTACTTCTCTTCCTATGAAACTCTCGAAGATAGCGACCATATGTGTGTGAACACTACCGTTCTAAACGGAGATTGAATAAAAGTCATGATAAACCTATTCGCCTATCTAAAAGAAAAACAATCCAATCTTCGGCTGATTCTCGAAGTCCTCCACGACTATAATAAAATAAAGTCTCACGATCATACAAAACCTTCAATTCATCTTTCTTCACTACTTTACAAATATATATTATTACAGGACTATTAATTAAATAAACTTTGATACAAGTTCACTTCAACAGATCTATTCACTGAGTAATTATCAGCTCTACCAAACTTTGTCGCGGTTCTATTGCCTCGCTGATAAGTTTTCCTACTTTTCACTGAGAGACGCAACAAAAAAAAGCGATGCGAGAGCATCGGCAATCTTCTTTCCGATACAACTGGTTTGGATCTTTAGTTCTATGAATGTACCGCGTGATTGTGGCCGTGTGTAATATGTGAGATGTAACTTAACAGAACGTAACAAAAAAGAAAAGTACATGCAATTCCGAAATGGTTAAATGATTGGTAAGATCCTAGATTAGTACAACATATGTATAATACTCCCGTTAGTGTAAACAGTTGTTAGGATAACAAAGCCAGTACTTCCCAGGCTGCATTACGTATTCGTAATATAACAGCGGTTTGAATACTTATATCGTTTAAATAATCGTTCGAGAATTTTGGCGCGTCAGAGGTCGATAAAAAACTTGACTTTGGGACTTATTAATAATATCATTCCCAAACGAACGCAGATCATAAAATTTGTATGCATCGGATGCATAATTATAATTGGACCTTTGAATTTTGGCAACCTCACTACCACCCTCTCCCTTTCCCAGGAAGGGAGAAGGTCCTTTCAGTTGTGACTTTGCATGTTATTTTAATCTTTACGTGTCAACCCTGTTACCTTGAAACTGCGATCTGCGTATACTTTTGTTCTCGCAGTCAGCAGCGCATTGCACACAAACACGATGGTATCTCAATTGTGCTGAGCAACGATGAGATCCGATGATCAGTGTTAATTGTCATGAGATTTCGTGTTGGTACAGAATTCCTGTTATCTTTGATGGCTCGAACAATTCAGAGATGAATTGTTCCGTATTGATGATTTTGGACCATTGAACGATTTGAAATTACGCACCATACATTTATCATATACATATAGAAATATTGCACCGTAGTTGCGAATAGAAAAAAGAAAAAGACAGAGATTCGCGCTCGCCTCAATGTAGCAGGGTTGACTGTCCTTTATCGGACGTTTTCAGTAGCCACAAAATCATTGTGTAAAATATTCTCAGAATGAATAGTTCTATATACAATTTCATAAAATAAGATTAATTTAGAATATAAACTGTTATAGAATAGTTGTGGTACGACGATTTTACAATATATTAATTACTCACTTAAATATTTTCTTTGATTATTGTTGATGTGTATCCATAGATTTTGTCGATATGAGTGTTCAATTTTTATATTAGAAAGTGGTAAATGTTGGCACAGACAGTGGCTGGGATAAGGCACTTTGGGCTGATTAATTCTCCTCAGTACCCTCCAGCATAACTATCTTATTAGTCCCCTTTCCCATTGGCCATAGATCGTGTATACATTCTACCTTTACTTATGTGATCGTATAATATCTCGGATGACTGCGTGGCTCTCACTATCAGTATTACGATTCTTTAATTATCTTAGAATAAAATATGCTGGCTTCATGAGCATTGGAGTGTCAAGTTTTCACTCAACCAAGCTTTCACAGTGGTTTTGTGAAATTCGCTGGGAACATTCCTTTCTCATTAGTGCCTTCCTTGATGCCCATTAACCAACCCTCCTCCTGTAATACAGTAGAATTTTATTTAAAATATATGTAAGATATATTATTCTGCATTATAAACATATAATTCTGTATTTGTGTACACATATCAAGGATTTATTTCTGAATTTTATATTTCTGCCCTGCATACACATATATGCATATAATACAGCATTTTATTTACGGTAGAATTATCATTCGTCGATGCATCGGCAATTATTGAATTACCATTGATTTATTCTACTAGAGATTACTGCAAATGTACAAACCTGCTCCTCTGGATCGTCATATTCCACAACGTGGATGATTTCGCCAACATCGAAAGACAGTTCATCCAAGTCTTCACGACTATACTTGTAAGTGGCTTTAACCCTGTATAAAACTCCTGGCGGCAAATTGTCAGTGGTTGCCCCTGTAGAGAAATTGGTACCATTTTCATATTCCACCTCTAAAATGATCAAAGGTGTCGTATTAATTGTGTACTTGTATTACAACAATGGAATGACTCTGACTCTCGGACCAATCATATTGATTCTACTGTTAGGTAATGTTCACAATAAACTCATAGGAATTTTTTGTATTGAAATCGCAATGGAATTTCTCGCATTCCTGACAATTTATAATGTGAAACATAAAAACGATTTATCGTCTATGTTTCCTCTTAAGTTATCATAATTGTTGTATGATCTTAAATGCACATTTCCGAAGCGTCGTGTGAGTTACTTAACAGTTATAGTTTCGCCGGATTTTGGTACAGAATCAGAGCCAGAATTAATGATCTTAAATATCTAGACATATAATAAATAAAGTCATGCAAAAATCGACTTGCAACGTGCGGCCTGCTATTTATCAGAGCAATACACGTCATCCGATATACATTCTTAAATCATAGCGCTGTTTCAAAGGTCTTTCAAAGATACGATAAATCGGATTTTTGATAAAAGGGTTTACACACAAATGTTACAATACATATCAGGCAACTTCTTGATTCACAATGCGGCGTATGCTTGCTCTATGATAATGATGCACTGTCTGTTTTTGTTGCCTTACCTTTATCCATTTCTGACAACCCTACGTTTTTCGATTTCATGTGAATTCTTTAAAATACTGACTTTTCACTACGATTACTTTGTATATGTAAATTACTACGCAATATATTATTCATAATATATACTTATAAAGCAACATATATGTAAGATAAACACTGGCAAGGTTTCTACATTTGTATAAAATATTTCTACATGGATAAAGGCTGCTAATAGTGACTTGATACTTGACTAGCATTTACTGCAGCAAAAGAGGACGATTGTGGGATTGCGACGTTACTGCAAATTGAAACGAATCGCACTTTATAGCAGTAGGAGAGAGCTTGCTGTAACATTATACCTTGGATCTTGTCTCGCAATACTTATGATACATTGACCATATTGATTACGTTGTAGTTTCATTTAATGTCATCGTACTTACAGAGAAAGTTACTTAATTTAAACTCACTTCTTTCTAAACTTTTTCAATCCTACACACAAATCTTCCGACACAAGCATTGATCGTATAAATATTAACTAAAGGATACTTCATTTTTTCTGAATAGTGAGCATGAATGTGAATATAATTAATATTGCCAGAGCGGTAATACGAGGCTTAGAATAATTCGCCTACTTGATAGTGGTAGTCACGGAAAGCGTGACATTTACTGGTAGTGTCAGGCATACCTACCTACTGGAATGTCATAGAGCTCCTCGACTCGCTTGGAAGGTGCGACTGTACTTTGTAAAGACGACTCCCGGTTATTCAGAGAATTATCATTGCTGTTACCATTGCTGTTAGCGGTGGTGTTAGCGTTGCCGTTTAATTGTGTGGCCGTTGTGTCGACTATAGCCGGGACAGCCTCGTCTAAAGCTGGAACACCCAACAAAAGCGTACTCAAAACTAAACACTGTTGCTGCTGCCACTGCTGCTGCTGCCCGCCTAGCATATCAGGGTCCTTCACCTGTGCCTACGCAGCTACATTACCGTGCATGCAAAACATCTGCACTCATACTTAGCCGGGCAGGCTAATACTCATTAATATTTACCTGCCGAGATATTGTTTTGAGCCGGTTGTGTATTGATAATTAAACTGCAATGAATAAATCATGGTTAAATCAGAATTGACGCTAAACTCTTTTTCCAGGTGTTTTTATACTCACGACGAGTTGGCATTTGGTGATTTCGGCGATTGCGGCTCTGTGTTTTTCTTCAGTGTGTACGAGCCCCGTTGACTCTCATTCGCTAACTTGTCGACAATCGCTTCCAATTCAGAGTAGATCTGCAAAGCCCCGAACGCCTGTGTTTTATAATCGTTGGTGGTTTTTCTTGTTTAATTGTTAATACGAGCGGCACACCCACCTTTGCACTTTCGGTATGAAAGACTTGTTCGGCGGCAAATAGAGTTTGTAAGTTAGTGACGAGAAATAGGACACGGGAATCGTATAAAGCGGGTAGTTCATCGTGAAGCTCCGAGTTCAGCTGCTCGTACGTTCGCTTGGCTTCTTCTAGTAATTCTTTGCCCCGAGTGATTTTAATCTCATCCCTTTTCTTTGGATTGCACTGGAGCGACTGGAAGTTGTGCCTCTGACTATCGTAGTCGAGCAACTTTCGCACGCGTTTGTCAATCTTTTTCTGCAATAACAATCGAATGAAATCAATCTGTAAAACAATCAGTCATAACAACATAGAAAAATCGTACGAATATTAAGAAATTAAATTCCTCCCGCTATTAAATAAGAATCTACAAAACTGTATAATATAATTAATATTTAAACATTCTTTCAAGGATAACGTTCATTTTCTATAATATAAAGCGCAGGTTAAAAAGAATACCCTCATTTCCGGGAATTGGCTCTGATATGTATTTAGTGGCACAAGGACTTGATCGGCGAGCTTGTGTGTGAAGTCCTGCCACAACATGTCCAGATTTTGTGCTTGCACGTAGAGAAGATCGTGACCCGTCCATTGACTTTCATAGATCTCGTTCAGCGAGTCCATGAGAGTCTTTGAGGCAGATTGGACCGCTAAAAACAGAAACAAACACTTTCTTAACTGTTATATTGCATTGCGCATTCCACCGGCTAACTGTTTTTGCCTTTACTGCAATCTTAAGAGCACTAAGTCAATTGCGCCCCGTAATTTTAGACTCGAGCGCGTCTCCTCTCTTTCTTTCAATTCCTTTCCCCACGTGGCTCGATGCCATCGGCACGCATTATCGGCGCTGCTCCTCCTAGTGTACTTTTCTTCGAGATATTTTCAGACAATACTTTTGGGGATCGACGGGGTAAAGTGGGGCAATTGGAACCAGCCAATATTATCTCCTCACTCGCCGATACCGTTTCGCAGGAGAATGTAAATTCCTTCGAAGAGATCGCATGATTTATATATAATTAAATAATGATATTGTCATTATTAAATAATTTATATAATACGACTTCATGAGAGCCGATATCTTTTTAATTATGAATCATATCTGCAATTAATAAAACATGTTTATAGCAGTGTGCGAAGAATGATTGCGACATCATTACTAATAGTATAGAATCATTCGATCGGGCAGAGCATTGTGTCTGCAACAAGTCATACTTATTATCTATGTAACAGACAGGACAGCATATTGAGTCGCACGTGTCACGAGTTCTTGGACACGAAAGAAATACCCGATGATTACAAGCAGATATTCTCATTTATGTCACTTATTTCTGAGCGCCATCTTACGCTAGTCAAAGCAATCTTACTGTAAAATCACGATTTTTAATCAATATTCATATTTCCTATTATTTCTACCAATCGAAATCGTATTATACAATTTCATAAATTCCAACATTTGTTTAATTATATTTAGAAATGTTAGAATCGCAGGTAGTGCAGCCGGATCTCGAAGAGCAGCGCCCAATTAGGGCGACAAGAGAGAATGCACTTTTTAAATTAGTGCCTTGAGGGAAAGCACGATGCGTTTGTAGAGAAACTTGGAGGAGAAGTTGGTGAAACGTGCGAGCGAGCAGCTTGATCGCCGAGTGTTTATCACTGCGAAGTCCTTTATGCCAAGGAAAATGTTTGCTCTCGTAAAAAGTGAGCGCTCATATTCATGCGCAACTGAACCGTATGAACTGCAATGGCCAGAGTGGCCATGATACTGTTACGTGAACGGGACACGCTTGTAATCGTGGTATTCTATTACTCAGAAATTATTGCGCCAATCTACAAAAGAGGAAAGAGCGAATTATATTTAGCGGGCGCATCTATAGTCGGCGCGCTCCGAATCATTCTGACTCAGAAGGATCCGGTCAATGTCAAATGTCAGAGTGAAACGCTGTACGAAAGGTGAAACCATTCTGCGATCTTATCTTAGAGATTCGAAGAATTATAATGGAATTCGAATTAGTCTCTGTTATCACAATCTTTTATTAAACTTGCAAAGTTACGCATGAAATTCATGCCAATTGAAAACTGGTGCTGGAACAGCTGGAGTTTCTATTATTTTCTATTATTTTCACTCGTACAAATGTATGGTATATTTCGAAATGAAAAATTCCAGGATAAATAGCTCTGTTTTTCTTCGTTTCTTATTACTTTCAACTTGACAAGAGTACCATTAAAGAAAACCGAAAAAAAAACGTGTCACGGCCCTGTAAATGCTAGCGAGTAGCCCTGACGTTGCAAAGCAAAGCGGACGTCGACGTCTATCTTTGTTTTCTCAGAAGACATTTTAATCTTATCACTGGTGCGCTAGCATATATCGAATAGAACAAAGCGAATGGAACACTGCACTTACGAGGGACTCGCGCACGTAAGTCGATCGCTCGGAGCGACAAGAGCAACGCACATCATCATCATTCTCGCAGGAACTGGTAAATATGCAAATAAGTTGCTCCTAAATAAGTCAGTAGTGGCAACCAGTAGCGACTGGAAGTCACCCGGCGCCTCTGCAAAAAATAGAGTCACACTCTGAAGGATGTAAACGATATGCGAGATCGTCTTTCCACGAAACGAGATTGGAGTGAAAGTCTATCGGTTTTCGTCCGAGCGATATTCTCCCTTCTTAAGTGTCATAACGAGTCACAGTTGAGTTCAGCCTCTGCTTGTTTCAATTTGCCCCTCGAAACTTTGTCTTTTCTTCGTTTCACATTCAATTCGTATTTTTAAAGATTGTTCATTAATTATTGTATTCCATAAGTTGTCAATTGTATTATATAATTGGCAAAATCAATGCTAACTCCAGAGTGTTTTTTCGTCACTTTTTAATCAATTCATATTCTTAGAGCAATTTAATTCCAATTAGTTTTCACTAATTCTAATTAAAATCTACCATATGGTAATATTCTTTAATTCATACACGAATTTACAACCTCTCACAGTCCACATTTACTACTTAAAACATTCTATTTCATAAGTTGTCAATTGTATTATACAATTGGCAAAATCATTGCTAACTGCAGAGTTTTTTTATGCAATTGAACAGAGAAAGAGTAGTAAGCGGTTTGCTTTTCGAGGGGCAGCAGAAAAGCGATGAACTTCGGTGGCGAACCCTCAATGGCCAATTAAGGAAGTGGGCCGGCTGCCCCATTGACAGGCGGGACTGATTGCAGGCTTCAGACAGTGCCCGATGCTGCATGCTCGATGGAGCTCGATTAGGCTACATGGTTTAATGTCACCCAATCAATGGGACAACCTGCCAAGCCCCTTGACACCTAAACAGCGCACAATGCTGATAACTTGGCCATTAAGCTCGAAACTTTATTGCATCCAGCGGAAAAGCAGAGGTGAATGCACTTGAAAGGCCGAGCCAACTATCAAGCATACTTCGAGAATTGATAAACGACTGATAAGAGTATTTTAGAAAATACCTAGGCACATTGTAGATATATTATTTCTGAAATAATAGTTCACTGAATTTTTATCATCTATTTCCTGATAGTTAACATTATTTCCAGTTAGCAATAAAAAGGAGAAATCTCTGTTTAATTAAATTTAATTTCACAGGTATGGATAGGAATTTATTTTAATATATAAAATGTAGAGAAAGTCTTAATAATAATCAGGATACAGTTTATTGATTATTATAAAGTGGATTCCTTAAATCCTGTTTAACAATTACGAGTTTATGGAATGTTCAAACTCTTTGGGGTACAAGCTGGTCCAGGATATCTATAGTCTCCGAGACGAAGACGTACAATCGACAAGGCAAGTGGCCTGTCAGCTGAGCCTGGACTATTTTTAGATACTAATCTCTCGCCAGGATCCAACTCCCAGGAAGGGTCAATCGCCTATTTCATACGTAGACTTTACAATGTAATACCATTTATTTCACTCATTTGAAATTAACAGGAAAAAAAGTATGATTTAGCTGGGAAATTATTGATGATACTCTTGCTAGATTCTCATTGTGCAATAACAATTTCAAGAGTATAATCTTGCTGGTCTGTAAATATAGTTCGCAAGCACAGCGCTCGGTCATTAAGGCTTAATTTCAAGTGTTTAACTTACCTCGGACACATCTGATGTAATTGTTGAATTCCTTCTGCAGCCTGGTCGCCGAATTCTGCTGCCTTGTGAAGTTCTGTAAGTGCTCGTCGAATATGTCGTCCGCTGTTCTGTCTACTTTGCCCAAATTTTGAAGGAACTGTAAAACAAGAAATCCAATGATTCCATTAGAGAATTGGAATTATTTGAAATGAAGTATTCAATTAATACTAGAATAACAAGTGATTTCCTTCATTCAGACATTAATTATTCAGACATAAATTTACATAATTATATTTCCCCGAGCAATACAAAATCCTGAAATCATTGTACAATTGTGCTCGCTTATTCTACTCCGAGCAACTCATACAGGCTGACCCAAAACTGTAGAACACTTCTACATCCGAAAATAACATCCTCATTAACATTTGCTACACAACCCAGTCTACTGTTTTCGGTTTCGTCTCCAATGTTCAGTATTCACGAGATCCCACGAATTCCATTGTCATTTCTTCTCCTTTCACGAATGATTCAGAGGGAATCGCAGGAAAAAGATCTTCTTTGCTTGTATTAGAAGATCTTTCCGATGACAACAGTCATGAGATTACGTGAACAACAATGCGCGAGGTGATTCGGGATAATTTTTTGCTGTTGTGAGTTAGCTCGAGCATTGAATCTGTTAGTGAGTGCTGGAATGCGGGAATATATGTATAACATGTCATCAAACAAGTAGAAGTTTATTAATTTTTTTGAACTACTAATACTTACTTCTTTGAAAGCTCATTATATGTCATTATTGTACATACTTTAAAGTACATTCTCTGAGAAAATTTGTTGCCATACATACATAAATAATTAAGTTGTATACTATATAATTGGCGTTGTCTTTTTCAAATTGCAACCTGCGGTGTTGCAATTAAAATTGTGTGCGAACTAGACAGAGAAAACTAATCCTCAACGGGTCAGAATATTTTTTTTGTCTTTTTTTCGCAAAGTTATTAATTGGCGACTTTTCAGTCAATTAAAACAAAAATTAAACATTATATGGAACATCCCTTCGGTTGAGAACTAAAGTATTGTATTGTGAAGGTATTCTACGAATTTCAACGAATTTAGTCCATTTTGACAAAAGTTATGCTGACCGTCGCGTCCAAAAACACTTTCGAGAAAACGCGTTCAAAGTTTTATGTGTAGTTTTGATTTGAGAAGATACTGTTTCAGAGAATGTTAAAGTATGTACAATACTGAACATATAATGAGTTTTAAAAAAAGGAAGTACTTCAAGAAAATGAATAAATTTCTGTTTGTTTAATAACTTGCCTAATATATATGACCCCTTAAACTTCTTACTGATGTGAGTCTATTTGCGGGACGAGCGTCCATTCTAAGGTTGGAGATACACCAACCTTGCGGGGAAAGTGTCTACGATCTTTAGACTTTAGAACGCTTCTTCTCTGCTCTCGCAGATGATTCGAGCGAGCGAGAAGGAGAGATGTCTCTCTAAGAAGAGCTAATGTGCTTAGAAGATCGATTACATTATATCGCCTGACTCGCCCAACGATATTCCCACGCGATCCTTTCGGTTAATGTCCCGCAACCACTTTTCCACATTCCTTAGTGAAATGCCGGTATACACCGCCGGGAATAATAATAATTTATCGAGGAATTCGATAAGATATTCTAACAGATAAAATGTCTTGTTGGTTAATCCTTGCTTCGATATGACTTTGATACGAAGTGGAATTTATTTTATTTGTATAAAGATTATTTTGGCACAATAAAAATGGAAAACCTCGAAATACTATATTATTAATATCCAGAAAATATAGCAACACCAGTTTTATGAATGATGACTTAATTTGTATGTCATTTTTGATATGTTGTTGGTAACATTAAAATCTTTTATGAGTTAGAAGCAATAAAAAGCATGTTAAATGTCGCTGAGACAAAAGTGGAAATTCGCTGGTTTGCTTTACGACACTGAACCCGGTAGGAAAGCGGCAGAGACAGCCGAAAATATACCTGAACCGCTTCTGAAAGATGCTTTTAGTACGCGCAAATCAGGATCTTGGTCGACAAACTTTCCGCGACTGTTAGCTTCAACTACTTTTCTATTTTACAGTTTAAAATTAATCATTTCTCCAGGTACAAATGATTTATAATTCACAAATCAGGTCAATTAAATAAATCAATCAAATTGATGCATTACATTATCTAAAACGAATCTTGCTTCAATTATAAACTTTTCACCAAAGTCTCGTTATTCATAATACCACACTATTGCTTGATAATTAATAATTTCCCCAAAACAAATGATTTATAATTCACAAATCAGATCAATTAAATAAATCAATAAAATTGATGCATAACATCATTTAAACCGAATCTATCCGACTTCAATTATAAACTTTTCAACAAAATCTCGTTATTCATAATACTACACTATTACTTAGTAATCCAGCATTATTCTGTTTGACCTACATTCGCACTACCGGTTTATAAAGAGAGTTCCATTATCCAGGCGATGCGATTCGAATGACAAGAAAGGCAGGTGCGAGATTCCCCGCGAAATTTCCCATTTACAAGAATTGTTTATTCCTCCTTTCTAAAATGGACTAACTGGCGAGAAGCATGGTGGGTAATATTTGCCGAGCGATTACGGTGGGCTGCGTACCGTACCGGCGAATCTATGCTTTCCGAAATAGTTGGTCGTCTCTAGGATATATTAATAGACGAGTCGACGACACCAATGTACGATTGCACCACCATTATTCTAGCATACTATGGCCCCATTTTCCAGTTGTACGCGTTCAACTTCTTCGGCACTTTCACGCCACCGATTTTTGTACTTCAAATCTACCAATAACAAAAATCTTATTCTTATTTTTAAACCTAATTTTCAACCAAATAAAAATCGTACTAGTAAAATGCAAGCTGAGGGCTCAAAATGTATTTACATTCAAATCATGCACACATAAGTAATTATTATAATCAATAAGTTAATTTGAGGCTAAGAATCATTGGCACTAATTTGTTGTTTCGTTCAATTACAAAAATACTATTGGCAACACTAAAATTACTTTCCAGAGAAATAGAAAGAGACGAAATCAAATACAGGCTTTAGATTGAAATCGCACAGGACACATACGTAATTATTATTATTATAATACCTAAACTAATTAGAGGGCAATGGTCACTGGCACTAATTGTTGGCAGTAATGATTCTAAGTGCAGAAGCGGGTTAGGGCGTGTGCCAGGCTCTCTCGTTCAGTTACAGCTGCTTTGTCCGCCGGCAGATAGAAAGTTATTTCGATAAGAGTAACGAAACACCATAACGGTGAACGCATAGAAAGGGAGTAACCTCCTCGCCAGCGGCGAGTACTTGTTTCTAAATGTCATCAATGGGACTGTTGATGCTCCTGACAAATTATTTTCTTTGCAAATGACACTCTTGATTTCGATGCGTCAAACAGAGTCGAAGTGCGAGTCAAAGGATTACCCGAAAAAACTTTAAATTATAAAAAAAGTGTCAAATAGTAGTTTCGTATTATGTAAATGCAACTTTTTCTTGTATTAAATTTTCCAAAAGATATATATTTATTATACAAGAAAGCAGTTGTAACAAATTACAGTTATAATACTAAAAAAATAACTCTGCGATTTAAAAAGCCACTGAGAAACTACCTTGAAGTGAATGCTGACTTTACTAAATATCGGCCTTGATTTCCCATTTTTTCCTTCATTCGCAATAGCTAAACTTCCACGAGTATTGTTCAGCATCGCGTAATTGATTGTTTTTCACGACATATCAAAGGATATCGAGACAATCGAGGAAATCGGCGGTGGAAAGAGCGAAGCGCTCGGGAATGTTGCTGGTGCGCGCGATCGGCCATCAACCTCGGCACTCGACCTGTTCCACAGAACCGGCCAATCCAACCCGCCTATGCGTCCCGGCGACCGGAATTCGTGCTGGCTTTACTCGCCACTTACGGATTCAGGCTTATGTCGACATTTTCGGCCGAGCGGCAAACCAAAAAGATACATTCGATGTGGAAAAGAGACGACTAACACCGCTCGAGATAGTCAATCCTTCTCAGTACACTCGCCAGGTGTGTAAAACGTCACGTCTTCTTATACTTTGACTGAGACAGAAATTTTGCTTACTTTGTTCAGAGTTATTATCGATTGTTTCTGTAATCATATTTTCTATCATTTGATATGATTGATTTAAGGTGGCTGGTGCCGAAAATGAAACTAATGAGATCGGATTGAAATTTACATGGAATGGTAATTAATAGTTAGTGAACCTCTTTTAAAAAAGTCTACTGACTTGTTTGTATGACGAGAAGAGTGATTATTATTTATGATTTAAAAATATATGATACAATAGTGACACGTGAATAAAAAATGTTTCATTTGATAAATGAAATATTTACGAACATGTAAAAACAAATGGAACATATCAGAAGCATTATTGCAAATAGAATTTTTCTACTTGAAAATTGATTTAATTGTAGTTTGAAAAGTCCTGAGAGTGCATCAACCTCCTTAAAATATCCCTTAATTAATTATTAGTTCGATTTATTGTAGAAATATTCACAATGCATCTGCATTTGTATAACGATTGTCATTTTCGCAATTTTATACAAATAATACGTGGCATTGTTCGAAAGGATGTGCCGCAATGTGCATCTATGTTTGTTAATTGCAACAAGTAAAAATCGTAGGACAATGTGACTGTAGTCGGGATAACCTGTTGAACACTAGACAGCTGAATGGATCCGTTACATCAAAGACCACTTGTTAGACAAAACAGCGTGTTCCTATTGTATTTATAGAGAAACTTAAGCCCTGTGTACTCGAGAAAAATGATGGACAAATGTTTTGCATTATTATCAGTGACTGTCATTATTCTGTGACAGAAATTATTCAATTACAATTGTATTTTACACTAATTCTCATCTCATAACTCAGATCGATTTTTGGTATCTTCGAAGGGAACTAAATGGAGAATCGAGCTGCGTCAGATCAGTAAATACAAAGTGCGTACACATTGATTCATGTCTTATCTAAAGTTATGCCATTCTTCTTTCAAATCCAGCAATTCTGGTTTATCTGTCCGATAAGAATACAGACAAAGTATTCTATTCGTCAAAGCTAATGATGATAATTAAAATGCGATTGGCTGGTCAAACTAGTCGGCTATGAATTTACAAGATCACAGACGAGACGAGCCAATGATTGTGCTGTATCATAGGATACATGAATAATCATTTTACAAATCGATGACCAGTAAAATATTGCTCAATCGGAAACTTTTCTACATTTATAACAAATTAAATCGATGAGTTTACCATCGAAATGCAATTCTATCCTTCTCGAATACTTATACAATAATTAATTAGTGCTATAAATTACTCCTACGTATTACACGTGCGAAAGATTTATATTTATTATTAATATAAAGCACAGTGTATGAAAGACGATGGAAATTTTTTGGTAGCAAAAAGCTCCGTTACAATCCCGACGAACACGCGATCCGCGTGTTAACATACTAATAAGAACAGGCTTGCACTAATTGACGCAAGGTTCTCTGGTTAACCACTTAGCTTGACGAAGCCTAATTCAATTGTTACTTTCTGATGTGATGTTGTGTGCTCTTCGACGCACCTTATAAATGAAGTCGTGTGTCGACCAGGAATTAAAAATTCGAAACATGTTGAGGAAGAAACTCGAAATATAGAACATGTCCCATTTGTTAGCAGACATCTTCGAGTACTATAGAATCGAATCACGAATCCTGTGGAAAGAGTGACATGCAACGAGTGTGGTGAGAATTGGATTATCGCTCAAGTGCGTAACACGAGGAGCACACATTGAGGGGCTGCGTGACCATTTTCCCTTTCCAAAAGATACAGTCGAATTCGATAAGCTATTTTCGAAATATTGTCCAGTTAGAAATTTAAGACTTTCAGAATTGTATCTAGGATTTTTATAAATATCACTATGTTTTATTAAGTCGATAATAAATACTTGTTGCAATATCATCTTATACTGAAGTTTCGGAGCAATTGCACTGATAATCGCAGGCATGAACGAAAGTATCGTTCGTATGTGCAATACTTGTAAAAATAATAATCACGTAAAGAAACATAACAAAATGAATTCTGCCGATAAGAAACCGAAATCGACGCAAGTATGATCCGTAAACGACATGAGAAATAAAATAAGCGAGTCAAGTCAGATGCGTTTTTACTTCTATTAGACCAGCAATGATACCAGCAGCGTTATAATCGCTCACAGCTGGCTGTGAACTTTTATTGTCCGTGATAACGAACAACTGACAGCGAGTTAAAAATAGCTACAGTCAAATGGTAGATTCAATGAAGTGGCCAAGAGCACTTTGCGCCGATATACAGTCGTACAAAAGTACATCCTTTGATAGTTTCAATTCGTCGATATAGCGCTCGTCGAACGTTCTTCCTTCGAATTCAATTGAACAGGAGAAATAAGGTGTGTCATCAATGTTCCACGCTGGCGAAGAATATTTAAGGAAAAGAGACGCGGTAACGCTACGTTGCAATTCTGGGATCGGAAATGATTCGATCCACTTGGTTCTTCAGGATTGTATGTGAAAAGAGTGTGAGTGGGGCCGATTATTCCGCTTCCGTTCAATCTGTTATGTCTCGCAGCAATCTTCCTTTGGCCGCTCGCTCGCTCGCTTGCTCGCTCGATCTGTAGGTGGCTCGGTTATGGCGCATCCGACGAAGGACGCTAGGTAGGAGTCAAAAGGTGCGACTCATACCGTAAAAGTCTCGGAAGGTGCGACTAGATAGCCAGCCAGCGCTCATTGACGCCACTCATTTGCACAGTCGATCAGAGAAAAACACATATGACCTAAACTTCCAATTTTATTAGTTTCCCAAATCATTACCCACCTATAAATTTGTCATTGTTTCCTGAATATTAAGTATTAATCATCTCTTTTAATCATTTGAACGATTATCTCTCAGAAAAGTATTTATTTCTATTATTTTTATTTATATAAATGACTGTAATAAATTTGACAGATATTTTAATACTTTGAACGACTAACTCCCAATAATTAAATGTTCCATCCCTCATAAGGATATTTATTTCTGGTATTTTTATTTATATAAATGAGCGCATCTGTTGCAACTTCGTGCATCACCTACATACGAGTTACATAGCACCGAAGATGTTAACCAGCGCCTACTAGTCAATTCCTGCTTACTACTTGGCATACAGACGGCGTCTTCGTATAATGTATACACATGTTCGAATGACTATAACTCAAAATCATTGACCACCAACGTTCCAATTAAAACAATAAAAATATTAATATAGGTTCATTGCAATGCAAATATTAATCTACGAAAGACTAACACAAGGAAGATGTTAGAGGCAGAACAGGCTCAAAACCACTAACCACTGACATTCCAATTAAAATAATAAAAAATATTAATATAGGTTCATTGCAATGCAAATATTAATTTACGAACGACTCTAAAGCTCTAAAACCACTGACCACTGACATTCCAATTAAAATAATAAACAAAAATTGACATAGGTTCATTAGAATACAAATATTAATTTACGAAAGACTCTAAAGCTCTAGAACCACTGACCACTGACATTCCAATTAAAACAATATAAACAAAATTAACATAGCTTCATTATAATACAATCAAATATTAATTTACGAAAGACTAACATAAGGAAGATGTTACCCAGTTAGACTTCCTTGAAAAAGGTTCCTTGAGAGAGGCAGAAGGACAAGCTCTAAAACGAGGTTCAGCAAAGCATCGCAATGACTCTGACCGATTCTGTACCTGTCGGTCACACGCGGCCCAACCTTTAAGCTACCGTTATGCCGAACGAACACAAGCACGAATACGAGCACACCAAACAGGTTCTCGCGTGGTCCGGCACGCATCGAGCTATCTCCTTGCTATCAACTCCATTCACACTGACCGAATACACGTGAATACCAAAACTGGACAGACGGGAGAGCCAATCCCGCCCGGCTAAAAGCAAATCTGGATAGCACTTGACGCTTTCTAACTTGAGTGCTTGCGACCGCCTCGTACTTTAACCCTTTGCCCACTTACGATCCATTGTAGTATTGTATTTACCGTAGAATGCCTTTAAACGAATTCCTTAATTAATGAGTAGTCAGAGCTGGAATAATAAAGTAACTGTCCTTGCAATAATATTGAACGGAGTTCCCAATGAATTAATGTCTTTAGAATTAACGAAAAATAAATATTAGTGTAAGTATTAATGACTCAGATCTTATAGTGAATGCAACGTACTAGAATAGCTTAATTGAATTCCTTAATTAATGATTACTCAGAGCTAGAATAATAAATTAACTGTCCTGCAATAATATTCAACGGAGTTCCCAATGAATTAATGTGTTTAGAATTAATGAAAAATACAAATTAGTGTAAGTATTAATGACTCAAATCGTATAGTGAATGAAAAATACTAGAATAGCTTAAATCACTCAATTTGTAATTCATTACAAACCGTGGGTAATAAATTAGTGAAATGTCCTTAAAATCATTCACCATGCAAGTTGCCAGACCGAAGCCGTAAAGAACTAGTAATCTTTCAAGTTCATTCCACTCGAAAACAGTTTACGCTGGTAAGTAGATATCGATAATACTGTTATGATGAGGGGTCACTTAAACTCGAGTTAACAAGTTGACTAGCGCGTGCTATAAGCTCTCCTAATATCAATAGACACCCTTTCGACACCCTTTTGAGCCACCCTAGGAAATAAACGCCAACACGTTACAAATAAGGTCAGCGATTAATTAACTAGGTCAGAGGATGCATTCGGCAAAAGATCAGTGAATGATCCGGGAAGAGATATGCAGAAAAGAGGTTCGTGGGTGCCTCTCTATTGGTGTCTATGTGTCCACATATGAATGTATAAATATATATATGTGGAGATGCTCTCACAGTCGCAGACCAGAAGCGTGTCCGGGATTTGAAGACAAAAATAGTAACTGCTAGGCGGAGGTGCTCACGATAGAAATGATGGCCAAGAGAGATCCTATCTATCGGTAGTGGCTGCGTCTCAAAGAAATTATCCTCGCGATTCGATTTATATACGTCGATTTCTCATTTCTTCATTAAGACAGATTTTAAATAATCAAGTCATCAGTTTTACAACTGTCGAAAAATCGTGTTCACTTTCAACTACGTGCACGACTCTGTTAGCGAACTGTGAGGTAACTTAATCTCCGCGCTAATCATCGTGACGCAATTCATCCACGGAGGAGCTGGATTCCGTGACGGAAAAATAGCGCGCGTTGCGGATTTGCCGCTTTATTGGGTTTAACGCGAGCTAGCAAATCTATTCCAGTTTCTTGTACTCTCATTTTAGTATGTCGAATCATTCTAACGTGAATGAAAATTCTGTTAAACAGTTTTAGGAAGAAAGTAGAGGTTGGAAATTATTTGTATCCTTTAGTTTTAAACATTGAACTATTTTAAACAAATGATTCTGCATTAAGCCTGAATTACTATAATGAAAAAGTATCATTTGTAGTAATAATTAATATATACTAAATAAATAAATAACCGCAAACCAAGCGATGTCAGTGCGAAAATATGTATGCACCTGCATATTTCAACAACGAGGCACCACCCACGTTTTCATTTTTGCAATCTATTTTGCATCAACACCTAGTCGCGACTCTAAGACAAGACCTTTGCGATTTCTTGATTGAGGATGTTCATTATGATGATTCATTACGATTAGAATCTAATGTGGAGAGATAAGGCTCTCTCGAATTTCATACATTTGTATGGACAGCAATGTTTTGTCATTCAGTTGTCAAGATCCGTCTGATTATGTCAGATAAGCCATGCGGAGTACCGGAAGCAGTGTGTCCGTGCTTTAATCCGCAGGGTCTTAATACATCGGATCCTACTCATTCCGATCATTACAGTATACACACACATATCTATATAATAAAAAATATCAATGATCCCTTACTGTCTAGTCCCAATGATTCACGTGCCATTTATTCAAGCCCGCATGCTTTCATTTAACGATTGTTAACTCACGAGTCTCTCACTGGCGATAAAACAAATTGGTGATTCAGAAAATCGAGTCAACAGATTCGAAAGAGAAAATAAGAATCAAATGAAATTCCCGCTTTAGTTCGAGCAACACTTTGTCTGCGCAAATCACGCTCTCTCGATAGTTAGACTCGAACGTTAGAATGTAGTTCGCTCTCTAGCGGCGCACTCAATATGTTGACCCTTTTATCTTCGATGTAAATAAATCATCGGTTGAAAGGAATTTCATCAATCCCACTTTCTTACAATGAAAAAGAGGGCGAAATATAAAATGTCAAAATACAAAAGGGTGTTTCATGATAGACACGAGTCAAGGAAAAACAAGAGTCTGATCGACTCGGGAAACATTGCGCTAACAGACACCTGTGTATGCCAGTGGGTGCGGAGAGGAGTCAAAAGGCGTGTACAAGACCCGGGTGAGTTGCATAATTGTCATTCTAAAACGAAACTACTGCATACAATACGTGTATGTTTACCGATTACATAAGTCACAATTTTGCACGGTTAGTTGAAAAGGTAAGAGCGTTACCGGCAGCGGGCGTACTCGCTGGCAATATTGTGCTCGCACTGCCAATCACTGCTAAAACGTCAAATGCTTCTGGCAGATAGAGCAGACGGGGGAGAGGAGGTACGCGCTGATGCGAAAGGTTGTTGAAAAGGTTACCACACACTCAGCTCACAATTGCAACCCTTTGAGAATCGGTGAGCGCGAAACATCGATAATTATCGAAGGAAGAAATGAATGATGATTCGATGTTACTTGGCCATTAGAGCTTCGAGTTTAATGCTAGTATTCGAGCAGCCGTAAAGTATTGGCGTGCGAGAAGCTGTGTGTGCATCTCCTGGAAAGCCATGGCACAATTCTCTCTCTCTTTCTCTCTCTCTCGCTCTCTTTCCAGCTTACCTTCTCTTTGGCTCGGCCTGCGTGCTTCTGTACTGTCTTTGCGATTAGTGCGCCTTTACTCTCAGCCATTTTCCTTGGGCTAGCTGGGACCTGTTGACCTCGAACGTCGTCCGTCTTCGCCGAAATACACAACTTTCCGGATTAATCTCTACCGTTCTTGCCGTCCACCAACGATCACGAACAAAACGCACGGAAAGAAGCGCGCAGGGACACTGAGCCACGGAAAATTTGGAGACGCGAAACTGCCCTCGGAATTCCAAAGGTTCGTTCAATCTACGTTAGAGGCAGCACTTGTCATCGAGAAAGTCAAGAAGAAACGAGCATTATCCGCCATCTGTAATGGACGCTTGGAACTAGTGCTTGGAAAATGTGCTCTACTTATCGGAACAGGTGCAACAGCCAGGTGCACTTGTCGAAGGACGAAATGCTGTGTGGGTAATGCAATGTCAGATGAACGACGCTCAAGTATAAATCAAGATTGACTTTGTATTGTTTTGTATCGATGATTTATGAATGAGTTTATTCAATCGAAGACTTAATCCAACATTTTTCTTATGGAATGCGCTTCTCCACTTCCGGTTGGTCATCATGATTAGCTCAACAGCCGCCATTCGCGGCAGCGTATTGGCATTTTTACTGGCACAGCTCATCTTGATTATCTCGATGATCTATGAGTATCTCACGCAATATACTGTGCTATACTCTGACGTACGCGTTCCGATTACCGCTTAACTCAATTAAATCATCAATTTAGTCGTTTAGACCTCAAACTGTACAAAGGAAACTATGTTGCAAGACCAACTACAAGTACCCTGACAAACATTTTGGCTTTCTACCTTTGATAAATTTAAAACTACCAAACTACAACCAACTACGATCAAACAAAAATCTCAATAATCAAAACAACTTAAAATCCTCCCAATAAACCTCCAAAAATCCACCAACATCTGAAAAAAAGCAACTCAAAAGAGGCAAATTTGGCGCGCTGTGCAATATCAAGATCGCAAAAGAGACGCGTGTTGATGTCGCCGGCGACGGTGGCTCCCCAACATCCAAGGCATCCGATTGGCTGCTTCGAAAGTAGTGCCGGACATGTGTTTCGTTTCCCGCCTCGTTTCTATCGCCGCGCCGCTGTATCTTGAAGTGTGGAGTGCGTGTGTAGGGTTGACTAGTGGCAGCAGGCAGAGAGCGTCGGCTTCGAGAGGATCGGATGAGTGTGGAGAGTGTGCGAGGATAGACAGAGAGTGAATAGAGAGACGGTGAATTAAAAAGAGAGGGGGATCGAGGGGTTGGGAGAGTAAGAGCGAGAGGGAAGCAAGGGCTTGTTGGAGTTGTGGTGGGGTGCGGCGGAGCGAATAGGAAGGAGCGAGAAGGAGAGAGGGTAATAAGGGGACTAGAGAGAGAGAGAGTGAGAGAAGAAGAGCGGAGCGAAGAGAGGAGAGGGAGTTAGGGGGAGCAAGAGCGAGAAAGAAGGAGAGAGGAGAGAGCCTAGGCGAGAATCGAACCGCCGTCACCGTTGGGTTGGCTCCTCGGTACCGTGGTGGCTCTGTCCGACTGGTGACCGACCGTGGTCCGTCCGTCATATTCCCGGTTTGAAAGCAAGGTTGCTACTAGTTCTTGCGACGCAGGAAGAAGGTGCAGTGATCTGTGTAGAACGTCGCATACAAGTCTATCGGAGATGGAGAAGCGGATAGAACTCGAAAAACGGGGACGGATCCCCGGCGATGTAAGCCAACCCCACTTATTTTACTACGTTGCTCTCGCTCGGTGTGCGATACTAAACGGCAGAGATCGCCAGCAGGACGGACGACGGGGCACACACGTATCCCGCGATTTTGTTGTGTGTGCCCGCCGCCGCCGCCGCCGCTGCCGATTATTGCGGCGTACGCCAGCAGCCGCCCGGAGGTGCGGGACTCTGTTTCCTCGCTGGGATTTCCAACGCGAACACCACTGCCAGAGGGAAACAGAGAGAAAGAAAGAAAGGGAGAGAGAGGAAAGAGAGAGAGAGAGAGACGAGCGCGCAGGAGAGAATGATTTCTCGGTGATGAGAGAGCGGTGGACAGCAGCAGCAGCACGCACTAGATTGGCACGCCACTCGGAACCCCATTGAGAGACGAGAACTCGGAGGAACTCGCATTTCTTGAGTACGACCGCGTGGCTTGCTTGGCTGATTTATCGGGCGCAGGAGGGATCGCAGCGAGAGCTGGTGCGAGCTGCTGCTGCCGAGTAATGCCGACGCGAGCTTTCACAACTGCTACGCTCTGCGACACTCTAACCACGGGCATGGCGTGTGTGCTTCTTCCTACACTACTCGAGAAAAGGAGAGAGAAAGAGAGAGATATCCCCTTTGATTTTTCCCTACCGATCACTCCGCCGATCGCTCCTACTACTTCTTACTCTCTCGTTCTCTCGCAGCACGCTCTCCTCCGCATTTCTTCCGAGACATATTTTCCCATCCGGTTCATTCCGCCCGCGGAACAACCGCCGCGTCGCTATCGCGCCTACTGTTTTTCAGATCATTCCAGACAGATTCTTCAAGGCACCACCACCTCACGCGTCCTAGAAAAACATGCCCGATTTCAGTGCTCCAAAGCTCAGGGAAAACGAGGCGTTAGATTTTCACGCGTCCCTCGATCATTCTTCGATGCCCACTCCAAGTGGTTTCTAATCTTTCGATTTTTCTTGAGGATCGATTGGAGTTTTTTTTTTCAACTCCTCGATCAGAGTATTATGGGGTGAAATTGTTCCTTGGACGCTTGGGATTACCGCATATGCGTCTCTCTGCCAACGCGTGCTCTCGATTAATCTACAGTTTTACATTGCTGTGTACACCTCACTGCCCGCGTGAGTGTTTCCTCTAGGATAGTGTACAACCTCTGTCAATCTTATTGCGGCTTTTTTTTTAATTAACTATTGTTCACGGAACTTTGCATATGCATTCTTCTAAGGCTTGGAAAAAACGTGGTTGTCGCGAGGCTTCAAATTAGAATTGCTAGGAAAATTTTAAGTTCATTTTATTCATTTATTGGTTTAAATGGTTTCTAAAATATAATCCAACACATGGAATAGTTTTACTTGCAAATGTAACTGGTAATATTGTGGAACAATATGGAACTCTGATGCAACAGTGAAATAGTTCTTTCGTAGGAGCAGAATTCTTTGGATTGAAGCGTGTAGGACTAAACTTAACAGAATAGTTTGCCTTTGAACTTTCTCATGTGGGTAAAGCTATTTCATGGTTATGATTCTGTTAGAATATATCAGAGAGATGTGATATGAATTCTACCTGCTGTTGCACACCATACGGATGAACAGATATATTTCAATCTCTCCCAATATTTAATCATCATTTACTTTCAGTGAAATTAATAATCTTTCCAACTTCCACAGCTGTGTCACCACATGTCAGTGTGTATGCTACATTTCGTAAAAATTCATAAAAATACTAACTTCATCGGCAATAATCTAAAGATGATGCTCGCGTATGTTTGTCGAAGTCAAAATCGTGACGAGCGACTCTCCGAGACATACGCTCGAAAATCGACATAACTTTTACGTCAGTGGCAAGTGTCGCGCTACGCTTATTCAATCGACGAACACCGGTAAACGACCGAGAGAAATCAGCAGTGAATTCCAACACGATTTAACACGAATCCAAGAACTCTTAAATAAAAAACTAATTTGCTAGTGATGGACTGATGGAAATTTCATTACGAGATAGGTGCAAGTGCACCGGGCGTATGTATTAGCAGAGGGGAAGTGTTATTCTGGATATGAGGTGTTGCCGCGAGAGGTGCGTGCTCTAGTAGACGGCGCCATTGTTTCTCGATGCGCGCGAGAATCGCTCGATCCAAAAATACACATCGCACTCTATGGATTCATAAAACGTCAGAGAGTACCTCCGCCGATCTCACATGCTTCCTCTACTTTCACACGCGTTAATTGAGAGATGAAAAGTAACCGTAAGAGTCCCGGTTTCGTGAATGCGATCCTCTTATGTGGCACAGAGTTCCTCTTTACCGCATAGCCATCTTGGGAGAGTCCATTGTCCCAGCACCTAGTAGCCACGTGCGCTTGGGAGCCGCAAACATTCAAAGATAGGAGAACTTCTCCTTCATAACTCGGATATTCCTCGGAAATTTCATAAACCAGTTCTGATATTTCCTGTTTTTAATTATATTCTATTTTCCTCGCTACACGTGGACACTCGTCGAGCCATTTTCTTTGCGCGCCCCTTTTCATAATCGTATACTTCTAATGGATGGCTTGGCTACTAAGATGTCTGACTATTAACTTCGTGCTGAACTCTGGTCCAAGTAATGTCTTGTCTCAGATGCAAGTATTACAAGATATTGCAACAACATTTTCTGTAGTAATATTCGGCAGGTATCTGTTAATTAATAGAAGTCAATTAATTATTAAACAAAGATACATTTTCTATAAAAGGGTACTAAGATTTTTACGTCAATATTATCTTTCACAATTTAACGAAAATACTTATCGATCTAACTTTACGCCCATGTTTCAGTACTGCTGTTGGTAGCACTGATTACAAACATGCCCAATTATAATACTGAAATACATATTGCAAAATTTGATTTGATATTCTTGAAATACCATTGGTAAGATATAATCACGTAGACGTGGTTAAAGAGTGGCAGGGCATGTTCAAGCCCGTTGTTGATCCGCGGCAGCCATTGATCCGTTTCTATAAAGCGCGGCAAGTTCCCGCCATCTCTCTCTCTGCTATCGCAATGAGTGTACAATGCGTCCAGAGCCGGCTACTCGAGCGGAATATCGAGCAGCGATTCTAAAATCTCTCGCCTTCGTTATACCGAGAAGCCGACCAAGTGGGACGGCTCATTGGCTCTGTTCCCGTTGTTATATGTTCCAATCATTCCCCTTTTGATATCAGTCGATTCAAATAAAATGCAGCGAGACACACACGCCTAGTTTTTCTGCTCTCCTCCCTCCTGTTGAATAGAAGTAGAGAGCTCGTCCCAGGAGCGAGTCAATATATTCAGAACCACTAGGTTTAAAGTATCGAGTTCACCTTTACTCGCCTAAACTCTTAAGTACTCAAAGCTTAAGAATTTCGAAGTATAACAGTTATAACTGTGAATGGCTTTCTCCAAGCAACACCTCGATGCATCAACTCCATCTGGATAAATTGGAAACATGAGACGAATGATTAATTACATTATTACATATTTAAGAAGTTTATGAATTGAAAAGAGTAGTTGAACGATAACGAGGATGGATGAGAAAGAAAAGCCACTTTTTATAAGCACATTGCGTGCATAATGCGTCGTGTAAAAATGCGTATTACGTGTTCGTAAACAAGTCGAGTATTCGTTGCAGTACTGCATCGAAGATGTGAGTTACTTCAACAGTCTCTGAGCGCAGGTGCACTCCTGCAACGTGAACCAACTAATACCTACTCCTTGCCGGCTGTTGCGATGCTGCTAAATACGCGTTATGCACTCTCTTGTTTCCTCCCCTGGATGCCCTCTTTGTCCCGCAAGCGTTTACTCCCCTCGCGGTCTCTCATCGTGTTTCCTACCTTGCTTCCTTCACATCTCACCCTTCTCTCTTTGCGTTTCTCTTTCTCCGATCAATAAAATAGCCCGTCTCTCGCGAAAGCTTGTTATCTGCTCAAATTGAGCCGCGGATGCTTTGTCTTCCTTTTTTTTTAGATCACGCTATGATGCCTTACCGTATGTTTAAATTCCCTTGTTGACTTAGCAAATTTAATAATCGATGTGTTCTAATACTCGGCATACTGTCAATGCAGAACATACATATGTTGAAATTATGTCGCTTTACTTAAATTTATGTTTACATACTCGTATTTTTATAATGGAGAAATAATGAATAAATATATGATGAATATTTATTGCTTTACAGAATTATTTGTATACTGCATTATTTGTATACTGCATTGTATCACGGATCACATGCAAATTTAAAATATTGGTCAATTTTTCATTGCAGATCAAAGAACTGGTACTTGACAATTGTCGGAGTACACATATTGTAGGCTTGTCAGATGAGTTCGATGCATTAGAAACTCTAAGCCTAATTAATGTGGGTCTTACAAGTCTAAAGGGGTTCCCAAAACTTTCCAGTTTGAAAAAGGTAATGCGTGTAGCAATAAGTTCAAATACATCGCATTAATAATACTGCTTCATAACTGATAATTCTTTTTCAATACGTTCTAGTTGGAGTTGAGTGATAACAGGATTTCAGGGGGATTAAATCTCCTGCAATCAAGTCCCAAATTGACACATCTCAATCTCAGTGGAAATAAAATTAAAGACTTCGACACACTTCAACCTCTAGTAAGATGTCACAATATTTTATTCGGATATTTTCACAACTTACACATGATTATTGAATATTCAGTTGATATTCAATAATTATAAAGCTACTAACTTTATTATGCTAGTTGTTGGAAATGTATAATTCTTCATTGGAATCTACTTTCTCATTACAGAAAGAGTTTAAGAATTTAAAAGGCTTGGACCTCTTCAACAATGAGGTAACAAACTTGGACAATTATAGGGAGAAAGTTTTTAGTCTTATTCCCAGTCTTAAGTATCTTGATGGGTATGTATTATTTTCTTATATGTATGATACGATGTATTCATGCAAATATATTAGTATTAACAATACAATTGTAACTTGGGGCACAGGTTCGATACAAATGATCGCGAGGTTGAAGATAGTGAAGGTGAAGATGACGAAGTAAATGGAAACGAGGATGGAGATGGAGATGCAAACGAGGAGGACAGTGAGGAGGGTATGCTTTCAAATATAATATAATACTAGCATATAATTCTCCTTGTACTTTACAGTTTCTTATCTAATTATTAACAATTATAAAATAGTTTCAGATGAAGAAGATGACGATGATCTTGATGAGGCTGGCATAGGTTTGGAAAACGTATACAAGGAAGAGCTTGAGGTAGACTTTGCTAATGGAAATTTTATTGTATGCTTGTTAGGAAATGTTAAAGTTTTATCATGATCCAACATAGTGAGACGTAATTCTAGTTTTTTAAGATCGTTGTTGAAATAAATATATCGCAAATGTTGCCCCTCGCATGCATAAGCTAATATTAAGAATAGGGGAAGCATGTCTCGTCTCATCATTCATCACTTGAAAAATATTTGCAGGGTGATAGTGACGAAGATGACTTTTTATGTGATGAAGAAGAAGAAGATGATGACGACGATAACGAGGATGACGAGCAGGATGAAGAAGAAGGTACGAATGTGACTTTTAATGATCAAATTACAGCAGTTCCTAATTAATTTCGTAAATCGATTGATAATAATTTTTATGAAGAATCAAAAGCATCGAAATAATTTAACATATGAAAGTAATATATATTTTATTGGAAACTCTAGATTCATCACCCGCCAGAGGGAAGAAAAGAAAGCATGAGGATGGAGGAGACTCAGGCAATTAGAACCCTAAGGAGCAGGGTTCTTAAATTGTTAAATGAGTATAACTTCATACAATAACAACAGTAATCGCAGCGTCAAGTTTGCACCCGGAAACCAAGCTAATTGATTGACCAATAACAGACTACAGTTAGTGGTGTGAACTTATCAGTGTCATTGACTGAAAATTTCTCATGCGGATTAAGGAAAAAAAATAGTAATTGCAAAAAGGGTGGAATTTGTCCGAGAAGCAAAACGATATGAAACATAAGGGAAAGATAAGGATGACATCAAATAGAGCTGCATTCCAATTTGGCGCAGCACGTTTTAGTTATACTAACAATATTTTATATAGAGTATATAAATAGAATATTAGCGGTGTTGCATAGTGAGTGGAAGATCAGACATTGAAATGCACGGAGAAAGCGTAGATGAAGTTTTTCACTTGATGGAGCATATTTGTCTGTTAGCTCCGGGCGGCCAAATGCTGTGCCACACTGGAATGTAGTTATCGTTAATCAATGCTAAGGTTACATAAGTTACATTTTAAATACATTATTATTGTACTATGGCTAAGTGTAGAGTAAATGAGGAACAACTTTTGTACAGGTTTACACCATACATTGGGGGTGCATTGCGCGCCTCTGTGATTTTTGGGACAGAAAATAAAGAGAAAAGTATATGTTGCTCATATACGGAGCTTTTGTATACAGAAACTGTACCAAATGGAAATGTGTCGTACGAATGATAAAACAGACAGCAGAATACACATTTGTTTTTACAGAGGAAAGTGTACTTCTAGAGCGAATTCAACGACAGACAAGGAACAATGAATTTGTCATAGGTTTACTTTTTGTTATTCCGTTTTTAAAACATTTCCGATGCGATAATTTTTTATTTATAATCCCATATCAGAAAATGGTTTGGATGGTTGGATAATGACTTATACTATAATGATATCTTGAGATTATTAATGACCGATCAACTTGGTAGGTTCAGTGGAAGAAGCGTAAGCATTTCTTAATGCTATGGTTATCGGGATTCAATGAAACATCCACCGAGTGTTTTCCAAATACAATTCCGTATTTCACTGTGTCAAGAAGTTAACAAGAAAGAGAATGAATGGGAATTTAGTTTGCTCCATTGGAACTGCTTCGCACAGAGACATACAAACTGCATCTGGAAAACAGTTCTATTCCCCCTTGTACCAGAGTATCTTACCTAACATGAAAGCTTGTTTAATCAAATTGTAAATTCACCAAATGTGAAGCTGAATTTAAGGGTGATAAGATTTTTTAAAGTAGCGATTATATGTAAATTGTAATATTGTGAGGATCAAAACTTCTACGAAACATTACAAGTTTCCCATTATCTTTAATTTCTGTCTCGGAAGTTACCACTGCGCTAATACATCTCATGATGAATAAAGTGCGAAGTAATGAAAAAACGATCGTTAATATTATTATTAATATTAAATTACAAATATGGTTTTAAGAGTATGACAATTGCTTGAACTTTGCGCTTTCGCACTTTTGAATTGCACGAAAAAAAAACACGCAGCGTAAAATTAAACCGAGAGAAAGCCAAGAATTTCGGGAATGGGGCGCAAAAATAAAAGACGGATCAGACGATATAGTTAAAGATGAGACTGTGGGAAATGGACTACTGGAAGGATTACCAGTTAACTACGTGATCATGAGTATGGATGAGAGTGAAAAATGGAGTGTGTGCACGCGAGGATCGGTTTTGTAAGAAAACACGATAAAACCAAAAAAATGATAGAAACGAGGACCTGGCGCCTCTTTGTCGCCAGTTTGGTTATGGCCTTATCCAATTTTCCAAGACAAATGTATATTAGGTACAATGAGTGTATCACGTGTACAGGTCCAAATTTGTAAATTTCCGATCTCTGCAATTCGTAATTGCGGCACCACCAATAGCGCAGCAGAAGTTAAATTATACATAAAACGAATCAAATGAAATTATAAATAATTACAGAATCTGCGCGATCCGTAACTCGTACACTTTGTCAATTGTCGTTTTTGGATAGATCCCTTCGATAAGGAAATTTGACCACCACATCCTATTAACAAAAGTAGATACATAACATTACATCTGTGGATTGTCCGTCTGTTCCGTTGTTAAAGTAGATATTTATCATACCATTTGTTTATTTCGAACAACCCTCATCACAATATAAGAAAAATAATTTATTAATAAAACCATTTACAAACCAATAATCTACCGTGTCTAATGAATACTATACATGTATATGACTATATTATTGTGTACAACTACAATACACATCTCCATATGCCTTCATTGTTTTTACTTTTTGTTTAGTAATATTGCGGGGCATCGTTCAACACAAATTTGAGTATTCATATTTCCGACTAATCCAAGTTAATTCATCATCATCGTAGTTTCTTACACATACTTTCATATTCTAATAAAATTTCAGGAGCATCCAATACCAAAATAACTACAAGAATATGATGCTTGCCAATACTGTTTAAACTTTTTGTGTTTATTCGTATTCACATAAGCCCGCTTAAAGTCGACTGCCCAGTTTTTTACCATCGAAAACAAAGGAGTAGCCTTCGAAAGTATCGAACCCAATTCTGCTTTAGTTTCAGTTGGTGTTGAGTCTTTCAAGTAGAAAGTATGTTACCGTTGCACGCGCTTCACGTTTTTCCTATAACAAAATTACTCAAGCCGTTCACTTCGATTTACTGTCAAATATAAACTAATTAACGGATCATTCTCCAATGTCATATTTAACCTCATCGATCCTGGATTCAAGAAATGGTAACACCGTTTTTTCCGAATTCGTAATATGTTACATCCTAACACAATTATCATGTTCTCTTAATGCGTTATTTTGTCTTAGGATTTATCTTACAAACTAATTACTTCATTAAAAAAGAATCTTCGTGTTACGTATTCACGTACACACACTATCGAAAGCTAACCAATACGAAATACTGGCATAACAATTGTAATTCCAAGTAACATATTTTGAGCATCTCGACTATTCCTGCATTATTGTTCAGTATGTATCATAATATTGTGACTTATTACAAGCATCGAATTAATATATTAAAATTAATACGTTTGATAAAGTTAGGTGGTGATAAATTTTCAAAAATCCCGCGGTTTATTATGGCTATTTGCACGGCACCGGTAGAGTAGAGGGACGTCCAAACTTCCGGAAGAGAAACCACGTGGCCAGGGCAGCCTGGACCAATAGTCTTGCAGGATTGGAGGAAATTGTGCCTACGTAGAGGTAACTGGGGTGAGGGGAGACTGATACGTCACTGATCGGCTGCCCCCAAAGCGAAGCGCAGACGTTAGAGGAACGGTTGAGGTTTGGCGACCGGCGGGTGCCGATCACGTATGTGACATGGCGTCCGGGTAGAAAGAAAGTTGACGGTTAAATGAGCGTTAATGTTGTTTTTATGACATTGATCAACTGAAAAGGGAACATCCGAAGCCGCGAATTTCCCATAGACACTGGCATTGATGGTAATGCATGCGAGGAAACCACAAAGGATCAGCGATGGGTAGGGTTTCGCCATCAAATGCCCAATCCTGACACAACCAACCTCTACACACTTCACCTCTCATCCACCGAGACCCGTCTGTCCGTTCCGATCGACATCACGACTACCGCCATTCGCGTGTGATTTTTCTACGCTAGAGTTTTCCGCCTCTCGTTAGCTGTCACACGCGAAAATCTCTTGGGAATTCATTCAAGTTGGCTTCTTGTATGTTTTCAGGTACTTCGAGAAGCACCAGGCCCATCCCTATCAGGTAAATATCGGCACTACCACTACTCCATCGCTCCCAAGCAACTTGCTCCGCCACAGAGTGATTATATACAAAACATTTCTTCCGATCGTGACTTTTTTTTCGCCCTCGATACGCATACCCAAGTATAATTGGGAGCGTCCATTAAGAATCCCTTCGACTCTTTCTCCTTTTATCTTGTGCTTTTCGGTGGAGTTCTTCAGACCGTCACCATAGGTCCTTCCTGGGTAATAACCTTATGCTGCCTAAAACACCTAAGAACGTTTTCGTCTCTACTTTAATACTCTGCTGCTCTTCAACTAACAATTTCCTCGTTTTTATCCATTTTTTCCACATTTTCGTTTGCGTTCGACTCCCGAAAATTTTTTCGTCTCTCGACTAACCTTAAGTTGTCATGGTTCTTCCATTGTGTATTAACAATCTTCGGCTGAGAGAACTCACTGATTAATGTGTTCTTCCTAATCGTTATTAACTACTGAGCCGTAAATTTTCTGACTTTTCCTCCCCACCTTTTTCGTCTCTAACTTTTGTTTGTGTACAACTGGAAATTATTAATATCGTTGTAACTAATAGTAACAATCATTTACGAGAATGCATTTGACTGCGTAATAATTAATTAAAAGATGTATTCATCAGTATTCATCTCTTACTGACAAGTGTTTGTAGCTTTGTGGTCATAAAGTATGGGGTCCATTGATGTGTCTCAGCCATTTCAACATTTTGCCTTTAGAGCTTTTGAAACTAGTACTTCGGGGATCATTTTGCTTCTTTTTGCGTTCTCTATAAAAATGAACGGGAAATTTCATAAGTTTGGATCACTGACCTGTGAAATTTGAGTCAATGGTCACTGAGCTTTGTAAACATAACCTCATTCCATGAAATCAATATTTTAGTATGTACTGACATTACTTGATTGTTGATATAATGATGTGTGTAAGTCATTGCTTACTATCTGCTGTTACTATTTAACATGTCTTGCTGCAAATATTGTCTTATTCACCATTTCACACGCATTCTTATTCTTATGAACAGGAAAAAGAAGTAATACATATTAATTTAGAAAATTGTACCTTATGGTACAATTTTTACTTTCTTTTTTATAATGTACAGACACAAAATAGCAAAGATATACATTGCAGAACTTTTGACTACGTTTAAACTTTATGTTGAATGAAAGCTTTTACCATTTCTAAGGAAAATTGTGAGAAGACACTTCACTAAACAATTAGGCTATTTCTAACTCTGTTAATCTCCAACTAATCACCGATTCTTTATTTGCGAAACAATTTTGTGGGTATTGTTACAGAACGCGAAATATAGCAGTTCTAAGGGAGGTTATGCTTCGTCAACAACATCAGGGGATAGCCGGTATGAAGGACGAATGCGTGATTCCCCAAATGGCAACTCATATAGTCCTGCCACAGCGGGTTTGGGTATGGGCATTGGAACAGAAAGGGATAGTCCTCGGAGCTACACATCCAAGCCGTTATACAAGAAGGAGAGAGAAAACAGAGACTACAAGTTATCCTCTTCTAGGGAGAAATATCCTGGTAACTATCTTTTCAGCAATCTTTCTTGTCAAGCGTCAAAGATTTCAATAACACTGTGTCCGAAGCTAATAAACCAATTGTAAAGTTGTATTCGCTACTTTGTCTTTCTGCTAGGAATACAATCAGGACTTAAGTACATGTTTGTGAAATCATGTGTAAAAAATGTGCATAATTTCTGTTAGTCAAGGCTACTATTTCCGAAATACCTGCTTCAGTATAAAACAGGATTGCATCTTAACATTTTCAGCTGTAACTTGCTTGCTTGCCTATGTGTAGATTGTGCACGATCGCCAAAAGACAAGAGGAGCCGTGAGAGCAGAGACTCAGAGCACAGGACCAATCACGATAGGAGTAGTGGAGAGGTATGTGCATTATAAGGAAATTCAGTTTTCTATCATTAATCTCTCACTTAACTGGCAATTGTGAATAACTATATGTCCTATGTCCTGTACTAAAATATGTTACACAGTTTAGTGTGGCCAGTGCTGAACACTCATCAATCATATCCATTTTCTTCAATCACCAAGTTACAATTTTATATACTTCTTATTTCACATTTATAAACAATTTAATAGTTGTATGCTTGGAAGTAGTTTACTCAGTAGTCTTATATTTGTTATAGATCTTACATCCCATAAAACTGTCGTCAAATTCCTCACGCGAGTCGTCATCGCAAAGAAAACCTGCACACAATTCGTGCCAGGTAAGTAATAAGATGATGTTTCTAAGATTAATGAATCGAAATTAATTTGTATAAATTTGTATTAAATGTCGTGAAGAATCATGGACTCTTTTATCATTGAAGATATCGAACAAGTTGACAGTATTACTTTAACACGTGGAAGTTTTCTCATTGCAATCGACCCGAAGAGAGTGGCGAGAAATCTAGAGTCATGTTTATTCAACACAGCTTTGGAAATTTGTATAAATATGTTGCATCGATTCAATTGTTTCCGGAAATTTTAGAACAGTCTGTTTAGGACAAACGCGGTGATGAGCGAGGAAGTGCAATGGAACGTTCGGCCAGGTTCGGTGACTGGTCAGAACATATGAGTTCTTCTGGGAAGAAGTATTACTACAATTGCAAAACAGAAGTTTCTCAGTGGGAAAAACCACGGGAATGGATTGTTCGGACTGATAATCGTCAACGTCAGTCCAATGACTATTCTTCTAGGTCAAGTACGTTTAATGGCATGTAACAAACTGAAGTGGTCACGCTACCCATGGCTCAGTATTATTATTGTCAATGATAATGCATAAGAAAAAAGCAAATGTTTATCTCTCGATCGGCAGGTTATGACAAACATTCCAACTCGCGGTCGAATAGCAGTACGCGAGATGGTAAATCGACGCGTCAATCTGACAAGCGAGAGTATTGGAGTTCATGTGTTGGGAGTAGTGGAGGTAGCAGTAGGGAAGATATTTCAATAAGGGAAAGAGAAAGAGAAAAGGAGCGGGAACGGGAAAAGGAGCGAGAGCGAGAGAGGGACCGAGAAATATGCAGAGAGGAAATGGGGGTTGAACGTCAGGCCCAGGACATGGATATTTCTCCAGGGGATTCCACCCCAACCTCTGAACCATTAGGATCTTCTGCTCACGATTCACTGCCGCAAGGTCCGGTTCTCCTAGCCACTGGTATGTCTCACACATGTTCCATTTCTTTTCCTTATCTTTGTAGATACATAGAACACATAACAATACATTTTAAAGTAGTACCTTGCACAATAGTCAGTAATTACTTATAGGAGTATTTTTATGGAAAGAAATAATCCATTTCCATGTTGTTACACGTTTTATTGACTCTTGTAAAAATATGCGATTCTGTGTAGCCAAACTTTCGGCTAAGATCGTTTTCTTGACAAAGAAATGTAGAAGAATTTATGATCGTGTCAGTCGTTGGAAAAATTACAGTATTTTAGGTACGAGTATACATACAAAGGGAAGTAAAGAATTTTTCCTTTTTGTTTTATCAACAACTCCTCCTACTCTCTATCTATTTTGATGAAACGACCGCGGAATATAAGCGGTGGTATGGGTATATGTAAATACCCTTTCTCTACGATTTTTAAACAGGTTACCAGCGATGGGATGGGTTAAAATGCATTCTACCTATAGATAACAATTAATTTGTGATAGTAAAAAGTCAACTCTCTCTCCTCCACAGCATTGCCGCGGCTTACATCACAACCCCCGTCGACTCCTCAAACACCAGGAAAACTTAGTTCACCTACACAACAACAAGCAAGTAGTAACGCTCCAGGACCACCAGTTTCGCTGGCAAATCTACCAAGACTGTTGTCGCAAATAACGGGCAACAAAGAGCAGCCAGATATTACACCGCAGAAGGCTTTACAGACAATCCAAACAGCCATTCTCCTCTCTCGACAAGTAAGTATGCATCATTTTGCCTCTCTTTGTACGGGAAACCAACGGTTGACAACGTTAAGAAACGATCCCCAAAGTTTTCCAAGGGATGATTATATGTTATCCTTTCCTCTGTGACGAACGTCTTCCTGGGATTCATGGCAATATTATTCTTGGATTATTCCACTTCCTTGCCCGTACCTCCCTAAGGCGGGAGGAAAAACCTACAGAGACCCTTAATCACTGCAGAATGGTGGACCTTTTGTGATAATTGAAGCGGTGCCGCGTTTTAAAATTCATTAATAGATAAATATGTTTTGGTCCATGTCACTGTGGTAGCTTGCGTGCCCCTCCTCATACGGTTTTTACGGTATTAGCTTTGAAAAGGAGTTCGCCTCTGGATTTTCTGCGAAAGTTCAAGTGGCATGTACATAGCGACGTCGGTAGCTCGGAACCCACCTGAAACCGTAGGTCCCCAACGTCGATAGGCAACACAGGGCAACACAAAGTGGAGAGAGAGAAAGAGAGTGCATATACGGGAAATGACGGGGAACACACACCAACAGTTTCAACGGCAAGGACGATGACCGCACGAGTTAGGCACAAATGTAAGAGTCACTACCAACTTCACATCTACTGCCTCAGGAGCGTAGGTCGAACAGGCCATGAAACTGGTGGGTAGCCGCTGAAGCTACCATTGCCTAGAACACTGTTTATGTACACTGTGTGAAGACTTTTACTTCTTGTAACTGTCTAATAGCAAGGCAACGTTATAATACTCTCTCCTCTGGGAAGATGGCTCGTCACTTGCTCCAACCAGTCAGCAAATTTGGCAGGAACAATCCTGTTTCATGCAGATTTAGATTGTTGTCAACTGTTTTGTATACTGGTTAAGCCTCTGTTGAATAAGACTTACTATATATTTTTACGTTTCATACTTGTTATAACGCCTCTGAAAAACTTTGCCATTGCATCCATTCTTTTTAGCCATTTACTTCGATACTTGGATAGTCGAAGGTATTTATTTAGTGATATCCATCTTTTTAGCAGTCATCTAGTTCAGATCGTAATAATAGTGGAAACGATGTTATGGTTCCACTAAAAGTTGACACGAGTGCTAACATCGCAAGTGAGGGGCCACCCACTCCAACACATTCGGAGACACAGGACTGCATTGACGCCCGCAAATGTGTGTATCAGCTGTTAAATGCAATATAATAAGCCAAGTGTTTCAGTTGGAATACGAGCTGTGTTCCACATTGGATACTATATGGGTACACAAGTTATAATTGTATTTCATTTTCAGTAAGTAGTCCTGGAGGCACGAATTCTGGTGTACAAGGTCTGAGCTCATTACAAAGTCTTAGTACGTTAGGTTCTCTTGGGAATATAAATAATACAGGTTTACAAGCACTATCGAGGGTACAGCCACCTCTAACACCTTCTTTAACACCATCCCTCGCTAATCATTACCGGGAAGATTTAACGCAGCACGTGCGTGCCTTTCCAGCCGACATCCTTGAAAAACAGGTATTGTTATTTTCCAGAATGTATGTCAAACTTTTATCAAGTGCGAATGGCACCTAAATGTTCCACTTTACGATTTTAGGCGCAAAAACTTAGCGAGGAAGCACACACCATGGGTAGTTTACAGTGTACACGCGTATCTGCAGAGTTGAAAACGGCACGGTCGATAGTCAGGCTAACAGAAATACAAGCAACATTGCAGGAACAAAGGTAGAAAATATACCGGTATAAATAGACGATATCGTTCATAACAAGTACCAATTATGTATTATCTTTGTACTTTGTAGGATATTATTTCTTCGTCAACAAATTCAAACACTCGAGGAGTTGAAGTCCCAAAATTCCTTCATGTCTGATGATTCTTAGTGTAAGGAACTTTATAAAGTAATTATATCTACAATCTACAATTAATTCATGCAGAAAATAAAGCGTAATTATTAATATTCTCATCAATATTGAATAATTAAGATTGTACCTAAATTATGATATGGTGATAGAAGTGATATAATAGGAAAAGTGTGTGCTGCCCAGGGAGGAGGAAGCGGCTGTTGCGTTAATCAGCCACTACATCATAATAATAATATTGCAATTAGAATTCTTAAATCTACCTCTCTAGGGAGCGCAAGAGGCCTATTCGATACGCAGACACAACACTACATGTATAGAACACACATCAACTTTATCGGTTTATCAGAGACTAGTAAATTGTCCACATCATCTTATATTATCTATGTTATATACGTGTCAATGTTTCATAACCCAAGATTAAGCGGCATTTTAAGTAGATGAAAAATTTTTGTTGTAAATCTCAGAATAAAATTCGTGCCACAAGTCATAATATTTATGCATTCACTGCCACATATCATATTCCTACCTCCCAAGAATTTGAGTATCGCGCAGACGCTATCTGCGACACTTGAATACAATTATGCTTCCCAAGAAGGAAGGGGAAGGACCCAATATTAAATGTTCATGGTGTGCCAGAAATTGGACAAAAATGAAGGGACCTATAATCTAAGTAAAATTACTACAGTTTCAAAACGTCCAATATTTTATTGGTAATGTCAAGATCCCCAACATGGAGTACTCATTTTCTTTCATATAAACATTAAGTTCAACAGGCGTCATTGTGGAAAAATCACATATTGCGATGTATAACTATTTCCCATCGCTACTTTCATCACTGTCAGACTCAGTTTTCTTGCGCTTCTTATGCTTTTTGTGTTTAGACTTCTTCTTCTTTTTCTTCTTCTTAGATTTACTGGCATCCCCATCGGATTCACCCGAGTCGCTCTCACTATTGTCAGACAAATGTCTCTTCTTCTTTTTCTTTTTTGCCTTTTTTTCTTTCTCCTTCTCACTGTTCTTTTCTAGTTTCTTCTTCAACTCCTTCTCACGTAATTCTGTTAATGGTGTTACATAGTTTTCGTCACTATCCGAACTTGTACTGCTAACATCTAGCACGACTTCCTTATTCGGGTCAACTTTAATAAAGTTTCTACATTGATATGTTAAGTGGCCAGCATAACCACATTTTTTACAAGCTGGCCTTATGTGTTCTTTGTTTTGAGGAATGAGTCTGGATAGAAATTCTGGATCCATCTTTCTGTAAATAACATATTAAGTGTAATAATTACTAGTATCAGTAAGGTAAACAAAGAATAGTAATGCGAGAAACTAACCATATAATTTACATTACACAATTGAGATTACAATATTTCTATGGACAAAACAGTTTTAAGAACAGTAAACAAGTTGTAAAGACACTTTTGCAGAACTGTAAATGTCTGTTGTTAGGTCACTGATCCCAGAACAGCTGATGCAGAATAGTTAAGCTAATTTAACCAAATTATGAATTACTAAGGTCTAAGTTACTTTGGCTAAGTCCTTTGCAGTTGCATAATACCTCTGCAGTTTTAATGATTAATCAATTGTACATACTCTTACATACAAACCTACTTATTATATTAATGTCTAGTAATTAGATATCTCTTAAAAAATTGTTTACAGTAATAGAACATTACCTAGTTTTTCAATAGCTTTCACAAGTTCATCCACTTGCAAGTTGAGCGAATTATCCACATTTTCAGTGGCATGTTGCGATTCTTAATACATTGTTTATATAAAATTGATTCTGAAAAACATGTCAGAGAGTAAGTGCGAGGCTGAACTTTGTGAGAGGAGCTTGAGCGTGGGGTAATCGTACTTGTAATGTGAATCGGCCTTAAACCACACCGGGCTAACTTGTGTGCGTGTTTCTGTCGAAGTTAGAGGAGGACAATGTGAGAGTGAGTAACGGACAGGCAGTGAACACACACGCATACACAATCATAAATGAGAGACACACAACCACGTGTATTTTGTATCTAGAATCGCCAGGAATCATAACTTGAATAAAAAAGACTTTGATGCTTGATGCTTTCCGTGTGACGCGCAGTCAAGAAAGCAGAAATCCCATCTCTCTGCACGTCGATTTTGCAGAAAATAAATTAGGATGATTCTTGAGAACAAAGGAATTCAGGGTAAGCAAGATTGCACGGGTTTATAACCCTCCTTACTTTCGTACATGCAATCCGACATGAAGGAGATCAGGAATAACAGAATATTAGAAGAGATGAATGTTATCGACTTGTTTAAATCGGAGAGATTAGACGTGAAGAGCGAGGAAGATCATTTCAGCGCGGAACAACAGCCTGACTCACAAACCGAGCCGAATTCTGATCAACAAGATACGAAAAATAATGTTCGCTTATTTTTACACACCAATACAAACGTAGAATATCCCCAAAATTCAGATTGCATTTTGGGGAGGAATATTGACACTGCTCATCATTCGAGCTTTGGAACTAATCATGCTCCAAAGTCAGGTAAAGCTGAGTTCAGTACGGAGAAATCTAATGATAACGCAATGAACTTCACCAGCACAACCACAGTGTGTGAGAAAGATCAATCCGCAAACGTAAAAGGAACTACATTGCCAATCAAACATCAAAACTGTATGGCTGATTGTGCTGACACAGCAGTAAAGGTGGAAGTAAACGAACAACCACAACTTGAAGAAAGTAAAGAAAATGTTATAGCAGTTCCAAACGAAACGGTTGGAACTGGTGATAACAATTTGCTAAAGAAATATGACTTCATAAAATCATACATTAACAAAAAATACACAGAAAAGTATGAAGAGCTTGAGAAAAAACTTAATGAAGATGATGAAGATGATTGTATTGCTTCTAATACACTTGCACCAGGATCTGAAACACACTCGGCTGGAAATTATGGGGTTTCGCAGCAGGAACTGTTGGCATTGCTGAATGATATAGACGATGACGATGTATTAATTTTAGAAAGCGATAGTGATTCCGAGGAGTCAATTCTAGAAGTTCCTGTTGCTCCAAAACCACAACCGCCTGTTATAAATTTACAAGATAGCGACGAAGAGACAGCATTTGACAACGGAGAAGCAGTTGACGCGACTGAAAGTCAGTCAATTTCAAAACCTGCTTCGTGTAATCCAGAAAGTACCGGAGCTCTTACAAATCAGCATAATAGACAAATGCGATGGGTTGATAACTGCGATGATTATGTTGATGTTGCATGGGACGAGGAAGATGATATGGTATTAAATTGTACGGGATTACAAAGAGCTACTTCAAGCATCAATCAAATCAGAGAAATGAGCAAACTAGCAGAAAATGGGCAAGCATATTCAAGAGTAAACAATGAACCCAGTACAAGTAATAGTAATGATTTTACTAGTCAGTTTTACATTGATTCATCAAGAGATAATAGTCAACTACAATTTCTGAATGCTACAGACAAACAAGACTTAATAGTAGAGTGTGTGGTACAAAACAATATTATACAAAAAACTGGTTTACTAGCATATAAACACGATGAGACATCATTAAAGAAAAAGAGACCTCATGAAAATGATCAAGAATTGTCTAATTCTACAAAACAAAAGAAGCGTTCCCTAGAACAGCTTATTGCACCGACTACAAGCATGGCAAATGAAAATATTCGAAAAGAATCTACAAACATGTTTCAAGACCGTCACTCTTCCAATGATTGGTCACAGGGTCAAGAAAATTTTGATATGCAAAAAGTTCAAAGCGCAATGTCCAGTAAGTTTGTTTCTACATATTTCCCACTTTTATGTTGATATGTTGATACTATATATTTTCTCCCTTTTCATACAAACTGAAGTAAGTAACATTCAAAATAAATTGTAGGAGACCCAAGACGTTGGGCTATTTTAGATGAAGATTTAATGCCTTGTCCGAGGCGCCAAAGATTTTGGAACATGAGGTGTACTATTTGTCAGGAAGATGGTCATATACGTCAAAATTGTCCGACACCTAGAAGGGCACCGAACTGTCGTATATGTGGTATTACCGGTCACATAGACACTCGTTGCCCTGACAAAATGTGTCTCACGGTTGGAGAACAACTATCAGTAAGTGTCAACGATACATTAGCAGATATTACAATGATTTTTTTTACAGTGTGGGAAGAAGCAAGGAACATTCAGAAAAACTTGCGAATCCTGTAGGATATTGTACTGTAATATGTGTAAAGCTATTGGGCACAAATTATCAGGATGTCCCGATTTATGGAGACGTTTCCATCAGACAGTAAGCAGCTCCTCATTAATTTAAATGGGATAAGTTAAGAGCTGTAACTAAACGTTAACATTATATCGCACATTCATCTGTAACCAAAGATCACAGATCTATTTCACATCTTTGCCATTCACCATCATTTCAATTCTACTCCAATTTACAGCTGTGATTTGTGCCAAACTGTTTTACGATCCTGTTCTTCTGCATCGTGTTCGCTGTTTCATATTATCTCAATTGTTCCAGACTCAATATTCGGAAATCAATGTACCACAGAATCCTGCTGATGTAATGAAACCACCGAATCTTCTAGTTTGCTGTAACTGCACTAAACGTGGACACGATTCATCTACATGCAGAGAGTATCGTTGGTCGCAACACTTTGCTACTCCTGCATTTGTATCGAATTATATCGACGGTCCACGCTACATATATCCTCCACCTGTGAATGTTGAAGTTAATATGAGAAATACTATGCCGTGTGACAATCAGGAAAAGAATACCGCTCACAAGGCGCCAAATACAGGATCGAAAGTAGTAGAGATCGAGAAATCGAGCAGTTCGACACCAAGTGAGAACAAAGCAGAAAAGGAAACAGTTTTATTCATCACCGGTTCGTTCCGTGGTGAAAGGCCTCACCACATTATGGCGAAAATTTCGAAACGCAATGGACTATACGATATCGCTGGTATAAAAGAGGGCAGAGTGAAACCCAAATTTTTAAAAGCTTTATTGCAAACCGTTAAGTTTGAAGTGAAAATTGTATGTAACGAAGGCGGAACAATAATATTAACAGTTTCTGCAAACTCTGAACATTCAATGTATCTATATAATCTTATTCGTCATTGGCTGCAACTGGAAGGTAGAGACAAATTTAACTCGATACTAAGTCATCTACCAAAGAAGAAATCTGTTATGCTTGATTTGTTAGAGTCCAAGTTACAAGAACTGGGTGAATATTTTGAACCCAAGCAAGTATTAGCAGAAATCAAACAAATTAAGAATCAATCAGCTAATATTAAAGATTCTGCTGCGCGTCGTGAAACAGAAAAGAAATTATTTCAACTACAATGTAAACTTGTTCGATTGTTCCAAACCAAGCCACTTGTATGTGATCCGTTAATAACGATGAGAAAAGTAATCACTGAATTACGAGAGACGGAAGAGAGTACTGTAAATCCAACACTATATTTAAAGATTTTGCTCCTTTATAACAAACTCTACAGGCCTTACATGCCACCAAATCTGGAAACACTCATAGCAAACGATATACGATCCAACGGAAAATACAATCAACGGAGATGGCAGAGATTTACACAAAATATTACGATGATTAATAAAAAGTTAGCGAAAGAACATCAAAAGCAAATCGAGATTAGACATTATAATTCCGCTGGTATTACGAGAAATTATCCGGCTAATCTCCGAAGTCTCTCACATGAAGACGATGAAAACGCATCCTCTGATGAGTGGGAACCTCAACGAGAGAGAATATTAACTCGAAATTACGCGAATAAATTATTACGCGAAACTTCAAAAGCTTCAAGTTCGTCGCCAGTCATCCAAGCGGAATCCAACTTAGCACCTACAATCGAGATCCACGATATTCCAGAGAATTTCTCTGGAGAGCATCACCGTTCAGAAATTGAGTCTGACAATTTGCCAAATGTCCCGCATATACTGCCGGATATTTCTACTTCCACGATGTCTACTCAGCAGCAGGATAATACTTTGAGCAACACAGAAATGCAAATACATGGAGCAGCAGATCAGTCGGAAAACAGTGCCAGTACTATTGATGTTAGACTTCAGTCTGACACTCCTCAGAGTACTTCAAAACAATCATCAAAGAATAAGAAAAAGAACCAAACACCACTCAATGAGCCTCCAAATTTGGAAAAGGAAGCTAGAGTAAATCGAGGAACAGAACATTTGGAAAACTTTTTCAGTATCACTGATGATAGATTTCAGTCTGAAATTCCTCAATGTTCTCCGAAACAAACATCAAAGAGTAAGAAGAAGAGTCAAACACCAACTACCGACACAGCAAGTTTGGAAAAGGAAGGTAAAGTACATGTAACAGCAGAACAATTGGAAGTACTTCCCAACACAACTGATGTTAGACTTCAGTCTGAAGTTCCTCAGTGTTCAAGTAAACAAACATCAAAGAGTAAGAAAAAGATCCAACCACCAGCGGAAGAACCAGAAAACTTAGAAGTTGAAGCTAAAGAATTAATTCAAACAGCTCTTGAATTTGGAATACCGTACATTACTAAGCCAGCCATGGACATTGAAAGAAGGCTAAAAGAGAAGAGTATAGAGCAGAAACATATTACAGTGCTGCGAAAGTTAATTAAGTTAGAGAGGAAGCATCAGAGAAAAGTAAATACAGTTTTAATGAAATAAAGTACTGGTTTTGAACTGACTTCATCTTTCTTATGAATAGAAATGAAACTTTTCTGTTGTACCTAAGGAATCATAAAGCTTGGGTTGATATGAATCACATTCATATGTAAACTTGTGCCGATTGAAAAGTTAAGGAAACCTGAACGAACTATAACTGGATTACAGATTACATTATAATTTAATGTACTCCAGGGCTTTTTTAAATACATGCCTAGTGTATATCTCTTGTAAATAAATGTTAAGAATATTTTGCATAATAATTAATTAACCTGTGACACTGTTCATCATTATTTTCTATCCCAAGCATTAGACAGATATATATCTGCCAATATCTTTAGTACTCATCAACAAAAGACACATTGAATATTCTATGGTGTAGAATTAAAATATTTCTCTCTTAAATAAACTTTTTATTCCAGTCATATTGCTAGAGTATACTATTTTATACATAGCAATACAAAGCTTCATATTGATATTACACCTGAGACAAAAACACTAATCAGGAATGAACATTATACTCAAGAGTGAACAAAAATTGACATCAGATTCAGGACTTTAGAACTTTACTCTCCTTCAGTAAAAGAATAACATTTTATTCTAGATTACCTTATAGATATTGTTTTACAAAATGCCATCAAAGAACCTCGACTCTCTCAACTGCATACATGTACATTCTGAATACGCGTCCTAGATCTATCTTTAGGTAGTGAGTTGATACCGGTGACAATGAGAATAATACTATAACTAATCTTTTATTATTTCTTCATCGGCGGCGGCCCTCCCATTGGAGGTGGTGGTCCGTTCATAGGTGGCCTCATAGGGCCCATCGGACCCATGGGTCCCATCATCGGTCCCATTGGGCCCATCGGACCCATCATAGGTGGTCTCATACCCATCATAGGTGGCATTGGACCGTGAGGACCCATCATCATAGGTCCGCCAGGTCCCATTGGTCCACCCGGATGCATGCCAGGCGGAGGCATCATACCAGGTGGACCCTGCGGTGGCACTCCAGGACGTGGTCCTAAACTTGGTGGTGGTGGTATCGTTGCTCCCTTATTCGTAGCGAATGGATTTGATGCAATCTTCCCTGCTTTGAATGCCGCTGTTGTAGCATCTATCAGATGCTGTGCTTGTTCCTCCATCCATTTTTGGTAGAAATATTTCACATTGTCCTTGTGCTTTCGACCTTGGCAATGCGTCTTTCGAACACTTGGTGAATCGTGGGTGAGATACGTGTCACAATAATCACAGTAGTACTTGGGCATTGTTTATGTCCACCAGTTTGTTGAGATTGTAGAAATTTGGAGCTTTGTCTATGCACACGTGACGCAGATTCACTGCTAATTATATTGCGGAGCATATAAACTTGGCAGAATTGTTAGTTTTGTGCTTTCTTTGGAGTTTAAACACCATCGATGCAGAGATAGGTTAAAAGTACATGTATATATAGTTGTTGATACATGAAGTGATATCACAATGCCGCCGATGCGGTCTGTTCAACGTGCTTGCCTAACTTTTGTTATGCTTGTATTTCTGATTGAAGATGATATTTAATTTTAGTATTAGATGTTATTCCAACCTTGTAATATCATCCAAATTAGTAAGATTCGTTAAACGTTAAAATTAATTTGTTGATCTAACAATCGACTATGTATATATGCAAATTATATCGATATGTTCGAGTCCTAGTATCGATATACATGCCGAGTATTAACGATATCAAGTTCTCCGCCTTTAGTCCATATTGCTCTCGTTACTGTTTATATACCTATGCCACGTATTTTTCCAGTTCAAGTGACATAAAGTGACTTCCGAGAAAATATTAATCTTAATGTTCAAAAGTTATTCGGCACAACTAATCTGAAAGGTTGCATTGTGAGAAATGGGATCTTCTCACAGTGTCGAGATTCCCGGCGGTGGCACCGAAGGCTATCACGTATTAAGGGTACGGAAATTTGCGAAAGTTTGCAATTCATTGAGAACGTGATTCAATTAAGTATTACTGCAATATTTACATGCGCCAGTAGCGATGATAGAAAAATACTCTTTAATAAAACGACACATCGATTCTGTGTCGTTGGAATTCCTTAGTTGTCGATAACTACGATACACTCTCTTCCATATATTTCAGAACTTATTCTTTTCAGAAAATATATTGTACAGAAATATAACAATTCATTGTAACAGTGTATTACATAGAATAATTGTACGGCATTAGGTTTCAAGATAGTTTGTAAAGCGAAACATATGGATAACGTGGCTCTGTCTAAAGTTAAAGTATTATAATTATGTACTGCAATGTATAATCATAGGTGCAAGACGGATCGCCAGGGCAGAAAGCTGGACTGGAGGCATTTTTTGATTTCATTGTTGCCATTGGTAATACACGCTTGGTATGTAGAGTTATATTGTCATTTATATTATATAGATTTGTATCAAGGTCGATCCATCTGAACTTCAAATTATATGATAACATTTGTTTTCGATATTATTCAAATAATGTTTGATTTAGGATCAAGATAATGATATGTTAAAAGAGCTGCTTAAATCGAACGTGGACAAGGAACTAACAATTACAGTATACAGCAGCAAGACTCAATCAATAAGGCAAAGCATCATTGTTCCAAGCTTGACATGGGGTGGCCAAGGTCTACTCGGCGTTAGCATAAGATTCTGTTCTTTCGAAGGTTCTAATGAAAATGTCTGGCATGTACTTGTAAGTATAAATACCAAAACTCTTCAACTATGTTAATTATCAACTATTGGTATTCATGAAGTATGATTAATAGGAAGTACATCCATCATCACCGGCTGAAGCAGCTGCTCTCAAACCGTTTACGGATTACATCATTGGGGCTGATTCTGTGCTGCATGAATCAGAAGATTTATTTACGCTAATAGAAGCGCATGAATCTCGTACATTGAAGTTGTATGTATACAATACCGAGGATGATACATGTAGAGAAGTTACAATTGTACCCAATAGCAGATGGGGTGGAGAAGGAAGGTAAGTTACCTTTTGATTCAAGAGTACAAAGAATAAGAACAGTGTATTTGAATTGTACGGAACTTGTAGCTTAGAAAGTTTACTCATTAGTATGTAATACTTACAGCCTAGGTTGCGGCATTGGATACGGATATTTACATAGAATACCAATTCGAAATACGCACGATCATAAGCAAATCAAAACATATACTGTAGGTATTTCCTAAGTTGGTAGAAAGACTTAATAATTGTTAAGACAAACTTGAATCAACATAACTGTTTTCCTTAGCTTCCTACAAAAACTGTTGCAAACCCATCGGCTCAGAGAAGCGTTCCACCAACTAGTAGTAACATGGTTACAAATGTATCTCAAGGATTTTCTATTCCACCACAATATATGGGCCAGCAAGAAAGTATGCCTGCTGTTGAGCCTGAGATTGCAACGAAACAACCAGTACCAGCTGTACCGAAGATGTATACTCCTCCGCAGTTGTCTCCTGCTATGGCTGGAGCATCCACAACAACGAGTGTAGCAAACAATGCGTTGACAAGCCAAACAGCCATCAATATGATGCCGGGTAAGTTGGTTGTAAACATAGACAAGAATTTCAAATCAATTTCTGCTATGTTGTTGCATTCGTCCTTTTTCCATACAGGTAATGAAGCAGTTCACCAAGATACACCTAATATACCTGGGATGCCAACTTATTCACCTTTACCAACTGCCCTGACGAATGTGAAAATTGAAACCGACTCTAGTTTGCCCACAACTCTACCAAGAGATTATAGTACTCTCCAAGGCAGTGGATTGTCAACATTATCGTATGGAATGCCGCAGCAGCAAGTCGTAACGACACCGATCTCCTTACCCGGAATGCCTCCTATTACAGTTAGCGCTAGCTTGCCTCAAAACACTTCTTTATATGCTTCTATGATACAAGACAACCAACTGGCTGGTGTAACCGAGGTCGTTTCTCCTACAGTAACAACTGCTCAGTAATGAGAGCTGGATCGCAGTACCATACGTGCTTCTCTTCCAGGTTACATCTTGGAATGGGTATTGAAAGAATTTAAATAAAGTGAAAGCATAATATGTATGGAAATCCTAAAAAATTGTTTTATGTTATGCATTTATACTTGCATAATATATCAGAATAACTGTTCAGTCGACTTCCAGAAACTTGTAATTTTTACATCAGCCGCAAAAGACAAGTTATTAATCTGTAAATAAAAGATTTAATCCGCTGCTTGGGCAAGCGGCATTTAAGTAATAATTGATGTAGGTCTAGTGAAATAATATTCACTTTCCAGTTTCGCTATTTTTATGAATATAACACCCTGTGAATAAGCCTAGCAATTTCTTTATAATTTAAGTGATAAATAAATTTATAATGATATCCCTTTAAATATATATTATTATTTTTGTTTAGTCATTACACAAGAAGTTACTCATATGCGTTTAGGGTCATTTATAGTGTTATCGTTATGAGCTTTTCACGAAGCATTATATTTTAATACTTTATGAATTTTACTGACACTCTCCTTCTATGTACAATCACTTTTATTGCATTCCATTGACAGAATTACATGCGAGAAACATTACTAAGGAATTCTGATAAATTATATGCACATTCGGAGTGATTCTTATCAATGATTTCCCTCGCTTATACAAAATTGGTCTATATTTAAATAATTATGTCCGTACTGCCTAATTCTTCGTCGGAAGGAAGGACAATTCGTGATGGATCTATGAAATTGGGATCTATCAAAGGAAGGTTATTTTCTTCTCTGTAACGTAGCTGTAAGAACGCTTCGCGTTGCGACCAATGTTTCAAATCCGTATCAGGAGCATAAGCCATTGCTACTCCACCAGTGATGAGAAAAAGTGTAACAGCACAAAACATTGCCACATGCATAAAGTGCCTATCCATTGCTTTCGATTGTTTATCGAAGCCATAGCTGACCCATGAGTTTTGATATTCTTTTAATTCCTCGTATTTCCCTACTTCCTTCAAATCTTGTAGTAAGGCTTTCTTTTTGTATGAATCGTGGGAAGCAAGCCTTATTGGATTGTTTTGTTTCGGCAAGAAACGTGACAGTCTAAGGCTCCCTGCTCCTCCACGACCAAGTCGAACAAGTGCTGACATTTCGCAATACTAAATTATTGGAGAACCCCGCTTCCTTGTGTTTTCTCTACTGCAAACTGCCCTGCAAGTAATAACAATACGTTCAGTGGGTTAGTATCGCCGTGTATGAGTTAATATTTAGTCCAAGCGTGAATGTCATGTTGTCAAGAAATGATGATAATGACAAAGATCGAATTTTTTATGGATCCCGGTTGAAATAAGTGGTTTCCCTTATTCGACATCTGTTTAATATAAACTTACTTTATTACACAATATGAGTTTAATTCTGCATTACGTCGGGGTTAGCCACAGGCTCTATTGACATATATACACATGCACCGTTCCGAACAGTTACGTATTGTATAGTTTTCACTATTATATGTTAGCGAACTCGCTATGCTTTCACTCTGAATATAGTCATTAGTTGTAAGAAGTAGAGTACTTCCACGCTAGAGTGCGTTGTGCATCAATTCTGAATAAAAATATAAGACCGCGCAATTTGAATTTGATGTAGTTTTATATAAATTTCATGAATAATTTGTTTAGTACTTTTTAGAATGCATATGTTGTATGATAACTAATAAGCAACTCATAGGACCTACAATTATCACTCGCTTTATTACTGTCTGTTACCGATTCATTTTTATTTATCAGCAATTCATTAAAGTTACAGATTTCTGTATAAACTAATATAGAACAGCCACGCTTAGATCTATTGAATTTCTTTATTGTTATTTGTAATCATATGGTTTCGGAAATTTTTCGTTGAATTTCGTTAGACAGTATATTCTGACAATGCAATCACACGTCGAATTGCACCGCACTAAAACATATTATGCTAAAGCTTATCGGAAGTACAGGAATGCTTTGAGACTCGGAATGAGTTTAGGTATGATGAATGTGACACTAATAAATCTATCTGTATCAACATAGTTTGTTGTCACAGCCGAGAAGTATATCCCTTTCAATTTCAGCATTCCGTGTGTGTGTGTGTGTTCGTCGATTAAGGAAAAGATGTACCTGTAATGTTACATGCACAGCATATACAATGAATTGGCAAAGATATATAGCACCGTCTGAGCACCTTCTAAGAAACTGAAAGTGTCACAGGTAACCGAGCGCATCAATATTCGGCAATGTCTTTATGGCGTTAAACTCGTATGGGAGTTTTTTGTCTATGGGAGGGGCCACGGTAATCCCGAGAAATCCACGGGACCACCCAAGCCAGCATCTGCTTCCAAGAGACTCATTATTACTGCCATTGCTGCTTCGTCATTCCCGTCGGAGGGCAGTGGGTTTGGTGATTCACTTATCGCCGAGCCACTGATAATATTCATCATGTCTTCGTCAGGTGGTGGTCCTGAAAGGAAGGAGATGTTACGTTGTGCGCGACGTATTAATTTGAGAACTCGGTAGTGATTCTGCTTGAGCCTATACAAGAAAGATATATGTCGCATACGACAAACTATTACTTAGCTCTTATCGGCCTGATTGCTGGATTATAAATCCACTGAAGCAAATCTCTTGCACACAGAAAACATAGACAGCGGATTCCGGGACTAACGCAATAACACTGCCAAAGTTACTATGGAATGTTTCATTTACCGATATCGCATCGATTATACAGTTTTTAAAAGACCATGCATATTCCACATAATTCACTGTCGCGCGACTAGTATAATGATTCAAGACTAAGTTCTGAATTTAAAGTTCTACTTTAAAAGGTAAATATAAGGCTTCATGAAAACAAATTACTGCTTTGCCTTCTGGATTCAATAGACGAATACTTTAATTATTACAAAGATTTCTTTTCTCTCTTTTAATGTAAAGGTAAATAATACTCAGCTGTCATGCATTACGGAATAACGTTCTGAGCCGAAAGATATGTATCGACCAAGAGGCAAAGCTGTATTAGGATTTTGTCTGAGTTTTTATTCTCTTCTGATAAATCCGGCAATCGCACTACACACCAAGAAACGACTCCTTAGAGACAGTAATAGCTATGACCTTGGTCGTTCGCGATGCTATTCAGCTGCACACTGTTGGATACATGATTGTACGGCGGTGTTGGATTACTGCAATCGTTGTCACTCCTTACTCCTCCCTGAGCACTCTGCTGAGCCCTCTCCAGCGACAGTGTTGCTGCCTGTAATTACCAGGAAGCCATATGATATTATCAAATATCAATTCACTTCTTAGTTCTAAGGAAAACCGAAGCAACTTTGTGTAACAGATAATAAAAACAGTCTGGGAATCCTCACTTCCGTATTCAGCAAAATAGGTTCCCCTCCAGGTCCTGAATTGCTGTCCGAAGAAGAATCTTCTCCCCGCCTTTGGAGATCAAGGACTTTTTCTGCTATTTGCCGACCGATTTTACTTACTTCAACGTGACTTGAAATAAATCTTTCTAGTCCGCTGCTACCTATTAAGCAAATAATATGTTACTTATATTCTGTGTATACGTTTATATATAAGAAGATAATGATTTCTTACTTTGATTGAAGTAGTCGTAATTACCCTGAAGACCGGATTCTTCCGGTTTATTTCCGCTCGCAGAGAGAGGACGTGATTCGGATCTTGAAAGAGATCAAACTTACATAAATAAATCATTCTATAAAGACTCATTTTTATAGCCTGTTCAAATATATTAATTGTTAGGTGTTCCACTTACAATGTTACGCAGTTCTTAGCTATTAGATGTTCTATATCTTTCGTCCATGGATTCCTAAAAGACTTCCACTCGGATTGTAACTTCACAAAATTCGCTCCTTTACTTCTGAATCTGTACACCTAAAATAATGTGTAACATTCATTATGAAAGTAGAACTTTTTCACTATAACTATAACTCCATTGTAAATTGGGAAAGCTATTATTTATTAATTTGTTACTCACTTGCGTGGTAACACGCTCGCAAGCTTGAAGAGCAGCCTTATGCGATTCTGCCAAGTGTGGAATATCATCGTGATGATAATATTCGTACATACTAGTTCCGAGTAGTTCTTGCGGGAGAAAGCCTAATACTAAAGTTGCTCTGGAATCAAGAAAAATCCACATACATTCGACTGATTTTCTACATACCGCTGTAATGGAAGCTCCGCTGACCTTTGATCGACGAATAGAAACTTTCCATCCATAGCATGTCGTGAAATGAACATGATAGGCCTGAGTCTAGGTTTCCGGGAGAAGAAAGACGACGTTGAAATGCCCGTTTGCGCTCGTCCCACTGCAACCAAGCACGACAAATTGCAGGCATCCCCATCTCCATCGGTTTCCTGCTCTTCGAGACCAATTTTTGCTTGGTTTTTGATTTTCGTTTGAGGCGCCCATGACTTCAAGTAACCGGTGCACTGAATCACACAATACTTCCAGTCTGAAAGCGAAGAACAATATTGAATGTTAACGCTTGGATAGAGAACTATCATTGTTGCATTTAATCACAAATCGCCTCTACAAGATCTGATTAACCATTAACGTGTTTCAATTGTCAATTTGTTTAATTGTACGTGGAAATGATAGAATTAGGTGCATTATTATTACAGTGAAGTTGTGCCTGACGCTCAATAAAGAATCATACGTATAAAATATAGGACAAAACGCCCCTGAATAATCGATAAGATATTCCGTGCCTCTCTCTCTCTTTCTCACTCTCTCACTCTCTCTGCGACTGCCACTCGAGGAAGAGTCAATTTAGGATACGGAGCGCCATTAATTTCTTTATATTTGTCGCAAGTTACACTTACAATGGAGTCAGGGGCGAACTGGACATCCGGAGAACCCCTATCCATGGCGAGGCATGTGTCTGTCACCACGTCTGCCGGTCAGTTCATGCGCGAATTTCAGCTTTTTCGTTTTCTACCCACGAATCAGGAATCGCCGACCCTTAGGCCAGACTGCGATCCACTGGCACTTCAACCGAGGGTAGAAGAAGAGTCAGATATTACTATTCCATCAAAGTTAAACACAGTGAACTGGCTAAGTAATAAGGCGAGTGATGCAAAGTGTGTGTGACAGCCACAGAAAGAGGATTTGCCGTTTGCAGAAGTTCTTCGCGCTTCCCATATTTACTAGACACCTTTATACACATATGTATTTTATTCGGTGATAATAATGTTTAGTCACTTGGACAGCAAATTAATTGAATTTAAGTCAATTTGCAAGCTACAGTAATGTTAGAAAGTTGCGTCTCTCTCTCTTCAAGCACGCGTCTTCTCTTGTCTTTCTTTGTAGTTATATTATTTGTCTTACAAGAACATCTACCTACCAACATTTTGCTGCTTTTTTCGCTTGTGACATCCACTTGCCATGTCAGCTTCTTCTTTAACTTGTAATTCCGTTGAACGATTTGCGTCAACTTTTCGCTTCATTCGACAAATAAAAGACCGCCGGGCGCCTGGACACAGCCTTGATACTGTTGACATAAATTAGCGTCTTGTTTTTATTGTTATGATAATCGATAAATAATGAGGAAGGTTGATTGTCTATACTTTTAGCATCGATCAGTCGTTTCCGTGGGAATAAATCCGAAGATGATAATTGTTCTTTCACCTTCGTAACATCCTTCGGATGCAGAATGTCAAACCAACTTTGACCTAAAAGATCGCTCTGTAAAATCAAAATTTCGATTTTAAAATGATTCCAAAATTGGTGTTCAATGAGAACAATAATCTATTATTACCTGGGAATAATTTAATGTCTCGGAAACTGATTCTGACACGTAGAGGAGCCTGCCTCGATCGCATCCAACTACAAACACGAAACCTTCCGCAGCCTGTAACAATGCCATTTCTTTTAACAATTGGAAACTATCTTCTTTGAAATTCATAAACACCCGTTAAGTTGCCATAGTCTACTTTCAATTTGAGCATCTTGCGTGTCTACGACGACGTACATTTCTTAATGACTCACTTGCAGAATAAGTGTTTTCAGCTCCTGATCACTTAAAAATGCTGGCTTATAATGGCCTTCCGTGTAGGAAGTGACTGCTCCGAGAATAGTCTTGAGGTGTTGGACGGTCATTCGCAGTACTGTTAATTTATCAAGCTTGCGTGACATCGCGTGACACATTGGCACGAGAGCTGCAAGCTCTGTAATATAAGTGTTCATCTTATCTCTCCGCCGCTTCTCGATTTCACTATGATTCTGCCTGCAATAACAATTATCGAGAATAATTATACTCAATCTTTCACAACATAATAACAACTAATTACAAACGAAAACATTATTATACTCACTTTTTATTGTCATCGTTTGTGCGGACTGACTTAACATCGTCTCTCGAATCATCCAGGAGGTCACTGCCCTCCCTAAAACATTACCAAACATCAATCAATCACCAGAATAAAATAATATACCAAAACAACAAAAGTACCAAATATTACTTACTGACAGGAGAGCTTTCGTTTTTGCGAGGCCAAGGAAATGGCATCATCGGGGGTGTCAGTCGCAGTAGCTTTATGTGTCGGGGTAGCGGAATGCTGATACTGATGCGGATGTTGATGTTGATTCCCATGGGAGTGATGATGATGATGATAATGGTGGCCGGGGGCGGGTGCCTGGTCGGGAATCATTGCGGTTGGGGGTGTCTCCATGTGCCGGGGCGGCTCGGCCCCCGTGACACTTGTCTCGCAAGCCTTTCCAATAAGAGCGGAAGCCGATGGCAAACCGGGGTCGCAAGGGTTGCTCTCGATGATGCTGGGGGTGGCGGCGGATAAATTCAGTACGAATTTATTAGCAGCCCGGCTATCACCGATGGCAGTCAATCTACTCGGGATGAAAGCGTTCCTCTGGCTGGACGGTGTGCTGAGGCTCGCGACATTTAAACTCCTCCTGGTGCTGGCGGGGGTTGGAATCGGAGTGAAATCTTCACCAGCCCCCGCCGGTCTTCCACCTGCTTCTATCACCCCCCCTGACCCTCCTTAAGTCCACCAAGCGAGCTATTGTGAAGCACCTCCTGTAATAATAAACTGTAATTGTTAATTGTTCCGTTTTCATCTTCTTTGGTATTTATTTATTATTAATGGCAGAGGTAGAATTTCTTGAATGTAATTACTGCTGTTTTATTCAATCATTCAACAATTATTCGATTCTTATAGTTAATTTGATAGTACGAGAATTAATAATAAAGTTTAATGGTAGACATTCAACCTTTAATTACTGTATTTCTTCTTTCTTGAAATGGAATATTTAACAATACGGATTAAAGATTTTCCGATTGCGATTAACATGATGTATGTAATCGCACAGTTGTTACGATGATCCTGAATTTATCTGCCGTATGATACATATCAGCATCTATTCTGAACGGTTCTGCCCATGCTAGTTGCAAGATGCCACCTAAAAATGACTTATTCTGCTCTTAGTAGTTGGTGCATTTCGTATTATGATCGATGCAGCAACAGTCCAAAGTTGTCATTCCCATTCAAAGAGACTGCTGGTAATACACGAGAAACTTATTAATGGAAACAGGACATTAACCCAGTACGCCTGCTTATACATAATGCAAAAATACTCCAGCGAACCAAGCGAAGGCATTCGGAAATCGTCTGAATAGTAACAAGGTTCTACTGATTATCGCCTAGACGAATCTCGATCATCCAAGGTAATCAAATACTCTGATGCAAACTTTAATTAATCTATATTTTATGTACTAATATAGAAATACCTCATGGAATTCTTCTACTTGGAACTTTAATAATTTATTAAAACTAAAAACTTAAAAAATGACACATTTCTTAGATAAATTGTAAGGATGCTATTCTTTACCCTCATGAAAGTTTCGATCTGATAAATATTATTACAGATGTTGGAAAATACTTGTAATTATTTCTATCTTCGAAGATTTTAGAATGGCTTTTTTTTTGGAAATAATGTTCTACTACTTTTGAAAACAAGTGCTAACCTTTTAGCCTGCCTAGTCATGTTACTCGAGACTGCGACTGTTACTCTAATCGATGAATGAACCATTCAGAAAGATGAATGAATAGAACTGGCGTTCTTAAATTGTTATCTGTAGCGCCAGGTAATTCATCCTTCATGAGCTCTATTACCTCACAATGATCCTCGTTATCTTAAAGTTACAAGTGTACAGGGGGCAAATCTTCATCCGTCGTTAATTAATTAATTTAAACCAGAGATTTCCGAGACTGGCCGAGATAAATGCATCACCCAAAGAATTATACAAATTGTTTCTTAATTAATAATGAAAAATTCGAGAAAAACAAGAAAAATCTCAGAATAATTAATTGAATAATAATGTATTAATGATGTTCTACAATAAATACATATCTTGTTATTTATATTTTCTGTTTGGAAGAATAAAAACGTTATTGAATAATTCCTACTCATTTTTACTGCACGGCCAGGAATACAATAGTGCATTTACCGTCATATGTGTACATATAAGTATACGAACTCAACAAGGGGGATGAAGCTTCCGAAGGCTTCGCATCTCTCGCAACTCAACCCCTACGATTCTATTGCGATCGTAAAAAATGAAGAGGAAGGGTTTTACGAGAATACATCAATAATATTCCCCATTAATGAGGAAACTCTGAATTATCTTTGAATACATAATTAATTATAATGAATTCTACAAAAATAAATTCATATGTCTCTTAAAAACATTTGTTTCTTCTTTATGCAGTCGTGTTATGTTTAAACATCATAGACATTTCTTCGGAGTGCTGATTTTAAGACTATTTTATTAATAATTCATTAATGTTCTTTAATATTCTTGTTGCAGTGCAACAGCTGACAAAAAGGTTCCCGATATTTCTTCGGTGCGGACATAACTTAACATGCAATGTATATACATTGGCAGTGCATGCACTTTAGCGACTATCATGAGCATTAATCATTTGCCGTCGAAAGTTCAGTTAGAACTCATAATGCGCGAAGTATATAACTCGACATTCGAGTGCAAAGGATTAATGGGGTGTTGCGTGACCGATCATCAATGGAAGACGCGTCAAAGGTAACGTTTAATCATGTTAATAAACAAAGGCATTTTAAATTACGTAATTACATCATTTATCCTTCCATATGATTTAAAGATAAAATGTAATGTAATTAACAGAAGAGCGTGTAATTTAAAGATACGTGGAAGTCAGGGTATGTTTAAGACTTTGTATGTTTGTTGAATAAATAAATAGGAGCTTTGAGAAATTCTGAAATCCTGATTGTACCTTAATGCTTGATGATGTTGGATGATAGATTTCAAAGCAACGCAGATCGTCCACGCGCCTTAGAATTAGGCAAAAATCAGCAAGCACAGTCGAAATCATGCAGATTATCACTAATGCACTCACTAATATTCACTAAGGGTGGTAAAATTCGCATTATGCATTTAACACAGTGATAAAAATGGAATGTTAAATGATCCTCGTGATTGGACACTTTCTCAGTTGCAACACTATCACAGAATCCATTCACTAATTTTAAACTTATCACAGGATCGACGTTATTAACAATTATTATATTAAGATATATTTGCAATTCAAATGAATGACACGCAAATAAAGTAATCTACATTAATGAAACGAATCAACAAACTGTCGAAGAAATAATCCACTTTCAAACATAGTTAAACAGTTCACTGATCAAATAAATAAATACCTAAAAATCCTACACTTCAATCACTTGAACTACAACTCTCTCAAGGATTCGTTGCTCGAAAGAAATGATCGAAGAACTATAAGAAGGACTCAATAAATAAAACAATGTAGAACTAACAGGACGAGTAAAGCGTTTCCGCAAAGAGCGCCGTCCGCCTACTATCAACCGAATCGAAAGACACACGGCAAATAGTGCATGCGTTGGCCCAACTCGAGCGCAAGAAACTCTAAAAGAGAGACCGTTCACCAGATCTGATGACTCTGGTGGGGATCAGTGGGGATGTTGGTTGGTTGGACCGAGCGGCAGCAATGGATAGGAATAGCAGGACTCGAGCGCGCGTTCTGCGACTGATCGCAGCCGGGAAACGGAAATGGTGCGCGAAAGAGAGCAGCCGTGTAGCCGGGTTGCTTGCCACTCCCGGAGGTGGAATACCGCCGCACAGTGGGGTGGTGGATCACAAAAAACCAGGACGAAATTCTTTTTGTGGCTGTTGCATGAATTCAAAGTATCAGGAAAGGCTTTCATATTAAATTAGAAAATGTAGCAAATATATTCGAATGAATGGTGAACGATAAGATCTTATTAATTAAAAGTGGTATAAATATTAATTGGATGGTAGTATAATTAATTACAAGTACAATACAATTAATATATTAATATAGACTTTTTTTATAGTATTTGAAGAACATTTGTTATATGTATATGTATTTGTACTGAAGATAGTACAAATATCATATCATTATAGTTCATCATATTCTTGGAACCACATTACACATTAATTTTTTGTAAAGTTCTTCAAGTTCAAAAAGTAATTTTCTCCGCACTTTTCTTGATTCAAGCCACTGTGCGCCGGTGCAGAATCGCTTGTTGCACGTGCCAGGTTGTTACAACCCCCTCCGGCAACTGGCACTCGCCACACTCTCCCAATCTTTCGTCTCCTGTGCTTACAAACGTGCTTACTTCGGCTGTTACGCACTACGGAGGCCATACTTCCACCCTACCTTTCTCCTACTCGCTTTTTACACTTGCTCCTTTCACCTTGCAATCCTTTAAGTGAACGAACTTTAACCCTTTTGCAGATCGTTCTTATTATTTAAGTTGATGATTGAGTTTTAGATAATTATGATAGAAGAAGAAAATGTTGCACGCACTTTATAATTGAATAATCGGATTAAAAGGTTGCAAAAGAATAATTTAATAATATTATGTATTTTGTATTTCAAGTTGGTTTAAATGGTATAACATTTTCTGAATTAGTATGTGTACTTTTCTTTACATTGCAATCTTTTAAGTGAACGAACTTTAACCCTTTTGTAGATCGTTTGTTCTTATTATTTAAATTGATGATTGAGTTTTAATAATTAAAAGAAAAATTAGTAAACAATGGAATAATTTAATAATATTATGTATTTAATATTTCAAATTAGTTTAAATGGTATAACATTTTCTAATTTAGTAAATGTGTTAGTATTCGGAGCTACGTTGACTGACAAGTGACTTAACTTTGCTTTGCAAATAATATTTCCTCAGCTTCCATCCTTTTGCCATCGTGCCTTTCATGAGCCTTAATTGGCAGTGCTGTGATTGATTTATACAGCAAGCATTGAATTGAATGATGAAGACACTAATTAGGAGTTCAACGAAATGCCAAGCAGAGTGAAAGTAGAGAAAGAAAGAAATTTAACAGATGAACACTGTTTTAATAAAGTTCTAACTTTCCTGCATATTTCTTTTGATTAAAAATGATGTAGATTTGAGGTATCATTGTAGTTGACACGTTATGTCAATGTCAATTGTCAGTACACGTATTTCCACGAATACTATTCCAAGAAGTTTCGAGAGCGCTCTTTTGATCCTCGTGTTTAAGGTAAAAAGAAGCGAAGTACTTTATGAGGAAAGTTTGCCGAAGTGGTCGGCAAGCGCAATACTGTCGATTCAAGTAGCAGAATCAAGTGAATGTCAGAGCACAAGAACAAGAATCGTACTCTCTAAAAAGCAGTCATTTACTTTCCAACTTTATTTCTCGCAAATAAGAAATTATCTACGAACTAAAAATCCCCAAAACAATTACTTACATCTATTTAATATAGAAGATTTGTCATCAAAATACAATGATTTAGTAGTCATCGTATGCCTTATCGATTACTGATTCCAAACGTCCTGCGTTGTGTAGGATTGCATGCATCCGATACACAATTAATCCGCCTAGGAAGGCTTAGCCTGTTGCAGGTGAGCCAGTTTAATGACTGGACAAATCAGTGAGAGGGGCAGGAATGACTGCGTCTCCAATTTGTGAGGAGTACTGCCGTTTGAAGTGACCACAGCCAGATCGCCAAACCGAATAGGAATGCTCATTACCGTCATTTTACGATAACCGTCGTTCAGCTTTCCTCGATTAGTCCGCATTTCGCACATTACGACTATGTTGATCCAATTATTTCGGGGGAAAATGGCACAGGTCAGCAGAATGATCCTTTTACCGGTGTTACAGGATCAAAGCTGCTTATAGGACGGCGTGATCGTTACACAGAGAAACCCGCTTAAATACACACTGGTTGCAGCGGAAGCAAATGATTTTGCTGCTCGCGTAAAGATGGATGTAGCCAATCAAGCCGCAACCAGTCGAAATAATTAATTAAGTGTATATACAAATTTTTTAAGAGATATTGTTACAAAATTAATTAGTTTCTTTGCAATTTTTGATATTAAACATCACTGTAGTGTCAGACGATTTTTGTAATCATTTTGAGTATAAACGAGTGTTTGAAATAATGAAAAGGGTCAGATTTAATTAATATTCCTGTAAGAAGGGAAGTGCTTCTTTAAATAAGTAGCTAGATTATTTTTACCTCGGTGAAACCTACAGAAATTAGAGAATACCACACTTACAGAATTAATTATTTTCCTTTCTAATTTGTGATATTAAACATCACCGTAGTGACAGACAAATTTTATCATAATTATGAGTATAAACAAGTGTTTAAAATAATAAAAAGGGTCAGATTTAATTAATAATGCCGTAAGAATGGAAGTGCGTCTTTAAACGAGTAGCGGTATTGTTCCTGCCTCGGCCAAACCTGTAAACTGACACTTCTTCGTCCTCGAGAGGGGAGGACGTCGGTGACAGGCAGCATCCCAGGATTTTTTCACGTCTGATCGGACAATTCCGAATCCAATTAATGAGTTCTCGGATGGCCAATTATAAAGTGGATAGCAAAGTGCTCTGAATTGAGAACGATCATTTATAACACTCCTCTTTGCCATTATGGAAAACCTGTTCTCAGTGTTTACTGCAAGCATTCCTATTTTTCATGGAAAGATCGCCTTCGCCTCGCATGAACTTTCGACGCCCCCTTGCAATTACAAGTGTTTCAGGTTTTCATTCGCAAAATATTACATACTATCCGATGATCTTTCAATGGTACAATTAAAATTGCTCAACACAATCACACGATATTAATTAGGATTTTTTTGTTTGTTTCTTTTCCCCATAGGAAAGTCCATTTGCACAATTTTGCTTGAACATGTTTAGGTTCTTCTTGGCTATTGCATCATGGGACGCAATGAGTGAGGCGCACACACACTGGCTTTCCGATCTATCATTTTCATCACAGAGAGTATTATATTACATAAGGCTCACCAGTGTTACCTTACCAATCAGATCTCGCGATAGAATTCTTGTATTCTTGGTCACTTCGGAATCCGACGTAATAGGTGACACTTGAGAATCCCCGGTGCAATTGGTTCCTGTTGCTTAGGATCATCGAACACCCTCTCAATCATTTTCTTCTCAAACACACACTTTTCTTGTAATCATTGAATGTTTTATCGATTAATTTCTCACCGGGGATGCTCAGTTATTTTTTCCAACAATAAGTAATCCAGATTGGAGTTTATAATTCAGTGAATTGTATTGCAATTTAATTTGTTGCTTAACTTTAAATTTACATATTTTTCCGAGCAGTTAAATGTTCGATGATGATAATCAGACACGGTCAATATTGGGCAGGCAAGTAGAAAAGGTCGTCTGAGGGAAACAGGTGGTACAGGACAGAAAGATGCCGTCAATAGAGTTTCATAAAAGAAATGCCAGCTTCCAACTGAACTGGAATACCAAAGAATCCTTTCTACTAGATAATCTGCAAAACAGCTGCCTTCTCAAAAGATACATATCTGCTTTTGATCCTTCATACACGCATGCCACGCACGATAATATCTGCATGGACTTGCAAAGCCAGAACATCCAATTGCAAAACTACTGATCGAACGACTATCAAAGGTCAGATAATGTCGCTGCACCTGTGCTTTTGCTATTGAAAAAAAATCATTAGAATCAGTGTCGAAGAGGTCGCAGAGTACCTGACTAATACGAACTAGCCATTCACCGGACTATGATTGAGTACATGTATCAAAAGATTTTGCAAGCTATTTGTCAGTAATGATTTAAAAATAAATAGAAAGTCGAACTGCGACTGGTGAACTTACGGTACCATTTCTATCCTGAATCATTCCTTTCAATTAAACGTCAGTCAGTGATCATTATCCAATAAGAATCAATAAGAATTCGTACGACATTCCTGAATGTTCATTCATCCAATTACCTCTTAGAATATAGGAGAAATGGAAAATTGATTTTACATAGAAAAATATGTTGAAAAACAGACAAAGCTGATTAATAAACTGTTGACGAACAAAACACACGTTCATCGTCACAAAGGCGAATTCGTATTACATAAGCGCATTAACAAGAGTACAACGATTTAAGCACGTGATTATGTAAACGTCATCGGACCTGTGCTTGACAGGCTGCGTACCCTGTCGGCGACATCCCCTATCCTGCCGAGCCAATTCACAAAAACCACTCTTACGTTTGTGAAACACAACTCCCAATACAAAGCGAGAAACAATTGACATGGCATAAACTTCTCTGGAAATGATCATCCTCATTCAGTTGTAGATCGTCGACGAAAGTATAGTTCTATTGTCACCATTCATTGATCATTTCAATTGCAATGCCACTTATGTAAGTAGACTTATGCCAAATGCATTCGTAGTGCCTCTTAATTGGTAGGCTAACGTAACAATGATAATTAACTCTATGGAACATGATCAGTCACTAGTCCGCTAATTAAAACATTAAAACCATGTTATTAATATCTGTTTTATTATGATTCGAGAAAGTTTGAATTCATTTTAGAGTAACAATGTCTTTCTTTTCCACCTGAGACACTCTTGGAGATTCGTAGCACCAGATGGCAATACAGCATCATTATATTTCTGTATTATATAGAAAATGATCCAATTTATAACACGACACCTGTGCCACGCATTGTTAAGGGTTTCAAAGACGATATTCTTCTATTATAATAATACTATTATAATGTTCAACCTAAAAACATTCATAAATAATAAAAATAAATTTCGCTTTATTTCCACATGGCAAAGAAAATTTTAAATGATTTGCAATAGCGCTATTACCGAAAAGAAATACGATGGCTGACAAAACTGTTGGCAGGCTCGAGTAAAGCGAGTCAGTGTGGTAATACATGGTAAATAAAGTCCGTCGATAGCCAGTTTGCAGTCACGATCTAAGCGTGGACGTGATCACACACCAGGAAGACGCATGAACAACTCTTCAGTGAGTAAGCAGTTTCTTAGTATCTTACACAATAACGCAAGCGCGATCGGAAGGTGCAAGAGAATCCCGCAAAAAGTTGGCGAAAAGGGGCGCGCACGCGATCCGCAATCATAGCAAAATTCTTTCGTCGATCGTAAACACTTCTCGAAAGTAACAGCAGATTTATTCGACGAGTACAAAGTCCGGAAAATTCGCTGGAATCAGCAGTATCAATTTGCAGTTGCAACTCGCACTATTACGCAATTGTATGTTCGATGCAACGAGAGTCTCTAATGATCGCCAACTGGGAGATGATAATTCAGGAATTAGGTTTTTTCGTAGTGGCAATAAATTGTACTAAGCAAGCGATTAGAAGAGTGCAATTCAAAGATGTATGTATTCTGTTTAAGCAAGTTATCGGGATTGTCCTTCGCAAGGGATTACGTAAGGATGTTGGCTGAATTCTGTAATTAACGATCGAAATAATTAACCGGAGATAATACACCGGCCTCTTCTAGTCTAAGAGTTCCGGAAATATTTATTATCATAAACGCAAGAATGCTTGTCAATTAATTGTAATACTTCCTCTTAATTTAAATAACTAAATACTAACATTTTAACACTCAACATGTAACGTTACAGGTTCAACCAAAAAATCAACGAAAATAAATAATTAATCCCACTGAAAACACAACAACATTAATCACCTATAATTACATCATTAAACATCCTGTAAAGTTGTACTGGGTATCGTTAAATTAACATAACAAATTACAGGAAGCCTCGATAAAAGGTGGTAGAAGAAGGCATCGAAAACACAGTGCTAGATACGCATCTTGAATAGGAAGAACTAGATTGCAGTTAGGAGCATGCAATGTCAAGGCGGCTGGCTTATTTCCTTATCAATGCACAGTTACGTAATAAACCTGAAGAACGATTCACCGGTAGTGCGACTTGCTTTCAGTATTCCTCATGTGCTTGACCTGTGACGTAAAACTTGGAGGAACTTGGACGGCAAGGCCGAACGAGCGAGGGAGCGAGCGCGCCACACACAAGTATTGACAAAGTTTCCTTGGCGATTAGACGCCCGCGCTAGTCGGCTTCCGAGTATCTTCACAATTTCCTGGCATGTGCAACGCCTTTTTGCGATTAGAAGCTGCCAAGTGTTTCATGAATACTTGTTATTACATTAGAAACTGGAACTTTTTCTTCAGGCACATGTTTTCAGGGTAAAGAATGGCACTTTCCATTTCATTTGTTTGATTTGAATTAATTTAACTTTTATTCTACATTTGATTATATGTATATGCAATTTTTCATTATGGATAAGCTGTTAATTTCTTGTATAATTAATACTGTTTTATTAAGTTAAGGACATGCAATCGAAGAGTTTGTGTTGCATGTAATTAAAGGCTGATTCCTTTTAATTAAACATCCATCGATACATAGAATTTTTCTTACATAAATATAGTAAGAACTTGTACTCCCCTATTATTATTAATTTCGACGTATAATACACCCAATAAGAAAATGAATTTAATTCTATGTTTCCGCATAGATCATTAATTTAAAGCAATCATTCAGCAGGCTGGCAATCGACGGACTTATTTCACTACAGCGCATTTTCCTCGAATCTTTAACTCCTCATAACCCATAACTAACAGACTAAGCCGCAGATTGCAAAAGCCTCCGGCACGCGTTACTTACAGGGGATAAAAAAAAAGTACTAGCATATCCGGTATTTCAATGTTCTTAAAGAGAAAAATTCTCCACTGCAAATAGAAATACATTTCCTTAGAGAAAACAGTTATATTTATCAAGTAAATTTATTATAAAAATACTACTTGTGTTAATACTTTTTTTTAGCAACGTTTGAGTTAATAATGCGCGAAGGTTTGTCACCCTTTCTTTTTCCGATTCTTTTCCCGCGCTAATAACTAAAACGGTGCACGTAATGGGCAATAATGCTAGTATCACACGTTCCGGACAAAGCTAGCTGGGAGTTGCCGATCGCAGGCATAGGCGCGCTTTCCAGGACGAGGGTAAAAAATGCCGCCACTTAACTCAGCCGCGAGAGCGAAAGGAGAGCCGGTGGGAAAGTGGCGACGCCATGCTTTAGAACTGCTTTCATATGACGTAATATGCTCCGTGAAACTGGCTAAATGTATTGCGTAATCGTCCAAGTTGCACTGCACGAGACATTGCCAGCGACGCGTACAACCAATCGCCGATAACAAGTTAGAGAATCCCAGGAGGCAATACTTGGAAACTGTTATCGATGACTTAATATTATGCCGGTCATCGAATGCATCCCCACACTTTCTCCCCTCCAATGACAAACTTCTCACGAGAGTCATTGGAAGTGGCAAAAAAAAAAAACAATGTGGAAGGTCTTTTGACGTTGCTTTAACTGCGCGATAAGCCTAATTGTTAGTTGTTGCTCTGAGATAACGAACTGGTCAGAGCCAGTTCTCCCACTCAATAAGAACAGTATTCACCAAGGAACAAGAGTGGTCGAAGACTTTTTGATTTATCGTTACCAACAAATTTACCATTGGTAATCTTGGATCTTCCGAGAAATATAAAAACATCGTTACAAGTCGTTCATCAGAGTTTTTTTTTTTAAGTCAATAGTACTTGACTGGTCGCACGTGTATCATAATGATTTGCAAACTATGTCATTCCTGTTGCAAATTGTAAATAATGTTGAGTGATAAAAAACAGATGTTTGAATGGTGTAGTAATTTGTTTAATAATGTTCAAGTAGAGTCTTTGAAAGTGCTGAAATACTTTCATGCCTAAGTATAAAACTAGTATCCTTGCTAGAATTTTGTAAGTGTAGAACTTAATATCTTTTGTATTAAAACTCGTGGCTAGATTCCATGTTCAAGTGATAACATCAGCAATTCTCTGCTATTTTTCAACGTCGCTATCGAAGCCGCCATTACATCTGCGATGCCTTTTTAAAGGAGGCGAAGATAATAACGACGATAGGCAACGAGTTCGATAGCAATCGGTATTCCATCTACTTTTTGCTATTGAATGGACGACGGTCCCAACACTAGAATAAGGTATAAGAATAGAAAAAGTCACTTGGGCACTTGAAAGTGGCCACAATGGAATACCGGTTCGTTTGAAAAGGTCATGGTTTCATGGACTCGAAAAAAATGGTCCATATCCGCATTCTCCATTCGTAACTCTACTGCACACCGCACGCTGTGGACATTGAATAAACGGTGCTCTATTTTCTATAACTAAAATCGAATATATGGATCTAATAGAATTGAAAGATTTTCGAAATTCTTTAATAAAATGACGAGGCTCGCGAATTAATCAAATTTAAAGTACAGTTAATTATAAAACTATCAAAGATTTAACTTTAAAGATATTAAAAACTTTCATTAATGAATATTCGAGAAAATGGTAAAAAAAGTTTCGATTCTAGTTGAAATAAATAATGAATTCATGAATTATGAATGCAACGCGATGCCAAACAATGAATCGCCGATATTTCGAGCCGATTTAATTCGGTGCTCGCATGTCGTTAATACGGAAATAGATGAAAATGCGTCGAAGTTAATACAGGAAGCGATTATAATCGAGTGAGAGTGAAAACCCCTTGGGTAGAGTTCGCCAAAGGACAAAGTGTATCCTGTCGACAGGAACAGGGAATGTCGAGAGGGTAAACGTCCAAGTCTGCGTGCCCATCAGTGAGACGCAGTGAAAGTACCAGTTGTTAGCAAGCAATGCGGCCGTTCCAAGTAATAGATTGCGGTTGCGAGAATTAGTTTTCTACAGGGCTAATGTATCTTTCAAATCCCTCCAATTAGTTTAAGAATCTCAGCATTTCGCACGAGTTATAATTACAATTTTCCTTAATAATTATTAGTTTCATCAATTAATATTACCTCCTCTTTAAACTCTCAGAATTAAAGTCCCCGAGCTTTTTCCACCTGCATTTCTTATACAAGCGCATTTGAACTGTCGACGCGAATTCCCTAACAACTTTGTAAACGCAGCACCTTCACAATTTGCTGATACACAATCTTAAGCTGTACTAAAAGTGCGCTTTGCCGTATTTTTAGCAGTTTCAGTGCAATTCAGCCAGGAACGAAGTCTACCATATGTTAGGTTTCCGCACGCCGGAGGGGTTGACGGGCTTTTGTACGACGTAATTGCTCGAAAGATTGTTCAGCTATGTACACCAAAATACAATTCCTGGTTCAACCAACCAGAATTCCATCGAACATACACAGTAACTAAAAAATGTATTCCCACGCCATGTATATTTAAAATAAATGTTCTTTTTTTAAAAAAAACCTATCTTTTCTAAAGAAATTTATTTTCCCTTAATTCGAAGAGAAGAGTTCTCTTTAAAAAATTAAAAGGACTAACATCCCTCTTCATCGATATCAACAAAATGATTACCAAATCATTCCATGCCAATAACAGGAACAACATCTTAATATTAACGAAGTTAGCATAAATATTCATGTTTCTGGAATAAGTTCAAGGAAATTAGAAACCATTAATAACTATGAACGTAACTATTATCGACAGTACGTCACGTAGATAGACATCAAAGTGGTTCGGCAAAGCTTTAAGATTTCGGTTAGCCTATTCGTCTGTTAACCGTCGACTGGAAGCCAAGCAAGTCGACTGCGGCCTCCTCGATAGCTACACACTCTGTATTTCTGGTTACATTAACGCGTACATATATCTGCGCGTATCGCACTGGCGCATGGCGATGATATAACACTGCGCCACGCTTATCAAGTGCATATGTATATATACTGGTTTTTCCGAGTGTGCTACCTTCTCACATAGGGAATGCTCGCTTTATCCGTCACCGTATAGAAACGCAGAGAGCTACCACCGGCATGAACTATTTGTTACGTGTGCATTTCGTATCATGGTCGCTCGAGCTAACGCGACCACTGCCATACACCACTCTGCTACTATCTAAACTTCACTGTTGTACTCGCGCAACTTGCTCGCTAACCCAACTACGTGTTAGTTAATCCCCGGGTATATCGATGCACTATGCTTGCGTGTATTGCGGGGATTCATCGTAGTCCCTCCATGAAAGGTCAAATCGGTATTTGTCACAATCGTTAGGACTTAATTGGTGCAACCACACATACGTACCATTGTATAAATTAATATTTGTTTGTAGATGTAAGAAGTGAAAGGACAAATTGATTTTTAGATTCGGGATAAGGGATGGACAGATTATTTTGGAAATTTATGAAATTTCTCTTTAATGGGAATTGTTGATATATGATATTCAATTATTGGAATTGACTGTTAGGAGAATGTTTTTTTAATGTAATTGGGAGGTAAATGAGTTAATTTGTAATAGTGATTAGTACTAGTAATGATGACCACCAAAAAGTCCAAAGATTTATTATTGCAATTCTCGTGTAAGATCTTACGCAAGGTTTATATACCTTATGTAATGATATAGTTACGCAACGCATCGTAAATATGTGCATCGCGCAGGCTTAGAAATGTTCGGTAGGAAAACTGTGGGAATTACGTGTAAGCATATACTAGTTTTTTCAGTGCTTCCTCCGATGGATGACCGCGAGAACGACTAATGACATTATCGCAGAAAATGTTGCGTTACTTATTCAAGTGTCGAACGACAACTTGTAACACATTTATTAACCGGCGATAATACTATCAATTTATTTTTACATTATTTTAAAACCTATAGTTGATTGTCACTACAACGAATTATGTGTATTTTGTAATGATTAGGAATTTATAATTAGTTTGTAACTAATTCTATATGTATGACAATATTCAAATTAGATAACTTTTGTTTATAGTTAATTGTCTTATAATAAATATGCAAATTTAATTTCTAACGAATCCATTTACATGGTGCATGAAACAGCTGTAATTTAAATTACTTGCTGTTATCTGTTACATTAATTAAGCGCTGGATGCTATAATACAGGAATCGGTTTCAATGCCGCGATTACTGGATCGGAATTACATCGCTGTAACACAAACAAGAATATGCGACAACAAATCATATCATCGCGCGCCGTGAAGTATCTAATTGTTGAAAATAACTTCTTTTCTTATAAAATTCAATATATTTGATCCAACACAATCAATTTTATACTATGTGTATTTTAATATGCTCGAACTAAGACAGGTCGTATTAATGTCTCTTTAACATCCAATGAATCAGCCAAGTATATTACTTGCAAACTGATCATTGGAAGTTATTATTGTTAAATGCAAATGCGACAGCTGCCGGCAATAGCATTACGTTAATAAGAAAACTCTATTGAGAATCTTAAACTATTATCACGCACCAAGGCTACTCGAGCGTAACACGACTGCGATCGTGATTACAACTGATGAGATTAAATTAGGCTTCGCGAGGCCCACAAAACGCTAGGCGAACTCAGATCCATTCGAAGTGCGGAAATAAAGTTGGCGCAGTTGGCAGTTGCCAGTAACATCTATAAATCATCAACTTGGACAGTAAAACTCGCCTGGTTTATCTGGAAGCTCGAAACATTCATAAAGCATTTCCATAAGGATCCCAGCAGTGCTACCGTTCGCTGCTTCAGAATTACAGATAAAACTAGAAAACAGCACTATAAAATAGCAAAGTAATCCAAGGAAACAGAGCACTTGGTGTCAAGGGTTTCAAGCTAGCATATCGATAATACCCGGCTATTCAGACTCGCTACTGATAACCTCGTGTTTACAAGAACAAAGCGCTAGAATTCATTAATGCGCACTGCAAACGCAGCCGCCCTCCTGTTTTGACGGCAAACTCCCTAGGAATTCGACCTCGGCAAAAGTGCGAGCTATGCACAAAGTGAGATGTCACCGTGGCCAATGGCAGGAGCGCGTCTCAAGTTTACTTCGGCCCGCAAATCTATATAAATCGAAACACGAGGAATCCGAAATCATAACCAGAAATCAGAATACAATTTCGAATATATTAGGTTATACATTCGAAATGTAGGATTGTTTTTAAATTGTCGTAGAAAATCCGGGGTTTAGTTTGTAATACTAACATAATGGAAAAGAGGAACTTGTTGTTGCTAGAATATGATCCAATTGCATTCGGATCAGACGGAAGATAGAAGTGCGTGGCTCGCGTCTACCAAGGCACAATACCGCTCGGCCAATAGACCGTCAATCGATGGATTTACATGTCCTATTTAAGCTTGAGCCTACTGTCGATGAGCCGATACTGGTCTCTGGCACAGGAAACCACCAATCGCGTATATTCTTCTTCAGAGAAACTTACATTTGTACGCTAAGAAATCTCCACTATCTTTGGAAACACCGCGCACTATCGATGAACTCGCATTGTGTTTCTTTTCTTTGTGAGTGTTTCTCAAGCTGTAATACGTATGACTATCGATAAAGAGATGAACTTACCGCGTGTCTAAGGTGCGCTAGCAACGTCACGGATACAATTGGTCCAATTGCGAACACCACGAGCTACTTCTTCGAACAAAGCAACACGAATTCAAAGTCACACCAATCACTATACAGGATAATAACTAGTTCGTGGAATTTCACTTTGTTTTGTATTGTAAACACTTTTCCACTGGTTGAACAAGTTGGATAAGTTCGGTGCGGATAAGTTCGTAACGCGAAACACTCCACGAAGACGCGGCGCCAAAGCAACCTCCCAGATTGCCGCCTGTCCAGCAAGCCGCGAGAATTCACGGCCAATTTCAAAAAGTTCTTCTCCCCAGGTGGCGACACTGCGCCTCGAGCTTATCTTTCGTCAACTATGCAGATATCTGCATTAATCGACGTTACGTGCCATGTTCATACACAAAAAGTTATTTATGCGCACATTCTGTGCAATATAACGCACGAAAATGAATTTAAACTTATAGAGTAAAGATTAATAAATACATTTATGATTACTTTGGACATAGGAATTATATTTATAAATATAGCTATGTAAACAAGACATAAATAGAAAGATTTGTATTTTACATTTCTCGCGATTGAAAATTTTATGCTTGTAATACTGGTCGTTCGTGTTTTCCTTCTAAATGATTGTTGACTGCTGCGTATCCGGTTCCTCCCTGAAACAAAAGAATAACTTGTGTTGTTCTCTGAATTTCAAAATGTAATACAAATTTTGATAATTACTCTTTGGAGTGGAATTATATCAGCCTCTAATAACTTTGTGCTGTCCAATGGATTGATCCAGTCTTTTTTGAGAATTTTCTCTACACACTCCATCGTAATAACATCTCCTCTGCAAGCAGTATGTGTAATAAATTGTTGTACGTACAATGAAAGATGAAGTAAAGTTTTAAGTGAGGTGGTAGCTCACGTTGTTCTTATAACTGCACATGGAACACTATTACTTAAAATATCATGGGTGATGGGACACATATATCGTGCTTCCTTTACAATAAGTGATTTCTTATCGTCAGGATCTTTAACTTCTGTAAATTTAATGGGAATAAGGTCTTTAATTTTCAGTGGTTTCCCACTTATAGGACAGTAAATTGTTTTGTCAGGTTTTTGTGCCAAAGCTGCTTTTGCTTCGGGTGTTTTCGAAGGTATCCAAAAGCTAGGTAGCACTTTGTCTTTGCCATCGCACATATTAGAAACAGATGATGCTGTTTCCGGATGTGACAGTCGGCTTTGTGAAACAATTGTCTTTTCGCGCTTAAGGAAATTTTGAAGCTTCTCCAATTCTTCGGTAGCTGTCTGCTCATTTTGTTGTTCCTACGGGAATCATTGAAAGTTTGTTTCGTGTTGTAACTTTCAGCAGTAATGCATTGCGAATTAACAACAATCTGTGATCGAACCTGCTCCTGCTGCTTCTGTTTTTCATATTCCTTCAATTTTCTTGCGTATTCTCTTTTCTTAGTTAACACATATTCCAGTATTGCTTCTTTGTCAAATAAATAACCGTCCTTTCTGCATACATTGAAAGAATATTTCATGAATGGTTATTAATTTGCAGGACTCCGAAACGAAATAAAGTTACCAAACAAAATACTCTACGTTATAACAGGATGTCTACACGGCTGTAACGTCAATGAACAACAATCGAAATCTTTGACGGAATCTTTTCCGACTCTTTGTGTGTTTGTACCATAACCAGAAGCTGCAGCATCCTTTTTCTTCTCATGATACGTATAAACAGCTCCGGCAGTACAATTCCTTGCATGTCGCGTCATGATCTGATGATTAATAGCACAAAATCACCACAATATGTTATTTATAAGTCACAGATACATGAAATTATAGCCAATATTATGACCATGCACGATTTGTGTACATACAAGTTCTCCAATGACTCTAACCACTACAATACAAACTATAATCCTATAGCTGGTCAAACAACAAGTATGGCTGCCGGGGCAATCATTGAAATGAGTTCGTAGGTATATAGAGGGTGTTTCAAACTAGTTAAACATAAAATAAACATCTTTTAATAAGCTTACAGATTTAAATACTAACTTCGATTAAGTTCAAAATACAGATCTCAGAATTATATGTAAACTTAAATTATATATTCATCTATATAAATATAAATTCAATATATCTTAGCAATTATATATACTTACCTGCAGATTTATACATGTATACGTAATGTAAGGAATCAGTATGTTAACTTAAATAATATTGTTAGAACTATGATTTGCATATTGCGGGTAAAACATGCACGGTTTTCTCATTTAATAGATTTTGCAATTGATATTTTGGAAACAAACTACTTGTTATATGGTTACACCAATTTTAGCGTAGAATATATTTAATGAATATTTTAAATGAATTAGTCAATACTAAAATGTATTACAAGGAAATAAGTGTAGAAGTATAGAAAAATGCTGCAACATTTGTAAAATAATGATTAATGCGATAACGCACTAACGTGATAACATAATATTTGACTAAATGATTTAATCCTTAAAGTATCTCATATGTTATTTACTTTCTTGCATCCGCCGCTTTATATTATACATAATTCACCATCTGGAAACTTTCTAAGCTAATTAATTGTAACATGTAATTTTTGCTAAATCGAGAGTTCAATAATTCGTGTAACGATAGGCCCACAAACGATGTTACCTTGAAGTATTTCCATTAATAAAAATGGCAACCTGTCGGCGTAGTAAAACACGCGAGTAATACGCGAACGTGAAACAAAAGTCCTGCTCCAATACAGCTGATTCGTACTACAGATTCATACTATCAAAGCGACATTTGTAAGTGTGTTATTTAAATAATTTATATTTTACACGTCGTACAAGTGGTCGTACGCAAAGTACATACTGTTGGTAGATTTCTGTTGCTTTTCTGATATACATAGAGAACGTAGCCAAATATACGGTTCCACTAATAAATGAATATATGCACCGAGTATTTGTACAGCCAGTGATGTAAGACATGCGCGTTCTACTTTTTTCTTCTTACTGCTACCTTGAATTTTCGAGGTGGATTTGTCGATTGAGGTGTCGCACTGTAAAAGAAATACAACCGTATTACAACTTTTTCATTTACATGTAAATATAAGCAACACATTTAAAAAGTAATATAAAGCTAATAATAAATAAGATTCAAATGCGCAATCTTACTTAAACAACGGAGGTGCAGAGCCTCTTGTGAAATTGAATGATGGCCTGGTGTTAGGATCAAAAGTTGGTGTTCCATTTGAAGGTGTGAAGTTAAAACCTTCGGATGTTCCTGACGCGAGTGGCTGTAACAATTAGAAAAACAATTTAATGTGTGCTTGATGTAATTAGTAGCTTGTAATCAGTAAAAACAAGAAGCATATACTTACAGCAGGATTGAAGTTGTATCCCGAGGATGTTCCAGTTGCTGGAGAACCGAAATTGAATCCAGTGTTTGTCTGCGGTGCAGAAAAGGATGGTTGATTCTGTGAATTGTTCGGCAGATTACCAAATATCCCTGATGGAGCTCCTGTCTGTGCAAAACTCGTGGCTTCCGGGTTTGGTGCGTTAAAAGTAAACTGTGGATTGCTTGCCGGTGCAGCACTGTTAAATGTCGCTCCAGCGAATACATTCTTTTGTGAAGTATTCGCATTTGATCCGAATGTGAAAAGTGACTTCTGGTTTGCTGGTGCGGCATTAGTGTTGCTAGAGAAATTGAATGAAGGCTGACCCAGCTGAGGAGATTTAGTGCCCATTGCGAATAGATTTGGACTTGACATTGTATTTTCATTCGCTTTCGTCGTAGCGAACATATTCGGTGCTGGCTCGGTGCCAAACTTCGAAGTAGTACCAAATGTAGGAGTTTTTGAAGAATCAAAAGGCGATGGATTAGTGGTTGTTGAGCCGAACCCTGTAGCGGCTGGTGTCGCGCCAGTCTGAAGCGGTGAATTAAACAGACTTCCAGATTTCTCCGAGCTTCCAAACATTGGTAATTTGGTTCCAAATAATGGAGTCTTATTTTCCGGACCTCGGAAAGGAGATAATTTGTTTTCTGGCACAGTAAAAACAGGTGGTTTTGTTGTACTTTCACTAAATGTGGGCGGCTTATCGCCGCCAAGTACAGGTGTTGTCTTTGCTTGAGTAGTACTGAATAACGGTGTTGAGCTCGGCACATTCGTAAATATTGAGCTCTGCGATGGAGTACTAGATTCAGTAACAGCGTTCTTAGTTAAAGTTGATGCGAATGTAATTGCAGTATTTTCAGTAGAAGCCAAAGGTGTCGATGACTGAAGTGTGGCATTAGCAGCTGCTGCTTGTCCAAAATTGGATACTGCAGGTGTCTTGCTGTTTGTCTTCAAATCAGAAAACGTGAACGGCGATTGGGAAACTGATGGCAAACTTGTTACACTACTAACAGTAGTGTTAGTAGTCGCACAAGTTGATATGGCAGGTGTGATACCAAAGGAAAATGTAGGATTAGGCGTAGGTGCCTTAAAATCCTTTTCTGCGTTTAATGCCAAATCTGCATTAGTACTTGCAGAAGGTGCGCTTGCGGAAATAATGGAACTAGGCGTTGATGTTTGTGCGCCACCACTTTCTGCACGTAAAACATCTGGTGTTTTCGTCTTCGTTATGCCGAATGAAAAAACAGGGGTATTCTGTGTTGCTCCGGTACCAAATTGGAAATTTGGTGCAGTTGCACTGTTCGTTTTTGATGTAGGAACACCAAACGTCGGAGTTTCTTCCTTCCGTGTAGATTCTACGGTAGGTTTACCGTCGACCTTATCGTTGGAAGCAATTGTGCCTTGGTTCACAGAGTTGTTCGTTCCAGCTATTAAAAATCCTGATCTTGTATTAGTAGATTGTGAAGTTTCAATCTTCTTTTCTTCAGGAGGAATTCCAAACTTTATCTGACCAAACGGTATCGGTGCTTGATTTTGATTAATCGAGAACCCTGTTGAAGAGCTGGTTGTCTGTTCACTTGCGGATGCTTGATCTATGCCAAACTTGAAGCCACCAGCATTCGGGGGTATGCCGAACGAAAATTTCGTAGTAGAACCGCTGCTATTATTTGTTCCATTCTCTAATTGTTTCGCACCAGGTTTAGGAGTTGTGCAAGCAACGCATTCCGTAACGTTACCTTTGTTCTGTACCATACAAGCATCGCAAACCCATGCTCCTTCTGGTTTTTTGAATTTATCACCAAACCCGCCAGTGACGGAGGGCGTCTGTACCTTCTTAATAACTGGTTTGCTATTATTAGGATTACTTGTATTACAACAAGGACACGAGTCTACTGTTGCTGCATTCCTGACCATGCAGCATGGACATTCCCAAGAGTCTGAACTTGGCTTAAATTTCTGTATAAGATTTGATGAAGTAACGTCTGTCGACGACGAATCTATTTTTGTTTGTGATTCCTTTCCATCCAAGTCTGCTTTTTTTACATTTTTCTTTGCCATACTGGCATCTTGTGAAGTGGAGCAAGATAAGTTGCACCGAGGACAAACATTAGCAGATGCACTGCTCTTGGATCCACAGTTGGAACAGTTCCATAAAGATCCTGCAGTTTGAATTTCATTTGAACGATTTTCATTCGACAGTTTCATTATCCTTGTGCTAAGTGTCTGCTTTTTATCTGGTTTAGGAGCTTCGCATGCAATGCATTTCGCACTGGTTTCATTATTTCTTACGTAGCAAGATGTACATTCCCATTGCTTATTCGAGCCACTTGGAAGTTTGAATTCAGATCTAATAGTGTCGCTTGTAATATTCTTGCTCTGTTCATTTAGGCTACCGGCAGATGGTGATTCGCTATTTCTATTTTTCTGACTTGGCTTAGATGCCTTACAGGCGACGCATTGCGATTCAAAATTACTATTTTTAATCAAACACTCGGTGCACTCCCAAACTTGGGAAGAAGTGCCTAATGTTCTAGTTTGCGAAGTATTTTTCTCTACAATCGTATTTCTTTCTGATATCATACTCTGAATGTCTGTACGAGTCTTAGTATCACTGTTAGTCGTTGTGTTCTTAGCAAGTGTTTCTAATTCTTTCTGTCTATTAAACTCAGTACTATCCGATTTGTAATGCGAAGTCGCTGTAAAACAGCTGTTTTTGAGTTTGCGCAAGTTATCATCATCAGCTTTGCCAACTTCTTTTGCACTTTCTTTGAATTTTACTCCTACTGGTGTTCCTGGCCAGTTGAAATTCTGAGCCACAGCAGGTACTTTGTTATCAACGAAGGACTGGATCTTAACATCCGACAATGCTCTCGGAGATTGCGTGCTGCTATGACTGTCCAAGCAGCTCTTGGATTCAGCGTTAATAGGACTACTGAATGTGAAGTTGTTAATAGATTTCAAATTGCTTGCCATACTCGTCACTTTAATCGGAGTGGCAAAAGTATAACTATCGCTTTTCTCTGTAGTTTTTTTCTCTGTCTTATCTGTGGCAAAGGGTATTGCAAACTGGAAAGTAGGTAGTGAAGATATCGGTAATGGAATATTCGGTAAGGCGACCGGTTCGATTGTGTTTTCTTGATCCAGTTTTGACTTTGATTTCGCCTTCAATCTTGAAGGATGTTTTGAGTCTTGATCAGTTGTTGTTCTAGAAAGAAAAAAATCAATTCCAATAAGTACAGACGCTTACGATTGATTGTGCAGGGCTTAAGGGAATCCATGTAAAGCTATTTCTATCTAAATTTAGAAAACTAAACTGTACCTCAAGTAATATTCTTGCTGAGGCATTGGCTTGTTATGTGCAGAAACAATTTTTCGAGCCACAGCCGTTGTATCTTGCAATTTCTGACGTCTTCTCAATCTCAATATGTCTGGAACAGTCGGCACGTTCAATTCGCGCGTTAAATGGCGCATACCAATCTTCGCTGGTGGAGATGCCTCGCTTCGTAGTCTCTTTTTACCGCCAGTTTGGAAACCATCCATGTTATTTATATTCTTTAATGGAATCTTTTTGGCATCAGTTATAGGAGAAGAAAAATGCTCTAGCGCTTCTAATATTTTCTTGGCAGTTTGACTCATACCGGATGAATCAACACCTGCTGCATTAGAAGGTTTTACTTCCACACTCATCCGTTTTGGAACTTTAAGCTTTAACTGGAAGCGAAAATAAATGTAAACCACAATGAATATTATACTTATCAGGATACTCATAATTATACTAAAGGTTACGATAAAATCAAGTTAGAATTATATACCTCATCCGAATTTTGTGTCAAACTGGTATTTTGTTTATAAAGTCCGGCAGCATTAGCCCCACCAAATGTAATATTTCCACTATAAAACGGTGATGAAAGAGGAGATGCTCCAGACATCGAAGCAGTCATAATGGATGCATTGAAACTTGGTTTCCTACTGCTCAATGAGTCTCTAGAGCTACTATCTATAAATAACGATCTCGGTGATTGCAAGTGGTTTGCTGAAATCATAAGTAATAATATTTCAAAACATGCACTCTCATAATAGCTAGTTAATACAATCAATGATTATTGTTTGTTTCATCTTTTAACATTAGATATCAAAATATATCAAAAATCAGTCTGCTACTTACAATAGTTTAATTTAGCATCCATGAATTTTTTCCTTGACGAAAAACTAGGACTGCACGACACTCCAGGAACTTCTTGTCTATTTACTTGTGGTATCAAAGAGCTGCATCCACTGGTGCTTTCACTCGATTCAGAATTATCATCCATTCCATTGGCAGCTCCGTTACTTGCGTTAACCAGTGTACTTAAGTCAGATTGATGGTGATCTGTGTCTTCAGGATTCACTTTGATCGCAGGTGTAGAAGTTACTAATTCGCTACTTGTTCCTGCCATACCCGGTTTAACAAAATCTGTCTGCTGAAACACATATGGTCACTTTGTAAGACTATGTTCTCTTAAAGAAACCATAATACAATAATCAATATTACCACCTCATGATGATCACTGTATTCTTGTTTAAAACCATCAACTTGATTCAGAGAACTCTTTGTTCTTGGCTGAATACAAAATGTACCAGGCGGATGAGTTATATCCATACGAATGCGAGGTCTCTTTAAGGGTGGAGCATGTTCAATATCCTCTTCGCAATCAGTGTCATCATCGTTTTCTCCAATATCTAATGCACTTCCATCACCTTGCGACGAGTTGAACCATTTACTGATCCATGATCTTTGTGGAATAAGGTCTGTAACCTTTGTTGCAACTTTCTTTACAAAGGACTGTAATGTAAAGATATTTGTTTCAAGTTATTATTTAATGCAAGAAAAAGAGAAGCTTTTTAGCATAAAAAATAAGCAACTCTAGAAGCTATATATATCAGTGAAATGCTAAGCTTTACATCCTTCTTTTCTAATGCAAGATGTTATACTTTTATTGTTATACCTTATGGACTAATTGTAAATGAGACAGGGTTTTTTATTCTAACATAGCAAACGTATTTCAGTATATATAAAATACTTTTTGTATCAATTGATTTGGATGACCTTCTACAAGACAAGATTCATTTTATAGAGCATACATTTTTTTGGAGAACAAGAAAAAATAATATAAAAAGGTACCGACTTTATCTAGGAAAAAAATCACGTAAAACTATGATTGGCTATTACTCAATTGTTCTGACAGTTGGGGAAAAATAGTCAATCAAAAGATATTGCGTGCAAGTGCGCAAAGACAACAGAAAATATATAGCAATAGTATTTCAAGGGAATACTTTTTTCCATTGCTCCGCGCTCTTACTAATTTTCGGGCAGGATTATTTGATTGGCTAACTCATGGTGTCGGACAAGTTATACCGGAGCAGATTTCCAGGCACATTGTACGAAATGAAAAATTGGAGGTTAATATAATGTCACATAACCAAGACGCTGCTGGGAAAACAGGGGGGCATTTCAATAAGCGGGAGGAAAACACAAGAATAGCGGAAGATTCGTGCGAGTAGAATAACAGGAAGAAACATAAGATCTCATTGGAATCGATATACGCTGCACTTGAATTGCAAGTGGAGGCAAATTGAGTGTCATTGTAGAGTATGCATAAGCAAATTCATGCTGTCGCGAGAGTTCGGCCCCGAGGGAGAGAAACCACTCACATTGTTTGCATCGTAAGGCTTCGGATTGCGCGTCGTCATCCGTCGTCCAGTCAAATTGTTATTGCCTTTAGCCATGGTCAACAGCACCGGAGTTAATTTACAAGTAAAGGGCGCAGAAAATTGAACGCACAGCTCGCATCTCAAAAATTATCTCAAACTGACTTCCACAACTGATGCTCTCGCGAGAAAAAATATGGCCGACTAAAAGACCGCCAATAGGATATCAGACATCTTATAAGAATACGTGTTCACGCACACACAATTGCCACGCGTGAATGTTCACGCCTGTGTGTACCAGGGAATATATCTGTGGTAGTCACGAGTCACGATCAAAATGGATACGGCGGTCATTCTGTGTGAGATTCTGTGTAGGCATTGCACCATCAATGTGTGTTTCTAACACATCTACATAACGTATGACCCTGTCAGTTCGGCAAATGTACGAAGTGGTGTGAACTTCCACCACAATTCAATATCCCCCAGTAGGATTCACTTTTCATGTGTTTATTAATAGCGCTTTGTTAATTACTCAAGCAGTAAAATTAGCCCCGACGTTGTAATTGCGTATTCTGCAGTTTGCCGTTGAACGCTTGGGCAAAATATACGAAATCAAATACGGAGAATACTTGGTGAAGTTAGCTGTTAAATAGTTCAGCAAATAAAGGTATACTGTTCCAGATCAGATAAATTCACGTTGCTAGTATATATAATCGAAGACGGCCATTTAAATAACGCTCGAAAGTATTTAAATTGGGTTGTGCAGCAGGTGCAACATTCTTGTGTGCTATTACAATTTTGTCTAGAAAATAATGGAAGCAATACTATCGTTAAGAGATAAATATCAAACCACGAACGCTTCCCAGTTGAAGGGATTATTATTAAAAGAAATTGAACATATCAATCATTTGAAAAATGAGCAAGATCAACATTTGAATGGTAAGGTTGATGCTCCCTTTTTATATTTCATTTTCTGAAGAGCATTTATATGTTAATTATCAAGTATTCTCTGAATAAAGTTTTAACTAGAAGTATCTAACACTTTCTCAGACGATTTGAAAAGAGTTGAAGAACTAACACGCCTATCAGACACTCTAAAAGAGAATCTGCAACATGAAATGCAGACCTTAGAGGTGAAACAACAAAATTTATCGAAACATCTGGCATCGGTTGTAAGAATCTTCTTGTATTTTATCAGTTTCTAAATAAAACGCAAGAACAACAAGGTCAAAGTTTGTGCTTTTCTAGCAAGAGTTACAAAATGAGAAGACTAAGTTCCTAGAGGAAAAGAAAGTATTAGAACTCAAGAAGAATACATTGTTGGGTTCTAAGCCTAGCGTGCATGACCAGAAAGTATTGGAAACTGGCAAGTGAGTAATTAATCTTGTACTGCAATTATAAATGGGTAACTAGCCGATATTATGTATTGTTTGTTCATTGCAGAAGGAAGATTAATTACTACAAAAACTTCACAAGGATTCGGTGGGATTATGCAGGATTAGAAAAGAATATTGCAGGATGTATCCTTTAGAAAAAATTATGGTTTTATGTCTCTCCAGTTGTTTAGTTTCCTTAAATCGAGAAATAGATGTTTCTAATAAGCCAGATTATGTTAATCACTTCTCTTACGAGAATGCCAACAATGACACACTTGCCGATAATTTATGGAAGGAAATAGAACAATCAGTGACAGGAACTTACAATACCACTGCATGTGATAATAAAGAAAACATAGCGAATAATTGAATGTTTTTAATTAGGAAAGGCTCAATATATATTTTTCGATAACTTATCCAATTGTTATTTAATAAACCAGCAAAAACGTTTGACGTTTGTTGAAATACTTTCTTTGTATCTTGCTCTATTATACCCAATCTTCATTCAACCCCAGCCAAACTTGAAATACGGAATAACAAGTATACGTTAATCGCTTAGAAACGCTTTAGCAAAGCAAAATATTACCAACAAAGAAATGTAATACAAATTAAAACTGTATGATAACATGTAAGCAAGAGGAATAACTAACAACTTGAAACAAATGATAAATAATAAATCCTCTGAAATGATCATTAGATAATCCATGAAATCGAAGCTTTTCTCTTCAACATTTGCAATTGTTAATGAATTCGAAGGATCATTGGCGCGAGGAGTGGGAGCCAATAGGAAGGGGAGGACCGAGGTGCACGAAGGCATTCGCATATCGAAGGATCGAACGGAGGCGAAAGGGAGTGACGGAGCAACCACGAATTACAATTAGCGACGACAACAGATGAAAGCGTGACGTGAATGCGTTGGGGGCTTGCCACACCGCGCGCTCAGATAATGTCGTGCCAGGAGAGAAAGATCCCTCGCGTCTAAGGGGAGCTAGCGCTTTAACCGAGAGTGGCTTGTTCGGTGCATCGTTCCACCACGCCGTAATCCAGAAAATGGAAGCTGATTATCAACCGACGCTAACTCCGACGAGAACTTTGACAGGTGAGATGATCTTCCCGCTGCCGTTGACACCGCCGCCGCGACAGCCAAACAAACGTCACGTCACTCGCTCTCCTCCGAATTTACTCCGATATCAAGAATCTACTGTTTGCCGGCTTTCGTCTTCAACCCTCGAGAACAATGTTATTGTTAATGAGCGATTGTTCAGTGCAAGCTAGAATCGCAATAGGGGAAATGTCCTTTCCAAGAAGGGATTAACACGCGCTGACACTTCTCAAGTGAACATCAACATTATTCATTCCCTTTTTCTTGACAAGCACTTGTGTGCGACGGAAATCTTTGTTTCCCAGTGAATTAATGAAATGACATTGGTAAACATAAACTGATTTAATTGACAGATCATCTTTATCCGAAAGTCTGTAATATTAGAATCATTTTTTGTGAATTAATGCATTGTTGACTAATTGTTCTGTACAAAAGTTGATGTGTGTTTTGTTCTTCTGATAATCAATAGTTTATGCTGATTTCTAGAGCACCATTGTTTTATAAAGGAAATAAGTGTTATCAGTGAATGTCATCCTGCTCCTTTTGTGTGTTACAGCACCTGGTAATGATGTAGAAGATCCATATCCGAGTCTATCAGATTTCCATGATTATGAACCGAATCTTGAATTTGATGATACTGAATTACAAACAACTTCGAACAATGGTAAATTTGCTGTTGATGCTATATTAAATAACTTAAAGTGTTAACATACCTAGCCTAAGAAAGAATTATAGTTTTTAAGTGAACTTAAAAACCAGAATACTTTTAAATATATTATTTTATTCTACTTTAATGAATCTCTTTATGTTAAATAATTGATAATATTACAAAGATCTTTGACAAAGTTATAATTTCGAGAAGCTAGAAAGATACAATGTCTGTTATATAATACTTGTATTGTAGCAGTACAACTTTTAGAAGAAAAATTGGATTTGGTTAGCAGTGGTGCAGGTACTGGGATAGATTATCTGGAAAGTCCAGTGAGCGATGGAACGATCGAAGAGAACTTTGAAGAAGCTTTGGTAGATGCTCCAGTTATCGAATCCGGTGTGTGACCTTTTATCTTCTGTTAGTAGCCACTAAATGTCATGGCATTTGGGGCATAGCAGGTGAATTGTGTAGATCATTGTATAGTTTTATTATTGCATGGTATGACAAAGGTAGAACCCGAGGGATGCCAGTTTCTTGTGATCGATAGATAGACAATTATTATTAATACATTGTATTTAAAGAAACTTAATGCAACTATATTTCATGCTGAAAATATCGAACGGGTACTGATTTCTCAAAGCAATATAATAAAAGGAAACGACATGCTGAAGATTTTCTCTTTCTGGCAAGCAGCTGAGGACCTTGCCGCACTGGATGGTGAACTCGCCGATGAAGAGGACTATCTTGACATTGCGAGGCATGGCATTGTAGAAGTCGTTGGAGATGATAGTGCTGGTCGTAAAATAATAGTTGTCTCTGCTTGTAAATTACCACCTGTTGGAAAGGAAACATTCAATCATGCCAAACTACTTAGGTTTGTTATAGTTGTGTGTTAATATTTTCCCAATTTTTTCTTTCGCAGTATGTTCAATTGAAAATGTTACTTTTCAGGTATTTAACACATACTTTAGACACATTTGTAGAACAGGATTATAGTCTGGTTTATTTCCACTATGGTCTTACTTCGAAGAATAAACCACCATTGTCATGGTTATGGCAAGCATACAAAGCATTTGATAGAAAATATAAGAAAAACCTGAAAGCTTTGTATCTAGTACATCCAACAAATTTTATTAGAATTGTATGGCAAATATTTAAACCTGCCATTAGGTAATACTATTTTCTCACTGCGAAATATGTTATTTTACTTAATATATATTTGACTAATGTTTCACCCGACTGTTACACAGTGCAAAATTTGGTCGAAAGATGATGTATGTCAATTATTTGGAGGAACTAGCACAATATATTAATCTCAATCAACTTATCATTCCTCCTCAAGTAATAGAGTATGTATGAATATAAAGAACAAAGATACATCGTGTACTTTAGAATTTGCATTAAGGATTTATCATTGCAGGCACAATGAGCAACTAATGCTTAAGAATAAGAAGAATTTACCAGCAAGCCCGCCGCAGAGCACGGTAACAACGCCTGTTGGTACCACCCAGTTTGGAGCGAGTCTCCTCTTTATCAAAGAAAATAATAATGGCGATTCTATACCACCAATAGTGCGACAATGCGTTGAATTCCTTGATTCTCCTGACAGTAGGTTTCATATCTAAATACTAGTAATTAATATATTTACTGTTAATGCATTAATAATGTAACTCGAATTTCAGTATTGGAAACCGAGGGTATATTTAGAAGATCGGCAAATGTAGCTGTAATTAAGGAACTTCAAAACAGGTGTAATCAAGGTTTGCCTATTGATTTTCAAGGAGATCCGCACATAGCGGCCGTTCTCCTTAAAACATTTCTCCGTGAACTAGATGAACCTCTCATGACTTATGATCTGTACGATGAAATAACGCAATTTCAAAGTAAGTGATAGTTTTTGGAAGTATATAATGTTGTTCTTTCCACTTGTAACACAATCTGGTTATTAAACACTGTTTTCGAATTCTAGCATTATCGAAAGATGAGCGTGCGAAAAAAGTACAAATACTGGTACTTGAGAAGCTTCCTGAGGATAACTATCAAGTTTTGAAGTATATTGTGCAGTTTTTGTCGAGGGTAAGATATTGCACAATTAATTTCTTATATATATAGCGTATACAGCACTTTCTTTTATCATTAGAGTATCAGATGCACAATTTCTATCACTGTATTGGAGTACTTCAAATAATATCGCTGTATGTTAAAGGTGTGCTGGATAAAATGTGTTTTTGTCGGCAGGTAATGGATCGATGCGATCTGAATAAAATGACCTCGAGTAATCTAGCGGTGGTGTTCGGACCAAATCTCGTTAGAGCACCACCATCACGTGGCATGTCACTTTCGGCGATAGGTCCGATTAACCAATTTGTCGATTTCTTATTCATACATCAAGACAAAATATTTATTATTTAAATTGGAACGAGCATACACAGTTTCGAAGGACCTAATCGGATTGATATCAGTACTTCGCGTATATATTTCTGCAAAATATATTCTGCACATTCTGCTGCCAAGTTTGATATTATATAAACAGTTACGTGAATGGAAGCTTCAAGGAATAATTCTCCAAGAGTTCTAATTTATGTCTTATACACTTTCAATGAACAGGACTTTGGTTACAAAAGGTTTAGAGAAGTGTGTAGGAAACGGGAAATATTCGTTGGAGGTTTGCATTTCTAAAGTCATATCAAACTTGTTGAGGGTTCATGCTGACGTGATAAAACTCTTCATGTATATTATTCATTTTTTTATTATACCATCCGTACTTTCTTGATTAAAGTATTTTTCTATTCGGAGATGTAACGACAGAGAAAATTTTTGCATACCTGCTAATAATGTCACAACTAGCATTTAGTTTACACAGCTTGCACAATATTTCGTAGTAAAATAATGCGATGGTTCAGAAAAAGCTAAATGTGTATATTAAAACAATAACGAAGAGAGCACTCTGGATATTAGTCTGAATGATGTACATTTGTACGAGAATTGTGACCATATACCAAAGATGCATAAAACCGTCAGATGGTTAATATAACTTGTAGGATTATTTAAGTACTACCATAACGTAATGCATATAAGTATCTCGCATAATTTAATGGTGTACAATAATTTAATTTCCAGACTATTCTATACTCGAGTCAAGCCTTTAATATAATTCAACTGACAAATGATACGTCCAAAATATCACTGAAGCTAGTAATCAATTTCATTCTCTCAGTGAAATTGGAATATTTCATGAACCAAAGCAAGGCGCAATGAAATAGACATTCTTAGTCAGCCGTCGTTTTTCTAATTTCATTATATTAATCTCGGGCGAATGTGAATGTTTAGTGATAAATACGGATGTAATGAATTTGATCTGAGGTAAAAACAGCTAACAATTGGACACACTCACTGAAAGTGGGAAACATTGAAATATGTTATTGGGAACAGAAATTTAGCAATTGGACCGTATTTGAATATGTTGCAATTAGTTTTCACGAAAGAGTTGAATTTACTCACGAGATATCCTATAAATATCAGAAGGGTTGATGAAAATGTACTACCCTTATTGCATTTTACTAGCTCGAAGCCTGTAACCAAAGTTACAGAAAGTTCTAGTTCAATGATGCGTTAATGATTGGAGGTATAAAGCAAAGTCAACATCAGGGTACTGTATAATCTAAACATATTAGTGCGTTATGGCTGTTGTCACATTAAGGATGAAAGGTTTATTGATCTTTTCGAGATGGGCTGTATCTTTGTATATTTTCTTAAATAATCCTGCCATTATAGGTTTCTGGGACAAAATAGGGACTGTTTGCCTAATATGCTCTCTGTTACTGAAAAGACTAACCCAGACCTGTATAGAACTGATGCGTGAAAACTACATTCCTTGTTATTAATAATAATAATGAGAACCTATACATATATATGTAATAATAAAGCATGATTATTGTACCGAGACTAGAATAATTAGCACGCCTCATGATCTGTATAAAGTAGCCGTTAATTTACGAAGCATTCCTTCCAAATTTTTAAATGAATCTCACTTAAAAATAGTCATCAACGATTTACTCGTAAATCATTTGTATCTGCTAATTACATTTGTACTACGAAATAATGAGTAACTAATATAATATATTGTTAGAATAGATGGTCATGTACATGATCCATATATGTACCTGTGATAGAAAATAGCACATTATACTTCTGTCTCACAAGCATTATGCATGTAACTAAATAAAAGTAATGGTATTTTCCAATAGTCCATTAAGTTTTAAGAATTATTAATAAATACCGACTGGCTACCGTTGACTTGGGAGGATAATAAATGTTCGAAGTAAACGAAAGTTGCATACACCGTACACTTAACTCTTTATTAACCCACAAACGTATTCAGGTATACATACATTTATACGAGAAAAGTGTATACACTCAAAGATTACGTCGTGTTCAATAATCACGGGAAGTATAATTAGCCAATTGATTGTAAATTAAATGAGTCGAAAACATAATTAATGTCATTTTCATCTTTTATGGAAAATGTATCCGTTCCATATTGATATAAAAACTTTTGTTGACTTAAAAATCTGCAATAACACACTTAATTAGTTTTATGTTATACTACCTGTACAATGGAGTCACGAGCATTAATATGTACACTGTTAAAACTAATGCCTCTATATTAAACTACACCGCTCTATGTCTACACACTATAACACTAGAATACATGTTCAAAGTAGTCTCGTCTCCGCATGTATAAAAACATTTGAATTCCATATCGCTTACACGATCGATTAATCCAATGATATAAAAAAAAAACTGTCATCAAAACTCTTCCTTCCTTACACAAGCTTACAACAAGACCGGATAGTCCTGATAAGATAGTACCGTGTGAGACATTCGTACGCGATAGATAATCTCAACAATAAAAGAACTTTGAAAACATAAACAAATAGAATGTAAAGTCTATATAAATACAAAATAACAGTGCACAGTGCATGCACACACTGCACAGCCCGAACATTAAATACATTTGGTTACATTCAAATATACATGTATATCACACATTATACGAATGGTCAATGCAGACTTTGCATGTGGCTCTCTTACTCTATTCCATAATGATTATATAATGCGTAAAATGTCTATAGAAAAGGAAACTTATCAACTTCTCGCGCAATTAATTATTGCAGAAAGCTGGGAAATGGTAGAGATACCTTTTTTATGTTCGTACATATATATTCATATGTATATATCTATATATTAGGCTTTGATCATAGGATGTATATATGTATATGTATATACACACATCAAATTAGTACATAGTACTTCAGTTATTCTGGTACAGAATAGACGGCAGCGGAAACCTCGGAAATTAAGAACTGTGACTCGAACCACAACAGGAACTCTTGGTTGGCTGACTTTGTTCCGCTTCATCCTCAACCACTACAACATTACGCCGAGTACTATTAGTCCTTGTTAAGGAAGATTTTTGTTCTGCTTCATCGGCATGCTGTATCATTCTGTGTGTTAGGTCCAAAAACATTTCTTCGACGTTCTGATTCAGCTTAGCTGATGTATTAAAATGCACGGCTCCTACTTGCTTCGCGTATCTGAATCAAGAACAAAAGCAAAAATGATAGATACATAATTTAAAACTTAAGTTATAAGTTTTAAGGCCGCATAAACTTACTCTTCTGCTTCAGTTATGGCAACTGTTCTGTCTTTTTCAAGGTCTATCTTATTCCCTGCTATGGCTAAACAAATTTCACTACCCAGCATCTTTTTCAACTCTTTCACCCAATTTTTCACCTGTTGCATAACACACAAAGCTCAAGTAAAACATATGTTTTTATATTGTGGATATTGAATTATATTCAATTACCTTTTGGAAACTATCCTCGTTGGTAATATCATATACTAAAATGGCACCATTCGACATTCTATAATAAATTGGTCCTAACGCATGAAACCTTTCTTGCCCAGCCGTGTCGCATATTGCTAAATTCACTCGTTTGCCATTAATGTTCAACTTTTTGTTCAAGTAGGATGCCTAAAGGAAAATGAAAGTTTTATCTATCCAGAAAGATTAAATCTCCAACTGTAGCGCAATAATTTGTAATTACGACGCTGTAATACTAAACGCAAAGATTACTTTGTTCTACTCGAAGAATAATATTCTGTATCGAAGTTACAAGGGATTTCCAAAGCAAGTATAGGAAGTATGTTTGTATTACCTGTAAAGTCGACATATGTTTGTCATCGAATTTATCCTCGACATAGCGGAGCGCGACAGAAGTCTTGCCGACACATCCTTCGCCGAGTAATACAACTTTGAAATTATAACCATTGCCAGTGCTACTAATCGAACTGGCCATGGTTTGGAAGTAACAAATATGCGTCTACTTAAAAAAGTACTATTGCAAAAGCAATTAGAATCGTGAACTTCGATCTACAAAATGTCGACAAGTGTCGGTCATATGGATTCGATGTTATCGGGAATAGGCGGCAGTGTGTACTTGTATTTTTCTCTCTGCCAATCTAACGTCAAAATTAAACAATCAGCTGTTTTCACCTGTACCATCTCAGTGACTACCACTACTAAGATACGAGAAGGCACACACACAGGCAAGAGGGGCCCTCTGTGTATATTTTTAACGCGCTGCCGATAGATGGCAAATTGCGAATATCGTGTTCTGCGATGTACACAGAAAACTTGGAAGAACATCCCTGATTGTCTGATAACGTTAATTTGTAATCCAAAAGTTTCAAGTATTGCCTGTGTAAGTTCAGCATGACAATAAGATAAGCAGGTTACATATCCTCATTGGTTCTTCATCGTCAAACCGGTGCTCTTTATTGCATGCAATTCCTTTTTCTCATTTTCGGCATTCTCGGTGGTGGCGCTGCGCTCTCTGACAGCAACCGTCAAATGCCGATTGAAATTCATTGAAAAATAGAAATATGCTTCTACATCATGAAACATTGCGACAGAGATCCATCAAATTTTCCTCATTAATTCAGTGTGAGAAGAAAAAGGAATTAAATAATGCTTGGAAAGTAGCTCCAAGCAGATGTAAGTCGCCTGGAACCCTAGTGGTATTTCACCGAACTCACGCCGGACAAAAATCAAATCTGCCATCGGAAGTCAAGTACCATTCGCAGTGCGGTGCTGGTAACATAAACAATTGCTGTTGAATCTTTTGGAGAGGGAAGAAGTTGATAAAAATATCTTAAAGCAAAATTGTGGAATTGCTGAGTGTAGAACATGAAATAACAAGGTCGTGGAAGCTTATTTGAAGATAATGCGAAGGGACGCTCGCTTGACTAAGCCATGCAACAGAACCTACGGTGTGAGCCTGCGCAAAGAAGTTCTCAAATCTGGCCGTCACCTGTATTGAAAAGGTAAGCGACTCCGCTGTCATTAATCTCAACATCTTAATGTGATATTCGCGCGCAAGTGTTACAAAAGTAGGTTGTATTGACAATGCGGCGCGTTGTCAGCAGCCTGGCGGATTGTCATGCGTCTAATCGTACGTGTGTCGGTCAAATATGTTCCTGTACGTCAGCGTCTCCGGGCTCCGAGGACGGAATCTGCCAGGCTGCTGTATCATCGCCGATGCGTTTGACATTTGGCTCGAAATCGAACGGATCAGGGAAAATCCCTGACACTAGCTCGCTAGGATGCGGTAGTGAATTCGCCGAGAGCTTGCCGGTTTATGTCAGGAGCGGCGTGAAACTTTCACCAGATCGTAGCTGGCGCGTTTGCCCACGGATTTTTCGGCTGTCGGTTCTCGCAGTCGCGTTGACAAGGTGTCAAATGGTGCGCTGGCGGGATTAGGATCGGCCGATGCCAGCTAGATGCGTTTCCCATTACGCTTCTTTACTCCAGTGGCCGGCGATTCCCGCGTTTTGCCTGCGCGCTGCTGCTACTTAGTGAGTGGACTTGTTTGTTTGTGCGTGCCGTATCATCTGTCATGGCGTGCCCGCTCTCTGGCGGGTACCCCGTCCCCAACATTTCGATTGATGGTCCCGGTGCTGCTGGTGTCAGTGGCTGATCTCACACGAAACACGTCGGCTTCATCGTCCACGATAGCCTCGCCCTCATCCTGCCCGATAGCGGCAGCATCTTTTCCACATTTTCGGCCTGCATACTGTCTACTCGTGCTGATGGGGTTGGTTAGAGCGGAGGGAAGGGAAGGAACACCGACGATGGCGGCCACCGTGCCGTGCCACGCGCCATGTCGGCCTCCTGCTCGCGCACGTCCTTCCTACGGTGCACCACACACCGTTTCCTCCTACTTTTCTTTTTTCGTCTCGGGGAAAATGGCACACGACCTGCCGTCCCCAGAAATTACAGCCTCGGGCCCCCCTCCGAATAACGCATTCGTCTTTAGGGATCCCCTCGTGCGCCCTCCCTCGATTCTGTCCTTCTCTTTCTTCCGGCTCCAGATATCCTCCGTATCATTTTCGTCTCCAGCGCCGGTGTAAAAAAAGCGCGAGACATTTTTAGACAGGATCACAGCCATCCACACGATTTATATGCATTTCTCCGGGGAGAGCGCCTACTTTATTTGTAGATGGCGCGGGAGCAGGGATTTCGATACTTGGCATTTTACAGTCTAAATTGGGTATTAGTTTTGTTGAAGCTTGGTATTCATGCGTAGGATAAACAATCGGGTACCTTTGAGTTGATGGGAGACATTTTTACGAGGATTCGCATCCAGTTTCATTTAATCAACCAGTATGTAATGTGATAAGAGGGTGACAGAGTTGACAAATCGACGCACGGATAAGTCATATGTTCGACCGGGCTATCACTCCGCTATCTCCACAGGTTTCGAGTGAACCCTAATTACGTTGCTACTTAAATTTAATCGTCAGGCGCATCGTAAAATCTTGGAGCACAATGATAAAGATGTTTGGCATTTGCAGCCGGTGTGATACAAATAAGTTGCTATAACAAATATTGTGTTTCCGAGTGGTAATCCTTAAATTATAGCAAATTCGACCACTCCTCTGAAAAACACGTTCTATAAATGGCAGGGGTACAAACATCACGTGACACGATCGAGCCAATCGGTATCACAATCGAGCAATCGTTTTAATCGCGGTTGCTATTTATACCTGCGGTAATTTATTCCATATGTGTGGTAAAGGCATCAAATTTGACTTCGTAGACTCTCGCTTGTCCAGATTTTACATGCAGTGGATAGTAGTTACGTTAGATTCCATCGTATTAATTAGAATGTTGCAAAAAGTGGAGGCGGATGCGTTGATATTTTTAATGCGACCAAAATACCGGAACCCGTTTTATCATGATGTAGGTCATCTCGATCCGATACTTGCGACACCGTGAATCGTCGCCTCGTCGAAATGGAAGCTCAGGTTTCTAAAAACAGTCCGCGTACCAATTAAAATTCGATTATGAAAATAGATGTTGTCGTTAACACGATAATAGAATATTGTTTGGAGACGCACGTGCTCACCCTGACAAATGGGAATTCCAATGCATCTTGCATTGGTACGCGGGGGGCGTTAGCGCCTGGCTATTTTTAAAAGTTTAGGAGCAATGGTAAAAGTGAGAATGAAAGTCGAACTAGTGGGTAAGCGTGTCAGGGACACATTTTCAGTATTGTGTCGTGCTCTATATTCGCGCATCTTTCTTCATTAACCAGTAACTTCAATACCCCCGAAAATTCCGGTTACTTAACTTTCTCCGTTCGCCTTTCGCCTCGATCGATTATGATCTCATTGCGTCTTTCATGGACAAATTTATTCACCGCAATCCTGGGAAGTATTCGTCAAGCGTAGCAATTGGTTTTCTACTAATTGGTAAATTGGTCTCGTTACGGCAAAATGTATTATTAATCGGCACACAGACTGATGGGGAGTAACGTTGGATAACTAACATAATAGGAATTTACATTAAGAGTGGGAAAGGTGTCTCTTTGACTGTCTGTAGAGAGTAAAACTGGCTGGTAAAATGTTTAATATATGCCGTGCAGAATAATAGGTTCCACTTGTCGTTGTTGTATTGGGATCGGGCAGACAGCCGATCAACAAAACATGTGGCAACATCGCTGTACTCTCGTCTTTTTCTCTGTAGTCCGATGTCCTCTTATATCGAGCCCCACCACACCCGCTCCGGCTGCAGCCAGGCGAAAGCACATTTACATTTTTTTGCGTGCAGTGCGTTGCAACATTCTTGCTTTGCGGCTCCAACTACCGATGGCGCCACTCCCAGAGCGCGTCGAAAAAAATACGTCATGCCTCGAAAACGTAAAGAGAGACGAAGAGAAACTCTACTCGGCGCAAGAAGCGGATAAAGACGATATTTCTCGCTGGAGGGGACGTGTCTCCTTCGTGCTTTCGACTCACAGACTTTCCGCACTTTCTCATTCCAGATTTTCGGTCCGGTATTTTCGGCCGCTTTCAGTCCACGCACACCATCTACACGTCCTTCTCCAATACTTAAATAACAAACACCGACTTTATCCCATATTTATTATCCATTTATGGAAGATAGATGATTTACAAGCGTAAAATATCTATCCATATTCCAGCTGTGTGCGGCGGTCAATGTAAATTTGACCGATGAAATTCTGAAATCGAGTTAGACGCCTGAAAAACCTTACTCCGAGAAGGAGAGAAGGATGGAGGAGTACATGTGTACTACAAGGGGCAGATTCGGCACATTGAAGGAAAACTGGTTTGCCTCCGCTCGTTGCACCCACTGCCGGGCGACGTGTGTCTGCTGCTGCCGAGCAAACGCCGCCTCGTGTTCACACTCCTCTCGATCGGCCAACGAAATCTTCGGCCACCATCACGCCCCTCGAGTGCCCCACGTCCCATTGGCTGACGGTTGAAACTTCAACGGCGCACCGTCACTGACCTGTTTTTCAAATTTGTTGAGAGACTCCTATGCATTGAACGACAATCATGAAAAATGAGTGTACGCGTGCAATGCCGACTTTGACGATCGAGCCTCTTGCCAGAACGCCTCCTCCCGTTCAAGGTGCGTCGCGCGCGACGATATAAATAGACTCTCGCATTACTTTTGCACGCATGAAAATTGTAGTAGTCGTATAATGCATTGAACTTGATCGGAGTCCTCTGAACTTGGATCACATGCTCTCTCCTCTCTCGTCGTACGCACGCCATTCCACTCGCATTCGTTCTATGTTAGTTCGCGGCATTTACACCTCAAAAAACCACCGCTATTATCTTGAACCACGTACTGATTCAATGTAATAACCACGCGTGAACTTTCTCTCTCTCTGTTGTCATTCCATGGATACTATTTTTAGGTGGCTGTTTTGCCCGTATGTTATACTTTTCTACTCGCCTTTGTTGTCTCATTTCTTAGGTCTCACTTCTTTCGCTGCTCGACTTTTTGGTGATTGTATTGCGACATTGGTGAAAGGGGTCGCTTGCAACCCTTTGCTTCTCAATCATTCAATTAAAATAGTATTATCTAATAAAATAATGCTCTTCCATTGCAAAACTCCAGTGATTCTTTCGTTATGCGTCAAATGCATTATATGTAAATATATTTCCACTTCTAGCTTTGTAACTATGTGTTTCCGGCTGAAACGTGTTTCGAATATATATGAAATAATACATGAATGAATTCTGTGTAACTCCGAAAGTCTCGTAACTAAATACTTTCCCAGAAGGTAACAGCACCGAATATATTGTTGATTGACGGTTCCATGACAGTAGTGAGAAAACACGAATCAGCGCCACCGACCATTTTTCTTTCTCTCACGAACGTCCTGCAGGCAATGCGAAATACAAATTGCTTTCTTCCCTAGAATGAATATTTGCAAATGTTCGATTTAGCCGTGCTAGCTTGTTTTTCTGTGAAGTTTTACCGTACATACGAAGCGCGGTGAGCAGTGGGGATCCGAGGAGATTATGGACGCCCCCTGGTAGCATGGCTACGTCATAGCGCGTAGCGTCTCGCACGTATACACTGTCAAACCAAAACCGCCGCGTTAGTTATTGAAGTGGTAACGAATCAAAGTAAACAAGTATTATAAAGATGGTGACGATCTGACTCTCACAGACCGCGTAAGATTTCCATTCTCGATCTCTTGTTCGACTTCTGCCTCGCACTCCAACGAAGAAAACAGAACTTGCAACTAGTGTACTGCTCGGCGAAACATGGTCATTTCGATGATACCTGACTCTTTCTCACAATGCGCTGAACATACGGTCCAAAATTTCCTCCCAGCTGTTCTATATACATTTCTTTTGTTAGGTGAATATACATCGCTCTTTCATTACCGCGAGATACGAACGCATTGTTTTCGAGCTGAAATCCCGAAAATTTCTGTCATCTTTCCACCGAGCGGGAATGTCGCAATTTCACGAGCTGCGTGTGTTCTCTTTTACAGAATAGTGCTGTACCACAGACGTATGCAAAATGTTCAGCTTTCATAAGCCGAAGGTGTACCGTTCCAGCACTGGCTGCTGTATTTGTAAAGCTAAGTCGAGCAGGTAATGAGATGCGCAAGCATTTATCAAAAATAGCGTAACATATGCAAACTGATATAAAGCAGATTGGAGCTAAACTACTATTGTTATGTATTAATAATGCCTGTAGCTCAAGATTCACGGACAGCAAAAAGTACGAGGATGATTTTATGGAGTGCTTCCAGCTTGAAGAGAGGCGTACAGGAGAAATCTGTAATGCGTGTGTACTTTTGGTCAAGAGATGGAAGAAACTGCCTGCAGGAAGCAATCGGAATTGGCGACATGTGTGTACCACATTTATTTAGATACAAATACAAGTTGTTTGTTAGGATTTTCATTGAATAACATACATCTTTCTTTCAAGGTGGTTGATGCACGTGCCGGACCTGGAATAAAGTCATTAACGAAGTTTAAATCTAAGAATAAGAAGAAAATTAAGGATATACCAGAGAAATTTGACAAGATCATGAAAAAGAAGCATATTTACTTGAAATCTGATCACGATAGAGAACAGAGTCCTTCTATGAGCGATGATATGACTGGTTAGTTGTTTAACTTCAACATCTTCCATAAGAAATATTATTACAAGACCTGCCTCTTTTACATAGTGTTTTTTTTCTATTTCAGAAGAGTACATGAATGGAGTGGGCAGCAAAAGTTCAAGTCGAGCTGGAAGTCCTGCTGGGAGTGATGACATTGTACCAGAGAAGCAAATTGATATGATACAAGATGAAACAGAACCGAAGAGTGAATTAACTCTAAATGGATTTATTGATCTGACTTACTTTAAAAGGTATGTGCTGTGGAAGATATTGTACATTTTTCGAAGCTTGTAAACAACAGATATTGTTTGACCATTTATGCTCTGTTTCAGGGAAATCATATGTTGCGGAACAATATTTAAGGGTCTATATGGAGAAGTTATAGTAGATCCAGCATTGATAAAACCGTGTGGTGGATGCATAGCGAGGCAACAACGACGACAACAGACAACTGCACTGAGCTGTAGTCCAGCACATAGTTCGGCATCGGCAAGCCCAGTCCATAGTTCAGCATCGGCTAGTCCAGCCCACAGCGTAGAATCTGCTGCAGAGGCCACTGTCAGCAAGCAAACTGGCAAAACATTCAGCGACTCATCATCCGACTCTGGGTATGATGAATCCTCTAATCAAGGTCTGGGTGAAAGTAAGGTGACGAAAATCATTCAGAATACGAGTGCTATAATGAAACCAGCGGTAAAAATCCAGCCGTTGAAAGGTGTTCAATTGAAAACAATACCTGTATCGGAAGCTGTCAGGTTAAAAGCAGAGATACCAATCAAATTGGTACCAATCAAGCAAATTGATCAATTATCTTGTAAGCCATTGTCTTTAGTATCTCCTGCCAATGTTACTTTAAGCAGTAGTACTTCGCACTCGATCGTTACTGTCCCAGGTAATGCACTTGTCGATTTTGCCATGCACGCCTCCTCTAGACAGTCAGTTTCTAATTAATGTCAGTCCCTCATAGAATTTTAATTTATTTTTTCTTATATAGCTAGATATATATATATGCTACGGATAAAAACTTGTGTGTTAATATACTAGCATCATAGTCCCAGATAACAAAGGCTTTGGATGAGTGTGTTTAAGTTTTATCATATCGAGACGCAGAGAGTTTATAACGTTACGAGTGGTGAAAAAGTGGAGACTTGTAAGTAGAACGGCTGTTGATGTACAGTAGATGGATAGTGCTCTTAGGGAAGATTGCTCGAGGGTCTCCATCCTCGATCGTTGGTTGTTGAAAAAGTATATATAGATATGTATGATATTGTCTTTATGGACGTGAGTTCTTGGTGTTTGTTCCACGTCTGTTAGATAATTTTTTTAGCAAATCCGTTGGCAAAGAGCACAATGTTTCTACTGAGTAGCGTTTCTAGCGTACATAGAATACTGGTGAACTGTCACTATCCGTAATTGCAAACTTTCCCCGGTCGCATCTTGGCAAGTGGAAAGTTTTCAATTATTCTTTAACTGTAATACATAGCTATGAACATTTACATACTGTGATGACATTATAAAGTAAAAATGAGATATAAGATTTTTTATCCGGTGCGTGGCAGTTCATCGTATCTTCGTCCTAAGCATTAAACAACAACTACTGTATGGAATAAAGGTTTTCCTTATCCATAGCTTTAGTTTTCTGGGCAGATCATTATTGCAATCGTAAATGTGAATATTTGTATACAAGTTCCAAGATGCCAATCATTTTTCAAATATTTGGGTCCAAAAATGAAAGAACCGAAAAACTCTCTTAGGGTCATAATGATTACATTGTACTGAATGCATTTGAAATGGTTCAGGCAAAGGTCCATGACGTTAAAATTAAGTATGTAATTCAACATAAGGATTGATGTGTTCAGGTACTTATAATCCTGGCCCATTAATAGCAATAATACAAAGAGTAACTTTATACTGAAATAATTGAAGTCTGTTGAATAGCATCATATCAATATGATGATATATTTAGGCAGTATTACTAGACAAAATTGAATTAGAATGTGGCAATCAGATTGGCAAACTGGACCAGATAAATCTTTATTATAATATTCCAGAGTGATTGCAACATTAATGTAAACGAATCAATCAAGCCGAATGATTTGACATATTAACTAAGAGTAATTGATAAATAAGTGAAAACTGTTAGTTCCTAGTTTTCAGAGATGGGCACATGACCGAACAAAAGCACAGAAAAGTACCTGCCGGAAATAGATTACTGTGATCGGAGCGGGTTGTTCATACTTTTATCTTATCACATTCGCAATATTTTACGCACAAGTTAAATCAATCTTTCGAATATTAATTCCGAGACAATGTAACTGCAATGAAACCCTCAAGTGATCACTGGTACTATTTCTTGTGTCGAGACATAATAATATTTTGCAAGAGTAATGTGAATAATTCTATCTGGTAAATGCATGAGTAACTTTCACTAAAAACCAAGAACGATTTTATATCATGAACGAAAAGAGTACTTGATCGGTCATAATAAGATTTTTTATTCTAGCTTGATATTGGGCTGTGGGAATGAATCTGAAAGTTCCAAACGTGTGCAATACATAAGATTCGTTTCCATTTGTCACGCAAATAGTCTCACAGTTTTCGATTAGAAATTTTTGACAGTTAAAAGACATCTGATATATCCGAATACGTAAATAGTTGCAAATACTTTCTAAACTGAGGAACATTCACTAGTTCTGAACATCGACACTTCAATGAATTAATCAATTACTATATAAATAATCTGTCGCTCCTCGGGATTACTGTCTTTGCTGCCCATCTGGCTTAACTTACTGACAATCGTTATATAACAAGGAAGCGATAACAGTTTTTCAAATGGAATCAAACATCGAAAAGATTTGTCGTAGGACAATGTAATTGCGCCTTGTCCCTCGACAAATTTAAATTGTACATTTCTTTGGACTAGGAGACTTTATGATCTCTTTACTGTGAATATGGATAGCTACGTTTTTGTTGTAACTCACACGTTATGATTTATGATAATTAATATATATCTCATGGATACAGGTTGGATCATAGTCAAATAAATTGTGAATATTGCTAGCATTACGATATATATATAGATATACATATATTATATATATATACATATATCATAAGAATCTAGGAAAAACAAGAATCAATTTTACATCGTGATTTTCCAAGCTCAAACTACACTTAAGGCTTTTCTAGCATTCTTGTTCAGCACATAGATCAGATAATTTTTTAAAGCAGAATGTAAAGTTTTCTATGATCCTACCTAGAAAGAAGAATGAGCAGATACTTGTTTAACTTATTTATTTTGTAAGTTTGGTTACTTGCAATATCTAATATTCCTTTTCTACATAAATTTATATATTTTTATACAAATTAATCTTTGCTTTTTACGGACTATAATTTCTGCAACACTGCCAGGGGAGGAAAATGGATGCGAGGGGATAACGTTTAATTCCAAGTCAATTTGCTGGCAATATTCTGTACATTATTTATTTTGAATTACCTTATATATCGAACTAATAACGCGGTATTTACGGTTCAAGGAGATATAAAGGTGCCCAGGGGTCGACAGGCGCTAGGAATATTAAAATAAGGACGTATAAAATTCTGTACTAGATGCAAGTATGGTCTCACACTTTTAAAAGAATAAGTTTACACGATACAAAAGTAACACTGGTAGCTGTGCGTGCGCGAGCGAGCGTATAAACTTATTCTATAGACTTGTCCGATGTCATAATGAATTTGAAATTCGCAAGTTCTACCAATAAGAGCAGTTCTTAGTACAAAAGGGGATAGAAAAAGTTGTCAAATCAAAGAAAGTGGCTAGAATATTTATACATGTAACAAAGCGCACGCATAAAACACCTGTAAATCACGAATTAAAACAATCTGTGTGACAGGATTACTCTCACATTCATTTCAAAGTGTGAGAGAGATCCGTAACACTTGTTTGGAGTAACAGACACAACTATCAAGGATATCTGGTATTGCAAAAGTCCACTTTCCATTATTCGTCTTCCTCGTCAAGTTACTTCGTAACAACATTCTATGAGTTTATTGTTTATTTTCAAAACAACGTGATTATGTTTTTTATTACTATAGGTAGAGTTTTCTGAAAGTCAGATCTCAGAATTAGTAGGACAACGTGCTTGCTATATCCGAATCCTCTTGGTTCCCACGTGTCTGTTGCTACGCTCTAAGTGTTAGGTATGTTCACACTGTGACAATGTAACTGTAATGCAGAAGAATTCACAAATGATCTCCGTACAATGTACAATGTTGTAAATGTCTGCTGTTTCCTGGCGAGCTTTTGCGGGAAACCGTATATGCCAAGAGGATGACAATGCAAGTGATCAATATTTGTACAGTTCATTGAATCTGCACGTGGCGTTACGAGATGCGATTACAGCGTTTGTAAGTTAAGGGCGCAATAACAAAAGTACAGTCTACGATATTGATAATGTGATCCTGCGATAAGCAGCTTAATTCTTGCGAATTCTCAAGCGTGATGTGATGAAATTCTTCTCTTAAAAGAAAAAAGAAACAAAAAAAAATGAATTGAAAAGCGAAACGTCCTTTGTACCTGGTCACCGGACCAGAATGATGGACTGAATGAAAGGTGCAAATATCTTTGTGACCTGGCAGATTCCGATATGAGTGACGATTGAACCTACCATAAGCAAATCTCTCGTCGGCAAGACACCTTTGCAAGTTCCGCTACTTTTTTACACCGCATTTTTTATATAGACTTTTTAAAGGAGGCGTATAACATGTAAGATCAGAGGTCTAAGTTTCGCTGTGACTGGCTTGAATGAAGCTGAGAGGGTTAATGGGTGTCGATGCCACAGTCATTTTTGCATTCTTGACTTTAAGGACGTATCCAAAAAACGATAATACGATTGCATTTATCTAAGTATGTTTGATAAACGTTATGGTGCGGCAAGCCATTGTAAGCGCTGCTGTAAGGCTATATTTATACAGAATTAATACTCTCACTCCCTTTTTTCATTCCTTCGTAATGACGAGACTTTTTACTCAATCCGTGCAGCATTTTTTGATTCACTTACAATCGGAGCAAAAGATGAGGTCACGCGAGAGGGGCGAAAAAATATACATATATGTATATATATATATGTATACACACACATACACATATAGAAATATAGAAAGAGGGATGATATCTTTTGGATTGCGAGTGCGGCTAAAAGAAAAAGTGTATGTAAATGTATATCGGAAGAGGGCCGGATCACGCAAGAAGTTTTCTAGTTGTACGACGGACTGTGACTACACCGTCGTATCATCCGCTTTATAAAACCACTGAGGGAAAGAAAAATCTTACATCAATATTACATAATGATTGTGAGACTGATCGATGTATTTAGCAGATAGCGTTTATTTACATACGATTCTTAGAGATAGGTGAGGATTATTCTATAATACGTGCGCATATTATGAAGTTCTAATAATAAGGAACGACGACTGCCGCAACTACTATATCTCGTTATTACAAAGATTATTATATGCCGTATACATTTGTACATATATTGCATAGAGTTAATACACCGATTCCAATCATTGTACAATGGTCATGGAAGTATTATCTTTATGATCGGTAATCCCATTGGTTCTTGGAGTCATCCCCGTGTGCAACCGGTGGGACGATCGATTTATCATTTAAACAAAATATGCCACCTTATCTATGTACAACTTTGTAATAAAATGATTTATTGGTAACATACACTTCGTTAATAATCGTATACCCACCAAATTTCTAGTATCATACAATTCTCCTTGATCATGAATCCTGCTGCACCAAAACATATATCTCGCACTGCATCGTACGTTACTGAGATAACTCCTGTAGTAACTACAGGGCGTGGACTCAAAATAAATAAGTATCAGTGAAGAATCAGGTGGCGTAAGGCATCATGTAATCAGTATAACAAACATTTTACGGATAAACGTAACGGGAGATTTACGTTTCAGTTGAATCAGTTCCTTAATTAATGCTAATCTTGGTATCCCCGTTGTGTGATTGATGTGTTTCGACGCTGTGGTTAATTATCTCACAAAGTGCAGTGACGACAAGCACCAAGTATTGCTAAATACGGAAATCTTTAATCGCAGTGGGAAAAAACGGAGATTGATTTGTGGCGGCGTCAAAAGAATTTCGGGCAGGCCACTTGCAAGCTCATTGTTATTTACATCTGTTGGCTGCGCTCGATGCAAGAGTTCGATTAACAACCGGCAGCTGGGAGTACTGTTCCCAGTGTTGTGCGAGCAGGACTCTCCGATGCATGCTACGCAGACAGAAGGTAGTGTGTGGAAGGACGAAGGGTTTCATCGGCGAGGATTTCTACTTCGGTGATGATTAGATACAGCCGGCCGCGGCTGGTGACATTCGATGTCACCGGCACTCTTCTCGAGACAAACCTTGTGAAACACTACGTCGAAATTGGATTACAACACGGCTTGACAATTGAACCGCGCAAGTTGGCGCGAAGTTTCAATGCGAATTACCGCAAGCTGAACGTGGAGCACCCGATTTACGGAAAGCATTCCGGTCTAGGATGGGAGAACTGGTGGCGGATGATCGTCCACAATGTCTTTAAAGATCAATTTGAGCATATTCCTCAGGCGACGCTGGACAAGGTGATAATCTACTAATACTAACGATGATTGCTATTTGTTTTTCCTGTATAACAATTGTCCTGGTCTAACTTCCCGTGCTATTGGTGTCGCGATCCTTATCACATTTACTCACTTTGTCAAACAGATGTCTGTGTTTTTCCCAAATCTGTATTTCGCAGTCTGATAATAATCACTCCGATAACAGACTCATTTACATACTCGTGTGTAATGCTATATTCGATATAATTCGTGCAATAAACACTCACTTTTCACTTTCAAACGATTTGCATTGGGTTTCGAGTTGTAAATAATTTTTACAATGCCCTTCACTTGTGATTTTGAAAAATAACTGACTCATAATGCATGATTAATATACAAAATAATTATTGTAGACTCCCACTTGTCTAACAATATAATATTGTAGGACTACAGAAAGGATTAGTTATACCTAATAGAAAGGAATTATTTTCGGCTAAAAATGGCCAAAAAAATTGAGTGGCACTGGCACAATCTGTCCAAGAGAATTTATAATCGATGACCTTCCTTATCATTACGACCCTTAGGTGGCCAGCAGCCTGATAAAATGCTACGGTACAAGCATGTGTTGGCAACCGTATCCGGGGAGTATGGAGCTACTCAACTATCTGCGCAAGAAAGGCCTGATTCTAGGTGTAATATCGAACTTTGACGAACGCCTCGAACCAATACTCTTCGACACACAACTACGCGATTACTTCTCCTTCGTCCTGACTTCCTACGAATTAGGCATCGAAAAGCCGGACAGTTCGATATTCAAAGAAGCGCTACGACTCGCCAAGCATCATCATGGACTCCTCGTGAAACCCCAGGAGGCTCTACATATTGGCGACACGGTAGATAGCGATTACGTAGGTGCGAGAAGAGCCGAATGGAACGCTCTCCTTATTAATCCTGAGAATCGACCTATAGATGAAACGAAAGTCTCGAGGAAAGATATTTTCCGTAATCTTCAAGACTTGCAAGCTCACTTTTTAACATGGTTAGATGGAAAATAGTGTGCCATCCGTTTTAAATACTCTAGAATTCAAATCGTACCATGGTGTGTCTTATGCTTCCCTTCTACTGTGATAAATTTATATGATAGTCCCATATAACACGTGGGTATCGACATTTCCTTTAAATAGTTGTTAAATTTCTTCACATTTAGAAAGTAACACTTGGTTCCAGTGAGTGTGTTAATACATAGACTTTAGTGTAATAAGGTAGTGTAATATACTTTATATAGAGATCTATAATGTAAATAATCAATTATGTAGTATTGTACGAATCTAATTTCGATGCACCCACAACACCAAAGATTTCGTCTTATTTAACTTTGCAAAATTAATTTACACTCACGATAAGTTCGCTCTAATAAAGTATATTTCTCGATTATTCTAAGAATAGATTTTTCATACAGTGTGGAAGACAGAAGTTGTTGTATGGGATAGTGTGAGAAACGCGGTTATTTTTCTATGAAACAGACTTTATAACAGGTTTTAATAAGAAACTAAGAAATTCCATGGGAGATGTTAGTATTGTTAGAATACAGTTCGATCGTATACATTATTGTACATTCATGTATTACGATTATTAACTTTAGCATGATAGCATTAGCATTCGATATGTACGATATGTGATAATAAATGCAAGTTGCTGAGCATTCCTTCGAGTGATTTGAACTTAATCGACGCCTAGTCAAAAGATGATCATTATGTATTCGCGTATATAGAGCGATCATGAAATTCTAAAGGCGTGGGTGCCTCCGCGATATCTGAACATTTCCTGGTAAGGAGATAGCTCCGGCAGAGTTTCCCAACTCATTCTGTCCCATTTAATAATATCGGTGTATGCGAAATTAAGAAGACATTACCAAGATTATTTAACAATACATTCAGCGATTCTATTTGATTCTAATGTTTTTAGATTTCGTTCTAATGATCCTTCTTACTGAAAATTGATAAATTGTAATACAGAATTCTAGGATGTCGATTGATGTTTTAGAAGCTATAGTAGTAAATAAATAAACAAAGCTATAGTACTAATAATTTACACCTTAATTTATGGAAGCTTTAACTAAGTCGCACATAAATTTCAACCAATTGTCTATAATAATTAATAAGTTACACAATTTTTATATAAAAAGGAATTCCTGTAGTGTTGTAAACATTCTTACAAATCGTAAATCGATCGATAAATAATATTCTATGCAGATTGTAAGAAAATTAACGGTCATTGGAGATAATCCTCACGGACTGTACATACTTACATCTGGTCCACTCTCTGGCCTGCTGGTGTAGGCCTGTACTTTCTAACCCGAGTAAAGCCGAGTGCAACATTCTACTACCACAGACATATACCTGACTCGATGAGGCTCTCGACTTCACTGCCGCCCGCGCGCTCATGACTCCTCCATCCTCCATCTATTCAGTTTCTCTGTGCACCGTCGTGAGAAAACGTTCTTGCCGTGCTTTCTCGGCGGTGCTCCCTCGTTTTCAGAGGTTAGACCGACCAGGATTCCTCCTTTGTTTCGTGAAGTGCGCTTTCCACTGGAATTCGGTTTCCTCGATTGGTCGCTGCAGTTCGCAATCATTTCTGTGCAACTTGTCATTTTTTCTTTCCGACAATCAACTCTCGCAGGCATTTTACTTGTAGTTGTTGTACAAATACTGCGAATAGATCTTATTGTAATTCTGTAAATTCTTTTATAATTTCGAAGGTATCCTTTGTAGTTCAATTAGAGACTAGAGTTTGTTCTTGTACGAGTTTGGAATGCGATAAGTTATTTATTAAAGTGATAGATTTTGTATGTGGTTCTCATAGTTCTTTCTGTGTCAAGCGATTTTATGAATCGTTAGAGTTGGGATTTTGTTTTCTTGAACAATTGTTGAAGATCTTATGTTATGTCTGTGTACAATCCAACTGTTTTTTTGCGAAACGCACCATCGCCTTTAATGACCTCTTTGACTGAGTGATTATTGGACGTGTCATTCAAAAATTCAATATTTCCCACGTAATCTGTGTTCATACTATTATTTCAAAGATTCTATAACAGAACCTTAACAATAGTTAAAACATCGTACTCCAAAAATTATTTTTAATTTACCGACTCCCGCATTCTTAAAAATTCTATTATAGTTAAATGCATACTGTTTTATTAAAACTATTTCACATTCTTTATTAAAGATAGAAAAATCATTTATATGCACGAATTACCGAAAGAAAATCGTGCGTGAAATCAATCCTTCTAATAACGATGAATGATTAATAGATAAACCGACGAGAATCTACGACGGGATGCGGTTGTGCAAGTGAAAAAAAGGGAGAAACGGCCGACAAAACTCGCCGGTGGATGAAGAATTAAAAAACAGTGCTTCGATATATAACCTCCAAAGGGATTAAAAAGAAAAGTTTAATGCAAATTGTACAAGCTGGAGTAGAGTGGGGTGTCCGAGTATAGCGCGTGGTGAATTTGAGCCGGGAGACTGAAAAACCTGCAAGGTTTGGCCGCAAGCCTTGGTCAACATGACACCGAAAGAGCTTCAAGGGACTCTGCTTCTCCTTGGGTTCTCCCTAGTGTTGGTTCTGGGAGAACCCGAACCCTCCGACGAATTGTACAGCAGATTCCCGATCAACCGGGACGAAGACAAATGCTACGACGACAATGGAAGACCACAGGTCAGGAGGATTATGTTACTACATTGAAAGCTTCGGCTACCCTGTCCTTCGCAGAATTCCTTCCAACGTAATGGAACTAAACTGCTTTTTAGAACGGAGTTCCTTTGAATTGTGGAATTCAAAGAAATCTACAAGGTTGCCTTGACTTTAGTAACTTTCATGGAAATAGTCTTGATTTAAATCGACGGAAGTAAGCGCGCTCTATGACAAACTTTATTATTTAATATTTCAATAATGGCTATTTCTGTAATTAAGAATCATTGCCCGATTTTTTGCGGCCTTAAATACTCAAAGATCGCAAAGTTTTCTTTAGACTTCGAGTACAGACATTTAAAAAGGAGAATACGAAATACTATGCCTTTGGCTACTGTTAGGGAGTGTAATTTCGGCTCCAGTTAACGCTTTACTACGTTGGGTTATCAAAAAAAGGTCCGAAGTTCCATGAACTTTCGGCGATAGCTGCTGGAAGATAGTAACGCCTTCGAGCAGATGGGTGTCATGCCTTCGTCGAATTCATAAGCGTACTCCGAATATACATATTTATTCTGCACGATATCGTACCACATTCGGCACGCAGATATACTTGTCGTTCCATGAATTGGAATCGATATATTGCTGATCGAATGGCATATTAAAAATTACTACGACTATCAACAATATCTGGATGAATGCCTGTGTTACAGAGATGCATACCACCCTTTGAGAATGCCGCGTTTAATGTTCTCATGGAGGCGACAAACACGTGCGGACAGGATCGTCCCACGGAGTTCTGCAAGCAAACAGGCGACCAAAAAAAGTCCTGCGAAATCTGCAGAAGAGGCGATCATGAAGCATCGTATCTTACTGATCACGATAATAATGACAATGCGACTTGGTGGCAGTCGGAAACTATGTACGAGGGTATCGGCTATCCGGATCAAGTTAACTTGACCCTCCATTTAGGTAAATGCAATGCAATGCAATGTCTAATGGATTGCAAGTTCAATTGTTGTTCTATCAAACGAAATTAGATCTGCGACCTTTTGCACACATTAGTGATTTGCGTGAATATATTACTATTTTTAATGGAGAACATTTCTGGAGCAGGCTGTTCATTCATAAGAATACGATGATAGTGGCTTCTAACACAACTTCAATGTATATCTCGCTCTCAACGTTTTCTGTTCGTGGCTTTTGATCTCGCTTCCGTAGAGCTGATTTCTCTCTCTCTCGTTTCGCTTCCCTATCTATGAGGATGCCTGTGTGCTGAGATAATACTTGAAACGCAGACTCACAATGGGAGTGCTTGGCATGAGCCGGCAACTCGGAGAGAATATTTCGTTTTCACAGTTACATTTAACAATTTATTTCTACCGCTCTGTTATAAAATAATATATTAAACCTCTGGTCCAACAAAAATTGATTTCACGTTACGTCAAAGGTACTAAATATCTTGGAGTTGTTATTATCAGGATAAATAAATATTATCTTTCAAACGAGAAAAGCCAAGAAGGGTGTTTGGAAATTCCAAGGTTTAGTCCATCTGGAACTTAAGAAATAGGGAAGCTGAGTCTGTTCACCATATGTTCGTTCACGAAAGAATCAGGCATCCATATCACGAAAGTCCTCCACTGAAAATAACATTGGCGTACATTCGAATCTTCCAAAGTATTCGGTCAATGAGAAATATACTTTAAAATCGACATATTCAATTACATTTATAATACACTCACGAATATACTTATGCTTTGTTACAATTTTAGAAAAAACCTTTGACATAACATACATTCGCGTAATCTTCGAGTCGCTTCGACCCGAAAGCTGGGGAATATACAAGCGGAAAAATGAAAAATCCTCATGGGAGCCTTATCAATTCTACTCTACGTCATGCCGAGATACTTATGATCTGCCGGACTCGAAGGAAACTGTACGTGGAAATGATACGAGGGTGCTATGTACGTCGGAATATTCGGATATATCGCCTTTAACGAAGGGTACCGTATTATTCTCCACCCTCGAAGGACGACCATCCGCTTTCCAATTCGAAACTAATACGGAATTGCAGGTATATATTGTACACCTTTTATTAACACGTATTCTTTCTATGTTCTATTAATTAAATAACATAAATTATGCAGGAATTTGTGCAAGCAACCGATCTCAAGATCACATTGGACAGTCCGAATACATTCGGAGATGAAGTATTTGGGGATGATCATGTATTAAAATCGTATTACTATGCTATTGCTGATATCGCAGTGGGAGCGCGTTGCGCGTGCAATGGTCACGCAGGTGAATGTGTGAATAGTACGAGTGTCGATGGGAGAACTCGTAGAGTTTGCCGGTGAGTCATTTCCGTAAGATATTCTTCATTTCCTTAACATCATTTATCTTTGATTCGTGTTATAAATTTTGGAAATATGGTGGTATAATTTTGTTATGAACTTAATACACATTCGTTTCAGATGCGAGCATAATACTGCCGGACCAGACTGCAACGAGTGTTTACCATTTTATAATGATGCTCCTTGGGGACGCGCAACCACAGCTGATACACATGAATGCAAACGTGAGTATCCATTTAACGTTATTTTTATAAATAATATAGCAAAGTTACTTTCACGCGTGTCGAATACTATTTTTTCCGAATTAATAAAGCTGGGCGTATTTGAAAATAGTCTTTCGAAGATCAACTAGTTCGAAGACTGTGAATAGCATCTCGGCGTGCACCTTAACAGGTCATCTTCGTGATCGTGCCGATGTTACTTAACCAGGTTTACCTTTTACGTTCATTGCTTGGCTCGAAGTGGGGGTTCGTAGCGGTGCATCGTGAGCACAATGCAGCTTTTCTGCCAAGGCTCCCGACTCAACGCTTCAAACATCGCGAAGGATAGTTTAAAGATCAAACCATATTATTCGTTTTCGTTTGATCTGATTGTTGCTCTTCATTTAACTAATAACTTAAAATCATATCTAAATACAAATCAGTGAGCTGACAAAAAGTTCCGACGGTTCAATAAATTATAGATCAAAGTGACGGTGATTGTTAAACAGTAAAATATTGGAGAAGAGTTTAATATTTGCGATAGTGCAGCATCAATTATAAATATTCAACAATGTTAAAAGTTTCGTTGATCGCGTTGTTGTGTGTTCAATCGATGGCATTTAACATGGGCTCCCAATGGGATGGAATTCTTCCGTGGTATTCGGGATCTAGTAAATATAAAAAAAGATTGAATCTTAACATAGAAAACATAGTAAGAACACTAATATAGAAGTAAGACACTACAATACAGTCTAAAAAATGAAATTTATTTAATAAGTTTAGAGATTAATTATTTATGAAGTGATATCAATGTTGTGCAACTTGATTCTCAGCTTGCAATTGCAATGGTCACTCGGATAGATGTTTCTTCGACAAAGAACTTTACAAAGCGACTGGACATGGTGGACACTGCCTCGATTGTCGAGCTAATCGTGATGGACCGAATTGCGAACGCTGCCGAGAAAACTTTTATCAGCGTCCAGAAGATAATTATTGCGTTGCTTGCAATTGCAATGAAATTGGTAGATTACTTTCCCTTAATTATTCTCGAATTCTTCAAATTAACTCTGTTATAAAATCAATTCCTTTAATACCAAAATACAGGATCGAGAAGTCTTCAATGTAATAGTGAAGGAAAGTGTCAATGCAAACCTGGTGTCACCGGAGACAAGTGTGATCGTTGTGCGCCCAATTATTATAATTTCGGATCGTACGGTTGTACCTCCTGCGAATGTAACGCGGCTGGGTCGTACAAAAATACACCAAGCTGTGATCCAGTCACTGGTGTTTGTGAATGTAAAAAGAATGTAGAAGGAAGAAGATGCCGAGAGTCAGTATAATTTACAATATGCTACATAATTTAATGAAATTACTCAATCTAACTATTTCTAACTTTGTTGCTTTTACAGGTGTCGACCAGGATTTTTCAACTTGGCATTGGATAATGAGTTTGGCTGCACACCATGCTTTTGTTACGGACACTCATCAGTCTGCCGACCAGCGACTGGTTACTCTAAAGTAGAGATCGAGAGTATGTTTGTTAGAGGCACCGAACGTTGGTCTGCGACTGTAGCAGGCAATCCAATACAACTTCATTATGATGCTCTCACCCAAACTATTTCTGCATCTGCTCTTGATAGAGACAACGTTTACTTTATTGCCCCTGGTGCGTATTACGATCGTGATTATGAATATTATTAATCACATGTAATAAATAAATACTTATGAGAATTTCTATCGAACACAGACAGGTTCCTTGGGGATCAACGAGCATCTTACAATCAAGACTTATCTTTTACTCTGAGAATCGGGGAAAGTGGTCCTGCACCAACTGTCCGTGACATAATCCTTGAAGGAGGAAATGGTGTACAAATAACACAACCAATTTTTGGCCAGAATAATCGTATGCCTACCGGAACGGTAAATATAAATAATAACAACAAAAATTTGTTATAATAATGCAAATCTCTTTGTTATATTCGCATTCATTACAGCCGCAAGAGTATCGATTTAAATTACACGAGCATCCTGATTACGGATGGCAACCACAATTATCTTCGAAGGATTTTATATCAATCTTATCTAATTTAACTGCCATTAAAATTCGTGGTACCTACACGAACCAAGGCAGAGGATTTCTAGATGATGTTAAACTGGCAACTGCTCATCGAGGAGCTGCAGGAGAATCTGCTGATTGGGTGGAACATTGTCAATGCCCTCACGGTTACGTTGGCCAATTTTGCGAATCTTGTGCACCTGGATTCCATCACGATCCACCAAATGGTGGCCCATTCGCCCTTTGTGTCCCATGTAATTGTAATGGGCATGCTGATATTTGTGAAGCAGAAACTGGTACTTTCAGTTTAATTATGATGGATAATATAATTTTGTAAATGTAACAATTGCGAGAAAATTATAATATATGTACTTTTAACTGACTTTAGGACAATGTATTTGTCAGCATAATACAGCTGGAAGCAATTGCGAATTATGTAGTCGAGGATACTATGGTCATCCTCTTAAAGGAACCCCCGATGACTGCAAACCATGTCCATGCCCTGACAATGGTCCTTGTATCTTACTTGGTAATAACCCGGATCCAATCTGTTCGGAATGTCCAGTTGGTAGAACAGGTAAGAGAGATTAAAAAATTAATCACTGCATTTACGATTATATTTCTTGTTATATATTCATTGTTGTAATTATTTTATGCAGGTCCTAGGTGTGAAACGTGTTCGGACGGCTACTTTGGAAACCCAGAACAAGGAATTCCTTGCCGCTCTTGCGATTGTAACAACAATATTGATTTGAACGCAGTTCGAAATTGTAATCACGAGACTGGCGAATGTCTCAAATGTGTTAATAACACTGCTGGTTTCCATTGTGACGAATGTTTATCTGGTACATTAAACATGAATACTTTAGTGAATATCAAGAATATATATTTCAGTTTTTAATAAGGTATTTATTAAAAATATGTTTTGTATCATAGGATATTATGGAGATGCTCTATCAGAACGCAAGGAAGACGGATGCAAATTATGTCAGTGTTATCCACCTGGTACAAGAGAATTTGATGATGGCAGAGTTGCTCCATGCGACCAGTTAACAGGCCACTGTTCTTGCAAACCACATGTAACTGGACGTAATTGTGATAAATGCGAGGATGGATACTATCATATTCTGAGTGGAGAGGTACAATAACTAAATGCACTATTTGCTAAAACTTCTTTTTTATTCTCTGTAATAATTTATTAAAAATATTCTTTTCTAGGGTTGCACACCTTGTAATTGTGATGCTGAAGGATCTTTCAATCGTACATGTAATCCAACAACTGGTCAGTGTGAATGCAGACCTGGTGTAACAGGCCAACATTGCGATGCATGCTTACCGTATCAATTTGGATTTAGTAGAGATGGTTGCAAACCGTGTGACTGCGACAGCATCGGTTCGCAAGATATACAGTGTGATGCAAATGGTCAATGTCCTGTAAGTAAACTGCGAAAATGCAGTAATACAAAACCCAGTAACAACGTATACAATGTTGTAAACTGAATGTTATGCATTGTGTTACAGTGCTTGAACAATGTGGAAGGCAGACGTTGCGATCGTTGCAAAGAAAATAAATATAATAGGCAAAATGGTTGTATGGACTGTCCGCATTGTTATAATCTTGTGCAATCAGCAGTCAATAGACACAGAGAACGTTTAGCAGACTTAGAAGCAACTTTGCGAAAGATCAACAGCAGTCCGACTGTAATTAAGGATTCAGATTTTGAGAAAGAACTTCAAAACGTGCAAAACAGAGTGAAAGATCTCTTGAATATTGCAAAGCAGGGTTCAGGGAGTAAGTATAACTGATATCTTCATTTTCTTACAAGCCTGGCATCTTATTTGGTTGTTTTTGTACAGACGAGAATAAAACTTTGGTCGAACAATTGGATGAACTCAGAGATAAATTGAATGAAATCGACGAAGTATCGCAAACGGTAGACCAAACTGCCGCGGATGCACACAAAACTACCACGGATGGTTTAATGAACATCGAGGAAGCGGAGAATGTTCTTGATAAAATTCACGTACAATTGACCGTGAGTATTGTTGTCGCTGTAAACAGTTGCACAAACAATAAGAAACAAGCATTAAAACTTACTTTACTTATTACAATACTAGGAAGCAGAGGATTATCTGGCTACAGACGGAGCCCGAGCACTGGCTGATGCAAAGTTACGCGCGGAACAAGTTGGTCAACAGAATCAACAAATGACTGCAATTGCCCAGGAAGCCCGTATATTAGCTGACTTGTACGCATTATAGTTCTCTTGACTTCTCTAAATCATGTGCATTGTATCGGAAAACAAATATTATATATTACACATTATTACAGAAATGTTGAGGAAGCTAAAAAGATCCACATGCTGGCTGAGCAAGCACGAAATACAACCATAGAAGCTTATAATCTTGCAAAGAATGCTATTGCTCGGAACTCGAACTTGACGTATGTACAATTCCATATAAAATTGCTCCTTCTATCTAGTAAAAAACTAAGGGTCACAATTCTTCTACTGTAGCGATGAAATTCGTGAGTTAGAAAATAAGTTGGAGATGCTGGATCATCGCATGAAAGAAATTAAGAATCTCACAGCACTTGCTGCGGCAAAGTCGAACGCCGTTTCACAAGAAGCACTGGATTTACTTATACTAGAATTTACTCTTCCATCAGTGGATATCGATCAGCTACAAAACCAAATTGACAACGTTAGCAATGAGGTAAGAGAAGAGGATATTTTAATCTTTAAATATCTTATTTTCAATTCCAATATGTGTACAAGCATTTAATGATATAGGGTCTGAGGCTTAAAGAACAAGCCCAATTGTTATTAGAACAAAATGAGGATATGTTTAACGAAATGGCAATCAAAGTAATGAAGGGTGAAGATCTCCTGGAGAAAGTGCAAGATCAACAAGCGGCCACCGCCGAACTTCTTGCTGAATTGGATGGTGCCAATGAGAAAGCAAATGAAGCCGTTAAACGCGGTGATCAAACTCTCAAAGAAGCGCAGGAGACTCTGAAAAAGTTGAGCGGTATGTGAAAACGTGCCTAATTTTACTATTTCACATTGTACGCCTACAATGCAGTATTTTACAAAATTATTTCATGCCCGTAGAGTTTGACGCGGAAGTGCAAAGAGAACGAATTAAAGCGCAAGAAGCGTTGAAAGACATTGCGAATATCGAGGAATTAATTAATACTGCACTAACACAAGCAGCAAGAGCGGAACTAATATTAAGTGGATCGGAAGACAATGCTAGGAGCGCGCGCCAAATGGCGCAGAAAGCTCAAGTACAACTACTTTTCAGATATTCGTAATTCCCTGGTGATTTCGAAACACAAGCATGTTTCAAACAATAACAAATTATACATTTGCAGGAATATGCTCAAAGAGCCAGTGTAAATGCAAATGGTATCAGGATGGAAGCAAACAAAACCAAATCGGCAGCACTTGGGTTGGGAAGTGAGGCAGAGAAATTACACTTGCGAGTGAACATCACTGACACAGTTATGAGAGAGCACGAAATTCAGATAGCCAAAGACACAAATATCACCGCAGAAGTAAGTACATACACTCTCAAAATGTAGATCATATAAATATAGATATTGTAATCGAAATAATATTTATGCATTTCGTACGTTTTTAGGCAAACCACAAAGTTGGGCAAGCCAAGAGCAATGTAACCATTGCATCGCAACAAGTTGACAAGGCTCTAGCTGAAGTAAAAGAGATTATGAAAGAGCTCGACAATCTACCTGAATTAGGTATGTTTAAAGTTTAACAGGAATGTTTATTGTTGCGTTATATTGGACAATAACACACTGCTTTCGTAATTCAGACGATGGGGATTTAAATCGATTAGAGGAGCGCCTCGTAGCTGCAGAAAAGGAAATCAAGGCAGCGAATCTGGACCAAAGAATCCGTGCATTGACGGACGCAAAGAACTCCCAAACACAATGGGTGAAGAATTACGAGGACGAAGTGAGTCGATTAAGAATTGAAGTCGAAAATATTGATGATATCAGGAAAGCTCTTCCAGATACTTGTTCCAAGCGTCTTCGCTTGGAACCGTAAATCGACTTTTTGTACGAAAAGTAACTTATATTGACAAAATTCTCCTTTTGTAATATCTATCCGGAAGCCTCCTAGGTACTTACTTTACGGGGTAATCTATCATTTTCGAAACTTATGTGAATAGATTTATAATGATTAAATATAAATACCAAAGACTTCATGTCAACATATACTGCCATTACTATCGAACCATCCGCATTATTCGCTAATTTAATACGATTTATAACGCACACTCGATATATAAATATGTATATAGTATCTATATACATTTATCTTTACCGCGAATGCCATATAGTTTTTTAGGAACTTTAAAAAAGAGATATACACAAGCCTTCCTCTACATAATGAGAAGGAAATGTACAAAAGATACTTTATATACTTAATTGTAACACAGCGCATTTATAATAACGTTCTGCACTGATTTTATATGCATTAAATAAACGTATCCATTTTACAAAACAGATTATGCTTTTATAGTATGCGTGATTCTTCACTATCTACTAAAAAAAACCTGTTTTGTGTTCACCTTTGCATATAATGTAGCTGTAAATGTGCAGAATATTTGGATTAATAACGAAGAAGGGATGAAGAGTAAGAATTCCTCAAATTGTAGTAACCATAATTATTTATTCTTAGGAATCGAAAAATACCACTATTAATAACAAATATTCATTGAAACAGAACACAACATCGTCGCTTGTAATAAATGCTATGAAGAAGAACCAATGATCAGCAGGGACGCTAGGAAATGAAATGATTTACTGAATTATAAACAAAATTATTAGAAATACCAATACAGCGGTCAACACTCCAATGACTACCCATTGTCTCCGATCTAAAACAAACGGAAAGTAACATCACATACGTCACTTAGAAAAAAAAGATCTCATCTATATTAGACGTTTTTATCGTCGATTTGTAAAGCGACGATAAAAACGGTCGGGAGTAAGTATCATGAGTATGCTCAGAAGTAAAAGAAATCAGTACTTATACACTTGGCCCTTCTTCAAATGCTAAACATGATACGTAATCTTGAACATGCACTTTCTCAACAAGCAATACGCAACAACGCACTTTAACAACGATTAACCCTTTGCACTTGGATACGATGGCACCAATTCGCGAATGAAACTCACACCTGACTTTTCCAAGGTGCCTAATGTCCATGTAAAATTTGTTGGTAACGGCCACCAGATTTCTCGGAACTTATACAAATGGATTACGCCATTTTACAGAGTCTTTGTTGAGACTGCAACGCAAGGCAGGATTAATTGTATATTGGGTTGTGTAACAGCAAAAAGTAGCGAGCTTCCAATGAAGAAAACTATATTTATAGAAAAATAATTGGTAAGTACAATTTTGGGATACATACCATTCAGCGTGCAAAGGATCAATCACGTCCAGTGGCTGAGAGATTTTACCTAATACTTCTGCTTCATTATAAGTACAATGGTACAATACACAACTTAATATGATGAAAGAGCTACCTAATATATAATAATACATATGTGTATGTATTTCCCTAAGTTCGGAATAACTTTCACAACATCTCTCTATTGATTCTCTCAACCACAGGAACGTTTCACCAGAAGGAATGGTTTATTATACACTTACTACTGTATCATCACACACGTAATTCCTGCAGGTCGGGAAATGTTTGTGGTACTTTAGATCAACATGTACAGTATAAGTGCGATCTTATGTTTTATTATTTTAATATCGGTTTTCACAATTGGTCATTCATGAGAAATAGGTATGGCCCTTTCATGTTTTTGTTTTTGGTTTTTTTTTTGCTTTTCTATGTTATGCCTTTAATCAAAGAGTAAAATAAATGATTCCAATGTTCTTAGAGGGGGATTTTATAGTATTACAGTGTTTTGGTAACAGCGCAATAAAACTCCATCTCTAATATTTCTATGATTCGATAGTAGAACTGGTCTAATATCAGGCTTAATTATTTTGTAATTACTATCTCTGGTTCTCACTTTTAACAATTTGGCTTATATTGCAGAACAACCAACCAGCGGTCGTTAAGCATAGAAATATTTGTACATGCAGACACAAATACATATAGATATAAATATATATATACATATTTGTATCTACGCACAAATACTCTAGAAAGTTGTGTATCGAAACGATTTTCCCTGATTTGTTCAAAGTGTTTTATTCTCAATCTTTCTCTATTTTGAGTCGCCATCTCAACTTACGCATACTTTAAATATTTCCTCTAAATTATCTTTCATCTATTTATCATTCAACATGGCAATATCACATGTGTCATATATTGGAAGTAAGAATATTGGGCAATCTCGATATATATATATATATATATGTTCGACTTTTCTGTTGCTTGTAAATATTCATACATATACATATGTACATATATGTACTTGGAAACTACTACTCCGATTCAGTTATGTGTATAAACTTTCCTTCATATAAATTTTCGCTTGTAGATGTTTTTTTTCTCTCTCTCTCTCTCTATATTAAAATCATTTGTCACATATCCAATACCAGTTAAAAGTACCTTGATCTACTAAATCGTGCATATTTCTATTAGTATTTGTTTCAAGTAACTAGACATTACTATTTTTGCGCTGTTAGCGATTTTATACTGAAAAAAGGTCCGCAATACTTGTCTCTGTTATAGACAAAATTCTCAATGCTTCCGGAGAAGATATGTTGTCTCAAAAACAGACGAGTACAGCACATAGAAAATATTGCGTCTAAACGTGTGTGTGTGGTTACAAAAGGTACACAGAAGCAAACAAACAAACGCAACGCAGTCCATATACCCTTTTGCGAAGAGTAGATTGCAATGTTGTAATTGAAATATGGTTGATTGAGATTTACAAAGAATGTTCAAATGTGCAGGCAATGGTAACAACTTAAAGAAAAAGCATAGATTATTTTGTCATATATCTGCTGTATTTGTTTTATGTTCGGTATAGTACCTATTGTATTTGTATCGTTCGAACACACGTCTTTCGAAGTTTGTCGAATTCGAGTAGGATTGAGTATTTCGGTAGGCTTTGTTATTTTTAAAGTAAACATATAGTTTGGGGCAAAGTTTCATTCTAACGCAAAACATTTTCTATTTCGACGATATGTAAACATTTTTGGCTAGATTTTACAAATCTTCCAAGTATCGTTCAAGAAACCAAAAGAACAATGTCTTATCTGCATAGAAATACTGACTCATACAACAGCAAAAATGCCTATGGCATGAACTTGTTGTTTTCAGAACTATTTTAATCGTGGGATGGATTAGATTACTTTATTCTTAATTATACTCAAGGTGAATAAATTTACTCTGTACCGATAATCGTTACTTTTTGTTTACGACATATTCAAAAAACATATACGCCCCATAATGAATAAATTATGCAATCTATTCGTTCTTGAAAGTATCTTTCGAATCTCATATATCTTATTGTATTGAAAATAATAATGCAAATAACAGGACTAGATCAATATTTAAAGAAGCTTCAACAAAGCGAACAATGAAGCAGAAGGGTCACACATGTTGTATATTACTTCTTCTTTTTACTGAATAACTATGGTGAAGTTGTAACAGTGTGTATTTAATCACCAGAACATAAAAAACAATTGGTTATTGTATTTGATAAAGATGATAAAGAAGAAGGTTTAGAGCCAAGATCAGAGACACTAGATGTTGCAGTAGTAGGAGCAGGAATGTAATTGTTATAGTTACCATTACTCATATGTAGAACTTTGGCCATTTTTTTCATCGTCGCGTCCAACTTGGAATCCGTTACTTCCAACTCGTTACCGAATTCATCCAGCATACTGCAAAACACGGATAATATTAAATCGATGTCCTCTGTTATACTTTGTACATAATTTCTAGCAAAATAGACTTACACTGCCTGTTCATCCAATTCAGTATTGATTTGTCTAGATACTGTTTTTAGTGTCCCGATGCTTTCTCCAATCATGTCTAGCTGTTCATCCTGCTGCCTCATCATATCGTTTTGCTGTTGCATTGTATCACCTAGAAACTGTCTGTTCGGACTGTCCATTTCATTTTCCAGTTTACTGTACTTTGTCGTGCCATGATTGACAGGTACTCGCGCGGGGCTATTGTCCAAGAGGGGCTGTCGAACGAAACATTTTTCTGCGTCATAAACAATTACACTCCGAAACTGTGTCGCATTAATAACGCGGTATATAAAAGTGTACCGTGTAAACCATTTTCGCTGTATAACAAACTAATGCGCGATAGACTTTACTCGTTTTAATATCAAATCATACTGTCCCGAAGATTATTTAAGAACTACATTGAAAACTGATAGACGAACGGAATAATACATTTAAGCATTGTCGTCTTTTTGCGGTCCTGCGTTTGCAGCGATTACGCTCAGCTGATTAATGCTGTCAGTCTGCTGTGTATTGCTCTAGTACATAGAGCTATAGACGCGTGCAGTAGCTATATGTATATAAAAGTGACAGCCCTCTACATAGATGTCGTGTTTGCAGGTGCGGATATGTGTATATGTATACCTTTAGCAAAGATTTAAAGTTTAAAATATCAACTGGAATGAACTCTTCCTAATTCGACTGAAACTGCGCGTTTTAATTTGACGTAGACGGTTCTTAATAATCTCATTGATGAAGAAAATAATACTTTACGATTGAATACAAACCTGTCTCGCTGTGCTATCACGGTCGCGTCCCCTACTCAGATTCATTTTATCCTTCATGATCTGCGAATCATTAGGCAAAGATAGACAAAGTTAGAGAAAACACTTTCCTGTTAAAAGATAAAAAAATAATAAACTTTTTGCAAACAGATTTCTGTTAATCATATTACATAAACAGATGCGATTGCAATTGTCGTTAATTGAGGAAGATGCAATAATAAATGCATTGTTTTTTTACTTATTCTACTGAGGATAAATTAACAATGAATAATATGTTAAATATGCATTATTTATATGCTACCTTCACTTCTTCTCGCGTCTGCTCGATAAAACTCCGTTGCACCGACAATTCTTTATTGTCGATCTTAAACTTCGTCGGATTCTTTTCTACGATACGTATACACGATGTTAAGGAAAGTATGGAATTACTGTGCAATCGTGCTTTTTTAATGAGTAGATGATTTTTTTAAAAATTAAATTATTATAGTTGGGGAATAAACAAACATTGAAAAGGATATAAATTGTGTCCTCGAGATCATCGAGATCCCACTCGATTGAACGCAATGCTTTGCGTAATTCGGTGGTGGTCCAATCCAATTCTTCGCGTGAGATTGGAATTCCTCCGCTTACGTTAGGGCTCGTAATGACAACATCTTGTAATTCGGTCCATCGCCCGTATAAGCCCCGATTTTTATTTAAGGCTTTGCAAACTTCGCTGAAAGAACAATATATGATTCTCTCAAAAGAAGCTGACATTCATTATCAGAATTGCAATTGTATGTTTTGAGTCACGCTTAAAACATAGATAAGACTTATGGATCGGTCAGTATATTATAGATAAAGTTTATCATGCAGAGCAGCAGCCGGGTATTGACTGTCATATACTGCATTAGCTGATAAACTTAATTGAGAAGTCGATTAACATTCGATAAACAACGAATCTCTCTTGTTCGTTTGTAATACGTTTTATTATAAAAATTCCCGTCGCTTTCGGAAAAACAATCTTGTACACGCGAAAAGTTTAATTATAGAGTTTAATCAACTCTACGAATTCGATAGCATAATAAACGCTTGCCATGTAATAATTATTATAAAGTTAAATAAGAAACATACACAGTTGATTGGAGAAATCGCTTCGTAATCTTGAAAAAACACGAGATCACGTTCCGATAAGGTAACTAATCGATTACAAGCGTTTATACGCAAAGATTTCCTTCGCTGGATAAAAGCCAAGTTATCTCCGAGAGTTATCAAAATAAAACGATGAACCAATGCAGCTGGAGGTATTTTCGACAAAACCCCATCAAAATTTGCGTATCCTTTTCACGCTAATGCAATTGAGACGAGATTAAGCACAAGAGAAATATAGATGCAATCGGGCATTAACACATATCGATTCAAAAACAATGCGTGTATCATACTGTATCGAATCCGATTGGAATGTTCATCTTCGCAGTAATAATATTTAATTCTTCTGTGAAAGAAATATTACGATTACTTGAATGAAGTGCTAGGCAAATTACTATAACGTTGATTCACAATGTGGCATCGTAAACACGAGCTTCAAGGGTTCTCAGACGAACGCAGCTTACACTGAAAGATCTCGTGGAGGAAATTTCGGCAAGGCTACTGATATGTCAGGATTGTCAAGCGCAGGGCAGTGTTACAGCGCTGTGTCAACAATAGATTTCTGATTGCGATGCATGCGTGATAGGCGGATGACTAGGAAAGAGCGTGACAGGAAGACAGAGATTTTCGAGTGGACTAATGACAGTAATAGCATAGGACAAGTGTCAGTGGTGCGGTATATGGTTCTAAGGTTCCGTCACGCTCGAGACCGAGCATGATTCTATTCACTGGGGCAACTTACTCCTTGACGACAAAGAACGGATTCTCCAGCGTCATTCCTTCTTCTAATTTAAAGAGGTGGCACTTCTCGCCGCCTCACGGCTCTCACAAGGGTACGGGTGTGCGGTTTGCCGCTCATCGGTGGTAATTCGCCGAAGTGTCCTTTTAGCACTGGCGGACGCGATGATCCTCTCTCTGTGTCACAACAATAATCAAAATTGACAGTCGCTCGCGCCCCATACACTGCTCTGCGAACGCGATCTATCCCAACGCGTGCCAGCTATTCTGACGTCTGCTGCTTTGAGTTTCCTGCAGACGACTATTTATTCGATTTTCACGTTCGTGCGCAGCCTAACACACCACCTCTCTGAAAGCCACAGCGATATTGATTTCGCCGTCGACGACACGGACAGCCGGCTTTAAAGTGCCCTCCACAGCCAGCGCCAACTGAAGACAACTCTCTCCGCTTGTCGCCCTTGTCGCTACATCATCGGGAAACTTCACATACTATACTGATATCTTTTACGTTCAAAAAAGGTGCGCGGTTACCTTTGAAGAACAGCCGGTTGTTGCTTGGATAAAGTGTCATCGTACAAATGTGAAATTGACTAACGCGAAAACGTCATCAACATTTAACTGGACAATTACGTACCGAAGATCTTGAGGCGTAAAGAATTGGTGAGTCATAGAAATAAGTTTTATATATATACTAGTGGTATTTATATCTAGGTTTGCCTAACCTAGTTTATTTTTTTACGAAATCCAACTGTATAGAATATGAAACATGTACGACTTTTTTCTATTTCAATTGGATCGTATATATAAGCATAAACAGAATAGCTGATCAATTAATATGTTGTCTATATTTTGTGTAACTTTTTATTAATATAGGAGGCACTACAATAGACAATCGTTGGATGTCTTTGTACCGATATTGAAATAATTTGTTAAAGAATATTGACATACATTAAATAACGCACTTTAAACTGCCTTTAAACATCTATTCTTGAACTCTAGTCATCATAAATGCATTTATGTTACATATGTACTATATATGTATACTTTATACACGTATAGTATTATGTATAATAACCATCCTTGTACATTCATTGTATATAATATCTAAAATATTCAACTTCATAATTAGCAGTAGCTTGAAACTAGGACGTAGGTTGCAGAGGTTGGTAACATTTCATTTAAGCAGAGTGATTCGTAGAGTTTTACTAGCGAGATTGAAAAATATTGACTGCAAGATTTACCTCTGTGCATTAAAGTATTCTTTAACATAATGCAGAGTTCCAATGGCTCTCAATAGTACCTGCAACAGTTTTTATTAGAGACTTAACACGAGTATTGGATCTTAGTATTGTATTGATTGTTTAGAATCATACATACTTCTGGACATACATTATAATTATCAGACTCCTGTTGATACACCCTCATCAACATAGTCCACCTTCGTAATCATCCTCCTCTTCATCCACTTTGTCTTTATGCTGTGTACCAGCCGGTTCTTCTTCTTTGTCTACGGACAGTTTGGAAACTTTTTCAACGACTGCACTTGCACTGCTTTCCAAGTCCTAGAAAATATTTGAATGCTCCCATGATTTATCGAGTAACAATAATTCATTAGACTTATTAAATCTTTTATATTCATTGCTCACATCTGATTCTGCTACATTTTGTCCTGAGGTACCAGCAGCATTAGGTGATACGTAAGAGTCTGCTGCATTTGCTACAATACCAGCTGGAGCCACAGCATACTCTTGTTGCGGTAGTGGTAGTCCACGAGCTAATTTTGCGTATTCCACGTCCATGTGTTTGATAAATGGACTGTTCAATGCTGCTCTAGCTGCATCCGCATCCTCATTGTCGTACGCTTGCAACAGCATTTCCAAAGTTTGAATCTGACAAGAATAAAGAAGTTTGCAACATACTTCTCTTGTACATGTTTCAAATTAGAGAAGTTTTTCTTTGGTACCTCAGGCACTTCACAATAATTTCCCCACTCTCTGAATGCCTTCTCAGCAGCAACTTGATCACCCCTAGCTAATTGAACCAGTACCAATACTACCGCGAGTCTTCCAACAGAAGGTGCATGATCTATTTGCTGATGCATTCCAATTTCTCTGCGAACAGCATCTGCAGCTTGATCGTACATTTGAAGTTTGACCAACAATCTTGCCACTTTACTCATATATTCTGCTGCCTGACGTGGACTGTCTTCTCCCTAAGATACAAAGAACATCTTGTGAACTTATATTTCAATGAGTATCTGAAACAATAGAAGATAGATCATGATTAAGTGTTGTAAAGAAGACTTAGAAATTTATACCATGACAATATCAGATGCACGTCTAAACAGGGTTAATGCTTCTTCGGGATCAGTTGATTCTATCATCTTTCCTGCTTTATCAAGTACAGTTGCTGCTGATTCTGGAGAGCCATGTTGTTGATAAAAAGTGCAAGCACTGTGCGCCAGTTTAGGCACGTCCTTAATATTTCCCATTTCCTTACAAATGATAAGAGTTTGTTCAATGCTCCTAAAATGTCAAGTTGTCATTATTCAAGAGAATTATTAAGAACTTTTTAGAGACATTTATATGCGTACTTTGCAGCATGAAACCATGATCTGTTTAGTTTATAATATTCAGAAGCTTTCAATAAAGCATCCTTGCACTTCTGATAAGACTTTGCTATGCGGAAACATGTTGCTGGAACGAGGCAAAGAATTGTATTACAATTAAAGTTAACTTGTGTCATATGGTGAATTCCAAGGATTATTTAACAAATATTAAACCTGCTTGTGTGTATTCATCAGCAGCGACGTCAAAATCGGGTTTCCATTTTAACATCGACGTCTTCAAACTGTAATAAATTAACAGCTGGAGCTATAAATTGTTGACTAAAAGTTTCGATTATTAACAAGTCGGTATAGTTGTCGGTGTTACCTTTTCTCTGCCTGTCTAATGTGAGCATTTCCCTCCTCGATCTTTGACATTTTTCTCCGAATGGTGTCCCGGTTTGTCGTACGGTTGACTTCGAAATTGAAGTTGAGTGGGCGTTTCTACCCTTGTACAGTGAAACAGAAAGTGCAAGAAATTCTCGCCGCCGCTTGTCACTGGGATCTTGTCAAACGATTGTGCAGACGACAAGATTTCGGTATTCCATGAACGCAATGTTTCCTAGTTTCGTCAGTACATCGCAGTGCAGTGACGATCCATAAGACGGTTTTGCGTGTCGAGAATTGTGTTGATAGGTGGCACCATTCCTACACTGACGGCTCGCCTACTACATACTCAAATTCTATGTATCAATTGATATATGAATACGCTTCGTGTTTGTGTATCGAGCCGACTTTTCTCGATATAAGTATTGATAGATTTAAATACACGTTAATCACGTCTGAAAGGAGTACCTTATGACGAATCTCTTCATTCAACGAATGAACTCCGTGTATTTAATGTGCTACCAAGTTTCTGTCTTTACAAACTCTGAACCGTGTTGTTGGGTTGCCGATTGACGCATTGGCGGGAAACAACAAGAGGCATTTTGTTATACGATTATAAGTTTTCAGTTCATTTTATTGTCCCTTAAGTTGAGAGGGATCGTAGAAGTAGTTGTTAATTCATTGCCATCGACATTCTTATATCAAGGTAAACGCAATACTCTTTTTATCACTGAACAATTGTTTATTGTTTTCAATTTAACCTTCAAGTTACTTGACTTGCAAACAGAATTTGTAAGTCGTAACACGGTTTTTCTAAATGCTTTTCTTGTCGTTTAATTAAACTCTCAAAGAAAATGCATTTATGCGTTGTATGGTGATACAGCTACATCACACTTTTAGAGAATCGAGTCTTATTAAATCAGATGGCAGAACGACTTGAGGATCTTAATTTGCCAAATGCGGTTGTGACAAGAATCATAAAGGAAGCATTGCCGGAAGGTGTCACAATTGGAAAAGATGCCAGGACAGCGGTCGCGAAGGCTTCATCAATCTTCATATTGTACCTCACATCTTCGGCGAATATTATTGCCAAGAAAGGAAACCGCAAAATAATTAGTGGACCCGATGTGATTCAAGCTATGACCGACATTGAATTCGAACAGTTTATCAATCCGCTTCAAGAATCGTTAGAAAACTTCCGTAAAGCCCAGAAGGAAAAGAAGGATGCTACTTCTAAAAAGAAACAGCAAAAAAAGGATGAGGATGAAACAGTTGAAGAAGAAGAATCAGGAAGAGAGGTCATGGTTTTCTAATGAGTGCTTACTTGTAAGGGAACATAATCTTAGCTTAACTTTTATACTGTTGTTATACTATATTTAACTGGAATCCAGTGGATACATGTATATGATATCATGACTATTTATTACTATTAGTCATAAGAAATAAAAGAAGTTGATAGATAATTGACTAGAGTGCTACAAATAATTTCAATCAAGTAGAAAGATTCAGATAGTTTCATGTGCATTCGTGAAAGTGAAAGCAAGGAAGACGAGTATTTGAAAGCCCTGGAAAATCTTGTGCACAATGAAAATACTTTACAAACGAGTATAAACTTTTATGTTCGATAGAGCGTTTAATAAGAATGATTTTCAATGAATTATCTCTGATCCATGCATGCATGCATGTATGTTGCCATATATAACTCATTAACATGTCAATAACTTTATTAACAATTAATCCGAAAGTACTGCGTATAATAGCTATCTTTTATAAAAATTTGACTTTATAAGCAAGTATTTATAAAAGCTTGTGCCAATCCTGTTCGGTGCTAGAAACTCTTAAATGTTATAGGGTCGTAAACATTGTTGTCGCTGCTGTATCAGTAGGTGTGTAATGTGTGAAGATATGTTTGTTTCTTTTCATGATAATGGTGTGCCTATACATGTGAACCTCGCGGAGTATTTATCAAAAATGAATATTATAATATCAATATAATCAAGTAATTTAATGCACGAGTATACCCAATTCAATAGAGTAAACGATACTGACAGAGCATCTTTTCAAAAACTGAACTGCCAACAGACTAACAGCTCAATTGCCATATTGTAATATTGGTACGACAGAGTAAAAGTCACTAACAGGTACATAGAAAAAGTATCAACAAGCTAGTACAATCTTAATATGGAATGCTAGTTGCAATATATGAACACACAAAAAGTGTACACAAGAAGGACTCGGTTCATTCCTCATTTCTTTCTGGATGGTATCTCAGTTATGGTCAACTCGTGCTATAAAGAGCCAAGAGTTTGTGTGTGATTTCTGAGTATCTTCGACTTAACTTCCTGTCTCTCCCATGAATAATTCAGTTGGGATCCGACTGTAATGTGGAATACTCATGGGCTCTTCATTTCCAAAAAGCATCTTTAATTTCTCAAGGAGTTACAACCCGAATTTTGCGCTCTATGTCGCTCCTACACATTGGGCAACCGGATGAAACCATATCTGCGCAGATCGCGCAGCAACATAAATGTCCACAAGGTAGAAAAATGATTTCACACTGTGGAAATAATATAGTACAACAGATTTAGTTTCACATTTGTTTTTACGTATATATCAGAAACATAATAGTTGTATTTACCTGCAAATCAAGGCAAACCACACATTCTGCAATACCAATCGGCTGAGGAGAGATACTTTCCTCGTGACTAGAACTTGCACATGGTTCTGGGGGCGGTGCGGTGGGCTCAATTGGTGCACTTGGCTCAGTTAACTTCAACTCTGCCAAATAGTTTTCCACTGCAAGCCTTATAGCATCACGATCATTTGCAGAATGTATACCAATCTGCATCGAATGAACCAGATTTTATTTAAAACGAAATCGAGATGAATCCTATAATTGTTTCTTAATTAATTAAAGACGCATACATTCTCCAATTGTTCATCACCGAGATCGTGAAGCAATGTTGGTAGAGATGCAAGGAATGGTAGGCAATGGAGGGCTCCTGCTATTGCAACATGCCGAACTAGCGTTGGCTCTAGCATTTCTAGTAATCCTTGAGGACGAGCTTTCATTAGGGATTCATATTGCATTAACCAGAATTGACTTTCTCTTCTTGAACTCTGTAAGAAAAATCAAATGATACATATTTGCATTCTTTCAGAAGGAATATAAATGTCAGAAGTGTTACAGTAAAATTATTCTACCTTAATATTTCGTTGCTGTTCTATATTGTTAATAGTTTCTAAAAGCTGATCTCTTCTTTGTTTTTGCTGTTCCAGCAAATTCATAAGTATGGCACTTAAAGCAACACGTTTGTCAGCTATTTCATTCTGAAATTCAGATTAACACTTTGATATCTTGTATTATTATTTAATAATGTAATAATGGATACCTACCAGTTGCTGATTGATTTCCAATTTTCTCCTTTCTAATTCAATATTAGTCAACGTCGCTAACTGCGACTGAACTAAGTTCACTTGTTGTACAATACTCCATGAACGCGCGTCACTGCGTTCTAATAATGCAGCGACGGCAGCTTTCTGCAGCACCTCATCCTGACGCAAGCTATCGATTAAATCTTGCCTACTTTTCTCTTGGCTTTGTACAATTTGTGCCAGATAGTCATTGTTACTCGCCTCCCTACAATACATACAAGTGCTCGATATACAATTAATATGCAAAATAATGGATGATGTATCAAATGTTTAAACAAATCGTATGTACTAACAATGTCAGCAATGACTGTGCAGTATAATCCCTGAACTTTGTGTGTTCCTCTAATTTTCGAGCTCTAGACAATTCTTCGTCTAATAGTTTTTGCATTTCAACTGTAAGAAAATAAAGAGGATACTATAAGTTGTAACTGTGACATATCATCGACTAAATAGCGAAAGATATTCCTTATTACGAACCAAGAGTATCTCTAGTACGAAACATAGTCTGTTCAGAATGACAAGAGGAGAGCAATTGCATTTCTTCTTGTTTTTCCCGTTCTAATAATTCAGCCTGGCTTTGTCGGTCATCCTCGCTATTCCGTAAAAATTCCTTGATGACGTTATCTGCGTCTTTTTCGGCTGAAACATTCCATTGATATGTTTTCTACTAGTCCGTTGATGACAGATTTATATATAAAAGCAGTATTGTTTTACCATTGTATATACAGGAAAGCAAACGGACTCTATTTGAATCTCTCTCTAGTTGCACTTTCTCTAGTTCCTGTTCTAGTTGGGTTTGTTGTAGAGCAAGATCTTCCAGAAGCTAAGAAAGCAATACTTGTTATCATTCGATATCTAAATATGTCTGCTTGAATCTCCCCACCTTTTGCCTTTGTGCCTTTTGAGCACATTGAAATTCGATCTCATATTCCTGTTGTTGCTTAATGTTTCTTTCCAATTCGAGCAAAGCATTTTGACGATATTCCTGTGGGGCAAACTTCATTATTACTTTACGAACTTGTAAAGCTTCTTCATGCGTTCGTGTTCTGTAAGCTTGAAAATGTGCTCGGATATGGATGTACATGTGCATAATGGAAATGATATCACTGATTGGACAAATATTAGTCCATAATTAATTGAAAAATGCAATATACAAATAGGAAGATTTATTCAAAAGAAGCTTCCAAAACAATGATAATGCAAGACAACACATTGAAAGCATAATAAAATAAAAAAGCATGGACATGCCTTTGTTTGCTCTAACTTCTGTAATGCAGCCTAGAAAGAGAAATAAAACAGTTAGACACAGTGCAAGTGCAACAGAAAAAAAGAAGAGAGAGAGAGAGAAAAAAAAACGCTGCGCAACTAATGTGCAGTACCTGCACAGTATTATTTTTATGCTGATACACTGCCTCTATATCTTCGTAACTCGTATCTCTGGTCAAATCATTCTCCGACACCGAATCCTCTGGAGAATATTCTATACCGCACTCGTTTGCCAAGAATGCTATTACAACAATTGTACCACCTTGTATTATATCCTGAGGCGGATACGACAAGCTCAATCCTTCGGTGTTCAATAAAGACAACTGTTGTGCGTATCCCAATGACTTGGGCAGCTTTTGGAGCGGTCTATTATGACTAATATCCAATGTAGTTAAATGCTGTAATTTACCCACGTCATCTGGCAATTGTTTCAAGTTGTTCCTCGAGATATCCAAAATGGATAGATTGCTTAATTGCACTATTTCGTTTGGCAGTTTTCGTATATTGTTGCTTTGTAAATAGAGCTCCTACAAGCAAGAGTATGTGATAACGATAGAGCAGCTGCGTATAAGCAGGCACTAATTGTGAAGTAATCTACTGTGACATTAATAAGAAGTAAAATAAGATATATATATACATATATATATATATCGGTGGTGGAAAACATAGTAGAAAAATGTACTTATTTCTAGCAGATATTAAAATAGAGAGATATGATGTACCTTCAGAGAGGCAAGAGACATTATATCTGAAGGTAAACTAAGAAATTCATTCCCATGTATATCTAAGACGACAAGTAATGACAAATCACTTAAGGCACCACCACCTGACAATGAAGTCAACTTGTTACAGTGCATCAAGAGTGTTTTCTTCCTGAATACTTTGCACAGTGAATAAATTCCAGAGGGCACATGTTTCAAAGCGCATTCAGAAATATCAAACACTGGTTCTGGGTTCTCCCTTGCCTGCAAATATTATTAACGCATTCCATCTATTAGTTTGCCATGTATTAATGTTGTATTTGTTGCAAGTTTATAGTAAACAAGGAGTAGTAAAAGTATTAGTTTCCTTTCGGAGTAGTTTTTACTATAGAAACCTTATCTTGATTGATGCGAACATTGATAAGATTGGCCAATAAAATTAGAGCTACGAATAGATGACAACAATCAAGAGTATCATATTCTTTGCTATAACGTACCAGGTATAACTTATGCTCCAGTCGGGCTTTGTAATCGACGTTAACCTTGTTCCCATACTTTCTTGACAGTGACATCATTAGTCGCGTCTGTCATGACAGTAAGAGCAGGAAAAGTATGTAACGAGTGTGGGTCATGTTATCATATCGCTCTAACTCAAAAAGCCCCTCACACGTGAACGCGCGTGTTTATGTTATTTCGAGTTGCACTACATTGGAAAAGGGTCGCTGAGAATTGCCAAAATGACTGTCACTTTGCAAGAGTGGCGGGCGGCCGGAAAGTGATGTGGTGCAGTGATGTATCATGACACGAGGGTACTCGATGACGTTCTCCGCGACGCACTTATTCTGATTGCCATGATTGCAATCAATATACATACATATGACGTTCGAGTTCCGACAAAGTAGTATGTGCATGCATTCTTGTCTCTCGATATATTACGTCTATATATGTTGGTTCACACAGCTAGACGTACTACATATCTATATATATATGTTCGTAGCCGCGCTTCTATATGTTTTGAATATGTTTCTCGAAAGAAAGTATACACGAATTATTTGTAAAATTATATCAAATATCATTTGACACTACATTTATACTTTTATGATTATTAATTAATGATTTCTTCATTTTCTATTCGTTTGCCTCGTGTAAACTCCAAATTTCTCTGTTTATTTTTATACTACCTTAAAGTATATAAGATTGCGTCCTATTAGTCGATTTTTAATAAGTTTCCGTAGGCAGGAACATTAATTTAAAGACCAACAAAAAATCTGGCGTAGTCTTTCTTCATCACTGCCAGAAAAACTGCGAGTTATTTGACGTCATGCACGTACTAAAAAAAGCTGTCTGTTGAGTTTATGTAAGTGCTCTCCGTGAATACATGGCGTTTGCTTTACAACTTGCTTTTTTATTTTTCAATATTAACATAACAATATTTCGCAAGAACTTAATCCAATTGAATTGGGAAGAAATTCTGTACGAAATGACAACGCTACATGAAATTACGGTTATCGAAAGTTCTCCATTGATTATTTTACAACGCACGTGTCCGATGTAAAAACGATTGCCGCAAAACCTTTGTATGCCAGCTGATAACAATCTTCTATCATCTATAATTTATTAGCCACTTAAATTCGTATGCAGGACTATGCGATCCCATTTCCCTGATAAATTTACTGCGATGGATCAACATATTGATCCTGTGGATCTAGCATGAGGAGCCTTACTTAGTACTAAATTACTTTATTGCTCTTTAATCTTTAATGTAAATATTCGCGCTATCATGCATCGCACTCTCTCCATCAGTATTTACTGACTTATCGTCGACAAACGTTGGCAGCTCAAATATTACAAAATATGGTTGGATCTCGACGCTTAGGACTTTTTAAAAGGATATAAATCTCAATTATATAACCTTCGCAGTTCCCGCGAATATTCTGTAATCTCGATTATCTAAGATACAACTTCACGAAGTCTGCAAATCCTTCTGCCGCAATCTGTACTCGGTCGGTGTTAGCATACCCCTGAAAAGGAAGGACGTAATCATAGGGAACTGCACGATCTCCCGATGTTCTAGATTTAATATTAAACCTTAGAACTGTATCGAAAGACACACAAACTCCTTTGTCACACATCCTTCGATAAAGCTGCCAGCATTCCTTCTCCTTCGGCGTTTGGAAATGTGGCTCGCACATCACTATTTCTACTTCCTCCTCGGATGCTTTGTCGCCGGTAATAAGTGTTTGTTCAATCTATATAAAAACTCATTCTCTACATATGATATCTTATTATCGTATCACACATCTTTTACTAGGGTTTTACCTGAGGCGAAAGAGTATTAGGAACAGTCTTGTCTGGTAAGAGGGGAATAATATTCGTAAGTGGTCGAATCCTTGGTACGTTATTCGGTACATTCCGTTCCTTCAGCTCAATTGATACCGCTTGTCTTTCTAGTGTACTACTTTTACGTTCATACAATTCCAATAGAAATCTAGTTGCTTCATCGCACAAGGTAGAACGCAATGAATGATAAACTTACGATCGAGAGGGCGTACTACGTGTTTTCAACAGTTTCCTCTTTTTGTCGTGTAGATCGCCAATAGGCACAGCCAGGCATCGTTTCTCACGATCGGTCAATTGCACGTCGGACAAGTGGTCCGTGTCGTGCGGCAATGTTAGCAACGGCAAAATCACCCCAGTTGTTTCCTGCTTTGGAATGGAATCGTTGCATGACACTGCCACGTCACCTTTCTCACGACTGTTCGTGATTCCAAAGCGTGTATGATTGTTCTTCTTTTCTTCCTTCACTGGAATTTGTTGCTCCACCGGCGCGTCCTCGTCGAAGGACTCACTCTGGAACGAAACTATAATAGCGAATTACATGATTCCTTTTAGGAAATTAATCTTTTTGGAGCGTGTTGGAGAGTTTAAAAGAACATCGAGTTCTTTTAAAATGCTTTCGATTAGTTAGAACAGGATTCATTCGAACCAGGGTCAGCAGACTTTTACGACAGGACTTATGAAAGAAGTTTGATCGATTTGGCACGTTCGATTATGTTCCATGAGCCTTCGACTCTTGCACGAATATTGAAACGAAGTAAAATAGATTATAAAATAGAAATACGTAATAAAAATCCTCGCTATATTTTTTAGTCTACTTTACTTCGTTTCTACTATTTACTCTAATAAATCTCGCAAAGTTATGGCGAGGTAATTGCTACCCTGGTTTATCGCGTACATCTCTTATCAGTGCTTTCTTTTCCACCAAGAAATTAAAAGAATCCTTAAAAACTCGGGCAGCTAATCGAATATCCACATTCACGCCACCGGTGACAATTGTCTTTACTCGTAGTGCGAGTCAAAGAGAAATATTTCAAGATTGTGCGGAGTATGCGAGGCTTGCGTGTTTCGTGTCTCACTTAATTAGCCTCGTTCAATTACCCAATTGCTTTTGCTGCTTTGTATTAAATATTTCTTATCACACATTGATTATATATTATTATACTCATTTATTTACAATATTAATTATTGATTGCGTGTTCTAAATAATGTTTTCTGGTCACCTGATTTTATTGGTCTTCTCGGCACAATTGTGTTTATAGAAGCTTTTATAATCGGGGTTGTTGGAAGTTTGCTGCGTAGTTCATTGATGAGATTATCATCACCCGGTGAATTCTCGATATCGCTATCACTGTCTGCGGAACTGACAAGTGATACCATTGTGATTACATCGATCGTTTTAGTATCAACACCATTTCTCCGAGTCCCTGAATGATTCGTGTCTTCATCCGTCTTTGAGAGTCCGGTGAAGAAACGTCTCTTTGTACTCCTTGATCTTCTCTTTAATGGAGCTGATCTTGTTGGACGGTTGAAAGATACCTGTGAATCGCAGCTTCACGTCTTCGTTTGTCCTAACAGATTAAGCTATATTCGTTTGCTAGTAATATTGTTATGAATATGAATTGAAGTTAATGTTAATAAAATGGGTAAAGTGTATTATTTAATACTGAAATACCTGAATTTTTATTCAGTCGAATACTCAAAGAAGTGAATAATTAAGGGATTAGTTAAATATTGTCTGTGAGTATTACAAATATAAGTTATGAATGTTAGAAAAGTGGTACGTTTGATACCTTTGATAATGTAGAATCGAACCGAGTATTTGTTTCGTGAGATTCTATCGTATTTTGATCATTGATGAGATTCTTCTCCGATGATTTCGCTGTACTTGGAGTATCTATGACGATGTTCACTTGCACACGATTACCGGAACTAGCACATCCTAGATTTCGTTGTGGCGGTGCTGAATTTGTACGACGTGATCTTTGATCGATGTTTTGTATTGATTGATTACGCCGAGGTGTGATGGGTTTTCCATATTGATTTGGTTTTAGCGATTGACCAACTTTCATCATTCTAACTTTATCAAGTTGCGAACTTTCTTTGTTTTCTTGTGGAACCTTTGGTGACACGTTCATTAAATTATTTCCTATTTCCTGAGATTCGTTTTCCACTGTGGAAACGTCACGAAATTTCATATCGTTTTTTGAATGATTTTTGGATAAAACAGACTTGAAAGATCGTTCTGATGATTCGTCATTGTGATACTTTTTTGGGACGAAATCCGATTCACTTTTCTCTATGAAAACATTGCGATCGTTCTTTAAAATTGTTTTTGATAATTGTGACGTATTGTCTACTGTTGGTTTTTGTTTTTCCTCCGTCGATTTTGTAATAGACAGGAAAGCTTTATTAGTACCGCTTCGAAAACTCGCTCTCTTCTGCTTGGCAGAAGAAATTTGTTGCACGGTATTCTCTTCTACCAATGATGAAATGACAGATTGTTCGTCTGCATTTACTGAGTCATTACTTTGTACAATTCTTGTTTTCTGATTTGCACAAGACAAATTTCGTTCAACATTTTCATTTTCATTCAAATTTACTAACACTTCTTCTTTCCTTAGATGTTTATTTTCAATTTCTTGTTCCACCAATTGATCATTCAAATTTTCTTTATTCGTTTTACCATCAACATCATCCGGGAAAATGCCATTGCACATATCGGAAGTTGCTTGTTCTTGACAAGGTGTGGATGGTGCGGTGAGGGTTCCTTGGCTCGACAAAGCCGAATCACACGTGTCTTCGTGAACATTGTGTGCCAAAACAATATCAATGTTTCCTTTGTTCTCCTCACGATGTTTCCAAGCTAATCGAAGACGTTCCGCGAGTTGCTGCCTCGAGAATAAAATCGAGGCTTTCTCACTTCCGGTAAACGATCGGTATCTTCCGGTATTGGGTTTCAATTTTCCAGGAATCTGATGTGCCACAACTTCCACCTTCTCCAATTGTTTCTCGGTCTTCCGGTGGGTTTCGCCCCATGCGATTCGCACCTGGAATTTTATGGAATTTTAATATTATAATATAATTATTTATAATAATTGTTTCAAAGGATTTAATAACAAACCTTCGGACGATTAACAAGTGTTTTTCCATTGCCAATTAATTTGCCACGTGCAGCGTGATTATAAACCTGCAAGGATTTCTCGTCATCCGCTGATCTATGTCGGACAATCTTCTGCCGGCTCGATGTGGTTTGTTGCAACGACAATTGTCGAATGGGAGCCAATGATCTTTTGTCTTCGGTCATTCCAACGTAAATTTCTCTCGATTCGATTACATTCTATGTGATAAATATTATACTACAATTTTACTATCTTAAACAAAGCTAGCAAGAACTTAATAAGATTCATCAAAAGTCATATATACATATTAACAAATAAAATCAACTCAATAATAATTTCTTGCACAATTAATCGAAATACACAATACTACTTACTTACTTAAAACTTGATAATTTCTAACGTCGAGAATTAGAACTTGAGAGGAATAAATGAAAGTTTAAGTCGACCGAGAGAAAAGTAAAAATAGGAAGAGTTTGCCGAAGGCATTGTGGCAGCGACGGGAGTCGTGCGCCGACTGATCGCTCGACTTTTCTCATCCATTGCCCTCTGCGAGGAGCGACGAGCGCGTTCACCACCTCAAGGACCTTTCCCTTCGGCTTTCAACCCCTCGCTCAAATAGAGGGTTAGCAGGAGGTGTGTTATCTCCGGCACGATAGGGGTAGTCGAACGCGCTCAGTATAGTTTCCCTCCCTCGAAACTCTCAGGGTTCGATACCACCTGCTATCATAGCTTTTCAAGTTTCAACACCTCATCAAAGTTCTGAATCCTTTCAGGAATTATTTCTTTCTTTTTTTATGTGATATAAACATTCTGGTAGGAATGTTAATAAATAAATATGAAGTATTAAATATTAAAGATCGTTTGGAATTTAAATTTTATTAACTTTGTTATATGTTTAATAATATTTTGTTAAGAATTTTAATTGTTTTATATTATAATTATATGATTGCTGGAATCAGATGAACTTCTTGAATGCGTGTTAACAGACGCCAGTGAATTCAGGAAGTTCGCAGTCATGGATTTCGATCGGAAGTGTTTGCTTCCGCGAAACCGGCTGAACTTCGAGTTCATCTGAAGTACCTATATTGTTCTCCCATGCAACATTCTATGACAGAGTCTAATAAAGCTTAAATTGGGTCGTGAATAATTTATAATTCAGAAAATCAGTTCAGAGAACTTTCTCTTCCCAATCCACTGCAGGATTTCTATCTGTGTTCATTCAACAAAATTATTGTTCACAAGTTAAACTTTGATAAATTATTGATTAATGTTACACTTTATTATATAATATAATACAGTTTTGGTTATATGAAGATTCGATAAGATGAAAGAAAAAATCAATAAATGTCAGGATTAATCGATTTGGACAACAGCTGAATTGAAAGCGTGAACGGAAGATTGAAATATCATTTTGTCCGAGAAAGGCGACGAGGCCTATCATCGTTATTAAAAAGTTCAGCGATGCCGGTGAACAGTCACTCAGTATTATTGATCAAAAGTTTGCCTATTATCTGACAGCTTGTTGTCCGGAGTTACCATGGTATCGCCGATCATTCGAATCCAGTTTTCTTGTCTAGCTCGATTCCCTGATCGCCCTGCCACCCTGGATTTCGCCGTCAAACTTTCTGACCCCTTCGGAATCTCGGTCACGTCGAATTCGCCGGAATTAAGAGAGAGAGAGAGGGAGAAAGCCCTCAGCCAGTTAACGCTTTCAGCACCAATTCCACTTCTCATCGATGCCTTCGAGGCTACATATAAGCCTTTCGAAATGAAATTGATGCTGCATTTCATCGAATCAAATTGTTATACATTTTCAATCAAATTATCACCTTTTTATCAGATGAAATTCTTGTATATTTTAAATGATAATATGATACTTTAAGTTCTTGTTTTTATAGAGAAAGATTAATAGGAACTTGTGAAATTCTATTTATATTTATTGCTATTTATAGTTCTTTTAGAAAATAATTTTGCTCGGTTTTTTATTGATACCGTTCGATTAGAAGATAGATTTTAGAGTTCACCACTTGCCAAGGAATTCCCGAGACCTCATTCCTTCAAGGGACCATCAACCACCACCCACTAAAATTTGCCTGATTGATAAGTGATCGATTCAGCAACGACATTGCACGGACTATTTTAGTATCATCGCATTTCAATGCCAATTGGAAGAATTCGGGTTTCATTGGCGAAATAATAGACTGTTTCATTTATTTTATATTCGTAGAATCTCGAAATCTCGATGAAATAAATTGTAAGAATATAAAACACTTACCTGCGTCGACTTAATTTATATTTATTGAGTGTAAATCGATTTTCTGTTTACAGAGCATGACGAACGAAAATTCATTTTGCTTCGACGATTCTTTTACCGTGGACGACGTCGACTGTCACGTATCGAAGTTAAAGATATCCTTTATAATAACGTTGCCATTCTAGTTTTTCTCCGACCACAAATCACCGAAAGTTCTATTGAACCAACAAATTTTAGGGGGAAAGATGATCAATGGTATCATCCTCGGGCACGAATCGTATAGAACGAATTTCAAATTCAGTTAATGAAAATAAATCTAGTTAATGTTTATTCTTCCTCTATAATTGTTTTTTTTTCCTTCAAAAAGAGACACAGTTACAATGTTAATTTCTTTAACAAAGTACTTACGGCTTCTTAGAAAATTTAAGCATAAACGATGACTTTGTCATTGCTGATCGAACGCTTCAAGATTGTTTCTCTTCGTGTTCCAATCAGCAGTTGCAGGAGAAAGTTTTCGGAGTCATTCTACCAATTGCGAGACGATCATTGTGTCAGGTAATTTAGAAAATAATCAATAAATTATGATAGATTTGGAATAATCAATTATAAGAATTGTATTATTTTTATTTTATCATGATCGAGAAGTTGTTAGATACAATTGAGGAGACTTTAAACAATCTCGAGCATGTCGAATCCTCCGAAGATCTAAAACAATCATTACTAATGTGTCAACAATTACTAAACTTTTGGGAGAAAAGTGTCGAACACATATCGGGAAATCATGATTTCCCAGCGACACAGGTGAAATCATTGTTGGAAACCTCGCCAGAGATACTAAAATTAGTATTCCAACATTGCAAGACTAGGTGCGTTAACTTACTTTTCCATTTCATTCAGATGTCTTTCAATCCTGTAAAAAGCCCGTAATTAATCGAACAAATAAACGGCTGACAAATAAAAAAAAAAGAAACATGATTACAGTTCCGAAGCGTATGGGATTTTATTTGATTGTGTCTCCGCCGAAGTGACGAATCTCTTTCACAAGGCGAATGCGATTCTAAAGCGATTTCTAGCCACTTTGGACGGCGTGATTGCCTTCGACAAGGACTCGCAAGTCGAATCAGAACTCCTAGTGAACGGTGAGCATTTCCAAATCGATCCTTTAAATTGGCGCGTGTCCAGTTCGATCTAGTTCTTAACCGACTTTGAAAAGAAGGTCTTCAATTCCTGGCATATGTATATTTTACACATACGATTTCCTTTTTTATTCCAATCTTCCATTCTGCGATACAGTCATCGATATTATCGGCTCGATCGTGACGATCGCGAACGGCATGGACTTAAAAACGCACGTCGAGGTTTCAAGAGCCTTCGGCAAATTAGCTATAAAGCACCAGGAGACGATAAAGCACGTTTCAACTGGAAACATAATACCGCACATGGAACAATTAGCCAGAGATTTATGCTTGATTTTATCGACGTTCAAGGTATGCTCCAGTAAAGTTTAAAATTTCAATTATTGTTTTTTTTTATTGAAATAGAAAAATCGTTTATTCTGTATTATTTTACGTAGAACTCTGACAATCAAATTGAAGAGAGAACAATCAAAGCTACAGGACTCCTTCTAAAGATCCTCGAGAAATTACTTCTGACGTATTCCTCATTTATTAACACTGACTCTTTGACACCTGTATTCGAACTACTCTTACATATGGACAGGTATATTCATTAATCAATTCATTCGAATGCTATTAGAATATGCTAGCATAAACTATTTTATTCATCAGATGCTTGCCTTCGTGTTTGAAAGCTTCGAAGTTCGATGAGAAAACGATCGACTTGGTGAATCGCCACTTTCCACTTGGATCCGAAGCGTTCCTTAACATCGTATTGAAGCATGCTGATTTTAAACAGGTCTTAATTCTATTTGCATTATCATTATTAGATCAAAATTCTTATTAACATAAAGAGTATAAATGTTTCACCTTTTGAATATGATGAATTAATTAAACCAACCATAAGCATATACAGAAATGATTTCAGATATATTTCGAATATAATCATCGAAAGAACATTGATCTACTCGGCTATCACTTGCTGACGCTCGGTATAATGAACAATCTAGCAAGCATGCCTTACGAGCATTACAGTCAATGGGTTTCCGGCGGAGAATCAATTCTCGATATCGCATTTACGAGCATCAATAACAGTAAGTACCGAATAGCGAATTGAATAAACGTATAATCCTATCTTGTGATGATTCACGCTCTATTTAACTGTTGGAAATTTATGTTAAAAGTACAGGAGCATATTCTTCTTGGCGAGTTACGACTGCCAGGTGCGCAGAATATTGGTGAGAGAACTCGGCAAGCAAGCATTTACGAAGTTACGCTGGTCTCGATTTGTAGTTTAATTATACACGTACCGCTCGAACACTTCCACGTGGTCGAATTACTGTTATTAAAACACTTACTCGCTAGTCGATTTTGGAGTTCCATGCTGAGCATGGATGCTTGGTGTTTCGTCGGCCGGTTAGTAATATTGGAATCTTACATAAAATCTCGAGTGAACAAAATACAATTGTGTAATGATAAGGATAAGACTTGTTATGTTATTGAATCTTCACTTGATCTTATATTAAAGTACTGATAAACTAATTCATATTAAAAAGTTGCAATTTTATGAAGATGCGATAGTGTTAATTGTTTTGTTACCATCACTTTGAAGAAGTCATAACTAAGTGAAGTTAACTTTCTTCTAAAGGCATTGATTATCAGTTCTAAGTATGAGTATTAGTTCCGAGTATCTGAATCTTAAGTTTTATCTATGAATTTTTAGCTTGGGTTCTTCGAAGTTGTGCACTAGTCACGTGCAATACTTACTGAAAGTTTACGCCAGTTTATCGGCACGTCGAAGTAGTCTAGAAGCCGTGATGTTGGAGACTTTAATTGGAAGACTTTACACATTCCTATCCGATGAAACGAAGCACTCCCTTATTATGGAATTAAAAGACTATGAGACTGACTTTTGGATATCTTTGTCTCGACTTTCCCCAACGAAAACACAAATGTTGCTAGAGAAAAGATTAGCTCGCACAAAGAATGAAATGCCCGAAAGTTTTGAGGAACTACAAAGGCAACCGAGAACACAAAATTGGAACCGTCTTGTAAGTGTACAAGAAGACACTTGAGAATAAAAAGCAGGCTTTGCATGAATGATAAGTGTATTGTCAGAATTAATATGTTCATTTTCTTTGCAAGAGAACATTATTGTCTTTGGCGAGAGTGACTTCTTCCGCAGAAGACAATGTTATAAAAGTAGTGTTATCACTGTGGGATTCGATTGGGAATACGATTGAAGACACTCAAGGTCGCGATCTGGACTTACTATCCGATTTTATAATAGTACTGCTTAACGCTGTGCAAGTTAAGAAACTGCAGAATGACGTTAGCGCAACGGTATAAATCTTTTTCTAATAATAGAAACACAATTGCTATTGATTTTAATGTATAAATGTAATTCTAAAGTTCCCACAAAATTGAAAAAACAATTGTTTGTGACAGATAAAGATTTTCAAGACTATCTTGATATGCTGTGCATATTTCCTGCCATTTGTCAAAGTGGCAATGCTGCATTATCTGCAAGAGAACGTCAGAGAATTGGACAATTGTCCTTCTAACGTAACCGAGCTGCTCGCTAATATGATCTGCGAGCTTTTGGAGGATCTAAATCCTTGGGTCCACCAGGAGGCATTGGAAACATTCGATAACATATCACACACTTGTCCCAATGTGGATCTGGTTACCTCTATCGCAGAATGCATCGCTACCAATGAGAAGTCCTCTATCAGCGAGAGCGTCCCGGCATATTTGTTACATACACTTCACTATCAGATTCATAACTATCAGAGTGTTTGGGAATATTTGTACGAAGCTGCCCGGTGTAACGATAGCGAACACATATGCGCGCAGCACGAAGAAACTCGGAGGAAAGAGAAACAGCCGAAGACCGAGGCAGAACCTTCCGAAGAAGAACTCCTCGAGCAGTTACGAAGACTAGTGACGGAGATAGATCGTTTGTCGCGGGTCAAAGGTTTTCTTTCCCGAAGTACTATAGGAAGAATGCGTTCTGACGCAAAGAAACTGCAGGAAATCGTTGAAAGTGCCGTGTGAGGAAACCAAACTTGATTTGTACTTCCTGATCATTTGAATGGAAGAACAATCCACAATCGATATATAGTGCTGGCGCAATTATCGAATGCGGAGCATCTGTTAGACGTATAGTAAAAGGACACGTAAGACATTTAGACTGTTAAGAACACTATAAGTCTGTTGAAGTTTTAAGATATTTTTCTACATTTATTTATAAGGTCCTATTTCTAAATTTTGTATTTATCTTTTAATATTTTGAAATAAATAAAATTCAATTATGCAGCTCGAAATCTTGTTGCGGGTATGCAATGTACATTTTCATTTCATTTAAGCGGAATTATATTATATCTGTGTTTCAGTAATACGTAAGTGCTCGTGGAGAAAAGGAGCAATCATCATATCTTGCTGGATTTAATCATCCTTTCGGTCATTCTCTTTTAATTTGCAGTTACCGTGGGGAACTCGTAGCAAATAAATCCTTATTCATCGGTCAAACTTGGAGTTCGCAGATTGCCATCGCGACACGCAGAAATGGATACTTTCATAGATGTAAGCATTATTGCCAGATTAAAATAAAACAAACAATCAGGTTGCACAACGTAAGGGATTTAATAATTCATGTACTTGCAGATATTCGACCCGATACTAACGAAGCAGTTGTCTGATGATACAGTAATACAAAAGGTAAATAGCCTTTTTATAACTCTTCAGAGGGATGAAGTGAAAAAGAATAATCAACATTTACAGGAGGTATGGCATTACTTGTTCTTTCTGAAAACATATACACAGTAATAGTTTGTATTATTCAAATAACCAAATTTTTTCGGTACAGACAATTAATGATATCATAGAGAATATGAAACTAGTAAATTCATTATTTGGAAAAACTTATCAAAGAATGTTCTTTGGAGGAAGCTTTTACAAGAAGACGAAAATTAGCAATCCAAGAGAGTTTGACTTAAATATAATTATTAAACTGCCCTTCCAAGAAACAACCGTATCTGTAAGGACATCTATATCATAAATAAAATTGAATAACTATTTGGCTTTCGTCTTACAAATTGATTTTAACTATATTACGCCATTAACTATTTATATATTTTTTTTTTAGATGATTAAGGGTCCACCTGGGTTTATTCAATTATTTTTAGGGAGCGGTTTCAATTATACTAGGTTTACACCTGCAGAGCAAAAGTAACTATGGTAGATTTTATAAAATACAAATTTCTCCTGGAAATACGAAATTTTCTCACAGAACTGGCAATTTTTTTAAGGATCTTAAAAGATCTCGTTACCGATAACGGCTTCCTCAATCAACAGCGCTTTCGTGCTTGGATAGAAGGAACTATAACAAAGGCGATCACATTACTGCCAGCGGCAATATATACTATACTATATAAAGTATATTAAGTATTAAAATGGATGTGTATGAATAGTATATATTTTATATACTATATATATATATATATTTTTTTATTTATTATATATTTTGTAGGTAACAAAATCAGGCCCAGCGTTCACTCTAGCTTTAAAAGTTGACGACCACGTTAGGATAAGCGTTGATTTAGTTCCTGTACTGGAATTCTCAGTAGATCTTCCATATGATGTAAAAAAAATTAGATCAGCAAAAGTATGATATAATGAGTAATAAGAATAATAACAATTATTGTCATAGCGTGAAGTGACTGTGTGGCAATAGTTTATAATATTGAATTTCAGTGTGCTTGTGAGATAGAGAAATGGTTGGCAGTCCCGAAGCCGTTAAGTCCCATGGACTATAGTGGAAACACAGACCTTTTTTGGAGAGTTTCATTTTACGACCAAGAAAAAAGAATTTTAACTAAATATGGACGAGTAAAACTATTAATTCGTTTAATAAAGGTAGGCTTCGAATTCTGAAGGTTTCTTATGAAAATTATTGGCATGGATTAGTTTTTGTAATGACTTCTTCATTATTAACTTTACCAAACAAAATGTTGATCTACAGAAACTGAGAGATACCCAAAGATGGCACGGTTTAAAGAGCTACTACATAGAGACCTTATTCCTTCATGAGATAGAAACGATGAAAGACAAAATTGATAAGCAACCATTAACTTTATTGTTTTTTCTGGTAAAGTCCCTAGAGTTACACATACTCGTCTTATACTATTGCGTTTTCTTGTGCTCTGATAAACTTATAATACGACAAATGATGTGACAGATGTTTTACCAATTTTTAGATGCTTCATAAGCTGAGATTTGCTTTCTTAAAGCGTGAAATATGGTTTTACTGGAATCCAAAGTGTAATTTGTTGGAAAAAATGCACGCAATGGAAACAGAACAGATGAAAAATCGCTTATCGAGAATTATTAAGGACATAGAAAGGAAAATAGAATCCGATAAATATATAATTGCAAGATATCTTCGTAAGCACCAATATATTTACTATATATATATACATATATGTACATACATGTAATCTTCTTCAATACAGAGATTACAAGATGTAATTAAATTGTATGTTTACAGTAGATACATATGAATATTCCTCATTGATGCTAGACGAACTGTGGAATTTAAATCCTCCTGCTGCAGACGAAAGTAAGTACTTGACAAACACTTTAGTGCCACAGTTTTAATAATTACATTCATAATTCGATTACAAATGTAATATTTAAGGTAATAAAGAGGATCAGTGGAGCTGCAGAATTATTTAAAAAGCTATGATGTTATAACATAAACAACCTGGTCGATTCTAACAAAAACTTTACTTTGAATTACTATTAAAATCGATGTACAGAACTGTATTATTAATAGTTGATACTAAATAAGCTGCACATACTTTGTTAAAAAATAGAATTTAATAAATATTCAACAAACGTGCAAAACCTCATGCAAAGTCATGCACATGCTTGTAATACATATTAACGATATGTTTAAAATATCTTTTAGTGCGCTAATTTCTCTGGTGGGAGTATAAATTGACAGCATGGTCATCCGCCCATTCGACAAAAATATTTCCTACTTTCACTGCGCATTGCAAGAGCATAATGCAATCCCCTTCTGCGGTATGGTTATTAGTGGCCTTAGTTTCGAAAATATGTTCATAAATTGTGCCTAATTTATAATTGCGTAAAGTATTTGTCGTACTTTGAAAATCCAGTCTTCTCCTGGCTCCGACACAATCGGCAGTCTGAAAATTTTTATGTATCTTATCAGATTTGATTATTTGATTTTCCGGTGTTTTCTCGTTAATCTTTTGCATTTCTTGGCAATAATTGTAAGGTTCTGATTTTTGTGGTGAATTATCTTTGATGTTGGAAACACATGCAGATGTGTGGAGAACTTCAAGTTCTGTTTGGTGGCCTGGTTGACTTTCAGAGCATGATTGTGTAAAACTATCCAAAGCATCACTCAACACACTATCATAGCCATCATTTAATAAGATATTATCAGCTGATGCTAACGCAGGATCAGATTTTTTAATTACATTATCCGTATCACTGCTCTTCACACCTTCCTTTCTTCCACGGAAGTAATACTTGAAGAAATGCAAGGAATCAATAGTGTAGATTGATCCTTCAAGATCCTTTAACAAATAAAAATAAGTCTTAAAAGTGATTTCAAGTATCATACGATTAAGTAATACTTCCATTTCTTTGTGAAATGTATTTAAAAATGCAACACGCAAGTATTATTACCAGCATACCGATCTTCCCAAGTTCGGACAGAAGTATGGGATAATCAAATCTGTTGCCATTATGGGCAACAAAACATATCGGGCTCTTTAATTGTTGAAGAAAAGTATTTAATAATGCCTTGGTAGTTGTTGTAAATGGTTGTAACTGCTTCAATCCCTTATTAGACAATCCTAGCAAAGAAACATAACTTAGTTTCACTTTATCAAGAACAGTACACGCATAAAATTAATACCTGTTAGTTCTTCGACTTTGTTTGTAATTTCTTCTATGGGATTTAAAGGGATCACTAGCTTGTACTTGACTCTCGATAAATCTTTATCCTTAATATTATCGAAAGAATCTCTTAACACTGCAACCATTCCAATTTCTGTGACCCGTGGTGGTGGGCCTTTGGAATTAAGGAGACCGGTAGTCTCCAAATCCAAAAATACAAATGTTTCCAACTTCCTGTGTATTCCCTCCATCGTAGGTTGCTTGCGTATGATTCTCTTTGTCTTAAAGTATTTCCCACTTGCTTTTATACCAACCAGTGACAAGTTTTTCAAGTGGTATAGATAAGCAAGCATTTGCTTAGTACTACGTGCCTAAACAGAAATGTAGTTTCCTTAGATAATAAATAGATAAATTATAGAGTTACATAGATTATTTATAACATATTCTTGTTGTCTCGTCAAGTGGCAGAAATCCGTTCTCACCATATTCAACAACTTTCCTTCAACAACTCCTCCTCTGATCCTGCACGGTTAGAAACAACGAAGCGGTTCTAACCATTTTCTTTTTCAAACATGTATGTCGCATGCAGTACATACTACTGCTCGAATGTGTGAAAATAGCCCTGATATAATTGTAACATGTAAAACGCATATGTTATTTACCGGGCATAGTTTATTCAATTATTTTCTGAGTCGGTGTTGTCATCTGATTGTCATTTTCCCTCCAACACTATGTTTGATTGTATACATATTGCGTGATGATTCAGTGCACACAAACATATCACATTAGATTTTACATCTACGCGTAGTAGATTAATGTAAACCAATGCAAACTACTTTTTAACAATGCTGAATACGCAATTACAAGCTTAGTTGTGTATTTTATTTATTTATGTATGAATATGCACATGCATACTTGTACTATGTTACTGTAACCCCGAATGCATCGATTGTTTATTTGTACGCCGGCACTAAGAATGCATTATGAGACTCTCACTTTACAGTAGATAAATTTACAAGTCTTTGTGTTGTATTACATTGTTCGACATGTCGGCTGATTTCCTAAACATTGAAGGGAATGTCAAGAAAATACAAAAGGAAAATCTGTCACCGTACAAAGTGGCTGTTGTTATATTAATAAAAGAATATTGCCATGACCAACGAAAGGGTAACTGCATATCACTCATTGTATTTTGTATGTTGTATTTGTCTTGTATTTCTCTATTCTCTATTTGTTACAGTGATAATTGAAAAACGTGATTTCTGTCTAGCATCATTGAAATTAATACAAGTAAGATTTTTTCAGTCATCTTATGATGTTTACTTTGTATATTATTTTGTGACTGATGATAACATAACTTTAATGTTTTTTAGTCTACTGATATGGAACTTAGAGAGCTGATGAATATATTGCATTCCCCGGATTATATTTTATACAGATTTGCGCATCAGTTAGAAACACAGTTAAATGTTCTAATGGAAAAAGGAGTAGAAGGTTTATTAGACTTGTTCGACAATGTGGGAAGACTAATGAAACCACCTGCTTTAGATCATGCTCTATCTTTACCTGCTCTTAATAAAAACTCTGTACTTGGTTTATACGTTAGAAGGATTATCATTTTCTTTGAAAAACTTTCCTTCGACCAAGTTGTCATGTTGCACAACGCTATAGTGAATTATGTTGCGAAGTCAGAAAATTCTGTTATGTCTTCCACTTCCAAAGCAGAGGAAGCATTCCCAAGAGAGTGAGTAGTTCCTTCTTGCTATATTCTTAAAGTAATGATTATGAAAAGGAGATGGATATAATTAATTTTTCATTTAGAACTAAAATAGTATCGGGTGGCAGGCAAGCAGAGTTACTATTAGCTCAACAAGCATATGCATTACAGACGGACGAACATAAAGCTATGTCACCTGCCAAATTGCAAGCTCTCGTTCGTGAACTTTTGAAGTGTAGTCCTTATTATACCGAAGCTGTAAGTGAATCATAGATCCACTAATTTCATAAGCTACTTTTATGATTAAGGAAAGAACTTTAATTCCATTTCAGCATTATTTGAGTTACTTGAACTGTTTGAGAGTAAATGAATACTGTGGTGCTGTGGATAGTCTCTATCACTGTTTTGATAGAATGGCCCCTCTAGAAAACCGATCTGCCCCTGAAGATAGATCACGTATATTTCGTTATGCTGCTCTAAATCTTGCGGTATTGCATGCTCAATTTAATCACAAGTAAGAACTCGTGTATCATGTAATAATAGAAATTTAAAAGAATGCTTCTATGAGGAATTATTTTACAAAGGGAAGTAGCACAGAGTGCTCTAAAAGAAGCTATAATGATGGCACAACAGGCAGGAGACAATGTCTGTTTGCAACTCGCGCATGCATGGATGTACCACTTAATTACCGAACAGAAGTATGTATTCATAGAAACTTATACCTATAGATTGAAAGTATAATATATTAAGAGATCATATGCTTTAAAGGGGTCCCCTTATAGAGAGATCTGTTGGTAAAGCAAGTATGTTGGGGATCACGCACACAACTGGATTAGGTTTGATCGCTTATGCGCACAATTGCGCTCTGGAAGGAAAGAATCCCCCCCAAGTTTTTGAAGTATGACAAATGATTTCTTCTATTGCTTAATACAATAGAAATGTACAACAAACAGAAATACTTGTAGGCTTTAATGAAATCCGATGTGTTAAACTGTCAACATTCTATGATTGACTTAATGTCAATGACATTTGCGGAGAAGTCTGCTCTATGGGCATATTATGGTAAAACCGAGATGTCGTCAGTTTGTGCACAGCTGCTCCTTCTCCATAATACAGGAGATAAAAAGCAGCATATGTTCAATGGGCCATCAACTTGTCAAGCTGTCGTGAATATAGCAAACATTTTAGTCGAGTTTGGTGAATATAATTTAATCGATGTCGTATTATCTCACGCCAAGGAAAGGTTTCCCAATGAACCATGTAACAAAGTTCGTAGAAACATTAATTGATACAAGAGAATTCCTACATTCTATCATTTAGTATTTAATATTATTATTTCATCATCAGATTTGGATGTTGAGTGAGCAGTTATATACATTTACGCAATTGATAAGACACGAAAAATGGAGCGAGGCAGAAGCAACAGCACTAAATATCTCGAGTTTGGATCCGCTTGAGAGTAAATTCAGGTCTTACAAAATCAGCAAGAACTATTCTAACTTATCAATAGAAATATAAGTATTGATTTATCCCGTCCAGGCAAGCAGAGGTATATCTAGAAAAGGCAGATTATCCAAAGGGATTGAAATGCATCGATAGCATTGAGAAGACCGAGCAAATGACACCACAGAACAAAATACGGGCAATGATATTATTGAGCCAAATGATCTGTGGCTCTATATCACGGATAGCTGAAATGGCAGGTGTTAATTCATTAGTTCTACTTAATTCTGCTTTGGTGCTGGCCGTGGAAAATCATTTGTCGTACTATGAAGCATTGATCAAAATGCATCTGGCAAATACACAGGTAAGGACGTATTAAAAACAGAAAATTGTGCATTGTTCTAAAAGCTGGAATATACAGAAATATATCAATTAATATACACGACTTTAGCTCATACTTGGAATGCCAATGCTTGCAATGAACTTAGTGGAAGAAGTTATAACGCAGATTTTGGCACACGGTGGATACTACGATCAAGGAAGAGCACTTGTTTTATATGCTAAATGTTTAGTAGCTACAGCACCAGTGTGCAACAAGGCTCGAAAAGAAGTAATCACGAGTGCTATAAAATCTCTGTCAAAAGCAAAAGAATACTTCGCAAAAGTTGAAGCATACGGTAAACAAAGGATCACTGTTTGCCTGGAATCTCTACTTTATCATGAAATTGACGTTAAAACTGATCGAAATCAGTGTGCATTGGAATTTCGTCATTCGGATGATCAACTTCTTACAGAACTAGACAATCTTTCATTGTATTAAAGCAAAATAAAAGACTTTGTATGAAATATATTTTACAGACATTTAATCACCTTTCTTATATATTTCCATAGACAAAAATTATATTATAAACTGCAGTGGACTCTAAACACTGAACTTCATGATTGTACTATATATTTTCAATTACTTGTTTGAAACTGTTTCAAACTTACAACTACAGTATGATGACACACACATAAGTATGGGTTCATATACTTGCACTAACACTTGTACAATTCAAAGTGCATATGTACCGGGTCAGAGTTGAGTCGCTCAGGTTATAAAACTGGGCTTTGAACAATTAAACTATTATTTTACAACTTGGGAAAGTTGAACAAGTTTTACACGTCATTATTCAAGATGATTATCGATTCGTTGAACGAATACATTGATATTTTGGCTGGGCATGTATACGATAATGATAAAGTGGTATGTTTACAATGATCAAGTATTATAAACCCAAAATAATAACAAACACATTACATATTCCTTTATTTGTATATATATTCAATATATAATATTATCCAGGTGACTTACAAATGGTTAAGCAAGGAATTGGAAGTGCATGTTAACGTTGCTAAACATATTCTATGGGAATTTGTTCAGAAGCATCAGCAACAAGGTGATATAGTTTGTACACATTTATTAATGGGTACTTTAAATGATGGTGGCATACACGTTGAAGTCGTGAAAGATGAAAACTTAAGTGCAGCGAAAGAAAAATATAGCAATATTATCGCTGAACATATTTATAGTTTGCAAAAGACACTTCCTGATATTGAACTTCTTGCTATTTCTGGAGATGGTGATGTGAAATTCAGTGCGATTCAGTGTTCCGAATGCACGCAACGTTCGGATGACGAAATGCATATATTAAGATGGGGTTCAAATATGAGCAATGAAATAACAAAATCGAATAATCAGAAACCAAAACCAGTTGCGGAGAAAGAGAAACCTAGTAAACCTGAAGTAGAAGTGGTGAACATAGTTGTTCAAAAACCTTCCGCAAAGCAGAAAAAGGGCTTTGATAGTTTGTTTGGAAAATCAAAGGGTAAACAGAAAAATCCTGCAACGAAGCAAACATCACCGAAGGAAGCTGTTAAAAGTGTGAAGGAGGTATCTCCGAAACAAGAAATACAAGCTTCACCTAAAAAGAAAGGTCACCAAAGTGATATAAACAGCTTTTGGGGACCAAGTAAGCAGCAGGAGTCAACAAGCAAAGCGGAAGCATCAGAAACTAAAGAGACTGTTCATAATTCTGACTTTGAAGAGGAGAAGCATGTAAAAAATACAACTTCTGATACAAAGAAAGGAACAAAGAAAGATGCCCGTGGTAAAAAGCGTACTCGTAGCAAGGAATCAGCTTCTAGTAAACCGAAACGCAAGCGAATCATACTAGATAGCGCATCGAGTGACTCGGAAGTATCAATGGAAGAAGATGAAGTGGTAGAGATTCCACCTTCGCCAGAAAAAGCTGCCCCTAAAAATCGTAGTCCATCTCCACCGAAAGTCAAATTAGAGGGTGGCAAGCGAAAGGTTCTAAAGGTAGTAGATAAAACATTCGAAGAAGACGGATACTTCGTAACAAAGAAAGTGCATGTATATGAGAGTTGTTCCGAAGAAGAACCGGAAGAAGTTCCAGTAAAAAAGACAACTCCTCCTGAACATCGTTTCGATCCCAAAGGGAAAAAGATTACGAAACAAACTACTCTAATGAACTTCTTTAAAAAATCTTGAACTTATAATATACAGTTTGAATGAATACACCTACGATTTATTTTTTTATATTGGTATTTACTACAGAAGAGTTACTGATATTTTTTTAACACGCATTGAAGAGTGTATAAAATCCTGATTGAATTCTGAAACAATGAATAAAGTTGTGCTGTTTTTAATTTCATAAATAATACTTACTTTGTAATGTAGAGCACCTTTCCTGCATGAGTCAGTGATCAAACTTACCCCCATTTATTGGAAGGCCGCACAAATACTATGAAATAGATAGAGAATCATCTGTCAAACAAAATTATCAGATAAGTTATCAAAAGTACAGTTGGCAGTTTAGTACCCTATTACTCAGGAATAGCGATGATCTTGAAAAGAGTGGACACTCGCCAGTTTGAACTTCATATTTAACATTACAATGTTCAAACATTTGTATATCGGTTTATATGTATTATACCTAATACAAGGATGCGCGAGTGATATATGTGCCACGTGTTTGTGTTCTAATACAAGTAGGTAAAAGTTTTATATATAATTTCAATGAGGAATATAAACTATCGATATAAATTAATGGATTACATGTACAAAATCATTTATGTAGATAATGGGCCAACAATCAATTGTCATGAAAAGCAACTGGCAAGTAACGACATGCTCAATTCGGATCTTTTACTGCTGGATGAACACCAAATGTTAAATAAGCTGATATTTTCGAAAAATGAAATAGTCGAACTACCTTCGCATGTATTAACGAAGCTGAAGCGACTAAAGAGCTTGGACTTGTCAGACAATCTCATGAAAGAAATCCACGTTAACAGTTTTGCAGATTTATCGAATTTGGAAGAGTTGAATTTATCACGAAATCGATTAGAAGTGTTTGATACTGTATTATTAAAAACAGTTTCTGCACTTTCTTCATTAGATCTGAGTCATAATAATATCAAGTTAATAGAACATTCAGTGAACATGAGTGGAGAGAAACTTAGTAGTTTGGATCTTTCTTACAACAACATAACAGAGCTATCGAGCGACTTATTCAAGTCTCTCGGAAATCTATGTAGCTTAGATCTGTCTTTTAATATGATTAAATTCATAGCAGAAGATAGTTTATTGCAACTGCACTCACTCCAAACGTTACACTTGCACAATAACGTGCTGAGCATTTTGGATCTGAAAATATTTCCAAAATCGTTAGAATTACTCAATTGCGGATTCAATAATATTATAAGCATGAACTATCATACATCCAACATAAAAATATTAAATGTGGAGCAGAATAGTTTGTCTGAAATCCCAAATGATTTGGGAAAACTCAAGCAAGTTCAACAATTGAATATCAGTGGAAATATGATAACAAGTTTTCCAAACATAACATTGCAATACTTAAAAAACTTAGATGTTTCCAATAATAAGTTATCAAACATGCCAGATTCGTTTTCTACATCAAATTTTCCACGACTTGAAAGTTTGAATATTAGTAGAAATCCACTGAGAACACTAAAGTTTCCATCTAAAATTACATTAACAACATTGTCTGCAACAAATATGGTATTATTAGAGATAGTAGAAGAAAATGCACTAAAGAATTTAGATGTGCCATCAAACAGTTGCTTAAACCTTAGCATATCTGACAATACAAATTTATATTCATTGCATGAAAATTGCCTGGAACATTTGCATATATGTTCGGTGAGCAAATTCTAAAATAATTTTATTCCCTTTTGTATGTTTTGTTATAACACATTATAACACATATTTGTTTTAGTTGGACTTAAGCAATAACAATCTTACAAGCTTATCATCAAAATTGATTCAAGTTAAACGCGATTTCAATACTTACCGTGTGAATTTACAAGGAAATCCATTTAACTGTAATTGCACACTGCAGTGGATGCTGACTCATTTAATACCTCAACTTTATGTTCACCAACCACAGTTATTAGAAAATTTAAGGTAAGAACTGTGTAAGATTGGTGCTGTATTGCCAATAGTAAGCAAGTTGTACGATTACTGTATTATATGTTTCTTTTCGTCTTTTATACAAGGTGTAAAACTCCATTACCAATATCAAACATGAGAATGATACACTGGTATGCATGGAAAGGCGAAGTTTTCTGCTCGGATACAACACATTTGAGAGAAAATTATATACTCGCGATGCCAGAATCATCCGAAACAGAAGTCGTAACATTTGAATCAAGTAGCGGAATGTTTGTAGTAATCGGCACCACACTTAGTGTTTTGACGATACTTGTAATAATCGGACTTTTACTCTCACGAAGATTGCACGCAAAGCGTCGCAGATCAAATAGAAGATTTTAAAGGAATTCCTCACTTTTTACGAATGTATTTATATATTTTGCATGCTCGGCTTCACACATTTTACTTAGTTCTCTAGATTCATTGTGCACTAAGCTTTACCACAAATTCATTCATCATTTGTAAAGTCAATGATCTGTATTATAAAATAATATTGTCAATTCAGCTTGTCTTCTAAAGTCACGCACTCTCTAGCATACAAAATTATTCTCGAACAGGTTTCATATAATAAGCTTTACTTACTGAAAATACACGATATGAATTTAGTAAAGATTCCCTTTCATTGTGTCACAATGCATATATATATACTCTTAAAAATTACATTCCGTCAACACAAGTTAGTTGTTTGCCTAAGATTTAACAGTGAATGGCACGATTCTTTCCACAATTACAATTCTTACATTACGATGTCACAGCACAGTTGATACACACTAATATTGAGCATACAAACTATAGAAGACAAAGGGAAAGCTCTCGGAAAACACTATCAAATTACAAGTTTTCCACTGTTGTAACGTTTCGAAATAACTAACATTGTGAAAAGCATAAATTATTCCCGCTCGACCACTCCTGAGACTATTCACTGTAAAATTCACTGTAAGAAACAACAGGGTGTAGAAGTTTATCAATATATCCTAAGTGTAGTGTATCATGAAGCAATGTCAAATGCCAGTTCGCATCGCACCACCATAAAATGACGATTTATAGGAAGGAAGTATTTTTGGACAGAATCAGCAGACACATGGCATGTTGTATACCATTGTTTGCGAAATATCACCGTTTTCGCTTCGTCATTCAGATCTTTATATCTCTGAACTGTTCTTGTATGATTAATCACAGCAGAAGTCGACTTCGCATGAAATCGAATGGATCATATATCGTCTATTCGCCAATGTGTCGACGGTACTCTCATTGGAGCTTGTTCTCTTAGTTCGTCCATTAAAGCAGTTATTCTCCAGTAATATTCCTTGTGTGCCCATGTTTCATTGTGTGTGCCGGAATAAAATGTGAGTAGTTTCTTCCAGGAGCTTTTAGATTTATTAAAAAGATCCTCCATCATACTTGCCGGCACTATTTCGTCCGATAAACCAGAAATAAAGAGAGTTGGTACCACGATCGAATCCACTTTCGAGATGGATACGTACTACAAAAGCCGGATAAAAAGTATATCAAACTTATTGAATCGCTAAAATGTATTAAAACAAAATTCCACTGTAGACAATGGCATTTACCTTATTTTTATATACAAAAAGTGGCAAGTATTGTAAGAATCTTGAACCGATGAATAAAACGGCCATATCAGGAATACTGGTGAAAGTATTCTCCACTATAAGACACCAGATTTTCTGCGCATATTCCTGCTTTGTAGCGAGCTCGATAGCTACTGCACCACCTAAATGAGAGCAGTACTTTTTAAGGTGACAGCCCAATGATCAATGTTTAACTTCATTCGAATACGTATCATGAATTACCTAGTGATCTACCAAAAACAATAATTTCACTAGTATTTATATCATTTCGGCTGTATAAATAATTAATCGCGGCACGGGCATCCATGTACAAGCCTTCTTCGGAAGGAGATCCTTGTGATAATCCGTATCCCCTATATTCTAGCATTAAAATATTCCACTTCATGTTGTGATATAAACCAACCACATTTTGAAGCCTATTTAATAAAAACAGATCTTTAGTAATCTTCCGTTTGAACTAATCAATGAAAGAAAAGGATACAAAAGAAAGATATAACGAATATTAATTTAAAATGAATACCTATGTCCTATGTTACCAGCATTGCCATGAAGATATAATACAGTGGGGGCTGTTTTCATGATTTCCTCTGGTTGCGCGATGAAGAAAACATGCAGCAATATACCATCTTCGGACTTTATATATGTACTTTGGTATGGTAAATTAAAAAGGGAAGGCGAAGGAACATATATTCTCGAGTCTCTCGGTGAGTTCGGATGATAGAGAAGAGTATCCTCTATGTGATACAACATTCCTAAAAAAAGAAGAGTAGCTCAGCATATTTACACATTGGATCTTACCAAACTAATCCGAAGAACTTACCAGTGACAGCGAAACAGAAGAGGCAGAAAGCTGATATACCGCCGTACAACCAATATAAAAAGAAGCAAGCAACATATATTCCAGAGAATGCCCAGCATTTCGTTACAATGGTTCCAAGCAATCGGCCTGCGCGATTGCGAGCCAGTCGAATGCGAAGTGTCATTTTTGTCTTAGAACTCTGTAAGTTCGTTTCACTGCTGAGCAAAGACAAATTAAGAAACTCCTCTGTCCTGGTACAATTGTACGAGATTCATGTTTTACACCTCCGACTAATTAGCTCCGCCACTTTTTTTTTACACAAACATATATTAATCGTGTCCATGAGTTCTATAAACCTTACTTCTTCTTAATTCAACGAAGTCGATACAACAAATGCCAGACTTGCAATTCCCGGCGTGAAAGTGTAACAAAGAATCCCTGAGAGTCTTTTCCCTCATTTTTGTAAATCAAGATGCATATCAGAAATTGACCAAAGAGTTTTTGCGTCTTTGAATCATTATTCTCGATTGCAATCTGTTAGGTTACATGATGTATGAATGGTACGGATATATGATTTCAGTCTTATATGATTGTGTGATTGAAGCCTTGTGCTGATACTTCAATGAAACTAGATTGCAGCCAGTATATAAAAGGGCAGGGTGTGTAACACTTCATTCGCCTCAAGTGAAAACTATGTACGATCACAATTATAGGAATATCACAAATTTTTCGGCAGTTTCGGATATGTAGGCCTCCTTAGAAAATCAGAGATTGTATCGTCATTTTACTTGCGCTATAACGTACGAGTCATCGCTTTAAAATAAAAGGGGGAGGCATACAAAATTTATTAATTAATCTCTGCTTAAAAAGTTGTCTAACAAACGATGTAGCCTATCGACCTAGATTTCCCAAGTGTACGAGCCGCATATACACATGTGTGCGAATATACGCGAGCGGATAACACACATGTACAGATAGCGACGTTAATCATATACATGCGCGCTTTATTAATTTTGCGAAAACATAAACATCATAAGGAAATTTATGCGCCGCGCGGTTGCGTAGGACATTGCGTATGCTGAAATTCGGTGGCATGTGAAAAGTATAGCATTGAGGGAACACGTCGAGGGTAGAAATTGCGCGAGTTTATCGCAAAAATTATCACGTGTTGGCCAGTGCCGTGCCACTGTTCGTCGCCTTCGCCGATATACAACAGCGACCGCTTTCACGCTCGGCCAGAAGCAGCTGCAAGTTTGCTGTCTGCTGCTGCCGGTGTATGTACGACAGAAACAGTAGAGTCGCTTGTATTCCTATTTGCCAAAGCTATCTAAAGGATTACGGGTGGTCGTTAAGTAGTGCGAGGGATGGCGAAAATATTAGTCGAGCCACGGGACGGTCTTCTCGTGTCGTGTTTGTCTAACCTGCTCCAGTCAAGTGCAAAGGATGCGATCGCACGTGGTGATATTTTCAAAGTCGGATTATCAGGTGACTTGTTTCGCATGTAGTATTGGCTCCGGTTTGAATGTCACAGCACTGATGATCCATGACTTTTCTTTCATTTCTATACTCACTCTAACAGTATTTCTGCTTTTCTAATCATATTACTCGCGTCTTCAGAATTATGAGAATTACTTGTCATTTCTTGCGTTAATGCGCGCATTATATTCTCGCAGCGGTATTACAATTTCATTGCCATTCAATCTTTAATTATGAGATTGTCTCTCGAGCGCAATTGGATGTACGCGTGTAATTTGCGTTCCGATTGATAACTACCCTGCTGGCGTTTTCACTGATAGGCGAATAAAGTATGCAAAATACGAATGTCTTTCTTGTACTTTATATTCGTTCCGAATTATTCGCATACTTTTTATCTTTCTGTTTCGTCATTACGCCGTCGACGTTTCTTCGACGTTCCCTTCCTTGATATTATAATTCGAACTCTTCAATGCTGTGATGCAAATTCTATTTCACTTACAATAATGAAATTCTCTTTGAACTTTAGGAGGCTCGCTGGTAGATATACTGGTGGAAACATTACCGAATGTCTCTACCGATTGGAGCAAATGGTACTTCTTCTTTTGCGACGAAAGAATTGTTCCTTTCGATAATGTTGATTCCACTTACGGACAATACAAGTCTAAGTTAATAGGTAAAATACCTATTACCGAGGAACAATTCATCAAAGTTGATCCGGATCTTCATGGTAAGAAAGACTTGAATTTATTATAAATAACTGATATTACTTGATAAATAATTAATGTATCTATTATAGCCGAAGAAGCTGCTAAGGATTACATCAAAAAGATGTCTGTGCACTTCCCACCGGATCGTATGCCAAGATTCGATGTATTGCTGCTAGGATTGGGTCCGGATGGACACACGTGCTCTCTATTCCCAGGTCATAAACTATTGAATGAAACAAGCCTGTGGGTTTGTCCCATCAATGATTCTCCGAAGCCGCCATTGTCCAGAATTACATTTACACTTCCTGTTATAAACAATGCAAGGAAGTGTATCTTTCCTGTTAGAGGATCGGGCAAGGCTGAAATTGTAAAGGTAATTCGTGTTGAACATATATAATTGTTGTATCTTTAAAACCAACATATTTATCAAACGTTGTAATGAACAATATTCAATTAATATATTCTTACAGAAAATTCTGGAAGATAAGGAAGACTTGCCTGCCACTGGTGTGCAGCCATCCGATGGGGAACTCTATTGGCTCTTAGACGAAGATGCCAGTAAACTGTTGGGTGTGGCCTAAGTGTGCCTAAATTATTGCTGTAAAGGGGGAAAAACCTTGCAACATTCCATACTATATTTTGCCTTAAGAATTGGCAAATTTTGTGGGCTTGATAATTTGTATACACTAATACGCATTTTAGAAAGAAAGCGACCCTTAACCCAGGTCAGTGAAATAAAGTAAACTGGTCCTTTTGACTGCTCAGTGATATTTATTTAATGTGATGTAAGATAATGATTAAAATATATAATCATTATATCATTATCGCGGGAATCATTCCGACTGGATTGTGACTAGGAAATTCCAAGAACATGTGAATTTGTACTGTCCGCACAGTGGAATAAACCACAAAGCTTTCGAGGCAATAGTCAGATTGATTATCAGTCAAAATCAATAAGTTTGTCTGGCTAAAACCTTCTCTATGAAGATTATTTACTCTGTACTGAACTTGCTTGTAAGCACCATTTTCTAGAGAGCTACTTATTAAAGTAATATACTTATTTAATAGTTCACATTCCTTCATCTGTTCCGTTTGGACTCTATGATTTAATATTAATCTGCAAAAGGGATAAATAAAGCGCTCATATAATATAAATAGTCTGATAAATATGTATGCAATACCAAATATCAAATGTATCTCGATATTAACAATTAGGGAAGAAATCCGAGGGCAATAATAAACTCTATTTAATTCTGTATTCAAATAGTTATATATATTTCGCTAAGGGCTCGACTCAATCGAAACAGAATGGTATACAGTGCATTTACCCCATTCAATATTCAGTTTACGTAGTAATCAATAATCACAGAGCCATTTGCATACAGAATTAAACACATCTAGTGTTGGGTAATGTGATAAACAATTATGTATTTTTTGGCAGATCATATGAGATATTCTTTGGTGATGCATGTGGAATAGATAATTACTAGAGAGATAAATAGATATGCAACAAGAATTGATTATTTTTGTAAGATGCGCATTTTTGAATATTTTTATAAGATACAAAGATGCATAGTTTTTCTCAAGGCAGAGTTCTTAGTTCAATCCACATTGAAAGGATTATTTTACATCTGCCATGACTGAATTTCGATATTAATGTTTCTACTTAGGAACCAAGTATTACAATAATTTACAAACTGTTTATTTTTTTTTTATATAAAAGTCATGCAGTTACATGAACATAGAGCCATAAAAAAAACTAAAAAAACCCTCTAATTCGCATTTGTTATTTCATATTGAATTAAATACCAGCTCCTTCTTGGCATAATAGCTGTGTACGCTGTAAAATAGTTGTTTCCCACAATACCGCAAAGAAAAAAAAGAGAGAATCTTTCACATTACGCTTACAGCATCAGAACTTCTTGTACACTTTTGCGTTCAAATTATTATAGCTGTCTTTGTTATTTAAAAGTACCTTGAACAGAGCATCTCGATTTTGTCTTTCTATACAACGTCTCTAGCGTGTAAATGCAGTAATTAGTACCTCTTCCTTCCTTTCATGTGTATCCCATTTTGTACGGACTACTTTTTGATCAGCTGATGGTATATCAAATACTTGCGTAAAAGTGGAGATTAAGGAAATGGACGACATACTTCTTTAATAACATTAAAGAATCCCATTAACTGGTTTCGAAAGCATTCGCACGCAGCGGAATTATGTGGCTACTAGGTTTTCTTTTACTATTATCGTCAGTCGCGCACAATTACAATTCTTTACACTCCTCCCTATGCGGACCTTAGTGACAATCTTGCACTTTACTTTAATATAACACCTAACTGTACATACTCGCAATATACATAATATACACAACTTGTTCGCAAGATTCATTAGCTAGGGAATGAATTGTTTTGGAACAGATGTGTAAAAGGTAAAGACTTTGCGGGACGTAATAATACCGCAGAGCATGTTTTGCGTATTACGCTGTAAAAAAGAAAACGAATCAGAGAAACATGAGTGTTTTAGCTTAGTAATTCAAGACACAACATCCCTAACGGGCAGGAGACTCTCTGCTTGTTGATATCGGATCCTCCAATATATGCTGAGACTCAATCTTCAGCATAATATCGGGATGCAGATGTTCCGCCCTGAATTACGCACCAATTTAGCTTATAATCATACGTATCACAGCATCAATATAGCTCGATCCTCTACGTCGTAGTATTCCTAACACTTTCGTTAGTCGCCCTTTTGATTCCTTTTAAATATCGTTCCATCAGAATAATACCAATAATAGAGCACGTATCATTAAACATGCACAAATGAATTCAATGTGAGAAGTGTTCCTAAAATGCAACAAGATGAGCCCGTCTCTCTCCTGCTAGTTTAATCGCCGCGACATATACACCTTCTATTCTTCGTTCATGTAATTAGGGAAATACGAAACAAAGATTTCTTTATGTCGTCATAATACTATCTTTCTGAAGGTCTTTGTACTATCACTTGCTATCCGGAAATTTTGATGCATTCTCCTTTACCGTTTCGTTATCAAGAAAGACTTGTCAAACGAAAGGCAGACCATTCTAAGTTGTAATCACGTATCAAATGCTGAGTTGAGAAAGTATACCCTATGTTGTGTATATATCGACTCAATTCCTTTTAACTTAAATCCCCTTTTGCCGGCCATAAGTGGACTAACGACACTCTTTGCAAGCGCCTGTCTCGCGCACAGGCTTTGTCGCCAACACCTTCCTACGAATCTCCGTTAAATATGCAACATAATATCATGACATCGCAGCAGTTGCTGCTTGAACAGTTTAGGAAGCTTCGAGCTAGGAATAAATAAGCGGAGCTGTGTTCAACAAGACACTTAATGCGGCAGACTGTGTATCTTCTTGGCCGCACATTGACTTGCTGGCTCATCGAATAGTTTATCGTATAGGTAGAGAATAATTTAATTAAATTAATATCACCTAGGATGTATGTTCATCACGTCATATTAACACCCAGGGCCTGCCGGAAATGCTCATAGACTACATAACTAATTGATACGGCTGGTGCAACCTGAAATCGAAATAATCATTATTTTACTAATCAAAGAAAGTTATAGAATAAATATTAAAGAGTGAGTGGGGAGACATACTTTCAAGAAGTTTGGAGTTATCCCTCTGTACAGGCCACGAATGCCTTCTCTCGTGATAATATCTTTAAAAACACCGATCATTGTATGAGGTGTATTCACCGGCACTACTTCCGCTTGTAATCGAGTCCTGACTAGCGCTAATGGGTACGAGCAGACTTGACCTGCCGTACTCGATCCTGTTCCACATAGTAACAATACCCAAAATGCTGGCTGCTCTGTCTTATCGTGCGTACGAAGATAGCTATTCTTTAGCGTCTGTAAGATACATAATGATATCGCAGTTAAGATTTTGTCACGTTTTCTCTTTCAATTTTGCATAATAATTAATACGTACCTCGTACACAGCCAGATCAATACCAGCGTATGGAAGTATTCCTATTAAATTAGGTATATAGCCTCTATAGAAAGATTTCCATCCTCCTTGCCTGTAGATTTTCCTAGCTGCATCGATTAAACCAGAAAACTCGCCCGTTTTTCTCAGTGCGAGTCTAGTCTTTAAAACCTGAATGTATAATCAGAATTATCAAAGTGTCAGTAACAATATATGTATTAAGATTATAAAAAGAATGGTGAAGAATTGGAAAATAGAAGTAAAAGTAATACCTCAAGGGGGTATATAGCTGACTGGCTAATTCCACCAGCCATGGAACCTGCGACGAACCGCTCATAAAGGCCAAGCTCTCTTGTGTCATCTCCTTTGATCGCTCTTTTAACTTGCTCATAGGCCATAAATTTCAGTGCGGTTTCTGGTCCGATTTTAAGTACGTTTGTACCGTTCCCTCGCCAGAGACTAGCCAAACCACCCTCGCGAAGCATGTACCTGAAGCAACTCATGATATTGCACTGTCGCGATCCATGCACCTGAAAGTATGGTTCTTTTTCGTAAAGCAAAGCTAATATTTGTCCAAGATCATAGTCTTCGGTAAGAATCACATACACATCTGTCACGCACAGGAGGAACAAAGGGAAGCGCATAAGGAATTGAAATGAAACTATCAATACAAAAGTGAATGGAAAATAAAATGTATCAATAACTGAGGAGTTCATTCATAATGATATCTAATGAATTGCACTTTTAACTAATACTATCAAGTAGACTGCTTCTTGGACAACTTAAAGCATTCTAATTGCAATTTAATATATGAAACTATTTCGGGAACTGATAATTTAGGTACAGGAGATGAAAATTTCTTTTATAATTAGTCCCTCTACATTACGGTATATGTGAATCTATGATCTTGCTAATTATAATGTTTCATTGCATATTCTTCTTTTGGAAATGCCCGATGGGCTTACCTGCAGGTAAACTTTAATACGATCCAACGGTGCCGTACACGTACGAGAAACCGCACCGGCGATACCACCGGATACTAAATGTCGCCACCACATGCCGGATACCATTTCACTCTGTGTGAATTCCTCAGGAACGCCGATATCCTCGCCGATGTCCATATACTATAAAGTGAAAGAGAATATTTTACATCACTGACACAAAAGCTTATTTATTTTATTGAATATCTTTCCTCTATTTCCTTTAATTGATAATAGAACGAATCGATAATATCATCCGGGCAATTAGATATTTCATTTGTATGAATGTACATGGAATGTAAGATGAAAACATGTTAGGGTAGAAAGAAAATATGTCTCCGTGTCAGATTTATCCGTGAAATCTTACTTTCTCCGCACAGGTTTAAACGTGAAGCACATCCAACCGACTAGTTGAACTCGTAGTGTTTCATAAATGAAGAAAATTAATTCCTTCGAGTGGAAGGTAATCGATAGACTTAAGTGATTTCGCAAATATTCTAGGAAAAGGAAGTCGAAGTGATTTCAAGGAAAGATTTACGTCCTCTCGCCTTGACTGTCTAAAAGAGTAAGCACATGATCGAGATGACTAAATCTAGCGAATAATGCGCGCACGAAAATAGCAGGAAATAAATCTGTTGCATTAGACGTTAGTCTCTCCGATTAGAATGACTACATTATTCTCTAAAATTCACATACACCAAGACAAATAAACTGTATTATTTCTCACGCATAAAATCTCTATTTTACACCTTTAAACCACATAAACTAAGACAAATAAACTGTATTATTTCTCAGGAATAAAATCTCTATTTTAAATCTTCTTTTACAGAATAGAAACTCTTCGACTTTATAACGTGTGGCGAAATGAAAAGGAATGAAATACAGTGTACGACGAAGTATCGAATAGTTATCTGAGTGTCTCGATAACAGGGATACAGCATTCGGAAAGAGATCCGTCTTCTAAACAGATTAAGCAATCGCCAAAAGTCCCCCGAGTAATTGGCAAAGAGAGTGTTGTGCAAAGCTTGCAGAGATTCGGTTGTATCCAGTTTGTATGGAATTGACGAGTTTAGGGACTTTAGAGTCATAGGGCAATGTGCGACCACGCAATATTATCGTCGTCGACGCGCGCAAAAAAACGAAGATATGTTATGAGTCAATCATTGTTGAAATTAATTTCGTTAGGAAAACATTTTTCCAGATATAATAGTCGTCAGACGTATCAAGTCTCGTAAATGTGGATAGGATATTTACTATTCATTAAAACCACTGATAATTTCACACTATTATCAGACCTGGATTTATTAATTATTAATCATTGCTTGATTCGAAGCACGTTGATTTGGTGACCTTAAAGTTCAGGAATATCGAAGCGAGTCTCAGCGATTCGTGTTAAAGAATCCTGAATTGAATTTCAACATTTAGTCGCCTTTTTTTTAAAAAACATTTCTAATTGTATCACAGTGTTAGTTTAACACGAGACACTTGTTAAACGATACGATATCGGATGCTTTGTTCTAACTATAAGAACTAATTCACAGGAAGCCGGAAGGCTATATGGTTTCACTGAATTAGATTGCGATCTTTTACTTCTTCAAATGATTACGTAGTCAATCGATTGTCTAGATTGTGCGTTATATATCTACGCAAGGTGATTCGTCCATCGATAATTATTCGCCTCTGAAACCCCTGACAAGCCAAATGTCAGAGATAATTACAAAAGGGGTGAAAATTAAATGTCTATTTCTAATTCGACTATTTTATATAGTTCTACAATTATCTATCGTACCAACATAAAGATCAATAATAGATAATAGAAATTAAATTAATTATTACAGCATCACTTTTGAAGTGTAAGATCTGACAGAATATTCGATACAAAAACTACCGAAATAATTCAAGGTCTGAAAGATTGCAATACTTGGAAAGATTTCGTGTCTTCTAAACTTTCACAGAGTCGAGGCTGTGGTTGTACATGTCTGCAGAGAGATTCCTCGAGTATAAAGTAGCAGAGCACGTGAGGAAGGCCGGAGAGACAAGCGCAATACTTAACTGCGAGCGAAACCATAAATTAGAATCGAATAAGAAGCCGCTCTCCACAATCTCCAACGAGTCCATCCTCTTTATTCTTGATTGTCGACCGATTCGAATGTCTCTTTGTATCTGTGTGTACCCGTTTTACGAACGGGAAGAAACTAGGAGCCGAAGAGTTGTGTGTAGTTCCGATTAAACTCGTCCAAATTCAAGGGACAACTGAGAAGAGAGGAAAGGTGGTGCGCGCCGCTGCGCGAAGAACAGTTTCAACTTTAGTCGGGCTAGCAGCCAACAAATTACTTGGGGCATCGCCCAATGTCGGTTTCCAAACCTCTCTTTGAATCAGCCGACGTGCTTTTCCATCCTGTACAAGCTTCCACTCGTTAGAAGCCCCCCCAATAAATTCCTAGTTAATTCTTAACGAGTGCTCTGCAATACTGACTTTCACTATAGTGAGAAATACCTTAGAAATACATTGATAGAGTTCTTGGAAAAAGTCTGTATTTGTAATAGTTCGTTTTAGTAGTTATTTTGTTGTAAATACTGGTTGAAATAAATTCTAGTAGGTTTAGTTCTGAGGGAATTAGTTAGAGTATATATTTGTCGAGCAATGTTGTAATAGCAACTTGCACAATTTTTTACTTTAATGATTGCATAATTTGAGAAGCACGTGCAGACACGAGTGTGTGCTCGTGGCCGTCAAAGTGCTAATATCCACGGACCACACTTTTAACATTAAACTCGCTGGTTTAACTCTTTCGCATATATAAAACGTTCTTCGTTTAAAAAAACTTAAGTTTCCCTTCAAAGAAAAATATATTCCAGTAAAATTCTTGGTCGTAATAAATTTTATATTCACTCTACTTGAAATGAAATGAATTGGACTGATTTAATAACGGAAATGATTGAGACGATACGCGTCAGAAAAATGTTTAATTGCTGCTACGAGAGCGATAGGGTTCGACTAATCCTGAAACACGAACGGAAATAATAAACGTCTGGACAATTACACGGAAATCGATATCACGAGTACCGAGGTTTCAGATAACAATTGTGCGGTTCCAAGTTGCACACTGCGTACCGTTACCATAGGCTGGCCCTTGTGTATGTGAATGATCCCACTTGCTATGAATTTCTATGGGGGAAAGGCAATCCTACGAGTGATTGTCATATCGTTATCTCGAGATGGACCACACGCGTGACAGATTCAACCTGACTAAAGTGTTTGTTCCGGTGGAAATAACAAACTCCAACAATAAAAACATCATAATGACACGAAATTACTTGACAAACAATAGTTCTACCATTTTACAATATTTCATAAGTGACTCTTATTTTTATATAGTAATAAATTCAATAAAGTACACGTCAGTAAATGTAAAGAATAAAAAGTTGATAAAAGGAAATAATTCGAACATGCATCGGATAACATAATTTCTTGAGTCACTCACCTAACTCGGAACTAATGACTAATGAGTATTACGGAAGCATATGCTAAAATGCTTCGTCTGCCGCTGCGATTTCATATAAGTAGGCGGCAGCAGTTCGCGGCGGAATGATCTCGAAGAAGTGGGAAGAATCCGCATTTTCGATGAATCATCGCGTCGACACGAGTCACTATAAATTCGCCATCTAAATTCGATGGCGACAATACATTACGTGTACGGTGAACTGAGAACGAGACTCACCTCTCCCATTCCTTTCCGCCAGCCGAACAACATTGTGCAAGCGATGGGACTTTTTAGTGAATGTGTCGAGTGTTTTATGAGTCGATTAAGAAATAATAAAGGCATTGTGAAACAATAAAGTCCTTGAAAATGTAACATATTGTATGAACAAAGTGAAATTAAGTCGAATTTATTATAATTAAAGGAGTGAATTCTTAATACTTTTCTAGTTTGGAATTATGCAAGTTCTGAAAGCTTCTGTGATAGTTTAGTTTTTGCGATCTTTTATAGCTGAATCATTGAAATTAATTTTCCACCAAGCATTTTCCAACCAAAGTAATCGCAGTGACTCGCCAACCCGGATGGAATGTTTGCTGTTCATTCAAACCCACTGATAATTCCTGACTACTATCAGACCTGGATTTATTCACGTCTAATCATCGTGTGAGATTTGAAGCATGCTACTTCAATGACTCTAAAGTGCTGGAATATTGGAACGAATCTTAGCGATTCACGTAATAGAATTCTAAAAGACCGAATAATCGAAACCCTGTGAATCCTTCATTAGACTTATTTTAATTATCATATTGTATATGATTCCCTAAATGTATCACTTTTCACTTTATCACATTTAAACCAGGCATGCTTCAACCCTCTCCTTTCCACTTTCACTTTTATATTACCACTGCGCTCGCACCGGGAAACTTTTGGAGAACTTGCACAGAGAGTGGTTAGTGAAAGAACCGGTTGTCTCCAGTTTGCACTACCACGTTGGACTTCGCTTCCAAGAATAATCATTCCACTTCTAGCAAGATCGAAGGCAGCCGGGCTAATAAGACCTGCTTAAATTTCAACGCGATTGCGGCTCGTTTTCCTTATCTCTTACCGGCGAGTTAGGCCAATATAGTTCTTTTAGTGGGCGTTACTTTCCTAGAGTGTTCAGACAATCTGATATTTTCACTCTCAGACTTCCCGTTCGATTAAATCAAATCTCAATCGTGTGATTTTTAAAGGATGAAAAGTGCAGTGTAAACATATGAAAAGTATGATAACTATTCTATTTGATTTATCATTGCAAATGTTAGATAAAGTTTGTCAAATCTTCTCTGAGTATCTTTCGCAAGCACGATAAAACTTGTATAGTTCGCGTTAATATTGTCGGTGCAATTAAAGTACAAAGTTAAACGACCTGAAAACCTGTGTTAACTTTCCTCTTTGATTTATGATACGCAAATATTAGATGAATTCTATAAAAAAACATCTGCTGCGAATTTACCATCCAAAAGCCCTGGGAATCCTTTACAGTTTCTGTTAATACCGACGGGATAATGGAGAATGAAATTGGACGACTTCTGCAAAGTGTGTTAACTTTCCTATTTGCCGGGTAAGAGAGGCGCAAGGTGCTCTTGACACGGTATGCGGATCGACTTGAGAATCAGCGGGGGCAAAGAGAATTGCACGTGAAATGCATTCCGGGGAGGGCGAAAGAGTGAAATCCCGATTTCGTGTCTGCATGAATGGCAGAGGCTAGCCGGGAGATGACTTTCACGCACGTGGCCAGCCAGTTCGTCAGAGCTCTCTGGTGCCCATAGATAGCTACGTCGCTGTGGCATCAAGAAGGAGAGAGAGAGAGAGAGGAGACACTCACCCGTTGCAAGAGCTCATGGTAGCCTTGAAGGAATTCCTCGCAGACCTGACACGCGGAGGGTAAACCTTCGTGCTTGAAAATCCTCGGCTTTTTTAAAGTATACATTTTCGCGCACAATTTCCTATTAAAGCGCGCACTCGATAAAAAAAAGAAACCTTGACGCTTTCCTCACTCGGGGACACGTCGCTTTTTCTCTGTCACGCCGGCAACGGCGGCGGTTCGCTCTAGAGTTTTCTAGGTCGGCTTATTCCTCGGTGGCACATGTCCGGCTTTTCCGGAACTCGACACTACGTTGCTGCTGCTGCTGCTGCATAGCGGGATGAAGCGAGCGAACTAGCGAGCGAGCGGGAGAAAATGAGGAGGCGACTGAACGAGCCAAGAGGCAGGTTACACGGGACAGAAACCACGTTGGATTGCGGTGTGTGTCCACGGCGGAGGAGAGCGAGCCCCTCACCACGAGCACCGATTGGAGAGCTCGGAGTCCGATCTCAAGACTGAGGAGTGCAAAGAAACAACGGGGGATTCGGAACCCAAGATATCACCGTGCAGAAGGCCTGGGGAAGGGCGCCCCACCAACCAGCCACGCTCTGCAAATCTCTACGTCACTACTAATTGTGTGGGAACCCTCCTCTCGCCGGGGAATACCTGCTACGAGCAGACTGCTTCCCATTTTTTCAAGATTCTATAAAGTACAAGGTCTGCATGGATACATTTCCTCTTTAGTCGTCTTATTAACTAGTAATTCATATGATATTCGTATTAATTAATTAAACATTCTTTTAGAGCTACTTCTAAGAGTAATGATTCAATGACTTGCATAAAAATTATACTCGCAAAGAGTGGTATCATTTTTATAAATCAGTTTCACTTTTTGTAGGATGCGGGTAAAGTTAAGTGAGTATAAAGTTCAGTAAATCATGTCTTTTTTCAAGCGCATCATTAAGCTTCTTCCATATGGCTCACTATTCGAGTGAAAGTGAATAGTTTCGAAAATCGAATTCCAACATGTCAGAGCCGTCCAATCGGGCGCTTCCACTTTGCATTTTCACCTTCGACCACCCACCAATTTCGCTCGCAATATATTCGCGAGCGCAGGAAATTAAGAATGATCCAGAGCTTGGCAAAGTACAAAAATCACCAAGGAGAGTTCATCGATTATTAATTTTCGATAAGATACACGTATGCGCCACGCATTGAGCGCACTTGCGATGATCAAGGCAGCGCTATAAGGCGCGAGCGCGAGTGCATCACGGAAATATTCGCACAAATTATCTTGCGTGCGTCATCGAGCAGGACGGGTCATATCAGACCGTCTGGCAGACAGTTGGCATGATATACTTTCCCTAGGAATTCATACTTCGCCAGTTACATAACGGTACTCCACCGGCATGAAAAGGACATCGAAAAGGACGTGGCAGTCTTGCTGCACGAAAAACGGTCAGCCGTATATTGGACTCTCTTATATTATCACACGAATGAATTCACCCTCTTCGAAACGCGTTAGATAAAAAAAACTTTAGATCCAAAGTTATAAAAGATATCGAAAAAAGAATATGTTGATGCTCGCTTTGTGAGCATACAATACTGTAGTACAGAAAATAAGAAAATCGATATGTTGTTCGAATTTTCTCCTATTGAATTGTGATATGATGAGGGCACGGAAGGGTGACGAACGAATTGGATACAGGGATGCTGTACCCTTGACGGTTAAACGCTATTGGCCACTGTTGGCTGTGGCCTCATTCGACGGGCTAGGGTGCGAAGATCGACGATACGGCACTACTACGTAGAGCGCGTTCTACTCCCAGCAGACGATGACCTCACAACCTAGCATATGGCTGACGAAACGTTGCAAGATATTTCACCACGCGCAGAAACACGCCGGTTTCCGTTCAAATTCGAAAGAGCCTGTACTGATAAACTGTGGATATTGATCGATGGACATTTGTGCAAAGGTCTTTGACGAGAATTATCGATACTAGACGTGTATTTGTAACACTTAGACATGAATGTTCCACTTTCTAAGGCGATACGTTCCGGAGAGCCATTGAACCCAAGACGGTGCGGAGGTCGTGGATCTTCCTGATTGAACAGGCGGGAATTCACTGCCAAATGAAACCTATATCTGTACAGTGCACCGCGTTCCACGACGAAGCTATCTCGGAAGCAGTGCGGTAATCATCACTCGGACCCATTTGATCTTGCATTGCTATTACGACCTCATGAGGATACTTGATGAAAGTTCCGATCGCTTGATCGAGCAATGTACATGTCTTTTCGAAAGTGGCGTAACTCTCTTTCAAACGAGTTCCTTTGGTAGCATGGCGCAGTATCACTTGCACGACCCACTTGTTGTTCGCGATTATCTTACGAAATTGTCCAGAGTATGTGTGAGTGTCTGCCTTATTTGCATCCGTTTGCCCCTGGCCATCATGTTAGTGTTAAATAATTGTTATCTTGACGGTTACTCCTGTTTTCGCCAGCCGATAACGTGAACCATGCGTATAAAGATAATTCCCTTCGTAATTCGTCGGCGAATACTGCGTAATCGTTTCTCTCGCTTTTCGATTGTAGTCGTCACGCGCATAAACTACAGACGTATACGCCACTTCCTAGTCGCATCACAGAGACACCCTTTTATAACGTTGCACGTTACGCGTCGTCGGGGTATCTTGTTTGCACTCGCGGTTCGGTACACCGAATGATCACGTAAAGGATGGATCACTGATGCGTTCCAAGATCGCATTCGTATAAACACACCAATTTTCTATCATTTACTATGGACAAGTGGCATATTGTTGCTCTAACGATATGAAATATGAAGCTCAGGATCATTGCCAAGCATCTAGAAGACTCCAAGGTAGCTAGGTAGCACTGAAAACTATGCGAGCACAGATTTCATTACATATCATTACGTATCTGGATTACTAGCAACATGTAAGAACTAGAATCCATTAGCAACTACTGACAAACATTGTCGAAGGGTATGAAAGTTCCGACACAGTGGGTGTAAGGGATTCCAATTAGAGTTACATAAGCTAAACAGGAGTCAAGGAATCTCTATCACTCGAAGGAACTGGTTTATCTCCCGGCTACGGATAAACGCGATAATTCTATTAATTATGTAAGAGACCTACAAACCAGTGTGTGGTACAGCATAAAATTACCATGTATTGAAGTTCAACCTGAATGATCTGTAGAAAACTGTGTTACTACTGCAGAAAGTAACGTTTGAAAGCGCATGACCAGGATACGACATCGAGCGCACGCGCTTTGAAAGCGCCTGCGGTGACTGCGAGAGGGCGAGGAGGTGCAGAGTGAGGGACTGGAAACAGCTGGGAGAGTATCAAGGTCATTTTGAATGGCAGCCACTACGTCATACCTCCGGTCGAGCCCTCGTGACTAGCCAATCAGCATTGTCGTGTCACACTATTCCTTCTCGTTCTTCTAGCCTATCGCCTCTCTTCTTCACCATTGCGTACTCGCTAGCTACTCCCACGAGTTAGATATAATAATTATGTATTGTACACGTGCACATACGATTCAAGCAGAACAAAGATCAAATTCTCTGCTTATAATAAGGAATTATTACTAATAATTCAAGCCTTGCAAAGGAATTAGCTGGATCAACATAAATGATATAGCGTTCCGAGATCTCAAAATACAAGAAGAAGGTGAAATATATGATTGGATGAATCTTTACGTGAATGATTTGCAGTAACTCACCGTCGTGTGGTGCCAATACTGGATGATATCCAGAAGGTCACTACTCGGCGCGTACAGCAAAAAATCCCGCCATTCATTGAAACTGATGTTGAGACTTCCGTCCTGATCCATTCTACAGAAGTAATTTTCAAAACACATGGAATACAGCTAGCTGTCAAATAGTGGCAACTTATAGTTTCGTAGATTTAATTTGATTAATACAGAATGTTAACAGTTTAGTTTAAAAAATGTATCGTCTTACCGTTGCAATAATTTCCTTGCTTCTTCGCGGCCCATATCGATTCCCAAATCTTTGAAGGCTCGTATTAATTCTTCTAGATCGATTTTACCTGCGACGATATAAACAATTCTACGTTAAAATATTTTAATAAATGCAAATCTTTTCTCATCTTCTTGAAATTCTGTGAAAGTACGCTGAGAATTATAATAATATATAATAATAATTCCTATAAAATATTACAAATGATCTGTTTTTAATCATTGATGAGCATAAAATATATTAAATAATGTTGCTCACCATCTTTATTCTTATCCATGTGAGAAAACTGTAGTCGCAAGTTCTTTTCATGCTCGCGCACATAATGTAGAAATTCTGCCAGACTGATATCTCCACTTTTTGTGCTATCCGATCTGGCTAGGAACTCCTGAAAGGCAGAAATCGTATTTTAGGCAAAGAGTGCGAGTCTCATTCGGGGAGCGACTATTTCCGTAGCCGATTGACTAACGACAACGCAGAAAGAGAGAATGACAACCTACACCGAGACGAGCCAGCACTCATCTAATGCAGAACTTCGTGTCTGCGGAAGATTGTCTGCGAACGACATTAACCTTGGCGAAACCGTACAAATTATCCGAAGTGTTATATATCGCCAATACAATACCAGGTAGAAAAGGGGGTTGACCCACTTTTACACGAGGAAACAAGAAGATAAATTAATAGCATTAAAAGGGCGTGTCTTTTCACGAAACTTTGTTAAAGAATTTCATTGTAAACGAAGAAAAAAAGATACTTTTTGCATGTAAATATATAACATAGATGTTACTTTACTGTTTTAGACGTGTCCTCAGAGGCTTAGCTTGATAAGGGATAATCTTCTGATTCCGGTTTGTTCTACTATATTTGTTACTTCAAAGACTCCTAAGTTTTGTACGGCTTCCTCCATCTTTCTTTCATAGCAGACATAGCAACGCCGATACCATCTCGAATATTATATATGCCAGACTTTAGGCCCAGCAATAAAAAAGCCCCGCAAGGGTTATCTTATTCTCTCAGCTTATATCGGACAATTACGTTATTGTTACGTTGTACAGAGATATAACATTTCTCTGTAATTAATTAAGTACAAAGTCCTTGAACGGTGTGACGAAAATAGTATAAACTAACTAGTTATCGTTAGTATCCGGATGAAGAAAACAATCTGTATGTTAGCGACGATTTAGTCGGATTTACAGTACTTGAAATTCACCAGGTTTTACTGGGCTTCAACATTACGTGCACCAGAAATTATATAAACTTTACTGCATGTCGCTACACTTAAAAAGCATAGACTACTGCAATCAATAATAATGAGTATTAAATGGGAATGTTTAACGTGAAATTACTCGCAGATAATTGCTTTGCGAGCCGTAAAACTATTATTTAAACCTATAATTAATGACGCACAAAACTCGTTGTCTCCTGTGCTATTGTAAATAGAAAAGTGAACAATTAGGTATCCTGAAAAGTTGTTAAATTTGTCTTTTATAAAAGAGAATAATTGTTGAAACTGTAGGCTTTATTATCGCGTATGAATAGAAATTCAAATTAAATACATTCTGCCTTCAATGGTTTTGTTTCATGAAATAACAGGGAAGTGTATGAGCCATGAGAACGGGATCGATATGTGCAACGCCTCATGAAAATTCTTTGGCCCACATATCGTGACTATAATGTGATATATCATACAAAGATACGATGTGTTCCTACAATTCCTACAAAGTGTTTTCTACTGCAAGCCATTCAGGATAACTCCAAGTACGAAAGGTTCTCGAGAATGCGCTCTAACAGCACTGCAATTCTATGACTATGTAAGTTGCTATTACGAAATTATTAACGAACCAAGTTAGCAAAGCTGCAGCATGGGTGCAGTTGCGAAACCGAACTCGCATCTACGATTCCTAGATTTCACGCAAGATCGATTAATTGCGTAAAACAACCGCAATTGCTGCACACGCAACTTCTCCACACTACAAAAGAAGCTCATTAGATCTGTTTATTCGGGTGTACCTCTTTTACAGTTTCGAGAAGTTAAATAAAGATGTGGGTCAAACACGTAAGTAAAATAGAATTATACGTATAGTTCCCTAAGAAGGGTGAGCAATGCAATTCTTATGGGATTGCACTACCTTTTATGGGTCTAGACGGTCTAGACAAACCCTACGAGCTACATATAGTATGGGAAGAGAGAGATTGGAGGTTCGCAGAGACTGCGAATCAGAGAGACCAATGGGAGAGCGAAGCACGCATGCACTTGCCTCGGCGTATTGCTTGTCGACACCGAATTCTCGGATAGCTTTCGACAGGTCGTGCACGTCAATTCTCCCGTTGCCGTCGAGGTCGAGTTTTTGGAATATCTTGGCGAGCCGCTCCTCGTCCTGCGCCGGCAGCTCGTGCAGATAGTGCGGCGGCATTACGCCGTGCTGGCAGTTTCCCCGATTGCTAGGCATCCTGCGCCTTGGCCTCTCCTCTATAACACTCTATTCGACTCTATCCCGCAATCCCAGGATATCTCCCCAGTCCAGATACTCTCTCTCACATCCACGCACACCCACCAACACCAACTCTCCTTACACGCACGCTAACTCCGATGTCGCACTACCGATTCTCTTTGCTTTGCGTCTCGGTGGCTTTCGATCGTTACACCAGATCCAGTGCATAGCTGCTGCACACACGTGGCCCGCCGTCTGCGTGCATCGATTTCACTGGGCGACGCGGCGAACACCTTCCGTCACGCATCGAACAGAGTCAATTTTCACGCACGTGCTGCTCGCTTTTAGTCCCACGGTTCTAACAGTTCTTCACTGTTGAATAAGCGAGTATTATTCCGGCAATACTCCGAGCTACCTCGCCTCGAGTTCCTCAGCGTACTTACTACAATGAGAATGTTAATTTTGTAAAGTTCGATCGACCGCCCTATGCGCTAGTTCTGCTCCTCCAGCAAGCGTATCATCGCATCGCTCTATGCATGCGACTGGCCACTGCGCAGCTGGATAAGTACGCGGGTTCCGGGATATCAAATCGATCGCCATCTCGTGCTGCAGGGGAAAAATGCACTTTACGCCCGGACAATGGGAAATTTTCTATGGCGCCAATATGATCTGACACGGCTGACTTCTTACGGCGGGAAAAGATTGTTTTAAATGTTTGAATTGAGATTATCGCTGCGCACCTTTTCAACTGCGCGAGAGGGGTCTATTTGTTAATGTCTTCGTTTTTAGATTGTTTGAATTAGTGTGAATGTAATATGTAGGAGACAAAGAGGAAAGGAAGTCACAAGAATTGTATTGGGTAGATAAATATATTACACTTTCACTTACAGTACCATTGTTGGAAAATACATGAAACTTTCGAGATCATACGAAGATGATATAAAACACTCGAGGAGTCTTTATTCGATGCGATTATGCCGTTGGAATAATATTCTCTATTGTCAGAAGCATCCGTGTCTCGAATTTTGTTATTTCTCGACAGTTACAAAAAGAGAGCGGAATAAGAATAACATAAGTTTTAATCTGCAACATTGAGTATTTTCGTGCGATAGAAAGGAATTCTGTCGCAGTGCCAATTATAAATAAGGGTCTCGTATGGAACTATGCGAGAAAAGACAAACAAAACATCGATGAAAAATGAATCTCTGGTAAAAGTAACAAGTATATATGCGTTTTGCACAATAACGCAACGCGTTTGTTTCGTTATTTATTTTAGAAAAATACATCAAAAATGCAGGCTAACAATTACAGCAAACAGAATAGGCAAGGCGAATTAATATTGCTCATTATGATATACCCGGTTGAATCTCTGACTTTAAAGTTTTCACTTAGAAGAAAGAAAGTTTAAGAGAAGACACGGTGAGAATTTTTCCTTGCAATTTCGCCCCACATACGCATTGCCCATAATGTTTATTGCCGAATATAACAAAAAGATCTTACAACGGAGAGTTTTAATTTAACACAAGTGTTGTAGAAGTACTAGTCGTACTGTTAAGTGCCAAGTGTGCTGACTATATGCATTATATACCGATATGTATATAATTATTATTATTTCAATGTTCAAACAAAGAACGTTAATATAGATCGTATGTGGCTTCATACCATTAACATAGGTACGCGTGTATCATTATACACATAGTGACATGTTTAACATGCAATTAATCCGAAGCTTGCACAAACAGTATTTTGTTGCGCTTATTACTTCCCAGTGTACACAGCCCTCTTCGCGTTTATTCTACATTTATTAACGTTTCGTACTACAGATAAAAACAAAAGATTTGGAGGGCAAATACCATCGAAGCATGTACCGATTATCTGAAAAGATTTTGGCAGTCGTAATTCCTTTGGACGATAACCACCGAGAATCCTTCGCGAATTCTCTCATCCATCTTTTTCATATCGTTCTACACCGTCGAAAGAAATTACTCTGAGAAAACTAGCGACGTGAACTATGACAATCGAGTGTGACAACTACTGTCATTTAACAAGTATAAAATTTTTGTATACACAATGACACGATACTCATACATGAAATGTTCTGTTGTCATATGCTATCGTTTCTTTTTTTTTGTATGCAATATTGTGCTGAGAATGAAATGCCCCCAGATAAAATAAGAAACTTAAGCGAAGCATACGCACAATGTAGTCCTTATCTTCGAAGATTCATCGTTCTATATATTAAGACATATATATATATATATAAATGGTAATTGTCACCAAATTCGAAAAACTACTAGAGCTTGATTTGCAATCACGTTGTTTCAACGAAAACGTATTACATGTAGGTATATATGATTATAAATCACACGTGTCGCAAGTTCGAATCATTATGATTAAACGGGTTGGACAATTTAAACATAGCTTTATAAATGATCTACGTGGCATATTAAAACAGGGCTGCGCATTCAATAGTATTGTCACATAGTTGTTTATAAATATCGCGGGTGTGTAATTAATTTCATCGGAAACAAGTGATTGCAAATTAAATTCTTGTAATTGTAGTAGAAAATTTATACTACATAAAGCTTAAAGTCTTTGTGGTTCTATCTGTGAATCCAGCAACAACATAAATAAATTTTATAACATATTTTCATCTATTTAAACAAACTGTATTTGTATGTGAAGAGCAGATAAATATTTTTTTAAGTGATTTCGCAAATTCTTGACGAAACTGATATATACCGTATAAGTATGGGAGAATCGGCGCATATACGTAACAATTTTTTGTACGACTGTACAAAGCAGAACATAAAGGAGCTGCACATCGTGGTTAACAATATTGCTTTTCAAATGGAAATATAACAAACCAATTTGGCTTTTAAATTTAAATATCATCTTATTCCATATTTCACGATTATTGATTACAAAAGGAAGAAAGCCTTACATCCTTAGTTAAAACAGGGAAACAACTAAAATTGCACCTTTGTCTACAATTTTCGTAAAGATACTAGCTATGTTCCAGAATCATATTTCTTTGTTATTCTGACAGGTGTGCCCCATATAGTGTGAAACTCTGAAGTAGTGAGACTACACAATATAAAATGAACTTTTTAGTCAGCCTCGTGTTATAGTATAATTTAAAAGGCACGTTAGAGGTCTAAAGAAACATTTTACTCGAACATATCTAGTTTCCTGTATAGCGGAATAAAATAATGCTTTTAATGTCAAAGATCGAAAGATCAACTTTCTTTGACCTTCACACCTCATAAAAATCTACAATGTCATTTCCACTAAAACTGGAATTATTAATAGTTATACTATATATTATTTCATAAAAATAGAAAAAACCCAAAAACTATTGCAATGCACAAATTACTATGCTATAATGATGTCGTATTTCGATCAGAGTACTTTACTTTGCACTTTTGTATATCACTTGCAAATCAAACAAAATAAATTCAGATTCCTTTCGATAAAGGAGCATTCAAATCTGTAGAGATCTCTTCGAATACGAGAAATGACTGTCAGAAAATCTCGTTTCTAACATAATAGGGCACTCTCATTTCTTGTTCAACTGTATACTTACGAAACAAACGTGATAATTGTTGGCTCTTAATGTAAAATATAATTTTACTATAACACCAGTAGTAGAATGAGTAGTATTTGAATTAAAGTGGTTGTCAAGAGGAAGCCAATGTGACTGTTTCAATTTCTCTTAAGTCCGTAAATCGAACATCTTTACAAACGTGAGAGCTGCGAGTCGTATAACAGCCTGATTACATGATTTCTTTTTTCTATTTTACAAGTGTTAAGCCTTTTCAGAAAGAATAGGACGTTTGCCACTACTATTTAGGCAAGAATGAATGAATTACATGGCGAATTATAGTGAAATATTATTCAAAGCTTGTGAACTGATTTATATTTGATCTTTTCATTAACTCTCTGAAATGTTGAATTAGAAATTTCCATTTTCCAGAAAATGTATCGGACAAGTTATTGCATAGTGCATTTCTCTCAACTAGTACTTTGATTTTTGCAGCACCAAGGGAGATCAACATTCGATGAAAAGCAATTGGCGCGATGGATTTGTCAAAATTTCAATTGTCTTCCAATAAGTGGGACAACTATGTTTAAAGATCTCACAAAGTTATACCAGAAAGTTTCCTAAAATTTCGAAGCATGATATATCATCAGTTTGTAACAAGTATTTGTAGTTAGGTATGTTTGCAGCATAAAACATGCTGGGGTCATGATAATTAAGCTGCAGTATTATAAATTATTATGTGCACTGTGTTTATATGTGACGTTAGATTGAAAAATTTGTTCAGAGCGAATGAATGAGATATCTTTTTTCATAATATCAGAAAGCGGTGAACATATACTACATTCCACCATATATGCAAAGCATTAACTTTCATCTGTTTTTCAGTGATATGATTTGGAAAAACGAGAATGATAATAAAATAAGATTCAGCCAGCACTGAATTTCCAAATGCAAATTTACAGTGCAGCAACTCTCACTTTTCAAAATATAAATCAAATCCTTTCGCAACTTGCCGCATAAACTAAATTAAAGTTGTTGTCATAAACCATCTCTCACGTGTTTAACAAATTACTTTTGAAATGTTCATATATATACAGATAATATTACACGCCTGTGGTAATCTCAGGAAAGTTTGCTTCCGCAAGTAAGAGGCAGATATCATATGCCAAGGGTCATAAAGTACACGATACATGGAAAAGTAGTATAGTCCACTTTACGTTATACCACACTATCAGGAAGATTTTCCCATGACGAAAATCAGGGATGATAATTTTCTCCATATCAGTCAGAACGCGCCAAAATATCATCATCCGAGTGTTTTTGAAATCCACCATTTGTTAGGGAGATTAGCAAATTCTCCTTTCGCAAATGAATCTAAGTTCTATTTACTTTCAGGCATTTCTTTAAGAAAGTAAATATGCTGATGTGTGAACATCTTGCAAAATCATTTGATGATTTAAAAAAAAAAACCCATGTTCTGTTCAGATGACCATTGATCAGATCTCAGAAGTAAAGAAAGTAATGTGACTCACTATCTTACTATTATTTTTTAGAATTATCTTCTTCACTCGACCAGTGTTTCTCTTGCTCTTGCAATTCATATTCCCATCGCAGCTCCAATTCCCGCATGTCATTAGCGATACCAGCCTCGTACGTATCCTCCTAAATCATTCATCAAATATAATGACAGTCATGTAGTATAATTGAAAACCGGCAGTTAAAATATATCATCCATATTCACTTACTTCTTCCCCTTTATAATCCCGACTGTAGCTTTGCGTGGCATGTAAATTACTTGATGTTTGAATCCAAGGTATGGTGCCATAGGGACTCCAATTTCGCACGTCTTTTTCTTTTTCTCTAATACCAGCTTCGATCATCTGCAATTCTTGAGTGAGCCTTTCACCTGCGCTGAAAGTTGCTCCTTGCGTAGCTAACTGCATAAATATTGATTCGTGATTTATGTGTAATTAATCATTTAATGCGGGCAACTCATATGTCAATATTACCTTTAAATCATTGATCTTCTTTTCCAGGTGCTTCAATTGCTGTTTCACTTTCTGCGATTCAAGGATTAAACTACAATAACACCAGTATATATTAGATTGCTGAAGTGAGAAAACTGTGGAAATAAATCAGTTTGGCAAAACTTAAAGAAGTGTACTTACTCCTTTGACATGCATTCCGATCGTTGCAAATTCACTGGTGATTCAGACACATTACGAGCGAGGGAAATATAATTTTCACTAAAATTGGGATTATTAAAAGATTGAATACCACCGTTTGCTCCAATAGTCCCATAAGCTGTAAACAATATTTGTTTGTACAAGAGTTATATGCAACATATAGGTTTCAGTGAATTCGTTTATGATATTACTTACGTTGACTTCCATAATACCATGAAGCAACAGAATTAGCAGTTGGAACCTGTCGATAACTGGAAATTGGCGGCCCACCTCCACCTTCGATACAAATGTTAGCAGATTGCATAGTATTGTTCGGCCTGTAGAAAGATAAAATAGTATATAATATTAATGCTTTTATGATATCAACACATTGAATATTTGGGTAGTGAACACAAATCGTATGAGACATTTCACCTCATTAGATTTTTGGATAGTTTTGATATGGGCCCATACTTGCTAGTGGGTAACGCGTCAAATGGGACGAACTCATCATCGAGAAGAATAGGATCCGTATAGCGGAAGTTATTGCAGTGAATGTTCGTCGGCGAAGCGGTCATGTTGTTCGGTGTGTTCGCCCAAATTGAATAATTCGAAGATAGAGGATCAGACTGATAATCATAGTTCTGAAGAAGACAAACACAAAAGAATGAATGAGACAAACTTTCATTAAAGTTATATGAGATTTTCTCAGTTAATTAAGGGTCATACCATTTTCATTTGCGGAGCCTGCTTATTGTTCACGATGGCTTCAAGTTGGTTCAAAATTTCCATTCTGCGCTGAAGCAACATTGCCAATGTTTTAGCAACGGTTCTTTGCTGAAATGCAAATACATGTCTTAATTATGACATAAATCGCATCATAAAATACGAAGTAAACCCATCATAAACTATTTTTCTACCTTTTTAGTATTGGTAACAGCGTTAGATACATTTGAAGGGACTTGAGTAGAATCCCACATTCCATGATTCGGTGTTATATAGTCCACAGGTGTACTCGGCATAATATAATGCATATCCATTGCTTTTGTTGGCAGCATGTGTGGAAGTCCTTGTGGTGGTGGTAATACATAATTCGCAAGTGATCCCACAAAGTTGCTTTCATGAGCAGAGGCATGATGTTGTAGTGGATTAACTTTGTTTAAGGAACTGAAATCTGCAAGATAATGTCAAGTTTAAATATTAAACTTACACGATTTTTATAACATGTGTTGTTAAAAAAAGAGAAGTGCTTGACACGTACTTTGTCTATAAGTACTATCTTGGGGTTTCATAGAGTGATAAGATAAGTCTTCATTCTGCTTGACGGCCTTATTGTTTGATGCCATCACAGCTTTATCCGTTTTTGTCTCTGGGATACTTCCATTTTGTGTATTTGCTCTAATATTAAGTTTCCGACTCTTCGATCTGTATCTGATAGAATAAACATAATACAAGTATAGAAAAACATTCTTTACAAATTTGTATTAACTTCAGATTAGCAAAGAATGCTTACTTATCCAGTTCCATATCACTATGTGCAAAAGTGCAGTTAGTGGCCCTCGGACATGACCCTCTTAGAGCAAGGTCTCTGCACATACTAACTTTATATTTCGGCTGACCAGGACCCATATTATGAGCAGCGTCCTGCGATTTTCGATTTCCATGTTGTTGAATAAACTCTACTAATGCTGCAACTACCGTTCTAACTGCTTCCAATGCTGCGCGAGACTCTGCTAATGTTGGCGGTTCTGTTTCTGGAATATCAAATAATTGTTAAGCCATTGTTAAATATTGTAATTTTTAATAGTAATCTTTAGTGACAGTTATACCTGGACTAGGATCTATTGCCGCTAAAAGTTCTAATTGGGGTCTCAGACTACTTAATTGGCCAGGGTCAGGCGTACGTTGAAGGGCAATAACCAATTCTTGTACACTTTGAGCAAAAGATTGTGGAGTCTGTAGTTTATCCATAATACTTTGCATATGAGACTTATGTGCGGTATCCCCGTACAATAAGGCAGACCATTGATCAGGTGCTATTCTTAGACCAGCTTCGGTTGCAATTTGCACAATTTGTGCATCGTGTTCTCTTCTCAAAGCCTCATACGTGCGAAATTCCTCTTTCAGCTGCATTAGTGATGAATCTCCATCTCGTTTAGAAACCTGATTCATTTGGCAAATGTCAAATTAGATGGACGTTTATCACTTTTAATAGTTTATAGGAGAGATTATAAAATTCAATTACTTTGAAACAACTGGCCCTGTATAACAATTGTACAACATGTCCAATACTTGTTTTAGATGCTTGAGGAAAGTGGGGCTCCAAACGCTGGACAACAAACATAACTAACACCTTCCTGGAAAGAGCCGTGCCATCTTCCAGAGCCAGTAATACAAGTTTCAAAACTTCTTCTTGCATTGCTGTACAAAAAATATTGTCAACTTCAACTTCAATTTGTCTTTCTTGAAAAGACTTTCTTCTCCATTATTATCATACATACCTGGCCCAAGAAATTGGCAACCACGAGCACGAACAGCAGCCCATAAATTAGCACTAAGTTGTTGCGGATTTTGATGTTGAAGAATTAATTCCGTGACAGATCTCTCGCCTAAACTTCTAGCTGCTCTTACCGCTCGTGCTCTTCCCTCGGGTTCAACAAGCTGGCATCCCACCAAAGTAACTAACTTACGTTGCATGGGACGTGAAACCAGCCCCACTCCTAATTCAAAAATGTTCTATGTACTCAAATGTTTCTAGAAAGATAATACAATAGTTATATTATAGATAAAATAATTGTTCTACCTGAGGCCAAAGGAATATTCGACTGGCATGGTTTAAGGTATAATGCGAGTTCCTTGATACATCGTTTAGCGACCAGATAATTGGTGTGGTCTTCGGGTGGCAATAATTTCTGATATGCTGTCCCAACATTTGTAGGTATAGAATTACCTACTAGTTGCAACAAAGCTTCATTGACTGGCAATCTTTCTATTTCTGTGTTAATGACACTCTGAAAAATGAAAAGGTAATATTAGATAATGTTATCCGATGGAAGATTCGATCAAATAATATGCTTCCATTGTTTGTAGTCCGGAGAATTGACATACCTGGTCGAAGGGACATTGTTTACGGTGTAAATTTGCAAGGCACGTACGACATATGGTATGTCCACATCCTAAGGATATGGGGGCACGTATGGCCACATCGAAATCGTGACAACAAACTGGACACGAAAGAAATTCAGTCCACTGCGGTGCCTGTATTGGCATTCTAAAACAATCATATTCGACATTTAATCTTAATGATGTGACATTCGTTAATATGAGAAGCGTAACACAGAGGTCCTGGAAGATTGTTCTACTTTTGATATGAGAGGTGGGGGATCAACAATTTCTCGTTATACTCCATTGAATCTAATTAACGTCATCGTAACGTTCAACAGAATCATTCGTATCGCTTCGAAAACGGGCTGTCGGATAACAAACTTACCAGCCAGGACATAAGAAAGTGAGAGAAAAAAAATGTTCATTTGCTAGGCTATTACGTTTTCGCGATGACGAGAAAATTTGCCGTCGACAACAAAATGCCTTCTATAATTTCATTGGAGGATATAATTTTGTTCATTATTCATTACTTTTTCACGAGTTATTCTCCTATTACATCCATTTCGATGGAGAAATGGTATTTCCTCGCAGGGAAAACTGCGTAGGAACAAGTCGTCCATGCAGGTATATTGTGCGAAACACGCAATTGTAAAGGAAATATCAGTAATCGTGGTTTTTTTGCGTGTAATGCGTGGAGTGTACGTAGTCAAAAAGACGATAATATACTCGATTCGCCAAGTGGAAACGTGCTTGGGGGAATCGCTGCCACGACGTTGTGCAATAAGATCGAAACTCACCTCGTTATTGCCTTCACAAAACATCACATTAATTACTCGGTCACTTCACATGTAGTTCTGCCATCGGAGCAAGAACAGATGAATTACAGATAATATGATGAGCTCAGCATGATATCCTCGGTACGTATGTAAGCCCAATCTACCCCTCTGTGATCTCTGTGTATACTTTTTTACCTCACTGGCATTGACTGGCATCCATGAAGAAAACAATCTAGAAAAATGACCTTTCGATTAAATCCAGCAGGTTGCGCTGCTATATTATTTCGGCCACGGAATAAGCATATATATATATCTGAATCAGATAGATATATTTTCCTACGAGCAATATCTCGATATATTCCCAAGTTAAATGGGAAGAAATTCCTTTTTAAATAAGAAAATAAGAAAGTGTTAATGTACTCGTGGATCACTGTCCTTCATAGAATCACGACGAACATATGAAATTCCATATTACCGAATCCTTATGAACGCATAACAAAAGATACTTGTGTTCCAATAGCAAATACGTGTCGCATTGTATGATATTGTTGATTGGCTCGCTCAACTCAATTGCAATGGTCTGCTTCTCTATGAAATTGCTAGCTTTGTATTAAGTTTCTTTCGCAAAACTATGAATTTTGCACGGAATCGAGAGTGACGTTCATTGTTGACCCGAATATAGAACAGTGTATGATACACGCGGAGCTGCCGAACATGCCAGCGGTATAAATGTTAAGAAATACAGTGTGGTATGTGTTCTGCTCGTTTTAAGCTCCAGTGCAATTTCGTATGACTGCTACTGATCGAACTTCTTATCTGGAGACTTGATATTAAACGGGGATCCGATTTCTCAGAGTCTCCCACGAGAATTGTCAAATTTAACCATGGTGCCGTCGAAAGATGAGCCGTTATGGTCCGGCATTGCACTTCACATGGTACTGAATACAGTCTCACACCCAATTGAATATGCCAAAGTTTTAATGCAGGTAATAAAGAACATTCGCTGATGATTTGCGACGAAATATACGCTTGGTAATCCATTGTAATTCTTATTCATGAAATCTTAGATTGGATATGAGCCGATACCGCCGAGAAGCACTACTACTTTTTTCGGCAAACCGGCAATTTCTTTGCCGAACGTCTTTCAGTACGGTAATTTACCTTTGTCATTGTTTATTTAAAAAAATGAGAGCAAGTTTTGACATGCTTTACAGAGAGAAACTTACTCGTAAAAAGATTAGAGAGAATTTGATAACATTGTTCGTAATGATACTCATTAATAGAATTAAATACTTTCTTGCAGTTAAGCATATAAAAAGGGTCGATGGTTTTACTGGATGTTACAGTGGACTTGTGCCGAAATTATGCAGTAGTACTATAAGTGCAATTGTCATTGACAAAATGAATAAATACATAGATAAGCGACAAGCTAAGAAACCAAGAGAAACCGAAGATGAGAACTCAGAGGAAGAAGGGTATATTATGACATATACCCTGCAATATATATATAAAGTAGATCTCTAATTCTTCCTTGTATTTTCCAGAGAGGATTGGGACAAGTTTGTCTCTGACATGATAAGGAATCTTCTGAGCAAAATGGTCGGAGTTATTGTGTCTCATCCGTTTGATGTCATTTCTTTAAGAATGATGGCACAGTTTGTTGGAAGAGAAACAGTGTATAGGTGGGCTCCGATATGATACTTAACAATCCTCTATGCTAAATAGTTATACAAACTTTTTGCTTATCAGAGATCTTTTGTCATCGTTCGTGACAATATACAAGGAAGATGGAATTGCCGGATATTACGCCGGAATAATGCCTCGTCTTATTGCACACGCCTCGCTTATAGTTCTAGCCAGTTCATCCACTTATCTCTTGAACAAGTACTTGATAAGTGATCGCGAATTAAAGCAATACACAGGTTCTGTGATGCAAGTAAGTGAATTGGAGATAAATTAAGATTACAGAATTGATATAGTTAGTACATAAACTGTGTATTCTTTATAGTTTGTGTCAAGTGCGATTACTTACCCATATTGGGTTGTATCTCACTGCATGGCTGTTAATAATTGCGGGTAAGTATTTATATGATGAAATGCTGCTTTATAACATTCTTGAGTAGTCATTCAATTAATGCAATATTTGTTAATAAAATGTTTACAGGCTTGCCGCTGGCCTACCTCCGAACATGCCGATATATCCGAGTTGGACTTATTGTTGGTCTCATCTTTCCTCTATCAATCAACTAAAACGAGGAAACAGCTTATTATGGCGATATTATCCCATTAAGTCCATAGCTGATGCATCAATGAACCAAGATACAATAACATTTAAGGCACTTTGAAGATGGGTATTTTCATGAACATTTTGTATTACATTGACATATTGTAATCATGAATATCTTGATGCTAGATATTGTTGGATATTTTATTATTATATTAGTGATGTTGAATTAGGGTGTTCATTACGCAGCTGATTATGAAAAGAAATACATATTAATGTACAAAAACCAAACATACCTTGTAGAAGAGCATTCAGGACGTGTATATATTAAATGATTATGATATTTGCTCACCTAATGCTTTAATGGACATATTGTTTGTTTTTGTGTGAACGGAATGTATGTGCAAAAGCTACATTTATCGCTCCTGGCTGAAAAGAGTAAAAAGTATTGGAGAAAAGTTGCATTATCTGATTTACACAATGCCTTTGCATTCGCTTATCAAGCTTGTGTATCAATTTTAAGTAGTAAATAGTACTTGAATTTGTCGTCTTATTTTTGCTATTGTGCCTAATCCTTGCAAACCCGTCTTGTACATTTTGTAAAAACAAATTAAATGTAGTTGTACCCTCGGTATGGAGTTAGGCTTCTTTGTTTATACTTATTGTACATGAAAAAAGTATTGCTTTTTGTAATTTTCGCAAGCTTTTGATTCAGGATTTCTGAATGTAAATAGCAGTGATATTTCTTTTGTGAATAAGACATTCTGCTAATCAGTTGTTGCTTCTTTAAAAATTATTGATGATTACAACAAGTTGATAAAAAGAGGGATCTGGCATGTAATTACAACTTTATTACTCATTCTTACAATAGAATACTGCAAATTATTGCAAAATCATAGATATATGCTCTTGATTTCCATACACAATATTCTTCCACGCAGTATAATCATCATACGCAACGATTTATATTAGGCATGATGTTTTTTATTTGTTTAAATTGCCAGGTATGCTCGTGAACTCCTGGACTCTTTATTAATCATTAACTAATCATCGCAATCTTAATTTTGAGGATTGGAACATGGTGCATCAGGGATGAAACTAGCACAAGGCTTCTTAGGCCACTTGATATTCTTCAGAGTGTAAGAGAAATATAAACCAATAACATTTAATATTTATTTAACAAATAGTACTTATACTATTAGATATAACAAGTCTTTTCTATACGTTACACACTTTCCAAACTATAAGTTTTATTTTTCTGCCTTTTCAATTTATATACAAGGAATGTTTGTAAATGGAAAAAAAAAAGAAAGAAAATGAATGAACATATTGCTAGTACAACTGTATTTCTCTATACACAAGTAATAAATATACGGTATTATGTAAGTTGCTCGGTATTCACATTTCATCTAGAAACATTAATACACTGATGCGGTAATATGCAAGCATTGTTCCAGGGTTCTCTCTACATCTTAAATGATTAAGTAATTTCAAATCGAATTTAAATAGTGTATATACAACCGTTTGCTTGTCACTGATTATGTGAGTTTACTAGCTATTTAAAAAAGAAATGCACTTATTTAACATAACCAACACTCTAATATTACTGTGGCAGTATAATACTTAATATACTGATAGAGTAGAATCTTTAATTTTTGATATGATAAACATTTCATAATAACGCATAAATTAAAGATCGTCAGATCTGTCCTTTTTATTAAAACTATAGGAATTTCTCAAATTATCATCTTTTGTCAAAACGGATTCTCAAAAATATGAATCATAAATTTCGTTAATATCGATTATTATCTTTCCTTAATATCTATGTTTCCTATTTTCATGCAATCTTCTGAGTACATGCGTGAATATTTCTTAAATATACGCAAACAGACAAAAAACGTGGAATTCTTTGCTGTCCTAAGCTTTCGCTAAACCATATTCAATAAATAAATAATTCTTTGAGTATGGAAACTTGTCTTTAACTCTAGTAAATATATGTAACTGAAAATGCACGAAGAATGATTTGCAGTGTTACTACTAAAACGGATTTCACAGAAGTTTTGTATCTTAATGAAACTATCGGTTTTGTTATTATAGGTTTCATGGAAAATTGACGTATCTTCTTAGGCTTGCAGCCAAATGCTCAATGTATCGCAAAATATATTGGATTAATAACTGTAGAAAGCAAAAGTTGAAAATAGCCTATTTTATAGACACATTTATCTACACATTGCAGTAATCTTACACTTCTATTCACGATATCTTTACGCGTAAAGTAATTTGATGTAATACATTGACAAGTTCCGATCGCATAGAGCGCCTGAAACGACACTAATTTAGTACTGTCTTTTTCGCTTCTCCACTTATCTACATCTTGTGTGTGTTTAAGTTAATTCCTTCTTGATTATAGATACTCCATTACTCGTCTTTTGAATGGATATTATATTGAAAATTTCAATTTAAAGCATATGCTTGACATTAGAGCCTGTATTGCCTCTTATTCCTCTGACTAACTATAAACACAGGTCATGTGACATTGAATATTCTGCAGTAATTTTCACGTCGCGAACAACTATCCTTTCTTTAGAATAATGCGCGTAGCAGCATCTAGCAAAATGCAACTTGACAGAAATTTCATAATACATCACACTTGATTTAACATTGCAATAACGATGCTCTTGGAAAAAAAAAACAATCAGGCCATCCGTGTTTCTACATTAATTTTAAAGAATATCTTGGAATTTATGAACATCGTATTGTACACATTATATTATGATTTTTTTGTTTCAATCTCTATTTAATACTATAATGTCATGTGTTGCTCTTTGTGTATCTTTACTGGGTATTTCCCATTCAGAATGAGTAGTTGAATAGTTACTTTAAATCTAATTGAACCTCTGGGGCTTCTAACGAGAACGGCTTAAGATTTTCGACTATTGGCGTTTGATCGGGATCGACCCTTATGCGAATCCTATTTGTTTCTAATGATCGGGGTAGCGTACGTGGAAGATCATCTTTGTACGATCCCGAGATGGGCGACGTGTACGGAACATAAATTCGTACGACGTCAGGGCTCGGCTGGTGCGGAGTAGCTCTAGGAGTAGGCAGACCACCGCTACCAGAGCTGGCATTGGAAATGTTACTCTGCGTATCGAGACTATTATCTAATGCTTGTGATCTGGTCGCTGAACTAAATACTGAAAGATCTGCAGTCGAAGTAACAGATGTGTCTGCCAAAGATCGGCGCGAACCATTTGGGGAGGCCCCATCGTCAAGACTTGGATCAAATGAGAATTTGCTTCCTGCACACATATTCAGTTTTTATTATATTTTAAAACCATGCCGTGACACAGCGTGACAAGAAAGAAACATTATAAGTGTTCTGATAGTGTATGAAAATATAATTGCATTATACAAATTTAATCACCTTATTCTGTCGGCAAGTGACGCTATTAGACAGAAATTTGCGATATCTTACACGCACAAATCTGCCCGCGAGTACAGTTACGTGATGGTAGTAGACAAATATAGTACAATACGTGTCTTGTACTAGTACAGCAGGATTAATATCATAAGGTATACTTGGACAATTACATTCACATATTCGTATCAACTAAATACTATATAGTTACCTTATAGGGAACTTAACATGTTGCTAATACTGTCTTAATTTCACAGTAAAATTGTAATCTACTAACTTACTGAATCTCATAGTAGGAATACTTATGGAATTGTTTATTGTAAAAATATAAACTGCTAGTATAAAATATAGAGAAACTCGACACTTTTGTGGAATGGTCTCGTTCTAATTCTTAGTAGAAATATGTTTGTTTCTTTTTTTTTTTGAGCAATATTATACGAGAGTATTTTGAGCATCAAAAGATTTTACAGTCTGGTATTATAAGTAACCACTATCTCTACGTGCGAATGAGTATCTTTATCACTTCTCTTATCATCAGTGATTGTCTCATTTTCAGAATCCGAAAAATAAGTTTCTGTGTTATTGTGTATTGCATTCTCGACACATCTAAACTCACCGCCAAGACCACTGGTTGGTTCTACTGGGGTTGTACTTTCTCTGTTCTCCTCAATTAGTGCCAAATCTCTACGTTGTGCTACGGACTGTCTCATTACGTGTTGCGCTTCACTAAATTCTTCGGCACGCCTCCCGACCTGCATCATACATTCATTCAATTTAAATATCTAAATGAAGAATCATGAAATATAAAAGAATCAAGGGTTGAAAATCACCTTGCTTGTATATGTTGGTTCTTTAAAGGTACCAAATGGGAACCGTGGCAATTCATGCGGCAAAGGAGCTCCTGGGTAATCCAGTTTGGCACGTTTTAATTCTTCCATACTTCGTTCCATAGAATTAACAACAGTATCATCATCGAAACGAAAGTCCTTCTCGAGCTTAATTTGCAAATAATTACAGAATTCGTCAAGACTTTCCATAGGCATAAGATAACGTTTATGCATTTTCATAACTGTGTATGCCATAGCAGGCAAGATGCGATCACCGTCTAATAAAAATATATCCCAAATACGAAGTCCAAGACTAACAGGAGTCTATAGAAAGTAAAAAATGATTAGAGTTGATAAATTCGAAATATTAAAACGCTTAATACAATGAGACTTACTCTTTCCTGGAATACAACAAAAAACCACTTCAATGCATACAGTATAGAGTCACACCCACACTTATCAAGTTTCCTTTTCAACTTTGGCAAAAATTTATTCATTATTTTATCATGATGCTCTATGAAACGGTTTAATTTGGGAAAGCCATCAACATAAAATCCTATGAACAATGAAAATCCATAAAATACCATACCAGCCATTCAAAAAACCACAATGTTAATTGCTTTAAGCGTATCATAAACAAAAATAAGGAAACTAACCATGCATGGTATATTTTTTGTCTGCAAGAAGTATCGAAAGACCCCAGAATGCATCTTCCTCATCCATATACAATAGTAGCAATCCTGCTAGTACCGACATTCCCTGACAATACCCTACTTCCATGTTATACATACTATATGCAGCCAAAACGTAAAACATAGATCGCTGTTTTATACTGTATCTTTCCCTGTCGAATGAAAATTTGATTAGCTAAGTTTAATAATCCAATATAGCATACATTTTAACAAAATCTGCTCACCTATAGTTGATATGATCTCTATATTGTCTAGCAACATCAGCATCGATTTGCCTAATTTCTGTAGACCATTGCCTCGCTAAATGGAGCATCTCTTCATATTTTCCAGCGTGTTCTTTCTTCATGTTTTTTATACCCAAGAGTAATGCCCAAACTTGACCACGAAATCTATTGGGTATGCCTTTATAAATTCTACGGCGTAATTTCTCCTTTGTCGTAGTGCTATCCCAATGTTTAGTCATCTTCTCCCACTTCTTCAGCCTCTCCATCTCTACATGATGTGTCCTTAATTCATGCGCATCCGGTCTCTGTGGTAGCCTCTTATCACTGTGGACAAAAAAAGAATTAGTCTCCAGTGATTTGTATAAGGCTTCGAGTTATAACTCAATACCCACTGAATGAAACCGTATTGGTCCGTTTTATGGTAGACCTCATAACCCGGGTCTTCCCATGGGTCGATCTCTGCTCCATTCTCTCTACCACGGTCATAGCAGCTGAATATTCGATCGCGCTCCGCAGCAGACCGCTTCAGCAATTCGTCCTCATTCATTCCCCGTGAAAGTGTCTGATCCGACTTGTACAAGCATACCGTTGTAGTCAACAGATTCTAGGTATTCCCAGTTATGCTGTGTTAACTGAAACGATTTCCCACTAATCACTATTACAGCTTTACAATGTAACACTGGGTAAATACCACAATGCAATTTTCCAGAGTGTAGTTTCTATAAAAGAATCCACAAAATCTGTGAGTGTCTTTGAAAGTTCTATACGAAAATCTTTGCTAGTGCAACTGTGCTCTCGATTAAACAAGTTGTGTTTTGACAGTACTTGGGTCCGTTGTCGTGTGCGTCGATCTATCAAGAACGTTCCTTTTCACATTAGAAAGGTATGGGAGACACTCTCGCGACATTCGAGCCGCTCAAATGCAATACACACACAAACTGGCCGCCTCATAATGCCATAAGTTCTTCAGCGGTAACAACGTGGAAAAGGTATACATGACAGTACCACCGACAGTTTTAAGTTATTCTAAGTATTCCGGGGTTAATCGTATACATATTCGCACCGAAGGTTATATCCAGCTGTCTTTGACATAATAAAGCGATAGGCTGTTGCGAGAACTTTACCGTGAAAAATCAACTGAACAACTACAGACACTGCATGATTAAGGATCGATTAATTTTCTCCGTTTCATATTATACATAAAACCAAGTCTTCACAACAATTATATCTACCCAGAGCAGAGACATATGTATTGTATATGTGTGTGTGTACTGCAACTTCAAGCCGGATTTGGATGTTTCCATTCACTTTGCCATTAACTGGGCAACTATTTGTAGCGGGCGGACAAGGGAGAAAATTTCGATGACATGTTTGGGTAACACTGCAGTTTAATTAAACAAAACTCCCTATAAAATGTATGCTTGACTTTTGTACTGATGGGGGCGTAAAACACACGGCGAACACAAATTCCTCGTCTAGTTTGTCGTCTGTGTTCAATATTATCTTTCTCAAGTACAATGGAAGCGATGTGATTGTACGCGGCTGTATCTATCTATAAAGTGGAAGCGGGATTCTCCGGGGACACGTAGTATGCTTGTTTGTGACAATTGAAAGAAGCTCGGAAGATTCTTCTGAGAGCCCATCTGCAGAAGGTTGTTTTTGTAATATATTCTCAAAATAATATATCCCTTGTGAGCTGTAAACATGTCGGACGAGAAGAAGGTAATGTGCTATAACCTAGAACAACATCGCAATGTCGTCGACTGGCAATAACAGCGAGGAATCGGGCGAATATACTTGAAACTACAATGGGCGCTTTCTTCCAGGAGACGAAATCGGAATCCGAGCACATAAATCTTAAAGTACTCGGCCAAGATAGTGCGGTGGTGCAATTTAAAATCAAGAAACACACACCTCTCAGAAAATTAATGAATGCCTACTGTGATCGTGTAGTAAGTCCAGAATTTCTCTACTTTATGTTGGTTCTGTGTTCTCCAACGGAGCAGTAACAAAATATGATTAACACCTTACTCTTCACCATACATCATTAAAGAATTGTGTGTTTGTGCAGGGCTTAGCAATAGCGGCGGTAAGATTTAGATTCGATGGACAACCTATAAACGAATTAGATACTCCAATGTCCCTTGAAATGGAAGAAGGGGACACAATAGAAGTTTATCAGCAACAGACAGGTGGACAGTGTTGAGATTAAAACATGTCACGTAATGGTTTAAGAGTGGACTAAATGAAGGACTTCTGTTCCAGTGTTTATACTTAAATAAGGCATTAATTGCTTTTTTATCGAATTACCATACAAAATCGCTTCTCTTCACAATATAATGTAAACAACTTCACTTTCTGTACATGATCAGATTGGTACATATACTGTTCGCCATACTGAAATTAATTTTATCAAATAGAAATAGAATTTTAGAAACAGAACATGTTCCTTTTCCTGTACTCTGTTGCTTGACGTCGCAGGCGCATTGTCATTTTGTTTCACACATTATCAATTATTTAGTTTCTTCTGCTTGACTTGTCCTGGTTTACGAAAGTGAGTATCAGTTCTAAAAAATTTCCTTTTACTGCTACGTAAGCAAGCTTGAGAGTCGTACACATAGGAAACAGGGAGGCATTAAAAATGTTGCCAATATCACAGAATTAGTATACCATTAGGAAAGATGCACTAGTAACGCATACCATGCACTTAAACATTAACAGTTCTTTTGAAAAGGGACTGCAACAAATTATCTCAAAGAAGTATAGTGTAACATTAAAAGGTTTTTCGTACGAGATCATCTATTAGGTAGATGAATATCAATGTACAGACGAGAGAGTTGTTGAAATGGAGATATTATATTAGTAACTGATAATGTAACATTCGTGAAAGGGCTTGCCAAAATTTTGGTTATTTTTGTAATACATCTTTAGTATTAACAGTATAATTACTCTTAAGTTTCGTGGATAATGTTATTTTATACGTGAACAAAAATAAATTGTGTCTTTAAGAATTTAGATGCTGCCTTAATTTAATCTCATTCTTATAATGAAAATCATAGTTTACATATAGATTGATAGAAACACATTAAAATAAATTCTTTGCATCATTTGCTGCTTTTATTTAACGAAGACTCCGTATGAAAGACATTTGCACCACTCATTAAAGATTCGAAGCTGCATTTTTCGAAATATGATATTATTTATTACATATCTTATGCTTAACTGAATTATGGCGCGAAAGGATTTGAACTGACTGATAGATAATTAATATTCTAGGGACTTTAATAATGGAGTAGTGGGTGTAGTGGAAATAATAGGTTGTCGCCACCTTGCGGTACAACAAGTACTTACGAAACCTTGTCGTCACTGTTGTACGTTTCCTAACTACATAAATTGGGTTTTCATGATCAAATCTACGATTTTGATCCGTGATCATTCTGATTCTGCAGGTTCCGCGCAAACCCCATCAAACCACGTAAACAAACCGTACTGATGTGATTGTGTTCGAAAGTATGTTATTTTGCAAATAACATACTAATGCAACAGTTCTACTATATGTTTCGTATATATGTTTATATGTTATCGCATCAATACGAAATGGCATCCTAACAATTTTCATGAAGTTCCATTGTGTTATTGTTGTACCAAGATAGGAAGCATAATACAACCAATTTATAAAGCTTCAGTTTACTGTACTTTACAAGAGATTAAAAATGGGGGACTCCGACGACGACAATGATATAGATTTTTCATCCGGTATGAACATGACCGGTTTCCTATTTGGAAACATTGATGACAACGGTCAATTGGAAGATGATATTCTTGATCCGGAAGCGAAGCAGCATTTAGCTTCTCTTGGGCGGCTTGGTTTCAGTTCATTCATTCGTGAAATGATTGAGAGCGATCCACAGCTCAATGATAAGTCTGATGAAATGAATGATAGAAATGGTGGTAGTCTGGAAGGCAGTGACAAAGACGGAGACTACGTCATCAAGTCTCCAACTGCGCTTGATTTTTCAGACATAAATGAACTTGCCGATGATATCTGTGAAGAGACTCGTAAGACTTTAATATTACAAAATCATGCTTACTGTCGTTCTTCACTATTAACGTATACATTTTATTCGTACAAGCAGAGGAGCATGATTCGCTAGACATTAAAACAGAAAAGGATAACGCGGACTATGATGCGGATGATGAAGAAGTTGTGAATAAATCAGATACTCAATTAATGCCTCCACCTCCTGTACCAGAAGAGAAAGAGGCTCTTACACCGGAGGAAGCTGAAGCTGCGCGTCAGAGGAAACTAGAAACACCACTTGCCTCTATGTTACCGTCGAAATATGCTAATATCGACGTAACAGAATTATTTCCTGATTTTCGAGCAAACAAAGTCTTACGTTTTTCGAGACTATTTGGTCCAGGGAAACCAAGCAGTCTACCACAAATATGGAGAGGTGTTAGAAAACGTCGGAAAAAACGACGGCACCAAGATGTTAAAGACTCTGACTCTGGTTCCGAGCAAGAAGATAAAAAACCAAAGTTCAAGGTGCCTGCTATGTTTGTTATGAAATCGTAATCATAAAAAGTCAATGCTTAAACCGAGATATTTATGTCAATCAGGGTTGGGTAATGCAATATGCAGCTGACCCGTCTCAAGATTTATGTTGCTCGGATGATGAAGAGAAATTGTTGATGCCTGTTGAAGATAAAGAGCAAACAGGCAAGCAGGGTGATATAGGAGAAAATGGGGATATGGGCCCTAAAGTAGCAGATTGGAGATTTGGCCCTGCGCAATTGTGGTATGATATGTTGCAAGTACCAGAAACTGGTGATGGTTTTAACTATGGTTTTAAAGTGTCTGAAAAGGTGATTATAAATCCAGTACTGCATCGAATGTAGAATTGAAAGTAGTTCAACTTTTTATCATATTGTTAGCAATTCAATTTAAACAATTTCTTTCACCATTTCCATTCAGACAGAGGAACCTGAGGAAAAGCTTGATATCATTCCAGAGAAGCCGGAAGAATTTGCTTCCGATGCATTTCTAATGGTGGCCCAATTGCATTGGGAAGATGATGTTATATGGAACGGAGACGACATAAAACATAAAGTATGTACATTGCGTTACGAATACAATTATAATGCAACAGTTGCATTAAAGCAAATCATCATAGAGAATTTATAAAGGTTTTGCAGAAATTGAACAGTAAAAATAATGCTGCTGGATGGGTGCCTTCAAGTGGAAATAGAACTGCGCAAGCATTCAGTCAGCCTGGAAAAGGCGCAGCTGCACCAATTGCTTCTAATGTGCGTTTAGCTACATCGCAAATAGCAACGCCATTGCACATGCAAAGTCAAAAAAGTAAAATGTATGGAAAGTTCTGTACAAAGTCTGTACACAGTTTTATGTTATGTACTTAAACATTATGATAATTACTTCTTAATCAGGATGAATAAGGGAAATCAGCAACAGTCTCGTGAGGAAAATTATGATGATACATGGTATTCCATTTTCCCGGTGGAGAATGAAGAATTAGTTTACGGTCTTTGGGAAGAGGAAGTAATATGGGATCCTGAAAATATGAGAAAGATTCCCAAGCCTAAGATCCTTACTTTAGATCCCAATGATGAAAATATTGTCCTTGGTATTCCCGACGATATTGATCCTGCGCTCTTGCACAAAGATAACGGTCCCCAACCAAAAGTGAAAATTCCTCATCCTCATGTTAAAAAGAGTAAATTATTGTTGGGTAAAGCTGGTGTTATTAACGTACTTGAGGAAGATACTCCACCACCACCACCAAAATCTCCAGATAGAGATCCCTTTAATATATCTAATGACACGTAAGTTTATCACTTTTTTTAAATGTAATGTTGTGCTAAAAGTATTATCAATTGTCTTGGTAATATTGCAGATATTATATGCCTCGATCATCAGAAACAACGCTGCGGCTGAAGGTCTCAGGCAGCGATTTGATACAACACAGCACTCCGGTTGTGGAATTGCGTGTTCCATTTGTACAAACACACATGGGACCAATGCGTCTGAGAAATTTCCACAGACCACCATTGAGGAAGTTCAGTCACGGTCCATTAGCACATCCAGGCCCGCACAGTGTCCTACCATTATACAAATATATAAAGAAGAAAGCAAAAGTATGTTACAGAATTATAATAATTATGAATGAGTGTTCAAGTATGTCTAAGTATTTCCTATTCTTCAGCAAAGAGAACAAGAAAGAATTGCATCTGGTGGTGGCGATGTCTTTTTCATGAGAACACCCGAAGATTTAACTGGAAAAGATGGAGAACTGGTGTTGGTTGAGTTTTCCGAAGAACATCCACCGCTAATGAATCAAGTAGGAATGTGTTCGAAAGTGAAGAATTACTATAAGAGAAAAGCTGGGAAAGATCAGGGGCCGCAGAAGTATCGATACGGTGAAACAGCTCCGGCATATACGAGTCCATTCCTCGGAATGCTTACGCCAGGACAAAGTATACAGGCAGTTGAAAATAATATGTACAGAGCTCCAATTTATGAGCACAAAGTGCCAGATGGTGACTTCTTAGTTATTAGAACAAGGTACGTAAATTTAGTGTACTATTTCAAAAATTCAACATTGCTAATTTTTTTATTTTAAATTTTACAGACAACAATACTTTATCAGAGAAATTGATGCCTTGTTTGTTGCTGGACAAGAGTGTCCACTGTACGAAGTACCAGGACCCAATTCGAAGAGGGCAAACAACTTTGTACGAGACTTTTTGCAGGTGTTCATATACAGATTGTTTTGGAAATCTCGAGATACACCACGACGCATAAAGATGGACGATATTAAAAAAGCTTTTCCTTCGCACAGCGAAAGTAGTATACGAAAGCGTTTAAAACTATGCGCTGACTTTAAAAGAACTGGTATATATTAATATTTCCAATTTAATTATGTTGTATATCGAAATCATAAATAACATAATTTTTGTTATTAGGTATGGATTCCAACTGGTGGGTCATAAAACCTGACTTCAGATTGCCTACAGAAGAAGAAATTAGAGCAATGGTGTCGCCGGAACAATGTTGCGCCTATTTTAGTATGATCGCTGCTGAGCAAAGATTGAAGGACGCTGGTTACGGCGAGAAATTCTTATTTACACCGCAGGACGATGATGATGAAGAAATGCAATTAAAGATGGATGACGAAGTTAAAGTTGCACCTTGGAATACAACAAGAGCATATATTCAAGCTATGAAAGGGAAATGTTTGTTACAACTGGCGGGACCAGCGGATCCTACAGGATGTGGGGAAGGATTCTCTTATGTTCGAGTTCCTAACAAGCCAACTATCAGTAAAGTAAGTTAATCATTTCAGAAAATTGAATAAATATTTTCCTAAACGGTGACTATTTGTTATTAGGAGGAGCAAGAAGCGCAACCTAAGAGAACAGTGACAGGAACAGATGCAGATTTAAGACGGTTGTCTTTGAATAACGCTAAAGCACTATTAAGGAAATTCGGTGTTCCTGAAGAAGAAATTAAGAAACTCTCTCGATGGGAAGTAATTGATGTTGTTAGAACACTATCCACTGAAAAAGCAAAGGCAGGAGAAGAAGGCATGACTAAATTTTCTCGGGGTAACAGATTCTCTATTGCCGAGCATCAGGAAAGATATAAAGAAGAATGTCAGAGAATCTTTGACTTACAAAATCGAGTACTTTCATCCAACGAGGTGTTGAGTACAGACGAGTGTGAAAGTTCGGAGGAAGACAGTTCTGACATAGAAGAAATGGGTAAAAACATAGAAAATATGCTTTCAAACAAGAAGACAAGTACCCAATTATCACTGGAACGTGAAGAACAGCAAAGGCACGAATTACGGAAGATGTTGATGGGCGAAGTTCAAGACCAGGATAAAAAGAGTAAAGAGAAGAAGAAAGACGAAGAAGACGATAGTCCAGTAAATAATTTCAATCAGCAACAAGGTCGAGTTCTAAAGATATACCGAACATTCAGAAACCCCGAAGGAAAGGAATACACAAGAGTCGAATTAGTCAGAAAACCCGCTGTGATTGACACTTACATGAAGATTAGAAACTCGAAAGATGAAACGTTTATTAAGCAATTTGCTACTTTGGATGAAGCTCAGAAGGAAGAAATGAAACGAGAGAAGAGAAGAATCCAGGAACAATTACGAAGAATAAGAAGAAACCAAGAACGGGAGCGGATGCTTGGTGGACCCATAAGCAATCCTGTATCATCGAGTAGTAACATCTTCGAACGTAGTACAATCCATGCCCCAACCACTACATCCTCTACCAGTATCCTTCCATTCTGTAATTTCCAATCCTCATCACCTCCTGCTAAACATCCCAAACCCGAAACATCACCTTCCAAACGAAAGAAACCTAAACTAAAACCAGATCTTAAATTAAAATGTGGCGCGTGTGGCAACGTAGGTCACATGCGGACGAATAAAGCATGTCCTTTATACCAAAATAGTATTCAAACAGCACCGGTTAATGTGGCTATGACAGAAGAACAAGAAGAAGAGATTGAGAAGCAACTCAATACCGATGACCAAGACTTGGTTAATGTGGATGGCACTAAAGTTAAGCTGTCATCTAAGTTGATTAAGGTATCATTATTGATAATCGAATATAGTTTATGTTATAGTAATAATACATTGTTCTCATTGTTATTTTAAACATTATCTACAGCACGCAGAAGAGATGAAACGACGTACTTTACTATTGAAAGTACCGAAGGAGGCGGTAAGTTCGAAGAAACGCAGAAGGGCTATTGGAGATGATCATTGCGACTATCTTAAACGCCAGCAACGTCCAGCTAATAGGCGAAGGACAGATCCAGTAGTAGTCATGTCCACTATATTAGAAAGTATACTGAACGAAATGAGAGATCTGCCAGATGTCCAACCCTTTTTGTTCCCAGTTAACGCTAAAGTATGGATAATTTACTCCCAGCGAGATTATTATAATGATAGCCGATGTTACATAATATTTAACTTGACGATTGATTTCTCAGATTGTACCGGATTATTATAAAATTATACAAAGGCCCATGGACTTACAGACCATTAGGGAAAATCTAAGACTGAAGAAATATCAAAGTCGAGAAGAGTTTTTGGCAGATGTCAACCAAATTGTTGAAAATTGCATATTGTACAATGGAACTAAGAGTTCATTAACTGTAGCAGCCAAGCGAATGTTGGAAACGTGTGTAGAAAGGCTGGGCGAGAAAGAAGATCGTTTGATGAGATTAGAGAAAGCAATTAATCCGCTTCTCGATGACAATGACCAAGTTGCCCTTACATTTATCTTGGATAATGTTGTTAACAATAAACTCAAGTCAATGACAGAAGCCTGGCCATTCCTGAAACCTGTGAATAAGAAACTAGTGAAGGATTATTATAATGTTATTAAGAGGCCAATGGATTTGGAAACCATCTCTAAGAAAGTGTCCGGTAAAATTACAATTTTAATTTATACTATTCACAACTCTCTAGACAGGAATTTGTCAGCATTTTGTACAACATTTCTTATTTCAGCACATAAATATCATAGTCGCCACGAGTTCCTTCGAGATATTGAACAAATATTGGAGAATTGCATATTGTATAATGGCAAAGAATCTCCGTTTACTCAAAAAGCAGAACTACTCGTGAAAGTTTGTAAAGAAACTTTGGACGAGGTAATTAAGCAAACAATTTTTGTGTCCATGCTCAACATAAATGAGTCACGCATAAAAAGATTTATTCTCACTTTTATTGCAGTATGATGAACATTTGTCGCAATTAGAAAACAATATTCTGTTGGTACAAAAGCGAGCGATGGAGCAAGCCGATATAGATCCTTCTTGGCTCGGTGGAGATGAAGAGAACTATACAATAGCGGAACCGGAGTTCAGAGGAGTACGATTTTTCTATTCATATCCCAATATAATACAAAATCATAAGAGTTTACTTGAATCTAACTACTCCAAATTGTTAAACGCAGAGTCAGACGAGTTCACCAGAGAACCAGTTTGGAAAGTCTAACATGGACGACTTTGATTTCGTCGATGTAGAGGGAGATGCAGAGGGTGATGTCGGAAGAAGTATTCATTTAAAGAAGAAAGATGTGCTTGAAGAAGGTAACAGCATCATTATCTTTATTAATAGCTAATTCCCACTAAAATAAAATAACTAAAACTGGAAACTGTCCGCGCATAGATTTACAATTCTCTAGCGAAGATGAATTCGATGAAGTTCCCTTCGGCACTGATGAGCAGTCCGAACACGCCGAGATGGAAGCGATAGAATTAAACGAAGTGAGAGAAAGTGGAGTGGTATTAGCGGACGATGACAGTCAGCAAGCCGCGGAAGCAATGGTTCAATTAGGAAATGTTGGTTTTTACGTGTCCGAGCAACAATTACTTCAGCAAGGTAATTAATATTGAAATTATTACATATAAGTTGGTTCAAACTCGTCACTAATCATTTATTTTCTCTGCGTTACAGACGAGAGTGTGGATGTCGATCCTAATTACGATCCGTCAGACTTTTTATTGGCTGGCTTGCCGGCAAGAGACGATAAAGGGGAAAATAAGATACAAGATGATCTAGCGGTTTCTGAGAGTGACGAAGATATAGAAAATAATTCGTCGCAATTGAAACAGAAAACGGAGCACCAACAACCTCAGCCAGAAGAGGACGTTGGCGGTGATTTATGGTTCTAATTAGATTCATTCATTCATTTACAGTGCACGTGCAGCATCATGTTATTAATCAATCAAAGTCTAAATTACCAAATCAAAATAATCATAAGTCTATAAGACTTGAAAACTTGAACATTGAAATTCAACAATTCTGTTCTGTATTCCTGGATGCAAGAATAGTCATCACCAGATCCGTTATCCGTTGCGATGGTAATTATTTCTTTTATGTATAAATATCTGTACATACGTAAATATATATATATATTGTAAAAAAGTGCTTCTTACATACTTCACCAAGGAAGGTATATGAACAATGATCGTGGTATAATTTTATAAATATAGCATACTGTATTTTTTTTATAAGCTGCAATTTCAGTTGTGTTTCTTGCAATAAAGGTGTTGTATATCAAAATTATATGTTTCATTCGGATTATTGTATCCTCGGATATGTTTTTCTGATTCTAACATAGTGCTACTATGATTACGAATGAAGAAATTGATAGAAATATCGACAAACTATGCAAAGCATCGTTTAACACATTTCATTGTGCACCTCATCAGCATAGTACCGCACTGAAGAAGATTGCAGACGTAATCAAAAGGGCACACAGGGAACAACTTTTAACATACGAACCGCGTCTGATGGTAATATGTATCGTTAGAATTTTATTTCACTACGAAGTGAGATCGAGAAATTTGATTTTCTGTGCCTGGCAACGCCGAGCGAAGCTACGATTAGCGAAAGAATGCTTTACTGACTTGTTACGAATATACATCCCTGAGAAATCGAAGGAACTCGTAGCAGCTGTCTTTGAAGTGATCTACGTGGATAAAGCCTGGAAACTTGAGACCTTCTGCTCGAAAATTGTCCGTGCTTTGCTACATCGAGGAGTCACTGGTATCATCATCACTGATATCTTATGGTGTAGGATAGAAACGCTACAACCAAACCTCGACGAAACACGGGCAACTGTTAAGATTTTATATGAATTGTTGGAGGTTTATGTTTGGCCCAACACTTACGAGACAGTACTATTTATCAACAAAATCTTAGACTTATTCTATGCCAGTGTAATGAGAACGACAAATCCTCAACCTGCCGCTTCAGATATTGCATTTAAGAAAGGATTGGAAGTCTCTATTCGAAATATGATTAAACGCTTATCGAATGACCATATCCTTGTGGTGATACAGCGCATGTGTTCATGGGCGATTGAAGAGAAAATCAGCGATGCTGTAGTTTTGGAATTTGGCTGCACTTTGGAATATGCTGCTTACTTGCGCAAAGTTGACTTATACGAGAACAGCCTAACACCGAAGATATTTCCATTATTGATGTCGATGATAGCATCACAGAGTAAAGTCATCAATCTACTGGGAAATAGAGTTATACACTACTTGTTAGACAGGAAGGAAAACAAAATAATCTTCGACACACCGAGAATATTCTTCGAGAATACGCATTTGAATCTGCGAGTTGGCGAATGTTACAAAGAAGACAAACTATTCTACAAGGTGAACCGCGAGACTTTGCACGACTGCCTTTTGAAGAGTATGATAGTTCACTCGGACGCCCAAATGAATTTGGAAGCTACTTATTGTACAATATGTTTAATAGCGACAGAAATTCCTTGTGGCTTTTCAGCAGCTGCTATCGTTTGCTACGCAATGAATCTTCAAGACATGACATTGAAGAGACACAAGGAATATTCCGAGTCTGCCTGTCACATACATGCGACAGTTATAGCAATAATGTCGCTTTTATGTTGGCTGCATAAAGCCACGGTTTTCTACGAAGCTGTTTCGGAAATTATGATGCAGAGAGCCCAATGGGCACCGCATTTAAACCCTCCTATTCAATCCCGATATGATTTTGCTGTTCACCATGTCCTCTGGGATAAACCAGATTTGTTTTTTGTCGACTGGGAAGCCAGATACGGCCTTTGGAAATGTTTTCGATTACGGGAAAGTCAGGATAGCAGACAACATCAACATCGTGATTCGATCGAATATATAAATTAATATTAGCAATTTATCAACAAACCGCATAAATGTATTCAAAAGGTATTTATACTTACAATTACGATTGCAAAGTAGTTTCTTATTATCCGAACTTAAGAGTGTTTGCTCTATTCGTATTGGAGCAGTATCAGAACTTTCTGTTCTTCTTCGATGTATGATAGAAGCGAATCCTTCCAATTCGCAGTTTAGCTTGAGATTGAAAAAAGGCGCCGTATTTTAAATGGGAGAGACGGAATGCAGTGCGAGATACATATATGCAACAGCTCGCGTTCAGTACGTCCATCTTACGACGCAACAAATATTTTGCGATCAGCGAAATATTTGTTTTATAAGCTATTATGTCGCATAGATCAACATATGCGGAGTAAACGTCGGTTTTCGTCCAAGGAATTGGAAAGATACGATTTTATATATTCGCGAGAGCCGAGAAGAATCGGTGACAGTGAGTTTGAAATAATAACATCCAATAACAGAATCCGTACACACATATAATAAGGTTTCCATTGGAATTGAAGTTGTGTACATTGTCGTGCGTATATCCAGTAATAAAAACCTTTTTAGCGACGTTTATTTTTGTGACAGTGGTCGAGTTGCGCTTTGCAAAAGGTTAAACATAATTCATTCCTCGATGTTTTTTCTCTAGTATAATCGGCTATTGGTAAACAATTCTGCCTTTATGGATTATTTGTTACGTATTGCTGGATATTTTTTTCTTCGCTCTGAATCGTGCCATGCAATTTAAAATGCGTGCTACGAGCTGTCGAAATAACAATAGATGTTGACACAATGGACACGATTGTGAAAAAGTGAATGAAAAATGACAATGTCACAGTAGAATTAAAATACTGTTAAACAGAAAAGCAAAAGATCGTATTTTAAACATATTCCAAAATTTGTTTATCTGCAATTTTTTTCATTCACATAAATAATATTCTTGTCTTGTTTTAGTTTAAGAGTCATGTCTGGAGAACAGTTCTCGTTGGTCTGGAATAGCTTCCCCAGGAATTTGTCTTCAGGATTGTATACTTTGTTGACCGATGAACAATTGGTTGATGTAACGTTAGCGGCGGAAGGACAGATATTACGCGCTCATAAGTTAATACTCTCCGTATGCAGCACGTATTTCAGGGAGCTTTTCAAGGTATTTCATTTAATAATTTCCATTTGGAGCAAGTTAATAAAACAGATTATAATACAAAAGGTTTTATTTTACAGGGTAACTCTTGCAAGCATCCAATAGTAATTCTAAAAGATGTTAACTACCGAGACTTATCTGCAATGTTACACTTCATGTACCAAGGAGAAGTGAATATAAAGCAAGAGGATATCGCGAGTTTCTTGAAGGTCGCGGAAACATTGCAAATTAAAGGTTTAACCACAGAATCAGAAGTGAGTTAATCATTATAATGATTCCATAACGAATAATGCGTAAGACGATTTTGTTTAATACTCCTAATTTATGTATTATAGAAGATTATTGATAACGTGGAGAAAAACGTGTCCGATTTGGAGGAAATACTTGGTGCTGAGAAACAGAATTCCGACGCTACTACCTGCGACGTGTTAGAAAAGCAAATGCCGATGCACCATCAACAAATAGAGCAACACTGCCAAAGACAAAACGCTACTCCCAAAGATGTACAGAGAGAACAATATTTTCCTGACACGAATCCTTTACTGAACGACACGTGTCACCGTCAAAATTCCAATGCTGCCTTGAATTACGAAACACAGAAGGATCTACATAGTGCGCCATTGGACACGAGTTGCATAAAGACAGACACGCAAGATGAGACGGAAGAACCATTGGATTGTACGGCGGATGTGCATCAAGTAAATCCTGAACCGTTAGATTACACGTTCGATGGTGATCCGAGAGAAGCAAGATCTAAAGTGTACACGAGCAGCGATCCGCTTTATAAACCAGATGAAAATTTACAGAGACAAGGTAGACTGTACTTAGAAATCATTTCTATGAATCCTTGCGTATGTAACGCGTTATCGGTAGGCTGATGACAAGAAAGAGTTTGTCCGGAAGAAGAATGTTTTCGTTATCCGAAGAGAGTGTGTCTTCCAAAGAGAGAAGAGTAAAGTTAAATGAATGTCGTTAGAGAAGGTCTACTCTACAATCATCCAAAGGTTTGACACACTCAAGTGTTATGATCAATGGTGTTGTACATATTTCGGTGGAAGAAATTCTCCTTTCTTTAGTTACCAATCTTTAACATCATACTCGATAAGAGTCCATTCGGTTCCAATTCATATTTGCATGCCTACACAAATGGGTGTTTCAAATCTCAATAGAGTATTCTTGATTCATCATTTTCACACGTTGGAAAGTGGTGTACATCATTCTTCGAAATGCTCAAAATCAACCTACTCTACTTTGCAGATTTCTTGCCTGACATGCAGTTAGTTCCGTACTGTCAAGATTCTCAAAGTCAGTTGTTTGGTATGTTCATCAACACTTTATACCTTACATATATACACAGAAGTTGTACAATAAACAACTTCTGGTGTTTACTGGCGGCTTTACAGTTTTTGCGCAAATGATGTCTGGTTTGCAGGGCCGAATAATCCTGGGACGCATCAAAGTGACTTTCTCTATGAAAGCGACAGTCATGGTAAAGGACGACGTACTGTCAAAGGTATACCATGCAGCAGTTTGCCATTGGAGACAACATTGCGCGTAGTGTCGGAATTAGGTCCGACGATACGCATGGAGCGTGGCAAAATCATTCGGATGTATTCTTGCCCGTGGTGTCTCCGGCATTTCACGCGTAAGGAAAACCTGAAGCTTCATGTTCGTTACATTCATGGACCGCTCGAAAGTCTGACGTGTAAGCTGTGTGGCAATAAATATAAGAATAGCAACAGTCTTCGTGTACACTCTTACCTCTATCACAATGCCAAACGGGACAAACATAATAAGCCATTGGTAGGCGGTGGGGCTTAAAGACTGATCTGAATCTATCGCGTTAGATATACGCCTTCGTGGGACACATCTCGAGTACACTGTGCAGAACAGAGTGTGTTATATCCGCACATAGCAGAATCACACATTCTCACGTGTACGTAGTGCTACTAATACGATTTCCCTTCGTAGTTGGCAAGTGTTAGACGCGCTGCTGGCCGCGGAAAGTTGTACAAGTAGACCATCCATTGTAACCATTTGTTATTGAGTGACTATTATTTTCTAACCAGGATATGTGTCTGTAGTCATTTGAGAAATTCTACCGTTTCGCTGAGGTAACTCATTGCCTCGGACGGCGGACAGTCTTTGAACAAAGAGTCCTTAGAATCGCGAGCAACCGCATATTTTATATAAAACATGCTAGTTGTTAAGAGATTGATTGTAAATATATACATATAAATATATATATATATATATATACATATTATATATTCATATATCTTTTTGAAAATACAAATTTTTAATAAAATATCTTGAGTGTCTCTACTTATTTACTACCGCACGATACTTCCATACTTTACAACTGAATGCCATAAACCAGAGTCCTTTCAAATCTTTCAATCGCTCTCGTCTAAAGTTTTCAACAAGAAAAAGTACGACATTGTCGTGTTCATTATCTAGAAAAATAAGAGAAATTCACCAATTTATATGCAGTATTCTTCCCGATTCATATTACCTTCATGAACATATCAATGGAAACGTAAAAGAAGCGGAGCACGCGTATAGTGACCGGCCTTTGCAGCATCGCTATAACAAGACTAGATCGCAATGCTTTATCGTGTTTTTCTGGCCAACTGATAAAATACAATCCTTCCCGAAAGGCTTCGCTCTAGACAAGACACAATAAACCACAGAAATTCGAAGAAAAGATCAATTTGATATGAACCATCGATCACAATACATACTTCAGCCATAACGATTGTGCCGTACCAAGCATAGCTGAAGGTTTGCACAATTTTCAAGAACATATACAAAGCAAACAAAACGAACTTCCCAGCAGTCATGTCGGTAGTCTGCAGTTGGCGAATACAACTTTCCCGTTACATCTCTTTATGGAAGAAAGAACTCGAGCAGAAATCGTACCTGGAAGGCTTGAAAGATGAGAGCGCACATGACCACCGCGTTAGTAAGCACGAACCATAAGATAATAGGACCATAAATCTCTTGAAGTATATCCCGGCAGCGCAATAGTTCAGCGTGCTTCATCACACATTCTCTTAGCAAAAGTGATTGCTCATCATTTGGCGGAGAGGTCTTTAATCTGTGTGTCATTGATCTCAGTAACGATGCGATGTGGAAGATGTAGAATCCGAATAGCGCGTCGACACCGCTATTCGCGAAATAAAGGAACCAAGCAACTATCGTCTCGTAAAAGAAGTGTACTTGATAGAGGAAACCGTGGCCGTCGACGGTCCACGGTAACTTAGCCGGGAATGGTAAAGGATAATAAATCAATTCACCAGGACTTTTCCATTGATGAATTATCGATTTCAATGGTGGCAAGTAGTACATACTAATTGTACCACCGACTAAGAACGAATAGATGTATGCTGGTCTATCGAACATGTGAAGTAACAAAAATAAGGGCGAACCAGGCTTCCACTCGTTTCTTATTTCATTTTCAAATAACTCTTCTATGATATCTTCAAGTTCGATTAAAGCTTTTCGATTAATTGCAAAGCAGAATGCCTGTAAATATCAATTTATTATTCCACCTGTTTCTAAAACTTTATATCAACTATCTTTTTATTCACCCGTAAAGAAGTTGCGATTAAACTGCACACAAAACTTAAACCCCTCGTCAGTATGTTGAGATTCTTCATGTTGTACCAGCAGAAGTTGAGTACAACGCAAGCCATGCAAAAACAGGTGGATGCTGAGACAATTGCAGCGCCATAAGAGACTTCTGCACGAATTCCTCTACAGTGACGCACTCCTCCCAAAGTGAGGAATCTTCGTACTCGATGCACGTACGTTCGATAATCTTGTAACAAAGGATCGCTCATGACGACAAAGACGATCGTAACAGTTTGATATTATATGAAACTTCTGTTCTGTACAAGTAACGAGAATAAAACTTCGTCAGAAATACAAGCAATTGCTGATAGGGTTGAATTACAATACAACCTTTGGTATTACAGAAACGTAAGCGTTCAATGATCGTTCTCGTGCAATTTGCATCTCATCAGTTCCCTTGCATTCGAAAGGAATATCTGCGCGATCAGATAATGTGCTGTAATGATCATTATTTATGCACACCCATCGTTCTATGCGATACTTTAGTCTTCGGTTCCCTTGGAACGATTGGAGCTCGTTATTTTCTAACGATTCTTCCGAAGGATTACTCAAGTTCTGAGCGTGGGTAATAAGCCATTGTTAAAGTGGAAAACTGACCCAGTGTTTCATGCGCTATTCATAGATCTCTATAGAACTGCAGCTATCGTAGTACAATGCTCCATCGTTACAAAGTGATTATTGGCGCATTGCAATTCAAGTTGAATAAGACGAAGATAAGATATACAGATGGAATAAGTTGAATTAAAAAGTAGTGTATTATTTGATACTTCGATTGTATATTTCTTATAGCGCAAGAACCATTACGAATTGATAATGATTATAGCAGGAATTACTAATATCAACGTTTAATTAAAAGCGATGCAAGGAGATAATTGGACGTTGATATTTTTACAGCATCTTTTAAATGAATTATTAATTATTTACATAAAGGCAATTCTTATATCGAATATCACATTATTGGCGATCAATAATGACAAATGAGATTTGGGAGTGAAGTGATTGGAATGCGAAAAGTCGGGCAGAGTCTCTTTGATGCGATGCTGCAGAATGCGCGGTGGTGGCAGCGTCTGGACTTTTGCAAGGGGTCGGAGGTCAGGTTCGTGAACATAATCGTGCACGCGCTGGTCAGTACGAGTGCGGATTCTCAAACTGGCGTCCGCTTATATAATTAAGAGAGTGCGTTTGGCTCATTAATAATTATTAAGCGAAGTTACTGACCCGTCGCTTCGAATCCTTCGACGCGAGACGAGCTTTCGAGGATGCGGTGAGCGTGGCTGTTCTTCATCATTATGGATCTACTTCCGTTCAGTCTGATGGACTTCCTTGGAATCTCGTTGTTATTGAATCTCTTCTTAAGCCTTGCTTCTATCGGCGCTGTATTGGCAATTGTGCTTTTCGCATATACAGGTAATTATTATCTAGACAGTAACTAATAGAAATTTCTTATAATTATTCATCTTTTTTGATTTTAATAGTTTAATATTATAATTTAGAAAATCCCGAATGACTCTAGATTTACCAAATTACAAATCTTCCTAAAGTTCTTCTTGTTTGTATTACTTTATAATAATCATATATCGAAAGAATAGTTAAACGAGAGTGATCATATTGCATCTGCTGTTATATGATAAGTATTCTTCGATTATCATACGCGCAGTTTCTTTCGAACCTAGGTCAATCAGTATGCTAGATAGAGCGCGGTGGATCCCAGAAGGGGCTGACACCATTTGCTCTTTGTGCGCTCTCGATGAGTCAGAATGAATTAATCGTAAACCGCGTCCTTCTTCCTCCTTTCGTATCCGGGTGGTTATCATCGAACATTGTTCTACGAATATGAAAAAGGCTGCCGAAGGGTCTAAAGTGCCGGATGTACTTTTTCTTTATTATACAACTGCTATATGGAAGATTCATTTCTTATTTCTCTGTTCGATCGGTTCAAGTGCTGTTCTGGTCGCGGAAGTATTGGATAAGTTTCGTGAAGAGGCGCTATCCGAATGTTATAGTGGTGGAGGTGAACAGCATTCGCGCGATATTGGATCACCTTCGAAATCACGTAGGTATATAAATATATTCATATTATTAAATCAATGTATGTGTATTAATTCTGTTACTCGATCTTATCTGAAAAACATTTTATATTCAAGCTAATAATAATTTCATTTAAAAAGTAACAGGTATTATTGAATCGTTTATATTTAAAAAAATGGACAAACGGAACTTAGGCGATTTTCCAAATAAATGCTTCAATTATATTTCATATATTTCTTTGATTTATATTTCAGTTTTCATTGACACAATTTAATGACCAACCTTCATTTTCATTCTTACGAAAACAGTTTTCCCTCGTTGGAGAGATGCATGCGAACAAATATTTGCTCTTTCACACTGGAGACACAACAGACTTGATTATCACATAATTAGAAGTGCATCTTGTCGTGCTCGCTTTTTCTTTCAGGGTATTTACACGTTGCTGGTCCAAGGCCGATCAATTGCCACTGGGATTCGAAGTCACCTTTTGCACTTAACAGCCACCAGGCGATTTCTTCGTGCTGGACTTTCGACTCGTTGGGGTTTCTACGTTTGGAAGGACCTTGATTATTTCTCTGTTGATAATCATTTGTTATGCTCGCCCTGCTCCTTTCGGGGTAGACTCATCACTGAATCGAACATTCAGGTATTCTGACATTTAAATTCCTCCAGATTATTTGATTTCCAGTTGCATTTTGTTAATGGTAGATTTATTAATTTAAATAAATTTCGGTATTTCGCAGTGATTAATAAATAATATGTTATTATCAGGAGTATGTTAGCGATTTAACATTGAAGTTCCAGTTGCATTTTATTATATTGCATTTTATTAATGGTGGATTTATTAATTTAAATAAATTTCTGTACTTCGCAGTGCTTAATAAATAATATGTTATTATCAGGAGTATGTTAGCGATTTAACATTGAAGTTCCAGTTGTATTTTATTGTATTGCATTTTATTAATGGTGGATTTATTAATTTAAATAAATTTCTGCATTTCGCAGTGACTAATAAATAATATGTTGTTATTAGGAGTATGTTAGCGATTTAACATCGAAGTTACTGCCGTGATTCCCAGTTGCATTTTATTTTATTGAATTTTATTAATGGTGGATTTATTAACTTCAATAAATTTCTGTATTTCGCAGTGATTAATAAATAATATGTTATTATCAGGAGTATGTTAGCGATTTAACATTGAAGTTCCAGTTGTATTTTATTGTATTGCATTTTATTAATGGTGGATTTATTAATTTAAATAAATTTCTGCATTTCGCAGTGACTAATAAATAATATGTTGTTATTAGGAGTATGTTAGCGATTTAACATCGAAGTTCCTGCCGTCCGGTCAACCACCCTGGCAAGTGCACGTTATAAACTGTTTCAACGGTGGAGAAGAGTCTCAAATATGTCTTGTGCGAGTGCATCATCTACTTTTACGACAAGAACGTCTAGCAATAGCAGACTTTCTGCCACTAAAATATGCACCAGACAGTTGGGCTTGCCAAAAAACCGCCTCCCCTTTCACCGGTCTCTACGCAGAACCTTCTGCACTTCCGGAACTCTACCAGAAACTCACGGAGAGCTTCAGCAATTACTGGAACGAGTTCCTGTGCAACAACGATCCTGTCGAGCGACCGGAGATCCTGAAGAAACAAATCGGAGTAGTTCAAAGTATGAAAATCGCTCTTATAGTTGTTGCATCCACTCTTCGAGAAGTAACTCGGTATGTTGAAACTCTTTATTATCAAACTTTAACAAGTGAAATAACGAATGAACCTCTTTTTATTGAACATTTCAGGAAAAATTCAAAAAATGATTCAAAGCCGGTGGATATTCTGTCGATCATTCGCCGCGAAGCTGGGAGAAGAAATTTCGACCAAACTGTGATAATCCGTGCTCTAGTGAAATCATTGAATCCCATCAACATATTCTGCTGTATGATTTCAACCGCGTGGTATTCAATGATGCTATTCATGCTGAAGACTCCTTTACTACTGTTACGTGAATTGAGGGCTTTTGCATTCCGGCCAAACCACTGTTATCCAGACACAGTCATCTCGATAATGTGGTGTTACCTACCATTGATCTTCCAAGCATGCATGGAAATGTTCTACATTCTCTGGATAGCATTAAGGACCCCAAAGATGATTCTGGAAGAACTCTTTTTGAAGCATCCGCAAACTACAAGGCTGCAAACTACTTCCCCTTGCGGTCGCAAAGTAGTCGCATGGTCCGACGAGGTTGAACTGAATCAATTGCAAAGGATTTCGAGTGTGACAGGTGCGAGTGAAACAGAGATCCTCTTAGCAGCTACCGTGGATTCTTTAAAGGAATATTTTAGGCATTCCGGTGTGCCAATACCAGACGCCGTTCTCGCCACTGCGAAATTTGTTAGCCAACGGGCGATCCTTGCTCAGAATCATGAAACCGGTGGTATTCTTTGTATCGCACTGCCTACAAGAACTCCACTCTTCGAGGATGATATCGTCGAGGTCTTACAAGTCAGTCTGCCTAATTATTACTATCATAATCATCATACTTTGCATGTACAATTATTTTGTTCACATCATTCTGTTCTTACATTCTATAATATCAATTTAACATCAATGATAATCGATTAATATTTAAACAATAATATTTTTGCGAAGGTTATTCAGAGGAACATCCGGGAAGCCCGATCGAAGCAAAGTGCCATTTACGCAATCACCGCTGCCGAATCTTCCAGAGGGATAATCTCTTCTTATTTGCCATCATTGGTATTAAAAGTGATGTTGAATCAATTGACCAGAAGATATTCACTTTTATTGACTCACGTCGATGGAAATATGTCCGTCGAAGACGTCGATGCTATGATGTATTGGAGGCCGTTGCAAGGCAATTGCAGTGAGTACTTCTATCACTTTTCATTCTAAGAAGTCAACTTTAAGGGGATGTAGGATAGTTAGCCTTTACATTTTTATAAATTGTATAAATGTTGGTGTGACTAAACCAATCACTTGGTGAGCACAGTCATTTTACCTTTAATTAGTATACTTGTACAGAGTAATTTGAGGTAAAAACATTTAAAATCAAATAAACAATAAGGCAGTTATTAATTGTTAAACATTACAATATTAATTATGCATAATAGTACTCTGCGGATGATTTTTCCAAAACTATTGGTTCAAATGGGTTCCGCTTTTGTACAATTATTCACTGTACCACCTGTTACAGCGGGGACCACAGATGTTATTATATTCAATCATTTAATACATTTAGCATAACCAAATAGTTATAGAAAATAGAGTTTTATTGGTTAACAATATAAACAATTGGTTTTAACCAACTTCCACATGACTTATCTGCACGATTTTGGTCCCTGCCTTAGCTATGATCTTAAAAAAGAACTCTGTAAAAACTGATCTTCACTGGACCAACCGTACCAAAGAAATCCTCTGCAGAGTACTATTATGTATAATTAATATTGTAATGTTTAACAATTAATAACTGCCTTATTGTTTATTTGATTTTAATTGTTTTTACCTCAAATTACTCTGTACAAGTATACTAATTAAAGGTAAAATGACTGTCCTCACCAAGTGATTGGTTTAGTCACACCAACATTTATACAATTTATAAAAATATAAAGGTTAACTGTCCTACACCCCCTCAATGCTTGGATTTACGCAAGGTTTTTATTTGCAGATATGTCGATGACTTTGTACAGGCACGAAAACGGAGTGCGTTTAGGTGTGATGGTTGATGCTCTGATCGGACCACAACATTCTATCATTACGAAGTCATTTCCCAAGAGTGTTCGGAACCTTGCTAGTTCCGTTGGAGTTCCGAGAGGCTTAAGTAGAAGCCCTACGCCAAGTGTAGTGAGTCCGATGATACCACCGGGGTATTGAAGGAGTACTTTAAACACTTTGAACGATCAAGTTACGAATTTTCAATTCTCACTACATCTTGTTAAAAATGTTTATTAGTGTTATTTGATTTTATTCGAGTATCATCGAAATTCGAATGACACGGCATTAAAAATGTTAAAGAAATGACTTGGTTTTACAGAATAATGACGAGTTTAAGAGACAAGTATCCATCGTGCGTGAGCTTTTGATATAATCGAGTGGATGATATTACGAAAACGACATAATCTCCGGCAAAAGTTCCTGTGGATGTGTATTTAAGAATCGTTATCTGTACTCTCCGCACTCTGATGTAACTCCGGTAGAGTTACTCCTCAGCTTGCTCTTTCATATCTCCTCGTATCCGTCCTGCTTCGCAATTGCTATCAAGCGGTCGGATCGAAAGAACGATCACACACTCTCTTTCTCTCGAGAAATCATGTTCGCGTATAATAATATAAGCGATCATTCCAATGCATTTGTACTTATGAGACGTGTGTATGCGAGTAATAATATATATATTACGAAAAAGGGATAAACATTGATTCTTTTCCTATTGATTTAATTCCTCATTCATTCGCAATGGGTATTGATTAATTAATTCATAGCCAGAGAAGTTGAAAGAATTGACTTTATTACTTGTCGTATGAACATGTATTGATTACATGATTAACATAGTATTATAAAGTTCAGCTCCTTCTTTGAACCGTATCGATATATCTACTAAGCTCCCTGTATGTATGCGTGATACTCGATTACAATTGCAATATTTCGTGTTTGCAGTTTTATGTAAATTTCAAGGAATCGCTCGTTTGATTGATTGACGGATTCAAAATTTCGTTTATTACTTTAAATAAGATACCACACAAGTGTTGGATCGATCGAAATAGAAATCTCGTGGTAAGTTGACGATAACGTGTAACGAATAAGTCTAAGTACATTGAAACTGTGAATTTCACCGTGAAAGATCATGAAGAATGAATGGTGAATGGATTGGTAATATCACACAGTTAACACTCCGCTGTACGATGAATTCTTCTTTGCAAAGGCTAATAATAATGATAACAATGAGAAATAAAGTCCATCCCAAATGTTAGACTAAATTCTCGAGACATTAAGTACGGTTGAGAGTGCACATCTTACGCGACTCATTGTGCTTTGCCCTCAGGTCCCCGAAATAGATAAAGATGAAAAGCTCCGCAATATTGATTACTTTATCCGCTTTTTGATTAAGTGTCTTTCTTGTGTGTGTGTGTCTGTGTGTGTGCGTGTGTGTCTGTGTTTTTTTTTTATAATAAGTATCTCATGCTAACGCGTGGTAAGAAGACTTATTTTAGAATCAGTCGGAGTAATACTTATTCATTCATAGGTTCCTGCGAAGAGACAACTAAATGCTAAAATGCCTCCAAATGAAACTGATGCGGATGTAATAAGTACGATTTTTCTTTCCAAAGAGTACATTGTGAGTGGGTGAGATTCAATATAAACTAACGACGTATGACAATGAATACCGGCGATGAATCTCCGCGACTATCAATCGGAAAGACCTTGAGAAAGAATGTTTGAAAAAGTTCTCTCATGTTGGAGATTATGTAATATGAATTTCATACTGAAATATTAGCAAACATTGTACTGCCGACATAACATAACATCTTTTGCTCGTTGAATGTTTAACAGTGGGATTAGATACAATTACCGGCTCATTTATGAATCATTCTACTCTCTAGTTTCCTAAGAAGCTCTACTAATTACGACAGTATTATGCCAGGGAATCTCTATCTCGTTCCATCTCGACTGGACCTTCTCCCCAAATCTTTCGATTCTTCGTGTATGGTATTAAACCAACGAAAACACCCGATAGAATGATCCATCCACCAGCCATGAAGAATGAGAGATCCCAAGAATTAGTCATATCGAATATCCAACCAGCTAATGGTGGCCCAACAAGATTTCCTATACCCTGACAGAGTAGTGTAAGACCATACGCGGTGGTGAAACGTTCCAGTGGAATCAGTTCTACCAATATCACTGGCGTAAAGCTGAAACTACTGGCGAAGAATAGGCCAAATGCTGCTGAAGTTGCCATTAGTAGGACGAAGTTGCTGGTACAAATGGACATGAAGATAGTTGCACAGCCGCAAGCTGCCAAACACCAGGCAAAAGTTTTGCTGACGTTCATCCAAGGTTGGTCACCAGCCCAACCCAAACCAATCTAAAAACATGTATTTTTTTTTGTATCAATCACTTAGTCGAATATAATGAATCATCTTTTGATATCAACATAATCCTTTTTATCGAATAAAAGAACATACCATTCCAATGGTATTTGTAATGCCGATTATGCTGAGGAGATTGGCAGCGTCCGACTCTGTGTATCCGTTTCTAGTTAGATGCTCGGCAAGATAAAAGTAAGGCACGATGAACCAAATGAAGAGAAGAATAGTCGACAACGACATGAGTAGGAAGTGTAATTCGAGGAACATCGAAAAGTCCACCATACCCTTTAGCAAATCGACTAGTTCTCCGTACCATTTCTGTGAACAAACATTAAACAAACAATATACAAAATTGACTTGGAATTCTAACAAATTCAAAATTCTTTCCCGTACAAGTGTGAATTACTATTAATTATATTAATGTATATAATTAACTGATGATTCGATTATGATAATAGTTACTGATTATTTAATGATGCATACCTCTTCGCTCTCTTTCGCCAAAGTGGTCATACTATTTCTATATATGTTCGGGCAGCTACTGGCTCTCAATCTGTACTTGTGCAAATTGAGTGCGGCGCCACGGTACATAACGGAGTTCCTGTGCACACGGATGTCCTTGAAATAATGAGTGTTAGTATTGAATTGTCGTCGGAGCAACGGTAACGAGTCTGTCCTAATGACCACTCCGTTCATCTCTCCAATGTGCTGCTTGGACACTGATTTCGCCCTTCTTGCGTCGGCCAACTGAGGAAGAGTCGATTGTTAAATGAAGTTCATGAGGCAGTAATGAGTAATGACTCATTAAAGTTGATAATTACTACCAAAAAAAAATATTACTAATGAAAATAAATGTATAAAATATATTTAAAAGATATAAAGGATCTTATGAAGATCTGATTGAAGTGTTGTTGTTAATAATTCATTATTTGAGACGATTTTAAAAGTTAGATAAATGATTCCACTAACTGCCTGTGCCAGTTCTTTGGCCAGTAAAGGATTCGTCTCTTCCGAATCCATTTTCATGAGCTTTTTGGTGGTCGGTGATTTGATGGGCTCCGGTGATCCGCTCTTCGGGGGCGGTGATCCAGATTTCGTACTATCTGGCGCTTGCTTAATCCTTCGGAATGATCATTCGATTAACACTGACGCGATAAATCTACTCCCCGCTTGAAGCGAACGTTACGATGATCCTTTCGATTTGACAAGCGACATTCAGTTTGCACTGCCATGCGAATATGCTTGCAGTTGTATATAATTAATGAGCATGCTGAATAAAATAATTTTGTAGAGAGTTTACTTGAAATTCGAAGATCATACAATATTGTTGTCATTGTGCTTGTTTAATTGTTACTGTAAAGGGTGTCTAAACGCGAAGGTTCAGATTAATATTTACAATAATTATACCAGTCATTAAAAAAGAAGTTTATTTCAAGATCGTTTATTAAATACGACGAGTTCCATTTATTAATGTATCTGATAAGAAGATAATTTAGTATTGGATTTGAGTGTTCGAATAATCAATTGAACAATGTTCGGACAATTGTTTTTCTACGCAGGCGACAGATAGTAAGCAACGAAGACGCAGCGACAAGGGAAAGGAAATACGAGGACACAAAGCTTCAGCGAAAGAGCAACATATACATGTATTTCGAGAATAAAGTATCAATATTAACAACCTCATCGACATAGTAACGCCACTTTTATTCCCCATCTCCGCCGAGGAGTCGTTCAACTTTTTGTCGGACAAACTTCTACAGCGCAACAAATTAGGATAATTCTCCAATATGACATTGTAAACCCTCGAGTTAGTCGAGAGCGATTCCAAGACTTCCAGAGGAACCTGAAATTCTCGTAAAATATCGTTGTTCATACACCCGTATTTCTTATTACAACAAACACATAATTTGCCAACTAGAGTTTGAATTTCAGCTTGGATTTGTATAGTCGTTCCTTCGTTGATGTAAAACAGTAGAAGATAACTACAAAGTCTTCGAATAAAATGTACACAGGCTTTATCATTATTTAAATAACAAAAATAGATAAATATCAAATTATCATTGTATTATTTTTAAAGTCACAACAAGTCTTTTTACCTCAACATATTATTAAAAGACTAATAATTCAACGATGAGAGACCTCTCTAAAACCAATTGTATAACACTAGAAAATACTTTCAACAAGATTAAAGAACTTCCGCTCACCTTTTCGCTCTGCTTGATGAATGTTGGTAGATTAACAACACTCCTGAAGGCTTCATTATTATCAGCACCATTGGGCGTCGCGGTGCTGGTACTAAGGCTCTGCAAAAGGTACTCCGGTGCTTGTCCACTCTTCAACAATCGTCTAAGTTCATCGACCCCAGGGAATTCGACGGAGTGACTTCCGGAAGACCTACCACACTCGGACCTTGCAATGGATTTCTTCGGTGTACCGGATGATTGTTTCCGTTGTTCAAGTATCCACCATTCGGGATCTCGCATTACAGCACCGCAAACGATCATATTGAAGAAAGTGCCTGCGAGGAGTAGACAAGTTCCTCGCCAGCCATATTCATCGATGAAATAAGTAGTCATCGGTGCATAAACGAATGTACCAATCCCAGTGCCACAAGCGCCAAGACCAACAGCCAAGGTGCGCTTCTTGTCGAACCAATATGCGATGCTCACCACCGCCGTGACGTAGCACAGACCCAAACCAAGACCCGCGATCACGCCGAAAGTCAAGTACATTACCTCGATGGTGTTACTAAAGCTGCTAAGTACGAAGCCTGTTCCGGAAATTAATCCACCAGCGATGGTCATCTTTCTGCAGCCATAACGATCGACTAAAGCGGACATGATCGGTCCGGAGAGAAGTGGTACCGCCATAAATAGAGAGCCGATCCAAGCAGTTTTTGATTTACTCGCACCGAATTCATTGAGAAATTCGATATATAAAAGACCGAAACTGAATGATACACCATCGGCTATCATAGAGATTACCAAAGATGCCATTACAACCACCCAACCCCAGCCTCCGTCTGGTACTTTTGGTTTTCGTTTTCTTTTGTCTCCTGAATGTTCTTCCATATCAAGGATACTATCAGAATCGATGGAATCTCGAGAATCATCGTGTCGATATCCAGGATTCGAAGTAATTATTGTTTCTGGTATAATTAATTTACTCTCATCGAATTTAATTCTCTCTTCTTTTAACAATCGTTCCTTAGAGGATACCGAATTAGTGGTGAGGTCATCTCTAGCGCTCTTTTCAGTGGAGCTTCTAGTATTTTGATTGGTGGTGAAGCTTTCAGGGGATGTTGGCGGTGCTCTATCTTCGGTGCAATCTGTTTCAGGACTAAGAAGTTCGACTTTATCGAGTTCATCGGCAATGCTGATGTCCTTGCTTCTACCGAGGTCAGGTGAGGTTGTAAGGAAGGTGTCTTTATCAGGTGTGAGGGATGCGACGCTTCTGCCAATGGTGTGGGAAGGGGTTGTTTCGAGGAGTCTCTCATCAGCGATGCTGCTGAGGTCTTCTGTATTACTAGCATCTTGATAAATGCCTGAGGTCCTCGAGGACACATATGTATCGGAGGTCAAGCAATTTGGTCTTTCGTATGCATCCGATCCAGGACTCTTGCAAGGAGAACTCGGGAAGACTGTTGGACTGCCATTTTGCCAGCCAACAATTGGCGCTTTCCTTGGCAAATGATAATACGAATTCTCAATTGTCTCGCAGCAATTCTGTTCCGGCTTTTTTTCCCCGGCTTCGTCGATGTACGTTTGTGCTCGTACGTTATCAACAATGTGATTATTGTTGTTATTGTTGCTCGGTTTGCTTTCACGGCTCTCTATTAGCTTCTCGAAGGGGCTCGAGTTCGGCCTCGATTGATTCTGTCCTTCCGGCAGGAAATTCTCGTTCCTGTTGGCCATTGTTCTTCTAAATATAGCTGTTGCTATTTGAGTGGATCCAACGTCGGGGCCAGCCCTTCAGCCCTTGGATCTCGCTCGGGAAAGATCTGCCGCGCCCCTCACCTACCATAAGGACCTTCCAGCCGATCTTGCACGGATTACCGAACGTCGTTTGCCTCAGCATGCACCCTCCGTCCTTGTCCTTCGCCTGTTAAGAGAGAAAATTCATTTTATAAATGTTCACGTATCATCTTTTAAGTTTAATCTTTATTTTCTAATGATTCGTTTGCCCAGTAAATGTGAGAAAGCATTGAAATTTCATTGAAGTGACAGTGAGATCATTGCTTTTGTTTAAATAATCGAGTATTGTTTGAAAGAGCATTTAAAAGGATGTAAATCTTTGTGATAGTCATTTAAATTAATTATGTGTGATACACGTTTAATAATTTTATAATAGACACTGTTGTTTCATAGTTATTGCAATTTGAATAAAAAATTATTGGCAAACTGATGTAATTAATTCATAAAATCCTGTTGTATAATAATTTTCTAATGATTCGTTTCCTCAGTAAATGTGAGAACGTTTTTTAATTTCATTGAAGTGACACTGAGATCATTGCTTTTGTTTAAATTATCGAGTATTGTTTGAAAGAGCTTCGGAAAGGGTGTAAATCTTTGTAATAATCATTTAAATTTATTGTGTGTGATACACGTTTAATAATTTTACAATAGACACTTTTGTTTCATAGTTATTGCAATTTAAATAAAAAATTATTGGCAAACTGATGTAATTAATTCATAAAATCTTGTTGTATAATAATTTTCTAATGATTCGTTTCCCCAGTAAATGTGAGAAAGCATTGAAATTTCATTGAAGTGACAGTGAGATCATTGCTTTTGTTTAAATCATCGAGTATTGTTTGAAAGAGCGTCGAAAAGGGTGTAAATCTTTGTAATAATCATTTAAATTTATTATATGTGATACACGTTAAATAATTTTACAATAGACACTTTTCTTTCATAGTTATTGCAAGATAAATTAAAAATTGTTACGAAACTGATGTAACTAATTAATAAAATCCTGTTGTGTAATAATTTTCACATTAAACCCACTAAATTAGCATATATTAGGAGTTCTAATACTCTTATCTTAACTCTACAAACTACTGCTTCGAGTTAATGACTCATCAAATTAATGACTAGTAGATTTACATCCTACAGTGCTGTTCATAAAAGGCAGACAGGCGCGTAACACCTCCGATTCGAGATGAGATTGGATTTCTTCGACTAAATGGAAAGCCAATCGACGAGGAACTCGATGAACTCGGTGAACTCGGTGTTTGATAGCACTGGAATTGACAATGATTGGCCGCTCGGCCCTGTAACGGGCCGCTGAACCGCACAACGACGAATAATTAATCGACTCAGCATACAGACTCTAAGTCTTCATGTATCATTAAACTATATTAATCATTCTCGAAGCGTACTTCAAAGAATATTATACTTCGAAGTAATATTGTTTAGTGAAATTCTGTATTTATAATATATTTGTATGAACATTCGAGTGATTCATAAATTAATGAAATATAAAATGGTCTAAAATAATTGAAAATCAACTTTATCGTAGCTTTCTCTAAAGAAAAAGCTTTGCTTTACAAAGCCCTGTCAATGAAAATCCGAGAAAACAATCTAGAATTGATAAGATTTCGAAGGAGAAAAGGTAGCATCAAAATTTTATGATTATATAGAAGAAAAATGATCGTTAGAAAAATTGTAATCTAAAAATGTCAAAGTAGAAGCTTGGCCCTTTAAAATCAGCACGCGCAGACTATTTCGCTGATTCTTTTTCACGAAGTTACAGCTGCCTAAACATTGGCAATTTTCAGCAAAAATTTACTGACCCTCTAATTTTGTGGAGTAGTATATACAAATAAATAAACTAGAAGCAACGAATGACAGAATTACAGAATCACTTGCCACTGTATTAACTCTATCATAAAAAATAATGAATTTAACACTAAAACTACGAGAAAAAAAAATTTAACATATAATCACACAGAGAGAAAGGTGTGATTTCGACACTAATGAGCCACAACTGTTCGCACCCCGTTTGTGCACTACTCTCACCGATTCCCTCAGCATTTTATCATCGAAGCCCCACTGTGGATATGATGATCGAGCATCATCGCACTATCGCCAGTTATCAGCCCTCGAATACCCAGCTATCATTACCGTTAATATTACCCACAATCTCCGAGACAATCTCTTTTTTTCTGATTAGAGTGTGCGAGAGATCTCAATGCCACCAGTTTGAAATTCAGATAAGTCATCGAAAAATCAGCCAGGTTTCCTAGCCAGCTGCGCTTCTGTTGTTACAGCCTACTCTCTTTGCTTGCACCTATCGATCGCGCTCCCTGTTTGATAAGCGCTTGATAGTGATAGTTATAGAGTTGGGATAATTAGGTGTGATTAATTAATTCAGGTGTTGGGTGAGTTGCGAGAAAGGAGAGAAGAAGCGCAAAGTAGTATAAGCGAAGCGGTAGAATTTTTGGTAGGGAATTTATGATTCTTGATTTATTCATTGGTGTTTGTTAAAGTAATAATGGAATGTTATGGATATTATAGATATACGTGTAATAGAAGAGATTGTTTTATTAACTGCTGTCTATTTGTAACAGATGTCTATTATTTATCATGGACAGCAGTTAATAAATATAGGTCATTAATATTAATAGATATTGTAGTCGATAAAGTTATTAAAAGTACTTGCTTAGATCTAGAATAGTAATGCGAGCATTTAATAGACACCTATATTTTGCATTGTATTTTAATTATCCTACGCTATATTTATTTAATTGTAATTTGTAATTATCCAGAATCCAATGATGTTTAATTGATTTAAATAAATCTACACAGAAAATACGATTTTAAGAAAACATGTACTTTCGGCATCTAAAAAATCCTCGCATTACCAGTTGGATACAAAAAAAAAGTAGTTCAAGGTTTTACCAATCCAGGATGAAATAAAGTGTACGGGAGAAGAAAGAAAAGAGTTACTCACCATCGAGGTAATGCAAAAGAGACTTGTCTGGCAGGCGTGCATGCGTGTGTAAGTGCGGGTAATGTGCATACGACACTGGTCGGCGTGAGCAAGCAAAGATCAATTAAAAACGACACCTTCTACTGTCCTACGGTTCGATCTAGTTAATTAAAGAAAAGCGCAAGACATGCGGAACTAGTTGTCTAATTAGGTATTGGAAGCTGCAAGAAAAAGAGGAGGAGATTCTCCAGCACCTTGAACAACAGGCTTTTCTCCTGAAATCGAAGGTTGTTAGTATCGGAAAATCATGCAAACAGTCATGCAAAGTGCAATCGAAAGATCAGCTGTAAAGAATATTGGTAATTGTTAGTGTTAATGACAGAAAGCGTTAATCCAGTACCTGGAAATTAAATGAGCTGTTAGTTAAGAATGTGGGATGCAAGAATTTGTCATTCTGCTGTGCATATAAATAATTATATAATTATAATAGTTATTATTATATTATATACAAGGGAATCTGTACATCTAGTATAATGTAAAATACAAATATAATAATGTTAAATACAACTAATAAGAAGGGCTAGAATTGAATGACAATGTCTGTTCTGCTCTCGAACTATTCCTTAATAATTAATACCGCATTAATTCATGAATAAATATCAAAAATTCACTAACAATTCTTTCAAACCACCGAGTCAAATTTGTACTAATTAAACACAAAGCATCATTACAATATTTAATTCGAATTTCAAGAAATCATTATTATTGAAAACAATTGAAGAATACGATTGTTCTCTTCGATACGGGCCTGTTTTTCATTGTATTGCCAGCAAAACTGGCAAACAATAAAGACGACTGGCATTGTCCTTTCATCGAAAATCGAGCGGAAATCTTGTATCGTGGCCGATAAGCGGCTAATCGGATGTCGCGCGGCTCGTTTTATTGTCGACACGCATCTCATCGTCGTCTTCTCATTTTTCCTCATTGAGGCCAGCCGCACTTGCTCGCGATAATTGAATGATGAGATTAAAAAGGCTCCCGTCAGCCACTAAACAATTCTCAGCGCACACGTGGAGCCCAACATTCCTGCACGAGACTCAATTTCAAACTGGAATTGACGAGGATTTTATTGTCATGCTTGTCAGCTTCTCGTATTTTGTTAATTTGTCGTTGTTAAGCGGAGGTCGACCAATTCTAGGTTTGGAAGTATGTTCTTCTCGTCTCAATGACGAACTAGATTTATCGTAATAGACAATAGTGTTGTAACCAATGATCGTCGAGACTATTAATCTTTATATTGTTGTACAAATAGCATGTTTGTTGTTTTTAATATTATTCTATGTATAATTTATTCAGTTTTAGTATTTCTAGTTGTAATTGTTAAATCATTAATAGAATCGTCAAGTAATCGAAGCATTTAAAATAATTAAAACAATTTCAATCAAATCAATGTTAATGTCTTGATATAGAATTAAGAAAAGTATTGCAACTGCAGAGAGAGAAATGATTCAGCAGAGACAATTAATCATTATATTGTAGCATAATAATATGTATTTCTAGTTATAATTATTAAACCATCAACAGAATCATGAAATAATTTAATTTAAAATAATCTCTAAAATAGTCTCTAAATAAAAAAGGCCACACAATAATAAACAAGAAAAATATTTCAACTGCAGAGAGACAGAAATAATTCATCAGAGACAATTAATCTTTATATTGTACTATAATAACAAGTATTTCCAGTTATAATTATTAAACCATCAACAGAATCCTGAAATAGTCATTAAAAATTTAATTTAAAATAATCCAATCAATATTAATATCTTCGTATATAATTCAGAAAATCGCCGTCTCTAAATAAAAAAGGCCACACAATAATAAACAAGAAAAATATTGCAACTGCAGAGAGACAGAAATAATTCATCAGAGAGAATTAATCTTTATATTGTACTATAATAACAAGTATTTCCAGTTATAATTATTAAACCATCAACAGAATCATGAAATAATCATTAAATAATTTAATTTAAAATAATCCAATCAATATTAATATCTTCGTATATAATTCACGAAATCAGCGTCTCTAAATAAAAAAGGCCAGACAATAATAAACAAGAAAAGTACTGCAACTGCAGAGCGACCGAAATAATTCAGCATCTTAGTTCCGAGTCCGTGTTTGGCAAACAACGAAATGACAAAATAGACAGGAAGCTATAGGTGAATGCTACGAGCGAGAAATTCAGTGGAATTGACGTTAAGTGCCAAGCCTAAGTTAGCATTGCTGCGTGAGTGCACGCGTCGATCTCGATTCTCGATCCTTGACTCACGCGCCACGCGCGTCCCGGCTGCTTTGCGCGCAAAGTCTCCGACAAAATCTAAAATTACAAGCCGAGCAGGGACGAAGCGGAGCGGAGAGGAGGAGTATATATCGTATCTCGATGTTCGTGATCGCTACGTGACTTTGGCACCGGCAATCAGTCACGGCCGGCAACACTATGTACACTGTTTGCCGAACTCTATTTACTGTTAGTATAGTTCAGTGGTGCTAGATTGTCTGCCAGGTGTGATCGATTTTTCACTAATACGCATTAAGGAATTGATTGGAGTTTTATGTAAGCGACGGATTTTTGGGAATTTAACAGCATTTTGTACAATTTATTTTGAGGCGTTTAATTAATTTCATATAAATTCTAAATTATGTGGAATAATTAAATGTATGTTTCGAGTAATCTGTAAAATTGATGGTTTATTATTTATGAATTAACTAAATATAGGCAAGGCAATGGTCGGAAGTTAGTGCTCATGGAAAGGTTGTAAATGAGTCACTTTCACATCGATAATATCAGTAACATTCGATACAGGCACACAACCATTGCTAATATTGATAAGCAGACACAGCGAGCTTTCGTAATTCCGGCATAATAATTACAAACAAATTTGTTCGTTCAATCTTTCTTCGATCATAAATAAACTAATATATTGATAAGCAGAGTGTAACTATTAACAAAATAAAAAAGACTGAAATTAATTATGCAGTTTAAGGGTTAATTTCAACATCATTAAATGACGACTTTCGATTCGCCGAGGAGAACTGCGAAGTGCAGAACGCGCGCCAATAATAGAGCGAGGAATTGCACAATTGTCAAGGATCGCGGCGGGTATCTGCAAATAACCGATGCTTTCGAGAGATTCGGCTAATCTGACTGCGATGTTCTTATATACACATTGTACATTATGTACAATTCGGTATCCGAGCGAGTCTCCTGAACCCGGCTTGTTTATTCGCGGAGAAATATCTTATCGTTCGAATCGCACTCGGCTTCGCTTTGCAACGCAAAACATTTGCATATCCGGATGTAAGAAACTGTAAATGAATGCTCCAATTTGATGGATAACCGTTGGAAAGTCGTTCAATTTCATTTCATCATTCTTCTGTGTTTATGAATGCTTGGAATTTACGAGTCATTTCAATCGCTGACACTTTGTCAATCGAGCGAGTACTCGTATTAGTTAGAAAACAGATGTTCGTGTATCTTAATTGCTCGTTAATTACCCACAAAACGTTCGGTTGACATAACATTATGTTGTCAATTTCCATTATTTCTGTCTGCTTTTTTATTGCGATTCTAAATGGCGAAAATATTTGTCTACTATATTCCATCTTGTTTGCGAGTTTAACAATCAATTTACATGATCGATTCCTGTCATTTAACAAATATACAATCACTTCCAATTATTTTTATTATTTACAAGGATTATCAACGAATTAAGTATAATTTGCTACTGAAATTGCCCATTAAGAAGAATAAAACGTTCCTAATAAATCGTTATGATTATTACTCGGCAGCCAGTGAAATTGCCAACAATATCAGCCAATAAATCGATCGGATTAGAATTTTAATAGGTAATAAAAGCGGTGTACAAATGCAGCAATAAATCGTTGGTTAAACAGGCCATTCACTTCTGCCTTCTTAGGAGCGATTACGTAAGACGTACACACACGTACCTGCTGATCCTGCCACTATTTCTAGTCCAAGTACTATAATGACGCTCGACACGCTGATGATACAACGAGTGTTTCATGACGCTAGTTTATCGTGGCTCGCTGATTAGCTAAGCGTTACTCCGGCCGATTGTCAGTGGAATAAGTGTGAGTCAAGTGCGTTGAGTTATCGGTGAGAAGGATCGTATGAGCCAGAAAGTGTATCAGATATCGGCAAGTGGCAAACAGAGCACTTAATGTTTCTCTCGAGACATGCGCACTTTTTCTTCATTTTCTTTAGTTTGTATTAATTTGATTAATTATTTGAAGTAGTGTTAATAGGAAAGAGGGAATTAAATAAGAGATCTTTCGAAGAAGTTGTTGGAGAATTATTTCTATGATTTCCTTGGGAATTCATTTTAATTATATTTGTCAGTCGTTGAATAAGTCAGTTTATTAATTAAGTATTTGATTTGTCTATGGTTTTAATTCGTATTAAATATAATTATTGAATTTCCTATGAACATCTTAAATCGATCAGCAAGATTTATCATTTTCCTGTGAATTAATATCAATTATATTTGTCTCTCGATGCTTTTAATATCTAATAAATATAATTAATGCATTTCCTACTGTAAAATTGGAATTTCATCGATTTTTAATGCAAATACGAAGAAAAATTTGATGTTCTTATATTTCTTATCATTTGATCTGATGGAATTCAATTGAAGGTATAGAAGAGGGCGATTGATGATGTTGTCACGACATTTCCGCGAAATCGTGGCTGGTGCGTGAACGCATGGGCCGATTTAAGGGCGGTTTCCCGCTGGGGATCACCATGACGACCAACTGGTCGATTCCGACGTCTGCACTCTTCGCCAGGAGGAAGTTCTCTGTTTATTAGGTTCTCCCGCATACCTTGCCGAGCAAACACCCGCATCAGCTTGTCAACGACCTTTTTCCAAGGGTTCTACAACCTTTGCATCCCTTTTCCATTAAGGGTTTAATTGCTCTAATCGTTCTAAGAGCTTGCATTAAGGAAATATTTCTTCTTTGGTAAACAAATAATAATTTAAGCTGTTCTATCAATTAAATTTATAAGAATGCAACAATTGGTATCTAATATTAAGAAATTTTGCATAAATAGTTATTCGAACTGGAAGTTGTTTAAAGATTGTTGAAGAAGCAGTATTGTTATATTTAGCGCCATTAAAAAGGGGAATCAATAGTAGACTGATTGAGCCTAACGCGAATCCCATTACTCGAATTGGAGTGACGGGTCTTCCTATCGCAAATTTGTTTTCGCCTAATGCGTCAATCCATTTAGTTAAGAGACCCTTTTAACTTGTTAACGACCGAGGTACTTAATGACTTAAACAGAGTACTACCAATGAGTTTAATGGTTCTTCCACTCGGTAAAAGAACAAATAATTCAGTAAAAATATTGTAAATAAAATCGGATTAACCTTTGCTTAACAAATTTGAATATATTAAATATATTTGTTTATTACTTTTTGATTCTTTGCTTTATCACTTTGAAAATTCATAGAAAAATAGGAGTAATTAATTAAACAGTTTATGATTTAATTCATCTGTGTTAAAAGCAATCGATTAGCAATGATAATCGATTTCCCATTAATTCGACGTACCGGCAAACACACGAGGCACGTTTAATTTTAACTCCGGCCACTTTTGCGGCAATATCGGTGCTTTTGACGCCCGAAAAGCGACCGATCGATCCTTCAATCGCTTCTATAAAAAGCACACGAGAAATCCGGCGAATCCAGCGACTGGCAGACACACAGTGTAGAAAAGAGAAGAGAAGCAACGTATTTCAGAATATAAATGCATTAAACATTGTCATAATATACAAATTCTAATTATTACTGGTAAATTTTTATTGATTTCTTTAAAAACTTACTATCAAAAGAATTAAATAACAATGTTTTACATAAGTGCGCATCATAATTGCTACGATCTTTATAAATAAATAAATCATGAAAGAAAAAAAGAGGAAAGAACAAGGACAGCGTTCGAACGAAAACACGAGCGTCGCAGGTTTACGATGAGAAGGTACGAAAATAATTTCCAAGCTAGACGGGGATTATTTTCGTCCGCCAATTTCGTTGCCTTGGACGCGCGCCTTTTTTTCGTTCAAATCCTGAAAAATTGGCTAAAGAAAAATGTATGTTGCCTTTTTGAAAAAAGTTGAACAAGATCATCGCACGGACTTTGATATTTACGCGCGCGCTTAGACAGTGTTTGCGCTCCGGGAAATTCGTGCTGCTAGCAATTTTGCACTTCTCATTGACGCCTGACGTTCTAGCAGCGCCTTATCGTCTGGCCTCTTACGTAACCCGTAAACGTAATAAGGAAACGTGTGCGTGCGCGTGTGAAGTTAGCAGTTACTTACACGCTGGAAAGATGCCGAAACCATAGCCACGCAAGAGACAAACAAAGGAATGTAGATGTAAAAAAGATTTTGCTTCCTTGCTTTTTTGTTTGCTTGCCAAATTTCGGCCATTGACGAAGGAGCGGTTTCTTAATGGGCTAAAAATAAACTCATTGATGAGTTAAATCGTTCCTTTGTCAGAAGAGAGAATAGTTGCGTAGAATTATACGAATCCTTCATCGGTTAATAATAATTCTGTTATATAATAAACAAGTTAGCTGACTCGTTTATGTCATAGAAAAACAGTAAAGAAATTACTCGAGGCCTTGGACAGTTGTGTCACAACGATAATGTTAAAAATAGAATTCTAGAACACAGAAATTAACAGTTAAATTGCAAATATAATGGAATACGATTGTTGCGAATTTCGCAACTTCAGCTTCTTTTAAGAGCATCCTTGAATCACGCAGGATTAAACAGGATCTCTCTAGAATTCCCCACTGCGGTACTTGATAAGAAATGATGGGTTAATTAGCCACCCAAGTATTTTTTTTTCTCTCGCTTATCGCATTATCCGATGCTAACCAGATAACTGCGGATTGGAAGATTCGAGATTAAGAGTTTTGCGCTTAAACTTAACTGGCGCACGTCATCGGACGTCATTCACTGTTTTTCTGTGCCAAGTACCAGAAATTCACAGAGTTCAATGAACATTTGTATTAATTCAACGTATCAAGATTTTTTGATTGTATTTCTATTAGAAATTATTCTATCGAATCAGAATTATTAAAGGATAATCATTAAGAATTAATCCTGATTATAGAAAATTAGAGAGAATTATTCTGACTTCTGAGAAGAAATTGAAAAATTCCTTGGCAATTCTGCAGAAGATTTTCGACGGAAATATTCGACGAGAAGCTTGCCAATGAAGATAGAACTAATCCTTTATCAGGTGTTCTTTCTTGCCCAATCGACTGACATATCCGATATCGATTACCACGATTCTCCATTACCAATAGAACGATAAGAATTTGTCTTCTTATTATTCGTGGAATTATTTACAATAATAGAAGCGACTTTCGTATTAGTCAAGTAAGCCTTACACATTTGCATTCCTTATTTAGCATTCGTGACGAGTAATACAATCAACACAACTTCAACTTATACAGTTTCGCAACGAATAAAATCACGTAACCAGACCTACGTATTTATACGAGAAATAATTTATTTAACTCTATCATTTACACTTACGAATTTAAATAATTCGACTATAATAATATTGCCATTACTTATTTGAAATATAATTACTAGTATCAAGAATTCAAATATTCAACACTAATAATATCTAATTCCACTTGTTTAATTACTCCAAATACATAATTGTAAATAAATAAGTTCAACGCTAGTAATAAATCAAATTCTAAATAAACAACTTGAATTACAAGATTATAACAATTGGTTGGAACTTGCGAGATAAGTGTAACAGTATACAATAGTGTATGGCATTCCAATGTAGTTGTCAAGCGTCAACTCTGTCCATTCTGCGAAAGTGTTATCTGTAATTCGTAGCCGATTATACAGGCGGCCGACGAGACACCTTAAAAGTGATCACTCGATCGCATGTCACGTCGCACGCCGGCTTGTCAGCCAGTAATACACTGCACACCGAAGGTCTTCGAACCTAAACGGGCAAGCAAGATCTACTTTCTATTTCGAAATTTTGCCGAAGATTACTAATATTGCACGGGTAAGAACGGCGCACTCGCCGGAACTGGAGAAAGTGGCCGAGTAATGAAAGTAAATTCTGACACTGCCTGCGAAATAAGGAGTGAGTGCGAATAATCATATCTGTTTTTGAGTATTGGTAATTTTATTCTATTAAAAATCCTATGAAGTGTAATTGAAAGTCTGCGAAATTTCAGTTTTATTTTCGGTAAAAAGATAAACTGAGAAAGTGTTATATTATATTAATTATTTTCTTTATATTTTAATCGACAAGAAAGAAAGAAATGTAAAAATTTCGACTCTTTCTCCTCGCATTAGAAGCAAAAGTCGACCGAGTGAAACCGAAATCTCCAAAGTTAACATTGTAACATCAACACGCGCGCGCACAATTCCCCGGACGTTTGAGTAATCATTCACGAGTGCGAGTTAAGTGCCAATGCAAATGCTAGAGTCCATTCTCCGAAGATTTCCCGGCAGATGGATTGGGTCAGGTAATCTCGGCATTATCGAGGACAAAAGTAACGATCGTTCAAACCAGCGATAACCAGTCGAGACAGTATGATAATCTGACTCACAATTTCACTGTCAACTGCCAGCGAGTCTCATTAGAGTTCACGAACTCCCATTTTTAATTTCAATGTTGAGACAACTTGTTAATTACTATAATTAGCGAGCTATTTCTAAAGCTAGAGTTCTTTAACCATTGAACAAAGTGAGAGAAACTTGTTTTAAGTTTCATTTACATTAAGTTATTCGACTCCAAGTGACTTTAATTCGAAATGACTGAAACGCCAAGTAATTAGGCTAATTAAATATCTAATATAATTACTTAAATACATTAACTTCTCTTCAAACATCATTTATCTCCACGAAACGAGCTTTGCACTTACAAGCAACTTTGTATAAGCTTATCGCAAAGGAATCATCGGGCACTCGAGAACTCAGTGCGTAAAAATCTATTGATCCCCAACGCGTTTCACCGCAGCATGAAAATGAGCTTTGCGCCCAGCAAAACACACTGGCGGAAGAAAAAGTGTCTAAGACACGCTAGAACTCGAATGCGCTCGAATATAAAAATCTATTACCGGCGACATTTCACCAGGCGGCGCGGTGATCGGCAGCACTCGGTTTAAAGGCGCGGTTTAATTACCGTAAGACTGGCTAGTCGCGAAATCTAAAAATACGAGGCCGTTTCATAACTCCTCTCAACTATATCTATATATATCCCCAGTGTCATATATATACACATCTATATTCCCTTTTCTATATTGCTTCTGGCTTAACCTTTACCGCGCGCAAATAGTTTCTCCGACTCGAACCTTCTGGGAAACTATCGACTATATACAGTCGATGAAAGTAGTCGGACACACAGTGCTTTTGGAGTAAAGTTTCATAACGAAGATGATTCTCTTCTTTAAAAAGAAATACAAAATAAAGAAAAAGGTTTTTGTTCCTGAAAAATATTAGTATTCCTTATGAAAACCATTTGTATTAAATCGCTCAATTTTTTTTGTATTTCCTATATCACCGTGTATGTTGTGTATACCTCTGTTTTTATTTATATAATATTGTTTAGAGTTTATCTTGCATTTTTGTTAACTTATTTATGCTTCGAAAAGATTAATATGTGGGAATTTCACGATTTTTTGATATAATTAATTCTTCATAGAGTAATGAAAAAAAAGGGAAAGTAAATAAAATTTGGTAAGTAAAAGGTACCGCTTAATTAAATAGGATCGAATGATGGGTGTGTATTTGGTGCGCCGCGTCGAACAATAGTCAACGCTGAATTACGAAAGTCCAAAGTCGTTAGCGCGCCGGCAGATCCAGATAGAACCAGAATTTATCAAAATACCGAGCCGCCGCCGGGTGCTCGAGCAATTTCTCCGAATTGATCGTTCAAGCCCATCCCCGAACGTCTGATTAATTTGACGCAGCCCTTATTTTCAATTCGATACGTTATATATTCTCTCTCTCTCTCTCTGATTGACTGTTCGAACACTCCGATCACTCGTATTTTCACATATCCGTGTCTACTGTTTTGTTCGGAAAGTCCTTGGAACGTGTCACAATGAAACACGACTCGCTATTACTTCAAAGATTCCTCCAGAAGCACGACAGATATTTCCATGTGAATGACACGAAGCTCGCTCCAATACATTCTCTAATTTATAGATTATACTTTTAAGCAAGTAATAAAGTTAACTCATGCTTTCTGTGCTTCAGAACTTCAGATAGGAACATCTCGAGAGCCAGTAAGATACGATTAGTGTGAGGGTGAGTACGAAACTAACGGAATCTAGTTTTGATCAACCTTGAAGTTAAGGGCGCCGCGCACGCAAAGGGGAAACTGGAACTCTCTGAAGAGAAAAGGAACGATCCAAGAGTAGTGTACTAAAAACGATCATGACTACGCTGCGCTCTCGGCACTGGCATTGGTCGTGAGCGGCACGCTTCGCTAGGGAAGGAATCGAGCTCAAGAGCAGAAGAGCATGCAAGGCGAAACGGCGGAAGATAACTCGAAAAAGGGAGCAATAAATAAGATTCCAGCGCGCGCACGTGCGCTTCTCTCCTCCGGGCGTAGTAGTAGTGCCGTAGTACTGGCGTCAACTCACCGACGAAAAATATCCCCAGGCAATCGGCGATACGCCTCTCTCCTCCTGGAGGTCCCTGTGCCGTTCTCACTGCAACAACACGAGCGCAGAGCGAGAGAGAGGGAGGATGGGGTGCTCCGAAAAAATAGTGTTGCAGGAAGTGTTCGACTGACGAAAGGAAGTCTCTCTCGTCCGGTTCTCGACTTCTTCCCGGCGTAAACGCGTCGCTCGATGCGCGGCGTGCTCTTGACGTTTACTGTCAATGACTCTCTTTCTCTCTCTCTCTCTCTTTCTCTCTCTCTTTCTCTTGAGTTCCTGCTTCAGGGACGCATGTCCGTCTGGCTTGGGGACACCCGGTATACTGAACTCTGCCGTGCAGCGATATTACCGGGCTCCCCCCACGGACTGCCGCACGCATTTTCGTACAGCCTTGGGTACACCTGCCGCCAGAGGACGCGAGGCGTCTCGACGCCGGCGAGACGGCGACTTTACACCGACTCGCACTACGCCCACCCGACACTAATACCACGAACTACTGTTTCCCCCGACACATTTGCCACCTTTAAAATTGTACTTGTTTCGATGGAACATTTTTCAAGAGTTTGGTATGCCATTGACATTGGTGGGCATTGATTTCGAGTAGATTTAGTAGTTCAAAGAAGTTAGTACGGATACGTTTGCTTTCGAGTTGCACGTCTCCTCCGAGGCGATTTCTTTCCCGTATCTTGTTACTGTTTAAATGATTGTTGACCGAATATTTCATGTTTAATTAACATGTACAGAAATTGAACTTGTTATTCTTGTAATTGGATACATGCTTGTGCCAACATCGACAGTTATTAAATTTTGTACTCTTTCAATTACAGGTGTAATAATTAATGTGTAATGCACTGGTCCCAAGAAAGAATATCGAACTATACAGCTCCCTTTGTTCACATTACATCCGATCTGCGGCGTGGAATTTATTTACGTATCTCAGCAAGCATATCGGAACCAGAGAGTTCTCTAATCTTATCACCGATTCTTTCTGCGCAATTGTCCAACCAACGAATGCATATAATGCTTTCGAAACGCGCTCATTAACATCTCTGCTCGATCCCGCGAAAGATCCGAGGGGTTTCGAGGTCTACGAGAACGAGTAATCGACGGTATGCTCTTTAATTTTATCTTTTATTTTTAATTCAAATAAGATTTTCGTGTTCCTGTGTAATTGTACGAATGTGACTGTGTATATGTGTGTGTCTGCGGATGTAATGTGTGTGTGTGTATGTGTGTGTGTAGGTCTGTTACGTATTAGATATATATATATATATAGGTGTTCACGTATGTCTTTAATTTGGATCGCTGTACTATGGTGGTGCCTGTATTACGAATATCAATCGGGCGGTATACGCAAGAATACAATTCGAAAAAACTGGTTCCTCCTAGTAAAGTCTACGAAGGAGTCTTATTAGAATAAATGGATGCAAGTGTATTTATTCATCATCCAATCATAGAAGAATTGGACTGCAACACGAGCAAAACCGTACGAAGTGAATATATGAAAAACATTACGATTTCTAAGGGCGGCTTAAAGCACGCCCGAGATCGATGAGAGAGTAAGCGTGATGACGAGAGAAAATTATGCGGAATCATTAAAACGAGTTATCACTGCCCGCGATAGTCCAGCCGGTGAACTATGCTGGATTACAATTACAGTTACGTTTTCGTGAGTGTGACTCACAAACTTGGACCACGTGGGAAACAACGGTTGCTACTGCGATTTACGGTGTAAAATATGAGGAACGGTTTTGCATAGAGTGCCGTATGCCGGCATTGCAGTCTGACAATGAGTAAGACCCCTAAAGATACTGCTCTCCTTTACTTTTTCTCTCTTAAAGTCGACATTCCCTCTTTCCTTATTCACCTTCGCATGCACTTTAAGCCACTTTCAAACGTTCGAGCGATTGTTCGCAGTTATCGACAGTTGTTGCCGGGACGCGCTTTGCTCTTCGGAAAGTAATGGGAACATTCTAAAATGCGAATCGGCACGGTGCGAAAGGACGTGATATTATTTGATAGTGATAGTTGAGTTTGTCAGAGTCTCTCCCTTTTATTTTAGTCTATAATTGTATGGTGATAATAACATTGCTTTTTAATCATTCCCTTGACAATATGTCTTTCTTAAGTAATTTGGAAAGCTCGTTAATCCTATGCTTGGTATTATCTTTTTATGAAAGTGAACTTTGGCAATTCCTTGTATTGCTGAACGTTTATACGTAGAATATAGAACTCTATTAATAGTAAAAGTTAAACATTAGAAGTTCCCATTAATTCCTTCGCAAATCGATCGTCCCTTCGGGGGTGCCTTAAGGATTACTTAATACTACCGTCGAAGATTTCTTTATCAGTTAAACCTTTGTATATCTGAAATGCACAGTTTTTCGTTTCCATAATAAAATATTGTTTTATACGTTTCGTATGCGTAATCGCGCTTACCATAACGCGGGCATTCGCAGTGTCGAACGAGTGTTATTGCATCCCACAAAGGAAACTAACCAATGTGTAATCCCTAGTGTTGACCACTGGTCGACTGGCAGATCTTAAACACTAAATTACAAAAACTCTCCTCCCCTTGTTACGACAAACTCTCACTGATCGATATTAAAACCTAAATTGGAGAAGGGGCTTTCAGGAAACGTTAAACAAGACAGCGTGTCAGATTCACGGCGACTAACAATTATAGCGCTGCTCTTGCCAATTGGAACCAATCTAAATATTCGTTTGATAGAACTTTATAATAATCTACAGTGTAAGTCGTACTACGTAGCTTCCAAATTGGATTTAATGCTTCACCGAGCGGCGGACGCTTTAAGCACTCCGCATTAAATCGGCGTCTGACGGCACGAAAGGTATTTTAAATCTGACAAAATGCAAGGCCACACAAATGGTGCGCGGCATCTCGCCTATGTATAATACGTAGCAATTATTGTACAGCAATCCGATATCGATTTAGCTGTTGGTTCATCTACTTTGCGAATACCTGACTGCGGGTGCGTGTTAACGTAACAGTGGTATGGATAAGGAGACGAACGTACACACACGCACGCACACGCTATGGAAACGGAGGTATTATTAATCTATCTGCGGCTCGAAAAGTCCTTAAAATTCAGATTCATCATCACAGAAAAGCTATATATATACATATATATCGTATATATATCGTATATATACATACATATAAGCCTATTATTATATACATGTCTTTGAAACTCTGTATGCATCGAATGCACATGATATATATCGATGGAAAGAGGCAATTGAAATGACTAAACGCGCGCTCCTTATCCCTTAGTCTCACTTCTCCTTGGCGCACTAGCTAGACGCGCAACTTAATTGCAAATGTGCGCACGTATTTCACGGGAACATACTTGGCGAAATATATATCAGGCAAAATACGCTGGTGACGCACGGGAGCGTCGACGAGATAGGCGTACTAAGCCATTCGTCGATCGCCTCGCCCAAACACAACCTATCTAACATAACAAAATCAACAAAAACAGCTAATAAATTTGGCTAAGGGGGCGCGCGCGCACGGTGAAAGACAGCCGTCGAGACGGCGGATGTCGATCGAGCGGGGCGCGTATTTGAAGTAGAGATATCTTTGGCGTTATCGTGCGGATAACTTGTCAGGCTGCGTGCACGCACGCGCGGCTGAGGACGCATCGGGAACGAAAATCAACTTGCGCCGAAAGGAAGGATACACTCGGAAAGAGCTTTTCGGTCGAACCGCTTAAATGTTATTCATTGCGGCGAAGTCTTTGTCGGCGTCCTCTGCCTTCGATCCACCAATGCATCGCCGGTAGAGGCTAATTAAAGGCATGACCAGCAGCAAAGCGCCGCTAAGAGCAATGAAGAAACCGGCCAGGTAGAATGATAGATCGTATGTTCCCGTGATGTCGTAGAGCCATCCTGCAATCAATAAGACATTTCACAGGTGAATTCACTTCAATCCATCGTCCCACCGTTGTTTATTCTATATCTTTATAGAAAAGGGAGAAACACTCACCTGCCAGCGGAGGGCCCATAAGATTTGCGACTCCCTGAACCAAAAGCAGAAGCCCATACGCATTGGTGAACCTCTCCAGAGTGATGAGCTCGACGAGGATGATGCTAGTAAGACTGTAGTTCGCCGCGACGAACAAGCCGAACGCGCCAGATATTGCGCAGAGGGTATAATAATTTCTAACGACAACCGGAATCATTGCTGTCACGGCACCGCAAAGGGACATGCAAACTGCATAGACGACCGATGGATTCACCCATGCTCGATCGCCAGCCCATCCGAGAATAATCTGGAAAGATAAAAGAAACATGCATCTCTTACAATAAAACTTTGTTGTCTCTTATTAATAATTATATCGTAATGAAGGAATCCTGAATATTAGAAATTATATTCAGTTCTATGATTTTCCATGGCAACTATAATTACAAGAGTAACATATGCTTAGGTGAGTCACTAGAAAGTGTTCTCACCTTCATTAATTATACCTTGGCGACAGGATCAAAGGAAATATCGGACATGTGCCTTTTGAGATGTAAACTATCCATCTACGCTAAGCCAGAACATCAATATGCGAAGGGGCTCTTTATTCCTTCGCTAACAATAAGCCATTGAAGGGGCCAAGATACTGAATAGACCAATAAAAGGCAACGTCGTCTGCTTTTCCGCGAAGGAGATCTAATCGGAGCCGATTTTAAAGGGGACGTACGAGATTCATTGCAATTGCTCCATTTAAGCACGCTGTAAAATATGCCGCTGCTCCACGGCTCAAGTATTTCCTCTCTATTCATTACGAAGTTCAATGAAATATCGTCGGATTAAACCGAAGCCTGAATTACGATTCTATGAATGCACCTTTTTCCTAAACTCTTGTTGTAATAGGACTTAACAGTCCCTATACTTAACAATACCAGCATTATGTAGAGAAACAATAGCGATATCTATTGATACGTCCTGAACTAAAAGTAAAGATAGGTACTTATCATTATACGAGGGAACATTGACAGGTTGTCATAACATTTTCCCATTCACTCTAAAAATTCATAAGAATTCACCCCTGCTAGGGGTGATTTTATCTCGCAATGCCAATATTTCCTTAACTTAATAAATTAATTTAAATTAATTCAACATAACAAAGTACACACCTCGCCACCCATATTAGTTATACCGATCACCGAGATCAGCATAGATGCGTCAGTCTCGCTGAAGCCCATCCCGATGGCGTTGTCGGTGAGATAGACGTAAGGTACGTCGTACCAGGTGTGAAGGAAGAAATTGCTGACAGCGAAAAGCAAGAAGCGTGAATCGGCGAAGTGAGAGAAGTCGAGCATATCGACAATAAGGTCCCAGAACTCCCAGAGTCCGGCGTACCAAACGAGCTTCGTCTTAGCGATGGTGGTCATGGAATTGCGATAGATGTCCGGGCAACTTGAGGCTCTCAAGCGATATCGGTTTATGTTGAGCATGGCCCCACGATAGGTCAAACTATGCCGGTGCATCCTGATGTCTTTGAGATAGGCAGTCGGCAATCTCCTGGGATGTTCAAGCGTGCTGGACCGTCGCAATGGGCTTTCAGCATTCATTTTCTTCAGCCACCAAAGATACGCAGCATCCGCCTGTTGCTGAAGAGCCTGGTCGTCGGTTTGCTGAGCCTTTTCTTTGCATTCTCCACCCTTCAATTCGGCTAGCGGACTCGGGGTTGGTACGAATCTCGCTGACGGTGTGCTCAACTGATCATGCAACGCTCCGGAATCACTGAAACTCCTTGATGATATGAGAAGACTCGGGTAATTCTGGACCAGTACATTGTAGACGTTCTTTCGAGTACTCAGGAGCTCCAGCACCTCCAGAGGCACCCTCTCTCCGTTTTTCACGAAGGTCGGAAGGCTTACAAGACTGGAGAATAATTTCTCTCCGTCTTCGTCATCCTGGGATCGAAGATTCTCGATGATCATCGCATTGGCAGATGCAAAACTCCTCTTCGCATCGCCGTGGAGAGTCTGCGTTGCTGTATTGACCGAACTGCTAGCTGAAAAGGTGTCCACACTCGAACCCTGCATCTTCGAGCGCTTCTTCTCTCGGATCCTCCGACGTTCTTCTGTCTTCGCCCTGTTTCTCGTCGTGGTCCACTCGAGATCTCTCATCAGGCAGCCGCAGACTGCTAAGTTCAAGAATAAGCCTGCCAGTATCAAAGTGGTACCTCGCCAGCCGTATTCAGCCAGTAAATATTGCGTTAGAGGAGCGAATATGAAAGTGCCAATTCCACTGCCGCAGACGGATAAACCGGTTGCGAAGGATCTCTTCTTGTCGAAGTAGTAAGCGACGATGACGACTGCCGCGACAAAGCAAAGCGACAAGCCAAACCCGGCGACGACGCCGAATGTGAAGATTAACACCTCCATGGAAGTGGCGTAAGAGCTGACGACAAACCCAGCAGTGGCTAGGATGCTGCCAGCTATAGAGACTCTTCGACAACCGTACCTGTCCGTTAGAAAACTAGCTACTGGACCGGAAAGCAATGGCATCGCCATGAAGAGGCTTCCGATCCAAGCGGTTTTCGACTTCGCCTCACCGAAGTAATTGAGAAATTCGACGTAAATCACCCCGAAAGAGAAGGTGATTCCATCGGCGATGAGGTTCACCATGAACGAGGCGGCAACAACCACCCATCCCCAGCCTCCATCGGGAGGCCTCGCCTCGCACAACTGTTCTAAACTGGAATTGTCCTCGGAGCTGCTGGTTGTCGACGTGGAGATCGACGGGCTCGGGTGTGCTCTATCTCCACCATTATCCTGGGTCTGCTGTTTCTTCGAGACCTTGTTGAACTGCACATGGTGCTGTTGCTTGTCCTCTCTCACTGGTTTCCCATTTACCAATTGCTCGGTGCTCTTCTCCGTTGGCGAATCTTTCGCTGCTAGGATCCTTGTTGGTGATCCAAAGATCGAATTCCTCTCAGTGAATATACTCTTACGTTTCTGAGGACTACCGGAATCATCCTTGTAAAGTCCTAGTCGCCTTGGAGCGTTCTGCAAGGACTCTTTGAGTTCCTCCTTGGCCTCCTGGCGTATCCTTGCGCCGGGTTCTTCCAGTCTAGTGAACCCTTTCTTCAAACAGGCTTGTTTCTCATCGTCCTCCGATTTCTCGGCGGTATAGTCATTCTCGTATCCATCCTCCCTCGAGCCTCCCTCCGGGAAAATACTGATTTGGTCGGAATTCTTGCGGAACCTTGTGGCATCCTTGGCCAAAGAGTTCAGTATTGCTGTTGCCGTTTCGATGCTCTTACGAGCTTCGGCCTTACGGGGCGTCTCATGCGGCGTCTTGCTAGACGACGAACCCTTTCTACTGTAAAGAGCTGTTCCTTCCTCATTTCTCATGGGAACGTCTCCGTTTTGAAAGTCGAGGCACGACTCCTCCGTGAGTGCTCTGATCGCTTGTGACCCCTCGCGTCCGCTCAGTGTGTCCTCGCCGTTGAACTTGGCCCCCTCGGCCATCGTGAAAGCACCAGGAAGCAGAAGGAGTTCGTTGCTCACCCACGTTCCTTCGAGAGTCGCTCGTCCAACATTGGTTGCCTCGTTTTCTCCTAGGTCTGCTGCGCTCCTTAGGGATACAAATTGATCAGACTGGCTCTGTATTTTTCCAAAGCTTTTGCTCGCAAGCACGAGTGCAGGAGAGTAAGAGAGCGATTTCCTTCTCCGATCTTCTTAACTTCTCTCGCTCGCTCTTCTGGCAAGGGACACTCTCGCACTTGCACTTGCACCGTAACAAAAGGTTAAATCGTCGCACCAAAGAATCTCGACGAACAAACCGATTCAAAACTGATCTAGTTTCGTCCTTGATTTAAACAATGGCAGGCATGGCCACTCGTAGAGCTGCCTCGTGAATTGACGGCGTAACGGCAGCAGCGAGGCTGAAAGCGAGGGCGATCTGCACTCTTGCGGAAGCTGCGGCACCGCACCTGGACCGGCAGCATTGCAAACGTGGCCCAGGATGCGCGAAGTCCTTCTCTTTGGACCCTGGTTGATCGGGATCACCTCCTCCGCCACGAAACGATCGTCAACCCAGGCACCCATGCGGCGAACGGTACTGCTTCGACTCTTGCGGTGTACTCTGCAATCAGAAACAATTCAATTCATTTAATTCTTTATTGTTTAAATTAATTTATAATGATATATTAGAATATTAAACAAGAAAGAAGATTTATGTTGATCCGGACGATTAATTCTTTGGATAATCGAAGAATTGTGATATTAATTAGAAAATACGTGTTGTTCGTCTATTTTAATCTTTTGCATATCAAGAACTCTTATTACTCTATTTTAATATCAATCAGATGTATAAAAAAATGCATTTTCTCTTAAAAATCGCAATTTGATCGCAACATATCTAAATTAGAATGGAGTTGGCTGAAGTTTCCTCAAGTTCCATTTAGTGGTTTCTGCGTCACACCTCTAGTAAACACGAGCCCGTTTTAACTCGTTCTATTTATAGACAGATTAGTTCTTGATGTAATGAAAAATAGAGTAAAGTTTGCGGACAATTGTCAGTGTAGCTCGAACCGCCACGGTTCTATCTGCATTTGCGGTTAAAACAATACGACGAGCTACATTTCGATAGCGTTATCAACAATGCTCCGATGCACCCGAGGCAGATCGATTCGCCTTTTATAGCTTCGCTCCAGGACCGTCATGGATTTATTGATTATATTGCATTATATAATGTATTGGAAGTCAAGGCACCGTTCTTCGATCGAAACTAAGGGAAGATCACACTGTAAATTTCTGTGTATCACTCATTTCGATTGATTTATCATTTACTAATAGTAATAATTAATATAATTGAAATACATTGAAGTATCAATTAGTTGCAGATTTTATTTAATACTTATTAAGTGCGAATCAATGTTTTTTGTATATCCTGTTCGATAATGCAACTGTTATTTTGTAGTTTACTTGTAAGAGTGTCGAAATTGTCAATGGTCGGAATCGAAAATACTTCGTTATATCTCAGGTTTCCCAAGTGTTCAAATAGATAAACATTTTAAACACCCATTAGTCTTCTCTGTATCGACTCTGCGCCATTGTATCTTGTACCAACAAACAGTGCAAATACACACATATATCACCTACAATTACGAGTCATGATGTCTGTCTTAATGATAAGCACACACGCATCCCTCGGCGAATGCACTCGCCCGTTTATCGAAATCAAACTTTCCAACCATTTCTCCGAGTGTCGGATTCCCAGAAGTGTTCGACGCCACTTGAATACTAATTATTATTAGAATTAATGACTAATAATTAATATTACTCTTTATTACAGTGGTTTTAAGTTGAAAACTAGTCGTAACTCGATTATAATTAAACGAAAGTAATCATTAAAAGATATTATTTCAAGTGTTAAATGAATCATAAATTAATTGTCAGACGAATTAGTTATAAATAAATCGTCAAATATTTCAAACAACAGACTGAAACGACAAAGTAAGCAAACAACAACTGCGCAGAAAACGTCCACTTCAAGGAGACTTTACAAAGACAATAATATCGCAGGCACGTTGCGATCACGACTGCACACAGCTTCATTTCAAGTTCGATTCCCCGAAATCAAGTAGCGCCGGCTATAACGAAAAACCAGGAACCGCAAAAGCGCATTTGCAAGCAATCGCGCGTCACTGCGACCGAAAATACACTTTACACTTTATAACGTTTGCAGCCAGCTTGCCAAGAGTTATTGTAATAATGCGTGATATAACTTGGAGCCTTCGTTACATATTACCAAGTGAGAAGTAAAATCGGCGAGCGCCGGTGAAGAAATCAGAGTTGGCACTCGCGAAAAAAGCTCGCCGCGCAGTTTGTAAACAACGCGTCTTTTTGCGCGACACTAAATGTGCATCTGTGCAGGAAAAAAAGGGACGTTTGTCAATATGTTTACGAGTTCGCTTGTAGAAAGTTATATTTATATTAAATATAATTATTATAATTATTAGCTCGTTCTATTTTAGAGGTGCAAAATATAAATTGCAATGCGAGTATAAATAAGAATAAATATATTTAATTAACAACAATTGTTTCGAGTTTACCCTTTGATTTAAATATATTTTTCAAAGCCTAGTCTTTCAAATTAGAATTGGCGGGAATCGATTCGATATTAAAGACAAATGTGGAAAAACAGAATGATGCGAAGAGTGGAAAAAATCGAGGGTAGAATTTTTAGTATCTGCTTACATATATGCCGAGTGACTAAGTTATTCCGTTTCGCTAGAGACACTCTATTTGCGTCAGACTCAAAATTAGACTCTCATTCTCCATGAGGCTTTCGGCCACGCAAGCAACAACAGGCATAGATCGATCAATGAGAGAAAACTGTGCGCTACCGTCTCTTAGCGAGCACCAGCATACGTTGCTGTCGTTAAGCGCCGGAGAGCTTTCAGAGTTAAAGCCTGAATCATATTCCGAAAAGGTTCGAACTCAAGAAAAGTATTCGTATAAATGAAATATTAGTTTGTAAGACAGAAATATAATACAATATTATTTTATGAAAGAGTTAATGCAAGTTAGTAATTATTACAAATGTATTTCTTTCCTTGAGCACAAATAAAACCACGAAAAATATTGATATAAATGAAATATTACTTTGTAAGACAAAAGTATACTAAAATATTATTTTATGAAAGAATTAATGCAAGTTAAAAATTATTGCAAGTGTCTATCATGTAAACTAGACTTAAAAATGCACTTATAACACTAAAATGACATGTTTATACAACTTTCCATAAACTTTACTTTATCCAAATGCAACAGGAAGTGATGGCAAGTATTTCAAGATTCTATCGTGTGAATTGTGCTTAACAGGCGAAGCGCCAGAATTTCTTAAAGGAAACAGAAGAGAGAGAATAGATGAAGCCGTAGGTAAAAGCATGACTAGTAAAGCTTCGATAGGAACAACGTTGCCAAAAGTGGAATTCTCTGATCGTTAGTCATTGCAAGTTCGACATTTGGCAGCAGGCTAGACCGAGTGACGTTCAGATCTTCTTCTCGCTTGGGGCATTTCGTAACCGGCCAAAGTAGCTCGAGTTAGAGTCGCCGATTATAAGTGGAGTTCATTGTATATGAGTTGCTATCAATTTAAGGATTTAACGGTGGCCACCGTGGATCACGTGCATATCTTGCGATCTCAGCCTTGCCTTCCGTAGTTCTTCCTCTCGGCTTCTCTTTCGTTCCACGATGCAACATACTCTGTTTAATGAGTTAACCTTAAGTAAAACGTAATTAAGAGAGTTTCTCGCAAGGTTCATATATTTAATTAAAAGAAACCCTCACGATTTCATTATTGAGTTATAAATAAACCAAATCAATAAATAACACTAACGATGTCTTATTAAATCATTAAAAACGAAATCTATCATAATCACCGTTCGAATCACATTCGAATTTAATTCCAATCTTTCGTCATAGAGAATCCGAATAATAATACATTCTCACTTCATCCATAAATACGATCTTGCCGTATATATATTTAGTCGTGTCTTAATTAACACAGCTGGAGTTTAATTGAGGAGCTTCCTGGACAGAATCTAACGATCCCTTTGAAGGATTCCTTTCCCGAGGGCCTTTGTCATCGCGGCACGAAAACACGACACGGCTTCGCGTGTATCCAGGAAGGAGAAAAGCTTCGAGCTGGCAAAAAGTAAATCGGCTTCTTCCTGGTGACCCAGTTATATCGGCGTCGCGTCGGTCGGAAGCACACAATTATTTTGACAAATTAACCGAAGTGCAGACACCGACCATCCGGAATCTCTTCTCGAGTGCGCGACTATGACACGGCGTGTCCTCGAAATGCTTCGGCGATCGATAGGTCGAGCGCTCTTTGTGCAAACTGTGCGCTAGTCCTTGATACGCGATATGAACGCGACCCTCGGAAAATGGATCAAAAAAAGAGAAACTGTTATAAAGCGAGATTAATATTGAAATTAATCAGACTTCGTGAATTAAGGGGATGTAGGACAGTTAACCTTTACATTTTTATAAATTGTATAAATGTTGGTGTGACTAAACCGCAATCACTTGGTGAGCACAGTCATTTTACCTTTAATTAGTATACTTGAACAGAGTAATTTGAGGTAAAAACATTTAAAATCAAATAAACAATAAGGCAGTTATTAATTGTTAAACATTACAATATTAATTATGCATAATAGTACTCTGCGGATGATTTTTCCAAAACTAGTTGTTCAAATGGGTTCCGCTTTTGCACAATTATTCAGTGTACCACCTGTTACAGCGGGGACCACAGTTGTTATTATATTCAATCATTTAGTACATTTAGCATAACCAAATAGTTACAGAAAATAGAGTTTTATTGGTTAACAATATAAACAATTGGTTTTAACCAACTTCCACATGACTTATCTGCATGATTTTGGTCCCTGCCTTAGCTATGATCTTAAAAAAGAACTCTGTAAAAACTGATCTTCACTGGACCAACCGTACCAAAGAAATCCTCTGCAGAGTACTATTATGCATAATTAATATTGTAATGTTTAACAATTAATAACTGCCTTATTGTTTATTTGATTTTAATTGTTTTTACCTCAAATTACTCTGTACAAGTATACTAATTAAAGGTAAAATGACTGTGCTCACCAAGTGATTGGTTTAGTCACACCAACATTTATATAATTTATAAAAATGTGACGGTTAACTGTCCGACACCCCCTTAAGAGAGTTTTCATTTCATCGACTTTGGTATAATTTATTTATTTGGATTAATTAAGATATAAGTATACAGTAAAGTTGAAATGGACCAAGTAAGGTTCGTCGAAAGGAGAGATTGGTATAAAGCAAAATTAATATAGAAATTAGTCTCACTTTGTAAATGAAGAGACTTCTAATTTCAATGTTGAACTCTGTTTTAATTCATTCATCTAGGTTAATTAGAATATGAATACATTAAAGTTAATATGAAAGCTAATCTGAATGAATAAAATGATTACAGCTGAATATTTATAGAAACTGTTAGTTAGTTATACGTACAAGTTATTTCTAATAAATTGTAAGTAGACTCCGAAAAGAAATGTTAATCAAAAAGAGATATTCGTTTGATTAAATGAAATTTTATAGAATTGAACTTTCTCAAGAATTTCAATAATTATAGAATTTATTTATGACAATGCACGTGGAATGTTCCATTTTCCACCAGTTTTTTCTACAGTAGAATAATGTTCCTCTTCAAATAATAGCAGAGAGAGACAAATGACAGATGAATGTCAGCCCCGAGAATTTGCTGGATTCAACTTTTGGCTTACAGCCTATTTTGAGAATGCGTCTACTTTTTTGGATCGGGTGTAATCACTGCGGATGTTCATGCAGATAAAGCACGTGTGAGCTGGCACAGTGGAAAGCCAGCTTGGAAAAAGGGTAAAATTCTTTTAAACTATTTCAAATAAAAACATATAATAAAATAATAAATGTTCAACGTTATTTAAGCGATATTCGTAATATTTGAATTGATTGTAATAATATTCTTAATATTTGTTTTAGTTATAATAATACATTCGACATTCGCATCAATTATAAAAGTATTTTTAATACTAGCAATAATTTACATTTCTTTCCCAACAATAGTATTCGAACAATAAGTGAGCCGTCGATTGCAAAAGAGATTGCAGAGCCGAAATCGTGGTGCGATTTTACGCAATTCGGGCGGCGAGCCTATAAATCGTTAGAACACATACATTTACGGTGCAAATGCGCCCTACAAAACCGACCAAGCGTTTCTCGCATAAATTTCGAGCCGACAATTATCCCTGGAATGCTTACGACTGGAATTTATCTGAAATGTCATAATCTTTTTTTAAGAATTAAAACACTGATTCGATTTAAAAATCGTGCAGTTATTCGTACACGTAACAAATATTATAATGCAAGAAAATATAATAAAATTATATTTTATCAAGTCAAATAATTTTAAAATGAAATGAAACAATTGTATGCCAATTAATTATACAAGCTTTTTGAAATCAGCCACAATGAAATGAATTTGTAACAACAATCCAAGTATTCGATGGACCATTCAATCTCAGCCATTATCCAATAATTCCGTGCGGCTTTTCAGGTGCTAGTGAAATTGAATCTATTGAGAAAAGCCGATATTTAAGAAATAGAGATGCTCTGCGGCAGTGACCAGCGAGAATTCGGTGTACCACAAGCATTTCCACACGTGGCCGCAAACTGGAATACCGGTTCACCTTGTGTCACGGGACTAACGTCCCCAGGAATCCGTTTTAATAACAGTAAACGAGTGCAGCCGCGGCGGCTTAAAATTCAAGCGACAAAGATGAAATAACATCTCTGCGCGCGCGACAACAAGTATATCTAACACACGAGCCTATTTCACAGAGGCGATTTACATTTACTCGCCAGTCAACGATCTTTAAAAGCTAGGATCGAATGACATTTGTACACGAGAGTCAAAAATAACTCACTGATTCGAGGAGATAGCAACGTCGAAGGCGGAAGAATAATTATTTCGATGACCCTGAGTTAATTGGATGGAATAATTAATGTTCTACTGTCAATCTGTAAGGATCTTCAACTGCTTCGTGTTTGATTTTGTAAGCTTTTTGTAAATATTGCATTTCTGAACTGTGTATTAAAAATTCAAATGTAAGTGTTACATTGGCATGTTTGTGGTAAACAGTAACAAAATGTAAAAGGCTTTGAGAAGGAAATCTATCCGTGGCGCAGAATATCTCCCAAGAAATCTTGATGTCGGACAACAGAAACTTGAAACCATTTTAGAAGGCACGTACATCTCAATATGTATCGAATGACACTCTAAATAATAATAAAAAACATAAACCTTACGTTACAGTAACGTTTAACTCCTTGTCGCCCACCAATTTGTTCAATAAATCCATAAAACGCCTGATGAACAATATGTAAAAAAAAAACACTTTATAATTAGATTAAATTTTTCCAAAGTATAATTCAGAAAGCACAACTGAAATTCTTTAGAAATCCTCATTAAATGATTACTTTATCATAAAATTTATTTACTTTACACCGCGGCAGTTTTTATTGCATCACAAAAATAGCCGATGACGCACATTGATTTTTCCATTCAATGGATGGTCAATATTAAGAAAAACTTGTAAACTAATAGGTGTAATAAGCGAGGTGCTTAAAGGTATTAGTACGATTGAGAAAGTTCAACTAACAAGATCGCAAGAGTGCTGAGAGGACTTAGAGAGAATTTCGGCTTTTACGTGGAAAGGGCAGACGTCTTTCAGAGTTAAAGCCCTCGAGCTAAACCCCGAGACGTGTTTAAGTCGGCTCTTTCCTCACCGAAATTGAATTCAAAATGCCTCGTATCTCAATAACACAATGCGACCCTACGGCATTCCACCTCCCAACGGGCTCATTCCCTTTAATCCGACCTCTATGCATTAGAAAGTCCGCTGGCAACTTTAAGTGCGTCACCCGGTGCAATCAGGCTGTCGCCTGGCCACTGTGGACACGGAATAAGGTGAAGATATGCGGACTTTTCGAAGGTTACAATGCTAATTTGGACGAGTGGCAGAGTAATTACCCCGGCAAATGTCACCTTTTTTCCTGGCATTTCTATCCCACTGGATCCTACTTTCGAAATTCTAGTTTCCTAGAAATATTGAATTTCTTGAATAGCCATCAACGAGGTTTATCTACATTTTTCAATCTATTTCTCAATATTGGATATAGGAAATTGAATTCTTATTATTACGATTTTATTATTATTTAATATAAAATTTTCGAATTCCAATCTCCCTGTTTTCAATATCTTATTATCCACATTTTAATATAACTCTATTCAGACAGAATAAAATATAAATTCATAAATTAAAAATTCCCAAATATGAATTCCTTTAAAACATCGATTATCGGATCTTCCCTGGGAATTAGAGGACGCACAGTCATTCCCTCGAAATGTAACAATTATGCATCGAATGATTCACCGGAACATGCTCGGCATGGTTCACCAGTGTGACAGCACAAGCGCGTTTTATCGGCCGAAGCGGATAACGTTTGACCGGGAAACTCTGGACCTCGATATCAGCATCGCGCTCACAGGGAGAACGAACTCGTTGACTCGTGGTGTGTGTCGCACCACGTGCTTCGCACCAACCGAGTCTTATCTCACGGAAAGCAACAGTTTTTGTGAAATCGATACTCGGAAATCTTGTGTCGAGAGAACGCGTAATGCTAATTGCAAAGATAGCTGAGCACGATTTAACGTGGAATTAATGCAAGTTATCTGTAATAGTGCATCTATTAATCCGTGAGAAAGTAATGAAATTTGTAGAAATTAGACTTTGAGGAAGTAAATAAAATTAATATATATTTCATGTTATTATTAACGCAATATGTATTATTTTATTAAACATGGCACTTTGTTAATGAGTTAAATGCTTGGTCAAAAATACCATTATCAATGCTTTCAGTTAAAAAGATTCAGTTCCAAATGAGTTCGTAACTCCGCGATAATATAACATTGCCAAAGTGCCTTTGAAGCAACTCGGTGATTACACAACTACTATTTAACATTTATCAATTCGATAAAAGTCAAATAATTAGAAGAAGAAAATAAGTACAGTGATTTTTCACTATCATAAATACTATTTTATATTTCAAGTCGGTATTTTAAATGGCCGGTAAAGTGCATTGCAATTGCAGGATGAACTCGCTGACCGTAAGTATCGATCATTGAAATCAGCTGTGTGATTAGTGCGTGCTCGCGACGAATAAAATTGGCGAATTGAGGGCACGCACGTTCGCTCAAAACAACGCTGGAATTCGGAGCAGTGAACTTCCAAGCGAAGCGAAATGGAAGAGAGCAAGAATTCCGGAAACGCTGGACACACGTGGGAGGATTTGTTTTTTTCCCATCGTCACTGACTTTTTACAATTAGAGAGTAATTAAGCGCGTGTGAATTGTAGCCGGGATCGCGTGCTATCGATAAAAATCTATTACGGCCGGGGGATGCACCGCACTGTAATCGGAGACCGTTTTTCCCGGAAGCAATTGAAACTCGGAATCACTTCTGGCGCACAGCAAAATGAGAAAACGAAAAAATCTAAGTGGAGATTTAATAACTAATCATTGAAGATGTCTGCGGTGAGCGAAGCGTCAATTAAAAAAATTCTGGTGTGCTAGGAAGATATTAATGAAAGAAATTAATGTTAAATACTTAGACATTTATATATCTATTGGATTTTTTATTATTTGCCAGGGATTACTTTCCTATTTCACTGACTCGATCTTTGATTTTCGAAGTTTCTTACAAAATAGTGGAGAATTTGTTATTTATTGTTAATCGTTGGAGAGTTTATAAAAGATTCATCAAGAAATCCAGTCATTAGAGAGATAACGGGATTACTGCGTGTGCTTGGATGGAAATCATCCCAGTCATTTAGAGGCGATAATAATCTAATTCTATTATCACCGCATGATAACACTGATAAAAGTTACCCAACCGCTTCATATAATTCACTACGTATACCAGTCTGCGCTCAACTTGATCCAGACAATTCGAATTCCTCGTTGTCTTTCGTTTCGTAATGCATTGTTGATTGTTCTACACGAAAAAAGATAATTTTTACCCAAATTTAACCCGACTCTGCAAATAGATAACGAAAAAACACGCTAAAATATACAAAACAGAATATTTTTATCATTAAAAAACAAAATGCTAAAACTTAAATAAATTCCAATTATTTTGGCAATGTTAAAGTTTACGAATTCAACACTAAGCGTGTCAAAACTCACGTATGACTTTCGTGTCATAAAAGATTCGGCAAAAGAAAAAGAAGACGAAGAAAAACAGAAGGTGTTCGTTTACAGCGGCAAGACGCCGGCGGCCCCGACAGTAAATAAAAAGTGCGTGCTAGCACAAAGAAAACGTACCATGTCTCCCAGACACCTGTTCCTCTAATCCTAATAAAGATGGTAGGCGCAGAATCTCTCGGGTTACTGGCGCACACACTCGGCCGAGTGTCCGACACGCACCATTTGTCACCTCACCTTTCACAATGGCAACACCGAATCTATTTTAGTGTTCCGATAAATCCGAGACCAATCGAAAGCAGCTCGATAATTATTACAGGCCACTGACTACCACTCGACGGCAAACAGTCACCGAACTCTCCGATAACACAGCTCTTCTTACGTCCATGTGTCTCAGTTTTCAATTCGAGCTTATTTACCAACTTCTTCTTGCATCGAATTTTTCTCTCTCTTTCTCTCTTTTTTATTGAACCGGTAATGATTTAATTGGAAGTCCGTTAAATCGAGGATAACCGATGGCAAGAAGTTTCACTTGAGATCGAGTCCGGTAGAGCGACTCTTCGACGTCCTGCGAAAGCGAGTCGCCAAGTTGTTGGACACGAGGGAACCGAACAACATCTCACGAGCCCCCCAAGCACACTGTATCATTTGGCATCGGCCGACCGAAATTCGAGTGGACCAGCTATCGAAGAGATAAGATGGCCCAAATAATATTCTTGGATTCCAGAACTCACTCTTTCAGTGTTCACGTGCTCGGTGTCCGTTTCAACGATCACACTACCAAAGGGAGAATCGAATTCTTCACAATCATTAATATCTTCTAATTAATCCAGCAACAAAAATAGTCTTTCTTCTCTCATCTTCTCACTTCATTAATTCCCATCACAACCCTTCAACATTTTCGATCGAATTAATATTATACCACAAACAAAATCTGTATTAAACTCTTCGATTCTTCTCTAATGTAGAATCAGCTGAAGTAAATCATGGGATTCTCCAAAGCCTGGTGATTTCTGGTAGGAAACTGGTAGCTCTGGCGGTGAGTGTCCGAGTGTCGCCGGTGTTCCGACCTTCACGGGGTCTTTTCCACAACTGGTGCTAGTTGGTCCGAGAAGAACACACCAGGGCGAGCGTGTGGAGCGTGTCTGGTGACTCTGGTGGCGAGGTGGTCGGTGCCGCCGTCCGGTACGCCGTAAACAGCCAAGTGTCTGCTGGTTCCTTTTTCTCTAATGAGAGGAAGATCGCTCGCTCTCGTGGACGCCACGCGCGCCTCGGCCTCCGCGCATTGGGATGGCCAAGTTAATACTGATAGCTGGCATTCCTCTCGAGCATGCATATGACTGAGAGTTGGCTCAGATAGAGTTCTTCGTCAGCCATGCCCCCCTATATATATGCGTCTCCCTCTGTCTCTTTCTCTTGGTATCTCTGCGTTGCGTCCTTCTTTTCCTCTCTGCTTTGCTCCGCGCTCTTGCTTTTACCTTCTTTTGCCAGCCTCCGCTTTAACTACTGAATAGCGCTTTCCTTTTATTCGTTATTAATAGCGTGCATCATCCACTTCTTCTTCTTCTTCTTCTTGGCAATGAATGTACTAGTATGATTTATATTTTAGTAGACACCTGTTCTTAATAGTAAATAAGTTTATTTCCATCATTGGCACTTTAATTAATTTCTTTTTTAAAAACAATCTAAATTAGAGATGATTGTAGTTGATTTTGTATGTCCACGTGTCAAGAGCTTAGTTAGACAGTATGGAAAGTATTATCGAACGAAAATTTGCTGAACTAACGATTAATAGAATCAGCCTTATCGCAATGACTACGAACTTCTAACACGAGTCGTAGATTCTCACTACGTCGACGTAATGCGTGAATAAAATAGTTATCATTAACAACTAGCGATAATCAATTGGCAAGCACTGCTGATATCAGGGAAACTTTCGCTCTTTTGAAGCTGACGTCATTATGCCGTGCAAGATAAATCGTTATCAGAAAGTTTGCATTTCCTCGGCATTCGAGAATCCAAAGATTCCTTGGATAATATTTCTCACGCCATTCTTCGATGATACGGTTAATTTACTCGAAATTTAAAACATACATGAGTCTAATTATAATTAATTCATATAGAACAGTCTGTGATAGTTCAGATGATTAAATTCTAAAATGCTACAATTAATTTGATTCACACGGCTAAAGTTATACTCAAAATATAATCGTATCATATATAAACGAATTTAACTGTAATTAATTCGTGTGGAAAAGTCAATAATAGTTTGGATTATTAATTTGCAAGCTCAACTGCATTCTCGCTCGTAATTATCAGCATAAATCTTCAGAACTCGTGCAGAAATGCATGTGTAATTCAGGCATTCATCCATTTAGAGATAATCCTTAACAACAAATGGATGAATATACGCTGCTCTTCGTGGAAAGGCTGTCCACGGTGAATTCAGATGTTCAAGTGAGCCTAAGTTTCACGTAAACGATCGTGCATACAAATCGAGCCTGTCTAGGACAACTGAATTTCTTTAATAAATCAGAGAGCGCCCCATAAAAGCCACTCGAAAGACTGTTGCTCTCTCATCGAGCTACTTCGGCGGGATTTGAATTTCAAAAGAACCCTTGGCATTCATGCTAAAAATGGAATAAGTGGCTGCTGATCGATCGAATCTTATAGAATTGAAGAACATTTGTTTTCTCCACTGCGAAGCGCCAGTAGAGTCTTATTAAATAAGATTAGAACGTTAATAATATTTAATTACCTATCACTTACTATTTAAATCTTAAGTTTGAGATTAAAATTATTTACTATCGAATCAATAATATGATTTAGTAATTGACGATTGATAATACCAATAAAAATTAATGGTGATGCATTTAAGTATGTAAAAAAGGTTTTAATAGATGACTGGTTTGCTAAAAGCAAGCATTTCCCATAACCAGCGATTAACAAGGATGTCGCAACCATGCAGGCGGTAAATAATCATCCAACATCCGACTAATCATACGATACCGTCGGTGGTTTTCGTGGTACTCGCTTCTACCCGGAAATTAATATCGTCGCACTGCCAGCTGGTAATTATGCGCTCGTCCTCCATTTAAATTCGACGGAGCCGCTCAATAAAGACCCTGTCATTTACTGGTAAACTTTGCATCGAGACTGTCAAGAAGTCATCGTCGCCCGAGAAAGATATCGCATGCCCTTTCAATAATTACAAATTAATATTGGAATAACTTATACAGGAATATATTAATTGAACATCAATTAAATCAAAATAATTGTCAATGATTGAATATTTCAAATTCAATTGCTTTCATTGTAAGTTAAGTGCATCGAGTGTGTTCCGCATTCTTCGTTGACAGTTTTTGCTAATTATAGCGACTAATCTGGAATGAGCTTTTCCAGATTAGAAAAGGACTCGGTGGAATTAGACGACTGGGATCGGCTGTTTGCAGTTAGATAAAGATAAGAATTGTTGGCATAAAGGCTATTCAATTCCAATGGTGCGATGACCTTATCTCCTATATCTGCACTCTTGGAACTGGTACTCCCGGTTGATTATCATTACTAATGTTACTCATTGAAAAACATTCAATGCGGTCACACCGAGACAATGGGAAGCTAAGAGCAAGCTCGGATAACTGCGAGTACCAACGACTAAGTCACACAGCTGAAATAATCTTAATCCTATGAAAAGTTTGTTTTCCTCCGGGAAAAATCATTATACAAACCAAACCTTGAATAAATAATTCCCTAAATAGGTAAAATAAAAAATTATCGTAAAAATTAAATCGTGTAAATTGACAGAACAACAAATGAAATGAAATGTGTTAATTAAACACTGCGATAATAGAATATTATAATCAAAGACAGAAATAAACAAAGATAAAAATAAATAGAAGATATGAACGATACTTCGATAGATCTTCGTTGGTACTAATGATTCGTTGTTCTCGCATTCAATTAACCCGGTTTTAATTCCCCTTGCCAATCACGCCTTTGTTTTTGTCAAGCAAAAGGAGTGAGTTGATGCGAGCGGCGGACAGAGAGTTCTCTGTGCTCTGGTGTAAAGTAGGAAGAGATAACGCCTGGCCAGCAAGATAAAGAGAGCACGTGAGAAATTTGCTGAAACATATTCGACACGAATCTCACTATGAACACGTGTCAGCCGATGGATAATTCAAGATTGTGCAATAAAGCCGAGCGAAGTATGTAAGAACATGTGGAACACAATCTGAAAAACTGCTATTTCTTGCGTGCCTGATGATAAACGGTGAATCAAGTATCATCATAAATAGTCAATGTGTCTTTGTACTAATTACTTAATTAATACATTGCTAAGTGTGCCTTCGAATGAATTATTTAATAGGTCAATCAAATGACTCGGTTTATATCCTTTCTCACTTTTTAAATTACAATAAAACCAATTGTTTTCTACAAATGTAACTATTTTCTTTTCACTCTTTGCTCAAATTCTCTCGAACCGGACAGACGAAGTTTTTGAAACTTAGCCTTTGTATAAGACAATATTGTATAAAAGCCATATTAATGAATTTTTGGACATTGATTACTCAAAAACTATACAAACAAATAAGTTGAAATTTTTAAAAGTGCTACAGTGATTATTGATTACCATTCTATATAAATTTCAATCCTATCTTATTTTTTTTCGCCACCAACGTGTTTAATGTTAGTCTGTGTGTGTTCGTCGAGTGTTAATACAGAAGAGAGACGATGATCGGAGCTAATTGGGAGTGCAGTTGGTAGGCACAAATAAACTCAGGGGAAACTGATGATTCGAGTGTGTTGCTAGCGGCCGAGGCAAGAGCTGAATTAATCAATTCAAGTCGCGGATGTAAACGCCTACATCGAATTTTGTGGAATGCCAAGTTGCAGCTAAAACGAATTAACTCGATCCTTCCGAGGCAGTAGGATTAATCAAGTTGTACCTTAACAAGCTTAACAACGATTAAACTCTAAACTAATTAAATACTTCTTTCCAACCTTGAAGATCTTTGATCATCCAACTTTTTAAACTCGTTCTTGAACAGGTTAATTATTACTTGCGCGGAGTATTCTCCAAAAGAAGGACAACCTAAAGAATGGCTCGTTTAAATTAATGAGAAGAATCGCTCAAACAAAAAGAAGGATGATGCCTTTTATGTTAGACAATCCAAGCACGAACAACGAAAATCATTGTGAAGAACATTATTATAAAAATTAATCAATCCATCAAACAGATGAAATCCCAACCACTCGCAATTGTTACATTTCAAGCTGCGGATCTTTCATCATACAGAGGAAAAAAACCACTCGGGGAAAATCACGGGTAAACGCGCGAGCGAGCGCGCCGCCTACCACAACAGGTGATAATTATCATTGAGCGATGATCTCCTCGCTTCTAACGCAAGCAAAGGGAGATTTCACGAAGACACGCGCTTTCCAAGAAAAGTTTCTCTGACACGGCCAAGCACAAACAAAACGATTAGCATGATTTCACACTGCGATAGAACCAAGAACATTTTTCTAGCATCGCGTTAACACTTATGATGACGCTTTCTTAACCAATCATTTTACAGTAGTGAATTTTCCTTTATCGCGGCGAATGAAAGATTGAGAAAGAGATGAAAAAGTTGCTGCGCAATTTATAGAAATATCAGATAATGACTTATATGGATTAAATGGCATTAAGAGCGCTCGATCTAAGCCGCTCTTACGTAAGGCGTGTATTCTAGAGGGCAATATTTGCAGTCAGGTTTAAGGTCGAGCTTTATTTCTCAAGCAGCGAATCTACACTGTCCCGGAGAATATTCTCAGCTTGGAATCTCCTTTGCGGACGTCGAGGATCATCGAGTTATCAGAGTCCTTCCGACTCTCCTCGACGATTGTCCGACTATTTCTCTGAGTGATCTTTAAAACGATTTTTATATACCAGTCTAGAAATCATAAATTGAATTCTGTTAATCTATGAATTTAATTTATCCACCACAAACTATAAAATATTGTATTATTTATAACTTGTGTAGGCTTACAATATTTTTACAGGGGATTAATTAAAGTATTATTAATTTACACGATTTTACTTAGCGGAAATCGATTATAACAGCTAATAAATAAAGAAAGAAATGGAAGGGAATTTATATGGCACTTGGGAAGCGTAGACTGAAAGACGAAGACGATAGAAGATTTATTCTTACTTCGTCCGCGACAAGAGAGAACGCTGGAAAGCACTGGAGTTCGTGCTCGCGCAAACTGTAGACTGAAGAAAGGAAAAAACCAGGCAATAATTAGTCTCTGTGCTTCGCGGAGATCGCGAAGATCCCTCAAGACTCTGCATTGCGGACTTCCCTGTTATTCTTCGCCTCATTGCGTTACAATAAATTTTCGGCTGTCTTTTTGTATTATAATTAAAAAAAGGAGGAAATGATTAGACATATTTTAAGCAGAATTATTAAACGAATTTCTTCGCCTCTGTATATAATTAATGTTTCAACAGAAAGATTTACAAAGATAAGCTCTTTGTTATTCATTATCGCTGAAAATTACCTTAACTTGTATTTCATCCATACTGCCAACTTTTGTCGCTGGTAACAGAAGCATTAAATATCTTTAAGACTGTCTTATTTAAGAAACACGAAGCATCAACAAAAAGGTCTTCGTTATTCCTGCCGTGAGGACAGAGCTTTAGAAATCCAGATTAATGAAGGGTCACTTGTAATTAAGCCGAACAAACGGCGAACAAATGAAAGAAGCTTTCAGTATTCAGGATTTGCAGTGATCCCTCCGGAACAAGCGGTCCTGGCAACGTTTCCAGGCTTCTCCCGCGTCGAACGCTTTGTTTACGAGTGTCAGAGCCCACTGACTTATTCGCCCCGGCACGAGAAGAACGATTACCCTTGGCCAGAACGGCTCCAACTCGCATTTAAACACTCAGGTTTACAGAGTAACACAGTTCCCTTTGAATCACAACCGTTAGTCACGCTGCGATACACAGAATAGTCATAAACTAAACGGGTAACTTTAATTCTACGAATGTTTCCCAACTATTCCCCAACTATTCCTTACATTTCATATTATTATATATAATATAACATAAAGAAGAGCGCCAAGTATTTAATTTTTTAACTAAGTTTACTAAAAATGAATATTCCTAAAAGTAAATATAATTGTATGTATGTTTGTATTATAATATAAATAGATTTCCAATGAAAAATTTATGAAATAATTTTTGCCATAAATAATATTACGTATCCAATAACTTTCTTATGAGCTTACAAGTCCTATACGATCGTCTTCGGTGCAAGTGTAACGCAGAAGCGGCAACTTGGCGTCGATTCGTATTTGCGTATTATACCGAGTGGAATTGTGCAATAATAAACAGCATTAGCCTTATGTAACCGAGGTACCGTATTGATCCGCACTAATGCCTAAGAACTCACAGATCTGTGACACGACAATTTAATAAATGTTGAATCTTCCGAGCGCGATGCTCCATCTTCATAGAGTACAATGTTCTATTTGAATCATCTAATTTGATTCATTATCTGTCAATGCCATGTTTACGCAGAATTTTCTTTCGAACTTGTTTTCAATCAAGATTGAAAGGGTTTGCTTAATGACTTTTCTTTTAAGTTAATTTAACCGTGTATAATATTATTTTCTTTTTCTTTTCATTTGAACTCACAGCAGACTAGATTAATTTATTAATTATGAATTAATTACACCGACAAGAAATCTTAATGAAAGAATGTTAGAAATCGTTTCATGAATCATTTGCAATTCCATACACTTGTTTCTATTATGAATGAAAAGTTTTATAGAATGTCATTCGTTATTCTTCTTTGATTATTCGTGCAACGGTGTGTTTACTGCGTTCGACGCACTAATAACAGGTAATAAAGATCTCAAGCGTACCAGGGTTGACTGACAAACCTTACCAGCGGCGATTTTCTGATTAGCCACTCTGAACTTATGGTATAAATATATCGTGCCCGGACACAGCAGGACTCCGCCGCTAAATGCGACGGCGTATAAGCACACCGGCCTATTGCAACTGTTTATTTTCGGCAATGGAACCGTTCTACCGACGGACAACTCGCCACCGATTCGTAGACACAACTTGCTACTCACCGGAAATTAAAATTATCATTTCAGATTCCTCAGGTATTTCTTATGATCTTAATTATTTCAATCTAACTTGGGAAAATAGTTTTAGAACTTGCAATAGTTTTATATTTTCGTGGTTGTTATTAAGAAGGTTTCATTCGAGAATAAAATAATAATAAGATAATCAGTTGTTATTTGGATGATCTTCAATGAAGATTCAGTAATGCTAGAGTAGAAAAAAATAGAAAAAGGCTGTAAATAAAAACGTAACAATAAACAGACAATCAATAGAATATTTTCAGTACAAAAATCACTGGTTAAAGATGAAATCTAAAACAGAGTTTTAAAATTTAAAACGCAAAGTTTCGACGGTGTAGATTAGTTAACACCGTCGGTACAAAGTCTGGCGTAGACTTGGGCTGGCCGGTCAGGGTGAGCGGGGCTTGTAAACAATATGAGCATTGTCCGATCAGCTGATCGCGTCCCCATAGCCGCAATGGCTACTATCGATCTGCGAGGGCTCTTTCTCTCTCGTTACACGCGCCCACCGCGTTAAAAGCGGCTCTTCCTCCACTGTCTTTGACTACCAGTGACAGTGCCACACCGTCTAAAGTGAACCACTTTAGACGCTGGCAAAGAGAATGAGAGCGAACGATGATAGTGTCGGCAGGAAACACTGTGCAACACACGCACGACAAAAGCCAGACATCAGAGAAATTCGTATACAACGATATTCGTTACGAATATCTTTCAACAACTGGCAATAAACTACTTTGTTATACAAAGTTCGATACTATAATTATATCGAAAGCTATCAATGCTTTTTTCTCGATTCGAACCATAGCAGCGCAACGCTAGCGTCAAAGCTGAAGGCGCTACAGTTCGATACACAAAATTTGCATGACAAAACTCGGCCGCTTCATGAACTTGCAACTTTTACTTACCGAAGGTCCTCCTCCAGTGCTGAGCGAATGCTAAAAAACTGCGACGCACTGCATTGTACTTGGGTAGAAAAGAATGAAGTGCTGAGAGAGGCTGAGAGAGGGACGAGCGTTGGTAGCACGCGCCGCGACGCCAGTTACGCCGAGCGAGGAAAAAGGCCGCCGCTCCGCTCTGCTCTACACACGCGCTGCGCCGATTCTCCCCGCGTTTTACCAGCTCTCTCGCCGATTACAAAGCACGCGTCGTTCCGGAGCGGAGGAAGCTGACGCGATCGAAGCTGGCGTGCGACGCTCAAAAGTCTGCGAGGACGATGAACGAGAGAGCTTGCTTCGACATACACGCGCACACGCCGGGTTGAATGACGTGACTCTCTCGCAGCACGGCGCCAGGGTGAATTCTGAGGATTCCGATTACACGCGCAGCTTTCCCGGCGCAACCCCTCGCACGCCGCTCCCATTGGTTCCTTCGTCAGGGACGCCTTCTTTTCAACGCGCGCTAATCCACGCATGTGGCGTCTTGTTTTCACTTATATCGATAATACCTGTTCTATGATATATAATACAGTATTATATGTATTGTAAACGTTTATACGAACATTACAAAAATAAAGTTGCTTCGATATGGGAGAGTTTCCTTTTGTAATGTCTTCGTACGTATTCATTATATTCACGGTGATCACTAACAAATTTAAAAGTAATTAAAGTAATTCCTAAAACACTGCATAATATATTAATATATTCAAGCATGGCTCTTATATTTTATATTAATTAAATTCTATAAGATTAATATTACTCTCTTGAAATTACTTCAACACACATAAATTAATAAAAAACAAAACAAAACAAAAGATTCGTATTATTGTTTAAAGAGGAAAAGTAAAACACTTCAAGGTGAGTTTCGCTTCAATTGATAGTTGCATGCTCTTTATTATGTACAATATATTACAAGTGTATATTTTCCAAGTACATCATCTTACTCAGCACTGCTCACGTTATTGTGTTACCGCCTAATCAATGCCACCTAATTATTCCCAACCCTTATGTTACGTCATAGTCTGACGTACACTACCGACCGATATATAAACTTGCCCTTGCTTAACTATAGCACTACAAAACTTAAAATTCCTTTATTCAATATGTAAATAAACCCGTTAAAACTTAATGAACTTTTATAATTGCAATATTACTCTGCAATGGAATGAAACATATGCAATTGATTTGAACGTTGAGAAATCAAATGGAGTAAAATATATATTCGATTGCTAGATGATAATCGTGACAATGTCCTGTTATGAGTAGCGTCATCTGTTATTCGTTCAACACATAGTAAAGCTGGCGTTAGAACGTAGTATACCAACACAGCCAGGCAAACAAACGTGCTGTGGTTATCGGCTGCGCTTAAAAACAATGCCGAGACAAGGTGCTTTTGTTTAATCGAGAAGTTCCAATTAAAATGTCAGACGAATCCGAGTACGACGTAGAACCGGAAGAATTTGATGTTTACAAGAGAAAATACCAATTACTACTGGATAGATGCGAAGTCTTGCAGCAGGTTAATATCGCACCGCACTCATAGTGTTTGCATGTGTTTATTTAGTCCAGGTTATAAACAATCCTGTAACATGTTGACACGCAGGAGAACGAGAGGCTTGTTTATCGGATCCAGAGGGTCAGGAAATTGTTAAAGCGTACTCGGAAAGAAAAGAAGTTAGTATTCCATTGACAGGTTATACATTGGATGACTGGCATGCGAAGTTTGCGAGGAATGACCCTAGAAAACTTTAGAATAGCACGTAGAAGTAATTAAAATTGACCTTGAATAATTATAGATTTCTAATTGATCGTTTGGATCAACACGGTGATCGTTGGAGAGAAGCACCTATGGGAGTGCTGGAGGAAAACAGTGTGTTTCAAGCTACTCCGAAACCAGAGAAAAATACAAAAGCCACTGCTCAAAATTCGAAAGAGGAGAAGACAAAGAAAGGAACTAAAAGGAAAGGCACTAAAGCGGATCCCAATGCTCCGAAAAGGCCAGCTAATCCCTTTTTCCAGTTCTGCCAAGAACAGAGACCACGTGTTATGGAACGCCTGGCTGGAGATCCAGAGCCTAGCAAGCAGGAGCTAACAAGACAGTTAGCAACTACATGGAAGTCGCTCAGTTCGGAAGACAAAAAGGTATACCTGCGGAAGTATAACACAACCAAAAGTTTTGTTAACGAAGAACTCATTAATCCAACTAATTTCAGGTGTACTATGATATGTACGAACGGTCCAAAGAAAAGTATGTTGCGGAGATGCAAATTTACAACAAGAAAGCAGAAGATGCTCCAAATCAGATGTCCCTAAATATAGGATAGTATTAGCGTATAAGATAAACGACACTTGTAAATACATAATTTATAATCTCACCATTTGCACATACTGTGGTATATTTAATTGTATAGGAATGAAAATAACAGATTTATACATAAAATTTATATTAATACATTATAATAAAAGCCCCTAAGGAAAAAAGCATCAACAAGAATAAAAGAACGGGTGTAATGTGAAAACAGGCGCTAATAGATTATGAAGTCGACATTATTATCCTTTGAAAAGGTCCTTCTCCGCTCTGAGGGATCCCATTGTTTCAATGGGATCCATTTTTTGTGCATGTTTCATAACAGACGCTTCATGAACACGCATAAATGGATTCGTCAATTTCTCGTTTCCTATTGTACTCGGAACAGTTGGAATGTTTTTCTCGCGTTCCGAACGTGCCCATTCAATTTTCTCGAGAATCGCTGCGTTCTCTGGTTCCACGTGTTTTCCGAACTTTAGATTCTGTTGGGTATATTCGTGTCCACAATACACTTTCTGTATGAACAAGCGAACTATTAAGAATACAATCATAAACACAGATCAAGTAATTCTTCTTTCTTCACTTACTGTATTATCAGGGAGAGTTCCTAATATCTCGATTAAAGCTCGATACATTTCCTCAGCTGTGCCTTCGAAAAACCTTCCACAACCACCAGCGAAAAGCGTGTCTCCTACAATTACATGTTGCCAGTTAAATATTGCGTAACTAAGAAACAGATTGCGCTGTTCGAGTCTTACCAGTGAATACAGCAGGCACATCGCTATTACCAGTCACGTAATAACAAATATGTCCACTCGTGTGGCATGGTGTCGAAAGACACTTAACATTTAAATTCCCAATATTAAAAGTATCATTGTGCTTGACTTTGGAAGTCAGGGCATCTATCCTATCGTCGCCGCCGTACACAGTAAGATCATTGAACTTCTTGCATAGCTTCACATTGCCTCCAGCGTGATCCCAATGATGGTGAGTTGTCAAGACCTTTGTTAATTTAACATTGTTCTTTTCAACGGCCGCTGCCACGCTGTCTGGATCCACGGGATCGACAATTGCAGCTTCTTGCGTATCCTCATCAATGATCTTCGAAATACGCAAGAATGTATTAATTGATCGATCAATCTGATTTAAATATAAGTGTATCCTGTAATACTTACGAGGTACATATAATTATCTTGTAAAGCAGGTAATATTTCAACCTTCATGTCTGCTTGGCTTATGGTACTGGAAACACTGTGTCTTCCGTTGAAGCTGTTCGTTGTAATGTTTTGTACTACAAATTTATGAGTACAAAAGTTGATGCGTTAAGTTCGGATTGAAAATCATCAGATTTTTAATAAAGTTAACGTATAACCTGTATGTTAAAGATACAGGGTAAACACATACCTAAAGAATAATTATTACATGCAATTTTTGATCTAGACAAGCAGTGATTTGTCAAGCGCAGGAAACCCTTCACCCGGATTTGGCAAAAACCTATAAGGCAAAACTACTTTATAAGAAACGAGAAATTTTCAACTCCAAACAGCAATTGCGAATCTGTTGGTACGACTGGAAAATGAATAATTGCGTGCAATGACAATGCAATTGCATAATGCGGTTTTAACTCTGCAAAATATATCATAATGTGCGTGAGAGATATAACAAATTATGTCAAGCCATGATATGTAATATTAGGCAAATTTGTAACATAAATTAAGCATAAAGACAGTATAATACAGAATAATGAAACTTACAAAGTAATAACTGAAAGTATATACGTAAAATTCGAACGTAAAAGGTGCTGAATGTATATTTTCAAAAGAGACCGATTAAAGATTAATCGACAAGCAAGTCGGCACACATAACATAGCAAACTATATAGCAAATGCGATCATACGAAGAGCTCTTGAAATTATTTATCTATACTTGCAAGATTAGGTTCAATCAACAAACAAGAGAAATGTGAAAGATAAAAGGAAAGAAAAATGAATTATACCCCTGAAGTAAACGGAAGTCAATCCTTTTTCGAGCCAAGTTGGGCACGCGCGAAACACCGTGTTAAACATTGCTTGTGTTTAGTTGTGTGAATACACTACTGGAATGAATTACGCATCGCGCGCCGACTGGAACCAATGAACTCTCAGAAAAACAACTATTCACAGCTGATCGCCGCGAATAACGTAAAACTCACTATGATGAATGAGGACTGACGAGTTCCCATAAACTTTTGGAGTATAAAGTGTCTCTCGAAAAAATTGCAATATTTTTTAAACTGTTCGAAAGTTGATATAGAAATATAGGATGAGGATTAGTGCGAAGGTCGTTTTCAGTAATTTTAAAAGAAAAATGGATAATATGAATTACGTTCAACTCTGGCGGAGAAAGTATTTATCAACGATAGGTTACGAGTTTACTACTCGTCGCCGGCTCTGCATGCATGCATCGTTTGCATCGTTTACACCAAACTAGCAAAGTACTAAATGCTTTTATTTATTACTTAGTAGGAGATTGTTTTATGCTTATTTAGTTAACACTAACTTTTAAATTAAATCCTGTAACTCGAAATAATGGCGAGTTGTTCGAAGGACGTTATAGAAATAGATGATGACAATGAATACAAAGGTTTGCTATTCTTCCAATTCTACTACTAAATTACTTTACATGAAATAGTAGACGAAGAATATTTTGCAACTCACCCTTGTTCTTCTTAGTCACCGAAGAAGACGAGATCGCCGCAATAAATTACGAGCTGCAACAAATTGAAGCGGAACAGCAGAAGTTGGAGGATCGCAAAAAAGTGCTCATTCAACGGAAGGAAAAGCTTCGAGACGATGCACTCCTGAAGAAGAGTTTGAGCGTGTCGAAGAAGGACTGGGACAAGGAGAATTTCCCTTGGACGGCGGATCTCAAGAAAGCTGTGAAGAATGTCTTCAAAATCGACAAATTACGACCACTGCAGATGCCGACGATGAATGCAATAATGTCGAACGAAGATGTGATATTAGTCATGCCAACCGGTGGCGGGAAAAGTTTGTGTTACCAGTTGCCAGCTGTTATAAGCAAAGGCATCACAATAGTTGTATCGCCTCTTGTCGCTCTCATGGAAGACCAATTATACGGTCTACACAAAAACAATGTGAAAGCTTTGATGTTAAGTTCCAAAGCAAAGAAGGAGGATGTGAAGACAATAATGAACGCATTAATTGATAAAAAGTCAGATTTGAAACTTGTTTATGTTACACCGGAATATATGGCGAAGTCCAATCGTTTTATGAGCAAACTACAAAAGGCTTACGAATTAAAGCATCTAGATCGTTTCGCCATAGACGAAGTACATTGTTGCAGTCAATGGGGACACGATTTTAGACCGGATTACAAGTTTCTGGGTATTCTAAAGTCTATGTTTCCTGGAGTTCCTTTATTAGGCCTTACAGCTACCGCACCAGCAAAGATTATTGTTGATGTACAAAAGATGCTTGATATTCAAGGTTGTCTAGTCTTGAGAGCCTCTTTCAATAGGCCGAACTTATTCTATGAAGTTCGCAGGAAACCAGGGGACAAAGATTCTTGCTTAGCTATGATAGAGAACTTGTTGAAGAACAGATTCAAAGAGAAATCTGGTATTATTTATACTACAACTATTAAGGACTGCGAGCAATTGACTACAGAGCTGAGATCCTTAGGTTTAAAAGTAGGCTGCTATCACGCAATGTTAGAAGCGGAATACAGAACCGAGGTTTACTCCAAATGGGTAACCGGAAAATATCAAGCTGTCATAGCGACAATTGCTTTCGGCTTAGGCATCGATAAGCCGGATGTGAGATTTGTTATTCATCATTGCCTCTCCAAGTCAATGGAAAATTTCTACCAAGAGAGTGGAAGAGCTGGTAGAGATGGAAAGAAATCTGTATGCATCGTACTATACAGATTACCGGATGTGTTTCGATTGAGTACAATGGTTTTCCAAGACAAAGTTGGTCTTCAAAACTTGTACAAAATGTTGTCGTACTGTCTTGATCAGAGTTCCTGTAGAAGAAGTTTAATTGCCACGCATTTCGAGGAAACCTGGACAAAGAGTGATTGCGCCGAGATGTGTGATCATTGCAAGAAACCAAAGCAAGAGAAAGAATCCGATATCGGACCTTATTGTAGATATTTATATCAAATTATGACAAAGGCTGTTCAAAGTGAAACCAGATTGACCGTCCTGAAACTTTTGGATGCTTGGTTTGGTAAAGGTGCACCCGCTTTGAGAGTATCAACCATACCAGTGCCAAAATTCGGAAGAGAATCCGGTGAAGCTGTTGTAGGACATTTACTTGTCAATGGCTATCTACAAGAGGACTTTCACTTCTCAGCATACAGCACAATTTCATACATAAAACGTGGACCTAAAGCAGGAATGGCTTTAGATAATAGTCACAAAATACCCTTTCAATACGAGCTGCATTAATTACCGCACTTTGTCTATAAATAATTTCTGTGATATAGATTTGTACATACTATTAAAATGTATTTTTTTAATGAAAACCACGGTATTTCTGTTCATTATAAAATTGATGACCGACAAGTTTAGAACGGAGATGTCGCATTCAATTAATAAGCTCACCGGAACATTTCTCGAAGCGAGAATATTCGTTCATAAAAGAAGGAAGGTATTAAAGTTCAGCGAGGAGAAGTGGGTGCTTATCAATCAAAAGGAAATGCAGAGTTCGACACTTGTAACCGAGGAAAATCAATAAAACCGGCGTGTACAGCGTGGAATACTATAACGTCGGTGGCTCGGGTAGTAGGAGAAGCAGCGGGTTTCGCGATCAGATGGAAATATTGATCCTGGATAAGGGGCACCTATATTCCGTCTGTTGGCAAACACGTTCTACTACTCCACCGTCATCGAGCAGTGGATTCGAGTGACGTCCAATCGCTTCATGGGTTCATTCTCCGAAAATGCGGTGAATGAAGAAGACATATCGGAGCAAAAGTGCATTCGCTGAGGAAAGTGCTGCTTGCAACGCCCACATATCGCCAAATACTCAAGTACATTCCCAGTATCATTCACACATTCTGAACCTGCAATATTAGAACAGTGACGTGCATTTTCCCGATTCGTTCGGAAGGTCTGGTCGAGGAAGAAACCATCACACGACAAGCAAGTTCCATTAAAAATGTTCGCGCCATGGAAAAAAGGACGTTGTGGATGGAGGATTGAATTATGAAGGATGAAAAAATGGGAGTTCCATGAGAGACCTAAAGAGATTCAACTCCAGAGGGTGAATTCGGGAGGCCGTATGCGGAGGAGGAGATATATTGGAGGTGTGTTAATTTAAGATGCATGTCCATGCATAAATGTCTCAGCGTATTATCAAATTCACGTACGTAACAAGGCTAACTGGAGCGATAATGGCCTCCCATCCTTGGCAGATAAGCAAATAGGGAAAAAGCGTCGTTAGCTGGAGAAATCAGTTCCGTGTCCCACTTCTATGCAAGCTCATTCATTCAACTCAGTGCGACTGCCACTTCGACCGCGCGAGCGGAGAACACTTGCGTCTCCTAGACGAAGCAACAGTGGACCCGACAGTTTGACGTCAGCTTCTCACGTGCGACGCCCGTATTAATTACTTTCTATCCAGTTCATCGTGTGAACCTTTGACGTGCATCATGCCACTCGATCACCGTGACGATCAGCATTCAAGCTGAGTGATAACCCCGTAGAAACAAAAGGGGAGCCTACAAGATTTCGCGAAGAACTCAGGTAAAACTGACGCGATGTACGAGAGGAGGATTGATCTTTGATAAGAGACACGATTGATTGTTCGAAAATGCCTCTACCAAATATTCTGAGAAAGGCCAGTAGCTACATCCTTGGCGACTGTGGTAGCGAGAGTCGCCGCAATATATATCAGGATGGCGAGGCGTTGTTCTGCAAGAACAACGTCTGCGTCCATCCACCTACCCTTATGAGGCAGAATTCGGACGTGGTGCACCATCCTGGCTATTTAACCATCACCTGCAAGGTCAGCAAGAATTCGACCGTCCCTACTCTCCATTTGAGTTGGATACCAAACAGCACCCTCCGCAAGCATCCCACCACCCTGGAGAACCTAAGCGCGCGAAAGCTCGAGGCCAGCATGCACCGAGAGCTTGAATTGGCCTCGCACCAGTCTCACATCTCTGAAGAGGGCGGCGAAATAAAAGGCGATTGCGACGGAATCGGACAGAAAGTAGACGTCTGCTTGGAGGTCAAGGAACCCGTCAGCTGCGGGGATTGCGAGCGTGTCTGTTCAGGTGGCTTCGCTCGCAACGCTCGTCACGAACACGACGAACACCCTGGCAAAAAGGAAGGCAAGGAGAATACGTGTAATGATAACGTAGTGCGTACTGCGCCGAGTAGCGTTTCCTCGACTATTGCTGAAGTTCACAAGCAGCAGCATGACAGCTGTCACGGTGTCAGTTCGATAGCCATTGGCCGCGAACAGGATGGGGGCGGAATCAGTTTGAGTCGCTTGCGATCGGAGTCCATTGACTCCAGATATAATGAGAGTCACTTAAATAAAGAGAAAAAAGGTGCTGATGCGACTGATGGAGATACAAAGAGCATCGACGGAGATAATCGATCATCATATTTCGATGACTTGAGTATTAAAAGTCGAAGTATGTCCTTAACTTCGACTTGTAGTCTATCCACCGCCATGCCTTGCGATGGTAATTTTTATAATTCCAGTATTTCATTTACTAGTATTTTATAGATAAGATATCTGCTAATTATAATAATTTATTTTAGCCGAAGAGATACCATCGTGGATGCGCTCGCCGGAGCTCCTGGCTCTCCAGCATAATCTCACTTTCCCCGAGAGTGCAACGGCATCGCCTGTTACACTACGGAGGGCTCATAGATGTCGGCGATTTTCCGTCGATTTGAGCGAAATGCGATCCTTGCGATTGTTCTTTGCCGATCCTGCCTGCACGTGCGGCCAACTTGTAGTGGCCAGTAGAGAAAGTCAATATAAGATTCTGCATTTCCACCATGGTGGTTTGGACAGATTAGCGGCTACCTTGCATCAATGGCACCAATTATTATACCCGAGATTAGATACGGATACAGAAGAAACCCTGCCTTACAGGTAAATAATTCAACATAGTAGTCTAATTTCCACATTGTTTACATTAAAGTTCTGCAAGCTTTATAATCGATTCTTATAATTATTCAGACACTTTATGGTTTGTCGGCCTGAAGTAAGAAGAGACGAATTGCACCCAGAAGAAGGTCAGGTGCCAATGATTACGTCTCTGGCCTGGAAAGATTTACTGAATGAAAGAGGTCAGGTAGAAGATGATCTGACACTTAGGAAAGGAATATTTTTTGGCGGTCTCGAGCCCGCATTAAGGAAGATTGTGTGGCCTTTTCTCCTTCATTGTTATTCTTACCAAAGCACTTACGAAGAAAGAGAGGAGATCGATGTTATAAGAAAGCAAGAATATGAGAGGATACAGAAACTTAGATCCAACATGAATCCTGAACAAGCGGAACGTTTTTGGAGAAATGTTGTTTGTATTGTGGAAAAAGATGTCGTACGCACAGACCGAGGCAACCCCTATTACGCAGGAGAAGACAATCCTAATATTGAAGTTATGAAGTACGTGGAAATTTCTATTATCCTTCTTATACGTTTTATTAATGCATATTCCAATTATTAACACTCGATTCTCTTTATTCAGGAACATCTTGCTAAATTATGCAGTTTATAATCCTGCATTGGGTTACACGCAAGGTATGTCTGATCTCCTAGCGCCACTCTTAGCAGAATTGAACTCGGAAATCGAAGCATTCTGGTGCTTTGCTGGTTTAATGCAAAGATCCGTAGCAGTTTGTACGCCTACCGATGTAGATATGGATAGAAATTTATGCTACTTGAGGGAGCTGGTTAGAATAATGGTGCCAGACTTCTATGCTCATCTTCAAAGGCACACGGATGCTCTTGAATTGCTATTTTGTCATCGATGGATTCTTTTGTAAGTACAACTTATAATAATTCTTAATCGAATGCTTATGAATATTGCCATTAATAATATTCGACGTGTGTTTTAGGTGCTTGAAACGCGAGTTTCCAACGTCAGTAGCTCTAATCATGTGGGAAGCGTGCTGGGTAAATTACTTAACCGATCACTTTCATTTATTCCTTTGTCTATCAATTATGTGCGTTTATGCGGACGACGTAATAGCTCAAGATCTTAGAACGGACGAAATGCTGTTGCACTTTAGTTCTTTAGCAATGTACATGGACGGAAATCTAATACTCAGGAAAGCCCGGGGTTTACTTCATCATTTCCGTCAATTGGTTCGCTTGCCTTGCACTTTAGCTGGACTTTGTCGACAGTGTGGTCCAGGAATGTGGGATAGCTCGCACGATCCAGTTATAGAATGCGTGGGCCACGACGACGCACCGTGCCCTTATTCAGCTAATTACAAATAACGACCTAATTTATTTAAAGTATGTGTATCCTTATGCTAAATACTTCGGAACTTTCTTTTGCCTAGGGAATCAAATGACGGGCTTCTCGCCAAAGTATATACGGTACTTAACCCAGTGGTATATGTATGCGTCGTGGAGTGATTCAATGAAAGTAACATTTTATCTAAATCAATTAAAGAACGCCATCGAAAATACATGTACTTCTGTAGTAACGAGATCAATCGTAAATGCTCATTTCCATAGATGAAGAATATCGGCGTGCGACGGCTTATCAATCAAGTTGCACTTGATATCCAAACGACAACACCAAATTCCGATGACATATCTCAAGAGAACTTTTTATAAAGGTCCGCTATCCTTCAAAATGAACTTGAAAGCTTTAGTATCGATGCATCGTAGATTCTCGTACAGTATGCGTCGAAAAAGTAGCCGGAATTCCGAGCACAAAGCGCGGAATCTCCACTGAATACCTGTAGTACAATTGAAGACTGAAGACCAAAGGTATGGGTGATTATGATCCTATCTTTGAGGTCTCAGAGTGAGGTGGAATATTGTTTCATGATGCGGCTTCTGCTAAATCATGGGCCAGTGTCGGATTTTATTATCGATCAAAGAAGCGATGTATGAAACGAATCGGAAGAATCAAAGTATATCTTAAACTAGGTATCGTAATCGTATGTATCAACGATCTGTTCAAGAAGCTTAGTCAATTATTGTCACATGCGTTCACACAGGAATGTTCACCCGTGCGTAACCATTGTAACCGCAGTATTTCCTTTGCGTATGGAAGAATTTTCAATTTACTATCACCCGCACAGACTCATCCTCGCATAAGAGAAATTTTCGAATGTTTTTTATTAAATCTATTGATTTTTTATATCTGTGATTTTGTAATCCACCAAGTATCGCAATCTCTGTTCACTTTTAGTTTAAGACGATTTCAATCGATGGATCTCATTTCGAAGCGAAGCGCCCAAACGTAATTTTTAATGGTCGAAATCCTTTAACTTATAATTGACCGATGCCAACGCGAAACGATTGCTCTGATGTGATAAATATATGTAAATAACAGCCAATTGTAATTGTACGAAATGTCTCGACTTCGGAAATCTCAATTTTACCGTGAAATTGGACAAGCTGCGTGGCTACCAAATTATGTAATGAATTATAAGATCGTTCACACGTAAAGAGCCTCGTGCTTTTACCGTGCTACCTTGTGTTGTTGGACTATTATAGAGAAAATCTATTCGTGTTAAGATCTGCTCCGCTCGAGTCTATCAGCATAATTGAAACAAATACATATATGTATATAAATTGATATATACATACACACGGACACATACACAGGACACACGTATAAATAAATCTAAAGAAACTTGTACAATCATTTGTTTATTGTTATCCATCTGTTGCTTTTAGAAAATATATACACACTTTTATTTATTGTACACTAGTACAGGTACACGGTATGACAGACATACTGTGAATACTTCTCTGGCAGTTTACATGCAATCTATTACAAAAATATCTTTCGCGAAATTAAATACAGTTCATCCAAGTTTGTCCAGTTAACACGACGAGTGCTGCCATATTTTTAAACTTTCTTACTGCTCGAGCGTCTCTTACGAAAGAATCATAAACAGAACGAGCAAAACCACTAGCTCGGTAAGAGCTCACCGAGTGCTAAGTAAATAAACATTAAATAGGCCTGTCCCATCTTCTCTGCCCACCTTACAAATTAGAGGAATAGAATTCACAGATCTTTAGTAACGCTTAGTAGTTTGTAGACAGAACACTATTAGTTTTGACTGACTAATATCACTTACTTGAAAGACACGACGCGTATACAGTAGAAACTGCGTTAGTAGTAGTGCACTATATGCTCAATAAAATGATATAAAAAGAGGAAGTATCGTGAAAAAAGATTGGACAATTAATCTGGACATTTCGAATTTGGCTTGTACAATTGGAGTCCTGACTTATGCCAGAGTATTGTCGGTGCCTCTTGACGTGCACTTACATGACAAAGAGGATAAAGTCACAACAAGGGCGACCATTTGCCAAGAAAATTCCACGAGCGTGTCGCGGAGAGAGTTCTACGTACAATGATCTACTATAGCTTTTAAGAAATGCTTTGCATACCGGTAACCGACACATCCAACAATTGTGCTATGGACATGACGAAACCACACTGACAATCACATACACGGGACCATACATTACTGTATTTAGTCGAACCTCTGACCGCGAGGTATCTCACTGGATATGCAATCATTTTCTGCGAGGCTTGGCATGTACTCTTATAGCAGAGCAATTTACATCGAACATCTTATTTACATGTATACATATATATATATATCTATCTTTCTTTCTCTCTCTCTCTCTGTGCATTCTCCACGGTACTCCATGTTATACATACAACATTACGGTATAAGCCACGCGGATTGTAAATGTATTTGCATGAAATTAACCGTGACTAAATTCATACAGGCTATAGCCCAGCCTATGACAAAAATAAGCCAGCATTTGCTGGCGAACGGACTCGCGAACTTATTCACCACGCCAAGCCCGATTACTTCATTGGTCGTTTTTCTAGCATAGTAAACCAAGAAAGTTGGTATCAAGTACTGAATTCCTGCTCCAGCGTATGAACCGGTAATACCAACTAATATAGAAAGGTCTTTGGTACTCATAGCGATCAAATACGGCGGCAGAACCGCTAGCACTGGGAAGATAAGTTTACGGAGACAAAGATTGTAACTCGTGTCCTCTTCGAGAAACAAGGACTGCAAATTATTTCTAAGGGTGATCGCTATAATGGGGAAACTAGTACTTAATGTAAAGACTGGGAAAAGAGCTAAGAAGTATTCTATGCCAATAACGAAAATATTACTGCTAGTGGAGCAGTCGCTGGAGCTACGCGGTCCGAAATCGAGAGTATATAAATCATCCAAGTGTTCGAAGGCAAACGCACCTGTTAGAGCCAGTAGCAGATAAAAGACTGCTATCAAAATGTAGTCCAACGCCAGTGATCGGTTTATTGAAGATTTATTAGCGATTGGAGCAACTAATGCTGGTAATGAATGGTGGCACATGAAGGAGTACACACAGGCGCCGAATAAGCTTGGAATTCCTGTAATAAGATTTCAAGGTCATGAATTCGTTCCAGGTAATGTTGAAATATAGTTCTGTCATCTGAAAATCTACTCACCAGTTATATTGGCAGGAGATGGATTGCCTTGGGCACCGTGAATAATGAGATTCTTTGCAGCATACGCGATCATAATGGTGAATGCGAGCCACCGCATCACCGAGGTAAGCAGCTGCAAGTATTTGGTCTTTTGTATGTTGAAGAATACAAAGGGACCAAGCAGGAACACGAACATCGTCTGCAAATAATCAGTTCGCATGTAATCCGCATTCAGTATTATAGAAATAAGAGTTGATAATTCATACTAGGAACGTACCAAAAATATTCTGTACGCATCGAAACGATTCACTGCATACGATCCCCAGCAAAGTTCGGTATCCGGTATGGTATCGTTACAGGTATAATTCTGTGGCAGATGCGTGCAAGCAACATCCGCCAATGATTTTGCGACAGCTGTGCCATAGATGCTTAAATCTCCGTACAGGTAAATGGCGAAGCACAAATAAAAGAGGGTGGTGCCGAACTTGTTGAAAAAGATCGACGCCATTTGGCCCATTTCGATTTTGTCGCGTATGACATAATATCGACAAGAAGTGTCTGGTCGATCAGGACTACTTGAATGCGATGCAACTAACGGTGTATCTTCCGAATCGGAATTAGACGGACCAGACTCACCTAATGACTGCAGCATCTACATTAAACAAACGTACAATAAAAATCTGCAATAACATTAAACAATTGATATCTATCACGAATCGAAAATCAAGCATATTCTCCTTTACAAATGACAAAGCTCAGTATCCATTACAACATGAAAGCATTGGAGCAGAGCGAGGCATAATAAAGTATTTAAGAACCTCTGATTCAGATTCGTTGAAAGATGAATCTTGAAAGAAACATACGCGTTTTTTGTGTTGAAGCTGCTTCCAAGTAACCATGGCATTCGCAGCTGCCATTACTTCTATGACAAAGGTGACAGTGATGAAGCTGTAAACATCAACACAATCATAGATAACAATCAAATTGATATATCTAATCAACACTTAAAAAGCTGGCCATGTAGATCTAACTTCTGATAGTCTTTCACCTACGAACAACGTAAATATACGTCTCAAATAATCTCAGCTCCAATAGCATATCTCTTTGATGCCCGCTTGTCCTTCGTTTCTGTGTTTTTGTATTAAAACTAATAGCAATGTTTGTGTATGAGAAAAATGGCCTATCTTTCAAGCGTCTGCTCTACTTTCTTTGAAATGCTCTACCTTATAAACGCAAGGATCAAAATAATGCTCAAACCAAGAGCCCATCCTGCTCGGCTGAAGACAGCAGGTAAAGTTAGAGCGCCAGTGCCGACGATCAAATTGAAAACGTATATGAGTCCGACCTGAAAAACGTCGAAATTAGTCTCGAATAAAGTAGTAATGATCGCAAGAATGAAACCTCGTTAGCGATGCTGGATTACTTCACCCAGTACTTGTGATTGTTTACGGGTGAAGGTTATGCGATGCCATATGTCAAAATATGGATAATCCGCTCGCGGATTATTGACTCACCCATGTCGAATATTGGTCGCTGCTGTTTTGGTCGGACATCTCGATGCAAGTGTGACGGATTAAAGTGAATCAAGCTGCCTGAGATGCACCGCGTCGCCCTGACACATGAGTCATTGACCCAACTATCGTTTTGTATTTTTCCGACGATGCTGCGAGGGCAGCTGCGCTAACAACGTGTCGAGCCCTTGCATATCGTGAGATAACTGAGATTTTTCTTCCCTCTCTCGATTCCCACTGCTCTGCCTGTCGATGGCTGCCCCCGCGATCTTCGATTCTATCTCCGCTCGCCTTTATTATCTTACGAGAAACTCGTGGCCCTTGATTTTTTACTCCCAGCACTGGAAAATCAGTAGTGTTTGCCCTACGTTTGAATTTAAATCTCTGATCAACGTTGTTACTTCGAATTTCGATCAACTCCTATTAGTTTATTCGATCGAATAGTAATTCTGGTATAATCAGTCCCGCGATCTGAATGCTGAGATTATTTGAATATATTCTCTGGAATTATAGTTCGCATTCGATTTCATTTTCTCATGCAACTGCACTGGGAGCAGATACATTATAGATTTATGTATTTAATTAATGTGCTTGATTGAAGATTGTAAATGTAAATACTTCTGTATATGAAATTGGTATAAGTTACTCTTGACCTTTTAATGCAGCAATGAAAGTCGACATTGAACTTACACAGGTTGCTCCGGTGGGAAAAGATAGAGGTAGGCGGAATGTTACATGTACTTTGTTTTATAAAGAGTACTTGCACCAATGGAACGACATTCCTTACGCATCAGTCATCCTTTGCTTGTGAAATCATCGATTGGACATGGTTCTTAAACATTTATCAACGAAATGAAGTACTGATTGCGAATTCTTCGAGTGTATACGTACCGGTTTGTGAGTTCAAGGAGAAAGAGGCGTCGTCGTTTCATTGAAAATAACTTTATTCGACTGGAAATATAAACCTAATTCTTAGAGTAATTATAAATTTTCCACCGCAAATCTTACGTTACAATAATGAATAACGCCAAACGGTACAAAAGCTACGTTGTGTATAAAAGTGCTACGTCAATTGGTATTAAATGAAGATGAGAATGACCATCAATCGTATTTCTTTTTTTTTTCATTTTCGTTTAGCACACACTCAATTACGGTATCGGATTGGAAGAATTAAGGAGAGCAGCACGATACATCCAGCTTGGGGTTTTGGATAACTGCAATTTCAAGAAACAGAAGAGTCAAAGTGATTATGGTTTTAAGAATTTTATTTTATAATCCCATAAGTCTAAAGTAGTCTTTAAGATGTGTATGTGAATGATGTTGCACAATACAATGGGAATAAATTATAATACTTTGGCTACGCTTGCGGGGTCGAAACCGTGTCTTTTTCAATCGTTTGAGCGAGCGTTTGTGGGATTTTTCCTGTATTAGCGGTCTCCCCCTTAATTAAAAAAAAGAGCCATATTTTCCCTCGACGATCGGTAACGGTAAAAAAGAGGAAATCATTAGAGTAAGACAAAGATCTATCTCTGCCCGGAATCATACGGCTTGGCGGAGAGCATGTCTTAAATACCTCCGAACAGAGTAGCGGAATGCATTAATCAGCTGATATCAAAAGTTCGAAGGTTCATCCACGTTGCAAGAACGACGACAGCATATCATCTACTGCAGGCCCTTGCAACGTTGGAGGAAACTTCGGTACAATCTACGCAATGTTCGTTCACTGATGTTGTTGTTCTTCAAACACGCGAGCATTAGATCGGTGGAGAGGACATGCGCTAGAGAAAGAAAAGTGAAAATTACTCTTGATCGGAGAGTGAAACATCGCATTGACGTAACAAAGATGGTCTCGTGAGGGTTGGTTAGCGGAGTCGCTACCGTAGGCATATTATTCAAATATATAATACAAAGGATTCAGTAGGAGAGGAGAAGGTGTCTAGGAAATTCGGGGGGCATGTTTAAGATATAATAGTGTCTAATTAAATGATGAAAAATGAATGGAACAAAGATGTTTAGGATTGCCTCTGCGATGACGATGTCCCCTGTACATCCGAATCGAAAGAAAGCTTTTTCGCGCCGGAGAAAGCAAAGGACAGTGTTTGCGGAAGTTGATGGTACGTCCGCCTTTGAAACGCTAGAGAGGCTGTCGTCGGGGATTAGGGAATGATAGTATGCAAGAGGAATATCAAAGATGCGCTTAGAAGCACTTCCTGTGGACAATGGATGGTCCTGATTCGTCGTACTCCTGCTTGGAGATCCACATTTGTTGGAAGGTCGACAGAGACGCGAGGATTGATCCTCCGATCCATACGGAGTATTTCCTCTCAGGTGGTGCGATGATCTTGATCTTCATGGTTGATGGAGCAAGGGCAGTGATCTCCTTCTGCATCCTATCGGCGATTCCAGGATACATGGTGGTACCACCGGAGAGGACGGTGTTGGCGTACAAGTCCTTACGGATGTCGACGTCACACTTCATGATGGAGTTGTATGTGGTTTCGTGGATACCACAAGCTTCCATACCCAGGAACGAGGGCTGGAAGAGAGCCTCAGGGCAACGGAATCTCTCGTTACCGATGGTAATGACTTGACCGTCAGGGAGCTCGTAGCTCTTCTCCAAGCTCGAGGAGGAAGCTGCGGTGGCCATCTCCTGCTCGAAGTCCAGAGCGACGTAGCAGAGCTTCTCCTTGATATCACGAACAATTTCACGTTCGGCCGTTGTCGTGAAGGAGTATCCTCTCTCGGTGAGGATCTTCATGAGGTAGTCGGTCAAATCACGGCCAGCCAAGTCGAGACGGAGGATGGCGTGCGGCAAAGCGTATCCTTCGTAGATGGGGACAGTGTGGGAAACACCATCACCGGAATCCAATACGATACCGGTGGTACGACCGGAAGCGTACAGGGAGAGAACAGCCTGGATGGCAACGTACATGGCCGGGGTGTTGAAGGTTTCGAACATGATTTGTGTCATCTTCTCACGGTTAGCCTTGGGGTTCAAGGGAGCCTCAGTGAGAAGGACCGGGTGCTCTTCGGGGGCCACTCGGAGCTCGTTGTAGAAGGTATGGTGCCAGATCTTCTCCATGTCGTCCCAGTTGGTGACGATACCATGCTCAATCGGGTATTTCAAAGTGAGAATACCTCTCTTCGACTGGGCCTCGTCACCAACGTACGAGTCCTTCTGTCCCATGCCGACCATGACACCCTGGTGGCGCGGTCTGCCGACGATAGATGGGAAGACAGCACGGGGTGCATCGTCTCCGGCGAAACCGGCTTTGCACATGCCGGAGCCATTGTCAACTACGAGCGCAGCAACTTCTTCGTCACACATGTTTGTTTGTTAATTTATCTGCAAGAAAAAACAAATCTGTTAGTTCAGTTGCTGAGTAGATGCGACATTAACAGCAACAATTTCACTTTGCAACCATCCATTTGCTTGGTAACGAGTGCGCTTGTTCTAACTACTAGATAATTTTAACAATTGCAATTTCTCGATATGTAAAAATCAACTACTCGGATTTGCTCAATGCGAAGTATTTCTATCAAACGTTAAGAGTTTGGAGTCTCTATTAAGAAAATATTTTATAGCGACCACGCCTATCGCGAATAAATATTAATCATTAAAGTATGAGGGATTTCCGGCCGACAAATTATTAGCATATAACGTAAAACTGCATTTAAATCGTCTCCAAAGATGGCGCCCGGCCGGACACGTAGCACGCTCCGTGAATTACGTATTTCGTTTAAAATGAAGTATCACGCCACTATCATTTGTTTCATACAAATAACTGCGATAAAGATTTGCTCGCGGCGTTATCAAAAAAGTTATCAAATCCAATCGACAGAACTTTCGAGACGGCCGATAAACCACCGTTACGAGAACCGCACCCTGCCCCGCCCTTCCCCGGCGTCAAACGGTCAATACCCGGCAGAAGAATCCGAACGACAATTTTGCCAAGGATAACTCGCTGCCGAGCGAATTCACACAGCGATCTTTTACATCGAATCGACTCGATCTACCGTTTAACGGTATACAAGTATTAACAATTTCGTCGAACTTAGGACAAAGTCTAGCCACTGACTTCGCCGCTTCACGTTACAAGTGTCTGCGCTCGGTAGCGAGGAAAAAAATACAAATTCTAGCCACAGGGAAACCGGCACTGCTTGCAAAGTCGAGCTCCAGCCGAGATTGCATGTACCACAGGATTCACTGGAAGCGTACGTCTATCACGGGCGCAGGCAAAGGTATCCTCTCTCTAACACACCCACTTTTCGAATGCAAAAATCACGACTGGCTCCGGACTCGCAAGGTCTCAACCGACGCCCGCACACTCTCGCTTACGGGAGAATATCGTCGTGTGAATTTCCCGTTGCAAATGGATGGCTCGCCTTATCAGTGGAACTGGTTCTCGAGCTCCGAGACGATGACTTACGTTTCTCGTTTCGCGTAAAAAAAGTTATGTACAAGTATGAGCTCGGTTTTTCGAGTGTGACACTGCCGAACCGATCTAGCACCAAACACAGAGTGTAGCTGACAGCCGGCTCGCAGTGTATTATATGAACAGAGTCGTTGTTCGCTGCCCCCACCAGCGAGTGATCGGCCAATAAGGACAGGACACCCTCGGCCAATCCTGGCTTTCTTTACCATATATGGAAGTGCTCTGCCCGGAGGGGTTTTCCCCCTCCACCCGCCCCTCTAGCTATCCCCGCGCCCTCTCCCCGGCGAACTGTGTCTTCGGCCACCCTCTCCGAATGCATCCGCCAAATTGACTGAACCGCACATCTTCTATCTCGCCGGCGTTCCCCTTTTGCCCCCCGAGTGCTTGCTCGCTGAGAGCCAGTTCTCCCTATTCAGATCGGCGTTCAATGTCAACCGATCTTCCCTTTTTTCTCTCTCCTTTGCCAGAATAACAAGTACTCGTTTCCGGTATGCGAGTAACACACTCTCCTTCCGCTGCATTCCGCACCGGCAACACTCTTTACGGGACTTACGCGAATCCCCTTACGTTCTTACGTCTCCGCCCGCACTTTGAACTATCAACGTCCTTCGGAGAGCCTTTGCGATTACGATGCCACTCCGATTTGAGAGAAATTGCAAGCCGGCGAAACGCTCGCTGAAAAATCGCGCGCCTAGCGTTGCATGTACATTTACGAACATGCAGAACACGCAACATGATTGTTTCTAATTTCGGAGCGGTATAAATGGTAACCGAAGCTACAAAGCCACTCTGTCCAAATATCTTGGATGGAATTCTCTAAGCCAAGCGGCTTTGTGTGCGAAAAAATTAGCGGTCATTATCTGCGGCCGGTTATTACCCGAAATACTCCAACGGAATACTCCCAAGGGTGCGAGGGAGTGCGAGGGAGGCGATCTGTAGATTTGTAAGGCTAATTCTCGGGCTGGTGACAGATTTGCGTTAGCACGCCCATGCCACCATGGGAGAGAGCGAGCGACATGAGCGTAGGTTAGTAATGCGGCAAGTACGGCGTGTTCCTATTAATAAACGAGCGCGTCTCGACCACCTGCCTCTTGGAGCGCGTACGTCAGGAACCACTTGACAACGGCAACCTGTCGGATCGCACCACCGGATTTCGCGTAGTTTTTTCCCCGAAAAGGACGCCAAAGAATCCCCTTTGTGAAAATGGAGTCGCGCTACGTTGGCAGGATTCCCGAGCTACGTGGGGAGCAACGCCCTGCCATCATGGCTGCTTCGAGCCGGCTTTTCTCTCCGGTGAGGTTTTTCCGCGAAAAAGCGAGGATAATCGTCCGAAAAGTGATAAATCCAAAGCGGCTAGTGTGCGTAATGGAAGTTTCTAAAGAGTTACTCACCTCTTGGAGCGGATAGTAAGCGAGGAGCTGGTCGATCGTTGATCGGCAAAGGGGCACCGCAAGGATACTGGCACGACCAAGCGAGACTCGAGGGCCGCAGAGTTGCGAGCACTGTGAGCGAGATCGTGGCCGGTACCGTGTTCTATGGACTCGTCCGGAGGTGTGGTCGGCATGTACAGCAGCGACCACCGTTCGATCTTTCTACCTCTTTCTCTTTGCACCTAAACCTCGAAAGCATGCATGGGACAGGCTCGATTAAGCACTGAAATTGCCCTGGATCGAAGGATCGCCAGTCATTTTGTTCATTTTAGCATTATTTTCGAATATAGTTTATCGAGTGAGCACCCCCTCAGCGGCAATGGACTCTTCCAGCCGGCTCTCCCCACCACTGGGATTCACAGCTCTTGCCATATATGGGCATAAAACGAAAGCGGCTCTCCGATTGGTCCGGCGGCCGGCTGCCGGCTAGATTCTCCAAATGCCGCTTCAAACTGTACGATACGGGAAGCATAATGCCTGCTGGAAGCGTACACTAGCATGAGGGCTTGCCTGACTAACCGTCGGAGCCCGGTGTATCCGTGTGCGTGTCAATGCGTGCAAGGAGTTGCCAGGCCTTCTTTCTCTGTGCCCGTTTGCGAATCAGTACCGGCTGTTGGTACCCAATGAGTCAGAGGGCCACTTTTGTGCACATTAAGAAAAATTCCTGGCTAGCTAATTCATCAGCCGACCAATTACGTCTGCCTTCGGCTCGCTCTTCTCGCTCAGCCTAATGTTTAGAAGTCTCCGCGCCCAACCGCCTGCACGCTGAATTGCGGACTGCGGTTATTATTGTGCATTAGTGTACGCTATTACTTCTCACTGTTGCAGATCCACGCCACTTGCGGGGAAAATGGCCTGTTGAGTAACATTTGCAGTTGCATCTTGCGGCCCTCGTTGTAGCAGGGATTTAAAATACAACCTACGTCGCTCGCTTCTAGTTCTTTCGAGCTGGAACTCTGCATTTCTCTAACTCTAGGTATTACATGTCTGTGGATTGTAATTGTAAAGGCTTGTCTAAGTGGGATAAGACGAAAAATTGTAAGAGGATTTCGTAATGAAATGATTTTCTGTGGCTTTGAAAACTCGATATTCGATTCGCACAAGTATACATGGTCCGCCAGGGTCAATCGTAGTTTCTTCGCACGCATACTTCGAAGAACCGTGGCCGGAGAAGCGACTGGGAAGTCTCCTTCGCAGAAAAATATTATTGCGCGTTGAATATTATGCCGCATTATCTACGAGCTTGATGACTCATCGAAGGCCCACTTTAACAGGAATCATTAGACTACGGAAGCATATGCAAAGCACACATACTACACTTGTGTCCTCGATGATAGCTTTGCCTCCAAAACTCAAACACTTCTACATTCGCATAAACCTCCGCAGCTTACTAATTAGTTAACCGAGGATTTAGTCTGGAAATCTATCCAAAGAAGTTCAGTCGGCGTGCCAGTCATCAGCCATAAAAAGTCAGTAGGTCAGTTCTGGCCGAGCATGTTCTTTGGATGGGCCGGTTGACGAGCAACTTGTGCTCGCTGGCTTGTAGTCCCCAATGGGTGTGCGAATCTCGTTTTCGTGACTGAATAATTATAATACATGTTCAAGAACTAACGGACCGAATTCAGAATAAATCATTGTGCTTCCACTGATTGCGGAAGCATATATTCGCATTCACGATATTTCTATCGAGTTTTAGTTAAAATATCTAGCATTTAGTTGATTTTTTCCGCTCAAAATTCATATAGAATGATCAAATATCCTTCCTCTCGAAAAATTGCTGTTCAGTATATTTTGTAGTCACGTTCTGTTCAATTGCTTTGTAAGAGAAGTGGAAAAATGAAGGCTTTCGAAGTAGCCCGAAAAATCGGGGCCCAGTGGTGGTCGACTGGTCCCTCGGCAGTGCAGTAGCTAAAAATATACTCAAGGGCGCGGGCGAGGGAGCAGTGGACTACTGCCACGTCACGTAGGGCCTGTAGGTACTACGATAGTAACCGGGGATCCGTATGCGTGCGTGGCTGTTGGCGATGCTGGGGTGTGCGTGAGTGCAGTGTCTGCCTTAAAATCGATACGCGTGTTCGTGCAGCAGTCGGCGACGGAAGGCGCCGGGCTCATGGATGGCAGACCACGTGGCGGCGGAAACGTCAAAATACGGAAGACTGCTCTCCTTGCTCGCTCTCTCTTTCCGTTTCCCCCGCCGTCGGTGAGCATCGCCAATCAATACGTCTGCCATCGATCGCGATTGCGCCGATTTTCCTAAAATTAAAGTGTCATTGTTCCTCCTGGCGTGCATGTATGTACCAATGTACGAATGTATCTGCGTACCGGAGGGCGAAGTGATGACTGCCCGGCGAGATCGACACAGTCGCTCGCCAGTAAAATGTGTGCGGCTCGCTGCTAATTCGTAGGGCGATCGACTGGGGGGAATATTTAGGGGGAATCGTAGCGATTCTTTTCAGTGCCGACTGGCTCTGTCCTTCTATTGGGATAATGAGCCTGCCGGATATTGATTCGGAGGATAATGGGGAAATACTGCCGTGGGAGCAGTTAGAGCTCGACAGTCATCAATACGTTCGAAGCATTCGTCAGCGGTTTTTCTGAACACACTGATCATAATGCCCCGCTTGGAATGTGACACCCATTTTTAGTGTTTTGCTGTTCTGCAAAGGAGTGAGCGTCGTGCAAACGCTTTGAGCAGATGTCGGCCGGCATTTCTATGGCGTACTGTTGCAACGTGGACGTTTTAAGAAATGGTCGAGGGTTTTATAAATAAAGTACAGTGCTCTGCTTTGGCGAGATAGTGCCGCGATGGAGCAATCGATGACTCAGCCAGACGTAATGAGAAGTCGAGGCGAGTGACGGATCTTCGATTTGATCTGCCAAATGACATTCGTCGCGCCAACATTTTCTTCTTTTGCTTCGATGGCCAAACAGATTTATTATTCTTCTGCTTCTTTCTCTGCTCTGCTTATAAATAAATAAATAATCTACAAGGATAACTTGTACTTTGACTATACTAAAGAAGATCAAATATTTTTATATTACAACTGGTATCAGAGTTTTCGTTCTCGCATGACGCATTCGGGGTGCACGTGTGAATTTAAATGTTGGGTGCCGGCGGTGAGTAAGTGAGTAACTTCCAGATTGACACGACTAGGTTGCTTCGCCGGTGCCTAACCAAACCTTCCTCCATTTCAGCCGGCACATGTTCCACGACGGTATAATATTTTTGGCATGTAATTTACTTTTAATTTCCCACGGATCAAATGCACCTTTCAGTGTCAAAAAACCGGCTGCATTAAAGATATGCGAGAAATCCTGGTATTTCTCTTCCGGAAGTCAAATGTATTTTCGTGCATGGCGAGCAGACAGCGTGTTACAAGTGTTCTCTTGGTCGCTGCGTTTGCTGACTGTAGATTTCCATATCGTACTCTATTGTCAGACAGTGGATTTGTCTCTCTATATTTATAGCTAGAGCAAATGTAATCTCCGAAGCGTGGGTTGTAGCATTCCTATTATTTCTCCGTTTACAAGACTACGTACAATCGGAGCGCACATTATTGCAGACTTTAGTCTCCGTTTAGATTAAAATGTCTGCAAAGTTGCTAAGAGGTTATTACAGTTGTTAACTTTAAACTTTGTACATCAACGTTTATCTTGAATCCAGTGGCTTTTTTTTTATATAAAACAACAGGAGAAAGAGGTCTGACACAACTGACGACTGATAAAATACTTCAGATTGATAATGAAATGAATAACGCTAGCTGATGAATGCGAGGTTGGCTGCTGTGGAGAGAAATGACTGTCACTGCACTATCAAGTGCAATTACAGGTTGCAACGGTACCGGCAAGAATTAGATGGCAAGAAGCCGGCGGGACGGGACGCATGCGAGTGTCCGGCCTGGAAGCCCAATGGCCCGCGAGGCCTCGACCTTGTCCACCAAATAAGGTCCGTTCAAGGTCTTCAAGGCCTTGCGTAAGGCCCCGCTCGTACTACCGGCATAACGATTAAGCGATTATGTCGGCGGTGGTTTAGTCATCGGGCCTTTTCAGTGAAAGTGGCGCGGTTTCCTCGGAGATCGCTTTTCCCTCCAGCAGCTCCTTCATCCTGCTCGACTGATCTCCTCTCCGTTCCGTTCCCGTTCCATGTTCCCTTGTTTCGGGGATACGGAATGGGCGTGTCTAACCTAAGCGGACACGTGCCCGTAGGAACGTAGTACGTCTGGCTCCGGTCGCGCACTGCCACCGAAATCAATACGGAATGCGACGCTAAGTTCAACGCACCCAACCAGAAGAGTGCTTAAGGTGTCTCTTGCATGTACAACTGCAAAAAAGTACACTCAATTTCGTTTAGTTGGTCGTTTTTTATATTGGAATCGTCCTATTTGAAATATGGCTTGTGTTGGTCATTATAACTTCGATATAGTTTGTACAAAATGAGCCAGACAATTGTTCTTGTTTGTTAAATAGATATGGCTATTTGACTACGTAGCCGATTGTTGAAATGTTCATTTCTGTGGAAGATAGCGTTCTTTTAAGTGGTCGGTCGACTTTTTGAAGGAAATCGTACACTTTTGTTTGATTTAACAAAGAAAGTTCGTGGTGGATTGATAAATTCCTGCGATATTCATTAGATCATTCTACTAGGAAGATCTGATGAAAGTTTCATCAACGTCCGTTCATTGGTACAAAATTTATAATGGGAATCCTTCCAATATCGATGGTATTCACTAATATCGCGCTTACTTCTTTATTATTACAAATATCGAGCTGAAATTTACAGAATAGTTAATCCAAATTACATACTTCGAAATGTATATATTAAATTCCGGATAAAAAAGTGTCCAACAGCGAGAAAAATTGCGAAAGTTCGGCCGGTTTTTTCCCCTGTAGACGTATCGAATGTTGGGCTACCAGAAAGTTCTCGCTCATTGGATGCTGTGCAGCAGCCGGGCGTCTATTCGCTCCAGACGCCGTAACTATCGTGGACCATCGTGTAAACGAGGTCGAAGACCTTCGTCGTCGGGGAATCGAAACTTGCTCCCGAGAGAGCCTTTCTTTCTCCCCTTCCTTGGAAGCCAGCGAGAATTTGGGGATCCCAGTCGAATTCGTAGGGCGGAAAAGAGGTGCTTCGATGACGACAGAGCTTTCTTTGAATGGGTTGAGCGTCGTCTACCACGAACACGACTGGGTTTGGCCTCCAAACTCAAGCGGCGATCACTAATCTCGAGATGCGCTACGAGATAAAAGTGTTTATGAAGAGCAAATTTGCTCGACAGTTCCAAAACTTCATTCAGTAGATGTAATAGTATTTGAAGTGTTTTCTTTTCCCTTTGAACATGTGTTAACTTTTGCAATTACGTCGATGCAATCCTGGAATGTCCAACTACCGTTTGAACGTTTCATGGATGTGTGAGTAGTCTTGCATAGCTGCTGTCACTTTTGTATCTTTCTATCAATAACTCGGAAACGGTACATGGTACGGGAAATTATGAATCTACATCTTTCATGGGGGAGAGACAGTTGGTTTGAAAATAAGGGAGATTATTGATAAAATATTGATCAATTTGTGATGGGAGTGTTAGACTTTTCTCGTCTGCGCAGCATCCCGCACGCTTGGATTTTATAATCGGGGTAGGGCTGACGTCCGAGCGAAGACTGTCAGGCGTAGAATGAACCCACATTTGGTTCCAAAAGATCAATAATCATCGAGTGATCGCGTGACAAAGGGAACGGTTGGGTGGTCTTTCGCTACGGTGGCGTGTTGTGCGGACTCTTTTACATTTCCTTAGATAATTCGAAACTGGTACATCTTACAGGAAATAATAACTCTACATCATTTCTGCGGAATAATTTCTACTTTAATTTGAGATCTGACTCAAGATAATTGCTTCACTAATAACGAAGCTAATTAGTAATACACATATTCATTAGTTATCAAATAATTAGCGAATAATATTAATAAAACGAGAGAAAAGAGATGTATTACATGCATTATGTTCACTGGTAGTACATAAAGGATTGCGAGTACTCGTTGAAAGACCTCCAACGTTCTTTAATCCCCACTTGCCGGCGACTCCAGTCTCCGCAGACGTATTTCTTAATTCTTCCGCGAGTGAAAAGAGCTCCCTCGCAGCCTCCCATTCTTCTCGAAGCGAAGGCAAGTGCCTGTTCATGCGTACCACTCGATTCTCTCGGATAGAAAGCAAGAGATTGCCGACAATACGTTTCCTAGTGTGCTTCAAGCGCCACTGGAACTCAGAACAACGAACTAATCAAAGCTCTATTTTCTATAATATTTTAACTAGTAAATTCCACAGTTTTTTCATAATATTTTCACAAGTTAAAATATAATTTCAGATATATCATATTTATTTTTTTATTATTGGTGAGAATTAAATTAGACAATAATACGCTTTGGTGAAATCTTATTTCAGATGTTCTTCATAGTAATTAAAGACGACATGTTAAATATAATGTTGCACCAGTGGATTCGCGTCGAGTGAAACGCGCCGCATTCTTCGGCCAGTTATTTAATATTCCCACATGAAATGGTACACGTGCGCGCACCGCGCACGTGAAAGTTCGGATGGGAATTCATACTTTTTCGTGAAAGTCGAGACCATCCTGGCGCTCGCCTTTCGAGCTCGTCGGCAGTTCGAGTGGGTTTGTTACTGGCTAATCGACTGCGAGTGAATGATTGCGTTGGAATAGCATTGTGCATTGAGCGTAAACCTGTGAGTTAATTTTTTCGTAGCCTGCTTGCGAGGAAAACCTTTACTTGGTGTTGCATAGAATTATTTATAAATTTCTTTTACCTATAAAATGCTTATATTTAATTCGAATGAATCATACTTAATTTTCGTAGACTTATTCTTGATTGAACATTCAAAGAAATCATTTTATTTATAACTATATTATTCATATTCTTTATAAAAGTAAAAAGTTAAAAATAAAGAACAATAGAAATAAGAATAGAAAGATCTCAGTTTCCCTTCATTCAAATGCATAATAAATAAAAGTTTACATGCAGCTTCATTTGAATCGATTTCGCTGATTACAGGAGTGGTAGCACACTGGTTTTTTCGATGATTGCGACACGCTTCTCTCGATGACACTGGCGTGGCGCGCATGGAATCCGGTCAAAGACGCGGAATAACAGGGGATCGCTATATTTAGTGTTGACTTATGAGAAAGAATGACGTGGTAGCCTCGAGCAGCTGACGATAAAGAAACCGATAATAAAGCCGATCTATTGTATGTGCTCTGCATACCGGTGCCCGCTTATACTCGAGAGAGATTCCCGCGGAGAATTCATCGATGATTCAAGACGAGAACGACCGCTGCGACTTTCGCTCCTCGATTCTCATTCATTCCTCATCACAATGACGACTTCTCTCTACCTATTATTCATTCCATCCTCTCTGTCTCCCTGTCTCTACGACTAATCCAGAAGCCGGCAAGTACCACGTGCTACCGGCGTTTTCGATATAATCACACTCCTTTTTATGGTGAATGATAAAAAGCTAAGACATCCGCGTCAGGGAATCATGGAGCGTAACGGAAGCCGATGGAATTTCTGGAATTCTTGTCAAAAGACATTTTATTCGTTTTGTTTCTGAAATTTTCGTTATTCTATGTAATATTTGATGATGATGAGTGAACATTAATTATACGAACACTTGGAGCGAACTTAAGGAAATGTCAAACTATTAATTAACTCCTGATTTGAATAACGACTACTACTTGCTTAAAACAAAAACGACTGGGAATTCCTGAAATCGATCAATAAGGAAAAAAGTCAATGGAATCAAGTGACTCAGGATGAACGATTTCACACCTGATTATCTAATTACCAGGGAATACAAAAAGCCGAGGAAATTCATTGTGAAAGAGGCTTTACAAGGAACGATTCACGAACAAGTGGTATTATCAAGAATGCCACGAACTTTATCGATGACGCTTTATCACTGACGAGCATACGGATGCACGAATAACATCCTCCTCTTTCACACTTAAACGTACCTTGGACTTTATCTTATCGCAACTGATCAAGAAACAGAAGTTTGAGGAAAGTTTAAGCGGTGACTTTTTCTCCCATTTGATAGGACTGAGATGTCATTTCCCGCAATTCTATGGGCGTTGGTGATCCGTTGAACGATGACCTTATACGGCAAAGAGAAACAGTCTGCGGATGAGGCTTAATTTGGTACCAAAGAATCGCTGGTTGTCTTTCTGGCTGGTCGACTTACACTTCGAGATGACGTTCTGCGTGTTGCGTGTCTAGAAATGGAGATCGACACTCGCAATCATCACGCAGGCGCGAAATTAATTGGCAGGTGGTTTTATAAGATCATTGTTGAATTGGAAACCTTTGTTAACAGACTTTCACTGTGATTAAAAATGATTTCTAATGATAGTGAAAATAGAGATCGTTTTACGGTTCAATTATGTAGACAGGCATTGTTTAACTTGATACTGCTTTAAGTTACAAACGTAGAAACATTTTGATATGTTTAATATAATAATTTACTATCTTTGTATATTACAATTTATTTAAAAAATGTGTAATATAATAATAATTTACTGTTATTATTATACTAATATTCAAGTGCATTGATATTTTAATATACTAATGTATTAATGTAGTAATATATAAACAAATAAAAATGGTATAAATGGAAAAAAAACAATTGCCTGAAAAATTGCTGTGCATGAGATAGTTATAAATTTTCTTGCAATTTTAATTATACACAAGTGAGCAAGTGTGCACAAATTTAAACAAAAAGACAAACATAAGGAATTAATATAATAATAATTTACAGCTATTATTATACTAATATTCAAGTGCATTGATATTTTAATATACTAATGTATTAATGTAGTAATATATAAACAAATAAAAATGGTATAAATGGAAAAAAAACAATTGCCTGAAAAATTGCTAACCTTGCTGTGCATAAGATAGTTATAAATTTTCTTGCAATTTTAATTATACACAAGTGAGCAACTGTGCACAAATTTAAACAAAAAGACAAACATAAGGAATTAATATAATAATAATTGACAGCTATTATTATACTAATATTCAAGTGCATTGATATTTTAATATACTAATGTATTAATGTAGTAATATATAAACAAATAAAAATGGTATAAATGGAAAAAAAAACAATTGCCTGAGAAATTGCTAACCTTGCTGTGCATAAGATAGTTATAAATTTTCTTGCAATTTTAATTATACACAAGTGAGCAACTGTGCACAAATTTAAATGAAAAGACAAACATATAGGGAAGTGATTAATACAATAATAATTTACTGCCATTATTATACTAATATTCAAGTGCAATATTATTTTAATATACTAATGTATTAATATATTAATATAACAATATATAAACGAATTGAAGAAATAAAAATAATATGGATAGCAAATGGAGAGTGGTGCGAGTTAATGGTGTCTGTAAGTACTCAATCACAAATCACAAGCACTGTGCGAGTGAGTATTCAGGATGTTCAGGGTCTTTGGCATTGGGTCATGCCGGACTCTGCCGAGATTCGGCCTTGGATAGTTGCGTCTGACCCAGAACAGGTAGAAGGCAGACCGACCACCAAACGAATGAGCTCATATTCGTATTCTTCGAGCCAAGCCTGCTCTTGACTTCGTTTCTTCGACTGCCGGCCTCTCTCGGCAATCGTCCGCGCAGGCTCCAATGAGAGCTTCAAGGATTCGGAACGCGGCCGTGGAACGCCGGGATTACTAAAAATGGCGATTTCGTCCTTCCGCTTATTCAAATCTCGCACGGCGCGAAAACGACGCCCGGCTATTGTCGATGAGCAATGAATCCTCTCGTAAAGGAGATTTGGAAGTACGTAATTTTTTAATGCTTCTATTATACAATTTATGTATTCGGTAATGTGAAATGGTATTCTCCAATGGAATTATGATGTTTCACTTGTTTTTATATCACTTTTAATTGTTTTTCAACAAGTTCTTCATTTATTCTTGTTGTAAGCAGGCGTAATTAATTGATTAGTGTTTTTATAGAATTGTTATAATAATTCACCGTGTGTAATTTTATAAGGGTCGAGATTTCGAATTTCAGAATATCAGGATTAGTTTGAATCCAATTTCGAGATTAACTGGCGCCTGTGGCTTCGTAAGGCAAACTTCATAGCACTGTATTCACTGGATCTTCAAGTTTCTTGCTGTCTATATACAGTTGAAGAGTAGATCGGCCTGCCTTCCTTGTTGCCACTGATGGTATCGAGTTCTGCGGCTTCGCCATCGCGAACTTCTGGTCACTCTGTCTTCTTTTTCGAAACTGACTCGACTGCTACCAACGTGAGAAACACATCCGAGAAAGAATAACGAAGATGATACGTCAGTTGTAACGAAAGTCCTTCTTACAACAATGTATTAAATTTTTCATAAGCAAGTTCCTTTAATCTCGTAATAATAAAAAATTAAATTTAATCTTTCCTGCAATAAAGCTTGTAAAAAGCTATTGCAAAAATGTTCCATTTATTATTTAATAATTACCTAACATTACAAAAATTATAATGGGAAACTTTCAATTACATTTATCTTAAATTACTTGCTCTTAAATAGTTTGTGAAATCAAGAAATGATTAAGAAATTCGAAGAAAAGTAACTCTCGCATATCGTGTAAAGAGTAGAAGAGCTTCCGGTTGGACGCGATTCCTGTCCAGTTTTCAAGAAATGCCAGCGATGCATGGCAGTAAGACGTGAGGCCAAGTGCAGCGTTCTCGTTACATAGAGAAGTAGGGCAAACGCACGTATATGTGATGCAGGTACACTTAGAACGTCGCCGGTCACTTAAACGGCAAGGCGACCAGTTTCCTTGTCGAGGGAAGCAAGGCCTCGCCTTATCTGTCCGCTCCTTTGGATATTATCGCCTGTCTCGAACTCCCGTCAGCCTCGCTACCGATTATCTACTTTGCCTGATCAACATTAAAAGCCTTTTTCATTTCGGCAACCATCCTTCGCTACTCGCTAATCCCACGCTATAATTGGCTACGCGTTACTTTACTTCGAAGTATCAAACACTTGTTAGAGTCATTCGATGATCCGTAGAAGTCTTGCAAGATTCACATAAATTAACTCGCAACTTGTGTAACACATGTGTTAATGAGTCATAATTTTTATTTTATAATAAATCAGGAATAAATTACATGTACATTTCTTATTTATCTTCGATAATTACTATCAAAGATTGACAAAGTATTAAAATGATTTTAATGAACTCTTTTTGTTACTTTAATAAATCAATTTCTCTTAAAAGAGAGTCTCATCCAAGTTTCATTCAGAATATCCTGTCAGCGTTAGTGGAACACGTGATAATTAGATCGGCGGAGTCTCTTTCAATATGAGATAGATATTTATAATTCAATGAATCAGCGCGTCATTGGGATGCACCAGAAGTTGGATGAGCCAGAGTTAGATTAGGGTGGCGCATATCGCTCGGCTAGTATCTCCGATGTAATTAGCTCACCCTGTGGTTAAACGGGGAGAGCAGCTATGTGTATAGTCACATCCGTACAGGGTATGTGGGACATTTCACGCAGTAATTCCTGTCCGATAGTAAAACTTGTTACGAGCTATGGGTACGCTACAGTTACTCTTGACGATAAGAAGGCCCACACTGATTAACGAATAATATCGATATTCAATATTCATCGATTAATGACAATAGAATTTGATTCCGAGCCATTTAAAATGTTACGAGCTGGTTTAAATTATCGTTGAAATTCTTTTTAGTTCATAATATAGTCTGTGATATTGTAAATTAATTCAATTAACCAATTGTGTATGCCGTAAGGAAATTGATTAATGAATAATGTCGTTCAATATTCATTAATTAGTATAGAATTACATTCCGAGGTACTTAAAATGTTACGAGCCTGTTTAAATTATTTTCAAAATTTCTTTTAGTTAATAATATATTAATTTATAATATGACAAATCATGTGGTATTGCAGATTCTAATTGGTCATTTGTGAATAGAAGAATTTATTTAGGACTATCGTCATTTAAATAGTCAAAATGTCAGTAAGTTTGTGCTTGTTGTTGCACCGGTTGGGCAGCGTGAAATTTTTACGAATCCGTCCACGTCAAGGCCGAGTGAAATGCAGCTTATGATGATATGTGGTATTCATGGCCGTGGCCCTTCTGGCAACTTGTAAATAAGAATTCAAGAAGCACTCCCGCCTATAAATAGCCATTTCCGCTTAGCCAGGTAGTCAGGATCGATTGGCTTCCCTTTAGCTTTCAACGAAGGACAAGACTTGTCAGGCTAAGAGGACCTTCAGGAAAAACTGTGCTGCTTAGATAGCCGGAAGATACATTCGGCAGACAGAATTTACTTAAGGCAATTTCCCCTTGGCTTTTTGTAATACAAGATCTCTCATATCTCATCTAACTCAACCATCTTGAGTACTCGAGTTATCTTTCATGATAGAAGAAAATGTATGAAGAAATATTATTTGTTTCGAAACATTTATTTCTAAAATTGTATCTTTTGAGATTTTATTTTCACTGATATTTTCTTCTCACGTTTCTTTATAATAATTAGAAACAGCTGTTATTTTTTCACACCTTTATTTATCCATGATTCAAAGTATTGCATCATTAAATAAGTAATCTTTAGTTTCCTATACAAACACCGACAAAACTTTCCAAGCTACCCACACTTTCCACAACTTTTGTACTTGAATAATTCGCTCCACTTGTGCACCAAGCTGTTCCCAGTGCCAAGTATGGTAAAGCTAGAAATTTCGAGGTTTAATAATAGCACTGTGAGAGGGAGGAAGGAGTGTTCCATTCATCAAGGAGGGGGGCAGAAGAAGATAGAAAGAGGGATTGTCGCTAATGCAAAAAGGCAGGTTGAATGGAACTGGAACGAAGTGCAGGTTCGTTAAGTGCGCGAGCAAAAACCGTGCCGGATGAATGGTTGGATGTTGGATATGTCGGAGATACGAGGGGGTACAGAACCGGCGGCGTCTCCAAGAGCGAGGGGCGCCGACGCACAGGAAACGACGCCTAGACCTATCTCGGAGGTTTAGGCGTCGACCGACCTTGAGTCTTTATGGGCCCTTGCGTCTCTCTCTCTCTACATATGTAGACATACTATTGAAAAACTCAATCAACTCTGCATCAGATATCAAATATTATCAAATTATTCAATATGGAAGCTTTGAAATATATTAACATATTTCTGTGTTCGTATTAATTACTGGTCTGTTATTTTATACAATAATTATCCTGCACATGTAACACTGAAAAAAATTTTTAGACATAGAAATTCACATTTGAGAATATTAATAGTTTACTCATAGAATTTTTTTGTGGGTGTCTGTTTTGCAGAGTGTAAAGTAAGTTGTATTTTAAATTTATTGAAAAACTTTATCAACTCTGCCTCAATTCTCCCTTTGAAATACATTAACATATTTCTGAAATATTTTATGTACTGTTATTTTATATACATATTCTGCACATGTAACACTAAAGACTTTAATAAAAAAAATATGTAGACATAGATAAACATTTTGCAGGGTGTAAAGTAAGTTGCATTCAAAATTAATTATAATTATTATATACAAAATTGATTATACAAAGCTTAAAAAAGAATAATTTTCTTTCACAAGTAACTTTAAATGATTATACTGTGCATTGTAGAAAATAGTAAACAGGGATTAGCAAACTACCAAGAAGCTAAGATCTCCAAAAGAAAATTGGCTTTCCAGAGCACCGTTGTTCGGTGGGAAAACCAAAATTGGAAAAAGTGTCATGCATAATAGCTGCTGGCGAAAGAATGGGAACTATTTCTGACTTTGTGTGTGTTTTCGCTATCCCGCAGAGTTGTCTCCGGTTTGTTCGAATTCAGCGTGACAGAAATAGGGAAGGCGCAGGGCAGAAGTGAAATGGGAAAGTGTCCATGCATTCGTTACTGTTATGCAAAACAGAGATGGAAACGAGGCCTGCCCGAGAGAACATTCTTCATGGGATGAGTTCGTGTCTGACACTTTCCTGACCGTGCCAGGAATTCCACGAATGTGTCGGACTTCAAATGTACGGGCAGTGAATAAATGTAACGCGGTTTATAAATGTAACTTGGTAATCTATTAGAGTTCTCTACTTTTATTTATGGTTTCAATGGCAGTAAAGTATAAAATTATAAAATTATATAATTAAATTAATATTATATTATTTTATATTTTTTACAATTCTATAATCACTTGATTAACAATTATGTTGCTATAATTAGAGAAATTAATTAGAGAAAAAAAGCAATGAAAATTCCATTCTTTGAGTCAACATGGAACCCACTTAGCCTTGATTGGTGTTGTAGCACAATCTTTCGTCGCTAGTCATAGAAAGAAAATTAACGGAAAGATCGATGTACTTACCTACAAGCACAAAGTTTGCAATGTAGAACAGATGTCGGTCATTAACAGGCGGTTGAGCGGTAATGAGCAGATGTAAGATTGCACTAATCATCGAGCGGTGGTATTGAACCGTTAAGGTTTCGCCGGGCAGCAAGGGCCGCGGCTGCTTTCATAACGGTAATCGGTCTACATAATTCACACCGCCTAATTTTGGCATTACAGGCAGCAGATTGTGCGCGCACCCGAATAAAGCCGAATTACGAAGCCCGCATAAAGCGAATGGCACATTTTTTTTTTACCGCGCGATAAAAGTCATTTTTGCCAAGCGGCTAAGTCAAGTGCCCTTAATTCGCCGGGTGGTACGCGAGACGCCAGTAAATTAATTATGTACCGCTTGGCATGGGGCTGAGCGCGTGCACACACACACGCGCGCGCGCGCGCACACACACAGAATCCAAACACTAATTACGAGTGCCCTATTAACTTGGTGTACTTTGTTCCATTAATGTTGATGTCACCGACGCGGCAACTCCTTTCTGCATTTGCGAAATTCGAAAATGGGTCGCTGCACTTTAGCGTCCAGTTGAAAACATTTTTCGAGACGTTCTTTCTGAATAGTGAATAGGAAAAGATTCATTTCAAATGGAAGATCGCATTTGCAAAAGTATTTTGATTATTTCTATACCTTTTTCTAAGTGGGATATTAATTTTGCTTTTTAATTCAGACTCATTGAAGTTTTCGCAGACAAAATTATCTAGTTTCTACGGAACGATATGGAATACTAGGTCACCCTACTCTCAACACAAGTATACATGTAACCACTCGAAGCACACTCGCCTATCACGCTATCCCCGATAAATTGGTCTCAATGGCTAATGAGATTAATTAGTAGCCTCGTTCCGGCGCGCTCCTTAAATTCCGTCGGCCAAGGACTTTTCTAAGTTAACCACAAGGTAATACAAACATACTTACACAGCTATACAATTTATAATAATATAACAATCTTTATAAAAATATATTTCGAAATATATTAAATTTCTTCCACATTGCTGATAAATTCAAAGTACATAATCACAGATAATTTCTACTTGTCTACAGAAATATAATTTCTGTATAAACTTCTTTATTCGACTTTTACATGGAAGCAGATATCGCGCGAGAAGTTGGCTGGGTTTCTCGTGCGTGGAAAGACGAGAGTGGCGAGCCGAGGAGACACTTGGTGTCTGTGGTAGCTCGCTCTACATTTTTCCAAGTTCAAGTTCGTTTAGAGGTCACGACGGAAGAGGCTCGAGCCTGCCAAGTACACGTGTACACAGATGTATAGGTGCACACAGAGAGAGAGAGAGAGTTGGTTGTTTGTAGCGGAAGGGAGAAGAAATCAGGCTTGGGAATTCACTGTTCCCGGCAGGAGCGAGCGTTGCCAAGAGGGCGGATGTGCATACCGTAATTAATCATTAGCAATTTAAATTGTAGCACCTCTCACTCGTCAGATCCGTTCCGCCGCTTCTTCTCTACACCTTCTCGTACTCTCATCTTCCTCTCTGTTAGAGAGCTTTATGCACTCGCTCGAGAGATGCGACACGTCACTTTGGATACCGCTCGTTTCATGAAAGTGGTGTTCTTATGGTTCCCACGCGTCTACGTTTATGGATAGAGAAATTGTAGCAGCCTGGCAGAGTCAAGTGCGCCTCGAGCACGATGCTTTTATAATGAGTCAAAGAGAATCCATTATAGGCGCCCCTTGTTAATAAATGAATGTTAAAGAGATGTTTGTAGTATGTGTTGCGTTATTATTTATGAGCAATCCGCATACCAAAGGAATGAAATATCATTTACATTAATGTATGTGACTGGTGATGTTTATAGTTTTACAGATTTAAGACGTAATAAGTAATAACAAGTAATGACAAATGGACCAACAAAGTATTACAAATATTATTGACAAGATAAATACAAATTCCCTTCATTGTTTTCCTATAAAGGTTCCTACTAATGACCAATTAAACGCCTTTTCACTGTGCTAATTCTTTACCATTGCAACAGAATTAACACAGAACAGATCAATTAAGTTGGGAAAGTGTGGGAGGAATCAGAGCTATAATAATGGCCATTAACTGAACATCCTGGGACGAAGGCATTCTCCGGTGCCCCAAAAAACTACAATGTTGCACGATTATAGTGCGTAACAACGATGAAATGTCTCAATAATTAAAATTATATTATTATAAAATTAGAAATTGTAGAACTCATTTGCATGCACCGAAGTGTTTAAATAAAATAATAAATAGAAGATAATTCCAGTTGATGATTAAGAGAAATGTAAATTTCACAGGCTTGGCATAGTTATAAAAACCAATACCATTTCAATTATTAAAACTATATTATTATAAAATTAGAAATTATAGAATTCACTTGCACGGACCAAAGTGTTTAAATAAAATAATGAATGGAAGATAATTCCAGTTGATGATTAAGAGAAAGGTAAATTTCTCACAGGCTTGACATAGTTGTAAGAACCAATGCCATTCAAGTCGAACGACTGGAATAACATCATCGGCTGATAACTGGTCTCATCGATATTTATATCAGATGATGCTGCTGCTATTGTGACAATAAATCCCGAACGATATTAGCATTGCCAACATCGGCGGTTTGTCGCGCTGTATTTGCAGCGAAAATACCCATCGAAAGCCTTGCGTTCGAATGTGCGGGCGAGCGGAAATAGGAATCTCGTGCGAGCAGTGTCTTATTACCGAAGGCCACCGGCGAATTCCAGGCTGCTCGTTGCTGTCCCAATTTCACGGATGCTTTCTATTTCGTTCATTTCAATGCTACACGTATTGAGAATTCCTTGAGCTCTATCACTTTGTCATCCTTCGATTTTTCTAATAATTTTATCATTTTTTTGAGAGGGGCCAATAAAATATTTGCAGTCATTTTCAAAGTTTTATGATGAGATTTGTAGTGTTGGATCTGTAATATCCTTCTTCGGAGAGTTTAAGTCGAAGTAGGTTAGTTCAGATGATTTTCGCGATTATTCTCTCTATAGAAAGCAAATATTCTTCAAGTGACAAAAGAACTTGACAGTAGAGCTCTCTCAGGATCTCGAGTAACTCTTGATCTTCTCAATATTTCAAAGTCAAAGACTCGCGAAGATCAGGCCACTACTGTACTTAGATTATCGGGTACATTGCACTTCTCTCCGAACGGAATGGTGGCTCGTGCATCGCTCGAGGCCACGTCGGGGGAGCACGGAAACGGGTCTTGAGGGACAGTGGCCAGGAACGTATCCTTCTGGACCAGCACCAATTTTGGGCCATCTTGTTAATACTATCATGGAATATTTATTCTACTATTGCATAAATCGAAAGATCCGAATAAATATCGACAACAGGCAATGTGGTTGTCCCAGATTTCATTTTTCTTCAAGCAAATTCTTTATATCTTCGAATATATTAATGATAGGTTCAAAAATTCCTGGTCTGAATTTCCTTTCGAACATCGACAACCTTGGTTTCTCTTCGAATCTTCTTAGAGTACTTAACACGTTGGTGTGCGCAGATATTTGTGTGCTTTAGTAAACTCAAGGTAATATTTCTGATAGAGCATTTACAACGCTTTTGTAATATTATATATAATTATAAATTATTCAATAGTTTCAATTATACATTAATGTTATTATATCTAATATTATATTGCTTGTATGTGTATAATATAAATAATAGATATAAGTCCAATGTGTAACAGTTAAAAATAATGTATAACAATGCATTACAATTTTTATACAATACTTTATAAACTAGAACTTCCTTCATGCAATTTTTTTACTAATATAAGATATAATTATATAATTTTTACAATATTCCTTGATGCTACTCTTCATGTATTCCAAGAAACCCCCTAAAAATGCCAGAACAGAGTGTTCGAAGAGTAAAAAATTCGTAATAAGAAAGGCACGATTGTATGAATGAAGAAGAAAAAGTTGGTGAGCGTTCCTCCAGTGAGGACACAGCTTGAGAACGTTTGTTCCTTGAGTAAGAGGTACGGCACTGATTTCGAAGAGGACCAAGGGGGAATCGGTAGAGGAGAACCTGCTTTCATCACGACACCTGTCGACCCGTTATACATACCGCTCAAATATCTCGATTCTTCGCCAAGCTTTTAGGCCCGTTTACTAGGAATAGGCGCCGTCCTCCACGCAAACAGCGCTCTCAATCGGGAATTCAATCGGCATTGGTACGTAGACAGCGTGTGAGAGCCTCGATTAAATGTAGATCGATTAGCTGCTAATCACTTTAACGTTAAGTGGATGTCTACGAGGAATTGGAGTGCGTCTTTCGATATTTTCTAGTAGTCAACATTGTTAATGTTTCGATTGTACTCTGTTAACTGATTTATTTATTGATTGAATATTGCAAACTCTTGATATTAAAATAATATCTATTTTTCTCATATATTTCTGCATATTTTATTTCATTGTATGATTGTATGCTAAATATTAGTTGCGTATAGAATAGTCAAATAATTATCGAAGAGTGTGGAAATGCTAGTTTGCGATTAGTTTGGACCACAAAGGATTAATGAATTTATTATTATTTGCAAACTTTGTTCAGTGAACATGACCATTAGAATTCCACTTAGAAATTCCAAACAACTGTTCGGCATTGAGTTGATATTAATTATTTTATAGATATGCGGTCACCTTTTCCAATAGAATCGTCTGGAAACCACACTGCATTATGCTCTATATTTTGTACCTCGAAGATTACACCCGACTGTGCACGATCGGTTCGAGCACTTTAAGGGAATCACACGTAATCGATTCATCGTTAGAACGCCACTGCCAGTTCTCCCTGGCAACTCGCAGGCACAGGAAATTAATTCTTTTTCGTGTACTCCCCTCCATTCGATGACTCATGGGTCATCCCGACCTACAAATGAATCGGTCATTTGGAAAAAAAAAAAGGGTCATTTCCAGACTCTTGGCAACTGGCGTTGGCTCTTTTGCAAAATACGTGGGATTTTTGGATCGAAAATGCTGCATTGCTCGTACGAATTCGGTATAAATGTTGCCATTTATTATTTAAATTAATGATTTAGTTGACACTGTCATTTAATTTCTACAATTTCCAATCAATTGTATATTGCACTTTCTTTGTAATCATAATTCGTGAAATAAAATAATTTATCATTAACACCTGGAATTTAATGCCGAGAAGAATTTATTTGTCAGCTGCTGGAGTTCTGTTTGCAGTGAAATATCAGATCTTTCTGCCGTCCGATGTTGTCAGGCTGCCGCACCATATGCGGACCACTCACACACACTATCTTTGCGGGGGTGGGCGCGCAGAGCCACTCGAATTTATCGCTTATTCTTAACCCAGGCTTTCCGAAAGGGCTGCACAAATATTTGTGAAGCCGGCTTCACAGGCTTATTGAAAAGAGAACGACCCGGTCCTAATGAAAACTCTTCTTGATCCTTTCAGATCATGATAATGCATCGCTAGGATCATTCGGGGTGAATTCTTCTCGTATCGTTTCTTTCCCGGAAATTATTCAATGACTTGCGCGTTATGTAAGTTCGAGTAAGACATCACGAGGCAGTATTATCGTAGCTACTTCGAGATAATGCGATGCTATCAGGTACGTGATGCTAACAAATGCTTCGGCAATGCGTTCTAGTATGCTAGTACATTTTTAAGCTCTAAGAAATTCTATTCCAGATTCTAGTAAATCATTTTATTTACTGTGAAAAAGTATTCGTACAATGATTTTGACTAAAATGTTGTATTGTTATGTTTGTCAAATGATGATGGTAGAAATATTGTACATGGAAGATAAGTAGAGGAAAGTTGACGTAAGAATACATAATTGTTACTTAAAGTTATAGTTCGATTCAGAGGAAAAGTAGTGGTGGTTCAAAGTTTTCCTAGTAGATTATATATGAGTATGTATACCGGTTTGATCGATAGCACGTGATTACTGGTAACATCGACTGTAGTACTCGTATTATCTTAGAGTCAGTCACGAGAAAGACGTAGGTAATCAATACTGTACTGCTATAAGACGCATTAAGTCTATAATTTTAATTTACACGTATGATATATTAAATTCTAAGTGTAAATCAACACTTAAGTTTAGTTTTACTTTACAATATGTGTTAATATTTTACATATTTATGACAGGCTGAAACTTATTTTAAAGGGTTCTTGCAAAAGAAAACATTAATCAAGCTCATTTACGAGACAAATCCTTTGAAATCTCAGCCTGTGTAAAAGAAAAACGATCCCTTAAAGCTTCATTCACCGTACAAGCTTATCATTAAAGATGCCAATGTCGCGCAGCACACCTTTAACCCTTTTGTAACCAGTTCATGGAGATGTTACTATATTGGTTCATCTTCCACCCTAGCAAAAGTTTTAATAGAAATGCAGGAAAGTTAATTTCACAAGATTTTTCCTTATTAATTTCAAACAAAATATCAATTAAATCCAACATCATATAAAAAAAGAATTATTCCGAGATTCCCTTCAATTATTCCTTCTCCGACAATAAACCCAGACAATTCATACAAAGGGCTAACATTGGCTCTTCCCATTAAAAGGGCTAATCAAAGTGCAGTAAAGACCATTGGCGAAATTTTCGCCAATACAGTTCGATCTCTATCGACTGTAGCAATCAATGGTAGGTTTGCTGTATCGGACAGGAGGCTATCTCCCTGGCGATGGGTCGCAGGGCATTAAAAGGACCACCTTGGCGAGCCCCGACCCTATGGTGTTTCATGGCCGTAGGGAGATCGATGAGAGACGTCTGCAGCGGGGCCACCACGCCCAAACCGGGAGGGAGCTGCGCTTGCACCATGACTCACCCCATGCTGAGCGAGTGAACCAGAGAAAGATCGAACGAACCCGAGAGAGAAAGAGAAAGAGAGGGATTCCTGTTCCCAGATCGCGTGCTACCTCGAACGAAGAAAGCATGGGGGGTGGATGGCACATGCACGCCACCCACCCCCTCTCGCTTCCTACGTGGCATTGAAATTGCGAACTCACCCCTCGCCCGAGTCCCATGGTTCATTGTACTCGTGGCTGCGTGTCAAGCCAGTTCTTAGGGACAATCGCACACACACATACATACACAACAGTACACGATAGAGAAAGAAGTGTGTCTGTATGTGTTGAGAGAGTGTCTGTGGATGCGTGCACGCAATGGCCAGGGTGCGCTTGTGTCGACCTAACCCAACAACCTATATAGACCAATTTGAGCAAGGGTCGCCTTGATCTACCAACATTCAGAGACCGATTACTCATCGGCTAGACGCTGTCGACTCTCCGCGGAGAACCCTCTTCGCTTTGCCAAGTTACTTTCGCCCTGCGCCTACGAATTCTATTCCCAACCTCGTTATGGGGCGTGTCACCGAGGCTTGCGGTGATTTCCCCATGGATACTGATTTTTATTGTATATGTTTTGTGTGTATGTCGATGATAATTTAATATTGTTATTTTGTATATTGTTTTAGTTAAGCAGATTATATTAAGTTTGTAAGGTTTTTGTTAAATGCCTGAAGAAGTGAACGAGGAAAGAATCCAAGTGGGAAAGTCTCGTGAGAACCAATTAATATTTCGGTACCCTTTTCAAACACTTGATCTCCTCGACTGAAGTTCCGAGCGGAAGTGGAGTGAAGGGCCATCGTGATGTTCCTGCCATCTCGGGAAGGGAGTGGTCCGATTACTCACGCGCCACATCGTCCGAGCGTTGAGTCTTCGTGTTTGACTGGCAAACTGGCTAAACAATCCGCAATCTTATTCACCGCTGAGCAATCGTTTTCGCCGACTCAGATATCCATAAATGGTATTCGTTCGTTCGTATGTTCGTTCGCTCACTCTGCCGTTTTTGAGTTTATCATATTATGTGTCGGGTAGGAACGCGCGTTGAGAGAGCGGAACGATCGCTTACGACGCACGAGGAACTCGCCAACTCTCTTGGAAGACCAAAAATAGACAAATTGGCTGATACGAGTACCGGAGAAACTGCGAAAACCAAATTCGGGTTGTTCCGCCCGAGGACTTATCGATCAATTCCTACTATCTTCTCGTAAACTATCAGAGAACCTGACATTACCATTCTCCTTATATTTGCAACAGCAAACATGGTTCATCTTTAAATAAAACAGTTTATAATACAGGGAGAGATAAACTTTCTTTTTAGCCGTAGCATTTTTTCGATGTTATGCGACCAAATTTCGAAATTAATAAGGAAAGTCGTAAAAACTTCGATAACACAATCATGAATTATTGTATCGCAGTGTTCAACACTTTCTCAATATCGACAGTAAACACCGTCTTGAAAATTCATCCACGAATACCATGCTTCCAAATTCATACAATGTTCATTCGATACAAGACTGAACTGGCAAATTTTGGATCACACTATAGCGTAACAAGTTGTCGAAGAGAAATTGGCCATGCAGCTAAAGTCATTGACTTCGTGGCTTGGTTTAATTGACCCGGCGATGGGATCTTTTCACAGCACGAAGAATCAAGGTCAGCGCGTGTACGCACACGTCAGACTTGTTACGTGTGTGTTTGCGTGCATGCCTTCTTGCAGTGCACGTACACACACGCTTGGTTACACGTACGCGTACATGCCGAGACATTAACCGCATGAATCGACACGAAGCGCTCTGCTTCACTGACGTATGCGAAATTCGCAATGATTTAAATAACTTGGACTTTACAGAACATATGGCCAACTATTACTATACCGTACGTGTAATAAAATAAGAGCACCAATCAATACGGACTTTTCATCGATGTCGGGAGAGCCTATAATTAGCGCACGGATGTTTATGTAAATATAGATATACATTTATCTACTACAGATTCATTTGTAGAGGGTTTTGAGCGACGCTTTATGATTCCGGACACGTAGGCAACGCTTGGAATACATTATAGAGATGTGCATTGCAAGTAATTTATCTTTGAGTCTCTGAGCTATTAAATATATACACTTATTATCTTCAGTTTGTAGAAACATATGATTTAAGATGATTTAATTAAGAACTTATCGCAATCTTTAAAATATGAAGTGCATTGATAGAGAAAGAATATAGTGCGCGAAGTATATTGAACTTATATGGAAACTGGTATCCGGTAACCGAGCACCGGGAGAAATTTAGCATAGTCGAATATCCACTTAGAATACCAGTCGATCGAGGTCTGCTAGAAAGTACATCCTGACCTAGTGACGAGCGTGAAACTCTTGGAAGTCGCGTGGATGTGAAATTCGCATTGAAACGCGCACGCACACATCCAACCAGTAATAGGAGCGTTAGCCTCTCGGGAGTTCCGAAAAACTAAATTCCATCTAGCATAGAACCCACACGCTTCCTCAGACAACCCACATACTACGTTCGAGCCGGAGGCGTTCACCGGCAGTGACTTATTTATCGTGGAATCCTGAAATTTGGAGAAAAATATTATTTCAACGATAGGGAGTGGAGCGTATCATACTTTAGCTGAGTGGAAATACTGGATAAGGCTGTGCACCGGCCACAGGGAGGGGTTTCCCCTTCCTGTAGCGGGACACTCGTTATCCTGCGGATGTCGGTATCCTACGTGGAGGAGATAAACGCTTCCCAAGTACCAAGTCACTCCCGACTTTCCAATGACTCCACCGTCCGAGACCAGCCGCCGGTTCCTTCCTTGGCTTACCAGACTTCCGAGAGGCCCGAAATTAATTGAGCTGGCTGGCTTCGCGTACCACGTTGTAATATAATGTAATTGGAGCGACGCACTCGGAATTACAAGTAACGAGGGTGCGTTTCGCACCCACGCTACCAGGCGGCGCCGTATTGCATTACTGAATATGGACTAGGCTTTCTGCATCGCTTTGCGCCTCGGCCTTTACTCTAAACGGTCTCATCCTACTCGCTCCCGGCTGCGACATATGTGCAAATACAAACACACATAGCACACACAGGCGCCCTCGAGTATAATATCGGCTGGAAGCTATAACTCTGCCAGGTTTAAGCATGAGATATCGCATTGCACGCCGTTGCCGTTGGATATGTGTGTTTGCAGCACTGGGACTTTTTCTGCGCGCGCCTCCGATATCGTTTATGGAGAATACGTCACGCACGTGCGTGTTTATCTGCCTGGCATAATCGAGCTAAGCACTGACTAGTCGGAATTTTCTGCCTTTTCGGCGCTTCGTCTTAGCCCGGTGCGAAGTTCGAACCGTTGGAGACGCATGAGTCACGCGCATATGCTTGCTTTCACAGCCACTTTTCTCTCCTAACCCATTAAGGACCACTGCTTGGTCCTTAATGAGATAAAAATACTTGGCTGGATGAGTTAAACAGTTCTCCCACTGGGTGCAAGGAAAAACAGTCAAAGAGGAGCTACAAACTAAATCCTTGGAACTTTCTTAAACAATTATAACTAATTGAACAATGTGAATTGATTGGAGCCAAACTGCAATCAAAACATTGCATTAGTACGACCATGAAACACGATCGATGAAGAAACAACGCCCCTACAGATAAATAAGGATCTACTTCGAGCAAATGAATAAACGATCGTTCACGCGTGACGTAGATCGAAAAGTTGGACCGTCAATTGCCAGTGACATCACATGCTCCGAGTGTGTACGCAATGTGCCACTTTAAAACGAAGCTAAACATCGTTATGTAATTCAATTGCGGTGTCTGTGTCTATTTACTCACTAAATAGGAGTGCGCCGGATATTATCACAGACATAGCCCACCTAATCCATATTACTTTCGTTCCCCTCGCGCTAGAATACTCGTGTTAAACAACACATCCTTATACGTCTTTATTGCACCCCGAAATGGGTGTAAGGTTTCAAATCGAAATTGGATATCGGTAATTAAGGGGCAGCTATCGACCCCGATCTATTCAGAGTCCTACGTCAATGAGTAAGCGAGTATTGGTGGGGGAAGAGGCTGAACCAAGTGAGTAATATACCATAAGATTTCGGAATTACTTGAGTCATCAAGCAAGGTATGTGGTATCTAGTCACTGTTGATTGATGCGCAGTGCAAGTATCTTCTGCTGATGGTAACATCAGCAGGTACTCTGTACACTATTTTATCGGGGACTATCAAGCAAGTGTACTATCTAATATACAAGTACCTAGTACACGAAGATGATAGAATAGTTTGACGTCATTATCATTTGATCGGAGATATCATTTGCGAAAACATCTCAAAGCTCGCAGGATTAGCAAAAGTGTAGTTAATACAGGCTATGTGCAATAATGATGAATTTCTTCCGAGTATTTGATATATACAGATTAAGATATTAATGACTCACGAAACATGGTGACCCTGATAGAAAACAGACTTCCCAGTAAAGCACTACAGCTTCCAAGAAACATCAGAATGAAACATCGTAGTTTTCAACTTGGAATGAATCAGAATGAAGAATACTTCTTGAGTAGTTACGCCATTGAATCCCGATTGCTGAAACATGTATGGCGACTGTTACTACTTCGATATTAGAGTTAGTATCGCAACATATACGTTGATAAGAGAATTTTATGAAGAAGTCGTGATTTTGCTTTAATACCAATTGCGAAACAATGTTCCCATTTCCCTCCACGACTCCAAAAACCGTTACATAGTTGCACTTTGAAATTTCGACGTTTAAATGGCCGAAACTGAAGACGAAGCGTTAGTAAATCTTGCCGGCAGATGGCGCAAGCGTCCAGTTGAAATCTCCAAAAGGAGTTGTTGTCGCCCTCTGTAAAGGAACGATGAAACTTGATAGCGACGAGTGTTCAATATTTGTCTTGTCAATGCAGCGACAGCAACCAGAGTTCTCTTTCCTCGACGGCGGACGCGTATTATATCACAAACTGGATGGTGAAAGATCAAGACTCGACAGGAAGGAGCTACAGCTGTAACATGTTCGGATCGAAGCTACAAAACCGCTAAAGCCTCCAGCGGGGGGCTGAATTTCGCCCGAAAATGACACGGTCCAACAGGTTAGTCTTTGTTTATGTGACAGCGAGCGATCCCGAGTGACACAATTGGGAGGATCGGCTGTACCAGTCTAGAGACGCAATAACAATTCGATCATGTTTCGCTTTGTTCGATGTAGGAAGCGAGGCCGCAATGCAGAGGAGGAATCGAGCGAATTTATGCCTTTGAGCAAGAGAATCAATAACCTCCACATCAACGGGCTCTCTGGCCTCCAAGAGACACCAGGAGAGAATATGGAGACAGATTGGACTACTAGAAATTTTATACCATCCCCAAATTACTCCGAGCCGTCTCAGGGATCCCCGGCGTATGAGGGTTGCGGCTCCAGCCAGAGCAGCTACACCGCCGAATACAGGCCGGAACTAGACGCAACTGAAAATCCTTTTTACTACGAGAGCAACAAGCTACTTTTCTCGCTGTACATGGAACGTGTCCAGAGAACATCCGACACCTATTGACACTTATTTCTTAAGTAGCGTTACTTGTTCATTATTGCGTCATTCCTCTTAAGTATATTTATTACAACTTCGTGTCATCCTAAGTACAATGGAGTAGCTAATGTCTATGGTGTGATTGATAATGGCAACATCATTTTATAGCATATACGCATTATGTCCATGTATATATAAAGTGATGAGTAACATTGTGTTTTAAAGTGAGTTTTGGTGACTGCAACATCTTAAGTACCGGACAGAATATTTTCTACAAGTAAGCCTTGGAATATGTACGGCTTTAGTTAAGGATGAATTAAGTCTGTATTCATGGCATATAATTTATAAAGGTTCTTGCAGATCATGTCTGGAGAAACTATTGGTTCCACTGATCTTGTTGTGTTTCTAGTATATTCTTTTTCTCTTGTGTTCATCAGACTTCGCGCAAAACTGAAGACTGCCTAGGGTATAGTTAGACAAAATTTTATTTATGGAAAGTGACCAGAAATAAATAAAGGGTAACGGTTCGTACATATCATTTATTTATTCATCTTCATTGCTGGCATATTACATTGGCGAAGGAATATCGGAATGTATTAAAAACATTCTCTATTACTTAGCCATCGCTGGAAAACAACGGAATCAAGAGGGATTTGAAAGTTGGCGCCAACCAGAGGAAAGAGGACGATCGTCGAGAATCGACCAATCGAAGGGTATCGACTCTCGACCTAACCTCCCACCGCCAGTGACCGCTAGGTGCGCAGGGAGTCAGTGTCGCGCTGTATAGTAGTGGTGCGAGAGACGAAGTGTCTTGAAGGAAGACAGAAGAAGAGACAGGTGCTTTTGGTTAAATTGCGTAGCCAGTGACCAAGTGGAAGTTGGTGATGAATCGTAAGTGCGGCATTGGCGTTTCTCCGGAGCGACGAAAAAATGCCCACCTTACCGGGCCCGAGTGGCGCTAAATCGGAACCGAGCACGCACGCGCGCAGCTTTCCCCTCGCTCTCTCCCTCTCTCTGCTGCACTCTCTCTCTCTCTCCTGGTGAAGATACCCCGCGCGTAACCGCCGCCATAGTTGATATTTCTCCGATGGAATATTAATAGCGGGGGCAAGTTTTGCGCGGCTAACGACAGCCGATTTTCGGAATTGCGCCCGGGGGCGAGGAGGGATGCGCCTGTGGGGGCCGGTGACACGAGGTCGCGCGGGATAAACAGGACAAGCTGGCGAAGGAAGCGCGCAGGAAGAAAGGACTGCTGGTGGCTCACTTTCACAGAGCCCGTACGCTTTTGAAGAGAGTGCGGGAGCGGAGAGGAGCCTGCTGGGATCGAGCGGCGAGTTAACGCGTGAGCAGCGTGGTCGGGTGGCTATGTACCGTTAGCTCGAATTCATTGCCCGCTGGCCGGCCCGAGTGCCGCGCTTACCTACCGACTGGGGCCATACTTGATCGGACTCTCGGACTGCTGTCTCCTATACCCGGAAATGAGTGCGCGTTGCGGCCCGCCGTTCCTCCCGAAAAGCTGCTAACAGTGCGCGCGTACCTTCGGCTTGGCGGAGCCTGTTCCAGCCACGTTCTCGCTCGGACCAAGCGGCCGAGTGCTCGAGCACGCTCGAGAATATATCGGAGCCGCGCACCACAGCGGTACAACATTACATACAACAGTACACAGTAGAGGAGCCAAGCGACAGGCCAGCCAGCGAAGCCAGACTCACTCGAGAACAGAGCAGAGTTGAGTTGAGTTGAGTTGAGCAGAGTTGAGCACAGCAGAGCAGAGCCGAGCCGAGCCGATCGGAGCGGAGGCTCGGTGCTCCGGAGGCGTGCGAGGAGGCACGGTAGAGCGAGCGTGGAGCGTAGAAATGAGAAAGTCGCCGTGGCAGCGGTGAAGATCGAGATCGACGCGTACGAGACGAACGAGACAGCCAGCAGGCGGACGGTGTCCGTACTACGTGAAGGCTCCAACGCCACGGGCAGTAGCAGTGCTGCGCCAAGAGGAGTGCACGCGGCGGCCCGACGACGTTACACGACCGCTCTCCGGTAAGTAGGCCATGATTCTTTACTCCCGTGGAAGCGAGGATCGCGTCCATCCTCGGCCGCGTTCTCCTCTCGGTGTCGGGAGCAGCCCGGAGGAAAAGCCACCCTCGTGTGCCGCGCGCACCACCACCACCCGGGACGGCAGAGCAGGAAGCCCGCCGTCTTGGAAGTCGCGCTCCCGGTACCGCGCCCTACGACGTCGCCGGCGCGTACTTTACTCTTCTAATGCGAAACGTAAGCGAGAAACCGCAAAACGGTGGCCAGAGAGAGGCACCCACCCCAAGACACTAAAATCGTCGCGGGGCCCTCGTCGTGGCTCACGGCTTGGCTCGGGCTCGCTTTGGTGGGGTGGTTGGAGGTGCGGACAGTGGTTGAGAGGCTGGTGGGGTTGGAAATTGCGTGGTGGTGGGTGCCCGCCGAGGTCTCGAAGGCCCCTCCGTGGCATCTCGGTGCCTCCAGCCCATCGAGGTGGGGGTGTAAACAACAGCCCTGCCTGTGCCTCTGTTGCCTCTACACTCTGTCTGTCCTCCGTTTTGCCTCTGCCCTGCTGCTGCTCTTGCTACTCCTGCTATGCTCTCTACTGCCTACTCTGCCCTGCTCTTTTCCCTGGCCCGGCCTGCCTGGCCTACCAATCTCTCTCCCGACCTTTTTCCTGCGCTTCCTCTCCGCGCCAAACATCTCTCCCGTACGGCGGCAGACCGCCGGAGCCCACCGAAGGGAGGCAGAACTGGCCTGAGAGAGAGGGAACGAACGCCCAAGGAATAAGAGAGGGAGCCTATATCAACCCGAGGAACAAAGCCATCATCTTCAGAGGCCTCGTGCTAGTTCCTCGCGGCGCGTTCGCTTCCGCTCGCCTCACTCCAATATGGCCGATATCATGCATCGTGTGCGCCACGGCATCCGCTGCCGACGCCGCGCCGTGCCGTGCCGTCGACGCCACTGCTGATGACGTCCGCTCGTAACCTTGTGCGTTCTCCTTTCTCGGCTTGCGTTCCTCTGGCCTGGCCCTGGCTCTCTCGATTCTCGGTGTCCCGTATCGAGATAGTAGTGGCGCGCGGCGACAGCACAGCGGTTATTGGCCTTGTGTTGACCTGCGCTCCTTACCTACCATCCCCCCTTCTCTCCCCCTTTCGACGAAAGCCCCTTCCCAGCACCCATCCCCCAACGCAGCCCAGCCGAGGGTACCACTTTCAATGAAAGAGCAGCTCTTACTCTCTTCTTACTCGGCCCGTTTACCCCACGCCACGTATTTCCGGGGGAAGAGCGACAGGTTCGGCCGGGTGGCGGGTTACAGGTTCCCTCCCGGGTTAGTCATCGCTCGCCAGCGCAGCAGAATCGAGAGAGAGAGAGAGATTCTGGTATGCCGTTACGCAACGCTGCTGCCTGCCCGCAAGCCGTTCCATTCTGCGTACGCGCTCCCCCAGATTATGAACAGGCTACGCAAAGGCGTCGGCTCTGTACAGAATATTCCCTCCGGCTACTCGACAATCCATCCGAATAGCGGGTTTCCTTGGGGCGCGTACGCACTGGATGGTAGGCAGGTTCTGAGGAACGAGAGGGTACGGGAAGGTGCGAATGGGTACCGAGGAGCGAGCGAGAAAGAGAATGAGAGAGCGAGTGGGTAGAGGCGAGCGAGCAAAGCAAGAGAGACGGAGATGAGCGCGCGTGCCGACGGAGCGAGCGAGAGGCGGCGAACCTTAAGAGAATCGGCGCCATTACGACATGCGCGTCTTGCAAAAGCGAGTTCAGCATAGGGTACGTCGCAGTGAGGCTGACCGGTCAGTCGCACACGCCATTCCGTGAACGGCGAAAAAGAGATATATCGGGCGGCGCTGCTAGATCCTCGGCGGCCTCGCTGGAGCCGACCTTACTCGGTGGGAACTAAGCAGTTTGGTTTTTCTATCCTAGGAGAAGTCGCGCGGTGGAGGAGGCGGAGGAGGAGGCACGCGCGCGACGACGACGACGTGCTGCCGCGGAGTAATCGTCCGTTCGACACGACACCCTCCACACCACGGTGCGTCGGAAGGAGGAGAGAGGTAGCGCACGGGTAACCTAACCTCCCTCTTTCCCTCTTCGTCTCTCCCTCTCTTGGGCTCTCTTTCTCCGCTTCTTCCCTACCACACTTGGATCAAGGGCGAGAGAATCGCCGCGCCGTCCGCCGTCCGTCCGTGTGTCCCACTTCGTCTGCCGCGGTGTCTGCTGCTTCGTGTGTTCTCTCCTGATATTTCACGTTCCCCTTCCCCGGGGAGTTAGTTCCCGGTGTGTGTCGAGGCGCTTGTCTCCCTTCTTTCTTGACATGCCCCTACCCCTTGAGGCTAACGCCGCCACCGCCACCGTCGCCGCGGCGGTGGCACACGCCGACCAGTAACCCACGCACTCACACACACACACCAGCTATAGAGAGCAGAAGTGTATACACACCGGCCAGAGAGAGAGATGGTCCTTCCTTCCTTCCCGTCGCCCCATTCTCGGCGATATTCCGCCTTGGCGCAAGAGAAAGGGAGTGAATCTCGGGCTCTATTTCGCGGTGGGTTCCCGCTTTCCCACCTATGCCACTCTACCCCCCTACCCTTGTCGCTACGGCGCGCTCCTACCCCCGATCTACTCTCTACCTCTTGACACCCGACCACCTCCTGGAGTGGGGTGCAATCCTGGGCCACTTCGACGACTATCCTCCCTGCTCCCGGTTCCCTTTCTACTCGCGGAGGGGGTCAAGTGGGGGAGAGCACTCTCGCGGCACACCGCCACCCACCCCCACGTGCCGCCTGCACGCCGCCGCCGACCCTGATATCGCCCGCCGAGTCTGCGAAACTTGGCACCTTCTTCGCTTGACCATTGATGTGTTCCCTGCCATACACCTCACCCACATATGTTCCCACCTATGTACTCTGTCTCTGCCATGCGCCGCTCTTTCGGTTTCACCTCTACTATTCGATGCAACCGCCTTCGGCTATTCTCCATTCACTTTCCATTGTTTATACCCGCCGGAATTCACGCGGGCGGATTCTACTGTTTTGATAGTCAATTGAGAGAGTGTTTGTTTTATGGATTGTAATCGTGCACTCCTCGGAAATCATTCCCTCTTGCTAGTTGCTAGTTGCTAGTTTGTGTTTTTTTTCATGAATTTGTAGAGACTTCGAGAAGTACTGAACTCATGGATTCTTTTACTGATATTGAAGACTTAAGGGATGGTGTAGATGCAAAGGTACTACATGGGTTGTACAAGCGCAATGGGGAGAGATGCTATCCTGAATACTGACGCGAACGTTTTCCTTGACATTGGTGTGCCTCCACACCGCTTGAACTACTACACTACTACGCTAAGAAGAGATTGAGAGTAAAAGTGGGGGTGGAACGTACGGGGGATGGGAGTTGCGCGCTCGGGATTGAAACACTCCCAGCGCATCATGAGTAAACACAAGTCAACTCCTTGAATGCATGAGCAATTCCTTTTAGGCGCATTATAATGGCTAAATATGCATTATCAGTTTTGTTTATTTAATTAATTTGCATATTTCTAATTTATTCACTTTTGCACTATTCTAATGACCGAGTTGCCTCATAATAATCTGTCTGTTTACAGATTTGATCATCAGCCAAGATGAATTTTACACCATTTCCCGGTTTCACGACCGGTTCCCTGCCAACTGGTACGGTTCACCAGTTTGCAACGGCCAAGTTCGCCCAGAATTTGCCAACGGGAGGTCAAGTAGTAGGTGTCCTGTCTGGTGGCGAAGGAGGAGTGCATTATCTAAGGCCAGTTGACCCGAACGGGTTCGCGGTGGCACAAGGTGGTAATAATCAACAACAGCAAATCATCACCCTGCCGATCACAGTACCTGGAAAAGATGGCACACAGCAGCAGCAAACCGTCCAAATCCAGGTGGTGAATCCAACTGTTTCTCAAAGTGGAAACAGCGGAGACCAACCAAAGTACCATTTGGCACCGATTTCTCTGGGCCAATTCCCGCAGGGTGCGGCAACGGTACTTACCGTTGCGTATAGTCAACAGGGCGCAGATGGTGTACAGATTCAAGTGCAACCGCAAAACACGGTGGCGACGACGCAAACGTAAGCATTCTCACGTGTTGTTTTCGTTGGACCTTTTACATCGGGTCAAAGTATCCGGCAGAATAAATACATGATTATTTCAAACGCAGTATAAATATAAGGAAAACGATACCTTGTATTTGCAGATCCGAACAAACAACTCAAAGTACATCCACTGCCGTGACGACAACGTCTCAACAAACAATCCAACAAACAGTGCAACTACCTGGTGCACCTGAGGGTCTGACTGTGGTCGCCCAAATCCCACAGGACTTGATCCTGCGCGAGGGAATCGAAGAAGCGAAGGATGAAATTAAGGAAGGTACGACACCGGTTGCCCTGATCAAGAGAGCCAATATCAAGAACCAGGGGAACCAAAGTGGAGAAGAGTTTATTACTTCCATGCCTGCTAGTTGGCAGAGCCTCGCTACGCCTGGTTCGACGGTCGCCGATTACCTCTCGAGGCTACCTGCCAGTACCTTGCCAATTAGTTTACAACACTTTTTGAAATTTTCCGCCGAGACAATAAAGCGAGAAGCCATCGAATCGAATCCGCTGGGTGCTGAGGGCATTGACGCGTCTGGTAGCATTGGAACAGGCGAACAGGCTGTGCACATAACCGTAGCCAGTGGTGAAACAGCAATCATTCCCGATGTTGTCGAGGAACAGGAGACTGGGGCGAAGCCCAAGAGGAAAAAGAGGTATAAGAAAAAGCCGCCTAAGCCAAAGAAGCCGAAGCCTGGACAAGTAAGCATAGTTACTGCGCTCGATGGGACAACGCTATTTTGCTGTCCCCAGTGTAACATGGCTTATCCGGAGAAAGAGTTGTTGGAGCAGCATCTTATCGGACATAAAATAGAAAGGCGATTCATTTGCGATATTTGCGGTGCAGGCTTGAAGCGCAAGGAACACTTAGAACGGCACAAGTTGGGCCACAATCCAGACAGGCCGTTCATCTGTTCCGTGTGTATGAAAGGTTTCAAGCGGAAAGAACATTTGAATCTTCACTTCGTCATACATTCTGGGCACAAGTCGGAAGTCTGTACCGAATGTGGCAAAGCATTCTATCGCAAAGATCACTTGAGAAAGCACGCAAGGTCTCATCTGGCTAAACGAATCAAGGAGGAGCCGATGAATACGAGTGACGCTTCCCAAAACACCCAGCAGCAAACCGATCAACAGCAGCAACAAGCGGAACAGTTGCAGCAGCAAGCGGAGCAATTGCAGCAAGCTGAACAGCTGCAACAGCAAGCGGAGCAATTACAGCAACAACCAGTGCCTGAATTGCAACAGATTCAAATACAAGTCGGTCAGGGATCGCAAGCTCAGATTCATCAGATATCTGTGAGCGAGCAATCCACTGTCGTTTTGCCGACAGCGGCAGAAACGGGGGCGATGGCCATGCTACACCATCAACAGCAGCAGCAACAGCAGCAGCAGCAACAGCAGCAACAACATCAGCAGCAACAGCATCAGCAACAACAGCAGCAGCAGCAACAACAACAAACACATTAGCAGCAGCATACCGCCCCAAGTCAGACTGGGCGGTACTTCCGATTCAATCACCAGCAGGCTAGAGGTCGTGCTAGACAAGGCGTTCTAGCCGACTGACTTCTCTAATCCCATAGTCGAATTGGTATCGTGTAAAGAGAAAAAGAAATTTGTTGATGGTGGTCATCGTTGCCTAGTAGTGGTGTCGCGAAATTAACAACCTCTCCTGTATTCTCGCAATAAAGGTATTTCTTACGACGAGCGGCCGCAGTTCGGAGTATCTACAACACCAATAGCTTGGGTTATCACATTGGAGTCATAACCCAGACACGTGTACTATATTTATAATTAATTTTCAAAGCGCACCGAGCTGACTGACGAACAAAGTTCGTATATAGGACATTTCTTTTTTACGTACACGTTCTAGCGTACGTGTAAGAAAGCGGGTGTATCTGCTCGTTTGATTCAAAATGTTTTTTCGTCGCCAATCCAGTTCCATGACGCAAGTTAGAGATAAAAGAAGTTTATATATACATACATATATATATATATATATGAATATAAAAGTATATTTTTGAAAGCGCGAACTGGATTCGCCGGAGGACATGTGGCAATCGAGTTTTCGGCTGAAGTTGACTTTCTTCTCGTGACGAACGATGACGATGGGAATAATACGTAACGAATTAGCGATGGACAGGCAAAGACAGAGACAAATATATTGAAGCAGGGCTGTAAATACAACAGATCTCCCTCTTCCGGTAGTGGAATGTGAGTATGTCGTGCAAATATGAATCGAACCTTTCTTTTATTTATTCCGCTTGTGCTATGCGACCCAGCAGCAGCAAATTAGAAGAGGCATACTGGCGAGCAAGAAACGTAATAAGTGCGATATAAAGTAAAAGCTGTATCACGATTTATACGAGTAAAATGTAACACTTTACATTTGTACGTCTAACTGGGTGGAATGAAGTAATAATAGATATTTTTATCATGGACAGACACGCGACCTTTCTCAAGAATAACTAGGTAAATTCGCCCGGAGGGGCCGATTTATCATTAAGTGAATTCGGGCATCATTGCATATAAATATGTAGTTATTTATACAGAGTTTCCCGCGTTAAGGCTACTGCAAACAAGTTTCGATCATCATGCGGCGTGATTGAGAGTCGTAACGTCGGCGCATTTACGTGACGATGAATCACACGAGCGACAGGCATTTCCTCAGTATCCTGTGCATCACATTAATCGTATTGTATTCTACTTGTTTTTGTCAATTAAACTAAATTGTCGACTCGTACGAAAGGACACTTCGATACTCTTCCTCGATGCTATACGTGCGTAGGATCATCATCTTTTCCGTTAACGTAAGTTGCACGGCAAGGGTTAAGCGAATAATTGTTGGGAGATAATCATACAATTATTGGTCGAACATGGTACACTCATTACAGCAAAGGATGTATGTATACAAGAAAAAAAAACTTTATTGTAAGTATCACTATTAAAGGCAGTGGGTATAGCTGTACGAGAAATATAATTATTATTTTATTATCATATTATTATAGCTATTATTATCATAAACAGTATAAATGGTCTATAAGTCATTTTCATTGTTACTTACATAAATATTGGAGAAGAAAGCTGAAATAAAGCATACATTTAATATAATCTCTCATATCTTTCAATACCACGACAAGAGCCGGTCGTGCTCCTCGCCCTTCGACTTACGCATTCGAACATGCGCGCAAACACAAAGTATACGACCAAAACCACAACAATAAACAATATGTCAGAACGAAAGCTGTGATTTGTGTGAATTAACAATTATACTATTAACCATTGGACGCCTTCGGTGATGTGTTTTAAACTATTCTTAATTGTATTATAATGAATTGCAGTAAAGCCGATCTACAATTGTCGAGGACTACTCTGTCGATGTTACATGTAAGCGACGAGCGCCGAATTCCTCCCTAAGAAATCATCAAGCTTCCCCGCTTCTTCCTGCGGGATCCCCGGTTCCCTCTGGCACAACGAGAGAGAGAGACGGAGATAGTGAGAATAGGGACGGGAATAGGTCGGGAATGGGAATGCGAACGCTGCTCGATTCGCCAATGCGAAAGAGCGCGAGGGAAAATAATGGCAGGTCGCCGGGAGGCGATTCGAAGTTAAAACCCCGACGGATTCGGGCATTTTCGCCGGTGGCGGCGGAGGGGTCGGGGTCGGGGGCGTGAAGAGTCGGGGGACGGGTGGCGTCGGTGGCGCGGAGGGTCGGGAGAGTGAAAAAATAGTTAAGAGGCTGGCACAGTAGAGGGCGGACGGGTGGGGTGGGGGCGTCGGCTTGAGGGACAGGTGTCAACGGTACAAACAGAGCGGAGAGGATTTTTTCGGGATATTCTCGGCCTCGTGGAAAACCCCCGTTCGGCGAGGAGCACGAGCCTGCTGACACTAATGGTAAGCTGGACCGTTGGCCGGCTGTGAGCTCCACGAGACCGCCGGCTCACGGAATTCCGTCTCGGCACAGCCATTTTCTACTGAATTTCGCGTGAATTCGCCTGCCGCGTATCGACTAGCTGCTCGCACAGGGGAAAGGACGCCATCCTTTCTCCTTCTCACTTCGTCTTTGTTGCTCGTGTCCTGCGCCTCTTCTCTTTCTCTCTCTCCCCCTTTCTTTCTCTTTCTCTTTCTCTTGCTCGCTCGCTCGCTCGCTCGCTTCCTTGCTAGCACCGCCGCTGTGCGCTTCCCTTCCCTTGCCTGGCTGGCTGCCTGCTTGTGCAGGCTCGTCTTGCCTCACTTCTTCGCTCACGCACCACACCACCCTACCTCCCTGCCCACCCCCTCGTAATGCTTCGCTCTCTCCACCCTCACCCTACGGACTCCACTTACTCGCTCGTGTCCCGACCCCCACGAACCCTACCCCCATTTCCACCCTTGCTCTCTTCTCTCTTATATAGTCGTTCTCGTCCCTTCGACCACCCTACCCCGCACCCGCTCATCGAGCATCCCGCAGTCGTGCGATCTTCTCCCTTTTTACCGTTTTTTCCTGCCTATCCTTTTTCACTGCCGGTAGACCGCTTGCTTCTCCGATCCTCCTGCGCCGTAAGAGTCAACGCGCCTTTATGATCGTGTGTCGGCCGGCCGTGCGCTTTTTCGACCAAGTTACAGAAGCGCAGAGATAAAGCGTGCGGACGATAGAGTATGCGAGGAGATTGAGTGCGGCGCACTCGGCACGTATTGTCCGTGGCGAAAAAGGGACGAGTGAGCGAGTCCGCCTAGAAAGAGAAGAGAGGAGCAGCAGCAGCAGTACAGCAGCAGCAGCAGCTTCGGCCTCGGTGGTGGCGGTGACAGTGGCGGCAGCGGTAGTAGAGTGGCGTGGTGTGCCGCGTTTCCTCTGTGTTTCTCTGGTGCCGTGGAAAAATCCGCTGCACGCCGTGTACTCGCACTCACTCACCTCTCGGGGATCCCCCTCCGAGGAAAGGATCCCGTTCGACGGCGAGGAATCATGGGGAGAGGGACGTCGTTGTGAGTAAATACGATGCGGCTATCGCCGGAGAAGCGAGACGTGTCCTGGACATCCTGCTAACCAGTCCACCACTATTGCCGCACTGGCAACCTTCGACACTGCATCCTACTGATGCTCTGCCGAAACTCTCCCTCATGTTTCTCTCCCTCTTTACGCGCGATAAGACATCGTAGCTCTTACACCCGATTTCAATGACAGAGCAGGTCGACCTGGATGTGTTCGAAGGATTTCCATAGTATGCTAGAATTGTTGTTGCGTACCGCCTACTTCGTGCAGATCAATCGGGGAATCTCATTTCTTGCCTGCGTATCAGATTTTCCCTGCATTTGCATCGCCGATAATGCCGAGATACTCGATTAGTACAATCGTGGCGGTTTACGCTTGGTTTTCAGGTATTTGATTGACAGTCTGCAATGAATTTCCCGCCGTTCGGAAGCCACTTCCCCGGTACCATCCCGAGTATCCACCAGTTCGCGACCGACGGCTCCGGCGGTGCGGGCGGGCGCTACGCCAACCATTTTCCCAACCAGCCTCCTATCGGAGTGCCGGTTATGGGAAAATACCGTCCTGACAGTAACGGCGTGCAGTCCGCTCAGTCGCAAGTGATGATGAATAATAAGACGAGCTATCCGAATAGCAATGTTCATCACTACCCGAATGTGCCCTACTCCCAAGCTCAGCCTGTTCAGCAGCGACCCTCCAACTCGCCGGGAATGCAGGAGAAACGCTCGTATCATCAGGTGAGCCTTCGCTTTGATGTGTCCCTGAGACGTGGGTGAGCAATGCCTTTTGAAGACCATGTCCTTAATTTGGCCTTTTCAGCAAGCTACAGAAACAATAAATCAACAAGATGTCTGTAATCTCCTACAGGACAAGGATAAGAACAAAGATAAGAAGGGCGAGGAGCAACAGAGGAATGGCGAGGCGACAACAAACGGTGGACAGCAGGATTACAGCATGCACCAGCACCATCAGCAGCACGCGCATACCCAAACCCCAGCTACTATGCCAGCTACGTGGCAGTCCTTGGCCACTCCAGGATCCACCGTCGCTGACTACCTCAGCCACTTGCCTGCTAGTACTTTGCCGCTAAGTTTGCACCACTTTCTCAAGTATTCCGCCGAGAGCATAAAGAAGGAATCCGAAATGGCGCAGACCACTTCTGTTGCTGTTGCGACAACGACAACGCCTAACATTATGATGTCTCCGAATAATAAGAAGAAAAAGAAAAAGAAGGCTCCTAAAGAGAAGAAACCAAGGCCGAAACCCGGTGAGATACGTTTGACTACTGCTTTGGATGGCTCGACCCTTTACTGCTGCCCCGAGTGTCACATGGCGTATCCCGAACGAGAACTACTCGAGCAACATCTCCTGGGTCATACGTTGGAGAGAAGATTTGTCTGCGATATATGTGGCGCTGGTTTAAAGAGAAAGGATCATCTCACACGTCATAAACAGAGCCACAATCCTGAGCGACCGTATGTTTGTACTGTGTGTTTAAAGGCCTTCAAGAGAAAAGAACAATTAACCCTTCACTTTGTGATACACTCTGGTGAGAAGAGACACGTATGCACAGAATGTGGAAAAGGCTTTTACCGTAAGGATCATCTACGGAAGCACACTCGAAGCCACATTGCAAGGAGGGTGAAAGCTGAATTGAGTCAAAACGCAAGTAAGTTTCGCTCCTTGCATTGTTCACAATGAACGTACAAGCTTGGAAATGAAAGAGAAACATATACATATGAATTATATTTACTTTCAGGTACGCAACAAAACCAACAGCAAAATAATGTCTCGAACATGCAAACAACAGCAGTATCAGGATCCTCTGTTCTACCTGGTGGGCACCCGGGTCCTCTCCTGTCCTGAGCTCCACCACCAGGGAACTTTCAAGTTCCCCATCCAAACAATCTTCTTCATACACATAGTTCTCACCATTCGTTGCACCATCATCACTTGACGGCAGTGAATGTGGCGCATCAATCGGGAGTCGCTCCTCTAGCTACGTCGAGCCACTATCAAACGCACGAGCTTGGTTTCCTAGGCCATGTGAAGGATTTCTGAGAACAGGGGAAGGCCTCCGTGAAGAGGTAACATCGACTGAGTAAATGAGCACTGCTGGTCCATGTCCGACTGCTTCGTCTTATTTGGCCTGCAGTGAGTTTTTTACAAGTATAATACAATTACGCGTGGTACACTGATGGACTCTCTATGTCTCATACAATTGAGAGAGCTTTACAACACATAGATATATTTCGTTCGGAGACTTTACAAATGGTGGTGCCTCGGTGATATTTTTGGAAGTGCTGTATCTGCAAATTTCATTAGCAAATGTTGTTCCGCGACGGTTCTTTTGGCGCGTACGTAGACGTATATTTCACTGTGTACCATTAGAGAAGACTGTCACACACATGTCATAACACAGGCCGCGTAGTATGTGAAGACATAGAGAGAGTGTTTTTACCACAGAATTGCTCGAGGAGAGAGTGCGTTGTAGCGAAGGAAACCATAAGTTTCCTTTAGAGACTTTAGATTAGGAGCCTGACGCAAGAATCTTGTCGTACCGTGTGTACGAGAAACAAAACATATTTTTATGAAAGCTTCGTATCAAAGCACGGAAGCTAAATTAGTGGATAAGGGACAAAAAATGTATAACGAGACAAATTTCTTTTATTTACGACTGTCGTACCATTGTCTGCCGATCAAAAGGATCCTTTTTTATGTTATTCTCTTGCAAGGCGTCGAATTCTGAAAAGAACCGCATTCTTGAAGCTTACGGGTAAGGCATTTATTAAGTATAGCTTCAATATAATTTGTCCCACCGAGATTAGATATTGAGGTCTTTCAATCTCTATTTAAGTATGTGTAAAACTCCTAAAAATATTCTATCCTTGCTTTCGACTATACTCCCAATGGAAGAGGAAATCTCAAACGTGGCAATATTCGAGTCTCAGTAGCGGAACGCATTTTAGTTTCGTTTGTATGGTTCTTTCGTGTTTTCTCTTTTTCCTTTTATACAAAGTTGACAGTATTTTATATTTTACGATATAGTTCCAAAATTCGGGCTTGTATATGTATACATTTATACATAATCCCCTATACATACATATATTTATACAGGCGTATATATATTACGATTTTTTGTGGAGTCGTACTAAAGCCTTCATGCGACGCCTCTCAAAGAGCTCGCATCCTTTTTATATCGTTTTACATTGTTTTTTATACAGATTTTTTTCGTTAGATCTCTTTAATCTTCGTTGAGTACTGATTACATTAATAGAAGTTATTGCGGCGTATTTTTTTTTGTTTTTTTCCCCCTGCGCTTACGTATACGTGTATGCATTTTGGCGGTAAAGTACAGAGTCCACTGCGGTTCCTTTTCGCACTGCGCGTGAAACTTTACGAACTGTGATTGTTTCGGACAGGTGATATATGTTGTCTTCAATTACCTAGGGACACGTGTGCTGTTTTTCAGGTTTCTCTGTCAATACTTACGTTGTCCGCTTACTTTTTAGTATTACCCTTCGTGCCATTGCATCTTTTGCACCGCGCATATCTGTTCTTGCCAGGAGCGATCTAATTTTTAGTGGTACCCCATCCTCGACGCCGTCATTCGATCTTGAATTTTACCTCGCCCAACCCTTTGATAGTATTTAACGACAGTGAGTATACATACATACTGATTTGCGTACTGAATAAGATTAAGTGTGTGGAGGGGGAGGGGGGGCGCAACGTATGAACATGTTTAGGAATGTGATGCGATTAATGTAGGAGGATAAGAGGGGATTAAGGGAAGTTTAATGAGATTGTCGGAATATTCAAATTTGTTGGAGAGGATAGAGAAGACGCGCTATAGAGATTCACTAACTACCTATTACAAGATAGACGGTGAAGTATTTTTCGCGGAACGACGTAAGAGAGTTAGATATGTATAAAGCTACCGTCAATATATATTTTTAATTACCTGCCGGGCGCAAAAGTCCTGGCATATAAATGATTTCCTGAAGGAGAAGGACAAACCCGCGCCCGAAACGATTCATCTACTGATTTCTAGCCTTAGAACAGAACATGCTGTTGAATTGACCCGAAGCTAGTCTTCTTCTGAATGAACCTTCCATCATCGACTCTTCCGCATCATGTTTCTAGCGTGATACGTTTCTAGCAAGTAACATGAAAATTCAGGTTTCGCCAGACCTCAAGTGTAAGAGATATATGCAGCCTTCATCATACATGTCTGCTACGATGTCAGGCATGTATGGGGGATTTTGCACGTACTAAGGATATTCTATATAGCATATACTAAAAGCCATATTATATGTAAAGGTATAAGAGAAATGAGCTGTATTAAAATACTCCACCGCCATGTACTTGTAACCGTAAAGACAGAGAGTACACCTTAGGCTATACGTTTAGCACATAAGTTTGTATACAAGACAACAAAATTACTAGAGCGTAAGTTCGAGGGCAGAAAAAGAGTAAACTAGCGTGCCAGATATAGTGCTAATAGAATGAACTGCGTGTGTTTCTGTACGTATGTCAATCGCGTGTTTGTGATTATCGGTGGGTTTGTACGTGTCCGAGGGAGATGATGAATGCGAGAGGCACAAGAAGAGACCGGTTGGGAAGGAAAACAATACAAATGGGGAATAATGATATGACAAATGTAAAGTCTGCGTAATTAGAATCAGCATGGAGGGAATATCACGTTTTCGCGAATTGGCGATAATTCGAAGGAATAGTGACAAATAGCTTTACGATTTATAGGAAAAGCGAAAGGGAAAGACAAGATTTAAGTGCTTACGGATGATCTTTTGAGCGAAAGAGGTGAGAGTGAGATTTTCCAAAGTCCGGCGTACGGCTTTTCGAGAGATTAAACAAATGAGAGGCTCAAGAGGCGGTCTATTTTGAACGGTAGTCAAGAGAACCTGATATTTCCACTCTCGACGGGGCGGACAGTTTTCATTTACCCAGGTCGTCACGCCGAACCGACCGCTTCGTCGAGCTGTAGACGTAGTTGGTGTTCCTAGAGAAACAAGGGAAGAATAATAGTTAAAGCGTTCTAAAGAAAAAAATGAAAAAACAATTCTCCGGTGCCTTTGCATAGCGCTGGACTTTTCCACACCTGAATACGTTTTCTGAACTAAGGCGAATCTAAAGAGTGGCCTCGTACAATACTGCTTCTTCTTCAGACTTACAATTATTATTCATATGCTTCTTTTTATCCTTCGAGTTTCCTGCTCGTCTTTCTTTTTTTATATCCCACTTGCCTAGTAATTCAGAATAAATTGCTCTGTTGAAAGGCCAGTTCAGGGAATTGTCTGACGGAGAACTTACCGAGTACGGAGCAGCGCATATGAGAGGAAATATTTTTTGGTAGCGTGACGTTTTGTAATTGGGTATGCGGCCGATAAAGTCGATGTAACACTAGCGAACGAAACGAACGAAGGGTCTAAATTTTATGTTACTATTGTTCTGCTAGCTGACAGATAGACAAAGAAGTTATTTAGATTCAATTATATTGACTGTCCTTTTTCAGCGGCAGTTGGACTGATAAACTAAAACGGTTACACTCGCAATGTATAGACTGATGAATATACTATCCAGATATCAGATCAATCAAAACTTGTCTATGTGTAATACAAAGAGAGGAGAGAGAGAGAGTGAGCAGTAGTTTTTATGTGTACTTATAATGTACATGCTCGCGACGTGTACTTTCCAACGGCACCGTTTGTTTCGTTCGCCAACATTGGTATGTTTTCGGGCAGGATAATTGGAGCCGAAAGTGGTAAAATTCTCCGATACTAGCCATATGGGAGTAACTATTTAAGTTTTAACAATGTGCCCCCGTGTCAGCCAGTCAGAGAATCTTAGTTTACCTGTCACCGATAGAAAGCCGTTAATTACTTAAGTGATAAATACTACAAGTTTTATAGAGCATACGCTAGTAATAAGGATAGGCCTCTATCGTCTAAGTTTGTAAGAACTGACAGAGAATGAGGTGGAATTTACGTGTGACCCACTTGGAAGGTTAGGCGGGGAAGAAGCGAGCCATAAGAAATGCATGCACCCTCTCTGAATCTCTGCCTTTCTTACATCATAGAAACGCAAGAAATAGTCTTATTTTTATTGAATCTATCGAGCAAACTGGCCATTTTAAACTACACGCGACTTTCGATAAGATTGGAGAGGGTGAATTGAAACACTATCGGCATTCTTCTTTGTACTCCAATTCTGACAATTCTGCATGACGTTACTTTTCTAATCTAACGGCTATCGATGATGAAATTGAATTCTTTTTGAGACTTCCCAAGGCGCTTCCACTGTTTCTATAATTTCGAGCAGAGACTTCCGTACTAAGAATAGACATTACAACCGTCTGCTTCAGTGAGTGGTCGTAGTAGGCGCTGCTCGAAGGCGAAAGCGAACTGGAAAAGCGAATGCAGTTTGTTGTAAGTCGAAGGCGATTCTCTTGTAAGGATGAGGGCGACAATGGAGATCCATATTTTTCTACGCAGTGTCGGGACTCGTTAATGGAACTAATCGATAAAGCCGAAACATTAAATTCGAGTGATACTTGACCCCCGGCTGGTAGCACAATATCACTTTGCGCTCGAGCTGCAAATTAGAGGGGTTGGTTCGTGCAGAGCGTACGAGACGCACTTGAAAAGTACAATAATAAGATTTTGCCACAGGTAATACAAATAGAGTTATCGATAAACGACGCCGCGTGAAAGGAGTGTGCAACCGCCTTTCACCGGCGGACTTTCCTCTATGTACATAACAGACTAATATCAAAAGATCTAGATTTAAGGGAAATACCAAATCGCGCAAGAGCCTTTAGAAAGCCGCTACCATAAGAATAATTTTCGACGCAAAGGACATATAATTTTTTATAGAGTTTACCGGATTCTCTTTTTGCTGGATGTCAATGTCAGTTAGGTGTAAGTTGCTACAGGACAACCCTTTACACTCGGCCACGGCCTGCACGAACCAGCCGACGATGTTCTTTCGTGGTCCCTTGTGAGAGAGGACGACACCGTCAATACGACTTTACTTTCTCGACTTGTCCAATTGGCGCAGCGTGCATGCTAAGTTTTGTTGCGTGCGTTCTCTGTGAGAGAGTGAGAGAGAGAGCGAAAGAAAGAAAGCGTGTGAGAGAGAGATTATACCGAGATACTTTGAACGGAGGACGCGAGCACAACAGGCGAGTAAAGTAATAATGGAAGGAAAATAGGGAGATATACAAATTCCTCAACATAGTACAAAGCATTGAAACTCCTCTTTTCCAATAGCCTAGGAATACGTATCGAGTAAGCCATTTATCCATACAACAATAGGTCTATCAGTTATCGAATAAGTTCTTAGGGAGCCCAGCAAAGAATCCCTTCTTGCTTAGATTATTGTAATACTTAATGACGATGTCTCTCGCCAGATTTCTGGATTAGTTTGGGACATTCGATTCTTTTCTACGGAAACGATTATTACATGTTTCATAACAAGTCTGCCGATTCTGTTACCATGTTTTTCATTACCATCCACTCCAACGGGTTCTCCTAAATTTCTGTCAGTCTAATCGGATAATGAGCCAGAGGTAGTAAGTGCAGTTTAGCATGCAAATGCGTGCATTGAAGAAAGGATAGTGCCTGAATACGAGTTTCTTGCCATCAGTTTGTGTACCGTTTGGAATATCGGTTTTGTATTCCTTAAAAACATGGAATGCGAGTATAACGGAGAGAAATTATAATAATACCTTGTACGGTATGGACGGACACACAAATGCACTGGCGAAATGCGTCTCGCAAAAGCGAATCAAATCTTATTCTCTCAATCTCCAGAGCAATGTGGCGACCTTCGAACTTGTTAGATGCCCGGTAGTCGAAAGAAAATAGTCACCCACTCTACAAGAAGACATGCATAATGTTTCATTCGAGCCATTTGGACCCGTTTCCCTTTTTTCTCCTCCAAATTGGATATTTGTACCGCAGTCTTCCATGGTACAAAAGAGAGCAGGATACCGTTCGTTCGTCATGATGCGTAAATCAAAGTTAACAACATGATGGAAAGAAGTTTTTTGGGCGGTTGGAATTACGAGGCTGACAAAGAGAAAAGTGGAGACGAAAGCGAGAGCGAAAGAGAGAGAGAGCGAGACAGAATTGTGTATAGATAATCGATCCCTCGTATGATCTCAGCGTTTTATTTTTATATAGAGTGCATTAAACGTGTAATCGCCGGAAACGCAAGCTAAGAGGAGACACAATTGATGCGGAGCAGAGTAAAGCTTTTCTATTAAAAGAGAGAAGCGAGAAGACGTCATAGGAAAAAGACGATATAGATACGCGTAGACGAAGGCACAGACGAATTTAGACTGCAAGGATGGAACTTTAAAGTTTGTGAACATTTTTCAAACAATTCCCCAGTGCTGCTTTATGTAATACCCTACATAATATATATATCGATATATATATATATATATATATACATAAAAATTGTACGAAAATCCAGTTGGCTTCATTTCTTAGTTAGAACCATCCAATTGTTTTTAAATCCCTGTGATACTCATTTCTCCAGTTTCCCATGGGTGTATTAGGAATAATAACACTCTTATGTGTGTTTCTATGTTTATTAGGTTTTCGCAGGTATGCATACTTGTGAATACCTAAAAATAGCGTACAGTAGGATCGACACACATTCGATTATTCCTAATAAATAAAAACGATGTGCTTTTCCAATTCAATGTTCAGCTTTTATGAATGTCTATATACAGGTATGTATAACGTGTGGTGTTATTTGTGGAAAATTGGCTTATACCAATCGAGTTGGATGCATGCATTCATACGGGATAAGTCTCTCTCCGCAACATTCGAGAGGCTGTGCACTATCCTCCAGGTAAGAATGCCCGACATTCGCCTTTTATTCAATTCATCAATAATGGTAATATATGTACAGAACATACCTTATCCCTTAGAATTATTCTAAGGCCATGTATTACAAGAAATCACAGTATGCCGGCATCAAAGAGATACGTATTTAACTTTTGGTCTCCGCGATCCTTAATTATTTATTTCGATCGAATTAGAGTCGTAGCAGGATTGTGTTCGCGTCCTATTGCAATCTAGGCACACACAGTTCCAAAAGATCTAGTTTTCTTATCTCATATCTAACCGGCGGGTTTTGAATTTTCCTCGAGTAATCATGGCTTTTAAAGGTATGCAACAGGCCTTTGGTATTAATTTAAAGATAAACTAATGTCGAATTTTAAGTTAAGTTCGAAATATCGAGAACGCAGGCCCGGTCTGCCTCATGATCGTCGCGAAGGTGCTCAAACCGTCGGTATTCGTATTCTGAACGTGCGAACTATTGAGGGAATCGTTCGCGTTTTTCTTTTTACTGTTGTTATGACTCTGTACATGTTTCTTTAGATGATCCTTCCTATAAAACGCCTTTCCACATTCCGTGCAAATCTGATTCTTGCTACCCGAATGTATGATCATATGGCGAGCTAAGTGCTCGTTGCGTTTGAACGCTTTGCAGCACATCTTACATTGGTAGGGCCTATCTTTATTCTGAGGCTGCTTGTGGCAATCGAGATGGTCTCCCTCCTTCAAATTCCCACCGCAGATATCACACATCTCGGACTTCTGTCTGTGACTCTCCAGGTGTATATATAACGCCTCCTTCTGGTCACATTTGTACGTACATTCTGGACAGTTATACATCAATATTCCTTTGAAAGGAGAGAAACGTGAGTCGTGTCGATGGAACAACAATGAACTCTGTTAAAGGTTTATTCTAATTCCTATCAAAACTACTCACCATTGATGTAATCTGCCTTTATCTCGCCATCAGCCCTGGGTCAGATGTCAGGATGTGCTATAATGTTCGGGCTAGTGTCCTCGTTCTTAGTTACAAACGGTAGGCCCAGTGCACTGGAGCATCTTGCCAAGTATTCACTTGTAAGTTTAAAGTCAATTTGCAAAGGATCCGTCATAGTGGATGCATCCACTTTTTGGACAGTCTGCGTGCCCGACGATTGGTAGGATGTTTGATAGGCTAGTGGCTTGTTACCGCTATTGTTTTCGTTTCGGTTCTCGTCGATTTGGTGCATGTCATGAGCCAGCTGCATCGAATACGAGTATCCTGTTATGTTTGGCTGCAATTCCAGAGGATACTTCAGGGCATCGACTTCGTAAGCCATCTCGCCTCGCAATTAAAAAACTGCCTAATTCTTCGTCTGGAATTGCGATGGTAATAGGTATCATTCAATTGCGTAGTTACTGAAATCATTCATCGGTGCAGTTGCGGAGGAAAGCGAAATGCGTCGACTTTACGTCCACCTCGTTGTAAGGAATCTCGAGTATTTTGACGAAACATTGGCATTTTCGTAGCTGACTCGACTTACCGAGGCGATTCTGGAGTATGTCAGGAGTATTTTTCCAGCAGTCCTTTTCTAACTGGTACCGACAACTTTTCGATTGCGCCTTCGATGAACGAAACGCGGGATAAATGCGAGCGCAGCACACCACCGTAAAACGGTCGGTGGCGATGGTGGTGGTGGTAGTGGTGGTGGTGGTGTGTGCGTTGTGATTTGGAAACAATATTGAGCAGGTCAGGGGCAGGTGTTCGCCAGGCTGTCTTGAAACAGGACTTAATCCGGGGTAGGTTTTCACAAATGCGAAGGGAGAACATCCGTCGTGGATCAATCGCCTATGAAAAGTTCGACTGTTGCATGCACCCTTAAGCCGAGAGGGGCCTAAAAACGTGTCCCAACTTTCATTAACATTCTTGCCACTGCGCCCTGTATCAACCACTGCAGATATTTACCGCTAGTTGCATTCCTGGCAAAAGTCATTCGAATCCCGCCTCTCCTTTTATTTTAGTCATATCCTTTATATATCGTTTCATCTTCAGCTGGATATGTTATTTTTATCAGAATAAATAGTAAACCGTTCGTGCATGGATTACATATGCAAGATTTTTATCATTTTCAACGTTTGCCTTACATTGAAATTGTGTCTCAAAGTTTTGGGAGTAATTCCGGCGAATAAGTCAAAGTTTCATGAACCATCACAAAAAAATGCACAGTTCCTTTTGAGAGTTATTGTTACGAATTATTATAAATATTATAATATATAAATTATCAATAAATCAAAATTCCTTGTCCTTTAAATTATTATACACACATACGTGCCTGCAAACGCGTGCGTAAATACAAATTTTTAGCTGGCGGAAATTTGTATTAGATTTTGATTAATTTTTTGAATGCATATTTCTCTTTTACGAACACATACGAATGTAAATACGACTTTGATTGGTACCCCCAATCAGCTGCAATTATAACGTAATGATATCTCTGCTACAATCTGCTATCTGCAAGTCAACATATCATTTCGACCGGAACTTTGTGTTGGTGTCTAACCTTGCTGCTGACAGACAGAACCCTACAGGTACTGACAATTCAACAGAAATGGTCAACAGTAATCGTCGATGTTTTTAACACGATTGTGTGTTGAACAATATTGAAGGTCGCTATAAGTGCCAGAGACTGTCCACGTGTACTACGCGCGTATACACACATGCCGATAAACATCAACAATAGTTGACACACCTTTTGTCAAGCTAGGCCGCCGAGTCATCAAGTGTCGAAGTTGCGGCAACCCTCAGCGAAGAGTTCCTATTTTTTATACGCACAATGACGCAAAACGAAACGGTTATCACCAAAGTAAGTAATTGAAGTTATTGTTGATACATAATAATTAAGTTTCTTTTACGTAAAAATTACTCCCACATTATTTAGTTGATATTATTGCATCGTATGATTGGACGATCTGTTTCAGATGCAAAACGTAGAGGACGCCTTGAAGGATTCCTTGCACAGGGTGGATGTCCTCGAGAAAAGACTGAAAACAAAGCTGCTGACGATGGAGAATCGTGAGAGACTAGAACACGAATTAGAAGAGGTGAAAGATGTACTTAAAAGGAACGAAGAACAACTTCAGGGTCTGAGGAAAGAGAACACGAAGTCTTTCATGGTAGCGGCGTGTTTAATCTTTGCGTGCTTTTTACTATACGGATTGTATCTAATGGTTTTTGGAACGCCTTTATGAAATTTATAGAAAGGGCGTTATAGCATTTGTCAATAATTATTTATTAATAAGTGATAGTTTTATATCGACTATGAAAATAACAGCATTCCCGAATGCTCCATATGGAAGCGTTATTGTACAGAAAGATATTTGTACTTTGCTAGTGGGAAATTATGTTCTGATGTGTCGGATTAGCGTCGTGCTACTTTTTATATAGTAAATGGACCAAATGATACTATACAATACATAGCGAAAGGAACAAAATTATATCATAATTGTACTGGATTTTATCGATACAAAATAGTGTCGAAATTGGCATGCTTCTATGAAAAAAAAAATCTTTTATTCGTAATGTAAGTACATTTTCTTCAATACATTTCATGTAGATCTAAAGAACGATACAAAACAAGCATTAGTCTGGTAACGTGTATCATATATATTTTCATATAATATATGTTAGAAGTCATCGAAGTAGGCGATAAACAGTTTCATCGAGTAATATTATAGTAACATGCCATTGGTGTATCAATGCTGCCATTCCAATGTTTAAGATTTAACCAGTAAGTCGTATTCGGGTCTTCCAATCAGACGGCTTTTCATATATCTAACATGTACATCAGTGTCTAAGAAACTGCCACGGACTGCTGGGTCTTCCTTCATTGCGGATCGCCATTGAATCTGTAAACAAATGTATGCATAGAAAAGTATATATAGAAATGATATATAAAACAAACATGACGAATAATTTGATTGAATTTCATTGTTTACCAAATAACAGAAGTAATGATTTCTGACTCACCAGTTTCAGAAAGCGTTCCTTTGGCAAGGCGAACTGTTCACCGCGCAAGGTTGTAATTATATCTGCCCTTTCGCACCACGGCCAGATCATCAGATCTAGCATTCCTGGTGAGCTACCACCGAAGAATTTCGTTTTTCTGCTTTTGAGTTCCTGCTCAAAGACTTCCAGGCCTTTTAGCGCTTGCTCGAATAAATCACGGTCAACGTGTGTCTCTTGGTATAACTTAATCATACAAATACAATGGTATCAACATAAATTTATACAGTAAACAAAAATTTGCGCAACAAATCATAATATAATATATTATAGATATCATTACAGACAAAAAAGGCAAGGAAACTCACTTTGTACATAATATTTATAACATTATTAAGTCTTTCAATAAGTAACTTTTCCTTTGCCAACGTCAAAGGATCCGAAGCAGAAAGTTTTCTGCCTGGATACGCATTGTCCAGGTACTCGCAAACAATCAGACTCTCGTAGAGAATCTCTCCATTCTCCAATTCTATACACGGCACTTTTCCCATGGGATTTTTCTCCAAGTACCATTTTGGCTTGTTGGATAAATTAATGTACACAACATCATGCCTGGAATTTGAACCAAGTTAATATAAAACACTGAATTTGTTTAGCGATAAATACAAATGGCTGTGTCACGCTAGGATTGAAAATATCAATCGGCAACTCACGGAATTTGTTTAGCATCGAGCACTAAATGTACCCTTTGCGCATACGGGCAGAATCGCATGCTATATAAGCGCAACTTCCCAGGCACGACGGGCGGGGCCACCGATCCTAATAAAAGAAAGATATTAATCCTGTTTGTCTATTAAAAACTTATTGTTCCTTGTATAATTTGTCTTACCGACTGTCAAATGTCTCGTACTCATCTTGGTTGTTTCTGCGAGAAGTCGGAGAAACTGGCGTCTAATTTATGCTGAACACATTTACGGCTCACACTTCGTCAGTCCAGCGATTCCAGATAATAAATATCGATGAGCATATAGGTCAGGAATCTCTAGATGCCGGTTTGTCGAAATTAACGAATGAGCTTGCAAGTTTCTAATCTGATGTATTTGATCATTCCAGCTTATTCCATTCTATTTAAGTACTACGCTTCTTCCCCGGATATTCTTACGACATTTACTTTTTGCATGTCATTAATTCCTCGTCACTTATTGCGAAACAGTAACTAAGATTCTACGGTGTAGAATGTTATCGACGGTGGAAAACATTTGAATATCTGCGGCAATCATGTCTGACAATGTCTAGTTCCAGTCGAAAGAATCTAGGGGGGAATTCTTGCGGGGGAGGGAACGTGGTGGCGCGGCAGTCGGTTTCCAGAAACCGTGGGAGATTCAGGAGCCTAAATTTCCTCCTGTTTCAAAAATGTATGTATAATAAAAACTGCATTTCATTTAATGCGTAGATTGTATTAACATTACTCGAAAAGAATCCCAATTTCTCCAACCTTATTCGTGGTTTATATATTCGCAATTTGTTGTGCATACACTATCATATTGATGACACAATAAGCTATAGCCTAAAAATCGACGACCCAATTGCGGTATACTCAACATAAGAATAATAGCATCATTTAATTGTTTTAATATTCATTTGAAGAGTTTATACATGAGGCAAAAAACAGACTTGTCTATAAACCTCTGCGTACAAGTTACAGGATGAAAATACATATTGCGTATCTTTGCCCGGCCAAATCATAGTTTTTTCTCGCATAGATTATGCAAACTTGAATTAATCTTAACATATGTTATAAGAACCTTAAATATCATAAGCACAAATCTTTCAGACTTCGCCGTGTCAATCATGAAGATTGACATTCAAAAGGACACACTATTTACACCCTGTGCGTGAAGACACCGAGCACAGGCACAACAGAGTACCCCAGATATTCGTGCCGAGCGATCCAAATATTAGGAAGAAAAGCAGAAGAAGTGGAGGTGGTGAACGATGGTGCGGAAGGATGGCGCTGGTCGCGAGTGATATCAGGAACAAAACAGAAGATAGCGGGCAACGAAGGGACCTGCAGAGAAATGTGCTGTTGGGGATGGTGACGGAGGATGCAGGATGAGGAAAGAGGGTGAGTAGACGCGAGGGAAAATCCAAATCCAGTTGAAGAGGGTGAAAGCTCGCAGGAGAGCGGTAGGAGTGAAAGGAGAGAGGGAAAGATAGCAGGCAGGATAGAGGATGAAAGGGCGCGGGCTGTGATTGGTAACAGAATCGATTAGCCGAGTGGAGGCAAAACCTCCGGTACCGCTGGAGGCTCGTGTTGCCGCCGCGAATTTCCCGAATGGGGGTTTCCCGTCGTCGGGTCGGGGCGGTCCCGACGCCGGGGAATCGGCAGGCATTCTCCATGGCAACCCGACCAATTCGCCAACCGCCGACAACCAAGGCTGACCTACCGCGTGTGTTTCTCCGCGCTCACTTTTTCTCCCTTTTCCCTTGTCTATCTACTTTCCACCCTCGCTCGCTCCCGGAGCTTCACTCTCACCCTCCCCTCGAACGATCGTATACTCTCCTCCTCTCTCGTCGCTTTTCCCCGCTTTCGTCGGCTCCGCTCCTTGTTCGCTCGCCCTCCCGCCCGGCTTTCCAGCTCCAGTTTCAGCTCCTCCGGGAGAACGCCTCGGTGGCTTCTCTTTCGGGCGAGCGAGTATTCCGGCCTGGCGAGCTCGGCCTTATCTTATATGTATGTATTTGGAAAAGGCTGATCTCCCGTGCAAACAGGGCGAGAGACACACACACACACACACACAGAGTGGGAGAACGTGAAACCACATTGATTTTGCCGACGACTGATACAACCCCGTCGGCACGTTTAATTAGAACATGGCGACTTTAATACAAGCGCACGACAACAAGAACAACAACAGCGTCCCCCTCCCCCTCCCACCCCCCCCTCCTGTCCCTCGCTTTCTTTTCCCTTCTTGTATCCAGCGGTGTGTTTGTGTCTTTTCACGTAGAGTGTCTCTCTGGCCCGTTCCCGCGGCCACTTTGTCGTCGTCGTCGTCGCTCGGCCAGATCTCCTTCCTTGGAGTTCCTTTCTTCCACTCGGTTTCCTCTCTCTGATATTCTCGCTCGCCTTCACTCTCCTCTCTCTCTCTTTCTCTGCCTTGCTGAAAGGGGGCCGCTTATCTACCTATCCTAACGCGCTCTATGCTAGTGCCAGACGTACCCCTTCGCCTCACGCGCGCCTACCTCTCATCCATCATTCTCATCTTTGTCGTCATCGTCATCGTTATTGTTAACGCTCATCCGCACGCACCCGCGCCCGCTCGGACAATCACGCCCTTTCTATCATGCCCTACTCGCACTCGCTATAACATTTTCACACGGAAACTCCACTCACTCAGTGTCTCGCGCTCATTTTTCCTGCATTCCCAACCTCGCAATCCTCTGCTTTTCTTCTAGTTTCCTCTTGTTCGCATCGCTCTCGCCGCGCGCACCACATACACCGAGTTCACTCGCTCGTTTGGCATTCGTTATTGCATTCACTCACGCACGCATGACTTTGTACGCCGGACAGCATACCGATGTGCAGGCTGATGCGAATCCTTTGGAATCGACTATGTCGATATTATATTCTTTTAGTTTGAGAAAATAATTCTTTCGAGATCTGAGATACCAATGCTGTTGTTTTATAGCTTTTCGTTTGGATTAATTAATGAGTGCAGATTTTAATAGACGTTGAATTTTTAAAGATAATATCGTCGTAGGTGATTCGTGTGCATTTGTATCAGCCTGACTTAATCATTCACACGCTTCTCTGCTCTCAGCCTAGGACTAAGTATCTCTACACGCCTACGCTACACATGAAAACACCCTATCTACATGAGGGCCCTCTTGCGTTCCACGGAACCCCCTTCATTATGCAGATTATAAACCTTCGAGTGTTATTAATTTAAAGTAATGATTCTTCAAGTTAATATAAATATAATTCATCAGAAGCTTTTGTAATTCAGAAAGAACGAAATGAAGTTGATTTTTCTCAAATATTTAAGCTTGTTACTATTAATAATTGGACCTGCAGATAGGAAAATCTTTCGCATGTACTTGTTATTCTAAAGAATCGTCAGTTTAAATTAATGTCGCGAAGGTTTCCACTCTGCATAATGATTAATAATCGCTGTAGCGACTTGTGGGTGTCTAGCAGCGATTGTGGAAAGAGACTCGGTCGATCATAGTTCCGTCGAGCGCTCGGGGGCCGAGCTATTAATTAGTGTTACTCTAGGAAATGCTTACGTGTTACGCATGGTATGATACAGTATACGTCTTAAGGAGTAACGCTTCTTCCACAGAGGTACACCTTCCACAGCTAAATTTCCCATACGGATCGCGCCAGACGCCGACGGACTGAAACCACTTTCCGTTCTAGGAATTTAGCCGTCCTTTAAAAACTAGGCAGAACCATTGCCTTTTTCTTGAAAACGATATTAAACCAGTCTCTTGGCAATTCGTTTTAAAGAAATAGTTACTGTCACGAGAGGAGTTTTAATTTTACAATATAAATTAATAGCGAAATAAAGATTGCAACTCTAATCCGATCATTGGATGTGAAAGGAATGATATTCGTGTATTAGAGCAATTTAAAATATTGAAGACGAGACGCGCAATAGTTCTGTCTAGATTTTGTCATGTAACAAATAAGTTAAAAGAGTTTATAATACACGCATCGCTTCAAGACGAAATCGAACGTGTCCACATTCGATAGGATTTATATTAAAATTTATCTGGAAGTTGTATATTCAAGAATTCAGTATAATCTATTAATTCTTTTAGTGCCACAAGTATTTATAATACCTCCGAGGTTGAAAAAAGATTGAAATTTAATTTTAACCGTCTCATGAAAATATGCTACTGATAATACACAATTCAAGGTTCCGCGAAAGTCTAAAGAAATGTATTTAAACGAAGTAGATAAGGAACGCCACCATAACAAAGTGCACACGTCCGATTCCACTTGGCCGACGCCGACGCTAGCTCGAACAAGTGCGCCGTCTGGGCTCACTTGCTCGAGATAACCCTCACGAACAGGATGATTTTCGACAGCGATCTTCTCGAGTATGATGACAGCTCTCCGATGAGTATTATTGCCGGCTATTGCCGAGACTGCGAATCCCTTCGAAAATGAATTTACAACTATCTACAAATGGAAAGTCGATGTCCACGCTGATAGCCAGGGTGAAACGGAAAATTTGTGGTCGCATGCAAAACCGAAATCCCCTAGATTCGAGGCGATACCGAATGGGCTTGAAGTCCGAATACGCGTGTGACAAGAATCACCCTGCGAACGCGTCGCTTTTTTACTAATGTAATGCATTACGTTATATGTACAATGTTCTTACAATAATTCGGGCGTACCGTCGGCTGCGAAGGAGAGTTCGTCCTGAAGATCTCCTGAATGATCTTCTCGAATCTTCCGATTCCTCATAGTTCCTCAGTTACTCGATTCTCGGTCATGAGAACATTAAATCCCCAGCCCGTAGTACGAAACTTTCCTGTCTGTCGATTCTTCCTGCTTATTATCACAACACAAACTTTTAACTTTCTAATTTCGTCCCTCCAAAACTACATCCCAACAAATCTCAAATTGGAAATCAGTTAAAATGGTGCTTCCCTGGAAAAGAATGTCACGAAAAATATCATCAGTCAAAATTCCACGAGGAATCGACAGAGGAAGATATTCCAGGACGTTCGTCGGTAACGATTCACTATTATCGAAAGATTCGCACGACATTATGGGTTTTTGTCGCCGTTGGATTCGTTGCCGACGGGACACGACGAGGAGGGCGGCGCGGCCTTGGCCGCCGTTACACATTTTCGGTAGAAACACTTCACTCCTGTACGCGTGTCTGTCTCTGTCGTCTACGTGTTCACATCGCATATATGTGAGAGCGCGCTCATTTATCTGTACGTCTGTCTTCTTCCATATGTATCTCTGTATATGAGTGCGTGTGGGTGTGTGTGAGTGTGTCTGTGAGTTGGATTGCGTTGATTTCGAGTGGTTTTAGCGTGGCGTGCCGAGAGCGCCCCAGTGTTCGGGGGTGGGTCATGCGTAGTGAGGATAAGTGCCGAGATGAGGCGGCACGTGTCCTGAGGCGGTGTGGTGACCGGCGTAGAGATTCGCACCGGGACTGGTGGACCAGTAACTCGAGGCTGATTGGAAGAGGCCACCTGGCACAGAGACTGAGACTGAAGCAGCCGGTGGCGGCATCAGGTTCAGCTTGGCATGTCCGTAACCGGACATAAAGAGTTCGCTTTGGTATTTGTAGGCGGCTGGGTCCGCCGCCGCCGGCTGCGTCGCTGCCGCTAATCCCTGGAAGTCGAACTTGTACGCGTACCTCTTCCCGTGCACCTTTGTCATGATGTTCTTGTCGTAGTAGTACCTGCAAGCACACCGTTGCATCGCAACCCTTGCCAATTTTCAATATTCTTTAACATTTTAATTCAATTTTAGTCTTATAGTCACCAATTCATTTTTATTAATTATTCACAAGTTATCTTCGCGTAAGAAATACAAATCCCACTAAAACACGCGTTATAATTACCATATCTGTCATTCCCTTATGCATTTCAATCCTTGCCAATATTTAATATAACATTCTTAGACTTGATTAAAAATTCGATTTCTTTCCAGCAATTCATAATCCATAATAACCACTTAATTTTTATTAATTACTCACAAGTTATCTTCACGCAAGAAGTACAAATCCCACTAAAACTCGCGTTACAATTCCCATATCTGTCATTTCCTTGTGCAATTCTGAATCTGAAGTTGTACGCAGGCCACTTTGTCAACGATGACTTTTTCCCATCGGTCCGTAAGCAAACTGAGAAGGTCAAAGGCCGACTGGTGGCTAAAAGTCTCCACGTTGGTGGTAAGAGGGGGTGGAGCAGACCAACGGGGAGCGAAAGCGAGCAGTCACGTAATATAATCAGTGGATCTGATCGAAAAATAATAGCCGCGTCTGCCGACGGTCTGATTCTCCCTGATTGAAATTCCTCCCTCCAACCGACCCCCACACCCACCCCTTCCCCAACCCATCGAAGACGACCGCGCCCGTGTATTCAATCGAGTCGCCCACCGATCAACGAATTTACTTTCCGATTCTCGGTTAATGTAGACACGCGCCTATTTCTAGCCGTCCATTTCTATCGTTTAGTCGCAACGAAAATGTGGGTAGCGTTTATTCGTTTAAGGGGTCATATATGTCAGGCACGTTATTAAACAAATAGAAGTTTATGAAGTTTTTTGGAGTACTAATACTTGCTTCTTTAAAAACTTATTATTTGTCCATTATTGTACATACTTTAAAGTACAGGGTGAGTCACTTGCCTTTTAATCATCCCCTTCACACTCGAGTTCCAATTATTTCCATTATTGGTATAATTTGATATTATAAATAAATATCAATGCGTGGGAAAGACTCGGTGAATACTCCTTTATATTAAAATTACTCAACACCGTATAATTATATCATTTTCAACAGCTTATATCCATCATTGACGATTCAAAGGCAAGTGAATCACCCTGTACATTGTCTGAAAAGTTTGTTGTCATTCATGCATAAATAACTAGGTTGTATATTATATAACTGACGCTGTCTTTTTCTAATTGCAACTTGTGGTGGTCAATGTATCTTGATCAATTGTTATCTAAAGAAATATAAAAAAATTGTATCTGAACTAGACAGAGAAAGTGCTCTACGAAACAGAATATTTTTTTTCCTTTTTTTGAGAAAGTTATTAAGAATAGTATCATTGAATTCTATTGTTCCTGTGAAATTGGCGACTTTTTAATCAACTAAGACAAAAATTAAACATTATATGAAAACTCCCTTTCGTTGACGACTAGAGTATTGTATTGTGAAGATATTGTATGAATTTCAACGAATTCAGTCCATTTTTACAAAAGTTATGCTGATCACCGCGTCTAAAAACATTTTGAAGAAAATTTTTCAGAGAATATATGTTAAAGTATGTACAATAATGAACAAGTAACGAGTTTTACAAAAAGCAAGTATTAGTACTTCAAGAAAATTAATAAACCCTTTAACTCCTGTCAAGAGAATAATTCAGGACTTTTATTTCAATATTTCTTATTATAATTGGTGAATCTTTATTGTAATTGCTGAACTTGTGAACGAATGTAGTTATCTTTAGTAATGTAACTGCAGTTATTATTAATTTAAGGTAATACGATGATTAATCATTGCTTTTTGTTCTTGGCAGGCCGAAAGAATCACTCACCTCAAGGCCCTCGACAATTTGTCATAATTCATGTTGGGCTTTGACTTCCTCTCGCCCCATCGTCTCGCCACCTCGTCGGGGTCAGTCAACTTGAATTCGCCGTTGGTTCCTTCCCACGTGATACACGCGGCGTTACTCGAGTCCGACAGGAGCTCCAGTAGAAATTGCCAAAGCTGAATCTGACCGGAACCCGAGCTCGCCAGGCGACTGCTCGTCGCACCGAACATCTGGTAGGGATCTGAAAAGCATATTTATCCACGTATTGCGTCGACATTTCATCGCATTACTTTCAATTTGCAAATCCTTCGAAAAGAATTCATTCGATATTGCCAAACAGATTGATTTCTTTTCAAGTATTCTTCATGGAAACAAATCGCTCTGCGATTGCAACTGATACATTGCAATAAAATCAGAATTAAATCATTCGCTCCAGAAAGACTAAAACAAAGACTAAAGATTCCGATTTTCTCGCGGTTATCCCCGCTTTTTTCCACCATTAAAATCAACCGAGTTCTCCAAGCGGAGTGCGCAATATTTCTCGAAAGCTGTCGAAAATGTTTGGTCGCATTATTCATTCAGTAGCAACTGTGTAGCAGCGGTGGCGGGCGGGCGGGCGCGGTGGAGCAGTGCGTAAATTTTATTCTACCCTGTGCAGTCGGATGTAATTTTTTCAGGCATTTCCCCCCGAAACACATAGGCGCGCGCGCGCGCGCGTGTACCTATCCATTACACAGTTGTTTCCCAGTGCTCCCTGTATCGCCCTTTAAAAGCTTTACAATGCGTCATCAGCGTCGCTCGCTGCCGCTCAGACTTGGAGTGCCCTACACTCGCACAAAAGGATATAATCGCAGCCCTACAATAGAATAGAGTTCGTTTGGATCATAATAATTTCAATTGCAGGAGACGATGGACCACGGAGGAGAGAGTGGTTCAAAGGGCGTGCGCGCGGAATCTCGCCTAAGAGGACATCCACTCTCGGAACTGCTCCTACTCTTCCACTCTTCCTCTCTTCCTCTCTTCATCTCTCTTGGTCTCTCTTTCTCTCCATATTATTCGGACGAGGATTACTGTGCTACGAAACAATTGCTCCCGGAACTCCGAGGAATTCGATGGCTTAATCACGAAGGGGGTAAGTTTTACATATACTCAAGGAACATGTGCCTCAAGAATGTCTCGAAATATCTTTTAGTTTTAATCGCGATGAATTTCAATTGTGCATCAAGGATTCTAGTTGGTGGAAGTAAAGTAAATCAAGTGCTGTACATGATTCTTGATGATAACGATCATGAGAATCAAGCACACACATCGATAAATAATACAAAAATCATAAAAAGCCTCAAGAATGTCTCGAAATGTCTTTTAGTTTTAATAGCGATGAATTTCAATTGTGCCTCAAGGATTCTAGTTGGTGGAAGTAAAGTAAATCAAGTGCTGTACATGATTCTTGATGATAACGATCATGAGAATCAAGCACACACATCGATAAATAATACAACAATCATAAAAAGCCTCAAGAATGTCTCGAAATGTCTTTTAGTTTTAATAGCGATGAATTTCAATTGTGCCTCAAGGATTCTAGTTGGTGGAAGTAAAGTAAATTAAGTGCTGTACATGATTCTTGATGATAACGATCATGAGAATCAAGCACACACATCGATAAATAATACAACAATCATAAAAAGCCTCATCAAGGCGATTAAGATCGATGATTTCTGTGTGTCGATCGATCCGCAAGGAGCAATAAAGGCGAGCACTCAATGTTAAGAAAGAAGTGCGCGTTCCAGTCTGACTGAATGGTGCTCGCTCACTTTCTCAGGGGCAATTGCACGGAATGACCTTCGGGATTCTAATGCTGGTCACTAATCACGCGAGCAGTAGCAAACCCCCGTGTGACCCGGTGCCGCCCGACTGCCGGCAGCCACGCCCAAAAATTACTCGCACCAGCTGATCAATAGTTTTAAATAAGTGGCTTGGGGGTGGCGGCTGCACACGCCGCACGCCTTTTTTATCCTCGCCAGTCGACACGGTCGACAGGAGACACGAAATCCTGAAGGCAATTAGCCCCTCAATCGGCCGATCCAAGCAATTAACACCCCCGAGAGCGACACTTTCCTGAACCCTTCGGTCACCATCACTTGGAACGATTTTAGTGACCCTAACTTGAAAGGAATTAATTCTTCTCTCGAATTTTTAAAACATTTAATCATTTTTGGAAGGTAGAAAAAAGTTCATTCTGTCCTAGGAATTACTTTTTATATTATTACAAGTATTGTGTATCCAAGTAAAAACGTATACGCGCAACTTTCATAGAAACAAAGGATAAAGTTCCGAATGAAAATTGGGGTGAGAATCGGACGGAAGATATTAACGATCAGTGTACCAGTAAACTATGAGAGGAAAAGCGTAGGAAAAGAAGGGGAAAGAAAAGATAGCGGGATTTAAAAGGCGAAACGGGGTCAGGGTATCTCAGTGGAAATCTATTTGGCCTTCCCAGTATTCTCTCAGTTTTGCGGAATGAAGGAGCGGCGAATCCGTAGAGACAGTAGCGCATTTCGACGAATCTTCGTTCCCTCGCTCGCCAGATAAATGGGTGTACCGCGCCCCTTTGCCATTATTAACTTGTAAGTGAATTACTGTTCGATCGAGAGCCGATCACTCCGGCTACGCATTTCGGGGGATTCATCGGACGAAACGACCTTTGAGCTCGACCAATTCAGCATCCAGCCCCATCATACGCGCCCAGTTCCCCCATCATAATCGACCAATTCGAGCTTTATCGAAGATGGCTTGCCAGGCCTAGTAATTCTCATTGTTCCATCCTCGGCAAACTTACGCTTCCGTTAAACTACTTCCGTTTACTTTGGAAATCTCTCACAAAGATTTAAGTCATATATTGACACATTTAAAATGTACCTACTTCTAAATTATTAATCGACTTATAATCAGAGAGATTAATCGTCTTATTGAATCTATTTTAATAACTACAACCCCTTGCCTTTTTTTATTATCGGAGAAACTTAACTTGATGTTAGCTTCTTTTGTGAGTTCTACGCTATCGGAATAGTTGAACTTTAACTTCTCAAAAATATCTACCTACTACATACCAGGCTGCCTGAGGTGGGTGTGCGTGTCCAGTGCTGACTTGGATAAGCTGCTCCCGTATCCTGCAAAAGAACAGTTGCATATTTATACGCTGCATCCTTTGCACCAGCATCCCAGCCGCCATTATAATGCCATTATGCACATTATAATTTCGCATTCGTAACTTAAAGTGCAACCAGTGCATTCAACACCAAACCACACTCCATTCAACGGCAACGACATAAAACATTCAGTTCAACTCTCTGGTACTTTAAGCTCCGCGTTTCTTCATCCGCTTTAGGAAGAATTTTATTTAACCTTAGAATTGTGCGATATAATTCATTGCTCAGTTAAAGAGTAAATCTTTTTATATTTCGATTGGCGAAATGCTCTTGGAAAAGGTTCTTCAAGGGTTACAGTGTACATGGACAATTAGATTGACACTGTTCGAGGGTGGAAGCCTTTGATCGCATCCGCAGGACAACGCAAAGTTTTTCCCTAGAAAAATCATGCGGGGAACAACGGGATTCTGGCGCAGGACTAACAAGAGAGAGAGAGAAAGAGAGTATTGGGTAGGTCTCGAGCGTCGAAGATGAAAAAGTACAAGTTCGGTCGAGCGTTAGAATCCGTTAGAGAGGATTTCCGTGTAGGCAAACACAGGGCTGAGTGCTCCGTATACGTTTCTCCCCGGCCTCTCTTGAATTCTCTCTCGTTCCCTCTCTCACGAATCCTTCTGTCTCCCTCACTCTCTCTCTCGCTCTCGTTTCGATCAGCATCTCGACGTTGCTCTTCTCGATCTTATCAAGCCGATTTCTGCTGGCCTAGGCTACGCCGGACTTTCGGTCACGTAGCCAGGAGAGTGTGCAATCTGTTTAAGGCACAATGCCCCTTAATTTCGCCTCGTTATACGCCCGCTCTCGCACGGCTATACGGGAAATCCCTTTCGCCTCCTTAGATCCCCGTAACGCTCGATCTAATCTCCGCTAGCCGAAAACCGGCGGGATTGCAATCGCTACTAAATTAGCTCGAATCGACCCAAGGGAAAGCTTGAAAGCACTGGAACAGAGTTAACCATCCTCTGCGATCATAGTGGATTGTCCTTGCTCTACTTGTGACTCCACAGCAGATTCTGTGGTTCCATTATATTCAACATTTTGATTCTTTATATTTCTTTTTGTTTTTGTGGCAATTTTCTTTTAATCTATAGTGAAATTATTATAATTTCCCGTTTAAGCTATAAATTCAATTTATTTCACAGTTTATAAATAAATATTTGGTAATTCTTCGAACCACTTTTATGTCATCTTACTTAAAATTACTGTATTTTTATTAATAAAGCACAGAATGTATGAGATTCCAGGAAAACACGACAGATGCTAGGTTTAAATAGCAGTTGGTGTCCGTCGTGTTAAAGAATTTGATTTCGCTTCTGATTGAGAAGCAGAGGGCTCAAGCTCTGTCCTGGCTCGTAGGGTCCGCCGCAATCAGTGTAGCCGCGGGGCTCTGAGCCAGCTTTTCTCCGCTGGTCCAACGCCTACAACTCGAACATCTTTGGTTCCTCCTATTTTCTATCACTCGCCAATCGAACAAACTAATATTATCTTTTTAGAATCGCAAAACGAATAATCAAAAATAAAAAACGGGTGGAAAGTCGTGCGTTGTGTTCTTCTAGTTTGAATGTATTCGCAATTTTAATAATTAGTTTTCAAGTAGTCCAACGAAATGGTAATTTTTATAGAATACAAACCTCAGGATAATTTGCCTAACTGTTTCCTACAAAAAAATAGCAATAACAGAAAAAGATAAGCTTGAAAAGATATTATTTCGAAAAACACTGTGCACGCGACTTTTTTTCTCCTACAAGAACATGTCGGTGTTCTCGGAAGTTCTGAGTAAGGGTGCAGCATCCCGAATTAGAGTACAGTCGTACAGATGCAGTGTTCGAGGTCGACATCGCCTCGAATTGACGGAGCAGTTCCCATTGTCGCGCGTGTATCTGCGCATTCACGAGCAATTACTCTGGGCGGGGTAATCCCGTTAGGCCTTGTACGCAGCCACCTCGCAGGGAGGATCAAAGGATCTGGCATTCCGAGCTGCTGCACTCTTTGCCCTACGCTTCAGACGCCTACAATGCTACTCAGAGCGAGGTTCGCACAAGGGCTAACCCACCTTCTCTCCTTGTTTCTCAACTTCAAGGAACTCTCTAGGTGTGCTTCGAGTACTCACCTTGCCCGCAGCACACTCTCCTTCCTCCCTTTTCACCCCCTTTTCAACCCTTAGGGAGTACTGGACTTTTCTACTGTCGCCACCGCACATTGCTGCTACCACCCTTTTCGAGTAATCACTGCGAACTCCCACGAAGTCAGCTCTACTTCGAATTGCAGTGAAGTTCATTCTTGGTTCGTTAATAGGCAAGATCGAGAGAGACTTCTGTTGGGAAGTTCGCTGCTTTTCAACTTGAATGGGATTCCATGGCGCGGGTGAAGTTTTCGCGAAGACTTCTTGTTAACGATGGAGAACTTTAGGTGTTTCGACTTTGAGATCATTTTGTAGAGTATTTCTCTATTATTTATATTGTATGCTCAATTCCGGTGAACCTACAGTTTTTAAGCGTGAATAGTTTCGAAGTGCATGAACGTCTTGAAAAATCAGTAGCGACAAGTTGGGATCGAACTTGCGTCCCCCTAATTGCGGGTCACGAACTTATCCCCCTGAACTACTGCGCGGGTTTTCTACTATTTCTATATTGTAGATTTTCTTTTAATCTTCAAACTTTTAAGGGTTTTTAATTATTATATACTTTGAAATTCCAATCCATTAGTTAATTGTAAAGAAAACTATATTCATATTTACCAACATTATACTAGTCGATTCACTTATCACCGATGAAAAAAAAATCCAACTAGAGTCTACTGTAGGAGTGCAAAGGTTAAGGGCCTGCTTAAACTGAAAATATTATTCAATTAAGAGAAACGGTGCTCCAGATTTAAGAATCGGTGTGTTGTCAGAGAGTTAAACGAGCGCGGAGGGTGCGCCAGAGCAATCTGCTCAATGCCAGTCGGCCGAGGAGGTTAGATCAGCGCCACCCGCCGCTTTTATTTACAGCAATAAGTCAATTCATCACTCTGCCTCGAGCTTAAGTGGCATGGCACTGACTCATGCACGGACCGAGTCTCTCTCTCTCTCTTTCTCTTTTTCTCTCTCGCTCGACGGACCTATTTCGGGCATAAATCACGGCTGGCGTGCAATGCGTAATAATGAGCAAGCGGGCGTAGCACGCGACCCTTAAGTGTAGTCGCTGAAATGGGTATCCTGTGTGTAAGGTGGTAGGGATTAGCCCTCTGCTCTGCTTCCCGTTTAACCCTTCTCCAATGCAGCACACTCATACCTGTACTTTTCAGCTTTGTAACATGCGAACAGAGTCTACTTCCACGGTAACCAACAGTGAGCATGGAATTTCACTGTGGAAGTCTGACAAGTGACTTTTACGGACGTTCGTTTGAAAGGAAATCTTAAGAAACTTGGGGGGGAAAATAACTTTACAGAAAAATAACTTAAATTGTATAATGAATGGAACAAAATTAGACGCGAAATTCAAAGCGGATTTATCTGTGAAAGTTTGATTAGTGATTTTTACAGTGAAAGTATCTGTAACATTAATACTAACTAAATTATTTGTATCTTATGTTTAAATTAAGTTAAAGTAAATAAAACACATAATTTTTAAGAGCGAACTAAATTCTACCTTCGCGAAAGAAAAGCTCTGCATTTCCACTGCAGTAAGTAAAATTCACGGAGGGAAACTGTAAGTGGTCGAAAGTCGAGGGTGGAAATCCACATATCTCGAGCTTCCGGTTACGTGAAGCGTCAAAGATGACAAAGGAGCGGGCAGAAGCAGAGGGTGGCGAGCGAGGGGAATTAAGATCCGGGGGATGTAGTCCGGCGTGTAGATGGAAACCGGCCAAGATCGTGGCCAGGAAGCGGATCTCTGGCGGGCTCCTGGCCGAGTAGAAGCAGCAGGGTCGTGGCCGACGGCCTCGAAAACCCAGGGGGGGACATGGATCGTCGGCAACAAGTCACTGGGAAACGGCGCGTGACCGTAGCCGCTTGCCCGCACTCCCAGATTTACGACGAGGAAAATAAAAGCACCGCTCAACCATTCCTCTGTCTTTCGAGATACATCTCTCGATCGACTCACTTCGGATATCGGATCCCGAGGTGGTCCCACTCAATTTCCAATTCAACTTCCCATTGCACCTTCGGATAAATCTGTTCGACACTTTCTTTCCTGCGTGAAAAATCATTGCAATGCATTTATTATTGATGACTAAGAGAAACGAGTATGTTTGGTTTCGTTACTTTGTTAACTTAAACAATGCTCTTCATCTCAATATGCTACGAGAAATCGATAGTTAGCAATATTTTATAGTTTCAACATTACTCGTTAAAAATAATGACTAATATTAGATTTTAGCCACTTTTAATGTTTATTTCATCAGACTTTGTTTCGACTGGTCAAAATGTATTCTCGTCGCGCAGATTTCTGATGCACCTGGCTTTCTGACGATTTCTTTTCGACAAGGAAGTCCAGCCTTACTTTATTAGCTACCTTCCGGATTTCCAGCGTGTGTACTTCCTGCCTGAGTTCGACTATCGTTCAATCTCTCGTATATCGTTATAGAGATTTGCATATAATCCTGGCGCGAGCAGCTGTTGCAGCTCGTGTTCGTGAAGCTTCAGTGATTCAACTTGGCCCCTGTACATTGTACAAGTACATGCATGGAGAGTTCACGACTTCTGCAAGCGTCATGTCACACATTGTACTCTTGGTGAAAAGCAATCAAAGAGAAAAACAAAAATTCAGATACCAAAAATATACTGTATTGTAAGAATAATTATTTTGTATAATATAAAAATAATATTATTAACAGAAACGTACTAGAAACATCCACTTAAATGACTGATAAATTAATATCGTTAATATTAAAAACCAAAGTACTGCTAGACAGAAATAAATAAAAAATACCTACTGAAATATAGTGTCGACGAAAGATGGCGACATAAAATTTTAATAACAATGATTACTCTAGCCTTATCAGAACGGAATAAAAAAAGCTAGTGAAACGCGGCGTGGACGTGAGATCGGGTATCATGTTAATAACGAAGTCAATCCGTACACTATCAGGAGTCTATTAAAGGATCTTGACAAGCAGATAGCGAAGGGCAGCAGCTATAAAGTATAGCATGCCGGGCGCGTACGGTTGATCGACGTTGGACGACGTACACACGGGTTAAAGTGGAAAGGCAATCCCTGCCGACGCCAAGCGTCGGGCGTCGAGCGTCGGCCCCGTTCGAGCAAGGAATCAGAGATGAATGCGAGCCGATATGAGGGAGGAGAGTGGAAATGCAGGCAGCCATGCGTGAACGTGTCACGCATAGGCACGTGGCCGTGTATGTACTGCCAAAAGACATAATACGAGCTACGACAGCGAGACCTCTCCTGTCGTGTCGTGTCCCTCGACCCCACCAATATGCTTGCAACATTCCCTTTTTTCACAGTGTCCCTTTCCTACTAGGAATAATATTGTTCCACGAGAATACTCCACTCGAGATCATAGTTCCTCGATTCTAGTTCTGAGATTCTAACAGAATCCTCGAGTGATTGCAAAAAAAAATTGCCTGGGAATATTAAATTATTTTTTACGATTTTCAATCTTACAAGGACTATATAAAAATATGTTACCCTCTCTTCTTTCGACTTTACCCTGTTAAACTTTTTCACACAAGTCACAACAGTGGTACAACAATGCACGAGGGGTGTTTCCAAAATTTCCCATCGAAAACACTCGAAACACCAAAGGACCTTACATTGGGGGTTCACTCGAGTCTCACAAGGAGCATGTCGAATGCGTAAATCACGGCTAATTCGAAATCCTTGTGAATCGACGAATCGTCGACTGGCGAAGGGGGGGTTGCGATTGTATTTTTCAAATGGCCATTAGGCGGGCGTCAGGGGTTGAGGCGAAGGGCGAAGGGCGGCGGGGTCGTTACCATCGGAGGGGGTGGGTGGACAATATGATAGTCACAGCATAGGCGATCAGACGCGTGAGTGAACTGCCAAGGCACGCGCCGTCCCAGAGTACGTAATTATCATAGGGAAGTTAGGGTTGGCCTCAGACACTCGCCAAGACTGGCAGAGGGGGTGGCCGGTCAGTCAGGACTCGGGTCAGGAAGTCACGCGAGCCACACTTGGCCCCAGCACCCGCCAGCACTACTTTTATTGTTCTACCAGTTGTCTTGGAGTCCCTTTTACTGGCCACTGGGCAACTAAGGACGAAGGTCGATAGCGCAACCCCTTCGCTACGACCTCCTTCGTCAGGCTTAGTCCATATCTACTGGCCGATTTCACTTGACGAATCTTTACTCCTGATTGCGCCTACCACCCCCCTCTTTCTAACAGCTCGCACTGACTTACTTTGCGTGGAAGGCTTGCAAGCGGATTTTAGATGTCGAGATTTAATCATATATGCAGTTTTGAGGTTATGTGTTCTGCTTTTATTTATATTGCTAGATTCTTTTGGAGTGCTTGAACTTTGATCATCATTAAAGAATACTCAATCTTCCATATAGATATTGGATAGTATTTTTTAAGATGTACTAAGACTTTATCGACAACTTTCTTTATTACGATGCTTTAAAAATGAAACGTACAATACAGGAAATTTTATTACAATTTCTGTAATAATTATACAATTATAATTAGACTCGCACAATGCACATATATTCAATCATAGCTGCAGATAATTATTTTCACGAGAGCGAGCATCCAGTTCCCAGTTACCATCTCTCAGCAAAGATACAATTTACTCGGCAGCATCCGAGGTGTGTAGCCGAGTGCGAGAAATCCCCGTAAACGAAAGCCGGCAGAGAACACACAGGTATTCCGAGGAGGCGAGAATTAATTTGAGCGACACGTTCCTTCTGAAAGAGACTGAACGCGCGCGCGCGCGCCCGTGTGTGTGTGTGTGTGGGTTTGCGGCAGCAGCTTGTAATTTCAATTTCACGGGAGGAGTGATCCGCGAAGATGCCCGAGGCCCGGCAGCACGCGCCGCCACGTAATTTCATGAACTTTGTGACGGCGGCGTTCCCTTTTGTGTTAGCCTGCCAAGTGTAAACTGACTCGACGCAAGGCCGCTCTGCCAAAATCAGCACTGGCTTCGAGGCTGCTACCGTAATATCCTATAAAGTTTCTCTCCCCGAGAGAGAAGAGACAGAGTGAGAGAGGATTCCACTCGATATCGTAGAGAAAGCGTCCGAGTTTCTTTGTTCTTCGCTGGAACGTCCCCCGTTTTTGTTCTCGCTTTGCTGTCGATGTAGTTTTTATTGTTTCGGCTTCTGTTGAGTGAGTCGAGTGGAGAATTCTGTGACAGGTTTCTCGAGTTTTTAGCGATCCATGAAGTAGCACGTCTGCCTCTGTGTTTTATATGAGACTCTAAACTCTTTGAGAGATTAAAAATAGATTTAATCGTTTCAAGAATCGTTGTTAATAGTTTTTAGTAGCATTATCTGTTTATTAACACTAAACAATCTATTCTAACCGAGTCTTGTCTAGTTTAATTTAATAATAATTAAAATAGTGAGCATGAAATACCTATTTACGATTCCAATACAAATTCAGATCAAAGAGAAGGCGGAACAAAGCGGTTAAAAAAGTGAAAACAAGTTCCAAAGCTATATGATAGGGTTGTTTTGATTCCAGTTGATCCAGTGCCCTGTAAAGAGCTGGTAATTTATTTCCCTAGCGAGTGTGTGTCTGTGTGTATGCGAGAGTGTCAACGGTTTCACCGCACGTGTGCTAAACCGCCGCTAATTCCCTGTCTGACAGTCGATCGAGGAAGATCAGAGGCAGCGGGGCCGCAAGCCGTTTATAACAAGCCTGCCGCCGGCAAAGAGAACAACCCTCCTCGCCTCCCCCGCTCGCCACGACTCTGTCAACGTCAATTAATGTTTGTAAGACCGATGGCAAACAAATCCCTAATACACACCGGCAGTCATCCATACGCGCTCCCAATAAAGTCCGGGCAATCCCGAATATTTGCAACCGGCCTGATGAAGTTGCCGCTCGAACGCTCTCTATCATACAGGACCATTAAACATGGGAAAAACAATACTCCGGCAAAAGCCAGTTGAGTTATAAAGCGAACTCTAATGAGGTGCTCGGTCGAATCGTGATTGGAAAGCTCTGGTAAATAATTTTATGTGCTTTTTGGTTGACGAGTTTTGAATGTTCGTTGTAAAATAGAGATGGATTTATAGTTTGTTGATATGAATTCATTTTTGTCGGTAGAACAACTCGCAATGGTTCTCTCTTTTTCGTTGATTAGAATTTGTATTTCTTCATTATTTTATTAGATCACATCTTATTTATCATATTTATGATCGCTTTCTATCACAAATTGTTTTTTAAAAACATCTACGATTCTCCCACCCTTAATCTTTATTCTGATTGACTAATACATTGATCTTTCTCATAACAAACCCGATCCAACATTCCCGAAGCTTTTTCCTCAAAATATCCCAGAGACCCTGTTTTCCAAAACGGAGCACAGAGAGACAGAGAGAGAAAACTCGAAGTCCGAATCGTCGGCTATTTCAGGAGCCGCGGGCACTTTTTCATTTCGAGTGTCGCAGTCGTGGTTCGGAGGGGGTTGGTGGAGTGGGCGCAGTGTTGGCAAAGGTGTGCGAGCCGGTTAATTCTGGTTTTGGTAGGCGATCCATGCGAGTTGGGAGGGCGACGGCATGTAACGTGGCGTGGCATCGGGGCCAGAAGCCGTTTATAACAAGGTGCCCGCAGGCATCTCCAGCTTCTCTGATCTCGGCGAGATGATTGTGCGAGCTTCGCCACCAGGGGGTGGCTTTAACCCACCCCCGCCCCGCACCTAACCCACACCTAACCCAAACCTAACCCACCCCCCACTCGTACGTGTGTTAGTGATGGTTTAATGTTTCTCTCACTTCTGTTCCTCAAACCTAACTCAGACCTAACCAGACCTAACCCACACCTAACCCACCTACTTCTACATCTCTCTCGCACTCTCTGCTTCTGCCTGTGCCTCTCTTGCACTCTTTCTTCCATGTATGCGTACCTCCGCCTGGCTGTAGGTGCGTACGTGTGTCTGGCAGTGGGGGCAAGCGTCTCCACACAGCCCCCGGGGGTTGCTCTCCCCCGTCGAGGACGACAAAGGGGCCGCGGTTCAACGCGCCACAAAGCGCCGGGACGCCCACCCACACCTACACCCGCAATCCGCGTTTCTCGCACCTACACCCACCGCCTCTCTCTCTCTCTCTTCCTCTCTTTGTCTTCCCCCGGGCGCAGCCTCTCTCTCTCACTCTCTCGGGGGTGCACAAAGCTCAGCCAGCAGAGCGGCGTGTACACGCTGGATTGTCAGGGTACTACGGTGCCCGGGTGCTCCGACCCGTGAACTTCCACCTAACTTTACCAGACCACCACCCCCGCGGGGCGAAGGTGTGTGTGTGTGGGGGGGGGGGGGTTGAGAGAAAATGGAGAGATTCTGGTGAAGAATGCTAGTTTGGGTGGCAGGGTTTGATAGTTGGTAGATCGATTTGTGGTGGGTCTGGGTTTGTAGGAATATTTTGATTGTTTTATTATTTATATATGTTTATGTGGATGTTTAGATGATATTTCTACTGATTGAATATTTAAATCTGATGATTTGTGGGAGGAAATCTTCCCTAAACGAAGGGGTAGGTTTGTAGGGAGTATTGTTTATGGGAATCGAGAAATGTTTATTCGCACGCATGCTCTTGATAAAGTGTATTATGTTTGAGTCGAAGATTGAGTAATATAGTAAGAGAATGATTGGAGAATGATGTGGAGACTCACCCTGTCCAGGAGCCGGTGAGGTGGCGTGGCTCCAGCCTCCCTTGTACGAGCTGCTGGCATCTGCAAAGAGTCACAGAGTATTGAAACTTTGTTGTAGAATTCAAACTAACTCTTTTCATTATTAATCATTACTAAATTCTTCTTTTATTTCAAGTTCGTATTATTATTATTCAATATACTGTATTTTCTTATTTGCACATGGCAGAGTTAATGAAATTAATTTCTAAGTTTGTCATTCTAAAATATTGTGAATGATTAATTCTTAAAAAAGCTTCGGGGAAAACCTGAGCCACTTCTTCGTAGAGAATCAGGTTTCCCTTGTGAGCGATAGTGATCCTATAGCTATTAAGATTATACTTTTTAGGTCGAGCGGGCAGGATTGTATCGTATGTAATTGAGAGCTAATCAGATCTCAGGATCACGAAAAGTCATAAAGCGTATCTGATCACCGGTCGATTCGGGGTTAGTGTTCACTATAAAGAATTTCGCTTCCGCTTAGGAATATCTTTATGGTGCTTGAGGAACTCACGATTATAGCCTTGGTATCATTCATCTTACGCATTATGAGACGGTGTTTAAAGAATCGTTAGTTTAATCATAGTGCCATTCCGCACGAGCTAAAATACAAAAACAAATAAGCCATTCTCAAATCATCTCACTTTCTAAAGAACGGCTTTTCACTCATCGATAAACATGAGTGATTATAACTAAAAATTCATTTGTACAAGCTAACTAGACTGGAAGAAAAATACTTCGATATACCCATAAAACTATCTTATAATAAACTTATTATATCTTAAGAAGACCTCAGCTTTTCCATAACACAAACTAACATTCGACTTCCCACAAAAACCCCATTTCAGACTACAAGAAATTTTCTACCACAATTGGGAGATTGTCATTCCTAACCATTTTCACTTCACCCAGACCAAACAATTTCGTTCTACGATAGTTTATTAGAAATCCGAAAAATTCTGTGACGAGTAAGCGCGAGAAAAGTGCGCTGCCGTCGGGCAGACGGTGTTTCTAGAGGGCCGGCGGCTTGTTTGCCGACAGATATATTTTCATTTGGCAGTTATTGGCACGGGGGTCGAAGCCGATGTGTACAGACGGGCACGGGAGCAGTGCGTCACAGGGTGCAAGAGCTCCGTCTTTCTGGGCAAACAACGAGTTCACGCACGTACAGGGAGACGAATTCACCGCTCCGGCCTTCGTCTTTCTTCCCCCTTCATTTGATCTACAGGCCGACAGTCCATTAATAGAGCCTCGGATTTCACGTTCCCGAAATCCTCGCACCGAAATCCCCAACCCTCGCGCACCAATCCCCGACACGTGATACTGATCGATGCAAATGCAAACAACTTTGCCAAGCCGCAAACGTCGCACCGGGGAAACTTCGACTTTGCGGAATGCCAATTGGGGTTGAACCTGTTGTTTCGTTGTTGTTGAACGTGGTTTAATGTGAGTTGGGTGTGTGCATTAATTCGATGTCCTTTTTTTTTATTAAGGATGTTATTAAGCTTTGAATGTAAAGCAGTGAATGAATTTATAATTGATTTAGTGCTATTTTATTGTTACACTTAGAGCTTACATATTTATTTAATTAAAAATAATAGCGATACGTATTTCTCAAAAGGAAGAATTACAATAATAAGTATGTGGAATATAAACTTCGTATTGGCGCCAGAAACAATAATACTACATCTACCGACGATTATAATGACTCGTTCCAATAAAAATATGATATTCGATTATTATTCTAAAAATTAAGTCACTCGTAACATCTTACATGTATATCACACATTGCGAGTATACTAAACAAGTCACTCTGACACTATTGACAATTCTACCATTCAAAAACTTAATAAAAATCGACACAAATCAATAAAAAATTAAAAATATTGTGGTTATTTCTGGAGTGAGGAGAGACAAATAGAGAATAATTGAATAGAATAACATACCGGCAAAGAGCATGGAGAGATTGGTGAAAGCGGTGGTGCGTGGCAATTCGGTGGCGGTGGTCCCGCTGCCCTTGAGGTCGAGCATCGCGCGTTCCACCAGCGGGGCCCGACACCGCCCCGCGTAGGAGGCACACACGACACACAGGTAAGAGAGACCGGGGAGTGCGGCGATCGGGGCCCGGCGCACCCGCAAGACGATATCTCCCTTCTCTCACCAACTCACCAAACTGTCAACGTCCGGATGGAGTGGCAGCGCGTGGACCAGGCGGGCCTGGTCATATCAGAGCGTAATGAAGAGCGCGAGCCAGTCGGTCAACGAGTGAAAGCACCACGTGGGTCCCCTTCAAGCTTGCAGGAGAGGAGGTTGTTGTTGGGTCCCGGAAGTGGGAAGAAGCTGGGAGTCACAGTGCACGAGAATCGTTGCTCGCCGGAGGAAAGTAGTCTGGGCGCAGCACTGGGCTCGACGGTGCAAGGCTCGTCCGATAAGGGTGCCGATCATCTTGGCGACCCGCTGCTCTGAGTGACACTGCCGCCACCGGGGAGATGGTGTCGGGGGCCGACACCAGGCCCGGCCGACGTCCCGCCCACCCTCGTCCACCCGCTCGGATGCCCGCCGGAAATCGCCAAGGGGGTTGGTCGCGCTCCAAGCCCCGAGAGGCGGGGTCTCCCGTTGGATCAACACCCTACGCTCGCCCAGGGGTGGAAGGACGCCTGCGCTCTCTCTCTCATCCACCCTCTCTCAACGCTCTAGTTCGAGGTGGGACTCGACTCGGCTCGGCTCGGCTCGCCCGCCGCTCCTGCTTTTCGGCCTCCTGCAGCCGAGTTCAAGGGTTCACCAGGCCGTCACCATACACACCGGGTTGCTAGGTGGCCGGGCACACCGGCATACCGGACCTCCTGCACTTACCGACCGGCATTGTCGCCGACGTAGTTTGCCCCGGTAACGACGTGCCACCGGTTCCCCTTCCGGGACAAACCCCTCTGTGGTAACCGCCGCCACCCACCCCCCCTTAACCCACCTTCAATCCCACCCCCGGCAATGCCCGGGGAATTTTGGCAATAAGGCCCCGACAAGAAACGCTTTTCACAGCATCCCAACGCCGGATCTAACCCGCACCACTTCTACTTAGCCGGAAGGAGTGCTAGTCAATCATTGGCCCGCCAGCCATTCTCTGCATCTTTTTCTTACGTTTATTTAGACACTGCTTTCTGCGGCCTTCGCTTTGCTTATATATTTTTTGAGAAATTATATTTTTAAAGGTTTTTTATTTCTCGATTCTTTTTTTTTTCATATAATTTACATACCGCTTCGAAAAGTGTTAACACATTGCCTGTTATTTCGTAACTCGGAGAGAGCTTTAAAAGTCACGGGAGGAACAACGATATTTCACAGTGGGAGTTTTTGGATGCGGGCAATATTAGTTCGGTGACAACTATCACAGTGAATGGTTAATTTATCACTTCCTTAATCCGCTTGCGATGAGAGTAAGCGCGAGCGAGCGAGCGGGCGGCGAAGCAACAACATCTATTATAAAGCTAGACAATATGGGCATGATAATTAGCGCGCATAATGGCTTGTAAGAATAATTGAGATTATTAGCATTGTCGAGCGGGAGCGCTCGGCGCTGCATTATCTTTAATAACCCCCGGGCAGCATTACATTTTAATTTGTGAGGATGGACCGGGAAGATCAATGTGCCGCAGATTCTCCCTGTCGATGGATTATCGTTTAATCGGCCGGGCATTTTCACTGCCAAATTATAATAATTGTATGCGACCGCCTGCCGAGGACACAGCGGCGATCGCGAGCGAGTGAGCGCGCGCGCTCTTTCGCCAATTGGCCGATGACCCCGTTATTAACGGGATTTGCATTTTGTTGCAATTACCCGCCGCAGCCGTAATCACCGGCGCCGACATTTGCATAAAATCTGCTCGGCTCCATGAAAACAGCCGGCTGTCTTAATTAATTGATTGTTTATCGCAGTTGCGTTCTCCAGGAAGACATTTTTCTTTTTTCGAGAAGTTCGGTTATTACCGAAATTATTTTGCCAATGTAGAATTGTTCAATTCTATATTTTCACCCAGAACAATAGCTAATTAAATACAAAAACGCGCACAATTAAAGTTCGACAGTATCAATCGGTCGAAGGGTGGAACAAGAAGGTTCGATGGACTCTCGAAGACTGAAAGTGGCCATCTAGGAAGCAGGAGGGGAACGAACGCGTGCATCGATAGTTTCCCATTAGCTAGTTTATGCGCCGTGATTCACGCCGGTGCCGATCGGAAGCGGATAGTCCGTGACGCGCGAGCGGTTAACAGTGTTAGTTAACTTATCCCAGGGTAGCTAGCTTCCGGCCACGCACACGCACACGCACAAACATTGGATTCGCTCGGCGTGTCCTTTCGAATTTCACGTGTAAGGCAGTGAGACGGCCGGCGCCCCCCGCAGGAAGGCACGCGCCGGACACGCGACGCCGTGCGTCGCCGGCGCATTTAACGCCCGATCGCTTTCGAGTGCCCGCGTGCGCTCCATCTATCCTGCCCGGGGCTCTTCGAGGGGGGTTAAAGGGCACACGGGCGCCCCCTCTTCCCCCCCCCCCGTTTTGCGTGTACGTACTTTCAAGTTTCACGCAACCCCCAATTCGACGAGCTAGAGTGTAACTATTGTTAGTAGGAACTGCTCAGAGAGGAAGACCGGATCCAATGTGCGCCGAGTGAAAGTATCAGGGAAAAAAGTAAGTGTGTCCAATCCGTCGAGTGCAGGGATGAATTAGTTCTGGCTAGTGTTGACGTAGGTCGAGGATTTCGCAATTGGAGCCAAATTGATCTTCTAGTTAATAACTCTTTAAAATCTTTCTTTCTAAATGGAATTCTCTGCACTTTTTTTTTTATTACTAGTTTATAATATTATACAATTCATATAATTATTATATTAGTTTATCTTCACTCTCCTTCAAACGAAGCTAATTTTCCCCATCACTCTGCATCACAACTATCCTCCCAAACGCGACGTACATCTTAATCGTCCCGCGTTTACCCCGACTCCTCAAACCCGATTCCCTTGATGTACAGCGGACACAAAGATCATCCCCCACAATTTCAAAGCATGGGACCAATTACCTCAATCGTTCCTCTCTCTCTCTCTCTCGAGTGTCATTATCATTGGGTCAGCATGTGTGCGGCAAACAGAATCCCTTTCTCTCTCTCTCTCTCATATCAAAAGAGAAGAATTCCGCAAGGATCGCCAGGGCGAAAAGGCGTAGCAGTACTCGGCACGATGATTGGCCAGGCATTATCTTGAGATATGCACTGGAGAGCAGCAAGGGTAATACACTGACGATATAGAAGGGCGAGAGGAAGCGAGGCGAGGGGTGCGAGGCGAGGGTACTTGAGAAGCGGTTGTATCGACGACGACGAGGGCGAGGAGTATCATTGTACGAGCGCTATGAAACATGACAGGCAGGGCTATTGTATCAGGGGACGAGGACGAGGACGCATTGCTATATGCCAACCAAACCGGCGGGAGGAATCAGGGGTAGCTAGTTTCCCTATACCTACCACCCTTCCATCCAACTCTACCAGCTTCTACCATTCCGCGCCCCCCCAACCCCCCGCGCAGCATCCCTTGGCTGGACCAGTAACACGATAAGAAGCGTGTCACTTTGTTACATCTCGGGGAAGTCCGTAAGTGGCCCCTGATAGATAGACATCTTGCACCACCAGATAATTCTTGGTATTCAATTTGTACAATACGCTTCACACCCCCCCAACCAACCCCCAACCAACCCCCGAGTATGTAGCTTGAAAGAGATAACATGGAATTCGATTTGGTTTTTGGTGGTGATAAGAGTAGAGTGACGGGGTGGTTTTTCTTTTAGTGGAGAATCGTGATTGTATCTTGGGTGATATTTGGAAAGTTTGTTTATAAAAAGATTGTATTTAAATGTAGAATTAACGGATGTTTTTTGGGGGGATTTTTCTATTTTTATGTATTTATGGTGGCTGGTTTTTAATGTGGGCGAAATGTGGAGGCAATTTTAGGGGATGTTTAAAGTAAGGTGGTCGAAGGATTTGCTTAAAGCTTGGAACCTCTTATGGGAGTGTCTGCTTGGCATTTTAAAGTCCGTCATATTTGTAAGCGCGTTCCTGTGGCATGTTTGCTGACCTGCACCTGGCATTGGCACAAAGCCGAGCGTTTGCAGTAGGCGGACCCCAACTTCGACCGATACTTGTATCGTATCCGATACGGATACTGCTATCCCACCCCCCTCATCATTTTTCCCCAACGATTTTAAATAGCTCCCTAATAGGATAAGCGTCCAAACTGTACGAAATAAAGCTGTCATAGATTAAATGCTGGTTATTGTATTATAAGAATCGGTAACATTCGTAAAACCTATATTTCTAAGTCAAATATAATTGCAATACCGTTGCAATACATGTGTAAATAAAACCAGGGAATATTAAATCCCTTATATTCCTATAAATATAAGAATATTCAAAAGTTTCGGAGGACAAAATTCAATAATAATATACTACCAAAAAAAAAAAAGAAAAAAGAAATGGAATATATTGCGTGAACATTAAGCAGAGCATCGAGGCGGACTAAACGAAATAAATTCCCTGTTACAAATGGCGCTGTGGAATCCTCATTTTTTGCCGATGGCCAGATTGAAGAGGGATTTCGCTTGGGGAGAGTGGCGGAGGAGGGTTGCTACGAGAGGTACAATTCGGCACTGAATGTATCTACATCTTTGGGATTCAACGCTCGCACAGGGCAGATTTGTAGCGAGAGAGTGAGAGAGGAGTGAGGAGACTAGAGAAGAGAGGAGAGAAGAGCTGCGAGGGTCGGGTTCCAGTTGTGGAAGCAAAGGCCATTAATTACGCCACGGAAGAACGCAGACGTTGGCTCAGACAAAGGAGTTCGTGTACATCCCTTCCAACTTACCAATTGTGAATGCGTCGTTCGTGTACGCTTCATATAACCAGTCTAATTATGACGGATTTGCATATCTCCAGTCGGCAACCGGACCGAGCTACTTTTGTTTACTGCCTGCCGGATGTCCGCCTGCATCCGCTCGCTCGACGCTTTCCCGAGGATCCCGATGACGATCCCCGACGCGATGACGCGTCAATGTTTGCCAGACTGAATGTTCTCATCTTTTTGTCTGTTTTTCTTTTTGCTTCGGGGAATATTAATTTCGGTGTCATTAGACGATTAGATACTGATTAAACATTCTTAGTCATCTTTTGCATATAAATTATTGTGATTTTCGATATAAGATTTTTGAACATAAAAAACGCTATTATTTAAAGCAGTTTGGAGTAGTAAAAGTAAATCTGAATAATTCAGTTGTCCCACCAACTTTTTTCATCCCTTAAAACAATTCAACTCACTCACAACAGTAGTTTAAACTCAATTACTCTCGAAGAAAGAAAGAAAAAGCCCTAAATGCAATTTCCATTCATAACCAACTTGAAAATACCCAAAAACAAGAAACGACCACTCAAGACCGAAAACAAAACTGATTCCCGAAGGAATAAGATGACTAAAAACTGGTGAAACTCAAACGAGGCAGCGGGAGCAAGGCCGGTTGCACGCTCGGTCGAGCCAAGAACAGAGCAGAAAGCGTTAGGAAAGGAAACCAGGGAGAAGAGGCGATAGGAGAGAACGAAGAGGGTAGAAACTAGGTGGAAGAGAGACCGAGCGAGTGGAGGCATCCGCGCGCTCATTTCCGTTCCGGAGCGGTCGAGGGGGATGAAAAGGGGTGGCGGTGGTGGTGGTGGTGGTGGTGGTCGGGGGTTGGCGGGGTGCTAACTCGCGAGATATTAATTCCGTGTTAGCGCCTAGGAGGGTTGCAGCAGCGAAAACTACGCGCCGAGAGGGTGGCCGCCCTCCAGCATCCCTTTCTCTCCTCTCTCTCTCACACCTGCTTATTTCATTAGTGTTCCTCGCTCTCTCTTCACTCGCAGCTTGCAACTCTCTCCCAGTGCAAGCTTCTTGTTTCACTCCATCGTTGACAGAGACCACTTTCTCACTCTGATTTATAGAGAAAATGTTGTGTTTCTCTCTATTTTCGACTAAACTCGCATCGAAACCTTCCTATTTTACTTTGTCTGTTATAGACTTTCTTAGATTTTACACTGTAATTTAGACTCTTTTTCTTTTTAACTTAAGCATCTTTCTTTTCTTCATCGCAAATCAGCAATATTGGGTTTCGCAATATTTCGTAGTTGGAGCCAATATTGCTGCTTCTCCGTCTGCATGAGGGCACGATTGTTCACCCCTCGTCCCTCTCCGGCACCCCTCAGGGATTCCGGCGCAATCCCCCACGTGGGCGAGCGTCGGTGGCGTCGACGGCGTCGGTGGCGTCGGCAGCCCCGTGTGTCGAGGGCGGGGAGGCGTTACAAATCAGAGATTAGCCATAGTTAACTCGACTTGCGCAGTCAAACAGTTAATCAATAAACGATTATTTACATGATCGTGCGCGTCGGCAGCGCACACCCCAATGCTAGCATACTTGACTAGGGCTGCGATGCAGCACGAATAACGAACCGATGCTAACCGGTGGTGCTTCGATTGATAAATGTATCGAATCTCAAAGATCGATTTACACGATGAGAAATTAATCAAGCAATGATTATTTGGGATTTGCTGTTTGGAAATCGGTGGAAGAGTAAGATGTTTGTATGGTAGAAAAGTGATGTATTGAAACCGTGCAAAGTTGCAAGATTTTAATTCGTTAATTAATTAAGTTATAGATCACACAAAATTCGCAATAAATTCATAAGAAATAACGTCGATTTGGGGTTTGCTGTTTGGAAATCGGTGAAAGAGTAAGAAGTTTGTATGATACTTCGTAATACGATGCATTGAAGACTTGCAAAGTTGCAAGATTTTAATTCATTAATTAATCAAGTTACAGTTCACAAAAGAAATTCCCAATAAATTCCTAAGAAATGATATCGAATCTCGAAAACATTACCTAATTTCCTGTGCTAATCCCTTCTGAATTGACATGTCCCCGAGAAATCAACATACGTGCAGACTTTAAAATCGTTCGATTATACCAAGTCAGTAAATTATGCGAGGCGGGCTTCCAATTAGTTGGAATAATAATCAACTGGAGTCCCGGCAGGTGTCTGACGCGCCCGATTCCGAGGTCGATTCAACTGGGATGAGTTATTGCCAGTACGAGCGCAAGCTTGAAATGCGAATAATACTTTTCGCCAGGTCGGATAGAAGCGCGCGGACGCTGGGAAGATAATGGCCGAGTATTTTGTCATCGAGTCGATTCACTCGTTGCGCGCTGCCCAAATTAACTATTGATTTCATCAGGCTGGCCGCGCATACGCCGATCAAACTACCTAGCGTCCCATATGAGCGCGGTAATCGGGACTTTACATTTAATCTCCATTTGTAAGCCCTTTTACCAAGCGTCCTCGTTACACGTGACCCGTGAAACGACCAGTATATTTCTATACACGCGCGTATATATCATCGCTGAGTCGAGAAACGTATCAATCAGATGCGCGCCGGTCCGCTGCTCCCTCATCCGTAAATCGGATTCCATATTTCAGGGAATTTTACCGCCGGCGAAATAGCTTCTGCTTAGCATTGGCTTTTTACTCGTTGAAATGGTGAATTTCTTGTTCAAACCTGCTGTTGGAAACTGATTTATACTTGTGAATAAATTAGCAGGATATCCTTTTAAGAATTATGAAACTTTATCGTGAATTAATGACGAGCCATCATAGTATGAAATGAAAATATCCACGAACCCTTTGTACGAAGAATTTGGGAATCTGTACGTTTAATATATTTTTTTACTGAAATCGCTTTTTCATCGGAAAATAACGTTGTACAATCTTGCTGTCTCATATGTGAAGAATAATCTCTGCAACTACAGAAATAATTTCACCTTTAATCCCTGAAACATTGAAAATTTCCACAGTATCAATAAAAAAAACAACCAAACATTAATCATCCCCAATTATAACCACACGAAAACAACACACCAATTCCAAAATTCCTCTGTCACAAATCAATGAAATCCAATCGATACCAAACTTCCCACCTTCCTAAACACACGCAACAAACAAAACCGAGTATTGCCGTATCTCAATAATACAACTAACGTCAGGGAGACGTCAATTACTCTGAGAGGGTTTGATCAGGTCAAGTGTGTTCGAAGCGCGCGAAGCCCTTCTCTGTTGTCCAAGCGTCTTAGGAGTTGGCCTTGGTTCGCGGAGGTTTCAAGGGGGTGTCCCGTCGCTGGATAAGCTTGATGGCTGAGAATGGTTACGGATGTGTCGTCAGCGATCTCGGTTCGCCGGCTCACGGAGAACCATTCTCTCTCTCTCTCCGTTTCAAGAGAGAAAAAGAGAGAGAGAGAGACGAAGAGAGAGAGTCTGACAAAGACAAAATGAGAGTAAGAGAGAGAGTGTGCAAGGTGGGGTGCGGATTCTCCACGCGCGAAAGAGAGAGAGAGAGAGAGAGAGAGAAAGGGTGTAACAGGGGGTGGAAAGGGGGTGGTTGGGTGGAAGGTAGAGCTGGATGACTGGCGGCGGAAGCGTCGTCATGGCGACGCATCGATCAGCTCTACCGCCACGCGAATCGAGTCGAGCCGAGGCCACATCACACCCTTGCCTCGCCACATCGCTTCGTACCCCTCCGCGCATCCCCTCGTCAACATATACTAGGATAGCGGAGCGCCACGTATGTTGGTATTCGAGTAGACTGCCACTGGGCTGAGGTATTCGCTGGTGGGCACAGCACTGCCGGTACAGAGACAGGTGGGGGTGCTTCGGGGGTGCTTCGGGGGTGCTTCGGGGGTGGATGGGCTTCGAACACGGAGAACGCATCATCCGGGACCACCTTAACACCTTCGTCGAACAAGCTAACCCTGACGAATGATCGATTAAAAATGTTTGTCGTTTAGGGGTGGGTTGATCTTGTTAGGGGTTGCGGATTTTTTTTTCGGTTCCGTTGGATGTGGTATTGGATTGTTGCGTTAAACAATTAACGTTGATTGTTGCAGTGTTGGAGGCAAAGAAGACCAGTATGCAATCTTTACCTTCTTTATCAATATTACAATTATAATAAATAATTACAGTATTCATTTAAATACAGTAAATACGTAGACTAATTTTTTATTATAATTTGTTGAAAGAACAATTGTTATCTTCGTGCTAGTCCTACTAGGAAACCTTTATGCACCTTGAATTTAGGTTGAACAAGGGTTAAAGTGTTAATTCCGGGGAGAGGATCGTTCCAAGCACGATCCACACAGGTTTCCCGTGCATCCGGTCTGCTATGGGCGTCGGGCGGACCTCTGGGATAGGCGTCCGGCACAGCGTCGAGGTCAGGGTTTTCTTTCAGACGTTCCCCGGCTTTCTCAATGATCGCTGCGTGCCCGGCGAGCGTTCATTTCCTTGCGACATTACACCCTGTCACCGGTAACAGCCGCGCCGATTACTTCCTCGCGCGCTTTTCCCTCGGGAGAGTCCGCGCGCACCGCCGCGTCAACCGGGAACGCTTATCCTGAATTCCTACGGGAATCCACTCGGCGGAAGCTGGTGGTGCACCGACACGATAGGCTTGGATTAGTCAGAGCCATTCCCGTAAGCGATGGAGTGATTGTTACAGTATTAAACCTCTGTTTAAATTGAAACCACTTCTTTTTCCAGCTGATTTTTTAGTCCATTAATAGATTTAGATTTTTCCTTGTTCATTTTGGTATGTTAAAATTAGCAGAAAGGGTGGAAATAATTAACAACGCTAGCTAAATATTACTGGGATCTTTGTACAAATTAATAATACACACAATTGTTGCCTAATCAACAGTGTACCAAACAATACCAACAAATACAAACTAGATCATTCGTATCTGGCATCGAACCTGAATCATCGTCCAACAAATAGCCAATTACAACAAGGCATTAAGACCCGACGAAAACTGCAAATTAGTTTGGGTGTCCGGCTGGAGGAGCTGCGTTGGCGAAGGTTCTCTCAGGCAGCGAGAGTAGAGTGTGAAAGCCGAGTCCGTTCGACTGCCACAGTTCGGCAGCTTCCGGTGACCGGGAAGGGGTGTTACGTCGACGAGGCGGCTGTTGGTGGTCGATCGATCCTCTAGGTAGTCGAAACACTCGTCGCCGTCGTCGTCCTCCGGAGTCCCGCGCTCGGCCACACGGCCTTCCCTGGTCTTCCAGTTCTAAGCTCGCTCTGAATACCACTGATTGTCCTCGACTTTCTCGCTCCATCGCCCTGCCTCCTCCTCCACCTCCTCCTCTTCGGGGAGAAAGCACCCCCGCGCGCGAGGGTGGCTCTCTCTTTCCAGGGAGCTTTCTTCTAGCCTCTCGCTTTCACCCTCTTTCGGATCGGCCCGAAACCCTCACTGCCACTCTCTTCTCTCTTTCTCTCTCTTTCCCGCCACTTGTGCCTGCCACCCTCGTCCTCATCCTCTCCAGAGCCCACTCCAGCCGAAACCCACCCCCTAGCGGCGCCCCCGTCCTCGACGGTGCGCTCTGCTACTCTCCTACCCACTCCACGATAATGATGGCAATCAGACCCTCAGAAAGGATTTCAGGAAATTCTCTCGCCTTTTTGTCGGCCGCCGGGGCGGAGGCGGACGCCACAAACACCGGTCGACGTCGCTACGCTGCTGCCGTGGTTGTCGTCGTCGTCGTCGTCATCGTCCTTCTCGTCGTGTCAACGTGCGTCCTGGGACGATGTCGACGTCATCCTTTGCCACCTTCGCGCAACCCTGTCTTTGCCCTCTTAGTCCTGCATCGCCCTTTACCCCCTTCCACCACCACTCCTTATGGCTTTGATCCTGAATCCTTTTACTCACTGATTTTCGATGACTCTGAGAGCACTGACACTTGCCGGAGAAAGAGTACGTGCGCTTTTGTACGTGCTAGGTGTTTTAGGGGGTGGAAAGGAAACGAGGTTGCTACTTTGTTCAATGTCTCCTTGGCTTTGATTGTTCTTTGGAGACTTTGTTTGGTAATCATTTTTGTGTAACGTGTGAGTTGATTTTTGAGAGTAATATTTTGGATGCAATATCTTTTGCTAATAATGAGTAACGAAAGAAATATTAATCGAATTAAGTACAAGATAGAAATATAGCATTAAGTTATTACTGAATGTAATTAGCAATTAGAAACCAACTCAATTAAAGGTATCGATTCAATCTTTCAGGGAAACGTGTATTTTTCTGGAACGACGCAGTGCGATAGTCAACTTTTCTTCAATCATTAGAGACACACACCCATGTGAAATCCCAGGGCGATATTAATGCGGCAGCAATGTCGACATGCGCGTATTCTAATTAGCCGCAGCGGTGTTAAGGATTAATCACTAAAACGTGCGGTGAGTCTGCATAATGCTTCCCGACACATTAGCCCTACACGGATCTTGATGGTGCAACCGGTGGCGCACGACTTCCGTCATGTGTGTGTGTATGTGTGCGTGTGTATCTGCATGCGTGTGTGTAAATTAAATGCATAAAGTTAACGCGACATTGCGAGAGATTATGCGTAGAAATCGCCGTCGCCAGTTGATTGTTCCAGAATGAAAAATTACAAGAATTCACAATGCAGTGATATTAATTTAAAACTAAACAGCAATTAAGATTTCTCCATATTGCAAACGAGTGTTTTTTCATCCGACTAACTTTGATTTTTTGCAATCTAACATTATTTGAATTACAAAGACAAATTGTTCCTATTTAAGTTCTACTTAATGATGAACAAAGGATTAAAGAGCGCGGTTGTAAGTGTAAATGCGAGGAGGGAGTGGGCGCACTTTTCCTAGTCGGAGTGGAGCGTGACTTCCTCAGCGTGAGGACGAGCGAGGTCGAAAAGAAAGGCGATCCTACTTGATGGCGACAAAAGGCGAGGGTTGAGGTCGGTGCACAGTGTGATCTGTTGCTCACGGTGCGGTGCACGCCGACAATATTGAGTGCGAGCCAAGAAAAGGCCGAAAAGGGGGTTCCTCCCTTTTCCGATGTTCACTCCCCAGTCACTCCTTCATTGACGGAACATTAAGCACACACGATAACGCATGATTAACCGGCTAATGACTTTCTCTTCGTCGCTCTCCCGCTGATTCCTGCTACTGGGGAGCCTCGAGGAACCTTCTGCAGCATCATCTTTTCGCTATGCCTGAAATAGCCACCCCCCTCTTCGAATCACCCCCTCCAGTATCGAACCTTTCCTCGATAAGTGACAGGCGTTTTTCGACGTTAATCGCCTGAATAATTTGCCTTCGTCCGATCCTACTTTCGATGCTATCCTGTCACCGGAAATACGAAATCCTCGAGTCGAATCTTGTTGGAATTGTACTTTCGTAAATAATCAATTCTGAAAGACTGGAAGCTTCATGTTTTTATTGTTAGTGTAGTTAGTCGATGATTAGTTGGATTCAAGATTTGTAGAATATTAGTTGCATTTCAAATTCTTGTCTGCCAATTTTTTTTATTACATTTATAGCTTTAAATATATTTTAACTCCGTGTTAATAATAAATCGTTTGATGGGGATCCTCTAAAAATAAAAGAGTTATTAACTCTAGTATCATAAAACGAAATTTGCGAATTTCGACTCCTGTCAATTTGCTTGCGGGGATGCGACACGTTCACAGGGTTCGACGAACTATAGGGGATGACTGAGCGAGTGAAAGGCCATCTACAGTGTTTCGTGACAACTGAATGCAGGCTAGGATTCTGTAGGAGACCGCCATCTGTGCGAAAGCTCTGCGAGTTTAAGGGTTGTGACCACGCGGTCGTTTCCACTTGCCGGACTTGGTATTGATCTATACTACTTGCACTGAAATACTGATGCACGGGAATATCCTGGGTGGTCCTATGGTGATCTGCCTAGCCGATTCACGCTAAGTCTTCCTTTTCCCCTTAACATTGAACATTTACCCATTGTCCAAATAGTGCAAAAATTATTTAATTTATATTCATTGGCTGATTAAAAATAGCATTAACATTCTATTGATTCACGATTGATACATAATTCAAGAACTCCTTTTCGACAGCTTTTAACAAACATATCAAGTATCCTTTGTTACATAAAGGGAAATCAATAATAGTTTAAAACCTGATTAATTTAACATTAACTCTATCTATGACAAATATAACATTTTCATGGGTTCATATAAACAATTAAATACAAAATTATCAACACATGACTTCATTAATGAAACAGAGGTATTTAACTAACTTCAGCCTCAACAGATTTCATTTATACATAACAAAATTTCCAAAATAATTCGATAAAGACAAAAAAATGATATTTTTGGACGGGGGTGGTTTTTGGGTTGTTCATGTCAGTAGTTCTTTTGGTTATGCTTCCTGGCAGAGTCACTTCTTCCCTGAGGAGAGGAGTACACCGGCATTCACGGGTTCGCAGACTGCCATGGCAGTTAGTGGCTTAACGAGGTTATTTCAGGAGGCCGGGTGGGTGGGCCATAGGTCGTGCGAGGATGAATAATGATGGCCTGGTAGGGCTGGCAGCCCAGCCGGTTGCACGACACGCTCGCCTCCGTGTTACTTACATACATAAAGCAGAGATATGAAGCGCTCCGTACAAGGAGAACCACCCCTCGATGATAATGTGTGATGTATAATCGACGGAAATTCAAGCACGCTCGATGCACGAATGCCGGCGACGATCTCGCTTTGCAAGTCGAATCTCGAGATATAAACCACCCGCAGCTGTCCACGCGGTTTCGAATGGGCGAACTCTCGAAATAGAACTGGTTGCAAAAATGTGCGACCAAGAAGGACGCTTTCATGGACATTTTAATGTTGAATCTAAGTGCATTTCGATTTTGATCATTCTAATGGGTAATATATAACTGTTATATTATTAAGAATGATGTTTTAGATGAAATAAAAATAACAATAGTGCCTTAAAGTATTTGTATTTCAACAAAGGACCAATAATATCCAACACTACGCTTTCATGGACATTTTAATGCTGAATCTAAGTGCATTTCGATTTTGATCATTCTAATGGGTAATATATAACTATTATATTATTAAGAATGATCTTTTAGATCAAATAAAAATAACAATAGTGCCTTAAAGTATTTGTATTTCAACAAAGGACCAATAATATCCAACACTACGCTTTCATGGACATTTTAATGTTGAATCTAAGTGCATTTCGATTTTGATTATTCTAATGGGTAATATATAACTGTTATATTATTAAGAATGATGTTTTAGATGAAATAAAAATAACAATAGTGCCTTAAAGTATTTGTATTTCAACAAAGGACCAATAATATCCAACACTACGCTTTCATGGACATTTTAATGTTGAATCTAAGTGCATTTCGATTTTGACCATTCTAATGTGAAATACACAACTGTTGTTAAAAATGCTTTCTTAGATAAACTAAAAATCCCAACAGTACCTTAAAGAATTTATATGAAGAATCATTTTAACAAAAGCCCAATAATATCAAACACCATTTACATTTACATTTCCCAAAAAATCGACCAATATTCTTACCTTAAAACGAAATCTCGACATACGCGTACGTGCACTAACACCATGCTCGCCATCATCCCCCGGCAAACGCGGGGATGATAAAGGCTTGCGGAGATAGGTGGAAAAACCAGAAGCGGATGGAGGAAACGTAGAGGAAGATAGCGGTAATGGCGGTAGTATTCTACGGTGGTCGACGACGACGCCGTTGAAAACGAGGGGGGTGGGAGTTCTGCCTTCCACCGGTAGAAGGGTAGAAAAGGATGTCGTGGCAAGGGCACTGGCAAGAGAAAGAAGTGAAAAGGAAGAAGAACATAGGAACGAAGGTGTTGGTCGAAGAGAGAAAGCCGTGGCAAAAGAGGGAGGAAAACAGGGGGATGAAGGCGTAGGGCGAAGATGTACCAGGAAGATAAGGGCGCAAGAGGCACAGGCAGCCCTTCGAACCTGCGCTCTTTGTTGCAAAGCGCAATAATTGCGCGGGAGGGTGGCCTGCGAGCCGCGGGGGGTTGCTACCCCCCAGAAAGAGATGGTAGAGCGAACGAGAGAGCAAGAGAGCAAGAGAGCAAGAGAGCAAGAGAGAGAAGGGCAAGCGGGAGCCGATGGCAGCACGCGCCGGAACCGGAACTGGGAGTCGTGTGTCCCCGCCGTTCCCGGGCGGAACTATCATGATTAGTCACGGGGCTTGCAACGAGCCGTACGGGAACTGGAGGAACAGAAAGACATACTCTCCCTCTCCCGCAGGACTGCCGAGCCACTCGCTCGAGCGCGATCGACCTGAACGCCCTAGTCGAGACTCGCAATCGATCATTCCTAGTTGGCCCCGCTCTCTCACCGAGAACAATGACACACCTTTGTGGGGAAAGCGCCGACTCCGCATCCCTGAGATGTCTTGTCGCTCTACTAAGAATCCAGTCGCTTTGGTGGAACTACATTTATATATTAATCATAAAACATTAATCATAAAACTGTAATTCCAGACTTTACAAATCCTTCTTTAAAATACTACTAAAATTATTATAAATGCAAAGAGTGGGTTTAAGATCCTTATTTCGATGTAACAAATAGAATGTTATGGTACAGAAATGACGACGTAAAACTAATAATAAAACTGTAATCCCAGACTATCCAGATCCTTCTTTAAAATAGCACGAAAAAAAAATCATAATAAAAGTAAAGAGTGGTTTCGCGAGACTAAACGAGGATCATTCGCACTTAAGGTCGAGGGAGGTCCCCTTGCGAGGGTCTCGGCCGGAAGTCGGACATATAGCGGGGTCATTGGAGCGGCGTGTGCCCTGACGTTTCTTTAATGTATTCCTTTCCATTTTTTAGAGGCAAGAGACAGTTACGACAGCGACGTGGCCTTAGTCAGAGGTCCCTGGAAATATCTGGGAACTCGGAGGGTGAACGGAGCACACCATGACACCAGTCAACGTTGCCGGTGGCGGTGGTGGTGACGCTGGCGGAAGCGAAGGGGCGCGCAAAGCTTCCCGGACGAAGGGCAAAAGGGATCAGTGCGAGGGGTCGCTTTTGGCTTGACCTAGCCGAGGGGTGTCCGCCGCCCCATAACCACCCCCGAGCATCCAGCCCGGGTTAACCGATACCGGCAATTATCAACGCGTCTTGGTCACCGTGATTCTCCCTTCCTAGAGAATCCTTGTCTTCCCATTCTCCTCGCATTGAGAACTTGCCGGAACTAATTGCCCTCACCGCATCATTAATATTTTATTAACCAGACTACCTTTGATGAGTGGCACTCGATTTATGGGTGAGTAGTTCCCTTTTGACAGGTTAATTAGTTTATTGACTGATTACTATTTATCTCTAAATGATTCTATCAATATGTGAAAAAAAGATAAGAGGGGAAAATTATGAAACGAATTTTTATGATTTGTAAAAAAATGGTAAAGTAACAGAGAATATAATAGAACTGAAGTAAAATACATTGCTACTGAAATATCGACAAGGAAACTTTGCCCGAAAGGTTTTATGAATACAGAACTCTTTCAGTAGTCACTGTCCGCCTCGACAAATCCTATTCCGCACAATTAGACGGATAAGAGGTGATAACACTTCCGGTTCTACAAAGCACAAGTGCATTCAGGAGAGTTCCTGTAAAGGGTTGACTGTGCGAAGGGTGACAAGTGCGGAACAGTAGACTTCAACTACTTCTTTCCTTGCTCCTGCACAATTTCACATTTTTGACTCGTCCCACTTTTCTTGACAGGGTAACAATGACTTTCGCATTATTAAACGCAATATTACATACGTCTAGGAAAATAAAAACTATAATCACACAATAAAACAATAAGTTTGTAATAAATTATTCAGTTATTCAGGTTTTTGTCTAGTTAGCAACAAGTCTTGTTGACTTTCCTGTGCAGTCAATTGACTTTATAAATGGTGGCCGGGATTAAAGTGGGCTTCAGTGATGCGTGCATCATTGAACGTGTCAGTGAGCTGCTGCCGGGGGCCTTAAAAAGGCGAACTCTCGTGGGTAGGTTTACGGGGGCAAACACGTTGCTCGTCGTACGCGCGCGTTACCTCGTTTTGTCAAACATCAATTACCAGTGTAAACAAGGAGGGATGGTGTTCGAGCGACACACATTAAATACATACGCCTTCCTGAGACACCCTGACACAATAGTCGATCGTCCCAGTAGCCTCGTGCATGCGTGCGAATCGTTTCGCTGGTGTGTGAGGTATTTAAACGCCCGTGCGTGTACAGGAAAGACCGGGTTACAATTAATCCGGTGTTGTAAAATGGATCAGGCATTTAAATAATGTGTTATTTATAAATCTGTTATTTAAATTGATGGAATATGGATTTTTAAATTTTAACTTATTAGACGAATGATTGATAATTCATTTCTTTCAAATGTGTTTCCCAAAATTCCTTTCGCTTTCAAGCGGATGAACGTCCTTTCCAAAAATCTGGAGAGTTCAAGGATAAGCATGTCTCTCGTACTCCGAGCCAATATCCTCGGTAAATCGTTCCTGAAGGAAAGTTGTGTGGGAATTTGTATTCGAGATGTTTCAGTTGGTAGCTCACCAAATCGTATTCAACAAGCACGGCTTTGAAAAGTCTGAATTTTATCTCGACTTTAACAATTTAAATAGACTTGGCAAAATCATTAACGTATCCTTCGAATATTACATTAGCTACGAATTTTATACTATTTATTATAAATACTAGTGCAACTATTAAACACTCTCAAAAAGCACTAAAAAAATTTCTCCTACAAATCAAAGGGTAGTAAAGCACCCCGAAGAGGAACAATGTACAAAATTCCCTGGGAGCTTTCCCGGACATTTCAGGAGAATTGCCAGAGGAATAAGGGCAGATTTAGAGTAGAGTCAAAGGCGGGGGTGGTTATGTACACCAGGCACGAGATGGTTCGACTTAAAATCCAAGGAGCCTCGAGAAACGAGCTTGGATGATCCTTGTACGCGAAGGGTGGCTGGGTGGAGGAGGAGAAGGGGGTGGAAGAGGATGGATGGAGTCGTCGGGACGAGCAGAGGGTTGAAGAGGGTTGGATGAGTAGACAGTGGGAAGCCGGTGGAGGGATGCTGGGCATAGCAAAGGGGTGCATCCGGGATCTCTCGCGCCCCCCTCGCACCCTCTTTGGCGGAGGGAAGCTCGGCTCGTGGGGCGGTCGGTCGTCATGGCTACGTTCCCGGCTAACCCCTAACTGCTCCTCCTCCACCCTTGTCATCCGCGTATTTTCGCAACTAGCAGCCGCCATCATCGAGCCCACCATCTTGCACCGGCGGAGATCACTGAAACTGCCCTGCGAAATTTTCGAGCCAACCCCTGATTTCAACCGCCACCACCACCACCACCATCATCCCCCGCGCGCGCGACTATCTAACATTCATCCAGCTTTTGCTGTGGAAGCACTATTTCGTAGTACTTTCACTAACGCTCATCCCCGAATTCTCGAACGAAACTCATGGTGGTTCTTGTTCGAGGAAACGAACGCCTGAATTGTGAGGGAATTTTTACATTTTTTAAACCCTGACTTGAGTATATTAATTTGGTTATTTATTGGTGACAAGTGTCACTCTTCGAGGGGGAAGTTAGTCAGAGAAAATCTGATAGAGAAAAGGTTTAATAGTACTATTGAAATTTATTTACAAGTATTTCTAATATAGAACAAAGCACCAAATCGAATTATAAAACAATGTGAATAAAAACTACTATGAATCGTTTCTTCACTCGAAAAAAGATGCTGCTCTGAATTAGTGGGTCCCGCAAACGCCAGCCGGTGCCGGGATCGGACAATTGCGGAGCTCGGTTCGCCGGGCGACGATCGAAAAGCCGGCGGGTTCGAAGCGGAATGACCGAAAAAAGGCCGACAAGAAAAAGAGCTTGCAGAGAAAGAGAGAAAGAGAGAGAGAAGAGCAGCGGAAAGTAACGCGTAAAGTATCGCATGGCCGATAAATTTGGCGAGCAGGGTGAAAGCGAGAAAGAGAAGAAGATAGATTGAGAAGGATCGAAGCATCAGGATATTGGTGGTGGCGGTGGAGAGCGTTTCGACGAGAGGCGTTTTGCTCAGTTGGCAGCTCCTCTCCGGAGCTTGCAGCGAAGCTTTCGTCCTCCCCCGCACTTTCACGGGGGGCGTTCGCGGCAGATAACGTGATTTACACGACACCAGCCGTAATTAATGTCCCCGGCGAGCGAGCAAGCAAGCAAGCAAGCACGAGGCGCTTTAAAAAAACAATCGGAAATCGGCGACAACGAAAAGCAACAGTCGGTATCGCGCGGCAACCCTTGACAAATTATTCCACCCGAGATTGGACACCTTTTTTTCAGCTCCTCCCTCCTCTTCTGCCCCCCCCACGACGACGCCGACGCTGCCGACGCCGTGGTTGGCTGCTTGACACACATCTTCGTTTTTTTATCGAACGTTATTACCAACACCGTTCTCCTATCTCACCGCAAGCTCTCGCTCGAATCGCCGGAGATGATAAGTTGTACTGTTGCGCGCTCCCATTAGTCAAAGATTCTAAGGTCAGAAACAGATTTGTCCTGGATGATCGTCGCCATTCAGTAGAACTTATAGTTTTTCTTTTTCTGTCTGGCGACCTTAGAAGAGAGGTGATTTTAGAAAGATATTTATAGTGCTTTGCTAAGATATTCTTGGCGTGTTGGAAGTGTTGGTGATCGTATATCAAGGTGCAAGATTCCATTTGTCATTAATTTTAAATGAGATTCTTGTCGTGCAAGATAAATACATATACTGAGTTTTGCAAGTCATTAATTGGTTGAGAGTGTAATGAGATAAATTATATTTAAAACTAGATTAACTACAACTTGGGATGAATTAAAAATACTTTTGTTCATGAATTATATTATTTTTAGTGATCGTATTTCGTATTTTATCGTAATTACATATTTTAGTGGTCGTTCATTCTTTCACAGTGGAGAAACCTGTTTAAATCGGCGGATATTCGTGCGTGTCTCAGATTTCTAATTGCAAGCTGTGATCCTGAGCGACAAAATCCTGGCAGTAACTACAGTTGTTCCCGCCGCCACTTCGGTCAGTGGAAAAAAGGGTTCGCGTGTTACCGAACGATTATCGCATTATTATTTCAGGCGCCTTTTAAGCACCATAATCTTACCGATATGCTAACAAGTGCCTGGTTACTGAGCATAGTGCTCATGTCCTTCAATATGCTCGTGTTCCCTATGCGAGCACTAAGATAAGCTCGACAACTTCTTTTCTATTGGTTCCAGGTTTCAGGATAAAAATGAGACCTAAATTATGACACTAAAGTTTATGGGCCGTGTAAAGAATATTAAGTGAGCTTTAGCAGCTTTTCTGCAGGATTCTAAACCTTTCAGTTTTTTAGATAAGCACGATAACTCTTTTCTATTGTTTTTGGATTAAATTATAGGATAGAAGTGGCACTAAAGTTATCACACTAAAGTTTATGGGGATCGTAAGTGAGCTTTGGTAGCTTTTCTGTAGAATTTTCAAGCTTTGAGTCTTTGTGGGCAATTTTTGTATGGCAGAACATCTCTTGGTAGAAATTACAGGAATGTTTTAAGAGTTTTCGACGGAATCCTTTTCACTTTTGCCGAGATAAAATGTCTAATTGTATGAATATGCTGATTTATTTAGTATCAACCATTCTAATTTCATAGTTTTATATAGAATTATTGAATATTTAAGAGCAATATTGTTTGGTCTGCTATTAATAGTGTAAAATTATAGATGGAAGCATGTCAATAACGTCTCAGACTTACTATTCTCCATAAACTTAATTTATTTATCATCAACGACCCCAATTTCATACTTCCACATTCGATAATTGAAAATTTCAAGTCAACAACAATTGATCTGTTATTAACAATGATAAAATAAAAGATAGAAGCATATGAATAACATTTCAGACTTGCTATTCTCCATAAACCTAATTTATTTATCATCAACGACCCAAATTTCATACTCCTAGATACGATAATGAAACATTTCAAGTCAACAGTAATTGATCTGTTATTAACAATGATAAAATAAAAGATAGAAGCATATCAATAACATCTCAGACTTGCTATTCTCCATAAACTTAATTTATTTATCATCAATCACCCGAATTTCATACTTCTAAATCCGATAATTGCAAATTTCAAGTCAACAACAATTGATCTGTTATTAACAATGATAAAATAAAAGATAGAAGTATATCAATAACATCTCAGACTTGCTAGTCTCCATAAACTTAATTTATTTATCATCAACGACCCAAGTTCCATACTTCCACATCCGATAATTGCAAATTTCAAGTCAACAATAATTGATCTGTTATTAACAATGATAAAATAAAAGATAGAAGTATATCAATAACATCTCAGACTTGCTAGTCTCCATAAACTTAATTTATTTATCATCAATCACCCGAATTTCATACTTCTAAATCCGATAATTGAAAATTTCAAGTCAACAACAATTGATCTGTTATTAACAATGATAAAATAAAAGATAGAAGCATGTGAATAACATCTCAGACTTGCTATTCTCCATAAACTTAATTTATTTATCATCAACGACCCAAATTTCATACTTCCACATACGATAATGAAACACTTCAGAGTAGATCTATTATTAACAATGGCAAATAATAAATGGAAGTGGTACTCACCGGTGATGGATGCTGTCGGCGAAATGGCGGAGGGGTTGGCACGCGGCGGCGGTGAGAAAGCACCGGCGAGATATCCGCCACGATCGGCGAGAGCCTGCTTCGCCTTGTCGACGCTTTCTTTCAGCCGTTGGAACGTGCTGCCGCAGGTAAGACCGCGATACGGCCAATTCTCCTGCTTCACGCCGGCCGCAGTTACGCCTGCGGCCGCGGCCGCCGCTCCGCTGCCCGCTCCGGAGGCTCCCTTTAATTCGAGCGCACCTGCGTACGAACAGCTAGCGCTGTCGTACATCACCAAAGAGCCCCTGTAACATTAAAGACATTAATTTGTCAATTATATGAAATGGTATTGTTTAGGTTTTGGAAATTGTAGAGAAAGATTTGAGATTTATTGCGAAGTGTGGTGAAAATAATTTCAACAGGAATATATTCTGTAAATTTTGAAAGTAGTGAAAGAGAACTTTGAGATATTTTGTAGTGTTAATTATGATTATAATTTATTTATTTTTATACATTTTCTTTTAGAATAAAAAGAATTGAACTTCCACCATATGTAAGAGTAAATTGGCAAAGGAATATAATCAGTGTCGGATGATCTACTAATTCCGGGGGTGGATCACGTGCAAGTAACAACCGGTAACACGTAATCGATCAGTCATAATTTAAAAGGGACCGTACGTCCTACCAACTGATCTGCATTTCATCGATGCGGCCTCGAAGTAATCGCATTCATCACACTGCCGAAAGTGATAGCAATCCTTTCTGAAATTTGCATGCAACAGAGGATACCGATAATCATCACAGGGATGATTTTCAACCCTTAATTGGTCCTCAAAATATCTATATCACATTCTCGTGATCACCAAAAGCGTGTAGTTGATTATTCCTCTTCCGTTTAGCCTTTCAAATCCACCGTTTCCTTTTCCTTTAATTAGGTGAATCACCGCGCCAGGTTTTATTCGACTTAAGTGGTCGACAATTATTTCAATGAATATTTACTATGCTTTATTAATTTTATTCCAAGTTCTTAAATGAGAATCTAACAACTCACAAGACTCACTTTGTAAAAGTACATTTAATTATTATAATAAAATCTGAAACTTATCTCCAGAAAGAACATTCCAATCCTCATTTAAATTGTACGCTTTTTGAAAGTTTGCTTCTCAAAATTTAAACCACTGTAAAAACGACACTTTGCATACAAATTCGATTGGATTTACCTGCGATCGTCAATTGTTCAGAATGTCTTCCGTGTATACACAGCTAAGAATCGGATCATCGACGGTCGTTAACCAGTGTAATTCCCGCGATGAAAAATTCGAGGTCGCAATGATTCGACGGTGATGAATTACACATTCGATGATTACAGGATTAGAAATGGTGCACTGGCGTTCACTCGAACTAGTGTAAACTAGTGTAAAACAGTTCGGGATAATGCACTCGTCGCTCGGCTGGCGCGGATGCCCACAGTGTGTATTGAGGTCAATTTAATCATCATCACGAAACTGTCACATAATCACAATGCTCCCCGATTAAAGCATCGACACGCGCGCTTTCCTCCACCCCCTCCGGCAACATAATCCCTGAATCACTGAAACCATAATCGTTCCTTCGCATCCGATCGAATCATTCAACGAACCAGTGAATTCATCATTAAAAAAATTCACTCTCAATGCCGCACCAAAATTTACTCCGCTCTCGCGTTCGAGTCTCTCCTGTTTAATTACATACTTCCCAATGACATTGAACCAATTGCCGACGAGCCCCGCTGGTACTTTATTAACTGGCGACCAGCAATCGCAACGATTCCCTTCGAACAGCCCGGAAAAACTCGTGGACACACAAAGTGATCGAAACTACATCCGACGAGAGAAGCTCGCACCATAAAACTATCGTATCATCGCACTGACTAACAAGAATCATTAATTTCTTTTATCACTGTTTATTATAATCTCTCAATGAAAATCAGTATTTTCCAACTTTCTTATACTTCGAATATTGCCGATTATTATTATTTCTCGATGATATCTCGCGCGTTGTTAAAACTGGTCCAGTTCGTCAGTGTATCCAATGACGGTCACGAATGATTGTAGAAGAGAACCCACTATTTTTCACTGTCTTCGAATAGGGAATAAGAATAAAATCTGTCAAACGGATTATAAATAATTGATAGACGAAGGGAAAGAAAAAAAAACTAGAGAAGGACGAATAGTTGATGATCCGGAGGAGGCTGGAGCCGATGATCAAGAAGAAGGTACTCCGGGCAGGTTGTCTCGCGCAACTGCGGCCGCCGCGGCCAGCAAATTGCCTGCTTCCGGGCCTCATTACATCACTCTGTTACTCTGTTAACGCTCGCCGGAAGCCCCTCTGCCTACCTCGTCTAAACTCTCTCGTATGTACCCACACACACCACTCAAATCCACTGTCCCGTCTCCCTGTGTGCGTGTGTGTGCGATCTGCAGCGCGCAATCACACGCAAAGAGGGAGAAAAGGCTACCACGTAGAACTGTGCCTTCCTCCGCCGAATATGCGCCAGAGTTAGTTAGACGAGTTCTTGTATTCTATGGATGAGAATTCCTACTGTCAAAACGAAGAAGCTAGTAAAGTTCTGAGTCTCGCATGACATTTTAATAGAGTAATAATAGTTTTTACATTTACAATCTTGAAAAGATTATATGTAATGAAATATTGTTTGTTCTTTGGGAAAATTCAATTGTGAAAATATAGTGGATAAAAGAAGGAAATTCTTGTCTGTAAGTAAAGTGTTCTTCCTAAAGTTCACATACACATTTCTAGAATAATAATAATGCTTAGGGGAATAACAAAAATTCCAGATTTGAAAAGACTATGTAATAAAATATTGTTTGTTCTTTGGAAATATTCAATTATGAAATTATAGTGGATAAAAGAAGAAAACTCTTGTCTGTAAGTAAAGTGTTCTTCCTAAAATTCACATACACATTTCTAGAATAATAATAATGCTTAAGGAATAACAAAAATTCCAGATTTGAAAAGACTATGTAATGAAATATTGTTTGTTCTTTGGAAATATTCTATTGTGAAAATATAGTGGATAAAAGAAGAAAACTCTTGTCTGTAAGTAAAGTGTTCTTCCTAAAGTTCACATACACATTTCTACAATAATAATAATCCTCAGGAAATAACAAAAATTCCAGATCTAAAAGGATTAATTCTTTACAACACTGGCTGATTATTATTTAAACAAGAATATATCTAGTTAACATTTAAACGAGGATGAATTAAATGACGCAAATTGAATGTAATTTAGAGTGTTAGTTACAGAGGAAATAGGAAACGATAGACATGACAGATAACGCAATTCACACTAGGCAAGAAAAGTTACGGAAAGCTTCGAGAGTGCCGAAGCAGCGAACTGTTGTAATTGCGGGGGGCGGCGGCGGCGGCGGCGGCAGCGGCGGAGACTTTACAAGAATGAATGATGGCGAGCGAGTAAAATAGCGGGTAATAAAAGAGGTGGCAGGAAAAATGGTGAAGGTGCGCGGCACTTTCGCGTTCGAGCAGGGAACGCCTGGCGAATCGCGCGTGTTGGAATAGCTGTGTGTGATAAAAGCAGCATGCGTCGCACCCACTTCATTCCCAAAGCTTTTACTACCACTTGCACCCAATTCCAGCACAAAAACACACTTTTCATCCTTGGAGTTATATTTAGAATAAAGTTTTCAATGATTTAAGTGATCCTGTTATTTACTAAACGTACAAACAATTATTCTAGACTTTCCTTATGACTCTCTAGTGTTGATTTTATTACTTGGATTACTGTCAACTATTGTTCTAGTATTAACACAATACAAACAGTAAATCACCCAATTCTTGTCGTAATAATAGCAAAAATAAATCCAACAAAACGACTACAAAAAATAACTTCTCCCAAAATCATGATCACAAAAAATCCATTTCAATTTAACTCCAACACCCCCCCCCCCCCCCACACACACAAACACACCACAATAAATCTAAAATCCGCTCACCGTCAATGCGGGGTCCTGCTTGTTAGCTTATCCAGCACTATCAAATCCAATTGGTCCAGTGGAACACCAGGAGTTCTCCAATTCCCAACAACCACCGTGTGGAGACACTAGGACCGTTCGATTCCTCTCAAAAAAATAAATCTCTTACTCTCTTACTCTCTCTTTCTCTCTCTCTTTCTCTCTCTCTCTCTTTCTCTTTGAACCGTCGTCGTTAACGTCGTATCACGCTGCCGTCGGCCTCGCGTTCTCAGCCTCGTTTCGACAGGCTGGTCTCTTCGGAATATCGCGCGAGCGAGACTCTTTCTAATCGCAGGCTCCGCGCGATTAGATCATCGCGTCCGCGGCTCGACTATCGCCGCGACGCCGAGCGTCGCCTGGGCTGTGGACCACGGGGGATGAGAGAGAGAGAGAGCGAGCGAGAAAGGGAGAGAGAGAGAGAAGAGAGACAAGAGTAAACGAGAGAGAGATAGAGAGAGAGAGGGAGAGAAAGAGGGATGTATTAGATGGGAGGTTTGTCAGCGCGTGGACCACCGAGTGTCGGACTCGGGGAGCGCGGAGCACCGCTTACATTTGGCAGCGGCGTTATCAGTGGCGGTCCGGCGATTGGCTGTATCGGAGCCTGCGCCCGGACTCCTTTCCCTGCCCTCCTCCTCCCCGCCCCGCTTCGCCCCCCTTCCACCCCCTGGCGCCGCGACGAGGAAGAGGCGGTGGGAGCAACCCCGGCACCGAGGGTGGAGGAGAGCGACGAGGGATGCGAGAGAGATGGTGGATGAGGAAAGCGGAGGATGAGAGAGGAAGCGAGAGGGTGGAGAATAACAGGGGATGAAAGAAGAGAGAAGCAATAGAGTTGGGTGAGGGAGAGAGAGAGTGAGAGAGAAAGATAAAGAGGGGTGAGAAAGAGAGGGATGAAAGCAACTCTCTCTATCTCACTGTATTCCTGTAGAAGCTCTAACGGGCTCCAGGCTCCTTAGAGGCGGGATCATCCACCAGGGTGTGGATCTCTCTGTCTCCTAGCCTTTCCCCTTCTCTTTCAACCCCTCTTTCTCTCTTTATCTCTCTTTATGTGTATATATGTATATATATATATATATCTCTCTCTCGCTCCTCTCTTTAGCAACCGTTCTAACATTCTACTCCATTTCCCGCCCTTCTCTTTGATTCTCAACCCCTGCCAGCTTTTTTCGGCTCCTCCACCATTCCCTTTCTCTGTTTGGAGGCTGACTCGAGGTCTTATTGTCCTTAACTTCGACCTCCCTTGAGAAGCGCGAGCCGACCTGCTGCTGGTACTGCTCTGGTGGTGCTAGTCGCCTTGGATTTAAGAACTCTTTCGCTTGATGGACAAGTACTGTTTATGTTATTGGTTTTTGTTGCCGGTGCTCCAGTTTCGTTGAGGGATTCAACCCCTCGAAGAACAAGATGAAGTTTTGCTGGTGAGATGTTTGTTTAATTGCAGGAGGAAGACGATTGTATTAATTGTAGGAATTATTATGTATCATTTCGTTCAGTTCTTATTGTGGTTTGTAATGTAATGTTTGAATTAGATCCTGAGAAGAATATCGAGATTTTATTAAATCCGTCTTCTTTGAACATAAATGGTACGAGAAAGAAACTGAATTGTGATAGAAATAACTAGACTTAAATAAGGTAAAAATAAAACATTGCAAACTAGAATTATAATATATTTAAATAGATTAATTAAAATCAGACTCACTGCGAAAAGCACAGTAAAATCATGTCTTAACTCAATATTAATTCATAATGCACTAATGAAGAAGGTTTCAGTTGGTAAAGTGTTAAATTATACCCTATGAAATGGGAGCAAGAGAGGTTTATCTCGATCAGTTGCAGTATTCAATTGCGAGCAGGAACGAGATGCTTATCCCCTATTGAATTAATAGCATATTCTCAGGGTGGTTCGCTCGCTCGATTAATAAATCAATGGGCGCCGCCCGGCTTCCACACAAGGTCATCGAGCATGCGTGCCCTGTAGGATCGAGAATATCGAGAATATCAGCTCGAGAAGAATTATCTGATCGGCAGCCGGCGGGGTAACAACGGGGGCGCGACAAGTCAGACACGTGGCTGCTGCGTTTGAAAGGGTGGACGTGGCCCACCATACATTCATGGCTATCGCGATAACGATATATCGTTATGGAGAGTGTTCGTTACACCATCGCCGAGCGATCCACAGAATCGGCGTATCATCGCTATCGCGCATAGAAGTGATATCGAACTGCCTCGATGTTTCGCTTTAATCGAATCGAGAGAGCTACTCTCTTCGACTATCCGATCAGATCGACTCTGTCTGTTCGATGTTTTTTATGGGAATCTCATATGTTGGTTTTTTTAATCTATGAGAAAGAACTGTTCTGTTCCTTAATTGTTATTAAACGTTATTCCTAATCATTTTCGGTTTTAGTTTATGGAAAGAATTTTTTATTAATCATACTCATCATAAATCAGTGAGAGTACCAATTTTTTAATATTCATTTATAATCATTTGATTTTATTGACAGTGGAAATAGAAGAGATTAATTTAAACGTGCATCACTTTTGTATATAAAAGCTCGCTTTCCGGTCGCCCTATTTTTAAATAGGAACAATAATTATCTTTGACCCGAAGGACTACTTCCTTGTACACACTCACGTGGAACAATCTGAATTAAGGCGAGCTGGATGAATGGATTCCAGGCTGTCCCAGAAGGACCCCATACTACTTCGTTTCCTGTGGAAACCATGGACCATCTCTGCTAACTGTCAGCTCCTTCGCTCATGCGTAAAGCTTCCGATTGTCGAGGAAGGAACGATGTCAATCGTGCGAGGAACATCAAACATTTCTATCACTGAATGCGACCCTTGTCAGTTCGAGTTCACTGTCATGGGAAAGCTGAAAGCTCATTTGCGAACTAGTTAATTTTTTATTATAATTAGCCAATTTGCATCAGTGAAATGTTAATGAATGCAGAGGAGTATTTTGTTAATATTTCCATATTTTTCCTGTGATTTTGAATGAACTTTAAAGAACTTTTACATCACTTCTTTAAAGTTTCATGAATAGAGAACAAAATTCATAATATCGTGGACGTACAGAAAACAATCATTCAATTACAAACTAATTATATCCTGTTAATGACTGGCAAACTGACCTATTTTTCCACACTCTTACACCAAAATTCCCTCTAGAATAGAGTTATTCCCAATCGTGACAGGGGACGCCGGGTCCCGGCTAGTCAGAGACACTAAATATGCCAGTTTAATCGTCATCTTCAGGATTGTTACCAGCAATCACGCGAAACTAGCTCCGTGAAATGGAGCGATGGTAGTGTAAGGTGTGTATGCGTGTGTGTGTGTGCATGCATGCTAGGTAGCAAGCCGAGTGGAGTCGAGTCGAAAACGAGTCTATCGGCATTTAGCAGCCGGCACGGTGGCTTTCGTGAATGTAAACTAGGCGTTTCCTGCGCACGTATCGTACAAAGTGCTCGATTCGCTGGTCTTTTTTCACCGGCCTGGGATCGATAGTGCCATTGCAAACACCCTGTATGTGCTCCGGTTAATGTTAATGGCAGGGGCTGGCTCGCTCGAACGGAGTGGGTTGCCCCTTTGCCGCCGTGAGTTAGAGCTTCCTGAGCCTTTCCTCGCATCCACCCGCAACCCCCCCGCAACCCCCCACAACCCCTCCTCTAGGCTAATGGGGAGACCAGGAAATATCAAAACTCCTCTCTCCTGCCATTGTAATTCTACTATCTAGCATTTTTTTTTAATCGTATCAACTCGCAACAATCCTTCTCTATCATCTTTGATTTTTCAGATTTTTTTTACCTTGTTTTATGGTTCGGTTGATGTTTGGGTGGGGAATTTCTGGGGGGTTGAAGGGATGGTTTAATTGTGGATGGATTAAAGCGTCTGGTTTTGTAAGGATGGAATTGATTTTTTAATATTGTGAAATTTGGTTGATTGTTGTGGGAAGTTTTGTAATTGTTAGGTGGATTAATTGTTCTTACCTTGGCCAAGAGACTTCTGAATTATTATGACTGTTGTATCAACTTGAACTACAAGATGTATGATTAGAATTAATTGTCATTAAGATCGGAGCACTCAACAATTTATGAAATAATTTAAATACACGATATGAAACTATCGTCAACGAATTTGATGAGAATTGTTTTAACAGAAGTTGATTTTCCGGTACTGTTGCGATTCCATCGAGCAGCGTGCAAAGAAGAAAGATGTTGGTCGCACTTATAAGCATGGGAATGAAGTTCTTTTTAATATGCAGCGCTAACCTGTTGAATGCATTGTGTTCGTGACAAGCGGTGATTACATTTGTTCCCCGGAGTCAGATACATTTTTTATCATTTCGACGATCGTGTTGCCGATGATAACCGCGCTAACCACCGCTTCGTTTCCAGTAGATCAAGGTTGCTTTAATGCATCGCTTCCTCGGCTCGCCACTGCTCGGCGACATATAATGCACTTCGCCCGCAATGGTAAAAGCGCGTTACAATCTCGCCGATGGTGATCTGGAATTAAAACCTTTGTACTTGCGACTGTATAACTCATAAAGAGTTCATCCACTTTACGATGATCCTTTAACAAAGAAGACTACAGTTTTAACTCCGTGTATGTTAAAATCTTTCTATGTTCTACACAAGTTCTTAAATTTTTTAAACGATCCAAACACGAGCATTATTTTTTAGAATTTCTTGACCGAATTTATTTTATATCAAGTTCATTAATTAAACGAAACATTCCTACTTCCAAATAATGCATAAAATAAAAATTCGCCTAACATTTTCTTCTAAAAACACCGTTCAAAAATAAAAAAAAAACAAAGCCTGCGATGTCAACGAACCAGCGGTTATCTTCAACATCTTAAAGTTCCAAATCACAGTGCAGCTGCGGTGAAGGCACTAATTGGGAGGATTGGTTGATAGCGATCGATCAGTGCATTGAAAAGGCAGGAAGAATCGGGGCACGCGTGTGTGCCTTGCGCACCGGGCGATTTCGTCGAAGGGAATCGTCGATATCGTCTGATTTAATTTGTTACAATTAGGGCAAGGGCCCCCATCACGCCGACAGGGGATGAAAGAGGCATTCTCGTCATAGACAAAGACAGAGAGAGAGAATGGCAGAGGGTGGGTGGAAAAGGGGGTGGCGTGGAGGGCGGGATGGAAGGGTTTGCAAGCGTTCACCGCGCCCTGCTATTAATATCAGTTAACGACACGATATGATCGCTCATCTATACTGGAAGACAGGCCACACGGCTGCCGTCTCCGCTTCTGCCCAACCAGTCATCCCTGATCCAACCAGGAATCATCCACCCCCTCACTCCAGCCTTACAGCTGACTCACCGTGGCACTGCATCTTTTATCTCCAAGTTCTTCGAACTTTGTGTGAGAAAAGGATTTTTTATTGTTCTGCAATTATGTTTGACAATGTAATATAATGAGCAGAAAGTCTGCAATAATTTAAACTATCTAAATCACAAGCTTCCAATAGCATTTAATTAAAAAAGGAACAAGAATAATCCAAGCGTGTCTCAACTTTTATCTCCAAGTTCTTCGAACTTCGTGTGAGAAAAGGATTTTTTATTGTTCTGCAATTACATTTGAGAATATAATATAATGAACAGAAAATCTGCAATAATTTAAACTATCTAAATCACAAGCGTCCAATACGATTTAATTAAAAAGGAACAACAATAATCCAAGTCTGTCTCAAATGTTATTTCGAAGTTCCACTCATTTCTAGTGAGAAAAGTATTCTTTATTGTTCTGGAATTACATTTGAGAATGTAATATAATGGACATAAAGTCTGCAATAATTTAAACTATCTAAATCACAAGCTTCCAATAGCATTTAATTAAAAAAGGAACAACAATAATCCAAGTCTGTCTCAAATTTTATTTCGAAGTTCCTCGAACTTCGTGTGAGAAAAGAATTTTTTATTGTTCTGCAATTATGTTTGAGAATATAATATAATGAACACAAATTCTGTAATAATTTAAACTACCTAAACAAATCCCAAGCTTCCAATACCACTAACTTAAAAAACAAACAATAACAATTCAACCCTATCCCAACCATCCAAATCGCAGCACATTTACAAACGATTAGAAAAAAAAAAACACGACATCCACTCTCACACTCTTAGTAGACGAAACTAAAGAATCCGAAGATCGTCCATAGACTTGGAGTTATCTCAAGACTTCGGATCTCCGGGGGTACTAGAAGCGAGGTCGTGCCGGAGAATAGGACACGATAGGAAAAGACGGTGGCCTGAGGGAGGGGGCCGATAACAATAGGCGAAAGGGGAGGGGGGGCTCTATCTAACCTGCATCCGGGGGGGGCCATCGAAACGAGACGCGCGCGCGCTCTCGGATTACCATAAGCATTCATATATGCGGCGAGCGCATTATACTTGCATAGCCAGCATAAAGGTGGCCCTGTTGGCAGAGTCGTATTAGGTGCACCGCACAGGTGAAGGAAGAAAAGGGAGGGGGGCGGTGGTGGTGGTAAGAAAAGGGGGGTACCGGGTGCGGTGGGCTTATGGGGCGTCGTGCTAGTATCTACTAGCGAGCAACTTAGCTACTTACTTACGTGTACCGGCCGCCTTCACGAGCCGCTGACACGCGAGCCTGATTGACTTGTAGATGAGGCGACACAGTCGATATACGCCGGACTCAGCACTGCCAGCTACAGCGAGCTCCCATTCCTATCTACTTGCAAGTAGAAACCACCCTGTTACTGTCGGCCGCCTCATTCTACTGCGCTCTGGGTGTCATACCTGCCCTGTTTATTGGTATTAAGGGAAATCGTGCCTATCAAGTTTGTGTTTGTTCATATTTTTGTGATGTTAAGTTTATTCTTTTGTAGGATCTGTTTTTTTTTTATTTTAGTTTCTTGTGAGGGACACAAAAAAGTGGATGTATGTTTTCCATCTTTTACACATAAGAAAGAAAAATGCGAAAAGGTTCTTTATTTGTTTCTGAAATTAGTTGATTAAATATTCAGAAATCTGTTAAAATTCGGTCCCATTACATTTCGAGGGATGCTTCTACGTTTTATTCATTCTCACTCGGTTTACGAACCCCCTGATTTCTCTATCTCTCGTTCATTTCGATAGCCCACCTTCATCTCGCTGTACCCCTGCTCTGCACGCCCTCTCTCGCACGTACACAGGCATGCAGACTTTCTCTCTCTTTGGCGCGGTGAGCGAGCGTTATCTAGTTAATTAATCTCGGCGGGCGACTAGCAGGGCGGCAAAACTCCCACCGTTTCTGCAGCCGTAACGAGCCACGACAACGAAAGTGTCGGGAGCAACCACCCCTTGTTGGAGAGGAGGTACTCCTGCAACCCCCGATTTTCTCACCCTCTCGTTCGCTCTTTCGTGGATTCGTTTAACTCCGAATCTCTGCTCTCGTCTGTTAGCTATTCGTCGACCTGAGATTAATTCATTAAAGGATAACCATAAATAATAACTAATAATTCGAAGTTGTAAACCAATGAAAATTAAATAATACGCATATGGAATAAATAAAAATATAATCTGGGAAGAGGAAATGATAAGTTAGAATAAGATTGAGTCGGAGCTTAATTAAGTACAAAGTAACTAAAGACATAAAGAGAAATAATGAAAATAAAAAAGGCAAGAAATAAGAATAAATTTATAGAATATATAATTATCCGAACACTCATCAGTGGCGACATCGAATGCATAAAAGGGAAACACTTAGAAATTTCCACCCCCGTCAGCAAGGGAGTAAATCGATGAGAATATTCAGCCGGTAGAAAGCGATCGACTACAGGGATGAAACAAATGGAACAGGGATTACCAATAGCTGTTTAAAGATCGATCGTAAGGACGTCGAGCGTCTATCGACGGAGTAAAACTCTGAGAGGGTTGAAACTCGTAATGCTTCGAGGGGTGTCGCGACGTCCGGCGTCGGCGTGGTGGCGGCGGCGGTCGGCGCGCCCTCTGATGCGGGGTGGGCAAGTATTGATTGGTCCCGGTGGCGGTGGCGGCTTGGTGGCGTGTTCGGGGCGCCGTGTAAGAGAGGGTGGCGAGTTGGTCAGGCGCCATCACGCGGGCCCACCGCGACCACGTCGTCGTCGTCGTCGTCGTCGTCGCCGCCGTCGTCGCCGTCGTCGTCGCCGTCGTCGTCGCCGTCCTGCCGTAGGGAGAGAAGGGTCGCCGTCCCAGCCAGTCGGCCGCGATCATCCCGATCATCGCCGAAAAGATGGTCATGATGGCTGGCATGGAGGACCACGAGCGCAAAGTCGTCCTCGAGTTCTGCCACCTGCTCGAGAAGAGCAAGCAGCTGTTCAACGGGCTGAGAGATCTGCCACAGTACGGGCACAAGCAGTGGCAGGGCTACTTCGGGCGCACCTTCGACATCTACACGAAGCTCTGGAAGTTCCAACAGCAACACAGGTGAGTCACGCATCACCACTACTAACTACTACCACCACCACCACCCTTGCCTTCTGTCTGTACTCGTGGCCCCTGCGGCCTCGCACCACCTTTCTCCCTGGCGAGGACGCGCGTGTCGCCCACGAGGTCCTTGGACGCCAGGGCGAACACCCTCCCGCCCTGCCGCTCCCCTCCCGCTCGAACAACACCCGCCTCTGACATAGTCAGACATACCACCGTCGACCGCTACTACTTCTTCTTTCCCATTAGTGCCGCCCAAATCCTCGACCAATTCTACTTACACCTACGACTCATTCCACTTACGATTCTAGTCATTCGGAGACTTCTACTTTGGATAGCTGATAACTGCTTGACTGAAAGAGGGGGTGAACTAGTTGAGGATTTGAACCGTACTGTTTTTGAGAACGGAAGTGCTCGCTTCTCTCAGCCACATTACGTGGCATGGTTAGAGTCTCCTATCGCAAAGGAAAATCTTGTCTGGCCCTTGGTCGATTGTTCTGCATGATTACACGAATTTCTGTATGGCGCAAACCACGTGACCCGAGTACCTCGTGCACCGCTGCTGCGGATACTGCGATCCCTCCCTCCCTCGCTTCCTTTTCCACCCCCTCACTCTCTCTCTTCCTCTCTCTCTCTCTCTCTCTGTCTATCTCGCACTTTCCCTCGTTCCTCCCCCATCTGGCCCTTCATTAACCACCATCGATAGCGTACAACTTACGCGGCAAACTTTAGGTTGCCTCGTTGCATATTTCATCGGCTCGTACTTAACACAATGTAAGACATCTACTCTCACCCAGAAGCCTCCCTTGGCTGCCTGCATGCCTGCCTGCATGCCTGCCGAGCACTCTATTGGCCCACTTTGTCCACAATGTGTCTCTTTTATTTACAACCCTTTAACTTACTTCCGGAGGAGAGAGCGCGGGAGGGAAGAGTCCGAGAGACGATCTTCATCCCCTTATCCTCGTTCTCCGATAAGGAAGTGGCATGGTTGTAGCTCAACAAGGCTCTGCATCTCTCTACAGAGAGCCAATTGTGTCTAGCCGAGCTACCCCTACGCGCAACCCTCACCGACAACCCCCTTTCGGTCCAGGGGTAGATCTTGCATCTATGTTAATTGGGGATTACTTTTCTTTTCGATGTCAGGCACACCTGTTCGAAGGGAAATTCGATTTGCTTGTGAAAGTCTTTTTTTTTGTCATACTTTCAGTGACCAACTTGTAGATTTTTAATTGTTTTTGTCACACCTTGGTACAAAATGTTTATTAGCGTTGTTTTTGTGGAAATAAATATGTCTGTGTTAAATAAGAGTCTGGTATTTCTTTTTGCAATGATATATTTGCTATGTGGAGCAAGTGTTAGAATATTGAGCTTGCACGAAAGTGAAAGGCGAAGACTGCGTGTTGGTGAAACACGTAATTGACTAATGTAGTTAAAGATTGCAGAGGAAGATTAAACGATTACTTTCTTTTATGAGTAGCTCATTTAAATATTGTTCTTTTTTTCTTGTAAAATGATGAGAGTTAGTAAGTTCAATTTTACAAGCACGTGTTTGAGTTATAAGACTTTCCTGCGGCCTTTAATTGTATTTGGAGTAGTAAAAACCCAAGCTGGTAGTTGAGTAACTCGACTAATGTGAACAAAGCATTAGTCAGGATTAAGTGACTGGCACATCTACTGATGTAAATGGCGATTGTAAAGATTGCGGAAGCAGAACATGCCTAGGAATAAATAATTCAAATCTTATTCTTTTTAAAAATGAATGAAATTACTAAATTATACAACTTGAAGAAGGTATTAATCGAGATTAGGTAACAAGCACATGCACCGATGTAAATGTGGATTATAAAAATTGCAAAAGCAGAACGTGCTTAGGAATAAATAATAAAAATATTATCCTTTTGAAAAATTACTGAAATTATTGAATTATACGACTTGAAGAAAACATTAATGAAGATTCGGTAGTTAGGATATTATAAAAACTAGTTGGCATTGAATTGTTTATACAGAGCGATACTGGACACGAAGTACGGCCTGAAGAGGTGGCAGATCGGCGAGATCGCTAGCAAAATCGGCCAGTTGTACTACCACTACTACCTGCGCACCAGCGAGACCAGCTACCTCCATGAGGCCTACTCGTTCTATTCGGCGATCCGCGGCCGTGCTTACTACAGCCGGGCGGCGAAGGAGGACAGGAGCGACCTGATGGTGAAGAAGCTGAGGTACTACGCTCGCTTCATCGTGGTCTGTCTCCTGCTAAACCGGATGAAGCTGGTGCGCGATCTAGTGATGGAATTAGACGCTCAAATCGCGGACTACACCAGCACCTACGAGCCGGACGACCAGCTCGAGTGGAACCTGATGCTCGACGACATCAAAGCCTTCGTGAAGGCCGAGGCCGCCGTGGAGGTCTTCCACCCGGACTCCAAGCCTGTCATCCTCACCCACAGGCTAGGAACGACGAGCTCGCCACCCGTCGAGCGTACGCCACCCATGTGCCTATCCCTCCAGGAGATCCTGATCGTCGGTAATTGCGCCGACCAGGTCAAGTTCAACGAGCTCTCCATGGACATGTTCCGGATGCTGCAAACCCTCGAACGCGAACCCAGGGACGACCCAAACCACCTGCACGACGCCTCACCCGCCGGCAGGATGCCATTCAGACCTGGGCCTTATCCGGGCCCGGAGAATGGAGCGCCCCGACGTGACAATCCTCATAAGTACCTACTCTACAAGCCGACCTACAGTCAGGTCCAAGTGTTCCTCGCCAGCGGCTTCAAGGAACTACCGGCGAACGGCGCATTACTACTCTACCTGTCCGCCGATGGCTGCTTCTCGTCTGTCAAGCATCCCGAAGAAAGTGAGTGTCTCCTCGCCTTTTACATTATTCTCCTTTTCGCCTCTTAGTGCCTTGGCTGAGCCGTTTCTTGCTGCCCTGCTCTCCTTCGCTCATCTTGCTCCGATTACTTCATTCATTCAATTTCAATTCGAAGTCTTTGAAAAGAAAATTGTTCGATTTCACAGAGTTATTTTGAAATCGTTTGAATTTTCATTCGAATTATTGGAAAAGAATTTTCGAGTAACAATTTTCGTTCATTGTTTTTTGAAAATTTTAGAAAATGGAGTAATTCTGGAGTAGTGCGAGCGAGGCTTTTAATATTTAAGCCGCTAACTAGGCGAACCGCCAGTTCTCTTACTGTGCTATTGGCATAATTGATAGATCTGCTAGGTGTTCGGCATTCCACTATTTAATTGGAGATCTTTTAATTGGGTCCAGTTTACATGCTATTAGGTGAAGCTCCTCGAAATATCGAAATGTTTAGTGTTAGGTTTTTATTAGTTTACACTTTGTATGAGCAACCAGCAACACTTAGCTCTTTCGTTGCTTTTTATTCGAAATATTTATTAATATTAATTTCCTTCGGATTAATACGTCTGTGTGTTGTAAATATATATACGGGTACACGTGTCACCCATTTATGTATGACGTTGCAGTCAAAGTGTTAAGTAGCAGACACTATGCTTCTATGATGATAGTAATTTCACGAGATACAATCAGTGTGCTTCTCGCATAATTAGAGATACTTTTAGAAAGTATACTTTTGCCACCAATTACACGTTACTAATGAAATTATTATTTTACCAAAAATAGTTGATATTTTCTCCCAAAAATAAAACGAACAACTATAAAACATAATCATCGACAGAAATCACGACAAAGTATCCAAAAAATGTAACTTTCAAATTGCCCATATTTACACTAACAAACCAGATGTTTCCAGATTTGTTTCAATCAACAAAACCATATCCAAACAAACTGAAATTATTTTAACATACAAACACCTATTTCAAGAACAGGAATAATACAACAACAAATAATTTCTAAAATAGAAATAGTTCGAACTACCAAAAATTAACTATACAAACAAACATTTCATTCCTCAACCTTGAGGAATTCACTTGGGCCTTCAAACATCCCAGTCGATGATAGTAAACATACTGCAGCTCTTTTTCCCGGAGGAACTTTCTCACTAGCCAAAAGTTAGCTATCCGAGCCGCAGAAAATATAGGATCGCAGGTCGATCGAGAGTAAAAACAAATCACCCGCTCGGCGAAGCTGAAGGCAAGCGCGTGTCTATCTTTTCGGTCAGTTTCCTCGGCCGTGGTAATCCGGCGGAGTTCGGCCAGTAATCGGGCAAGGAAGGGGTTTTCCGTGTTCTCTGAATTGGAAGAGCCGCAACGAGATAATCCGAGTAACAACAGCGTTATGTATAGCCACACGTGCCTCGCATACACGTAGAGATCGGCCCACGTATGTTGGTATGTGGCCCTGAGCGCATACACAGGGTGGCCCGGAAATGCTCCTTGCCATTCTCAGCAATTCTAATCTCGGAGTGGTTAAAGACATAGTTCGGATTCGATGATCGCTCTGTTGGAATGTCGATCTTAGAATTACTGGGAAATACTTTGGATATAGTCATTAATTGAAAGATGATTGCTATTTTAATAGTCGATAAGAAGTGAGTTTTAATGTCAAATGGAATCGAATAAGCATTAATTAGTATTCCTAAAAATAATATATTTATTATTTTTTTATTATTTGCTATTTTAATGGTCGATAAGAATAAATGATTTATTTCAAATCGAGTGGAATGTATTTTTACATTTAAACAGATTTAATTCGTCAAGTGAAATCGAATAAGCATTAATTAGTATTCCTAGAAATAATTAATTTATTATATTCTCCATTGAATGAGAACAGAAAATAATATTTTTTGATCGAAGGGTGTAAGTTGCCTGCTAAGTTCGAGTTGCGGAATGACAGAGAGAGAGATTCCCACACACTCCCGACAATTGGATCAAAACCAGTGCGCACCCCCAACCCTCTCTCCCTCTCTTTCTCGTTCTCTGTCGCCTTTCACGCATTCGTTCAAGGGCTTCGCCGAGCAAACGAGAAGCGTACGGGCACTTACAATGGTGCGGCCGGAAAGTAAGTGGCTGGAAGACGTTTCGTCACCAACCACCACCGTCGATTCCACCCCCGGTGCGGATGCATAGGGCTTATGTAAAGGAAAGCCGCCGGAAGACCCGTACCGCTCGTTTTAATAATCGCTGATACATTCAATTCGTCTGTCAGTCGTCATGTAATTAAATCTCGCCACGATTTGCACCATTGCGCGAAATATTTTCATCATCTTCCGGAGGAATTCTTATGTTGTTTTAAGGTAGTCGTCTTGCAAATTGTGAGGAAGTTCAGATTCTCTTTTTAAAAGAATCATTAATTATGCTGAGTAGTTATCGACTTATGCCTTTGTGGCTGAAAAATCAAGTACAAAATATCAGAAATTGTTAGATAAAAATATCCCACATCCATGAAAAAAAAACAAAAAGTTCCCCTCAATTCCGAAGGAAATTGGATTTCTGCGAGAATTACCTCAAAAAGCGAGCAATTTAAACCGAATTTCGTTACACATTGACATTTGCAAGCACGTTGGCAAGCAACAAAAAAAAAAAAAAAAAAAAAGAACGACTTATAACGAGGATTTTAATACCCCCGTGACTGTTAATACGAGGGAAAAATTCAAATCTACCATTCTCGATGCTGGGAAAATTCGTCGAGGCTCTGTGTAGGATATTGGTGGACGCGGGGGGTTTGCGAGGGTGAATATCGAGGGTGCGGAGTGGCGCGTCGAAAATCACTATAACGCCCGGGGCTCGTCCTCAAAATTGTTGGCCTCCTTTTACAGCAGCAATTAACAAACGAGGTTCAATACGGCCGGCAGCCGTGGTTATGCCCGGCGGCGGATCTTCACTTTTAATTGGATTCGCGAAAATAATATCCAGAGCGAGCGCTCGCGCGCGCCCTCGCGCGCGTACGAAACAGCGCGCAACACAATGCTCATAGTACTTTCTGGCCTTTAATTAGTGGCCCGTTCTCATGAAAGTTTTATGCGTACTTCGAAAAGAGACATCTTTCTCTCTCAGACTTGCTTCCATTCTCTCTCTTTCTCTCTCTCTTTCTCTCTCGAGTGTAGCGAAATGCATGCACGTGTGACCGTGACCTCTTATCGTGGCCGACGGCTGAATTAACTAAATAGAAAATCCAGGTCGTTTAGATGGTTTCCTAATATCCCACGTACCACCAACCACGCCCCCTTTTCCATTCTACTTCTACTTATATTCTACTTGTTTCCCTTATTCTACTTGCTCCACTTAATTTCTCCTAATTGTATAGCTCTCCCCACCTATTGTTTTCGAATTATTTCGCTCGTTTAATTTAAGTGTTGTTTAATAACTTCGGAACTTAGTTTCGAACAGATTTTCGAGTGCTCGAGTAGAACGGTTAACAGGAATTATTCGATGGGACACTGATTTAACTAATTGTAAGTCCTGAAGTACTCTTTAGAATGTGGCAGGTACTTGCACACTGTGTTTCATAGTGGTACGATTAAATTTCGCATCAGTTCCTTTTTTATTATATTTTCAACATAACACCCTATTCACATTACATTAGTTTAATATCATTATTACGTCGACGGTATTTATTTAATTTGCACGTGACGCATTAGAAAATCCCTTGGTCTTGCAATAGGAATATTAGATTTTTCTTTTAACCGAATATAAATAAAATCGACATAATTTTATTATCATTATTGAATCAAAAACTTACATCCAAATACATATATCAATCCTTAATTATCATTATTTTAAACAAGTTTACCTTTCTCAGTCTTAAAGTGAAAATCTCAGAATACCATTTGACTCACCATGCATCATCGTGCATGCATGCACGCGCGCGTCGCCGTGTGCCTGCTTGCCGATGCATTTTCAAGCCTGCGCTAGATCGGCTGGGCGCGTGTAGATTGCGCAATCTTAACTAGCGGCTGCTGGCTGTAAAAGATTCAGTAGGAAGGCGAAAGGCAGCCTTCCAAAATTACACACGTGCGCCGGAATGGCGAGCTCGCAGACATCAGGCGGTCCGTTAAGGTCGCAGACGGCGAATGAATGTGCTGGAGAGGAGGGGAAAGAGAGAGAGAAAGAGAGAGAAAAAAAAAGGGGGGCTCTTTCAGGGAAGGTAGGGCCGCGAATCTGTGTCAGGGTCATCTCGCGATAGAGGATTTCTCTACCGTCATGACAGTCAATTCTAAATTTCTGATCGATACCACCGCCCTGTCAGAGACCACGTCGGCAGTTTTTGGTAGCGGCCCGTTTTTAAAGCCTTCCCTTTACTCTCGCTCCACCCCCCTCCCTCTCTTTTTTTCCCCCTTGAGAACCATTTCAAGGCTGATGCGCGCCATTTACATGCCCCGCTTTGCGGAAGAAAGAAGTTCCGGTGAGAAGGATTCGTGTTAGTAGTACTAGTTATATGGTGCAAGTAGTAACACCCGTGTATGGTCAGACACTCATCACCGACGAAAACTATAAATAATATTAAGACGAATTAAAGACAATAGTATTATTTCACGATGATATTATAATTAAACAATTACACTTTATACCTTACATATTATTTATGAAAATGTTAATATTTATATTTGCAAATTTGTTAAGCTTAGCAGTGTATTCTTGGAGCCCGAAAAAATTACAATTTCAATTCGCCAACACTTTCTTCTAAAATGAATCGTATAAAAAAAGGCAAACAGAGAGAGAGAGAGAGAGAAAAAAAACGACAAAGCCAAGGATTGACATCAGCGATTCCCATCATTTACTGAGGGGAATACGCAGGATGTGTGAAGCCTTCAATTTGGGTGCTCCTGAAGGCCAGAATTGCACGATGTTGATAAAGTTCGCACTGTTACAGTGGGGTACGACCGGGGCGGCGTGTCGACGTGCAGTAAGCGGGATCCGGAGCATGGGAAAAGGCCAACGGGGGACAAGGAGCCGCATTGTCTCTACCCGGGTGACCTTTACCCCTTCACGAGGAAGCCTCTCTTCGTGGTGGTCGACTCGGACAACAGCTTTGTGTTTCAACAGATACCCCGTTACTTCGGTCAACCGTTGATGGTCCTGATGTCGCCTCAGGATACACCGGCGAATCTCCGAGACCACGGTGGAAGCCTCTTCACCCTCTTTCTTCACGCCCCCCTCGCCGCGTTTTGCCTTATATGCCAAATCGAGAGCCTCGCCGTCGACCATTGGGAGCGCTGCCAGGAGTACATCGAGCAATTCCTCAACAAGGCCAGTCAGCTCGTAACACGCTCCCAGTGCGGTAAGGATCCTTATGGACCACCCTCGTTATCACACTCTTATCTAGTCTAACCGTTACACCTGCCAGCTACTTATGTCTCGGACAATCACACCTCTTCTCAAAGAAGATCACATATTTCCGGAAACTGTAACAGGCGATCCTGGATCACCTATATTAATTATACTCTTATACAAAGTAGCAGTTACACATGTTAGGTAGTTAAATAATATTAGTAATCTTTGTGAGATAACTAAGATGAGAAAATATAACAAGGAATTCTAGTTTTATACAGCTTATTTAGGCCAATCATATCTTTTATCAGAGATAATATATTTTCGGATGCTGCGAATGTTAATTATCTGAGTTGAGTTATTAATTTTGGCTTTGAACTAATTCGTAAATACAGAGATGAACAAATGTAATTCTCAGCGTACCAGTTACATCTCGGCCAATCACACATCTTCTCAAAGAAAATCACATATTTCCGGAAACTGTAACAGGCGATCCTGGATCACCTACATTAATTATACTCTTATACAAAGTAGCAGTTACACCTGTTAGGTAGTTAAATAATATTAGTAATCTTTGTGAGATAACTAAGATGAGAAAATATAACAAGGAATTCTAGTTTTATACAGCTTATTTAGGCCAATCATATCTTTTATCAAAGATAATATATTTTCGGATGCTGCGAATGTTAATTATCTGAGTTGAGTTATTAATTTTGGCTTTGAACTAATTCTTGAATACTGAGATGAACAAATGTAATTCTCACCGTACCAGTTACATTTCGGCCAATCACGCATCTTCTCAAAGAAGATGACATACTTTCAGAGAGTGCAGTGTTAATAGCTTTCATAAGTTATTAACTCGAGCTTCCGACAGATTCTCGATTTTACATTCCACCCTTACTCCGAATGTCACTTTTACAACTATTAATTATTTACGACGGGTTCAACTATCGCCGATCTAATAACAACTCTTCTAAAAGAAGATAAGATATTTCGAGAATATATATTCCGACATTAGATATCTTTATGAGTCATTAATTCATTCCACGATCAAAAGGAATCATTGAGCAAAAATTTGACATACAACGAATTACACTTACATTCACGTGTTCCTTAAATATTTCCCTCGTCATAACTAACAAATTATCATGCACTTTGCAAAATCTCTTGGCACATATTCTCATCGTACTATAACTATTCAAATGCAACATAAGTAGATCAGCAAAAAGATCGAAAAATACTAGAAACCTGAAAATCTACATCAGACATAAAATGCAGCCGACACGAAAGCTCTCTCGAAGCGAAAAAGATTAATACATCGCAATTAGGGCAAAGATAACAGAAGCAGAAAAGCAGCATCACCCTCGTAACTATTAAACGCTTAAAACTCTCCCATCAGCCAAATGGCAGAGGAGTAAAGAGCGAGAGGGTGAAATTGACAATGTAGCAGCCAGAAAACAATTGGCGATGCTCCAGGTCGAGAATGTGTATCGTTGGAGTTGGCAATCTCGAAATCAACATGAGATTTGGAGAAGAGTTGGTAAGAGGGAGATGCTTATTGTTTCGATCCAACGATAGACAATTCTATCCTATGTGTTTCGATTTCATTGTATTTACTACTCTTCCCCTTTGCGGAAAGCTCGCGTTGATATCATAAGCTTTCGCGCGCCCCCCAGCAACCCTTTGTCTCACGCCTAATTCTCCCCCTTAAGAAAGTTCAGCCAGAATCAATAAAGCGCACGCCGGCATTGTGCAATGACGCCTTGACGCCGGAAGTTTCGGCAACAGGCCGAAATCCCGAACAATGATAGCAATTATGCCAGTCGAGCGGGACTGTTGGATGCTCCAGAAATGGCCGAGTTTTTAGAAGCGTCACCGCCTACGCGGTTTCGAGGCCGACCTGATACAAGCACGTTTCGGGAATCTCGAGTGCTTTACTTAAACACGCTCGCCCACGTCGAAATCCAACGAATATGACGTGTGTGTCTCCCCCCTTTTTTTTCTCTCTCTCTCTCTCTTTCTCTCTCTTTGTTGCACGCTTCTCCTGTCTGCCAGGTGTCCGTTTCTCGGTCTTCGCATTGATTATTTGAAAATTATTCTGGCGCGCGGAGCACTCGACACAAATGATTTCCTGGTCTCCGTGAGATGGAAAGAGATTCGAAAGAGATGTGTTTCTCTCTCTGTGTATGTGTGTATTGGTGGTAGCTCGAATATAAAGGGCGCCAGAATTAGAGGATGCGTTAATGTTGCAAAAGATTTTTGGAACGGTTGCCTTGTCAAATTTGTGGGCGTACAGTCGACCATTTCATTGCTCCTGTTTTGCTGTACTGCGAAACTAGTTGAAGTACATGCTATAAATTATCCCTGGTTTCGAGAACGAACACTCCATTTAAATTAATGACACACGAAACTCGATATCCTGTATTATTCATTTAACAAAATGAATTTCACGCGACATTGTTATTGCACTTTAACAAGTTTTCGACTGTGACAGACGAACTCAAGAAAAACAATATTACAATATTAGATAATTCTAATATTATAAAATCAGTCTAATGAGAGTCATAATAATTTTTAATAATGCCTTTACTTGGTCATTAAAATTAATGACACACAAAGTTCGATATCCTGTATTATTCATTTAACAAAGTGAATTTCACTCGTCATTGTCATTGCACATTAACAAATTTTCAACAATGAAATCCAAAGCAAAACAATATATACACTTGACAATTAAATCGTAATATTATCAAATTAATTTAATAAAGCCCATAATAATTTCTAATCATATCTTTTCTTAATATCCACAGAAACCAGTGTGCTGCAATTCCAATCCAAAAATCTTTTAAAAATCTTCTGCAACATTACCAAATTTTCAACAATGAAATCCAAAGCAAAACAATATATACACTTGACAATTAAATCGTAATATTATCAAATTAATTTAATAAAGCCCATAATAATTTCTAATCATATCTTTTCTTAATATCCACAGAAACCAGTGTGCTGCAATTCTTCGGCGACGACTTTCTACGGCTACTGCTAGTGCGCTACGTGTTCTGCGACGTGGTGTTAAGTCTGCACCGATCGTTCCGTGGCCGTCAGCAAAGGCCACGTTGTCATCCACCATTACCGGACGCAGAAGTTCTCGAGCATCCAACGTTACAACAGCAGGTGCTCGATCTCGCCGCTTACCTGGACGCCCGCAACCACTTCGCCGACAGCAGCAGGCACAAACGGACACAAGCGGATAGGGTGGATGCCTGACCCCGGCATCCACCCTATCCGGCATACGACTCCAGCGCCCTCTTGCCACCGTACAATGACGACTACGATTACGATTACGATTACCGTAATTACAATTGCAACAATAAGATCGTTACGATGAGACCTCATTAGAGCCGCGTATATAACGCGCGGTACACACTTGTAGTCGAGCGGATGAGAGATCGAAAAGCTCCCTTCACACGCACCCGTTCGTGCCCAATCTGAAACCTGCATCGATCGAAGTCAATGTTTTTTCATTCCAAATACTGTTTAAATTGAGTGATTGCAATTTTTCACAAGCAGTAAAATTTTTAATCACTTTGAATTATTTATTTGGATTAATCATACCCAATCTGAAACCTGCATCGATCGAATTAAATATTTTTTCATTCCAAATACTATTTAAATTGAGTGATTGCAATTTTTCACAAGCTGTAAAATCTTTAAACCTTTGAATTGTTTGTTTGGATTAATCATACCCAATCTGAAACGTGCATCGATCGAATTAAATATTTTTTCATTTCAAATACTATTTAAATTGAGTGATTTCAATTTTTCACAAGCAGTAAAATTTGTATTCACTTTGAATTATTTATTTGGATTAATAATACCTGGAAAATTACAGATTCTATATGCGTTTCCGTATGGAAATTCGGATTTAATAACGCTATATTGAAGACTAGTTCGGTTTCAATTTCGGGTACGATGAGTGCGTGTGAAAAGGACTTAAAGGTCCTTTATGGGGGCCTCGGTGGCTACAGTTTCGAGGTTGGCGCCGTCTCAGGGTTACTTCGGCCGGACTAGAACGGGGTGTGTGTTATACATATGTATGTATTAAGACTCGACTCGGCGACGATGCGTTAAAGAGTTAGAGGAACTATTTATCGCGACACTGCTGCCAGTTTTTGCTACGGATTAGAAAATACGTTCTGTCACTGCGTCGGATGGTAAAACCGCATGAAAAATGGGGGAGGGTTGGGGGGTGGCTGCGAAAAGGGGAGATAAAAAAAAATGGAGAGACAGTGAGGAATAAAGCGCGCATTGTATGAATGCTCGGGGTGCGACTGCAAGTGCGGGGGCGAATGATTGTGCACACGATGACACAGACACGGATACACGTAAACACTGCGGTGCTTTAATGACTTAAGCGGTTGTATATGTTAGGCAAGTCATCAAGCAAACAGGAGTTTATGAGTTTTCTTGAAGTACCAATACTTGCTTTTTGTAAAATTCATTATATGTTCATTACATACTTTAATAGTCTCTGAAAAAATTTCCTCTCAAATCAAAACTACACATAAAACTTTGAACGCATTTTCTCGAAAGCGTTTTTAGACGCGATGGTCAGCATAACTTTTGTAAAATTGGACTAAATTCGTTGAAATTCATACAATATCTTCACAATACAATACTTTAATCCTCAACGGAAGGGATTGTCTATATAATGTTTAATTTTTCTTTTAGTTGAGAACTAGTTTTCTCTGTCTAATTCACACACAGTTTTTTTTATATTATTTTAGATAACAATCGACCAAGATACATTATTTTATTTATGTATATATGACAAATTTTTCAGAGAATGTACTTCAAAGTATGTACAATAATGAACATACAGTGAATTTTTAAAGAAGTAAATATTAGTACTTCAAAACAATGAATAAACTTCTATTTGTTTAATGACGTGCCTGACATATATGACCCCTTAAGGCAGCCTTCGTTCTTCTACCTTTCGCGCGCGCGTGCACGGGGAAAATGTATCGCGTGAACGAGGAAAAGAGGGATTTGCGAGTAACGAATGTAAGTTGTCCGGCGAATTGAAGGTGCGATCGTCCAGTTGAAACCCTCGAGATTAAAAGTAGGTAAATGATGATACAGATAATATTACGAGTGCCGTAAAAGAAGACTCCTTTCTGTTCTATCTGAACTACAATCTACCTTTAATTCTAATAGTTCCCCTTTCAAAGTCAAAAAGCCTGCCGTTCCGTTTCCTAGTGCGTATTCATTTCTTTCCCATTTGCATTGGCACAATAAAAAAACTACCAATTACAGAGAAATTCTACTGTATATTACTTCTGTTAAGAGACACGAGTTGTACGCGATTACTTTTAATGGTTTACTTGATAAACTCTTCTTTGCTTCTTTACAGCGAAGTACAATTTGATATGTACTACTTGTCAAGTACTTAGATAAAACTTATAATCTATTATAATGCAATGTAATTCGATGCCATTCGCAATGATTCCACTAATTGGAACAGGCCAGTTCATTCTCCGGCGGATCTTACAAAGTAGATTTGTCACTCTCATTTCGTTTGATCCACGCGAGATTTCCCCGGATCATATCTCGTCATCTCGGCGGAGTCGTTCTTCTCGCTTATAATCGTGCAAAAAACCCACGCACTTCACGCCTCCCACTTCCACGAGTAGTTCGTTCTCCTCGTTTCTGCATCTCCTTCCTCTCGATGCTCGCATCATCCACGACGGCCGCCCTAAATTCGCTGCCCTGCATCCGTTCCTCTTCTTTCCTCTTTCCTAGAGTTTCGCACCACCCATCAACGTGCTCGAGAGAGAGAGAGAGAGAGAGAGAGAGAGAGAGAGAGAGAATGTGCGCGCGCGCGAGCCTGTGCGTTCCACACGAGAGCAGTCCGGTTTATTTATAAACAAAAAGTAGAACGCCGCGCGGCTCATCGGATCGCCATTGACTTCCTCGAGCGTCCAATGCGAGCTGACCGAGATCATTTGACGATCATTCGCCCCGAAAATTCCGGGGTGGGTTGCGCTTTCAAATTAGGAGAAATAAGAAAAGATAAGAGAGGGAGAACGCGAGATGGCTTCAGTGATTGTTAGCATTATTATTACTATTTATTATTACTATTTATTATTATTATTATGATTATTATAATTATTACTGACGATGATTGCGATCACGGTTAACGATAATTATTGCCGGACTGCGGATGTTCATGCGATCATAGACATTCATTTATCCTCTACAAATTCCCCTCTAGAAATTCGAAAAGGAATGCATTTTAGATTTCACATTTAACACAGAACATAAAAAGAAGTCGTAGAGAAGGAATTATTGCCAGCAGCGATTACCAGCGTCGAGTTAGTACTCATAAACTTCCGCAGTTCCACTCATTTACGATTAATTATCGCGGCGACAAAAAACCCAATGAGGATTTACTGTGTTCGTGTATATAAACCTATGCGTATACACACTATGTAACGTTAGTATTAAATTTACAAAAGGATACCAGAGCCGAATAATAGCGAGAGCGAGAAACGAGAAAACGAGAGAAAGAGAAAGAGAGAGCGAGAGCGAGAGGGAGAGAGAAAGGGAACGAAAGAGAATTGCGAGTCAAGAGTGGCAACAAAAAAGGGTGGGGGCGGGAAAAGAAGTTGTTACTTTAAGGAGAAAAAATACATAAAAGACGCGCGCGGGCAAGCAAGCAAGCGAGCGAGCGCGCACAGCACAGTGTATTATATTATATACATATATCTCTGTACATTCTCTATGTTTTATAAATTACCACCTAATGCGCTCGTATAATACGCTGTGCGTCCCGAGATAGGCTAACAGACAAAAAGATAAATAGATAGATAGATAGGCCGAATGAGTGAACGAGCGAGCGAGCGAGCGAGCAAGAATGTCGAAAGAGAGAACGAGAGAGAAAGAAACAGAGAGACAGAGTGGTGAGAAAGAAGAGCAAGAGTGTGGGCAAACAGAAGCGACATAAAAGATTCTATATTTACTGTTCATATTGTTCACCCAATTAAAATACCGATACATGTTAATTAGAGGATAATTAGGTAACGGGCACCATCTGCGTGCTTGCAGGATCATTTATTTTCTATACACTTATTTTTGCATCGATCGAACAAAGCGCAACCAAAAGGGGTGGGGGATTGGAGGGTGCAAACCGGGGCAGATTGATGGTGGATAGCGAGCGATAATTACCATGTATATGCATACCAATACGAGATCACATACTCATTATAATATTCTCTCTTGTACAATTGTACGTGGCGCGCGCCACCGCTCGAGTTGCCGTCGTCGTTTCGGCTTCTCGGTGGGCCGCCGCCGCCGCCGCCGCCGCCGCCGCGCCTGCTTCGAGCGCTCGTTGCAAATGGTCCGCGAGTGCCAAGGTGTGACATAATCGACGAAACCATCGGAGTCTCTCTGCCGCGCGCACCAAAATGTACGAGAGAACGAAAGAGAGAGAGAGAAAGAAAGGGAGCGAGTGAGAGAGAAAGAGGGAGAGAACGAGAGAGAATGAGAATGAGAATGAGAGAGAGAGAGAAAGAGAGAGGGGCGTTGTGTCTTATTTTCCTCTCGCTTGAAACGAACCATCTCGAGTGACAGCTATCATCCTTATGCAACTAATTAATTATAACGACAACAAGAAATACGTCCTTTTATAGACACTACCATGTTTGCTGAGAAAAAAAAATGACGTTGCGAACGACCAAGTCTTTTAGATTTATTTGATCATCGCACACAATGCTGTTTCAGGCGGAATTTTTGGTGATATTCTTCTAGGTTTTGTTGGATCCTCGTTATTGTTAGAATTGTTGCTGCTTGATTGTAGGTGGACTTGTTGACGACTTGATTGGGAACTGATTCATGCGGGGGGTATTTGAATCGCGGTGTAGGACTGTTGCACGTGGTGTGCTGGCATGCAGGGTGCCAAGCTTCGTGCTACGTTGATTTTAATTTCAATTTTATTCAGTGATTTTTTAATGTAAGTGTAAAGCAAATTGTAATACATATGAGTACTATTTGAGATCAGGCGCCAGTTGGCAATGGTAATACTAGAGAATTTTGTATTAGTTTCCCCAATTGAAAATAACTCGAAGGAATCATTGAGTTAATCAAAATTATAAATCGTAATGAAGTAAGTTACAATTTACAAACATCCTTATATCAAATTCCAATAATCACTGATTTAAAATAATGACACACGTACAAGAGAATCAATTCTTGAAGCAAGTCTAGGTTCCCGATAGTCTCACATACGAATTCAAAGGGGGAATTCATCTAGTTCGATTTAGGAATTTTGTATTAATTTCCCCAATTAAAAATAACTCAAAGAAACCATAGAGATAATCAAAATTATAAATCGTAATGAAGGAAGGTACAATTCACAAAAATCCTTTAATGAATCCATTTATATAAAATTCCAAGAATCACTAATTTCAAATAATGACACACTAACAAGAGACATATATCGAATCAATTCTTGAAGCAAGTCCAACTTGTCGAAAGTCTCACATACAAATTCAAAAGGGGAAATCCATCTAGTTCGATTTAAGAATTTTGAATTAATTTCCCCCAATTAAAAATAACTGAAAGAAATCATAGAGATAATCAAAATTCTAAATCGTAATGAAGGAAGGTACAATTTACAAAAATCCTTTAATGAATCCATTTATATAAAATTCCAAGAATCACTAATTTGAAGTAATGACACACTAACAAGAGACATATATCGAATCAATTCTTGAAGCAAGTCCAACTTGTCGAAAGTCTCACATACAAATTCAAAAGGGGTAATCCATCTAATTCGATTTAGGAATTTTGTACTCATTTCCCTAATTAAAAAGAACTCCAAAAAATCATCCAAATAATCAAAATTCTAAATCGTAATGAAGAAAGGTACAATTTACAAAAATCCTTTAATGAATCCATTTACATAAAATTCCAAGAATCACTAATTTCAAATAATGACACACTAACAAGAGACATATATCGAATCAATTCTTGAAGCAAGTCCAACTTGTCGAAAGTCTCACATACAAATTCAAAATGGGAAATCCATCTAGTTCGATTTAGGAATTGGTGGAGCTGGTAGGGTAAGAGCTATAGCTAAAGATACATCGTGTGTGCGGCCAGTTTTCCTAGGATCGTTGAGGTGCTGCTGGTTTACGAAGTGCGTGGCGCCCCGCTGCTGCTGGCACAATGATATCGTCGCAGGTGATTCGTAGTACTGTCGGTGGTGTTGATCCCGGTATACACGAGTGACACGAAAACTGTCTAAAAATAGGGTGGCGAGTGTTCCGGCGAGTTGGCGTGGATGTCGAGAGCAGAAAGTGCGGAGTCGGTTAGAAGTCGTAGCAGCTGGCTGCTGTAGGATCCGATCACCACCACCACCACTACCACTACCACCACCACCACCACCACTACCACCCTCCAGTCTCCCTTTCCACTTTCTCTGCTGGGTCGGTTGTCGAGCGAGCTCCAGGGTGTTTGGGGGTGGCAAAAGCTCGAGGCCAAGGAGGGCCCGGGCAAGTACAAGGACGACGACAACGACGACAACGACGACGACGACGACTTCTGCAAGGGTTTTAGTAGAAGTACGTAGGTGCGTCGAGAAATAGCCGACGGAGAGCGAGAGATCTCTTCTCAGGGTGGACGGGGTCGGTGGAAGAAGAAGCGAAGCGGAGGCTGGAGGTGGAGAAGTGTGTACCTCTTTCGGTATAGGGGGTGGGGATGGAATCGGAGCAACGAGGACGTGCCTCGCGAGCGTCGTCTACGTCGAGCCTCGGTCGCGAGGTCCGCTGTGGCTGTCAGTACTACCAGAGCGACTCGCTTCTACCGGAACGACGTGCTCTCCGTGGTAGACCGCCTTCCAGGATGCAGCAGCCGCCTGCGGTCCGCTGCAGGTCAGTAACACACGCCTTGCATCCCTCCGTACAGCATCATCATCATCATCAACATCATCATCATCATCCAGGATATTCTTCGTTGTTCTAAGGATCGAATTGAATGCTTAATGATTTTTGTCCCTTCCAACCCCGGCAAAGCGGAATGAAAGGGACGCGGGCGCGGATTCGACTTCCTCGAGTGCCAGTTGGATTTCGAGATGAGTGTGCGTGCGTGCGCGTGTTGGTGTGAGAGTTACTCGAGAGCCCGATTGCCTTGCGGACTATCATAGCTATTTAAGGTTCGCCCGGCTGGCTATAGATAGAAACCTCGGCCAGCTCCTCCCGGTTCCGCCCGCGACACTCTGCAATTCCGCTCCGCTCCGCTCCTCTTTCAGGCGAATTCTCCCGCATGGCCTCCTTCCAACCCTCTCTCGCTCGCACACTGCGATATGCTTTCTTCGACCCCTTTCTCCCCTGATCATCCACTCCCACCCCTTTTTCTCTCTATCGGATGAAGGAAAGCTTCGGGAAAGCTTCGCTCGCGCTGCTGCAGCGCCTCCTCTCCCGCACAGCCGGTTGCTGTTACTGTTGCTTGCTTGCTTCCTTCTTTCCTTGTCGCCGGCTTCCTCGATATTGCCAGGGACAACCTGTTCGAGTTGTACGGATACTCGCTCATCGAGATTTCTATTGGCTTTTCCTCTTCAATGATAATGATTAGTGGGGTTGTTCGGTTTTACTCGGGTAATTATGGATTTCCACCCTTTGCCACGAGATGTACGATATTGCCTGATTGTCTTTTGCAACATTAATGAGAATTGTTTCTGTTCAATTTATTGTAGTTAGGCATAATAATTTTGTTGATAAATTTCGTGTGATTGATCATCTGTTTTGTTTGATGATTGTAATTTCTTGGGAAATTCATTAGGTTTTGGTTACTTCCTTGTCGAAATTAAATACAATGGAGCGTTGATTGCCCGTGCTAATTGGGGCAATGTGATTCTGATAATTAATTGTTTGTATAGATGATGTTAAATTATGCTCGTGAGTTTCTATTGAGTACGTAAATAGAGAGACATTTAAATTTATCTAGACAATTAATGACCAAAATACATGTAAGGATCAATGCAATTAAATATATATTGCATACTAAAAAACATTTAAATGTTTTCCATTCCAAATACACAATTATATCATAAACATTAGCAGATAAATACAATTCGACATGTATTCCAAATTAAATACATATTTACGTGTTTCTCAATACATTTAATTAATGAAATCAATTATAAATAATTTACACTCGCCTGTCGCATGCTTTCATTTAACAAATATGAGAAGCTTTTACTAACATAGATATATTCTCCTGACTAACAGAATTGCCCGAACTACGAGGCGAACTAGTCTCGTCCGAGCGAGATGTGCCACATGTACGAAAATATCGGGAAAGTGGCGAGATGAATATCGGTCCAAGATTAAACCGACGTCTTCCACGAACAGTGCCACTCTGTCGGCCACCACTCTTCTGCGACAGCCATGAATGAGATGAAAGGGAATCAGGGCCTGACAATATTCCTCTAATTCTACTAACAAGACTGGAATGCAGAAACAGTGCTGAAATAATTCACTAACAACAAACAATGAACTACCAAAGATTGTCGACTTGTAAAGAAAATTGTGGGCCAACATTGAAGAGACTGCAATTTAGAAATAATTAAATCAAAAAGAAAAGGAATTTGGTATTCGAAGATTCGAAACAGCAAGTTTAGTTTTGAAATGTGATGTAATTAAAATCGTAAATTACGATCGACACATTTCCGTCCTTGAGGTTTTAAGACTTAACCATTACGTGCAAGTGTTGCTCGTTATAACTGTGATTGCGAACTAACGCAACGAAAGAGTGAGAGAGAAGTGTGATGATTGTTAAACACACTCTGCAAATAGCATTAATGAAACGCACTAACTATACTAAATGCAACTACCAAGTCGTCCACACTGCCATTACTAATTGCGCAGAAAAAAGATACTCGAGGTTTCAAAGACTTTTCGAAAGTAACACGAGTAAATCCAGTACGCTAGGCATCTTTTATAATTAGCACTAATTAGTGCAGTATTGAAGTTCGACTGTGCTTGGAAATAATGTAATTAATTTGAAGAATGTATGAGTAACAAAACTTAAGAAAACCCTCCAATGTGAAACTAATAAGGAACTAATAAGACTTCAATCCCAAAGGGAAAAACTGTGATCAATTTGTAAAATGTACGAATACCAATGCATGTGAAATTAACAAGGGTTAAAAGTCTGCGGAATTTTTGCTAACAAATATCAAACTCACAAAGGTTGAATTATTAAACTTAGAAACTGCTTGATTAGTTCAGAAACAGGAATCCGTCGAAATAAAAAAAAAAAGAGTCCACAAAATCTTAACTAACACAAAACTCATAAGGGTTGAATTGTCGAGTGGAAGATAACTGAACTTACAAACCATTCCATTGGTTCGGAAGACAGAAAAGCCGAGAAAAAACAATAGCCAAGACTAACCCAATAGAAACGTCCGTGGCGAAAGTGGCCGACGGTCAAAATGCCAGTACGATTCCACAGGAAAAAAACAATTTTTCACTATAGCGAGCACGAGTACGAGCCGATCGGCGCACCGCCGTCGTCGGCGCATTCGGCATTGCAGCTGCACACGACGATGACGACGATGGCGACGGCACCGGTGGTGCGGATCACCGACACGGACGTAGTGCCCGTCGCCGACAGCGACGACAGCATCGACGACCGGACGCGCTTGCCGCCCGAGCTCACCAAGGATATGATCCTGCCGCTTGATGGCAAAATCGAAGACAGTGCCATGGAAGGAAGAGAGCTCGTCGAGACCGGCGACACTTCCGAGGAAATCGAAACTCCCCAGGAGTTCCAAGACAGACTGGAAGAACGCTTCCTCAACGCCCCGACGCCCGGCGCGGAGTCTAGAACAGACGCCGAAGTCAACACCAGTCAGGTTTGTACTTTTCTCCTTTCGGAGTAAGTCGTGGCAATCATTTTTCCTTTCGGAGTAAGTCGTGGCGTTCGTTTCTCCTTTCGGACTAAGTCGTGACAGTTGTAATTACTGAAATACTAATTGACAAGTTGTTCTAGAAGGTCTAAAGATTTGTTTATTCATTTTTCTGTATTTTTTTAATGAATAGAAGCAGTGTTTTTTAATGTTAAGAGGATTTAATTTTGTTTAATGTGTTATTGTTGATCTTGAAACGAATAGCTGTCATTTGTTCGACACATTTTATTTGTTATGTTAATAAACACGCAGTTTTAAGTTTGTCCACGTGGATAATTACATGTAGAAGATTTAACTTAGCTCACCGTAATTATTCATGTATTCTCTTGAACGCAGTAACGCTTGCTGCACAATACTAAATGCATTGCATAATGTTTACACGTGTATTATATTCCATTACTATTAATACACAATGGCATTCATTGAAATCACATGTCGCCGAGGAAAATCTATATCTGCCATTTGTTGGGTTCGCATAAATTAATTTCTTCCCTGTTAATTAAATGTTAATTAAATGTGATCATTCCTTTACTGATCGATGGACCAAAGTTTATAATTGGATTCTCGTTAGAAAAAAGCAGAGAGCTAAATTAAGCGGAAAATAGAAGTGTAAATGAACTTCGAAAGGCTCGTAGAATGTCGCGCGAGTCCTTTTGCTTCCTCTTGGTACGCGGTACCTATCTTTAGCGAGACATCCGTACAAAAAGCATTAGAACCGAAGCGCGTTACCGTCGACAACATTGTGTAATACCATTACGAAATTCCAGAGCGCTCGTCTTCCACCGTTCGCTTGCTCAATTTCTCCAAAAATACCTAATGACCACGCAATCACGCGATCCCTCGTTCAACCATAAATTTATCATCGTTCCGACTGTCAAGAGTCGCCAAATTGTGCCACTTGTACATCTTTAACACTTCTGAGTGCATGCCTGCTTTTCTGTACCGTTCCTGAAGTACTGCAGATACGAATTGGCGATGATACTAATGATTTGTATTTTTAGTCCATGTGTATCAATGTAGCGAGGATGCAATCTTTCGTATTTGTTTTTATTATTGTACTATAACTGAAAATTATAACTATAATTGAAGGGGTTGGTTAATAATAGTTTGTGAAAAAGAATTATTTGGTCAGTATGAATGATTTGCTGTTGGATTTCAGGTGGACTCATTGGCATTGGAAGAGTTACCCCTTCGCCGTGGCGCTCGAGGCTTACCACAGCGTATAAAGACACAAGCAGGGAAACTACGTTCCCGATTACGCAGTATTCAGCGACCGACATTCGCCTTTGCGAGCAAACAGAAAGCAGAGAAACCGAGATCAACGAGCAGCGGCAAATCCGACAGATCTCGCACGGAAAAGAGACCCAGTCGAATGGACAGGATAAGGTCTTCCTTCTCGGAGCGACCTCGATTTAGCCTGCCAAGCCGACCAAAATTCAACTTACCCGACCGCCCTAAATTCCACATGCCGGAAAGGCCCAAGTTTAATATAAAGAAACCTAACATCCGGTTGCCAGCTGCTCTTTCTCGTATTGGACACCGTGGAGCTGCTCGGGAGCAAGAAGAACATTCTTCAGAATCGACAGTAGGAACTCGACGACACATCTTCAACTTCTCGACGTATCCACGCATCTTCGACAAGCAGGCAAAAAGCCAGAGCAGTGAATACACCACGTCGACGCCGAAGGACTCCAGGGCACAATCGGCGGAGAGTGCAACCTTCCCACGAAGCCGGGGACGAAAGACTGCAAGTGGACGATGGACGCAACCCACTTACGAAGATGATGTCTTCACAGGGGATGATAGCTCCACAGCAGTGGACCGTTCTCATCCCTGGCGACATCCTTCTCTCGAAGAACCCAGACTCTCCATCCGCATGGAGGCGGAAGTCTTAGCTGCTGTACGCGCCATCCCCTGGGAAGAGAAACGACACCTGGAACAAGATGAAGAAGAAGAAGAGATGCAGTACATGGATTACGAGCAGGAAACGGTGGAAGTCTCTGAGAAGAAACCATTGCCACGATTCCAAGAGACAAAAACAGAGGAGGTATCGTACGAACCTGAAGAACCCGAGGAACCCGAACTGGATCCGAGACTTTATAACAGAGGCATTGAACAGGAGATGCTGGAGCCTCAAAGCGACCCGAGAAAGATCCAACGATCGCGTTCATTGGACGAACAAGTCTCTCATTTGCGAGAAGATGAGAGTTACGAAGAAAGTTTCGTACGTGCAGGACGACGACACTTTGTTCGGCGCAAGATGCCCTCGGAGGAGGAATACGAGGGAGACATGGATGCTGATGAGGAACGAGATCCCTCATCAGTCCACTCTGACAGGGAACAGCAACAATCAAGTGGAAGTTCCTGTGACCGACGTCGTCGTGGAGTCATCGAAGAGATCGACTCCGACGAGTTCTTCCTGCGGGAGAGCGGTCTTAGTCAGGATGATATGAACCTAGGGAAATACCTGACCAGTCAGATTCGAAATGCACTTCGTGCCGAGATAGATAACGCTCTGGCGGATGAGATGGAAATACCTCTTCCACCCCAACGACCAGTTCGAACCAGGTCGATCAGCAAACGTAAGGAAGACTCGGTAGAATCGTATGAGATTGGACCACCAGCTAGGCCCAGAAGAGAACGAGGAAGACGACAGCAGAGTACTGAATCAGCAGACGACGCTTCCAGGGAACGGCGAAGTGAATCTAGACACCGGGTTGTCTATCAAGCTGAAGGTTCCTCCCAAGATGTTCCCTCGACGGAACCCCTGGATGACATAGTCGTCGTGAAGCCAATCCGCAGGAAGTCAAAATCGTCCCTTCGCAGCCACTCTCAGATTCCAATGGATACTTCTTCATTATTCGAAGCCATACCACCTCGACCACCATCGCCCAGGGGTCTCTCTGCGCCTCCCGTTGTTCCCACCCGACGAAAGCGTTCACGTCAGGATGTCCACCATGAGCATCGTAACGGCGACGTCGCTAGCATCTGCAACGGCCACGCGGATTGGGCGAAGATGGACTCGATGCGTACCAGGTCAACTTCTCGTGAACCGATGGAAAATCAGGAAGTCCTAACAGCTGACGATGTCATCGCAACTAGTCAAGAAGACATTCACAGACTGGCGATGCTTCACCGAGGCGAAGTGTTCGTTGATCCTGCACCAGTTCCACCTAAAAGAAGATCAAGATCAAGAGGGACGTCAGTGGCTCAGGATGAGGATAGAACGTCCCACGGTGCGGAGTCGTTACCGGAAGCAGAGTACACCGAGGATGGCATCCTCCGTGATGACTTGGATTCAACGCGTGACTTACCAGGATATGCGATCATAGATAAGCGCGAGAAACCACCGAGACCACCGCCACCTCGACGGAAACGTGGCAAGTTTGCAACCTTACCGAAGCCCGTCACTCCGAAGCGACCACAACGCGCTTACAGTACACTGAGACCAACAAAGAGCAGGGAGACATCATCACTGTCAGAGTCAATGGGCGGCTTAGGACCTGGAGAATCATCAGCCTACATAGAAATAGATGCTAGTGATGCTGAGAAGAAACTATTTCATAACGGCGAGGTTCTGGAGAAAATACAAGGGCGTCCTTTACCACCACCGCCGAGGCCACCAAGAGCAAGGAAGGAGCGCTCGCAAGAACGAGAGTTGAGATCCGGCCGCGAGATGACAGCGGAGAGCACAACTGCTACGCAGACGGATCCACTTCCGGATGACATGATAATCGAGGAAGAAATCACCCAGGCTAAACTTGTTGTCGCTCCATCCATGTCAGGCTCTCAGATCCTCGTCTCCACCGAAAGAATACCTAGTCCGACGAGTATGCGTCCACCACCTGTTCCAGCTCTGCCAGTATCACAAAGATTGCGGACAGAACCCCGCTCGGAACTGGCCTACGACACCGTCTCGTTGAAATCGTCCTCACCGATGAGGGAGTGCGAGGACATTCACGAGAGGCCTCATCTATCGGCACCTCACCTGGACTTGGGCCAGCAGGCGGAGAGCGACGAATCTCGAGCACGAATCATTCGCTCGGCGCTGATGTCAGATGAGACTCTTAGGATCGCCAATCTCGAAGTCGGCGACCTTAGAGTCGACCGGTTAAGTGTTTCACAAATTGAAGCGAGTAAAATTGTGGCATCGGAAGTGGATGCTCTTGTAATCACAGCGTCCGAGTTGAAAGGCATAAGTAGTTCACTCGAGGAGAGTTTGTCTCCTTCGATTATTAATGAACTTATTGCGATAAAGCACCATTTGGAAGCGGTCGCCTCTCAGTCTCAACAGGCGAGGAGAGAGCGTAGTCCGAGAACGCTCGAGGATCGGAAGAGTACCCCAACGCAAAAGGAAGACATTCCCCCTTCAAGAACAGCTAGTTCCGAAGAAGAAAGAAGAGCCGGGTTGGACGGTTCGATTAGCAAGGCACCGCTTTCCGAGGAGGAGGCTGCGAAGTTTAAATCGGACGGGGATGAAAAGGTTGTTAAAACTGATCTAGAAGTCGAGGACCAATTACCCGTAACACCCACACTGGCACTAATCCAAGTAGAGGTCAAGCGCAGAGAGACCACTCCACCCCTGACACGAACACTATCAGTATCCCAGACAGACAAGGACAATGAACCCCCCACAATACATTCACCTCAGGTCGCAGTGGATACTGAAGATAAGTCCTTACGAATTTTAGATTCAGAAACCACCCTTTCTTTGACTCCGGATACTGCTAAGGAGTACGAGCTGTCGGAACATTTGGCTTCCCAGCTGATTCCGTTAAGCTCGTCGCCGGACGCTCCGCTTTCCGAGGCGAGGCTAGAACTCCCCGAGGAACGTGCTGATCCCGACGCACCGGCCAGGGATAGTAGGTCACCACTGTTAGAGGACAATCGTCCTGTGTCGACTGCCATTACAGCAGAGTCAGAAGAGAGCTGGCAAGATAGTTGGACGGGAAGAGATCGGGAAAGGAAGAGTGCATCACCGGATTCGGGGAAAGGATCCGGTAGAAAGTCAAGATCCAGGTCACCCTCACCAAGGGGATGTTCTGTTAGACAAACGGCGTCTCCTGTTCGCTCGTTACCACCTGCCATTTCCGTAACACCGGACACTCCAGATGTTACTGTAAGGCAGAGCATATCCCGCGAGGTACAACCTCAAAGAGCAGTGATCTCATACTCATCACGCGAGGAATCAATTAATGACAGTCTGAGGGAGTCTTCACAATCTCCCGTACCCTCACTTCCCATTGGAGCGACCCATTTCATAGCTTTCCCAGCCTCCCAAGTACCGAGTCAATTACTTTCCATGGGCGAGCAGTCGACTCAGAGACTCGACGATGATCCAAGTATCACAGATACCACTTATCAATTGATACGCGCTCTTCGTCTAGCTGGTATCAGGGCGATGAGTCACTTTGTTGGTTATTTGTCGTCCGTTGCTGGTGAAGAAACCCTGGAAAAGATACGGGAAGTCGAAGTAACACTATGCGCCTTATTGTTATTGGTTGCCGGTTTGTTGGTGTTCTTCTTTAGCAGTCCGCGCACCGTCACCCATCATCATCATTGGGATTATTACAATCCGCCCCAGTAACGTGCGTTATCCTCTATACAAGACGAGACCAGTACGCACAGAATGTGTATGCCCTGCACAGAAAAAATGTGTTTGGGAAAAGATAAGAATAAATTTATTTTTATTGAATCACCTTATCGATTCTCCTATACGCATGTTGTATTTAAATACCGTGTCGTAAATCGAAGGAGAAAGAAAAGGTTCGAAATATGCCGAAGCGAGGGATTCGGAGTAATTATGGCACAAACACTACGTAATTAAAAAGTAAGACATAGTCTTTCCAAATCGAATTCATCATTCATTTCCCTGTTTTAAACATTCAACCAACTTTGTAACTTTGGTAATGGTGGAAAGGAGCATAACTTAACGATGACGCACAAATGATCTAAAAAGCAACATCAGTTTCAACGAGAATTGCTCATTTTTTGTTTGTACCAAATTCTATACAATTGCTATGACAGCACTTGTAAATACCTGTGAAAACAACATGCGTCAATTACAGTTATACAAGTATTTCTTTTTTAATAACATTATCTTCCAACATCCACGAGATGCGGGTATCCGCTTTCACATATACGGTATAACTGTACAAAAAAGCGTAATGCAATAAAATAAACGTTTTTATTTTCTGACTAGATATATATAGTGAATCTCGGTAGACCTGTTGCCGAGAACACTCTGCCCGACATACATGTACAAGAATGTAAAGGCTATGTACAGTTTTATTAGAAGGAATATGCTGAAACATTGTAAATACAGAAATATGCCCTATAACAACTTCCGAATACCCCGACAAGGTTTCACGCGAATATATCTTCGTCGTAAACTTTCAACTCTCGCCTATCCTTATGTGCACTCTTCTGGGAATAATTAGCCGCAATTGGCGACCACATGGAACTCGATGGAACGTCGCTCATAACTTCTATTATAGGTTGCCTGCGGGCAAGCGAGACTTTTAACTGTATAGATGAAACCATACTGCCATCCATCTCGCTTATAGCACGTTCCGCTGCTTCCGACTTGTCAAACGTTACAAATCCCCGGCTGAAAAGAAGAATATACAAATACTTTAGTTTTCTATCTGAACTTACGTACATGTATCTTGTACAAATGATAATAAATCAATCGGTGAGCGTTGCCTCACTTTTTCTCAGCTTCCATGGAAATGTTAAGTATATTGCCGAAAGCTTGGAAGTGTTTCTTGAGGAAGTCTTCCGATATCTTATAGCCACACACGAATATTGTATTTCCCGAGCGAGGCTTTGTTTCTTGCTTTGCTACTGGATGAGCGTCCGTTGCTGCACGCTCGTCTGTGTCTTGAGCGCAAACAAAGTTATCGTACAAGTCTTTCACCCTGGGCCTGGCGGTTTCAATCTCTTCCTCTTCCATTTGAGTAGCCGAGAAGGGCTGGTAAGAACTGATTGTTTTCTCAGTGCTGTTCAACTTTCTTTCCAAACCACGCGGTCTTTTAAATGACTGCTCCGGACGTTTGGGCGTTTTTGGCGCTGTAATGACGCCAGATTTGATGAGTTTCTTGGCAACTTCGCGTGCATCTCTCGCTTCTGTTGGACGTTTCGGTGCTTGTGGCACACGTTCCACTTCTTGTTTCGGAGCTTTGAGATCTTGTAAAGCCTTTTTCTATAAAGAACAAGGATCGTACAAAATGACACTAAACGTGACAGGAATCATGTGGCACATAACCTACAAACTAAATGAAAAGTATGCTTTTGTATACCTTTCTCTTTAATTTATTGTATTTCCCTTGCAGCATCAACTCCTCCTCCGTTAAATTAGACGGAAAGTGCAAATACACCATGCTTTGCATGTAATTTTTAATTATATCGGCCAATTTAAGGAGAAGACTACGTTTGTGTCGTTGTATGTAAACAATACCGATTCCTCGGGCGCGCCATCTGAACATAGGGCATTGAAACACTTACCCGTACATATAGTAGATATCTACCATATCTGCATAAGCAGGAAAAACAGCTATGTTCACCTGACATTAGTTAATATTCGCACATATGCAGAGATTGTAAAAATTGTGGTACATTTTTATAAATAGCAGCAATAGCAACAAACTGCTATTTATGAGTAATAAATGGAAATGCTAGAAAACTTGGGGGTCGTAAACAAAATGAGTAATGTCTGAATGAGTACTTCATAAAGTTACCATTATCGTTGGAAATCCACAGGAACGACTAAAAATGATCATCATAAAAGGATTCCATAAATGCCTCAGTATTTACTATTTGTATAACTAATATATATGTTTGTGTGTATTATTTTTGTTGGCACAATAAGATTAATATATATCGAGAATCACATTTATTCCATTCACAAGCTTTATTATTTACAAACAATTGGTCTATCATACAAGATGTGATTTTATGAATCTTTGCTGTTGATGATTCTCGTCCCGACTCTCACTCTCTCTCTCTCTCTTTCTCTCACTCTCTCCCTCTCTTTCTCACTGTCTCACTCTCTCTCTCTCTCTCTCATCATGCCGAAAACTAAGAATATAAATAAAGTAATGCCGTGGCTGAGAGATAATGCCACATCGTTTTTTTTTTTGACACGATTGATGGTATCGATGATATTAAAGGATTATGATAAACAATTCTTTACATGTACCCTGGCCAATGATAGCCAATTAACATTGTTTTAGAATTTTTAACGCAACAGAACTCAAAACTCACGACTAAGTCGCAAGCATAAAGTTAACATATACTGGCGCAAAAGGAGGGTGGGGTTAATTATTCGTGCGAGATGAGCGCTACGCGACGGGGGATGAATGCAGATTCTGGTGTACTTTGTCGTCAAAGTACTTTACCAAACTGAGTTCGTGTTTACTGTTTCGTACGGGTGTGTCTAACAAGCGAAAAATTCTGTGAGGCGGGGGGGGGGGGGGGGGAGCATTATCAAAACTCGATGAAAGTAATATAATCATGAAAGATCTCACATATATCACACGAAGTGTAAGAAGTTCGCTGTTTAAATTCGGATTTATCTCAAATGATAAACTTCTATCACTCTCCATTATTAACCAGCTTCATTAATTCTTTGTTTCATGATTGTGCTCTATTTATCTTATATAGAGTTAGCATCGTACTTGTGCCCATTAGTCTCTTTGCACGGGTATTGCTTTTGCCTACCTTCCAAATGCTTGGATATATTAAGCACAAGTATGACGTAGAAACGCATGACCTATCCAAACTTTCAATTATGATGGAGAGGACCAAAGTAAGAATCTTTTGTTCATGTTTGTATATCTAGAAACAATCCATTTCGTTGTACTTTAATGCTGATATTATTCTTAATTGTTCGTTTCGAGACTAGCAATAGTAACTTCACTGAATTGTCTTTGTGTTATCAGATTTTATCAATATTTGAAAAACATTAGGTTCGAGAAATAGAACAGTGCACACACTTTCTCCTGCAAGATTAAAATAGTTAATTTAAAAATCTCTACTTTGATCCTCCCTGTCAATGAAGAAAGCTTTATTATAGTATTAGTTTCCATTCTGTACATAAAAACGTAACACAATAGTCAATAGGATTTCGGGAACTTTATAATTTCGTCAATTTTAATCCTGGAAGGTCCAATAGATTAAACCTATTTCTCTTTCAGCACATATGTTTATACCGTCTCATGTTTATTAGGTATGTCACTGAATTACTTAATCTCAAAGATTCAATTCAATAACTAACAAGAAAGAGTATTATTGAAGAAATTATATGTTTACATAGAAAAAGTCTTGGACCTCCTGGAATTAAAAGATACTCGAAATATGACGATTAGAATCCCAAATCTAGCAATAATATATAAACTTTTACAAATTCAAGAAATCGTTATCACTGCAGAAAACGTTTGATAACCTGACACAAGAAGAGAACAAAAACCTAACTCATATTCTATAAGAATATCTAATGTTTATGCTTTATATAAGAGAGTTACGATTGTTACTTGGAAGATACCACAGATGTGTTTTTATTTCAGTCGATGGCACCAAGAATTCCATTCTTGCCTTTTCAATCTTGATTGTTACTCTTTCGTACCTTTCCATTGGAAAGCTTTAAAAGGTTCTGTAGTTTATTTTTAAATCCTTCTGTCGTCGTCGCGGCTTCTCGTCCATATCTGAACTTGACATGAAGCGCGGTTGGAGCTTGCGAAGACATTTAGAGTCCCAACCATCAACAAGAAGGGCTCCCAATACTTTGTCTTCAAGGTCTTCACCGCCAGTTACAGATACACTACTGTCCCTGTATTATAGAAAACGTGTATTAATATTTCATATAGTTTTCACAGCATTAGCATATCCAAATCATCGTGACAAATCAGAATTCACTTGCCTGTATACTAAGACAGCACCATTCGCAAGAAATCCTTCAAGACAGTACCCACTCCAATCATATGTTTCTGTGGGAGAAACATCGTCGAGACAAAAAGGTTTGCCTTTCGCGATCTCAATGTTCTCTTCAGGAATACGGGAAATCACTGAAATCTAAAAAAGGGTTCATCCCATTTAGAACTTGGCTTAGGAATCCCTTACACTTCTTAAAATATAAGCTCACCTTTTGCTTTACTTCCTCAAGCGTTTTTTCGTTCAGCACTATTTCCTCATATTCGTCAAGTCCATTTATTAATGGGTCATACATTCTAACAAATATGATAACTTGATTTGGATCAGTAACTGGTTCTGGTTCTTTTAATTCCTGCACAGCTATCATCTTGTCGTAGCCCATACAATAACGATATTCCTCCAGTTTCAGATCATCCAATAAGACTCTTGCAGGTGTATCATGATATCTTATTCGAAGTCGACATCTGTCTAATGGTATACTTAAGCCAAAGTTTTTCTCGAGCGCTTCTACTATTTCGATTTTCGTTTGTCGAACAGTCTTCTCCTTTGAAAGAACCCAGTCGCACAAGAATTTATAAGGCTGAAAATATGAATGGGTACATGTAAAACATATTAGAGAAAACTATAATGATAAACGTTTACGGAATCAGCATTTACCTGACGGGAATCGTGTTTGAACGTATATAATTTCACTTCGCACTCATCAGGTCGTAATACATGTTTCAGTTTAATGATAAGTTTTTGACCATCGACGCAAGAGCGGAATCCCAACAGAAGACTGCATTCTGGTTCCTCATCGTCACAAAGATTGTAAATAGTGAAGTATTCTGAAGGTACTCCAACATAATGTTCTAACTCATTCTTGAAAGTATTATGTTTTATTGTGTTATCTACTAATACTTTTAACCCTGTAAAAAACAATGTTCAGTTAGGCTAGCAGTGATGATTATTTCTGTAAAAATGTTTAAGAAAAGATAAAATACTCCGCACATCTTTGATTGTTATGTGTATAAGGCGTGGCTTTGAAATAATATTCGGTGTCGTCGTCTATATCGCATTTCATTTCAGTTTTGATCATTTCGCAACGCCATATGTGGAAGTCATCCGCGTGGAATTTAATTCGCGATGATAATAGATATCCATCATCTTCTTCAGGTGGGTCTCTTACTAACGTTTTATCACTGTCACTAAGACTGCTATCTTCGCTATTGCTTTGCTCTGGTGTGTTCCACTCTTCTTCGGTATCTCCTAAGTTAACATCTCTCATGCGTTTCGTAATGTCTTGTTGTCGGGTAGTGCAATTTTTATTGCTATCGCGAGAAGAATCATTACCAACAGCTGAATTGGCCTGTACATTATTAGTAATTACTTTCTCAGCTTCCTTTGGTAGTATTGGCCTTTCAATCTCCATTGGTTTCTCTACTACTGTTATGATATTTAAATGCTCCAATTTTTCTACAATAATAATTACATTAAAAGCGTGACGGAATTTTGGCCTGCTGATGGGTATTTCATTCTTTTATATTGTTACCTTTACTAACATCCGGTAATTGTATTTTTAATGAAATGACATTTTCAAACTTTGCTCTAAGCGCATAAAAGGCTTGAGACTCTGCATCGGATACACAGGACACGAATATTTTGACTGGCGTAGAAGGATCCAAGCCTTGAAGATCATCGTTGTCACTTTCTGGCCATTTTCTAGGACCGTATTTACTATCAATACAATACGACACGATTTGCATCTGCTTAGGATCCATATTAAGCTTTCTGCCAAGCATTTGCTTGTATTCTGTCACTGTTTGTGAGAGTGCAGCACGTACATTAATTGGTCCATCTATTATCTCTCCTTTGTATATGTCGACTACATAAACTTTTGTTATTATACCTGCAAATACATATTATAAATAATAATCACACGCGTTACGTAGGTGGCCATCTGTGACATTAAACGCATTCAATATATCTGCGAAGACACACTTACCACCCGCATCATAACGTTGAAAAGTTTCGTCTTTACTGCGTGGTTCCATTAACAACACAATTGCACCGTGTGGATTAGGCCAGATATTACCAATGAGTTCGTCCTCCCTCCCTTCGTAACTTTCGATAATTAATTCAGAGATGGGATCGTAACTAACTAAACGACACTGGTCTAAACTCACTATTCCATCAAGACACAATCTCTCATATGCCAGCTCTGTTAAGTAACCCAATGTTATATTGGGCAATTTGTAGAACGATACAGATCTTTCTGCATCGTCACGATAACAAATTTGTATTTTATACACTCTAACCAATTTCCTACGCAGATTATTCTTTATATCATTATCTTTCTTCATCCACGTTCCTCGTTGTTCCTCGTCTTCTTTCATCTTTTTTAACAGCTCCTAGAATTGTGTTTTCGATATGATTATCCTATACATGATATTGATCAAGTGATAGTGAAAGGTATAGAAATGTAAGCATATTCCAGAAAATACCTGGATATGCTTCGGGAACTCTTCAACCTGGATCGGTAGAGTATTTCGAGTAGAATCAATTAGTCTGTACATAAGCATGTATGCATTAGTACTACTTCTACTTGCACTACTATAATAAGCTCTCGGTGGTCCACCACCATAAGTTTTTTGAATATCATCGTGTGTTATCTGTTACAATAATAAGTTTCTTCATAAATATATGACCTCAGAGAAGTTGAATCATTTTATAATAAAGTATAAACTACTACGCGTCATTTTGTTGACGTAATATTTCTCATACGTACTTCTGTTACGTTTTGATCATTGAAACACAACCATTTTTGCGTCCTGAAGTCTTTTATGTAAGCATAATAATGTCCGCCAATGGCAGTACCGCTATGAATCAAAATTGAAAATAGTTCATATTGATATGGGCCATCGGTGCTATCATAATTCATACGATTATTCTCAGTTTCTTGTGCTTGAGGACTGCAACTCGATGTGGACGGTCCATTACAAATATCAATCCCTGAAGAAATGATCGAAACCTTAGTAAGCTAGCGCAATACTTTAAGAAACTTGCTCATTCCGATACTACCTTCATCATCCTCGTGATCATGGTTTATTGAATGACTGCTATTACTTAAACTGTTTTCAAATGGAGCACAGTCTTCATTCATTGTGCCGCTATCTGTAGTTGAGCTATCATCACATTTACCACCAAAATTAAGATCCTCTTTACTATCCGGTGATTCTTGATTCATCGTGGTAGAAATGAAAGAATTTAAATTTAAGATGTCCGGGAATATAACTCTAAAATTGACAATAAAATAATTGATATTCATTATATATACTATTTTAAACATCTCCCTCAACTTACTTATCGTTCAACTTTATCCTGTGAAAAGTTTTATAATCAAAATCGAATCTCTTAAGGTGGAGTGTTAGAAGATACGGGAACTTGGTGAATTTTAATCCTTTATGCGCATCGCATTTCTTATTGCACTTGTCACAGTGATATTGATTTGCGCCTTCAAGTGTTTCATACTGAACAAATGCTCTTAGTGCTTCTTCCTGTCAATGGAAAATATTGTTTCGATAAAATACATAACATTGGAAGCAATCTCAAACTTGCAGGATATGATCGTTCGATATATGCGAAAGTTATACAACTCACCACACTATTGTGTGCAATGTTGCTACCAAATGGTCTGACTGGCAAAGGGATATCAAGGAAAGCGTCCTCTCTTGTTTTTTCTGTACCACATTCGAGACATTTGACGTAATCAGTCATCTTTCCTAACAACAGAATAGTCCAATTACAGATTCTTACTCAATATAAAAACAATATAATTTACATCATATACCTTCATAAAGTCTATTAATAAGATCAGCTTGTTCAGTATTGGCGAATTTTCTTTCCAGAGCATCAAACATCACTCTGCAAAGCTCTTGAATATCATGTTGCTGCCAAGCTTCTGTAGAATCCCATCCGAAACTTTTTGTTAATGCTGTTGTTTCCACCGCAGTTCTCGGTGATGTCTATAGGTACACAAAACATCAGTTTCTAATAGAATCACCTATGACACGAATATGTTATGTATACGTAACTTATGCATGCAACAACTAAGCAGGAAGACTGCTCCATACAAACCTGTAGATTGAGGAATAATTTCTGCAGTTGATATGGAATACTATTAGCTTCGTCCTTTTCTGATCCATCCACATATTCCCAATTATAGAGTGCATTTCGAAATTCAGGAGTCATGTATAATGCTTGCAACAGACTGTTGAGATAACATGTCATTGCTTGATTCACCAAACCAACATAGCCTTTGAAAAAGTTAATGTATTAACAAAATTTCAACAGCAGTCAAATTACTTTAATAAACTTAGCAGTATGCTAGAACATTATCTACAATTATCTTGAGACTTTATGATCTAATACCTTCAGCTTTTCCCACTGAGCTTTTGTATTCTGTGTTTTCTCGGTCCCGTGGCCATGGTGTAGAATCATCCGGGTATTGGTACTTTATGTTGAATCTGGAATTACGTGCTTGCCGATCTTTCGCAAAAGTGCGCTTAGAACAATGACCGTTTTCTGTATTTCCTACATCGGATGAAGGAACAAAGCCCTCTTCGGACTCATCCGCAACAAGTTCCGAAGGAGATTTGTCGGACGTTTCTAATTCATCTTCGAAGGGTTCAAAGAAACGTCCCCAATGAATCGGTTGAACAAATCTTTTAGGCTCTTTCCCTTGACATTCCGTTTCTTTTGTGCTTGGAGTGTTTTGATCTGGCACCCAAATGCATTCGCAACCGTGTACGCATGGATCCTGTTCTGCATTTGGATCTTTAGACAGGTAATTATTCTTTTCCTCGCAGAGTAACCAAGAAGCCAATTGTACGTCAGTAACAGAATTTGGATCTGTCACGTAAAGGACGTGTTTTGTATCTTCGTTTGAATCTACATCATAGGAAAAATCCACGCCGATTTCGGACATCGTCTTGTCCTTCTTCTCTGATAAATCAATCTGTAAAGCAAAATTCAAACGTGATATGTAACTTCGTACAGCATTAATCCGTTAATCAATAAAACTGATACTCACTAATGCTTCACATCTTAGAAAGAGATTGAATTTGTCATGTGGTATGAGACAGTGTTGTGAAATATGATCGTAAAGCTCTCTTCCATATGTAGATGGATGTAGTAATAATCTCTCACAGGTAACTCCTCTATTGGCAAGTTCTTTGTAAAAGTTGAAGTTGATTGTGCATGGTTGACCAGTGCTATAAACCATGGTCTATGGCAGAATACAAGAAATTAATATAATCACAGATTATATGTTGATGTAAACTAAAAAAGCTCTTTGGTGAGCAATGGTACAAACTATTACTTTATGTTCAATTAAAAACCTGCTCTGCTTTATCCCGAGGATGTTTACGTTTTGTTTCTATACTCAAGAATTATACAAAAACTAAACCTTTCGTCTTAAGTCTGTCTTAGCTAGCCCTTAATTAAAATTGCAAAAATGATGGAATTTAATTCCAGAGTAATTTAAACATTTGATTTTTTACTTCGGTGGAAATACTGATGTAAGCCAATAGCTTTTTATACACTTTATAGTTGTAAGATAATTTTTCTATTCGGTATAAAATTTCCTTCCGCAATTATTAAAAGATTGATATTTGTTTAAGAGATTGTTAAATTTTTGATAAACAAAATTGGCACTATTCCATAATAAAGATAGAAAATGGGTAGGAAGTACGCAACACAGTCAGATCCTGCCCTGCATGGCATGACACAGTAAAGAAAGCCTATAGAGCCTGCAGCTAAATTTAGAATGTCTAAACGAAGACTTGGAAAATGGCTCTCACTCTGATCTCATAGGCTCTTCCCCTTCTTCCATGTTTTTTCTGATTCCATAGTAGTTTTCTAATCTATGCTTTTTATGCGGATACCAAATAAACAGAAGGTTAAATGATATTAAGTTAAACATAAGAATGAAATATCAGGGGAAGAGATGATTAATGAAGAAAGCTATGATGGTTTTTGTATCGAATGAAATCCAAACTTATCGTATGTTATACTCGAAGATATATTTTCTCTGCCCGTATGATATAACAAATTTCATTGTTGCGTTAATATCATATTTCTATATATAAGATTTTCGTAAATTCGTATATATATTTCGATATTATTAACAATTCTTCTGCATAATACAGTTTGATATTTTTTAGTCTTCCGTATAGGATGATGGCACTGTTCATTCGATCCCTATGCATTCTAAATATATACTGCCATAAGTTATTCAAATAACCAGGAAATCCAAATATAGTCTGGTACAAAACTAGCTTTAGATCAACTTGAGAAATGCCTGTGTCTAGAAACATCAGAGGTAAGCGATTACTAAAGATGCTTGCATTATTGTAAGCTTACCACAGTTTGTTGGTTTTTTTTTAACTGAATATTTGTTTCTCAGTGTAACTTGGAGAACTATGTCCTCATACGACTTCGCAAATGTCTTGATCTAAAAACATATTGTGGTTTTTTACAGTCGACATCGGAACAGTTAAAAATCATAGTTGTTGTCATGTTTTAAAGAAATTTAGTATGAAATATCAAATTCTCGATACACATAAGATTATATTAGAACAGATATGAACAAAAGCAGCTCAATCTCTCACTTATATACATCTCTTCTTATTGTTAGTCTACAAATGTTAATCCAACTTGGCATCGAAGTTTTGCCCATAAACAACATGGTGTCTAAATAAAAGGGAATTGCAGTATTTTTCCAGAACACTTAGAGCATACTCGATTAGTAGTTTTCCTCTATGATTAAGAAACTAGATTGTTGCGTACCAGTATAGAGAGGCTGACGATATATTTCAATGAAGAAATCTCAAAAGAGATGGAAAATCACGGAAATGGAAAAAAGTATCAAACAGATTTAAGTAAGTTTTAACACCATGCAAGACTCGGCTTGAAATAAGTTTGGAAAGACACCTTGGAAGTGTGTATGCAGGCAATGCGTAACAAAAATACAAGAGAAGTACATAATAGTCAGAAGATCGGAATGCACTCTCATGCCAGAAAATCAGAAATGCAAGAGAGCGAGAAGGGAAGAGTTTTTCGTTTAAAGAGTGATACGACAACGACTTGAAGAATAGTTGATTGCAACTTACAATCCGCGTGTCATATTAGCATCCGAATTACAAACAGAAACATTGTACCGGTGTCACACTCGTGCTCTTTAAGGGTAAATCAACACGAACATGCGATAGGGCAAGCAGCTGAAATGGCTGTATAATATACGCGCTTTCAAAGTTCAGTTATCCCCGCGGACTCCACAACTTTTGCCAACGATAGATTATGAACTCAACACACTTCGGAAACAGTTATTTCAGTCGGGCTTAGGTAATGAGCACAGTTCTTTGTTATTCGGCACAGAAGTATTTCACAGTGTTGTTTTTGAGTTCTTACCCGAAATCACTGACACATGTGCAATATTCACGTTACGCCATATTTCCCACACAGCGCAATGATTGCGCCGCAAAAGAACACAGTTCCCGAACCGTTCCCGACGAATCCCAGGAAGCTCAGACAAACTCGGCTCAGACCGCTGCTGCCCGGTGCTGCCCTGTCCTAACACACACCTCTATTTCAAAATGCAGATACTCAATGCAGCTAATTCTCGCACGATTCTCATTTCCCATTTCTATTTACCTTGGCAATTCGATACTCTTTCAACATACCAGAAATCGAGCACCAGTTTACAATCAAATTCTCTGCCTAAAAAGCAGCATAATATTTATATAATCATCAAATTTCCAGCTCGCATTTGCTGCTATAGTGTATGTGCAACAAAATGTATACAAGGAATTCGAGACGATTTATAGCATATATATGTACATTTCTCTTTCGAATTTCTGTAACTGCTGTGCAGGAATCTGTTAAATAACATATTTTTTCATTTACACTATTAAAAATTGCAATTGCAAACCGAAAAAATATATTAAACATACACATAATCTCTGCATGTATCTCATCTGCGAACAATAAATGAAGAATGTTGATAAACTTTCATTGAACAACATGATTATTTTCCCAATATGATATATGCCACACATTTTCATACACATAATATATATAGCTATTGGCACGAGGAAAGGTATGTGTATGTGTGTGTGTAGGATGCGTGCACGTGTACGTACACATTTACGTATCTATGGATGTATGTAGCAGATAAGTGCAACACATGTACAGACACATAGTAGATAGAGTGGATGTGGTAGGATATGTGTGATTTCATGCTGTTGGTTGAAATTGATGCGGTGTGCTTCGTAAGTGTTAAGTAGACACACACAGAGAGATGCCGTTGGTAAGTAACATATCTCTATATATATGAGTGCAGTGAGTCGAGTGAGTCGTGTAGCAGTCGCCAGCAGTCGCAGTCATCGCAATCGCGACAGCCGCCATAGATCTCAGAATCAGAAAAATTGGAAATACTCGATGAACTTCGGGTAAGTTGTTCTATTAATTTCCAGGAATATTAGGAGAATCATGCTCTAGCAGTAGGAGCCCGGACGAATCATTCTATTTTATTCATCGAATCTTCCCTATAGACAACCCCCCTCGAATGACCTTTTGATGAGTATGTTCATCCTTGCAGAAGATCGAGTTTCTCGTGTATTTCGAAAGAAATGTGTACTGACAGTCGAGACGCGTAGAGTCTTTTAAGATGTTTTCACATGTAGAGAAGCCGAAACTCGTCTGCATTAAGTTTATACATGTAATAGGAGGTAGCGCAATCGAAAAGGCTTTCCGACCTATCGAGACTTTGACAACTCTCAGGCTACCCAAGTAAAAACTGTGCCTTCCCCTAAATTTAGAGAAGGAAAACATATGTCTTTCTTATGGATATTTCTGTGACAGGTATCCTCAGACTTCGGGCATTTCCTATGAAGCCTGTCTTGATTGATAGGTAGCAGATGGCTATGATCAAAGCCATCTGAATCTGCATTTGCAACTGCTGCCTAATCAGGAATCCGGGCGCATCACCAACCAACTCTTATCGATACTCTCGTTCTCTATCTCCGCTGTCAATATGATAGGTGTTGCCGAGCTCTTTAATTTACTCGAATCTAACAAGCCGGGAGATGTAGAAGACATAAAGAAAGTAATTCACGATCTCTTTCACTCCAGTAAGTAAGAATATGTACTTTACGCTCGTCCAAATTTTCTATTCCAACTATACACGATAAGCTTCGAGATTTAACTAAGACTGATACTTTCTACAACAGCGAAAGACAATTGGTTAGTGAATGGCCTGCTTGATTATTACTTGTCGACCAATTCTTTGAGAGCTGCTGAAGTACTGGCGGGTGTCCGAGAGCCTCACGATAAACATTTATTAGATAGATTATCTGAAATTCTTTCTAAATCGTCGAATAGCACTCAGAGGATTCAAGCTTTGACACTATTGGGCCAAATAGCTCGGCGTCAACCTACCTGGCTCTACAAGCTTGCTAATCATATTTTATTCCGAGACTTGCTTAAATTACTCAAGGTATATATAGTTATAGTTGCAGAACTTTGCGATTTTTCTATATAGCATGTTATTTATTCGATATAACTTATATATGCTTTCTTTTTTAGGTCGAGGTAGACATGCTCTCTCTTATGAGTGCCCTTTTTTTATTGGTAATGCTATTACCAATGTTGCCCGCAGCTCTAGGGCCATTCCTATCTGAAATCCTTGAAGTCTTCGGACGTCTATGCTCTTACTATCATCAACAATCACCGGATTTCCAATCCTCGATAGCTCTTGCATCAACCGGAGTACCAAAAGCAATTAATAAAGACCAGCTATATCTATTACACTTGCAAGTAAGTTGAATATCCACATACAGAAGTATACAAAAGTCTTCTTAGACGATATTCCATGTCACTAAATTTATTACAGGTAGGGCTACACTGCCTGTTTCATAGATTATATGCTATGTATCCTTGCAACTTCATAGCGTTTTTGAAACAGCAGTATATACAGAAAGATCAATTGGCTACTTTTACACATACCATCAGGCCGATGTTGGATTCGGTGAGGATGCATCCTGCGCTTGTTACAGCATCCAAGGATGCAGAAATATCTGCAACAAGGTATGTTGTCCAAGAATAGTGTTATAATAAATTGTGGTATGCCAAGGAAATAATTAAAATCTATAAGGATTTACATATACTTTGGACAGATGGAAGAAAATGGAACACCACGATGTTATGGCTGAATGTGGCCGGTTTACATTAGACAAATGCAGAGAAGATGTTTTTAATACAGTAAATTCTCGTTGTACTCCGCCATTGGGTGAGTGTCTTTTAGAATATGTAAGTAATATTAAAAACATCCTTGTATTAGTTTAAACGTTTTATAGATCAGCCATCTACATGCACATCTATACTCAGTGGTGGAGTAACAAATATGGAGATAAGCAATGGCGAAGGAGATACATTTTGGTCGCCAAGTATGGTCGTATTGCCACATAGTCCGCCTTTCCCAGCGCCTCACGAACCACGTTCTACTCCTTCAACACCTAATAACAGAAGCGGAACATCCCCACCAGAAGCCGCAGTTGAAGCCACGCCTGAAACAACACCTGTCAAAGTAAATTTGTGTTTACTATTGTCGTAAGTCTTGGTAAATCTAGGATGCTAAATTTATGATCTTGCATAATTACAGGATATAAGGAAATTGTCCACAAGACAAATGCCAGTGGCAACAAGTGCAGTCCGAGCACTTTCAGGATTAGGTAATGGTACGATAGTATCGACTTCTCGGCCGTCCACTCCAACCACTGTCAATACCTCTATGGGAGTATTAATTGGATCAGGATTGGCAAACAGCGATAGTGGAACCACCAATGCTGCTCATGGGTTTCTTATGCACAAGATGAGTAAAGTACTTGCGGAGCGGCAAAGCGCGCTTCAACAAGCACAAAAATATTGTAGTGTTGAAGAAGATGGAAGATTAGCAGAGTCGGATGGAAATCAGACTGAGAAAAATGATTCTTGGCAGGAAGATCAGGAAGTATGGAAAAAATCACATTACTAAAATGAAATTTGATTTATTTGCAAATGCTATGATGATAGATTTCTTGTTGCTTCTATCCTAGGTCCTAGAAATTGTAAGTTCCCATAGCGGTGGCCGGACGGTAGTACAAAAAGATATATGTCAACGAAATGATTCATGTACAAATGATGTGACGCATGGCCCGCTAAATGACTTACCTCAGAAAGTTAATGCATTACGTTTTCATTCCCCGCGTCAAATGTCACTACAACGATCCACCTCTTGTTCAAACTGCAAGGTAAGCGCACACATAAAAAGTAAATGTTCCTTGCTATTTGAAAGAATGAGTCAAGAAATTATGATTTCGAATTTCAGATGCACAGAAGTAAGTCATGTCCAGATTTGAGTTCAGACGCAAAGAAATTCGAAGAATCTGCGACACAAACTTTGGATTCCCTTCCTTATGAGTGTCTGCTACTTGGAATACTAGACCAAAAGAATCAGATGAATGGGCAGAAAAGTATACATCAAAATAGTGAATCTAGATTATCACCTTCCAGTATGCTGGATAAATATGTTGAAACTTGCACACGGGCCGCTAATTTTACCACTGAAAAATACAGTAAGTATTGTTGAAGCACTATCATATTACTACATTTTGTTATATTATTAAAATGAGTATTATAAACTACCCAAAAGGATCGAACACTGCTAAACCAAAACAAAAGAAAAAAGGCTCGGAGGAAGACGAAGATGAAGAAGGAGGGGACGAAGAAGGTTTAGACACTGAATCTGCATGCCAATTGCTTCAACTTATGCAGATTCAGTTACAGTTTGAACGGCAACGAAGAGAAGTTCATGCTGAACGTAATCGACGACTTCTCGGTAAATTAAGAGACTCTCGTGCATTAGAAGAACATAATTATGCTTTGGTGAGATATTTTCGCCTTCTAATAAGACGTATTTTATTACGAATAATTAACATCAACAATAAGACTGTCTTCGTAATTTAGACGGATCGTTTGAAACTATTGGAAAAAGAAATAGAAAGCTTAAAATCCGAATTAGAGATTAATAAAAAGGAAGGAAGGGATGCACAAGATCAATATAAAGAAGCATTGCACCACTGGCAATCTAAGGTATGGTTACATATGGTTATAATTCTTGTAACAGCTAATAAGCATTCCTAGCAGAATAATATTTACAAATAGTTAACTAACATAATAATGTTGTTAATAATAACAAATAGTGTGTAGAGGAACAGCGGCAAAATCAGCTGCTAAAGAATCGCCTGGAAACACTTGAACTCGAACTAAAGGATGAGCAGAGGAAAGTAATGCAATATGAGCATCAGGTTCGATCGACAGAAGCTGCTTTATTTGATGCAGGGCATCAATTGAAAGGAGCGTTGAAAGCTGCAAGCCGAGGGAAAGAGTTAGAACGTACACTTGACACATTACAAAAGAAATTCCTTCTTCTTGGAGAGGTATCTTTTCTGTACTATTTACTCGTATATCTTATTGCTCTTCATGTACGCTATTAATATTGAATCCTAAATTGAACAAACTTTATAAATGCAAAGGCACAATCAAAACTGCAAGAAGGTACTAGTGGATTATCGCCTGTAGTGAAACACGAGACAGGGCAGTTACAAAGATCTTATGGAGAAGAATTAACGAGTAAGGACGATCCTGTTTCTTAAGAATTCTATTGGGAACTAACTTCGTATTATCTTATATACACGTTTAATTTTCAGATTTACGACGGCAGTTGGAATCGAGATTATCACTCGTAGATGCACTAAGGGTGCGTTTAGTGGAATTGGAGACTAAAGAGGCACGTAAAGAAACACAACTCGTGGAACTGCAGCGTTTGCTCCAGGAGACTAAAGAACAACACGAGTCCGAGTTACAAGCTGTGGAGTCAAAATATAAAGCGCAAGTCGAAATCAACCTCTTTTTAGAAGGTCGTATACTTGAGCTTCACGGTACATTGGAAGCCGCAACTTCTAATAGCATTGCTACAAATAATGTGGCTTCTTCGGCATCACCTAAGGAAAGATCACCCCCACTCTCAGCTAGTTTAGCTTCCTCCAGTGAGGGAAGCCTCGCCTTTATAAATTCAGGCACTGGAATTATAATGAACGATTGCTGTGATACTGCAAACGAAATTCCTAACTTACAAGCTATCATCGAGCCTATACCCTGTCAGGCAATTTCTCCTTATTGTCCAAGTCAGCAACGACGACCACACAAGCAAGACTAACGGCATTAAGAGGAGATGAATATCATTCATCATATATGGTTGTTTCCTTTCTGCATGCGCGCAACTGCTATAATGTGTCGCATTATGAAGCATACGAATGTTCTTTGTAGCTTTTTAACAGCGTATTATGCGAAATTCGAATGTAAAGCTGTTACTGATACGTGATTTCGGTAGCAAATTGAAGCACATGATAATTATTGAATCTGCTAGCAATGATATGATTTTATTCCTGAGAAATGAATTCGTACTGAATAAACGATTGAGATATTTTGTGAGCAAACCTCGATATTTTATATTAAACACATTCTCCTGTAGAAAGTATCCCATTAGCTTACTCTTTCTTTATTTATTACACCCAGAAATATAAAAAAAGACAGTAATGTACAAACATTACGATAAACATATAATTTACTATAAACAGAATATATTATTGAACATATAAGAATGGCACGTACAAGCTATATAATACTGAATTACAAGAATCATGCTCACTTATTATTGGCGGCGATACGATGTTTAAAGTATTTTTATATATATATATAAAATTTTATTGAGACAGCACTTAACCATAAAAGGAGGTAATTATATGCTAAACAATTACGCTTCTCCAAGACACCAGATAACAATTTCCAAACAGTTACCATACTCGTTAATACGTTTGCAATTCCTGACTCATAGTCATAAGTATTGCGTCGTCTGGGTTCGCATAACTTGTAAGATCTGAAAAAAATGTTCTCACATGAAGGGTTCACACTGTTTGATACATACAATATACAGTTAATAATGATCTATTTCAATAAGAGTTTTATTATTGTCAATAATATATAGCTTCGGACTATATACAAAAATGATGCCTGAAACAATACAGGACTTTGGCAGTAATGCATGTCTAATTCAGATTTGTTCCCTAAGACTTAAATCTATATAATCGTTACTCACGATTATGACCCTGATGTACTTGGAAAGTCTTCATTTTCCTTAGGCACAATTGCATTAACCAAAATCCAGTTAACCATAATAAGGCACCTACAGAAAAGATTCTAAATGTGGTAACACCGCCGTATGTATCCATTAGCCATCCGCACAATAAGCTACCGCTTGAAACACCTGGAAGTAATTGTATGACAATCAGAGTAATCTAGTGAATGACGGTAATAATATTCCTGTGATGAACTGTAATGTTAGTTTACCAATTCCTTCGAAAACTGCACCAATGAGTCCCTGCATAGTACCTTTGGTACCAGGAGGTGTTATTTTATCTCCGTATGAAACCATTGTGGGCCAACAAAATCCCAAAGAAGGACCATGTAGCACTTCAATAATTAAGAACCACCAAGGATTTGTGACCATACTATAAGCCATGAATCTATAATCATAAATAACATTGATCTCTAAAGATATATGTTGATGCAAAATTGATTAATCTACTCATTAATCGATACTTACCTGATTGCATAAATCAGTAGCACCAGGCTCATAACATTTATATGTCCCAACTTCTTCAAGACATTACCAGAGATAAAATTAAAAGGTAGTTCACCTAAGAAACACTGCACACCCGTCAATAGCCCTTGCAATGTTTTCAACCATGTAACTTGCATTCCAGTGGCTAAGTCCTCGGTATACCAAAATAGAAAATTCCATACTATTCCTGTGCACATTCCAGCGCCTATGCACCACCATCCAAACACCAACACGTTACCTTCCTTAGAAACATTGTGCAGTTCCCGCAAGATCGAGGGGTTTTCCTCAGAACATTCTGGGTTTTTCTGTAACGATACTGCTTTCTTCCATTACCTGCCGATTTTTTATTCTTTCGATAAGCAAGAAGTATCACACTTCTGCGACTACTTTAAGACCGTTCGCGAAAAGTGGGAAGATAATATTATCAAAGATAATATCATCTTACCTTTTTTATATGCTTACCTTTTTTATGGTAGTCGACACTATGAAGTCAAAGATCATAGCAATGAGCATTAGGTAAAAAATACACGTGTAATCTTTCTCTATTTCTCCTATACTGAAGACGTCTACTAAATATCCCGCGCTAATTCCAAAAATACCGAATCCTATACTTCCCCATAACTTTTGTTTCCCGTATTCCTTTCTTCGATCGTTTCCTAAATATTATTACGAGTGAATTAGTACGATATTTCGAAGACAAAAGTATTAGAATCTGAAAGTAATGCTTACCGAGAATATCAAAGCATATAGCATCTGCAATGCTTACAACAATAGCCATACCAACCCAGCCAATGACGGTTGACCATAGAAATAGGTGGAATTGATAGGTGAAACTTTGCGTATCCGCCGGAGCGGTATGAGTTTCTTTCAAAAGCTGATTGAAAACCGGATTGCCGTTACATACAATTTCGCATATTGTTTTCACTTGGTGCTTACAATATGGAAAGTGTACTTCGCCCTTTGAAACAGTAGCAGTTTTGATGCGGATATTGATGCATCTATTAGTCTGATAACAAAGAAAAAGAATGAAGTGTTTCTTTCACTATTATGATAACATTGTATCATCATCGTGTAAAACATTTATGTACCGGTACATCATGAAATTTATCAAATCCTATTGTAAAATTAATTTTCTCTGGAGGATTGCTTGTATTTATGAAGGCACAGTAATTCTCCATGTTCCAGTTGTGACATAATTCTGAATATGCCGTCGGTGAGCCATTGCATGAAACCTATAAATACATTTCCTTTGTAGAATGGTAATACGAAGCGATCGTTATATGTTAGAACAAACAATGTATAATATACATAGCAGGATGTGTTCGAATGATCGGTTTCGGATGTTACGCCGTTTATAACTTTGTCGGAGAATCCTTTATCCGAACATACTTCCAAGTATGCCATTTTATTACACGTAAGAACCACATTTGCGGCTTTATCCACTTCAGGAATGAAGTGAATGGTAAACAGTGCTATTGTTAGCACAGCTTGGAATATTAAGAAAAATGTCTTATGAAGCTTAAACTTATCCGCTAGAGTACCAAAAAGGGGTTTCGCTATTAAACCAGATATCGGTAAGATAGTATAGATTGTACCAACTAATATGCCAGAGAAACCTAACTGTTTTGCTATTGTTGGCAAAAATGGTACAATTGGCCCAGTAGCTAGAAAATAAGAGACAGAATATTAATCGACAGAAATATCTTATTTCCAGCTAATGGAAATATTTCATTCTTACCAGCATTAAATAAAAAATAATGTGCTTTTATGGGCATCAAATCTTTATTTATTGTTGGAAACATATTGTCGCTCTAAATATCTGAGTATAAATTGTTAATTAAACAATGCGTCTGAAAAAGTAAGACTTACATTAGCTTCTTAGTTATCAAATAGACAAAACCAGAAATCTTATACAATGTCATACATTCTGTTGAACAGTAAAGCTTCGTTATCTCAATATGATTAAATTCGATATACGATTTTGAAATATGACAAAATGGATTACAAAAGTCAAAAGCTACATACCTTAATACTGTGCCGAATATGATGTCAACCGATGTATAAGACTATTTAATTACAAGTCTCAAGTCACGAATTACACCCGTAATGTTAGGATTTCAAATCATCTTTTATTGGTGGGATTGGTGGTAGTTTGCGGTCTCCTGTGGACAGCATGTACTTTGATCAGAAGCTCTTCAGCGGTGTGCTATTATTTGCATCCCGTAAGGCCGAATCCCGCGATAGAGCCGATCTACGTGATTCGTAGATATTATCAGCCGAAATCAGAAACAATGAAGATGGTGCGCACGTAGTATGTAAACTAGTTTTAGGACTTGTGTTGCTCCCTGCATGCAGGGCATGCAGACGGATAACTGCGACAACTCTGTCGTGTCATCCGTCCTATATACCACAATCTCAGCAATTCGATATCTTTAACAGTCCAGTAAAGAAGTCAAGCATTGTTCAGCGAATTCCATTGCTTCCAGTTACTCACTTCCACTTTACACTGCTCTCTTGCATGTTTCTCGATGTGATATTGTAACAGTGAAATCCAGGCTTCTTCTCACTTTGCTATCAACATAATTGAAGCTGAAGTTATGCAGCTTATCATCATATATGTATATATATGTGTAGTGGTGTATTATTGAAGCGGGATCTTTAAAAGATAAGTTGTGATATGCAAAGATATTCGAAAGAATGTGTATATTAATTATTTCTATTATAGGCAGGTTTGTTTAAAGAAACTGCATAAATTATATTTCTATATCGATATAATAATATATGTTTCCTGAAATCGTAATGCATATTATTGAAATCAAAAGTTATTGCTACTCCGAAGTTTATTAAATATTTTCTATTTTATGTATTTATTATAATTCTTTAACAAAAACCTGATTTAACTACTTGCAATCCGTTGTAACACTGTACGCCCATGTAATGCGAGAATCAGCATAAATAAAAGGTTTTATCAGAGAGAACATTATCCGAGAAACATTATACAAGAATGATAGATAAAATAGATCCTCTTATTTGAATTGAGCACGGTTTAATATTATTTCGGCCGATTATTTAACTGGGAGCCTCGGATAAAAACGGAGTGCAAATAATTGAGTCAATAGATTCATCAATCAAGTTCATTGACGTTCATCGAAAAATAAACGACCGTGAAGTATCGCGCGTAATTAGATACTTCCTTGCTCGACCAGTACTCCGACAGTTAAAATACACCTCTCACAGAAAATCCCGTAATTGAAGATAATGTGTGCTGAAAAAAGCACTCAAGCGGATTATTTCGTTAGAATACATCAACGGATAAAATAATGGAAAATGAAGTACCAGTGTACGTGAAACAAGATTGTAACAAACTGCGCTTTAATTTGTCATTGATACATTTACAATATACATTTACAATATATTTGTATACATTTATAAGTTTTAATATACCGTCTCGTGTTATCTCGGATTTTTCAGCAGTATGTTTAGTAATATAATATGTATGTATGTGTAGAACCGCGATGCAGAGATGTGTCGCGTCATCGTATTAGTATTATGTTCTTCACGCGCGTTTACTTATATCCATGTACGTATACACACATATGTATATATATATATATATATATTTATATATTTATTTATATATTTATTAATTAATTAATTTATTTACTGATATATTTCTCTCATTCGTACTATCTTTTCTATGTTCTCGCGATTCGCTTCACCGTGGACAATTCTACAATGTCTTTGACTTTGTAGAGATCATTTTTTACATCGAGCGCGTCGTATATCGAAGATATGTTTTTATATACAAAAGAAAAAAACAAGTCTGCCTTATAAACTAAGATGATCATTATATACTCTACATAACATATATATATATATTTATATATATATATATATATATTAGTAAAAGTGCGCTTGATATATCATACAGACACCTGTCAGCAGTAGCATTCATCTACACACACTCCTAGATTGCAGCCCGACATTTTTTAAGAACTTAAGAACTATAAACAACAGTACCACAGTCCACGAAGCGCAACCCGATCCTCACTTTCTTATAGCACGATATTGAAATCATTGCAAAGTTTCACATTCGAATCTCGATACGTGTGTGGTTGTACATCGCGTACATATTCTAAAGAGCGCGAGTCAAGGAACCTTTGATAGAAATATTATTCCCAGTTAGAGTCACTGCATTCGCGGCTACAATTGTTCACCAGTCTTTAAGGAGAGCTATCGAAAATTCCTACACCCGCGCATTATTTTACGCTTATGTACATATTGTATTTCATATGTATTACACAATATATCGAATAAAAAGGAAGTTTCTCGCTGTTATGTGATTTAGAAATACCGAGTACTCGAATGACCTCGATAAAGAGGATAAAAAAGTATGAAATGCATGAGGATGAGTTGCCGAAGTTACTATACTTGATTGCAAGAACGTGATATATTCGTCGGTTGCCGGCCAAATCGATAAGAAAATCTGAAAGATTTTAATAGACAGTTGAAGTTTTTTTACATGGTCCAGCTATTTCTGCATGACTTGCTTATATACTTTGCTGTTTTGGTGGTAATGAACTTATGGCGCTGTCTTTCTTGTGTCTCAAAATGCAACCCCGATCTTGCACTTTCTTTGGTAATGTATCCCCGAACGTATTAGCGAAGTTGTAAATTACACGATTAACCATTTTACATAATGATCCTTAAAAGTATAGAAACAGATAGTGTATAAATGTTCTGCTATAAATAAAAATGATGAAAAAACGTACTGGTGGGATCCTAATGCTACTGAAACAACCGTTTAATCGAGGCAAAAGGGTCTAACCGCGAAAGTCGTAGCAAATTCAATTACTAATCTAAGTCATAGAGGTATTGCATAATTTACAAACTGATAACATGATTCCCTTGTTCCTTTACATCTGCACAATAACCGTTAAGATCACAGAATACATTCAATTGCAAAATTTCATTGCAGGATAATATAATCCACATCTCCAGGTAATAGATGAGAGAGGTGCACCCAATATAAAAGAATACAGAAAACCATCCAGCCCATACTACTATCCCGGCCGGACATCTTTAAAGTTCCTTTTCCGCTGAAACATTGTGCAAGAGTGAGAAAGTTCTGTACATTGATTTCAGTGGCTAAAGCCAGGACGGCCGATGATGTTGAAGGGCGTAAAAGGAATGAAAGTACTGCTGATAAGCAGCTGGATCCACCGTCAAATTGGGGGCGTGGGGTGCAACATATGCAGGCACCGGCGGACCATACGCTGCTGATCTTTGTGTGGAATGGAGAAAAGAATGAGGTGCGTAATTTCTTGGTGGTGGGTTATTAAGCTTATTACAGCTCGACTGTGCCGCATCTGTCACAGGTGTGATCTGTTGCTGCTGTTGCTGTTGTTGCTGTTGTTGCTGTCTCAGTGCCATACTGTAAAAGCTATTACGATTTCGAAATTCATCCAAAAAGGCAAAGGCTGCTGCGGCAGCAGTAGGATCCTTGTCGTAGAATGACGAACTAGGAGTCGTACTTGCAGGTGCAGCGAAATTGAAGGCACTACCAGCCGGTGGAGGAACCACTGGGGCGTTTTTCAGGCCGAGCGAGTCTGCCGATGTACCAGTGTATTGCGGGAAACTGGGTAAACCGCTTGTGGGCTGTTGATCCGTACTAACTATCGGTGGCGCTGCTACAATACTTTGCTGGGTCTGTATTTGTTGCTTACTTCTTCTGCTCTTCTTTGTCTTTGTGGATGTGGCGACTGCACTTGTGGTCGATTCGTTTGCCCTCCGTGGCATTGCTAATGTTCCTTGTGGTGTTTTCGAGGCAGCTGACTGCAAACTTTGTAAAAGATTGAGATCCAATTCCGCTGTGCCAGCCGGGGGGTTGCGCGAGTACGCCAAATGTTCCGGTTTCGATGCCGGTGGCCGCGGAATTGTCAACAATTGTTGTTGTTCTTTACTCGATCGGCTAACTAAACCTAAACCTAATCGGGCATACGCAGGATTCGTTGCTACCGGGTCAGCCAGACTACCAACAAAAGAATTATCGAATTGACTAGCGGAAACTGTGTCAGACTGAGGTAAGGCCATCATTGGATCGAATGCGAATTGCTCTTGAACAATTCTCGTTGAAGAATCCTGCGGCATACTACGGGCAGGCTCGATAGAAGACTCGTTATAAACACGCTTCTTCACAGGAGGGAGACTACTGTTTGAGGCATTTGAAGCCCCAGTAGGAGCTACTTTTGTAGTTGCATCAAAATAATGCGGATTTGGATACATTGGTCTAGAATTTGCGACCGCGTATCCCGACGGTTGGAATCCAGCTTGGTAAAGAGATTCATGCGCACTAAGATTCTGCTGGAAAGGCAAAACTTGCGATTGCTCTTGGGTTTGTAGGTGTTCTCCGGTGCCAGGTGTCTTTCCCAGGAAAGATCGTTGCTGGGCGTACTTCTGAGTATTAGCGGGTTCACTAATATTAGGGAAATTAGGACGATCTTGCGATGACTGTTGAGATTGTTGTTGCTCCTGACTAGCATGCTTCGAAATAGTCCTTTGAAGATCAATGTTAGTGAAATTGTTTCCATATGCTGGAGAATATTGGCTCGGCGACTGATAAATTTGATGACTCGCGTTCAAAGTCAATGGTGGGTCAGATGATACTGCAAAAGTTCTTTGTTGCTCTGAACTTGGGGACTTCTCATTGTTACTAGCTTTAATATAGTTGGTCCGTTCAGCTTCAGTTGATGACACAGATGCGGAAGATTGAATATATGCCTGATTCTGTTTAAACCCGTGTGGATAATTCGATGGTGTCGATGGGTTTGGCGTACTTTCTTCTGTACTTTTCGGTGGAGTAGGTTGGGTATACGTTGCAATTGGTTGTGGAGATGGTTGCGGGTAATTTGGTGGCTGCGGCGATGGTTGAGTTGGACGTGCCGCTTTGTGTTGCGGAGATGGTTGCGAGTAGGTGTGCGACTGTTGTGGCGATGCAGATTGTTGTGAGTAATTTCCCGCTGGTATTTGTCGCGGCGACAATTGTGGATAATTTGGCGGTGTTTGTGGTGATTGCAAGGGATGGGAATAACTTGCGGCCTGCTGAGGCGAAGGCTGCGAGTAATTCGTTAGTTGTTGTGGCGAAGGTTGAGAATAATTCGAATTTTGAGGCGATTGTTGAGAGTATGTTGGCGGTGGTTGAGGTGAATGCTGCGCGAACGTTTGAATTTGTTGGGGGGAGGGTTGCGAATAATTCCTTGGTTGTGGTGATGTTTGTGAATACGTAAGAGGCTGCGGTGAGGCCGGAGCATAGCCAGTTGAAGGTGCTTGAGGAGATGGTTGAGAAAAATTGGACGGCTGTGGCGATTGTTGTGTGTAGACCGGAGGTGGTTGCGGTGAGCGTTGAGGAAAAGTTGGTGGTGGTTGAGGGGATGATTGAGAATAATTTAGTGGAGGTTGTGGTGATAGTTGAGAATAAGGGGATGATTGTTGAGGTGAAGAGGATGCATAAGGAGAATGCTGTTGTTGTGGAGAGGGCTGTGAATATGGCGAATGCTGTTGTTGAGGCGACGGTTGAGAATAACTCGGTGCAGGTTGTGGTGAAGGTTGCGAGTATTTTGTTGCAGGATTCGGATTTGGAGAAAGTTGTGGGTATGTTTGCTGAGGCGGTTGTTGCGGTGATGGTTGCGAATAATTGGAAGATGGTGGGGCCTGAGGAGATGTTTGTGGATAAACCGGTTGTACAGATTGAGGTGAATGTTGTATGTAAACCGGCGATTGATTTTGATTAGTAGAAGATGCTTTTTGGTTGTAAGGCTCAGCAGCTACTTGATTCTGTGGGAAATTACTTTGTGGTGAACGTTGAGAAAATGTTGGTGACATTTGATGATACACTTCATTGGAACCATCCTGAGGAGAACGTTTCTGAAAGGCTTGATGAGTTGGTTGTTGTGTTTGCGGGTAAATAGGTGGTGGTTCGTATGATGCTGGTGATGGATAAGCTGGTGATAATGGATGATTTTGTGGGGATGGTGTGGGTGGTAGCTGAGCACTATATCTCGGAGGGGTTGCATAATATGGACTGCTGTAAGGACTATTTCCCGTAGATAAGGCATCTTGGTAAAAGCCAGCTCCTCGTATTGCTGGTTCCGACGGTAGAACTATAGGTTGTCCTTGCGGAGATCGAACTGATCGACCAGGTGGGGATTCTTGTGAAAAACTTGAAACTGATTCACTAACACTACTACCACCGGTGCTCACTCTTCTTTGTCGAGTACCACACACTTCTTGAAGTTCACCATCCTTCTTCAGCACAGTTTCCTCGGGCTCCTCGTCTTTCTTTTTTGACTTGGGTGCTCCAAATGCTTTAAACCAAGCACTAAGATTAGGTGTTGCTGTTTTAGGTTTCTGTATATCTTCTGGAAGAACACAACTATCTTTTGATTCGTCAGCAGTTGCACACACTTCTGATGTTGCCTTTGTACTACTCGTAGCTTCTTGAACGTGCGGCGACTGTCTCGTAGATGAGGCAATGTGATCATCCTCTTCATCTTCATTCGACCCGGTTGGATTTGGGGATGCAACCAGGCTTTTACAAATTAATTGAATGGAGTCGACATTTTTTAAAACGGTTCCTAAGCTAAGTTTTGGTTCGTCGTCAGTATCTTTATTCCCCTGATCATTATCGCTGTTGTACTGGTTTGTTGTTGTCTCGCTAGTTGTACTAGGTAAGTTCAATGGTTTTTTGAGTAATAAATTCCCTTTACTTTTTCCAGGCTGTAAGCGATCTATTGTACGTTGTATCTTTTTTGGTCTCGTGGGTCCATGAGGACCAAAGATCTTTATGGAACTTGGTCGTTTCCTAGGGGCATCTGCCTTTGGTCCTATTCGAGCAACTTCGGTGGGGGGATGAAGTATCGGTGAGTCACTCCCAGATGAAAATTCAGAGAGTCTCGGCGCATCATCTAACCATTTATTGATGTCCTATTACAAAAAGAAAAATAAATAAAATATAACTTCATTTATGATGTCAAACATATGATATATGATATTTTAGTAAGAATTTCACAAGATCTGTAAAACCTACATGGAGTGTTTGTTCTGTCGCTTGGTTTAAAGCTTGAATTGCTGAACTTTCTTCTTTTCTAAAAGTTTTATTATGTTTCGTTTGAGGGGCTTTGGGTTTCTTAGTTCCACTTAAAACTTGCCCCGAATTTTTCACTGTTTCCTCAGAAACGGAAACCTTATCCTCTTTTGCTCCTTTTTTAAGCTTTTGTTTCTTTGTAGTAACTTTGTCACCATCATGGAAGGTACTACCATTTGAAGGCACTTTCTTTGAATACACAGCTTGTAGATCACCCTTCACCATCTTTTTTTGTTTTTCCTTCTCCTGCTTCAATTTCTCCTCCCGCCGCTTTTCACTAATTTTATCTTTTAAACTATCCAGAGACTCCAAATCCTTGTCACCCGTAAAGGCAACCATCTTCTTGGAAACATCAGTAGTGGAGGAATGTAATTCTGCGGGCGTATTTACTTCTGCGAAATCTACTTCCTTCGACAAGTCCCCATTCTTTAACTCATCATCTTTTGTCTTTGATTTCTTTTCTTTGTGTTTTGTACGATTTTTGTCGGACTTCTCCTCTGGTTTTGCGGTCTTTACAGCTGCTTTTTCTTTTTTACGACTCTTTTTTTGTTTGGTGTGATGTAACTGTTCCTCCTTTTCAGAGGGTTCGTCCTCTTCTTGGATATTGTTCTTTTTTAACTTGCTTTTTTTGGCACTCTCTGTGTGTATTTCAGTCTCTTCCAACTCCTTGTTTTCAATTTTTCTACTTTTACTTTTTGCTATAAGCGGCTCATGATCTTCCTCAAAATGTTCCTTTCGTTTCTTACTTTCTTTTGGCTCTTTCGTCGGCTTTACATTTTCAATATCTTTTTTCCGCTGATGACGCTCTTTAGTCGTCTTTTTATTAACCTTATCTAACTCTTTTGGTGACACTTTTTTACTTTTCAATAGCACACTATTTACAACAGCACTCTTTCGCGTCTTTCCTGTTACCACACTTGTCTCTGATATGGCATCCTCACTTTCCGCTTCCTCCTCTTCGTCTTCATCTATAGACTCTTCACCTTTAACCACTTTACTTTTCTTCTTAGCTTTTTTCTTGCTTGCGACCTTAATTGGTTTGCTGCCCTTCTCTTCCTCATCGACCTTGCTGTTGAGTTTTGGTTTATCTTTGTTATCTGACTTGTACGTCTTCGACTTCTTACTTGATTTTTTCGCGCGTTTCCGAGTATTTTGCAGTGGCGACACACTATGCGATGGGCATGCCGTGAAACCAGGTGCATCGGGTAATGACGGTGGTGATGTTGGTTCCTCGTCGCTAGATGCTTCGGATTCCAAGTAACGGGTTACTGCTTTTTCAAATACGTCTTTAAGATTAAACGCCATCTCGGTATATTCTGTTGTAACAAAGAAGCACTTTGAAATATACATATACCAACAGCACGATCAATTATTATTACAGGAAATATACGTACCATTATCAGAACCATTGTACTGCTTACAATTGTCCACGATTAGCCGAAAATCTCGTTTAAATTGACTTACACTCTTGTATGATCCACCTTCAAGCTTTTCTTCCATTGTACTAAGATCCATTGGTTTTCGCACCACGCTATAGTATCTAATTCATGATATAACAAAGTTTATTGAAGAAACTTGATACAATATAGTAAATATAGGAAAATTTATAGGTAATTGTATACCTTGGAGCATATTCTTCATCCACAGGATCAACAAAGGGCCAAGCATCAACGTGATCTTTAAGACTTTCAAGGACCTTATGCATTCCAACACGTCGTTCTTCTTCTTCAATACCAAATGAATATCCAAATTTGTAACCAAAATTAGATGATACATAATGCTTGTCACCATGGCCACCAATGCCCTTTTTCTTCTCCAAACCTTCCACTTCATCTTGCGTGTGTATAACGATTTGACCAACTGCAGACGCTAATGAATTATTAGTTTGTCTTCCTTTCTTTGGAAGCGGTGGCGTAGGTACACGTGGAGGCGAGTCTTCTTTAACAAAGCTAGTTTTCACACTCTGGTTTCCCTTCTTGTTCCCCTTGCTGTTTTTCGTTTTGACTTTTGATTTAACCATGGCTGTTTCCATAGGTGTACTCAATTCCTGACTCCTAAGTACTCTAGAGTTATTACGTTGTAAGAGTTTTCGCCGTTGTTGCTTTTCTTTTAGGTCAAACAATTTTGGAATTTCTGGCATAAAGTTCTCAGATAGAGTTCGATAAAGTTTGCGCTCTGTTGCGTATTCCTAAGTTTTGAAGTTCGGTATCAGTAAACTGGCAGTAAATTACTTGAATTAAAGGAAGACTTACTGAATCACGAAACTTTTCAACTAATCGACTCCAATCTTGTTGAGTAAAACACACCACTTGCCAAATGCTTTCCCTATCTTTGTTCTCGCTATTTGCGAATGAATCTTCCTCCTTCTCCTCCTCTTTCTCTTCCTCCTTCGCCACTCTGTTTCGTCGTCTTTTACGTTTTTTGTCTCTCGGCTTACTCTTCTGCTTATGTGTGGTATTATCCGAACAGTCAATGTAGTCCTCCCGATACAATCGTGTTCCGTAAAAGTACCAATAGGCAGAATTCTTACGATCATGACCCAAAGGTTCGACTCGTAGACTGTCCGAGTCTAAATTGCTTAACGACTGCTCCTGCAAACAAGCGCAAAATCAATATTATTCCAAGCACACTTATTGACAATGGCGGTGCACTTTGTATCATACATACCACGTCCTCGGCGTCTAGCCTGAAGTCACAAAGAGCCCGTAATATTTCTACTTTTTGACGTAGGGGTAATAATTCAAAATCTACATCTGTGTTAAAAGGATTTTCGCACTTGTATTCCTGCATGAAAAAGATACAATATTTCATATACATTTCAACAAGGTATACTAAACGAAAGAATCATACAAACCTGACACTTTTTGCGAAACAGTCTCCGAAGAAACATCTGATAATTAAAAGTAGAGATGTCATTGCGGGTGTCATTGGGCAAACAACCTTCCAATAATCTCACTATTAATTCTTGTACTAAACGGCCTTCGGTTCCTCCGTCCGTTAATAGAGCTTCTTCTAAGTCCTAAAATATTATAAACCAAGCAAATATATAAATAAGGACGACAAATTTATTATATCAAAGACGAATGCATAATAGCTGATGAAAGGGTAATATAGCTCAAGCATAAACATATTCCGTGTCCTGAAAGCACAAGCTATTCTAGTGAGTGACAAACACAATGCCTACTCGTACGAGTTAGCATTTAGTTAGATACCTCAATATCAAAGTCCAGAAGATTGAAGGCAGCCCTAAATAATGAGCAGAAGTGTGCTATACTTGGCACCTCCCACCACGATTGAATGTCTAAAAAATAAAGGAACAATTGAAGGTTCCTTGCAACATACCCGAAATTGGATCTTTCTTTGATTTTCACTAAGCCAAGTGTATAACTAATCTTCGGCAGTATATAAATATAGAAATCATAATATACTTATTTAGCGAATATTGATTTTTTGTCTTTAAATCATTAATATTTGCAAATAGAGATCTCTATCATTAAGATATACTTTTCTGTATTGTGAGAGCATTTTTAACTTTATTAATCATAAACCAAACAAGGATAATTTTAACTCTGTGATAATGATGCGAGTAAAACAAAGTAAATAAGTTGTTGTATGTATTAAGACAGATTCATCATCCAATTATTGTGCTTCTTTGAGCATAGAAAAAGTGATAATTGACTACTAGTTGAAGTAACTGGCCGGTGTATAAGGATCTCTATGTATAGTTGTTTTGATAACATACTCTCTCAGAAGGTGATATAACAAAAGGAAGGTAACTGCAACGAAGAAACAAAGCATAATTCTTGGCAGTATCTTTCAGACGTAAACAGACCAAGAATATCACATGGGGAGTTACGGAGGCGCGTTGTTTTTAACGTGTTTCGATATTGTATGGTCAAACACACCTAGAATTCCGATGAAAGTCGGAAACATAACCCGTCGTGTGGCGGGCAATCCAGGTGAATCACGCCTCGCTGGAATAGAGGAGCTCGAGCTGAATCGCAGCGGACAGGATATTCCGTGGAGAAAGCTGGTTGCGGTCGTGACGAGTGCTTAAAAGCGTAAGATGAGTCCAAAGGAAACTTTTGATTCCTATCTCCGAGGCAGCGCAATTGGGCTACCGATCGCGACCAAGGGATTTACCGAGGAGGTTGGTCGCCTTTAAATAACTAAAGCGCACAATACTGTGCCATGACATCGGTAGTCCCCGGGAGAAAAGAGCGGGCAATTGCGAGTGCACATAGCTCGCATCGGCAACGGACTTGCCAACAAACACGGAGGGGCCGCGAGTGCATCCGTCAATTGGTGGATTCGCGGAGACGAGCAGCTGGGAGTTATCTCAGCGTAACACTCGCTCGACACTCGGCAAGGAGCGCGCGACGCACCATCATTGTAATCGACGTTCACCACCTCCGAGCCTCGGCAGGACCGTCAGCTTTTTTCAGGCGAAAGTCCCACGTAACTGAGAGGCACGGTATCATTTACACACACGCCATTCTTCAACCTCAATCCAGTTTACTCTGGCGGCCACCGCGCAGTCCAGGATCTTTCTCCAAACTTTTCGAAGCCACCGACCTCACCACGCGCCCAACTCTGCCCTTTTGGTAAGGACAGCTTACCGAAAGGCGCATTACATCCAGAGAAACACGATGATCACGGCTCGCAGATCGTACAGCAATAAACGCAATCAACGACTGCAACTGCAACTGCGGGCGTATTCCTGGGAGTGCGTGCTACACAGATGCAGCTCTGCTCTGGTGCATTTGCCGCGAAGTTCGGTACAGCTTTTTTGCAACCAGCCGGGTCCATAATCATAAATATCATATATTTAATTTACCCAATCCAATAATATGTTCTGTACTTTTTAACCAGACTTGCGTATAAACTTTTCCTTCCTATATTTTTATTATTATTAAAATAGCATTAATAATTTTCTGTATATTTGTACCAATCTGTATTTATAACTTTATTACTACTTCTGTTTATGATGCGTAATGCACAAGGACGAATAATAAATTATAATATTCCATAAATACAAAATATATAGCGCAGTTTTGTTGTGCGGCTACGTGCCTATGTATTTTGTGTTTTCTATGCCATTGTACACACACCTACAATGAATACACATGCGTCTCACATGGATAATTCATACATGTGAATGATACCGGCAGTCCCCGGCAGCAACCGGTAGTATAATCGGTAGCGTGTTTATGATTTTACAAACGGTTGGTAATTATGAGTTTTCACACTTATTGTAATAACTATTAATTACCGTAGGGCTTGTTATCCAATACGACCAGTGAGAGACTGCGGATTCTTGTGGTAGTCGAACGAAAATTGTGTTACAAGGAACGATGTCGTTTAACTTAAGTGAACTTTCTGATCAACTCAGCAATGTGACTCACACGTCAACTGGTGTTTCCTTCGCCAAGCAAGCGTTAAAACTTAATTCCGAGGAAGATGGTAAAGTAACACTTGAACTGTCTCGTATTACATTTTGCCTTATTACAAATTTCTAACGTTAATTACTTTCCCTTGAGGTTATATCAACATGGATGCATGTATTTGTATTTGCGTCGTTCAACATAAATTAGCTATATTGTTTTCCATTTATTACTTAACAATTGGTTGATGTACTTATAGCATTGGCTGTTGTTGAGGCGATTGAAACATGTGGACAATTGGAATACCTGGACTTAGAAGGGAACACATTGGGTCCTCATGCGGCGAAAGCACTTGCGGAGGCACTCAGAAAAAAGGGAGCTGCTTTAAAACGTGCTCTATGGAAGGACATGTTCACAGGCCGTTCGAAAACAGAAATTCCAAGAGCCTTGGAGTACCTCGGAACAGCATTATGCACGGCAGGCACTCAACTAGTTGAACTCGACCTAAGTGATAATGCATTCGGCCCAATCGGCGTCGAAGGACTCGCTACATTTTTAAGTTCAAGTTCCTGCTATACTCTTCGAGAATTGAGATTGAATAACAACGGTCTTGGAATATCGGGTGGAAAGATGTTGGCAAAGGCACTTTCGGTCTGTCACGATAATAGCAGCAAAGGCGGATCACCTCCACTCGCGTTAAGAGTATTCATTGCTGGTAGAAATCGGTTGGAGAATGAAGGAGCGAAAGCACTCGCAGCTGTATTCAAGAAGATGAAAAGCTTAGAAGAAGTTTCTATGCCTCAAAATGGAATATATCATGTGGGAATAGCTGCGCTTGCGGAAGGATTATCGGACAACCCTGACCTAAGGATATTAGACTTGAATGACAACACAGTAGGACCCAAAGGTGCTAAGGCACTTGCCAAAGCATTGGCTAATTTCCCTAATCTTCAACAGCTCAACCTTGGCGATTGTTTATTAAAGACAAAGGGTAGCTTAATCCTATCAGAGGCTTTGGGAATTGAAAACAATCATCCTTTGCTTGCAAAGTTAAATTTGAGTTACAATGAAATTTCAACGGATGGTGCAGAATCTATAGCTTTAGCAATGGAAGATAAAAAGTTCCTTACGCACCTTCAACTAGATGGAAACTGCTTTGGTGGGAAAGGACGTGATATTTTGCTCAAATCATTTGCAAAAATGGATAGAGCAGAGTCCTTGACTTTGGAAGAAGATATGTCTGGTAGTGAGGATGAAAATGAAGATGAGAACCAAGAAGTGGAAGAGGAAGAAGAGGAGGATAGTGAAACTGAAGATGAGGAGGATGAATCACAAACTAAAGAAGAGCAGGAAGAAGAAAAAGGTGCTATTGAAAATGTATCCACTCAAGTCAAGGAGGACAAAACCAATCAAAAAATCGATGTTATCGTGTCAGACTTTTTGGCAGCACCAACATCTGAAAAGTTGCTACTGTTAAATAAAAATGTTACCGAAGACTTTATAGAGCATGCTAAGGTTTGTCCTTGTTTATGATTTTAATCACTCTGCAATACTCAATGAGCTTACTACCAATTTATATGCAGGAGAAAGTGTCGGAAGAATCAGACGCAACTCGAAACCTGAGATTTGCGGAAGAATTTACACGAATTGTTGTGGGTGTATCATCATTTTGTGAAAACAGCCGCTTAGATGTACGATCACGAGCTGAATCCTTAACAGACACTTTGTACATGAAGTTATGTTCTTTTGCCTCCATACAAAAGAGTGAAATCTCTTTTTGGAGCAACGCATTGCTAGCCAACTTAGGCTTAATAAAGGTATAATTATCTTAATGGTTGTTCTTTTATCATAGGACCGTTGAAAGTATAATATTATTTGTTTCAGAGTGAAGATAAGCAAGCTGCAAAAATCGACTGGTCGCTAGAAGGATCGTTCAAAGCATTGGAAAAAGTTTGTCAGCGGGAATACTTTTTACCCGAACTGCGGGAAACACTCAAATTCTTCTTAGAGAAGCCTGTGAAATTGAACAGAAGTAAAGTTGTCGATCCATTCCAACAATCAAAAGATTCACTTCGGGTTGTCTTAGATCGCATGCAAACAACATGATCTTAAGAATAAAAAGAGAATTATGCCTAGCTAATTGATATCACGTTTAATGATATTTCCTTTTTTAATACTTTGCCAGTGAAGAAATGCATACAAAATTGTATATTACAACAGAATGAGAAGTACGTATGAGTGTATTGTATCGCAACGACGTTTCAGTTGTTCAGGGGTTAGACCACATTTTGTACTTCACAGTTTTCAATAAAGATTTTTTAAATTATCGTAATAATCCTAATTGCATACAATACAACAGTATACAGCTGCCATAAGCATTGGGTGTAAATAAACGAATCAATTCAATCTACGAAGACGTCGTTTGTCAGCGTTTTATTCTTGAGAAAAGAATGGGTCTTATCGCAATAACGGTTTCAGTAAGAATACCCCTTTTTACAATTCACGCTTATCATTGTATCATAGAAATATTGATCGGAAAAATGGAATGACTAGCATGGGGTTCTAATAACCGACACAGAGACTCAAATCTATTACTGCGCTGTTTAATATCCTTCTAGATAAAGGATGGATAGCTAGTTTATGAGGAATAAATAACACTTATTTATAGAACTTAGCATGAAATATAATAGTCATTGTGACTTTTAATAGCTTTTACTATGTCAGTAATAAAAGCTTATGTGAATCCACAGGTACTTATCAAATATAATATCACGTCGTTTATTTTACAATTGTCGCAGATGATGGATTCCATCCCGGTTGAAACAGATTCGCTACTAAAGGTGTACAATGAGACGACGGCTGGTCTTTCATGTACATTGTTGCCTACATTGTCACATAATATGTCTTTAGTTTTATAATGTTATCTTTTGCAATGAAAATACATGGTGGAATTTCAATGTATACTTACTAAGAAAAGTACGAGTTGTTGTTGAATTAGTTCATCCAAGTTTCTCCCCAAATTTGATGGATAAATAACTCCACCATTCTCCTCGATATCCTTTGCTATTAGATTTAAACACTCCTTCTCGTTTACCTGCACGGAATCTAATAAGGACCCTGTAAATAAAAATTGTACTTGATAAATTTACAGCGGTTTAAACTGAAATATTTAATTTTTTGACTAATGATTAGTCATTAGCGGATTCACTCACTTCTGGCATTTGCATCCGCGCCTAAAAATCTAGTCAACAGTGCTGCACACTGCGAGCTTTCTGAGAATAAGAATGGATAGCGTCGCATGAGTACTTTTGTAAGTAGCATATTACCACGATTTCCTGACAGTGTGTTACTTGGTGTACACACAACTTCGTCATCAGTTCGTCTTACTAACAGCAGAGTTCCATTATATCTGCGTACAAAAACTTCGATATATTCGTTTTATTTATAAGGAAACATTTTATGCCGTACCTATTTAACTGTTCTGCTATATTTAGATTAAAGTGTTCTCGTATCGTAGTACGAACAAGACCTTCGAGGGATGATGGCATTGTCATAACAGCCAATGGAAGTATGTCATCGAATGTAGCATCCAAAACCTACAAGAATTGTACATATTTCTTTAAAACTTAATCATCTCTTAAAGTCATGCTACTTACTAAGCTTTGAATGGAAGGATAATTCATAGCTGCCCATGTAGCTGTGTATCCACCTATACTCCAACCATAGAGAATGATTTGATCCTCTGGAAATTTCAGATGATGAAGCGCAAATTGCATTACACAATCCATCGCATTCTCTTCTTGTGCTGGATAAGGCGCACCCTTTTCGATATTTTAAAGTAAAACAATGTTTCTTTATCAGAAATATAAAATATAGATTTTAGTATCTCCCGTGAATACTTACAGTACTACAACCAAATCCTGGGTGATTCCAACCCAATACAGAGTATCCTTTCCCTAATGGAGTGGCTATTATTCCTGTTTCATAGAAGCCACAGTTTCCTTCGCACGTTACAACTAACACATTGCCATTTATAGATCTAAAATAGCGAGCTGATAAGAACTAATAGCTAATGTTGTATAACTTGACGGTAATCAAAGAAAGTTTCTATTACTTGTTGCGTCGATCGAAGAATACACAATCAAGTTGATTACTGTCTGCAGTGACTAATTTGAAACGTTCTGCTCCTTGTTTCATCATTTCCATCCGTCTAGTCAATAAAGTGGAACCTATTATATGTGAATATTATGTAGGATGATCAAACAGAATCTCTTATAGAATTGTATTAACGATACTTACTAAGAGCCCAATTGATGACGGATATTCCACCAGGATATATTATTTTAATAGCAAACGTATGTGCTACGATGTAAGAGACCAACTTGCATGGCAATGCGAATACATAATCTTTGCCACCTTGTCTTCGAAGTCTACCACTGGAACTTGCTAGTTTTTCTAATGTTAACTTATCTCTAATTTGGATCCTGCAATTATGGAAATATAATTAGATACATAAATTAATAGTAATTATTAGCCAACTTACCCACTAATATCGGAAACTTTGAAGTCCACAGGCCAAGCCCAGAAATCAAAGTCATACTTGTGGAGTTCTTGCTTTGTCTCTGAATTATAATGGGCATTGGCATCGTGTAAGACTTTCAAGAACTTCAAATATACTGGATTGTTTGCTCGAGAGCAACCACGAGCTGCGAATGACGCAATGAATATTACACCGACCCCAGCCACTATTTTGCTCAATGAAAATACATCCGTTAAACCGTTACTACGCTGGTACATAAAAGTTGCTACCAGTGGAATAGCAAATATGCTGATTGACCATATTGCTGTAAACTGTTATGAATATGTTATTATGATGTAGTTTAAGAATAAAATAAGTGTATGCTGATTAATGTTTGCACTATGTTCAGAGCTCAATCATGTTTTCTCTCGTTAATCTAAGTTTATCATGTTCTGATTTATAGTTAATATATAGTTAAGCAAAATCAAACTATATAGAATATACGAATATTAACTATTAATAACTATTATACGAATCTGCTCTTAATAACAGTTTAAAAACATTGTATCTTGAGCTCTGCACGAATCTTACTTAATATTAAAGTGGTATTAGAAGGCATTATTACTTCTTTATTAACTTACCGATGTTATAATCTGATCAGTCCATTTTTCAATGCTTGCGGGTTCATAGGATTTCTATAAAATAATGCAATGCTTATTAACCTTGATGCTTCTGAATTGGCACCTTCTGAAGAAAATATTAATACGTACGTCTATCGTACGACCCAGGGAAGAAACTTCATAAATTTTAAATAACCGAGGGCTAAATGAACATTTCCAAGCCATTTTAATTAGAGACATGTCGAGTTTCCCTTACACCTATCCTTAGTTTACCGTGAATATGAACGGAAAATGCTTGCATATAGTTGCTGGTAATAGCTTTAACGCTTCAGCTTCAACCTATCGAACGTGATCAAGCACACCTGTATGTATACACATCCACCTGATATACAGTTTTCTTACGACCCGCTTGTATGCACAAATTGTTGTAAATTGTATGTTAAAAATCTTTTTATACAGTATCGTGGGAGCTAAAGGTACCTTTTCATACAGTATTTCGTCGTTGTATCGCCAACTGATAAAACTAAAGCCACCTTTTCATTCAATGTTTGCATCGCCAAGCGATGGCTAATTTCACTACATTTTCTATGTGCAGTGGGAATAGCTATTTGAAAAATATTAAAGTCATATGTAAGAACATAGTCCGACCTTGTAACATATTACTGTTTAAATAAACAGACAAGAATCTTCAATGTTGTTATAAAAAGTTTGATAATTCAAAACTGCCGGCATACGAAATTGAAGCGTTTCGCAAATAGTCCGATTTGGGTAGAATTTATATTAGAGAAATCCATGCAAATTAGGACTTTAATTGCGTTAGATATGTGCGGTGTGTATAAATAAGAGAAAAGGCATCAAGAACCGCACTAGTAAATAATTCCCAGCGAAAGTATCATTTTCTCAATTCTACGTAAAAGCACTGGAAATCACAGGTTTGGGAACGTTCTCAAGAACGTGCTAGAATATCCATAGCAGCTTTCGTAAGTTGAGTTACTGCTTATACTGCTATACTGCTGGCAATTGCTGGTTGGATGAAAAACGTAATATATTTCTTAACGAAGGAAAGCTAAAAAGCAAAAATGTCAGACTGGGATACCGCGCCTATTACCCTGCGAAAACGAGCGGTTAAACCGTCGACATTAAAGTCCGAGCAGGTAATTGTTCCAGGCATGGAACAAACGCATTAGGCTAACATGATGATCGGGCGAAAAACAGTTGTGTAATTGTGTTTATTTACAGGCAGTAAATGCTGCTCGCCGACAAGGTTTCGCGGTCGAGACACAAACCAAATGTGAGTGCCTCGTTTACTTCGGAATGTTTAGTATTCACTTGTTCGTTAGTCACAGTCAAAATCATGTGTTAAAAACTTGCACAAAGCATTTTTTTTCTACCTGATGTTGTGTTAGGCACCTGTCCTTCCGAACTATGAATCAGACAATTGTCCAAGATGATGCAATATCAAAGCAAAAGTTATTGTTTTCCTAATATCCGGTACTGATTTTTAACTGTGATTGTTTTATCAGGGGGTGCTGGCGCGAACAGGCAGCATGTTACGACAAAAAACACTGCAAAGTTGGATCGCGAGACAGAAGAGTTGAAACACGAGAAAATTCCACTTGATCTTGGCAAATTAATACAACAAGGCCGACAGAACAAAGGATTGTCCCAGAAAGACCTTGCTACAGTAAGATAAAATTTTGCGTAAATCTCATTTACAATGAATTTCTGTTGCACAAGTTTTACACATGTGTGTTTTATCATTGTAGAAAGTAAATGAGAAAGCGCAAGTTATTAACGATTACGAGGCAGGCCGTGGAATCCCCAACCAACTGGTAATTGGAAAAATTGAGCGGGTACTTGGAATAAAGCTCAGAGGAAAGGACCGTGGCCAACCGTTAACTGCCCCCGGGACAAAGAAGTGAGTCTCGGGGGAATAAGGCTACTTTTTACGTATATACAGGCAGTTCTCTGAGAGGAATTACGACAATGTAGAGCCAAATGCAACTATCATCCCTATTATTTGTTTTCATTGTCACGTTGAACAGCGCGAACTGATTTCGTTAATCATTCTTTCACATAATGTAAAATAAGTTTTTGTAACTCATTTCTGTGTGTAGGACGTAAAACATTTAAAGATATCATCCATAATTACTAAGGTAGTAGACTTGCCATGCTGCAATTTGGCCGTGGGGCTCTCTATGAGTATGGGAGAGACCACGCATAGCAAGAGTACTAACTTTTAGTTTCAATGGTGCATCTCAAGTAGATAAGAATATTTTTTTGTTCCAGTGACGGTGAACCATCCATAGATATGTCTCTATAGATACAGGCAGGTCAAATTGCAGCATGAATGGTCATTTCTTCGCGAAGACTTGAACTGAAAATAAGGCTTATAATATTACATTTATACTGAGCTATTAGTTTTTCACATGAGAAATTATTGTTATGAATTAAGCAACATTGAATTCTGTGGCATAATAAAGTTACTTGTTTACAACGAGTCTTGTGTCCGTCGTTCCTGCAATGGTTTATGATGATAGAGCTAGTCTATAAAATTGTATAGCGCTATAGAATTAATATGCGATCGGAGAATAGAAATCCTTAATTTATTATCACTTTAAACACGAGTACAGGATGTAAACAAAATGCAGAGTTCAATAATGAGTCCTTTTTTGACCATCGGAATCAACGCATTATTATTACAAGCTTGTTAATCCTTTCTTAATGCGAACGAAAGGTCTTGTATACCGTCTTTTGTGATAAGTTTAATATTAATCCCATCTCCTGTGTATATGTCTCTCTCAGCTGCTGAGATGAAAACATCCTTCACGATTGCGACTGCTTTCTCTTGAGTTAGAGGAGCGCATTCCACTCCTTCTTGATTTTTATATCCAACCTAAGATACATGTAAGCATTGTTGTTCGTATACTTTGTTCGAATATGTCAATTCTAGTCCCAATACATCTACATTTTAAGGGCAAATTAATTAATGATGTACCTGGTTGTCTAACAGAGGCTGTAAAAGTGCTCCAGCAGATCCACCAGCTCTGTATGTTGTTACTTCGCAATGACCAATTGGATCATAGCTGTATACGCAACCTTTGCCATTCTCATCTAGTCCAGCAAGTATGTTACTCACGTAGTATGGGAAAAAGCGTTTGTAGTACAACATAGTTGATAACATTTGCGCCGTCGCTGGAGTGGACATATCTTTTTGATGTTCGTGTTTGTACATCTGTAGAAGAATAATTATTCGAATGGCGAAGAAACTAAAAGTATTTGTAGTGAATTTGTTACCTTACCTGGAGACGAGCTGACAAGAGTCGTGTCAAGGTAAGAGTGTCGCACCAGCAACCGGAACAACCTAACACAGTGTTTTTTGACAAGGGAAACAATTTCTCTTGTTCGCGTGTATAAATCGAGAAGCCGGTACTCAAACGTGTGTCTGCTCCAATCACACAAAAATCAGGCCCAGCTAATGCTATCACGCTCCTGTATCAAAGATGTAAACGACATAGTTTACAAATTGCAAATCAAAATCTTCAGTAGTTCGTACACTACAATTTAAAGATTAACGAAGAATCTTGATAACATGAACAACAAATACAAAGAAACACTTTGCAAAGTTTTGAATTCCTGACAGATTAGGTTACTTTAAATACAAACCCTCCATTATCAGCGTAAGGGCTGAATGCCATAGATTTCGCTCCTTCCTTCGCGTAATCGGGCAAATTACGGTTTGGATTTTCAGTTAAAAGAGACATGATTTCCACTGTAGTTTACAGTAACTCTCAAGTACGTACACAAAATGCAATGACACCACACTTTGAGAGGAATTGGAGGTTGAAATAACGACACCGGTGTGAAGGTGTATGAAGTATGATGCAGCATATATACAGCAACTGTTATATGTTGCAAAGATAGATGTGAAATTAGATGCAGGTAAGTAACTTCGATATATATCTATATTGTTGCGAGTTAGGATTATTCGCCTACTTCAGTCCGATGTAATTCAAAATTCGAATCCGACACAGTAAATAATTCAATCAGAAAAAAATAATCTGTGTGTGGCTCATAATTATACGCTTCCGCTTTATCGAGTCCCTTGATAAATATCTTTAACATTATTAGAAAAATAAGTAATAGTAGTTAAAAGGCAGTATCAGTTAAAAATATAAATTATTTTATTTATACATTTTTTTGCTTTCCTTAAGGATCAGGCTCGTTTTGATATTCGGTGGGTAAACCAATACGGCCGATCGTTGCGGAATGTACACTATCTTTACCTAATTTTTGTTCCACACCTTTCCAAGATCGGTCCTGTAAAAATTGTGCACCTGCTTTTCCGATAGCTACAGTACCTGTTTAGTTATAAAATAATAATTAGTATGCATAATCATTTCCTGATAATGAAAATTTCCTTGAGAATAATACCTGGTGTTTTTATTGCCAGAGCATTCATTTCTTCTATGGACGGCGCATCGTCATCGTGGCTCAGAAGTTTGCCAGATACTAATGAAACAGTGGAATTTGTCGAAGAAACAAATTCCATGTAGTTATCACCATCGGGTAAAATTTGTCGGAAATCCATGCAATATTGTCCGTATTGAATTCTAGCGCTATTGAAAGCTAATTCGACTTCGTAAGGCAGAAGTATAGGTTTCAGAAAATCTTTCGAGTCGAATACATCATTTTCGGGACATGTTACGACTACGAAGGCGTCGATCTAAAGTATACAAGTACCTTTTTGTTATAGGAATATAGAAAAAATCGTATAATGTGGAAAATAGTGTGAATGAAAGTACCTCTAGAAAATTGGCTAATTTTGCAGGATTAATTTTCCCTACGCTCAAAATATAAGACTTTATGTTTTGTTGTTTAAGCACATTCTTGATCATTTTAATAGCTTTGAGATACTCTTTGATGCCAAGAGTCGCAGCAACAATACCCACAACTTTTGCGTCTTTCAATTTTTCTACTAAATATCTTCTTCTTCGTAACCATATAGTGTTCATTCCCTCAATCTCAACAATTGCGTTGTTATCCAAATGATACCATCTCTTTGCAGGAATGCTCATTGATAAAGTAGCAAACGTTTTACCATCTTCTCCCAAAAAGCAAGCTTCATAATCTCCAATACTATGCTCGCTTTTCAATTCAAAACTTCTGCCTAAAATACTATTTGAACAAGTACTTTTCGTATCAACAAACTCAACATTCGATGTGCAGTTCAATGTGGGAAATATGATATTTTCATACGTGGTACCTAGAGAGTTACTTATCTTCTCTGCAATATTATAAAAACACATTCTTAAAGTTATTGTTTAAAGAAGACTCGTCACACATTAATATTCTAATGCTTACCGATTTTATGCGCATATGCAACATCGAAAAAGAACAATATATGAGAATTATGATCCTGGAAAGTAGATTGGAATTTTTCAATCAAAGAGGCGACATCGATTTCTTTTTTTGGTAAAACATGAAAAACCGGCAATCTCGCCGTGGGTGTAAGGCAAGCATGACCGAAGTGTATGATACTATCGGCAGAAACATGTTGTGCCGCTATTTCATCAATGCAGCAACTACCATACGATGTGTCGCCAAGAATAAAAACTTTCCTTTGAGTTAGTTTTTCTATCGAGAGTGCAACATCTGTTGCATCTGGCAAAAGACTATCGGGGAATTGTAGACAAGTCTGCAAGTGTTAAAGAAGATTAGAGAGCAAACATTCCTAACCAAAGTAATGTCAGGCTTGTACTACTCGCTGATATTTTCCGAGTGATAATAGATTCTTTTCCCAAATTCATTCTGGGAGAATTCTAGCTAAAGGTTCCTTTCATCACAAATAATAATCCGCTTTATATTTGATCTTCCTTTAATCGTACCTTAGTAAAATTATTTGATTGAATCCACTGTGCACATTTCTCGACGCCATAAAGATTGTTAATCTCTAGTTTCTCCTGTTCTTTAATTTCCATGATGCCTGTAGCTTGTTTATTTACGAGTTAGAGTTTAGAGTCATAGCAAACAACAACGCATGTACATATATTTTGTGCGGATCGACGTATTATCGATTGCTTTAGCTTAATGCATATATATATGTACTACTGTGCTCTCTATATAAGTACGATATTATACGTATGTATGTGTAGAGAGGTACACACACACCTTCACGTATGTATCTGTACGTGTATGTACAGGCAGTTTCACATAAGTAAGTCTCTCTGAAGAGTCATAGAAAGGTACAGCTCTCTACAAATGCGTTATAATGAATGAAGCACCTAAGATGTATCAGTTTGTATATTCATATATTGTATTAGTACGTATGTACAGGTACGTACATGCATACACACATCTGAACATTTTTGCTGTCAGTGTGATACTTGAAATATACACGCGCATACATCCTCAATCACATATATGCTTGTCCATATTTGCAATAAATATTCGCAACGGAAATCGTATGTATAGACTATATAATTGATATTCAGAACTTAAATCCCATAGATCTCCAGTGCGGACAGAAATAAATATGTATAATATGGTATACATGTATGTACACGATACGAGAGCAAAAAGGTGCAAAATGTAAAGAAGAAAATGCATTATGTGCACGATGACAATATAGTTTTTTTCTGCTTTTTTACCCTGTACACATACAAAGTGTGAATTTGTAACTTCCTCGACGGGTAAACTGCGCGGCATAAGCAGTAGTACATGAGAGTCAAACGGAAATTACAAATGAAGGAAAAGAAATTTGCGGCGTTGCAATATGAGGCACACACATTATTGAGGACTTACCAAACATTGCCCGTCCTAGTTACATGTTAACTTAATTAACTTAATCAACTTAACATAATCGATATCATTCCAAGATGCGTTTTCTCTCACTACATCTGAAATGATGTAATTATGGCGCTAACCACCTGACGGCATTTTCATCAGACTTATTCGTGTGTGTGTGTGTGTTCACAAGGAGAGACGCTGAAATCGATGCAATTAAATATAATTACGTTATTCTAGTAGCAGACAAGGAGAAAAGTATTTGCATATGAAAAGGTACTCGTGAAATATTGGCAATTTATTAGGATCAATGAACTTTAGCATATCCAAATTTTAAAATCTTTGAAGGATTCATTAAGTCACGATTGCCGTCGAGAGTGTAATTGAATATTATGTACAAATGATTATTAATTCTTATTGTAATACATACATAGTTTTGCTTGTTTGTCTGTATATACGTCAGTCTTGGATTGCCTTTGCCAAACAGAGTTTGTTACCACTGGGTATAGAGAGCTGTCAGAAACTTATGTGGAAAAAGGGTGGAGAAACATATAGCAGTCCAATGAAAACTTATGTTCACAAGTCTCGTCAATATAACATAGAACAAGTCGATCGTTCATCGGTTGAACCTTTAGGAAGGTTGCAACTGAATCACGCGTGTCTATTTGCTTGATTCGCTTAAATACTCTGAATAGTCGATGCGTCAGTGTCAAATAAATAGTAATTGTGATCTAGTAGTCACGACGTAAAGAATAAAAACGCACACATAGAAATTCCTTCTTTCTATTCTTTTATGCATATTCTCTTATTTTTTGGTTTCACGCAATAATTTATGACGACCCTTTTGCCACACACGCGCTCTCTATACATATATTCGACTTTTACCCACATCTATTGTAATTTAATATGATGACAAAAATTTGTAAAATGCTAGGTCTATTTTTAAAAATGGTGTCAGTTTGATTTTGCATTTTAAGACTTTAACATTGAGACTGCATATACGTTAAATAGAAACGAGCTCAAAATAAACAGTACACAGGATCTATGTTCCCCTTTTTCGTCTTATGTAGCATTTTGCATTAGCCTTTCAATGCTCTCATTGTCTTCCATTTCAGTCTCATTAACCACTACTTTCTCTTTATACCATTCATTCGTTATCGCTCGAAATGATGGTACATTCCATAATTATATTGATAATTATAATATAATATAATAATTGTAATATTAATAATACAATAATAATTCTGAGACTAAATCTCAATAACAATAATACAAATAATAGCAATAATATTAATTATACACGTTAAAAACGTATGTACAATTCACCGACCCAGTTTTAAGTATCCATAAGAGTTTTTTCTACAAGTACTACAGGCAAAGTGGAATAAGTTGTTTTAAATAATTACTTTTTACAAAATTACATTACAAAGTGGCAGATTGAAAAATCTGAGCGTCTGATCTATCTATACCTCTGTATCTAACGATCTGCCTATCCACATGTACAGCTGCTAGAATTAGATTAACGCGATGCCTTTATTACAGATAGACTACTGGAAAGTATACATGTCTTGGTGTTACGAATAGTTATTGCCATTCTTGAACAAAACTTTGGAAAATAAGTCATATACCTATGTAATCCAGTTTGTCTATTCATACCTGTATAAATCAATCGCAAATTCAAAAGAATTCTATCTTCCCGTTCCCCTTCTCGCACAAATAGTATATAATTGCAATCCACGAGAGTTGAGATATGCTTTAACCAGAGCCAACCGGTGCATCTCTTGAATCTCAAATATAGTTCGTAAAGTATACATATCAGCCGCGCAAAGGGTCAGCACATAGTTCATTTGAAATTTTGTCGGAATAAATAACTAACACGAGGTGTTCACAATTAACTTCACTGATTTAATATACTTTGTTGAAGGGGGGTCACGAGCCTAATATGCTGCGGACTGCCTGGTCAAGCACTGCGTCCTTTGATTCACTGGATTGCGATGCACTATTACCACCGCCAGCTGGTAATGTGTTCGTAGGACGTTTCTTAAGATTAAGAATGCTGTCAATAGCAGACTGTACTTGGGCGGTAATATCATCGGGCTCGTTATCATTACCACTTTCATTACTTACGTGAAGTGAGCCTGGACACTGTGTTTGCGAATTTAAGGCCAGTCCATCTAGGCTGTCAGTGTCCTCTAGTAGATCTCGTTCAAGATCCGTCGCACTACCCCAATCCCTTTCGAACATTGGAGTGTTTTCTCGCTCGCAACTCTCCTTAGTGATAGTATTGGACGCTTCAGAAACACACGCACTATCAACATTCGCACGACATTCACCATTCGCTCGTGTTCGGTCACCTTTAGTCGATTTCGAAGCCGGCACCACACATACACTATTACTACCACTGTTGGTACTGTTCTTGCATTTGAATGAGTCTGCGGTAGAAGGATATACACCAAGTTCCTTTTGGATCTCTAGCCATTCGTCGTAGTCACCACTAGTACAGCTTGCCGACTTAATCACTGGTTTGCAGTCTAATTCCTCGCTAGGAAAATCATCTTCTAATTCCCGCTTAACTGATACGTTTGTCAGCGGCGACGACAGCTTATCCTCCTCTGAAAGACCAGGTTCAACCTTTGGCACTAATGGCTTCTCTTCTTTCTTAAATTCTTCTGTAAGATTTTGAATAGGCAGCTTAGTGGGGCGGTAGTCATAGAAAAGCATAAAACTATCAGATCAGAAATGCGCGCTCAATACTCCAGATAAGATTGTATAGAAACTCATACCAGTAACTTTAGCCTCTTGTTCACGTAGCCTATTCAAAAAGCTTTGCTCATCAGCGACGAAGATTCTATCAATCATCATTAATTCTGAAGTTCTAACTTCACGCTAAAATATAATATGAATTAAGAATTGTTCGCATAAACGGTCTTTTATTCACTAGCTTTTATCGATTAACTTACCATACTTTCCATTAGAAGAAGGTACGTGTATTTATTCATCATAGAGTGAAATTTAGAGAGGAGATGCTTAGCTGTCTCTTCGAAAATTTCATCAGCCTTTGCTAAATCTTTCGGGCTAAGCACCTGTTCATTTAGACAATGATATCTCACAAGTCGTTTGCACGCATCACGTTTACCCAAAAATGGTGTTTTCACGTCTGGGTTTGTAGCACCATTTTGATCAATTTTCAACTGTTGTTCCAACCTGTGTATAATAAAAATCACACAGTGATAGCGTTGTCTATAGAATTCAAGAATTTTATAACGAGAATAAAAGTAAGTTCGACTTACAGATCACTGCGATTAATTTGTCTACAAATTGGACTCGTTGCAGGCCTTTTTACACCTTGCCTTGGACTTATTAAAGGACTGGAACTACTGCCAGGACTACCAATCGGTTTGCTAGTATTAGCCGTAGTATTTACAGGACTTTGAATTCTTTGTGTTGCCTTGCCAATGATTCTAGGAGAGGCTACCTGGCCTGCAGGAGAGCCACTTTGTATCTGAACTTGTATAGGCGAGGATAGTTCTTGTTTTACAGGGCTTGGTATTTGTATGTTTGGTTTCATGTCCAAGGGGTCTGTCTGACATTGCGTTGACTGCTGCATGCTCGGTTGCTGTGGTTGAAGTGGAGGCAGTTGTGCGTTGTTTTGCATAGGTGCTACAGAAGTAATAGGCGGCGAGAAAATCTGCATATTGGCAGAGGACGGACTCAGTATTTGACTTCCATGATTTTGGTAGAACTTGTGCTGTTTTGTGTGCGCTTGATGCACAGTCTGTGTATTAGTGCTCGATACACATGGTTGTCCTTGTCCCGTTTGTGATACCTACAATAGTTTACAGGAAAGTTAATCTCCGCAACTTATACTACTGGCTGTCAGAAATGTATAATTGAACTTACCGTCAAATTACTCATGTAGCTAGCGTTTGTATTACTTTGAACAGCAGCTGTATTTGTCGCTGTTATACTTGGGGATGTAATCGGGGCTGTAGACGTTTGCGTTTGTGTTTGAATAGCTGACGTTTGGTTTCTAAAGGTATTTTGTGATAGCGAGTTCGATGCAACCGTGGAGACCACAGTGACACTGAAACTCGTTTCCGTACCCTGCAATAGAGCACACAACAGGAACTATACAAATTGTATAAACTGGCCTTTCTAATACTTATTTTCTTTAACGTGAAGTAACGATGATTCTTTTAGCAATGAAACTTACACTACTAACAGCGTGCGTTGTTGTACTGACAATTTTTCCACTTGCTAATATTTTCGCCTGCTCCTGATACAACTTCGTTAATGCAGCTTGGTCAGCTTGGGTTCCAGATTTTCGTGACAATATGCCTTGTATCTGGGACTGTATATTTTTCAGCAATTGTTGCTTCTGGACAGGCAGCTGAATAGTTTGCACTCTTTGTAGCACCTGACCATTCGAAGGAGCTGGTAGCTGGGTACTAGGAGACGACGAGAGTATAGGACCATTTGCGCTAATTTGAGCCGGCTCGCTTTTACTAGTATTTGTACTCTGTGTATTCGCAGTGTTTGGTTTATTTAGGGTGTCAATTTTGTGAAGACTGCTCGTAGTTGTGGTTATTGCGGTGGGACGAGAAACCGTAACAGTCTTTGTTACCTGTTCAACATATTGCAATTGTTTAGTATACTTGAAATTTTAAAAATAATAACTTTACATATATTATACTACGTACCTGAGCAGTCACAATACTTTGAGTGGTAACAACAGTTTTTGCACGTTTACCAATCTTCGATTTCTTTGGTTGATTGTTACCTAAGTTTCGGATTTGTTGTTGATTTAGATTGTCAATAAATTGACTTGGAAAACTAGAGTTCTGAATTTGTATGTGCTGTGGCATTTGTGATGGTGCTGCTTGCACAACGATATTTTGTATGTTATTTTGAATAGTAGGTGCTCCGCCCGAACTATTTACAATAATTTGGCTTGTTGGCGTATTGATTTGTACACCTTGCAAATTCTGATTATTTGCGTCGGGCTCTCCAATGACTATTTTCTGGGTTTGATTTTGATTTTGCACTTGGGCCGTGGCATTCAATTGACCAGTTAAGAATTGCTGCAGCAGCTGCTGACTGATTACTTGCATCTGACCATTTGCGTTCGCAATCAGTAGCTGATCATTAGGATTTAAATTGCTTAGTGCATTTAGAATTTCAGGAGTTATTTTCGGTGCATTATTCAATATACTGTTCGCCGCGCTGTTGAGCATTGTGGTGTTCTGCGTTTCTGGTTTCTGAGATTCATTTGGCTGAATAGTATTAGAAGCTGGTGTGTTAGATATCACAATATTTTGATGTTGATTGCTCAATTGCGTATTAACGCCTTGCTGCACGTTTCCTGAATTCTGAGACTCAAATTGTTGCGTGTTAACAGAAGCGAATGTATTTGCCGCAACAACCTTCTGTTGTTGTACATTCAGATTCTGTTGCACATTCGTATTATGCAACACCGCCGATGTGTTCTGCTGTTGTAAACTTGTAATAACATTTTGCTGCGTGTGACCTATGTCATTAATACCAGTTTGCAAACTTTGCTCGATGTGCTGTACGTTGCCCGTTGTGTTTTTCTGCAACACATTAATCGCATTATGTTGAATACTAGAATGCTGTTGTAAGACATTCATCGCATCGCGTTGCATAGTATTGCAAGAAGTTTGTTGCGACATGTTTACCGAGTTCTGCGGAGTATTTGATCCAGTAGTTTGCAGATTTTGTTCAAAGACGTGTTGCATATTTTGTGTTTGCACGGTTTGCGCAGAAATTTGTTGGTGTTGATTATGTTGATAAATTGGTGTTTCTTGTTGCAAAGGTAACGATTCCTGTTGATTCCCCTGCTGAAGAGTCTGATTACTTTTTGTCACTTGTTCATTCTGTACAGTTATGTTATTTGGCAAGGACTTTTGGGCACCGTTGTGGGAGATTTTACTCTGATTTTGGCGCACATTTGTGGTTACGCAAGCATTTGTAAGTCGTACTTGACTAGATTTTTGTGTTGTTACATTAGAGTTTTGTTGATTAGTAGTTGTTTGGCTTATGTTAGATAGTCGAGGATTTTGCACATTATATGTAGCGCACACAGGCTTTGTCGACAAAACATCAGGTGTTATTAGAACACTGCCGCTGGTCTGTGGGTTACTGGAGTTGGGCGACTGAATGGTTTTTGATGCTTGTATGAGATTTTGCGTGTTAATATTTTTCGATGACCCTTGCACATCTAATATTTGTAACGTTCCGAGATTACTTTGGGTGCAAACGTTCGTCACTAAATTGCTTTCCTGCGGAGTGTTTATGCTCTTTTGTTGGTTACTTGGTTTCGAGCATACTTGCACATGCTGCGGACTAGTGGTACATGTGAAAGTTTGTTGACCAACAGAACTTACAGTATTTGTAGTCGTTGAAATACCAGAGGACAGAGGTGATTTGGCATATTTTTGTCTTTGTGCAACAGCGTTCTGTGTGGTTTGAGACGAAGTCTGTGTTTGGCCAAGAAGCTGTGATATAATTGGGGGAGCTTGTCCACCACCCTGTGTTAATGATCGAATTAATGCTTGAGCAGTTGCTTGATCCATTTCTGGTTGATTCGGATCAGAAGTACGTTGCAAAACAACTCGGCCATCTTCGCCAACAGCTAATCGTAATGGACCCACAATAGCATTCTGCACGGGCATCTGTAGTTGGGCAACCAGTTGACTATTAAACGTTTGCGAAACGGAAGTTTGTGAATTCGTTGTATTCGATGCAGGTACTTGAATCAGGTTCTGAGTAGAAGTAGTCGAAACTGCTACTTGAGATGATAATTGTCCTAAGCTTTGTCCAGGATTGGACTCAACTTGAACTTGACAAGATACATCCGACTCGCTTGCAAGATCGGTATCGAATATATCATCATCATCTCCAATTCCGGATATCTTCATTATGCTAGCAAGATCCAATTTCGGTGGTTCATCATCTTTTCGTTTGCCTTTCTTCTTCTTTTTTGCCTTTTTCTTTGGTGGCGGTAATAAATTTTGTTCAACAACGGTTTGTGTACACGGAGTGTTATTAGCACCAGCAGAATTTGAAGAAGCAACTTGCGAAATTTGTTGCGGCTGTGGACTTTGCGCCATTGCATTTTGAATGACTATAGAGTTCCCAGTACCTGAATTGGCTAAACAAACAAAAGTCATCCAGCCGCATTATTAAACATTAATTACTTAACTATATGAAATCAAGAATCGAAAATCCTTAAACCAAAACTTACATTGCGCTGGGCTAGATGTATGCCTAATCACAGGCGACGCAGTTGGGGGAAAACCATTAGGTACCGCAAAAAACGTGGGTGCGAGTCCTTGCAACTGCATACCCTGTGCTGTGACCACTCTCACCAATTGTTGTTGTGTTAGCTATAAAACAAATTCATGTTACCATTTTTCCTTTGCATCCGATTTAAAGAACCGTTTCTTGAAAGGAAAGAGGATTTAGGATCTTATTAGAATATTAAAGACTCTATGTCCTTTAAAAGGACATACGGCAAGAATTCAAAAACAAGTGTAAGTGTAATTATAGTCCACCACTGTAAATATAAAAAGCACATCTCATACTATCGCTGTAGTTGAACAATTAATAAGCAGTGATCACGATATGACGATGAAAATGTATGCGTGAATGGATGAAACCATCACCTGTGCAGTGTGTGTCTGCTGTTGGGCGCTGGCTGGAGTTCTTAGAATAAGTTGTACACCACCTGGTTGCTGTTGTACTATAACAGGTCCAGTAGATGGCAAGACCTATGTACGAAATGTGACAAATATATGAAGCATAAAGCAGCTTTCCGTAATAGAAAAGTTTATAAGTACAATTGAATCTGATGTAAGCGTTAATTCAGTGTATTAAACAATGAAAACAATTGCTAAAGCAGGCTGTGACACATACAATACAGAATGACAGCTAATGCATAAGTATGTGAATAGCAAGAATCTAAAGAAATATCTATCACAATTACCTGATTTAATAACAGCCCCTGTGCTGTAGGTATCATTGTTGCCGTCGGCTGGTTGGTTTGTGGTCCAGCTAATACTAACTGTGGTTGACTTTGCTGTGTTACCTTCGATAAAATAACAAATTCCTATCATATATCTGATTGACACAGTTTTAATAGACGAATGTTTATGTATTTTTATATTTTTACCAAATGTACCTGGTTTGTAATTGTAGTCGTAGCACGCTGAGGCTTTTGTTGTGTGCTTGATACCTGTTGGTTTGGTGGCTTTGGTAAAATTTGTGGGGGCTGCTTTGCAGGCTTACTAGCTGCTATTTGAATTTGTTGATTTCCAAATAGATGCGTTCTTGTTACTAATTGAGTTGGTGTTTGTTGATATCCCTGTGGTGTGCCATGGATTATTTGCAACACCTGCATACCCTGTTGTAGTATTGGGGTATTAGGTCTGACCTACAAAATACGAACGTTGATTATGCATAAAAGAAACGTTAAATATTTAGCATCTGTATGAAAAAAGTTTGCTTACCACAGGTGGGCCAGGACTACCGCCAGGGGCTGGACTTCTATTGTTCAGGCTGTTCCCACTTAATAGGTGGGGACTTTTTGCGGGGGGGTATGGGCTAAGTACAGGACTTTGTATTTGACTAACACTCATGGGACTTTGCATTGGACTTTGCATTTGAATGTTGAAGTTGTTGTTCGAAGTTGTAGTTCCAACAGGACTAGGGCTATTTCTGTTTGACTGTAGAGAATTGGATGCGGGACTTCTGAGTAATAGCCGGTTCGGGCTAGGACTCGGTGTTGGAGGTGCAATATTGGAAGCTGGACTTTTCAGTGGTATGGAAAATGGGCTCCCCGGAGAACTAATATTCTGACTCTGAATGTTTTGCATTGTTTTGACAGTATTCATTGTACTGACTACACTAGAAGGCTGCGTCGAGCCTGCTAATGCCTGCTGTGAATACTGTCGCTGTGTTTGAAATCCAGTTGATTGAGAGGAACTTAAGGAAGAAACATGGTTCAGAGACATATTAGACTCATTTGGCGCTGATATATGAGACAGATTTGAATGCATAGCGCCAAGGTGCGACATATTCACGTTTGAAGCCTGATTGACATTCGTTGCTGTTGAATGAACCGATTCACTGGATGTGTTTGTGAATATACTAGGACTTGTTAGAGTGCCGGAATTTGAAATTTGTGAAATAGTAGATACATTCGTACTGGGGTGTTGTGAAATGGCAGAGCTTGGTACATGTGCTATACTCGACCCAACAATATGTGGTGCTATGCTTTGTATACTTTGTATAGTTTGGAATGGAAATTGTGTACTACTAGAGTTCAAAGTAGTGGGTGTTATCCCACTTGCCAGGACATTACTAGATCTATTAAGACCTTGGCTTATACTAGAATTTATACTGGTGGTTGCTAAGTTTGTATTCACATTCGGATTGATCGTTGTCAAGCCCGACACACCAGAAGTTGAAGTAGTGAAATTCGTGCTTAAACTTGTAATATTTTGATTTATATTCGAGTTTAAGCTTGTTAAATTTGGGTTAACACTAGTAAGGCCGGTAGAAGGTAACCCGGAATTTATACTTGTTGAATTTATCGCACTGAGCCTATTTATGCCACTATTGATACTATTTAAATCTTGTCCCAAATTGGATAAACTGTTATTAATACTGCTTGAACCAATGTTTGAAGTTAAATTCGAGTTTACAGCATTTATCTGATTTAAACTGGGGTTTATCGTAGTTAATCCGGTGTTTATACTCGGAAGGCCCAAATTGAGCAGAGGATTGGATGTAGTGATAACATTAGAAGTGAGGGAGGTGAGGCTAGTATTTAAGAGTGATAGTGGCAATCCCATATTCAGGCCCACCCCAAAAGTGGGGGTGGCCGGGGGTAGGCCCATACCAGTCCCCGAGGGATTTATAGTACCCTGATTCAAATGGTTTAGCTGATTTACATAGACTATGTGATTTCCAGTAGCTGACCCATTTCCTTGATCTTGCGGCTGCAATATAAATGTTTACTATCATATCTATCAACATTCCTCAACAAAATTCCAAAGTTAGGCTTGTAAGTAGTAAGAGCATGTTACGGTGCACTAAGACTTAAGCTTGGCTCGGATATTTCAAATAAACTTACATTATTTGATGTTTGTTGCAATGCAAACGTCAAGGATTGGCCACTAGAATTTTGAGCCTGGAGTTGTAATTGTTGTAACTGCACAAGAGATGGCGAACAGTCCGTGTTAATAAGTTAATATATCCGTGCTTCCAATGATTATAGTTAAGTCTTACTTGATGATGTGTTAGAACTGCAACAGGATTATTACGACGTGGAGTCGGGGAAGTTGTAGAGGATGCTGAATCCCCGAGAAGAGGGCGTGACTGAGGCTGCTGCATGCCCACGCAGCCCCTCTTTACTTCGGGCAGCGTCCAGCCACCTTTTCTTTCTTATTTATGTCTGGTATTATGTGCTTCTATGTATTATTAACACGCATTCTGTCCAATTTATCTATAAGGAGGTAGATCCAGTGTTATTAGAATTCACCACCAATAAATTTTTATGCTTTTCGCTTTGCAGTTGTATAGTGGATAGTTTCAAGGTGGTACATCAAGTATATTCAAGTTTCCAACAGCAAAGCGGCGATATTTAAAAGCAATAGTAACAATCTTTTGAATGAAAGAATACGTACAACTACTATAGTACTGTTCAGCCGTGAAAGAGACTTGGATTTGCGCTACGGCGCCACTCAACGCGTCTGCGACCTACGTCTCCTGTTCCTGTCATGCATGTAATTTTATGTATCACTTATCACTTCAACAGGAATTTAATAATACTTCAGAATGCGTATATCGAAGCGGTTGTTAATATAGATGATTTATCCTCTCTTCTCAATTTCATACTCCGGTATTAACCATGCTTGATGATATATATCGTTTTCTTGCACATTGTTGGTAGTCTTCTTCTCAACTACATTATCCATTGAAGAACAACTGCGCAATTGCATTTCGGAAGCATGCGGCCTTATTCTTGTAGTACATTTGCAGAAGGATTCCATCCATGTATATTATGATTAATGTTACATCTTTTCATTGCATTATATATAAGGAGCACACATATGATTCTTCAGCATTGCACTTGTAACATCATTTAACACACAAGCTTCCTTTTATTGTATCACTGATCCTTGCGTTAGGTGTTGACCATAATCCAATCCTTATAGTTCCGAGCGGCAGCAAACAATATCGAAACAGCTTGATTTCGTATTGCAACCGAAATCCGGATGAATCATTTCATATTTCTCCCTGAATTAAGGGCACCACATACACAGCACTTATGCTCGGCAAACTGTTTGATCGAATACTGGCCTGTAACACAGAAATGAGAAAACATTAATGGGACATAAGAGTATTGTTTTACCTGTAATACTAAAACAAGGAATTCTAAATGTTCATAGGGGTGCTCGTACTTTTGTTTCTGATAAACAAATACATTGAAACTAGATGGCAAGTGAATTCTGAAGGGAAGATTTATAAATTGAATGGAGTGATTTGGGATCCTGCATAGCCGTGTTTACGGTAGAATTTCACTGTAAAGCATGAGGCATGGACGGGCAATTAAAATTAAATCTATAAAGAGAAAGCTCCATAGTATTCTGTGCTTGAGTTTAGTATTGCACAGCTGGCAACATACATTTAGGTTATTCGTTGCGCGGCTGTGTGCAAGCGTACGTGCCACACAGGCCACTTATACGCATACAAGAGTCGCGTGCATCTCGCTCTCTCTCACGGGTACCAGCGGCGCGCGGATGCACACAACAAAAGCTCAACTGACAAGGCGTAAACAAAAGAAAAAGCAACTATCTGGCAAAAATGTATGAATTTGAATGGCCCGGAAAGCCCCGGAGAGTGTGCCCAGTGTGTGTATTTCATATTGACGCAAAGGACTGCGAGTAGCGTCGCGATGAAAAATTGTCAATATTACCTCCGCGAACGCGGTTTGCAACCCCTGTTTTCTTCACGTTGTTTTTCGAATTTTCACGCTCTCACTGGCGTGACTTCCGATCGTAACACAGTCTTTTATTCCTTCACTAGCCGGCGCAATATTTACGGCGCGCACACGAGGAAAGGCTCGACTGAAAATAATAAACTTTTCTGGCACACGACAGTTCCATATACGCGTTACACTATTCGGTGGCAACGGCCATCATGTATTTGTCAAGGCTGCCATTAGCACAAGTCTATAAAATCCCAGAAGTTCTACCATTGGCGACACCTTCGCTATCGCATTGTGCCCGGGTTTTTGCAGCTTGCATTAAGTCGAATCTTTATCCTGATTGGGTTATGCGGAACCCAACCAATCAGTGAATGGAGTACGTAGTGATCCTATAGCGACAGTAGTAACTTTAAACTGTTCCGTATTTTCGTATGGACTGGAAACACTACCTACAGAATCAATTTATAAGGTTGTATGTATATGTGCACATAAACAGGCTGAAAAGGTTTCACTGAGCTTTCACGAATTAATTGCCCGTCAAATAATACACAAACGCATTATGTTAACTGTGTACATATCTGATATTTACACATGTATGTTTACCACCTACAACCAACACGTGCTTGCCTTTTTTATTTCTAGCAACGAAATAAGAGATTATTTTTACAATTAATTATTTACAATTATTCATAAAAATTTATACATAATAATTATTAATCCTACTTTTTTTTGTCCTCTCTCCTCGTCATACAGGATTTAGGTATAATAACAAATCACATGGTGTTGAATTAGATTTTTTATTATAAATAACAAAAGTCATATAAATAACTTATTTATGCTTTTAAAAAACAGCACAAACTGAACTTAACAGATATATAAGAGCAAGTAAACTGCCTTTTCAACTATTAAATTCAATTATAAATGGACCTCAACTATGTTAAAAAAATTTCATGATGATTACAAATTATGTCCAGAATTGTAAGATCCGACTACATATGCTACTACAGTAGCATGGTCAAGCTTCCCAGGAATCATTGAAACTTTATCCAATGTCTTCTTTCTACGAACGCGCTGTTCTTGTTTGGAAAGTTGTACCAATTGGCCGTCTTTGTTTTGCGCGTAGTACAAGTCCGTATCTTCCAATATCCTTCGTTTAGCGGCAGTGATGCGTACCTTATTATATAATGAAACAAACATTGAATAATGAATGTCATTCAATTAATTTATACTAGGATATATAGGGTGCTTCTTTTTATGAATGATTTACGCGTGTATTTATAAATCGGATCCTAAATGACTTACAGCAAAGTCTAAAAGAAGTTCACAAAGATGCTTGGCACTATTGCATGGTGGCCCTTCCCCTGACACTCCTCTTCTTAACAAATCCTCCATCCTAAGAAGCGTCAATTCATGTCTTTGATACGCTTCTACTACTGGAAGATGCATCCTATTACCGTTACTATTCCCAGAATCGGTGTGTCTCAAATTATCAACCGATTTCCTTCGTGCTTTTGCTTTTGTGTCGATCTGACTTTTAACACTTGAATCAGGTACAGAAGTATGACATGGCAAAATTGCGAACTTCCCAACCACAGGATCAAAATTGTCCGATATACCATCGCTAGTCAAAAATACAATATCGCCATCCTCCACTTCTGTCATGGCGAGTGTCAAATTATTCAATTCCGGATTGCAACCATCTACTGGACCAAGAGCACCGAGTGCATCGCGCATATCCCGCATACAATAAATATCATGGGAATCTCTCGTTATCTCTCTTACGCCGGTGTTCCTGTGTGAATATATATTTATAATAATTGTTTGCATTATACATTGCTACAAATCGAACTATGTTAGTAACAATTACCTCGAGTATACGTAAGCCAAACTATCACCTACGTTACAAGTGCAGGCAACATACTTTTTTCGTTGAGTACTAGAATTGGAATCTGATAATGGCAGTACCGCGCATACTGTTAATGTAGTAAGCATTCCTTGTTCTTGAAGAATCAACGAATGCGCAGCATGGAATGAACGAAGTAAAGCTATAAATACATCTTTCGTTGTTGTCATATCATTGTTCACTGGTGGGCAGTATAAGGCTGTGTTTAAATACTCCATACATCCATGTACAGCGGATCTTGCTGCAATGCTGGCTTTTGTACCTGAAACATTTGCGTATAAGACTGCATAGTGTTAAAGGAATGTAATAGTGATACAATTGTTCAGCAGTACCCCAATTAACACCATCAGCTAGAGCTAAAACAGCTGAGTTTGGTCTAGCTACAATACCAAAGCAATCGGCAATTGGTTCTCCATTGTTTGTATTATTAGTAGGATTCTTTTCGTATAAAGTAGTAGCAATTCCATAAACAGTTTCATTAGGAATAAACCAATTTGCAATTCCAGCTATTGTAGCAGTGGGCACTACGGCTGCTGAAATACAATATATATATATATAAGTATGATAGGATTCTTTTCACTAACTTTGAGTAGTTATTATTGTATACGATTACTTACAACTTCTGAACTGATCGGTTGAATCTAAAGTATCGATATAATCTATATCAATGTCATTAATACTTAAATGTTTTTGCTGAACATTAACGGCAGTGAGTCCAGTATCAGGACCCGTAATTGCAGCAAAGACATCATTATTTTCTTGAAAACTACCAAGTCTCTTAGCTGGCAATTCTTCTGGATTTCTACCATTCAATATTGGCGGTCCTTCTTCTTTTGTTTCTAGTCTATAAGAAATTTTTCCTGGTTATTAATTGTAAGTTATCACATATTTACTTTAAACAATGAGTCATTACCCATCTAGGTAACGCGTGATGAAACATCCTGTCGAGAAGTCTTGTGTTAATGATCTTGGACTCCGTAATTGTTGCTCTCCATGACCAATATTCTCAACTGCGCCTGCTAAATTGCTAATGGATAACTGTCGCATAAAGCCAGCAACCTTTTTACGCAAACTTGGCATTCTTGCGTGAAGTAAAAATGTTTACTCAATCGTGTCACTTTAAAAAGACATAAGATTATCTGTCCATGGTATAACTCCCAGTAGCCATTTGTGCCTTAAGCGGGGGGGAAAAAAAGAAGAAGAAATGAGTAACACTACAATGCAACTCGTGAATTTGCATATTTATTCTAGGAAGCTGACATATAAATCTATCGTACAATTCCATTACGCAAACATTCGAGGTCAATTTATTAAACACAGCTTTTTTCTGCCTGTCAGCCACTCGAGTTCGAATCTACGCAATTCATGTGTGTGTATGCTCTAGTTTCAACGCGACATTAAAAACACGCGCGATGCATATACGCTCGCAAAGAATTATCATTGAATAAAGGTCGTACCAGGAGTAAAATTTTCACAGCACAGAAACAATATCAGAACAGGCACTGTGACAGCACGTCCTTTTCCACTTTACCGCCATATTGATAATATGTCAATAACCGATAATACTCAGCAGCCTCAGTGGAGAACAGAAGACTCTGGACTTACTTCACTATGTTAGTGAAAATAAAGAGATTTAGTTCGGCAGGGAACTGTATTTTAAACTTATATTCACATATCCGCCTTCAATGATAAACCTCCTTGCCACGAATTAAGAACGGCTGTTTCAGTTATCTTGCAGCACATACCAAGGTATGTGTGTGTTGTTCGTGAAAGTCATCGAGTGTTGTGTAATGTCATATTTTCAATATTCCGAATACTTGGGCCTTAATTGATAAATTCGATATTGCATTGTGTTGTTCCCTCTCGTTATCGTGCCTGTGCGTCCGGTCAGTGCAGAATTTCGAACGATTTTCCTCTGTTTTGACATTTAGTAAGTCAATATGGCGTGCTCTGCACAGGTGAGAGACTGTGAATTTCGGCGGTTCTTTTCACAATAGTAGCGCAACAACAATTACAAAACTCCTTGCCATTTCATTCAATCCTCGAGCAAGAGTGTAATATGGATGTAATCTATTTCCATGTTTGGTACCATCGATAGAACGTGTGTTTTTCATTTAATTGGAATACGTGTGTGTGTTGTGCAATGTGTCTGCGTGTTTAGTGAACAAATATTCATGCTCCGACGTGAATTTAACGTCGCACGAATAACACTTTAAGAAGTCAATGGTTGGAAAACAGATGCAAAGCTAGTGTTCGAATTGACAATATCCTTGCATTCCAATGAATCAATTTCTAGAGTAATCTGGCTAATTGATGAAAATATATATCTTACTTACTTTTCCTTAACACAATGTTAAAGCACATTCAGAATTGAACATTTAACATTCGATTGGCAATGTGAACTTGAATAATATCATCTCTGGATTAAAAGAGTACTACATGAACGATATTCAACATCTGCAGGGCAGAATATCTGGAGTACTGAAGATATAAATGAAAGGCAATGGTACTCTGAGATACACGGGAAGTCCAATATCCGCGGAACTAATAAGGAAAGATTGGATCAAGTACATCTGTACATGAATAGCAGCGTACAATGTTTGAATCTCCAAAAAGCTTGCAAGAGATATGCATTGATTTCATTTGTCGTAATCTTCTGGCATTATCAGAGACTCATTTCCATAGTGCAGAGGAGAATTCACCCGATGATTCTGAGGAAGCTAGGCTGCTAGCTGCTTGGGGTAAGAGCATATTTTATCAATAACAATATCATATACAGCATATCTTGTAATATTATATTTCCAGAGCCTTATGTACGAAAACCTTCCTCGAGCAAGAGAATATTCGCAGATTATAGATGCAATGCTATAACAGATTGGCGTGAAACGGACAAACTTAGTTTTAGGCACCCGGATGCCTTTTTGCCAGCTGAAATCTCAGACCAGCTATTAGCGCATCTTAGTGAGAAGAATATTTTAACCGACTTGGCTATCACATTGTTTGATGCAAAGTCTACTAGATTAAGGTAATTCTAGATTAACTGAAACAAGATATAAATGTTATAACAGATATTTTATCACTTTTCTATTTATTAATAGGCATGTAAAATTAGAAGATGCCTCAGCTTTGACAGTGAGAGGCTTAAGCGTTTTAAAGCAACATAAAATTATAGATTTAGTTGTAAATGGATTACGATATACTACTGTGAATGAACTGATCAGTTGTTTAGGAGATTGGAGTATACAAAACTTAAGATCACTAAGCGTTGCGAGAGGGAGTTTTATGAATTGTTCGAGGTAAATTATTAATTTATTGATATCAAGCAAATTATATTTGTTTATACATTACTGTAAACTAATTGTGCCGCTTCTTCGTTACAGATTATGTCTCATTGTAACATTACATAGGTTAAAATCATTGCATACCTTAAATGTGTCAGGCACAGACTTTAACAAACATGGGTTAGACATAGTAGTAGAAGACCTTCACCTTTTAGAAAATTTAGATATTTCCTGCACGAGGGTCGATGACATAACACCATTGAAAAAATGTAAAGATCGGTTAAAGATTCTTAATATGTACAATTTAAGATTAAATACTCGTGTAGATATAACTTCAGTATTATTGGAGCTAAACTTATTGAGAAGTCTAGATATATCCGATGAAAAAGACACACATGCTTTTGATATGTTTGCCCCAGCAAGGCAAAAAATAAATAAGTTTTTAAGGGCTGTACATTGTATGCCATATTTAGTTAACTTGGATTTATCTGGTGAGTATTTGTCGGGCAATTTGTTTATTGCTTCAGCCAATTACAAACACTAAACTGACATTGTTTTGTACAGGTAAAGACGAGATAAAAACAAGAGATTTGAAGCCATTTATTAAAGCTCATCCGTATTTAAGATTTTTGGGACTTGTACATTCTGATGCTTCTTATGACGATAGTTTAGTAAATCCATCGAATCCTGATTACAGACCTGAGCTTGTTGTACGTTCATATTTTTTTATCTCAGAGTATAATAATATTTCGATCATTAAGTATGTTTTTACGCCAGAATTGGTCAAATAATATGATCTTGGAGTGCTGTAAGAGCTTTGAATTGTATTGAATTTGTAATAAATCACTTATGTTTTTATTTAGGTGAGTGGTACATCGACTGAATCTCAGATTTTGGAAGCATTGAGAAGATATACAGCCAGGCCGATCTATTTTCAAAAATGTCTCTTTCTTTTGTTCCGCTTAACGCCGAACTTTTGCGAGCCACGAGTCGACATTATAAAATTAGTTTTGCCTGGAATGAGAGAACATCCGCGGGAGTTTCGTGTACAAATTGCAGCCACTGCGTGTATTTATAATCTTATTAAGGGTGAACTGGCTGGTTTGATACATCCATCTATACTGAAGCAAATTGTCGAATTAACATTGATAGCAATGGAATCTTATCCGCATCACTATCAACTCCAGAAAAATACATTATTGATTCTATGCAGTGATCGAATATTACAAGATGTTACGTTCGACAAGTACAGGTAACTGTTTAATGTGTAAATATTTTTAAAAATTTATAGTAACAATTACAGCGAAGAAATAACATTATTTTCTGTACACCATCACAGGTGCGCGAGGCTCGTCATGAATTGTTTATCAGCTTTTGACGACCCCAATATGAATCGTATGTCCGTCGCAATTTGTTCGATATTGGCAGCAAAAATATCAACTGTACAAACCTCAATGTTAGGAGGAGAACCTCGTTATATGGCTAAGTTGTTAGCAATGGTTAAGTCTAGAGTCGAAGCTAAGTCTGTAGATATAACAATGAAGTTTACATTGAGCGCATTGTGGAATTTAACGGATGAAAGTGAGAGGACATGCGAAGTCTTTCTTGATAGGGGAGGAATGGAATTATTCCTTGAAGTTCTTGAAAGTTTTCAAGGGCAGTCCAGTATTGAAACTAAAGTACTGGGTCTGTTAAATAATATCGCCGAGGTTTGTACAAATAACTACAACTTGAATATACAAATATAGCAAATACATACTGAAAAACATGAGTTCCTTCCAGGTTGGTCACTTAAGGCCGAGACTTATGAAACAACGTTTCATTAGTATGCTCTCTACGCTCCTGGATTCCGTACACATTGACGTATCGTACTTCGCAGCAGGGATTGCAGCGCATCTACTTAGTGATAGCCCTGGTGTATGGCTGTGTGTACCAACAGAACCAACTAGAGATCAACTATTGGAGCAGTTGGCTCGTACTGTGACTCATTGGGAAACACCACAAGGTGAAATGGTTGCATACAGAAGTTTTCAACCATTCTTCCCGTTGTTACTTTCAAACGCATATCCTGTACAATTGTGGGCGGTGTGGGCTATACACCATGTATGTACAAAAAATCGTAAGTATCAGTACGAAATATTATAGAGTAAAGAAAGGTGGGTTGAAATAAGATCTGAGCTAAATATCATACCAATTTACAGCAGAACGCTACTGTGTCATGTTAATAAAGGAAGGTGGTCTCAAAACGTTGAAGGATCTTGAAAGTACACATGCAGAAAATGCTACGCAACCGAACATACAAAGTCTGTGCCGATCAATTCTAGACATTCTTCAGAAAATACTTGCCTTCCAGCAGAAAAATTTGCAAACCACAGACCTGGTATACTAGTCAATGTTTATCCCAATGCTATCTTATATCCTGTTCTTCAGACCAAATAATTAAACTTACATGGATATATGGATATTTATCAGTGGGCTGGAATTGAACACCACGTGGGGTACAGTCCATGATAATGTAATTGAACTTTGTAGATTTAACTTGAAGACCGAAATTAGATGCGATTCTGTGTACCATAGTATATTGTTGCATATAGACTACAGCTGAAAGAATACTTAAGTGATTAAATGTAGTATAAGTGATCTTCAAGAAAGCGACATAGAGAACATGATAAAACATGGACATGTAAATTCTGTTGAATGGGAAGGAAATTCGGGTGCACTGCCATGTAGGGATTCTCACGTCATTGCAGTATCTTTTCTTCGTGTCACTGTTTTTTTTTTAATGGATTCTATTCTATTTTATTTTACAGTAATGCTGAGAAATTGCGAAAGCACTATTAATTAATTTATGGTTATGTACTAATAAATTTTCAATTTCGCATGTATTTCGAAATATTGTTTTATAAAGGAACAATTATTATTTAAAGAGTTTGGTTGTAGTACAGTGGGATTAAGGGAATCACTATCAGTAACATACTATACATGTATAATTCTAATAAGATATGAATTGTTTCTTATAGAAAAGAGAGAAATTAACACTAGGGGAGTAATAACTGCTTTAATTAGAAACTTGTATTAGGCGTCGCCCAATTTTTCAGAGCTTACATGCTAATGAAACTTGAATTGCATAAGGTGAGGAACGTTAATGCAGTTTAGAGGTAAAATAATGCGTGATAATGTAAGTTAAATTATATGAATTTAGTTTCTCAGGAAACAGATCTTTACAATTAGACTAACATGTTCTCAGCTTCGATACACTAAAAGTGTAATGCGTTTCCCTCCTCTCTCTATGGGTAAAGCATTGAAAATCTTTTGTGATTACAAAAGTAAGTACTATTGAATACCTATACATTGTTATTGCTCAGAATTTCGGGTTTTCAATTCTTTTGGTTGTCACGTACAATTGTCCGAATCTTTTTATTATTCAGAAATCCTTGGAAGATCTTAATTGATTCTACTCTTACCTGCCTTCAGAGATATAACAAAACAGAAATTTCTAATAAAGTATATATAATATTCTGATTACATCTGTTATTAAAATATTATTAATTTATATAAGCAAAATTTATACTTCTGATAAATCGATTGTTGATCTGTAAGAAATGTCGATTTGAATGCTACTAAATGTTAATAAACGACAATTACCAAATTGTGAGAAAAGATTGATTTTAAGAAAACCCTTGTAAAGATACAGGTCTTTTTATTAGAGGAAAAAAAACAGAACCGAGTAGTGGTTGTCAGAATAATTAGCAAATATAAACCAATTAAATGTAGATCAAGAAAATCTTTATTTACCACCCAATGTTACATTTATATGCTACACTTATTTATCTCTTAATTACTTTTTTTTCTTTAGTGGAACGTAAAAATTGTTCATGAAATTCGAATGATTATCACTCAATTGATGCTGATGCTGCACTGCACCTGCAAAATACTTAGCGACATGGAAGTATGTAACGTTACGAGGTGTTTCAATCATTAATGTGTTGAAACTTGGCCATCCTCCTAATATCATAGCACGTTCAGTGAATTCCTCAAAAACATATTTTACACCCGCATCTTACAAATCAGTAGCAATGTCTTGTAGATAAAATTGAGAATGTATCGTTAATATAAAGTAAATGAAAGTTGCATGCCATCGAGTACTTTCGCAATTACACTTGCACGATCGTGTAATGACCAGTTATATTTGTTATATATGCGCAACAACTTTCACTTATCATGCATACAAAACTTGCTATAAATTATAATAATAGGATATTACTCTAGACATTCATATTGCAGTTCAATATTGGATGTGCATATGTATATTTACATAAGCTGCTTCGAGTAGATGCATGTAAGGTATATTCGTTATTAATTTAGTGTACACGATTCCTTACGATCTTCTTAAAGTCTAAACTGTTTAAAAGAATTCTCCTGTGTTTCATAATTGAATCTATGTTTCATGTATTTCTCTTCTTTCTTTTTCCTGCACTTTGACATCTATTAATATCGTGACGTGCACTAATTCATCTTTTGTATAAATTTTTACATAACTAGCGCTAACTTAAAACACGACCTGTACTATCGCTTTCGAGAGCATGACTCGGCCGTATGACATATTTTTTTGAAATATGCAATCTTTTTCTGCGTTGGAAGAACAGGACTTATACAAAGACTTTTTGTATTCAATAGTAAAATACATATTTTCCACATGTGGCACAAATACTAGTGACTCGAGTAAAGAATGTTTCATTTTTCCTCATGTGGAGCACAACGTTGTATTTTAAAATCGACTCCAATCAAAATCAAATTATCAGAGAATTCTCGTTTTACCACGGCTCACTGTGTACGTCTTGAAGAAGATGTAAGAATACCTTATTGTTAAATTAATATAGACCTTTTCGGAAAGTGGAAACGTAACAAGTCATTCTAACGCTTTTTAAATTCCAGCAGGGAGGCTATTGAACTACAATAGTGAATGGTCGCTGATCTACATTTGTAATGTTTATGTGGTGATTTATTAAATCAAATATGATTAATTGTGCCCATCTTTGTCCAATCTTTTTTTTTTCTTTTGACATGAGGTTTTGTCTTTCTCTTTTTTTCCCACCGTATCAGTTTTTTTTTCTGTGGACATATCATAAGAATTTACTTAAACACCTTAACTGCACAAGAATTTAGTGTATGTGTTCGTATAAATATGTAAGCTTTGTGTATCTGTAGGATATGCACAATAACTTACAAGTTCTCTTATAAAATATCACAAGGCCATACTCTGTAACACATCAAAATAAAAACTTCCCAAGGGAACGAAGCAAAGGGAACATTTGTCTTGTATGATTAAGCAGTAACGAAAAACTTGACTTAAGAAAGAAATACAAAAACTGAAATTCCATCCACTTTTTGTTGTATGTAGCATATCGAAGACTGTAGATTAATAAAATACAGTTGCTGTTCTATTCGAATCAGAAACATAATTATGGATCTCGAATATTAATGAAGTATGGCCTCGCAAAATCTGTAACTGCGAGTAAGATAAACTAAAAACTACACTGTTTTAGTTAACAAACAGGTATATGGATGGACTTAGGTTGCCAGTTACTGTTGATAAGTGAGGAAGAAGATTTAGCACAGCCAAGTGATGTTTTATATTATACAAAATAATGTTGTAACAAATCTTTCACTTCAGCTTTATCTTATCACAATTCTTTGATATTTCTTTGGCTGTTAATTTTTCTTGTTTACACTGCCCTGTACTGTAACCATTCATTTCAGTGTATTGCTCTAGAGAAAATTGACCGCTCAAGCATAAGGTTTGTATGAATGAAAAACATATTACATATTCTTAAATCATTTGTAAGTGGTGAAGAGGAATATTTGAACAGCCCCATACGTGCTGTACAATGGCGTCAAAATATTAGTGATTAGTACGATCACTTACCTTAATAATAACAGAGTAGTGTAGCTCTTTAATATGGTCAATATGGCATATAGTATCCTCGCCTGTAACTCCTAAATGGAAAACAACCGAATATCAGTAGAAATTCAAACTATCATTCACTGAGAACAGCGTGGTAATACAAAATAATAACTGCTTTCAAGCATAGCATACAAATCTCATATTCACCTAGGTCTCCTAGCAGGTCTGTAGCCAAAGTATGCACTCCCGCGTATAATTCCTCTGGCGACCATGCCTCGATATCCTCGTGCTCCCCTTGGTCCTCTGATACAGAATAGAAATGAAATTAATCAAATTTGTCATAGCCAATTGTTTGGTTTATATATTTAAATGGTAAAGCATGCAACTGGTTTTACTAAGTTGCAAGCTTATACCTGTTTGTAACTGACAATCCAGGTCTGTTTGTCCTCTTTGGCATAACTTTAATTTGGCGTCCTCTGAACATCGATTCGTCCATAGCCATGGCGGTCTGTACGGAATCCCTTTCGGCGAATTCTATGTACGCAAAACCTTTGGGATGTCCGTCAAATTTGTTGCACAGTATTGTGACTCGATTCACGCTCCCGCAACCATGGAAATGTTGTTCTAATTCTTCTGCTGTTGCGCCATAATCGACCTGAGTGAATAATATTCCATTATCATTTACATCTTCACATTTCTACTTGTAAGTTTATTTTTATTGTATTTATACATGTAATGTAACTTACATTACCAACGTAAATTGATCTGTTATCAACTTCCATTTTATCTTCCAGTGACATATTTAACGGACTTGCTAAAAGTAGAGTATAATAATTCTTATACTGTTTGCATAATGGATTAGACTGCTATATTTAGAAGCCTAACTTACTAATTCCTGGTGGGCTACCCATATTCATTTGTTTGTCCACTTCGGATTGAAGCTGTTTTAACTTCTCTGCCTCCTCTTCCATTTCCCTGACTCTCGCTTTAATTGCTTCTAATTCCTAACATAAGACATTCTTTTCATCTAAGGCTTCCTTGAGGTATAGCAGAAAATAATGTATGCACAGCATTGTTACCGGATCGTCGATATTAGTTTCGTTCAAATCACGTTTCACACCATCGCACTGCATGATTGCATCCCCATCTTGGCCATTCTCGAGCCCATCGAGGCCATCGATGTGATCAGTGGCTAAGAGGTCGGATTCAGACATCTCTACAAAAGAAACATGAGCACATTTTAATAAGATCAAGCATGTTTAAATTTCTAATTTGGAGCCTTAACAATCCATCCTTTGAGTGCTTACTCCAATTAAATTATTATTTTATTAATTAAAAAGTATTCTAACTAAGTTGTACAGTCTTGTATTAGCATATACAAAGTTAGGTTTTTCCAAAGCGAAAATTATGGAGCAAGAAAGAAATGTTGACTTAGTGAAAAAAATATTAGCAGACTCCATTCTTCGTTCTAAGAATGCGAGCAAAGTTATTTTGAGTCTAGTACGTGGTTCATTTTTAACTTAGCGGAATGAAAGAAATGGAAATTATAAACAAAAAATTGATATAATCGTTTCAATTCGGAGTAGTTTACAATCGCATGGGAAGTACGGCGAAATATTACAGCAGCATGCATAGTGCACGAGCAGCTATGGAAATTTGTATTAGCCGGAATCTATGAAGTATATTAGTAGTTATTTCGGTCGTAGGCCCACGAATATATAAGAAGTGCGTGTACCTTTTGCTGTTTTTATTAGTCAAAACGATAAGTTCGTTGTAAATCTGACTCGTGTTTTCAATCCGTACCAATCCGTACTTCAGGATCGCTCACAAATCTTCACAAACTTACTAAACCAGATTGACGCCAGCATTATGTACTATCCCTACTACTTATGTGTGAGCATTTCGACTCTACAGCGTGACGTGCGATATAGATTGAGATATCGGAATTTCGACCTGTGACATGTTCAGTTTAGTTATTAGTGTCGATATATATTTTGTATCCGGTATCGATTAGACGCGTTTTCAACGGAAATTGTTGTTCGATTTATCTTTACTGTAAATTAAAGCAAAGTTCTCAATTTTCAAATTGAAAATTGTTTATAAGTATCAGTTTGTACTACTGCTTTTATTAAACTTAAATTCAAATTGATTTTCAAGTAATTAATTAATATAGAAGTTTTTTATTAGTGTACTTTGTATTCTCTGCCATTTACAGAAACTCTAAATATTCTGAATAGTGTCTCAAATAAAATAATATTGTCAAAAATACCAATTACAATCGGCGCGAATGCGGTTGAAATTCAAATGTGCGTGTCGCTACAATGTAAACAGGCCGAAGTGTTTAAATCGCAGTATTCATCCTCCCCCACAGCTGACGCTTTGTTTTCGCGCCGAAAACTGATAAAAAAGGCGGGATCCAGCTCATGATAATCGTGGGTGCGTGATCAGATCGGAGCGGAACGGGAGCGGAAAACGTGCAGGACTCCGAAAAATATAAATACTGTGGCGAGGCTTTTCAAAAGTTTAACGGACTTTCAGCCGACGTATATATCCGTATATAAAAGATGTCTCAGCCGTCGGTCGCAGCGTATTTTAATACGCGTAAGCGGCAGGCAAGCGACGATTTACGTAGCAAAGCGAAGGTTTTGCTTCTGGATCAAAGTCAATCGAGATCGGCGATTAACCAAGCTCGAAATCCAACGAACAAGGAAAGCCAGGAGCCCAACGAACCCTTGACCCCTGTGCCCGAGGAGATGGGAACGAGTCCGAAAGTTGTCCTTGTATCGGGCAAGGAAACGGTTACAAGTCGATCAGGGAAGCCGAATCCAGCTGTTCGCAATATTCAATTCGATTCACCGAAGTCGAACACGCAGAAAACACCGAGGCAGACTACTCGTGCACGAGGAACACGTTCCCGCAAACTTTCCAGCCAAGATGGGCACGTGGATATTCGAGAGAGCTTTCAGAAGCTTGCCGAGGATTTGGACTCGAAAACAGTGCCTTTCGAAAAGAAAGGTGCACTTAGCCCAACGAAGAAGACTGTAGGAACACCTAAGAAGAATGAGAAACTCGCAATGGAAAATGAAAAGTCAGCTGTTGATTGCGTTACTCCGAAAAAGGCCTCCATCAAGGAGAGATTGATCAAACAGGAATTGAGCATAACTGATATCAAGAACAGAATTAATAAGTCATCCAGACTCATGGAGCTTAAAGCTTCAATAGCACGCATAAAGAATTGCGAACAAAAGTTAGAGCAGTTACAGAAGCGCGATGAAACCAAGAAGCCGCAGATACAAAAGTTTGAAAAGATTCAGCTTGAGATCCCTGTGAGGTAAGAATGATCTGGTAACTTGTATTAATTATTTGTTATAAGTATGATTATATGAAATTTAATATGTTTTCTTTTATTAGTCCACAGAAAGGATTCAGATCTCCTAGTAAGACACTGATGAGTCCGATTAAGAGCAAAGAGCTCTTGAATGCAAGCCCTCAAAGACGTCTTCTCTTTGAGCCTAAAGAATCTACGCCGAGTCCAGTTAAAGGGAGCCCTACCAAGGCACCGGCTTACCAGCAATATCTATCGCTCGCCGAAAGTGGTACTCCAGCTTTGCCACTTCCATATAATTATAGATTCCTTGCAGAAGTATTCCGATGTGTTGATACGGTAATGATTACTTTCTAGATAGATATGAGAACGAGTGTTTGGAGTACTTTTGATATTGCAATCTTATTTTATTCGTTTGCTTTCATAGGTTTCAGCAATGCTGTTCAATAGGAAGGAAACAATTACTTTTAAAAAGTTAAAACCAGCTGTTCAAGAATTATTGCGTCGCAATTTCTTTGTCGATCATTTGGCGCAAATTAAAACTATCTATCCGGAAGCGTACATCTTCAATCAAGAGAAACATCGTTCGTTTGGCTCAACATCCAAGCAGGATAAGTACGAGCTAATTTTGACACCGATTGTGGAAGAAAAGTCTGGTCGGAATACTCCGGATGCTGATAACGTGTTGAAGACTGCAACCGATAGCAGTATGGGTCCACGAACATTACTTGATAGACGGAGGAAGTTTTATAATATTTTACTCGGTAATATTATTTCTAAAGGAAATACACTCACAGAGTAATTACGCTTGCGGATAATAATATTATCTTTACTGTTATTACAGAGAGAGTAAAAGATGAGCATCAGAAATTCTTATTAAGTCTTGAATCACCAATGAAGATTGCAAAGGAGAAAATAATGCGTTGGCATCCCGAGTTTGATCTCGAAAGTTGCAAGCCAATTGAGAAAGCTGACTTGCCTCAACCACCTAATGTCGAAAAAGCTACATCAGCACAAAATGTTCTCGGTAAGAAATCGCTTGAAATTACCGTCACGAATGCAGCTGCAGAGTACATTATTGATGTTTGACAAGTATATTGTTACTGTATAAACGAGATTTGTCAATTCATTTCCAGACAAAGCAAAATCTTTATTTAATTGCGGCACACGCATGGAGAAGGCCTTGCAACGTTTGGCCGATGCAAAGATGACTTCGAAATCTGATTCACCGAAGCAGACAAATACTACCACCCAAACAACTGAGGATGGTATGCGAAAAGTGGAGATTACAGTTGTTGACACTCCACCAGCTACACCTACCACGCAGACCAGTTATTTGGGTGTTGCATTCAAGGGTATTCCAAAGGCTCTGCTCGAGAAAGTAAATAATTATTTATGCAAATTTGTTTCCGACTGCCTTAAAATATGCTACATTGAGTAATTGAATTGCAATTCGAATGTTCCAGGTTCGCGCAAAGCAAGCTGCAAAAGCATTGGAGGCAATGACACGAACTCCCAACGCAGATAAGGAAGCTGCGATGTACTCGCGATTACCTGAGCTAGCTAAGATTCTGCGTAATATTTTCGTAGCGGAGAAGAAGGGTATTCTGACTATAGATGTTTTAATAGAAAGGCTGGACAATTCGCTTAGATCGAAATTAACGCCAAATGAACTCGAAGATCACATGCGGTTGTTATGTAAACTGTTGCCTACATGGACCAGCATACACAATGTTCGTAAAGTTGATTACTTGAAGCTGAATAAGGACATTGACATGGGGAAGGTAATTAAACGACTAGAAATTATGGCCAATGATAAAGTGACGAGAGCGTCATGATAGTTAATCCCCGTGAGAATTGTCATCACCATTATTTACTTTGCACATCTATTAGATTTTAATTTATAATACATACTTGAAACATTGAGTTGCACATCTTGATAAATCAATTTGTATTAATTACCTAGTATTTCGACTACTCTAAAGTTTAAAATCGATTGCGGTGCCGTCCCACCTTTTGCTCGCGTATATGTTAAGTAAATATTTTGTGGTAAAGTATCTTCGTATCGATCAAAGGCAAACAAGTACAACATTTAGGATATTTTTCTTTACGCTTGTATTACGGGCATATCGTTCAGTTTGAGGTGCAGATTGTTTCAGTTGATCATTATATGAACTGTGAGAAGTCATTAAACAACTCGTACTGCCGACACAGAGAACCCCGTGTGATTTGCAGTATTGTGTAAACAGGCGATAGCAAGTGATTCATTAATTAAGTCGGCACTCGAAAGAAAACACAGCAGCGTATTCGCTGCAATTATCATGTTTCCGCCTTCGATATTTCGGACCGGCTGACGATATATAGTTTACAAAACATTTGGTATTATATGGCAAATAATACGATTTTCTTTGAAAATACAAACCGACGGGCGCAAACATTCCAGAATTTATTTTGCGCTCGATTAATCCAGTGAATGAATACCTTTTCGCGCATTATCAAATTGGTGTGTCAGAATACGCGGCTCTGGCAGAGCGAACGATTCGTACATCTGGATATCCAGAGTATCAAATCAGGAATGGTAATATCACCATTTATTTTTTGGGAGTGTGTTATTTTCTTTCTTTCTTTCTTTAAATAAACTTTTTCCAAAAACTGCGACTCGTGCCAGTATAATAAAATTGCGGACGAATCAGAGCTTATTGAAAGTTTGACAGAAAAAGCAAATTAGTGTAAAATTAACATCATTTATCCAGCGAATTTTGTGTTATAGAAAGGCATTATTACTTGATTATACGTTTTGGTAGTTTTATTTCGAATTTCCTGTCTGTTTGGATTGTTACCTATCATTGGTAATCATTAAAAACTGTCAAAGTGCTGAACTGTTGGTAAAGCACCACAGGCAAGTTACATTTTCGACTGCGGTTTACTTAGGCGTTGCTTGTATCCGCCGTTCCTTCATGTGCGATTGTACACAGAGGAAGGTGGACAGCTTCTTTCCATCCCTAACCTCCGTTTCTTCATTTGCGTGAAAGTTTAGTGACTATATTTGTTTCCCCGACTAGAATTACAACCTGGCGATACTATGTTCCTAACGAACATACTGCTTAAGAAAGCGAAGAGCAAGTAAGTACAGTAAATTTTTAATCGTCCTTCTTTCTACATCGTACAGGTTAACCAAGATTTCACGATATTTAGTATGGATTTTTCACTCTATTATTTAACAGCTGTAAAAAAGATCAATTACACCTTTCAGAATGCATTCTTATATAATTGTTTATGTTTATTGTTTAACATGACACTGTTGAAATTGTCAGTTTGAACGTCTATTGTTGTATCGATTATACCACGCATCGCATTTGGATTTCGACATTTTTCTCATTCTCATTCAAAGTCAACTTTGAAATACATTTCAGTTATTTTTTACATTAGTTTCGAGGGATCTTTATTACACGCATTCAGATCCGATATATTTAGAACATGTTTAAATAAATAAACATTACAGATTTGCATTAATAGTCATGGAGAGTACAATCTCTGGTCATAAATACGTAACGCTAAGGCAAAGGTCCGAAGATAAGAAAGAAGTAATAAAATTCGATCCCTACGGTGAGTTGACGCGATTGTCGCACACTTATCGACAGTGTAGATCGATTACATTAAATGAATTACTTTCTCATTATTTTTGCAGTTCGTATGGCGGTAGTGTATAAGGAATTCAAAAGGCTCCGTGGTTTCCGGGGCACTGACTCATAATTACTTTTCACGCAATATTTATAATATGTTAAGTTCGATTATAGAATAAAGAAGTTAAATAACTAATACAGCAATTACATTACTATTAATTAATTGTACAAACAATAAGATAATCCAAATCCTCGGAGTCTTTCATACTCTGAACTTCCCTGTGTCTGCGGAATATAATAAAATAGGACGAGTGTACAATAAATTGTGGATGCGAGATTCTTGCGAGGAGTTCCGGATGGTGTTGTGGCTGTCAGGAGTAAGAAACGAAAGAGGAGTAATACGGTAGCGGGTTGGATGAGGGTAAAGGAGATGGAGGAGCACGTAATCGAGATTGGGGTAGGTTTCCCTTTGATCCCTAACAAGGAACACAAAGTTGTATTATTTCCACCTGGATTTCAAACGGTTTGAAATCCACCAGGCGTGAAACGCAGTCTCCATTCGCTCTTTCTCTCCCCTTTCAGTATCTTTCATACGCTCGGCTCCTCTCTTTCTCTCTCTTTCTCTTTCTGTCACCCTGCCTTCTTCACTCCCTCGCTCTTCTTACTTTCGCTCTTTACTCCTTTCTCCGACTGTGCACGAGAGCCGTGCCAGCCAGCGTTAGTCCACTGATGTTGCCAATTCAATTTCGCCCATTGTCGACAACAGTGGAAGAGCACGCGCAAGGGGGTTCCAAGCCCAGATCCTAGCGTGCCATCTCCGGCAATTGTGCGCGTGACAGTTCCTGACGATTAGATTTCACCCGGTTCTTTCTCTCTTTCGATCAGACACAATCTCCTGATCGACCTGGTAGAACATATCTGATTTGCACTTGAAGCTGCTCCGCGCTCATGACTCGACGCATGTTGGAAGATTGAATTTAATGAGTTTGTACTCATTAAAAATTGCCAATTGTTAGTTCCATGATAGTTTCACGTGAAATAATCTATTATTTATTGAGGACTTTCTTTAAAATCGATCACGATTTTATAAAACTTACTCTACCAACAACTTACTCCATCCAAGCTAACAGGTACTGGAACAATTTCCCAGTGAGAAAAGCTTGCTGCTTGGAACTAGCCGACCCAGAGCGAAGGAAAGCAACTCTAAGTTAGAAACAAGAGGTGATTAAAGCTGCCGGTAACCGGGGACAACGAATGAACGAGCCGAGAAGTGGCGCAAGAGGCCGAGGGGGAAATCCTAAACGTCCGGCATTATGGTTACACCAGCGAAAGGAGGAAACAGTACCGTCACAAAAGGGAGAGGAGGGCGCTACACAGGAGCATGAAAGTGGCGGCGAACGATAGAAAGAGAGAAGAACTGGCTGCGAAGGTGGAGTAAAAAGGGGGCAAAGGCGGAAAAATCAAACAGAAATGAAAGGAGAGAGAGAGAGAGAGACTCGTCTGGGCCTCGGCGCGCGCGTTTCAGTTGCCTCACGTTCGAGGGCGTTTTTCGCCTGCGAGTTGTTCTTTGCTTATTACAGTGTGTGCACTGAGCTCGACCCCGCTAAAGTGGTTTGCTGCTAATTAACTGCGTTATATTTACAACTCGCTTACTTCCATTTCTACCACCCACGTCGCCTCGTCTTCCGCCGCGACCCCTCCGCCACCCCCCGCTCTCGCCCTTCCTTCCAACCGGCTCTTTCGACCCCTTTCTCTCCTTCCTTCGGCATTCCGGTACTTTCTCGCCCTCTTTCTCTTTCTCTTTCTCTTTCTCTCTCTCTCTCTCCTTCGCATTTGTGATGGGGTTCAATAATTCTCTGGCCGCAACGCCCCCCCTTTTTCTCTCGCGTCACCCACCGCCACCCCCCTCTCCGCCCCCCACCCTCCACCTCCTCCTCACCTCACCTAGGTCGCTTTCTCAGGATTTTCTTCGAAACTTCATTCCCTTTCGTCAGCTCGAGGGTGGAAGGTAGTACTCCCAAGCTGGCTAACTTCCGCTCTCGATTTATCGAGTTAAAGGCCCCCCCGCTGCGGGTCAGCGAGTGTCACATTGGGAATAATTGTACTTGGTCGGAACTTTGATATGTTATTACTTTGTATAAATAATGTTTGTAGCAGTGTTGCAGGAATTGTAGGATTTCTTTGTGGTAGAGAAATGTCGTGTGCGAGAATGCTGGGAAATAACGAAATATTCGTGGGAATCGGGTGGAGTGAGGATTAAACGGGGGGGGCGGGAGGGGGTAGAATTCTCGAGGCGGCGGCGGGGGTGGGTGGCGTCCGCGCAATTCTGTCGAAGGGAAATGCAATTCGCGGTAGAAGCGAGCGTAGCTCTGCGCTGGAGTCTCAGCCCCGAGTCCGACAGATAGATAGAGTCAAGATTCAATTAGCTCTAGCTGTCAACTGCATGATACTCGTCGCACTCAATACACACCTTCGCAAGCTCGACGCTTCGCGATGCGGCACCACATGTTACCGCACGCGTGTCTACACACACATATACAGAGTGTCTCGATATAAATGTGTGTATATACTTTTCTATGGTTATGTTTTAGAGGATGAGATAAAGTTGGGGAGAAGAGCGACGGAAGAGCAAAGACAAGTTTGCAGGAAATCGAAATGTTATGTAGAATAAGGCGGGGAGAATATTATAGTAGTGCTTGATTGGAAATTTATAGTTGGAAGTAAAGTGAGTTTATGCTATTGTAAGTTTGTTAACTAATGTAAAAGTAAGTCAATGATTGTTTATGATTACGCGGATAATGAATAATTGAGTCATTTATTTTTAAGTGATCCAAGTTTATTTATATTTCAATTGAGTCAACGACAACAAAAAATTGTCAACAATTGGAGATTTATTGTTGGAAATAAAGTGATTTCAAGCTATTGTAAGTTTAAGTTAACTAATGTAAGTGTAAGTTAACAACAGTTATAATGCCAATCAACTATATTAACCAACAAAGCGCAAGTTTTATCAGGACACTCAGTATACATATATCTGCGGACGAATGGGTTTTCCCAATGGCGCTTTCAAGTTTTCCGTGCGCGCGTTCTGCTAGGCACGCGTGAATGCATTAGCACAGACAAGCGGAGAGTTGGAGCCGGCAAATTTCAGCCGGTCAATTTTCGAAATGACTTTATGTTAATTGCAGCCAGGACTATTGAGTGGCTGCTGCGGCGGCGAGCATCCCCGGCACGCGAGTGCGTGTAATGCTGCACGCGCGCACATCGGCGAAGAAAGGGTCGAGCGAGCGAGCGAGCAAGCAAGCGAGGGAGGGGAAGAGGAAGTACATACGCGCACGCATAATGCAAAATGCGGATCGAGCGGCAGACTGATGATCCAGTGCGAGTGGTTAATTAAACCGCGATATGATTCGGACATTTCCGGCGAGATATTTCAAGCCGGCTCCCTTTCCGCACTGGTGGAGGAGTAAGCGCGAGTTGGTAGGAGGGAAGAGGGGAGATTCAAATGAAATCGTTTCTGACGCTTCTCTTTTTGGCCGCTTGCGGCATTCGGCTTTTCAGAGAGTCGAAACCAAGCTTTCCCTCTTTCTCTCTCTCTCGTTCTCTCTTGGCTTCTTCTTACCATTTGTACGAGGATCGCCGGAACCGGCGGGATCCGTGACCGGTCAGGATGTATAACGTTTAGAGTTCGCTCCTCTTTCTTTCTTCTTTTTTGTTTTGTTTTTAATTGAGCGGCCATTTATTGCGCTCGGCCTCGCTTTGAATGTGCGTTTCGAGCTCATTGAAAAAGAATAACCCTGCTGGAATTCTCCAGGCGGACCGGAGAGAGAAAGAGAGAGAAAGAGAGAAAGAGTGAGGAGCACGGGGATTCGGGGGCGCGGAGAGGGTTTTGCGATGTGCGTGTAGGTGATGTAGGTATCACTTATCCGAGGGCAGAGCGATACCACCCATTTTCAATTTATTTCAAGAGCCTTTTCGTGCCGGAGAAAAGAAGGGTGCCACGACTACCCTGCGCCCGGAGATACCTATACATTGAGCTTCGCCTTCTCCACCACCACCACCACCACCATCACCACTGCCGCCGCCGCAACCCCCTCGCCCACCCTAACCGCAAACAGAGCCGACGCAACCAATAGCGGATTCACCCAGCTGATATTAAGGTATTAAAGTTGTCGGTTCGCCACCAATGGTTGAGTTGAATGAACAAACGAATGGATTCCCTTAAGAGGGAATCAACGTGGCAGAAATTATTATAATTCGTCTTTTAAACGGCATATTATGTGTACTTTAGAGTATAAAATATAGTATTGCAAGAAATAGTTGTTTAAAGAAGAAAAGAACGCATACATATTTGAAAGAGTTCATTTTTTGCTAGAGTTTCTTTACGAAAGCAGATATTTAATGGATTCCCTCAAGAAGAAACCAACGTGCTAGAAATTATTATAATTCGTCTTTTAAATGGCATATATGTGTACTTTAGAGTATAAAATATAGTATTGCAAGAAATACTTGTTTAAGCAAGAAAAAAACGCATACATATTTGAAAGAGTTCATTTTTTGCTAGAGTTTCTTTACGAAAGCAGATATTTAATGGATTCCCTCAAGAAGAAACCAACGTGCTAGAAATTATTATAATTCATCTTTTAAACGGCATATATGTGTACTTTACAGTACAAAATATAGTATTACAAAAAGTACTTGTTTAAAAAACAAAAAAATCATGCACCTCGCTAGAGTATCTCTACAAAAGCAGATATTTAATAATCCAGTTGAACGAACAATCAAATGGATTCCCTCAAGAAGGATCCAACCTGGCAGAAATTATTATAATTCATCTTTTAAACGGCGTACATGTATAAAATATAGTATTACAAGAAATACGTGTTTAAAAAACAAAAAAACATACACATATCTGAAAGAGTTCATTCTCGCTAGAGTATCTTTACGAAAGCAGATATTTAATAATCCAGTTGAACAAACAATCAAATGGATTCCCTCAAGAAGGATCCAACCTGGCAGAAATTATTATAATTCATCTTTTAAACGGCATACATGTATAAAATATAGCATTACAAGAAATACGTGTTTAAAAAACAAAAAAACGTACACATATCTGAAAGAGTTAATTCTCGCTAGAGTATCTTTACGAAAGCAGATATTTAATAATCCAGTTGAACGAACAATCAAATGGATTCCTTCAAGAAGGATCCAACCTGGCAGAAATTATTATAATTCATCTTTTAAACGGCGTACATGTATAAAATATAGTATTACAAGAAATACGTGTTTAAAAAACAAAAAAACGTACAAATATCTAAAAGAGTTAATTCTCGCTAGAGTATCTTTACCAAAGCAGATATTTAATGATCGAATGTCCAACATCACCGGCACATTTCCACTGACTGCGTGACCGCGAGGATTTCCTGAGTTTTCCCAGCAACACGTTGGCATCTGAGGGAATAAGGGGCAGAAGCGATGAAGTTGGCATAACTCGGAGTGTCCTTCCATCACCTTACACGAAGGGACACGCACGATTGCTGTTCGCCAGTACGATTTTCCTCCTTCTCAATGATTGGAGGATGAGAAAACCGTGAAGGAAAAGCTGGCTGAACGGAGTAGTGGTGGTGGTGGTGGTTTCTCATCGGCTTCTATAATCCGTACGATCTTTATCGTCAAATTCTGTTCGCCCAAGCGAGCGATGCCTCGATTGCGCAATCAAGATGGCATCGAGAAAGGCATCTCTCGCCTTCGACTCAAACTACCAACAAGTATTTCAATATCCGCTCCAATATATTCTCATCGACCCTATAAACGTGTGTGCAGTTATATTGGATTCCCTCCCGCTCTCTCGACCCTCTTTCTCCGCGTGTAGGTGTGCCAAACCGACCAATCCCTGGTGATCCTTGCCGCACACAAGCACACAGACAGCCAGGAACAATCGTTCGTATCTTTCTTTCTCTCCACTTGTACTCGATCGCTTTTCTCCTTTCGCCAACGGAGTCGCTGCCCACTACCCTTCTTCGTGCGCGCTACTCCTCAGGAAACCGCATTCGAATGTCTCTTGTAACCCTGCGAGAGATTCTTCACCCTCGCGCGCCACAACTCCCCACACTTCCTTGGAATTCCAGTGTCGATCTGCGTAATCGATGCAGCAATTGATGGTAATTAAAAGGATTAATTATCTGTTCTTCGTCTTCTTTTAGTTGATGTTTTATGGTGAATGATACTTTGGAAATTCATTTAGATTTAATTATGAAACTGAAGTTTTTAAAAGCGAAACAACTTTTCTCCCAGAAAGAAAAAACAACATTTGAATTAACAAATTGCAAACAAAGAAAAGGCGATCGCGCCAGAGCAATGAGCGACACATTTGTTAATCGATTCGCAGTAAAGGCGCATCGAGTGCGCGCGCGTCGCGACCGCTCTCATCGCTACCAAAAAAGCGTCGGGAGAAAGAGAGCACCTCGCTCTCACAATCATTGAAGTACATGTATGAAATCGAATTCAAATGTGCACGCGCGCGCGCGCGCGCGTGTCCACGCGTTTCTCGTCCGACAATGCACAACACTGGAGTAGGTACCAACTACGAACTACACCAACCATATACCAACACAGAGATGGAGAGTAGAGCGTCGACGCAACAAGATAGGCCGACAAAAGCCGGTGGAATACAATGCGTCGAGATAATCATCGACGAATTTCTTTTAAAGATTAATTAGCCGGCTCCGGGGTTGTCCGGGTAACGCGGAGCAGAAAGATATTCCCTGGCTCGACGAGATATGAAATATAATTTATCAAAGCGAGAGATTAATGCGGCAACCACCTGGGCACACATTAAAATCACTTCCCTATGCTTGCTAGTCCCATTGCGGCTCGATTCTATTCGCTTTGTTGTCCTGCGATCCATGTGTACACGGACCCGGTTTATTATATTAATATGTCCGTGCATTCTCACCCTTCTCTTTCGCCCTTTCACTATCTCTCTTTCTCTGCTCTTTCTGTTTCTAGGTTGGATGGAGTTGCATCGCTGTGAAAAGGGTGCTTCCTCGTTCGAATCTAATTGTTCGGATCCTCTTCTCTCACTCCCTCTCTTTTCCAGAGAGAGCTGATATGAGACTGGTTTCCTTTGGTGCACTTCACTCGTTACCACGAAAGCGACCCTCTCTTATCCAGTATGAATCTTCGCACAGTTCACTGACTTTTAAGTTCCCTATGAACTGGAGCATCAGCCCGGTTGCACGCTTACAAGGGATGACGATGTGGAGAGAGCACTTCTCTTGCGAGCAACTACCCTCGTAATCAGGATGATTGATCCTTGCCTCTCAGGTGTTTCGGCTGAACTGTGGGACACTTGACAGTTTTACGTAGTGAATGCTCCTTTTTTTTATGTTACTTTTTTTATTTCTGTAATGAGTTCTGAGGGATTTTTAAACAGCAATAATATTTTTTAGTAGGAAGAATTAATTTCTTTTATAAGTTACTTTCACTCTCTGCTTGAATTCTTTTGACTCAGCCTCATTCTTCGTAAATGTCTTATTTATATCATGAAATGCTTTTTTATTCACGTCTCATTATTGTATCACATATCTTTAAGCAATAAACGATAATCCCTATTCTCATCGCCATAAAAGGCTTCATATTCCCTTATTTCATTGCAAATCTATCAAAATCGAACATTACAATTGTTACCCCTAAAGTCAAGGGTGCTCGGATGCCCGGAGCTTAATCCCGCCACAGGGTAAACACCCTGTTTACCTTCTCCGAGGGAAACACAATTAGTAAGAGGCTTAAATCCTGGATACAGAGGGAAAGAAATCAAGTGGCTTTCCCATGGATCTTTCGGATGCTGGGTGAAATGGATAATCTCAGTTTGTGGAGGAAAAATAGAAGGAATGCCTGAAGCGTGGGGGCTTTGCAGGATCACGCGGTTATCGATGAGAATGAGCGCGTTGTACTGGATCAACTGGACAATGAATCCGAATGGGGTGAAAGGGTTTTTGCAATCCTGCCAGCCTGTTTTTCAACGTGGCCTCTGTATCTGCGGGGGTTACAGGTATGCTTTGCCAGTGCTCCCTTCCTCCCCTCCTCCCCCCTTTTTATAAGTGCCATTTATACATGCCTACGCCCCCCACCAACCCCCTCTTTGTCCGTGAATTTTCAACTAGTCATTGTCCTCTCGTTATTGTTTGGAAGGACACGCGATGACAACTGTACGTGCGCTAAAAAGCATCCACCCTTCCCCCTCCCCCTCTTTGTATGTGAACCACCCCCTCTATTTTATTCTCGTCGATCTCGTTTGTGGAACTTGGAAACGTTCAATCCTCCTGATTGCCCCACATATGTCATTTTATTAGTTGTTTTTGGCGATTTTTGGTAGATTTGATGGTTTGTTATGAGGGTTGATTTTATACTCTTTTAATGTATTATTGTAGTATATTTAATTGAATCAAATGAAGTTGGATTCGATGTTTTTACTATACGAATAGAAGTCTTTGTGACATGTTTGGTTTGACAATAAGATTCGTGCAGGCATCAACTTTGCCTTGAAGGAACGTGCGACGATATGGTTCGAAGGTGATGCGAAATAAAACCTTTTTATATGAAAGTGAAAAGATAAAAGGACAAGGGCTGGCAGGGTGAGCGCCCGCGCGCGTCCTGGGTGGAAAGGAAGAAAAATCTCGGATTTCCACAGTCGTTTTGTACGGACTCTTTCTCTGTCTCTCTCTTTCTCTCTCTCTCTCCGGGCCGTTGTCTTTGGGGCTCTCGAGTTTCTACGTTCTCACCACGCCCAGCAATTTCTGCCTTGTGTTACAAACTTGGCGATCGTTTATTCCTCGATTACGGTGTAACGAGATATCGGTGGCCATGCTATTCCTAGGACGCCTATTGTTGAACCAACCGAGCAGTCTGTTCTCGCATTAATAGACTAAACCGCGCATACATACACACGTGGCTCTAGAAAGAAATCCACGTGGACCTGTCACACACGCGCGTGCAGACACACGTATTCTACCTGCCCGGTGAAATAATTATCCGGCGCAGTTGCATTCATTTCGAATTACACAATGTGTCGTCGTAGCTATTGTGCGGGGCGCGCTCTGATTGACAGAGAAAGGATACGGAGAATCCAGGATCCGGGTACAAAAGATTTTTGCTGCCCCACTGAGTGAAACAGAGCGCAGGGGTTGGCCTCTTGAAAAAAGGCCACGTCCGTGTTAAACCATCGTTGTATGACCTGAAACAATGGGCCGTTGCTTCCAATTGGTCTGAAAAGCTACCTAACTGTTCTTTGGTTCCACGTTAGGAATCCTTGAGCGTTTGCTGGAAGTAACCCTCTCTGAAATCCGACTCTTGCCTTGGAAAGAAAGTGTTGTGGGAATAATCCGTTGGCGATTAAGGTTTGCTATTATCTTTCATAGGAATTATTAATGAGTTAATTTATTTTCAGGTATCTTAGGATTTCCCATTCACAGTTCCAATACAAAAAATCGAATTCAATATTGCAACATATTAAGAAAAAAATTGCAAGAGTAGGAGAACACAGAAGAAAGTATCAATGAATTTGCAAAATCAATCCGTCGAAGGATGTTTCGCAGGAATTCGTATTGATTATGAGATCGAAGCCATTATCTTCCACAGTAATTACTAATCAATTAATTTATTTTCAGGAATCCTAGGACTTTCTATTTCCACCCCCAATACAAAAAACTGAATCAAACACTGCAACACACGAAGAAAAAAATCACAAGATAAGAAGAACACAGAAGAAGGTGTCAATGAATTTACAAAATCAACCTGTCGAAGGATGTTTCGCAGGAATTCGTATTGATTACGAGATCGATGCTATTATCTTCCACAGTAATTACTAATCAATTAATTTATTTTCAGGAATCCTAGGACTTTCTATTTCCACCCCGAATACAAAAAACCGAATCAAATACTGCAACACACGAAGAAAAAAATTGGAAGATCAGAACAGAGAAGAAGGTATCAATGAATTTACAAAATCAACCTATCGAAGGATGTTCCGCAGGAATTCGTATTAATTACGAAATCGAAGCCATTATCTTTCACAGGAATCAGTTAATTTATTTTCAGAAATCCAAGGACTTCCTATTTCCACCCCCAATACAAAAAACCGAATCAAACACTGCAACACACGAAGAAAAAACTTGGAAGATCAGAAGAACACAGAAGAAGGTATCAATGAATTTACAAAATCAATCCGTCGAAGGATGTTTCACAGGAATTCGTATTGATTACGAGATCGAAGCCACTATCTTCCACAGTAATTACTAATCAATTAATTTATTTTCAGGAATCCTAGGACTTTCTATTTCCACCCCCAATACAAAAAACCGAATCAAACACTGCAACACACGAAGAAAAAAATCACAAGATAAGAAGAACACAGAAGAAGGTGTCAATGAATTTACAAAATCAACCTATCGAAGGATGTTTCGCAGAAATTCGTATTGATTACGAGATCGACTCGTACGAGGAGAAGGAGGAGGCGGGGAAGAGTAGGTGTTACGGGGGGGTGGTGGCGTTCATAGGGGCGGACATTTATTCGCGGCAAATCTATTACGGGGTTCGCGGGGTGGTGTGGGTTTGCAGGAGGGTGCCGGGATGGAGGAGGCCGGACACTCCGACAGGGCGGTATGCTCCGTTCTCCCCTTTTTTTTCTTTCCATTCGCGCGGCCCTCGTGTAGTACTTTTTTGACGACGGTAAACATAAAATCCGTCGCGGACCGATCGACACGCCACCAACACACACACACAAACGCGTGTCCATCCTACCACACATACATATATACAAAGATAGAGAGAGAGAGTGAGAGGAATGAATAGTAGTGTTGGTGCTTGGATGGAAGAAGAAGCAGGGGAGAAAAGTGTGTAGTGGAGGATGATGACAGTGGAAAGACACGCGTATTATAGAGAATGTCGATCTCTCGTTGTATAGCTGTGTTCGTTCACTAACCAATACCAACAGAGAAATCTCTCACCGACATAGCAGAGTGTACTGCCGGAAGACACGTCGGGACGGCGGCGGCGGCGATTTTGCCGGGCAGAGCGCGCGAATGGACGCGCTGTCGATATCGTTTTCAAGCGGGCCGACACGCCAACCGGTATAAGTTACGATGATGTGAGGCAGATATCCCCCGATTAGGACTGTGCAATTGTCCACGTATTGCATTGTCAGGCCGCCATGGAGATTTCTATTCAGGAGTCGCGCAAGTCCCTCCGCCCGGACCATTTTCTCTGTGAGAGTACAGAGCATGTGTGTGTATGTGTGTGTGTGCGCGCGTCTATGTGTGTGTGCATTGACGAGAGATGGAGGATGATCGAGGACCCCTCTTGTTGCCGAGAAGAAAAGAGATACTGGCCCAGAGAGAAAGAGAGAGAGGGAGAGAGAACTCTCTCGGTATGTCTGCACTGATAAAGAGTCCTAAGAGGAAATCTTTCGGGATGTTTAATCCGTGAAAGGTGATTGGGACTGAATGAGAAATTAACAGTTAATGATATATGTGATCTTTCATGAATTAGAATTATTTATAATTGGTCTAATAGATGGAGAAAGAAATAGTATTGTTACATATTCTTATAATTACATAATTAATCCTTTAAAATCCCTATAAAAAAGTGTTGCAATCACAAGCGTTATTTCAATACATAAAACATACATGAAAGCAACGCTATTATCAATCACCAACAAAAGGATCTTATTCATTACAATTTTCCATCCCTAAACTTCCATCAAGTTCTCTCAAAGAATCCCTGCTTAATAATGAACAAATCACACTAGGCACTTAGTGCCCCAGAAAAAAAGGGGTGGGGGGTGGGTGCGTATAGATTCGATCTCAAACTTATTCCTCATCCTTTTTCCCACCGACAAAGACAAACCCATCGAAAGGATCGTAGCTCGGTGGAACATTATGCGTTTACTTTATCGCGTCTGCTTGCGGTTTGCGCGTAAAGGATCGAAAAGAGATCGAGTCTGCCTTTCTTGGGTGCATCGGAGTGAGAAGGAAGACAGGGCCAAGTGGCGAAGGAGAAACAGAGCGAGAGAGAGAGGGAGAAGAAGACCTTTCGGTGGTTCGATGTGAAGGAGGTGGACCGAGGAGAGATGGTCCCGGCAGTTACGGCATTATATACCTAACAGGAAGAGAGACAAAGCGAACAAAACACTGTCGGAGCGTCGCTCCGCAAACACACAGATCTTCTCTCCTCTCGGATCCTCTGCAAAGAGAGAGAGAGAGAAAGAGAGAGAATCAGAAGGCAGGGAGAAGTGTACCGGCGACGGGGCTGCGAGGCAGAGTGGGCGAGAACTTGGAAGGAAAGTCCTCACTTTTGTTCGCCGCGAAAGTTTTTCGAATTATGGCCGTATCAGAGAGAAAGATGGCGGGAGGGGGGTGAGGAGAGCGGGGAGAGGAGAGGAGAGCGCCTGTGATTTATATCTCGCCCAAGGTTTCGGAATTATTAAACTTTGCTAGGAAAGAAGGGGGGGTTGGGTTCGAGAAAGGAGTGAAAAGGCGGATGGTCAGTGGCTCACTGACACTCCAACAGCTTCCAGAGCTTGTACTGTAATTAAGCCGTATTACTAATGAAGATTGATCGGCTAATTAGTGATGGTACTTTCAAGGTTTGCGTGTTAGTTCCATCTTAGTATATGGATTTCAAAAAATTAAAGATTTGCTTTTCTTTCAAGATAAGTTTCAGAGCTTTAGCTTTAATTTATATTACAGATATAAAGCAGTGCCGAGGTAATTATAAATCTTGATAAAAACTACACTCCGAACAATACTATTTTACAATCACCAGACAAACTTTAATCGATTCCCAATCGAATCAATCAAATCGAGCATACAATTACTCGGTACCATCGGTACTAATTAAGTATAAGTGATCAATTTTCGCTTAGGAATGATAATATTCGAAAAGGCAATGCTTACCTTGATTGGGGTTTGGGGTGAGCGGAAGTAGAATATACTCGGCGCGGTGGTCAGCCGGTTTCGGTACTAGCATTACGAGCGACCCGCAAAACACACTTCGATTATCCATTAACAAGCAATTAAATCGCCGGTTAACGAGGTACAATTCAGACTCTGGCGGAGTTATCCTGGCCAGGAGGAGATTAAAAGCTGCCACTTGTGAGTCTGGCGAAAACCGACCCTTTCACCCGCTCCCTCTCTCTGTCTCTCTTTCTTCTCTCCTTCTCTCTCATTTCGGGGGGAGAGGACGGGTCCTTCTTCAATCGTGATAAACTCCCTCGCTCTGACCCCGCTCGCCCTTCCCGGCCACAATGGAGGCCTCCTTTCTATGGGTATCACACACAATGGATATAGTATATCAAACAAATTCGTGGCCGCGGAATTATTGGCCGACGTAATCCCACGTCGCCGCCGAGCACAGACGATAGTTTCCACCCCTCGCGATTTTCCACCCCGCCACGTGACCCGCAGCCCTTGCCGAGAGAAAGAGGGAGAGTGAGAGAGAGAGAAAGAGAGAGACACGAAGGGGGTTGATGGGTCGAAACTGGCGTGGAACACTCAGTGCGATCGCCCGTCGAATTACACGCTGGAGACGAAACGTCAAACCAACCCCATTGCAACCCTTAAACGCAACGCTATTAATATCAGTTCGACTGGTTTCCTTGGGTATGTGGAATTGGTAATGTTGGGGTGGATCTGTTTGTTTGATGAGTTAAGTAGAAATAGGTTTGATAGGTTGATGTTTTGTGGTAATTAGGGGATGTTGAAGGGTGTTGATTAATTAATTAGTGCTAGCATCGAAATCCTCGAATTATAGTGGTGTATTAATATCAGGGTAATAATAAAAGAGTGAAAGATATAATTTGACATTCTTTGATATCAGGAAAATCGTCGAGTTTAATTATTTAATAAATAATATAAAACAGTACAATTAAATGGGATCGATCAAAAGAAATAATCATTCTTAACAGTATTAATTACCATTAACACGATATTAATCTCAAACAAGAATGAATAATCCTGTTCCCGGCGTTTCATCAAAAATACAGATATCCAGGACGAAAAAACAAAACTGCCGAATGGCATTGGGTGGATATGTGTGTGTGTGTGCGTGTGTATATATATGTGTGTGCGGGGATTCGTCGGGCGATGAAAGGCGCGGACTTAAGCGCATTCTGATTTATGGGCAAACTACATAACAAAGATTTCGATGGCAAATCCAGAGGCGACACGTCCTTCATTCTGACAGGATTGAAAGCCGTAAAAATCCTTGTCGGACGAAAGGGTAGTCCGATCTAGGTACGCATGCGTTTGACAGAGTAGATATATTTCGATCATGGATTTTCGATAGACGGCAAGGATTAGGGGGGGGCGCGCGCGCGTTGGTGTACCCCCGGCGAGTTAGTCGGACTCGCTCGCACGCATCTACGTGTGTACACGTTTCGCTCGAAACAATGCACGACTTAACTGACTGGTCGTTGGCAGGCAGTTATGTGTGCCTGTGTATTCAACGAGCGTATAATGACGGGCGCGCGCGTGTGTGCACCACATTCGAGTATATTACAATAATAGCCGCAACTGCTAGCCATGTATTATCTCTTCGCCCTTAACTTAAATCTTGTCGTGGTACTTTTGTTGGTAAAGTATTGGTATTGTCATTTAGAGTGAAGAAAAATGAGTGTTTTGTATTAATAGAATGTTGATATATAAAATTGACAAGCTTTTATATTCGTTGAGTTATTAGAAATAAGTTTGAAAGAAAATTGTAAGTGTATTCATTTCTGTTGTCTCTGTGAGCAAATTTGTCTGTTCGTCCTTAATTTAAATCTTGTCGTGGTACTTTTGTTGGTAAAGTATTGTTATTGCCATTTAGAATGGAGAAAAATGAGAATTATGTATTAATAGAATGTTGATATATAAAATTGAAAAACTTTTATATTCGTTGAGTTATTAGAAATAAATGTGAAAGCAAATTATAAGTGTATTCGTTTCTGCTGTCTCTATGAACAAATTTGTCTCTTCACCCTTAATTTAAATCTCGTCGTGGTACTTTTGTTGGGAAAGTATTGGTATTGTCATTTAGAATGAAGAAAAATGAGTGTTTTGTATTAATAGAATGTTGATATATAAAATTGAAAAGCTTTTATATTCGTTGAGTTATTAGAAATAAGTTTGAAAGAAAATTGTAAGTGTATTCATTTCTGTTGTCTCTGTGAGCAAATTTGTCTGTTCGTCCTTAATTTAAATCTTGTCGTGGTGCTTTTGTTGGGAAAGTATTGTTATTGTCATTTGGAATGGAGAAAAATGAGAATTATGTATTAATAGAATGTTGATATATAAAATTGACAAGCTTTTATATTCGTTGAGTTATTAGAAATAAATTTGAAAGCAAATTATAAGTGCATTCGTTTCTGCTGTCTCTGTGAGGAAATTTGTCTCTTCGTCCTTAATTTAAATCTTGTCGTGGTACTTTTGTTGGGAAAGTATTATTATTGTCATTTAGAATGAAGAAAAATAAGTGTTTTGTATTAATAGAATGTTGATATATAAAATGCAAAAGCTTTTAAATTCGTTGAGTTATTAAAAATAAATTTGAAAGTAAATTATAAATATATTCATTTCTGTTGTCTCTGTGAGCAAATTTGTCTCTTCGCCCTTAATTTAAATCTTGTCGTGGTACTTTTGTTGGGAAAGTATTGGTATTGTCATTTGGAATGAAGAAAAATGAGTGTTTTGTATTAATAGAATGTTGATATATAAAATTGACAAGCTTTTCGTTGAGTTATTAGAAATAAATTCAAAAGCAAGTTATAAGTGTACTCATTCCTCTTGTCTCTGTGAGCAAATTTCATGCACAACGTAAGGTTAATTAACGCGTTCATTTAAGAGTTTTGATTCGACTGCAATACTTGAAGGACTGGCTTATTTACGGTGCTATGGCCATTTGTAGATATTAATGAGCTTACATTTATTTGAGGAAGCTTCCAAAGTACGCCACGTAATTGACTGAAAAATATATAATGGGTGTTCATTCTTCATTGAGACTTTATTAACACAGATTATACATACATATATTACAGGCATATAATATTTCAACGATTGCATCAATTAATTTTTCCAGATCTCCAAATCAAGACACAAGAATTTAAACATTCTGCCAAATTATCCTGACATTCTCAATAAAAAATTCTCCTTTACTCAGCCTTATAAAAATAAATACTGCCTCCTGGCAAATCCCTACAGAAAAGGGGTTTTCATCGTTGACAAGTGGTAGTTCTGCCAGGACAAAACTAACGTTCCCGTCGGCAGTGAGGGAACGATCGGCTCCCAGTGGAATCATCGTCAGGGTGCGAGCGCTAATAAACAAAATCGTGCGAGGAGAAAAAGCTGGCAGTAGAATAAGGAGCGCTCAGCCGGGAAAAAGGAGAATGGCTACGATGCTTTCGGGGCAATCAGCGAGCGGAAAGCAAGGACAAGGAAAGAGGAAGAGAGAGCTAGAGAAAGAGAAAGAGAAAGAGAAAGAGAGAGAGAGAGCGGAGTTCTCTATTGGTGGGCGTAACAGCCGATAATTTGCATGGAAATTTTTATCGGCACGCGCCTCTTCGGCTCGGTTCCGCTTTGCTCTGCTCCGCTTCTGCTTTACTCGGCCGACATCGCCGACGAGGCAATATCCGGCAGGAGACGCGCGCTCGCGCTCCCGCTCGCCTGCTTTAAAGACGCCGCAGAAAGCTCCGGGGATAATAATAGCCATAGAAATGGCATCGTAACGCCCGGGCGCCGCCGCTGACATCCACTGGATGCCGAGAGCTTTCCATCCGCACACACATACACACACAAGCCCCGCTTCGAGCACCGAAACACATATACACTGGGTCACGAGAGGATTGGAACTTGGGAAGGATAGTCGGTGACTTGGTGACTCGAGTCGGATTTCATAAGTTCGTTCTGAAACAAGAATCTTGATTGGTTGTATTTGCTTGCAAGCTGAAGAAGTTACAGGATTATTAATTAAGGAATTATAATGAATTACAACGATTTTTATTGTTAGAAGAAATAATGAAATAAAAATGACAATATTGAAAGTATTCTGTAATATAAATTGACTAAAAGATCAATTTTAAATGAATTATTACTCTTTCAGTTTAAGTAATAAATATTGTGTAAACAAATATTCCCTTAGCACAGATATAATCCGATGAAACAACCAAAGTCTTAGAATTGTAGGACTCGTATTTAATAACAATTCGTTGTTGTACCATGACAGCGACTTAATTTTTAATTCGCCAACTTTTTGGCAACGCGAGACAAAAGGTTGGAAAGGTTTCGCGAGCCACTGTGTATATAAAGCGGAGTTCTCCGGCGTTAATGCAGCCGGGGTAGTTTCGGTGCAACCGCCCCAAGGAAAACCCACCCCTATCGTGCTCGCGGTGCGATGAAGAGAGGAGAAAAAAATGACACCCCAACCCTCTCGCTGTTCATCGTTAGATCATACAGATTCTTTCTTTCGCCCCGTGACCGTCCTCGTGTTCTTTATCGTCGCCTTATGTTAATATTATTCTCTTACTGCGGCGAACTGCACCGCTCCTGCGCCCGCTTTTTATACTCCCCCGTCACCGTTCGGCTTACCACCGTGCCGCCCGACCATTCTTTTCTACGTATAACGTGTAGAATAAAGCTTGAAGGGGGCCACAAGGAGTGTTTGTTAGCACGCTGCGCAAAAATCACTAAACGGATCCTTGCGGGTATTGCGTCTGCAGTTGGATTTGGAAATCATCTCCTTTCTTAGAAGAAATAGGGTACTTTAAAGGAGTTAATGTTGAAATTAAAATAGATAGGATTTTATTTTTCCTGTGATTTGTTATGAAGGTTTTATTTTAGTGTATTTGAAAATGATACTTGCAACGAGTGTTTATTTGCAAGAAATAATAACTTATCATATTTACTTAATATATCTTCTTTTCTACGTATAACGTGTAGAATAAAGCTTGAAGGGGGCCACAAGGAGTGTTTGTTAGCACGCTGCGCAAAAATCACTAAACGGATCCTTGCGGGTATTGCGTCTGCATTTGGATTTGGAAATCATCTCCTTTCTTAGAAGAAATAGGTTTATGGGAAATAGGGTACTTTAAAGGAGTTAATGTTGAAATTAAAATAGATAGGATTTTATTTTTACTGTGATTTGTTATGAAAGTTTTATTTTAGTGTATTTGAAAACGATATTTGCAACGAGTGTTTATTTCCAAGAAATAATAACTTATAATACTTACTTAACATATCTACATATGTAGAAGTTTTTTTCGAACCCAATCAAAAAGCTTATTGAATTAAAAAATCCAAATGATTCCCGATCAATAATTTCTCCCAAAAGGAACTCTTTGTACCCAGCGACGACTTCACCAATTCAAGGAAAAGACACAGGATCATTTTCCAAAATGAATCGATCCCTTCTCCACTCGAGTAAAGATCTCCCAAGTCCTCGATCAAAAGATGATCGATCGGGCGAACTCGAGTCCAATAGAATCCCATTTACTATAATACAGGATTGGTTGCCCGATCGACTGGAAGTCCAACGGGAATCCTTGAAATCCGTGGGCGCGCTCCTGGGACTCTGGAAAGGCTGTTGGGAGTACGTACTCGTGTACGGGCGGTGAGCACGTACACGGCGTATTACTGTGACCGAGTATCCAGCATGCGTTTATTCGCTCCAGCGTATCCCGCTGCGTTCTCTCCTCTCTCCTTTTCTCTCTCTCTCTCTCTCTCTCTCTCTCTCTCTCTCTCTGTGTAAGTCCCTTTCCGCCCTACCGCTGGCTGCGCCGGCTATAAAAGAGTATTTAAGAGACTTTTGCAGAAATAAAAAAAAAGTCCCCGGCCGCAACGGGACGAGTGGAGGGGCGGGTAGCAGGTCGTCGTCGAGAGAGAGTGAGAGAGTGGTCCAGGGGGGTTGATGTACAAGGAGAAGGTGTGCGCACGGATGAAAGAGAGCTGGCATTACTCCGAGAGGGAAAGAACAAGTGAGAGGGATGAAATAAGTATGTATGTGTGTATATGTGTGTGAGCCCCGTGGCGCGCACCCCGCCGACCTGCCTCCTCGTTTTCGACGAGGCCATCGCAAAACAATTGGGACAATGGCTCCTCGAGCGTTCTTATTTATTATACTTACATGGCACTGTACACTACATAACGCAGCATTCAATGCCAGAGAGCAGCGCGCACGAGAGGAACGAAAGACGGAAAGACGAAAAGCGTGCGTGGCTCGATTTAGAGACGTGGAACGCGCTGCGCTTGTATGCGTGGAAGAACGTATATGATTGTGAAAGGCAGACTGGACGCGTATATAGGAAAGAGTGACAGGGTTTGGTGGTGAAAGAGGGTGGAAGTTGAAAGGGAGAAGGTTAAAGAGAGTTGTTTTGCGCAATCCTGTTAATTGATAAATCATTTTGTTAATAGACCCTCTTCTTTTTCTGTGGTCAACGCCTTCTTACTTACTAATTATTAATGGGTTTCTTAATTGGTAATTATTAATGGCAGATTTACCCGCCTCTGTTTCCGCACCGCGAAAGTAATGATTACTTTAATTGCTGGTGCGATTAATTACTAATTATCGCCTGATGTACCACCTGTTTTTAATTGATGGCGTTAATTAGGTCGGAGATAAAAATTAGGCTGGGTAATTCTAGATGATTTATACGCGATTCTTTCAGTGTTGGTTAATGCTGTCTTGCGCAGGGTGTGTTAATATTACTGGGAGGAGAATTGATACAGGGTGAATTTTAAATTGTCATTAATTTGAATTATTCGCATTGTCAATGAAATCTTAGTTTATACTTTTCATTATACATTATATATTACATCTTTGATCCCATTGAAACAAATACTGGGCAGACTTCGCGAGTCTCGAAACTACCTCTCTTAATGGTGAAAGAAACGCGTGCTTGCTCGCAGAAGAATTCGTGTGTGCGGAGACGCGTGTAGCGACAATGGGACTCGAGCTGGGCCTTACACCAGAGCAACAACGATCTCTCTCTCTCTCTCTTTCTCGAGCAGTCCCAGTAGAGTTGTTACGGACAAAGATCCTTGCGAGGAAATCTTCGCGCCATACAATGCGCTTGGTACAAAAGAGGGGGCCCAGCAGCGCGCTCATTTACAAAGAAGTAAATGGCCATAATGGGGCGGCGGGGAGTCAGGCCTGAAATATGTCCTAATATCACATTCAACGAAACACTTGGAAGAACTAAGCCTCTGCTCTCGCGCGCGCGCGCACACTATACCCCTTTTGCCCCCTTTGGCACAATAGCCCGTCAGTGGAAAATAACCTTTTGATCGGCCGGAGAGAGGAGATGAATGATGCGGAAGGCCATTTTACAGCCTCGGCCTCAATCGAAACGTTTTTCCACTTTCAGCGCCAACTCGTAATTTACTCGATCCACTAACTGACGCATGAAAATTTGCCGGACTTCTCTCTCTTTCTCTCTTTCTCTCTCTCGGTGGATGGTCAATGTGAAAAAGTATGGGTCAATAAATAATTCTCGATAAAAGCAACGATCGTTACAGGGTACACGCGATCATTCGTTGATATTGAAAGAGGCGAAGCTGGCGAGCGAGCTATGTGTCGCGCGCGATATCTATGTGTATTGCGTTGCGTGGCCACTCGAACGTCACAGGATCCGACGGATGCAGCTTGCGCGCGCGTGCAGAGTTATCCGTTTTATTGCTCCAATAAAGCGTCATTTTTCGTCGAATTTCAAAAAGAATCTCTCTCTTTCCCACATCGAATGGGAAACTTTTAGCTTCGTTTCCAATGCCTGACCAGATTCGGGGTGGTTGATGACGTCGAAAAGGAGGGGTGGGTTGGTGGTGCGCGAAGGGGGTGGTTGGCATACGAAATGAACGGTATAAAATAATTCTGAGCGATGACGAGTGGCGCGATGAGGCCGGGATGATTGTAATGGACGAATCGGCAGGATACACACGAACGTATTGGTCAGCCAAGTACTTATGGCAGTGTTGTATGCTTCATGGGAGAGCGTCGGTGCGTAACAACGGGCTGGCAGTGCGCGCAGAGGCAGCCTAGGCCGTCATGAAATCCAGTCGAGCACCATCCATCCATCCATCCAACGCGCTGCCCTGTCTGCCACTGATTAACATTAACCACGTCGAAAAAATTGTACCAAATGCACCGTTGGCGCGCGCGGCGAGTTGCTGCGCTTGGCAGCAGGCGCTGGTGTCATCGGTTTTCAAGCTGTGTGAGCATCGGCTCGGCGATGTTCACCTTCACTTTTTCAAGTTTTCCACCTGCCTTTTTCGATGACACTCTCTCTTTCACCTGTTGTTTGACTGGTATTATTTTATTGTGCTTTGCTTTGACTTTCTTTGTTTGTTTAGCGGTACTTTGTCTATGTGGGTAGAGTCCTGAGAGTAAAGGGAGGGTTGCCTTTGGTTTATGTGGCTTCGATGAACCCCTTGTTACATTGCCACTGTAGAATCAACCCTTTATAGATCAAGTGGTCCTTCAAAGTAATTGGTTCTTGTATTAGGTGGACAAGGAAATAGTGACTAGTTAACATAGTATTAAGAAATTATTTGAAAAATTCGTACCTGTTACAATTTAATTCCATGGCACATCAATCATAATTAAATACAAAGAACATGAAAAATAGACAGAAACACCTAATTTCTCTGGAACAAATGTTATTGTATTAATTCACAAAATATCGTGCTGAAAAATAATAGGTTTATGGGAAATAGGATACATTAAAATTCTAAAGGAATCAATGTTGAATTAAAATAGATAGATTTTTATTTCTACCATGGTTTGTTTTAAGGAATTATTTCAGTACATTTAAAAACGATACTTGCAACGAGTATTTTTTACTTAATTAAATAAATAAGTTTACAAAAATTGAGACATATTAGAATTCAGAAGAACTTATAACATTTAATTAAGTTCGATGTGAATTCATATCCACTGTGATTTGTTCAAAGAAATTATTTTACTATATTTAAAAACGATACTTGCAACAAGTATTTATTACTTAATTAAATAAATAAGTTTATAAAAATCGAGACACATTAGAATTCAGACGAATTTATAATATTGAATTAACTTCAATAAAAATTCAAGAAGACATTCATAAATCACAAAATCACACGAACCAGTAAAGTAGCAGGAAACTATCCCATCCGGCTAACTTAATATACGACGGACGTGCTAGCTGGTTAAATGTAACCCCGGAGTTACGAAACTCTCCCCGATAGCATCGAACTCACCCCAGAGGGGCGCAGGGGAGGGGGTGCAGTTAATTCTAAAGCGATTAGGCGCACGCGACGGGGCAAAGGTGTCGACCTGCAATTGACAACGGGTGTAGGGTCTCCGGCATAGAGAAGAGATTCGCTCGGCGAGGGGTGGCGAAAAATTAAATTAAATTGCCCGATCCGTGAGCGAGCATACTTCCTCGCACTGCCGAGCTTAGTCCTCCATTAATATACATGATACGCATACTTCCTCCAATTAGTCCGTGAATGGGAGTCCATCGTATGATAGTATTTCATTCTTCTAGTCATCTCTGATGCAATTATATTGTTATTGGATTAATTGTGTGTTGAATGATGAAAGTGTTTGTAGCTGGAAGTAATGATTTAAAATGTTATTTGGTGTTATGGAATTCGATTTTTGAACACCGATTAACTTTAAATTCTGATCATACAAAAGCATTAAAGTGTAGTAAGAATTAAGAATTATTTACTTAATAGTTTTAGAAGTCTGACAGAAGTTACCTAAAATTACCTAAAATGTTATTTAGCGTTATTGAATTTGATTTATTAACATCGATTAACTTTAAATTCTGATCATACAAAGCCACTGAAATATATTAAGAATAAAGAATGATTTATCTAATATTTTTAGCAGTCTCACAGAAATTACCAAATCACAACAAACATTAAAACAAAACTAACGCAACATTTATCCTCCCTCGTCATTTAATTAAATAAAATCAACATTTACAAATCTAAACTCATCATCAGAACAAAACACCGTTCCATTTTCCTGCGCCAGTGTACGTCAGAGAGAAGGTTTCAAGGAAAAATCAGAGGCGATCTTCCGGTGCACCGTTGGCGACGGAAAAACAATGAAGTTACTGCATTAACAGGAAGGCGGGTGGCATAATAGTGTAGAGGATTGAAAACACGGTAGGAAGGCAAGCAGGAAGGAAGGAAAGAGGGAAAAGTAGTCGGGAGCGGTAGAGATCGAGATGCCCGTTGCCCTTAAAGAGGCAGTAGAGAATTATTCTCGCCAGGATCCAGCATCTACCAGGAGCGTCCTCGATTACAGAAGACAATTTTAATATCGTCGAATAATAGAGGGTCGCTTCGCCGCGAAGGGGTGGTGAGGGGTGGCGAGGAGGGGAGGGGTTGGGGGGCGAGAGAAGGGTGTGTCCTGAAAAGTCGAGGGTTGCGGGGGTGTGAGGGGGGGGGGGGTGGTAAAAGGTCACAGGGTGATAAAGGCGAGAACTTAACCGCACGAGGATCCTGATCGTTGCGGCCTGGCTACGTGGCGGGCATGTGAAACGGTATTCAATATCTTTCCTCCCAACCCCCGACACCCCCGCCAAGAAGAAGAGAGCATCATCCGGATGAAGAAGGACATACTCAACGAGAAGAGAAAGAGAGAAGAGCGCAAACCTCCTCTCCTTCCTCTCTCTCTCTGGTGGTATGCTCATTGTCACCGGGAAACTATTCCAGGCGAATTCGAAATTACGCTGCCTGTAAAAAGGACAATAGATCAGGCCTCGACGTGTCGAAGGATCGACACGATATTACAGCGACGCTTATCCTTGCTGGCCTATCCTCTTGCACGTACCACGCAACTATTCGGTGTTTCATGATTGATCCTGCGAGAATGACTGTGCTACTTGTCAGACGCGTTCTTCTTTTCTCTGACGAGTTCTTTCGCGGAATTCTTGTGGGAGCTTTGTGTGGGAAATATTGATTATTATCTATCGTTTGTTCTGGTTTGATGATTTAATTAATAAAGATAATTGAATTAGTGAGATTAATCATTTGGAATTCGCTTTTGGAATTATAAGTGGTCAGGAGTTGTCAGTGTCTTTAAGAGTCCTCTTAAAATTCGTATGATGTAATACGCCATTTAACCAAATTAATTCCGTGCCACTTAACGATTATTTGCTCACCATCATTGGACATTTGTCTTACTAGATACTTCGACCTTCTTTTACCATCCAATATAATTCTACACATAGTATTGTCTAAATTTTGAAATCCAGGCTTCTGACAAAAATCGATGTTTTATTGAATATTATATAACATATACTTCCACAGAAAAATTACATACAACTTTATATTACAGAACCACATACAATTGTCGAAATTCTCACTATTGTCGAATCAAATTACACTCCAACCTTTCCTCCCCATAAAAGAACTGGCATCCCGAAAAAAGAAGTCTGTAACTTTTCAACGTACAACCACATACAATTGTCTAAATTCGAGGTCCTATGTGAAATGGGTGGATCCTCAAGATCCTCGAGTATCGTTGGCACAAGGGCGTCGGTAGAAGCGACGAGGATCTTCCTAGGAGCGCTGCTGTTTGAAGTAGAATAGGGTCAACATCGTGTACACCGATCTCGGTGAGGATTGTTACCTAGGACCGACTGTACCGAAAGGTAGAAGAAAAAGAAAGATGAGATGAGATGAGATGAGAGGAGAGGCGTGGGAGGCTTGATGGAGTGGTGGTCCTTGTTATTGTAGCCATAATGGATGGGCAAACAGGAGGCAGCGATTGAAACCTGCGCCAGGTAAAACCTGCATAGTAAGCCGAGCCACTCGGTACACAGCCGCGTACACCTGCATAAAGTGGCCGCTCGTTCCCTCAAACATTACGTAAGAGGCCAACTTAATATTATTATTCCACGCGAGGTAAGTGAACACCGAAAGTACAAATAGTTCTTACGCAATGATCATTATTCCGACTGCGCCTTCGAATTGTTTCCCGAGACATGTTTCTTCTGGCTCGGCTCTGTCCCCGATGCAGGCTGCAAGCCTTGTGTCAGTAATTTGAATCAACAACTCTTGGGAATAAAAGTGAGTGCGTGTGTCGAGCGATTTTGCAATCAGTGATGACTTTTGGTAATTATGACGAGTTAATAATGAAGGACTAGTGAGGAAATATGAACTCAAATTGATTTTTTAATAATTACGAAACTTTTTATTATGTCCACATAATAATTATTTGTCTTTTTCCCGAAAACAAATAATTGCAATTAACATCACACTTAATTTACCACCGACAATTTCTTATTTCCCACAGATTACCCTATAAAATATGAAGTCAAATTGATTTTTTAATAATTACGAAACTTTTTATTATTCCCACAGAATAATCAGTCAATTCTTCCAATCACATAATATTTCTCTTATTCCCAAAAGCAAACAATTCCAATTAACATCACACTTAATTTACCAACGACAATTTCTTATTTCCTACAAACTACCCTTATTTCTTCAATGGCCGAGACTTGCAGGGGCCAGGTAGAGTTCGAGATGGAGGCTATTATCGTCGATGCTATTTAGGATCAGTCGAGATTTAAATTGAACTGTCGCTAGCGAGTGCCAGCGACTATGTATTCCAGGCAAGTTGGCCAAAGGATTTCCAACGATTAGAGAGTTCTCTCTCTCTCTCTCTCTCTCTCTCTTGCTCTTGCTCTCTCTTGCTCTCGGTAGGGGTCGATTGTATTTTACTTACAATACGAAACGTATTTCAATGAGCGGAGCAAGGAGTGGAATCCAATGGCAGGGTGGTGGTGGTGGTGGTGGTGGTGGAGGAGGAGGAGGAGAAGGGTTTGCGGGGGATGCTCGATCGCGAAGGGGGGTTGAAGGGTGGTTGGTCGGTGTCGGCGATGTTCGCGGCGTTGGAAGCAGCCGTCGGGTGTCGGCGCCGGCGCGAGGGGGTTGGGCGAGACGATCATTGAAATGGAAATGCCATTGACGCAAAGTGAAAGTAATTAATGGAATATGCCCCGGCAATAGAATGAATTTGATGCCAGGGGCCTCCGCTTGCCGCTATTGCACCAAAGAGTTAAATACCCCGGGCGTGTACGTGCTCCGAGGGTGAAATCTAGATGGGAAAGTTGAAATGCGATCAAGACTGAATCATACGCCTTTTGTGTAGGAAATGTTAGCTTGTTACGTCTGGAATGCACCCATCCTTTTACCACAAATTCTATTAAAATTAACTACTTTTACAGACATTCTTTACAAGTTTCCTTCGCACAGAGAGCAAAATATTAATTAAAAAATTCCCAATACAAGATATTGCAACACCCAAAACAACAGTTACAAAAATTCTTCACAACTTGCTCCACACACACAACAAAATGTTACCAAAAAAACATCCCAAGACAAAAGCAAATGTCAGACACGACCAATTACAACACCCAAAACAGGGGGGGCGAAACCAGAGTACTTTTGGCAAAGCTCGAGAGACACAGGGTACGAGGAGAATTTTCGTCGACTTAATTAATATTTCATTTGCATGCTATTTCTCGAGCAGTGGGCGTCTAGTTGTATGTCGAGGGGGCGGTGGAAGGGGGAGGGAAAGAGGAAGAGAAGGGCGGGGGGAGGGGGCGGCGGCGTAGGGCTAAGGACAGGGCACTTGGCAGAGGGCACTGGGTAATCCGTATGGGTGTGGAGGGATCCGCATAGACAGTGGCGCACTGGTTTGTTGGAAAGAGGGTCCTGCAGGGCCAAGAGAGACAGGTGATGCTGTCCGCAGGGGTACGAAAGGGAGTAGGAAAAGGAGGAGGAGGAGGAGGAGGAGGAGGATGAGGACAGGGAGAATGTTGGGAGTCGCAGGGGGGCAGCAGGGCGTACTCTCTGTATTTCAATTTAGCGCGTCCATTGTTGGATACTAATATTATTCAGTTGGGAATTGTTTCGTGACACCCCTGCCACGTCTCTCTCTCCCTCTCTCGTTCGTTTTAGCTGGGCAGATGATTCGAGGCAGACGAGACAGCGACGCCGTAGTAGCGTCGCTCTATTACGAGTTGGCGCGCTCTCCTCGTCGCCCTTGTGCTTTACCTCTTCCACTGGCCGCCTCCGCACTGATGCGCGACTCTCCTGTCTGCTGTCTGTCGGCCTCACGCTTTTCGGCCTCTCTCGCTCCTCTCTGTCGGCCCTCGCTTCATATCCTCCCTGGGATCATAAAGTATTTCCCAATGAAATGTCTGGACATTCGAACCCCTCTCAAGGTGATCCCTATCACGGGTAATCTCGAATACATTGGGAAACTTTCGGGGTTTTCGTGAGAATTTATATGTAGTTGAGTATATAAGTATTTCTGTTATTTGTGATGGCTTTTTTTTAAATTGGGGAATAAAGGATTATAGTTTAGTGTAATTTAATCATTGAAACTTTTAGTGCCGTTTATTTATATGTACAGGGTGAGTTACTTGCCTTTTAATCATCCCCTTTACACTCGTGTTCCAATTATTTATATTATTGGTACAATTTGAGATTATAAATAAATGTCAGTGGGTGGAAAACACTCGTTAAATACTTCTTTATATTAAAATTACTCAAGACCTGATAATTATACCATTTTCAACGGCCTATATCAATCATTGGCGATTCAAAGGTAAGTGAATCACCTTGTACTTTGTTAGATGAATGATTTATTAAGGCAGACACAAGATTGAAAGAGTAATGACCGAAGAAGATGTGTTAGTACACCTTCTCTCTCTTCAAGCAATCCTGATTACCACTCGGCGATCCAGCATGCGACGTCCACTCTTTTCTCAGCGAGCGTGATTTAAAAGCAGGTTTCCACGCTTAAAAGGTGATATCCACTCGTCGTACCGATGTCATCCTGCGCGAAAGCCTTCGAAGAGTCTACCGCGTACAAACAGAACCGCGGGGCATACACATCGACATAAGTCTCAGTCCGAAGTCGACTTGAGTGTGTAAACTTTCGCGGGTGCCTGCACCCTCGCGCGCACAGCAAACATCGGCTTCAGGTTGTGTTTGCTAACGCTCGGCAACACTTTATTCTCTCCTCGATCGGAGATCATCATCTTCTTCTCTCTTCCACTTGTTCCCAAGTATATATATATGTGAGAGCACACGTGCATGTCGTGCGCAGGTACAGAGTCGATTCCCAGGATCGACAGAGAGGAGTTGCATCCAAGGACTGCGAGAAAGAGAGGGATGAGGATCGAAGTAAATATTGGTGGAAGTCGAAAAAATGTTAAAAGCTATCGGAGTTGGTCAGAGGCCTGTATTCGGGTGGCTTCCCTGCCGATAGGGATTTCGAGTATTCGGTAAACAAAAGTAACGGTAGGTGCCCTCGGCAAACTTTGTCCTGTCTTCCGTCTCATTTCTGGTGAGAGTTGCTTCAGGAATGAGAGTAGGGTAATTCGATTTCGTGATTTCTTTCATCACCATAGTCATTATAGTATATAATATTCAATTACCTCGCAATGAAGCGCGCACACGCCAAGTTTTTTTTATTGTTAATTATAATAATAAAAAACTTGGCTTTCTTGTACGATACCTATTATCTTTTTTGTTATATTTCAATTTTAGGGGAAATCCAACTGCTACTTGGCGCATTGTCTTACATTTTAATATTATAATATTCAACAACAACAGAATAAATTCCTACAACCCGAACTTTATTTATATTCCGAAACGAGGAATGAGCGAAGGTTCCCCTTTGGCTACAAACTCGGATCGGTTTCGACGGCTAACAAGGTTCTCTGGCGTTGGTTGGATGGGCTTAAAATTCCTGGGTCCGTACTGGAAAGAGAATAGAGAGGGCACGTTGGCCTGTACAGAGCTAGAAGCAAGGCAAGTCGATTCTAGTATGCGTGTGTGTCTGTGTGTGTGTATATGAGTGGCTGAGGGACGATAGGCGGGGGTTGTTGCACCCCGTCAGCGGATTAAGCCGGGTTGGCGAAGGTTAGGGAGGCCGGAGGGGTGCCATTATGCTCCATTATGAATGGTAACCAGTAGCCAAAGAGAGGAAACTCGACGGGGTGTCGATATATTGCCACCCTTGGACCGGCAGCCAGCCAGCCAGCTTCGAGCTCTCCATGCCCTCGTAAATAATAAACCGCCTCGCACTCGCTCGCTCCTGATTATAATGCGCGCCTGTACAAATTGCTGGCTATAGAAAAGCTAGGCGCGTGTTCCGGCATCGACCTATCCGGATATATGCCTTGTAGGGGCCAATCGATTATCGGTATTCCATCGATAGCATGTTCCCGAGCCTCCACCTCGTCGGGAAACTAATGTGTTCAAGCCTGCCTAACCACCCCTGATCGCCGATCCCTTGGCAACTGCAGACACACTCGTTTTAATGATTAGTCAATGGTAGCCGATCGTGCCACCGACAGCAAATTCACTCTCCGTTTGTCAAACTAGGTTCTACCATTGCTTTACATTTGTTTAGGTGATTTGTTATTCGATATCTTTGTAATTAGTTTGATAGTGTTGAAGTTAGTGTTAATTTGTAATGTTTTTGTATAACAAATATAATGTAAGAATAGAAAGTCGATGTGATATGATAGATAAACAGTTTCCCGGAACAAAAGCCCGAAAAATGGGAATATTTCCGGTGAAATGGCAGAATAAGCGCGTCGTTGCATTGTTTGCCCGCAAATTGGAAAAATGTCTGCCGTGCTAATTGGCCCAGCAGGATATAAATTTAATTGAAGTGCCGCGCGGACAATGGCATCAAACAGCATCATTGTTCTTTTATCAAAATATTTCCACCTTGTATTACTCTCACAATTCACACTGATTGCGATGAGTTCAGCTATCATCGATAAAGTAAAATCATCGAACATGAATTTCCTGATACGTGTAATATTCGTGATTCTCGCTGGCTAGCGAGGAAATTGACTGATGAAATTGATTACTCGCATCGACGATAATATATTTGTTCCGAGAGCATTGACTGCTCGATCGGCATTCGATCGAGCATGAAACCGATCGGGTTTCACCTGCACAACTGGCGTCGACATCGGATACCTTTTCTTTCCTGGTAGCATGGAACTCGACCGCTGAAAGATCCTCCCTGGAAATCATTTCACTTTCCGTGCATCATCTTGTTTTTCCGTACTGTGAACCTCCCTTTTACCTGCCAGCACCAATAACACTCAGGCTTGGCGAAACCTGGCCGGAAATCGTGTTTGCGAGCCGTCGGGATGACACTTGACATATGGTACTGTCACCGATCTTCCACGAAGGACAGAATTGGATTAAATGATCTTTAAAATTGGGGTGCCTAATTTTAACAGGCTGGAAATCTGTCGATCTTTACAGGAATTAGGACGTATGCTTCGAAAAGTTGTCTCAGAAATATTATAATAAACTAGCAGTAATCTATATTGTATATTTTTCAACTATTATAGGAAATATAATATATAAATAATATTCGAATAGAAATGAAATGAAATCCTAGAAATATTATAATAAACTATCAGTAATTTATGAATCATAGTTTTGAATTATTATAGCAACTATAATATAGAAATATAATATTCCAATAGAAATTGAAATAAATAATATTTCCAAATGGAAACAAGATGATGAATAAAAGTGTTTTAGAATGTCCACACGTATCGAGTATCAATATCTTATTTATTGTTCGTACGTTCCATCTATACATTCTCGTCGGGAGTAACATATTCCTGGTAACTACAAAGTGTACGGCATTTCCGGTTGTCCCTCGTGGCAGGACACCATCTAAACATCTTACAAGCATTATACTTACAGGCGAAAAACACTTATGTATATCTCATGTATGTACGCGTACCGCCGGGCCTGCCAATCCCACTCGTTCACTGTCATTAATCGACTCGCTCGTCATTATTACATGTAACTTACTAACATACTCCGAGAATGTCGGTCTAAACGTGATACTCCAATTAGCTAAAGCGACTCGCGTGTATTATTTACAGACCCGACTTGTTTTCTTATCCGTTTGTCTGCTGTGATATCTGAACATTGTTTCTACACACATAATCCTTTAATGATCATCTTTATCTACACGTGTATAAAGTTCATGCTTATTGGATTCGACTTTTGTTAGCCAATTCCACAAAAGTCTAAGTTCCTTCGAGTGTTCTGTCACCACAATTGTTTAGTATGTCTAATAATTTTTTATCTCGACACTTCGAAGACTTTTTCTTGTATAGCGGCGAAGATATTTCTCATCTATTGATGATTCTTTCAATGTTCGATGATTAATTATATTAAACACTTTATTAGTTGTTGTACTGACCGAATTGCAGGGACGTTATCAAGAGATCGTATAACAGTTAAAGTCAATTGTTTTTCTTCACTAAAGAACTCTGCTTTGAGAAGAACACTTCCGGTTCCCGTCGGAGCACCAACGACAGAACACGAACCATCACATAAAATCGTCCTGCAAAGTATTGCATCCTTGAATGATACGTTGCAATGCGAGCAAACAGGAACATTGTCCCAAGTCATCGTCCAATATCCCAATGGACCACTTTGATTGCGCTCGTAATCGAAGTCACAATGCTTAGGAAAGCACTCGAACGATTTCCCATGCTCGAAAAGCCCAAAGGAAACTGGAGTCCCGGACTATTCGTCGACTGGCATAATACTCGAGTAAGCGGCAGTAATTCGTCATTGGTTGGAACACCGAGTAATACCGAGTAATCGAGGAGCACTCCTCGGAGTAAACAGGAATCCGAGCTGCTTACTGACGAGTCTCCATGCAATTTGAGGTTAACACACACTGTCCTCTTCCTCCTCTTATTCAAGGAATCTTCTCTCTGAAGTAGCCGGACCTTTCCCCACAGCATCCAACGATACCATCACTGGTCCAACTAAAATCCTTGCCAAGTCCTTGGAAAATCTTCATTTGCCTCGCATATCACTCTTCAAGTAAATCCATGGAAAGTCCTTGGGAAATCTACATTTCCCGCGCGTTCTTTGTTAATACTCCCCAAGTAAAATGGTTGGAAAGTATGGAAGATCTTCCAGATTTTCTGGAGAATGAGTGAATACTTCCGTTGAATTTCCTTTACTGGGGATAAAGAATGCGCTATTGGAGGTACGACCAGGTGGTGGTCTGGGTGTCTTCCGGTCACTCGGAGTAGCTCGTCTTGTCGCTAGCGTCGTCAGGGCTGGTCTCCCGGTAGCCATCACCGGTTCCGTTTGCGTGGAGGTTTTGATTGGGTGGTTTGATGACTGTTGGCAGATATCCGGTGCCGGTATAAGGCGCCGCTAGGAACCTGTGTCTCGTGGAAGGAATCGGTGTGGTGCAGTAAGCGGCACGACTCGCGTACGCTGCTGAGACCGACGCCGACGCCGCTGCTGCTGATGCCAGGGCGCCAGCTAGTGGAGAGAATGCTGATTTCGGTTGCAAGCTGTCCTCGCAGACGAGCACCTCCATCGCTGATACGACATCGCCTGTGACATAGATTAGTGGCTCTGTCGTAGATTTAACTGAGTGATTGATTTCGATCGTTCGAATTCATTCAATTCTGTTTTTGTTAAATCAGAATAGAAGTAAATTATTTTTCAACGTTTAAACGAAAGATTCAAATACTGTTTTACTGTTTTATTTAACCCATTTATTGCAATACCACTTCTGAAAACCGATCCATCTTCGCGCCATGAATACAGAAAGAAGAAGCAGACAAAAACGAAGAGGGTTCGATCCCTTCAAGGGTGGAACTTAGAATTAGGATATGAAATGAATCGCTCGGTATCAAGTTCAATTCAGCGAGAGAAAAGATTGGGATATCAAATTGCGTTCCATTCGATATTACTACGAACCTTTGCAGCGATGAAGTAAGGCTTCGACGTCTGCTCGGCGTCTTCCAGGAAAGACTCGTAGTAGAACATCTACTGGAGAGCGTTGCTGTTGTTGCTGTTGTTGTTGCTGTTGAAGTTGGAGCCCGCAGGATTGTTGGATGTTCTGCATCTGCATTTGCATCTGGATTTCCCTGGGTTCTGGAATGTGGTGGTGATGCTGGTGCTGGTAGAGGGCTGGCGAACAGTAGAGGGAACTCGCCGTCGGACCGTAAAGCGGCGCATACGGTGGGAAGTGCACAGCCGTCGCTGCCGCCTGCAACCACAGATACCACACCTTCCCCTTACAATTCACCCCGGTCTTTGTTTCAACAAATCCCTTATTGTCTATTGCTAGAACTACTCAAGATTAATCTACGACACGTAGTTCTGTCAAAAGGCTTAAAGTTATTTCATTTCGAAAAAACACGATATTGTAGAAGCAACTGTATATTTGTCAAGATTGTTATTTTAAAAAATAAATGTAAAGAAGTAGATGTATGTTTTATTTTATAAAGAGATTTTTAATTGCACAGCTGTCGCTGGATCGTAGAATAACACATTCCCCTTACAGTTCACCTTAGTATTTGTTTCAACAAATCCCTTATTCTCTATTGCTAGAACTACTCAAGATTAATCTACTACACGTAGTTCTGTCGAAAGGCTTAAAGTTATTTCATTTTGAAAAAACACGATATTGTAGAAGCAACTGTATATTTGTCAAGATTGTTATTTTAAAAAATAAATGTAAAGAAGTAGATGTATGTTTTATTTTGTAAAGAGATTTTTAATTGCACAGCTGTCGCTGCTTCGTAGAATAACACATTCCCCTTACAATTCACCTTAGTATTTGTTTCAATAAATCTCTTATTGTTTATTGCTAGAACTACTCAAGATTAATCTACTACACGTAAAACTGTCGAAAGGCTTAATGTTATTTCATTTCGAAAAAACATAGTATTCAAGAAGCAACTGTGTATTTGGATTTTTTAATTCATTTAGTGAAAGTTTATTGCAAAATTTATATTTGAAAGATTTAGTGCAAGATTGATATGTTACAAAATAAATGTAAAGAAGTAGATGTATGTTTTATTTTATAAAGAGATTTTTAATTGCACAGCCGTCGCTGCCTCTTAAAATTCACCCTGGCCTTTGTTTCAATAAATCCCTTATTGTCAATTGCTAACTACTCAAGATAAATCTATATCTAGCTCGGGTTAAAGTTATTCAAGAAGCAACTATTTATAAATTGATTTAGTGAAAGTCCAAAGCAAGATTATTATTCTATAAAACAAATGTAAGGAAGTATGTATGTTTTACTTTCTAGTAAGAGATTTTTAATTATATTTCACTTATTCTAATTCTATTCATATTTATTACTGCCTATAATTTATATTATCCCTTCAGGGAAATATACAAGGTAAGATCAAGATAAACGCATCATACTGTCGATTTTTTTTATAAAACTACATAATAGTTAAATAACAAAAGAAAGTGGATAAGTTTTAAAGACTCACAGCAAGGGATGGCAGCGGCGGACTGGGTCTTGGTTGCACCAGGTCCACAGGCTGAAGGGTTTGCTGGGTCTGCTGAGGGCTTCCGCTTTTACGTAAGCTGAGATTCTCAGGCGCCGGCGTGTCCTCCCTTTGAGGTGTTAAAGCCGGTGTTAAAGGTGGCGTGTGTGTTGGACTCTGCGAGCCTGGCTCCGGACTTCCGTCCTCCGAATCGTTCAGGCTACTGGTTCGCTTCCTCACTCCTTCTGCTTCCGGAATTCCCGTCGATGTTGGCACTATTGTCAAACGAATCCCAATATTTTATACAGTCCTTGTTAGGATCTTCGATGTTTCTAATTCGGCAGAGCTTTTTAATGTTAATTTTAAGAAAAAGGTAAAAGGATTTTTAATTAATTTACTTTTGTACGATTAATTAGAATTCAGAGATTTATTAGGAATTAAAATTGTATTAAATGTATGCACTGCCTGAAGAAATACTAGAAATACTATTATTCGACTAAAACTGTATTTCCAAGCCAATTGAAAGTTCCTTCCTTCAATCTTTCAGAAGATAATAAAGGACAACGTCTTAAATCAATCCTTAGAATTCATTATCAGGATTTACACAATTAAAACAACCGAAGACTAAATAAAAAAAATAATAATCAAAGGATAAGACTGTTAAATGAAATATTACTTAAGGCAATAGAATGGCGTAATATTAAAGGTGTGCGAGATGATTTGGTTGAAATAAAGGGCAAGTAAGAAAGCGGTTGGTAAAATAAAAGGTGTTATACCCAATGGACGGTCTGAAAGCAGTTCGCCACCGGAGTCGGAGTCCCGGTCTTCCTCGTTACCAGTGTCGCTCGCCGAAAGCATTGTTCCCGTAGTGCTCTCCGAGATCCTCGACCTCTTTGTGCCTGCGACAAAAAGAAAGCCAATCGCCCGTTTGAAAAGCTATTACCGCTTAGGTGGACGCGACACGCGTAACCGGCACCCTCTAATGCCAACCTTAGAGCCTTAACTCCTTATTTACACTGTTCCTCGAGTGGAACCTTCTATTGCTTACCGAATCCTTACGAATAATCCTTAATTCACAAAGCCAGTCTAAGAACGCGCGCTCATTGTGCCTTTAGAATTATAATACCAGCATATTTCTTGTATTTCATCATATACGACGTCTGTCTTGTTCCTTTAATGGACTGCCACGAGTTAATCTTTCAGGGTTATCAAAGTCGACAACGATAAAGGAATTCCGTTGTATTAACTTTTAATATTTAACCATCTTTTAATAATTAATTTCAACGCAACTTGCAAATATCACGACATTAAGATATCATTGCTTAATTAGTACAAAGTTAAAGAAACACATACAGCCTAGTAATGAATCGAGCGAGTATCGAGAAAGATTGAATAGAACCTTAGAAATCTATTGAAAGAGGAAGATAAATAATTTCATCCTAAAGGATCGGGGATGAAATCAAGCCCATGCGAGTAGTCCTAATTACAAGTACTCAATGAAGAGAGAGAAATCTAAGTGTGTATTGGCTTATACGTAAAGAGAGTGAAGTCCCATTAGGAGTCATCGAGATCGAGCGATTAATTCACGTGACTATTGAAAGGGAGTGATTAAAAGTGTAGCGGAAGGCCGAAGGTTTTGCTACGGAATGCAGAGTGTCCGGGGTTGAATGGTGGCGCTGGCGAGGAAGAATTCAGCGGGGGTTAATCCGGGCGTGCGGGCGCGTCAAGGTTTATCCTGGAATAGAAGGCGGAAGGCAGTCATGCGGAATGAAAAGGGGACTTGGCGGGGGCGGCGGTGGGACGGCGGTGGCGGCGAAGGGGGGCAGAGAAGCTACATTTCCTGACCCTATCAATCTCCAGCTTCCTCTTGCTCTCTTCACCCTTCTCTGATTCCTCTCGCCTTGGTTCCACTTGTGGCTCCTTAGCGAGCGCACTAATAAACGGGCGGTTAAACTTTTTAACGAGCGGTCAGCCGAGAGAGCAGACTTACTTCTCTGGGATCATCGAGTCAGCATATCGACTGCTCTAGATTCTTTCACGCATTGCCGGCGATTGAACGACGAGGGTGCACGTGCACGCACGCCTACTCTCCGCACGCTCTAACAGCGCACTCCAAGTCTTCCAGTATTACTTTCAGGAAACGATTCTCCGCTCCTGCGAGGTTCTTTACTTCTCCTGAACGCCGTGAGGAGGAGATCTCTGGTAGGGGAGCAATTATTTCTAACAACCACCCCGATCACCAACTCAGTGGTTCTTCGAACGCACGGGCTAGTTCGGTGAACTCGGCCTTAAGAAGGCTGGTTTTGAGTCGGCAACGAGATTTCCCTGCGGGAATCCTTTGAGCACAGCTGCTCACTTTCCGCTCGCCTGGGACACTCGAGTCGTTGGGATTTCAATACGGTCAGAGAGCCGAGATGCCTCTTTAAGTTCTCTCTTTTTCTCTGCCATCATCTCGTTACTCTCTCCGCCCCGCTTCGAAACTTGTATTTCTCCTCGTGGAACCGACGATCGCCGTTGACCATTGCCTTCGAGAATGAACCGGAAGAAAACCGGCAGGGAATTGAATCAGGGTGGAAGAAATTGTCGATCGAGTTTTTAAACGGAATTTTCTTGTTATATGTATTTGTACGCGTGCTCGTTATCGGTTTGAATAAAGGGCTGCTTATTACCGAAGCTCATTGCTTTCCGCTTCGCTTTCCTCCGCTCGCAATGCCTCTTGCGATATTACTGCTACTTGCCGTGGCTTTAAGCTTCAACTCCCTGAGCGAGCACCGCTTTTGCCTTTTGAGTGGTCAGTATTTATTCCGGAGTACCTGTTTCCCCGCCACTGTTTAAGAAATATGTTTTCCCTCGGCGATCAAATCCCCTTGAAGGCCAGTCTTGTTGCTCGAGGGGTTGCAACCCCACCGTTGGTCAGATGAAAGAATATCAATTGTGGGAGAATTCTTTCTTGCGTCTTTATCGGTTTCATTAATCGCTTCATTGGTTTAGTTTACTCTTTAATTGTTTTGAACGTTGTACTATGATTTAATTCATCTATTAACAATGAAACAGTCACAAAGAAATAAAGATAGCAACTCTTTTTTTTCATTTTTGCAACTATAATGCTAGAAAAGATTAAGCTAAATTGAACGATAATAGGTTAATTAATAAGATACATAAATATTTAATGAAATCCCCTTGAAGGTTAGTTTTGTTGTTCGAGGAAAGAATATCAATTGTGGCACAATTAATATGTCTATTACTTAATTAATCTATTAACAACCAAGCAGTCACAAGGAAATAAAAATAGCAACTCTTATTTGTCATTTTTACAACCACAATGCTAGAAAAGATTAATCTACATTGAACCAAAATAGATTAATTAGTAAGGCACATAAATATTTCATGGAGCTCTTCATCAGAAGAGTTCTCTCTCAGAGACATTTGGGTGCTTCAATGCACCCTCTCAGTGCCAATAAAGAGGGTGGCTTTCGACACTGGCGAAGGGTCAACGGCGACAATGATATTTTAATAACTTTCTCCACAGTATAACTACGTGGATACGCGCGCTATTTGTGCGAGGGGTTTATCATGGTATTAGTGCAGACAGAGAGAAGCTCTGTGGGGTTCTTCTGCAGGTTGCGGATCCCAGGCGGCTACATTAACAGGCCGCGCGCCAATATTGCATTCCTTTCCTTTGACGCGCGCTCGGATGTCAATTATTATTATTAATATCACTGTCAAGAGTCGTGCAGCGGAATTTACTCCGGCGCCGGAATCCGCCGGCAGAGTCGAACGCACTCGCTCGCCTTTAATATCAGTGTGCATCCTCGCGCCAGTACAAAGCCAGGATTAATTCCCTTATCGGGTTTCCGCTATTGCCTGTGAGGGAAAAGGGCTTCGAGTCTTTCGACGAACATTCGGGATTCCTATCAGGAGGGGTTGTAAACCTGTGTAACAATTTCGTTATTAACACTGTCGGTTTAGAACTAGTTGTGATTTAATAGGGTTCCTTAATAAGTGAAGTTTACTTGATTTATGTTGAAAAATATTCTTTCTCAAAGTTGGTTAAAAAGCCTGAAACAGGTTTATTTAATACCGATTTAATTTCACAATATTTAAGATGTTCTTTTTCCTAAGAACTCTCTCAAAAAATCATTAACTTTAATATTTGCATTAGAAAGTAACGAAATAAAAAGTATTACAGAAACTTCTTCTAAGATATACAATACAATAAAGATAATTTTGAGGAATTTAGAAAAATGCCAAGACTGCAAGAGTTAAACAATTAATAGTTCTTCGTCCCTCTTTTAAAGAGCCAGGATAAGGGTGCGCCAATGTAAGTAAGATTTCAAGTGACGCGTGCGTCGTTCTCCCACCCTGTATCCTTCATAAGGTCGCACTAGAAGTGCATATTTACACCGGATCCTTGGAGCGGTCGAAGGGATGAGGGAAGCCTTCGCATTCTTGCGATGCCACCGGTAGAACCTAGCCTGGAGTTTCTTAATAACTGCACGCCATTTCGAGACACTCGGCATTGTAGTATCCGGCGAATGTTAAGCCGCTTGTCCTCGCGTCATCTAATATTCCTTCTGACACAATGTTCGGCGAAGTTCTATGCGAAATGACTTGGAATGCTGTTACTTTTATAAATGAGAGTATTCTAATTGTATAAAATGGGATTTAATTGTTGGCTTTTGTTTCTAATCTGTTTCTATAATTTTGATTACATAACAAAGATCAATACAGTAACTTGTAAATGTCTTCGCATTTGTTTCAAATAAGAAATCAATAAATAATAAACGCTGCCTTTCTACATTACCTATTATTTTTATATAATATATAAAATTCTAATTCCTAAACAATAATAACTGCAAGCACACAATTCCCCACATCTTGCAATTGTAACATGTACATTAAACTACATGTAAGCTCAATTTGGCACGAGAGCGGATCACTCTGGCATTCACAAGGGATGAAAGGAGGGCCGGGCTAATCATCGAATGAGAAAGGTGCGAAAGAGGAGACCATTGTGGAAGGTCACGCCCTTCAGCGTGGCAACAGGACGCCGAAAGAAAAAGGGAACACAGTATCCCTCTTTTTCTATGTTGCTCCTGTCCCATATAAGGCTGATACTTGTCTTGTATTTCGAGAAGGGTGCCTGGCAATTTATTGTAATCTACTACCGCCAGGCACACACGCCCCGAAATCTAACTTCTCCCTTAGCAGTCTTTTCGAGAGGTGTAACGTATCCCGTATAGGAAGGATCCTGTGAGGAAGTTAATAAAACTGGCAACGATACTGCCTGCTGCCTCGAAGGATGAGAAGAGTCTTCTCAATACTACATGGGAACCCTTACGAGAGGTTTTAAGGGTTCGGGGAACAGTCTAATAAAGTTATTGCCAGCAAATTGTCCACTGGTATTTATTTCATATTATTAATTGATGTCTAACTGTAGGGAATTCGAAAGTTTGTAATTAAATAATTAAAACTAACAGAACTTTACTTTAACAGTCTAATAAAGTTATTGCCAGCAAATTGTCCACTGGTATTTATTTTATATTATTAATTGATGTCTAACTGTAGGGAAATAATTAAACCTATCGAACTAACTAAAAGAACTTTAATTTACTTTCAAAATTATATAATTCATAGTTTATAATTACTTGACGATATTTTATTAGAACTTACTAATCTTAAATCTAGCCATACACAAATCTGCTTTCCAAGTGTTGTCTCTCAAATTCCTTTTCTCCAATTGCAGGAGAGGTGTTGAATCGAAGGTTCGACAGGCGTAAGTAAGGTGTGGGCGTGCAAGGGCTCTCGCGTTTAGGGATTAATGAGAGGTCCGTCGGCGTCGAGGACACATACAAGTAGTACGGTCCACTCTTGACCAATGACAAGACGCATATCCTGAGCAAGCAGAGATACAAGACAGCTCGGGTAAGCCTGAATCGAGAATCGAGTGCAGGGTGGTAGTATTCTAGGGTGCGTGTCTCTCGGTGTGTTGTGCGTTGTAGGTCTACGCCCTAAACCTGCGGCGAGGATTGCGTATCAGCGCGCACGGTGGAGACAGACGCGCACAATGGAATCATGGGAGGACAATGCCGAATAATTTAGAATGGCATATAGATATACACTGCTTCCGGGGCGAGCGAGGCTGCATAATAGAGAATAGGAGTAATAGGACACAGCCTGCGGGGCAACTGTGGAGGACACGAAACATCCCTATAAATTAGCCTTGGCCTAAGCAGCGCCGGCCACCTATACCGTTTTCCTCGATACAACCGACTCCTCCTTAACTTCCCATCTACCCCGATTCTATCCTGATTCAACATCAAAATGATTTATTGATCGTCTATCGAATTTTCAATTTAATCCAAGTATTTTATACCGAGGTAGAATTAATTAATAGCTTTTCGAAAATTAATTAAGTTAGTACTGTAGAAATCATTATTTAGTTATAACTGAATATACTTTGTTGCAAAAGTTATACATTATTAGAAGATACATAAAGAAATAAAGATTGGAAAGTTAATAATGAAGGTATGTAAGGGTTGAGAAATCTATTTCGTGGAGTCCAGCTTGATTCACATATTAAATGGAATTTATATTATGTGGGAAAAAGAGCGAAAGGTGGGTGAGAATGCTTTTGCTCTCGAAACCGAGAGAAATTTGTCGCGCTGTGATGCGAGGGTGAAATAAAAGGGAAGAGTTGCCGACACCAGACACGCGTTCGCCGAATGAGGGAAAAAGGGGTGTCGAGGGCTGTAAACGCAAAATTCCGCCATAAATAACCCTTCGAGGCGTAACAGTTATCAGGAGCAGAGTGTGTCGGTGCCCATACAACCAACCCCGATCCTGCTCTGTGCAATATTGCTGGGCCATCCACACACCCCCAGGCTCATTTTGAGGGTTGCGGAAAGCACTGCGTATGAATTATCATTTCCTATTGTTCCCCGAATGTGATAGAACAACAAAGCCACGCCAGAGGCGACAACCCATAATTTCTTTCAATTGGGAATTTCGAATTCCACCTGGGAAATTAGTCAGGAAAAACTGTACAAAACTGGCAATTATCCATGGAATACTTTCCTATTCATTAGAAAATTCAGTCTACGATGATTCGAAATTTCAGTATCGAAATCTGTTACATTCTTTACAACTCAACAGGATAATAATTAAAGAAATAAGGTTACGAAATTATTTTATTATTACTGTTCAATATAATAAATTATTCACTGCCTCGGTTTGCGATCCAACAGCCACGAAAAGAATCCCACCGAATTCCCAGCTTAATTACCGTGCCTTACCACCGTTGAACAAGTGCTCGCCCATAACCGAAGCGTTCCAGTAAGAAAGCGTCGAAAACCATAGACGCATTCTAGCATATCACACGCGTCCCCACACACACACGCACACACACACACACACCAATCGATGACGATCGCTTGCTATTGGAATGGCCGGTGAGCATCGAGAAAAGACTCTCATTATCACGTATCGATACGCCAGGAAAATAGCAGGCTTTCGAGATCATGCTCTTTCCTACCAAGCGTAGAATCCGCGAATCGAGAAATCGGAGGAGGAGCAAGCGGCAAAGGTCGAGGTTCGAAAGGTGTGTGCCGAGGGTGAAACAACGACGGGCGCAGAACCCTCTCGGGTTTCCACATTCTACGAGCGCGTTACGAGGAAAGAGAACCGGAAGGAGAGTTGGCGAAGGAAGAAGGCAAGCGAGCGAGCGAGCGAGCGTAGGAATGACTCCAGCGAGGAGAGGAGAAGAGAGTAGAGGTCCTTGAGCCGGCAGCAGCGACAGCAACAGCGAGCAACAGCCCGATCAGTCATTAAATCGTCGCGATTCCCTTTTGTTTCCAGGGTACAGCAGTGTGTATGTATGTATGTATGTATGTGTGTTGGCGCCGCGTTTACCCGTCCGTGTGTTTTCCCCGTGCAAACGGGGCTGGTTTCAGGGGTGGGGGTGGGGGTTGGTTGTACTCGGTGGGTGCGATGGGCAGGGTGGTTAAAGAGCGAGAGGAAGAGTGCGGACGAGGGAGAGAGAGCGAGAAGAACAAATACTAGAAGAAGGGGTGAAAGGGGGAGGGGGTGGGGGTGGAGGCGGCGGTGGTAGAAGAGAGGGGGATGGAAGGTTGGAGAGCGATCGGGCGTAACGTTTTTAATTGTTTCGCGCCCAGCCGCCTTTTGTTTCGGCGTTTATGCCTCGTAAACGGTTGCTGAACGCCTCGGGGCTGAAGCTACGCTTCACCCTGACTCTTTTCACTCTTTTCACTTACTCTGCCCTCCTGCTAACCACCCGCACCCCAAATGCACCCCCTTCGAGAACTCTCTCTCTCTCTCTCCTCTCCTCTCCTTGACTCACGAATATTCCCCCGGCCTCTCGAGAGAACGTGCATCTTCCGGGAAATCCGCATTCCCGTGAACGCCGGTTTCCACATCGCAGGATCGCCGCCCTTATGGCTTGCGAACTCTCGCCAAATTCTGTTATGCTAGCCTGCGGACGCATGCACTTTAATTGCAGGATGATTATATGGTCTGGGTGATGTGTGTGTGTGTGTGTGTGGGTGTGCGTGTGTCTGAGAAGCATCGAAAGTCAGATATTGTTAACAGAGTTTGGGGGTTGAAAGTTTTACTTTGGATATATGTTTGGAATAAGAGTAGAATTTGTTTTTTGTATCCATTTGGTGTGATTCAGTTTTGTCGAGTATAATATAGTTTTAAATTAAATTGCTTTTCATTCAAATGTAATATCGAGGATCAATCAGAAATATAATTGTCTCATAAATATAATAACAAGCTATCATAATATTAATTACAATTGTATCTCAAGTATATTGCACAATGATTTCTATCCAATCGAGCAAACAAAGCTATGCAAGCCTTTTCCAACAACTAGCAACATTCCATATAAAACAACAAGGATTCATCATACTCTGACTGAGTCATAGTGAGCGTTATTTGAAAGCGGGCGGTCGGCTGCCGTTGAAGGAATTCAAGGCGGATGATAGCCTCTCGAGTTAATTAAAACTGTATTCGGCTGAGAAGTTTTTTTTTCTCCCGGGAATCAGCGGGGGGTGCTTGGAAGAGGAAGTCGATGTAACACAGCGGAAGAGAGAAGCCTTTTCGCGATAAAGAATCTGATCTCGCTTGATAGCGCTTCCTCTCAGCGAAAAGGCGAGGGCTTCCCCGCGACTTCTCAACCATATTTCAAACCATCCCCGCAGCTTCCACCACCGCTTTCGACTTGTTTAAGGTGAGCTTGCAGCGAGCGAATGAAAGACAAGCTACATTCTTCCGACAGCCGAGGATAATTGCAAGGAAAAGCGCTGAAACTGAATATAAAACACTTCTCCGCCGGCGAAACGGCCGTCGGTGGGATTTTAGTTGGCTTCGCCGGCACAACTCCGCTTGGATTCTATTCACTCGAAGGGAAGCATCTATGAGAAATGTTCGCTCGAACTTGTTAGACTAACTATCATATTCCTGGAATAAGATGATGCTGGTTATTCACTCCGCTCTTTGTTCTTGGTATTCCATTACTGGTTTGTTGAGCGAAGAAAAAGAAAGTTACTTGTAGAATTAAGTAGAATGTGGACAGTGAAATAAAGTAATGTCAGACGTCTGACGGTAAAGTAACATCGATTTAATTAATTGGTGATTCAGTCATTTCATGATAATAAATCAAGTGTAAGTAGTAATGTCTGTCTAACTTCTAAATAGTATATTTGTATGTTTGTTTTAACGATCCTTTGCTGCTTTTCCTGTATGATAATACTGTTCAAGAAACAATAATAACCATTGACAGAAAATCGTAAATTTTAAACAATTGTGTTTTGCCTATTGTACTAAGGAAAATAAAGTTACTTGTAGAATTAAGTAGAATGTCGACAATGGAATAAAGTGAAGTCAGACATTTGACAGTAAACGTAACATTAGAACTGATTAAATTCAAACAAAAATATTCTCTTCACGTACTTTTGGCAACCCATATTGTAATTAACTGTTCAATAATTCGTTTCACATCCGAACTATGATTTGTACCAAGAATTTCGGATTTTTCTCAAGAAGACATGTACTTCTAGCGAGTGAAAGACGAGGGAAATAGGTACCGACGGGGAACCAAGCAGGAGTTTTATTCAAACAGACTGGGAAACGTGCTTCTCCGGCGACTGTGCACGTGTACGTGCATTTCGAGAGAGAACATAGGTACACCTATGCAAACACATGGGTCAACCATAATAGTCGAAGCTTGCGCTCACAGCTATTCTACGAAGCCCATCGCCAGATTTTCGCAAACAATGTTACCAGCCATATTCTAAGAGAACCTGAGTAGCCCAGTGGAGTTTGTGCATACTGTCAATTTGGTTTGACGATTTTCGTAATGTACCGCTACGTCTTTCTTTACTCGCTTAACTCATCGTGTGTTAAAAAGAAATATATTATTACACAATGATACTGTTTAAAAAACAACTGAATTTTCTAGTAATAGGTTTGTACAGTTTACACTATCATTTTTATATTAAAATTCTTTCTCTCACAAACAAAACTAATTTAATTAAACACAGGCGAAGAATAGAAACTATCCTGTTACAAGTTACATCTCAAGACGGAGAAAGGTGTGAGTAAGGTCGACCTTACGTAGGAAAGTCTTTCCTCCGAGATTATACGATGATATCTCCTGGAAGAAGGGATCTCCACCTATCTGGTACACAGTAAAAGCAGTAGTAGAATTTGGAGGGGTGGTTAAGGATAGAGAGAGAGAGAGAAGGAACTCCCTTGAAGAGGAAGAGGGTGGGTGGGTCTGCAAGTCCGTAGTGAAATAATTTCCTGGTGTCCTCCGCAGCAGCGAGGAAAGACGAAGGAACGGAAGCGAACTGGTCTTTCACAAAGTTTCGTGGACACTCGAAGAAGCTTCTCCTGTGAGAAACTGCCGGATAATGGTCCCCGTAACCGGCGACGACTACGACCAACCGAGAGTGATCCTCTTTTCGGATAAAGGGTGCTGCCGCACAGACACACACCTACACACAAAGATCATCGAGCTGTGAGAGCGTGTGTACCATTTTCTACAAAGCATAGCCGAACGGACCAACCCTCTACTTCGGGTGAAGCCACTGGAAAGACCACATCCCTTCGCTTGCTCCTTTTTCTTTTTCCACTTAATGACTTCCGCTTCTTTCCTGCATTCTCCCATGGACCACTCATTCGAAGATCTTTGGGAATTGACATTGACTTTTGCTACATTGACTTGGTCTTAACAAGCGTTAAGTATGTTTGGGGTGTTTGGAATTTAGAGACACATGAATCCAGTGACCATTTCAATTGGAAGACCAATTTCTGTGTTTAAAAAGGCGGACTTGTTATAATACAACAGCGATTTGAAATGTCCTTACTATTTCCTCCCATGATAAATACTTGTATAAATAAAATAAAATGATAGAATTGATAGGCTTCCCAATAAATGGTATGTTTGGGGTGTTTCGAATTTAGAGACGCACGAATGATCTGACCATTTCAATTATAAGACCAATTCCTAACTATTCCCAATCATCATAAATACTTATACAAATAAAATAAATAGAACGACGTTCGAATAAAGCTCGACAAGCAAACACAAAAATTCAAATAGAATCGTCCATATCACCGGTATTCACACGGATGAAACAGATATTGAGTTATAGCTGAAAAATTGGTCATCCGTAGTCTGAATATGGTGCTCTAGCATGAAATGTAAGGGCGGGAAGGATCAGACTCTAGAAAATATAGCATAATGGGGTATCGTCGAGGCCTTACTCTCAATACATGTTCTCTCGAGAAAGAGAGGGAGAGAGAGAGAGAGTGGCTACCCTCTTAGCAACCTCGTGATCTTCGACCTACCGAGAATGCGGAGCAACCAAGCAAGCAACCAACCTAGAATCCCCCGCGGTTGTAGGCACTGGCCCGAGAAATTCAATTACTGCTAAACTTCTCTCCACTGAAGATGTTCTCTCTCTTCCTCTCTTTCTCTCTTGTTGTAGAGGGCACAGTGTAAGCACTCTGTTTCGAAGAGCGAACGGAAAGACATCTTATGTACCTCTTGTGTCCCTGGGATCATTTGTCGGGGGACAGGTGGCACGCAAAGGGATGAAGCCTGCGTGCAATTGATGCCGAGACTAATCGAAATTCCAACCGGCGATACAACTTTATCCTTCGCTCGTCATTTCGAATACAATGGGTTAAGGTCCTGGGAAATTCGGGGGTGAATTGACAAGTGATCGTACGTGGATGTTTTTGCTATGGGAATTTCTTTTGTGGGTTAATTCTGTTTAGTAATTTCATTTAGTGGTGATGTGTGAAATTATTATTAGGGGTATTGAATAATTAGTGAGCATCTGGAGTGTTTCATCCCTTAATGTATTTTAATAAGTATAGTTGGATTGTAAAGATCATGTGTGTGATGAAAAATTCGCCCAAAAAATGCTAACTTTGTTCTGATAATAAAGAACTAGGAAATAGGAAATTGAGGGGTGAATTGAAAAGTAATCGCACATGGGTGTTTTTTTTCATGGGAATTTCTTTTATGGATAAACTCTGTTTATTATTTTAATTTAGTGCTGTATGAAATTATTATTAAAGGTACTGAGTATTTCATCCCCTAACATATTTTAATAAGTACAGTTGGACAGTAAAAAACCATGAAGGGAAAATATGAAGACAGAAATGTCATATGTATGATTAAAAATTCCGCAGAAATACAAACATTGTCCTGATAGTAAAAAACTAGGAAATAGGAGATTTAATTAAATCTGGCAATGAATTCAATGGAGTTCTTTCTCAAACTCGAAATAGGAAAGACAGGTGTTCTCCGAGAGAAGGTGGAGGAGGAGAAGGAGGATATAGGTCCATGGAAGTTGTGGGCAGTGGCCCATCAGGGCAAGAATAGAAGAGTGTTCACTTGGTGAGTTGGCCGAGTGGCAGAAGCACGCGCGTGCACTTCACGGTCTGGGAAGGGTGAGAATGAGCTGAAGCCGGAGGCCGGAGCGGGTGAGTGTGGCAAGGAAAAGGAGTCTCTAGAAAAGAAGGCTTAAAAACTCCGAAGGGTTAAGCTCACGGTCGAATTAAAAGCCGCCACTAACGAGTGCACGACTTTCGCTTCGAGTGGCATAATAAGGGGCCACGCGAGTTTGGCCATTATTTACTTAACATTATGGTCTCCGGCCACTTGCCCTACTTAGGAGAGGAGAGCATGCACGCACGCTCCTAATGGCCACTCGTACGCAACTCATGCGTGCCCCAAACGCATGCGCTCGTTCTCTCCTGGCCGCGTGCCACATTTTCCGCTGCTCTCTTAGTGCAGTTTTGTGCAAAAGATAAAATCTCCGCTTGCCAGATGCGCGGTGATACTTTTCTCTTTTATGCCACTGCTTATCTGTCAAAGTTGAAGCAACACCAGGATACTCTTGACATCTTTCTCAGGATTGCTTGGTTGCAATTGTCTTTCTACTTTCGGTTTAGTTGGACTTTGTACTGTCAATTTTGTACTTCGATTATATTAGCAATAATATTTCAATGCTATACTGAATGTTGTAACAAAAAGGTACCACAAACGATTTGGTATTACAGTAATCAAGGAATGATTGGTCAGCTTTTATGCGGAGATTAAGAATCAGAATAGCGATAATCCTTTGAAAGAACATCCATTCTGCGGAGCTTTCTTTTTTGCGTCTTGGAGCTTGCGGAGGAATCTGTGTTTCAGGAAGGCGAGCAAGCAAGCTCTGGCGGAAGGGAAGCGTTCGGTCATAATGTTCTTTGTCAAAAGAGGTGGCCCGCTTTTTTGCACTGGCTGGCATCGCCTTCCAGGCGATTGCTATCAGACCTCTCTCGCATTCTCCCTTTTCACCCTCTATCTTTCCCCTCCTCCTCTCCCTTCTGCCTACTGTTTTTGCTAGGTATAACCGAGTTCATACCGCAAAGGAGGGCTCGCGCAAATTATAATGAAAGGAGTATGTACAACCAATCGCAGCGGGGTGCGTGTACCCTTTTATAAGGGATGCAAAACTTTCGGGGTCATTTCGATGACCCAAATCGTCTTAAATGTTGCAAGAAAATTGTAACAAATTGCAGAACTAGATAAAAGTTTATATATATGAAAACTAGTGTATTTATTTTGAAAGGTTTAGATAAGACTTTGCCTATCAATCAAATCATCTCATATATCAATGAACCAAAGAAAAATTAATTTCTTAAAAATACTAGATTAATTTTCCAAGTTCAGATATGACTTTTACTTCAAATTGTTAATCATACCGAATCATCAGCAGCCCAAATGACTTTCTAATAACACAATTAAGAAAAGCAAGTGCTTACCTGTGATGCCACCGACTATCGAATCCGCTTTCTCGACTTTAGGCTGACGATACTCGTCCTGCGAGAGTCTCTTGCGTTGCAAAAGGCCGCAATCAGGCTGCTGGTGCAGTTGGGTTTGAATGTGGGCCGCGGCCGCGGCAGCCGCAGCGGCCGCTGCCGCTGGAATCGCCAAACCGCCCGGACTCGCAACATGGCCCGGGTGCGGGGGTGGACTTCCAGCTGGCGTCGCGGCGGCCGGCGCACCCGGTAATACCGGGCCGGTGGTGCAGCTGCCGGTATTGTATTGCAATTGCAGGCCCAACTCACGCGCCTCGCTTTCTTCTTGCGCTTGTTGTCTTCGCAAGGCAACCTAAAACAAAGAAAACGTAATTATTAAGATAATTTCTTGATTTTCATCTGTTTTTAAGTTTCTAAAAAAAGATTTGGCTTGTTCAAATAGAGATTAGTCTGTGGGGACATTGAAGTGTAAGTAGTAATGTCTGTCTGACTTTTAAGTAGAATGGTATGTTTGTAAGTGACGAATTTTTGTGTTGCATCCTTTACTCTTTTCCTCTATGATAATACTACTCAGGCAATAATAATAATCATTAATATAAAATCGTAAATTTTAAAGAATCGTGTTTTGCCTATTGTACTAACCAAAATGATACAATTAAACAAAACATAGATGCAATAATTTCGATATAACTCACTCATACGTATTCCTATCACCCTGTTCATGTACACAGTTTCCCATAAGGAGCACATAAAAGGGCAAAAGGGTGGATTTAGTTTAGCAAGCCGACACATTTTCTCGTTCTCCGAGCTGTACTAATAGGCGCTGGGTAACAATGAAGTTTCAAGTAAGGAGGGTAACAGCCTGGCATGGTAACGCAAGGGTGCTTACGCCGAAACCTCGAGTACGTTTAAGATTACGAACGACCAAGGATATATGGGGTGCTGAAGCACCCTTACCAGCTTTACCCACCATCATACTTTGCCCGCAATCGACCTCAACTTTATATTGACATAACATGAATAGCAAGATAGCTGTGTTTGTTTGTCTTGCGTGTTTTAAATAGTGCAGTGCTTTTTAATACTTTCAAGTGCATAAGATAATTTTCTTAATGGGGCTGACTGTGCAGAGGCATATTTCCCTTGGTGATTATCATATTTTCTATGTATTAACCCTTGAATTTAAATTGATATAATATTAATACTAAGATAGTTAAATATGATTGCCAGGGATATTTAAATGGTAGTGTTTTAAATACACTCGAGTGCAAAAGATATGTTCTACAAGACTTAATGGGGCTGACTATGCACAAGCACATTCCCCTGCAATTGATTTGAACCTTATATTGACATGACATGAATACCAACACAGCAATATTTGTTTCTTAAGGATATTTAAATGGTAGAATAGATTTTTAAATACACTCAAGTGCAAAAGATACGTTTCTTAATAGGGCTGGTTTAGATTGGAAAGGTCGTCAAGGGAAATGTGCCCGTGCACGTCGGCCTGGCGGAAAAACTGCGTTAACCACACTCGGGGGTTCAGCGTGCGCGTATTACGAGAGTCGTTCTCTCAGCGATTATAATTAAATCAGCCCGCAGTCCCCTCATTTGTCCCAGGAAGGCGAGCGCGCGTGCTCGGGAGTAGCTCACTTAACATATGTGCGTCAAAGTCTGTTTCTGCCGCATTGCCGGCCAGCTAATGCCATTTACAGAGTTCGCACACGCTTCGGCTCACGCAGGACTCGCTCGCATTTTAATCCTCTCTTTGCTAGCAGTGGCACGCTGCCCTTTCACTCGCACCCCAATGGGAAATTGGTACTTCCTCGAGACAATGCTCGAGAAAGTGTTGGAAGGGTTGCAGGAAGAATTGCAAAATGGCACTGGTCAAAATTAGAATTTTTCCGATCTTTAAATAGGGTAATACGATTTTTAAAAGTTCTCTCTTGTTTTGAGGGTGAGTTATTAAATGGGGACACATTTGACACCCTCTAAGGAATTATTACTTCTTCGAGATAACATTAAAGAAAGTATTAGAAGACTTATTGGTCCAAATGATAATTCCTAGCATTTTTTTTTGTTGTAAATAGATCAGAATTTTAGGAACTTCTCCACTTTTAAGGGTGAATTATTGAATGAAGGATTACCTGGGCAGCCATGACCCGTTGTCGCTCAGCGATAAGGGTACATTTGGCACACACGCAGTCCCTCCATCGGCAGTAGCGCTTGTGTCCCTTGAGGGCGGATACCACCCCGTGATTACGGCATCGCGCGCACTTCGGTGTCCTTTGGTATCGTTCGGCACTGGCACGGAGGAAGAAGGCCGCCGGCAGCACGTGATGTTGCTGCTGTTGCTGCTGATGCTGCATCAGTTGGCCGACGTCGACGCCGAGGCCGACACCCCGCGGCAACGACATCCTTTCCAACACGATTCTCCGTAACAACCCTTAAACACTCGATCACTCTCCTTTCTCTCTTTCTAGTCCAGCATAGTCCAATCAATCCGTAGAAATTCCAATTCTATCCGATCATCACCAAATATCCTGGCCAGTAATTGTCGATTCTCACTCTCACTGCTTTCATTCTCTGCTTCACTGATTATCGTTAGCCGGTCCTCATCACAGGATCGAGAATTCGTACGATCTTCCCAGACTGGTGGGAATCGGCTCGAAGCACTGGCGTGGTTATCGCGCTATGCGTCGATCGTTACTAGTTCTCTCTCTCTTTCTCTCTCCAAGAGAAAGAGGAAAGAGAAAGATAAAGAGAGAGAGACACTCTCACGGTTTCCTCCCGGCGGATGGTTCTTCTTGCTGCGCTCGAAGAAATCACATTTAACAGACCGCAGTCTCCGTTGGTACTCTCCGCCGACGGCGGAGAGGCTGCTGCCGTATCCTGCGCCCGGGGGCGGAGGGGGGGGTGGACCAAACCAAAGGGGTTGGAAACGACACTGGGGCTCGTCGAAGGTGGTGCGTGGGAGGCGGCGAGCGGAGAGACACGCGGAGAGACAGCGGCCCTCGAAAGGGGCTGGTGCGAGCGAGGGATGCTGCTGCGAGAGATATGTCCACGGCGAAGAGGCGCCCTGATAAAGGGAGGAAAGAAGAACGAACACGTATCAAGGAGAGTAGTAGACGACGACTCGCGCGCACGCGCCCGCACTTGCCGACGACAACACACACATTCGGGATCTGGCCGAGGGAGAAGCGGAGTAGCGCCGAGTAGGAAGGAACCGAGCCGAAAGAGCACCACCGCTCGTACGGGTGTCGGGCTACCAAATGCGGAATTGTCCTGATCGGCCTCCCTCGCTCTCTCTCTCTCTCTCTCTCTCCTTCTCTCTCCCTCTCTTTCTCTCTCTCGGTTGCTCTCTCGCTCAGCGCGACAGCATTGTCAACAATTGCAGCATCCCGGGAGAGTCGATTCAGGTATACTACTCCATAGAGAGAAGCGTCGACCAACAGACAGAGAGAGAGAGGGAGAGACTAAGAGAGAGGGGGTTGGAGAGGGGAGAAAGAGAGAGAGAGAGAGGAGGCCAGAACGGCGGGTGCGCGCCAGTGGTATCGGCAGCGAGCAGCAGCAAAGAGGGAGCCGAGAGAAGGCGGATGGAAAGGAGGTGGTATAACCACTGACGACGACCAAGCATCAAGCGGCCTCTCTCCGGGAGGCAGGGCGACAGAGAGAGCCTCTTCTCTCTCTGGGGGTGGCGGATAGAGCGTACCACTACTACCAACTGGGGGTTGGTTCACCACTCTCTATCTCTCACACTCTCTCTGCGTTACAGAGTGAAAGAGAGAGGGGCGCCCCCTTCGGCGACGAGGGTAGCAAAGGCGAGCGAGATAGTTTCTTCCGTGGAGTACGAGAAATAGACCATGATACTCGTCGGTGGCCCCGAAAGGGGCTGCGAAGGGGGGGTGCGGTGGGGTTGGCGCATCGTGATAGAACGAGATCGAGAAAGAGCTAGAATTGCCTTGCGAGCTAGGGGTAGGAGAGAGGGTGGTTAGCAGAAGAGAGCGAGAGAGAGAGAAAGAGAGAGAGGAGGGGTGGTTTTCACGGGGTGGCAGACGAGGAATGTATCGGGGTGGTGGGATCGGGGTCTGAAAGGACAGAGGGAGCAAGAGAGAGAGGGGTAGGAGAGGAGGAAGCACCCCTCCAGAGGCGCGCGAAATAAAACACTGTGCCACACTGTTCCACCCCGAGGAACCGACCAAAGGCAAAGCCCCGTTCACCGGAAACCACGCCTATCCTACCAGGCCATTGGTCGAACACGCTGTTCCAAGCGAGATGTTAAGAGTTTATATCTGCCGAGTAGAAACGGGGGGACATACCCAGCCGCGTACCCACCTACTACCTCGACTCACTCTCTCTCTCACCCCCTCGATAAACTCTAAACTGTGCGCCGCTGCGTGTGTAAATACACACCGCCGACGCCACCGACGCCGCCGCCGCCGCCGCTGTGGCGTGTACCGACGTGTGTGTACACATATTTTCTGCGCCTGTGGAGAGAGAGACGCGCACCGCACCGATGGTAGGAAAGGCAACGGACAAACACATTTTACTCTTTTATTTTACGAAACCCGCTCCGACCGAGAGAACACACAATGCGAGCTCGATGCTCAGACGTGTCTCTCTGTCTCTTTTAGTTCGGGACAGAGAAAGAGAGAGAGAGAGAGGGAGAGAGAGAAGTTTAGTCTCGCTAGTTCCTCTCTCGGAGGACTCCGCCTTTTGTTTCGTCGGACTCTGTTTTAACCCATGCACGCCTTCTTATTCCTGGGCTTTTGCCCGAGTGGAGCGCACATTCTTGCCGTCTTTCTTCCGGCCTTTCTTCCACCCTGATGTTGCCCTCCTTTGCGACCACCTCCTCTCCTTCTCTCTCTCTCTCTCTTTCTATCTTTTAATTTCATCCTTTATTTCGAAACTCACCCCCTCTCGCTTAAGCCTGCAGTGGTCTTTTCGGATAGCTCGCGGCGATACGTTCTTCTTCTCTCTTTGTCGCACTCGGGGCCAGCAGACCGTCATCATCGGGCGACGACGAGCCTTCCTTGAATCATAGTCTACAATGAGCGTGTTTCAATGGGGTGGAAGGCCCATTGTCGAGAGAGCGCGCGCGCGCGCTGGCCAATAGCGCGCCGCGCCGCCCGATTTCATAGTGATCTAATGTACAGATGTTATTTACCCGCAATGAGAATGGAATAAAGGCATTGTGCGCATTATGATTCGGGATTGCGAATGTCTCTCTCTCTTTCTTTCTCTCTCTCTCTCTTGCTCTCCGCGGCACCACCGCAGAGCTTTCTCTGTAACACACCCCTTTGCTTCTGCCTCTGCCTCTGCCTCTTCTTTCTTTCTCTTCCTCTTCCTCCCCACCACTTTCGCTATGGAGTTTTGCTTTTTTACAATGGTAGAATTACTTTTGACTCGATCATGCGTGCCAGTGTTACCACTGTCATGCCTGTATATGATCTCGGGGATTTTTCTATTTACATTTATATAATATTGAGAGCGACTGAGATCGTCTGAAGTACCTTGTAACGTAATCTCTGAACGACACTGATGAAAAGACTAGCGACGGATTTGGTGATCCGGATGTTTTGTGAGAGAAGTAATCCCTGCCGACTGGTTTCATAATTGAATATAGTTATGGTTGAATTTGAATAAGATTTTTTTTTTGATCTTGGATATATTTTATTTCTGTTGGAGAATAGTAATAAGGACTTTGGGAATTTATGTACCTTTTGGAATCTATTTATTACTCGTTCCTTTTAATCTAATTGAACTTTTATAGAATTTCAAATTTGTTCTCATAGCATGTTTTAGTTTGGATGCATGTGAACGTTTAACCCTTACTTTTACACCCTTTGATCTTCAACCATGCGTTTCTGAAGTGCCAGAGTTTTGAACCCCTAATTTTCGAAATTTACATCCATTTCACTACAACATTCGTCTTCGAGGAACCTGATGGAACAATTTCGGAACATCATAGAGCGTCTGGGAAGTTTTAAAGTTCAGTAGAACTTGCTATTGTAACCTTACGGCATTAGAAATTAGAACTAGGGGAATTCAAGATAAACATCTGTTTCTTAAGCCAGGCAAAAAGATTATTGACGAATGGATAGCATTCAACGCCCACCCAGCACCTGCACTTCTTCACTTTTGCTCGCTTTTGCTTGCTTTTGCCCTTTGAAGTAGCACCCTCGAGCTAATCTAACTTATCCGATCAGAGCTGATTCGATCAGTTGGTCGTCGATGTTCCGGCTTTGCTCAATCGACGGGTGCAATGTTGGCAAACATCGTAATTCGATATAAAGTACCAGATCGATCTTGATCTCAGCTTTGCCCCGGAGCGAACACCCCCTAAATACACACGCGCATTGTGCACCCTGCAAATACACATTGTAACAACCTCGCTGCTGGATAAACCGATACCTGTAAGATCAGATACTCTTACAAGCGGTTGGGGAACTTCTAAGAATCGTGGGAGAACTTGCTCTGCTTCTTTTCGTAACAGTTTTATATGTGTCGATGATTGTGATGATCCAAAATTTATTAATTAAATAATTCTACTCGAAAAGACCTGTGATACTTTTTAAAGTAACACAAATAATAAATAAATAATACAAATAAAACTATGAAATTCCATTTGATAACCTTCAGGTTTCGGATATAATGAAATCATGTACAGGAGCAGAAATGATTCCTCCAACAATAATTCCACAAGACCGTGTATATTTTCGCTCGCCGGCGAGATTGCCGGCACTCTAAAAGCGGCGGCGTATTGCCATAGCTATCGGCTTATTGATTCAGCGTCGCATCGTTGCGCGCGCGCGCCCGTGTGTGTGTGCGTGTGTGTATATATTCGCTGTGGGTGTTTGTACGATAGAGTTTTTAAAAAAAGGGGAAAAGAGCGATCTGCATTGACGAGGGACGCGCGGGTCGACGCCAGTATAGATATTTGATGGGTTTAATACTTTTTGACACTGCTCAAATTGATTCAGCGTCTTTATTAAAAATCATCGTCCATCAAGCGAGTCATGCTTCTTGCCGAAGTACTATATTCTCGATTTTCGAAAACTATCAAATCGAAGATGATTTTATATTCGTATCGAATTGCATTCTTCGTTATTTAAATCACGAAACCTATTTCATTATTCTACAGCATTTAAATTACCTCTTACTAATAAACAAAAACAATTACAATTACAAACAACCTAAAAACAAACTATAGAATTAAAAACTGAGAGCAGAAGTGTACAAGTATATTTGAAATTACTACACAAGATCGAATTCAGCACCGTCGGCGCCGCAACGATCTCTTTCCCGTCGCTATCGACGCCAGCTCCGAGAGCCACGCACACGTACATCCACGTGTACTAAAGCGAGTGAAATATCGTATGACTTTTCGACGTGCTTTTAACAGATCGAATTGAAAACCTGGGCTGCAGCACGCGGCCGAGAGACCCAGAGAGAGAGAGAGAGAGAGAGAAATATCACATACATAGCCTGAGACGGACTGTAGAAGGAAGCGGATGGCAATGGAAGCAAGATATATGTAATCTCTATCCTCCCCGCACTCATCCTCCTCCTGCAGGAGAGCTTATTCTCCACTTGCTCGGATGGCATCGCAACTTTCCCCATTTTCTGCTGGCTCGCTCGGACTTTTCTCGCTCGCAGCAAAAGTCGCTTCGTTCTGCACTCACCCCCTTCACTAAAAGAGGACCAAGGGAGCGAAGGGGCTGTGGGGGTGGAAAAACTGGTCTCCTACAGTTTTGCAGATTCGCTGACGGTGCGGATATGGCTTGGTCAGGAAGCGACGTGGTGACCGAGAAGACGAGGGGGTGAGTGGGACTGCTGGTAGGACGTTATGGCCATTGCCGAGCGACGTTCCCCCTCGGCGGGGGGCGGTGGGTGGGTGGTTGGGCCTGGGCGTGGGTCGAGACCGGGCAGAAATAATGTCCTGAGTCATTTTTTAAAGCGGCTGACCACCACACACATCAGTACAGGACCGAGTGAGAGAGGGTGGGAGTCTCCGGGGAAAAAGTGACGGACGTAGATATAGGTTTGTCGATATTACGGAGCAATAGAGTGCCCTGGCGGCGGCGGTGGCGGTGGCGGTGGTCCTCCCGCCACTCGCGATGAAACGGTCAAAGCTAAAAAGCACTCTCTACCGGAACGGGCTATATATTATCTGCAACCCTTCAAACACAGAACGGCCAGCAGCAGCAGCAGCCTCCGTGCATGACCCCTGCGTATGCCTACGCTTACTCCATACTCTTGCATCTAGCCACTTCTCCACCGAAAAAACCTTCCTCTTCAGTTCTCCATGGACTTCTCTGTATTTCTGTATTCAATGTATGTATGCCTTCCCTTCCTACTCTTGTGTAGGCCAACGACCCCCCTCCCCTAGTGCATTTTTGATGATGCCAGTTATGCTTCACAGAGATTCCAAGCATAATCTGGATTAGTATAGTACCACGATTATAAATGTAATTTCAATGTTTGCCGACAGTTTTCAATAAGAAAGCTTAGTTTCATGTTATAGAATAATTATAAATTAATTCTAGTTCTTAATATTACAAATAAGAAGAAGTGATATTTAAAGGGTTGAATGATGGATATTATGCTACTTACCAGTGTGAAGTAGAATGAGTAAAGAGCACCGGGGGGTGTCCAACTGTATCGGTAGCAGTGAGTTCACTTGGAGATGCGGGCGCACGCAACAGTAAGTATAGTTTGAGAGGGTGAGCTGGGCGTGGTTTAATCGAGAGGGGTTGAGAAGCCCTCAGGGTGAGACAGTGTGTCGACCAATACCGCTTGGTACCACGATCTGGCAACTGTTGCAAACGCAAGCGCTGTCAAGTCACCCTCCGAGGCCTCCTGATAGGCCGCACTCGGTAACTGTTTAACATACAGGCGCAGACTCGAATATACCCCTCGAGTATGTTGATAGGAGTACTCCCAGCTGGCATTTCGATTGGTTCTGCTTAATTGTTCGACCAACAACCCTTTCCATTCTTGTGGGTCTGTGTTTCGCATCTCATGTGTTGTTTCTGTTCTTCTTTTGGTGGAATACAAAGTTTTTCATGGATGAACTTGATGAAACTATTGATACTTTTACTGATACTTACTTTTATGCTAAGTAATATTTAAGTTAAATTAAATACAATCTACTAATGAAGAGTATTAAATATTCGATTCTAGATTTCTATTTCTGTCTTTGTACTTAGAAAAGCATACAAGAACTGACTTGTCATTAGAAGTATTATAAAGCCAAATACTAAACAAAGTTAATTTGACAATACTAGATTCTTTTCCATTACAAACTGGTATTAGTTTGATACTAATCTAACATTGTAGGACGCATGAAATCCTCGTCCGAATCATTAGCGATTCGTATTTGACTAACGAATTTATTATTCGTATTCAACGGATTCTCCGTGTAATTGTTAAGTACAAATAACATGCTTTCAATGATTTGAGAGGCATTAGTATAAAAGAACTTAGCCTTTCCGTCGTGTTCTTGATTGCGATTGTAAGCCTCCTTCATGAGGTCCCCTTCAGGCGTGAAGAAGAGTATTCGTGGCACATATTTGCCGTCGGGCTCAAACTTCGACGGATTGTCGAGATTCTTCTTCGTTACTTCGACTGTTACCATTACAAATCTACAATGATTTTCAATAATTCAGAATGCAACTCTCATTTCCTTCTGCGTGTAACAAATTTAATTGATTAATTTAAATATATTAAATAAATTAACCCTCGTTCCACGAATAACGAATTATTTCAATCAAAACTATTGCAATAAATACTGTATCATAACAGAACAATGATACAAACAAATATAATATTCATCAGAGTATTTTAAATAATAATGTTCAACAAATTCAATATTAAAATCTTCGAAATGTATACAAATAAATATCAAGTTAAGTTGGGTTAAATATGAAGAAATTAATTACACTAACTGATCAGTAAGTTCGATAAGTTTTATGGACTTGGAGAACTTGGCCTTGAGTTTCACGCACGCCGGACAACCGACTTTCTGAATGAAGAGGAAAATCGGCTTTCTGTTAGTCTTCGCTTCCTCGAAAGCTTCCTCCAGTGGCTTCCACTTGCAAGCCTGACGAAACTCGAGGTCTACCGTGGGCGGATCGGAAACATTCGCAGCAAGCACTCGTCCAACTATGTGATTCGCTATGTACGCCAAATTTAAGAAATTTAGATATTTAATGCACTGTAACATAATGTCCACAAATAGCCGAATGCATAATCGGAGCCGTTGCAAACAAGAGACGGATTACAGGCGTAATTCTATCTTGGAACTTTGCAAACATCAACCTGGCGCCATCGTACTGATTATATGATTATGTAAAAATGAATCATTAATTATAGAAAAGTATAGTGTTGTAATATTATGTCTTAACGATTTAAAAATAATGCTGTAAATAGTGTTCTTACCGACGAATGAATAATTGAGCGAATCCTTGTAAGTCCTTTTCACAGCCACTTTATTAAAACACTATTTCAATACACCAATTAACTGAACAAACTTACAAATTAAATATTGTGTTGACAGAACAATGAAACATAATAGATTAGTTAATAGTTCTTTCTTTTCAAGTTAACCTATTCTTACACAGTTCAATTTATACCACCGAAGAAGTCTTACCAATAGCAAATAATTAAGTTTCCTGCGTTCCCAACAAACACCAACTTTAATACAAAAATCGTCCACTAGGTGGCAATATTAGACAGTTCTTTCGAGCTCCGAGCCGCGAGACAAGAAAAGTCAAGTATTTTCTTGCTGAGGTTATCTCGCACATTGTCCGTAAAACATGAATAATCGATCAGACGTCCCTCGATTATAATTATCCGGGACAAGAAGATGTGGAGTGTGGAAGGAATAGCGCCACTGATTGCCATGTGACAATGGTGATAAAGGAGCCGAGGTTGTGCAGTAGGTTAAGACTATTTTGGATCTCGACTGACAGATCAGTTTCTTTGAAGTGTATTCGAATACACCAAACATCCTCCCAAAGATGAGCAAACTGTGGAGCTATTTGGTCTTCCAAGCATGGATGTCGTATTTAATGACGGCAGCTTTGCTCGTCTTCACCAGCGGTTTCCTCCTTAATCGGGTCACCAGGCCTGAACGCGCCTCCTGCCGAGAGTGCACCGACACCGGTGATTGTAACATCGAGAGTATCATTCAAAATATTGATGTAGCAGCTTCCACTTGCTTGGAAGGAAGAGCAAGAGTGGTTTTACTGGTTGTCGATGCTCTCAAGTACGACTTCGTCACTTGGCACAATGAACAACCCGGCACATCGTACCATCGTAACAAACTACCAATTATTCACGAACTCCTTGAGAATCATCCTTCACGAACACGTCTCTATAAATTCATTGCCGATCCACCTACAACGACGATGCAACGATTAAAAGGTATCGCGACAGGATCGCTGCCGACTTTCATTGATATCGGCTCGAGTTTTGCATCGGAAAGAATCGACGAAGATAATATCGTCGATCAGAATGCACCGAGAGGAATAGTCTTCATGGGAGACGACACATGGACCAATCTGTTTCCTGGACAGTTTAAGAGGCAGTTTCCTTCTCCGTCGTTTAATGTCTGGGATCTCGATACCGTGGATAAGGATGTCAGATACCGAGTGTTCTTTGAGTTGAAGAAGAAGGATTGGTCGTTTCTGATAGCGCATGTACTTGGCGTTGATCACTGCGGACACAAACATGGAGCAAACCATCCTGAGATGGCGAGGAAATTAAATGATACTAATACTCTGATCAAGGAGATAGTAGAATCTTTGGAGGATGATACAATGCTGTTTGTTATTGGGGATCATGGAATGACAGAGACCGGAGACCACGGTGGAGACAGTCAAGCAGAAGTAGAAGCAGCTATGTTTGTTTATTCGATGCTTCCACTGCTGAAAGAGAATTTCATGGGAGAGACAGAAACCGTGAATCAGATTGATCTTGTTCCTACATTAGCTTCCATACTAGGAACACCCATACCGTTTTCTAACTTGGGTGCAGTGATACCGGATGCTTTACCCAATGGGAAGCATAAAAGGAATTTGGATGAAGAGATATGGTATCCATTGCATTCCTTATGGAGAAATATTGCTCAAACTAAGAAGTACATTGATATATATTCCAAAGATTCGTACCTTTTTTCGAAGGAGCAGCTGCAAACATTAGACACTGCTTATATTCATTTGTCAGAGCAAGTTAAACATGTGCATAATGCAAGAGAATTTGAAAGTTTCATGACAAAGAGTAAAGAATATTTTAAATTACTGAAAGACACGTGTTCCGAAGTATGGATACAGTTTGATTCTGGACTTATGTCCAAAGGTTTACTTCTAATGTTTTGCACTCTGTTCTTCTTCTACCTATTTGTCACTGGTATACCAGAGAGTCGATTGTCTAAGATATTTCAATCTTCGTTCCTGAAATACTCGATCCTAGCGAACGCAATCACGGTAACAATAACGATCTCACTGTTTCTTCTAAATATTTTGGAGGAATTTAAGAACACGACGTTCTTCTGCACCGGCGTGGTCTCGTTGGTATTCTTAGTAGTAATAATAGCGAAGAACTGGGACGTTATATCGATGCATTGGTACGATTATCGTAAAATGCAGAAGTTGGTGTACATCAGTAGAGCAATACTAGTCTTAACAGTGTGTGGTCTCTTCTCTAACAGTTACATTGTCGAAGAAGATAGTGTGCTTTCTTTCCTATTAGTTACTCTAGTTGCGCTTCTTATGTTTAGCTTGAGAAAGGACGAAGCTAGCGAAACTACCGATAAGAGAATAAAGCCATTCTCGAAGCCTCAGACGAAATCAAACTTTCGGAGCGTAGTAATAATCATAGGTTTAATAGCGTGCATTTCTATTCGATTGTCGTACTTCTTCTGGCGCTGCCGGGAGGAGCAACAGGATCGTGTTTGTTCTGTGTTCGTGGTCGGGAAAGCGGGTTCGATAATATCGAATAATATGGAACGTATCTTGCTAGCAGTTACGTTGATCGTATTAGCATTGTATATTACAATAGTGAAGCTTTGGCTACGAAGTTGTGGGAACCTTTCCGGTTTCTCCGTTAGTGTCCTTGTCGGACAATACTGTCCGATTGTGATGGGCGTCTGCATGGGTTGTTATTGGGGTCTGCAGAGACTTCCAAAGTTTGTTAAAGTCAAATTCGCTTTATCTTGGCATGTAAACACATTGCCCAATGTGGTCTACTTCTTCGGCTTTTTTGCCATATCCATTCTATATTATTGCCCTCTAAGTATCTTTCTTCTACCGAAGAAGAAAGAGTCTATTAACATTTATGGTGACGAGAACTTAGTACCTCGCCTGTTCGAGAAGATAAAGGACTCAATATATCGGAAACGAGAAGAAGTAGATGAAACCCCAATCGTCTATGGTCTCGGAACAGCATGTAGCGCTGCGTTTATTTCGTTGAGCGTATTCCTTATGCTGTTGTACTCTTTACTATTAGGAGACATACTCTCTCCGAGCACATTCTTAATGTTCGTAACTTGTGCTTCCGTCTTGGGACTGGCTGCCATCGAGCGGTTCCGAAATGCTAATAGCGTTTGTGAGTATTTAAGATACTCCTGTTATATTTTAGTTGTATGAGATATTCTAAGTACGAATTTGCTTTTTGTGAATAGCCGAACTCCTTGAAGTGCCGACTCCTATTTTACTTTGTTGGTTTCTGATTGCGGAGTATTTCTTTTATGGAACTGGCCATCAGCCGACTTTCCCTACTATTCATTGGGACGCTGCTTTTGTAGGCACTGGCGGTCATTATTATGGCAATGTGATACCAGCTATTCTAATTGGTAAACATATTGTTTGATATTTATATAGATATTCCTTAAAATCTTTTATACTATGTGATTTTTTGTCACTCAGGGATCAACACATTTGGATCCCACATTATTCTTGGAGCAACCCTGCCGCTGCTGGTAGTGGTACCATTTACCTTGCATTTTATGTTCCCAAAATTGGGAAAAGTGAAATTTGTCGATGACGATATGAAAAGGGGAGAATTGATTCTTTTTCAAGAGGAATCCCTTTTTCACGCGGCTATCTTTTCCGTCGCTGGAAAGTATACGCTGCTTCATGGAATCAGAGTATGTAACTAATATAAGTGACCTTGATTATTTACTATCAGTTGAATTATTGCGTTAATGACTATTATTTCAGACATTCGGTAGTATGTTAGCCGCAACTATCCATTGCCGGCATCTAATGGTTTGGAAGATCTTTGCACCCAAATTAATCTTCGAAGGAGTGGGATTGTTAGTAACACTGGGGAGCGTTTTGGCCTCCTTATACATGGTGTTCCGAATCGACCAGCAAATGAAGAACTTAATCTCTAAGATTACCAAGGGTAGATGATAACTAGCTAACAGCACAATATTGTACAATACAATCAAATAGCGACGTGTACCAAAGTACGTGGGATTTATAGTGCTGCATTGTGTGAGACTGGCTCATTATTTATACGCAAAGTGCGAATCTAGCTGCGAAACACGTAACCACAAACGAAATAGACGTCCAGCGTCGATACTTACGAGTACTGCCAGTATTTCCAGGATTTTATATATCTTATACACGTAAGCGCGAGTATTAGCGAGCATTTAGTCGAGGAACTTGAGGCGAGTGTTTTCCATCACAAGAATAGGAACATTGCCTTCCAATTCCTCCGGAATCATGTATCGTAGGCACGAAACGCAACTGCGATGCTTCCTAACACACTAACGCTACCCTGCGTGCAATGCATTGCTGATTGCAGAAGAACAAAGCAACGCACTTGATGCAGGATTGCGTCGATGTGCGCCATAATCAGCACGAGCACCTGACACCAAGCGTTCTTATCAGTCTGCAGCCACCGTGATTCTGCACAGGCTTTTCGGTGAGCGAAGATAGAGACGCATACACTTTTTCATCTTCTCTCTGTATGCTGTATATATAATGTGTACCATAAGTTTAGCAGAAATTTAAACGGGTAGAGATATGTACATCTTTCGGAAGCTTTTACGGCTCTCGTGTACAATATCGAAATAAAGATTTTAATACGAACTTTGCCTTTAATTCTACTGAATCTCGAGAACATTGATTTCAGTGTCTCGAGTTGCAACATTTGCCTTTATTAAAACGAGGTAGCAAACATACATGTGCTCTACGTGAATAGTAGTGTCGAAAATTCGTCTATATAATTACAAATAATGGATGACGATTAGTCCTGCTGGGGGGTAATGATCTAATGATGATGGTGATAGTGTCTACGTCCCTCGTTCTCGTTCTCGTTCTTCACATACTGCATCCAATCGAACCACTTATTCCTCATCTCGTATGGATCGGATCCCTGCGAAAAGTAGCGCGTTCACGATTCGCAATTCGAACAAGGCACGTACCTAAACTTTGTAATTATTAATTTCAAAGCCTGGCATTTGCGCGTTTTCTGAAGCAGGCATTTGAATCTGAAAACAATTGAAGTTACGAATTCCTCTAGAATCTTTCCTTCATTTGTTCTATCGCGCCCGTAATTTCTCTTTAGCTTACACGATATTTAATATCAATAATATATCATAAAAGGTATATAAACTTATATTTTAATTATTTATACTCACAAGCAATTTAATTCCGCCTCCTTGCTGACCGGGTGTTGAACCTCCACCTGCCTGCACGGTCTCCAATGATCCAGGTGGCATATTCAGGTAGCCTTGGTGCATCTGCATCTTTACTGCGCGTTTGTTTTGTTGATGACGATCCACTTGGTCTTCCGCATTAATACTAGGTTCGGCATCTTCATTAACTTCACGTTTCACGGGGCCACTTCCTGGATAGGACACCCAGAAGGATGTAGGTGTCTGTGGTACCATTCTCGCAGTCTTCGATCCCATCTTCAGCATACTGGATTGATAGAGACCAGAAGGATCCACGGTAGAGGAAGACAATTTTTGTTTGATGGCATCCAACAGAGTCAAATTAACGGGAAACTTATTAACGGAAGAAGAAAAGTCAGCCGACACTGGCATGCCAATATTGCTGGGTACTTCCGAAGGATTGGTCGATGCGGAGTTAGCTTCTATTGCTCCTTGAACAGCAACAGTAATATTCTTTTGCAATTCCGTCAACATATCGAACGTTTGTCCCAAGGCAGTCATTCGTTGTTTGAAGGGAATAGTCACATCGATCGTTGGTTTCGGCCACATGCCAGGTGCGAATGGCTTGAAAGGCTTCTTCGGAATCGGAGAGGCTGCTGCTGCTGTGGACTTTTGGTAAGCGATCAAATCATCCATCGTGCTCATCATATCATTCTTCACTTCTTCCAATTCAGACAGGATAGTGTCGACAATGGTATCCTTCGCTGTAGAGATGGCTGACAAATCCTGGATGGACCTTGCGATTCTACCTTCCGACGATTCTGTTTCTACCGATCGTTTGGCGCTGGGAACTTCGTCTTCTTCCGTTGTAGTTTTGGTCAAGTTCAAGTTATCGAAAAGTTTATCCAGGAAATCAGAGACTTTGTCATTGTACTCAGTTGGGCTGGGAACAATGGACGTTGGGAGCCAGAAACTAGGAGGCATAATGGTACTCTTTGGCGTTGGTACATCGGTCACCGCTGGTGGAGGTGTGCTTGTTGCGATGTTCTTGAAGAGTGTATCAAGGAAAGTGTACTTCTTCGAGATAAACATGGATGGATCTACCATGGGACCCATTGGGCCCATTGGACCCATTGGACCCATTGGACCACCTGGACCAAACATTCCAGGCATATATTCCTTCGGAATAGTACCAGCTGCCTGAAGTCCTCCCATTTCTGGTTCTTCCGAAATAGGTGTAAGAGTGGGATACGCAGGTGGTGGTCCAAGATTAGTTGTATCAGGTTTATTGTCTCCCAAAGCCAATTTAAGATTCGGTACAGGGCCTTCTTCGACACTTCTTCGTTTGCGTGAGAAACCAGTGTCCATGCTGTAATCAGTCGGAGCATCGAAGCCGGGACTTCCTCCGAATGGACCGTATGACATGGGTCCGAATTTCGGTGCCATTGGGCCGAATTTTGAAGCGAATGGACCGAAAACCCCTCGTTTGTTTATACTCGCTTCTTCATCGGTGCTAGAAGCTTGCAGCCATGGTGCTGTAGCGCTCTTTTCAGGAACCTCGATTGCACTGACATCATTCGGTCCGGAAGCACCAATACCGTATTGCATACCTGGTGTCATGTCAGGTGCATACATTGCTGGACCCATACCGCCGAAAAGATTGGCAAGCATGTCGGTTTTCTTAGCAATCATCATTTTTGGGTCCACGAATTTTGGGAAGAACGGAGATTTCGGCATGTATGGAACACTTATCGCGCCCATTCCTGCTCCTGGTGGACCAAGGGCCCTCGAGTAAACTGAAATTCATATCAAAATAATTTGTAAGTTTTACAGATTATTAATATAAAATGTTTGGTACTGTTTTGCCAAATTTGTACATCTCAAACTCGCTTTTTTAATAGCAAGGAATAGAATAATGTGGACACAGTATTGTATTATATTAGAGTGTTGTTAAACACAAACATTCAATTAAACTAAATTAAATAAACTATCAAAATTCCGTAAAGAAATTTGCAGTGGCTCCAATATATTGCAAATTTTACATATAATAAACTATTGAATTTTTGATAATACCTGACTTAGGATCAGCCTTCGACGACTCTTCAGGTCCTTTGATGGCCGCGCCGGCCACCAGTGCGACCAAGCACGAAGAAATCAAGAGTGTTTTCAGCTCGCCCATCTTGTACCAAATGATTTCGAGTCAACGGTCCATCCGCTTTTATAGTAGTCAACAAATCATTACTCTTGCAAAGTCGTGGGGATTATCAGCACCGGAGACGTTGGAAGCTGCGGTGGTCCTATTAGCTATAATCCAGTCAATGATCCGGCTAATACGTATCGGCGGAATGCACACGTGTTATATATAATTAGAGAGTGCAATTTCTTCGCGTGATAAGCTTAAGAAATTCTATTCTTCAACATTGTTTCACCTCGGCCAAGGTTGCGAATGTATTTTCTGTTTCAGATAATTTTGCATTGATGTACTAAAAATCAAGCTTGATTAATTAAAGATGACGTGTAAATAAGGAAAAATACCATTTTTGGCAAATCCTAGTCTTCATTTTTATATAAATTAATTATTTAGAATTTACAGTATCGCCCATTTATTTTTAATTAGTCCTACTCAGTGTTTTTCGTTATACAATTGTCAAGTTACGGTCGATTAGCGTTATTCAAATTGTCATCGAAATTATAATCGGATTTCTGTCGTCTTGCGAGACTTTCGTTATTCGCTTGTCCCTTGTAATACATAGTGGCAGCTGTTCTCGTCACTTGCCATTGCGGTATTTGTTTCGTTCGTACTGCAGAATATTCGTGGATATTAAAAAAAGTATTTCTCATTCGATCCAGAGGAAGAGATGGCTAATAACTGTGCTGGTAAGTGTCAAGTCAAACTCGTACACTGTCTGATTCAATTTTTTAATAAGCAACCTTTCTTTATATTATACAACACTTTTGTTATACTTCGATTTTCTCGAATTACGGTAACCCTCGAATGATATGTTTAATAAACAACTTCTTAACAACCATGTGTTTAATCACTGTTATCAATCAAAATACGATTTAAGTGACTCTGTCGATTAAGTGAATTAAGTGATTGTTATTTTACACTTCGTGGAATTTAATTAGAATGTTACAGATTTTTTTTTTCAGAACAAATGCCAATTAAAATTGTCTTTTTAGGAGGCCAAGATAGTGGTGTTTCTATTTCAAGGATGGCTCCGGTTTCGTGGTCAGTGTCTGAACAGATTTACGAACAGATTGACAGTGACATTAAAATCAATCGATTGTTGGCAACGTATCATCCTGATGATGGAATCATTGCCTACGAACGCATATTAAAAGCCTTTGGTACTTCGTCCGAGACTGTCACCACTGACACATGGCAGGATTTGATTCAAACTCTTCCTTTGCCGAGTGGTGCTTCCGAAGATCGTGTTAAGGAAGTGATTTGCAAAGTTACAGGCTTATCCAGAGACAGCCTAATATTCTGCAACGGGTATATTTTCTATTTAAAAAATTCCTATAGGTTCTCATAATTAATTCTCATAATTCATTTAAATAATTAAATAATAACAATTTTCAGGACAGAAGTTCCGTGCGAGGAAATACTTAATAAGAAACCCAGAAATTGTACATCAAACAATGTGAATCATTATCAGAATAATTTAAACAATGATAGCATTGGTATTCATAATTCAGATGTAAAGTTTATGCAAGCGGATGATAATAAATCTAAAGTATTATTTCATTACTTTAAAGGATTAATTTCTACTGAAATCTGTAATTTTTTATTCATATTTAAAATTACTAATTTGTTTCTACAGTGCATTTCTTCAGTTTCCGAAGAGTTCCTTGGATTCCCACCGCAGGAAATTTCAGTCACTGCCAGTCGCATTCATAATGGACAGAACCTTAGGGAAATCTTAAATTGTAACTCGTCGTGTTTGCAATCCCAGAAAGAGGCTCAGAATTTGGGTTTAAAGTTGAAGTGGCTGCATTCACCACGTGTTCTTCATAAGAGAAATCCATATCCGGTAGCAACAAAATATCGGCAGACAGTGTTAAATGCATTGCAACACAATAAATACATTCAAGTGCCGATAACAAAATTGAGTAATTATAATCGGTCTTCGTCGGATTCGAGAACGAAAATTCAAAACCAGGTAGATCAAAGCATCTTTGATTTTAATTGATTTTAAAATTCCTTAAATTTATTTAATCTTTTTTGAAGGTTTCCAATAGTGAGACTGTGAGAAATAAATTAGAGTACGCTTCGAACTCTGAAGTTCGAAAGAGCAACTTCACGGAATTGGACTTCAAGTGGGATTATTGCACCGATAATTTTTTGGCCCACGATAAACAAACTTGCGCTGCCGCTACGATTAACAAATTCGAGGAGGAGACAAAACTTAGGCAACAAGAAGATATTCGTAAAATGGATTTTGTACGCTGGCAGGAAGACTGTTCGAATTCTTCTGTGGATATTCGAGTATTATTTTGGAATTTTTATTTATTAAATGATTATTGATAACATAATATTATTGTTCAACATTCTATTTTAATCTTACAGACAGGAACTTCCGAGAGTTCATTAGAAGATAATTTGATTGTTTCCGATGCACTGAAATCCTGTATACAGAATTTTCTTAACAGAGCCAAGCAGAATATTATCACTGGTAAGGAAATGAAGTATAATATTTATTATAATCTTTCATTATCCAAAATTTTTATTTACGTTCTTTTATCAATAGAAGTTCAACCAATACCAGCAAATAATAAATCATCCAACTCGGAAACATCTCGAACTGAATGCCCACTGGGAAGTTCTATCAATTACACAGGTTCCAATTCCGGAACAATAAAGCAAATAACGGTAGACAACAATGCCGAATTCATTACTGCGGTCGAAATTCCCAAAAATCCCAGATCCATAAGTATCTCTGACGGAACTAAAGAGTTAATTCGAAAGAAATTAGGTGTCAGTAATAATTTAAGTAACTTACAAAACAATGCGATGTCTGCCCAAAATTTGCCACACAGGTAAATGCATTTTTTCCATCAATATGTCAAGTATATTTATTAAATCGCCAAATTGTAAATCAATATTTAGTTACAGGATGAAACGCGCGGAGCAAAACAGCAAAATCGTTCTCCACCAGCCATCTCCCATATCCGAATTCGCAGCGTTTAAGAAACAATATTGCGACACAATGTTCAATATTCAAAAGGCAAAAGGTTTACTAATTAGTGCTGCCGAAGCAAAGAGTACAGAATTAATAAACGACAGTTATCTAAATCTAGAAATTGAAATTTAATTTAAAACAAAAATTAAAATGTCAATACTGGCATTGTTTGGAAAATAGAAAATATTAACTTAATGTTGGTATTTATTTTGCAGTGGTGACGGCGAATTCGATGTCAATGGAAAGTGTCGCGAGGGAGTCTTATTACCCGAGCTGTTCGTACCAACGGCAGCTGCTCCCACAGTTTGCGGTGCCGCAATCCGGATTATTAAATATCCACAGGGTGCCGTGTTCCTGGCTCAGGTGCAACAATTGGAAACACCCGATCATGGGAGAGCTGAAATTTCAGCAACAGGTGACGCGTTGCAAAAATGTATTACTAATTAATATATAATTAATCATTTTTACGCCGTGAATAGGAAACAATTAAAATTCAAACATTGCAGTAATTTTTTCTCCTTTTTCCTTTTCCCAACCAGCAGTCGTTACCTTGCGTTCGAAATAAAGAGTAAGTTTCCAATATTTCTTCCTCTATTTTATTTTAAACTATTATTTATTCTTCATATTATGCTCGAAGCAGAACCAAGTGGATGACGAGCTGCGCCAGAATGATAGGTGCTCGAAACCACGTGCAGGGAAAAAGTACGAAACAAGTAAAGCACTGCGTGCAAAGGAAGAAGTTGGAGGAAATAGTTGGGATGTTGAAAGACGCCGAGAACAGCAGTGCGAAAAACTAAAAACTATCACACGATTAAAAAACAAGAATGAACACTGTGCGAAACATAAAGAAACAAGAAAGTGAACCAGGATTAAAAATAGACGAACAGTGAAAGATAGTGTTGCAAAGTGCAAGACAATCAATAGTTTTTGGCAATATCGCTTGTATTTCGGAGGACAGTGTGTGACAATTCTTTCTAACGGCACGTACGGAGAATATAATGTCATATATGTATACCTCGGCTCCTCAATCGGACTAATAGATTCCTTTAACATATCAACTAATGAATGTACACACTCCCCATCAAGTAACATCAGACAGACCTGCCACTAGCAATTAACCAGTACACGTTCGTCGTGCACGTGCGTTCGACGCGCAGTTACCACGTGGCTGCCGCACGTTATATCATATACACGCTCTCTGATTCGCAAGGACCAAGCGCACGTGGAACGCGATCTGGTCCTCGTTGATTGCTACGTCGTACAAAAGGGCGCTCTCTTTAAAAGAATAAATGACACTACGGCGTAACTCAAGCGTTAACCGTGGATCATCGATCGTTATTGTCCAGAACAATCGCTACGCTGCGCAACGAATTGTCGCCAAGACATATTACACGTACATCCAATTATCCGAGGACCTCTTTTCCAACGTATATGTATCTCTGTGTGTATCTGTGTCAGTATCGCGGATAGAGTAAAGTTTTATTTCGAGCCCCGAAAGGTAGTACATTTATTTTAGGATTACAATGTACTATCCATCAAAGGTTCAAACGAGAGAGGGTTCAATGACCTCTCGATCGTCGCACACTTTCTTCTACGTTTCCATTTAATATGCACACATAATTATAGACTATATTCGCACATAGGAGAGATTCGTCTTGTTCATTCTGCTTGACTGTTCGTATTGGCAGCGTGGTGTGCTCGAACCAGTTAGGACTAACAATGAGTAACGTTTAAACACAATCTCGGTGGTACATATCTCTACGTCAATTATAATGCTTTAAGATGATCCAGTGGATCGTTTCATGTTCGCTGCAGCGAACAATGAATTACTTTCGAACAATGAATCAGATGAATGAAACTCAGCGGAACTCGCGACTCGCAGGTTATCTGGATTGTCATTAGTAATTAGCTTCGCAGTAAGTAGCGAGCAAGGAGGGAGGGGGGGGGGGGGGGGTGCACAGGCAAGGCATCATGAAAAGTGTATGTATGTAAAGGAGATTCTCTATCTTTCGATATTACTCTTCTGTCCCTCTCTCTTTCTGTGTAAGGCAGTGGTGTAAGTATTTACTAGAAATTCGCAGAGATTCAGTAAGGACTTATCGCGAGATCATTTTCTCAATTAGTGCGGATGGTGCGAGTGTGTACCAATTAGTGTGTAAACACTTATGTAGAAAGTCCAGAGGATCACACGCAGACACATGCGAATCGAAGAGATGACGATTAGGTAACATAGTTATTAATTGTAAACTGTAAGGTGACATTGTTATTAAAACAGGTGTGAACAATGCGATAACAAGCTTCTCGGCACACAGTGCTACTGTTCTAATAAATCTTTATGAAATTCAAGCGATCTTAGATTAGATTTGTGCGTTAGAGTGTCATTTGCCAGTATTCGTTCGGGCGAAATGGATTCTTTATTTATAAGAATCGTTGGTGGAAATGATGATTAAGATGCTGTTTCTTTTGAGAAGCACTAAATGACCATAAATGACCAATTGCCATTGGTACTGCGAGTGCTGAGTAAAAGCGGTGACTGGAAGACCGGGAGGAAGTAACGCAGACGAGAGAGGTCGTGTGATTGTATAAGAATTTTAATGAGTATCTCTTACGATCCTGAATCTGTCGAAACAAACAAGATAGCGAACATGTTACTGTATCGTAAAGGACAATTTGTAACACGCGCGTGTTGCAAATCATGCTGGGCTCTACAATAAACTAAAAGATGGTCATTGAAATTCTTCAATCACAGAGTGTTCGAAAGTATTTGTGCCACACTGCGAAGCGTTCCCAATTAGAGTACACACAGACATGACGGGAAACGGATATCAGTTCCGGTGACAATAGGACTTTAAACTCAGCCAGAGATTGAGTAGCCACAATTGGACGTAGAGTTATGAAGAAAAAATTAATGAAGAAACTCGGTGAATTATACACGACACTCAAAGAGCGTTATATTTCCATCTGGCAGTGTCTGTATATATATTTCTCTCTTAACGCAAAACTAAATGCATTTTACATCGAGTAACATTTCGCGCGGCAGTGTCGGCTGAGCGCGCTATTTCATCATTTGCTTTCTATATTCGCACTCTTTTTCAACCACTCCGCTGGCATATGTCCAGCGCGCCTTGTCATGTACAGGAAATATTCTATACTTTGATTCTTCGTTGTGCCCTAGGGAACGAATGCCTGGATTCAATCATTTAACAGACACGTGTATATCGGCCACAACGAAGAGCATATTCATTACACGCTATTATATTTCTCAATTATGATCCTCTATGTGAACACGCACTTTTTTGTCTCCTTATCCTATTAATTGATTTGGCATTTGCGCGTCACACGCGCACATGCCCAACAACATGTCTGTACGTTTGTGGGAATGTGTGTGTTTCTTTGTGTATCGGTGTGATGTGTCTCGCAAGTATACACTCCTAGATTAGTTGTCGTATCAAAAGACAAAGTTGTTGGTACAGGTGTGAGACCTTAATCGAAATTTAGTTATAGCATCGTGTGTGCTCCAACTTATGCAGTTGTTCTGGTCTCATTGCTCAGTTCTTAATCGAAGAGTAATTAGCATTCCCGTGCCACTTGATTAATTGGGAAACGAAGGGATTTCCGTGCTGAAGTTTCATCGCTCGCTCGGCGGTGTACGCGCTCCCGCCGCGGTCTCAATTGCGGAAGAGAGTTGTTTGACGGTCAATCGGGTAGAAAACAGAATAGCTCGATTGCCTTTCTCAGAGTGGATTGTACTTCTAACACGATATGTATGGACTAAAAAATACTTTGCTCTCATCGTCCCGATGAATTAGTAAAGATTGCATAGTTATACAAAAGTGCTTGACTAGAGGTGACTAGCGATCTCTTCGCCGAAGAAAAGAAGAAACGCAAACGCGATTCAAATTGAAGATCGTCTAAAGTTCACTCAACTGGTGCGTATGTATATCGCTTATACAACAGAGGCGGACTCCATTTACAGTGAATAATGAATACAAAGAAATATCGGGATCTTTGGAAACTTAGACGATAATATATCATCGACATTAGGTACGACATACATTCCTAAATTCCACCTAAAATTATATTGCGTACAGGAATCTCCTTAACTTAAGTACTATGTGTAATAGAATACATACATCGCCTACAAGTTAGTTATAACAAATTCTATAACAACAATACAGACTTTGCACATTTCCTACCACGACACGCTTGCAAGACCGCCTCTGCATAACAAGAATTTTCCTTTTGCCAGAAAACTTGGTAGTCAAAGTGACATTGACTCACGTAAAGTAAATGATGCTTGTGCCATTTGTTTACGTAGAAACATTCTTGAAGCTCGACCGATACTAATCTTCCAATACTGTTCACTCGGTGGCGTTGATTCAATGATTACCGGAGATGAAACAATAAATATACTTATATTGTTTATAAAATTAATGACCCTCCGATCCAAGTATCGAAATCTTACCAGCTCTTAAAAAAGTGAGAATGGTAGTTCTAAAGGATGGTGCTTATTGTACGATCAGCGTTCTCGTGGAAACTAGGCGCGTTAAAAATAAGTATTGGAGATCAATAAGTAATGTGCAATATTGAAATAACAGGAGTTAAACAGATCAACTGCATAATGAAGATAATTCGTAAACGCTCGTACCATTGGTAGAATGATCGGTCTAGCTACACTTTAGTAGTTATTTATAGAGACGTTCCGGCTTTATAATATATACAGGTTCTCTTAGTCTTAATTGTTACATTGTTCTCACAAATACTAACAGGTTTCCAAATATGCATGGGGCTCTGAGTATGTTGGCATTAAAATACAATAAAAATGATTAGTCAAATACATCAGTGTTTACGTGCTAGTGGTCTTATACTTACAAACCCCATTAAAACGTACTTAGAGTTATTATTTGGTACACAATTGGAATGAGGTGACATTCTTTGTATGTCAAGATTGGGCAGTCTGATTTTCCGACGCGAGACGTTAGGATACCGAAGAACTGAAGGGAAATTAGTTTCTTGGCAGCAGAAATGTACAAGGCAGCAATAACTTTATACATGGTTCTGAAGTCTTCGCACACAATAGTCATTATGCAAGTTCAGAATTCGGTGCCACGATCGCTGTCCGTTCATTCATGTTATATGAGCTGAAGAATAGTATTACACCCTTACGTCAATTTACATTGAATCCTGCTTTTAATTGGAATCGTAATCACGATACACGAAGTGGACATACAGCGTTTTTTTATAACTCCAGTGCGATGCTCATTAGCAAAGGTCTGTGTGTATAATCTTAATGATGTTACTTCTTGTCAACAAATGCACATCGAGACAATCCCTTGCGCTCGATTGACAATAACCATCTCAGTTTCTTCTGTGTTTTGTGATGTAAAGAAAAAAACCTTTTAGTGTAAATTTGTAAATGTATTTGTTTCATGGGAAACGTTTGTATTTCACAACTATTCACAAAGTCTATCCATTGCAATGTGTCCAATTTTACCTAAAGCATATGTATAGATTTCATAATTGGTTCAGGCAAAGCTGTAGGGATCAACAGTCTTGCTGGAGCAAGGTTGAACATCGTCGGGTGGTGGTTGCCATTGGCCTGGCCACATCGCAGTATGCGTCACAGTTATCGCAGTTTCTTCCACGCCGTTACTAGGTGCACAGCCGACCTCCCAGTGTAGAGCAAGCGATGCTTGCATTGATTTCGATTCAGTAATGTCGTTATAGACCTGTGCGTTATTGTTCACTGGCAATTGCATAGTTTTACTTCTAACTTCTGACGAAGCACTGTCTCTGTGTTCAGGTGCTGGCCAAGGCGCTGGCTGTTGAATTGTGTGTAGGGGCAATTTTCGTGGTACACGCCTAGGCTTAGGTTCTTCTGTAACATGGCTATTCTCAGGTTTGCTAATTAAATTCCCATCGGCAGTCGAATTGCTGTCACCATCGGTTCTTCTTCGCCTTCTTCTCCTTTCGATTTCGATGTCTTTCTTTGGATTTTCCTCGGCATCATCGTCTGGTAAAAAGTGCTCCCTCGCTGACGCCCAATGGTCTTTCCTCTTTCCTCTTTTAGGACTACGTTCCTTAAGGGTCACCTACAAAGTTTATAGTTTTTTAATACTGCCTTGTTTATTCACAGCTTATGATTAGAAGAATATGATTTCTTGTATTTACCCCAGAAGAGGAAGAATTATCAACAGGTTTATATAGTTGAGTCGGAGGATTAGTATGGCTATCTTCACCCTTACAAAATACAGTACGACCGTGTATCCAAGAAAGTAAAAATGCTAAGAGAGCACATGATAGTCCAAGAGCCGCTGCTGCAGACAACTGGGAACGTGTACGTCTTGGCACCCAACCACCAGCGTGATACTCCCATATTGAAAATGCTAACAATGCGCTGCTCAATGTATAAGACAAGCCTATACCAGTGAATATCCAAGCATTCTGCAAGGGGCAAATTCAATTAGACATATCACTGGCAAGCCATACAAGCTAACATGTAAATTGTATCGAGCAAAGTGAATATGAATGACATGATCTAATATATTTATATAATGATCAAATGAAAGATATGAAAGTTCACCGTTTCAATGCTTACCAGTTTTGCCCAATTAAGTGGTAACACATAGACAACGTGTGAAATATCAAGGAAGAGTAACAATGCAGTGATCAGGAAACAGAAAACAGCTACGAATATCATAAAACGTAAACGGCCTACTAGAGGCAGCATAAACAGGCTGACTTTCGCAGTACCGGAACTGCACAATGTAGCCAAACACGCTGCGGATGATATCTACAAAACATACTGAAATTAAGAAGGCTCCAACAGTAAAAGAAATGATCAATAAGACGCAGAACACTTACAAGTAACAACAATCTGACAACACCAGTAGCTGTTTTAAGGTGGCCTTGCAGATCGCAATAAAGGACCAAATGATTCCAAGCGAGATTTGGGGAAGAGCCATGCCCGTGATCTCCATGGCCATAACGAACGTGATAATTTGCGTGTGAGTCCCAGGAGTGGACAGTTGAATGGACCCCTGGTGAATCCAGTTCAAGGAATTGGGAGCTGAATAGCTCCCCTGTTCTACTGCCTGCTGTTAGAACAATATCAAAATGAGTATGCTTCTCAACATATCTCCACATAAATAATTTCCCATTTCCGTCGAATATTTCTTTTGGGTACCGATTTCGAAGTCTTCGATATCTTCGGGTCTTGAATATGCAGATGGTGGTGGTTGCAGGTCACGAATCTCTTCCAGAAGAAGCTTCTCTATTTCGTCGGCTGCGTATAAGTCCGAGACCGAGCGAAGATGATGCCGAGTCGCGGGACTCCCACCGAGACTCTCGCTCATTACTCAAGCGCGCGATCCCGTTTACTCCTTCCTGCCTGCCGACCTTCTTTTCTATTTGGCCTGCCAGTAACCACCATTCATTGCTTTTCAAGTCTAAAGGATGCTTCATCTGTTCGCTGGCCATTGCAAGCACATGCTGTATGCCATCGCTACTACGCCTGGCAATGCCATCCCTGTGCCTTCAGCTACACCTGTAGTCAGTGAAAACTGTATAAAAATCTGCTCCGATTTCTTTTATATCCTCTACAACCATAAATCTATTCATATACGACGACTAACTAAAATTGTAATATCAATAGTCTATCAACAATATGAAATCTTCCAGCTATTGGTACAAGAAACGTTACGACAATGCTTTAAACCCTCTAAAGATACTAATAAGCAAAGGAAAATCTATGAATTAACAGGTGAATGGACAAGAAAGTGTTATAAACTCATTAAATGTACAAGTGTAACACTTGTTTTCACTTGTCACTGACCATTGTAACAAGCCTTGTATATGTCAGGCTATTTATAAACTGATAAACCTAATAATGCCACTATTTCACTTTATATCTCGTTTTTATCTTAATTTTCTATAAATTTAGAATAATATATCTCGATTACAAGTAGTAATCTTGTTTCTTGTCACATTAATCATTCAAACACCAGTTACTATTGTTCCATTTATTTCTTTGCGAATATTAACTGTCTCACGCGTTATTATTGTTTAATAACACCTATTTAGACGATGGTACACTCGAAAAAAATAAATGTAGTTCATGTGCAATACGTATTATAGCAGTTTAATAATTCTCTCGAGGATCGGGAAATGAATTTTCTTAAGATTCGCAAGGGGTGAATAAATCGAAGATGCAGCAAAGGCTTTCGATTGCTCGATATTTTGGAATCAAGACATTCAGTACACTTAAAGGAAACTACGAACGGTAATAATCGTGACGGGAACGAGCCCGCAATTGTCGAGGGGTGCGTTCTATTATTTTGACAAATTGTTCTTCTGCTCCAAATCCACATGTGGTTGCATGTGGCTTCCACCCTCGTACGAGAGTAGCGAACATTCCGATGGACACAGAATTCATCGAGAAATCGTTGGAACGTACCTCGAGCTTATTCCTGCTGATCACGTCGCGTAGATCACATTTTTTCGATATTTTCCATAATAAACTCACTGGCCATCCTACGACTAGCCGCCATTGCCTTTTTGCTGTTTTTGCTCTTGATCTGCGTCCGTCACGACGACCTAGAAACAACAGATGGGGTAACTGTCACCCTTTATTCATTGGCCGACTTTATAAAAAAATAGACAAATGCACGGATCACTTGCATTTTCACAAATGCTTCCCTTTTATATACTCTACCTTCTCTATATATATATAACTTCCAGCTCGCACCCTCTCTCAATGCAGAGAGCTTTTTGTAATCCCACTATAAAAAACACTTCCTGAGAGAATCGCGATAGCACATCAAATATAATTATTAATTTTGTTATAGTTTGTTGTATTTCTAAGAACGTTATCAACTATAACTGCATAATTATACAAATTGATTATTATTGAGGAATTATTTGCACACTATTTTTTATTATATTATTATTTGCCGCTATATAGAATATTAATAATGGAGGCGCGTGTGTGCTGCTAAATTTGCTGAGTATTTAAAATTTATAGTAGCTTATTAAAGAGCACATTCGGCGCATCGCAATTAAATAAGTTTTATTTACATCCGACGATCGGCCACGGCTATATTTTTTATTATTATCCTGCAATCTTACTAATTTTTATTGTTCAGCAGAGACTATAAAATATATATTTGCTGAGTCTTTATTTGAAATAGTGCTGGCGATTAAATATATATATTTTTTAATACACGCGCAATTACAAAATATGCACCCTCTCTTTTGGATTAGCAAATAAATTAAACGGCGATTACCAAAAGTATAGCGTTTCAAATTAATAAGTTTTTATCATTAGCGCACCAAGTGTTTGAAATTAAAAAGGTGTGTGCTAAATATAGGTTTTAAGCGTATCTGTATCCATACGTAATGACCCGCACAAAAAAGTTTTGTTCATATCACCCCAAGTGTACGAGTTTGCGCCGACTGGAACAGCCGGTTCCACACGTTATCATTGCCGTTTCATAGAAATTGTGTAAGTCTAAAATACTTCATCGCCTTTTCTTAAAAGTTCTTTTGCTATTATAATAAATTCCAGATGAATTAACAACTTTTATTAAACGTGAAACATATGTACTCCATCATCGCGCGTTTCTCGTCAGAGTCGATTGGAGTCGATCTCAGATAAGTGCAGTGTGCGCGCGGATAAAAATTAATTCTAACACGAATTATTGTATACATAGTTTGTCCTCCTTCATAATTCTACTTCGAATGTATAAGGCTATTATTTATACAAATCATATAAAGTACTCTCATCGCTCTTTTTAAACTTTGCAAAGGTGCGTTTATCTACGCAGTGGTTTCGCGTATCTAGAAGGGGATGAACGGAGGCTGTACATGTATATGTCATATAAATACGTGGCACTGCGTTGATTAGAATGCTGCATAAGATCCGTGGGGGTTGCGATCGGTAAAGAATAGGATATCACAACAAGTTTCTGTCATCTCCGTGTGGATTCCGTACCAAAGTGATGCGTCCACTTCCACCCAGTGCTTTATTCCTTGTGAGTGCTCGTTATTTGTCGTGAAAGCACGCACTATGTCCGTGTCCGTGTAATAAATGCGAATTACGTGACACACCGAATTGATTCGGGGCTGCGATTGAACTGTTCACCCTGTAAACATTACTCGCCAAGCAGCCGAACAGACTGCTGTCTTCCACGATGAACACTTAGTAAGTATTATATATTATTATTCCCATTTCATTGTTACACACTTTAATCGAATAATAGAAGATTTCTCTCGCACTGGCAACGCAGGACTGCGAGGCTTATCATTTCCGATAGATAAGGCGACGAGCCTAGGACATTCTGACACTATTGTACGTCGTATTTACTTTGGATTTGACTTTCAGTAATAAAAGTGGACCAGGCATATCCGGTAAAGCATTCGACAGTTGGGTGCAAAAGTCGAATATGCATGACGATTCTGCAATTACGAAAATGCAGCACCAATATTGGGTAACCAAGCAGGCCTTGTCTCGAAAATTAGGGAAGAAAGAGGATGAGTGTATATTAGCTTCCGATGCTGAATTGGATGCGAAATTGGAATTGTTCCATAGCATCCAGGAGTCTTGTTCATATTTGCAGAGAGTTATTGATAAATATCAAGAAAGATTATGCCGTAAGTTTTTGAAACATCAGCTTTAAAATTCATAAAGTCATTTTGGGTATTATTTGGAGCATTGTTTTCTTAGATCTTGCACAGGAAGAGAATGCAATGGGCAGGTTCCTCAAAGAGGCTAGTAAAGAGGACAAAACAAGAGCTGGTGAAATGATGTTAGCAGTTGGAAAATCCTTATCATATTCCGGCCAGCAAAGACTAGCACTTAGAGTGCCATTAGGTCGCTTGTATCAAGAAGTTGAGACCTTTAGGCAAAGAGCTATCGAAGATACTTTACAGAATGTACAAGCAATGGAGAAATCACGCACAGAATATCGTGCTGCATTGTCATGGATGAAGAATATTTCCCAGGAGTTGGATCCAGATACATCCAAACAATTAGAACGATTTCGCAAAGTACAAACGCGTGTCAGACAGTATGTGCTATAAGAATAATTTTTATCTGCATTAATAATGAGCAATTGCTTTTCTACAATTATGTTAATTATTTATTTACAGAGGAAAAACAGCATTCGACCATTTGGCCCTTGATTGTCTTCAAAAGGTCGATCTCTTAGCTGCAGCGAGATGTAACATGTTCAGTCATGCTTTAGTTTTATACCAAAGCACACTTTTAAATTTTACTAGAAAATCAGCACAAGCCTATTCCACAATAGCAAGCAGTTTCAAAGGCTATCAACGTTACGATTTTATGGTAGTAAGAGAACTGGCTGAGCCCTCGACAAAATTAGCACAAGAAACGGGCGGAAACGATGATTCTGACAAGGACAAGTAAGTAACTACTTTGCTTTGATGAACAATGATAAATCACAAATACATTTGTTTATAACGAATCGTTTATGTGTAGATTGGCATTCTTTGATCTGGATTATCACGACAATGTTGAAGAAGCCGAAGAAGCAAAACCAGGAAGAGAATCTGCTAAAACTGAACATAGCGAGAAACTTTTAGACATTGAATCCGACTCAAAAGATATACTTGATTTACAAGAATTAAATAGCACCACTGCTTCGTCGAAGAATGGAATCTTGCCGAATCCTACACACGACGATGACACTAAAGAACTTGACCAATTTTTCCAAGCATTAGCATTAGATAAGAATGCGTATGCTAATAGTGAGAAATTAAGTAAAAAGACAGGAGACAATCAGACCAAATCACGCAAGAAGTTAAACGAACAAGACTTGGATATATTTAGCGAGGGCAATACGAGTTTCGATTTAGCTAATTTGTCCTGCCTAGAGTCCGGAGGCCAAGGGCAAAACACGTTAACCAGTTTAAGTTCTGAAACTGTGGCGCTACTAGATGAATTGCTCAGTGATGTGCACGACGAGCATAGTGTTACTGATGAATGGGAAACTATAGCTGCTCATGATACCTTCTTGCCAGCAAACATCTTAAAGCAAAGCTTAGGAGATGCAGCACGTGGCATTGGACAAAAGAATATGTTTACAAGTAATACTGATGACAAGGTAATTAATTCATTGGAAAGGTGTTTGTATGTGATTAATTAATCTATTTGTAATGTGAATTTCGTTCTCTTAGAAAAAGGCTAAGAGTGGAAAACAAAAGGGGAATTCCTGGCTGGACTTATTTGCCGAGCTTGATCCGCTTGCCAACAACCCAATGGAGAAAATATCGGGTGATAGTAATACTTCTGTGTAATTAATGGGTTGCTTATACGTTAATAACGTATAATGAATGACTCGCTGCTTGCGGCAATGGCAGAAGGGAATGCCACGATTCTATTCTTCGTGGAATAGGATAAAGCCGCAGGTGTTCTCCTATTCATTCATGTACATCAGTATTTGTATTTATTATTTGAATCTCCTTGAAAAGTTAACATTCCAGACACGTTAGATATAATGAAAACTCTGATAGGACAAAAACAACATCGATTCTATCAATGATTTTCCATTTTCGCTACCAAAGACGCAAGATTCTATAGTTTATAAAGGATCTGATAATCAAAAGTTTGATTTAAATACACTACAGGGATTGCTTCGAGACAATTGTTACGAGTTTTCCTATACGCAATTATAATACAATATGCCCAAGGGTATAAACATGTGTTGTACGAATATATTTGTTTTGTTATTATTTTGTTTTTGAACTTTTACTAATTTTGTCAATAGTCTCCTTGCGTTGAACAATTTGTTTCAAAAAACTTGTTCGTAAAACCGCTATTATGCAATGTACTTTTTTCGAATATACAGTGAGGAAAATACAGTATACTGGTCTTTTTAAATTAAATAAATACGAGACGAACAAATTGTATGATTAGGCATACCATTTTTGTCTTTCTATAAAAATTTAAAGCACTTATGCATCAACAAAGTGGGATCACAGTATTAACGCTAGAACATATCTCTATTTCAAGTATAAAAAACTCGAAATCAAATCTAACTTTCACCGGTAACATACTGGACATTCAGGCATCGTAGAACTGTGCCATGGTTGTTTTTACCCTGCAAAAAGAAGTCCGATGTAGTATAATGAGAGAAGAGACGACGATGAGAATGGAATTAATACGTTAGCGTAGATGTTCTGTTAGGAACCGAGAGACAATTAAAACTAATATGTGATTTAATTTGTTTCATACTTGTCAAGCAGTAAAGAATCCTTAGTCTGCCGTAACTCTTGGAGAATACGGAAAAGACCTAGCTCCCTTAATCGCGCATGCCGCTGTGCGGCTTCGGCTCCCTCCCGTCGTACTAAATTGCACACACAGTAAATGGCTGCATCTTGCAGCTTTGCATTACTATGCATCTAAATCAACATTAAGATGGCATAAGCATGAATGAATCTACAATAACGCGATGTTTATGGATATTTTCTCGTTTCCAATAAAAAATGTCTAATTAATTTAAGCTACATAGGAAATCTGCTTTTACCAACCATATAATCCATAAGTTTTTTAAGCACGTCTTCGTTTGCCATAATATGATCTCGGGCTCTGTCACCATGTGCTATGTTTGCTAAAATGCAAAGGGCTTGCTCCTTCACATCGGCAGGGTGTTTTGGATCTTCCAAAACTAGTATAATTGCTTGCATAACGTGGGCCGCGTGTTCGTCCATTATACGATCTATGTGTGCTTTCGTAGAGAGCAAATTTCGCAATAAACCCAGTGTCTTCATTAGAACTGCTAATTCTGGATCAGCAAGAAGACGGAAGATTTGATCTGTTCCCAGGCATGATAGGATTTGTGACTTCACTCTTTGTTCTGCTTGGAAAGCGACGTTCATCAAGGCCCAAATTCCGTTTAATCGTAACGCTGGTTCGGGTCGTTTAGTGAGTGAGCATAAGAACTCCACTCCACCAGATTCGAGAATGGGTTCTTTGCTCGGACTAAATTCCAATAATAAGTTACATAAAGTACTTGAGGCAACAGTTATTAAATCATCTTCACTCTCGCCTCTACCTATGATATAATCATATTATATTAATATCAATCGGTAAATAGCAGATAGAATGTAACTTAAGACCTAAAAGTTTCGTGGATAAATTTTTATTTTTTCTCCAAAAAGTAGATATCTCACATTCCAGGACAGTACAAAAGTATATTCCGGAGGTTCTAACCATGTGCTAATACTGCACTTCAACATCTAATCATAATAGATAATTAAGATAATAACGAAAACAATATCCTTTATAGTCGATCGGTAATTTTATGACCATTTAATACTTATAGACACTAGACATATATGTGCAATACATTACGCGCGTGATTAAGTTATTAAGATATAATTATATTTTACCCTCTAATCCTTTATCAGCCCCGTGCAATAATTGCATAAGCGGCCTCCAAACGGCATGATCCTGAAAAGTAGTTCGGAGTTGTTGGACGCTTCTCGAAAAGGAATGCAAGCATCTCACTGCAGCCAAGCGAACACGTGAACCACCGGGATCCTGTAAGCCCGACACTACTTGTTCCATCAAGCTTTCCGTTTCGATGATTCGCTTGCGAATATCTTCGTCATTAGCACCGAGAGATGCAAACGCCCTAAACGCAGCTTGCCGCATGTCTTGCGTGAGAGTTGCATCTTGTACCTATCGGGAATGGACGCCAGATTAGCTACACGAGACAATCTTTTTTCCCTTGATATTCCAGTGCGTACTTGAGGTTGTGGGCGTAGCAGTTCAGCGAGGGTCGGTATTAAGTGATTACTGATGGAAGCCAGGCGTTGCAAGTCGGTATCAACTTCGGTAAGATATGCTAAAGTTTCCGCTGCGGCAATTCGCTCGCGTGGAGGCCGGTCTCGATGACAAAGTCTCACGAGACACGGTAGGGCGCGATAAAGGACTCGTGGATCTGTGGAAGGCAGTGCTCCTGCTCTGTGCATATAGGAGATGCATCTTGCAGCTTCCAACTGTATCAGGGAACTCCTCTCTCTCCCCATTAACTGACCTAGTGCCACAGGTACTAATCTACCCTGGTTAGTATTACTTGTGGCAGTGGAAGCTACCATCACAGATACCATGTGATTCTGATAACACATATTTGCTAAGCATGCCAATGCCGGCAGTTGTACGTCAGCTAGTGGCGAATCCAACTGCATCGCAAGAATTTCAACCGCACCTGCTTTCGACAGTGCATTCTGTTCTTCTCCTGTCTTAGAAATAATATACCTCTACTTATTTTATGTATTGGCATGTTTTTTTTCGAATCACAGTCTAGGGACAATCTGTTTAGTTACCTTACATGCTGTGGTTAAAATTGTTGCTACACAGACCTGACAGGTAATAGATCTGGTCGCTAGAGCCAGTAATCTTGGCACCAGTGCCGGATTCTGGTAAATAGAGTGCACCGGCGCAGCTGCGTGTTGAAACACTGTGCGCAGACATCTTAAGCACGCTTCGTTCAACAAGTCTGAGACTTTCGGCTTTCCCTCGTTCAGCCCATCATCAATAGGTGTGGAAAGCAGAACCTGGAGAAGTAATGGTACAACACCGAGGTCTATCAGGGCTAACACATACACGTTTGTCCCTTTGGCTAAAGAACCCAATGTCACTGCCGCTTCGAGCCGAATCCGGTCTCCCATAGAACCAGACGTGTCACCAAGCAGTTGTAACAACCGGGGTACAACACCTTGAGTTATCACAGAACCTTTCTGCCTGTTGCTTCCGATAACAGAGTTCCTGAGACATCTGTTAACAACCAAGCAGTCTACATTAAACTGGACCCCTCGCTCTTCCTCTCTCAATCACTTGGTATACAGTTATGTAAGAAAGCAATGTCACTTGTGAATCGCGTGTTTTCGCAAAGGGAATGCTACACCGAGTAAATGGTGGCACGGTACTCGTAAGTACAAGACTTTTCTGCCAGTTACGGGATGAAGGTTAAACTTCAATTGGACTCACATGAGAGCTTCCAAACATTTTTGGGGGTCCGGCGAGTACAGCTCGTCAATGTAACTCCGCGAGCTTTCGACGTCCTAGAGTGCAAGGGAAAGATCATTCCTTCATTTGTCCGCTCAGGAGGGAATTATGCGAATGGCGTAATTGTCAAAAACAGAACGGGTACCGGTGTTGGAGTACGCGATTGCGGGCTTACCATGAATGGCTGCATCACCGAAACCATTCTTTGCACCTGCTTCTCTCACATAAAGCTGCTTATCAACGTTGGCTCACCAACAATTCCCGAATGCACAGCTGCCACGAGGTATCGTCAAAACCAGTTTCGCATATTATGTTAACGCTCACTGTTCAATCTGCGTTCTGAAATCGCTTTCCACCCTTCTATGAACTTGACATTAGTGCCATCGTTGTAGTTTCTCTGTACTCCGCACCAGCGGGCTAGTCTGTTTCTTATGGACGCAGCGACAGAAAAAGTATTGGCCACTGATTTCGACTTTCCTCTCTTAAACATACGTGTCAATAATACGGCGACTCAGTCTTTTCAATCTACTAAATCACACTGGAAAAAAATATTTCTCTATTTAAACCGTGTCATATTTCAAGCAGCAGTTTTATTTTTTCCCACAATAATATTGTTCTTTATGGACAATTATACTTAAACCGTGCAGTGCATAGTGCAGACTTCCGGATTTACGAATTCATTATAGTGCAGTTTATGTGATTATTGGCACTGGTTGGCCCGTTTCACACTGCCAACAATACGATATTTATACATACTTGTTGTAATTTTAGTTTTGTTATTCTTACTGAGTTAGTTATTATGCGCACGCCACCTGAGCATTGTGAAGGTGGTAAACAAACCAAGTGAAATTTGCCTAAGTTGATGCGCGAAGTTCGCGCCGTGTAGTCGCAGTGTGTTTTACGCAGTTCTTCGTTTCTTTGTTTGTGTTACTTGTGTGTAGAGATAACAAGTCTGTTTCTTGTGCTTTATCAGTGTTTTCCACTGCATCCTCTCTGTCTCTGCGAACGTACGCAGTGTGAGATGTGAGTATCAGATTATTTGAGGATACAGAATAATGCATGTTCACTCAGTATCGTTTAAATACTATGTTTATCTTGGACTTATTTCGAATTGAAAAAATATACGTAATTTGCTTTAACAGCATGTTGATTGCACTGTAAAATTCTAGTTTTAACAATCTTTATTTGAGAAATAGATATTTGTAATTCTAAATTTGCAGGACAAATAAAAAAGTCTTGTAGCCTTAACCAACAATATATGTGTACATATGTATTTATACGGTTTGAATTTTTTTAAATATCTGCCTGTTTTTTTTTTACTATTTCTCCCTTTTTGTACTTATTATAAATAATTATTATTACTGATATTTGTTGATATTGTTGCTTAACATTGATCACGAATGTTTCGAAACAAACTATCACGAGGCTACCGTTATAATTCAACCATAACGATAGTGCAATACAGTCATTTTTATATAGGGGTTTCTGTGTCAAATATTAAACAAATATAGCAAAAGGAAATATGATTATTGGAAATGCGCTATATTCTATGAATATGTAAAATATTAAACTTAAAGCAACTTAAGTTGGAGTTTTCTTCAAATTTTTATCCGAAAAATTAATTCGAGGACTTTGCTACCCTTAATTTAATTTTAATGATTTTTAAGAGAACTGGATTGTGTTAGGATGTTTCAACAATGAAACAGTACAATATAATCATTTGATTTAGTATTCTAAGTAATAGAACGAGTGTATACTGCCCTACGACTATATCGATGTGGTTCGGTCACCGCCCGACAGAGGGCCTCGGCGACCAACTCAGGTTTCTCGTATATAAAATAGTAAACCTAATGCGTTAAAATATGTTTAGAAAGAGCTAAGGGTATCGCTTCTCGGCCTTTAGGCTAAGATCAAAGTGTAGTATCTGTTCTTATCAGCTTAATATCTGATACACTCCCCATTGGGGAGTCAGAATATTAAACTGATTTTTGAAACTTGTCAGGTTTCGGAGCTTGCTCCGGACTTGGCGCTGGTCGATCCTGTACTGCAGTACCACAGGATTTGGCCTAATAATCTATTTAAAAAATAGTCCAATAGTTTGGTGGGAGAGCAGAGGGTTAAGAGGGGAATAAATGCAATTGGTTTACAATAGAAACATTTATTTTTAGAACCCGCCATAAAGTTACAACGGAATTTTTGATATTTCATAGTTTTCCACCTGGCCCTGAAATGGGGGGCAGGTGTTTTGTCCGTGCAGGTCGATTTCGGTCGATTTCGGTTCACCGGTTGCTGCACCCTTGACAGAGCAAGTTGAATCAACTTACACGGACGATTGAATAAGTGCACACGAGACACAGATAGGTGAACAGGACATGCCAGGAACTCACATGGGATGGTGCCAGCCCTTGATATTTGTAACTTGTGAGTTCCGATCCAGTTACAAAAATTGAGGGACTACCGCGTACTTTTGACGTTACTACTCTTATCATCGACTAGAATTTACTTCCCATGAAAATTCCTCGCACGCCATCGGAGACTTTAGATGATTGAGGAGAGCTTTAGGTACACACGTAAGTGATAGATCGCACCCGGCCTGATGCTTTGAAAAACACGTACTTGCGTCGTTCGTACAGTGCACCCCTCTTGTATGCGCATACGTTTTACATTCATATATGCAGCCTACATATCCATGTACAGAGCGGGAGAGGGAGCGCACTGTACGTTGAAAATTCCCCGTGAGAAATTGTACCCTTCTCGTCTACATGCAAAAGAATTTCTCGAATTAGTTAATCTCGTGCTTCGCTACTGCCGATCTTGTCCCTCTCCAATTTTGATATTAGTTTAATTGACAGCCGCTCGGGAATACCGATTACAGAGCGGTATGATTAAGATCGTAAATACACTTCCTCCCGTGACGCAAAGCATTCAGCTTCGTGGTACAAACTACGGGTGTTCGTAATGGCAAGTAATTAAATTTTCATTAACCGTAATGGAAAATTATGCTAAACGATTGTTATTTCAATCAGTTTGCGTATTATTTACGAACAGTTTACTTCGATTAACGATACACCAAAATTACGAAATAATAGTAAATTATAAAGTGTTTTTTCTGTGCACTTACACATGTACAAAAGATACAATACATTGAAGAGAAAAGATATGTTAAGACGAATATCCGCAGTCTGTCGACGAAATTTGAATGGGCACGTGTTTTCTTTCGGTGCATTTTAGAGGGAAGACATACGAAGACACACAGCCGGGTTTACACACAGTATTAATACTTATGCTTTCTTTCTTCTGATCATGTAAGCTGCCACAATCCCGAGAAAATTTTGACTGTATTGTCAAGATCTTTTACATTCCACTCGGGTCACGTGAACTCGCATTTCTTCCTTTGCCAGACCTACATCGCTTTTGCTTTTTCTTCGGTGATATAAGATAGCGTGCGTCTTACATAACTTTCGCAGAGTTCACTAGAAAGACACTTCTAGTGAATACTACGCTGTCATTCCTCGGCGATATTATTTCAACTGTTACAATGACTATTTGGGATGAAGTGAACATTTGTCCCCTACTACGTAACCATTCATCGCACCATTGTCGAAGAGATTTTGGCTTCCTTGCGAGACCGGTTAATAGTGAGTGTGGATTTACAGCTCAGAAAAATAGTTTGGGTTGCTCTGGGGTTGAATTTCTTCAGGCCTACTTTCACACATCCGTGACGTATCAGTGGCGTGCTGGTACAGCCAGCGCTCGTTTTTTATCGCGAGTCTCGTACGAACGAATCATAATTTATTATAACCCTAGAATTAGTAGCGTGCTTCACTGGATCGTACTTGAAAGCGATATGTAAGCTTTCAGTGTGCAGGGTTAGTGGAAATGATATTTTCTTTTAATTATTCTTCTTAATTACACTGGAACAGCACGGGACGAATACGTCATTGACTGAGTGGGTTGACTGGACCTGTTCTCTTTTCTACTGCGAATGGGGTCATAAGTGTACATACATATATGTATATCGCTGGCTCTCAGCCGTATTTTCCTTCGCCGATACTTAGAAAGAGTATCCTGCTATCTCGGTAAAAGAAATCCTAGAATCGTGAATCTAGTAAAACAATCAATCCTCAAGAAAGACGCGTCTTAATATGTTTCAATTCTATGCACCTAGTAAAACTTCGACCTTAATTTTCAATTTGTCTTTGGTGTTTGCTCAGATAAAAATAAAGACGTCTGGTGTGTATTAAGAAACTGGTTGAAATGTACAAGCAACTCGTACAATCAATTCTACATTGAGGATGTGCATATTAAAACGATCAAAGTATTAGTAAACCCTCCTTCATGATACTTGCGAGATATAGCACGAGGTAGATTCGCCTGAAATGATACTTCGATTGAGCCTTTGGAAGGGATAGACTTATAGGAAACTCATTCCATGCCAATTCTTCAAAGATGTATGTAATAGTAATAATGAACAATAGTTAAACACATATATATAAGTTTATAAACACATAAGTTTAATCTTTTTATTTATTTTAATGTATAAATTGTTTCTATAGAAAATGAATATATTCTTTTGAAGAATAATAAGATTGCTAAAGGAAAAATGGATCTGGCATGAAATGGTCCGGGTAACTTACAAGATTCGTGCCGGTATTGCACCTTGTATATCCGCTTAGTTCGTCAACTTTTGATTTGATAGGATTGCACCGCTGTGCTTGGGAGGCGGGACGGCAGATAGGTGATAGAGGACTAATTTACACACTGCGGAGGAGTAAGGACGATTGATAAGAGCGATCAAACTTCCATGACCCTTGGCACAGAGTTGATATCGAGAGCACAGCTGCCGCTCACGTCCGGTGAATCCGTCAGATACTCTTCGGATGGTGTTTTACCTGCTGTCCTCATAGCGTCCCTTTCTTGTTCAACCTAAAAATTGAGTTTTTCGCATTACTATCTCAATGGCAAAATTTAACATAAAGGATTAGGGGATTAAGGGTCATGGGATTCCTTGTGTCATTTAATAAAAATTGAGTATTAGTAAAATAATGAAGAGAAAGTTTCTTAATATAACTTGAAAGTTTCGCGTATTCATAACCGAGTGTGCATTTCCAAGGAATTATGGAGATAAATTTAATGAGTTCAAACCTGCCCGAGGACCCTCAGTAGATTCAGCCCGGCGACTTTCTTCAGATCGTGGACGTTCCACTTTCCACTCCGGAGAAGTTCCGCGAACAACTCGGGATACTTGGAGACGTCCTCGAGACCTCGGGGAGTTCTGCCGGCAAAATCGATCGTGCCCTTATATCAAGTTCGTCCATTGACCCAGGAAAACAATTACTGCCGGATGTGGATCGGAGTGTAGGATGGAAAGGAGGGCAGAGCGTACTACTCACTTATTAATACCGTCGAAATCGCCGCCGACTCCGATATGGTCCACGCCAATTAAGTTTCTAATATAATAAATGTGCTCGGCGACGTCGGATAGGGTCGCCTCGGGGCCGCACTTCACGAAGTAATTGTAAAATGTGACCATTACTAATCCTCCGTTCGCAGCCTGAAACAGAAATGGTACCTTTGATAAGTCAACTGTGAAACGAGTTCTTATACTTCTCCCTCACTGGAAGCCCTTCCAAAATTTCCTTTCTAATTATAGAGGAAAAAACGAATTATATCACAATTTCCCGTCGACAAATCGATCACTGTGATTCCCCTTCAATATTCAATGCCATTTCCAACGGCAAATATTGTCACTTGGACGAAATACGGTTTATCATTGGACAAATACAGTCGTTATACGGTTTATCATTTCTCAAACACAGTTCGAATGATTGTTGACTGATTGAAACATACCTGTATTTTGTATCAAGTACGGTTTATCAATTTAACCAATTTATGAAATTAAAATTAAAGAAATCGCTTTGAATCTCCAATAAGAACAGGCGAAGCTTCTACCGTTAACCGAGAAAATATGCTTGCGGAAGTAGAAGCCCAAGTACATTGGTGGCCATGGCTCCACCTTGTCGCTGAGTAAAGCTGTTAATTTTGCACCCTGCTAATTTGCCCCTGAACGAGGGGGGCAGCGGAAGGGTGAGGCCGGTCTCCTTAATGGGAGACAAAACTCGACAATAGAAAGGAATCGCCGGCGATAAATGTTTCGTGCCATTGGAAGCCGGGCTGCCGTGTGCCCGGGTAATTATCTGCCCTCTGGAGAGGAAAGGATATTAGTACACCCAGGAAAAAGGTGGAAAACGATTTTCCTTTCGGCGTGGCTCCAGAATATCCAATCTTCTAGACGACCGTGCCACGCCTCGTGCTCGGAGATTTATCGTAACAGCAAAATGATTCTTTTCTTAAGTGCACTTCTATCCACATGCAACGAGAATAAATATACAATATAAATAAATAATATATAATACAAATGAAGCAACCCGGAAAGATAATCAAAAGTAGTATCTAACATTTTGAAATGGAAACAATGGAAGTAAGATTTAGAAATGAGAGTTTAGATGACAAATCCTGATGTATGCTTTGGAAAATACGTACCAGCTGCTTGAGAATATCGTCGGGCACATTCCTGGAGTTATTGCAGATGGCGAAGACCGAGGAGTGGGAAAAAATGAGGGGCGCACTGCTGGCTCTTAGAGCGTCCCTCATCGTCGCCCTCGCCGTGTGACTGAGGTCTACTAGCATTCCCAGTCTATTCATTTCTTGAACTACCGCCTTACCGAAAGCGGTCAGGCCACCCCCTGAAAGATAAACCGTGCTCTATATTCTGCCCCGCTATTGTTCCTCTATCTTCCTTGATACTACAACCACTACATTATACGCTCACATGGGCCTAGAATAATGAACTGCACGTGTGACTGTAATGTCGACGGTGCTGAGAAATTTCTTTGCTGTTTTATTCTAAATATTCCTACTTCCATCACCGTCTCGGTCAATTTGAAAGGTGAACTCTTGTCAGAGAAAGTTTTTAGACACGAACTTGATATGATATTAATAAAATATGATAAGTATGTGTTCATGGTATCCTCACCCTCTTCGTCCTCTTCGTCTACCGACGAACTCTTCGCCCAGGGTGTATCGCAGGTGTGCGTGAGCGTTAGATACCGCACACCTAATTGGTAGAGTGTCCTTAAGACTGCTAAGCTACTTCCTATACTATGTCCGCCTTCCACCCCGATCAGGGACGCTATTTTTCCTCTGTCGTGTGCCTCCAAGATCTCTAGAATATTAATTGATTCATTAGAAACCAAAAGTTTTATTATTATTTCCTCCTCTTATATTACATTTTGATGGCTCATTATTTGATTGCGAAGCGGTAATAATTACAAATTAATATATTTAGGGACAATAATTCCTGAACGTTTAAGATTTCGAGGTGTGCAATTCCGCGTTGAAGTTTACAATAATCATATGAAGCATGATCATGCTTTCGGCCGAATGGCACGTTTTTCCTGCAGCACCGAAAAACTTTGCGCGGCGAATATCCCGGCGTAGAATTACTTCCGGATTACTCTGGGCGGACTCGCGTACCGCAGGAAGTTATTTCAGTATATCATGGAGAATTTATGATGCGCCCTTAATGCGAGATTTTTCGTGGCACTCTTCCCGAGGTCGGCGCGCTCCGCCTCGCTATAGTCGGGTAATCATAAAGGATAGGCAATGTGTACTTTACACACGTGCACATGGATACAGGACTTACCCCTCGCCGACGAGGCGAATTGCATATGTTGCGAGTACTTTTCTATGAGCCTCTTAATGAGGTCCACCTGCTCCAAAGTCATCTGGACCGCGTTGAGATGCTGGGTCTCGCAGGGAACGTATGCAGACCAGAACTGTATAAGAAAGAATAAAAATACTTAATTAGTATAAGTCAGTAAAAAATTATAATACATTACAAAGAATGTTATTGCTCCTAACAAATTCATTATTAACAAGCCAAATAGTTAGCATTATACATTCGAAATAATTTCATATTATAAATACCATTGAATCAGAGGAAAGCTGTTTTTTTTAAGTTTGTTTGCGGACTACAATTGCATTTTACCGGGCAAGCTTTATTCCGGCCGGTTTAACGTACACGCGTTCGCTAAATATTCCACAAACGATGAGGAGTGGAAAAAAGAATGGCGACCAGGCGCCAGGAGAAATGAGAAAATTTAAGATAACTGAAGAAACTTGCGGTGTTCCATACGCCTTTTTCTTCCCCTTCCTTTTTTCGCTCTGCCACCCCCGGAGGGTAATATTAAATGCTGCTGTGCATGCATGTATCTCGCATCCCTGCCGGTTGTACGTTCGTAATACGACTTGTGCGGGGCGGGCTTTGCTTGCTCAGCGAGTCCACTGTTTCGCAAATAAGGATGTCATGGTCTCCCGCTTTAACAAGCGTTCGCGCCCGACTAACGAACAAAAAACTCCACTCCCCGCGCCCATCGCCGCAATTAGTTCTTCCCAGTTAGAGCGATACATCGCTTAGTAACACAGTTTCCAGTACACTGGGAGTAATAATTGAACTGCCGCTTGCTTAATGAAAATTGATGCTGCATAGCCAGCGAATGATTCAGGAAAAAGACGATAGAGTCGACTTTTTTCTCTGGGCTGACGTCAATCCATACTTTCTTTTCCATAATATATTCTTTTTGCTGTTTGAATCTACTTTCTTATTTTTAATTACTATTATTATCGAGTTATTATATCCTTAATAGTTCAATGAACTCCCAAAAAGATGTTAAAGCAGTAATTAACACGCTTAAACTGTACCTAAAATCAAGCTGACGACTTAAAGGATAGTCAGAGAGCAGCGACAACAGCATTCACTGAAATATGTCTGTTCAAGTAGCTCGGTGGTCACGTTACACGGTTAACGAGCTTATGGCTTCATGTGAGATTGCTATACCAGTCGAGGCGACCTGGCAAGATCTCCTACGGTCAGCGCACTCGGTTCGCTTGAGGAGTATCTGTACCATGCGCTACACACAGAGAGCATACAGCCTGGCACTATACAGACTGCAAGAGAGAAACCGACGCTTTAGGTGGCAAAGAGAAGACGTCGGCCTCGACATTCGGCGTGCAAGTGCGGACGTCGATGGTTAAAGCGAACCTCTCTCGAAGCACTGGGCTGATAATCGATCGCTCGGCTGACGACGTCGATCCTCATACTACTGAGTATCTGGATCCCGGCGTGGAGGAAACACGCTGGTCTGTGACCACTCGAACGGATACAAGCAGAGCAAGATAATCGGCAGTAGGCCACCGATGAAATGGCTATGCAGGGCTTCACTTCGAGCAGCCTAGCAAGACGAGTCGCAGGAATGAGCAGCTATACTACCGCCTCGCATTCAGCGAGAGTTATGCCTCGCTGGGAGAGCGCTCCCCTTCGGATAAAGGGCTCGTGTGTGCTTCGGGAACTGGAACGCTATAGCTCTGGAATTCATCTGGATATACGTCGGATACGCCTGCTGGATAGATCGTGTGAAACTCTTCTGCTGGATTCCGGTATGGAAGTCGATTTTATTCAGTGGGAATCATATACCTATAGAAGTGAAAATAATGGTAAATGGTAAATCGACTTTATGTGGGAGAAGAAATAGTAAAGGGAAAATGATTAAACAAATAGCATCCATTAAAGTAACAGTAGAATATAATGGGTTAATAATAATGAATATTTGGTAATACATCGACTGCTGAAATAAATAAATCTACCATGGTACTGAACACGCCAAGATTCGACTGTTTGCTAATTGTACCATTAAGTAGATCTTTCGTTGCCAGTCTCGCAATCCTTATTTATGATTAGCCGATGTCGGGCGCGAGCACAAAGTCGATGCATCAAGAGGTATTTAGCGATAATGTATCACTGCACCAGCCACGTTGCCATCGGAGAAATATAGTGTCTCGAACGGATCAATAATAGCAAAGCTCCTGAATGGCTTTCCTCAGCGAGCGTTGCGGCCTCTCATTCATTACCCGAATCGATCTGTTTCCATTAAAAGCAGCACGAATTCATTCATTCCTAATACCATGCGCGCTACTACATCTAGTATATGTACTCGGCATTAGCAAGTCCGTTTCACTCTGGGTCAATGGATCTCGTGCAACAAACACGAGGAAGCACAGCACCTGATACACTAGACCGATCGCAGTGTCCCCTTTAATCTGCTTTAAACGCTGATACGGGAACCCATACTCGCACGCTACTTGTTTGTGATGTGTTTCGAAAAGGACCTTCGCTATAATTCCTGCGCACATTTTGGGGCTGATCCCTAACAACCCCTAGTTATATCCTGTGTCGAGCTAGTGCATTAGATCCTCATTAAATATTGACAGTTAATAATAGCACGTTCCTTTGGCGAAGGTTCATGAGGGCAGAGGCAGGAGGGCTTTTATTGACCGTTTGTGTTTAGTTTATAATGTAAAGTGTGTCGAATTCGATTGAAAACGAAATTAAAAATAGATGTCTCGTAATATTAGTGACTAGTGATTCTACAATTTCGTTTGTTAAAGTTAAAGAAAGCCTACACAAAGATTTATAATTACTATTGCAAAGTGTGTCGAATTCGATTAATTGCGAAATTAGAAATAATCGTCTAGTAATATTAATGACTAATGATTTTACAATTCCGTTTGTTAAAATTACAGAAAAACTACACAAAGATTTATAACTTCCATTGTAAAGTGTGTCGAATTCGATTAATTGCGAAATTAGAAATAGTCGTCTAGTAATATTAATCATTCTACAATTCGGTTTGCTAAAATTAAAGGGAAACTATGCAAGAGTTTATAGTTTCCATCTGTCACTTTAAAGAACAGTTAAGTGTACAACAAATGAATTTTACCTGTCCACCAACCATCCCTTGTCGCATCCTGACCAAGTCCGTCTGACTCCAGGCGCTCTTGCTCCAGGGTGCAGGTCCTTGACGAAGGTCCTTGTCCAAGTCGAACTCCGCCAGCTGGTTATGGACGAAGTTCCTGATATTCCACGGGAGGTCATTGTGTCCGTCGATCAGGGGCACCTCTGAGAGAATCTGTCGCACGGTTTCCAGCCTCTCCTTCGGCGATGCCAGATGCGCGATCTCGCCATCCGCTGGTCGTGGTCCAACTCTGCCCACCAAGCTGCCGATTGACAGTATGATCACACTTGCTGTCCAGGCACCGCTCTGACCAGCACTCTGGAACAATCGTTTTCGAAACTTCATTTATGGGAAAACTCCAACGTCACTCAAACTTTTTCCAAGTACAATTGTTACTTTTATTGGTATTATTTTTAAAGGAATAATCGATTATCCAGGGAATAATTAAATTGTCATTATTATATTGTTATTAAAACCATTAAAAAGATTCTTTTGTATTTTTAAATGATTGTTAAATCATTCTTTAATTATTATGGAGTCTAAGTACAAAGTACAGAGTCTTGAGTTCCATAAGAAGCTTTAGTATTCAGGACAATACTTATGGGAAGCTATAAAATTCATTGAGGAATCCAAAGCTTGAGTAGAAGTAAAATATGAGGCGAAGGAAGAGACGATGAAGGGAAGTGAACAGCAAGCAGGCTAGAGAAACATGCTTTGATGTCTTGCACTGAGAAATAATTCACTCTTTCGTGAACCTGTGAGTTGCAAATGTTGCCGGGATGCTAGGAGCGACTATCATACTCCAGGAGTGAAGAGCGACTGAATAGTTTATGAATTCTGTCAAAGGAACCCAGCGGATACCTGTTCGAGAGTGGAGTCTGGTCACGGCGAGCATTTCGTTTTCAAACCACGCTTGAGAGCATGGACCGAAAGAAAGCCTGTCATTTACTGGGAGTCGTGATTACCTGACTTTCAGTATGCCGTCAGTTGTGCACTTTGACATTGCAGCTTAATGAGGGCACTAGCACACTTTTTGCAGTTCAACTTCTTAACGTTGAAATGCTCTTTTGTCCCGGAAATGTGTTAGTTAATTTGCACAAAGAAAAGCGTAAATTTAATGTTCGAGCATCATTGAAATTTCCCCTCTTGAACTGAAAATTGAAGACAAATGTGTGGCTATGTAATATGAAGTGCTGTAAATGAAACGTTTGCTTTCAAAAAGCAAACGAAGTGGATATAAAGTACCCAATTATAATCGTATAAAAGAATTGTGTTGGCATCATTATTTGCTCGATAGCGTTCGTGTACAATTAACTTAATACCGCAAAGGGTTAATGCATTTTCAATATTCCCTCGAAGCTTTTTCAACATATACACTTTGCCCTTCTTACGAAATCGGAGAATGCTTTCTCCACCAGCAGAAATTCCTTACGAGAGTGACATATCGTTTCCTTCCGACAAATGATTGATCGATCCTTAGGTCGCATTAAAAAGGAGTCACTCGACACATTTCCTGCGACCGGAAGGATCGAATTTTTCTTTTAATGTGACTCTCGAGAAGTGTGATAGATCGGCTCACGTGAGAATAGAAAGGGTGCTCTGGAACTCGACAAGAGTGCGGACTTTTTGAGTGCACTTGCATTAGTAGGTTCTCTTGTATTTATTCTACAGAAAACTATTTTCCTCTTCTTCTAATTTTATTACAAACCTTACGAAATTGTCATTAACAAAGAATAGAATGAACTTTGGAACTGAATTGTTTTAATTCCAATATAAGAACTTTTGATTTTATTATTTATAAAATTTTAATGATTTACAAAATGAAAAATAGGAAGGTGAGTAAACAACTATCTTCTCTTGCTTTTAAATATAAAAGGTTTCTGGTGGCATTTACAAAAGGACAAGTATCACAGTACTTCTGAACGTTCAGCTTCAAGTGTTCCCAGTGTCTGACTAAACGTCGACTCGTACTACTGACTCTACCTTCTGATCCTTCCTGGAACTTGGGATGTCTACAACACCAACTTTGCGCGTCATTTTCTACTTCGCTTCGACTAAAAGCTTGAAAGCCCGAGTCCTCAAATGTCTGGGACAGTTATGGTGTTGTTTTTAAGACAGACATTCTACACTCTGGTTCGCCCTGCAGTCTATTGACTTTCTTCCGGTGTCGAGTACAAGCCAGGATTTCCTGTCTGTGCTCCGATGTCTGGCGAATAAAATTGTTAGGTTTGTCAAATTGTCAATTGAATATTAGTTTGTACTAAAATATTTTATATATGTATTATTACTAAGTTACAATATTTTTAATGAGGAATTATTCAATATATAATTGTTTTAATATTTATGTTACATTGAGAAAATAATAAATTAAATCTTTCAAAATAAATCATTGACTCTTAACTTGCAAACATTGATTCTGTAATTGAGAACTAAAACACGAAAGATCGACAACTAGTTTTAATTAAATCTTGTATTAAAATTTGTACAAAAAGATTATTATGAAATAGGCACATTGCCAGTCAATGTATGAATGATTCAGGAGTAAATGGATCGAATCATTGGGTTGTCAGAATGCTGACACAACGATTTGAACGTAATCCGCGCTTTACGCATTGTTTAGTCGAAATGGAAGTGGTACTTGCGTCCGAAGCTGTTCTAAATTCAGCGTTCGGGCAGAAGCACACACTGGGAAGATGGATTGTCACGTTTCGGATACGAATCATTGCACTGTCCATTGGTGCCCACCAGTTTTCTCCCCCGAGAAATTTCCATGAAATACTGTGGCCAGTCGCGTCACGTGAATTGTGTGTCCAGGAATTTCCGATTCACTTACCTTATGCTGTCGAGTTTAGTCCCGCATTTCCACCCACTTGCATCCACTTTACCGTGGGCAAGCAGAACCAGTGAGGTTGCCATGTCATTTGGTAATTCCAAATCATTGGCTAAACTCACTCACTTTTTGAGAGATGTCAGGAAACTGGGGAGTTCATGAAAACTCTATGAATATTTGTTATTTTTATTTGATATTTTTATTTCACTTGTCTGAGAATTTTAAATGAATTCTTATAATTCATTTTAATGTTCGTTTGCAATTATTATGTTAACTTTGTTAGTTTTTGTGTAAATTTACTTAAGAACGAATTTTATACATTTCCGAATGTGCATTGTAACTATCATATTTATTCCGAACTAGTATATTATAGGATTCGCATTACAATGGTATAACTCAAATATCTCTCAGCGTTGACATTTTTCCAGCTATTTTTCTCAAACTTCCTGAAGTTCCTCGTCCCACTTTACAACGTTACAGGAAGATGCAAAGTCATTCGAAGACTGCACGACTTCCGGGTACGTTTCGTGCTCTCAAGACTTCATTTTTGCCAAGCAATTGCAAATGTTATTGCATTCCATTGAAGATAAGAATTTCCTTGTGAGTTCACTTCGTTCTCCTTTGGAAATTTTTCTGAAAAGTTGCGGAAGATAGGGTTTTTCAAATCAACGAAATACCGTAATCAATGGATCAAGCTTGTCAAGGCTTTAGCGGAGCAGTGCCGGCATTTTTCAGGCAAGTTCTTTTACTGGAGGCTTTTATTACGACTGACATTTGGATGCTGGCCAATTCGTGACTCCTATTACGTTCTCCCGGCACCGTCGCTCTCTTTCCACTCATCTTCCTTGGCAATTCCTCCTCACCCGAACATCGACGCTGCTCCCACGGGAGCATTAAAGGCCAGACTGAAAACTGTGCGAGTTCCCAGTCGCAGTGCTTTAATAAAAGCGCCGGCAATAGAAAGTAAATTAAAGTCGGCCCCAAAGGTCACATACTTCAACTTCTGTCTTTCTCGATTCTATAAATCATTAAATGTCTGCTTTAATAATAAGAACAGTGTCGAAGATTTCCAGTAATTCCCTTAAAAGGCATTCGGTTTATTAACGAAATGTAATGTGAATTCCGCTTTCATCGATGGGGATATCGGTTTTCAATGCGGGTGTTCTGTAATTGATTCTCACAGCTACATAGTCTTGGTTTAATTAAGCGAAAGAATTAGCTACGATCGTCGAATTCGTTTCCGAAGGCCATTTGATTTTCAATTTTAATCGTGCTGGTTTAACACTTTGTCGGTATTTGTTTCGTAATGTTTTTGTTATTACTAAAAGTATGCTCGTTTGCAGAAATAATGATTAATTTCCATCAAAGACAAATAATATCATTCAAAATATGTTTCCGTTGTCAATGGAATTGATCTTGTTTTGATTCGAATGCTACTTCATTCGAATGATGTGTAACAATACTTTATCGGTGGTTGTCGGAATTGTTTACACGAAATCTGTGGTAAATACATTTGGAAACCACAAACGTACAGGCGATAAAGCAGCAATACGTTCCAGGCTTCGGGAAAGCTACGGGAAATCGGTCCTCTCGGTGCTTAACTTTATTCTATCTATTGTTTCAATAACCGTTCGTACACCGAGGAGAAAGTGTTCAATCGTGCGGTTCACGCGTTTTCTATTAGTTTGCCGTGCCATTGGTCCTCGATTTTTCCCAATATTTCCGGCGTTTCCTATGTTAGATTTTCCGTGCGAACACCTCGGCGAACGTATCGTTTATCGCCGCTAGGATTCTGCTTTCTTTATTGTTCCTCGGGAGTTTCGCTTGTTGCCGAGCGAAAAGAGAGGAAACATGAAGGAATGAAAGAAAAAGGGGAGTTTCGTCCTGTTTGTCTGCTTCCAATTTGCTTCCTGCCATACTTCCCTCCCTCATTCTCTCTTCGTGTATGTACCTTTTCCCATTCTCTTTCTCTCTCTTTCTTTTCTCTCTGTCTCCAGTGGATTGCATAGTCGATTGACGTTCCAGCGAAGCGTGCCCTATTTATTTCTTTATCGTGTTTCGGATCGATTTCTCGCTTTGTGTGCCAAACCGAGAGTGGCCGCCGCCGCCGCCGCCGCCGCCGCCGCCGTCAGGACTCTATTTGCTCGGAGGTGTGGAGGAACCGGAAGCTGGCTACTGTGCGGTGGGATTTTCGGAATGGTCGGACTACGCGGCGATTTCAATTTGCCGGGGAATACAGTCGCCTGCAACGACGAATGAAATGCACACACAGTTGGAATTCTCTGGTTCGATCGGGACTTCAGAAAGAGTGTCGCTCGCCGTTCATTTTTACAGTCGACGCCGGCTTCTGTGCTTCCATTCGTGGAATGGTAGAATGGAAGAGAAGCGTGCAATCCGGAAAATAGTATCGATCCCCGGAGAGGCTTGTACACGAAAGGCAATAGTATTGAGAGAAACCGTTGCGGCGAATGGCAACCGTGACTAGCTGGCCAATCTTCACTTTTTCTTTGCCACATTTGATCTTGTTTCGACCAGCTTGTACAAATGGCTCGTACGCTGCGATTTCATTTGTACAAAGTGCCAAGCGATAGCTCGTGTAATCTTTGCGCTTACAAAATAAGATAATTTTGGGAAAATCTTTCGTTTAGAATTCATTGAATTCCTATATAAATATCAATGTTTTTCTTTCACCACTAAATAGTTCAAACTAAACAATCATTCATACGTCGAATTTTCATCCTCCATTTCTATCCATCTCCAACACAAACTATCTTCCTAAAAGAAATATTATTCCAAGAAAGAAAAGCATCGGGTTTGCGCAGCCATTATTATTACAAGTTTCCCAGAGGATCCTTTCACTCTGGTTTATTTTCCGTTCGAAGAACAATTGGTAAGCATTACTCTTCATCGTCGAATCAGCCCTTTTCTTAGCAGCGAATGGACAACCATGAAAAAGAGTAGCAGGCGACTGTGGGTTTCGATATTGCGGCGAAACAAAAGGCAGGCTCGGCACGCTCTGTTTCATGGGGCGAGGAAAAATGATGAAAATGGCAAGGGAAGTTTGGTGGCGAGGAAGCCGGGAACTTTGTTATTTGGTTGGCAAGGAAGATTCATAGATACAGTGAGTAGTACTAGTAAAGGTCGGTCAGGGTGGCGCGGCCTTTTCCAGTCAAGATGGCTCAATGCCGGCAACTTTTCGCGTGAAACTTTTGAGATTGGAAATATTTTGCGCTTCTCCTTCTTTCTTCCTTCTTTCTTGCGATGGGTTCGTTCGTTCGTTCGTTCGTTCGTTCGTTCGTTCGTTCGTTCGCCGCGGAACCTGATCCATCGTAAATCAACCGATTGAAACTTTCTCGCTGAATGTGTACGTCTGTCCCGGGAGTTCTCTGATATCGGTGTGCCTTCGAGTTTTATGACCTTGATAACAGCACTGATGATCGCTTGCACTGGGGAATTCAGGGATGGAAGCAGGAAATCTGATATTCCGTTTGCATGCTTTCCTCGAATTCCACGAATTTGCCCCGCAGGGTCTGCCGTAACTTCCTTCAGTTGCGCATACGTGATATTGCATTTTTGATGCGCTTGGATTTGTCGTATGTGAAACCAATTGAAATGCTACTGTTATTTATTTTATATCGATATATTTGAAAGTCATTTAATCAATTATATAACGTGTAGTAATTCAAAGGGCTGCATTTTAATGATAAACAGATCTAATTCAATGAAACTCTGATTTCTTCCTGAGCTAATTAAAAAGTACTCGATTAATGTAATTTAAGTAAGAAGACTTGAATCATGCTTAGAATTACACGGCACGATTTGTTGGCCGATTGTACGTGGAACATATGCTCAGCTATTTTTAGTGGAATTACTATCGGAAGAGTTAAAGGCGAGCGGGTTGCGCCCGGCCATAATTCCGGGATATAATGCGCTTTCGGTACATTACCTGCTTGCAGCAGAATCCGATAAAAGATTAGGAGCGAGTATAATGCGATGGAGTTACGCTGCATTAGAATCCCAGCGGAACTGCGGGATACTATCCACGCGGCAAGCCGAAATTGCTTTTGCTGTTGCACTTATTGTTGAACTTGATTAGCCTGCTGCGAAATAGGATTCTTCATTCTCCTCTTTGCCTGATGTTGTAATAATGCTATAATTCATTGCAACAATTCCAAGCTAGTAATACTCTTTTAGAATGGAACGGGAAAGCATGGCATCCTTTAAATGATTGCTACTTTTTACTATTAATACTACATTGTTGTTGCTGTTGCACTTATTGTTGAACTTGATTAGCCTGCTGCGAAATAGGATTCTTCATTCTCCTCTTTGCCTGATGTTGTAATGATGCTACAATTCATTGCAACAATTCCAAGCTAGTAATACTCTCTTAGAATGGAACGGGAAAGCATGGCATCCTTTAAATGATTGCTACTTTTTACTATTAATACTACATTGTTGTTGCTGTTGCACTTATTGTTGAACTTGATTAGCCTGCTGCGAAATAGGATTCTTCATTCTCCTCTTTGCCTGATGTTGTAATAATGCTATAATTTATTGTAACAATTCCAAGTTAGTAATACTCTCTTAGAATGAAACAGCAAAGAATGTTATCCTTTAAATGATTGCTACTTTTTACTGTTATTACTACATTGCTTTTGCTTCCGTAAAAAAAAACCTTTCGCACAAATATCTTGGGATAAAAACCTTGGTAATATCCTGTTGGTAATTCTAGGAGGTTGTATATAAGAAGTCCTGAATTACATTTTCTACAGTGTTTAACGTTGCAAATATATTTTCGGGAAAAGGAAACATCAGAGAAGCTAGGAAACAGAGACGATCCAATGAATTAGAGAGTAGAAGTTGGATGAAAAACTTGAAGGGAAAAAGTTTGAACTGGAACTTGTGGGAGCGGCGGTTCATATGGTTCAGTCATATTCTTCCTTTTCGGGCGGCGACCTCGTTTGCGGACGGTAATTAGGCGGCTAATAAGTGCTTCTAGTCAGAACGATGGTAGTGCATTATGTGGCATACGCTCTATGTAATCTAGCCAGGTAACACGTAAACCCTGCCACGGCACTGGCGCACTTCCTTTCCAGGATTAACAACAATTACATCGTCGAAAAGCGTAGCCGAGCACTTCCACCGTGTCTGTTTCACTTCCACCTCCGCGCCCGCATTCCACTTTGTCGCACTCCGACTGCTAACAGTCCGCAATTAATCCACTTCGTCACTTTCTCTCTCGCCGTTGGCTTTTCACGAGCTAGCAGTTGCTAAAGTTTTCATAAAACAGATGTTCATATATGCGATATTGAATTATTACCTCGGCGAGGATATATTTTGCTTTTTCATGCTGGAAGTATACGTGAAATATTAATGATACCTCCGATTTGTAATTACATGTTCGCAGAGTTGTTTTGTTTCATATTTTCTTTCCACTCTGTTATTACTTCGATGCTTTTCATTTCGATTTATAAAACATAACTGTTCAATTAATTTTTTACACAATATTAATATCGTGTTATTTGTAATTTATTATTACAATTTTACCTTGGCGTATTCTGGTTGGATTATTTATTAGAGGAAGTCACAAGTAAATGTAAATGGGATGTGAGATTCTCCATAAAAGTGAAGTATTCTATAAAACTGATCGACTTCCTTCCTCGCATGCGAACGAATCTCGGGCGCGGCTGATCGGAAGAATTCGTCAAACGATTTGATCTGACAACGGATTCTCATCTCAATAGAGTCTTTAAGTATAAATCATTCGATTCCCTTCACAAGCGGACGGAGAAGACGATAAAACCATCTTTTTCCTCGAGTGGAAAGTAGAAGATGTGTAAGCTCATTCGATACAGCTACAACTTTCCTTCGAGTTTGGCAAGATCCTTAGCGGACCACATCTTCCACTCTCTCGTCTCCGTGCACTTTCAAGCCGAGTTCTAAGAGCCTCTAGCAGCCTGGCTGGCTTTGATTTCCGATAAATTTGTTGAGTGCTGTTTCGGTGAACTATCCTGCCAGGGAAAGAGTACTCAATGAAATCGACAAGGGGTTCATTCACGTTCCATTTTACCAACTTGTACCTCGTCGCGCTAATCGAGTCAAAGGAGATCTGCTAATTTTTTTTTTACACAAACATTCAGTTTAGTAGAAATTGGAGCTTTGCGGTTTTTAAATATTTCGTTTACTACTATTTTTCATCTGGATTTAATTCATGGAGAAGTAGAAATATTCAACTAAATATACGATGGTTCTTTTAGTCAGTGGATTTACATACTTTTTCATTACTGGCGACGATAATTTCCGTATTACACGCATAAGAAATCCCCTTGATAACAGCTGAAAAATATTAAAAAATAATTCCTAGAGTACTAATTAAAAAATCGATGCTTTAATATTCGTAACTAGAACACCTCGAAAGCGTAGAGAGTGTTCTAGTCGTCCTGGAAGCTAGATAAGCAGATTTGCTACTCGGATTGGCGCGGCATAGCGAAACTTTCGTGCGAAACTCGATGGGGTGGAGGCGAGCGAGCAAGCAAGCAAGCACCGAGTGCGGCTCTATCGATGAGAATCATGGTAGGAGATAGATTATAATTTAATCCGGCGGGACACGCCAGCTAGCGAGCGAGCGAGCGGGCGTCTATTAGTCTCGAAACGAGGACGAATTTCCTGGCGAAATAACAGGGCTTCGGCCGAGCGGCGCGCGATGGAATATTTCGATGGGTATTACCGGCAATCCCGCGATGTAATTAAACTTCGGCTACAGATGCACGCGGCGCACCACGGGGAATCGAGTGGCTCCGTCGAAAGTCTGGCAAATACCATTTGTCTCTGCCATTAGAGAAATCGAGAACTCTGCCCTCGGACGCGTCGAGCTGTTCTTTAATTGTATCTTATTTCTCCGTCGAATTGAACTCGTTCCGAGATCTTTCGACTAGTGAAGCAATGGATGAAAGAAAGAACCAGATCGAATATTTATATTTTTATATATTTTTAGTTTTATTCTTTAAAATACAGAATAAAGAGAACATTCTTTCATCGAGTTTTCGAGTTAGTAAATATTAGACTATTAATTGTTGTATAATTGATAGTTATTTTTTCATGTTATTAAATAAATTTAAAGGTATACATGAACTTGTTTGTAATGCCTCAAAGAAAATATGTACAGGGTGATTCACTAGATGGGGAATTAGCTTTTTACCATCTAATTATCGATAATACCCATATTGCGTAATTGTTTTCGTAATGTTACTTGTGTCCTGTGCCCGCTTATCGATTAATAAACAAATACTAAATTAAGGTTCTATTAGGATGAAGTGATAGGCCTGCGGATAATAAACCTGTGAGAAAAATGTCTTAAAAATCTTTGAAAAGTCTCTAAAAAGTTATTTTTAAGTTACAGAATATTCAGAATAAAGAATAAAACAAGATTCCAAGATTCCAAGTCTAGCGCATCACCTTGTACATTCTTTGATCAATATATTTGGAACTGTTCCCTCTTTTGACACTGTGTGTTAACAAACACTGTGCGGATGGTTCTGCAGAACACAGCCTTAACGGAGGGAAAGGAAAAAAAGCGGAGGATACAGATCGACACCCAGCTAGAATAAACTCTGCCGGCGATGTAGAATATCGAAGAAAAATATTTGAGCACCGGGAATCGAGCGGAACCGAGTTTACCTGACAAGCAACACTTCGGTTGTCGGGAAACTTCGTAACAAGTGAAGACGGCTCGAGGCGGAACGGCATGCGGAATCCATCGGCACTTAATATCTACGAATAAGGAGAGAGCTTGCGAGCTTTGGTCAAGTTGAACTTTCCAAAATTGTGTCAAAGGAATGTTACAAAAATCTGATTTAATTATTTCCTATTTTGATTGACTTTCAATTTGAAATTTTTGTTTTTCTCTTCTTCCCTGACAGGAAATGAAGAGGGTTGGAAAGAAAGAAGGGAAATGTAACGTAGCAAATTGGAGGAATGTGTGCACGCACGATTTAAAAGTCAAAACTGAATAACGTCAACAAAGAATATTGTTTGCGTTGATTGTAGACGAGAGGGAATGCGGGCAAAGAGCGCTATTTTTTTTCAACGGGAAACTCGCTCGAATTTGTGATGCACCCTTCGTGACCCTTGCAGAGAAGGCAAATATTCGTTTCGCTTGATTTGTAATGCATCATATGTCGAAAGTGAATCAGAACGTGAATCGTATCAGTGGAAAAACTGGCAAAGAATTAGCATAAATTTATTAAAGCCGAAATTCCTTTTGCTTTAATGAAATGAGAGTTAAAGTGAACTAATTCAAAAGGTAAAACGAATGGAGGGCAGGATTTTAACATTACTGTTAAGATAGAAATTAAAAGGTTGGAAGATGAAAGAGCAAGTTAAGCACAAAGGATTGAAGACCAAAGAATGAATGCAGAAATGTCGTTGTATATTTCCACGTTTGTTGATTTTATTTCAGTGGAAAGTCGAAAGTCCCTGTGCCAACGGATCTGCTCGCCATTATCATTTCATCGTACGCGTAGTACGTAGACTCGAGACGACTTTCGTTCCGAGCCGCGCGCGCGCTACCTTCTTCCGGCTCGGTCGCAACTTTGAGTAATGGAATATGTTATGAAAACTGCAGTGCCGCGGCCTCCATTTACAGAATATTCCATCATCGGCTGGGTAAATAAAAGTTTGCGCGCCCAACCGTCGGTAGAAGTCATCCGAGGGAAACTTTCTCGTCGCGATACGCTTTAATTAATTTTCAATGAGAATTGCAGACGCAAAGAGGCTCCGCTTCAACTCTTAAACTTCCCTCGGAATACAATATTGCGCCATTGAAATTAAACCGACGCAAGAATTTCTTTCCAAATTTTTCCAGAATAATCCCAAACGAATTTCGATAGTTCTGATATGCCAGTATTTCTATTTATTTATATTACGAACTACAAATGTTCATAGCCAATACATTCAGTTCGGTATTGAATAATAAATTCGTCAGTATTTAGAATTAACTCATTAATTAACTCAAACTTACAATACCAACTTTATTGAGAATCCAATACAATCATTACAGAAAACAGTGTCAATCATAAATACAATACACTGCTATTAATTACAACAATATCGAAAACTATAATATATGTGAATTAGCTTCATAAAATTATAAATTGCGACCCCAAAACCTGAAATAATCCGATACTATTCGAGAAAACTAATCGGAAGAAATGAACAATTCTCTCATAGAATCTTGAAAGAGACTAGAAAAAAAGCTGGGGCAAATTGAAAATCAGTGTGCGGGTCGGTGATGCGTCGGTGTCGAAACGGCACTCTCTCGCCGGGGATGAATTCCTCGGATTTGCATTAAATCGAATTCAGCATCCTGTGCTTGAGAGGCGCAACGGTAACGCAGTCGCTGGTTTGTTATTCCAGCTTTCGCGTGATTCCAGCGCCGAAAGGGGCTTGCAATCCTGCTTCTCTGTATACATATATATATGTATATGTATATATGTATATATATATATATCTGTATATGTGGGTTTGTGTGTGTGTTCCTCGGGTAACTTTACGCGCACCGAGTTATGCCCTGACGGGCAAATGCTGCGCATAACTTCTCCATGGATGTCTGGACTCACCAAGGCTAACTGGGCTTTGCTACCAAGCCGCGCCAAGATTCGCCTCGCATAGATGACTCTCGGAGAGACTCGAATATATACAGAATTCTATTCATGTGGTGAATAAACCATTCATAATTATATTCGAAGTTCTTGCATGCGATAAATAATAAGTCGTACAAAAGTGAGATTATAATTCAAATCGTGTGAAATTTTCGAGGAAATTTATATTCGCTTGGTTGTATGAATAAAATAGTTGTTTATTTAAGTTGTGATTATGAAAAGGACTTGAAGAATTCGAGTGTATACGGGGAATGAATCGTAAGTTGTACAAAAGTGAGATTATAATTCAAATCGTGTGAAATTTTCTAAGAAATATATATTTGCTTTTTTGTATGAATAAAATAGTTGTTTATTTAAGTTGTGATTATGAAAAGGACTTAAAGAATTCGAGTGTATATGGGGAATGAATCGTAAGTTGTACAAAAGTAAGATTGTAATTCAAATTGTGTGAAATTTTCCAGGAACTTTATATTTACTTTTTTGTATGAATAAAATAGTTGTTTATTTAAGTCGTGATTATGAAAAGGACTTGAAGAATTTGAGTGTTATACAGAATTCTATTCATACGATGAATAAATCATTCATAATCATACTCGAAGTTCTTGCATACGATACATAACAAGTCGTACAAAAGTAAGATTATAAATCAAATCGTGTGAAATTTTCCAAGAAATTTATATTTACTTTTCCGTATGAATAAAATAGCTTTTTATTAAAACTGTGATTATGAAAAGGACTCGAAGAATTCGAGTAAACATAATTTCTTCGTGTAGTGAAAGGGCAATTCAATGGAAAGCAGCAGGTTTATTTTGAAGTCATTAACTTAGCGGTGAATGGTTTAAAAGAGAAATAGTTGTGAAAGAGCGACGAGAGAGAGAGAGAGAGAGAGAGTCTAAAGAGGTTATTAGTGAGGAGGGAAGAGTTCGGAAGGAGTGGGATTCGAGGTGAGAGAATGTGGTGAAAGTGGCCGTTCCTTAAATATTGAGACACGGGGGGCTAGCGGTTGCTCATTGAAGTGGCAGAGCCAGGCGACGAGTAGCCGGTAAAAGGGGGTGAAACAGTTTCCTTACGATATCCTTGGAGCGACGGACACGGCCGCGCGGCTTTCACCAACGACTTTTCGAAGGAGACCTCGTAACCCCCTTAAAACTTTTCAAGCTCACGGATTTCCTACTTCCATCGCTTTTTCCCTCAGCAAGCCCTCCCTGACTAAAGCCTTCTCTCCGCCGCTTTCCATTCGTGTCCTCCTGCCACTTTTTCCGCCGCTGCCGCCAGTACCACCAGCACCACCAGTAGCGCCACCGTCGAACCCATGAGATTTATAATTGGAATTGTTCGGGATCCTTTCGCGCAAAGCTCCTGCGTCGAAAAGCCTGATTGTGTCCCGCATATCCAACTCCCCCCTTCTCTTCTTTCAACCCCCGCGAGCGAGCGAGCGAGCGAGCGCGCTCGAGAAGCCTTTGATCCGAGAGACTTCTTTATGCCACGCCGCCACTCCAGCTTTTCGATTCCCGATAATGCTATTCCGGCCCGATAAACTATCTCCGATGTTCGCGCGATCTCTGCCACTTAAGTGCGGCTTCGAAGCTTCGCTCCACGCAAAAGAGCACGGAAGTCTTTCCAAGGGATTAACCGGAACGACCAAATTCCTTGGTTTCTATGAACGAGATATTCTCGTTTAGCACATTCCTTCTTTATTATGATGATAAATTGTTAAATACCATTTTTTATAATCTTTTTCTTTGTACCATTGTGTTGTGCGAATAAAATTACCGAATCATATTTAGATTACATCGTATTTAATTAAAGAGATCGAAAAAGACTTTTCGTAACAGAAATAAATGTTAAACTAAAAAATCAGCGTTTGTAAAATACTCAGTGAGCAATCTCAAAGGTGGAGAAACAGAAATAACGATGGAACTTTGTCAGTAGTTGGAAGCGTCCGGTAATCGATGAGAAAGAGAGAGAAAGAGCGACGGTACAAAGTGCTCGAACGATTCAAAGACTCATTTGTCGGTAAAATACGAGAATAAAGGGCGCGAGCACTTAAGCGCCGCAGGAAAAACGAGGTAGGAGTTCTGGCCGGTGCTCGCAGAATAGTTTGGGAACTCGTAAGAACAGGAGAGGACGCAGCCCTCATTATTAGAGAATTGTCCGCCATTAACATAGGCAGGCTTTCCGCCCTTTCTTCATGGGGGGGACAGCGTTGGTTAATCGAGCCGTTTCTCCTATTCCACTAACTCTCATCAACCTCTTTCTTCGAGATTTCCTCTTCTCTTCTATTTCCAGCCATCTACGCTCTTTCTCGACGTCCTTGCCATTTCATCTCGAAAACATCTCTCTCTCTCTCTTTCTGTCTTTCTCTCTTTCTCCCTCTTTCTCGAGTGCGTTTCTCCACACGGTTTCCATCAACTCCCTCCACTTTCTTTCTCTCTTTCTCTCTGACTCCATTGAATAATTAAGTCCTACCACTTAATTTGGACGAACCGACGAATCTCGAAGTGCAATCACTGCTAACTTTCGAGTATTTTCGGGCATCTCGTAGTTCCGGCACGTCCCCTTGTCTAATGAGAAGTAGTCTCAATGAGGTACAGAATGATTCACTTGCCTTTGAATCAGCAGTGTAGTATCCTCTTTTTTTTATTTCACGTGTATATAATTGTGTACATGTATGACAGATGTATAATACGAATAATAATTTAATATATTATACATACAATATAATGTTGTATACAATTTGTAATTGTACTGTATTCTTGAAAAAGAAATACTTTCTATCTGTCAGTATTAATAACTCTGACGTTTATAATAAATAATAAATAAATGTATAATAAATTATATGTACAGTACAATTTTATATACAATTTATAATTGTCCCGTATTCTCGAAAATAAGTACTTTCTACCAATTAGTATTAATATCTCTGACATTTACAATAAATAATAAATAAAAATACAATAAATAATACATACAGTACAATGTTACATACAATTTATAATCGAATTCCATTCTCAACCAAAAATCCTTTCCACTAGTTAATACTAATAACTCTGACGTTTATAATAAACAATAAATAAATATACAATAACTAATACATACAGTAACAATGTTACATACAATTTATAATCGAACTCTATTCTCAACCAAAAATCCTTTCCACTAGTTAGTACTAATAACTCTGAAGTTTATAATAAATAATAAATAAATATATAATAACTAATACATACAGTAAGAATGTTACATACATACAATTTATAATCGAACTCTATTCTCAACCAAAAATCCTTTCCATTAATTAGTACTAATAACTCTGAAGTTTATAATAAATAATAAATAAATATACAATAACTAATACATACAGTAACAATGTTACATACAATTTATAATCGAACTCTATTCTCAACCAAAAATCCTTTCCACTAGTGAGTATTAATAACTCTGTCGTTTTATTGGCTTGTTTTCAAATAACTCAGAGAACCTGGCACACGCTGGGGCTCTGGACGAAAGCCGAGCGCGATGCCGGGGGTAATTGAGTGGACGTCGGAAAAAGTAAAACCAGCTGGGCAGCGTGTTTAATTCGAAGACGGCGGTGGTTGACCGTAACGAGTGGGTTGGGCAAACATTAATCAGCGATTGTTTAATCACCGTCAGACTGGAACGCGTGCAAAATGCCAAACCGCCCCGAATCCTCCCCCAATCCTGTCTACGTTGCACAGCCATGGCTTTGTTAATCCTGTGAAACGCAACAAGGTATGCTGGAGGCTGCGACAAGGGGTGCATTTGCATCAAATGTTGTTGCGATGCGAGAGAAAGGGGGGTTGGGGGTGGGGGTGGGGTGGGGGCGAAAGAGACAAGGGAAAGCGAGGGGGTTGTAAGTGACATGCGTGCCCCCTTTATTTACGAGGCGTCGCGAACTACCCGCTCATGGTTACAGGTAGTCTCTATCGGCTTCCCAGCACCCCCGTGATTCGTGTAATACAAATGTACAGAGTACCACACGCGTGTAATGTTCGTGTAATACCTGGTCGCTCCCTGTAACAGCAAGACGCAACCCCTCGAATCTGTCACGCGTGACTGGAATTCGAAGATGCTGGAGTCGTGGTGTTTGCTTGGTCCAAGCAAGAGTCAGTAGGAATAATGTATCATCAAGAAATGTCATGTGAAACAAGTCGTCTTCATTTTTATTGTATTATTTTCATCGCAATATTTAATTTATTCATTCGACTTTGTTTTATTTTGTCACTTTGTATAAAACAGGAGAAAGGGGTGTTTCGATGAAATAAATAAAAAGAAAGTTTGTTTGGTTATTCTTGTAGTTCTTATTGTAACACACATGTTTACTATGTGCTCGGACTTTTTCTAGATCAGAGCTATTAGGAATTTCCATGCTAGTTTTTCCTCGGTACACCTGTGTACGAGGATGTCGATGGTGCCCACGCCCAAGCAATACGTTTCTGCCAACTCTCGAGCGTATCATTGGCGAGGCAGCAAGCGGGAACGAGCACGTAGAGCGTTCCAGCGTGGAAGAAATATTGCCTCGAAGGTGGAATACACAATGGAGATGGTGCACCATGCATTTCCTTGGCTAGGCGGAAGTTTTTCTTTTAAGCAGGAAGTCCTTAACGACTGAGATTCGATGGGGTCTTCCCATTCCCTGATTCTCTCTTCCGGAAGCTTGGTAGGAGATCGGACACCCTTTGGACCATTATAGAGCTGGGAGGCTGCGGTGCATCGTGATGGCTGCGCAGCACTGTCGGCTTAAACTCGGATTTACTACTGGCGGGCTGACTGCGCCCTGACCCCTTCCACTTCCAGGGGAATTGATGAGTGGCTGCTATCACTTTGGGCGCCCAGCACCTCCTATTTCATGAAGCCCAGACCGAGAGTATGGTAATGGGGGCACTCTTACTACTGTCGCATCATTTCTCGGATTATCCTAGTTGCCGCCGAGATATTTCCTAGTTCCGGAGAGATGTACTTCCGCTAGTTTGCACGGCGAAAGTGCCGTCGCCTCGGAATCGGAAATCGATTTCTCGTTTTCCAACGTTGTCTCAACTTGCCACATATTTCATGATTGCTGGCTTTTTCCTTTGGGAGAGTTGTGTTGGTCACTTTTTTTATTTTATGGAAAATAAAGTTTACAAACAAAGAAGACATTTTCATTCGTCAATATTAAACATTCGCTTCAAATATTTGTCTACGATGTTTTAATAACACAAGACAATATTGTTATTGATATATTGATTAAATAATTAAAAATAATATTAGCATTCATATATTTGTAGTATTTCAACTCTGATTGAATCAGATGATGTTGTATCGAATTGTAGATGTTATTTACTAAAGATGCGATGCATAGGAAACCTGTCACAACGAGGAAGCAGCTTTGACGTTGCAGTATAAGAAGGTCGGAAAGCATAATGCCGCAGGCGTCAAGTGCAAGAGATATATGAAGGAAATGCAAAAAACATTACATCCTGACCCTTCGCGACCTCCGGCTTTACGTGGGGTGAATTCCTTGACTCGCACGTTCCCCAACGATTTTTCATGCAGCCGCAAAACCCGAAGACAAAGGCGCCACTCTCGATAACGCCCATGGAATCCTTAACATCATGATAACGCGTGACACAAACACACTGGCTCGTCCCGGGAAACAAGTTTCTTATGGCTCGTCAATCTCGCATCGCAAACTTGTTAAGTCAGGCAGGTGCGAGAGTGATCGCTACAGCAATGAACTTTATTAACAAGACAAGCATAATGTTCTAGTTATATTAAACTTGTGCTTGGTGCGAGAATATAATTATATTTTAAGATATTTTATAAGTTTATTCGATGATAAACATATTTCAAAGTTCATTGAATTCGAGTATCTTTCTAACATGGAAATATTGATTTATATTTCTTTAGATCTTTTGCAGTAAATTTTAAATTCATTTCTTGTTCGTAAAGAGTAGGGCTCCACTTTATAACTTCGGATCATGCATAAACAAAGTTCTCTAAGTTTATACAGATTTAGCATTACTTTATTACTTAAATATTGTACGAAAGCAGTTCAGTTTCACTAAAAGTGACCTGTCACCTTGCTAAGTAACTAAAAGTAACTACGATTACCAACGGTTTAAGGTGTCGAGGCACCAAGAAAACTAATCCGAGCTACAAGGAGTAGTTCTACTTCATAGTTGGCTGGCACAGCTGGCCAAGCAAACATTTCCCCGAGGAAAGCAGTGCTCGGGCAGTTTCTAGTATTATTATCTCGCTGCTCTGGTGTCCTTAACCAGGCGAGTTCGGTCCACGAAATTTCTCGTTAGCGGCCTCGGTAACGAGCTAGAAGATTCGCCTACAGGCTGCGCTCACTGACCTAGCCGAGAATCTCGGTCGGCACTCTTGAGCGTCGGGACGCTCCGGGACGCTGACTTTTGCGTTAAGTGGTCGAGAAAAGAGGAAAAAAGGACGGACAGAAAGAAAGAGAGAAAGAGAGACAGAGAAGGAGTGCTCGCAAGAAGCTCTCTTAGCAGAGGCTCGCCGAGCATACAACCGCAATGGGAAAAGAGTTAGAAAGTGATACGTGTCGCGTCTTCTCTGTCCAAATATATTCCGCTCGTGTGCACAGTCTTGCGCGCTTGGTGACCGTCGAATTAATTAGGATCATTCCGTATACATGCATCTCGCTGCTTCTCGAGTGTGGCTAATTTACTACTTTGATGTATCAGACACAGGGGAATGTCTGGCAGAGGTACACGTTAATTTCCTGTCGACTCGAAATTCCAAGTTGTTAATTCCGTCATCGTTTGATTTTAATGTTGAAGTGATTCATTTTAGTAGTATTTAAGAGTTGCGAACTATATCTTTCATTTCTTCCACAATTATTATAGTGTGATTAATTATTAAGCCATCAAAAGGGAGTTGTTTTATTAATACCACATACACGTTTTGATATCAAAGTTGAATCAAAGTCAAAACCACTTGCCAAGATCCCGCACGATCCCAACTACACACGTCAAGCCAAATAGTCTAGCTACATCCACAACGCTGCAGCAGACTTGCCACAAAGTGTCGCAGTGCATTACAATACGATTGTAGGAAGGAAATGTACTAGATCAATGCGGAACTCGGCGAGACTTGGTAAGAAGAAGTGCCAGGGTGCAATATTGCAGAGTGTAAGTGTTGAGAAATATTTGCGAACATGGCGGTCAAATCAAAACATGATAAAACAGAAGGGAAACACTTCCATTAAAACGAAGGTATTAAAATAAATAAATATCATAGCATTTCAAATTAGATGATAAAAAAGGTAAATATATTATAAAATAATGGTCATATTATAAAAACGTTAATTCCTGCAACTGGAATATGTTCTGTTTATGGTGCACCTGGCGCACTTCTAACCCCATCATTAGATCTTATATGATCTTTGCCCGCTCTAATTGCGTATTCCCGCCGTCTTCCGCTGGGTGGACCGAAGCAAACAACGAAGACAAAGGGCAGCTTTGGCGCCGCTGTATGAACATCCAAACATTCCAACTCAAACCGGGAGTCTAGCGGAGGATGGAGCAACGGTGGAGAGTTGTGGAGAAATGGAGGCTAAGATAGAGGACGAAGATATTCTAGAGGGATAGAAATAGAGAGGAGAAACAAAAGGGATAAAAGAAGAGAGTGTTTCAGAGAGTCTTTGCCATCAGACGCGTCGAGCCGCTCTTTAATTCTGTTTTATTTCTTCGTGAAATTCGAATCGTTCCGCGATGTTTCGACTAGTGAAAAAATTCAGTTACTTTCATTTTGGAAAAATTAATTCACCAATTATTTTTTAAAATACAAAATAAAGTGTACATTCTTTAATCAAGTTTTCAGTATTCTTCCACTCTATTTATGTATATCGTACTTTTTTTAAACAACGAAGAGAAAGAGCAGCTTTGGCGCCGTTGTATGAACACCCAAAACATCCTAACTCAAACTATGAGTCTAACAGAGGATGAAGCGATGGTGGAGAATCGTGGAGAAAGATAAAGAGGACTAGAAATGGATGCTGAGATAGAGGACGAAGATATTCTAGAGAGATAGAAATAGAGAGGAGAAACAAGAGGGATAAAAGTAGAGAGTATTCCAGAGAGATAGGATCGAAAAAGAGGATGCTATTGCTCTAGGCGCTCTATTTGTTTTCCTGCTGGACTGCCGAACTTTTCGGTGTCCCGACGGCACTCGGCGGACATTCATTCTGATTTACAATTCTCCCTCCCCCCACTCCCCTTTAATGTTGCTGGCGTGGTCATACATTTTAATCGACAGATGTGCTCGACTTACGCCGCCACCAGCATCGTCGGATAACTAAGTCCATTCTTTCCTGTCCGAGGTAAACTCGCACGTTTCCTCGTCCCATCTACTTGGCGCATCAACGAGAGCAAACTCGGCCGACGCTCATTCAGAGAACGCGTTATGGCTGGCGGCTCTCTTCAATTCGTAATCAGTGGGGCTTCACTCGAGAGAGAGAGAGAGAGAGAGAGAGGGAGAGAGTCAGAGTCGGGTGGGATCAATGTCCCATCACCGAGTTCTCCGGCATTCATAAAACTTGGCTGCCTGACGCTAGTTTAGTGGATTAGTCGAGTCAGTCTCTGGTGGTTTCTGGTGGGTGTCTGCTTGCTCTCGCGCGCTTGGATTATCCTAACTTTTATCGGTGCTTTTAACCTCGCTCTTGCGATGGCTCTTTTAAACACTCACTGACGTTTTATCGACTCTATGCCCTGGTAATATATCGTTGACGACGTGGTTCGTCTGGCGAGCCTATTAAAGCCCTCTCATTAAATCGTATCTCTTTATTGCTAAATACCAAATAAAATCTGTCTACTATCGAACGGCGAAATGTGACGTGAAATTCTTTCTGTTTATTGTCAGAGTTTCCTAGACTGCTTTGAAAATATTACTCTGCTTTCATTCAGAGGCTGAATTCGAAAGTTAAAAGCAAAACATAGTATTTTAGTGTAATGTGAACAAATGGAAATTGAAAATATGAGAAATAATTCAATATAGAATGTAATCGAGGAATGCGGAGAGCCGACGAACTTCAAAGTACATGATGGAATCACGCGCTAACATCGTTGAAATTTCGATAGCACACTCACACTGCTATCCGTCTATATTCACTGCTCACAAATACAGAAGTGGGTCGTTTTCAATTAGGATTCGTGGCCTACTAGTTATGTCCCGATTATCCAGAATTTAGCCGGGATTATATTGGGGCTTCAATCTGCTGAAGCTTCGACACGTAATCCCAATTGATTTCCGTCTTGCGAATTGCGTTATTTGTTAATCCAGTCATCAAGCTTGCCATTCGATGCTGTCCGTGGCCATTCCTCAAATATTTCAAGCTTTAATTCAATGTTTTATTTAAAAGAAACATTGAGCTTTCTGTCTGTCTTTAAAACATACATTTTAATTGAAATGAATAATTGATAACAGAATTGGCATCGACATATTGGCAGGGCAATAATTGTTACTGACCACAGGAGCAGGAAAAAAGGAACGAGACTTTTATTCCATTTACAGATGAAATCCATACAAAACTAAATGTAAGAAAAACTTTGGTAACAACTTAATAATAAATGAGTGAATTTTCTTTCATATAAAAAAAAGAAGAAGAGAGAACCTCGGCGGGATAAAGGAGAAAGTTTTTTCATTAACTAAGAAATGCGACTGTAAGGTAACAGTGTACAGAGATTTGCCTTCATTCTTTTTCTGTTTAATTCAGATAGGAAGTGCATAAGTTAAAAGTCCCTGCGAGCCGTTCTATTTATCAGACAATCTACAGGAGTTTCCTTAATGAATTTTCTTCTTTTCTCTGGGTCCAATGTCGAGAATGTTCAATGGGAGTCTTAATGAAGAAAGCTTGTATCCAGAGTTCGCCCGGGGCTAACTTTCACTACACACAGCCAAGTTCCTCGGTAGTCCATGAGCGGTGGCCCTTCAGACGATCGGTTTCCTGGTTCCTTTAATTTGTAATCAAGCCTGATTCGCCCGACCAACCTCTGAAACCGATTCCGATTTCTCCGTCTCATACAAACAAGGCGATTTCTCGGCGTAGCGAATTCAACCGGTCAACTTTAGCCTCCAACTGCTCTTGCACAAACTACCTTGCTTCATTTGCCTTGCGCTTTCACTTTGTTGCTCACTGTCATGCTCGTCGCTTTTTCGGTTAAACTGGATCAACCGCTTCATGATAAATTGATAGGAAAGTTTTCTCCATTGTTTTCCCCTTGGCAAAACTAGTTTAACGAAGGGCTTTCGAGAAAAGTAGAGTAAACATTTTACCTTTCGATTTTACTCTAATTCTCTATTTGCAAAGCTTTTATATAGGAATATTGAGGACGCAACAGGATTTTTTCGTAAATTTTCAAAAACAGAAATAAAGAGAGCAGAATTCAGAGAGAGAGTTGGCACGAAAGACCTAGTTTTGGTTCTGTTTAAACGAGAAAGTTCTCAAGTTTGCGTTAGAGGGACTACTGAAACCACACTGCGAGCGATCGAAACTTATCTTTAGGAATTTATTCGAGTCCAAATGGGGAGGGGTAACTTTAATACGAAAGTTTGGGAGGCGAGTTCTAGGGTGGATCAAAGCCATCGCTATATCGGATATAGAGGGTTGGAGGTCGCCGTCGAATTACCGTAGCACGTAGTATATCCCACATACTGAGGACATCACGTGCGTCGAAGGATCGTTTATCAAGGGTGGGATGTCGATTCAAGTGGCTTAACGGCGCAGTTTTGTAGCAGCGCTCTTTCGCCAGGAACGTAATCCCTTTTAGCGCGTTTGTCAAGGCGTCTTCCCTTACCCTTTTAAAACGGGCCAACTCCGCCCACTTCCGCCCTACGCCACCTGCAAACGTAATTCTCTTAAGGACCTTCAGCCTCCATAAATCTTGGCGCGCACTTTCTCCGTAGGTTTGCATCGAGGAGGAGGAGGAAGACGACGACGACGACGACGACGACGACGACGACGACGTAGCGTTGGATGCATAGGCCAAGCGACGACGTGTACACTCCAAAAGGAAGGTAGAATCCTTTGAATAATACACAAAGTACCGTGTCTTATCCTGACGCGAAGTCGAGGCAAGTAGACCAGGTTTAATGGCAGCCTCGCTTTGCTAAATGAAATTGTGATATACTCTGTTTCATCTTCTACATCTCAACATTCCCTACTCACTCCAATGTACAGGGTGGTTCACTTGCCTTTGAATCGTCAATGATGGATACAGGCCGTTGAAAATGGTATTATTATACGGTATTGAGTAATTTTAATATAAAGGAGTATTCACCGAGTCTTTTCCACGTACTGATATTTATTTATAATATCAAATTGTATCAATAATGGAAATAATTGGAACTCGAAAATTGGGGATGATTAAAAGGCAAGTGACTCACCCTGTACATCTTACAACAAATATTGTACTATTTCTCTTTTTGTTATATCATAAATTCTTACTGTCAATTTAAACCTTACATTTACTTTTAAAATAAACTATATATTTAACGAACATCGTAACCTATCAAACGAGAATCCAAAGGACAAAATCAACGAATCCACGTTAGAATTCATCCATTGTCCTTGGTAGGCAAACATTTCTCGAGGTTCGGCTTACAGGAGCCCGTACAACTGGTATGAGAGGTTGGTAAAGAGTGGAGCTTGCGAGTCTCTGGACCAGTTTTCGCTGATGAACTTTACGACAGTTCTCAACGAAGGCCGTGGAAATTCGGTACCGTGGGGGGTTGCGAGACAGAGTGAGGAAGAAGGGGCTTCGAAAAGCGGGGGTGGGGGTTGGAGGATGGGCCTTAAAAGCTAGGGGATCGCAGTGGACGTGCGGCGTACTTTAACGAACCGCATCCTAGGAGAGCTTGCCATCTTTAATTCAATCGACGATCAAACACGGTCCACCTCCGGCGTAGGGCTCTGGTTACTCGTTCATCCGGCTCTTTGATCCCGCCGCCCCTCCCCTTGGTAACCCCCTCGGCCTCTGCCAGCACCCTCTTTCTCTCAGTCTGGTACGCGTTGATTTTCTCTCGGCACTCAAGCTCGGACACGTACACACAGCCGGCGCGGTGAGGAAGTGCACCCAACTAATGCGGGCTTTCCTTTCACAGAGAAAGAGAGGAAGAGAGGAAGAGAGGAGAGGAGAGTGGACACAGAGGGTTTGTCAGAAGAGCAGGAGGGATGCCGGTCATCCATTGGAAAATCGATCGTTGTCGCGATAAGGATCGAACCGTCATACATACACACACACACACACACACACACACACACACACCTCTTCAATCTCTTTCTCTTCTCGTGGACACACACTGCTTCGATTCTCTGCATCACTCCACACGTACACTAATTCGAGCCAATCTGTAAAAGCTGCCAGCTATGGCAACGAATTTGCCGCCGGTGCGAATTCGGCGCTTCGTTAGCTACCGGCTTGAAAACTCTGCTTCGAGAGAGTCAATTTTTGACGAGCAATTTCGGAAACCCGCTGCTGCCCACAGCAACCCTGCTTTATCGGGAAGCGCGACTATTCGATCGCAAATGATGGTTGGCAAATCGATTTTCTCAACGTGATGTAATGGAAAGATCGAGTAAGTTGTCGGCTTCGGGTTTGCGATTTTATTGGTCGGTTTCTGTGGTGATTGGTTGGAAAGTTTTTGAGGAGGATTGTTTAAGATTGTATACTTTTCATTTAGATTTATGTGCTTCGAAAAATATTCTGACAGATATTTGAAAATTGGAACTTCATACTTGTAATTTACAAAATAAAAAGTACAATTTCTGAAAACACAGGAATTTTCGAAAAATTCAGTTTGCTGTGTGACAGTGTCATTTCGCGGACTAACCAAGTGAACAGCAACACCAGCAGAATGGAAGCGCGCGGTGATAAATCAGAGATTGCGCGATGTCGAAGTCGCAAATTAATTCCAGGCTAATTCGACGCAGACGAATAAATTTCGAGCTGGTTTGCAATTGTTGTGACAGGCCAATTCTCTCTATCTAGATAATGCTCGCCGTATTTATAGTAGCCAGCGTAATTGGTTAGCGTTAATGTTTACGAATCCGTTTGTTTTATTGGGGCTCGCATTTAATAAATGCGTGGCCCGCGCAATATTCTGCCCTCATTTGCCACAAACAGCTTTTCCTGTATCCGTTGCAAGCATTGCTTCGTTAAACCACTCGAATATCTAGTAGAAACAGGAAAGCTATTTATTTTGATAAAAGTAGAACTATGTCCTTTGTCAGATTAATTAATCTAACACTCTACTAGTTTTAGTACACTCTACCTTTTAAAAATTACAATTTTTATAATACGTGTGTAATTAATTCTGTCTACATTGAACTTTGCTCTCTTTAAACGCTTAAATTAACTTTCTTTTATGAACTTGTTCAAACAAAGCACTATTTTCAAAGTAAACCATAGTGAAATCCATCATTTAGCTAACAAAGTTACAAATACAATTACTCCCGCAATTAACTGGGCATTTTTCGTAAACCAAAACTAAACTAGTTGCTTTCCATTAAGTCAGAGCTTAATACTGTGTTACACGAAACTTCACCACAAAGTTTTCTTACCCGACGTTGTGCTTGATTTGTCGCGGATCTCGTCTCGCCTCATTGTTTCTCATAAATCATATTGGGCATCGATCGAATGTTTTCGAGTGGCTTTCAGCGGGATCTTGGTACACGATAATTCAATTTACCGAGGAAGTTTGCGCATGCAAGTTGTCGGCTTTACAGGATAACTGGCAGCGACAGAGAGACGGTACGTCTCGCGTACAAAGACACAAACGGACCGGCAGATTGCTGCCTTTCATAGAGCAACTGGTGCAACGTTAGACGGCAATGGAATCCTGCATGCTCTGTACGTATGTATAGAAGGGGATTGAATCGAGCGATTGAGTATCAGGTGGTGGGCGGATTCGAGGCACGCAGGGTTTTACGAGAGCTTCTATGATCACCTAAATGCCACGCGAATAATCGGCCACATCTGGCATGGTGTTCAACTATTATTGACGTCATAACTCTGGACCGATAAATGGATATTGCTTGGAATAGATTAGATTGTAAGGGTAGATTTAGATATACTAATCATGATTATTGCTACAATGTATAAAGACTGGAATATACTAATAGTTTATATAAGTATTATAAATTGAACACCTCACATTTCTGGCTTAGAAATACTTTCTAATCAGTTTTTCTTCATTATGCAAGAAATTAAAGCAGAAGATTAATATTGCTTGGAATAGATTAGATTGTAAGGGTAGATTCAGATATACTGATCATTATTATTGCTACAATGTATAAACACTGGACTATACTAATAGTTTATATAAATATTATAAATTGAATACCTCACATTTCTGGTTTAGAAATACTTTCTAGTCAGTTTTTCTTCATTATACAAGAAATTAAAGCAGAAGATTAATATTGCTTGCAATAGATTAGATTGTAAGGGTACATTCAGATATACTAATCATTATTATTGCTACATTAATGTATAAACATTAAAGTAATAGTTCATATAAGTATTATAAATTAAATACTTCACATTTCTGGCTTAGAAAAACTTTCTATTAATTTTCTCTTCAATATACAAGAAACTAAAATACATTCTTTACTCGAAATAAAAGAAGTCTTACGATTCCTCACCCACATCAAATATTCCTCTCGAGTTTAAGTTTCCAATAAAAAAGAATAGGATACTTTTAATTGGATGCGCGGATCTCGAAGCAGAGGAAATTGTAGGCGACCGGTAGTGTTGGGATAACTGTGCGGCAGCAGCCCGGCTATTAGTATTAAATTTCGGGAAAGCAGCGAGGGGGATGCGAGGCATTACTCGCAATTAAATCGGCTGCGCCGATACGGCTCCCGTATTGCCGATGCAATCTGCAGTTTGCAACTTCAGCCAAGTCATTCGGCAAGTCCGAGGCTTCCACCACTCCGCTCTCGGTTTACGCTACTGTTGTATTTGTTCCTCTACACGATACGCCCACCTATCCTACGTTCTATTACCTGATTGGGAGCTAGCTTACTTGTGGCTACTGTTGGTCCAGACCTATTGTCCCTGATCCTATTCTTAAGCTATCGGACAGACCGTCTCTCGTAAAAATCAAATCGTTTCGTCACAAAGCTAGAAATCCTGCTGGACAATGAACCTCCCCGTTTTTCTTCATTACTGGAATCGGGATTTTTATGGTGTAACAATACTATTGTTGTTATTTAATTCTTGTAATGGTTTGATTTTATAATTCTTATTTAGTTGTATTAATTTTTTTCTAATAGTTTGGTTGAAATTTAAGAAGTGGTAATTGCTATTAAATGTGGCGTGGTTGATCTTAAAGTGGTTATGAGTTGTGGTAGAAATTTATGAGAGTTAATAGAGTTCAAGCGACAGCCAGAAGTGTCAGACAGAAATATGTTAGCATAGATGAATGATGACCACTGTGATTAATCGCGTAAGTTTTAGTCGAACGAGTTCCAGTTTACCAAGATTGATGAAGTCTTTAAACTAACGCTTAAAGCAATGTAACAGGAATTACCGAAGTAAATTATATTCCAAACGATTATCAAAATTCCTTGATTTATTACTCTTATTTAGAAACTATTGTTTAAGTAAAAACAGACGAATCACTGTAAACTACAACTTTATGTTTCATCGAATAATGGAAGAGAAATAGGATTATAAATTAAGAATGGAAGTATCGATAGCTTTTTTTTGGGGGAGGGGGGACAACAAAACAGGATTGGAAGTTCCTTGGAGGTAATAATTCACTTCTCTTAGGTTAGATTCAACTGTAGGCGGGTACGGTGTACCGCAGCGAAAACAGAAACGCTCCCGTGATTATACGAAAGCCGAGGACACACGATTTCCAACTACCCAGGACTTTGCCGATTACTAGATTTGACTTATGGCACTGCCAGCTATAGCCATGCTTTGCCGTATGTTTCTCGCGCTCGGAATTCGGTTTTGGTATGCATATGCACACCGCTCCTCTCTCCGTGCGCATACATACAGTTCCCATTATACCGACCTCCTCTTATAATAGAATTCCCGCAATTTGATAAATCGAGCCACGTTGAAGAGTCCGGCAAATGAATTCGCAATTCATTTCCGTATTGTGGAACAGAAATTTTTACTTAGCTACCTTGTTTTTTAAATATTGATAGTATTGTTTCTCACTTTAAATAGTCTTTGTGGAAAATGTTTGTGTCTTGTTATAATATAATTATCGCAATTTGTTGTTATGTCAAATATTAATATTAATCTTTGTGAATTCAAGCAGTTTTTATAGAAAACAGTGTCTTTCCACATTTCTCGAAATTAAAAGGATTTAAGTATGCACGAAAGTTTTTATGATCACTTCTATTGTGAATTGGTGACACATAGCAATTTCTAAACAGTAATTAGGAGATGCTCGTAAAATCTTGAATCTTAGTCGCACGATAGCTAATTACTCGGCGAAGGTGCTTCGGGAGGATAAGAGAGATTAGCGAAATTAATGCAAATCTTGAGAAGGCGAACGACCATTTACATGTTTAATTATAGTTCCCCCGAAAGTTACTTGGATCTTTGGAGCGTCTGATTGTTCCCTTGATTGGCAATCCTTCGGGAATGCTCGAAGTGTGTTCGAGAAACGGTGCTTGCACGACGCTTTAATACTTTGCTCATCAAATGCCAGTTTTATCTGCTTTTATCTTTAATGAAGCCAGAATATGGAAAATGAATATTCCAATTCAATTACAGTTCTTTTTTACTTCTTCTTAATTTAAAAAACGGGAGTCAACAAGTTTATTATGTAATATGCTTTGGCAAATATTATAGTTCCTATGTTTAATGAAGCTAGAACATAGAAAATGGATATTCCAAATTTATTACAGTTCTCTGTTACATCTTTTTGATTTCAAAATCTAAAGTCAACAAGTTTATTAGATATATTACGCTGTAGCAAATATTATTGTTCCATTCTGCGGTACACTCAATTGTAATGTACAGCTTTGGCGAACGTGTACAGTTATTTCACAGTATTCCGGGAGTCGGGGAACTTAGTATGGAGAGAACAAAATTCAGCGGTAGACCGCAAACAAACGTAGTAAGCGGGAGGAGGCAGTTTCGGTTGGCTGATGCTGGGCTCCGCTTTGCACTCGGACAACTAGTAGAACGAGTGGATCACGAACTTCCTGAATGCGTACAAGCTCCGCTAAGTAGAATTGGGAGATGCAATAATTAGCATTGGAATTTCTTGCTTCCAGTAGAAACATATCCACATTGGAGCCATCCTTGTTAGCACATTATACCTCATGTTTCATTAATGCACTCCTCCAGTTCTATGTTTTCACCGAATTTGCATTACTGAATTCTGATTGTTTAAATTGTGATTTTAAAAGAGATTCATATGGGCTTGATTAAAAATTCTTTTTTCCAGTATTCCTTCGCCACCGTAAAACAGTGATTCCATTTAATTAAAGAACAATCCTTAATTAAAAATCCTTACACATGATACTTCTATCACTTTACTTATTATTAATTGTGTATAACTGTTTCCACGCAATGTAAATTGAACGGATTAATCATATACTTTAAATACAATACTATTTAACGAACCTTCATTATAATTATCAAATTTCCTCTCAACTTCGTCTTTATTTCAATATTCCGATAAATACATTCAATCGAAAGGACATCGAAGGAACTTGGTCGAAGTTTTAGGAGAGCTATTTAACACCGGAGAACTTAAGGCACTTCATGAACACGCAAGGCCGGGCGCAGTGTATTCGGGTTAGTTTCGATCTCCGTTAAAGCAAGAAACCCTGAAAAGTGGGGAGTCATTCTGATTCAATGGTCAGGGGCTTTGGCCCAGTGAAAGGAGGGGGTGAAACGAAGGGGTGGGTCGCAGAAAAAGTGAGGGAGACAGGCGAGCCAGGCTGGAAACGAAGATTAAGGGGGTTGGTTGGAAGCGCGAAGCAGGGAAAAGCGCGCCACGCTGGACGCAGCCGAAAAAAGGTGGCGGCGGCGGCAGCGGCGTCGGCGTCGGAAAATGTAGAATGATGGGAAAGCGTCGCGGAATAAAAGGGGGAGCAGGAAAGTGGCGCGAGCCGGTGGCTTTTCCCGACGAGAGTCGAACAGAGAATAACGAGGGCGCTCAACACGGTTGATGTGGATACTTGAAAAATCGACGTTACTCCTGCTAACTGGGAACGAAAGATTTGACATTTTTTACTGCGCTCTTTCCATGCTAACTGCGAGAATTATATAGCATAAAAATTCAAGGTTCTTGAGACCTTCGTATTCGCATTTAGTTATAACATTATTAATCAATGCGGAAAGTATAAAATTCTGCTGGTTGCTATTTTTTTATCAGATTGGTATTTAATTTTCTACAAGTTATTATTATATTTAAATACTATACAGAATTTTACACTAACAAAGGTTGAAAATCTACTGGAGCAAATAACGTTATTCGATAACTTTATCGACGAAAAAGGCATATACAAAATCGATTACGTATGAAACCATTGGGTTCTAAAATAAGCCCTAAAATTCTAATCCCAAACTAGAATAAATATCACCTCGCAAATTATTTTAACCCGGGGCAGCAATTTCCGAGAATCAATTTGAAAAGTCATCTCTAACATAACGGGTGAACGCTTTCGGCAGCGATCGAGCGCACTTGATGTAACAGCGGCAGGAACAACGTCAGAGCGAACTTCTTCCCGAGTAATTACTGCCGTTTCACGAACGCTCGGAGCAGTGGCAATCTGGTTATGTAGTAATTTAGCGTGGTGTAATTAAATTATGCAGGCGAGAGCGAAGCCTGCCGAGTAGGATGAGGAGAGGGCGGAGGTGTGGTCGAGTGAAAGGGTGTCGCTTATCCAACTGGAGGGTACTCGACTTTTCAATGAAGCTACCGCGTGTATCGCTGATATCTTAAGGGGTCATACATGTCAGGCAAGTCATTGAACAAACAGGAATTTATTCATTTTCTTCAAGTACTAATACTTGCTTTTTTGTAAAATTCATTATATATTCATTATTGCACATAATTTAACATAGTATAGTCTCTGAAAAATGTATTCTCGTTTTCTCGAAAATGTTTTTAGACGGTGGTCAGCATAACTTTTGTTCGAACAAACAGGAATTTATTCATTTTCTTCAAGTACTAATACTTGCTTTTTTGTAAAATTCATTATATATTCATTATTGCACATAATTTAACATAGTATAGTCTCTGAAAAATTTATTCTCGTGTTCTCGAAAATGTTTGTAGACGATGGTCAGCATAACTTTTGTAAAAATGGACTAAATTCGTTGAAATTCATACAATATCTTCACAATACAATACTGTAGTCTTCAACGGAAGGGATTCTCCAATTTCACAGGAACAATAAAATTCGATGATACTATTCTTAATAACTGTGTCAAAAAAAAAAGAACAGAAATATTCTGGCTCGTTAATAAATTTATGTTGTAAATATCAATCAACGAATAAACAGACATATTAATAATAAAACAGGTTTTAACGAAGCTTGTTTTTACTATCGCAAATTGAATGCAGCACTAATCCCAAATAACACGCGTTAAAAATTCATCAGAATCTTATTTTCAATTATACGCCAGAGTCGCAAAGTACCTCTTTCGGGTCACTCTCTCCCAAAGAAGAGGGACGACAGGCTTGCTTCTCCTTTTTCCAAGACCATTCACTTGCCGGCGGCCGAGTCTCGCCGTATTTTCGCGCACCTTTGAAGCAGGCCGAACTACTTAAAGTCTCATTAAAGTCCCCTCAAAGCCTATCAAGCTTCACTTGGCGAGCTTGTTTAATTTCATTCTCCACACGCCGGGGAAAGACAGAGGGCACTCGTCATTGTCCGCATGCGTTCTCTCGCACGTTTTTCAAAGCGAATTCAAAGTAGGTTTCAAGCGGAAAGAGCGAGAGGGAGTGAAAGAAAGAAAGAGGGATAAAGTGAGAGAGTGAGAGTGGAACTTTTTTCAAGCTTTCCGCGCCATTTGGAGTACAATTCTCGATTTGCGAATGCTCTGAATGCCTTGGCTCTCGCAAACTTTTTCCACCCCTTCTTTTTCTCTCTCTCTCTCTCTCTCTCTCTCTCTCTCTCTCTCACCTCCCCTTGATCCAATGGAAGTGGGTGATGGGTGGGAGAGGGCACCCATCGATAACCGACGAAATGAAACAAATTTTCCGCTTGCCTGGAGTATCGAGTTACCAGGCGAGGGAGGAGCAGGAGAGGAGAGGCTTTAACATTGGCCTCCGTAACTCATTCGAATGCGATTAATTCCAGGGAAAAATTTCATTCCCTGGAATTATGATAGCTTTTGCCCACCCTTGCCCACCCTTCCCCTTTGTCTCCCTTGATCGAAAGGGATCCAATACTGGAAGAAGGGACTGCAGGGTTCTGCGGGGGCAGCTTTGATTAATTTTATGGAAACATGCTGATTCGCAGTTCGTTACCATCCGATGTGTGTCTCTCTTTGGATAATTTGTGATCTGTGGATTTGTATGTGCGATGTTATACTTTTTTTCCAAAGAGACGATGAAAACTGGTTGAATTAATTCGGTTTGTGTTCCGAGCGTTCTCCAATCATTTCGACTGTCGTCCAATTAACTCTGCATTATTCATTCGCCAGGAATGTATCCGGATGATTTTTTAAAAGCGGAAAAAATCGCGGTGAAAATTGGTATTATCGATATTGAGAAGGAATAAAATTCATTCGGAACACAAATGTTCTAATGACATGTAAAAATTGTCATTAGCGGGATGATTGTGTAAGGTTGTCACTGTTTCACCCCAATTAGACTTACACAAAATTTCAAAAGAGGAAAAAATCGCCTTGAAAATTATATTATCAATATTTCGAAGAAATACAATAACTTGAAATCAAAGTATTGTAATGGACTGCAAAAATTATCATTAGAGGGATGACTGTGTACGATTGTCACTGTTTCACTCCAATTAGACTTACACAAAATTTCAAAGGAGGAAAAAATTACCTTGAAAATTATATTATCAATATTTCGAAGAAATACAATAACTCGAAACCCAAGTATTCTAATGGCATGTACAAATTGTCATTAGAGAAATGGTTGTGTAAGACTGTCACTGTTTCACTCCAATTAGACTTACACAAAATTTCAAGTGGAAAAAATCGCCTCGAAAATTATATTATTAATATTTCGAAGAAATACAATAACTCGAAATCGAAGTATTATAATGAACTGTAGGAAATTTGCGTCATTAGAGAGATGACTCGTGCTGGGTTGTCAGCGGTATATCGAAATTGCCGTGGATCCATCAGGTCCAATAAATATTTTCCAAGGGAATTCAAAGTGGTCTGTAGGTGGGGGGGGGGTGAGCACTCAGCAGATCGATCGGGGGTTGTAGCAGGTGCACTCGATAATCGGCCACGTCACACTTCAAGGATCTGACGCGGTCGGAGTTCGAGGCTGAAGTGCGCCGAGTCAATTGCTCAGGTGCAATTTTACTCGGCGGCGACCCTCCGCTTGCTTACCAACCAGCAGCATTCCTCGTTCCAAGGAAGCCCCTCGTTTCAAGTTTCCGCTTTGCCACCACTGCCAACCCCCTACGTGTGCCGACTAAAACTTGGATTAGTTTGCTTTCAGCTTGGAATGTCATTTAGAACTGGCTACTCTCGACCAATAGGTGTTGCCGCTGGTACCGCGCTCTTGCAACCATGTAAGCGGCCCTGTTTACCAGTCCGGCCAACTACAGTGTGTTAATCCGGAGTCTCTGTCCTTTGGGACACCTTTGACTACACAGATGTATAACTAAACTGTCAATGTTTATGCAAATAAAGACTTCCATTTATGTGACAGAGTTTAGTTACCCTGGGATTTTCTGGCTGGCTTTTCATTTCGATTCTATTGTTTATTTTTGTTGTATTCAGTTGTACTTATATTATATTAGTGTTCTAAATAGTTTTATATATAATAATAATTATCAAAACGATTGAAATTTACAGACTTATTTTCTGCCATTCTTACATTATTCCTTAAAACTGCAATCATACAATCATCTTTCCTTCCACAAATCCGATTAACAAAATTGCAGCATCTTGCATGCCAAGAATTCATATTTCACACTCAGAAGCTCGTACTGGCGAGGGGCACAGGCTTCGATAAATCTGAGCTTGGAAAGTTGCGTCGTTGGGGTTTTATCATTTTCGATATACAGATATATATCCTATTGGCGAAGGGGTGGAAGGGGTGGAAGGGAAAGGGGAGGAGGCGGCATCGCTTTCGCGAGAATTTACGAGCGCGCGATGCCGGGCCGCATTAAAAATGATCAATGAGATATATTGGATTTCCGCACTTTGACGTCCACTCCGGTGCATTATTTCTCTTTGGCGGTGGGCCCCGCCGATATTATACGCGGCTACGAGCATTTGAGTTATTAGAGAGGCTGCCTGCCATCGCCCCCCACCCCTTCCACCCTTCGCTGCACAGCTTCGATTCCATCGTCTCCCTTATTATTTCAGTATTACAGTTCTGTACATGTCGAAAAATCTCGGGGAAAAGTGATAGAACTTTGATTAAGTTTTTATTTCAAGATTAAAATCTGGTACCTGGAAATTTATTTGTTACATGTATTCATGTCCTTTATTGTTGTACTTGTATTTGTATAGGTATTGTTCGAAGTAAATATAATAAATATAATAGAGATAGAAATTTGTGTAGTATTAATAAAATGATTAATATTAATTGCGATATATTGTGACAAACAAAGTCGTACTTAAGTAATTAAAGCAGACATAAATTGGCATTGAGCAAGTCCTAAATCTAGGTTTACTTTAAAACTTGAATTTAATATTTATTAACATATCTCTATCTTAATACGAATGAGAGGAATCAGACATCGAATTGCCAGGTACTCCAACTTAACGGAATCGGGTTTATCCGCGGAGTATAATTAATGTAAAGCTAGCTTAAGAGAAGAGGGTACGATCCATTGATGAAAAAGCGTCATGCCGCAGCGTGGAGGGTGGTGCGGGAAGCGGCAAAAAAAAAAACAACAACAACAAAAAAAAGAAGAGGGAGGAAGCTTGGTGCGGCCTGGACCGAAAAGGATGCGACAGCGTCGCCGGAAAAAGTGCGCTCGGCAACTTCTCCCCGGAATATTGCGGTGTGACGCCGGATTCCCCGGCGTGGCTCGCTTCCTGTGTACGTGCAATTAAAAAGCTCTCAACGTAAAACATTGCCGGGCCAGGACGCTCTTCCGCACTTTGTCTCCCATCGCCAAATTGTGCCCTTTTTTTGCTCTCTCTTTCTCTCTCTGCCCTTCTCTAGCGCCGTTTGAAAAACGCGAGCAAGCCTCTCTTTTTCACGCAGTTCTGCCACCTTCCCTTTGTTACTGCTACTACTGTCGCTGTTCACGCACGCTCCCTCGACGCGTCGGAATTTAGTGACAGAAAGCTATGGGACCGCGCTAATTTACGGTAGGCGCGCCGAAGCACTTGGTTACGATAAAAAGTCAAAACTAGATGCCTTTCCAGAGGAAATCCTGCACTGCTAATTGGCTGTACGGATCTTTGTGCAACATTTTATTACAGAAGGTATATTTATATAATTCTGTTTCATTGATTCATTTAATTTATCAAACGGTAAATGATTCATAGTAAAAGTGTCTTTATGTGGAGTTTATTATGTCGCAATTGGTAATTCTTGTTGTCAATGTGTGTCATTGAGTGTTGATTTTAGTACGTCGATTTTTGGACAAAGTTATTGCATAGAGAGAGTTTAATATTGACAGACGAGTTATAAACAATAAATATTAATCAAAAGCGTTATCCCCAAGTTGCGATTAATAAATTAAGGGCTCTGGAAAGTAGGAGGGCATCAAAACGGTTGAAAAAATTTGGGGCAGAAGAATGATGTATTCTGTATAAGACGATAATCGCATTATCCATGCAGGCTAAAAAATGTCTGGTCCTGCGGGCTTCGCGTGACTCCCTTTGTCTGTCTGGAGCGTGTGCAAACGAGGCCGGCAGCACTTTTTCACGGGCGACTGCTCTTTTTTATCGCGAAATTGCTCGGCTTGACGTTCGCCGTCAAACGCGAATATATACTGGCCGGCTAAGATCGGCTTTAATTTTTCATCGGAATTTATCCGGCAGCGCGACACCCGCGCACCGGCGTCGTCAGCCTCCACGATAAATTAACTCCTTCGGCGTCCAGACGGCTCGATAAATCCTGCCGATATTTATGCGAGCGACTGTCCAGCCTGAAGTCCCAATTATCCGAGGATGCGCCCTGCGCTCGGCATCCGGAGAAAAATACCATCGTTTCATAGATCACCCTTCCTGTGTCGAACTCACTTTGACTACTGGCGGAAATCGCCACTAGAGCTGGAAAGCCGTCGTGATTCAGGAATCCCACAAGCCCAAAAAAATGTCAAGTTGAAAGTTCATCCATTCTCATCCATTTCCTTAGAGAAACAGGGAATTCTATTAAATTTGTATGGTAAATTAAATAATCATTTATAATGATTTAATTCATCATTTTAATCATGTAATTCTGAAAGATATTGAATATACTCAATGATGAAATTTGAATAATAATTTCCTACATTTGAAGAAGAAATACTGATTCATTAATAAAATGATGTTCATCTTCGAATGATACATTTTTGCTGTCACTAAGTGCAACAAACTTTATACGATATTCTCTGTGACAAATTATGAATTTATCATACTCGGAAGTGTAATATATCATGATACACATACTGTCAGATATTCTACGGTGGTTGTAAATCAGGATGTTAGTGATGATACTTCATGGATACGTGCAAATAGACCTTAACGGACCGTAAAGAGCATTGGCCTGACATTCGTCGTATTAGGGGAAGGCACGGTTGTATCGTCAGCCGTAGGGTATAGCGCACGCTACTGCCTGCTAATAACGTAAATCGTAATTAAGCGTGTTAATTAAGCAGTCCACTGCGAAGGCAACGTGCACAGGCGAACATGGAAGATCCTAGCAGTCACTATCGTCGTCTATCAGACACGCCATGCACTGCGTTCATTCTTCAAGGAAATAATTATTAACTCGTTGAACTCCTATCAAAACTAACGAGGAAAATGGTTTAATTTCAAAAAGTACTTTTTGCGAACTAGGATTGTACAATACAATGCAAAATTCAGTTTCGTTCCTGGTGTTTAAATGCCAATTATAAAATTGTATAACTTTTACGATTGTACAATTCCTGGCATGTTTCAGTTTATTAATATTCATTCTGTTTGATTAATTATTAATTAATTAATAGTAGCAAGTTAAATACGAGCACCCCTTCAAATTCATACCGTTAACTCTTTCAAACCTACATTTTTGATAAATTCTCTAAAATAATTCTATTCTACAGAAAGCAAATATGACCAAAGCACTAAAATGTAGTTTCAGAGTCTAGAATTCCATTTGATTAAATACGAACATCTTTCAGAGACGAAAAAGAGTTAAAAAGTATTAGCTATGAAGAACTATGGATGACTACGATGAAGCTTGCAAGTAAGATTAAACAGTGAAAGATAATTCGGGGAAATGGGGCTGCTTAGAAATTCAGTGGGGAGGTTGGTAAGGAGCGACGGCGCGGCGGTGGTCTGATATACATTTTTGAGAGTTCCTTCAAGTCGGGTGGTTTGCGGCGCTGATTAAAATATCTTAATGGGGCTCCCGCTCGTCTGAGGATCCCGTGGAAGTCCTGGTGCTCTGACCCCTCGTTTCCGAAGCTCCTCGCAGAGAGCTGAGACTTGTCCGTGTGGAACAATTAAAGTAAAAGCACGCTCGAAGCTGCTCGTCTGGAAAGGATTGAATTGGACGACGAAACAATTACGGTGAATATGTCGCGCCGCCCTGGCAATAATAAAAAAGCCGACCTGGAAATTGGATTGTTCTACCGCACTAAAGACGCATTGCTCTACTTAGTAGAATGCCGAGCGTCCTGACAAATCCTCCATAAAGTAAATGGCACTGGACGCTCTGGAATTCTGTAATGCTCCGCCTTCACTGTTTACTCCTGTTATTTATTTTATCATTTCGGAAATAAATGCTTTCACCTATATTGGAATTGTCGCTTCCTTCTGCAAATTCTGTTTTCCACTATAAATGTTATTAACATTTTCGCCAAATAAATTTCAGTAGTATTTTACGGTTACTTTGAATGAAATTAATAAACATTGTAAGTGATACCTTGAAAATTACCCATTCTGTTTTCCATCGGGTAATTAAAATAGTGTGTGCATGTATAATACAACACGAATTGAAAACAAGTGTTTTAAATTAAAAAATGACCGGCGTCTGTAATTTGTATCAAATAAATTCGAAAATAGTTATTAATTTTACGATATTTTTATTTTATACTATTTACTCTGTCTTTTTAATAAAAGGACGTTTCAGGCGGAAGTATCATCGATTGAAAGTCCATAGCGACCAAGGAACTTGCCATTAACTTTCAACATCGTGAAGTGTGATGATCGATATAAAGAGAACTAAAGTCGTTCGTAATAAGAAGGCAGATTCAAGTGGCGCGTTCTTCTCGTCGCGGCACTTCCGAGATGACTTTGGCTAATTGAATGCGACGCTACCGGGGAAAGTTTGATGAAGGGAAAGCGACTCGGGGAGTTCGGATATGGCGATAACATCGGATCGCCCAGTTACTGAAACTTGTGTGAAGACTCAGCCGGGCACGATGATGGACGCCACCGAAGAATTGGATGAGAATTCATATAAGAGAAGGTTTGGTTCAATTCGAAGAAACGGCTTGGTAATGCCATTACTGCCGCCTTTCCTTCAGTCTTCGGAGAATCGAAAGAATGCTGGTTAGTGCGAATGACATTTATCGAATGAGTTTAATTTTTAAATGAATATTGATTTGATGCTATGTGAGGTTAAATTTCTGCAGGTGTCTCTGCTGGTGAGAAGTCTAATTTACAGGGGAAACAGGCTAATGAAATAAATGGACTGAAAGGACAAGGATTTCTCGCGAAATCTGTATTAGAAAAACGTAAGCTTTGCTTTGTTACACAAGCTCCACAATAATTTACACTATTCTTCTGATGTTGAAGAATCTAATTATTTCTCTGCAAATATAAAAAAGCTCCCAGTCAAATTAAACATCAATAAAAAAGCTTTCGCTCGCGATCTAATTATAATTCTCTACCAAAAAAAATAATAAAACAATAGTCGAGCTTCCAAGAAAGAAAGAAAAAAAACGATTTACTAAATTATTTCATAGAGCAGAAGCTGTTCCAATGAAAAACCGCGTTCCAGATACAACTTTTCCAAGTAAACCTGATTCCAGCTTTCATTTGCCATTCGTTTTGTTACCAAAAAAACGCCCAGAAAAAAAATGCACGCACCATCAACAACTCTTTTTCGTAAACAAACACGATTCTACCTTTTAGCGAGTGTTCCACTCCTCTGGGTATTTCGGGTGTGGAATGTAGGCCGATCAATTTTTCTAATAATCGGACCGCTTACCAGTCCGCTATCGCCGGCAGTATATTCCACCATAAACCTAGAATTACCGTGGACGCACCGACAGCTTCCAAAGCTGCTGTCTCTCTCTCTCTCTCGGAGAGCTTTTCCGAGGGGTCTCGATAGGAGAGCGGTGTGCGCGCAGCAGTTTTTTTCATGCCCGATGTGTATTCTGTAATCCATCGCGACAGGGGCTATTGTCGATTGCTATACTCGAGTATCCATTCCATTTAACATGAGTTGAAAGCGAGCAGATCATAGCTTAAACCTGCCCCGCCAGCAGAGGCTGACGCGTCCGACTGAAACGTTTACTGTGAAATTGTGATCACGCCCGACGCATTTCGTGCATCGATGAATCGATCTAGGAATGATCGCGATATTCGAATGTCGTTGAACCTTCCATTGCGTATATCTGTCCGGTAGAATATTTGGTGCGATGAATCCTTCGGGTTTTCATGTGTTGCTACTTCAGCTTGTGTATTATCTGTTTCTGCTAGGTGACAGACAGCTTCTCTTTTCATTATCGAAGTGTATGATCTCTTTTTAAGAATGTTAGTTCATTTGTTTTATTTGTATTAACGTAATAGTTGTGTGTTTGTTTGAATAGATTGATATTTGATTTTAATTCTGATGGGATGTGTTTGATATTGATTTGTAATATTGAGTTTCATGGTAAGTAAATAATTGGCATGGTGAAATGAACTGAAGTGTTCTTCGTTCAAATTGCAAGTTCGAATTAATCGTGCTTTGGTAGAATTCATAGGAATGATAGTATTTAAATAGAATTATTGACTATTGGAAATATCGATAATCGAGATATCCAAGTGTTCGAATCATCACAATTACAGAATTATTCTGCATTATTAAACTTTGAAACAATGTGTATAAAAGAGAGAAGTATCGTAAGCTCTTTTACAAACAAAAGAACTAATCCCACAACGTTGCACCAATGAATTGCGATGTTTCCACGATTTTCCTGGTAAAATATATAATTCCTCAAATTGGTTGAAGCAATAATTCACAGTTTTCCAAACAAGTTACAACGAAATTCGAATTTTCCAGTGGTATTATTCTCGTACGAGCCCTTTTGGAACTAAGTTAAGTACTTCGCCAGGACTACCGTATCCTCTTTACAGCGCTCGACTGGAAGCAACTGTTGTTATAATTCGACGTGTTTACTTCGATGTTGTCGCGGATGTTGCGGGACAGTTTGCGAGCGGAAAGTCTCTGCGTACTACGGCAGAGCTCCACTTTAAGCGAAACTGGAAGAAATCAATGGCAGCTCACGCTCGTCCCATTTTTTTTTGGTTTTGTTTACCGCACTACTATTCGGATTTACTGCGCGGAACCGTCCAGTGTTTTGCATCAATCGTTTTGTACTGGCTGCTCACCATTGCAACACACTTATAAATGGATCTTCGTTCACTGTTACCACAGAGCTGGTCATTCACCCCTTTGTTGTAATTCAGGAGTATTTACACCGTTCGAACAATTGATTTGAAAAATATCCAGAATGCAATATTCATTCATCCTCATCGACTGATTCACAACTTATTCCACGCCTGGGCTTGAAATCTTTTTTATCGAAGCACAGGATTTCACTATCGGATTTTTTTTCTCCCTCAAGTGCAATTTGTAACGTATTGAAAAACTGTTAAAATGCTTTTCACGCTGCAGATTAAAAGTTTCGTGGATCGGATTGGGTAAATGGATTGGATGTAATGGATTACTTATAACGAGAAGTTTTGAGGAAGTAATATATTGGAGTGAACTATGCAATAATCGAATATCGTGAAATCCCTCGATAAACGCTTCGAATTTTGTCTTAGTTACGTACAACACTCTAAAAAATGTTTAATAAACTTCACTGTTTTATTATGCGTTTACTTTATACAATGTATTATGTTTATTTTTTCAAATGCATTTGCTTTATTATACCAATATTAAAAATAGCTAAATAGCAAATAGAGCACAGTGAACATTTCAGGCATCTCACACACGGCTTCGAATTTTGTTTTAGTTACGTAGAAAACTCTAAAAAATGTATAATAAACTCCACTGCTTTATTATGCATCTACTTTATATAATGCATGTACACAACATACTTTATACAATGTATTATGTTTATTTTTACAAATGCATTTGCTTTATTATACCAATATTAAAAATAGCAAAATAGCAAATAGAACACAGTGAACATTTCAGGCATCTCACACACGGCTTCGAATTTTGTTTTAGTTACGTAGAAAACTCTAAAAAATGTATAATAAACTCCACTGCTTTATTATGCATTTACTTTATATAATGCATGTACACAACATACTTTATACAATGTATTATGTTTATTTTTACAAATGCGTTTGCTTTATTATGTCAATATTAAAAATAGTTAAATAGCAAATAGAACACAGTGAACATTTCAGGCATCTCACACACGGCTAGGTTTCCTAGCCAGGCGATAGCAATCGGCGGACACTTCCGCTCCATCTTTTTGTCCTCGACAGAGATTTACCGGCACTGCTTTCCATGGGGTTTGATTCTGGCATCGAACGATCTGTGTTTGGCGAAGGAATAGCAGTGCGAGTGAAAGCTTGCTATAGCAACAGGAGAGAAGCAGAGACTGCACTCTGGCACGTACGGCTTTCATTTCCGGTTGCAGAGAGGCCAGCAAAGGAAGAGGACGAATCCGACGAGTGGCCGAGCTCTTCTTATCAGGACGAAGAAGGGAGTACCGATCAGGGTGACTCGGACGAGCCGAAAACTCCCGTGTCCGAGAAGAAAGATCCTTTGTGGTTTTTGTCTCCCTGCGAGACTGACGTGATCAGTGGTCAGGACAACGAGGATGAAAATCAGGAGGAGGAAGAACTCGAATATGAGGATTTCGAGAATACCACCGAACCTTATCTCGCTCATGAACTGTGAGTCTTAATAATTTGCTAATTGAACATATTTTAGGAGTATGTTTATCAAGAGTAAGTGTTTCGAGAGTTTTCATTCGCAAAGGTAGTCGCAAAATTGTGATAATTTATTGTCTGGGATAAAAGAAAAAGGGGAAGATTCAAATCAAACGAACACTTATAAGTATCGTCTCACAATAACAAAAAATTGTGCGGTTCAAAAAGGATAAAAATATATTCCTGTAATTGTAACGTCATCTTTTTTAAAGCCAGTAAAAAATAGTGTTCTTTAAGTTTGTTCAGAACTGGTACGGATGACTTTCAGGGAATTGACGAGCTATCATTTGATCAGATTGAAGCTCGTAAGACATTAACTATAAGTCTTAATCCAATGGCGAGTATCGACGAACTATAAGCGAGTGATAGATTGTCGTTATCAGAGATATTGGCAAGCAGTACTGGTCGAAGATCGATGCACTCTATTAAACAACCTCTTTGCCGAGAAAGTGGGTTTCGGTTTGTGGAGAAAGCCGATAGATGTATGTTCGTATTGAGGAATGGATTCACTGACTTCTTTGGACTAGGCGAACCAATGATTTATGATCTTTAATATTACGATGATTTGACTATTATTATTATTATGTCATTAGATTACGAAAGTTTATTTAAAACTAGCAAGAGTTTCACTCGCCCGCTTTGAATGTAACAACAGGAAGAAATTTCATCATTTTATTTGTCGTCAATTCTCTACTTTCTGATGTCATAGTGTTATAAAACACGCATTAGTTTACTCCTGGAACTTTCTGCTTTCAAACAGTACAATTTTCGTGCAAAGTAGGAACAAACAAATGCACAGAAAATGCTTAAAGATTTATATACGTTGAGATAAAACATATGTGCGTCTTCAACGATGTAACCAGTAATTATAAATAATATTTTCCACATATAAAAATCAATTTAAATTAACAATGCTCACAATACATACAAATAAATGTTTTGAACATACATGTACCATATCCACGTATAAATACAAGGTTGCATACACACTTGCAACACACACAGCTGCATCCTGTAGTTCGAATTTTTCTAGCAATTCCCGGGCAGGAAATGGGTGAGAGAGAGAGAAAAAAAAGCTTGAGAAAATCTGTAGGAAAGGCGTAGTTTTGCGAGCGGTCAGCAGCGGTAATCGAGCGAAGGCCATTGCACTTACATTTCCCGCAATTTCCGTCTAGTCGTCGCCTATCCAGAATGTCCAAGGGAACTCTGCACCAGATAAAGCCCGAGGGCCCCTTTGGATGCTGGCTGAGACTAGCGTGAGAATGGACCACCCTTTATCCATCCTATCTAGTAATTCTTGCTTAGTGGCTTCGAACCATTATCTTAGAATTCCAAGCGCTCCACACTTTCCACTAAATTCATTTGGCTTTCGTAAATACTAATGAATTTCCTACTGAATTCTGCCCAAGTGTGCGCGGGTTTGAGACATTTGTTTTTTCTTTTAGATAATGCTTTTCTTTTGATGTGTTCCTTCGAGATCCACCATTTGGAAACTAATATCCGGGAGACGGCTCCCTCGGGCTGGGATTAGATCGGGGATGGAGCCGATATATTCGATATTGATATACTAATTTTACCATTTTCTTTTATTCGATCGTATCCGACGATCCCAGGGGATCGATGAGTATTTGATGGGTTATTGAAATGTCATCTATGCCTTGCAATATTCGGATAAAGTGCAGAGTACGTTTATGGTACTTCAATAAATACAATTATAGTATTTTTATTTTAGCTATGTATTAGATTAAAACTGCTTTTACTTTGTTACGTGTTTTTCCAAAAATTACAGAAAACATTGTACTATTTCTACTGAATCCATAAAATTCCTCTTCTTCTTTTACCCATTCGATTCTTTTGTTCACATTTTCAATTCTTTATTCATACATTCAACACGTACAAAATTCCCTTGAACATTTCTCAAACCAGAATGGGAAATACGTGATTCCGACATAATTCGATGGGGATCTCTATGATATCGACTTTTACATTTGAGGATGCAAGTCTCACTAAACCTTGGTCGTTTCCTAGCTTGAAACTTCCATGGTCCTGTTTGTCTAGCATTAGAAACGAGTGGGAGATAGTTCTGACCTTCTTTTCGTAATGCCATAGATATATACCATACGAAGAGATACCAAAGCCAAGGTTTTTCTATCCAACTGGCAGGAAGGTTCCGTACGTGGTTAGATCATTGCCGAAAAGAGGACGCTCGCCCGTCAGGTCTGTAGCCCTTATCGAATCTGTACACCCGAGCAGCATGGGAATTCCCCTACCACTTCTTTTCCACACACGTATTATACGAGCTGGGAAAAAACTATGATTTCAGGCAGCGCAGAGATTTATCGGGAAGTTCTTTTATTCGACTAAGAATCCCTCACGTTTGAATAACTCCTGCGATAGTAGCTATTGCTAACATTATTTTATGATTCGTATAGATTTTTGTCTATTTTTGTACTTAAATGTTTACAGACATTATTTTTATTTTTCAACTTGTTTGGAATCCTGGTGTTCTGAATGTTGAATTTTATGATTGAAATTGTATTTTAGTTAATAGAATATTTGTTTTAAATAATCATTTTTTGATAAATATAATTTGGAGTGTTTGCTTCGATTATTTAAATGTTATACAGGATTTTTATATTTTTAGTTGTGGTAATTATAAAGGGATTCGATTACAGAGAGATGTTACCAGGAAAGTTTGACTTAGAAGCTGCTCGGGACGATTGGTGCAGGAAAATGGAATTAGATCCAGGCGGCAAGCACTTGAAACTCTCGAAAGAACGAATGTCAGAGACATTGCGGGATTCGATGGCTCAGAACCTTGACTTGGACACGATTATTAGTTCAATTGTCCTCCAAGCGATTTGCGAGCAAGTCAGTTTAACGATCGATCTTGACGTTCAGTCCAATGTTAGTGGATTCGTCAATATCGATACTGTGCTGGCGCTCGTGGAATTAGACAATTTGGATATTGACATGATGAACGATGAGCAACGGAGAATGTCATGGGAATTGAGGGACTTCTACCCATCTGGTATACTTGCTCCTTTACTTCTAAACTATTAAACATTTCTGCAAATGCTATTAATAATATTAATAACATTCTTATATGAAAATAATCAAATATATAAATGTTTATCTATAAAATATTGAATATACATGCAACTATTCTATTATTTATTCAACTAAACTATAAAAATAACAACGATTGCTTTAAAAAATGTACACGTAAGTTAAATGATTTTAGTTTTATTTTATCTTTTAGATGATGATGAATTTCCAATACCAGGGAAGATTCCCGGATACCGGAAGATCCTTTTGACAGCATATCGCTCGAAATTCAGTCGCTTCTTCTGTCCAATGCTGCACCGTCGTCTGCCATGGAGTTACATGAGTGCGGTTCACCAGAGAGGACAGACGAGTTGCTACACCAACGCCAGAGAACGAATTGACCAGATCGAGCCAAGCAGTCCTGAATGTAGCATGGCATACGTTTCCGATGTAAAATGCTCGCATGCCCACCAAGCACATAACAAGTCTTACGTAGCTTACAAAAGGCGTTCCAAGGATTACTCTTTGCCACAATTGCCAGTCTTCGAAGGCAGTGGAAACCTCTTATTGAACTTGGTCAATTTTATGTAGTCGATCGTTTAGAGCTTAGAAATAAATCGCTCCGAAATTGATACTGAATTTTCTCGATTAGGAAAGTCAGTGATTTAAACGAATTACGTAGTCATATTGTGATTGCTATTCAGTTGTATTAAATATTTTTAATATCCTGATAGATTATAATGTAAATTAAAGTATCTAGAAAATCCCCAAAGCTCATAAATAACAGCTTAAAAAATAATACTGAGTACTGTGAACCAGAAAAATCAGTGATTTATGATCCTTGCAATCAAAATGATTTTACAATGGCTATTAAATCGAATTAAACATTTTTAATATTTTCAACGAGGGATTATGTGTAATACATATAAAAATATCGAGAGGAGCTTCTCCTGAACTTGATGAATTTCATATAATCGAACGAGATCCCTCTCGAGCTTATAAATAAATCGCTCCGAAATTGATAGCGGCCTCGTTGCAGTTTTATTGGCCGATGCACATCCTACAATAGCGGAACTTTCCTCCGGATGACTTGTTACTTCTTTCCACGCTGCTGAATTGCCCGTCCGAATTGAGCAGGATATTTTGTAGCGAGAAACTATTGGTGGATCGATCGCTCGGTATCTCGTTGTTTTTGGCCTCTTTTAGTTCGAGCACTCTTCCATTTCCGGGCTGTGCGTCCTGGCCACTCGTGGCCTAGCATTCGCTCTTTGTGAAGGTGATGTAATGGTGGATGGCGAAGAGTGGCACAGGCTTAATTTAAAAGTTCAATGTAAAAGTCGATGCTGGCCGATTCGAGTTCAATAGCAATATTGTAGAGCGGTTGTTTCATTTCTTTGGAAGTTTTATAACATCTTATAAAATTAGATGGATACTTTTAATTATTTTTGTCCATTAATTCTCCCATTAACTTTCGATATCTTTCAATTTTTACATGATAATATTTTATTATTCTAATATTTTGTCCATTAGATTTAATTTATAGTCCTATGTATTTTGTTTAGAACGCTCTATTTAATTTCAAGCGTTCTAATTTCTCTAGTTTTCTCTAGGAAATAAATTGTTGGTAACACATTGATTGAAATAAAGAGCCGGTGTGTTAACAACATTAGAAATTGGGTTGAAGTGTTGTATGGCAACGATTAACTCAGGCTATTCCACTCGGTTTCAAACAGGCAATGTGTTTCTCCTATGCGCAAAACTAATTGCGCTGCGGAATGAAAGAGTGAGTGTGCAACAAGGACGTTGGTAATTGGCGGACAATCGCTTTGTCAGCCAATTAGGCTATTGTTTGCGCGGGAGGACACGGGGCTCGAAAATACTGTGAAACTCACTGTTTCGGGAATCTTTTCTGTCAACGTGGATTGTTTTTATTCGAACGTTCGATTATATTTTACAAAGTCAAAGTCAAAGTCAAAGACAAATTATTGAAAATTATATTTAATTGTCAATTCTTTATCATTTTATCGTCACCTGCTTTCGCATTATATTCTAATACAAAAATAACGAATCTAATGGATTACTTTCATACCTGAAAGCTTGTATTTCATTCTTAAACTCTTGAAAACTAGTTACGCAGTGCAATTACAATTTAACTCTTTGCATACAGGAGTGTAGATCAGAAATACGAAGTCGTGTTCCTAGACTTTCCATGGGAAGAGAAAGTAGAGGAGGAGAAAAGCATACAAGGGAAGAAGGTGAAGATGATAAAGCGAAGGAAAGCAGAGTCGAAGAGTGGAAGGTGAGTTTCTCACGTAATTTCCGTGCTGAATCAGCATCCACACCGGCGCAACTGTGCAATCCGCGAAGTGGAAAGTCCATTAAGCGTCGTCCTGCCGGCTCCTTTTTTCCTTGTCGTCTTCCTTGCCATCCGCAGCCTCCCATTACGATAATACTCCGGACCCTCTCCTAGCTTAGCTGTTCTCCTCTCATGGCTGAGAAGAGATCAGCAGGCGTCTCCTTCGGTAATAGAATCGATGATGCGGGACCTTTCCTACAAAGCTCTTATTCTCCCCTCTCGCTTTATCCCACTCGACTACCCTTCCGACACTGGATTAAAGAACGACCACCCTCGCCTATATAAATAGCATTCTTTCTAACACTGATCGAACTTTATCTTTTCGTAGTAACATTGTATAATTAGCCTTGACAAATTTCGTTTCATTAGAATTCGTCTATTTTCCATTTGTCTTAATGAAAATATTCGTATTAATTAATCTTTGTGCATCTCTCTTTTATTACTCTCACGTTTTCTGGTTAATTTACCAGTTTCTGTTAGCCTGTACCAAAAAAAAATTGGGGAAAAAATCAAATAATCAGAATGGAAATAATACAATCTGCAAAATTGGCAGAACTCACTGGTTTTTAAATTAATTTTAATAAATACGTCCAATTGACGCGAGGGAACGATGACAATTAATATAAATATAGGTAAAAAAAAAGAATGTTAAATCCAGACGCGTTTGCCGAAAGCTGTTGCAAGCGGGGCGAAATAAATTTGAAAGAGTACATTTTTCGCAGCAAACTCATTTAAAGAGCAGCCAAACAATCACGGCCGGTAAACAGCATTTTCTGCTGGTGGAGCATGACGGGTTATCAAGCAATTTCTGTTTGCCCGTCCTTCAGAAATTCCGTGCCCCGAGAAATTCATCGTCCCCGTAGTGCGATCTATCCAACAACCCCCTCAACAGACACACACACACACACACACACACACAGAGACAAACACACACTTGCGCATATCTAAGCGCGTTGGTACTCGGAAGGCGAAATCGCTGCGGTGCATCGTCGTTATCAACTTTAATCGAGTTTAGAGTCATTTGGTGCCGCTGCTGCTGCTGGTGAGCGTGCGTGAATAATTCATCGTGTCCGGCCACGCGCCGCCCACTAATTACAGCCTGATAAACGTATTTCTGCTCTTAACTGGATCCATCGCTCCTAAGTAGTTAATGGAGGCTCGAAAAAAGGGATCGTGCAAAAAGGAGAGCAGGAAAAGGGAACAGAAGATCGAAAGAAAGCGAGTGTCGCTGGCATGACCGATTCCTTTAGTCTGAGAAATTGTTCGAATGTCTGAGAAGAAAGGAAGGGATGATAGAATAGTTTCGTGAATACTGTCTTTATAGAATTCTGCAAGAAGTTTATTCATCCATTAATTATCTTGCAGAAATATTTTTCTCAGTCAATTTCTATTACATCAACCTGTTTTTAATATTATGCTTGTAAAAAAAGTATTCGAAGGGTCGTTTTAATATTTTCACTTTCTTCTTCGTTCTTTTTCCTGCTAACAATTTAAAGTCTATTAATAGTACACTTTCAAGCAATTAAAAACATGTTGACCTTAATGGGTTAAATATGGCGCACGCTTGATGTCACTTTACGAGTAATCGTTCATTCTACCGAGAAAAGAAAGGCTGACTGACCTACCCTAAAACTTCGATTTAGCTGGGATTTGAGAAAGGCTCGGACGAGTCTGTTGTCATTAATCGCAGCCGAGAGAACCAGCAAAACAGAGGGGCGCAAGAACAGGAATGAATTTGTCATTGTCAGCCGGAACTGCAAACGGCATCGTCAACTTTGTACTTCGACAATGGTTCCGCGGATATCGAAACTAATCATCTTTCTAACAAAGATACGTTCCTTGGATTTTATATTTTGTGGCTCCCTTTCTTCTTTTTCGCACTGATGCACAACTGATGATAGATGACGACGATGCAACCTGTATTCTCGAAACTGAAATATTAGTGGAAAGTACGGAATCGGGTTGCCCGAGTTTCGTAACATAATACTGAGAAGTAGCGAAAAGTTTGGAAAGCGAGTAAAATGTTGGTGGGTTGCGCGCTCGTCTGCTCACTGCGGGGGAGATCTTAACTTCCATCGGAGAGGAGTTATCAATCAAACAATAGCCTGTTAAGCGAGGATCGAAGTTTTTCTAAATTACCAAACTCATAGTTTCTTTGCAATAATAAATAATAATAAGTAGCAAGTAATAATTTCACTATTACAGCACATACTATTTAATTATTGTCGCGTTAATATTATAAAAATATTACATCGATTAAATAACAATTCTATATTAATTTACAGTAAAACTTGACGTTTCAGAAACTCGCTTAATAAACTTTGAAGCGCATAAATGGAAACGTTGCAAGATCTAGCAACAATTGCATGATCAGGCTTTCGAAAGGGGCTGCATTCGCAGTCGTTGTCACTTCCTCGAGAATTCCCTGGAATTCTGGCATCGTCTTGTCGTTTACTGGCTCCAGCGTACAATATGGAATTCATTCTGGCAATGGCGTCAATCCCACATGAATACCTGCGAGAATCCTCTGCTGGTGGAGCTGGTAAATATTCATGATTCGAGTGTGCGGTGGTGGCTAAAATGACCGGTGCCAAGTTGAGCGACAGCGGTGGCCTTTATCGGTAATCTCCACCGGTGATACACACTAGCTCATTTAACCCTTTGGCGACAAGAACCGCGATCAAACTAACGAGACAGCTCTTGTCAATGCCGGACTTGAGCCAATCAAATTACACATGTAGACCTGTGCTCCTGAAAATGTCCTGTTGCATCTATTATTAATTTGATAACTGTTCTTTTAATTTTACTACGTTATTTTTTAAAGCTTTTATTTAATAGTTATGTTTAAAATTGCAGGGCTGTTTTTTTTTCTCTAAATGATATATGTTTGATGATGAATAATTATTAGGGTAAAATTAATCCGAGATAGTTGACAGTGAGAATAATCATTTCACAATGTCTAGAGTTATAATATATAATAGCTTAAAGTTATAAACCGAGCATTCATCAGTGTAGTAAAGATAAGGCATTATTAATGTAAAGGGAAGATGATTTAAGGAGATCGATGTGAAATAAGGGTGACGAGAATATCTTATTAGACATTATCAAACTTCTCAAGTTTCCCAGGTACTATAAATCTAGTTTTTTGTCAGCTGCATTCCGCTTCCGAGCAAATTAAAGTGCAAAACTTGCCGGAAGTACATGCTTTCTAGTGGGTAAAATGGAGGGTGGCTGTCTCACACGTATCGACGTCACAGTCTACTTCGTATATAGCCAAGAAACTTTTTCACCTCAGCGAACTTTGAGCCGACAAATTTTTGCGACAATAATCCTCCCGGTGCCAAGTGCGAAAGCGGGTCAGGTTAAAGGGAGAGCATGCTCTGCGCCAACCAGCGCAGTCCGAATCACGATGAACTCTTTCTCTCCCTCGTTCTCAACTGTGCACCTATGTTTCTTCACCATCCCAGCGAACTTCTCGTTTACCGGCGTTTACTTGTTCCCTGGATTCTCGCACGGTAAATCTTACCGGGTGACATTTAATCGATTCTACTATCTGGGAGTAGCTTCGGGATCTTTGCAATTATTGAATGCCTCGATCTCTCTTATCCCCGGTGCAGGAGACTCATGAATAAGTTACGGGATCCCTTCAATGAAAGATAAATAGTTTACTTCCTATTCTATACTGTTTTCTTCCTTTTAAATCAAAGTTACTTTAACTTTTTCATTTTCTATTCAGTTCAGATTCAGTGATATTCGTTTGGAATGATTAAATATTGCGTTACAAGTAATCATGATTAAATCATACAGATTTGTTAATTGTACATTCAATTTTGGGAGAATAATTTATGTCTCACATTTATTACTAAACATTTTCCAATGCAAAGAATTACTACGGTGAAACCAACTATTTTCCTGAGCTGTCTTAAATTCCGAGTGCTTCAGACACCCCCAAAAATCAGTGGGTATTCTGGCCGAGCTATAGAATACATAATAGCGTAGGGCAAAGGTAATTTGCCAAAGAAGAGGGAGGAACCAGGCGGCAGCGGTGTAAGCTTGCCAAATTTCGATGAGAGGAGCACTAAATCCTGTACTTCAATTCCTCTCATCTCTTTTTGTAATTTATCCTTGGCGTCGCTTTTTTCTTGTGTCCTTCTCTTCATACATTATTCATTTTGTACAAAAATATATTTTTTATGCAAAGTTTTGTATTTTTTTATGAAATACTTGTATGAAAAATATTAACCGTCATACGACAGCGATAATATTTCTTCTAATACTTCCACTTTCCACGAAATAAATCCATCATACGAACTTTCTGTTTTAATACCAAATTAAAAAACTAATTCCTACCCAACCGAAATGATACGATGATAAAATAATTCTCAAAGGAATCTAGTGATTCTTCAATGAGTTTACGAGAGTGTAGACGCGCCAAGTTTTAGTTGGACCAGATAGATTACAAATATTAGGGGTTACATAGGTGGATTGAGCCATTGTAGCTATTGATTTGGCAATAGCAGATAGAGAATACGGCGGACACAGTAGCGAGGAGCCGTCGGGGTGGAAGGACGTGGATTTCAGGTCAGCCAGCAGACTCTCCGGAGCGGGTACGCTCGAGCAGGATAGACTGGAGTGGTGCTATGCGGATTCCAGATTCCAGGGGGTGTGCAGCCTTGGCCCGCGGCCGTTAGTTCCAGTTACGGCGAGCTGCACCCGCTTCGAATGCGTTCTCGAATAGAAGCGCCGTTCGCCGAGCCGACATTGCCACCCTCTGCGTCCGCTCCGCTTCCACCCGCTTCCACCCGCTTCGCACCCATGCATTTAGCCTTGGCCGCTCGATGCCAGATTATGATGTACAGTCTCGGAGCTTGCTAATACCGGATTAAAATGTAACGCCGGAACTACGCGCACGCCCCGCAATCCCGGATGTGAGCTGCTCGCCTATTACTGCTCGATTATTCTCCCCTTGACTTCCCCCTTGACTCCACCCTCTGCTATACGCTTAGCGCACAACTGCTACCAACTGAGCCATCAGTCTGTTAGATCCTTTTTCAAACTATCAACTACAAGGATTTCGCTGTGGAAATTCTGTTTTTATTCACTATGAGATTAAGGAGTAATTACAGGGTGAATTGAGATTCGTTTAGGGGTGGATTTTTTGGGGGCGTTGCCTTTTTTTTTTGGTAATTATATAATGTAAGTGTTGTAGAGGTAAATTAAATTAAAATTGTTTCATTTCATTTATGTATTTCAAAATTGGAGATCAAGGATTTATCAATCACTTAATTGAAATTATAATATCAATTTCTAATTGTATCTAATTTTCTAATTCGTTAACATTGTAGATACTTTGTATGGCAAAGAGGATTTGTTATTGGAGTAGCTCGATTTAGAGGGCTTATGGTTTTCTTGATCCGTCGATGTATGCTCGTGGCACTCATTTACATAGCGTAGAACACCAGTAATCCGCAATATGGAGTTTGGTACATAGCGACGCCCCGGATTTCCATCTGCGGATGCGCCTGTGGCTGTTTAACACCGAATGCGCGTGTGTACTTGTTATGCTCTTTGAAGCCAGCGAGCCGCGTGCTCCTGATCTAATGACGCACACCGAATTGCGAGCGATGCCTCAATCCAAAGTACATCGAGCGTTCTATTTAGAAAGCCTCATTATCTCGGAAAATAGAGCGTACATTAAATTAAATAATTAGTGTCACGAATATGTCTATGAAATATAACAGATTCCTTCATTAATGTACAATGAAATATTAAAACAGATCTAATTATAATACGGATTATTATTTTATCATTATTTTATCAAGTAATTAAGAAAGTTCATTAACCTTTTAGTTTCTCTGGGAGGAACAAGAGTGGGATGATCTAGTTTCGTTTCCTGATACTTGCGATGGCTGCGGGCACGTTATAAAATTTTATTTATCTATCTTTTTACAGTGGATATATGACTGCATAAATTGTCCATATCGTATACGTAATACATGTACTCGCAGAATGAAAGCCTGCTGGCGGAATTTTAATTTCTTCATGATTAAACAGGGAGCCTGTTGGCAAACATAAATTTCCATTTAGCCATCTTTAAACTACGAATATTCGACCGAATAAAATTTACATTTCGCGTATGAAGAATAATAATAATAAAAAAAAAAGTTCCTGCTAGAATTTTCATTTATAATATTACAGTTTAATGATATGTGACGCGCAATCTTCCGCAGTCGATTACTCGGAGAGTGGAACACTCGGCACCATCAAATCCCGTTTCTAATTAGATAGGAGGAGACATTAGAGACTGGCATCCACTGGCGACCTCCACTTAAGAGAGAGGAATGCTTGGGAGTACCGGACATGTGTGGAAGGTGAGATGATTTGAGCGCGCCGATATTGGAATACGCCCGGTAACAAATTGCAGGTAATGAGGCTAAATACGTCGGAGCATTTATCATGGTGGCGACGGCTGCTGCTGGCACTGCGGATCTCCACCCTAATGGCAATCGTTCGATTGTGCCTGGCATGCTTCGCCACTCCAGCCAGAAATCCTGCCACTTTGAAGAGGGATTACCAACGATGTGCTGACGATACCCGGAGAGACTCCATTTTTCCGGCCATTCTGACAAAACTCACCTGTACAAGTGGAACGAATTCTGTTTTTCTCTTCTCTTTCTCTTTTTCGGCGCCTCATCTCTCTTTGTTGGCCCGGACTACCATTCACGACCCAATTCGCTATTATTTTTATATTTCATTGTACACTTCGTCCTATGATTGTATGTGGGTCATTTTGCACGCTGAAGTGCGCCAATTCTTTTTAGCTCCGGGTCACGAAAAAATGTCATATTTTCCTCGTGTTAAATGAGGCTCCGTTCTTATTAGAAGTGAATTTCAAAAGGTGTATAATTTTTTGGTTTATTAAACACTTCCTTTTATACTGTAAATGAATTTTGTATGGATTCTATTACCCTGTCCTTTTGTAATGTGATATTCTGATTTACCGAATAGATTAACTTCTTTGTCATACAGCTAATTTAACGCGAACGCATTTCGCCCCGCATAAAAGATTTTACAAGCTGTCATGAATTTATAACCGAACAGCATTACAACAAATGCGCGCGTCCGAACGACAATATTTACTGTTACGAATTCCATCCGGTAAATATAAATCGCAAATAAATATAAGTCAAAAACAAATATATGTATATATACTATAAATACGTTGCATCTGTAAAAAACGCACGAACAAAATACACTGTCACCAGTAAAAACCTATAAACCGTTACAAAAAAAAACACTCGAAGCCAGACAACATAGTCATACAATTAAATGAATTAACCTGCAATAGGTCACGCAACATTCGCATTTTGGTTTACGTGTCTGGCCCAATCAGGCCTCACCCTTGTTGTTGCAGGGGGGTGAAAACGAAATCGAGGGAAATAGATCAAGCGCTCGTTAATTTCCCTGGCATTGAGGCCGACGCAACAGTAGTAATAGTAATGCCTTTCGGCCGCTAATAGCCCTCGGAGCATTTCGATTCCAATTCGTTTTTCCGATGGGAAAGTTGACCTCGATTTTCGAGGAAGGGCTCGCCACACTGATTGGCTAGTGCGTTTGCGCGAGGGTGGACGAGGGTGCTGGTAAAAAAAGGGGCTGAAATGCCGCTTGCCGAATAGAATAATGATGAATGCACACATATATCTCTCTCTTCGCTAGGAATATGTATTTCCAAATGCATTTATCATCGTGGTCCTTTCTACGTGTGCTGACACTGCATCTCCGCCACTGTGTTACCGGGTTGTCTCTGCTCTTTGGCTAATATCGTCCGACTACCCTTCTCTGCTAGCGTAAACAAATGATTTACATGCAGGGAGGACTACCTATTTTGGCAAGAATGTTTCCTCAGTCAACAGTCTGGTTAGTCCGCGTGTAACGCATTAGCTTCGACCGGTGTTTGCTGGGTCCTTCCTTGTTTACGAACAAGCCATCCCGAAGGAGGAAAAGGCATGGGGAATGAGGATCGTAGAATAGGGAGCAGAAGACGAGTCTCGAGGGACTTGAAATCAATATTCTTCATTAGTCCTGATTGAATAGCTTCACCTTACGCTTGATTCTATTCTCTTTATAAGGTTTACTGAAGCAGGAATAATTAGTATCGACTTTTATATTAAGGTCGCATACAGGACTTCGAAATTTAAGTGGTGAATTTTCCCCTGAAAGATGCATCTCGCGCGAATCATTTTTAATTGGAGCTTATCGGTACGATCAGCTAGTACAAAAGTTCAACGAGCGGGAAAACTTGAAGAGCGATCAAGAGGCCCTAACGAGGCAGTCTTCGAAAATGAAATTAACTTTCAGTTGCGTCGAAGGAGATGCTTGTGAGGGCGCTCGATAATTATCGAAATCTCAGGATCGTCTGGGTTAAAAGGCCGAAAATTCGTGGGGAGCTAGTCGAAATTCTGTCGAAGGGCCGAAGGGAATGCCAGTGACTGCTAAACGGTAAACTGACGGTTCACGAGATAATTCTCTGAGGAGGAGGCAGAAAAATCGATGGCTCTTTGCGTTCACGAGGTGTTTCACCCTTGGCTCGACGACCCTTTAACTTCCCTTCAGACGAAACGTTTAAACGAAATAAGGGTGGCGGGCACGTTTCCCATCGAGATTCGTCCTTCGGCCGAGACGAGATGAAGAGAGACGAAACCTACGCTGGAGAACAATGTTCTTGTCCTCGTTAGGAAAGCGTTTCCAGGCACGCATGAATACCGGGTGAAAAGGGTTGCGGATGCTGTATGGGCGCCGGATGCTGTAAGGGCGGCGCTCGCGTCGACGACGTCCCGTGGGTACCGACTGCTGCATTTTTCTCATTACTTCCGTGTCTCCCTTCTACATCTACGATCTCTGATAGCGTTCTCGCCTTCCTGGGAATACTTCTCTCACGACTTCTTTCACACTATTCTTGTACAATGTTTAAAAAATCGTATCAATCCCGTCAACACATCGTTCCGTGCTCTTAAAAGTTAATTAGAAGTAATTTAAAACACAGTAAGTATATGTAAGTAGAATTTAAAAAAACTTTTATGATATAAAAAATGTATGAATTATATCGACTTTAATTTAAGACAACATTTTATTTGAAGTATAATCTGAACTAAAACTAATAACACGCGTATTAAAAAGATACGCGTCATTTCGTAGGAGCTATGAAAAGTAGCTGTCTCGGCGAACCTCGTAAATAAGAGCTTTTTCAATCTTCCCTTACCCCCTCAACATACACCCTATTTTTCCATCTGATTTTTTCCCTCGAACTCTTCCGGTAGGACGCGCCGCGAGATTCATGACTCTTTTTGAGCCAGTTTTACGAGAGCTCTCCCTCGAAACGGATGGCCGATATTATTTTTCGCGGTTGTTTCGCGACATGCAACCGCCTGTCAAGGACAGCTAGCAAGAAATACGATAAAAGATAATCGGGTTGCAAGAAATCCGTCGGCACCAAATATAGACGCGTCAGCGTGTTTGTAAGAAATAGAAATGCAACGATGAAATAATGTAATGATTCGAGTCGATCCTTCAATATTTCTGATCTATTAGAATTGTCTATTTTAAATTTACAATATTGAAATGTTTAATGGAATATTTTTTTGGCAAAAAATGTATGTCGAGTGCATGTTAAGAGTTCACTTATTCATGTCAGAGAAAGGAAGTGTTTTCTAGTGCATTTTCCGGGCGCCGTTACAACCGAAATAAATGCATGTAAAGGGCATGCAAAATAAAACTAATGAATGCAGGACTTTTAACTTTGTTGTTCGATTAATATGGATGTGCACCTGTTCCCACGCATTGCAGGAGAGTTCACAGTGCGCAGTACTTGCAAACGATAGATATAAGTAGCATCCACCAAAGTACTAACTTGTCAATACACGACACAATAATTATATAACAAAATGCGTATACATAAAAATAAAAGGACAATTTTACCCTAATTTAAATTCGACTTAAAAATTGAAACTCCCAGCGAGAATAAAGAAAAAATTCAGCAACACTGTAATTCTTTCCTTTGGCACATCTTCCCATTTAACATTTAACTGCAGCAGGAGTGTTAAGGGTGGTAAATTTCCTGAGCGGTTTGAATGAAAGCGGAAACAGGATGAAGGTCGAAGATTGCGCAAGGGAAGGCGAAGGGTCAGTGACAGGCAAGCGTCCAGCAGCATCCCTCCCTGCTGGACCAGTGAATATTGCAGCGGCCATTACGTCCCCGCAGAGAGGTCTGCCCTTTTTTCGCGTTTGTTAATTTTTCAGCGTGCCTTCGCGGCGCCGCGACGCCACCCTCTTGCACCTTTATTATACCAGGGCGTCGGGGCTTCCGTACATACGCCAGTCTGTTTCGAGCGCCCTTTTATTGTCCCTCGACGAAGAGGCGAGGGTTGCCCTCCCTGACGAGGCCAGCCACCTCGTCCCAACACTTTCCTCACCATGTCCCACCAGGCAACACTTCGCGTCACAATTATTTCTCGCATCTCTGCACGCTGATAGTTTGTCATCGGAAGAACTCGTCCTTTTTTAAAAGCCGGATTGAAAGAATGAAAGTTTATTATTGGGAGTTTTTAATGCTAGTATTCGCAAAAAATTAGATATTAGTATCAATTACTTTGGAGTTGCAACCCCAGACTAGAATTAAATCTTGTTTCTATGATAAGTTTTACTTGAAGTGCAAGTGTGTTAGTGGATCGGTAAAAAATGTAAAGTGCCCTCCGTAAGAAAATTTTATGTTTCTTTTACTGCTTGGAGATATAAATGGAATGACCCTAACTTTAGTGGTCATAGGTGTTTTTAAGTAGTTACCAATTCTTAAGAACACGTTAAAGAACTAAACGATAAGATAAAATCGAGTTTTCGAAAAGCGACCCTTTTCATCGGCATTCATAAAAGGGGAAGATAAACTCTGAGTTTAGTACCTATTATACCTCTTATTAACTTCAGAATAAGACGAGAAACCTACAAAAAGTTTAGAACTCTTTGCGGTCCAAGCAATTTAACAGAATCTCTGCATTCAAGGATACCCAATTTTATCTAGAAATACTTTTCTTATACGAACCGAATAAATAATATGAATTCTAGGTTGCATAGAGACTGAATCATAAAGGGTTAACTGGCGTGGGCGCAGCATCTATATTTCCTGCCAGGGTCACCTGAGACACACACACACACACACATATCATGGAAATCAGAAGCAGCATCAAGGAAATGAATTACAAGCAATAACGCGGCGAGGTAGACCAGCGGCAACGAGTCCCAGGGGATCCAAAAGGAATCGTCTCGGCTGGTCCACTGCGGCAGATTAGAGCTTGGAATTCTCCGGAACCGGAAGAAAGGAAGGTAAATTTTATGCGCTCGCGATTCATCCTCCACTGGTTGGCGCGGCTGGGAAATAAAATAAAGGCCGGTGCATACCGAAGCACGCTCGCTCGTGTTTCAACTTTAGCTCGCGCTACTTTCTCTCTGGTACGCGTTATGTATAACTGGAGCAGCCAGCTCTCGCCGTGTCCTTTACAGCCCTTTACATCGGTGTCACCATTACTAGAATCGCTCCTTTAAATATTGCACTCGGAATCCGCCAGACAAAGCTTGCCGTGTTGTACAATCGCTTTGACATAATTGTTGAGACTTTTCAAGTGAATCTAGTAATCCAGTTTTTATTTAGATGTGGACGAGATTTCATTGGAATTTCCAACGAATGACTATGATTGTATTAATTAAAACTGAATAGTTTTACAGTTTTTGCATTGTTTTACAATAGCTTTGAGGTGAATCTGATATCCAGTTTTTATTTAGATGTGGACGAGATTTCATTGGAATTTCTGACGACTGACTGATTGTATTAATTAAAATTGAACATTTTTGTACATTGAACCACATAATATTTGTAATAAAACATTTTTAACACGAAATAATATTTATAATAATATTTTACTCATTAATATTCGCAGTGTAATTATAATTTCTGTTAACTAAAAAACAACTTGCTTGTCCCTCAAAGCTGTCAGAACGAATACAAATAAACATTTCTACAAAAATCGAACAAGCACAGTCGACGAGAATACAAGATCGGTGGTAGTAGAAAATGTGAAATGTTCATGCGAGCTTTATGGAAAGTCACGCGGTCCTTCGCCACTCGGCCATGCGAACATGGACGACGAAACTGTTTCAATGTGTAAGGGGTGAGGAAGGTTCGTCGCGCAACACAGTTCTAACTTTCTCCTTTGCCGCTTGCATATTTTATTTCACCTCCGAAACTACACACTAGGAGACCATGACACACATATAGAGTTCCTTATGCATAGAAGCCGAGCGAATTTTCCGTAGGGGAAACCTGTATAACGAGACGGCGTCTCTCGGAAACGGGAGAGCGATTGAACTCGCTCTCGTAGCTACGTGGGACACGTGCATCTACGGATCTATGTATGAAGGTGGTTCTATCTGTGTGTGTAGAGAGACTCGTAGGGAAGAAAAGCCGAGAGCGATACTTCATCCATTCCAATATTTGCCTGGTTGGCAGGGTGAAATCGGGGGTGGTAGATATGAAATCACGATGGAAGGTAGTTTCTCCAGCGCCCGCGCGTAGATACATGTCATAACGAGCGAACCTACTCTTCCTTGGGTGTTCAGATAATCTTGTGGAAACTGTCATCTCAACGAGGATCAGCTCATGTTTACTCAAGTAACGGTGCTTGTCTTACGATAATATCCTTCAGCTTGAACGTTATAATGATAGTGAACTTACAGGTCCTTTCCCTTCAGCCAATAGTGTGGAGTAGAGTCGAGTGCAAAGTTACAATAGTAGAAAAAGTGATAATTATAGAGCGTGTTCTCTAAGAATAAATTGTAACAAGAATTCACGATCCTGGAAATTGCAGTAGCTGGAGAATACGCTGCTTTCCAGTCGACCTTGTTAATTCTTTATCGCAAACACACTGGGATCGTAATATTAATTAAATCTACGTCAAGGAATTAATTACATCTGTTTCCTTTGTAAGCCCTCTGATTCACCAGTTACTACGAAGCTTAAACATTAAATGAATACACAAATGGAAAAGCTAGAATACTAAAAACATTTCATGAAAATACAGATTTCCAAATCAGAACTTCTTCATCCTGATGGACACTAACTCGAGCATGATATACTAAGAATCATAAAAAATATATGATGCACTTTCGCGTCAAGAAAGCCATAAAAGGAAGTCCACCATATCGGATTTATGATTTAACACGACCAACATTAACTCAAACATATTATTCACTTTTCCACATACAATCTTCTATATTATTAACACATACATCGTACGATACGCATAGAGCTACATTTATTATTGACAATGGCGATCCATTGAATTATTTGCGAAATCAGGGTTCGCCGGAAGTTTATTTGCAGTTCCTTGCCGCTTCCGCCACGGGGAATCATTCATCCTTTCGGCGAAGCGTAATTACGTTTGCTTAGCACAGCTGAGCGCGCAAAGCTCCGGGTGCTCTAAATATGAGAGCGTGATATTATTCCTGGCATAATACCAACCGATCTGAGAGTAGGTGGGTGTTGCGCCAGCTTTTGAGGGCAGCGCATTAACGATAAAAATGACAATAACTACGAAACTCGTGCGAATAAGCACTGTTCCCGTTCCTTCCACGACCCACCGCTCGATAAAAGCTCTCTCGCGCTAGTTGTGAAAGTTCTCCTGTTAATCTGGATTTGGATAAGCATATTCTGCTGCTGGTTTTGGGGTGGACACACTATCAAGGAATTATTACTCGACCACCAAAGATTATGTAAAATAAAACGTACTTCTGTTATATAATATAAATTTGTAATGGATCGATAATATGAATGACAATTATGTCTTATATTATGAAAAAATTATAACAATCTGCTTACTAATATAATTGGAAAATATGTTCCAAATCAAGCTCCTTCATCGTTATGTATAATTATGTATAATAATTATTATGGTAGTTTCATGGTTATGGTTGGAATTAGGGCGTCAGGGTTGTCCCCTTGGAAATTAGGATTATCACAAGTGGGACTGTTGGGATTCGAGGTAATATGAACAATCGTTTGCTATATTATTTAGAAACAAATGTATTGTTCAAATTATATGTATTATATTATGGAAAAATTACAACAATTCGCTTATTAATATAATTGAAAAATGTGTTTGAAATCAGACTCCTTTCTCGTCACGTATAATACGTTTTCAACGACTGTTGGAATAATTATTATGGTAGTTTCATGGTTATGGTTGGAATTAGGGCATCAGGGTTGTCCCCTTGGAAATTAGGATTATCGCAAGTGAGACTTTTGGGATTCGGGGGTGTTGGTAGTAGCGCATGTGGGACTAACTTCGGTGGGGAAAAGATAATTAGATGATCGATCGGGCTCGCGTTCGCTAGGTGTGAAGTGCCCATAGGGTACCCAACTTAGAAATGGGTTAAGGGTGACGATAAAGTGGATAACGTAAGTGGCAGAACTACCGATTCGAACATATTACAGAATTCACGTCTTTCGTTCGAGTTCCTGCCAATTGCACCGTCGAAGCTATTTTTATTCATTAATAATTGAATTACAAAAATCACAAGTTCGGTGGGTAAAAATTGACACGTAAGAATTATTCTAATCTCAATTGATGCTTAAAATTGCAGTAGCTGAGAATACGCTGTTTCCCAGTCGACCTTGTTAATTCTTTATCGCAAACACACTGGGATCGTAATATTAATTAAATCTACGTCAAGGAATTAATTAGATCTGTTTCCTTCGTAAGCCCTCTGATTCAGCAGTTACTACGAAGTTTAAACATTAAATGAATACACAAATAGAAAAACTAGAATAATAAACATTTAATCAAAATACAGAAAAATAATCACAAGTTCGGTAGGTAAAAATAGACACGTAAGAATTCAATGTATAATAGAATTATTGTCATCCCAATTGATTTTTTCCTATAATTTTACTATAATTGTTTATCCCTGACTGATGCTATTGGTTAATGTGACAGCAAGAAACTGACAAGTCTAACGCGACTGGAATCCAAGGCGGAAGAGGAAAAGTGGCTTGTTCAACTTTATAAAGCAATATTGATGTAACACTGTAACTACGCACCTCGGAAGGAGTTCTCCCACCGGAAGATAAATAGATTCCGCGACGCTGAACCCGGAGATAATGCCGGGATGTTTCACAGTAGTCTACTTGACTCGAAGGGTTCTCTTTCCCTCACTATCTTCCCTCATCCTGCTAGTATTCGCCCTCACTTTCCATCCACCACTGGTTTCTTGGGACGCGCGCGCGCGCGCGCACCGCCGTCTGCTTTCTCGTTATTACAATATTAATGACTTGTGCCGGGCGTAACAAGCTTTGCCGTATAACGAGCAGTTTCGCAGCCCCTCCAACACTCTAGCAAACCCTTCTCTTCCTTGCCCGAGATAAATTCTTCAAGTCAATCACGATGGAAGGAAGCCCTGCCGAGTTATCGTTCGCTAAGTCCGTTTAAATAGCATTTTTTGCAAGAACTTCGCACGGAAGACTTTAATTCAGAAACTAATGTAAGTTCTGCATAAGTTATGTTCGAACTATCAATTATTCTTAATTTTTTTAAGTGTGAGATACATTAATAATTTTAAGTACTTTTCGCTGTCTTAAGCAGCAAAGGAATTATTGAATTATTGAAAAGCATGGCCTTCATTTTTTTTCCTTGTCAGATTCACTGTTTCGAGGAACAAAATAAATTCTGAACATACATGTAAGTTTCGTGTTATCGTTTTTCAAGTCATATAAATGGCATTTCTTGCCAGAAGTTCACCCCACAGATCTCATTTGAAAATCTAACGTAAGTTATGGGGCTGACGTGCCACCGTAAATGTAACTTTTGGGCGGCGCGTACATCGCACATCCGCCCAGTCCTTTCCCGCAATTTGTTTGCGAGCCGTCAAATATTTTCCGCGTGCATGCGTTTGTGTTTTTTCGTGCTTTTTCTCGATCGGAAAACACAGCACGTTTACCGAATATATATTCTCCTTCGTCGGCGGATTCGTTCCAATGTTTGCGTCGCGAAAACGAAAGGGAATAACGGGAAACGAAACAAAGTAGAAATTGGAAATGTCCGAACTGCATTTGGCTGCAACATTTATTACAAACGCATCTACTTGTTATATTTATAATCTTTCTGAAGTAGTATATGCTTCGTAATAATTAAAAAACTCTTAATATTGAATAAAACAATAAATTGAATAATCCTCATTAAAACCCATCTTTTTCTAATTTCATAAGTCGATTATTTCATTAACTTGCATTTCTATTCACGATTTCCAATTTCTCCGACAGAAACTTTTAGCAATCGTGCATTGTTCGAGAGTTCCTTCGAAAGTAAGAGATTTTGGGATACCGGAGATCCTACGGGAGAGATCTGGGAGTGAAATAGGTAGGAGGAAGCTACAAGATCTTTCAACAAGCTGCCACCTAGGGGGCGCATTCGAGTAGCAGCGATCGCATAGTATTATTTTTATAGCCAGGGACATCAATTTCAAAAATGTCCGTGGAAGCTCTTGGCTCCAGGAATTGCACTGGAACTGTCCCCTGAGTTCTGTTCATGCAGCGTGGCGGAAAATAAAATATGCAAATTTTATGTTTGCCGCGTCGCACCCGCCTTTCCTCGCTATCGGCCGTTTCAATGTGCCACATAAAAACACGCCTGCCGCTTTTAATGTCTCCAATCATTTGTGCGGCTCACTGCCCCCGGGGACGCTTTTGAGTCCGTTTCAACTCGTTCTCCATAGTTACGCGTCGCATTTAATTTAGCACCCGGCTCTTCCAGCTGAAAAGGCTTCGTTTAACCTAACTAGAAGAATGGATGTGCTCCAATTTAGTGTCGCTGATTATCATGATTCTGAAAACAACACCTATATCCTTGGAAAGTTCTCTATACTATATCTAACAGAGACGCACGAAATTATTCACGAGCCAAAGTTGAAATTCTGTGATACTCCATCGTATAAATAGAAACTCGAATCAATGCTGAAGTTATAATCGCTATCACTGTGGCATTTAATTAAATATCCATCGAAGATAAAATATTCAGTTTTTATTACATTAATTGATTACAATTATACTTAAAAAAAAAGGTTATATTAATGGCAAGGTAATGAAATAATTACAAGACTAGCGAAAGAATGCAAGAAAAAGTATTATCATTCCTCAATTTGGTGTATGTTTATTATTCCAGACGCATCTGTGAATCAGGGCTAAACACGCAGATCCGTAAATCACCCCTAAATCAAGGGTGGTTTCGCTGGTGACTTATTATCTTATTTATTCTGATCGCGGTCACACACACACGGCGAAATTGAATGGCTGATTTACGGGCGGGGTCATCGCAGGATTTCCATCCGGCAATCGCTTTTATCCTCTCTCGCGTTGCAACAAGTTATAGCGCTGATTTAATTCCCATAGCTCGATTGAAGTACGAACGACAGCTCGCTCGTGGCCGATAATGCGCTCCCAGCTTCGATATTGCTTCTCGATCGAGCGTATATTCGATATCTCGAGCGGTATTCGATACTAGCTACTTCTCTTCGCCATCGATGCAGTTATACACAGTTACACATTTACAGGGCGGCTACTCCCGTTGCTGGCCGACGAGTAACTTAATATTCGAGCTAGTCGAACGGTGGATTTCCGCACGCGGCACATCGACTTTTTCCTCATGCATATAAATGTGGCCTTGGTGGGCTCTGAGCCCGGACTGAATAACCCGGAGCATGTGCCTGGCATTGTTGGCAAGGGTGTGTGCGTGCGCCGGATCCTTCAGAAGTCCTTCGAAGAGACACTTAATCCTTGTGGCATCTTCCCAGGGTTCCTCCTTCCGAAATGTATAGATAGCCCGGGCACGAAGATTTCGCTGATTACTTGGTAGATTTTCCGATGACGGTATGTCTCAGATTGCGTCGTGAATGCGGAAACGAAATGTAAAGTGAGTGGGTTCCTTTGGTTCGAAATAGAAAAGCTCTCTGCCTGTGCAGTGTAACTAAGGGAAACTAATAATGTTGATTTCCTTTTTTTATTATCCTCCGTGCTTTGTTTTCCTGATGTAATACGTCCTTTATATATAAATTCGATAGAACGGTAAAGAACAAAAGATTGAAAAGCTTTTATTGAAAATATAAAAATCCAATTTCAAACAAGGTTATAATCCGTAATATTTGTTTACGTGAAAGATAGAAAACAGATTTATGACAAAAAGTGATCGATTTCACGCGTATACAATTAAAAGCTCTTATTATTCTATACAGAAAAATTCAGTAGGGCAATCTTGATTAAAAGTAATGATTCCATCACGACCCTTTTAATACTTAGCTCGCACTAGGTATTGCTCGCTGGAAAAATAGAAAAGCTGTGCCCGTGAAATGTAACTATCTAGAAGAAACCAATAATGTAGATCTCGCATTTTTATTATCCTCCATGCTTTGTTTTCCTGTCATAACACGTCCTTTATATAAACAAAAGCTTGAAAAGCTTTTATTAAAAATTCAAAAATCCAATTTGAAGCAATGTTATAATCCGTAATATCTTTTTACATGAAAGATACACAGATTTATGACAAAAAGTGATCGATTTGCCACGTGGACAATTAAAAGCTCTTTCCTATACAGGAAGATTCAGTAGGGCAACCCTGATTAAACACAATGATTTCATCGCGACCCTCTTAATACCTAAGCTCGCACGTGCCATACATCAATTGAAGAAAAAGGGTGTGCTACTTTTCTGTAATCGCTGAACCCAACACTCGGTTTAGCCGAGAATCCCTAAGGACCTACTTCTCCAAGGGAGTCCAGCATCCCGGAAACCAACGATCAATTAAAGCACCCAATTACACGACTTAATAGTCCGAGAAACATCCTCGACTATTCAATGTTTCCCCCGCGCAAATCTACAACACACACACACGCACACACAAATTCCACTCTTCATGTATATACCATACATTGAAAGGTTTCGGTCCATTCTCCTGATTTAGTTACACGCAAAAATTCGACAGGAACTCTGAAGCGCGCGCGCGCGCGCGCCGTGCAAACATACACATTTCACCGCAATACGAAACTCCGGCAGGATTTTGTTGTTGCTGTTGTTGTTTTTTATGCGAGAAATCCGTGGCACTTGGCGAGGCGACAACATATTCCAGCAGCTAATCCGACTGGTTGTTTGCAAAACGAGAGCTGGTGGAATCCGCTGGATTCACATGAGTTTGTGCTCGCGTTGCTAGAGGGGGTATGATTCGTCGAGTTATGGTTTCACCTTGATACCGGCCGTCCCATAATCGCCAGGCTTAAAGCCTCATTATCCGTAGCGCGGTGTGGCCCGGGCCATTTGCATTAAACAGCTCTGGGAACTAACAACTTAAATACTCCGCATAATCCAAAGTACGCGAGCGCGAGTTGCCTCGTCGAGTACAGGCTAAACCAGTAATATCATTAGCGTAATAGTATTTTTATACAAGCTGGAAATGGAGCGAGCGAGAGAGAGAGAGAGAGAGAGAGAGAGAGAGAGAGAGAGAGAGAGAGAGAGAGAGAGAGAGAGAGAGAGAGAGAGAGAGAGAGAGAGAGTGCGACGACAGTGTCGCCGTGAGAAGACAAAGGATGGTTAGAAGTTAGGTCGGTGATTTGCAGTGCAGCGAAGCGATTACTGCTTGGAATTCGCGTAGCTACCTTTGCGCCGGAGCTTCATTTTACCGGGGATTCGGTGTCCACTGGGGATGTATACGGGATTGCGCCCAGGAATTCACCGGAAGTTGCACCGCTATCCCTCGGGATAATTGCTGTGCCGGTATGCCTCGACGTTTCATAACGCGCGCCTCCCACTGTTACGCTAGATTTAGAGTCCTCGTTTCTTAGAGCATGATTTCTAATACTGACAATGAATCTTCTCGCCAGCTCCTTGTTAAGTAGTTTAAATCATGTTAGAATGCTTGGCTAAGTCATGTTAATTATCCTTTTGGTATTCTGTTATAAAATTTCGCATGGCTAATACAAATTCTAAAAAAATGTACAGATAATATTTTTTTTAATATTTACAGTGTTAATTATTTCGTATTAAAATGTTTGATATGATTATTCCTGGGCTTGTTTAGTAAAAACACACGTGTATGATCTTTGAAGGTACTTTATTTTATTGTTAATTTATGATCTTCCTGTTTTTGTAAAAAAGAGACTCTAATACATATTATGTAGAACAATTCTCCTTGTCAAGTAGTTCGAATTCTAGGATTGATTGATAATTGTAAATGATGCTTGGCTAAGTCATGTCAATTATCCTTTTGGTATTGTGTTAAAAATTTCGCATGGCTAATACGAATGATAAAAAAAAGTACACATGATATTTTTTTGTAATATTTGCAGAGTTCATTATTTCGTATTAAAATGTTTGCTAGGATTATTTCTGTTTTTCTTTCGGTAGTCGGTAATAAAAACAGACGTGTATGACCTTTGTAAATGTGGATGTTTGTCACGCGCGGGTGACGTGGCTCTGAAAGTATGAAAGCCGTGTAAAACGCAGTTGTCGAATCGGAGAACTTCGGATGTTCGGATATTTGGTGTTCGGCGTTTTGTTCGGCGAAATGTTGTAGTGGAAACGGGCCTTAACTAAACCACTCCGAGCGTAACTGAACACTTTGACAAGTAAGCCACGATGCTGCATGTAACTTGATAATTCGGTGAGCCAATAGTACTGTGTAATCTCGTTAATGTGTAAATCTTTGTCGAGAGTCAGTACACGTAGTATCCCAAATCTAACTGTAATAACAAATCTCTAAATCTAATAATAATCTTCATTATCTTTTTAACACTGTTTTTAATACTGTAGTTAAAAGTATAATGAATTCCTTACAATTATCATAGAAATGCAAACACTTTTGATTTCTCATTTGTTATAATTACGATTTTAATAGCAAAAGCTAATTTATTTTCCATATGACAAGAATACTTATGAAACAGTGATAAAGAATTAAATAAAGAAACACTTTTGGGTAGAAAATATTTTTCAGCGAAAATAGGAATGAGCAAAACGAATGATTTCACTCAGTGACTTGGCAATGCATTAGTTTCCAGCTGCCATAAATTCGTTGCCAGAAGCCAGCCGGCAAACATGCGTTCCCATTAAGCCGCATGGATCGTTTTATAATGAAAACTCGTGTATATTTCAGTAGTCTGCTCGGCTTTCTCTTGGGTTTAATGTGTTGTGGGGAGGATCGTTGCGGAGACACGCGTGGGGGATGGCTTATGTGCTTTCGTGTAGGCGCGATAAGGCCGGGTTATCGCAGTAGCGATCCCCAGGTGACTGCATTTAAAACTTTCATCGCTCTTCTTTCTTTAAAGCGGCGAGCACCGGAACATGTCCTAACGCGTCCCGACACTCTTCCAACATATGCGCCGCCGCTCGGGAGTACTCCTCTGCGTCTGCATGTCACTCTGACCAACGATCTTCCTTATTCACTGCCAGTGAACCTACTTTTATTTCGCTATTTAATTCTCCGCGTTTTTTCTGTAAATTGAAATCCGTCCAAAAACATTAAAATGTACGAAAAAAAATGCGCCAAGTAGCAGCTTGATTTTCCCACAAAATTGAAATATAAGAAAAAAGATCTAGGTATCATACGAGAAAGCCAAGTTTTTATTCGAGGAAACCTCGATTTAACTCGCATTAGGAATCAACAATAAATTAACGATTTAATTCTCCACGTTTTTTCTATAAATTGAAATTGGTAGATGGAGGAATTTGTTACGGAGGTTCTTTTTTAATGTTCTTGTCTTTAATTAAATATTATTTTTCAATTTTGTAATGGAGAATTTAATTGCCAGGAGTCTGCATACTTCTTTATTTGTTGTCTGTATTATTCTTCTAATAACAATACCACTTCTATTTCACTGATTCCATTGTTTAGCCGACCAATGTTGTTTTATTAATTTAATTCCATAAAAGTTCTAAATAAATGCATAAGTTTTCCACTTTTCCAGGACGAGTGGATAAAACTAAGGATCCTGTTTTGTTGTATGTGCCGAGCGGATTAAATCGAAACCGGCGTAATGTTGGCGAACGCAGCGAGCAATGTGTGCTTGACTCTCGATGGGGAAAGCTGGAATAATAGGCGTCGTCTCATGAGAGGAGATTTCAGCGGGGTCGATCGGACAATTCCGTGCCATTGTGCGATTTCAGTGTCGGCCGATATTACGTGTGCATAACATCGGGCGGTAAAGGCTGCGGTCGAATTCCCGGGAAACGCGTGCGCCGATTTCAGTCTCCACGAGTTTACAAATTCAGCGCCAATTAATCCTCCAATTAATAAATCCCTTCTTAATCTTGCTGACATGTTTTTTGCTTTGTCCTTTTCCTAAGAGAAGATAAATAGTTTCCTTTTACATCTGATTCCTTATGGATTGTAATTTATTCATGTAATAATACAATTCTCTGAGTCAACAAGTCAGAATCAAATATTTTCACTGAATAATAATTCAGGAAGATAATCAGTGTTATCATATTTATTGCTAGCTATTAATGGTATTATTATTTGCACTAATTTCTGGAGTGGCCATTGACAGATGCCCGCTTATAACATTATTAATATATTACGCAATATCGACGCGATTGATTCCAAGGCAAACGCATCGGCTTGCACGTGTGCATAACATTGTGCGGCAAAGGCTGCGGTCGAATTGCTGGCTGACGCGCGCGCGCGCGCGTGCGCTGATTTCGGCGGAGTTCGTACGAATTTACAAATTCAGCGCGAATTAACCCTTTGTCGGTGCGGCGGGTGGTTTTTCCTGCCGCGCGATTTCCCATCGATCGGCCGCAACTCTGAACCGCCGGTTGCTGGGATGTGCGCGCGTCCCACCGAAAGCCTGCTCGGCACACACACATTATGTGATTGTCGAAAATGCGCCCGATTGCACCGCATACTATCGCTAGTGAACCGCGCCTGACAACGCATTCATGCCGCGTCGATATTCTCCACCAATTGAATGTCTACAGACTCTTCAATTTGTATGATGTTATTGTCTTTTCATTTTTGTATGTTGGATTTAATTGTTATTGGTTTTAAGGACGGATTTTATTTTGTTGCGTTGATGTGTAAGTAAGTACCTCGATTTCTGTATTTCGTTTTGTGATAAAGTTGGGTTGGAAATTTCGAGGATAGTATTTATGCACAGACACTTCAAACTGTATTACATTATTATATTTTAGTTTGTATATATTGGATCCAATTTTCATCGTTTTTCATTCTGGATTTTATTTAATATCTTTATTATTTGTATTTCATATTGAAATAAAATTGTGTTGGAACTTGTTTTAATTATTCTACTTGAAACCCCACCAAGAATAACTCAAAAGAATATTACAGGTAGAATTCAACAAATCCATAAATGATTTCCTCGCGAAAGCGACATAAAGATGGAAATCCACAGGGAAAAGAATAAAAAGATAGCGTTCTTTCCCATCTTACTTTACAGCAACCAAAGTGTCTCCGTTGCCTCTACTTTTCACGAGTGACATTACACATTCCCTTTGAAACACTGTATTTCCCTATGGTCGGCCAAGCTTCCGGAATCAACACCCGGACGACCATCTGAAAGAGACTGTATAATGTTTCGCAATTTCGGTGGGACGCTCTTCTTTATGGGGCTCGTTTACGGGGCTTATGAAGCTTCCCACGGGTGATGTTGGCGTCCTATGAAAATTTCACGGACTTGCGGAAGAATGGAATCAAATACTTAGTGGCTTTCTTTATGGACAGCATGAAAATAGCGGCGACGGCGTTATTCATCATTTATCTTCGCCGATTCGTGAACACCATCCTTTATGGCGGAAGTTATGCTGTCCCGCCGAGGAGAACAGTTTCCATTCAAAGCGATCGGTTGGATTCCATTCTTATTAGATAGTAAAATTGGTGAGATTTGTCGAACACATGATAAACGAAAGTAAGCAAATTCGATGTTACAATTTGATGCTATAAAATTGTTAGCTCTACGACGATTTAAATACAATTTTCGAAGGACATTGTAGAAATTTCGGCAGTGTTTTAAAACATAGAATTCCACTAGAGGCTGCTCGAGATTTAAAACGAATTATTAGAGCCTCTAATGGAAGAAATTGCATACGCGTGTCTGCCGTAGGAATTTTTTAACAGAGAACTGAAATCCTACGGCACACTAGGATACCGAATTTCAGTGGGAAATTCTCATATTATTGTAATGCGGAATTCCATTTCCACTAGCATTTGATTCCTAAACCATTGTATTGTACGCATGTAGATGATATTGAATTTCGCCATTTTCGTTCCAATGTCTCTTTGGCTCTATCACGTATTCAATTTCGAATTGTAAATTGTACTTCAATCCAATTTATTAAATAAACTGTAGAATTCTGTAAACCATAATTCTATAATACTACAATATGTATTATACTCAATCATTACAACACAATACATATAATAAAGTAATGCACTGTTCAATTCAGTATTAATTAATCTCAGCTGAAGGAATAATAGCACTTTAAAAAATTAATAGCTAAACCGATCGACTTCATTTCCCGAGACAATCAACCATACAATCAAGCAGGAACCCTTTCTTTCTGACAACCAATCCAATAAAGCGTACACCAGCAAGTTCATCATCGTTGGTTCATTATAATTAGACGGTGTACAATCGATTAACCTTGCGAGTTCACTTCCCGTCCCGTTGAAAGGTCGGCCTCATCGATTTCGTAATTATTATCGGAACCAGTTCGATAATGCTCGGTGCTAATGAACTGCAAGGGTTACGTGCTTCCACAATTTCCTGGCGGCTTGCATTTCTCTTGGAAGAGAAGTAGCAAAGTCTAAGAAAGCAATGGCAGCCGCTAACAAAGCACACAAGGATATTAGGCCTGATAATAATGTAAATCTAGAGCACTGCTTGGCGAAGATCCAACGGCTGAGTAATCTTACCACATGTCATGGTCAGGCTTCCCTTTTTTCATGTAGAAGACTGGAAACTGTTGGTGAGAATAAGCTCGGATTGGCTTTGTCCGCATTAGTTAAACAAAGTAGGACGAAAAGAATTATAAACTAATTATTAGAGTAATGCAGGAAATATTATACTGTTATTATTGGTATTATTAAATCTTGGAGAAGTTCTATTTTATTATTAATGTATAAACATCCGTTTTCATGAAAAAGAGATTCTTAATAAATATTATGTACAATAACCCACCGAATATGAAAAGTAATATATTTTCTGAGCTCCTTTATATTTAAACTTGTGTATAGCTCGATTACAAAAGCCGTACCCATTAAAAAAGGGCTGTCTCGGCAATCTCTACAAATGAGAATGCCAGGAACATAAATATTATAGCACGGCTACACGTGTTTAATCTAGACAGAAACGTACGGGCCGCCGGATGATAAGAATTCAAAAGGGTAACCGAGCAGGCAGATCTTCCGATTACACTGAGGCTTTCAGGATTATTATTAAAAACTCTGCAAAGAGTAAGACTGCCATGTTGGCTGTGTGTGGGTCAATCAAGAAAATAGGTATGCGCATTGCCAGGTGAATGGTTAGCACATTTGCACGACTCATTGAAAACCGATGCGCCATCTCGTGAAGGGAACGAAGCAGCAAGCTTCGGTCAGTTTCTCCAACGTTCAACCGGATGTTGCATTCCTCACGCGGCGTTATTATTGCTGGCGGATGAATGCCTCGGTCACCACCACTGACATCGCCGCCAGTTACGTGCGAGAAACACAGAGAAAGAGCTTGGATGCTGAAGAAGGAGGTTGCTCCAGGACCATTAATAACTTTGCGGCAGGAATAACCGGACAGCGGGAGCGAAGTTGCCCCGGAAGCGGTTTTCTCATGCTACTCTGCTCTCGGAAAAAGGCAGTGCACGCTCGCTCCGACAGAAAAATGGGAAGGAGCGATCCTCGCCCTCGATTTAATTAATTGTCCACAATTACCGAACGTTCTTTCCCGTCGACTTTAACGGTAAATGTAGTTTACGTTTGAGGTTAAACGTTTTTAGTCTTTCTCACGTTTGCTAATATCAACAAGCGATTCCTCTCGTTGTTGAAACAAGGCTTCGAGAGCTCTGTTTTGCGTGCGAGTCTCGTTATGCGTTGTCTCCCACTTCCGGCGAAATGACTCGTCATTTGTATTCCCTCGTGGTGCACAATGCTTTATTAATGTCAGGGGAAATGCTAGCTGAGCTCGGTGCTATAGTTGAATGTGCACTTTTTTGGCCACCACTTCCGGTTACCGAGTGGAAATACTAGCGGTGTTTCCTTCAATGTATATTATTTGAAATGCGAATGATTTTCGACTGTGCTGTCTAGATAATTTATTGGCAGTGTTAAACTATGAGAAATGTGAGTTAAATAATTTTTAAATGAATAATAAATTATAGTTAAACAGAGTATTATTATAGAAGCAATCAAATATCATATTATATCTATTATAAATAATTATCTTATAAGAAGAACTCTTTATTTCTCACATGGTCTTTAACTACTTTTATTTATCAAATCCAGAAACTCTCAACTCAAAACAAAGCGACAGGAACTACTGTTAAAGGGAATATCTATAACTCTGCAATCCAGAACGATGAGCGATGTTTTGGCGTTACTAGAAAAAGAGGCTGGCAAATATTTGTGAGTTTCTATAGTAGGGATCGATATCAAAAGTCAGTGCAGGGCTATTTCGTTGCATGTGCTCCGAAAAATTCTAACAAGAGAGACTCTAACGAGGCAACTAGAGGTTCGGCCTAGTTCACTTGGATTCCATTAGCGAGTTCTTTCGCTCGGAAGAGCCAGGCTTCCTTTCGATTACAATTAGCTGGCCGAAAATATTCAAGGCGGATAAATCCAACGGCAGAGAGTCGTGTATGTGGTTGTGCTCGCACGAGTGCTTGTAAGTGCTTATCTATAGATCCTCTTCAATAACTTCGGCCTGAATATACCTTCGAATTGGCTCGACGAATAAGTGACTCAATTAGGGTAGTTCGAGAGGGTCGCATATGTACGCTGCTCCTATAATCGGCGAGCAAGGATCTCCTAAATCAAATAAATCCCTTTTCAAACTCGCTCGTCTTCCTTTTAGTTTGTCTATTTTTTTTAGGACACGAATACCTTCCTTTTATTCCTGTTTTTTTAATAGAGCATGCACTGCTTGCTACTACTTTATGTTGTTTTTTCAAAAGGATGCTACAAAATTGTTAGGATTTATATACACAAAATTGTATATATAATAATAATAGTTATAGTATTTCAGAGACGTACACAACGATTCCGTATCTATGTACATGCCAATCAATCAAAAAAATCCCTTCCTTTCACTTCTGTTTTTTTAATAGAGCATGCATTGCTTGATACTACTTTGTATGGTTTTTTCAAAAGCATGCCACGAAATTCTTAGGATTTATATACATAAACTTGCATATATGTATAGATTAATAATGGTTATAATATTTCAGAACCGTAAAAACACCATTTTATTTATATACCAATCGTGTCAATAGTTCAATTTCAATAACTTAATGGAAAGTTAAACTTTGGCAAGTCCATATTTATGAACCAGTTTCAATGCTATCTCGATGCTAAGTTTGTATTGTCATGGAGGAATATTCAAGTTTCGATTTGCATTTGGCTGACTAAATGGAATCAAACATCGACGTCCGTTCCTCCGGCGAGAAGGGATTTAAGCCATGGCAATATTCGGAATTCCATACAGGCGTATTATCCATTTTATATTGGTCCTAAGTCTGACCGAGGCGGCGGACGTCGCTTTTCATTCTAGCGGGGAGGTTAAGGAAACAATGAGATTCTAGAACAATGCCGCTGTCGGCTACGTGTTTGCTTGAAAGGACTATTGGAGCCGTGTCCTTTGGAGGCGGTGATCCCCGCGAGGAAGCTGTCTTATCGATCTTGCGTTACTAGAAGGTTCACAGGGTTCAGTCTGTATATTAGATCATTAGCTGGTTCACATCGATATAATCCTACCACTTACATTAACATAGTTGTATCTAAAAACAGTTTTCTATAGATTTTATTTTAATTTTGGCAGAATAATCTTTATAAGCTTCTGAAACTGCTGAAGAAATTTTATTGGGCTCGACCACGTTGTTCTTCAGATAATAGATTTAGCCAAAAGTCAGTTAGTCACATTAGTAATTTTACTGCTTAACTTTTCTATAGAATCCTGTAAAAAATTAGCTCGTGCTTCGTCGATAATCTACGAATGCGTACAAATTTTTGCACAATTTTTCACCATCTCGTTTTTGCGTAATAAATAGTTAATAAAACTCAAACTACCAATAGTATGCAAAGCAAAGTTAACATTTCCTTCGGCTAACAGTTGACTTTTGGATGCTACAGTTCTGATACAACTAGCTTAAATCATCGAGGAATTTTCCGGTATATCTATGTTGAAGGTTCGATTCCTTATCCGCGTATAAATTAGTGAAGATCTTTAGAAAACTTTATTGATGCACTTTAATCTTTGAGAGTCTGCCGAGGAATAAAACGAGGGATAAAAAAAGACTGATAAACACAGAAACCTCACAAACTAGAATTATTATAGAGAAACCCGCAAACAACAAACTATACAATTTCGTGTAAATATCATATACAACTTAAAGATTAATCCAACAATCTATCCACGCCCTTGTTCTCTCTTGCCAGGTTCGTATCAATAATCTCTTTAGCCTCCGTGCCTTCCTCATGAGGTGAAATACTCTGCAAAGGGTGAGGCCGTGCTAGCTTAAAGGGAACCAACCCTTGTGTTAGCCGGTATCAAACTACGTTAACAGCTCCTTTGGTGTTCAGTGTCGAATTACGTCGTTTTAGCACCTGACGCAGTGTTATTACTGTCGGGTCTAACATTGATTTACTTTGTTAATCTTAACGTTTCTTGTGTCAATGTCGAATCTTTATTCGTCAGTACAAGATTAAGAAAGCCTAACCATTTATTCTTGTAATTCTATGAATTATTTGTGCTTGTTTCCGACTAGCGTAAACATGTTAACTCAAGTTAATAAAATTAAGAGACCGATGGTAAATAAATTAGTAAAAGTAAAATTAGTAGATTCGTTAGTAAAAGATTTAGAAAGCTTAATCGTTTAATCTTGTAATTCTATGAATTATTTGTCGTTGTTTCCAATTAGCGTAAACATGTTGACTTAAGTTAATAAAATTAAGAGACCGATGATAAATAAATTAGTATATATAAATTTCAATCCTAAGCAGAGCAAACAATTATTTCAGCAAAAGTTTCTTCAAGTTTTCTGTAATATAAAACATCCTGTAATCTAGAATCTGTCAGTCTTGATTATTTGCTCCAGTGTTAACGATAGAGGAACTCGCCGGTGCAATGGGACTTCACGAATAAATCACAGACAAGGTGTTCACTCTAGCGCACTAATTCTTAAAGCGATCAGCGCGCCTCGCAGCCTCCGACTGCCTCTCGGAATAAAGACCTACATTCTTGTTCAGAGATCTGAAGGCGATCAAGAAGGCTTCGCTCGCGCCGCTTAAGAGCTGCTTTTGAGACGATCCCGCTTCTATTCGACGAATCCTGGTTTCTGACGAGCCTCAAGGAGAATAAAAAATAACTCTCCCAGCCTCAGTGTTAAAGATAACAATACTAATGATACCTGCTTTGCTTCTGGTTAAATCATTGTATAGTATACTTGAATGACACAGCATTTCACTTGATATTTCTTTCTGTGTATTTGCATTATTAAAATTTGTTTTTCTATCTTCAAAGTCTGTATTTCGTTTTTTCTGTCTCTTAATCGAGGACTTTAATCTATTTATAGTATTTATCGTCCATTAATAATAGATTGAATAGTTTATATTAGACTCTGGTTAACATTGCTCATTGTGTTTGGATATTCCATCTTTGAAGGAGCAATGAATCGAAGATTAATTATACCAATTTATTTCTGTCTTCGATTCGGTAAACGTACACTTTCAAAGTGCTTGCAAGATTTCTGTACTTCGGATTGTAGCCCTTTGAGATCAATCAATTAAAACCAAGGGGGTGAAACGCTGTCCTCAGAGGGAATATTAATTATCAAGCCTGGGCGACCCACATTTTTCGTGGCTCACGATTGTTGTGGTTTTCAAGCCATTCAGAGCTTTCGGCAAGCGGCACCCTCTGAAGCTTCGGTGAGGTGAAGCCTGGCGAAATGAGCCAAGGAAGTTTCCTTCATCTTTCAATTTTATGCTGAAACACCAGACTAACGATGTGCTCAGGGTGGAACGTCATTATTTCATTCTGTACTTGAATTCTAAAGAAAGAATGTCTTTTCCCGTATGCGCGAAAGCATATTACAAAAATAAAGATCTCTAAATGATTTCTAAAATATTTTGTCACCTTTTCAGAGTTTCATTACATTATACATTACAATAACTCATATGTCTGATTAAAACAAATTATCTAATCAAATAGCGAGTATGCAATTAACATTCTAATATCAATCAATTATAGAACACATCACATTACAATATCGATATTCACTTGGATTGCCGCAAATATCCCTATTTAATTCACTCATCGAACAAGACCATCATTAGCGAAAACTTCCAGTCGAAGTTAATCAGAAGTCAAGTGTGCTCTCACACGATTTTTCATCGATTTATAATCGGAAAGTGGCTCGACGGTGTCGCCGCGTTTCTATTAGAGTCTGACTCTTCCCAGTGGTTTAAGAGGCCAGATAAATCCCCCGGCGATTTCCTTATGATGAATCTTTCCGCGAAGCTAAGGGAAAATTTATCGCTGCGGGATTATTCGGAAGCTCTTCGGGAATATCGAGCTTGCTTCCGGGTTCCAGGATCAACGAGACTGGGCGCTCCAGGGAGAGAGAGTCGCGCCTAAAAGTCGAGCCATTAAATTTTATGGCATATCCGCTGTATTTACGAGCCAAGGGCCTCTTTCGCTCTCTTTCTCTCTCTCTTTTTCTATCTCACTTCGTCGAAACTTGCCCGCTGGTCCTTCGTGTCGATACGATATAAAATCTCTGCGGCAGTGCAGGTGACGCCGGACGACGATACTCCAATGTTGGATTCGATGAAAGTAAGCTCACAAGTGCGTGTGTATGTTGTGTGTGTGTTCGTAAAATTTTAAGTTCCCAGTTCAACTCGGAAAGGAACATTATAAAAGCTTCTACTTGGCAATGGTTCTCAGAGAATTTCTATGTAGGTTCGCTCGATGTATTATATGAAACTTTTGCTACTCGAAATATTTTTTGGTGACAATACTTATTGTTAGAAATCATTCGTTTCTTGTATACGTTAAATAATTGTGTTAATGATTTTCATTGTATTAATACCGTTTACAAATAAGTTCAACAGCAATTGAAAAATAAATGTTTTCGCACAGAGTATTGTTTCAGATCAATTAAATCTCGCATTAAAAACATTACGAGTCGATTGAATTAAACGAGTACAGTCTTTATTTTCATAATATGTTTACCCATAATGTCATATTAATTGTGCTGCTATATAATTCTACGCGAATTCATGCCGAGTTGGGTGAGGTAGAAAATTTAATCAAATGCCAACAAAATAATTACAAGATCATCTCGTGATAATTGGATGGGTATCAATTAATATCGATTGTCTTCCTCGTGCACGCCTCGACGCTCCATCCCGAGCTCACCGATAATCGTGCTAACAATTCATCGCCGTAACAGTAAGTTCATTAGGAAGAATCGTGTTACAAGAATAATGGTTTTAAAAGCCAGCTGTTCCACTTTGCTCGGCCTATCTTTCAATTGTGTTCGACAGATTAGTATGCAGGTCACATGCAGAGGCAGTCGACGCTGTTCTGCGCCACCTTGACATTCAAGATTCTTATTGGAGCACCAGTTTTTCACGAAGAGTCCTTTTTATTACGACAATTAAAAAGATCAGCATTTATTTTGTGAAACTTGAAGAATATAAATGAATAAAAGAATGAACTATCTAAATGCAGTGTATTACTAAAAAGAAAATGGGCCACTCAAGGTGTGATTGAAACACTCATTGAATTGAGTTAATGACTGATATCAAGTATCGTGTTAATCAAAAGAATTTTTAATTACTGAAATCAGTAAAAACGAGTCCATTAAACAAGCGGATCGTTTTGCTCCGTTTTTCCAGTTACCTGGGAATTTTTCGTACAAGTAAAATAGCCTGGGGGTGCGCACACTCCATTATAATTACAGCGTTACACATGCAATTTTCGATTCACCAACGTCAACTCGCGCCCGAAATCGTTGATTTCGTGTAACAGGCTGATATGCATATTCATGTAAATTGAATTCGCTAATTGAGCCTGAATGACATTAGCAATGTCACGATTGTCAAAGTGTAGCTGAATGCAGAGGGATGCTTTCGCGCGCCTGACTGAAATCAGTCGTGCGTGCCACGCGCAATTTTCACCGATTTATTAAATCGCTTTGTTTCGAGTTTTCAATTGCAGAATCTCACAGTCCGACCGATTCTGAATGGGAAAATCCTGGGGCGCGCGCTTTCCAACTGCATTGCCAAAGCGATCTATCGGCTTGTCGGGGTTTATGCTAATGTGGAAAATCAGATAGCCACCGTTCCGTAGTCGCGCATAATTGAGCACTTCAGTCAGAGCTGGCACCTGCGATAAATCTGATGTTGCTCGTTTGGCACCGTTGCGGTACTTTTCACCGCCGATAATTCCCTAAACGCAACGTTGATTGGAAAGCGGAAAATTAATACGTTTTGTTCTCCTGGATTTTACTTTTGTTATTTACAATGCTATAGACGAAGCGTGCAACGAACAATATCATTCATTAATTACACGCTAACAAGAGACTAACAAGAACGGCTTGAATTCCAATCACCCAGTGATGTTCTCGATTCTAGAAATATTGGCGAATTTTATTGTAATAATTATATCAACTTTAAGAAAGATATAAATTAATTGTACCAATCTTATCAACTATCATATTGATTAATATATCAAATTACTATGTAAATCCTACTGCCATCAAAATTCTGACTTTTGCATCGAGATTTAAACAGCTGCCAACGATGCACAGTAATTGGAAATCCGGCCAATTCGACCGTTGTCAATTCCATAATGATTTCCCTAATTAAAACAAATTAAATACATATAACTGGTTTAGCCGTGGGCGGTGCACACATATTCCATAAATTCGGGCGCCAGAGGAGCCGTCCACTAAATTATCGGCGAGTTAGGACAATTAACTTGCAATTAATACTGGCCGATACTCTAAATTCGTAGAGGCGGCCGAAACAATTTCGCACATTCATGGCAGCGCCCTGCGACCTCGTGAGGCCACAAGCGCAACTGTCTGTAATTAATTTCCCGCTTAATTACCGATATCCATCAGTGTAAGCTTCCACGCCCGCGCTTCTCTGCGCGCGCGTGCGCGAGAGAGAGGAGTTGTGCGAGGAACTATCAGTCAGAACGATCTTTCCACTTTCCAAGTGGTAATTCGCAGCCTCCGCGAAACTGTGCTAAGAACCGACTGAAATACACGAAGTCAGAAATTCTGGTAAATCTGCCTGTTAGATTATCCGGCAGCCAATAGATTTGCATTATTATTTCAGGAGTGATGATTGAATAGTATAATTGGATAATTGAAATCTATTATTCATGTATTAAGATCCTAATTCAGATGCTAATTGAGAACCTGTATTGACCTGGTAGTGGAATAGTGGAATATAGAATTAGTGGAAATCCATTGGGAAATGAAGTTATTTGGTCAACGTATTATAAATATAAAATAAGTCTATTAAATCTATCATAAACATTTGTAAGTCAAGTGAATAAAGTAATATTGATCCAAAAACATCTATAGTTAAACACATTCATTAATAATTAATTTAGCATAACAAACGTGTTATGTTTCCAACCCGAAACCAACAACTAATTTACTTAACATCACAATCAAGTACACCTGAGCTTATTCTTGCGCAGGTCAGTTCGCAAACTGTGTTTATCGATTGAAATCGAGCAAACTAAATTAGTTAACATAACAGCCAAGTAAAACTGAGCGTACACTTGTTTCGCTGTCGTAACAGCCAAGGAATTGTTCAACACAATTGCAAAGATGTGCAAGGGCGGCTTCATTCGGAGATTGAAGCGGGCTCCGAATGAAAAAGGTTGACGATAAAACGCGATACTGTGTGTCATGGGGTGATCGATTATCGCGGGTGCTGCCGGGCGGATTAATTGGTCCGACGATCGATCGCTTCCCCGACACTCTGTTCTGCTAGAACTGGCCAGACAAGGCCTAAGGCTGCGCCGCACCGATATTGCCAGAGTTTCGCTTGCGTTTGTGAACAGCGCCGATATTGGACGAAAAAAAAGCGACGCTACCATTCATGTAAATAGAAAGCGTGCTGTGCACATTGGCATTGGCCGATAACTGTGGTCGACTGACACTCTGGCCTCGTCTTCTCTCGATACATATGCACGCGGCTTTATGTTCCCATTCCTCTCACACGATAGTTTCTATTTTTTTTTTCCAGCTAACAACTGATAACACTGACAAATGCGCAACCACTCGTATTTATGATTCTAAATATTTCTTGGTCATTATTTACAAAGACATACTTACAAGTGATTTCAATGATTTTGATATATGTTATAGAATACGCTCTCCTGATTATTTTTATATAGATATAGATAGGAAAGTTATAGAAAAAAAGTTAGATATAGTTAAAGGTGGATCTTATATGGCCTTGGTTGAATAATCAGTAAGCATGCCAAATAATCGAACAATCAATAGAAATCTCAACGTAAATATAGCTGTGGTCTTATGAGAGCATTCCAAATACGTGTAGAGACCTAATACAGATGTAACATAGACTTAAAACCCAGACTCATTGTCAGTATGGCTGTCTTCATGCTGTCAACAACTCAATATACTACAGTACAGTAGTTTTGTGACAGTATTTCAAATAAGGCGACCTAACAATGAAATTAGAAGAAATTTTACATATTTGCCGCAGTCTGAGTTGGTTAGGTTTGGGTTCCAAGTCTGTGTTACATCTGTATTAGGTTTCTACAGGTATTTGAAATAATGTCACATGACCTTAACTATGTTTACGTGACGATTTGTCTTGATTGTTCGACTATTGTATATCGATATATAAGATCCGCCTTTAAGTCAGTCTAACTTTTTTCCTATAAGTTTCCCCACATATAAATATATATAAAAATGATCAGGAAAGCATACACTATAATATATATAAAAATCATTGAAATCGATTGTGAGTATATCTTTGTAAATAAATACTTATTTCGTAGATAAGTTAGTTATAATTATTTACTTGGGGTAAGCGTCTTTTTAGGGCAGATTTAGAGAGTAAGAAATTAAGGGAATGAGACGTGAGTTGCGCGCAGGGACAGGGTAAACTGGAGCATCTGTTAAAGTGTGAGGACGTAGAAAGGGTGGAGTAACGGGAAGAAAAACAGGTAGGGGTTAGTGAAATAAGCCGCTTAGAGAAATGGAGTGAAAACAGGTGCGAGAACAGCAGGAAGAAATATAATATAATTAGACGGGACATGCTCTTGCTTTTAGGATTTCCATTTAACAAAGTACAGCTAACATCCAATTATACAAAGAGGATACAACAAAGTTCAGGAAGAAGGTCTTAAAACTTTAAAATACAGAAAGTCAGCGAGAAGCGTAATTGCAAAGGCGACTTTAAATAAATCGAAACTAAGAAGAATGAAGTAACAATGAGAGAGTAGAATGAAAGAAGCGGCAAGTGGCAAGTGGCACTGTGTCTCAGAGGGCGGAGCGGAGACATCTAAATAGAGCACGAAAGTAGAACAATCCGGACCTACATAGGTGCTCTAGCGCGGTTCGCAGTATGCGAGCATAGAGAATGCGAGGAGGCGCAGACTGTGGGGGAAAAAGAAAATGGGTTTCGGTGCGGGTTGCATTGTATGCGTGTGTACTTGGTGCTTGTACAGCGAAGCGGTCGCCACAGTTTCCGCAGTTTGCAGTTTGCGGCCGGAATCCTCGGAACGTTGGTTAATCGGAACTTCATATGCCCGGGGAATCCATTTCGCCATCTCAACCGGCCTGTAATCCCATGCGGAATGATGTTCGCAGTCTCCGCAAGGATTCCGCCTACACGCGACATTCTCTATTATGGATTGCCGAATACTTCGTATTGTGAGAATCATGATTTTTAAAACTCTCCCAATTTGTTCCGTCTATCTTTTAATTGGTTCTTTAATTACAGCATTTATTTTGTGTTCAAACATAGCGTTTGCTTAATAATTAATTATCCCAGTGATTAGTAATTCGTTCTTAAAATAATCATAATTCTATGAAAGAAAATACACGTGTAAATGAAAAGAAAAACTGGGCTACTCGTTTGATTTAAACAGTTATTGAAATAAGTTAATAGACATCCTGTATTATGGATTGCCAAATTCTTTGTGTTATGAGAATCATGATTTTTAAAGCTGTCCTACTTTGCTCCGTTTATCTTTTAATTGGTTCGACGGATTATATACACTGCGCCAACTTGACTTTCAAGCTTTCTATTAAAAAAGTACCTGACAAAGAGCAACCAAGTCTCATACGGTTTTTTTAAATTACAGCATTTATTTTGTATTCAAACATAATGTTTGCTTAATAATTAATTATCCCAGTGATTAGTATTTCACTGTTAAAATTATGATAATTCTACGAACGAAAATACATGTTTAAATGAAAAGAAAAACTGGACTACTCGTTTAATTTAAAGACTTACTGAAATAAGTTAATAATTCATATCAAACGGCTTGTAACTCCATATGGAATGATGTTTGCAATTCCCGCAAGGATTCCTTCTACACGCGACATCCTGTATTACGAATTGCGACATTCTTCGGTATCGATAACCGCCTCGATATCAGTGCTCAACTTTAACCAACTTTCTCATCGCTTCTCCCTCTGTTTTCACAGGGCCGCCCAATGCTACTACTCTCGGGGCGAACTTTCCCCGTAAACTTCTGTCGCTGAGAAGTTAAAGTCGGAGTATTAATGACGCGGAAGCGAGCATCCCAGTATTTATTGGTTTTCCGTGCGGCTGGGTTGTGTCGATTGTTTATCCGATCGAGATTAATTCGATTGCCAAGCGTTTCTGCGATCGCAATACGATTACCATTAAAGAAAATGAAGGATCCTTGGACTTGAATTTAATTTTCATTGAATCTTTGCATTTATTATTCAAAAATAGAAAAGTATATCGCATTATTATTTATATACACCACATAAAATCACAGAAATATCACCAATCTTCCAAAGTGTCTAATCATACATTTCAGTTGTTCAATGAACGTACTCGAAGGGAAAACTGCAGGTCGCTTTTGGAAGGAAACAACTATCGATCGAATGGATCGCAGGTGTGTCTGAATAAAGAGAAAAAGGGATGAGAGTAGGACAGGATTGAGGGACGTGTCGCAATAATTTCCGGTGGCAGGGAGAGATTAGGGGATGCAAAATGTAGCGTAGTAGTAAGACGTCAGAGCGAGTGGACGTCCTCCCTAGCGGATAATTGTTATCTCGACGAGAAAGACAGGCGTAGCTCGTACAGTTTTACTGTGGCCATCCTGCGGGAGCTGCACATAGCTTTCCCTGATACTACCAGTATCTACAATTTCTATCTCTCTGTCTCCCTCACTCTTCCTCTCCTTCTCTCGTTCTGCCAACGAATGCATCCCTGGACCACAGCGTGTTTTTCTAAAAGCTCGTGTAAACTTTCCAATGTACCCTCCCTGGCGTGCATGGTCCGGCTTACGTTCTATAAACTATCGATCTATACCCCGTGTCCTCCTAAAATACCCCGAAATAGAGTTAATCGACGTGCTAGTAAATATTCACTACTTTTTTGGTAGGCTTTTGTTTTAATTAAATCAAGGCCTTTGGCTGCTCTGATTAATTCTTGTTCAAAGTTACTGTGTTCTTGTAAAGAAATATATAATCGTTGCCTTTTTTATTATAGATTATAGCTGATCCAATAATATATTCTTTATTAGTGAATATTACGAAGAACTTTTTCAGAGAAGTCACGAAGAATGTTTCACTATCGAAAGCTTTAAAGTTCCTCGGATTTTTACCTCACCCAGTATGCCCAGTGAAACGAGCGACTGTTTCCCTTTAATTACCATTCAGCTCGTTACGAATCCCCACCATTTTATCTTGGTAATCCAAACGTTCATTAAAGGAACGCTGGTGTTATTAAAATGTTTCTCTTTACCATTTGTCGTACGCTGACACACACACGCGTACACATACACATACACATATGGACGCACTGGGAAATGAACATTGGGTTGGAACGTTTAGCAGGGAGAGTTCGAATGCTCGCTGGATCGTCTGTGTCCACCTGATTAATTTCACCGCAATCGCGTACAATATGTTCCCTGTTAATTGAGATTGATGTATTCAGCCGGTCGGTTCAGTGTCAAACTTATCCAGGGGGATACCGGCTGCCAATAGTCTCCTGTCAATGCTGGTTCCTGCCAGTCGATGTTACAGTTGAATAGACATCGCTTAGATTGCAACATTATAGAGTCGAGTGAGGATTAGAAATATTTTCTGTTCTATATTGGGAATTAAATGGTAAATTAAATCATCGCGTGATAGAAAGATAATGTTATTGATGATCTAATTGATTTAGTAAATAAATATTGAAAACTATTGTGTTAACAAAACATTTCTGTCTCGATTTCTTTTTAATTAACAGGACAAAGTTAACTCTGTTACTGTGAAAAGTTTCATCATATTTAACTACCAGTAATAGTTAATTATCATAATCCTAACAGCCGCTTTTAAATCGATTCTCGGCGCGAGCACATTGGCAGTAATCGGAAGTGGGTTAGCAGTAAACAGGAGGCTCGCCTGCGATATTAATACGCGAACCAATATGTCCTGTTTACCCAATCAGCCGGTAGCATTTCCCGTATTGGTCGGCGTCGATCACCGAATTCCAATCGGGTGCGGCGGCATATTCTCGATCGGCCGCCGGCAATTCTCGCGGACTTACGCAATAATGAAAGGTTTGTTTTGGCGAGGTAGAAAAATTCCTGTTTGCATTCGCGCCCGTCCCGTCAATTTTCTCGCAGTGTTTGCATGCGAGTGTTTGCGGCGCTGCTGGCAGCCTTTGCATCTTCCGATGCGGAATAATTTCCAAGTCAGCCAATTCGATTTTCGGCTTTGTATGCAATCTCGCGTGAGATCTACGTGTGTGGGCGTCGCGCTCGCTTATGTGTGTGTGTGTGTATTGGCCGCAGTGGGAGTTAAAGGGTTGGAAGGACTCGTTTCTTGGCCAGTATGCAGTCTGTACTTGCGATAAGCTTCGACGCCATCGCTGTTCGAAGTACATAAACGATCAGTGCATTGGACTTTACTGCTGGCTACCAGCTCGATGGCTACTCGAAGGATCCTTGGAGAGATGGCCCTCTTCACCGGGTACAGTTTTCAGCACGATTTCCTGCCGTGCTTGCAACTTCTGCCAGGTCTTGCCAGAAATTTTCGAGACTGACGCGTAAGTGTCTTTTTCTTTCCAGCGAATTTCCCTTTTGCCAAACGCACATTTGTCATTCTCTCTCACAAGTGTTCCACTTATATTATATAATTAAAGTTTTATTCTTAATTGAGAAAATGAAATATACTACGCTTAAATAAATATAATAATTTCCGAATTCCAAGGATCTTCGTTATTACAAAGTAATTATTACAACGTCTGCAGACAGCGAAGCTCTCGCATTTCTATTAAAACAGATTCGGCCACTTGGCTTTATTCCGAAAGCTACGAGACAGTACAATTCATGACACGGCGGAGACTTTGGCAAAGGCAGAAGCACACTGCTCGGGCAACAGAAGCATGAAGTTGGTACGGTGAGACTCAGAGGGATTTAAATCAAAAACGTTTCTTTAGCGCGGGCACTCGTGAAGAATCGCTTATCTCTCGGCCGACGGGAGATTTAATGGTCAGAAGTGTGGATTACCAGGCGAAGAGGACGCTTAATCCGACTGGTATAGAGGAGATGCGTTTTCAAGTAGTTCGTGACGAGAAAGGAGAGCACTCACTCTCTCTCTCTCTCTCTCTGGGAAGTCTCGATTCGTTGAAATATTCTGCCTTGTGCTATTGGAGAACTTCGATACAGAAAGCCTGTACTTGACACTATGCCAACCGAATGGTATACCTGACTGTTTCCAATTGGGATCAACGAATAGTAAGTAGTTCTCAGTTTAGTATTAACGCTTTGTACGTTCACTGCCAATTTTCTTATATTTTGTGTATGTTATAAGTATATATGAAAGTCTATTAGATTATTGTATTAACACTTTGAGTGGCGAAGTTGCAAATTTTTAATTCTTTCACTATACCTTGTTAAAAATGTTTATTAGTGTTATTTTCGTGAAATTCGGGTGACATGACGTTCAAAGTGTTAATATATTTATATGAAATATATGATAGCTAGTGAAAGTAAGTATTTTAAAGTAAATTCTGATTCTGTTACACTGTCATATCATTGTATTCAATAAAAATTTCCCTAAATCCTAATTTAGCTAATTGCAAACAGTTAAAACATAGCATTTACCTTTCTGGAAGGAGCTAATGGTCGTTTATACGGAATTCCCTGGCAGTACGCTATTGGATTTGAAAGGACTATCGATTCGATTGGCCAAGTGTTGGATTCCACCTAAAATTCGCCGGTAGAAATTACCCGCGGGCGCGTGGAGGACATTCGTTTTCGAAATAGACTTCAATTAAAGTTTGCATTTCCTTTTACGATCCACGAGCCGATCGTCCGTAACACTCAAACGCGCATTTGGCGAGACGCTCGCATAGCAAAAGCTTACAAAACTCACTGACGTAAATCAGCTCCTCTTCGGCAAAATGAATCTTCTCCGAGTCTCCTGAAGCACCGAACGCCCTCCACTTTTCCTGCGTCTTAAGAATTGGATGCGCAAATTCGCTAACAACTCCTTGATTTCTCTGCATCGGAAATTTATGCCACAGTATTTTATTATACCCCTCTATAATTTCCTGGAAGTCCGGAAACGAATTATCGATGTTTAAATCCTCCCAATGCGATTCGATCTTCCGCGCACTTCGTTATTGGCTTACTTAATAATGACGCGCATGCGCATTAAGTATGAACTATGCGTTGGAAGTTGCTAATTAAGTAATTTCTTTATCTCCAATGGACAGAATAATCTTTCCCTTATCGATTATTCGTGCGGTCTTCAATTTCACGCAAATAATCTTCCTTTCCGTACAAAACAGGATTAATAAAAGACTTATTTTACTGTATCTATTTGTATTTTATATACAGTTTTAAAGACTGAATATGTACTCATATGTATTCATACTTAGAATACAATGAGTGAGGAAAGAAATAAAAGTAAAAATAAGGAAATAGTGCCAGTGGAGCTGTTTAATAATCTTCTGTGTGGAGGATCGTTGGATGCTAGTATTAAGAAATCGGGAGTAAAGTAAAAAGGGGGTCAGCCATATTGGAAGGCAGGTTCTATCGGCAGCAAATAATTATGTGGGTCGAGGAATACGAGGCGGTTGCCCAGTGCGAAGGTTCCTTCTGCGAGAATCGATTTTGAAAAAGTCTCCCAGTAGGATGAGTCGCTTTGGCGCCGGCCTCGAAAGCTTCTGGCTCTCTGCTTGCTCCCAGAAGAATCTAACGATTTCGTTTGCTCCCGTCTGGCTGGCCACAAGGACAGGGTCGGTTCGCAATGGAGCACTGCACAGAGGCATTCGCATGTCCCGCACGTTTCGTCGCATTACATATGTATGACGTACATTTTAGCAGTCGCGCCGCAATGTTGCGCATACACCTCGCAGACGCGCGTATACCTAATGCCATCGAATATTCGATGGATCGAGCTACACACTCACCGTTTGCGATCGAAATGAAAAAGTGTCTACAAAAACACTAAAATGTGAAAGAGAAGATGTTTCCTTAAAAGGATAGTCTTTTACGTTCAGAAAAAATTCTTTATGGAAATGATAAGAAATAATGTAGGGCAGAATAATTACTTACCCAACCAGCTATTAAATTTATTAAAAATATAAATGGATATTGCGAAAGAAAAGTCAAATTATAATACAAATGTATTCGTGTTCCACGAAAAATGTCACTATAATGTGAAAAAGATAGTATTCCAAATAAGATATTGGTGGAGTCGTGATTGAATATTCGATTACAAAACGAATATACAAAAACAGTGAAATGTAAAACAGAAGAAAAAATCCTTTACGAAGATTATAAGAAATAATGTAGAGCAAAATAATTACTTACCCAACCAGCTATTACATTTATTAAAAATATAAATAAATATTGCAGAACCAAGTCAAATTATAATACAAATGTACTCGTGTTCCACGAAAAGTGTCACCATAATGTACGAAAGATAGTATTCCTAAAAAGATATTGTGGGGGTCGCAATGGTCTGTTCAATAGTTCGAGCGACGTACATACTCGCCGTAGGATCGAAATGAAAAAATATGCGGCCGGAAGTGATCGCGACAGCACGCCAAAGGGATTTATTCGTGATTTATGATTCGCCGCGTTGGGATTTCCTCTCTCGCATTGGGGCGCTCGAGCATCCTTGCACTCCGTTCACTTGTGCTTCCAAGCTTTCTGCCTCTCTTGACGGGACATTAAACTTTTATGGGACAGCAAGCCCCTGTTCAATACCGAGTGTTTCGAAAGCCTGGCGACTCTTGGTGTAACTTTACAATCGCATGAATCTAAGAAAGCTGACATTTTACTATTACAGCATTGCACTTTATATTTTATTTGCAGCATATTTTCTATTTTAGTAGTAACGGATTCATCCTGGGCAAGCGTTCGATGGCAATTTTGCGTCTAAAACACGCCTGCGATGAAGAGTGTATCGAATTCTTGTCACATTACGCGCATAGAGCATTGATCTTCAATTTTCTTTTAAGCATTCTTGTCGAGGCTGTGGAGAAGGTTCATTCACTTTCTAGCGACAGGGTAAATTACCAAGAAAAATAGCAAGCTTATTTTCAACACCATGCAACTAAAAAATATATTTTTTACATTCGCACAGATGAGAGACGAGAGTTTTCAAAAATTGCCTACTCAAAATGTCACGATCGAAGTCCATTTACTATGCGATCTATAAAATTGCGAACATTTTCCAGCGATTATCAAGCCGTCCGTTAAATAACGGATCACTTTCAATGCGAAAGCTTCGCGAGAACATTCGCGGGAAGAATGAAAATTGCAGTAGCGTGCGAAAAAGGGTCATTAAAAAAAGCTATCCGGCCATTAAGCTTAATGTCACACTTCGGGTGGACGTATTAACGGGGCGGTTCGCAAAGCCTTGAATTTGAAAGTGTGCAATAAATCGCCGGTTAAAGCTCCGAATCTAGCGAATGCGGTGAGCGCTCCGAGAATTCCTTTCAATCTATACTGCAATATTGAGTCGGTGAATTCTCGTTTCATCCCTCCGGAGGGGGGTGAACTGGTGCTGGGACTGGAGCCACGTAGACAGCTCAAGAAACACGTGTAAGACAGGTTGGAGAACACGTGTAGGCTACGAGGGAAATATCACGCGTGGGAATTCTCGTATCCTTACAGGTTGTGTCTCGTAAGGCGGTAGGGGTTGGCCAAGGAGTGTCCGTAAAGAAGCCTTCAGCAGCTAATCCCAACGGAGTCCGCTTCGGACGAGCCCATCTCGCTCGGAAACTATAACTCAACCGAACCTTGTCCGAACGACCAGTTCTCCACTTTTTCTTCCCCTTTCCTTTTCCTACCTCTGCGGAACATGTACTCCCCGCGTACAACGCTTTTCTTCCTCCTGCACCACTGTCTAGGAAAGGCACACGCGAATGTGACTTGATAAATAGACCGATGGAAGAATTCTTGCTCGCGAAACGGAACTCCGGTTGCTTGATTAATAGTTGAGAGAAGAGTCACGGTTCGGCCCTGCTTCGGGAAAAAGTATAGTTCTGGTAATTAGAGGATGCGAATCGAACATTTTAATCCTTCCTTGACTTGTAATTGATAGGTACTTTTGTATCCTATGTGTGTTCGAAGTATGTAACTATGTTCGGGACATAATTTCGGTAATTAAAATATTATTTTAATGTCGTAGTTTTGGATATAATACTTTGCAATTTTAATGTTAAGTTATAATACATATCAGACAGAAATTACTTTGTATCTTGTATTATAAACCCGATTTCTTGAGCTGCTTTTAAACTAAAAATTATTATCAACGAAGAAACGAGGTTTCCCAAAAGTAGTAAAATCAACACTACGAGAAATAGGAATCGTGCGACCCTACCACTCGTTTTCAAAGCGTTAATAAATGGAACGGGAAAGTGCGAATCCTGACCGATTTTTCGCGTAAAATAAGTTACATTCAGCCGAGATTACCTAGCCGGAAATCCTGGAATACGATTGCAGTGGCAGACTGGGACTTTCAACTTGCAGCTTGCGGCAGATAACTAGATTTATGGCATCCAGAGATTGACTGCCGGCTGTGTGTAACGGGATGAGGTTACTCCGAATGGAAAAAGTAGTTTTCCAGTAGTTGGTAGTCGATGCGAGCTTCTGATTGTGACTGGCTCACATGGCAACTATGATTTTTTTATTGATATTCCCTGAGAGAATCAACTTTCACTAAAAGGTGTAAGGTAAGAGCACTTTGGGGGTAGTTTTCTGATTCCACTGGCCGTCGGGGAAATTAATGATCCAAGGGATAAATTAAAATTGCTAATTTAATATGAAAATAAGATTACAGTGGACTTCGTAGAGATCGAGCATTCTCCAAGGTGGTGAATTATTCTGTGTGACATAATAATTGTCAAGAAGTGAAATAAAATTCTTCTAAACTATAAAATCAAAGTTACGTTTATGGAAGATATTTAGTCTAAGATCTAATAAACAAAAATGTCACGTCCCAATTCTAATTTAAAAAAATAACTAAACTGGAAGATAATAATTACCAATAAAATATAAATCTAGGAATTCGTAGGGAAACAAAGTTTAAGAAAGTTCCAATTAAATCTAAACAAATTCCAGTTAATGAAGACATAGTCTTGATACAAATTACACAGCATTGAAATGTTGGTCGAGGGTGGGGTTTTTATTCGAGCGCGAATTCAGCTGGCGCACTATGCCATTTGTAGAAGCAACGATCTAAGCACGAGGCAGACCATTAGAGCGGCGACGTTAATGACCAGAAATTTTTGTCGCTCGTACGGAAAGGCGTCAGGAAGTGCGGGAAAGGTGAGCAGTGGGAGTCTCGCAAAAAAGCGCCGGATTTTTCTCGACCGCGCAAGGAAAACGAGCTCCGCATCGCGAAGAGTTTCCGCCTGGAGACTCGCTACATTTTTCCACCAAGTGTCAGTCTACCTTGCTGTGATGCTTGCGCTAATATTTCGTGAATTTCAAAATCCGAAACACGAGAATTGCGAGAGTATCGGGAAAGTTTGATCAAACTTTCTGTATTGCACACAAAATATTGACGAAGATACTTGAAATTCATGTGGTTATAATAAATATGTTTTAAAAAAATGCTAAAGTTGCACTGAAAACTGGAGAAACGCAATAGTTTTGTGATCTAAAATGAAATCGAAACATTAAACTATTCCACGCCTTCATTAAAAGCCTCCAACATACTAAAACCGAGTAGAAATGCCCACAATTAAAACAGAATTAGTAAAACGCGATTGGCGAGGAACGCTTAATAGTTCGCAGGAGGCCAATCGCTATTGAAAATTTCCCGTCCTATTTTTCGAAGGGGGGAATTACGTATTCCCCGCGGGAAAATATGGCGCACGTCCATAATGGATTTATCAGGCATTCGACTCGTTTCAATCTCCCAACGAGCCAATTACGAGCCCAGCCATTACCCCCTCGCTCGGCCCCTCCGCCCGCCCATCCAACACCGCAGCACTTCGGAAAAGTTCCAGCGGCATTATGTCTTCTAGTGCCAATAAATTCTTGGGCAAATCGGCCCACTGAATCGAGTGAAAAATGCGGTCGAGTCACACTGGCCGCTTAATTAAAAATATTAAATAGAATTACCGGCTGTGCCGCGCTACCGCCGACGGAGGCATTAATTATACCGGCGGCACACGAAACAATCTCCAAGAATTTTAAGATCCGCTTAAGGACGTGAAGAATGAGCTGATTAATTCATTTCACGGAAAGTGTCTTTGGAAGCTTGCGCCAAGAAAGAGGAAGAGACAGCTTTATGGATTGAGTAATACCTATAGACACGCTTTAGAACTTATAACATCCTGATTATAAATTGACGGTATAAAGCAATGGATATATTTTTGCGAGTAAAAAGTAATATTCGAAATTACGATTGATCCAACGAGGTATTGCAGAAAATTTATGTACATTAGACAGTCAATATCGATGTTACCTTCAATGTGCCTGTCATTGCGAAAATTGCGTTCGCCGCAAAATAACACTCAGCGCAACCGCAATATCGAAGTTAATATGCCTGAGTAATTTCCCATCATTTTTCGATCGGCTGATTACTTTTTCGCATATACGCACCCAACTTCATTTCGGCATTAATTTTCGTCAATGTTTATCGTACGCGAAGAGGAAAATCCATAGCCATTGGTAGATGGTTATTTCCAAGCTTTCAATTAACTAACTAGCGAGATCTCGCAGATCTCTGGGTTATTGCTTTCCGAATTGATTGCTTGCAATGTTGATACTTGGGTTGGGCTTGAAATTAATCTCATGTAATTTTCACTAGTACTCATACTACTTTTGCAATTTGCATTTGCAGAAATATACCTATAATCTCAAAGTGGAACAAAGGTCATTTCGAATTAGTAATATACTAAATTTTCAAGTTTCAAGACTTTGAATTACAGTTATCAGTTTCATTAAGTTTCGTTATTGGAAATTCTCAGTCTACTTTATTTATTATCCAAGTCGTCCAATGTGAAACTACGGCTTTTACTTGCAAAATAATGTTTCAGTATAAATTACTGTGAAAGCATGAGTTTCTCAAAGCATAATAACATGTTCAGCAATGATCAAACGGAGGAGTTTTATTGCATCAGCTTATTTAAGCGGATCCCTCAATTCGATATTCGTTATTCGTTGCCCTGACTTGGCACAGTCAACATTTCCGGAAACCTCTTCGAACCATTGGAATAATAAAGTCCATCATTTATTTCCTACATTACTATACTTCGAATCTAGACATTATACCGAATGTTAATCTGCCACGGTCCACAGCATTAAATAGGAAGCTCAATTAGTAAAGATTTATAGCAAGTACCCATCCAACACACGCACACGTACACACCCACAAGCGTGCCGCGAGGGGTTTGCCGGTAGGTTCTATTGAATCTTACAATTACGAAGTTTCGGAATTCTGTTCTTGCGTAAGGAGTTGCGAGGAAAAGTTTCCCTCCACCGGAATCCCACCCACTCACCCCAACGGACTCAGCTTCGTCGATAAAGTGATAATAGCAGAACGGCCGGTGCGAGAACACGTGTCCGTGGAGTGCGAGGAGGCCAAGGATAAAAAGCGAGAGAAAGAAAGAGAATAAGAAAAGCATTAAAGAGAAAAGCCAAGACCAAAGTTTCTTATCATATCGAGGCCGCTCTAATAACACCAGATTCGTCTAATGACGCAACTTTTAATGAAGCTTGAAACAGGCGCGTTAATACTGCGAACTGAAGTCCAGCAGGGCGTAGTTAAAGTCTCAATAAAGATTAGCGGCAAGGAGCTTAAAGCGTAAGAACTGCTTGGAACAGCTCAACGTCCGAAGGACGAGAGTGTCTTCTGGGAGGAATGAAGCAGCGTCGAAGGAACCCTGCTTCAATTCGGCAGGCTTCGAGATCTTGGAAGATCACTCGCGTGCTTGCTAGATCTCGGCCTCCTTTATGGCATCCGACAAACCCTGAGAATCTTAGCAGCGATCTTCCTTTGCCGTGTGCATTAACGTTCACGAAGAAATAGCGTGCTCTCGGTTCGAAGCCGTCCAAAGGGGGTGGAGGTGGTTTTCCTCTGCGAGAGAGAGTTAGGGTGGCAGGTGTGGGGTTGGGCGAGACGGTCGAAAGAGCGTCGAATATTCAAAAGCCCCGTCGAAAGAAGAGTACTTCTGTAGGCAAGATCATCTGGAATTCACGGGGAATTCCATGGGAATTCAACGTCTACCGTGGACGCTCCGGCACACGGCACTGAATAAACAACGGATCGATGTTATGCTCCACCACCCTTTTACTCCGACTAACCCTCTCTCTCTCTCTCTCTCTCTCTCTCTCTCTCTCTCTCTCTCTCTCTCTCTCTCTCTCTCTCTCTCTCTCTCTCTCTCTCTCTTTGTCTCTCTTTCTCTTTCGCTCTTCAGTGGCAAAGCTTTTTATCGCAGCTTTTGTTACGCCCTTCTCCCCGAAAGCCACTCGGCCAGTGCAGGTGTGTATCGCGAGCGATCAACATTTTACCTGGAATCTCGGGTGTTACAGCTTCACAGGGAATGCGTCGGGACGCTGCGATACTGGCACTGGAAACTTCCCCGCAAATCCGTACAATTACGCGAAATCCTTTTAGAGCGCCGCACGGAAAGGAACGGACACGTGCGAGGCAAGTTCGGTACAGAAAGAGAGAGAGAGAGGAGAGCGGGAATCCTTGGTGGGAAATACGTGGAATTAGACAGATCGTACAAACGATCGTACCAACCGAGTAATTTTTTCTAATGCTGGAGATCCGCTTGGGATTGGAATTTGTTCGTGATTCGACGCTGTTTCAAGGCTCATCCGTGCTTGTACTTTTCCAGGGAGAGTTTTTTTACTTTGGAAGAGAGTAATAATAAAATGCTAGAAATAGTTAAATATTATATTCGCTCTGTTTGAAAATAATTATTATTTACTGGAATTAAAGTTCTTAGATTCACCAGTACTTTAATATTCTATTTCCATCCTCCTTCAACGGGATTAATTTCAAAACTAATTTAATTATTACTCAATACAGAGATATTTTTAATTAATACCTGTCGATGGAAAATAATTGATTCCTGAGCGCAGGATAATCGCAGTGCATTTAACGCCGGGAGGCCAAAAGCAGCCAGGAAAAAAGGAAGAAAGGGGTTAAAAAAAGGGGGGGTAGGGTGTGCTATTTATTCTTCGCACGATTTATTCTCTGTTAAATTACCGAGCTGAAGCGTAGGGAATTCCGTCTGCAGGCGGCTGCCGGCGCCTCGCCCGGAAATTAATGCCCGCTCGAAAAACTCCCGTGTATTTTGTCCCAGGGGCTACGTTGTTCGCCTGTCAATCCCGGCGTCGCTCTCCTCCACCAACCCCCAAAAACCACTGTCTCGATCTTTGTTTTCGAGAGGGCCACTTTTTCCCTCGGACCACTCTTGTCCCACTGAGCGTCGATTACCGGATTACAGGAGCGATGTTGACGAAGCTGAATTTAATTGGGTTAATCAGGGGTCGAAAGTTTTTCAGGAGCGCTTATGGAGAATTTCACAGGACTTCCACTTGTCGCAGCTTATATTTTTAATTAGCAGCAATACTTCGCAATTTCGTGGAAATAGAAAGTAAAGGCACGTTCAGTATGAATTCGCATGGAAGTCGAAAGGGAAGATTTGGAGATCCCTTTTTCCAGTTCACATGAGATTTTTTACTCAGCTTTGATATGTCAGTGATAATTAATGAGTGTTATTAGCGATATTATTTTTGATGGTGCAACAAAATAGTTTAATCGTTCGTTAACTTAATTCATTCTACAATTTACAGGGAATCGAATAAAATATCATTTTGTCGATTAAAACACTTATATAAATTATAATTTCTAAAAAAAATAGATAAAAAGCAATTACATATGTAAGTACTGCTGGGAATATAAAAGTAAAAATTGGAGTTTGGAATCAAAGAGTTTACACAGAGATAATTTGCATTGACTAGCATTTCTTCGGGTAGATTTTTATAAGGCTATCTATCTCATTATCAGACTCAGTGATTTGTGATTCCACTTAGGCGAAGGTGACAGAGCTCAGACAAAAGGGTAGACGGCTAAAGAGAGTGTGGAAGCCCATTGTAATCTAGGCGATGCAGGTGCACTCGACAAAAGGGTGCTGGAAAGAATCGGCGAGTGCTCGACCTTTGAAAAATGTGGGGAGCCACATTCAGCTGAGTTTTGTCGCTCATCACGTAAAACCTCGGCCAAGAGTGCTCGGCAATTTGCGCAGTGTTGCTACTGCGACATCACTGCCACCTGTGATTATAGTGCACAATACAGCAAAAAACACAAACTAGCGTTTTTGTCTAGGCGAGAATTGTAAAAATTCACGTGCCGAAAGTGACAGTCTTGTTAATTATCACATTCGATTGATGCTTCGATATTTTAAGTATTTTATCTTCATTGATAAAATAATTTATAATAATATTGAAGCAGCATTCACAATCATTAAAATCTAGTAAATATATGTACATGCAAATATTGATTAAAACAATAAGAAATTACGAAGAAGTTTCCACAAGCGTTCAAAATATATCAATAAACATTTTATATTCCAAATGACGCAATTCACAAAATACCATAAAATCTTAAAGTACTTCGATTTCCTTATATTTGACCCCAGGAAGGATCTAGATTTTCCGAAGTAAAAACTAGCATATATGCCAGGATTAGCAAGCGGTAATCCCCTATTTATATATGCTATTGGTCGCAGAAGTTAGTCGAAGGGTAGAAGGGGGATTTATATTTTCTCGAGGAAACTGTAAACTAGTGCCGTTTATCATAGTTCCCCTTACTATCAGCTTCTTATCCGATTCGGGGGAAGCAGAGCTTACGTCCTAGTCACGTACACTTTGCTGGCCCAGAGTCCCAGCCGGAGTTTCCGAGATTCGCAACCATCCCCCACCAACACACACACACACACACACACAGTCTGGCTTTTCACGCCCTGCTTCCTGTCTCCAAGGAATTCTTCGCGATATTCCTGACAGCACTGCTGGCACACTGTCACGCTGACGTTGTATCTCAACGTCCTCATGCAATTTCCTATTATTGAATTATCTCTCAACACCTTAACAATGAATTATATTTATTGAAAATATTCGCGATACTCTTTCGCATCGGAAAATGGTAGTATTTAGTCTTTTGTATTTAACTTTACACAGTACAGTATTATTTCAAGTAATATTTTATAATGAATTATAGTGTAAACGATGTTAATAACAATGTGAATTTTAATATATTGCTCGAATTGATTGCATTGTTGAAAATTCAATGAATGACAAGAATAGTATACTATGCTTTTCGAATGGCTATTCTGTAACAGGTTGGAACAATAGAGAAAAGTGTTATTACAATACTTCATCGGTGACAGGTAATTAGTCGATTGACATAATGGAAGGATAGATTGACATAAATAGAGGCAAAACACCCGAGCCAATTATTAATCAAGCGCGGAGCATCTGTCCTGCGATGAAAACGTTGGCGCCCAATCATAAAACACTCGGACAGTAATCAGGACAATCGTGCCCTAATCGAGAGCCGAGCCAGTGACACGGACACGGAGAAATTGAAAAGCGAGCCAGTCGGAAAATTGGGTTTAAGCGAGAAAAAAAAACCGGGTGGTTTATGAGCCGGGAATATAACGCACGCATGGAAAACGGTCGAAATGGCTGGCCAATTGATTCAATGTGTGCGCTGTAAACGAGGACTGTTGTGTACCAACGGTTAGCAGTGCGTGCGTCCCACTCTCCTTCTACATGTATCCATGCATGTCCACGTATTCAGCCGAGCACGGCAAATTCGATGGTCATTAATGTATTGGATAACCAGGTATCAACGAAGACTGCCACGCTGTCGGTGTAAATTGGGTCCTCCACTTTTGCGCGGAATTAATTGTAACCATTTATTGTTTGCACCGAGTGAAAAAAGTACTTGATTATACGTATACAAAGTAAAGCTAATAAATACTACCAATAAAGGAAAAATATGACTCCTAATACTTCAATACTTAGAATTGTTTAGAAAAGACAAAACCGAATATCTCTGTAAAATTAGAAAACAGTAAGATATTATTCATTATCATTTCAATAATTACTATTCCAGTTTTAAGTATTATAGCTTCATATATATAATGAATTTATAATAGAACAAAGCTTCATAATTTGAAGTAGTGAAACATCAGGTTACACACATATCTTTTTCATCTCGTTCCGATATTTCATTCCTTTCATAATGTATCGCTCTTAATTTTCACAGAGTTTCGTGGGTATTATTAAAGAGATGTTATAGTACAGCTCGATACAGGTAGGCGATGGGAAACCATAAACCGAGCTCACATTACCGCCGAAGCGAACTCAGCCGTTCTGCGATGCCAGGCAATAATTCAAAGGAAGCAGGAGTAGCTGGGAAACTATGATTAGATAAATTCCTGTTCGGTATGTTAGCTACCCGGCCCTCGAAGCCATAAAGTTTTGCGGATTCTTGCGAGAACCAGCGCGTTGAGAATTCAATCCACTAAGAGCGCGTATGTTGCTTCGTTCACAGTTCTAACTTCTATTGACGTTCATTTCACGCTGGCCTAACTTTCTCGTATTAATTTCAGCCGAGTTTCCACTGACCCTCTCGCAAACACAAACATATACAAATTATAATTAAGTGTAAATTGCAATTAATAATGCAGCCTGCCGTACGGAGGCTTAAAATTTCAAATAAATGGCACACACACACATGTACACACGAGAAAAGTATTATAAACGCAGGAAAAACTAGTCCGGTGTCCTTCAGTAGCGCACGCGGACCAACCAGATGAGTTTCTGGAATTTCTCCGGTAGCATCGCTGCTTTTTAATCCACAATTTTAATCCCTAGTGAGATTTTCGAGCAGCTCGGTCACCCGGAAATACCGCCTTCGACGCGTGAACCGTCCAGCCAGGCTAGCTGGAGTACAAGCTAAACATTTTTCTGTCAACTTCATAACCCGGACCAGTGGAATCCGAACCACTGCTAATTCCAGAGTTCCATCTATCTAAACTGTACGTGAGAATATCCGCTCGGATTACTAGCGTTAGCTACACATAAATTAAAAGTAGAACTGCAATAAACTTTGGGTGTGACGCACGATTTCTAAGCGGTGATTCGTTAAGAAATTGAAAGATGAAAATCGTTCCAGGTGTAAACGCGTCAAAATGTTCACATGATTATTTTGTGTGAAGAAAAATGAAGGACGAAATTAATATTTCTAAATTGTAGTATAATAATTTCTTCGATATCTTGAAGAGTGATGAGGAAAAACTGTTTCTTGTTAATATTATTAAGAGGACACTAATACAAATCTAGAGTTTCGGCAAATAAATATGAAATTACATCCAATCAACCATACCATTTCCAACAGGAAGACTAAAGTTACAATTATCACGCGCGATACTGATTATCACTTGTCTATGCATTCACGAGCAATTAGTATTCCGAGCCGGACCGCTTCGGTGACAGGTAAAATTAACCAACATTCACCGGCGATTAAACTTCAAACGGAACGACCAGCTAGGAACATGAAAACGCCAGGTCGATTTCCAGTGTGCGACAGTTTCATCGAGGTTCAATCTGCAGTTCCACTTCGAAACTACCAAGTAGCGAGCCTCCCTCGATTTCCTTACGCCCCTAACCCCGTATAATTCCCTAGCACAGGCTTTTACGTCGCCTCGTACTTCGCGCACTCCTATTGGCGGTGCGCTTGTAAATTTTACTGGCCCCGCCACCGACCTCCCATTTCATCATGGTTTCATGAACTCCCCGTTGAAGAGAATTCCGAGGGAATGTAAGGAAATCATCATTCGGCGCAAATTGTTTTAGCGCGCGAAAAATGCGGTCCACTGACATTTATCATCTGTCAGATGTAATGCCTTGGATTATAAAATGTGATACTAAAATCCAATAATTCCAGATTAAATATGTCTAATATATTTTGAAATTAAAACATTCATAATAAAATTCAAATTTCAGGTTAGATTGCATTAAAATTTCATTTTCTTCCTAATACTTCATATCAAAGATACACCTAAAATAATAACTCGTAAACTGCTACTAACATAGCATTACTCCATCAGTATTATCTTATGCTAGAGATGCATGCTACAGCCACCCAGGCAGGTGAAAGAAAAAAGAAGACAGGCATTACGAAATCATCGATTAAACTTTTTTTCGGGGTGGTTGGGGTGGGAAAGGAGCGGCTGTCTATTCCAGAGGGAGGTGGAGAGTTTGGCCCGAATTCGGGAGGTTCTGTAGAGGCATTGGATAGACCGGCAAAACAGAGAAGTTTAGTCCGCAGGTAGCGCGTTGTGAGCGCGCCCGTTTGGCACAGGGACGTGGTTGAAGCGTTGAGAAGCGAGTTGGCTTGGCGGCGAAATGAATTTGATCAGTAGCTCTCTCTCTCTTTCTCTCTTACTGTGTGTTGGCTACTTTGAATGCAACGGCGGCGTGCAATAAAAGGAAATCAGCGCTCGCGCGACTCGGAGAGCCGAGCGGTTTTTCGAATAGTCAAGGATGACCCAGATTGTTGCCAGCCAGATAGTCCAAAGCGATTCGTCCAAGAATTTCCCTTGTGCACCTGCACCTACTCTCTTTCTTCCTACACTTCTCTCGTAATTGCACACCGTTTCATCTGCGATGCACACACACACACACATACACACACACATATTCAGAGAGAGAGAGAGTGACTCATACGTGATTCAAGCCCGGAGGGTGCAGATGAAGCGGAGCTTTTTCAACCCCGCAGATTATTTAATCTGTAATTCCCGTGCGCTGTTTCAACCTAGCAGAGATTCGTGACCGCACTGAAGTCACTCTTACTCATTTGCACTGCTTATTTTTACTTCTCTTAATTCAGAGTGTATCAACTCGGAAATCCGAGCCTGACAGTTTCTTGATTTAAAAATGATGAAGTGGACTTCGAGCTCGTAGAAAAATTGACGCAGTGTCAGCGACGTTTCTACTCTTGCACGGATTTCCAATCATGATTTATTGCAATGGTACATGCAATATAATACATATAGTCATAGAATTCTCTTTCACTTTTTAACATCATGTTGAATCTCTGTGATTTTTTACATTTTTTAACATTCAATTTTCCATGGCACTTAATATAAACTAATTTGAAATATGGCGAACGAAGAGTAATTAGAACAATTCCAATTCTCTCTTTGCAAAGAGGAGAATGAACTGCGCACTTGTGAAAAATAAATGAAAACTGACTTATAAAAAGTAGCATTGTACGTTCGCAATGAATAACTGATTGGCCGCAGTATTTCCTCAGTATTGGCTTCGCCTTTCTCCAATGGGACACAATGAAATTCAAACTTTTCAATCTGCGATACAGACAATTGATCGAGTACACTCGGAGCGTAGACGCGAGGACGTATAACACCGGTGTTATCGATAATGCAAAAAGCAAAGAGGTGGCGCTATGTCCCCTCTTTGCCGAGTAAAGAATCCGCGCAGGGGCGAGCAAGCATCTCGTCGTGCTTTCGAGAGCATTGGAAAAGCTGTGAGCGTGAAAGAAAGGAGAAACACGACGCACTGGATAACAGTCGAGATTCAGAGTTATAGCACCTTTGAGATGGCAGCGATCTTTCGAAAGCTTTAAATCTACAGACAATTTTACTCCCGCCGCAAATGCACTCCGTAAATACCAAGAGATTTCAAAGTTTTCTGAATTGAGAATTCAAAATAGAATGATTACATTTCTTCGCTTTATGTTAAAATTGATCAAGTATGTCAAATTGATAAAAGATGTACATCATTTTAGACAAAACCTTTCTTAATTCTTTGCTCATCAATGGATTTTCAAATTTATTATTTATTATAACATACTTTCAGTTTCAAGAGACCTGTGTATATTTTATTCCAAATCCAACTTTGCATGCGACTTTCCAGCATTAAAAGTCATATAACACAGCATCTTTCATATTTCGCAGAGTCAACTTGACCAGCATCAGAAGCTTGCAATTCCATTTGGACTTTCGACTGAACTCAGAGAGAACATGCCGGAGTGCAAGAGTGTCGGGCTTTCGTTGGGACGGGTGGCACGCGGCAGATCAAACAGAGAGTGAGTTATGTCGATCTTATTTTGACGGGACGGAAGGGAAGCCATTGGAGCGTGTCAGAGAAAGGAATAGGTTCACGGAGTCCCATTTGCATGCGTTGGAAGGCCGCGCCAATCGTAGAAGGAGAGCTTCGAGATTTCCAGAGCAGTCGCGCCCTGTGTCGAGCTCAACGTCGCGTGGCTGCCTACTCGAATACCAAAGCAGCCGAATCTCATATGGACTGCGCATACTATCCCAACTGCCTACCGGTAAAATGAAAACTTCAAGAATGCAATCCTTGAATTTCCCATGGACGGTCAGGAAATCTTATAAAAATCCTTATAAAAATATATACAAACTAACAGAATTTTTGGTCACCTTTATATAGAAATAATATTTTCATCATGAATATATTATATAAACAAAATATCGAGAACTTTTAGATAGCAGGAATTAACTTTAAAAATGAAAGTTTCTTAGGAAAATTCACTTGGCTTCTAAAAGAAAATTATTATTAATTGAAATAAGAATACAAGTCGTCAGAAATATAAAGTTCATCCGAGGCTTGCCAAACTTCATTCGTCGCTCGGCAATGCGGGGGCGTAGATTGTTATGGAAAAATAATTCAGACAAGAAACTTTTCTAATCAAAGTAGCAACAGCCAGGGGAACAATTCTGCGATCCCCAATAGGACTCTGACAATGAGTTACTCACGGGAATGATTTGGAGTGCGAATTACGAACTCTGCGGCAGATCAGGAAAGCGGCCGAATCGCGCGTAGTGTTTCAGCCAGCGAGTCTCCGGAGTCTGTCGAATTAACAGGCAATCAAACTTGGCTGACGGGAACCGCCGTTAGATGGCCCACTTATTCTACTTTTCGGGATATATTTGCATATAAATGATCGACTGGCACAAATCAAACTTCGGCGTGCGCAAATCAAATATGCGCATGCGAATCAAGCGGCGGTGAACGCGACGGTGTTGTTGCACTGGTGCCGACAGCCCTGTTATGCCAGTTGCACTCGCTAAATTATAGGCCTGTTTATTGCACGCTTGACTTTGCATAAATTGACCTGGCCAACCAGCCTTTTGCTCAACTACAACCGATGCTTGTCCTTTCCGCCTGTATTTCTTTTCAAAGGATGTGTGAATATAATTTCCCTCTCGTGTTAACATTGAGAAATTTCAATTGTAAGTGAATAATTATAGAGGCGTAAATAATTATCTATCAACATGATAAATAGCACTGATGAATAATACTCGTATAAAACTTAAGATTATATATATTAATTTATTTATTACAAGTTCCAATGTTATTCTAGCGTTAACCAAAGCTGTAACTGGTTATCTAGCAAACATGGGTAATGCAAGAACACAGTATGTAGGGACACAATGCTGCTGAGGGAACATTGTGCAGACATGGCGTACATTTCACCTACCACAATGGGACAGCCGGCGGTCACTCTGTAAACGTTTGGGACACTTAGCCGAACAATGGGTAGGCGAGGGTGCTTCCCGAAGACGTTCACGGGCCCATGAACACCCGGTGTTCACCCAACGGCGATCAAAGGAGGAAGGAAGAGTTCGCCAAGGACGAGGAACTTGGTAATCGTTCGATAAGCAATCCTTCATAATAAATTTCGATTTAGCCAGCGCTTGGTTGGCTTTGCAAACCCAACCTTCTTTCCCAAGGGTTACCGGAGAAGCCTAATTGGCAAAATGAAATTGAATCGTTGGAGGTCCTGCGATCGATTGCCAACCCGTTAATTGTTTTACTTCGATGCCAACGCCACTTACAATTTCAGTTGACCACCTTCGCACGCTCCTCACCTGTGTAAACTGTACACTGTAAACCCTGGCTCAGTTAGTATCCCACTGCTGGTGTAATATTGCTTCCGGGCAGGCTTTGGGGTTTCCGAGATGCAATTCGGCTTGATTTCAATAGAACACTCCGGTCTCTCGAGAAGAGAGTCAGCCATACTGTCTTCTCTTTATGAAGATTGGCAGTAGCGCGAAATGAACTTGTTTACGAAATGCGAAACTTTAGAATAGTTTTGTCACATTTTTCCTTTGTATTGTATCAAGAAAAAAATTGACCGGTTGAGTGGAATATTTGCGAAAGGAATTCTAGACGACTTTTCAATATGAAGGCTGTTTTTGGATCATTTCTTGAAACGGAACAAGCTGGCAATCGCATATTTGAACCTGTTCCTGTTTACAATATATGTTAATGCATTTTATTTATCAAATAACGAAAAAGCCAGTTGATACCGCGTCGAATCCATCGCGGATGAATAAGCTCCGGACAATGTTGCTCGTTATTGGACATCGATGGTATGCTTGTTTTTAACAAGGAATTCATATTGCGGGCATCAGTCGGTTACCGTGTGTCTCGTCTCGGAATTTTCCCCCAATAATTGCGTTGTCAGCACATGAAATCTGATTATCGGGACAATTTCGAGTGCCGTCGATTTCAAACATCATTATTCTGAATGGCTGGCTTGCATAGCGCTGTAATGACTGATAAATAATGCACCATTCGCTGGATCCGTTTAGCAGTTTTTTCGCCTGCATATTGTCCGATTCCTCAATCAGGGAGTGCGATTTATTATTTGATTTCCGATTGATGAATGACATGCTAGGAGAATTTGTAATGAAACGTGCTTGTAATGTCAAACACTCAAATTCGTGGTAAAGGTCAATCTTTTCGGATGTTATCCTCAGAAATATTTCTAATACTTGATACGAATACTTTGCTTTATTTTTCCATTCTAATCTAACTCTAATTCTTTCCCAATCTAAAAATACTTGATCTTCTAAAAAAAAACAGTTAATTCCGAAAATAAATTAAGGTATAACAGTTGAAGATAAATACTCGTGGCTTACAGTTTCCACATAAATTTCGGAAAAACCTGAATCCATTTACATAATCAAGATTACAGTATTTCTGGAACAGCGATTACCTTATCGAACCATTCGTCTCCATGAAACATTGTGTAATAAACCTCCACTTACACTCGTTGACCGGAAATTGGCCATTACACACACAGTGAGGATTTTGCTCGTTAAAATTTGCTCGATACACATGGAAAATGGTGGCGGCAGTGTTCAATAATGAAGAACGCGTAATCCGAGTGACACGCGTAATAGATTATCAGGCGTGACCCGGTAACGTTAGAAACACATCGCTATATTAATCTATTTGCCAGCATGATTAATACGAAGCTTGACAAATGACCAAGGGCGGTAATTAATTTTCACGCTGAAAAGATGGCTGCTCGGCCATTTTTATGAGTTGGCCAGCAGAATATTGGAAAAATAACTTGGCCATCATAGTTGATCGTCGGCGGGGTGAGGAAAGAAGAGAGTGGCTAGATCTGACGTTGTTCATTCAGCCACCTCATCAAACTGTCATTCCCACTTTATAACATCGGCTACGCCCGGAAATATTGCTGCTATTATGCCAAGGGAAAATGTTCACTCGGCCGTAATTACTGAGCTTCTCGAGGCAGGTATGGTAATGAAATATCCGAAGCGGTGCAGCGCGAACCGAGATGGCTCATCATAGAAAATACTGTCACAATAAGCGAAGAAAGATGTTGCCAGCCCTCACAACAATGATTACGTATCGCCTGTCTTCTACGAGGGAAAAGTGTTGCCGACATTTCAAAGAAATTGCAATCCGACAAAATAATAGTGAGAACGAATTATAGGAGGGAAAAATGTAAGCAAAAATCTGTAATATCGATATTTCGGATAAATGTTTAACACCGCTTTGGTCGATGAAAACATAAATCCTTGTCAATTAAATAACATCAAAAATAAAAGTTCCTTCAACTTGCAATACTAATTGTAACCACTCGTAAAAACACACCCTTTAAATCCCCCCAGGCACACCCATTCTATGCAATTTATAACCTGCAATATATCACACATTAAACACACATATACGAGAACGGTGAAATCTAAAAACTGATGAAGTGCAAAAATGCAAGCGTGATATTTCACTTTCTCGTGAAATATTAACTAGATCGTGAAAGCTTTCGATCAAATTCATGGAAAAATCAGGCTTGCACCAGAGAACGAAGCTATCAAACTTTTAAAACTGGGTCGGCCAGCATCTGTGCAGTACATCCGCACCTTTTATAAATAGCGAGTAAACATTATCAGAGGCGATTAAGTTCTCAGGGCGAAGGCGGTGATCCTCGTAAGCCCGGTGTTTTCTAATTTATGGATGCACCGTCCTTTCCACTCCAAGAGAAAGAGAGAAAGAACGAGAGAGAGAGAGAGAGTATAGAAGACGCTGATGGTGTGTACACGGAAGTATAGAAGGCGGAGGTTAAAAGAGCGTGCAGGAGGCGATGGTGTTGTATGGCAGGGAGTGCGAGCGGGATTTACAGGTCGTTCGATAAAGCAGCAGCAGTAGCAGCAGCAGCGCGCGAAGGGGGCGGCGGGGGATCGGATCTTAGCCACCCGAGGGGATTATAAATCGAGATTCGATAATGATCCGTAATAGATGGTTCTCCCCAGAAGCCAAAGCTGCTCCACCATAATGTTGCTAGGACGCAGCCGGCAGGAACCTAACGATTATTCATGCTTACCGCCTTTTCGAGCGTTTCGCGAATTAAGCCCTTCGACGTGACGGCAATCCTAAGAGGTTGGCCTGCCTTCTGCCCGCTTGCTGCTTGCTGCCTGCCTGACTTAGCTGCCACGCTGTCGAGTTTCCACCCCCCTCCCCATCCACCCTTCAACCCCTCCGCAACAGCCGACGCTTTTCTTTTAAAGGGTGTTGCCCTCCAAACTGCGCGAAATCGATACCGACCCATCGAGTCTTAGTCCCGCCACTTTGTTTCCTCATGCAAACCCTGCGAGAAGTATGTGCTTGCAATCTGCCAATAAAGTATTCCGTACCATCGCTGGAGGATCACTCTGCCAATACTGGGAAAAATGTTGATGGTATTTTCAGTCAGCAGTCTTTCTTTCAAAGTATTATTCACATTTGATGACAGGTGAATTATTATGATTTATCATTCAGTGTCAGTGACGGAATGATTATATTAATATGTAATTATTTGAAGTAATTTGTTAATTGATAATCTGTTGGGAAGAATGATTGTTCGAAGGTTTGGTATCGTTAATTATGTGAAAGTAGGAAAATAGGTCGTCGAAGTAACGTTGTTTGTTTCACTGATACTATAATTTGTTTGTCTCGACTTGACACTATTTTTGGCGGTCTTCCCACTCAAGGGAGTCATGAAAGTTGACGAATGCGTCCTAAGAAGGCACTCGGCCGCTTAATTGGCTAAGCAAGCGAGTAGGTAAAGAGAAGGAGAGTGGCTAGGAGAGTGCGCGGGAGACGAGCTTTTAAACTTAATTCAAAGTAAAAGCCGAAGTTGTGGGAAAAGTAAGTCCAGTACGAAATATTTAATCCGACGGGAGCGGTAACTTTTTCAGAGGAGCGCGTGCTACCGTATAATTCCTTGGTACAGTTGCCGTAGAACCAGCTTGTATTATCATAATAGTTTAGTCAAAGCGAGAGCCACTGAAATGCTAGGAAAATTCATCGGCATTCTATTTGGCAAGATATCTCCACGACTGTATGATACAATTTGTAAATAAATAGTTAAAACGGATTGTATAGGAGTTCGAAAACAGACTGACTGAAAGCACCGTCGCGACGAATCACTGAGACTCTGAGGGAAAGACAGCTTCCGGACATCCGGGGACTCTAGTTGCCGCACGGGCTTCCTGAGATCCTGCGCGGCTGGCTTTTTACTTTTTGACCTCCTTTCGAGCGAGTGCAACCTCTTTCGCCCGGGAACTCCTCGTCCACACCCTTCGGCCTCTGTTCAACTCTGTGCAAGAAGTCAAGCGAGTTCGAGGGGTGTCCTCAAAATTTTCATATATTATGCAAACACCGAGTTGCCTTCTGTCTGTACGACTCCTGTCGTTTTATTCGTTTCTTCCTTCCGTACTACCCGCCAAGCCTTGTACTCTTTCCTCTCTTTATTTTTCCTTCATCTCATCCTTGTGTCTCGCGTACAGTTACTATTTGCCTGCGGGTGGAGGCAACATCTTCCCAACACTAGCCCCTCCTTCTGACGTACATCACGTATTTCCGCATTTTACGCTCCGATGCTTCCGCTTTCCCCTCCCGGCGAGTCTTAACGAGATTACTACTACTCAAAACTCGGCGAGTTTATAAAGCCGTCGAGTTGCGGTGGCTTCGCGGTTACGGCTTCCTGCGAGATGAAGACGCTTTTCTTTTGTTCGCATTCCTCCCCACGTATTTTCAGTCCACGCTATTCTCTTTCTTTCTTTCTCTTTCTGCTTTCTTTTAAACGGCCTTGTACCGAATTGCACAACGAGAACTTGCAGGAAATCCAGTCGGCTTCAAAATTCCCCGTGTATTTCAGTCTTTCACTTTCGACGAGGAATATTTGATTAATGCTGACTTGGGCCGCCCCGTTCGAGGAAATTTCGTTTGAAAAAAGGGTGGCAAGTGGACGCACTGGGAAAAAACCGAGGAGTTCGCCAGTAAAAGGCAACCCTGAATTTGCCATTTTTTCAAATTATTGTCAAGATTTTTATTCCCAAATGGATCCTCAGTTTTAGGTGAAAGTTCAAATATTCTCAATACTTGTACTGCCAAATGAATACGAAGCTTTGAACCAACTGATGCGTGTCCCAGATAAAAAACAGGACTCCTGCTTCGTCGAAATCTGCCGACTTTCTTCCCCGCTGATTTCCTTCACGTCCCGGAAGACGGTGACAGGAGCGATTGGTCGCGGATTTTTCAATCGAATCTGATTGCCATGAATGTAAATGTTATCCATTGGAGGGAACGAGTTGTGTCTGCGCCGGGACACGAATATTCCGAAAACTTTCGACTGCAAGAGTCCTGCTCGGAATGCTCAAGGCGTTCCAAGAATGTCCCGCCGAACCTTTGGCTATTCTTTCTTTTTCCATTCTTCGTGTCCTCCCCTTTTTCTCCGCAGTTTATCCTGCTCTCGCTTTCTCTGTAATCCTTTCCCTTACCTCTTTCGTAGCGAGATTCGAGCCGCGGCGACCCCCGAAGTAGCCGGGCGGTTCACGAAACTTTTTCATCGGTTAGCATGATTACATTAAACATGCAAATCTCGCGTGGCTTTGACGTCTGGGGCGATAACTTTTCTTTCGGTAATTGCGTCCCTGCTCGCGAATAATAATGAGGCCACCCTCGTCCTTACCGTAACACCCCCTTCGGAACCCATTGCATCGACACTCGCAGCGCGCTCTCCTGGGATATATCGCTCGGTAGATTATTAACTTAGGACTTACAGAACTCCGCCTTTTTCAGGATTCCCTCATCCCACGGATTTTCTTCTCTTGTAAGCGTCGGCAGTTAAAGTCCTTTGCCAAGAGACTTATTAAACCTTACCAGGACTTTTTTTGGAGGGGGGGCTTGTAATTGTGTATTATCATGTTAAACGTGAGTTGAACTAAAGATAAATTGATAAATCTGGTATCATTTATGATTAACGAATGGTGAACTGCACACGGTGGGTATAGATTGTATTATTAAATCGTACTATGCACATTTTAGATTAACTGAAAATTGCAGTTACCCGGGAACAATAACGAAATATAAACAAGTGGTGATTCTTGAATGTTTAAAATGTCCGGACTTGTATTTACCAAGTTTGTGTTAGCTTCATAAATACAAGTCCATGTACACATGCATATTGAAATGAGCGGTCGAATATTCCTTCCCTTCTGTATTACCTCATCAAACGATTTCATAATAATCAGCTAGTAAACAATCAAACAATATTCCATATATACCAATTATGATACAGAATTATACGACGAAATAGTGATATCACTTTCTCATTATAACTGTAACACACTGCAGCCCACTAAAATAGCAGACATCAGCATCACGGTTTCATGCACTCATCCAAGAGTAGCTTACACGGAAGACGACGGGCTTCCACTCGAGATCGCTCTAATCTGACGGAGGAAACAATTCATCTCACGCCGGCGCACACATCTCGACTGGCCCGTTTCACTTGCAATTTATTTGGCAATCCGTGTGCATCGGTGAACACGTCGTGTATATGTATATGCTCGTGTGTGTATCGAGGGCGGCGCCGATGTATAATTTCCGCTTGTTCGCTAAAGCGAAAGTGTAAGAGGATTACGAGGATGCGAATCGACGAGTCGGCGATCATTATTTCGGTGGATAGGGTTGGCAAAGGGTGGCGTTTTCGAGGGGGTAGCAACTGTCGAGAGGGATGGCGAAGTTTCGTATTACCGATGCGTTATATTATGAACGCGTTTATTACAGCCGATGAATATTTCATTAAGCAGGATCCTCGCCCGCCTCTCCGCTGAGTCTCACGGTTTAACGAAACGGAAGAATGCCCAAAACACTTTCGTTCGTTCGCAGCGTTTATCAAGCGGATGCGAAAAACCCGATTTTCAAACCTAGCTCCGCAAACTGAAAGGATTGATCCGTCGCATTTCAAATCGTTTCGAACTGTTAGTCCGCTTTTTCTGTCTCCGGGAGTTTTTAATGCTGAAAGTTCATCGAGGCCGAATTAAAAGCCGGGTAATTACGGACGGTTCGAAATGTAGTATTTAGTTCGTTAGAAGGAACTTACGATGTTGTTAAAAATCATTTAGCCTGCAGTGATTGAAAAAACTGATTAAAAAATCTTTGCAAATAATATCAAAGTCTTCCAATTAATCGTAGATTTAATTTTAATACACTTATGTACTAACTACGACTATTTATTTCCTGCTCTAATATTTTATATGGATTACAAACTCGAGCATCTGGGATTTTGATACGTTCTTGGCTGCAATGTCTTCTATTCTCGAGGATTTATGGAGCACCGATTCGAAGTGCGGGCCGTGTGATTCTGCGGTGCACCGTTCAATTCACTCTCGAGGATGAATAGCACGGATACTGATCAACGGGGACACGGATAATTAGGAAAGGGCACCATTAATTACTGCCACCGATTGACTGTTGCGAACACCCGCCGGATGAGGCCTCAGGATGCCCTCTGGCGAACCTGCACCACCTGAACTAATAAGTTCCCATCCATAGCTTCCGCAAAAGCCCCATTGTCCGGGTTCAATGTACTCTCTGGTGCATGATGCGCCAGGAAAAGGATGCTTTAATACATCGACACAATGCTTTAATACATCTGACTCTAACATTCTGCGAATTATAGTTGCCTCTACGACGGCATAATTAAATGATGGCTATAATCCAGGATTTCATCGGCAATAATCCAGATAATCCGGGCGACATGCATTTTTAGGGGAAATGGTAAGAATTCTATTCTAACACACGTTCGATACAGGAAAGGTTGGTAAGACTGATAAAGCCGATTATGGCACGCGTAGAATATAATGAATATTATATTCTCCATCATGGAAATTCATGAATGATGCCTCCGCGCTTGTGGAGTACACTCGTGCTTGGATTAATAGTTAATCGAGTGGAGTAATATTTTATATATATATTAATATTGAAATATATTAATTATCTATCAGCGATCAATTACATATAAATCATACATTAATGAATAACAACAGATATTAACACAGAAACAGATTTCATTGACCGAGATTTTGAAATCTTCCGAAACCCAGTGGAAGTGTCATTTATTCGAATGAGTAATAGCAGCCTTTTCCACGGCTTAAGTAATTATTATAAGCAATCACTTTAATTACTCAGGCTTGTGACAGCAGTAATCAGATACGGTGCTCGACATGGGAATTCAGAAAATTCATCAAACTGCGCAATGCCGTACGAGTTTTACTTTCCTACGGGCTCCATAACAATGGGGTTTCATTCGAGGCATTGTTGAATCTGGAGCACCAGCATAGCCCGACTAGCAGGGAGTTTCATTAATTACGGGGACGAAGCTATTGATTATTACTTTAACTGGGCGCATCCTCTCGGAATGATGCACTGCGTTCCAAATCGCATTACATGAAGCGCGCAGAGAGAAAGATGCAGCCGCAGTTATGAGAAGTAGAATGAGCTTTATCGAATAATGCTTTGAATAAAGATTGCGACTGTAATCATTCTTTTCCCTGGATTACTTCGCGGACCAACCTAAGTGGATATTCATCCAAATAAATCCTCTGTTTAGAAGGATTTGTCATTTGTAAATAAATTGTAGTAATGGTTCCTTTACGATAAAGTATTAAACATAAAACTATCATTTTAACGTAGAAAGTATTACGCAAGCTTTTATAAGTACTACAATTTTAAAAATCTAAATCTAAACGCTGTACAAATGTTAGGATCCAAAGAGACAAAGGCATAGACGTGAATTCGAAAACTGCAATATGCAGCTTTTCACAGAAACTATTTAGACGCATTTTTTTAGTTTCACTCTTTTTGACAAAGACATCGAATTCTTTGGGCACGAGTAAAGACTCGAGAATTGGCTGTGCGATTATAGTCAGGGTTTTGACAACAACGAATCAAGCAGGTGGATAAAGTCGGGCGCACAGGATATTCCTACCCTTGCTGCGGAATTTTACTCGCAATGATGGACCTCGTCAAAGGCGAGCTTGGACACAAAGAGAAAAGGAACGCAATTTTCGTGTCGTCGAATTGGAGCGCATTCGTGCTGCCTGAGTTACAGGATTGTAGGTATATTCGACTGGCCAATGTTTTTGCTGGCTGCCTCAATCTCTTATCACCGACCATAATTGTGTAATAACAAGGCGAAAAGGTGCTCGAAATACGAGAAGAGACAATAGAAGAGAAGTAATAGGCTTGGCAAATATCACATCTTCGAAAAGAATGACTTTCTGCGTTGAGATTCGTTTTATTCCAATCTCCTTGTCGGGTAATTTTGACTTTTACAGTGCGGACGAATAGAATGAATATGATACAAATAATTGTTCAAAGATACGAGAAAGTTCTTATTATGGAACAAAAGAAATAACCATAAAAAGTCTTATGCAAAGTTTAAAACAGATGTAAAATATATCTGACTTATTTATCATTCGAATTTCTTGCATTGCAATTAATAAAATTTAATCCGAATGCAAGCATACTATTAAGAAACTCTAATATCAAGTCTGACACACTTCTAAATTATTACTACTATACACTTTCGACCAAAGTGCGAAATTCAATGTTTTTCGTGTAAGACTCACTTACTTTCTGAAGTACAACTTGTAATGTACTACATTAGGAAATTCCTAGGTTAGTTGAAGGAATTTCGCAACTCGTCACTGTCACGGCCACTCACTTTGAACAATTATTGAAGTACTCTTCTAATTGCCGGTGTACTCGAGTGTAGGTAGACGCAGTAAACTCACCGATGCATTCCACGAATATTTCGAAGAGAATGAAAACGTTAGAGGAATACTTACTGGAGTATGAGGAACCAGAGGGAAACTAAGGAACTTCTCGTAGATAACTTCGGTGAAGAGCGTATTGATAAGTAAGTTTCTCTGTCCAGTATTATCCTAATGGACAAGGGACCCACCGAGAGCCACAGAAGCGCCGCTGTGCATTTCGGGTCAAGTTTCTAATCCCATTCATAAACCCATTCATTAAGCCATTCATAAACTCTGTACATCCTAGCCAGCGAACATTCGGCACAATTTCCGGAAACATCCTTGATTTCCTCGTATGAAAAACATATAATTACAAAGCAAAAGTTGTGTTATTAAATAAAAGTAATTTGAAACTGGAATATTTCAGTCGGATTATTCAAGTTTTTAACTCATATATTATTTAGCTCAAATATAATCTGCAATGAACTACATTCCATATTTCCTTTAACAAAAGTAACACTCGAAACAATTCATACTTCCCACGAAATAATCTACGTTTACACATTGAAAATGTACACGAATTTGATTGAAACTCAAACACAGTAATTCCGAGTGTTCTAAAAATCATTTCACTCTAAACATTGGGTATTCACAAACGGTACACGGTGACCGAATAAATAATTAGCCAGTAAAATCTCGACTAGGCTCGGAAGCTTTTTAGGATTGAGCCACTTTCCGAGCTTGTACCCGCCCAGCACTAGGATATTATTTTTCCAGCGCTAAGCGTCGAGTTTAGTGGGCGCGGGGGAGGAAAAGAGGACGAGGATGTTTGAGAATTCTTCGGCGAGGGGGAAACTGGGAGGTTGTGCGAGTGTGTGTGCGCGCGCGTGCGCGCGAGAGAGAGAGAGAGAGAAAACGAGTTTCTGTTGGAACTAACAAAAGTTCGTGTGGTTTATCGGGAGGCGCGTCGCTCCCGCCAACGCACGACTTGCGGGATATACGGCTTTCCTTGCTACCGCCAGTAAAGCTGACACAGGGCAGAACTTTGTCGAGATAAGGCTGGCGACGAACGAATTTCTGACGAGCGACAACCCAAGCCAACCTCCTCTCGCCGCCCTCCGCTACGATGAATTGCTTAATTAACGCTGCAGACGCGCATAATGAGTCGTGATTTCGTTCTCGGCTTGCCGAGTTCCCAAGAGGCAACGTTAAACTTGGTACTCTTTCGTGATTGATCGCATTAGGCGAAAGCAAACGATGGTAAACCCTAGATTTCACTTCGGACACCTGGGGAATCTATGGAAGTCCTGTGAATTTGATGACAGAGTTTGACTCGCCGCGAGTCTATATTCGGAGAAGTCTCTCTCACTGCAAGGAGAGATAAATGACGAGGTTTCGCTTGAAATTCTTCCGACTCTGCGGGCGGGCGTTAAAGTCCGAGAAATCTGTATTTAATTTCCCTCTGCTTTCAAAACTTTCGGAGTGACTGAGAGGGCGTGATAATGAATTTAAAGCTTTCCTCGCGGCTAGTTTACTTGCTAACTTCTACTCACGCTCGTATTTTTCCATATAATGCCAAGAAAAAGTTGACAAAGAATAAATATAATAATACAAACATTTTATTATGAAAAAGATTGATTTAAATTTGTTTAGAAAATTTTTCTAAAGAAGCTATTAAGCTCTGGACGAGTGAATAATTTCGGCAAGTCCATTAGACACTCGAGACTCGACGGTCCTCGACTAAACAAACTGCGGCCGGTTTGCCTTAGGTTTCGGAGGCGCCAGCTTTTTTTTCACTAGACTAACTGTGGCCAAGCGTACAAGCGTGTTGAACAACACTCGGCGAAAAAAGAAGTGAATAGGATTGAAAACCCCGGGCAGACGCCTGCTTAAGCCTGCAAGTGTTGAGGCAAGCACTCTACTGCAGTGCGCTTGTAAGTTTTTACACCCTCCTCTCTCCCAGGGCTGGGTTAACTATGAAAAAGTGACTGTAACTCTTCAGGAGCAAGTAGGGTGGCCGGCTGATATACTGAGCGAATCGTCCGTGCGAGTGAATTCCATTTTGGGATACCCGAGGGTGTGCTTTGAGGAAGCGCAGGTGTGTTCATCTTCTCTTGGATTTATGAAAGACGAGTGTAAGTCGTATACTAGTCTTATTACCACCCTCGCGCGATCCCCACACTATTTCGACTGCATAGAAATTCGCATTACACTCTCGATTTCATTACGAATTAAAGACTTGTTTACACATATCAGCGAAAATCCAGTTTTCGCTCGGTACTTTAATACTAGCGACCACAGGGAAATGGTATAATTTGTTATAACAACGTTCGATTCGTAAAGCTTGCTGAAATACTGATCCGCCAGTGTGAAAAGCTCTACGGCTCACTGAATGTGTGTAAATGGATTTTTATGTTAACGAAACTCAACGGAGACTCGCCTGGAGGGAAAAAGGAATGGTTTGGGCGTTTCGGTGGTGGAAAGGCAAGCAAGATGCTGCCGTTATTTACTTTCTATTTAACGAGACCTATATTTCGTTGGGAAGCTCCATCCAACCGGAGATATCCCTGCTTAAGGTAACCCCGCGTGAAAGCTTCCTCGCTCTGGCTGGTCGCGTTAAAGCACGCTGGGGCGAAAGGAAAGCTGGCACATAACAAACACTCACCCTCATGGTCGAAGGCTCACATGGTTCCCCCGTTGCCGAAAAACACCTCCAGTTGGTCCTTCCCCGAGGCCCTCGTCACCCATCGGCCATGCCCAAATAGGGCCTTGCTGTTTTCGTATCGGGAAGCAGGCCAATTCAAAAAGCAACGAAAGCTTTCACTCGCCACGCTCGAACCAATCCAACTATCGCCACTGTCACTCGTTTTTTGTCCGCACCACTAGTACTGTCCAACTCTCCCAACGAGTCCTTACACACGAAACCACTGGACTGTCAGCACTCTGGGTCAAAGGCTTTTAACTCTTTGCCAAGCTCAAAGAGCAGTCAAAGTAAAACTCGATTGGGTGTAAATTCTCAATGATAAAATCAAGAAATTTAACTAGAGTTCTTAGGAAGGAGAGAATTGATGTTTCCGGAGTAAAGACGGTGTTGTTAGTGATGAGAGAAGCGTGTTCGAAGGGTGTTAGGTTAGGAGGCGCCGGCGGAGATGCGAGGTCGTGGCCCAGCAGCCGGCGACTGGTTGCTGCTCGAGAGCTCGCAAGCTTGAGGCCAGCCCGTCTGGCTAGGCGCAAGCTCCCTACACTACTCGCTGCCTCGCAGCCTCCCGTGTACATGCATACACAACCCCTCGCTCTCACCCTCATCCCCCAACCAACCCCTTCTCCCACTCTCTCTTTATCTTTCTCTCTCCCACACACACCCCCGAATTTCTTCGCGCAGAGTGTCAGTGCGAAAAATTGCTCGACACGCGTCCTCGTCGCCCCCGTATTAACAATTTGTTACTATCACCTAGCTGTACTTTGGACTTTCAAGTGGCCGCAAGCTTCGGATAACGGCGTAATGTTGCTCGCTATGATTCTATATGGATGGCACAGACTGGTATCTATCTAGCGGCAGTGCCGAAATCGTTCGTGATTGTTTTTTACCGCCTATCGGTGCTATTCCGGCGAGCAGCGTCGATATCGCTTCGCGAAATGCGAGCTGTGTCGATTGACAGAGTTTTCTACGGCTCGGAGCGTTATTGCTTTTATTATAGTGTGCTCGAACTTTCGGTGGAGTTGAAAAAGTGCAGAGGCGTTCGATGACAATTGAGTCGCTTAAATTTCGTGAATATATGTATGCTTGTAATTGGATTACATACATATTCAGAATAACTATCAGTATTTTATATTGACAAGTATGGCAATAGGTGAATAGTATTTATTGGTACTAGTTTAATCATTTGCACTTCAGAGATATTCACTCTAGTTCTGTGTCTGTCCACTTTAAGTTTACATTGCAAATTTATTTATATCATTTTACAATAAATTGTAATGTATTCTATGCATCAGAGACATGCAAAATATTGTTTGGCAGTAAATCCATTGTGATAATACTATAAATTTACAAATTCCTCACTCTGTAATACCATCAATGTTCAATAACGCTATAACAGGATGATCCTATGTATCATTAAGTGATACGAACTGTGACAATTGCAGTGAGCCTCGCACACCTCACCCAACCACTTCGACCTCATTGAGGAAGGTGGTAATTAATAGAAGCGGTTGATTAATTTTATAATTAGCCATGCTTTCGACGGAGGATACTCCTGGCGAGTATAAGCGTGCAGTAAGAGGACATAAACCGCTTAAGAAATTGCATCGGTTTAATGAAGTTATATAATCCTGAAATAATGGAGATTGTGAAGTGGCCGAGGTTGCAATCCGAGATAGCATGCTCAAAGGACTCAAGGCCGAGTGCCTCTTCAACAAAGGAGTGTGATCCTTTGCTTTCTCACTCGCACGAATTACGGATTACGACGAGCGTGCATTAATTATTGCATCTTTCGAGAGCGATTCTTCTGAGAGTTTTTCATTAAAGCGTATCTACAGGGTACATGTTGCTTGACGACGGCTTGCAGCTTCAATTGCTGTCGCAAGCTTTACTCTTCACTTTCATCTAACGTTCGATTAAAGAGGATGTTTACTTGCTTAGCTTGGGGATCTTATGAACTGCCAATAAACTATGCTGTGGTCATTAGGGTGCTCCTGATCGCTGAAAGATGGCTTTCCTATACCTTGGAACCTGCAGGCTCTAAGGAATATTCCGGGCAAAACATAGTCTTGGGAGAAATGGGTTATTACAGGATAATTTGTTAGTAACAAATTGATAGTTATTTTATTGTATAGTCTGGATTGCAGTTTCTGCTCTCATCTTTCAATGTATTTCAAAGTATCTGCATGAATCAAAAAATCTCTTTCCACATAATTAGGACAGCCGAACTATCAAATAAACGCTTTCTCTTCCATCCCGCATGGCATGTGTCACGAGCACAATTGCTTTAGCATCGCAAAGAGCTTCAATGCCGCCTGCTGGCACACACTCCGAGTGTTTGAATGCTGTTTGGACCCCATGAATTATTTCGGAACATTAATTAATTGACAGGTAAATGTGAACTCATCTCGTGACGAATATCTGTCGGAACCTCGTTGTAGAGAATGCCTGGCGAAGTGAGCAGTCCGGCAAATATCGGTAATTATTCTTTGGTCGCTGAGTATTAAATGGGAATCCATGAGTGCTCCAGTTGCGTGGAATAAAACACGTGACTAAAAAAAAGTGTAACTGGGTTGAACACGAAATTGGGAAATTGGACAGGAAATGGTTTCGAATTTTTATTTTCCTCGGTACGTTTGCAATTCGGTATTATGTGCGCGGTCGCACATTTCTCGTGACGAGCGCCGAGTGCGATTTAATTACTAGGGCATTTTCTCATTACAATGTGTAACTGCCGTTGCAATCGTCTCCCCTTACTGTATCTTTTAATTGCCGCCCCTTTATGCGTGTTTTCGGCCCGTGAAACCGCGCGGCATTCATTTCCCACGAATTTCTCTGTACTGTCACAGTATCTGACAATTGGCGTTTATTTTTATAACAATACCTTTCGTGACATTTATCATTCAGTTTACAAATGTTATTTTTTTTATCTCGATGTAAAAGAGTACATCATTTGGTAAAAAGTATGCTTCCAATAGCGAAATAAAACTGGCACTGACATCTTTATACGGAAACTATAACGATAACTGTAAATCAATAATTATATTTAAGCTTTTCATTCTGAGAAAGATCGTAAAAAGAAGCGGCTGTGTTTGCGATCCTATTCCAAACGTGTCTGCGTTCTTTGTTTTCGGTTTTCGCCATTGCTCGATCCCTATCGACTCACTAGACGGCAGAGTATGAGGTTCCTGGAACGACGCACGTGTCCAAATGGTTTCTTAGAACGACGCACGTGTCCAGACGAGCGTGGCAGGGGAAGTGTCACGTTGCAGCAAGACCAATATAAAGATTTCGTGATACGCAGATTTGAAGAGTGCCCTCAATATTTAATTTCATTGAATTTTAAATTACAGTACACTAAACACGAATCACCTTGAGTGTAATATAACAATACTCTGATAATAAAAGTAATTAATTATTATGAAGTGCTCATCGAATAGTTATAATATCGTACAACATTCGATGTATTTCGATTTGGGTTAATGGGTTGAAAAGTACAACAATTCTGCTATACAATTATTTCCCACCATAAATCTCTTCCTATTGTTGCGGTTGTATTCTTATTTAATCAAACTAGATCACCACAGACAGAATGAGATCTGTCTTATTACTGTATGCCAGAGAAAATTGTAACAGAGAGGAACGAGACTATAAGATAGCCAGTGTTAAATTAACTTTTCAGGTTTTTAGCAATGACAGCAGATTTCCCGGAATATACCGGTTCCATAAAGCAAAGCCAGGCGCACTTCATCACACAGTGGAGTGTCTGCATCAAAATTCCCTAACGGTAAATGGCGGTGGTATACACGCGGAGAGAAGTCCAATTTCAGGAGTGCGAGTAACCGAGGCTGTCGCTCTCGAGCGTCGCAATATACATATGCTATTTCAGGTCGAGGTGGCGTGGCCTCATCTTCAAGATGAGGACGAGGTTGTGCATCCATCGCAGGATAGAGCGCGTGATCCGAGACACGGCTGCCTCGTAAAAATGATCGAGAGGTGGAATCCCCGTCCGAACATTCCCCGTCGCGGACTTTGATCTCCGGCCATTCGTCCCGGTGTCCGGGGATCGCGCCGCCAAACGAATCCCCTAGGATCCCCTAGGAGGAGAGCACTGGGATAGCTAGATCTCGTGGTATCCGCCTTGGACAGCTGGCACAATCAACAAACGTCCTTCCGCTGTGAAGGATAACGTGCATTGCTCGCGGCGGCCGAGTTCACTCTAATGACAAATGACCCCGCTGCCCTGAGAAACCCCATTCAGTTTCCATCGGACTTGCACTATAGTTCCTTGCACTATTCCGTTCTCCCTCTGACTGGTTGCGACAGATTATTTTACCTCATTGTTCTCACATTAGTTTCTTATTTAATCGTGCTGAAAATGGGAAAATCGACCCATCAGGGACGAAACATTTTCTCTAATAAATGGCAGAAGAAATAATCCGAAAAATTATTCGGGAAATCCTACAAAAACTGTAAAAGGGTTAATCGTTTGCTGAATTTCTAGAAAAATTCAGTAACGATCGAGGATGTGAGACATTCAATGTCCGAAACATTATTACTTCGTTGTTAACGAACCATATATCATTTACCTAACATCGAACCATGCCCAGTTATATATACGTAGATAGATATGTATACATGGTACTAGGAAGGTTGTCTACAGAACACTAGGTAGGTGAGCATTGCCAGAATGCCAATGCAGAAGTCGATGCGGACCTACCACATCCTCTATCTTCATTCTTTTATTCTTCAATTTGGCCGAATGCATTACGCACCGTGTTTGCCAAGGATGCGCCTAGGGCAATGCAGGTGGAAGGGCGAAGGGTTGAAGGGGAGCAAGCAAGATTGGACAAAGGAAAATTAGGAAGATTCACGAGCACTCAGTTCGGTCATTCGTTGGTCTGTCCAAGCAAATCGCGGAGGAGGATGCCCATATAAGAGCGTACGTGGCGTGAGTACCAGCATCGAGGATTCGGTAGGAGTTCCGCTAGGATCTTTCCTGCTCTTTGAATCCTTCTTCCTCTTCCTTGCCGCGTATTCCGTGCTCGCTCGTCCGCCGGAAGAACACTTTAAAATTGAAGCTAGCTATTTGTTTGCGGTGACTTCCGCACTATCGTAGGAACACGTGCCTAGATTCCCTCTTCGGCTGACTCCTCCCGCTTTTTCCACCTATTCTTCAAGATCTCTGTGAGCCCTCTGCATCTTTCTGTCCTTTGGACCTTTCTCGTTTGTGCTGTCTTCTTCTCTCGGTGACGAGGGATTTTCCTTGTACCTAGTCTACGCCCTGTGCAAGTGAGCGCCGCGAGTCCTTTCACGCTTTTTCCGCGGAGACTGCGATTAATGACGCTCATTTTCTCCTTCGGATGAGCAACCATCTCGGCTCCCACCCATCCTCCCTCCCCGTATCCGACCCCTTACCCGACACGCTGATATTTTTCTTTCTCTCGCTCGCGCGTCTCTGCCAACGTTAATGGACTTATGCTACGAGAGAAGGAATGAGCGAGCGAAACTGGCTATGCCGGCTGGCGTGTTCAGTCGTGCATTCCCCGTAATTGCTATAACGAAGGAGAACTGCTGGGGGATGAAGGGCGTGTTTTATTCTGAGAGGGATTTCTTGTTTTTTTTTTTACGCCCTCCAGTGATCATTGTCCAAGCGTGCGCATTCGTTTAGTTGTAAACCTCGATTTCGATAAATTTCAATTAGATAAAGTTCGATATTGGTAAGTTTTTATTGTAGAGCTTAATGTGTTTAATCTAATTTCGTATTTCGTGGAATGGAAAGTTCTGGAAGGCAATTTTCTGAATATTCTGCTAAACCAGCGCATTTGTATTTCAGGAACAAGTTCTTGAGATCAGATGAAGTTCGAGTACATTTGTAGTCAATCGAGGCCCTAATTTCGAAAGGGGAGGAGCATTTTCTCCTTCCGGTATTACGGTCAGGTCCTCTCGTAGCAAGGATCCCGGAATAATGGCGCGCGGAGTCGAATCGGGATGCTTTTATTTGTGCAATCTATGGGGGAAATGGAGTACGCGGAAAGATATGGCGGTCAAAAGAAGGGGATGCAGAAGAAGAGGCTCTTAAGGTTCCTGACCTTCCAGGTACTCGTGCGTCAATTCCCATCGATCGATCCTATTTTGTGTACCAAAAAGCCCCATAAACATTCCCATCCATCAAGCACACCGGCGGCGCGTAATATCTTGCCACTATACAGGGTGTATCTCCAATACTTTGTTCTACCAATCTTTCATCCCGAAGTTCAACGTACTTTAAGAGATAGCACCGTCCGAATTTATAATATTCCTTTAAAACCGTATAATTTCACACTGAAGCGATTTCATTCCACATTGAAACACACCAAAAGTAACTTCAAGCTTTGCTCGAATTAATTTAAAAATTAATCCTTGCATAAATAATAAGGAGTGTATTTTTGTATTTAAGTGAACTCAAGTGTAGTACACAGAAATTGGAAGCCATGTGCACTATGTAGGAGAACATCTCCGAGACAAGTGGCTTTGTTTCCAGTAAAAGGTTGCTTTTAAGGACTCACCCCGTGCATGACTGCTCGCTCGAACTTTATGACGGTAAACGCTGTGTGCATCTGCTCCCGTAATGGAGCCAGAATGCTATAGAGAAGTTCGATCGTCTTTCCTCGTACGGCCACGGGCCGGATTCATCCGTCCCGAGCATATCCTGGACTCGCGACGACCCTTCGGAAATACGGTGGACACGCAACCAAAAGGAAAGAGAGAGAGAGAGTCAAACGATATGTAGTTGAAGGGAAAAAGGGCGTTCAAGCTAAGCTACGCTTCCATTATTTGTCAGCTGGAAATGAAAGTTATCGATCTGCCGAAATCAGATCCGTGATGAAACTTTCCGCCCGCTTTTTCCCTTCGTCCTTCGCTCTCCCTTGGGAGGATCGCGTCGATCCTTCGGCATTTTTCCTGTTTGTCTTCGGCTAACTATGACTTACCATCGGGCGACTTGAGAGAAATGAAACGTTTTATGGGCGACGCCCCACTCTCTCTTCCGGCTTCCCCTTCCTATCTTCCTATGTTTGTGCAGTCCTGAGAAAGACGGGATTCCGAGGGGCTGGGAAGAGCGCTCTCAAAGGGAGATATCAATTCTTCCTACGAGACTCCGTTTTCCATTTGTATGCTCTTACTGTCCAAATATTTTATGTCCGAGTTTCAATGTCGAAATGAGATTTTGAAACTTTTATGAAACAAACGCAACGACCTGGCAGAACTTGTAGTTTCGATTGGTGTATAACATTTAATGTTTCAATTAAGTATAATATATGCATGATCTCAAAAATATTCCCATTGATATGTTATTGATAATATAAAAGATGCATTTGAAGATATTAACAGTGAATTATATTGCAATAAAACAATCACCGTTTATTCATAAAGTGATGAAATGAAATTGCCACTATTAAGAATAATTAGAAAGTAACGCGCATTGTTCCCTTTGATCTTTAAAACAATTTGGTAAGGAATGCGTGTTAAGATTCAAAGTGTTCAGTATTGCCTCTGCTCTTCTGGGAAAATTATTCTCAACTAAACTGCTGTGCAGGAATTGGAATACTTTGAGAATGCAATATGTAACACTCGGAATGAAAGCACAATTAATTATGTAGCCTACATTTGATTTAATATGATTTGCTACTGTTCGATCGCAGCTTATAATTCGATAGGAATGACACGGTGGAAATTAAAATTCAGCTGTTATATCCGAGACAATGACGTTTGTGTAATGACATTTGTCAATTTCATCGCACGTCTGCTTGAAACGTTAAAAGCTTTTAATTGCAAGCACTGAATTACAATACTTTTCCTTTTGCGTTTAATACGAGCTTTTACATTACCAGGCATTTAACATTTTAGCTCCTAACTAAACTTAAACTAATAATTTAAGTAACTTTTTGTCGTGAAAAAAGGAATTCTGAGTAACTAGTTTCACCGGCACAAAGTTCGTTTTCCTCGAAAATGGAAACAAAACTAAAAAGTTTCCTATAAAAGGACTAAAAGGTTTCAACTGATTAAAATACTGTATTAAGTTGAAATGATTGCACTGAACAGAATGAAAAATAGTACATTAAAATCCACAAAACGAAACTTTCAAATATATCCGCCTTTAATTCGGTAAAAGCCAAACACCTAGCATTCCGATAATACTAAGTTAAACACTAAAATAAAAAGCAATGGAAAAAAATATCCAACTGGGTGTTCAATATTAATTAAATACAGATTAAGCATCTAATCCTTTGCAAGTGCTTCAGGCGAAATTAGCGCATTGTTTTGAGTTGTTAATACGAATCGAAGTAGTTTTCAGTTGGGATAAACCCGGTGTCGATATTCAAGAGACCACAGAACGCTGCAGGAAGCATTGTCCTCCATTTGACCGTACAAATTGCTTTGTTGGGGCGAGACGTTCTTAACGTCCCTGTAGGAACAAGCGGAGCGAGCTCGAATTGCCCGTATCAACTTCGACCTCCCTCGCACTATTGCCGAACGCTCATTTGACCGATCGGAAACCTGCCACGTGATTTATATTGTTGCCTCGCAGGATTATCCCGTGCATTCCGCTACCGTTTCGCTCGAAAATATACATAGTAGCAGAGAGGAACTTTTGATTTATGCCTTTTGATGCACCAATGGCATTCCATTGAACGTGTTGTTGCTTTGTAATTTCATTTCAGAAAAGCTTGTCGAACTTTGCATCAAATACACTTTACACTTAATATGTTGCAAATTTGTTTTTAATTATGTTGAAATATGCTGTAGTGAATTCCAGGGCAAAACACACCTTTTATGCTGGGAATGCTGTTGCAAATATTTTATTTGCATTTCCTCTCACTTTTTTTCTTATTTTCATTATTAATATTACGACTATAGATCAATAATTGACAAAAATATTAATCTGTACAACGAGGAATACTTAATAACATAAAAATATGCCTGATTATTATCATGAATGGATATTACTGTTATATATAAACTTTAAATAATTCCAGGCATGGAAATTTATAACAATTCAAGCAAATGTTTCTATTCATTTTACTCTGGACCATAATTTGCATTTATTAAACATTCGTTTTAAATCTTTGTTCAGATTTGATTTGCTTTGCCTTAGTTTCCCTTACTAATACATAAACATGTAAAACACACAAAATAATATGTCCACAATATTATACAAATGTATTATAATTAAACACTGTACTTACATAAGCTGGCTTCTGTCGAAATTTAATTATTATGCATTATGTAAATCCTCTATTCTCTCATAAAGCTCCCATGCATATCTTATTTATTGAATACTCCAGCACCGCGCTATTATGTAATCTGGCGGCAAGTTACGGCTGCAACCTGGAATAGCACGAAAACAGCATTCGCCATCAGAATTCGACATTATTTCGCGCAATATCAGCGGACGTATGACTGGAGCGGAAAGCAGCCAGTTTCTACATCTGCTCGTGGCAGCTTGATACATGAAACTACATCTGGACGGCTGGTGTAATGCTAATAAACCGACCGATCAGATGAATTAACGTAGTAATAACAGGGAAACTGCTGTTGCTACTACGGTATCGTTGCAATAAAGCTTCGCATTATAACGAAATGAGTGAGTGCGAGTAAATGCGTCGTATCAAATTAACGGCAAGTAGAGAAAGAATTTCATTGGTAGTCATTTCTAATTTGACTATGGATGCTTAGACTAATATGAAGTATCATTTCCCTATTGTAGATTCATGTGCAGTAGTTTCGAGAATATTGCTTGATTTCTCACACGTAGACAATGCATGCGAAACATTATGGAAAGCCGTTGCTGTATCTGATGCGTATAGTAGCAATGTGCATCGCATATCATTCATCATTGGGAACACGAGAATGCTTTATTTTGCATAAACGCTCGCAGTCTACTTACGAGCAGTTTGAACGATAAAAGAGACGCATGTTAGACATCATAAAGTACTCACCACTTGCTGCAACTTTGTTCGAAGCTTTTTCTTGTTCTCGAAGAACAGCAGCATATGTTTTCATATAACCACGTCGGCGGAACACTTCACTAGATAAACGATATACTCAAGCATTCATTTGAGAGAGTACTTCTTAACCGTCATTTTCGTAACAGGACACACACAACGCGTCTACCAAGTGGAAATGATGTTACTACGCGCATATAAGTGCATGCATCGTGCTTGGGCTTTCGTACTGCGCGGACGAAAAGTAGAGCACACTTCTCTACGCACGGAAATCAGGCTTAGAGTGCGGCGCATGCCACTGATCGTATTAAAAACGTGTACTTTCGTTATAATAGCATTAAAGAAGTTAAAGACGACAAGAGAAATGCAGAATACACAATTCTCAAGTGGAAAGATGCCGAAGTTCAAGTAATAAAGTCAATTTCTCCACTTTTTATTATCGCACATAAATGTAGCGCGTGGGCCTGAATTACTGCGCAAGCGCACAGTAGTGCTCAGTTGCCAGCGAAATTCAGGGTTGAAGTGTGTCGTGTGGCTTTTATTACAGTTTTATTAAGTTTCCTTGTAAGATTAACGAGTGTTATTACGAAAGTTATCGAAAACCCGATGCTCTGTATTATTAGCAATCCGAGTGTCGCAAGAATTAAGTGACTCATATGTAATACGGATGCAAGAAGCTGCTGGAGTACTTCGAATATACAAAAAACGTAATGTACTTGCCCAAGTTTTTATTACTACGCCAGAATGTAACGCGCGGATCGAGAAGTAGTGCGCGGGCGTAAAGAAGTACGTAGTTACGTGTGCGGTTCGTGTTCGAAGTGTGTCGTTTCGTTCTGCGTCCAGTAAATTCGCCAATTTCCTTAAAAGAAATTCGAGGTTTACCATGGAACTTTCTGAAAGTGCGGTCGTGTGTATTCTGGACGGTATGTGGTAAGTAATCTAAATGGACAAAAGCTGTATTTACGAGAGAGAGAGAGAGAGAGAGAGAGACGTTGGTAAAGTTCTTTGAATTTGCAGTGGACAATGAGGACGCAGTGGTGAAAATGTTGGTGCACGTTTATGGATAATAAAGGACCGCTGGGATTACACGGATGCTTGTTGAAACACGTTCCTCTATGTTGCGTGTCCTTCGAGGTTAGCGTGCATCAGAATAAGGTAGGAACCATAACTATTTTCGTGTTTTGCAATAATGAACCATCTGGGGATGAACGCTGGTTTAACGCTGATCAAACTCCCAGTTCCTATTTTACATACTCCGCTTTTCACTTTTATAATAGCAACTACAATTCTTTCTATCTCTTAACAAATACGAATACTACATAATAATTTAAGGAAACTAAAACTAATCAGAGATATTGTATAGAATTGGGGATATATGACAAACATTCTTCTATCTTTTCTGTTCTCGCTTAATTACCAAAAATCAATTAGAAATGAGAGTGGCAGCATAGAACATGAGTGGCCGAGCGTTTGCCAGCGGAGAATTAATAATTATAATAATACCGGGCATCCTTTATGCACGTTGTGTGCATGTTGCTGCACTAGCATTCTATTATATTAACAGGTAGCATAATCGAGGCGCTCAAACGACCACCTGCGGTTTTTCTAATCTATAAAGCGATTGTTAGTGCTTCGTGTTGGCGTTAATGAAATAGAGCCACGTTATTAGGAGAATAATGGCGGCGCGTTCATTCGATTGCATCTAACAGGAGCACTGGCTTCTCAATTATGCGAGGCGAATAGCAACAATGGCAGGCCATTATATCGTCTTATCGCATTAAACGTTAATTCGCCGGGTAACGGCTAGCATTTTCTGTCACAGTTTGCCCGGCTGAACCGCAGTCTGCTCGGCCGTGCAAAATAAAATGTCATTAATATTAATTAGCTCGGAGAAATGAAGTTACTCGCTTACTCTCCGGGCAACACTCTCCCCTAGCGTATCCTGTCAGTATGGAATTCGCTAGTGGGAAATTAGTTTTTCATGCCGGTTGTCGGCTTGAGTGAAGATTTAATGTATCGTTTAATACACCGCATATTGTGCTGCCAATTTGTATTCGACACCTTAACTTTTCAGCTCGTTGGTTACCTTTTCAAGATTGATTTTCTTCCTTTGAATAAGGAATATATTATTTTTATGTAGTTATATTTTATTTACCATAATTTAATATCCATAGTGCATTGTTCTTAATTAATATTTTCAGTTCTTAACCTATTCATTGTAGTAGGCACCATTTCAATTAATTATCAGTAATTCACTTAATTGAAGATTAGTTGGCCAGGACTGGCGAAGTTTCAATAGTAAATCAAATTCATAATTACGCAAAACATCGTCCCTGCAAGTTCCCCGACGAGGGAGCTTCACTGGCTGTTTCACGATTGATGAATCTGATTCGGCAGTGACGTTCCCGAATTCTCGAGTTATCGCGAGCGACGGGAACCTGATTTTCGGAGCAGTTAATTAATCGGATAATGCCGCGCGAGGCGAGGAGCGACCTGCATTAACCTGGAAATTTCCATGCACTCTCTTGAGATATCAAATGACGAGAGATTGCGGATGCCAGCTTGGGTTTCGGGAGTTTTGGAGCTAAGGAAGATCCCTTGGCTGCTGACAAGTTTGCCGGTCTAGTCGCCTCAACAGAGCGACAAACTGCTGATTATACTAATTCATTGGACGTGAAATCGATTGGATTCGCAAATGATTGCCAGTGAATTTTATTCAGTCCTTTCGAAACTCTCGTTTAGAATCGAAAGAGATTATAATTTCGACAAACTTGTGTTCTCTTTCGTATACTTGAAGTTTGACTAAGTTAAAGAAAGTCTACTTCTTAATGTATAAATAATATTATATCCAGCAACAAATTTGAGTTTTTTAAATTTAGTAGACTTCACGTAACACTTTTATGCAACATTTGAAACATTTCTTACTTAAAAAACTAATTTATATTACATTTATATGACAATTACATTATCCAAACGTATATGAAAGCTTCTCTCTATTGAGTGCGAGGAAATTCGGAGTAGAATATTCAGTTGACGCGAACCAGCGATTCTTTTCTATTGACTAGGACACTATCATGTCAACTAGGACTCGGAGTGCAGCGAGAGAGCGTAAAAATCACGAGAGAAGCAAAAGCGACTCTGAAAACGGCACAATCGCGCATGTAATCGAGGAGAAAATGTGTGAGGGCGTGGAAGCGCTATGGTAAAAGGGAATCACGATCTAACAATTTTTTCTCTCATGGAAAAGCGTACCACCAACGCTTCAACTATCCTCCATCCAAAAGTGCAGTTTGCACGCGAATAAAAGGCGCGCTGCTTTGACAGGTTATTAACTCACTGCTGGAATTTTTCAGTTCTTGATGGTGATTATGGCGAAAAGTGTGCATAACAGAGAGAAAAACTAGAGTCAGATGGAAGAAAATGCGTTTTTGTATTAGATGTTTTTAGCCTGCACTTCTGCATTTGTGCACACGTAATTCGATTTCATGGTAGTGGTGTTCAATCGGTTAAATGTTAATGTATGCACTGCTTGTTTGAGTTTTCCGGTAGTGTTGCGTTATGGTACACTGGCTCGTTTAACATTCGAGTTGAGAATTTAATTTATTATAAACCTCGTAGAATACAATCTAGCAAACAGATTGGTTGTTAAGCAACTTGATTGGAATGGTTTCAAATTTGTTATAAAGCACCGAATTGTTACCGCACATGACAACGATATTGATTGCTTACAATATTCTATAAAATATTCTATCTATTTCCACGTATTCGTGAGACTTTCTTTTTAAGTCATTAAAGAATAAATATATAAATAATATCATATTTTCCTAGTTCGATTAAAATAATAATCTTTTTTAATTCAACTTCATAAGCTTGCTTTCCCATGAAATAGTGGTAGTGAAACATTCGTTGTTTCGATGGGAAACTTTTGCTTTCAGTGGTGTCGAGAAGCTGTCGCCGCGAGGCTTAAAGAAAACAAGCGGGAGTAGGTCGGCAACCATGCCACCGGATATTCATCAGCAGTTGTTGCATGCATCTCCAGTTCCTAGCGCGCTGAATATTAATGGAGAGCCGCGGTGTATCAACATTTCGCCACGGTTCGCTCGATATTCATTGAACTCGGTACGAGATATATGCCGCATGGCCGAGTAATTAATATTCGAGCCTGACAAATAACCGATACCACCGCGTCCGCTACTTTAACTGACAATCGGCAGAATTGACGTTAAGCGCAGCCAACGATTTACATTCCCCATAAATCCGTACACACACACAAAAAAAAAGTGGCGATTCGATGCTCCGCCTCCGGCCACAATGTTCACAAGAGCTTGTTTTACTGTTGTCGAACAGCATATTTCGATCTCATGCAAATCCCAGATTTAATCCCACCAAATGTGGTCCACTTGCCGTGGCAATGTCGGAAAACGTCACCGGAACAGGGAACATATTTTTTAAAATCCCTACTATCCCTCCCCTCTCTCCGCCACATCGGAAAGCAATGGGCCGAGAGAAATCTGCTTTGATCTCGGTCGAGCGCTACATCGCATTTCAATCTACCGAAAAACTCGTACTTCCAACCGGGCGGAATGATCGACCAGGTTTTAAATGCACTCTCGAGGAAACGGGAGGCAGAGTTCTGTAAGATGTAGATTTCTCTGTGTGTATGTTGGTGAATGGTGAGAGAGGGTAGCTTTATCAACGGAGAATGATTGTTTTGCTAGCAGTAAATCGTGGGATGGTCGGGGCATATGCCAAGCGAGTAAGGCAGGATCGTACGAAACAATCCTCGTCGATGGAAACTCATCGACTTAAGTGGCGCGCGTGGTAACGCATTGCCGACGAGCTTAAATCACGCTTGCCACCGACGACAGTGATAACAAAGATATACACGCGTGTATCCTACACGTGCGCGCGCGCGCGTGCGGGGGTGTATGCCTCTTGAAAAAGCGATAACTCTTGGAAGATAGCAGGAGGGAATAACGTCACATAATAGAAAAGAACAATCGGCCGGAGAAGCAGCGGAGCAGCGCCGCCGGAAAAGAAACGGCTCCCGCAGCGCCGCTGAAGCTACGAAGAAGAGCCGCGCGACCAAATGAAATATCTCTCGAGGAAATTAAAATGCCAGCCTCCTGTGAAAACACGGCAGGAGCTTCGCTTACTTATTTATTCCATTCCAAATGCGGAATCTCCGCTGGTTAAAGCCACCTTCATATGCCAGGGTAGAGACAATAGGATAGAACAGCGGCAATGAATTCCGAGTATTATTGTCGTGCTTCGACATCTTACAGAATTAAGTCATTCTTCAGGCTCGTAACGCGAGCAATCAATTTACTAAACTTGTACAGGGCGATTCACTTGCCTTTGAATCGCCAATGATGGATATAGGCCGTTGAAAATGGTATAATTATACGGTGTTGAGTAATTTTAATATAATGGAGTATTTACCGAGTCTTTTCCACGCACTGACATTTATTTATAATATCAAATTGTACCAATAATGGAAATAATTGGAACTCGAGTGTGAAGGGGATGATTAAAAGGCAAGTGACTCACCCTGTACATAGTAATAAGTAAGAACAATGCAATTCGAATCTATCACAGTATTATACAAGAAACAACCAAGCAGATCTCTCTTGGAATTGATTCAACAATATTTATCACTAACAAGTTTACAAAATACACCAGGAATTTAATTAAATTTCAAAGTAACCAACTTTCGAGAATGTTCAACTATATTCCGTTCCTTCTCACCGCGAATAAAAGAGAACACCTGCAGGTAGAGAGCGGTGTGTTTTCCTACCTGGTCAAAGTTAAAACTTGATATCCCAACGCGGAATATCAGTAGCAAATGAAATTATAAACAAAGCGAGGAAAAGTGAGTTTCATAGTGAAGCGGACGGGCGAGTAATCCGTTGCTCTCTTGCACTGGTACGAGATGTATTTCCTGGCAGAAAAAAGTCACCCAACGATGTCAGTTACACAAAGCGGTGTTGCTGTCCGGGATGAAAGCATGAAAGTAACAGAGCCGCGCTTGGCCAATGCTGCCCCCAGTGAAAAAGAAAGAGAGAGAGAGAGAGTGAGAGAGAGTGAGAGAGGGAGGGGGAAGCAGGGAGAGAATGAAAGAGAAAAACAGTGGAGCTACACAAAGGGTTAATGAACAGTCAAGGTGATGATTGAGGAGGTTCTGGTGGTCTCGTTGCTCGCGGGAGGAAAAAGCCCGGTAATGGGGATGTTTGTCCTCTAAGAATGAATCCTTTCCACCGAACAGAACATTCCCCAAACATGCTCAGGTGGGATGCGGTGTGGTTGCTGCGGCCTCTCGAGAGGCCGCCACTTTCTGCGGTCCATTATGTGTCCGGGCGTCAGACACGCTGTGTTTTCGAAGTCCTTTTTGTGTCGCACCTTCGCGCCAGCACGACTATTGCTGTTTTTCCGTGTCTTCCTTCCTGCCGTTCCTTTTTCCGGAACCAGTGGCTAGGAAATGTTTCTTTGACGCGTTCCTCCGCGCTCCGGATCATCCGCAAACCTGTGTCCGCCCCGGCAGCCTTCCGAGGCTCGTTCTACAGTCTCGCGAATATTTCTCTCCCCTTGCTCTTCTTTCACTCGGCTTTCTCCCGTCAGTTCATATTTCACGGGAGCAAGAAAAAAAGGAGGAATTTCGAGATGGGAGTGAGAGTACGCGCGCGCCCGCGAGAGAGAGAGAGAGAGAGAGGGAGAGTTGGGGAAGTGGAAAGGAATCTTTGAGGTCTTCAAGAGGCTCAAAGGAGTTTCGGTACGCCCGACCGATCTGCCGTCGTCGCCCGGAGGATCCAGTTATGGAGAAAGGAGGAGGAAGATTAATTTTTGCGTTTTAGCCCGGCGAGATCAAATATTTGACAAGTGAACGAACCCGCTCGCGGCTGCGCCTTCGACCCGCTCCAGACTGAAAGCTCCACGGATGCATACTTAAGTAGTTCGCCACCGCAGAAATTGGGCGCACGGTAGTTTTGAATCGCACCTGAAATACCTGCCATGTGCTGCATGCATATTACAATCTAAAAATATTACCGAATTTCTCGTACTAGAATTAGTCGGTGGAACAAGTAATACTGATTACTAGCTTGAACATTAAATCAGAAATTGTAAATACATTAGTGCATCGATATTTTCATGGTTTCGGATTTTCTGGGGTGAAAAGTGAGATTCAAAAGAATTGATAGAAAATACTATACAATATTAGTTTACTTTAATTTCTTGTAATAATAATTCAATTGATTTATTAGCATTTCATTTGCCCTACAATTTTCGGTAGAATTTACCTTTATTACCTTTACACACACACACATCAATGATTACTATATTACATGCGACTTGTTTGACTTTGTGTGTACCTAAATAGAGGGGTGCGTAATCGGATCGCTCTAATGGGATCAATCATTAGTGAGCGTCCAAGTCTACACATTGCGGCTGCTGCCTGCTTGCAAGGGCAATTTGCTTATGTTAATAGTTTAATCTAACAGAATGGGTTATTAACGAGAGTAATGAATAGTCGCTTTCGAGTAAAAGCCAATCATGGAGAATGAAGAGAAATTAATCTTTTCATTGGTTTTACAATATTCGTTTAAATTAAAAATCATTAATAGAGAAGATATTCAAATTCTTATCCATTCGACTTTCAATCTTATAATATTTAACCCTTCTTAATTAACATATCGAACTTTCATTTCCAAAATTCTTTGGCATGTGTATGCCAAAAATCATTCGATATAACAAAATCTTATAATTATTTAACGCGCGACAATTGTATCGCAGAGTAATTCCAGGACTTTCGAAGCCGAGAACAATGTTGTTCATCGATTTCTATAGTAGCCGCTCTTACTATTCGAGACAGAGGGTGAATTCTAAAATTTACGAGGCAGCGGTGGTGTTAACATCGAATACGCCCGGTTTCCAATTACTGGCGTTTTCGCCCAAGTTTCTACTGAGGCGTGCTATTCCGAAACGACGCTTGCCGCTGTGCCGCGTCACCTAATAAAACTTGCCTCGGGATCATTGAAATACTTGGAATTCAGCTGGCCGCTTGCCGGAATCTTAAGAAGTACGTAAACGTGATGATCCGCCCCGCCGCACCCTCCAATTTCTCGTTAGTGCGAATTTAATTGCGCGGCTGCTTATTAGCACGCGTTTAGAGAAGCGGCCACTATGCGCCGTCCTCATAAATATTCAGCTACCGCGAATTTTGCCAAATGGAAGTGGGAATTCCTATGGGAAATTCGGGCTTTTTGCATTGCCACTGGCAATGCTGATAACTTTCGGACACACGACGAGAACGAAACTTCTCTGTGCGATATAAAACAATAAGTATACATTCATTATGTTTTTCAGATACTTTTTTCACAATACAATTTTTATTCTAGAATCACAACAGCTATGAATCGTACATTCACAAAGTATTCCACAAAGAGCAACCACTCACTCTAAAACCTAACTTTCTTTATTCATACAACATGTCTATAAAACAACACTTTATTCTATTCGACGATAATCAAAGAATAAACTTCGAGACACAGTCACCCCAATTATCCCCGTGAACCAAGTTCCCAGAATAATAACAAATTGTCTCACGAGCATCTAGCAGGGGTAGTTGCCGAGAGAAGAATAATTATTAACAAGTTCTTGGGAAGCGAGTGACGCCGGGGCATCGACGCCAACAATACCGAATGGGGTATAAAGCGTTATTGTTCCGGGGCAAGGGAAACTTCGGGAAATTATTCCAGTGTACTGCTCTCGGCTTTGCTCTCTCTCTCTCTCTCCCTCCCTCCTCTCTTTCTCTCTTCCGGTTGCTTCTATGGCGCATGTATCTGTTGTTAGCGAGGTTGCTTGTATCAAAGTCTCGGCAGCTCGTTAAACATGCGGTCTGTATGGCGTTTGGTCTGGCGCAATGTCGATTTGAAAAGAGGGCCTCGCAATCTCGGGCCAGACGTATGAAGTGACGCAGGCGTGTGTTACCGGGCAAATTGGATGGTCGTCTCGTGGCCTCCGCAGGTGTACTGCTCGTTAATAGGCCAGCAGTGCACTGAGACACACGCGCACACACCAACACAGAGAGGCAGACACATAGATAGAAACACCGAGACACACATATAGAAGTTACAAGCGAGGGCACACATGTAGGGCAGTGTTAGGAGCGGGCTCGTTCCGTTAATTGTTGCGGTGGCTTTGTAATTTGTAGTCGAGAGAACTCGGACGCCACCGGCATCGCCGGTGTACCAGCAGCGCCACCGGCAATGCCTGGTACTTGATGATGAATCGCTGGTACTTGTGGCCTGTTCATAGTTTCGCGCCCACCGACCAAAACGAAGAAGAACTATGAAGACACATCGCACACGGCACGCGCGCACGCCGTCTCTCCTAAACCAACAATGTTCTCCTCTCCTCATTTCCCTCTCTCTCTCTCTCTCTCTCCCTTGAGAATTGTTCTCGCCAGTGCATTGCTGTGCGCGATATCAGACCTGGAAATTCGATCAGCCCGAGAAGTTCGCCGGCCGTTTCATTATGGCGGAACTTCGATAATCGTAATAGTCCTTCGGAGAAATGAAGTTGAACTTCTGACTCTGAACTCTCCTCGACCCACTGCTGCCCTCTCAAGAATTTTCATCATTCATGAGAATTTCTTCTTGTCAGTGGGCGAGCATTCTTTATGGAATGAAGTTCTTGAGTTGGGTTTTTATGAGTCCTGTTTGAATAAGGATCGTAATGCAAGATTGGTTTCGTGATTTCTTATAACGTTGCATTCTTTGTCTATAAAATAATCGTATCTACTGGTATTGTTATTCAAGGGACTGTTGTTTATTTATTAATACATTAGTATTGAAATAACATTATGTTAATGTTATTATAAATCAATTAAAGATACAACGGTTACAGAAATTATTCGGGATATTCTATAATAATGGGAGAATTGTTACTACTTTACATAGTCCAATATAATTAATCATCACGATTCATTCATCAAAATTATAAATAATATTGTTGTTCTAACATCGCATTCCAGAGGCGAGGCTGAAATGTCGTAAGTTCGAGCCCAGTGAAGGTATAAAATTCCAGGTCATCCTCTAAGGCTAGCGGCGCCACCGCCTTGATAGAATCATTTTACTAGGAGAACGTAAAAACACGTGTCAGGAAAACTTGACTGATAAAGGTCAATATCGCCTCTTGACACTTCATTTACATTAACATTCGCATCATCAATAATCAACTAGACTCTTAACAAATCACCAAATACTTTCAATCATAAAAAATGTATGGTCAAACATTTTCTCTCCTCGAATTAATTATGTTTCCATGGCATTTTCGTGGAATTGGGAAAAATACAGCGGACATGCTCGTACAAACCGAGCGACTCGCACTTCCGAATACGAAACGAATTCGTAACTCGCCGATGCAAACACGAGCCGGAAAGCAATAACGACAAAGTTCCCTCGTAGTTGCCGGATCAGTTGGACTTGGACAAAAATCCACGAGGAGAAAACTGGTCCAGCAGGAGAGGCGAGCAGGGCGCGACGAAGTTCGGGAAACTCGAGTTACCAATAATTCCCGAGGCCCACGGACCGAAGCTTTCCCGGCAGTGTTTCTGGATTCTCCTAGAAAACAAAGCAACAAATCCTTGAGTCAGTTTCCTTGAGTGTATCCCGCGCGCGTGTGAGTGTGTGTGTGCGGTTAGGCGCGAATGCATCTGACAGACTAAAATAGTGAGGGTTCGATATTGAACCATACGTGTGTACTTTCCAGGTCGATGAACTGATAAAAGTAGTGGTGACACTCCAAGATTTTCGAAGATGTATTTAACGGACTATAAATAAGCACTGCACGTTCTTGAAATTTCATGTGACCAAGGTTTATGAAAGATATTTATTATATCTACCTTTAATAAAAATACAGATTTACCAGCACTCACATTGAGGAAATAAACACGATTAGAAAGTGTGTGTCACTAAGAATCGCCGGCTCTTAATTATGCAAGTCTGTTTTTATTAATCATCCGTCCTCACGGAAACCTCAAGTATACACGAGGAAGTCGGATAATTACGCATGCCACTTAAAGGATTGAGTTAATACCGCGTGACTAATGCAAATGATCGATTAAATCACAAGGAAATAATTGTCCCTAATACCTCAAATCCTCTAGGAAGATCCTTGCCGCATCACCATAAACAATTACCGCACCAAGCAAAACTACAATCCAACTTATCATTAATAAATGCACCTATACTCATATTACACTTTACTTGCAAGGACATTACTCAAAGTTCATTGAGTACGAGCTTGACGAAGAGTAAACAGCGCGAGCTTGAAATGGCAATCGACAGTTGGCGAGATCATTGACGGAACTCCTTGAAGGAGGGCGCGATCGACGGTGGGAGAAAGGAGAAAATGGTGAAAAGTAAGGAGCGATCGAGTGCGTTGAAGGTGCGGGAGCGCGAGAGAGTAGTCGTCGATTGGTAGCTAACGATTGCGAGAGTGATTGGAGAGTAGGAAGGAGAAAGGGAAAGAGAAAGAGAAGGAGACAAGAGAGCTCTCCTCTCCGGCGGCTGAACGGACGGTGTGTTCACCTGAGGGAATCGGGGAATGTCCTCGTGGCGAGAGAGAGAGAAGTCGCCAGTGTCTCGGTGGACTTCCATCTGGACTGGAGAGGCCAGAGAGCTACACCGGCAGAGCGAACTCTCGAACGGAGAAACGCCCGTTTACCAAGCAACCATTCCTCGTGCTTGTGTCACGTGTGTGCCATCGCGTGTTACCGCTTCGCTCCGAACACGAACGGCCCAATTCCATCGTCTTCTCACTACGATTTCGCTCCTCCGAGCTGGAAACGTGTTAGCATCGTGAAACTCGCGGGATTCCCGGCTTTAATCGGTTCGGTTAACTCGATCGATTCCATTCGATCGGTGAACTCTCGCGATCTTCGTGAAGGAGGAACTAGTAGGCCTGTTCGCGAGGTTGAAGCTTGAACGCAATACGAGAAGAAGTAGGTCCTGCGTAATACGTGAAGAGTGCAACCTAATACGAGAGAGCTAAAAGTGAGAGTGCGAAAGTATGTCGAGCGAGAGGAGAGGCAGCACTTCTGTAGCCTTATAAGATCGATTCTATTATTCCATCGGGCCAGCACGCTCTGCCAAGTAGTGGCTCTGCGAGGGCCGAATTATGCCTAGTCAGTTCTCTGTACGAGTTCTGCTGAGAACGTGACAGATTGCAGATATTGGTATTCTCTTCCGATACTTGGACGACCCCTTTCATTCGTGTGGAACATCGATCCCTCTCTGTTAACATAGTTATCACTTTCGGGGCAAACTGCGACCGGAAAGTGTGACACCGCTAAAACCGCAGGGAAGCATTGAATCCCTTCCACTAAAAACTCGATCGATATATCCGCATTCTACAAGAAATAATAACTAAACTCAATAACAAGATCAAAATAAAAATCAAACTTCAGTGTTACAATATTAAGAAAATCCGGAAGCAATAACAGTTTATATTTCGTCATAGTAAAGTCGGAATAATTAATCCTAAGCAAAGTGTATCACACGCCCTTTCGAAGCACTGTGTTTCTTCGGGTAATATTGAATCGTGATCGAGCGTGGCACGATTAATCGGCTCGCTTGCTCACGAGCGACTAGCATTTCCAAGCTGGTGCCGAAAGGAGCGGCCTTTGGCAGGGCACGCGCGTGTTAAGCACTCTTTTTCGAAGCAGCGTTTCCTGGAGGCCGTGTCGATACACAAATACAAGTAGGAAGGAGAGAAAAAAAAATCTCTTGGACGACAAGAATACGGGAATTGCGTAAGCCGTCTATGCTTTCACCGTGCCCGGCGGTATCTCGCGGTTACTCGAAGAAAATTGCTCGAAACGGCGACACTTAGGAAACCTCGGCCAGGGGAGTGTGCGGTTGTGGAATTCAATACGCCTCACGGATTCTGTTTACCCTTTTGCTGCTGCACCAACTCGACTTTGTCGCAGGGAACGCCTAAGCTTCGCCCATTATACCATAGCCCTGGATTAAGCCAACATTCCAGTTGAATATTGTTTGTATTCGTAGCATCAAAAGTTATTTTTCAATCTTGTGCTTCTCACAAACAATTTTAAACATCCCTTTTTTTTATATAATAGTTATTTATTTTGGATGCAAAGTACAAGTCGAAATAGCAGGTATTATTAAAAATTAACATACTTGTCTTTAATTTCAAATTAGGGAAAATATTTTATGTAATTATCAATAGTTCGTTTTTAGAGGAATCGATTTATCTACAATCTGTCTATCAAACAACCTTGACATCTTAAGTCAATTCAAAGAGTTAAGTTAATACCGAATGACTAATGGGTGGCATCGTTCCTATCGCGAGAGAATATTCGTTAGGTTGGGTCTCGGGTTATCGGGAAATCGAATTCTTACCGAGTGATCGATCGATTTACAGTCTCAAGGAATTAAAGATCAACTAGGAACTGTCACTATCAGTAACTGTGAAAACGTGGCCACCACATATCTTGCTTTGATTCTACATTAAAGTCAGTAAAATTGATTGATAAATTTCCTAAATTTCCGAATGAAATAAACATTTATAATACGTCGTTGCAATTTGTAAAATTAATGCATTAATGCATGTATGTTGATTTGATTGAATTCTTCAATGGTTAGTAATGCGAGGAATGACTAAAAATAAAGTGATGTAAGAATAAATAAATGAGACGAACGTGAGTCATAGTTCCACATAGCTCACCGGGATAAGCGGGCGGATAGAACTAGTAGCCTGATTACAAGCTGGTCGAGAATCCAAAGAATCTCGTCCGCTCACGAGCAATACGGAACTACTAAGGTAGAAAGTCATGCAGTCAGGGTAAAAATCAACGACACTACCATGAAGTAATAAATTCTACTGGTAGATCCTAATTATGACAAGCGTGCTGCTTAAGCGACTAGAAATCCTGTAATACTTTAAACCGCTCAGCACGGAGACGCGACGAAAAGTATTAACATATTTTAATCCTTGCAAATTAGCAAAAATCGAACAATTCGTTCTTAAAGTTTATCTCCGAAAGGTCAAATTAAATTACTTGATCTTTGCAAGATTTTTGAAAAAAGTCGTGTGTTGACATTTTTGCTGAAATGGTACTGTTCCACTCGTTAACTTACAAAATCTTGCTTACGCAATGTCGAACTTGTACGAAAACGACTTTGCTATTAAGTTTATCACTTACCGGTTCTACCTTTCGAATATTTAATCAGTATAGCTAGCCTTTGTCCGCTTTCATTACGACCAAGCTCTGTATTATGTTCACTCGGTCTTGCGAAGGTTAATGCGATAAGCAATGCGTCTCGCGTATCCTCGAGTGTTCTTGTTTCGAAAGCACGCCTAGTTCGCCCGTGAAAAAATCTTGGCAGGGTTACCTTAAGCGTGGTTGCTATTTTAATACTCAACCAAGTACGAGTGTTACGTTTCTCCTTAGCTTTAATACTTAAGACTAATTAATTAATGATAAAAAATAATTGGAAGAATATAAGTCTGCCTCTCTTCCGCTATACTTTCGTACGAGAATTATAACACATGCTAGTTATAAATCTCTCTTGCAACATTTTGATTTACTGGTTATATACTGAAATTAATTAAATTAATGAACATTAACTCTTCCACTATGTATTTCCCACTATTAATCTACAAACTCTCTTTCCAACTTATATTCAGATCCTTTCGTACGACTCACGTGTATTAAAACCAGTAAATCTAAAATACCACAGGGAACTAAATCCCAATAATATCCACAGTTATACTCGGCGAAGTTCGTCCCCAATAGGAGTGATTATTTACTTGTGCGCCGCGGAGTTGGTCGCAATAGCAAAGAATTGGAGGTTGGCTGAAGCATTAAGGCCACTGTAAAAGAGCGCAGCTTCTCTCGGCTCTCGGTAGGACAAGTGCTTGGAAAAGTAGAGAGCAACGAAGAGTAGCCGTTTCTAGTGCGGGGGTGTGGGCGTGCTTCAGGTGTGAAAGAATCTGCTGTGTTGCGTTGTGTGCGCGGCAAACTGACGCTGTGACCGCCCTGAGAGGGAAAGAGAGAGAGAAAGAGAACGAGAGAAGAGAAGAGAAGAGAAGAGAGAAGAGAAGCAGAGAGCGCATAGACTGCCGAGAGAAAGGAAGTGCAGGGAGCGGCTAAGAATTTCTTCAGGGAACTTGGCGAAACGGTGAGTCGAGCAGCAGGAAAGTTTAATGGATCTTCGGGACTTCCTCGCTCACCCGAGGAACCCCAACCCGCTCCGGGAACTTCCTCTCGCTACGTGCGAGTTCTGTTTGCCCTCTCCGAACAGTACAGCTTTACTAATTCCACCATGGATCTCTGTTTTGAACGATGAATCACCGATTGTTCGTTGTTCGGACACGCGCGTAGTTTGTTGAATGCAATAACTTCTTTTCTGCGAGCATAATAGAATGATTCTTTAATTATAATGAGTTATTGAAGTTTGTTAGATGCCCGGATCCTGTTGGATATATCATTTGTTATATATCGTTTGTTTATTTAACGATCGTAATGAATAATTGGTAAGTGAAACTGTGTTGCAAGCTTCATTAAGTTTCACCACTAAACAAACTTCGATAAAACCAAAATTGTGTAATGTTTCTATCAGAAAATATTGTTAGAAATTTAACATGTAAAGCATCGTTATTACATCATTCATAAAATTAATTATGAGTATGAATTACTCTTCTTCGATTAAGTCAAAAAAAGAACACGTCAATCGATTCTCCAGAATTCGATCAACGAGCGATTGGCCAAACCAAATCTTCTTTGCACCAAGGTAGATTTTCAATCCACTGTACACACACAGTGGTTGTAGGAAGTTGCAGAACAATAGGCCGCGAAGAATGAAAAGTGGGTCAGCGTGGGTGGTTTTACGTAGTTTTCGATCGCTTCCACAATATGTATAATTCCAGTGGTCGGTGAACGCTATAGCTTGAGTATAAGCGTTGTTCCGTCGATTTTAAGAGGCACCTTATCCGCCATCGACCACTTGCACCGCTCGCTTTTGTCCAAAAGTGAAATCTTGCTGGCCCTCGATTTAATTAGAATTTTACGCCAAACAGAATTTTTCTGATTTACTTAATTCGTCGACCAATTCTCTATTATTACCAAAACGACTCTTAACAGGGCTTGGATTTATTTCAGCTTCGATCATTTCACCATTAAATGCATTACCTGCAATTATTATAGGGCGCCTCATTGAAGCTTTTGGCGCCAGACGCATTCAGGCAATTTCTATTCTACAGTCGACTTGATTTGTCGTCGTGGTAGTATAATTCGGTAATATAATTCCTGCAATGGGAGAACGCGTCTTTCCCACACGTCCCACATGCTAGAAATTATTGATGATAATACCTTGCCAACTTGGTGGGTTCTTACTAAGACTGTATGCATTCCAGCCCTATTATGTATGAGGCTCCATCTGACATAACTGCTTTCCGGTAGTCCGGCGCATTCATATGTGTGGGCACTTCAAGGTTCTCGTATTATATTACTGTTACGATTAAATAGTGTAACTATAATAAAATAGCAATATTCCTAGTCAAATTGTTATTCAAATAACTTCATTATATATTTCTTTAAATTATCACATTATAATGCTTTGTACATATTATAAATTCTAATTGAACTAGTTAAAAATTCATTACGGACACTAATTTATGTCTGGCCGGAAAACATTTTACGATCGATATGCCAAGCGTGTAATTACGGCGGGCGGGTATATTGGTAAACATAATAAAAGTTACGAACCATAATAAAACGCGTACAAATTTACGAAGAGTCATAGACACGTGGAAATACACGCGTGCGTTATTTACCTGTGGAACGCTGAAATCAGTGAAACTTTTTTAACAAGCAGTAGCGGCGAGACTACTAAATGTAATCAAAAATATAAAACATCCTCGGATCGGGCTAAATGTAAGCCAAATGTAAACGCAGACATATTTACATTCAATCTGATGGGGCCGGTATAAAAAATATTGGGAGAATCGATCAGCTTTTCATTTGGCAGTGAAAGTTAAAGCGACGGGACTCGTCAAACGGGCGGGCTATTAGGAAAAATCGAGTATGGCTGTTCAAGTTCGTCGAGGCATCGGCGATTATCGATTGAACGGGACGGCGGAAAGCTCGGCGGATGTGTACGTGTGCCGCAATCGAATTGGCCGGTTTGTCGGGGGGCTTCCCGACAAGCGTTTGCCGCCAATTTACTTAGGCACACGACGTGCGTGAAGCCTGCGACAACCTCGTTAACGTTATCGGGTGTAGGGTAACGTGCAAACCCTCCTCGTCCTCCGCTTCACCCCTCTTCGCTGCCACCCAACTAGTCCATGGTGCGCGTGACGATTATCTGCCGGCACCCGCCGGCAAATTACATGCCTGAGATATACTTGGATACCGGAACTTTGGATCACTGATTCGTCTTAATCGTCTTAGAGTTGCCCCGCCTGCAACCGCCGATAGCTGCCCCTGAAGCCCTCTCGTAAAGACCCACTGCTCTGCATCGAAATTTATGGGGCCAATAGCCGAGAATTGACGGCCGAACGGAGATCTTCGTACGGATTTCGTGGAAAGTTAAACTTCTCTTTAGTATGAAATAATGTTAGGGTTAACTTATTCAGGAAGGATTTCTTAGAGAAGAAATATTTTATTGTTAGATAGTTCTATTTTAAAATGCATTTTCTTCTGATGGAAAAAGCTCGGATTATAAAAAGACTAAATAAACTCGTATATCCACCAGTCTTTACTAATCTGCATCTTTTTTTAATGAAGAAAAATCGCTGCAAGTGTATAGGAAGGAAAAGTATCGCTCTGTTATGAGAGCAAGTTTCCCTTGGCTGATAGAAAATGTTGTTTTTAAATTTTCGACTAATGCCACTGGATGGACGGACGTGGCCTGTTATTCAATATTGTTGTAGCACGGATCGGGTTTCGTATCGAATGGCAACAATGGTATCTGTTTTAATTTTCAGAATGAACAACCCTTTTCCCTGGAAAAAGCGAATGTTAGTTGATACTGTACATACATTCTCTCTCACACAGTGCTCATTTCTCCCCATCTTTACCATTTCATATTAACTGTTTCATCAACACCAAAGACACTTTTATTTTTCTACATCACACAAAAACTACTGAATTCAACGTGCATATTCATACTGAAATATTTCCAATTGATAGCAACTGATTTCTCTTTACCAAAGTAGTCACGCGACCTTAAAATCAAGTCTGCCGTTAGCAAGTTCAGTCGGTGACCGGTTCCACTTGAATTTATTCCCAGCATCGGTTCTCCGGGAGTATTGAATCGTGCAGAGAGAGGAGCATTAAAGTGCACGCAATAAAGTGTCACTCGGCATGCTCGTTTCTTCGGGCTTTATCGGAAAGTGGCGACGAGTGTCTGAATGGTGGGGGAAGTAAGCGAGAGTCGTGGCTTAATTATGCCAGTACGCTAACTGCCTGAACAGCGATTCTAATACTTTCTAATGCCGGTCAACGAGCTGCACGTGCCTTTTGTTCGAAATGCAGCAGCTTCGCGTCCCAAGCAGCACCACTAGCAACTCCCCGTAGAAGCTGTGGAATGCGCAATTTTGCAACGTGGACTATCCGCGATCTGCGCGATAAGCACTGCCACGTGATTCCTACTTGGTAAGAGAGAAGGGAGAGTGAGAGAATGATGGGCAGAGAAGCTGAGGGAGAGTACACAACCGCCCAGCAAACAGGGTCGCGAACCTACGCTCATGGAAAATCACGTTAGCTCATCCATCCGTGGTACTCCGCTCTTCTCATAATGAGACAACTGCTCGCCCAGAGCATTCCCGCTCATTTTCATCGTGCAGGATTAATGTCCTATGGAGTGTCCACTCAGTTTTCGTTAATGCGCTGGATATGCCACTTTTGATGAAGCATCGTTGCTCCTCTTACACCTGCTATGTGCACTGCATGCTAAATCAGGGCTTTTCCAAGCCTGGCTCTTCCCAATAGGTTGGGCAATTCTGTATTTTGTATATTATAATTAAATAACGAGCAAACAAAGTTTGAGGAAAATTTAATTCGTGCAAGCTTTATGCATATATTTAAATTTAAACATATTTACATAAAAGTATATAGTACACCTAGATATTTAATGATACAACTTTTTTTGATGCCAATGAACTGAATAGCAAAGAAAACAGGATACAAAATTCGACCTGGATATTACTATATATGGAAGATCGTAATTAGTATAATTAATGGGGATTTTTTGCAGTGAATCGGGACTTGTCTGCCAAACTTTTTTATTTATAACGTCCAGACAAATTTAATTACCGGCTCGTATCCGTCAGTCTAGCTGGAAAAAAGTGGTCTGTCCTAATTTTGTAGCTTCCCCGTAGACATACGAATGCATTTAGTTCGTTCCAACTAATTCGAATTAGTTGACAAGTCTTTAATGACTATTCGTCTTTCAAGAAAAAGTTACAATTTTCAAATCAACTCAAATCAATTCACGTTTTCCATTATGACGTCGTATTTCGTTACACGTAAGCGTTAGCCACGAAAGAATTAACATAGCGCACAGGAAGTTGAGCAACCGAGATTTAAAAAGCCTCGAGGCTGATTTGCGTAGTCAGCCGGTAAGAATACGGACTCTTTTTATCTCAGCGGTGAACTCCTGTTTGTTGACGTAGGAACGACCCAGATTCAACGGGGATCTGTGCCAGAGGCCTGGCGTATCCTAGTCTCGACGGAATTCCACTTGACGCCGGTGATTGCACGCTCGGCACCTTCAGCGCATTGTTACGAAACAATTATGTAAGGTCATTGTGTGGCAATGAATGCGGGCGGACAGGAGCCAGATCGTTCTGTCGATCGGATAAAAGGTAGGATAGACTTCCTCTGGCAGGCTCGCACCAGGCCTACCACAATTATCGGCAATTTCACGTTGGCTGCCTCCGAATCTCTCGGGGGATTGGTTAATCTCTTTCTTTTGTCCTCTTCTATTCGTTTAGCCTTCACTTTTTTTTTCACTAATAGACAAGTCTGCTGCTCATAGTACGCCCAGCAGCATTTATTTCTACCTTTTTTACTTTCCGGAACAGGAAGTCTAGTGACGATTGTTCCGTTATTCTTGTTTCATTTTTACCTTTTTCTAGTCTTTTTAAATTATATAAAGCTCGAATTTACAGAGAACATAGTGCAGAATTAGGAAGAACATTGATGCATGCTTATCGCAGTAATTATTTCCTGCAATTGATTACACATCGACTTGATATATGCTAACTAGACACTCATCATTAGGATCGGATCATTAGGATATCTGTTGATGGTAACCCTTAAAGAGCATGGCATCAGACACTCTTCTTCTTACACTTCTGTTAATTAACTCGAGTTGTAGGTGGTTCACGAAGTCAGTGGTGCATCCACTTCATCTGGAATCTCGACTGCAATATCGATTTCGCTTCCGTGCACTCGCTCTGTTCGCCAACAAACGAGCCCGGAGTCTAATAACATTGGCTCTCGAGCGTAGCCCATTCGGCGCGCATAGTAGATCGATCAAAGCTAGTCTCCGGCGATATATATATCGATGAAATCTCAGGCTGGGCGAGTAATGCGAAATCGAGCGGGTGCTTGTCTCACCAGCTAGGAAGATCAGTTCACTGAGAGAACGCTCGCGCACTCTAACGAGCGAGTGTCGCTCGATAAAAAAAGGAAAAAAGAGAGAGTTGGAATAAAAAATGGAGAGCCGGTTGGACTCTCGCAACATGATCGAGAATTAAACGAGTGCGTTATTAAAGCGTTACTCTCGCACTCGTTCGCCCGTTCTCCATTTCCTCGTTATTTTCATCGCGCAGAGGCGCATCCCGGCCTCTTTCTCTGCCACTTCCGCCCTCTCGCTCTCGATTTCTATCGGATATCGTTCCTCGCTCGCCGCTTGCCTTCGCCGACAAATTGAAACGACCGATTCGACCAGCGATAGCCAACCGCCCGATTTTATTAGCCAGATAGCCAGATATGAATTTTTACCCCTGCCAAACTATTTCGACGCATTGTTTTCTTCGGCGAGGAGCGAAGAGTACCGGGTGCGCAATATATTCGGTCAGTTTCATGCCAATTTGTAAAACTATTTCCAATTAATATAGCAATGGAATGTGATATTTTTGAAAGTCAGTGATAAAAGGTAGTCTTTGAAGAAACTGTGCTTCTAGTATTGTAATTGCGCAGTAACTAATTCGATCAGAGTTACTTTGATCAACAAAGGTGCGATCTGCGGTTGGCTTCATTGATTGAACTCGTCGAACAGTTGGAATACCGATGAAAACTATCCGGACCATTTATTAACTTCGAGGCTATTGGAATCGCTTTGTAGGACCGTGTCGATTCTTCAGAAATACTTGGACATTCGTGGATTATTACAAATATACCGGGAAAAGGGAAATCGTAATGCGTCAAAAGCACAGCATCATAAAATAATCGAAATTACATTTTCCACCAATTATTCTTGATTCACGCAACACATTTCACTGAACCTTTGCAGGACTTCGTGAATGCTGAGTGGATGGTTTTTATAGATGGAAAATGTTCGGTATAAAAATTCAGTCGGCAGATAATAATGCGAATGCGTTGATTAATTTTTGAATATGCAATTCGGCGAGACTTGGCTCTCGTATTTGTGGACAGATGAAGTTGGCTGGGATCGCACGATAATTTAGGAAAATATGGGAATATGATGCCGGCGGCTGTTATGCAAAAGTGCGTACAAAGGTGGAACGCACACATAGCAGAATATAAAATAGACATACATACACATACATGCCGAATGCAGAATCCGTAGAATTGCTAGAATCGGAGCAATTCTCGTCTCTGTCAGAAATAATTCGGGAAAAAACTGACCGGATTTCATTTTACAATTATGGACTGACGAGATCCAATAAATTATTGAAACCGGTCAGACTTCGTTGCGGGATATTTCCCGATAGAGTGAGCAAGCTTACCTTTTAAATTGACGTGATAATGACAATGATGGTAAAACTTTCAGCCGATAATGTATTTCATACACTTCTAGTTCGTATTAATAATTCTTCCACTCATTCTATATTACACAATTAAATAAAAGCGTGCAATATCTAAAACGGTAAACCTGACCTAATAAATAGAAACAACTTATTAAATTCCCCGTTGACAAACAGCCGCATTGTTATACCTCCGGTGTATACATACCTTCCCGGAGACGTGCACGAATAAAGGACAATAGCATTAAATATTAACCTGAACTATCACACAAATAACGCTATAACTATTCATCATATCTCCACTAGACTCACATTGGAACAAATTCATGTCACGAAGCATTGCATTAATTTCTCTGTACGAATAAAATGAAAACGACAGAGAACCAAGCGAGTACTAAGCGAATTGATCGAAGAGTATACGTGAGGATCGACGGGTTGCGCGGCACCGGAAAGGAGAAACGATCGTTCGATCCGATCGCTCGAAAGATCGAGCGAGCGACTAGCAGGCGTAGTAGGCGATCAGGAATGGCAGAAGGTAGCATGAGTTGGCAGGATAGTGTAACCTGCGCTACCAGGTGCTTGCCAAGCGCGTGCTTCAGGGTAGCGGTCGCCTCTTGAACAGTTACTCTGCTTTCCAGTGGGATTAGTGGACGGGTCAGGCGATTGCCGGGCACTCGTTTGACCGCAGACGACGCCCTGGAAAAGGTAAATCCTGGCTTCAGGTGAGCAAACAGGTGCATTCGACCAGGGGATCAGGTTACGTGAGAGATCGGTCAGGTTCTCTTTCCAACCGGTTCTCCATGCCACGTTGGAATCTTGGCACACCGAGGGCCACTGGATACCCGCCCGCTACGGTCCACCTTTCCGATCTAGTCGTTCGAACTCCTTCGGATTCGGCAACAACCACTTTCGACAAGTACTCTTGCGTTAGTAGTTTCCTGCGTCAATATTTAAGTCCTTTTAAAGATACGATGTCTTAATTCGACCCTGTGATCGCTTGCCTCCGGAAATGATTTTTTCTTGTATGATTTTATTAGAAGTGACTCGCGAGAAATCGTCGAGTGTAATAGTTCATTAATTGTATCACAAAATTGATATAATGCACTCATTTATGGTACTCACAAGTATTTCCTCAGTACGAAGTCAAGTATCAAAGATAGACAAATTTGTTTTTCCAAAATTCGACTATTCTATTCCACCAAAAAAAATGAATAGATCTGACGTTCCATAAGGACGTATCAAATTCCCTTTCGCTTGTTTGTATTGGGAATCTAAGAAAAGAGACTAGCAAGAAGCATAGTAGGGAATAGTTCAAGTGCGAATTAGACTCTGTCGAAAGGAAAAGTAGAAACGTTCAATGGTCTCCTCCTCGCGGCTTGCTGTCCTGGTATCGAGCACCTGTTCGCGCACCTGAGTTACCTGCGAGCACACGCTCAGCTGCGCAACAACGGCTCGGCGACAATCCTCCTTGCGATCCTTGCCACTCTGGTACAGTGAGACTCGTTTTGTTTTAACCCTTTCGATTCTATGTCTTCCTTCCCTTTTGCGAACTCAGCCGATAGCACCGACCGTCTCGATCGAGCGGAGTATCTCCTTTAAACCAGTCCACTTCACCGAGCCGAGCCGCGTGTTCCGATTTCGCAAACTACCGCTTCGAACTATTCATGAAAGTAAAGGTCCTTTCTATAGCTTGTAATCAGTGCCGCCACGAACCGACACCGCTTCCCGAAACACAGTTAATTAATACTGAATCATTGGCAATTAACGGTTGAGTCAATCTATGATGAATATGTTTGATCGCAGCTGAATGCTGATGGATCGATTTTGTAATGCTCTTCCTTTTATCGAAACGAGTGATTTTAGAGTTCAGAAAATTATTTAGGCTCTTAAAAGTTGAGTAATTTGATGAATTAAAAAGAATGAAGGTGTATAATGAGAAATTGGGAATGAAAATAGAAATGTGGGGAGAAAACATAGCAGATTTTAGTAATAGTGAAATTATTGTGTTTAATTATATAATACACAATAAATAATATCGACTATTGGATTATCAATAAGTAAACAATACCATAAAAAGAATAGATAAAGAGTTAATGACTACATTAATAGATGATTTAGATACAAAATTGATAGCTGGCACTGTTCCAATGGATTCTGGATTAAGATCGCATCTGATTATGTAAATGGAAGTATAAGAAATCCTGTCAATGAGTCGTTGACATTTCGTCCAACATTTCTGAGCTACTTTCAGAAATTGTTATTATTAGCGACACACTTCTTTTGGAGTGATCGAACCGCTCGTATGAAGTACAGTACATCTTCATTCCTTGCCTTACTTTCTCGATAAAGGTCAACGTCGACTTGAACATCTGTAAAGATCGACTCTAAGATAGAAGAAGAGTGACTAGGAAACATTGGCGAAGACGAGTAACAGATCAACTTTGAATTAAAAATGATTGATGAGTTTGAACAACCAAAATTTGGGATGGCTAAAAAAATAGAGTTTTTTGTATAGCCATGTAAATTTGTGGCGATAAGAGATAAAAATAGCAGAGAATATATTCAAATATTTTAATCGATCTGAGTATTAATGCATTGGAAACGAATTGTAAAATATTTTAACTTCAAGTCTTATTCCAGTGTTATAGTATTTTGATATACTATTTCGACTTTTATTGATCAATTTTAATGGCAAACATTATTACATTTTCTTCAGTTCCTGTTCACTGAATTTTCACTGAAATAAATTTAATAACGATCTGATAAAAATTGGATAACAATGAAACAATATGACGAGCGAAACTCGATAAATTTAGGAAGGATTTTCAAATAAATTGGTAAGAAATACAATTTACACAGGGAGTTTCAACATCTGGTGAATACGAGGTGTGTCTTAATGATTCACACCTACGCCAAACTCGCAGATTCAGGTATATCAGCCGATTCCTGCCGGCAGGAAAACATCAAAGCTGAGAGGTGTTTGGAAGATGTTAGGTGCGTTCACGTTGCACCTGAGCCGTGCCGAGCGCAATGCACTATGTGCGCACATACACTGCGTATGCGTAATGCGCCTTCTTCGTGCGAGACGACAATGCGGAGATCGTTGTAGTGCAGCTTTGACTAGGATAGCATACCTCCCCTTTCTATTCCACGTACTACGCGCCAACCAATGCCATCTATACATATGTACTTGTTAAAAAAGAAGTGGCATATGTAGTATTTTTGAAATACATTTTTGTAAAAGAGAAAATTGTTTCATCTCAGGAAATTTATTTTTTCTTCAAAAGAGCAGGTTTTTGTTCCTCAAGAAAGTATATTTCCCTTTTCTATTTGCATATCCATTATCTTTAAAATAAATTTTCGTTAGAAAGTAATTTTCTCCTTTGAGGAAAATTATTTTTCTTAAGAAGGACATATTCTTTTTTAAGAAAATGTATTTTGCAATTTAGAGCGAAGAGTTTTCACTTACTTTCTCATAACTGCAAATCTGGCGGAAGCAAGTTGCGCAGTTGGATTATCTGCAACGAAACCCCCGGCATTTCTTACGCGCCTGCATAAACGACATGCTAATTGCCGAAGTTCAACGATGCGCGCAATGCGCGCGATGGTATGAAATTCCTTGATGACCCGAATGACGAATTACGAAGCGAATTACCATCTGAGGATTTATTAATTAGGGTTTATCCGATTTATGGAAGTTGGAGAATTTTTAATTTTGATTGACAAGAAATAGGAATTTCGAAGAATTTTAGTTGAAAGTGATAGCTGCAATTGGCGAATCAAAATAGAAATAGAATAATTAATAGAAATTCAATAAATTATAGATAACTGAATCATAAATCCAGTATTACTGATTTCCAATGTTTCCTATTTTAGAAATGAAACTAAAACATCTAAGTACAATCCACCAGAATACATTCCAATGGATTTCCTTCTACACCTGGTAAAGAGTAAAGTGACTCACGATTCATGACTCACGAAACACTAGGTTTCATAATATCATTTATACACCTGCAATAGTGTGCGCGGCATGACTGAGTGAAATCGCTATCTTTCGTACCGGAAACTAAAAGACAGTCACGACCGAGCTAATACATTCATTTATTAAACTCAGAAACCCCGAACTAAATCCATTAGCATAATGATTGAAATACTATTAATCTCAATAAAATCGATCCTTATCAAATAAACTTGTAACACGTTAATAATATTCAACTATTATCTTAACTATTAGATAACATAACACAAGGTCGAACTTCCAATAGTTATTTTTGACATCGCGAAGAGTATATCGAAAACATACACCAAACTGATCCACTTTTACTGAGAAGCATTAGTTGAGAGTGTCAAGTTAATAGTGTCGGTAGTAAAAAGTGGAAGGTTTGGGCAGGTGAGTCGACCCCCAGCGATTTGTTGTTAACCTGTTACCGGGCGAGGAGGTCTACCCCTACCATGGTGGTCTGGCAGGGCAGGAAAGAGAGTCGGGAGGTTTCTACGGAAGGAAGGAGGACCAAGGTAGGAACGATGGGAGGAGAATGGAGGAGGAGAACCGTAGCGGAGGCAGGTGGGGAGGTGGCCGTAAACTGTGACCTTACACCTTCTCATCGAGCCAGGTGTAACATTCTACGCCGGCTGCTTTCCTGTTCACCCACGCTCGCGGAATTCACCTGAAAAGGAAATCTGTCTCGCGCTCTCCGCCCTCTTTTACCTGCTCGCGCCTATCAATGACTTCGGATCACCTATCCGCTCGCTCGCACCTCTACGGTATTCTCTAGATTTGCGCAGACGCGCGGTTGCAATCGCTTACCTCGTCTCTGAGCGATGCACTTCCACGCCGGCGCTGCTTTCCTGGTATGCGAAAGTCGTGGAAATCATCCGGACATTTCGCCAGACATATTTACACGTCTCGGTACAGCTGGTCTTCGGATCATTTTCTTTAGACGCTTCCAATCCTTGCTCATGAACGATCGTGTCATGTGCAGGGTCGTTTTATGCACTTTCCGAGTATAAATCAAAACGTATGTGTACATTCTTTTGAATCAATTAATAGAGAATAGTATTGGGTGATTTGTAAATTACGAGTTATGTATAATACATACTTAGGCTGAGATAAATTAACGCGATGGGTACTCTTCTATTCAAAACGAGATACGCTTTCTAAAGAAAGTTTACTCTCTTTCTGTAATAACACCAGATTGACAGTAAAGGAATTGCAGATGTCTGACTTATTAGATTTCTACTACTAAAGTTTCAGTGGAACAGACAATATTTCTCACGAGGAAATATCCCATGTTCATCACATTTAGAAAAGATCTATAATAACAGTATTCCTTTATTTATCAAGCACTAAATAAAAACGGTGTGCAATATAAAAAAACAAATTCGTATATTAAGTAAAAGAGAGCGAAAATAGAACATATTCAATAAATAAGCACAAATTACACATTGATCACATTTATAAAAGACCTATAACAATAGTATTCCTTTATTTATCAAGCACTAAATAAAAACATTGTACAATATAAAAAAACAAATTTGTATGAATAAAAGGAAGTGAAAATAGAACATATTTAATAAATAATCAAACATTTCACATTGACCACATTTATATTAGATTTACAATAATAAAGTTAGCGTTATTTACCAGATATTAAATACGAATAATGTGCAATATGAAAAAAGGGATTTCTCTGAGAGGTATATCTGGGGAGAGTGGTTGAGGCTGGTAGGGGAACGTCGAGAGAGAAGAGAGAGGCGTGCTTGGTGCGCAAGGTGCCTCTGAAGGTGAAGGTGGGAGGTGTGGGCGTTGAGCCAGGTAAAAGGCTGCACCTCTGCGTCCCAGGCGAACATCAGGACGAGGAACAGACTTGGATTCAGGCGCAGGTTTAATACTATATCGATACATACACGAATGTCGAGGATCTTCGCTTAGTAATCCAAGTGCGCCCATTAGGAATTCTCAACGAGAAATTATTTCTTTTTTAAAGCCACAATAGAATTAATTCTTGTAGATGTGTAGGAGTCAATACTGGCTCTATTGTTATTCCATATAATAATTAATTAAGTACTCCACAATAATATTTCCGAATTCTGTGATATATAATAGATATAGAAAAAGTAAAAGGATATAGTTTGATTTAGGACTTTTTCACAGTCAAACTATTCGATTGATGTTCCCCAATATTAACTAACAGTATAGGTATTGATTTGATTAAAAAATCGAATCTACCAAAAGACTTAGTTATCTTTACGAAGTTAGCCTTTATTCGCTTCTTCGCCAGTCTCATCAGTTATCGAATCACGCTCCGTAACGGAGTCCTACGTGGCTAGCCGCAGAGCAATGCTCCCAACAACTGTAACACCTTCCTGTTACCAACACTTTGTAGGTAGACAGTAGCGAGGCCGCCAGCACTAACTAACTAACTAACTTGGTGGATAGCGGTAAACTCGGCAGGATTGAAAGTGCCCTAACATCAAGAAGATCCAAAGGCTGTTCCAGGATATTGTTTCGGGAGTAGAGAAGAGAACCGGGTGAGAGACAGGATGATCGATTAACACAGCAGCGTGGTGCGCCGAGAGACGACGACACCAAGCCGAGGGAATGCGAGGACGCCTGCGTGATAATCCCAAAGGAGCGGGACACGCTGTTGGCAACGTGTCGGACAAGCGCACGCAGGTGCAAAGCGCGCAACCAGCATGTGTACCGCGCTAGACGTGCGCAGAGTCGCTGGTTATTGGTATCGCACTGCCAGGAGAGCAGGAATTCCATGGAGTTGTTTCGAGCCACCGAACATGGAAAGTGTCGCCGTCTTAAAGACTGCTAGATCTGCTAGAATAGAATTGGATAGAATTCCAATTCAGTTGGATTCGCGTTATTAAACGAATTTGTTTATTCAGATCTGGCAGAATAAAATTGCATAGAATTTCAATCTAATTGAACCACGCTATTGGATAAATTTGGTTAGTCAATCTCTATGTTGATCAGTATTAATTCTATATTTTAGATGGAACTTTTTTATATTCTTTGTTCTTTCAGCATTATTTTTCATTCATTTAATCTGATATTAGACTTTCAAAGTCTTTTAGTTGATAATAAGGATTCCAGGTTTTCTCAGCGAATTAACGCACCAATAATCATAAAACAGTGGTTTGCTAATCGCAGGAGGAAACTCCGTAATTTTATTATAATTACACATATCTGATAGACAGATGTACACGGTGTAAGATAATACGATACGGCTAATTAGAATACTTTCTTCGCTGGGTCATTCACCTTAAATTTCACGATGCAGTTTGTCTGCGCGGATCTTTTAGCGTCTGCTAAGTAGGTTCTTGATCTCCATAAAAGTTATAAATATGGATCAACCGATACACCTTACATCGGCGAGCTTCATCCTTATCAATTCCCGTGCAATTACCATGCAAATGAGAAATCTTTCTCCCTCGGCTGCGTATACTGATTGAATTGGAGCAGCTCCACAATTCATCGGTACTAATTCCGGAAATGTGACCGGTTGAAATGAAGGCGTGACATCTTGTTTTTTGTTTTTTTAAACCGGCTGGTTTTTTAATCGTTCCTCTTCGCTGATCGAGCGAGTGACTCTCTCGGCGTTGTTGAAGTCTTAATTGATGGGATTCCTTGGACGAAGGTTCGCTCGACCAGTTCCATACTGGTTTTCTACGGTGTGTGTACACGTGTCTCCGGGAGAGTGGACACGAGGTTGCGGTAGCGTGTGCTGCGAAACAGCAACGGGGGAATTATGAGCTCGAGAAAGTCGTCGTTGCCGAGTAAAAGTTCATCCCAGTGTCTCCCAAATCTCTGACATAACTCGCGTCCTTCATCTTCAATTATGTTATAAAAGGTCCGCTTTATTTCTTTAAATTTAGATGAATGATGTCACCATTGTGCTAATGAGATGGAATCTCAGAACTAAAAGAGAAGAAAGCAGAAGTTGTCATCTTAAATCAACTTTGTTGAGTTTTGAACTTCTGCTAGTAGAATTCGATGATTCATGAGACGCAAGCCGAAGATTTATTAACTTTTTTAGCTGAAACCAATCTTGGATCCTTGACATACTTATTGGATTAGTACACACTGTGTCAATTTTAACACTTTGTCTTTCGTGTAAATTAATTAAAACTAAAGATTGTACAATTCTCTTTATTTTTCTCCCTAATTAATTTATTAGAATCATATCCTGCGAACTCTTCATTCTATAAAAGCTTGTACACTTTATAGGCACTCAATTATCAAATATCAATAAAGCCAGTGACATTTATATTGATTGTAATTTACCGAGTTTCTTAATACAACAACATTTAAATAAATTAACCATTGCTACAACATCTACATAAAATAACCATCTTAAACATTGACTGTCGATCGAAATGGAACTCATTGAAATGTAAGTAGCAATATTTCTCCGAGTAATTAGTGGAGTATCCGGTGATCTTACTTGGTCGATTACGGTTACCATAAAGCCATCCCCGGAGAAATCCTGGGCCCAGGTGAGCTCCCGGGACAGGTGTATCGATCAGGTGCGGTTAATTAAATGCCGCTCGCTTCTCTTCATCTCTGAGGATCCTCCAGGAGTAAGCTGAAGCCCTGGTATCCTTGAAGAGCAGCATCCCTCGCGGTTCAAAAGTAAACTAACAACTGGCAGAAGCAGCTAGTGCCCCGAGCAAATCGGTATGGATTTCTACTGATCAACAGGTGGAATCTCTCGGTAACCGCTAGGACCTACTGCTAAACGAACTACCTTCCACTCAAGTCCACCTAGAATAATTCTCTGTTGTTCTACGAAACTCTACACCGCTGATCTGGTTCCTCTTCTATAATTTCTGTCCTCCGCGAAGGAAATTAATACAGTCATTTGTTGTATCATTATACTGTAACAAAGCATAAATCTGGTGGTGGTATTGATTTAAATTAGTAGTATTTGATGCTGTGAGTATTAAATATAAGCGAGGAAAATATTATTGCAAATAATAAAGATATCCAAGTTTTTACGCGATTAATATAATAATTAAAGGTGTGTGTATTCGAGATAATTATTCGACAATGTGTTGGTATTAAAATCGACACGTTCACAGTTGCATTTTCATCACTTTTACTTTATTATAATTAACAAGCAAACGAAGTAATAGCAAATTCCTTTGGCACACGTACTTGCTTGGGGTTCAAGAATCGTCAGTTGAAGTTAATGATTCATGAATCCTTTACATTAGCGTGTACTGTCAGCTGTGATGTCTAATTTCACACTGTGCGTCTCGATGTTTGCCTGGCGACGCGACATAAAGCAAAAGCTAATTCTTGAAGTGGAAGCGCGGTTAATTGTTCCGAGGCGCGGCTTGCATGGAAACTACTTCACTCCGCGGAGAGATAATTGTTTCTATGCACGTGTCGCGTATGGAAAGCAGGCGTGCGTGCACCAGCACGCTTGTCCAACCCTCTTTCTGCCAGTTCGCCGCCGCGCTTTCCTAATTCACTTTCCAAAGTGGCTCCTCCCTCCCCCATTTATGCCCATTGAATTAGCGCATCTTAATGAGATTTGTCTAACAATATATACTTTAAACGCGCAAATTTCGTGTCTTGTCGTGTAAGTAGCGTGTCTTTTTAATATTATAAGTGGTGTGCTTTATCCTCATTGTTCTTGTTTTCTCTTTATTCGTATAATGCAGTTTTGTACTCTATAAAAAATACAATATTTGTCTAACGATATGCAATACTTTAAACGCGCAAACTTTGTGTCTTGTGGTGTAAATAGGGTGTCTTTTTAATATTATAAGTGGCGAGCATTATCCTCATTGTACTTGTTTCTTGTTTATTCGTATACAAAAAATGAAATATATTATAAACAAGAAAAAATATGTTACATAATGTAATTTAAAAAGCCACCATAAATAATTGTGTAAAAAGTAAGTTTTGGAAGGTTTCTTGCTTACAGAAACATTCCAGAGGTGCGAATTGCCCGGCGAAATGAAAATGACCCGGACAATTAGTGTCACAGAAATCACATTATAATTTTCATTCACTGCGGGCAAAACTTATACCGGGCGGAACAAGCTACGCCAAGGGATTCCGAGCATGCACTGAACATTTTGTAATGGATTCCCATGCAAATTAAATTTAATAAGCACTGTGATGGACAGAAGAAAGTACGAGACTTTCCACGAGTCAGAGTTTCCTTACCGCGCTGAGTTCCCGCAAACTTCTCTCTTTAAAACTTCAAATTACTACTCAGAAATGAAAAGAAAATGTTGGCTAATTAGTTATATACTTTTGCATTCGCAACAAGTTCAATACTACCTCGCAACAATGTCTTTATCCGAACGAAATCTATGTTTCGGTACTTTTATAAAGAAAGCAGGGGATTTAAGAGAGCGCTAACAATATTAGTTTCCTCGCTTTCGAGTAGTGTAATGTTTGGAAATTGGAAACTATACGAGCCGTTCATTGTTGCCAAGGGTTTTGCCAAAACGTTGGGAGAGTTACGGTTGCAGAAAGTGCAGCACCGAAGGGCAAAGTATTAAAACTAACGCACAGCATACAAATGTAGCGGAGGTTCGGCATTCTAATAAACCTGCCAGCTTCCTCTCGATACCGGTGGTCTAATATTTGCCCTGCTACCGGTAGCAAAAATCCCAGATACATATCGCACACACACCGCAGCGATTTATATCTCTCTTAGTTTACGAGGGCCGTTTATGCGCCAGGATATATAGCCGAGGGCGTATTTTGCACCCGCAAAACCCTACTGTCTTTCGCGCCAATACATATATATACCTTCGTTCATAGTTCTGTCATCGATACGAACACGCGCCAATATCGTTAGTTTATAAGAATAATAAGCATTTCATTAATAATTATATTTCGCATTATTATGGATATAATTATTTATATAAATTTAGATATTTTTCATATGTATTAAGTCATTGAGATAACATTAATGAAGGAAAATATTTCGAAATATGTATGAACTCTGACGAGAGACAGCGCAAATACTTATTGAAAAGCAGAAATCGATAGCGCGTTTGCCAGTAATCTTCGATACCGAAGCAGAAAAAGCTCGGATTTCAACAGGCAAACAGCAATCTCCGGAATATTTACCGGAGTGTTCTTGCCGCTGAAAAGAGACTGAACGAAGAAAGGGGTGGAGAGGGGGTGCAGGTAAGCGAGATTTGCGAGGGAATTTGCGGCGTCGATTCGAGCACATCCGGCCAAGTGATAATTAGAGCCCTTTGTCAGGAGGTTCCCCGGAGGGAAAGCGGGGTAAGTCCTTAAGAAAGCTGGGCGCACCCGATCGAGCAAACTTTCACCCTAAGTGGTCCTCTCTCGCTCACCCTCGAGCGCGCCGGAGATTAAAGTGCGCACAGGCCATTCACCGGGCTCGAGTAATACACTTCCGGCGAAACTTCAATCACCAAAGTTGCCCGCCAGCCAGTCCCATAATGACATTTGTATGAGGTCGATCGTGACTGACTTAAAAGTCGCTCGAGACTCTCAATTTGTGTGGGATGCTTGCTCACCCATATCTTAATAGAAAATGCGAGTTTCATCTTGAGCAACTAAAGTCATCCGATCGCTACTGGAGATCCCCTATCAGAGGATTATGTCACTTTCAGGATTATAAACTATTTACAAACTTATTGAGTTTCAAAGACCCGATTCCCCGCTGTGTGCACACCTCACTCGCCTGGGAAGGTACATCTTGCTACCGAGAAATTCATAGCACGTCGATATATAATGACATTATTCTCTTGCGAAATTTAAAGATATTTTTATTGTCTTTATTTTCTTTGATTCTTTAATACAATATATGAACGCAGAATTAATTAATGCACATTTGTAATATTACATAAATCGTGGACCAATGTAAGTTGAACTTTCCCAGACTTTATGCTTGAGGAATCATGAAATTATTTAGGAAATGCCCGAGAGACTGGAAATCGGACACAGATTCCTTTGAAAAGGCAAAGTGCCCGAGTCGATTTTGTACTAGCGTTTGAATACCGCAGTGAATTTCACCCGGTGAGCACACGAGTGTTCCAATGAATACTCGTTGTCGCGCTGATTACGCTCGAAATGTGATTTTGACGCTGTCGTGCGACTGCACAATCGCGACTAGTTAACGGGACACGCGTTTCTCCGATAGCGGTAATTGGACTATAGTCTCTATATACAAGTGGCTATTAACCCACTATCGCGAGCAGTTGATCGTATTTGGTAATGGTAGAAGCTTCAAAATGAACTTCTCAAACTCCGCAATTGCCTTCTGGTGTACCATTTCTAAGATCCAATATTTAACTCAAATATGACCTGCTTTAAAAAGTCCACATTGTAATATCAATATTTTAAGAAATCCGACCTTTCGTAAAAGAGTCGTACGACGCAATTTTCCTATTAAACTTTACTGAGACATAACAAATCTGATCGCTGAAATATACCAATTAATTATAGTCTACTTTAAAAGCCCCAATGTACAAATATCATTTCGTATTCTAGAGCGTCAGACGTACATAATACTAGATATCTTACGAACGAGTAGCGCAATACAAGTTTTTCATCAGACTATATTGAATCATAACAAATCTGATCGCTGAAATATACCAATTAATTATAGTCTACTTTAAAAGCTCCACAGTACAAATATCATTTCGAATTCCAGAGCGTTGGACGTACATAATACTAGATATCTCACGAACGAGTAGCGCAATACAAGTTTTTCATTAGACTATATTGAATCATAACAAATCTGATCGCTGAAATATACCAATTAATTATAGTCTACTTTAAAAGCTCCACAGTACAAATATCATTTCGTATTCCAGAGCGTCGGACGTACATAATACTAGATATCTCACGAACGAGTAGCGCAATACAATTTTTCCATTAGACTTTATTGAATCATAAAAAATCTGATCGCGAGGAAAGTATCAATCGAGTGAGAGTGAAGGGAACTGGATTTCCTAGTGGCAATATAGTCGATCTCACAGGGAAAAAGTGGAAGGGGGTGAGCAGCGACGGGGAGGAGGAGGATGTAGCCTGTAGCGGCTCGGACTCCCAAGGGTTTCCGAGGTATCTGGAACAAATAAGGAATATCGCCGTTCTGGACGTGCTGCGCGCTCTGAAATGGCGCGGAGGGTAGTTTCTAAGGATAGTTTCGAGAGTACGCACGCTTCCCATTCGTCTTGAGCTTTCACATTTTCCTCTTACGATGCCCATCTTCGAGCCGCTCTCTGGCTCGAGCACGTTGAGTTTGTACCGAGCCGGAATCTTTTACGTTTCTCCGCCACGTCAAATCACACACGTGCGGGTCGGCGGAAAGGTGGCCGTGCAAATATGTGTACAGGTGTTTCGCACGAGCTCTTTCCAATTGCTTCGCTGGTACAGCGCAACAAAACTGCCGCTCGTTTGTCTATTTCGAGAGATCGATTCACCAGGTTTCCCCCGCTGAGGCGTGGTCCATTATCGAAGATGGTTAGTTTGTTATTAAGCTGAGTATTATAGAACGCCTATTATCCCTCCGCGAATTACCTGCCGATTAATTATTCGCTGTATTGGCACCGCAGGAATTCATTTGCGGTCTAGTAATTAGCGTCAGAATTTCATTCTTTCGACTACCGAAGTACTGGATACATTTGTACCGATCATCATAATCATTGATACTGACTGGGCTACTAAAATATTACTATCATTTCCGTTCTTCAGCATATTGTAATCCTTCCTTCGTTCGACCGTGAAATACACGTGTATTATTGCTAACACGCATTATTAACGGTAACATTATACATTGACCAATACTAATTATCATTAATCTGTCGCATTAAATTGGTACGAGTTCACTAAATTAACCCCTTGCGCTCCAGTGATTTCCCAACGTAAATCCCAGTCCATATTACTTTTACACGCCACTTTCTTACTCAAACAAGAATCCACCTTAAATTCTTTCCTTACGTACCAATCTAGAAATAAAAAAGAAAAAACTCTTTCTCCACCACTTTACTTCAAAGACAAACATTTATTTCTCTTAGAGGAGATTTCAAAGGGTGAAAAGAGCGATTGGCGAGTTAAATAAGAGTCGACTATCGACACGCAATCGACATGCTAGTCCACGATAAATCTCAAAGGAGCCTTTCGCGAGCGTCGTCGCCGAGTCCTCGAAATTGCAGTCAGTGCACACCGGCTTCATTCCAGCCAGGGAGAATGCGCCCGGCGAATTCCGCTGTTATTACTTTGCGCGACACGCTGGCAATAAGGCAACAGTGGGAGCGACGTAGAAGAGGGTGGAAAGGGATAGGATCGAGGCCAATGGCAATAAGAGGCCGCGAGAGCACAAGACTACAATATTAAGAACAGGAAACACTGCGGAAAACGAAGTAGTAGAACGTACCGGTGCTCCATCTTGCTGGTTGCAAGCCGAGTAAGAGAGAAACGAGGCGACCCAGACTCGTTCAAGTTTCATCTTCGTTTGCGCCTTTATCCTTCTATTTCAGCCTCCTTAATTCCAACCAGGTGGATCGCACTGCTTGGATAGAAGTCCGGAGAAAGATCTCTCTCTTTCTGTTTCGCTGCTCGGCTCTCATTAATAAGAACTAATATCGTTCATACCCTGCCTCGAAAGTCATTCTTTCTTACTCCCGCTTGAGGGAGTATCGCGAGATTAAAGCCGCCGCATTTATTCTCCGGTGAAGAAACCTTTCTGATGATTTTTAACTTCCTTCTTGAAGGATCTTGGAAGTTAGTGTCATTTTTCTTGGATGGTTCCTGGTATATTAACTGTCTCGTTAAGAAGAATGTACATTTATTTAAGACTTATATATTTGCCTTTCTCGATTTTGAAACATCTATTTCAGGAAAACTTAATCTTCACGAATTAAAATCATAAAACATCCACAAAGTACACAATCGGACAAATTCCCACCAGTCATCACAGCTGTTCCAATATTCAAATTTGTCCTGGCTGTCCTAAAATATATCCGAGTGGGTGGACTTAAAATTGCACGAGGAACACTTGGATGGTCGGCGTGGCGTCGAAGAGTGGAGTGTGCGGAAGCGACGAAACGTAAAATTGCTGAGAGGGAGGGATATCGGCATTGAGGCGGCGGGCGGTTCGAAAAATCGAAGTGCAGCTTGTTTGCCTTGGGGATAGCGGGGCAGAGGTTTCCGGGGTTCTAGGTGGTGGTGGATGGTGGGTCGGAAGGCCTCGCTCCATAAAGAACGGCGAGGTCGAGCCGCCGATGGACGTCGGGACGCTGGGACGCCGAATATTTTCGATCCGGCTAACCGTGAAACGAGATATGTGTACCTGCACTCTACCAAGCCTGGCACTGTGTCCTCCAACTTTTGTCATGCGATCACCACCCTCTGTGATCGATGACTCTCCTCGAGGTTCCGGAAGCTGGCATTCGAGAGTAATCTCACTAGGATCTCTCCTGGTTGGTCAGTCACCCCTTTTCTCCACTGATGCCTCGGATCAACTTGGAAGTATGTGTCCAGCTAGTTCCGCTCTAGCGGAGGATCATCTCAGATAGAGGGATGTTTCGGCAGTGTGAAAAATAGCAAGTTTCACGCGGGTTCAGCTGGATCCGGAAGAGCGTCCGGACAGCGATAAGCCTCCAGGAAGAAATATAGGATATAGTATGCTCGGAGAACGACGTCTATTCTTCGGGTACATACTCGAGAGCGGTAGAGGACGAAAGAGCGAGGTTTTCGCGTGAAATAAATGCGGAGGCTCGATTGTCAGGGATATTCTTTAGGAGTGTCCTAGTCGATTTATATCGAACCAACGACTCCCACCTGATTTTTACCCTGGCGATCGACCCTGATTTATGGCTAACTGCTACGTAGTCAGACTGGACAAGGGTATACTACTTGCTCCTTTTGTGTCAGGAGCGTCGAATGAACCGCTTGGATATAAATGATCGACCTCGCTTGTCAGCCGCCATCGACGGAACTATCAGTGACCTCTGTGTTAATACATTACTCTTATTATGCTGCTTGACGTAGGTCGATCTTGCTCCCTTTGTAACTTGAAATGATACTTCTATCTCACCTGCTCGTAAATTTCGACTAGGCACTGTCTTATTATATTTTTAGTAGGACTAGCAACATAACTAGAATATCACTCCAATTAAAAACTAGTATTCTATTTTATTCGAGGTCGATGGTTTTTTTTCTTGGTTATATTTAAATACAAATGGATGAATTTGAAACGATATTAATAACGACTAAAAAATAGTCAGAACGATGGGAAAGGAATCACCAAATAATATCTTTAACCCAAACCACAGAGCTCAACTAGCAGGCAACGAAAGTATCATTTCCCTGTGGCAGGGTAGATCCAGTATTGGTTTCATTGGAGAAGGTCTTCTCTCCCGGAAGATCAAACGCGGAATGGAATCTCCGGTGGGAGTCGGAGCTCCCTTAATCTCAAAGAAAGATCGGTGCGGCGTCGGCGCCGTTCGGCGAAATAAACGTGGTGGATAATCGGGCGCGACGCGCGAGAGGAGAGTGCTTTCGTTCTCGTCCTGAGAAGGAGCGACGCGATCGTGTCGCACGAAAGGAGCTGGAAAAGCTGTATATCCGTGGACGAATGCATCTGCGCGTGGATGCGTCGAGCGTGTATGCATGTATTATGAAATATTCCTTTGACGATTTCGAGGAGGTGGAGAAGGAAAGAGGGGTTTGCGGGGAGATTTCGTTTGCGAGAGGCGGCACCGTCGCATTCAGCCCTGCTTTTACGCCGCTTTCCCTGAATATGATCCAGCGGGTGGTTTGAGTGTGTATGCGTCTCTGCATTCGTGGTACGCGGAAGAAAGTTCTCCCAACGCGGTCCTTTATCCGCGAAATTAACGAGATTCACCAGCAAGTCTGCTGCTGCTCCTGTGCGCGCCACTGATCACCTGTGTGAATACCGCTAGGGACATTTTGCCGACGACACGTCCTCACTGTCGGTCACCAGAATGTCATTAACCTCGAACGCGCATCCTCCATCTGGAACGTGCAATTTCGCAAAGTGACACGCCGTTTTCGAGTATTTATCTTAGTCAATCGCACGATAAAATCCCTCCTCCTATTCAACCAATTGAATAGCAAAAAAATCTACGTGAAATTCAGAAGAGACTTGATAATATTTAATAGTAATAAAAATAAACGATGGGACAATAATAATAAACTTAATAAGACATTAAGCTAGAAATCTTAAGATATCTAATAAAAGTGATATATAAATACAAAGTTATTCAAAATATATGTATAAATACTTATACTCATTTCTACACAGCTTACCAATTACAAAAGTACAAGTTCGATTGGCATAAGTGTAATCCATTGGGGATCATCGAATCGAAGGGGATTCGGCTATTTTCTGTGAGGAGGATATTCGCTGGAGCGTGGTTGCAGGGTCTTAATCGATATTGAAGGGTGCTCGGTGCACATGATATTTCATCGGGCGGGTTTCGAGAGGGGTTGTGCGCCGAAGTTCCCAGCGATGGAGCGACACGCGTCAATTTCACCGTCGCTATTTGGCTTCCGAGGCGCAATGGAGAGTCGGCCGTTAATTAATTCGGACGAGCACGCGATTTCTGAAGGGTGCGATATCTCTCTCAAGTGGTTCGTTGCTGCTCTCGAGATCTTCGCTACTCGTCCGCCTCGCTTACAGCTCTCACCTCAGTTCCAAATGAGCGCTCGAGTGCGTATCATCTCTCCAAGTCTATTCTGGACAATGTCCGACCACAGTGTCTACGTGTACGTGGACAAAAGTGTCCGAACACTTTCAGAAATTATAGTAACAACTAATCAACTATTTTCACCATTTTTATATAAGCATATATGATTGGACTTCCTTATTATTATTATATTTCTTCACATTGATATCTTTTTGAATGAGAATTAAAAAATGTAAGGTTTATTTACACATCAGAATTTAGCATAGAAATATTTTATTTTATATTAATATTACAGTATCAAATATAACATATATGTATTATAATTATCTTAGGAATAAATATCAGCGGTGTTTTGTTTTAGAAGTAGCTAGTGATCCAAAAGACCTTTTATCAGGTCAACTAAAGTTCCCTCAAAATAATAGAAGCGGCCCTAAAATAATTATAACATATATATAATAATCTTAATAATAAATATCAGCTGTGTCTTGTTTTAGAAGTAGCTATTGATCCAAAAGACCTTTTATCAGGTCAATTATTAGTTCCCTCAAAATAATAGAAGCGGCCCTAAAATAATTATAACATATAATAATCTTAGGAATAAATATAAAAGGGCTAAAAGACCTTTTATTAGATTAATTCCCTCAAAATAATACAAACGGAAACAAACATTCCCTAACTGGCAGTGTTACCATGTGTATGGTGTGGGCATCGGGTTTTTCTCTACAGGATGAGAGTTGGAAATCCAGGGTCAAAGTGGCCGAGGGGAAACGGGATGCGATAACAAGGCGGGTAGCTACGGCTTCAGCATTAATGAGCGGCGAATGCAGCAGCTGGTTAATCGGGCGCGTACGCCTGCCCGCTTTTGATTCGCGATACAGGCCTTTAATGCCCCTCGCCGTTCGCCCGACAGTTGTCAATGACGTGAAAGCATTATGACGATCGATTACTGTAGAGAACTGCCGCTGCCCAATACCGGAACAGCCATGATTGCCGGCTATTTCGTCCTCGCTCTCTGTTAATAGCAACATGCCGATTGCCCGCACGTCATTCGCTCCGTCTGATAGCCGAATTATACGAGATGCGAGTGTACCTTTTGCCAATCGTTCTTTTCGCGGATCCTATGTTTAATGATTTGCTCAGTGTTCGCTTTTTATGGTGGTCAATTTGGTTCGAAATCTTTTTTGGTAGACTTAAACTTTACAGTTAAAGTTATTAGATTCTTGTTATTTTGTTTGCATTCTTTGTTAATAGCAATATTTTTATTAGTCGCGCGTAATTTTTTTCCATCTGATAGCTGAGTTATGCAAGATTCAAATGTGCTTTCTGACGATCGTTCTTTTTCGGAAATTCTATGTTTAATGATTTACAAAGCGTTAGCTTTTTTCGATGGTCTAACTTGGTTTAAAGGTTTCCTTATTCGATTAAAACTTGAAATTTTAAACTTAGACTTATTAGATTTTCGTTACTGGACCGAGGGAAAGTTCAAGCAGGAGCAGTAACCAATTTCATGCTTGGAAAGTAAATCTGCCACGTCATAAACATGCGGAGCAACTCCCCCCAGGAATTTACTTTCTTTCGGTGAACCTTTTGAAAGCTCGATAAACGATTACGAGTTGCGCGAGATGTCGCAGGATTTCATTTATAAACAGAAGAACGACAAATGAAATGGAAAAAGTTTTGCGAACCGCTGGGATACACATTCGTTGTGCAAAAAGTTTCGAGAGTTTAATGGAACTGTTGCGTTTTCCAGATCAACATGGACGAGCGAAGTGTTGTGCTGTTTCTGTTGCTGATCTGCTTCGCCGGCGGTGTGCTTCCACAGTACAGAGAAAAAAACATAAGTGAGTATCGGACATTTATAATTTGTAGTCGCTAACCAGTTCATTCCGTACTGAACGATCCACATTGTTGAATCTTATTTTAACCTTCACATCACCATACTACTACAATCAAATTTCAATCACAAAAGAATCAATAAAACTAGAAATAAGCTAACGAAATACTAATAAAAATAAACTCTTGTCTTACAAAACATATCACTATCTTCAAAGAAATCTTACACATCTCAAGAAATAAAATATTTAACAAAAACTAATTTAAAACTCTTTTTTCTTCCTTCGCGATTGAAATTATTCCTCAACAGTTGGATATACGAATAAAATAGCGTGTAAGGGTTGAAAATCTCCAAGTAAACGAAACGCAGGATACGTGGGAGTAGAACCTCTGAGAATCTAGTTACGAGAGGATTTCGAGTGGCGTTACTCACCACAAGCAGCAGACGTAGAATTCATAGTGTGCGACGTGTTCTATTTCGGGCGTCCTCAATTTCGCTGGCGCGCAATCCCACGACAGTTCGAAAGATGCGGAGAGTCCCAGCATTTTCCGGCGGATGCCTGTAGGAACGGCTTTCCACGGGATTAAATCCTTCGGAACTGACACGAAGTTAATTAGAGCAGTGTTCCTCTCGGCCAATAAGAGTTACAGCAGTCCTACTTCGCCGACGCCCTCATCGTGGCTTCACGTGCCTGGCGAGAGCACTCTCCAACGACGGATCATTCCGAAAAATGACCTGTAATCAGTGGAGTCAGTCGCATTGTCGGGGACGACGTTTAATTCCGGTCGTGTAACTCGCTGGGATCCTCTTCGGGTATGAAGGAGGTCGACCGGGCTTCTTGAAAAATTCGGGGCACTGTTGATTAGTGCTTTTGATTGAGTTCAAGGAATATAAAAGAGTCTCTATGATTTATTCCACTAATAGTGAGAGATAGTATTTTATTGCAAAGTTAATTTAAGTTATAATTAATTTCTTTTAGTGGATCATACTTTATTTAAGTTGTACCTGTTGTAGTTCAAGGATTAAATTATTCTTCTATGATTATTATAGAATTCAACATAATCTTGTAAATGACTAATAAAAAATTCGGGGCGCTGTTGATTAGTACTCTTGATTGAATTCAAGGAATATAAAAGAGTCTCTATGATTTATTCCACTAATAGTGAGAGATAGTATTTTATTGCAAAGTTAATTTAAGTTATAATTAATTTCTTTTAGTGGATCATACTTCATTACAGTTGTACCTGTTGTAGTTGACAGATTAAATTATTCTTCTATGATTATTATAGAATTTAACATAATTCAATCTTATAAATAACTATTAAAATCATCACTAAATTGTAAATTTATCAGATCGAAGGCATTGTCTGTTTGTTCCATACAATCAAATTAATTAACATCCAAAAATAGTATTACAATGACTACCAAGACAAGATTTACAAAAACTATAGAGTCGACTAATCGAAAAAGAAAAAATAATATAAGAAAACTGTATAGAATTCAATAAGGATCAGCTATCAATAGAGCCATAATCTGGTGGGAGAAGCGATCATGTATTTTTCGTGGCGAGAGGAGCGTTGCCGCAGGAGGGCAAATGTATAGGCGATGCTATCGGGTCACGTTTACGATGACACGTGTACGTCAGCAGGGTTACACGTGCGCGGGCGTGCAGGTCTGGCTTGGTCTCTCTGTCTGTCCCTTATCCACTCGATAAACCCGACGCACCGAAATCGAAGGGGCTTTCGGAATTCACTCGCCGGAACTCAAAAGCCCGGACGAATACCCCGTGATATTGCCGGCAGATTGGAAGCCAAGGATCCGCCGCTAGAATGAGAGCAGAAAAACGAGAGAGAGAGAGAGAGAGCTAGAGGAGGATTGAAAAGTTCACTCTTGCTTCCTGTGACACCGCAGCTTTTTACTCGGCGGACAAGGTTGCCCGGATAGTAAAGGCCCGAAATTAAGTGGGCTCCCTGTGTGCGGGAAAATGGTAGTGATAGAAAACTCGACGGCTCTCCTCGATGTTTCTCTAACGTCCGATGATATTGGAAAGATCTATCGAATCGTAGATGCGATGCATTATATTATAAATACGGATTTTTTAACAATGGTTTTCCACATACTGATTCTTTGAAGAAATATTTCATATTTTAATAAATAAATGAAACTTTCAATCTGCGAGTAAAGATAAAGTAGAATGGTGTATTTATTGGATGGAATCAGACGGACTAAGTACAAAGTGATAGTTTCATTGATCTCATAACAGTTTAATCTCATCGTGAATCCTTTTACACTTTCCTCTTATCAGCGGGCTTATCAGAGAAAAGCCAATTAGCGCACGAGCTTCCCGATCGCGATGGATGAGAATCGATGAGAGATACTTGCGAGTACAGGAGCAACAGGAGCGCATTCTTTCAATCGGTTCTACTTTATCGATGTAATAACATCGTCGAGTGGCATTGGCCACCCACTCTCGATTCCCATCATTCACGAAAGCTCTCTTAATTAATTTATTCATCGGATTTATGATACTCCAAATAAGAAAGGGGAGAGAAGGAGAGAGAGAGAGAAACAGAGAGAATACGAAGGAGAAGAAGGGAGAAATAGCCGATTAAAATGTTCGTATTGGCCTACAAAAGGAAACAGTATTCTCTTTGAGCGGAGAGCCATTGCCGCTCGAGCGTTCTCAGGACAAAGTACGCCAGAAGGTTGATGAAAAAGGGACCTTCCTTCGGATGTGTAAGGCTTTCGAAGGCTCGTTACAGTCGGCCTCGGCTGGCTGTGGTGGTAGGCAGCATGTAACAGGCAATCACCGTGGCGCGCGCCGAAGTAATTAAGAACTGGATTGGAGCGGCACTCGCTCGTTCGCTTGCTCGCTCGCTCGCTTTTCCTCTCGCACTCGCTGCGAGCAGGGTGAGCCACTTCGCGTAAAATGGCCACTTAATTGATATTCTCCAGGTGGAAATTGAAAATCCTATTTTAATTGAAGCGCCCTGACACCCGCGGCTTAATGGGAATCCGGATTTTTCTGGCGGCCGCAAAGGGGCGCGTCCGCTGTACGAAAGCTCTTTTTTCGCTTCGGCCGAAAGCTGCACAGAGCCACTCTCTCTCCCTTTCCTATTTGTATCGTTTATAGTCCCGCTTTTTATGAAATGTCTTTTCCTATAGGACGAGGATTCCGCTCGGACGAAAGGATCGAGCGGTGGGACGCGTAAAGTAGATACCCTTTATCTTCCAATCTCTTCGAGCTCAGCGGAAGCATGCGCGCGCGAGCGCGCGCGGCCCCTTTGAAGCTGAAACGAGAAATTTCGTGCTGGACCGACCAAGCCTCATCCTCTCCGTCCCATGATTCCATTCGAGCGGGTTTGATAAAACGAAAGTTTCATACGGGACAATTTACTAATGAAGGTGGCTCCGGTGCGATTAGAAGCGCCGGAGCTTGCGGAGCGGCCGGCCGGCTGCTCTAATTTCGAAACTTCCCGGCGGATTAACTTGAATTTTGAAGAACGATAAAGGGCCGCGAATGCCCGGCGATGATGGGATCCTGTGCCAGCGGGGCCGGTGCTTTCGTGTGAAACCTTTATGACTTAAGCTAGGAAAGTTTTTTACGTCCCCCGGTGGGGGATGCGTATAATAGGGCGCGCAGGAACACTTTCTAGCTCGAGTGTAGTTTATTGTCCAACTTTATTTTTTTTCTCACCCTTACTCTTCGTTCCCGTGGATACGAGGAACACATCTTCTCATACTTGGTACGAATTTATTCGAGTGCCTTTTGAGTTTTGATCAAGTGAAGTATTCTTAGACCACAGCTTCTAATTTATTAATAACGAACATTCATTTATAATGATCGCTGAATATTATCATAAAATCGAATATTAACTGTATAATCGATACACTATACATACACTCATAATAAATGTACACGAACATGCAAGAAATAAAACAGATTAAAAAAATCGATTAGAAATCCGAGTATCTCGGAGGGATAAAACTTGAGTATACATCGAAGAAAGCACAAACAATGATTACGTATATACAATTGTCAGTGGGATTCGGACCAGGTTAGAGTGGCGTGTGTGTGCCGGTAGTGGGATCGCCGGCGGGTGAATGGAAAATGCAAGCGAAGTGGAAGGAAGTAAGTAGATAAGAGCATTACCGATCAGACATTGTCAGCGGCAGGGTATCAGTTGGGAATGAGGGGTGAGTAATTCAAGCGAAGTGCTTTCGAAAAGAGCTTCGGTCCGACTGAAGGAAAAAGGACATCGGGAAAAGGTAAATTGTAATATGGAAAAATTGGCAGTTATTGTTCCCTCGTTCGCGATATGCTCGAGCTTTTAATTCCGTGGCCGGTGGGTCGAGTAAATAAATCGCTGGCCAATCGAGACATAGTGTACACCGCTTAATTGGTAATTAGCGGATGTATTTAACAAGCGCATTATCAAACACAGAGGCCTTCCTTCCTCTCTCGCTCTCTCTCTGTCTCTTTCTCTCGCCCTCTCTTTCAATCTCGCTTCGCCTGGAACATTCGCGCTCGATAAACGAATGCCGAATGCAATGATTGCCGGACTATGGCGGCGTTCGTGCATCCTAATTACGATTTTATTGCCCGATCGCCCGGCCGCCAATAAAACGCTCCTCGTTAACTAAAAACTCCAGCATACCCTCCCACAAACCACCCCAAACCACCGCTTCCCCCCCTCTTAACAATTCACAGGACTTCGATTGATTTCTGAAACGCGCATATCTCTGCATTTTTAATGCGCACTGTTCGCCAATCCGTTGCGGTGATTGATTACTGGACATCCAAGCTCATGGTAATTCGTCAGCGCTCGTTTTTACTCTTTCGTCAGTAGAATTATGGAAAAGCATTATTCAAAAGCTTTTGGCGTGTACTGTCAATAATTTTCAAAAACAAGGCTTAGGCTTTTTTATTTGTGCTATTCAGACTATTCTAATTCAATAATATCATGTAACATAAGTATAAAATATATTACAAATTAAATACTGTCTTCGGTAATAGAATCAAGTAATCAATATATATCTGCTGTCCGTCTTAGTATCCTGTTAATTAGTTTTAATTAAAATATTAAAATAATCGATGCATAATGTCAGAGAGAGAGAGAGAGAGAGAGAGAGAGAGAGAGAGAGAGAGAGAGAGAGAGAGAGAGAGAGAGAGAGAGAGAGAGAGAGAGAGAGAGAGAGAGAGAGAGAGAGAGAGAGAGAGAGAGAGAGAGAGAGAGAGAGAGAGAGAGAGAGAGAGAGAGAGAGAGGGAGAGAGAGAGGGAGAGTCAGTGAAAAGAGTGGTAGAATATCGAGATTGGCAAGATCGACTGACTGTATTCCAGATTGAATGGAAGCTCGGTAGCTCATTCCAGAACGACACGGCTTTTCGGGATAGTCGAAGCTATTCCCTGTTATGATTTATGTTGCATCCGCAGAGACACGCCGACATGTACACACGAGGGACACGTGTGCGTTGGTTTGTTGGCCAGTTGGAATAATGAATAAAAAAGAGAAGGGAAAAGCAGGGTTGCTGCGCTGGCTGGCTGCTCTTGCGCGAGGACGGACGCGTCCGCAGCGCATTGTATGTAAATATGAGCGATCCAACGATAGCACGAGTTTTCCATCGAGCGATGTTTCAGAATCAAGATACGCAGCGTGCGTATCAGCGTCCTCTGTCGTTTTGTTAGGTCGAACCAGGTAATTAGCATTGGAAAGGGGCTTGCTGAGATTCTCATTAACGAACTCGATCTCAGTCGCATTCAACGGGCTGCCGAGCATCCACGCTCTCAATGCTAACGTTCTTTTCTACTGTTCCACTCGTGCATATACGTCGATTTTATTCGTCCTTGGTTGCGCGATACGTTGCGTCTCTCAGCGTAGTAAACGAGTTACGGCTCCGCTGAAACTTTTCTAATTCGACTTGGTAATATCGGCTGGTTAAACGACAGGCTAATATCGGCGCGCTTTCTCCGAAGGGGAATTTTCGTGGATTCATTTGCAATTGGTTTTGTAACTGGGTCGCCTGGAAAAGAGAGATTAATTCCGTTAGAAGCTATCCGAATGGTATTTAGAGAAAAAGGATCTTTTCCTACGTTTCATTCTCTTTCTAACGTAGGTACAAATTGTAAGTCTTTCAAACGAATCTGCTTTTCCATGTAGTTCTTCGTGTATTCGTTAATAGAATGTTTTATTCTTCTCATACATTTTCCAGGCTCTATTTTTCTCTGAACACTTCCTCTCCCAATTAAGGCATGCAGAATGAAACGGTTTTAGATTTTCCAGATGTGTATGTGTGCCTGTGTGTATGTGCGTGAATACATTTTGCATAGTTACCGAGTCGGGGAGGTTGACAGAATTGAATTTAAGTACAAACGCATCTACATGGAAGCGCACCCTTTTCGCGAAATCGCTCTTTTTCCGAGTCCAGTCTCGAATATGCTGCTGCACTGGTACGCCGGTGTATTAAAATAACCGTAACAAGTTTTGCAGCAGAAGCGAGCGTATATGTGTGTGTGTGCATGCGTGTGGTGTGCGCGCGTAGATATTATTTACGGCGTGACACGGGGGACACGGGAATAAAACGTGCACGTCGCTGGATTTACGAGCACGCGCAGAAATTTATATTTATTCATCGCTGGACGAGACATTACCAGAGATTTCCGGGGAGCTTCCGGCCCGCTTTTTCTCCCGGCACATCCGGCAGCAGCGGCTCGTCGAAAAATTCACCGATTGACATTCTCGCCGAATGGCCGATTTGCAGCGATGAACGCGTACCCCATACATGCACCTACATGCGCGCTGCCAATTATTCCCCGGAAGCTCACCAGCTTCCGGTTCATATTTTTCTACCTTTTTCCCTTTCAGGCAGCCCTGTAACTGTGCTTCAACGTTTCCATAAATGTACTCTGCCACACTGAATGCAGGATGGTTTTAAAACGCACGAAATACCGATTATTTCTCGAAAGTTCAATCCGATGTCAATTAAATAAGCAGCAGTTGTATGGAAAATTAAAACAAATAGGACGTTGAATTAAATAATGACAGGGAATACAATTATACACTAGATTACTCTTCTCAATGCTTTATTAAATAAGCTTTAACAATACTCAAAACAAAATTTGCACTAAAAAAATACCCACGTAAACATCGTATTACATTTTCCTTGCATGTTTCTATAAGATTAACCAACTAAAAACAATTGAAACTCAATTAAAGCTCAAAGTACATTGCAACAGTTTTTAGCAATACATTTCGGACATTCTTCTCGCAGAGTGTGAACCCTTTCACACCTTAAATTTCGTACTTTAACGTTAGCGTACTGAGAGAATTCCCCTCGGCGTTGCATTTCCCGGGCAATCTCCATGAGCGAGAGCTCAAGAGGGCAGTCTTAGGAGCACGTCGATTCCCTGGAGCACAAAAGCTGAGTTGTTGCCGGGCGCTAAAACAGGCGAAGCGGTGGTGGTGGGTGGATGGGTGGTTGAGGAGAAAAATCGCCAGGTAAATCACCGTCGTCAAGGACAATTAAGTTAACGCGTGAAAGTGCCCCCTTAAATCCGCCTCCATTCCACCGGAAACAATTGGGAGCGGAGCTTACGCATTCTCCGAGAAGGAATAGAAATACGTGTGCACTCTCACTGGCGCATTTACAGGTAGGTAGATGTGTGTTTCCGCGTTAGAGACGGGCACTTAGCGCACTGGAAGTTTCTGGGCCGAGCTGTAAAGCGCGTGTTAAGTGCACGTCGGGATTCCCGTGCAATTTCTGTGCCATTAAGCCAAGCCCCAAGTCTTCATAGTCCTCGAGCGTCCCGGTCTTCGCCATCCTGGCAGTGGCAACGCGCCTTCCAACAGCTCAAAGCGTTTAAGAGCTTCGACATTTGTAGCGAGCACCGCCAATAGTCGCTCGATGAGCATTGAAAGCTTCTTATCACCGATTAATTACTCCTCAGCTTCCCTTTTGCTGTTCCCCGAAGACCGGTTTAATGAATTTTGAATTTCTTACTTGGCCTCGCTACCGCTATTCGCGTTGTCTACTCTGCGATCAGAGAGTTCCTACCGGTTTCTGGACCTTGGTGAAAGTGGACCTCATTAGTGATTTAGGAGGACGAACTCGCTCAGACTGAAATGATCGAATTACTTTGTTTCGGTGAAGCTTAGCTCTTACTATTTTTATATCACTAAAATATAATAGTTATAACAATATTTATACGCAGCGCTGTCAATTATTTTATTAGTGTTAAATAAATTCCAGAACAACTAAACCTTACAGAGGAAATCTTTACAAAGCATGTTTACCACGATCTTTTTATTTCATCTAATTTACTTAAATGTTACTTCTGTTTTAAACTACAAATAAATAGTTAAACAAGGCCCGATAGTAAGTCGATTAGTACACCGGGTGTACTCAAAATGTCACAGGAGTAGGGTAAAAACGATGCTCAGGTTTCTTGGGGAGTTGAATCGTCGAGGATGCACGATACTATAACTATCGGCATCTGCAGATAGGGGAACGTGTACTGGAATCGTAGCCATTTAACGACCGGTCGTTCCTCGATTTCGAAATGTCCTACTAGCATCGAGTAGTATCTCCTTCCCTTCTTCTCCCAGCCACCCCCGATCATCTCTCTCTCTCTCGCAAGTGGTATTTATACACGAGGTTTCACTCGGCTTTAATGAGACCGACGAGTCGTGAAAAGACCATTTCGAGATCGTCGACCGGTTCGATTTTAAGGAGGGCGTGCAACGCTCGAAACTCTCATCCGTGTCCAATTTCGTTCCGAATTACGTTAGGCTTTTTATTAAGGTGTGAATCTCCAGCGACGTTCATGGGATTGCTATCGCGGAATTACTTTGGTGATCGAGCGCTTACTCTCGTCGATAGATCAATCGAGTGGATGGAACCAGTCGACTTTTTGCTGGCACTCTCTCATTGAGAACGAAGTATTTGAAATTCTTAATACGTTCTTGTAACGATCTTCGTGTCAGTGAGGAAAGACTGTTTCAGTAATGCTGTGTAATCAAAGGTATAAGCACCGGATGAGTGCTTTTAAAAAATACTGTTCGTGGTACTAGCAATAATCGTTAACCTTTGTTTCTTAAATTTATTAAAATGTACTGAAGATTCGCTAAATATCATTTGTAGATTTATATAAAAAATGACGTATTGAATATATTACTGTATTTAATTTATAATATTGATTAACAATCAGGATTGCAATAAGCATTAAAGACCTTGTAAAAACTAACTCTCTTTCAGTCCATTGCAAGTGATTCTATCACTGCCCCAGTCAGACTATGAGTTCCTGTTCGCTCTGGTCGACGCAGTTCTTTTCAGCAACCGGTACAAAAGTGCAATTAAAGTTTGCAAGGATCAGGATAACTGGATGGTATAAATCATTGTGCCTAACAGAGGGTCGCGCGATGTTCTTGGCCCTGGTAATACAGGTGTCTGGCAGATGCAGGCATTCGGTGTCCAAGACGGATCGCGCTTCCTAATTGGCAGCCTTTTTCTTCGGTAATTGGAAGCAATCGAAGAGCTTTCTCCAAGGAATCTCGAACGGTGGAGATCCGGGAGAGGTTCGATCGCGTCGTGTAACAAAACGAAACGTGACTTGAGCGTTAGTCACCTATGCAATTAATTAGTGGTGAGAGCACTCGTCGATACACCACTGCGAATGATCCTGATTTTCGGGATAATAGGATTAAAATCAATTGTTTAATAATAGATTGAACGATCATTGATTCTCTCTGAGTAGGAATGTTAAAGGATATTGTGCGCATGTTTGTTACCCCATCCTTTATAAACTAAATTGATTATCATCAATCATTAGCCGCAAAGCTATATTTTAATTCGAAAGTTGTAATAATATTATAACAAATGACCTATGTATAAACTTGATACTACAGTATGAGAAGCTGTGTTTTACAATTAGTGTAATAACCATGTGATTGCCAATGTTACCAATATAATTAGAATTGTCGTATTAGCAGCCATAGTTTTAGAGAACATAATCCAAAGCTTGCAATCAATGTTGACCAATTAACATTAGTCTACCACTGTTTCCCAAATTTACTCATTTACAAGCTAATATTCAAATAATCCTGAAGAATGAACATATAAAAATCATAAATATATTATCACAACCTTATTCAAACTTTTATAAATAATAAACAATTATCTATCAGTTAGAAATTCCAAAGAGAACTTACAGATACACTTGTCAGAGAAAACATTAATAGGAGCAAATTTCGTGGGAAGAGCGGCGAGCAAGGAATAAAAGTACGAAGGTCAAAATCGAAAGATTTTGCGGAGGGGAACGAAAGCCATTACATTTTCCTCTTTGTCACGAAGGCGAGATGAAAGAGGGGCGGTTTGAATCTTAGGGGAAATAAAGATCGGAAAGCTGCCAAAGGCCCTCAGGATCGCGTCCTCGAATCCTTTATGGGTGCATCGGACCGCGCCACTTTTGGCAGGACGAGTATCACTCCCGATTAGATCTCTGTGGTCCGCCATAGTTTTCGAGCCCGATGAAAGCATGCATTTTTCCTATAAACTCCTTCTGTCGCGACGTGTGCGCTGGAAAAAGGCACTCGAGATGGGAGAGCAGCCAAGAAAAGTCCTGCACGAGATCACTCACGATCGCTTACTAGAACTTTTCTTCACTAGTCACTTTGCAGTATTGCAAGAAACATCTCTTGCACACGTATCGATTTATATTAGATAATCAATTAATTGTCATTTCATTTATTTATCATAAATTTGAATACCTCGTCATTATTAAGGATAGAAGTATGTTTTATCTTACACAGACTTTAGTTACTTAATAATTATATCTTCCTAATATTATAACAACATATTAAAACATGATTGCACCCCTAAAATACATTACAACAGTTTCTCTCAATGAAAAGAATAATAAATCAAAAGAAACAGTAACAATAGAACCTTTCACTATGACATTTGATATACCCATAGACATCCTATCAATTTGCGTGAGATGGAGAGTTGAGACGCAGCAGTAATTGGGCGGAAGTGATAGTCTCAGAGTGCTCAGGATATGTCAGAGAGATCGATTTCCCTGCGCGTCGTATCAGTAATTGACCTTATTATTCGCGAATCAGTGAAAGGATTCATCAAACGGCAATGGAAAATAGAAGGAGAACAGGAGAACTGGAAATCGAAGGGCGTAGCTTCTATGTCTGGAAGCTTAGTCCCCTCTTGTGAAGGAAGGCCGATCCTCCGGGACTCGGGAGCACTGAATGCTCCTGATCTCAAAAAGGGCTGGTTGCCTGCTGGTGAGTACATACGTATGAATAGGCGGGCGCGGCTCCTTCTTATTTCCGGTATAAAGTTCATTGTGCATTGTTCGCAAAATGGAAATGGAGTCGCCGGTAATTTGCGTTTGAATGGGAGAGCTGCCCCCTTCTGCCTACTTATCCTGCAGCACGCTCCTTCCATCCCTCGCGTCCTGTCTCCGCCGCCGCTGCCGCCGCCCCCGTTGCCACCTTCCTCCTCCGCTATGCTTTTTCACCTTTTATCGCCAAACTACGGAGACCCAGTTCAACACTCCCAGTGATTCTTCCTTGCTCCTGTGACCTGTCTTCCTGCCTCGTTGTCATTCCACACTAGAACAATTAAACATTTATTCTAGTTATTTAGATGTAATACAAGGAACTTTGGTATTAGAATTTCTTACATGAAGACAATTAAGAATTGTTATGAGTTAAATTATTCTCTGATTTATAATCTGTTGTTTTTAAGGATACTCTTATTTTAATATTGATCGAATTTCTTTTAAGACTTGACAAGATTTGAATAAATCAATTACATCTTACAGAAATAATCACTTAATATTCCAAGATTCTAATGGAGAAATGATGCAATGAAATCTGCATTAGCTGACTGTTCTTTCACCCAGAATATGCAGAGCTGCGAAAATTGTGGAATGAAAGGGAAGATCATCGAGAAGAACTGCTCCTTCTTACTCCCCCCTTCTTTCCAAGTCAGTCTCACTTTGCCGCCCGAGTCTCGTTGTTCGCGGGCTTCATTTAGATTCCGCGCTAATTACACTCGAATCCCGTTTGCTAGCCGAGTGCACAGCAGCGTGTCTATGCCTCTGGCACGCCTGGGGCTGCTGACTTCTAATGGTACTACATTAATGGAACATTGCGTTAGACGTTCCACCACTTCGCCCTGTCTCCCCAGAACCTCTTACGGGAGAGACACACTCAGAAAAAAGAGCCAGAGATAAAAAAGAGACAACCAAAACTGGCCGCTAAGTGGTTCATCGGATTAATTCAAACGAACAACCTTGATAATCAGTGACGTTAGAAAACCTGTTGTTCTGGTTGGCCTCAACATTCAGCTTTCTATATTGATCGAAAAAGCGATACAGTTCATTTTGACATACCATGTGACAGGTTTTTTTTTTTTTCATTATAGTGATAAATTTTGAAATCCCCCCGATTTGTAACGAATTGGTATTAGAAGACTGGTGAAGCAACGCCTGGAAGTACAAAATCAGTCGACTGAAATCAGTGACGAAACTTGGAGTGACTGAAATCAACGAGATAAAAAAACGTTCTTCGTTTCTAATTCGATGAATATAAGATTGACGTGACATTTGTAAGGAGGCTGAAGGACTACCTATCTAGAAATTTATTTCTGTTCAATCGTTAATTATAAACTCGTTCTAAAATGTGGATGACATTTGCATTGAAGGTGATGCGAGATATAAACAAATGTAAGATATTTTATATTCAGTTTTAAAGATATAAAAAGAAGGGTAAAAATTTCTTCAGTTTCAATGATGTACGAACCTAATGAAGACTATTTACTAACAATAATTTATCAAATCATTTGACTTGTCAACACAGGGTATACAATTGATAGAATAGTGTCACAGAGAGACGCGGCAAGTGGCGATACGTTTTTCTTAATTAGCCCGCACAAGAGGCCCAGTTAATTACTTAATGGACCACTGTCGCTGTTCGCTTTCACGGCATCAAAGCACACTCGTTCGGTAGTTGCACATTTCATGCGAAGAGGCCGCCGCAGGTGCTCCGAGAGCAGCTGCCGGTGGCGAGTAATTCAGGGAAACCAAGTGGCCACTTTGATACCGCGGCGATTAGCTTGCTCAGTGGTCCTCGTGGCAGAAAGTATCACCGACTAATAGCACCTCGATCGAAATAGTCAAAGTCAAATGGAAACCGGCTGATATCATCTTTTCAATTCACGCTTATTGCACTTTTTATATCTCCCCAATTACCTGACTCTTGGCAACGTGAAATGCCGACGAAATATCGATTAACACTTTCAGTGGCAGATTGTCTGCGAGAGTTTATTCGGATTCCAGTTTCTTCTGTATTAATCTTTATAAACTATAATGTTTGAATTTTATTAAATTCAATATCCTTCTAACTTAGGTTTATCATTATTAGATTCATCATAATTCTTTTACAGTTTTAATTATAGATCTTCTAATAGAAACACAATGACGCAAGACACTGCTTTAATTGAATCTCAAATCTCCGAATAAGTATCTACTTTTAATCTTTCGAATCAGAGTTTCTCAATGCTCCATCTTGCATGAGTCGAGCATGAGGAGTGGGCGCCTTAGGGCTGTGATAGCCGCTCTCAAATTCCAAAGGTGTAATAGCAAAGTGGGATAGTGGAATGGAGGAGCGGGATCCCCTTACTATAAATTTCTTCTGACATTTATGAAAACGCCTCACGGTTAACGGTCGAGACGTGCCGCGGCCAAGGCGGACATAATGTTTCTCTCCTCTGTTTACCATTACTTAGGCCACTTCTCACGTACGCGCTACCGAACACTCGATTCTTCTATATTTACTCGCTGATATAAATTTCACGAAAGTGAGCGCGTCACAGGAAAGCTTCGAAAGCGCGTTTATGCCAAACAATTCGCTTTGCCTAGAGATTTGCATACTCTCCACTATTATCTTTTTACGCCTACCATCTACTCTCTCAGTCTTTAAGTGTACTTGATATAGGAAACTTTCACTTGATTATTGTGTTAAGAAAAATTCGAGGAGATATTCGTTCGCAGAACACTCAGAAGTGAGATTCGTTAAGCAAACATTCATAGGTCTGTTTATTATACTCGTGAATTTAATAAGTAATTAACATTTAGTCTTTAAGAATATTCAACTGTAAAAGGTTAATATTTTTTACATCGTGGCGTGTTTTTCTTTTGATAGAATTTTTTGTCGATTCCCACTTTATCATTAATGAATGGCTTTCAGACAAATCATGAAATAGTACGAACGAGGTTACTATTAGTCAAGTGTACTTATAAAACCAAGTAATGAAAATTAAATGCTGACCTCGTTCTGTGGTTAATTACATGGAGTGTTGCGACTCAATTAAAATCAAAATAATACGCATCCAATGAATGAATCTCGTCACACTGCATATACCACCTGACACACTCACCACAGGTTCCCCGAATATCATAAATTTCGCATACTAATTGGATATCAATGGCGTTTATATACGATTGGTGCGCTCGAAAATTACGAGCACGCGCTCGCTAAATGTAACGCACTGCCATTTTCCTGGCCTCGCCATTCAGAAATTCATTCATACATCATTTTGATTTACTATACGCGACTAGTAATCCAATTTACATTATGTACCCATTCGCCCTCCTACTTTCCCTCTCGCGAAACCTGTTGAAGCCGGCTTATTCGCGAACCACACCAGTTTTCTTTTTTTTCTCTCTACTTAACTGTACGCCAGATAACTTTGACCCTAATTTGTTAATGCCACTTGAAATGTTCTTCGAGCATTGCCGACGTAGTTCTTCATACTCGCTACTTCACGAAAAAGTTGGTGACTCGGTAATTTGCCAACTTTCACGGCAGCAAATAGAATCAGCAATTAAGCCGCGCGATTTCTGTTGCCGGGTGTGTGCCAGACGATTTCTGTGTGTCTGTGTGTCTACGTAGATTTACATACATTCATACGTATATCCGGCTTGGAACGAAAATGTGTTTCTTCTGGTAGACGACAGAAGCCTCTTTCAATGCTCGAACGAGAGTACTTCTGCGGACTTAGCCGTTTCTTCTTCACTCTGTGCTCGGCCCTTCTCTAATTGACCGCGTTAAAAATACCACCCTATTCAACCGGCTGGAAAGCTTACTCTGCTGAATGGACGAGTGTGGGTTGCTTTACAAGAAACTGTCACTCTTATGCAATTTAATTGTTCCCCCGTTACTTACACAGGGATTCGTGTCACGCTTCTTTTTATGTGGCCCGATCCTCTTTTCTAGATATAGAAGAACGATTCAAGATACGTTTTATCCAACATTTGTTATAATTGTGTGCCCATCGTATATATTGAAAATAATTAGTATTTCCCTTGGAAATATTGATGTCTTTATTCGTTGTCATCTTCATTGAATATGATCAGTCGATTTTTAATAAGTAATATATTGCAGATAAAAAATCAATTCGGCCCAAAGTTTAATCATAAATTTTCTGTTTAAATTTCAAAATTAAGTTTAACTTTGGTTATGAATTTTCGAAATATTATTCCAAGTATATGGATGTTGAATGTATCGATTCGTCCACTAAGTTCGAAAAGTTGTGTGACAAAGTGTTCCTCGTCGACCATTAAAGCTTTAACGTGGTATCACCGCAGAAACTTGGCAGGAATTAGTCTTTCGCGATGATTTTCGAGTAGCACTGGAATGTGAAGTTTTACCGCGATGAATCATTCATTGAAACCAATTGAGCTAAGATCTCTGGCTTGCGCGCTCATAACTCGAGCGAACTTTGTGACACACTTACTGCCTCGTAAAACATTCAAAATTCGTTGGCACACTGACCCGAGTAACGCCGGCAAGTTTTGCACTCGTTGAATAATGAATGGAGTCCAATCGATCGGGAATCCTCCTTTTTCTCAGTTCCCTCGCCGCTGCATACTTCGCGGCAGATGTAACGATCAAATTCTCTCTAAGTTCGCGTAGGGATTTCGAATGCTGGCATCGCAGTCTCTTAACTTCTGCATCTGCTCTTAACAATAATCTTTTATGTAGAAGGGAATATTTATAGAATTCTACATTTCAGGATTACTTAAGAGGAAACATAAAAATTCTATTTTACTGAATAGTGCAAAGTTGCCAATACTTTGTCTATAAAAAGAATATTATTAAAATGTAAAGATATTCAATCCGCATAATAATCAATGCTGTAATTCGTATGCTGATTTAACTTGCAAGCAATTCCAATTCCATTTGCATTTTTTTCATGAGGGTTGCATTATTGGATTCTGTTGTAAATGGGAATTCAAGGAATTTAGTTAATTTAATCAGTACTGCTTCTTCGTCTGTCCAATGGCAGAACTGTTTACTAAATGCATGGCATTATTTCTTGCTTTAAGAGCTTGATTTTAGAATTCTCTCCTATGTCTTGTATATCCCTGTAAACGACGAATTAATGCACTGCAATCAGGTCATATTTTTCTTCCTACCCGTCATGCTTTTAATGTCAGGGACTACATCGCATCATACACTGTCTGCTTAACGTCTCAACTATATTCGTGTGCTCGACTATCATCATCATACGATGGAATATCGTATTTAAGCCTTCTGCCTCCGAACGTCGAAGCGTAAACCTTCATAGAAGAAATTTAAAATATGAAAGCAGTCTTGTGATATCGAGTAAACGAAATAAAATAGAAGTACGGTTCTTGTACAGTCTGAATTACTTTCATAAATTATTTATTACTACTATTTCAAAGTAAGTTCGAAATAACAGGACTCAAGATGAACTGGATCGTTTCTCTTCAAAGTAGAAGTTTGTACTTTAGACAATCAGAGTCTCGCAGTAAATTGAAGTGAAATAAATACTTGGGAATATTCAAGAGATTCAAATGAAAATTAAGATATTTCTTTATTACTGATCAGTATTAATAATATTATTAACTCGAAACAGATTTATATCTATGCATTGACTAATATAAAATCACCTGATTTCTGTAAGCGAAGTATAAAAGGATCAGTGCGTAATGTGGGAGTAACGCAGAATAAGTTCCCATCTGGAGTAGATCCAAATTCTTTTCCTAGTTTCTTCGAGGAGTGGACGCATCCGCGTTTCGAGATTGCGCGGCATTCCTACCTGAATGCATTATAGACTTCTCTTCCGTATAATTTGTTCCATTTCCCGGAGATATAGCGTATTCCCTCGCCCCGCATAATTCGCTTCTTTCGCCGAACATATTTCACTGCTTTCCATGAACGCAGGCTTTAACGATTTGTCGCGATGCTATGCGGAGTTCAACTCTGTGGCTGTGCAAAACTCTGGTTATGCTTATGTAAGTGATGAATTCCTTCTTTGTCGTGTCATGGAAATTTTATTACTGTCAAATTGATTGATTAGTGTTGTGATATATGATTGACGAGCACATACTCATTCCAATTTGCCTACTTCTGCATTTTGATGTTCGTTATAATTTGCAAATATTTATTTTATTATGTTTGTATTTTTTCACACCATCTGTAATCATTACTTGATTACTATTAGAAAGTTTATGATATAAAATAAATTGAGTATTGTTTTTTCAATTTGAAGCATTTTAAATTATGTCCAATGAACTTGGGCTCTTTCAAATTTTATAACGAATCTGGTTGTTAAGTTTGAAAATGGCTTAACTCCATGTTTGATAAGAAAGCACATATTATTCACTTAATAATTGCTATTATTTTAATCGGAACTGTAAATTTAACTCTTTTAGATACACTTAAGCAGTATGACACATTGCTATCCTACACGTATATTTTTAATTTTATTGAAACACAAAACCTTTAATATCTCAATTTAAATATAACTGGAGGCCACATTCAAAATGAACGGCTCATGTAAATATTTGTACATGTACATATTGTTATTCCAATAATTAATAAGTGAAATAAAGAAAAACTATATTTTTCTGACAATAAATAAAATAATGACAGTAAATAAATATGAATTGACAGACAGTCTTTGGTATATAACACCTTCGGCTGCACATGCAGCCGGTTTTGTCTTACCAGGAACTTTCCTTTGATTGGGACACCGCAAATCTTTGCGCAGGATCCGTCTCCAAATATCCAGCTAGGAAGTTCCCCATAGCAATTCTTTAACCGACTCTGAAGACACTCAGTGCAAACGGTGTTCTCAGTTACAAGAGGCAGCGGTGGGAGCTGCTTGCGCAAATAACGCGCATAATTTCCCGAGTTCGCGCTGATCCCGGAAGCTCCCATGTGAGCCAGCCTCGCCTAATGACTCTTCCAGTTTCTCTTTGAAGTACCATGCATCTCTCTCTCTCTCCCAGCAACGCGCGCGCCCCCGTTGAAACACCCTACGAATTTCACCGGGAATTCGTTCATCTTCGCGGTATATCTGCCTTTCCTGCTCGGGCTTTCATTAAAAACCATTGGACCATTAACATTCCCGGAAATTGTAATATTGGAAATTATACGAGTATCTCTTTTTCTCATGAAACATGCTCGTTTCACTGTTCAGATTCCTCTTTCCTGGTATGCATTACAATATTTACATATGTGTGCAGAGGAAAGTTTCCTCCTGACTGACGTATCGAGTTTTGCGTTACCAGGAAATCGAAATTTCCCGAGCGAGCGTGACGGTGAGCCTTCGATACTTTGACATGTAATTTTCTCCACTTAATAGGCCGGGCTTCCTGCGGAAGCCGCGTCGGCGATTCACGGCTGATTGATGTTTTCACTGGTATTTTGATGAATTATGCATCAACTGGGCCGCTTATCAATTTACACGTATATTTCGAATTGAGATCCGATACATGGCCGAATCAAAGTCATCTTTCACTCGGCTATGCTTCTATATTAATCCCTCTCCAATACTATGACATCTACACAAGTATTCTTTCAATACTACTAAAAAAAAAAACAAAAGAAACTCCTAGTAACTTCACTATTGCATTGGCTCTCGATTTCTCATAGTACAAAACAAAATAAATAAACATCCTCACTCACAAGCACTAGGCAAAGCATTTGTCCTCTTCAATCTCTTTAAAAAGCTTGTACTGTACGCGTCGTAAAAAAGGACATTGTTCTTTCCCCCCTGATAGTGGAGAACGATTGTATCTGTGAGGATCAGTTTGCGGATGCATCGATTTAGCGAGCATCACTAGAGAGATAGGATTGGTCCGAGTGGGTGGTGAGTTTTTCCCTATCAATGCTCGGGGCGTAAAGCGATCTCGGCTGGCTCGCATGTCCTTTAATCGATGGCAAGGCCGCAAACCGCGTGTACACGTGACGTTGACGGCCTCGAGGACGCTCTTCAACGTCAAATGCATGCACGCTCGCCCGGGACGCTCTAATGAAGTGTCCTGCTTGCTGGGGAACCCAGGTCCTACATCGTTTTCCTGTTACCACCGCTGGTAGCAACACGCACGCCACGTAATTCTGTCTGGAATAACAACTTTGTCACGAGCCACGTGCTCGTAACATCGCACCCTCTCGCTGTCCTCCCTTTGAAATTTGAACTTTTGCGTCCCCCGCTTAAACTTTTCGACGACGGCTAATTGAAAGATCAGTTAAAGATCGCTGAAATCTCTTTGGAGATTTGAGTAGATTGGACTTCGCTCAGCCTGTGTAATATTATTGAAATTACTTGACAAACCAGGGGTTAAGTAAAGTCATAAACAATGAGTCGAAATCATCTATAAATCGAGTTTGAACAAGTAATTGTATAATTTTTGAGTTTGTATAAAGAACATTGTTCGTAAATAATTGATTTACTTCTGAAGACACATAGAAGGAGGTTCCATATGTTTGAGAAATATATCTAAGATAAGGATCGACAGAGTTAAGAGGAGTACTTTAAATCTCAAGGGGAAAGGTGATCTCCGTTAGCACAAACTTGAGTAACTCGATGGCTTTGACCCGGCGCGGTGTAGAAAATAACAAAATAGAGGGAAGAGGATTACACGCGTCTCCGGGTCGACGTCCGGCAGCGAAGGCGAGGCAAAAGGAACTCAGGGATATTTGGAATATTCCAGGGAGACCGTCGATCGATCGAGCCATCATCCTTGTCGAAAGGAACGTTTCTCGAAGCAAAGAAGGTGAAGAGAAGAACGGATAACGAGGCAAGATTAGTCGGCGAGCCTTTACGCTTAAAGAGCTTGCTGGCAGAAGAAGCGTGGAGAAGCTTGGAGAAGCAAGTAGAGGCCACCAACCGGAGCTAGAATTCTGATACAGAGAGGCGAGACGAAAATTTATTATGTACTTTGAAAGTGGATCCCGTAAGAGCGCTCCGCCGAGCTTACGGAACTTTCCTCCCATAAACGCAGCTACCACCCTACACACCTAGACAGAGGGAGAGAGAGAGAGAAAGAGAGAGAGAGAGAACAGAAGGTAGAGCGGATGTACCACTCGATTTCCTAGGGTTCACTTGCGCCCGGATTTCTGACCGAAATGGAACCACAACGGCGAAGAGCTGACCGGGACACAGGATCTGGAAAAAGCTCGTCTCTCAGCCTTATGGAAACCTTGCGGAGAGATAAAGTATTCCTCGGATGGTGTCGGCGATAAAAATAAATTCCGATTATCTTAAGCGGTGTGTTTCGGCTGTTGGAAAGGCTGATATTGGAACGGGATTGGTGGTATTTGCGAGTGGAGGGTTCGCTTCTGTCGAGGGGAGGTGTTCGAAAGTGAGTCGAAATGGGAGAGAGATCAGGAAGAATTGGATGGATCTTTTGGAGTGGGAGAGAATGAGAGCGAAAGAGAGAATGGTTGCGTAATGGAGAGGATGTTGTCGAGGGGTCAGAGTTACGAGAGCGTCTACCTTTCTGTCTTCCAGGCGGTGACGAGACAGACGCGGTGCAGGCACTCCTGGCGAGGTACCTGCAGCGTCGTCTTCAGAGCGCGACGCAACTATCGACGCCACCGCCACCGGCTGTCCTCTTCAACGCCAATCATCAGGCCAAAGTACGACAGGCCTCGCAGAGGTCATCGAGCATCGGCGCTAGTCCGCGCAATACCAGCGAGAGAGATGAGCAGGATCGCCTTCAGGATTACGAGGATTACGAGGACGACCTCCAAGGCTACGAGGACAGCGAGCGCAGCAGGACCAGATTCGACCTACTTGCCGGTAAATTCGATTGCCTCGACTTATGACGACCTTTCCACGTCGACAGTGAGACGTATCTGAAATGATTCCAGCATCTTCGAAAGCGATACACTCTTCTATCATTTCTTTAAGGATCCCGAAGGGTAGCACGCTCTCGTTCAGTGTTTAATCGTATTGGTTGCTAGATTTGGATGGATGCTGGTTTGTGTGAGGCTGCAAGCTAGAATCGTGTAGGAATCGTTCATTTATCTTTAAAGTGTCGGCGTTCTATCCTTGTGTGATTTATAGTGTCTCATTTTAGTCCGTTATTTCGAATTTAAATACTGCAAAAAATATCGATGTTTGCTTGCCAGGTAAAGCATACGATTCTGGACTCGTTAATCCTTCTGCATTTTTATGAATAAGCTTCTGTAGAATTACTGTTAATCCTGAGGAACAGATGTTCGAATTTCTCACGTACAGTGCTTCTGAAACCAGTATTCGGACGTTGCCGTGATTTGCCCGCAAGTCATATTAAACAGTCGATCATGAATAACACAGTTAGCTGATAATCAAGTGCCCATTCACTCTGGATTATCAAAGCCGGCATGCAAATGGTGGGCAAACATTAATTTTGTAATATGCATATTCAGCACGAGAAACAGCATTGGCTTGACGTTCCATTATTAGGACTGCTCAGGTCTGACTGGTTAAACATGCCGGAATAACATGGACACACTTCGGATTATCCGCTAAAGAGAAGAGTATGCAAATCTGAGTTAGATAGTCAGTGAATGTGGAGAGTTTCCTAGGGAAGAAATGAAATGTTCGAAAATGCAGCGCAAGATTTTCACTCCCTCTGCTTTTCCCATGGAAAACGTAACTCGCACAATCCAATATATAATTAAACTTCACTCACACTTCCGTTCCTTTCTCGCGCAAAACAATTCACGGTAATTTATATCCACATGCGAACAACACTCCCTTTATTTACTCCGCATATTTTCCACCACAAATAAACGTACTTAATATTCAAAGTAAAGTCAGCAAAAAACGGCGGGTCGGCTGTACACGTTGTATCTCCCATAATTGTTAGCAAAAAGCGTGGTGTACTTTCAAAAAAAGGTTCGGCTCCTAGCGTAAACTTTACACACCCACGCGTGCCGTAAAAAAGCAGACGAATTATACTTCCATGGAAGCAGATTTTCTACAAAGCTCTTGAGGGGCTCGGCTTGCATTTTCGCACGATGGAACAGGTTGAGGGCGGAGCAGAGCAGAGCGGACAAGGCCGGTAGGCTTGTAATGTATTGACAAGGGTGCGGAGAGTCCTTGCGTGTCAGGACATCTCGAATATGGCATTGGAACCACTCCATAATTTCGCAGACTTGAATGATTCTATTATTAAATACTTGTACGAAACATTATTATTATGAACGAACTTCTTAAATCTTTCTCGTAGGAATCAGCGCGATTTAAACTTCCAATCGATCCACACGTATTTTCAGACAGTAGAACAAGTTGAGGGCGGAGCAGATCGGTGCGGGCAAGACAAATAGACTTGTAATGCATTGACAAGGGTGCGGAGAGTCCTTGCGTGTCAGGACATTTCGAATATGGCATTGGAACCACTCCATAATTTTGCAGACTTAAATGATTCTATTATTAAATACTTGTACGAAACATTATAATTATGAACAAACTTCTTAAATCTTTCACGTAGTAATCGGTGCGGACAAGACAAGTAGGCTTGTAATGTATTGACAAGGGTGCGGAGAGTCCTTGCGTGTCAGGACATTTCGAATATGGCATTGGAACCACTCCATAATTTTGCAGACTTAAATGATTCTATTATTAAATACTTGTACGAAACATTATAATTATGAACAAACTTCTTAAATCTTTCACGTAGTAATCGGTGCGGACAAGACAAGTAGGCTTGTAATGTATTGACAAGGGTGCGGAGAGTCCTTGCGTGTCAGGACATTTCGAATATGGCATTGGAACCACTCCATAATTTTGCAGACTTAAATGATTCTATTATTAAATACTTGTACGAAACATTATAATTATGAACGAACTTCTTAAATCTTTCACGTAGTAATCGGCGCGATTTAAACTTCCAATCAATCCACACGTATTTTCAGAGAGTAGAACAGGTTGAGGGCGTAGTAGATCGGTGCGGGCAAGACAAGTAGGCTTGTAATGCGTTAACAAGGGTGCGGAGAGTCCTTGCGTGCCAGGACATCTCGATATCGGACACGAACTCTGCGAGGATGGTGCGATTGGCTAAGTGAAGCAAACCGAATCGAACAACGACAATTCATTCGAGAGTGAACACACAACGACTGCGGCATTGGCGGACGCACGCTCCAAATCCTGCGTTCGTCCTTTCGACACGGTGGCGGCCTTTCGCAAATCGAATCTTCTCCTCTCCGTTTCCAAGCATCCTTCGAATGTGAAGAGAGAGTGAGAAAGAGAGAAGCTTTGATAGTTGGAATGAAAGAGAGGAATAGTGAAACGGGGGCGGCGGGAATTCCTGGAATACTCGCTTCACCCGCGCTGACATTCCTCGACCCTGAAATAATCGGGCCGTGACTCCGCGTGCTCTCTTTGACTCGGCTGCACTCGTAGTCGGCCGCAAATCCAATATCATCGCGCGCGCGCGCGCGTGCGTCCTCCACCGAGTAAGTCTTTGATCGCCTCGCAATCCCGCTCTTCCATCGGGACCGACGAAAATTCCCGGACGACAACAGACGCCCGCCAACCTGGTGGAATGCACCGACACAATTCCGCCTTGCCACGTGGAAGCTCGTGCGAGTTTCAAATATCCAAGCTCTCAATATTAATCGATCGTTAATTTAAACCTGTGCTTTGTAAGCTGTAATGTGTTATTGAATGGAGAAAATTGGAATCATATGAAACCTGTAAGAACTTGAATTGCATTCAATTGAATGATTGAATTGCACATTGCATATAAAGCATAATTAATTCCCGGTTTTCTTTGTATCATAATTCTTATTACAATATTAATGATTGTAAAATTTAACTTTGACCAAATATCGAATAACAATTATTGCATTAAAATTAGTGGGACATTTGCAGGCTGTATAGGAAGTAGTTTTAGCAGAACAGAGGGTTTTGTTGGAGCGGGCGAGCGGGCTGGCAAGAAGTCGATTGTTTAGGCATGGACATCTGTCGATGCCGAGCGGAGCCGAGCACTTTGAAAGGCAAAACTCGATACGCGCATCCCGATATCAATGGCAATATCCGATCCGCTGGAGAAAAAAAAAGGGTGGTTGCATGCCAATGAGGAGAGCACCACCACCGCCGCCTTCGCCGCCGCCGCCGCCGCCGCCGCCGCCACCGTCGATAATAGTTAAACGTGTAACACGCCACCGCCCGTTTAATTGCTTGTCAAGCGGATCTCTCCACTAATACTGGTCAACAGGATCTCTCGAATGTTTTCAATGCTCCTTTTTCCACTATTGTATGCGCGTTTACCTTTGCTCTCCGCCTCACCGCTCACGGCCAATTCAACCATTCGCTCCCTCTAGGATATTGGCGCACGCGACTCTCAACGCCGGCTTTTAATCGACCATCCTCGCTTTTAATATTCATCGCCCTCGGGATAACTTCCCCTGCACGCTCGAGTGATCCCTGGTACAATAATGGTCTTATTTAACTCCGCCCTTTATCGACTGTCCATCTCTGCCAATGCTTACCGATTCTTTCCAATCATTTCTAGTTTCTTTATCCCTTTCTCCTTGATTACTGCCAAGTGCCACTGAGAATGTTTCATTAATATCTCTGCTCTTCATTAAGTCGCTACGATATTTATACAAGTTGCCATCATTTGTTTTTACTTGCTTTTATCAGGTTTGTAATGATAATTAAAGGCAAATGCTAGAATCGAAGAATACAACTAATACATAATATATATTATCTGACTGTATTTTTATAATTGAAATGAACATTTTCTTTATTGTAAAAGCTTCGAAAAAGGGTAAAACTTTCAAGAATTCTCGTGACATTGATGAATCACAGACAAAAGTGTAAATTTGTCACACAAGCACTGATTAAGTCAAGCGTCACATACTTGACAGCTTCGTGGAGTAACGCTTTAGGCACGTGAGGAGCACGCTAATCACGCGACGCGTCCCCGAGATCAGTCAGGAACATCAGATGGGATGATATTCACTCGGGACAGTGAACCGGCTGTTCCAGAATATCGTTTTACCATTTCGCTGGCACTCAGGCCGAAATTAATAATCGTCGGCGCGAGCGTACGTGCCTGGTGCGTGCAGAGGAGAATATCGTGTGAGCGCAATTCGAGAGTGTCCTGAATTCGGACAAGGCGATACGCTATCTGACAATAAGAGCAACTCCGAGTGGACATTCTCCGCCGCACGCTGTTTTAAGGCTCGTAAAGGGCAGCCATGGGCGAAATGTTTCGCTTTCGTATCGCGAAAGCGATCGCTATACATATGTACACGCGTGTATGTTGCATTCTGATACGATCTTAGTTGCGTAATGTTCGAGTGGCCGATATTACTGCAGCGGGTTAAGGTTGTAAGAAAGCCTCGGTTAAAAAGTATTTTCATTGCTCTTGTTTTGGAGACTGTCGTTCTTGGATTTTATCAAGGTGTCAAGTCTTTATCTAGTTCGATCTAGACAGTAGCTTATTCTTTTGTACTTCGACGTGACAACTTTTTAGCCACTACGAAATTGCTTCAACTTAATATTTAACAGATATAATTATCTGTTAAATATGAAACACATCAATGGAAGTTAATCTTAATTTTAATTGAATTAAAATCGTGATTTTATAATCAATTCTATATCTTGGCTTTATCTTAATAGTCACATTTTATTGATCCATTCAATCGTTATTTAATCGATACCAATTCAGACGTGCAATTTTTAAGGAAATCTTTTTATGATACATCAATAAAGTATGAATGGTGCAATTTACTTTGCGGTTACTTTGGATCGAACGGCAGAGAGCGTAATTACATCTGGCGCCACATCCAGATGTTTATGAAGAAGTTATGCGCGCAAGCCGTACCTCGGCGATCAGACCATCAAATATTTAAGCGAAGTTTAATCCGGTAAACGCGGCGGTGCGCGAGCAAACCTGCCACTCGCTGTATACACAGACACACAGACACACACACACATACTTTCACTGCATCCCAGCAAACATTGACTCCATGCACTTCCTGCTGCGAAACTACTCTTTGACTTGGGAACTCGCCTAACGACACTAGCCTGTACCGAGTACGTGCCGGGTATCTATGCAATTTTGAGTATCCCCAGCGGTGGAAAGTTATTGAAAAGTAATATACTCGACGAGGATGTTGTTCTGCTGGAGACAAGTTGATAATCGTAAATGGTATACCAGTTATTTAAAATAAAAAACTGGTTATAGTAGATTTAAATAAAAAGCTGTAATAGAGAAATCTTATTGGTTACTGTTAATAGCATATCAAAAAAGAATATCAATCTGCTATTTCTTTGGAACACCATCGAATATTTTTATTATAATTAATTCTATGATTTAAACTTTTTCAACCAAAACATCGACATTACCGAGAATTCCTAGCGCTTTCAATTCTCCCTGCGAATTTATTGAGGAATGTGCGGCGCGCTACGTCGACTTGGAAAATGTTGTGCTTACGAATGCGTCGGCGTCAGAACTTCTGTGAATGCGAATGCGAAACAAAGGGCGTCATTTCAATATCCCGAGAGAGAGAGGGAGAGAGTAAGCGGGGCCGAGTTGCCAGTAAGTTACGAATTTCGCACGGTAAACATACCTATTATTCCACCGGACCATTTCGCCGGCGCTGTTCTATTTGAACAGAATTCATCTTGCGCTCCTCCGCTTCCCAGTTATTTTGCATATCGCACCTGCCACGCGTTTTTATTCCCCAGGGGAACGCATACATACATAGGCGCGTTTACCTATGCATACGAGCAGGCCGCGCTATCTCCCGCGCGCTATTGAACTACTGTTGAACCAGCCGCTTACCCATAATCCGCTGGTACATCAATTTTGGCAGAGGCCGCGTTTTCTACCTTCGAATTTCCACGGAACTTATGACACAACGCGATGGAGACATCAATGGATTGTCATAAGTCGAATAGAAATTATATCAATGAAACTAGAGTGGATTAGTTAAAGTTGTGGATATTCTAGAGCATTGAATATTTGATTAAGTAGTATAAAAGGTAATTAATTGTTTTTATTGATTATAACAGAATTTCTATTAGAACTATTTGATTAATATTTAAACTGTTTATTCGGATCAAAGTAAAAACTAGGAAGAAAATTAAAATCCATAATTTCACAAGATTGAATCAATCTGTTACTAAATATTTTCAGGAAAGAATTAATTTCAAACATTATTATATTATACACTGTTGCTACATCAAGCGATGAACGAACTTCTTAAATCTTGCTAGCGTACACGTAGCGAGAAGCACGGTTAAAGCAGCAGCAGCGGTCGGGGCGTTCCGAACTTTTAATCAGTTCATACGATTTCGGGCAAATTGAAGTTCACTCGTTACTACTACGGGTGCGCTAATTAACCAAACTAGGCGCCGCGGCGTTGCTTTGTGTAGCTAAATGCGCGTTCGTATAATCAAGGCCCGACGTGTATACTATGTATACAGTCTATGTATAGTATGTATAGAGCGATGCCGCCCTGTCGGCAGCAGGCCCGGAATCGGGAAATTTAAATGCCGCTACTTTAATTAGGGCTCTGTCGTTAGCCGCGCCTCCACCCTGGAAATTAGTAGGTCCCAGGCAAAAGTGAAACGCTTATGGAACTTTGCCCGGCTCTATCGCCTTACTCTGACAACCCTTTCCTACCCCAACTCCTCCATTCCGCCTATCCACCCCTCTCAACCACCCCATTCCCATCCTCCAATGATTGCAGTCTCCGTAATGGCCTAATTACTACTGGAAACCGTTTACTTCTGTAACACGGATCTCCTCGACGTTCAACGTCACTACTCCAAACTCTGCTTCTGTTTGTCTGTCAAGAGCTATCATCCTTGGATTATGCAAACATGTAATGTTCCCGTCTGCAACTTGAACGGATTCTTCCTTGAGAAAGCTCTACTACTTTGGCTGCTTTGGGTATTTTAAGCGAACTTAATATTATACAGCGAACAATATGAACTTAATAATTTTAAAAATAGATAGATAAATTTAGTAGGACACTCGAGCATCCTGTAAATTTCATATGAAATCGACAATGATTTGTTTGGTTCGTAAATTTTATTAAAATACATGTGAATCTGATATTGACCGTTTAGATTCAGAGGAGTTTCATTGCTAGTGAGAACGAGCTGCACTGGGTTGCTATTTGCCGGTTGATCTTTGGCGCAGATCTAAGGAGCGAAATCGGAGGAGAGAGCAAAACGGAGAAGGCACTGAAGCTAGCTTTGCTCTTAATTACGCTTCTTGCATGAGTTCACTGGCGGTGTGTGTATGCTGTGCATGTACACGGTGTGCAACATAATTCGACTGTTATACTGTTTCACTGCTCTCTCATCCGGTGCTTGCTAGATAGAAAGGAAGCTTCGCCGCCAGGGGTTTTCCTGACGATAACCCCCATCAGCATGGAACATAGAACACCCACACACACTCACGACGACTCATATGCCGAGTCCTTTGGAAAATATTTCAGCTACCGCCACCTGCTCTCCTCTCTTGGCGAAGGACTCCCTTTCATTTCATCCTGCGAAATGAAACCAGATAAACCAAGCATCCCAATTTCATTTTCAGCCCCCGCATACCTTATGCTCTCACCTTCCATCTTCCAATTCGTATCTCTCATGCGCGTAACTTCTTTCCAGGATACTAACAAATGACGTTACTGTTTGCTCACTCCTACGACTGCCTTTTACTCGAGTTCTTATTTTTAGAAATATTACTGAAACAGGTTTTGCATAAGTTGCCAGTAGTTCCAGAGTATGGAATTTTATTTGTAAATAGTGTTTATTATGGGGAAAAAGGATATTGTTTCGATGTAACTTAGTTTTTGTATTACTAAAATGTTGATACTATTTTATCGTGTAAAACGAAGGTAAGCAAATATTTTCACTTCATGCGCTTTATTAAAAACTCTTCGCAATTGGCCGTGTTTGCTTTGTAAGCTGAACTGCTATTGCGAGTCATTGAATTAAGTGGAATTTAATAAAGGGAGCATAGAAACTGCGAAATTAGGAACGGTCTTTGTTGGAACGCCTCTATGCATTTGGTATTCCAGTGGCATTCGACTAAGTGGTCACTGTTTGTTTGTGGTTTCGACGCGCTATCCGCCGTGTCGTTTGAGCGCTCGCACGTGGATATATTTCCGTCTGAAATGTGAGAGTCTTTTCTATACTGGTGCGTCTACCGAAATGGCTGCACATTTGTAGGATCGCGGCATGGAAACGTAGCCTGGCTTTCTTCGTACATGCATACATCCATGCATGTAGGAATCCGGTGCTCGTGTTTGCATGAAATTACCATTTCCTTCAATTTGTCTCCACCAAGCTCTTTCCTCGCTTCCCGCACTTGTCCTTCGACATGCAATCCACTATTCCACCAGGAAACGTGATGCGCACAGGAACTCTGACACGTCGATCAAAAACTAGAAAGATCTGCATGCGTTTTTGAAAGCGAAAGAAAGAGATTTATAAAAGATTTTAATTTGTTTACTTGACACGAACTTTTACTGTCTACCAATTGGGTGATGAAATTTATTTTTCAAGCCTTTATCATGGTTCTGCATTTTCAACAACGAACAGGCAATGTCCCCGCATTAATAATTAATCCGCGCTACTGTATTCTATGAATAAAAACAGTGTTTTAATACAAGCTGTGAAAACTGGAAAATCCTATGCTGAAATATTTCACGGCGGACGTTTTATTTACTAAGCTAGACTTTAATCACACGAAACATTCAACAGACGATAAATAGAGTAACACGTAAAGGGTCGAAATGGAATTTAGCTGGTGCGCCATATGGATTATGGTTTATGCATATCTAACTTTCCTGACATAATGATGCTGGTGAATTCAGAGCGAATTATTATGACGGACAGTTGGTTTACTCGCTGGCGGCGGCGGAGGAGGATTCGCGTCACGTATCGCCGGGCATTCGGCAAGTTTCATCGTCCAAGCAAGCGGGATTGTTTCGCTAGCAGAGTGGAGAATGCGGCCCTCAAGAACCCGTAAACTTTATGGTTGCCCGCCAGCGCTACTTATCCGCCGTTCGACACGTAATACCACTCTCTGGCGTCGAGAAAAAAAAGAGAGTTCGTCTTTCCACGAAAAAAAAAAGTGCCGGCGGGGAAGCAGCGGGAGGATGCAAAAAGCGTCGTTAGAAGGCAAGAGCGATTCAACACAGGCAGCTTTCACTTCTCGAACGGTTGTAAATCGGCACTGCTCGATCGCTGGCACGCCTTTTCATCGCGTTAGACGAAGAAACAGAGCAAACATGCCGAACGACATCGTTCGTGAAAGAAGAAAGAGAGGAAAAAATCACTAGCATACTTCGTAAGTTTCTCTCTCGAGGAAAGCTGGACATCTTTCGGAGTAGGTAAACCGATCGTAGAAAGTGGGAAATAGTGTAGAGACTATCGGGAGTGTACATTGTACGGAGTGGAGTCGTCTGCTGACAATTGGAAGCGTTAACGAATCGGAAATGCAAGCCACCGCAATTTAGAGGGACGCGCAATTGGGTCGTGTAAATACTAGAAACGATACGTGTACTCCGTGCTGAAGTTCTGTCGAAGCTTTTTCTTAATTACTAGTCCTTCTTCATCCAACAACTGGAATGTCACACATTGCCTACAACTTTAACAATTAAATACTTAAATGTAATAATACATTCTTGTATAAAAATATCTTTGCAACGAATCAATTAATAACAAATACAAATCGTATACAAAACCAATGATTTCTAACCTTTATTCTTCATGATTGAAGTATAAAGTATCGTAGTTTACCACTACAATTTGCCAAATGAAGAGAAACACACAGACGTCGAGACGCTTTGAAGCTTGAAGGATCTGGCCGCGGTCGATAAGACATAGCGTAGACAAAACGCTGTATTATTACTCGATCGTTTGCGAACTCCGGAAGCTGTCTTCCATCTTGAGGTGGTGCGACGAGTGGTGTGCTATCGAGTTTGCTCGACCAGAGAGCACAAGCACATCGTACGAGTTATTCTCGTCGCGATGAGAGTGTCTGGAATTATGCTCACTGGAATAGCACTCCAGCCGCTCGCTCCCCGCTTCCATTGCCGGCTTCTACGTTTAATTAACTTTCACCACCGCTTCCTATCGGACTGCGCAGGGCTTGGATTAAGGGATGCCGTGGTAAACTGTGGATTCGATCTTTGGATGAATTTCCTACGTCAGAGGAACGCTAAATTTCAAACGGATTTGGAGAAACTGATCTTATCCAGTGTATGATCCATGTAAATTAATGTAATTTATTAAGACGTTCACGGAGAGTTCTGAGTCATCTTTAACTTCTTTTCTATTCTAAAAGTGTGTGATATTTTATATTTAAATCGAGTTGTACGTATTTTGTAGTTACTAGGATTTTGTAATTACTTTATAACTAATTACAGAGAGTATCAAGTCAAAGCGCTCGTTGGAATCACAGATTGCGAGAGAGTAAAACTTGAGATACAGAAGCTGAGTACGGTTTTGTTTCTGTGATTACTTTCAGGATATTTAAACGAGAAATTTGTACAGGACTGGGAATTACTTGCAACAGAGAATGATTATGAGGAGTTGTAATTTAAATTAATGTTTATTTAATTAAATTTAGTAATTACGATATTTAATTAAGGAGGCGGAACAGGAGCCAGCGTTAAAGCAGACCGTCGTTACTCAGACGCTCACCGCGGCAATATTGCCATGATTTTCGGCTTGGAAATGCAGGCGTGAAAGCAGTCAGGCACGCGCCGAGCTCCGGAAATTTATGTAAGTCGTGCGAGCCACTGGCAATCGAGCCGGCATCGAGGGCGCGTTAAATCCAGAGAAATGTATCGTGAAATGGATCCAGTTTAGTCTGCCAAGGCCGGTCCTTACTGGAGAAAGTGGTTTCAGAATGTAGGATCGTGTTAAATTGCCATTGGTCACTTAGCCTTCCGCAGTATTAATCAGTGGATCAAATAATCATTCGAATTTCGATACATCTACAATAGTCCGACTAATTTCTGTCCCTTAAATACAGAAAGGGTTAACATTTTTTTCTATTTCGCAGTTAAAATTAAAATAAATGAATGTTGAGTCAAATGAATTGAAATATTAATAAATCCAACTATAACTCAGATTTTCATGTATCAATAACTAGTCTAAGATTATTTTTATATATCACAGTTAAAATTAAAATTAAAATAAAAAGAAGTTGAGTCAAATGAATTAAATTATCTCGATTCAAGTATATTTTAAATTATTTGCCGTACAAGCAACTATTTAACATTATTCCAGCAAATATATAAGGTGCTTCGGATCGAACGTTTTTCAGGGTACAGAAAAGGTGCTTGGCAATTAAAGGCAATCAAGTGGCATTGACATTTCGAAGTTGACAGCGATGCCGCAATTGAAGAGTCGCACGAAACTATTAGCGTGATATTGCAACGTGCTCTTTTACATTTTTTCCTTGCCGGTATCGACAACGTGTTCTCGTTTAACCTCCGTATTACGTACCTCGAATTCAAGAGTGTACAGGGTGACGCAAGAACATAATGAGGGACATTGACATTTTGATGGGACGAGAGAATAGAATTCTGACGTATTTCGAGTGTATGCCACGTAACATTCGTTCGACATCTATTTTTTCCCCGGTACACATTATATTAAATATTTTGCTACTATTCAAACATTATTTCTTTTTCTTAGCATTAATTTCGTAGTATTTACTAATACTATGCCAATAATAAATTATTGCTATTGAAATACACGAAATTAAAGGAATTAATACAAATATTAATAAAAAGGATACAATAGTTATAAAAATTACAATTGGTAGATTTTAATGCGAAAAGAACTTGAGGCTCATTCTCTGGTGTGCTAAAACTGAACGTTAAATGGATTCCCGTGTATCTGCAGCCTCAAAGGCGTGTTAAGCGGCATTGGAGGCGAAGCTTTTACAGCAAGTACATTTTTTACTTGGATATTTCGAGTGCGCGCGGTACGACGGTGGTATAAAATTTTAGAGGCAATACAATCGAGAATTTGATAGGAGGCGCTGCTCTAACGGTCGGTTTTATCGGGCAGAAACTTGGCTGTTTCGGCGGTCCCCTGTTTCGCCAGGACCTTCGTGTCCATTGTAAAAGATTCCCTAGAACGCCGATGCTACTCTCGTCCTGTTCGAGAGGAGCTACGTCTGCTGCTAGCGATAAAAATTCCTTCGGAAAAGGACGGAATTCTATCGGCCAGCACAGTTCGGTAGAATCAGCAGTCGATAGGTTCATTGGCAACATACAAGAGTAACGAAAAAATGTTTGATACTTCAACCCTATCTCATCAGGTTTTTTATGTTTTAAGAAATAGCATATATTTGACTGTAATATATTCTTCTTAATACACAAATATAAGCAATCTCTAAGTGAAATAAATCTCGAATAATAAATCCCACATAAAATTATTATTCTATTACTTGAAAGGTACACACAGTTTATATAACTTTAACTTCTTTCAACAGAATGCGTAAAAATAATATTTGAATACCAAAACAGAATTTAGAAGAAAGCCCTGTATAATATTTATAGTTGGGAAGAAATTTTTGAGCGGCGATGCATTTTTTATCTGGATTTTCCAGCCAATATCGAAATATTAGTTCGCCGGGCGGATTTCAACTGGTTCAATAACGAGGCGCCATGGGCGCAGCTCATTATCGGGCTGGTTATTAAATTAGATACTCATATATTTCTCCATGAGCGGGCTGGTGCGTGCCGCGTGGAACGTCGCCAATTTTAATTAAGGATCGATTGACCCGGCCACTACTCGCAAGAGCGTCCTCCCGTGAAAATCCTCCCGCATTACGGGATCAAAGCGATCGCCTTTCGAACACGCTCCTCTCCTTCGAGTCCCTCATCCTTTTGAGACTCCCTGCTGCTTAATGAAATTGATTAATCCCCCTTTAAGGCGATCACCACCTCTCCTCGTACCTTCCGCTTCCGCGTCGCTTAACTCTCTCTAACCGTCTCGCAAGAAATTTTGTCTGCTTGAGAAATTTCATAGCAATTCAAATCTCCAAAAACTCGTGTGTACATAGTTACGAAGGCATTCAGGTTTTATGCGAATGTTAGATATTTCTTTAATCAAACAAGTAGCAAGTCTACTTTTTATAAGATGGTTTAATGATAAAAACATTTTAGACTTCAAGTGTGAATGAAAGATTGATTTCATTATTTTATATATCATCGAAGTAGTATATTAATTAAATGTATTAGGAACTATCGAAAAAATTAATTACGATTGAAATCAAAAGTGTTTGCAGCTATTTCAGGGTTTGGAATGCAAAAGCTTCAAATGAAACCAGCTTTTTCTATAAATATTAATATATAAAACATTGAAGTTTGAAATAACTTTGTGGGAATGTTTCTTATCAAAATAATGGACAAACGTTCCTGTCCAAACAGAGTGGAATAGTCCGTTGGCACCGCACCGGCTTGAATTTCCGATTCCGTTCGGGAGTCATGAGTGTTTATGTACGTGTGTCACCAGAAACTGGTCGGCCCTCGAGTGACTTTCATTCCCGATTTAAGCAGTGGCCGATTGAAATTTCTATATGTATCGGCAGTGGCCGCGCAAGAAGCCGGATCGCCCAACCTTGAACGGGTGAACGTGTCGAGCGTTCACGCTCGGCATTTCGATTGGTACACTTCGTCCTTGTCAAGATCACCGTGAGATCCCTCCTGTGCTCCTTGCCACCGGGACACACGTCCTTCCAACAGTTGCCGACCACTGCTTCCATTGATAGAGTAGTCCTCCCTTTACAATACTAGTTTCCGGTAATCTTCAAGCTTTGCACGTAAATGAAATTCAAACTTTTAGTTTGGTAGTATGAAACTACTCAAATGCTATTAAGGAATTAATAGTAAGTGACACAATATTGAAGAAAGGGAAGTTGTAGAATAAAATAGGATGCGCTGAAGAACATTTTAAATGCTAATCAAGAAAAAGAAATGTGGAAGTGAGAAGACTTTCGATTAATTAATCTCAACATAAAATGACGAATTTATTTTACTTTGCACAATAAGTGAGTTTATCATCTTGGAATTCGACTTGTTCCGGGAGACACCCGTCGATTCGAATATCATACATTTCAGTTCGTGAGAAATATCAGAAATTTATTCCAATGACTATCCTTTTACCGTACGATAAAATCAATGGTTACTTTTAACCTATCGTACATTCCAGCAAGCATGACACAAGTACTTTTTTCATGCTTACGCTTCAAGGTTGTACAATAAATTTAAGGTTGGTTTTGTCGATGACATGGCATCCAATTAGCATATTAGTCTTTCTTTAAAGGACAAGATTCTACCACCCGCTTGACTACATTGCTTTCCCAAGTATGTCAATGTAAGTGTTACTTCAAACGAGGGTTCAGCTTGGCTTCTTTATAGGAGGACATTTTTCTGATAGCTCGATCGTCGAGTTGAGCAAGGCTGACACGCAATTAATATTTCGGGCTCGTCAGTGGCGTTAGGTGGATTAAATACCTTTGGGGGCCGCCTTTCTAACGCGCGACCCTGTGCGATTACGAAAGCCTCCGCTGCGGAATCCCAACTTTCATTTTCCATCCTCCTCGTGGCCGCTTCTTGAGGACGCCGACGCCGACGCCGACGCTGACGCCGATCCTCCGCGAGGACGATTAAACGCTCGGTCAGCAGTCACGCATGCTGCTACACGTGACAACCGGTACGCGACCACGTGTGCTTGCACACGGCAAGTGCATAAACGGCCCCATTAACCCTTTCGCCGTGGAAAAGCAGCCATTTCTGCCGGTGCGTTGCCCTCGCGCGGTTACTGGCATATTTCCCCACTGATTCACCGCGTGATCCGATTCAACGCACATTTACCTAATTCGAATATCCTTCTATGTGTGTATGATGCGAAATTCGTTAATTAGGATGAGCATTATGATGCACACTAATATAAGCGAAAAATAAGATCACTCAATATAATTGAAAGGTTTTAATTATTGTTTGAGAGAAAATAGAAATAGGATCGTATTATAAGTTAACTCTTTTTTAAAGTAATACGAAGTTTAAATATTTGAAGTTATGTTACTTTTCTCTAAGAGTTTACTTTCCCACATCTTATGCCATAGTAATTTTAAAGTATTAGCCTCTTGAGCAAGTAATAATTCAAGGCTTACTACAGATAACCTCCATAATTCCTGTAATCTGCTATTAATGATACTCGGTTCATCTAGTATATGATGGCCTTTATACTGATGGAGCTGCATTCCGAATTCATAAAGGTCCACCGTGGAGAATGTATTTTGTTTTATTGCAGCCTGAAATATCTTGCGAGGGAGAAAAGTAGTCAGAGTCATCGTACACCGGTTTTGTTTATCCGTCGCCATTTCTATATATCTGAATGAAGACTTTCAGAATTTCGGAGACTGGTTTTTCGAGTCCCGTAGAAATGCATACTAAAGTACACTTAGCTCGATCCTGATTCTCTGGCCGAGGCCTACATTCCTCGACAATGTGTTCACTTTGCAAAACGGGTTGTGAAAGAGACTCTCCTGCTGACTGGCTCACCCCGGAATTATACTATGACTTGATAAATCACAAAGTACTTTTGAGATAGCATTCACGCGATCCGATTGTGTCGCAAGGGCAGTGATGATTTGTGCGATTAAGATGTCGAAATCCTTTCAAGTACTTTTTGAGTTCATTAAGTAACTGCACGCTTGAATCGTCCTGTCATTAAATCAAGTTTTTTGCACCGATTTTTGCTCGTTGACCGGAGATAGGTTGCATCAGATACGATGATAATAATGTCTTCCATGATCTACGATCTATTTATGATAATCAAGAGAGACCCTTAACGCAACGTAAATTTTTCTACCATAAAATCATATTACCAATTTCATTAAATTACTGATGCTAAAAACGAGCAGCAAGTATTACCGTAAAATCAATACAGTGAACTCTCAATGTTCAAATATTAACTAACAATAAATCGACATAGAAAGAGGTCAAATCCCTGACATTTATACAAATGACTAACAAGTTGTTACAAGATTTTTACCGCGAGTCTATAACACATAACTTCTAGAAACAGTCTTATGGTGGATGCACGTGTAAGCGCAGGCAGGCGCACCCATGGAATATCGGACAGATTTTCCTCCCGCAAGTCTCCAATCGGCACAATCGCCGGAGCTTTTTTTCTTATCGCGTAGCATACCAGATTTTATGTCGAAGCTTTACTGCCACCGGCAAGTGCGAATGTCTGATTTACGAGGCGGAGTTGACACACATGTGAGTGCGTTGTCCGGAATCGAAAGGATACAGATAGGATTGTCAGTCACTACTGGTCTCACGCAGATACCGCCGCCCAATCTTCGAGTGTATCTCGCTCATGAATAATTCGAGGAGTTGTCGATATTCGCGCGTGCACGCACACTTCCGCTTGCCGGGACGGCTAGACGGCGAGAGCGACGCGTGATCTTGACTCGCTGCTTCCGTAAATATCGCAAATCTTCACTGTTGACGGAAAGCACTGAAATGCGAGCGCAAATCTCGCGTGTGGGGTCGAGAAATCTCGACATTCCAGCCTTTCTGTTGTCGAGAGATTCTTTTTTTTTTTTAGGTTTTAGGTGAAAGGTTTCTATTATTCAGTATTTGAGTTATTGAGCTATTTCAGTGACGGAAATGGAACTGTTTTTGTAAGTCTTTCATTTCTTTAGGACGAATGTAGTATCCAGTTATTCTAATTTTTGGATTCCTGTTGAAACAGAGTGTTTCTTTTTCTCGAATTCTTTTAATTCTTTCTTTAATTCATTACGAACCAAGTATTTGAGTCTTCAATGATGCAAAGTTGTTATTTCAAAATTCTTCTAAATCGTAGTTAAATTTTGAAGTACTCGTAAGTGGAATCCGCACCTGTATGCGATCCAGTAGAAGTATGAGAGAGCTTGGTAGGAGAGTCTCGTAGCGCCAGTCGCAAAGAACTGTAAACAGCGGTGTAACCGCACGTACTGATCCATCGTAACAGCTTGTACCGCAGCCAGTACACTTTCTACGGCGAAGTTATGTCACCGACAAGTCCGGAACCAGTGCATCTTGATCGGTCGACGTTCCCGCGATGCCTGGAAGCGTAACGCACGAAATTCTTCCGGCGCCGCCTTTCTAGAGCAAGGGAACAACTTTCAGAGAGAAAAACCCATCGCAATTCGCTTTTTCTCAGCTGTGTGACTTCCTAAATTTCCAGTTTGCCGAGGTAAACACGACACACTTAAACGTCGTCATCGTCGACTTCGTCTTCTGCAATTACCTTCCAAGGAAAGCCAGGAGTCACGGAATCCAGAGACATTTTCCTAGTGTGGAAGGAAACCGGTGTGCTACGTAATTCTCCAGTCTTTCCAACTGGCCTCCACATCTACCATGGAAAACGTGTGCGGTTTTTCTCGACCTCGTCTCCGCGCTTTTCTTTTTCCCACCTTTTTCGGCACTCCGAGAGCTCGCCATGGAAATCGTGGATCGCAGTGTGTGGCCAACGAGTTTCACGAATGATGATGATACAACCTAGGCTTACGTGCACATACTTTGGTTACGTGCATAATTTCCCGGACTAAGAGTTTCACTAACATCGTCCAATAAATTATATCTAACACCACAGAAATTATTCAAAACATAACGAATCAAATAACACAGGAATAATTCCAAATAAAGACTCCAATCACAAACTATGCGATCATAAACCAAACGGAACAAGATTCACAGATAAAAAAAACCTGGTAATTCCTGACACTCTTCTACCACATTAATAACTATGATTTCATCAATGAGCGCGTCATGATCGACCAAATCCTTCCCACGGAAATTATTCACGAAATTTCCCCAGCGTGACGCTGACTCTTTCGTATCTTTACGTATCTTTACGTATCGTATCGGCTGTAAGGTAAGATTTCGTAAAGCAATGTTTCTCTTTGCGTGATGCGATTTAGCAGTAGTAGCCAGTGGGGAAAAAGAGGCCGAGTTCGTCGGTGGGCCCGCGATCTCCGGAGAGCGTATCCGAGAGCGTTCCTCTATATTCCGTTCTCCGGGGGCCGAGAAATCTCCGGCACAAGGCAGACTCACGTGAGAGCGTGCGCGCGCCCCAAAGACATTCTCTTGGCGGCAGTGCGAGCCGCAACATCGTAACGCTCGTTCGTCGCTCGTTACTTTCGTGAATACTCAAAGCGAGAGAGAGAGAGCGAAGTAGAAAAGAGAAAGAGAAAGAGAAAGAGAGAGTGAAGAGAAGCGGTGCGGTAGTGCGCTGTGCCGTTGGCGGGATCGGAGTTCGAATCAAGGACGACCTGGTGAGTCGAGTGGTGAGCCTCGAGGATTACATGTGCTCCTCCAAGCGGAGGTGAGCATTCGGTCGCCGGACTGACAAGGACTTATCGTCCTCGCGCGAACGAGCGCGCGCACAACCGCCTCGCTACCTGTGGAGCCAACACACCCGGGGATATCATGGCTCGTATCCTACTTCTTCTTGTACTCCTCGTGGGATCCTTGCAAGCCATTCCCGGCAGACTCAGTGGTATGTTCGCTAAACTTGCATCCGAAATCGACCCATTCTTCTTATTGCTTTCTTAAATGATTCTTGATTCGTCCAAGTCACTTTTTGGTAGGGTTAGTAGTCTACTCAGAAGTTGTGGAATAAATTATTATAGTAAGAGAAGTGTCTCCTTCAAGGAAATATATGTTTATTTGGAGAGAAGAGCTTTCTTCTTTGTGTGTGCGAACATTTCTTTTCTCTTCTACAGAAGACTTGTCTAAATGTAAATGAACATCAATGAAATGTTAACTACAAATAACGATTTTAATGGAGCAGCTCGTGAACTTGTGTTAACATATCATTCTGCCTAATAAATTGTTATAATAAGAAAACTGTCTCCTCCAAAGAAATGTATTTTTATTTGAAGAGAAGAGCTTTCTTCTTTAACAACATTTCTTTCCTCCACTAATAGCTCTTCTACAGAAGACTTGTCTAAATGTAAATGAACATCAATGAAATGTTAACTACAAATAACGATTTTAATGACGGTGCTCGTGAACTTGTGTTAACGCATCGTTCTGTGGTAACATCCCCAACACTTACGTCTAATACTTGCGTGAGTGTGGATCACGTGCTCAGTGGGATTGTACGAGTGTACCATCAAAACAGAGAGGTCGTTTTTCTAGCGATGCAATTCACGTAACGGTGTCATAATCCCGGTGTAGAATTGTAGGGTGAGTCCTCGGCATTTCACCGGCGAGTATCACTTCCGCTCGGGTTACGATACCTTTAAACTAACGTTCCAGCGTGACTGCATATATTCCTGGTAATGAAAGAAAGTTTTATGCTTCTGCTGTTGGGAATTCGCACGAGTCTCTGGATCATGTGGTTAAATAATGCTCATTAAGAAACTGTTCAGTGCTTATTAGAGTTCGCGAACTAGTGTTTATTAAGTGCAGAGTCGAAGAACGATCATGAAAATGTTGTGTGAAATTATTCTTCTACAGTGAATTTTATTGAACCGTTTAATGGAAACGTCAATAGACTAATGGAACAATTATTTAAATAGAGCAATAATTCATAAACCCAATACAATTAATTAAACTGAAATGCTGTAGGAAGACAGATCCTTGAATTATATTTTGCGAGAATTACTTTGTTAGTGAACGCGGAGAATGTTAGAAATCCATCGGTAAATCAAAACTTTCGATAGAGTATTATTTGCATGAATTAAATCGAAAGGAAACCGTTAAGAATCTGGAAACATCGGATGTAGTATCTCTGAGTGAGATAGTGAAAGGACGCGGTAGAACGATAGTGAAATTTCTCAGATGGGTTTCTCATAAATTCCGTTGAAATTCCGGTCGGCAGCCAGTTTCCCTGAACGTTCTTTTTTCCCTTTTGGTTCTCTCCCTCCTTGAGAGGGAGACTGGCAGTCCTCTACACGCTTGGCAGCGAGCTCCTGATTCGATTAGGGACCTTTCGCTGACCGTGATCGCTAAGTTTACTGACCTTGGAAGTATACTCATTCACCCAGAAGAATATAGGTCGTAGACGTCGCCCCGAGCGGAATTCCTTTCGTTCGGCCTCGTTTCTTTAACTTCTACGTTATTCCGCTGGAAGTGATTCGATCCCCTGCGGTACCAATCGCTGTCTCTATCTATGTTATATTATAATACATATACATCCGCTTATCGATCAACCGCAAATCAATTGGCTGTTTGAACGTCAAGGTTTCGGATTACTGTAAGTTAATTAACTAGCTGTTTCGATAATATAAAGCGATCTAGTATTATCAATGTGCTTTCGATTAAACATACAATGAATATCCAGTACAATGAAGTTTCACTTCTGTTCAACTGATTTCATTCGGTAGAGATTTCTCGATAAAATATGAGAAGAGTGGTATCGAATGAAAGTTAGTTAAGTGCTTGTATTAAAAAAGGAAAGCAAGAAGCGCTCTTTAATTAATCAATTCAGTATTTACAATTTACCAAGTTTCAAAAGTTTAACGATGATTTAAAAATGACAGCATCATTATTTGATGATCTATTTAATCAAATGCAATGCTGGTTCCATTGCCTGCCAATGTTTTCCAATTCGCATGATTTAATAATCAATTATGCTACTTTCAAAGGCTATGAAAATTTGCAGAATGCTCACAGCACAATTTCAACAAGTAGAATTCAATAACATTAAAAGCCTGCAAACGATACAAGGCTAATTGCATTACTAGAATATTGGGACTTTAATGGATTAATAAGGTGTATTGGAATCACCATCGAGAAGGTTTACCTGTTCTCGGTGAGTTCGAACGGGCAGTACATTCTCGTTCAGTCTGCGACTACCATTGAACTTACGTGCAGCAGTGCGTGAAGCAGCAAGTGTTCGGTATTCCAGTTAGAGTACAAGACTATCGAGTGCCGGAATGAATGACCGACTCGACCCAGTCGATCGAGAGTCGCACACACGTACAGAGAGCTAGGATCACCCTTTCTCTCGTTGATTCGGCCGAGCGACCCGCTACTTCTGCACTTTTCAATTTCAAATTGGAAGCTTCCGGCGGCCATCGAACGCTGCATCCGCGGCGAGTCCTTTCATTTTCGCGCTACGCCGCATTCCGGCTGGTACGCGCTCTCACACAAAAGAGTATAAATCACGCGCAGTGGGGAGAAGGTTGCACGACGTTGAGGAGGATTAATGGAACCATTCTGTGAGCGGAAAGGAAACGTTCTAAATATCTGACTTCCGCCGCACTGATAAAACTTGGGGCTTAGATCTCTCGACGGATTGTGCTCCTCGGATTTTAAATAGACGTGGCCACCACTTTCGTTCATTCGACTAAAGAGGAAGTGGTTTATCACAAGAATTGCCTTTATTAGTCTCGCAATGCAGAAGATTACGTATAAAGCTCGAGTTATCTACCCGCATTACTAATAGTAATTCATATATTTAATGGGTCGAACAATTCAAACGAAGGTCATTTTCATTGGGTTAAACAAGTCCTATCCAATAATATAAATACATAAAAACAAATTACAAATTAAACATTGCATTAATTAATTTATCTAATATTATAAAAACATTTTTATAAGAACCGAGGAAAAATTAATTCCATACGAAACTGTTATCAGACTTTCTACCATAATCACGATATGACTTATTCCATACTGGAGATTCTTTCGGTATCTCATTAAATCGATGTCCTCGAACAGGGAAGAGGCTCGAGTAACACGATGGCTGGTCGAAATTTCCTAGGATCCGTTTATCATGGATTATTTCCGGCTGCACTCAGGAAGGCATGCGGTTGATAATCGTGGCGGTACAATGCACTCGATTTACTTGGCAGAGCGGAAGTGCGGCGAGCAATGCCGTGCACTACGTGCGAGAGCCACTCTGCATCTGCACTCTCTCTCAAGGAGAGTGCGAGCTAAGGCTACGTTCAAACTCCTCGGCTGCCTTCTCCACTCTCGTATTCTCAACTATCCTTGGTCCTTCTCCTTTCCATTTCTCTCTCTCTCTCTCTCTCTCCCTTTGCTACGAGCAGTTTCTCTTAAGGTCGATCTAGAGTTGCGACTTCTTCGTGCTATCCTAGCAGAGGTCATGGAAAATTCTGCCAAGCATACCTTGAACTCACTCGCACTGGATCAAATACTTTTCAAATGTTGAATGTTCTAATTTTTAATATTATGCATCGAAGATTCAATTAGATTTTTGGGGGATTTATATGTTGACGCGTGTCTTTGAATATTTCTTTCAGACAGGTGTGTTGATTGTAAATTTATTTAATAGTATTGTAGATTAGAAATAATACTGATAGAAATATTTCTGTATTATTGTAACTATTTGTTTCGTCTATATACAAATTAATAGAGCAGAATGGATTTCTTGCGGGTTTGTATTATTACAAGTATCAACTGGACTATTAAATATAATAAAATTTATTGCGAAGTGGAGACTAAGTCCAAGTAGAAAATGTAATGGAGAAAGCCGCAAATTTGACCATGCTTTACACACTCTGAAATTCTCTGTGATGCTGAGCGTCGAGTACACAAGTTTACGCGTGCTAGTTCGCCCCTTCGCCATCTGCTTGAGTGCTCATGCCTTGTTTCTCTTTCCACTGTCTCCTAGGTAGTTGCTTGCACTGCATATCTGTCTCTGGAAGCGCTCCTCCATTCGGATGACTGCCCTTCGCCCGTGCGTTCCTGGATAAACCTTGCTCACGCTTGGCAAGATTAATTTTCCAATCATGGAGCAGCGAAACGAGCCGCGATCGAGTACCTGAAACGCTCCTACGATCGCGTACAACCGAGAATTACTCGAAACTTCCCGAGAAATCCGAAACAACATTCCTTGCCTTCCTGGAAATTAGCGGACCAATACTCTTTCGATTATTTCCTTTTAAATGCAACTGTGTTCCTTGGGAGTAGTTGCAATCTTGAGAATTTCGGATTTTATCCCGTTAAGGATTGACCGGTAGTACTCGATGAGATAATTAAAAGTAGAGCATGTAAATCTTTGGAACGCCTTTTCGTAAAGACAGTACTAAAATCAGAATTTTAATGATCTAATTTGATTGATTTTTTTAAATTAAATCTTAAACTATGTGAGGTTGGGATATAATGAATTAAAATTGTCGTTTTTGTATTTATATAGTTTTATCTATATTTAGATATTTCAATGATATCAAAGCAGCTTTTTGAGTGCTCTATTATCATGATTGTTCTCGAAAGGAAGGACTATTAGTGCTCCTCTATTGCGTACCACTCCTTGCGTCCCCACATTGGGTGATGACTCCGCCTCGTTCTAATTAACTACGGAATCTGTCCTTACGAAACCTTTGCCTCGTTACGCTCGGTAACTATGACTTCTTAATGAGCCGAAACTAAGCAATGAGCCTCCGCAGCTATACACATAGAACGAATTGGTTGCATTCCTGCGGCAGCTGGTAATATCAGTTAGAATAGGAGCGGAGACTTTCGGAATGCTTCACTGTCAGATTCTGCTTTACACTGTTACTCAAGGTAATAGTCTCTTTCATTACTGTCGTATTTGCGATAGCACTTTGTTCACTCGATGTTTTCTGGATCCTATTCATCCTGGGAGTTTCCGCGCGTACATTCTATTCTCGCGAATCACCCTGAAAACCACCTGGATAATTGAAAACCGAGTTGTTCCGCGCTACATTTTCCTCGTTCCCCTTAAATGTCAATATTACATGTGCGCGCATATACAGCAGGCGTGCGCACTGGTAATTAGCAAATTCAGTTTGCATACAAGATTTCACTCGGACGATACATTTGAGGGGAAATAATTGTCCATTAGCGAGAGTAATTTTTTTAATCTTGTTCTTCACTTTACATTCGCTAATTCGCTAATTCGCTTGATTGAAATCTGCCGATGCTTTTACTCGGTCGGAATATCACTCGCATCCACCCTATTAAAATATTTATCATTCGAAGCGGTACCGGACGTTTCAAAGTGGCTGGATCACTGGATTAATACATAGGAGGTAGACCACTGGCCGAATTACGTTTTCGAAAAGTGGATGCCAATTTGATCAGGGCGGTCACTCGGCTGGCGGTCCAATTACATAATGGCTATTGCGGTATTCATTAAATATTCCATAAGCAAGGCAAACATCGGTTTGCGAGCTTGGCTCGATTTAATATTCCAGCAAATGGCAATTTGATAATGGACCTCCGCCCTGCTGGAATACCGGAACAGGAGATGTCCATGGAAATGATGGGATTTCTTCGGACTATGGAATTCCCCGGGAAGAAGGAGGAGAAGGAGGAGAGTTATGCAGGCAGTTGTACTCGATTGCAATTTTCAAGGGGAAAGTTCGATGAAATAGGAACGTGTTTACTTTGCTTGCGCGGCAATTACGACAGCAGCGCTCTCAGTGGTTGCAAATCAAAATAAAAGTTGCATAACGAGAGAGACTGGCAGCGTGACGGCTAGCGGGCATGTCGCTGGACCACTTACTGTTCTGCTTCTATGTTCGCTGCCTACTAGCTCAATATTTGTTTGACGGTGTGCCGGCTATTTTTGTCGGTGAACAAGAAATCATTTTACATAAACCTTATCCGCTCACCGGCCGGCTATTCCAGCATTAAATGCCAAATGCCTTTGGTGACTCTTTTCGCAAGTAATGGCATGCGGTTTTCTCAGCTATTACTGCTAGCAACGCTCTCCTTAATCCTAGAAATGGAAAGCGTTGACATCTCGTTAGAGTTCAAATGAAGAATCGCATCCCATATGCTTGATTTACATACATCTTTTCCGCTATGATTTATTTGGCATTTATGAAGAAACGTGTTATTTCCTATTGTGGTAAATGTATGAATTAATCTTCCATAAAAAGATGCGTTTCATTTTCATGTTTGCTAGTTAATTTATTTTATTGCATGCTATTTTTTAATACTGTGATGGACACGTTATTAGCCCGTCAATAGTATTATTTATCTCCCATCAAGGAGGACTTTTACAATCTTCCACTCGCAAATTAATCAACCCTGCGATTTGATCAAAGTGCCTAGGAGATTAAGTCATTTCCTCTTCGTTAGAAACCAGGTTCGACTTCCGAGAAGTTAGTTACACGTTGCAGTCGTAGCAGGGAGAACGATAATAGAGTAATATCCGATTTCAATGTGATTGCCAGTCACGTGTGATCTTGGAATTCTCACGCTGTGCCCGCGGGCGTACTCATAATTGCCAGTTGCTTCATTATCGGAGTCACGTCAATGTCCTTTGGCCTAATTATTATGCGCGCTCGTCTCGCCGTCTGGGGAGTCAAAGGATCTCCTTCGAGTTCCACTTACCCTGGCATCCTCGTTCAATTCTACCTGACAGTTGCATTTTCACCGGTTGGAATTCTTTTAATTGATTGGATCGATCTTACATTAATTAGTTGGGACGAGAGCAGGTGAGCCAGGTAATTAGAAGTCGGGTGCATCCGTATTAAGTAATCGATGAACAAATGCGGTCTCCCATTACCCTTTGCCCGAGTTTCTTCCCACCTGCCCTTCTTCTGCTCCTTCGATGATTACTGAGCCGGCGAGTGAAATTATATTGCGAAATTGACGTTTAGCCGTGGAATTACATAGCTGAACTGAAGCACCTGGGATGAAGGCGTTCTAAGTACTTATTGGCTTGTTAGAATAATTGTGGACTATCTACTTTGTAACGACGGACTGAACTTAACGCTCTTTCGAGCTGGTTTATGAAAGGTTGTTAGACAAATTCTAACTATCATACTCTTATCACCTTCTTATGATTTGTTGGAAACACTACGAGCAATGCGATCGATAGCTAATCGGCCTTCAAGACTGCAATTCTGCTATCGCCACTTTTCTTGTTTGGTTAATATCATGCATATCCACTATCACAACCTAATTCCAAACTGACTGACGCTTGCTTTAAAGCGACATATCTTTTACATTCTTTGTCATTTATTTGCATTTTGTAGAAAAATCATTCCGATCATAATGGTGATTGATGATTACCATCACATGTTCCCATAATATATGTCACCATTATCATCATATGAATGATGATAATGACAAACAAAAATAGTAATAAAATTGCTGGAATTAAATGTGTTCGATATTGGTGCGACAATGAGCGTATCGAAAAGAGGGCAGCAGTGGCAAAGGAATCGAATCGATGGGGAAACTTTCCTCATCCCGTGTTTACCTCGGAACGGCAGTTTACGGGCGTTACGCCCGTGTACGTAGAATACGTGTGAGCTGACCTTTCGCGCACTAGAGAGAGAGTCGGTAATTAAAGCTCGCCTCGGGAAAAAGAGTTACGACGACGCCCGGCGTCATAAAAACGGGGAGGGAATGACGCCACAGATGGGCTACTCAGGAACGCCAGGAAGCCGGAGAAACTTCTTTTCTGAGTAATACCGATTGCCAATTGGGAAATCAAATAGGACCTGTTACCACACCAGCCACATTTCCGAAACCGGAAAAATTTATTGGCAAAGAGCGCCTTTTATTCGCTGGTAGAGACATTTAAATTTGGATAAATTGGGATAAATTTGGATAATATGGTAATAATTATTAACTTAACAAAACAAATTCTTATATCAGTATGTTTGAAATATTAATTGCTATTAAATTGTCCCGTGTTAAATACTTGTACAATAATATCATCAAACTTTCATCTAGTCAATTCTAACTACAAATGGCTAAAGTAAGTGCAAAGTCACTATTGAGATTATCAAGTGAAATGAAATTGCAACTTAATTCAAATGGTTGCTGTGAAACATCAATCGTTTGGATGTTAAATACTTGTATTAAGTACTGCAGGAAGTATCAGAGTTTCATAGAGCAAATTTAGATGAGTTTTGTGTATTTCGGCTTGAGAGCAATTGCCGGTCGACCAAATTACGCATGAACGCTCGAACGTGCGACGGGTTGTGTGTGCCGCCTGGTGGCGTTGCGTTCCCAGTGAAAATCACGGAGCGCGCGTTGTTCTCATATTTGTCGGGCGCTGCTACCTCAGCCAATTCCGCAATCTCGCTATAACTGTGATTGACACACAACAAAACCAACTGCGCTCCAGTTTGCCTGCCGCCACGTAACAGCATCGTTATTTGGCCTGCAAAGACTGTCGAGGCGCCCTCTGAAGCCCGCTTTGACGGTAAATATTGTTGAACGCACAAATCGTCTCGTTTCGCAATGGAATTTCGGATGTCCTTCAATCTCTTACATTTCTGTTATAAAGTATTTCATTTTTTTATTTTAAATGTACTGGAAATGTTTGGGATAATATAGTTTTACATGATCTTTTTTGAATACACACAAATTTGAATTCTTTTAACCCGCACAATCGGCAACAAATGTTAAGATTTTTATTTTTATAAATATTTCAGACTAAAATTATTCATACAAACATAAACCATGACCTTACTGACATATTACGCGCTAGTAAAATATTACAAATGCAGAGGAATGTAATAGTGCGAAATGCCTTTAATCTTATGCAAGTGTGATTTCTCAAAGTGGTTTCCGCGAACGAAACTATCATTACATCTCAGCGTAACAGCTGTACCGTAGCGGATATCGGAGCGGAAGCTGTCGGAGAATATCTTGCTCTCAAGTTTTCACCCAATTATTTTCCCTATACTTTCTCTGCGATGGAAGTGTTTCGTGCAAGTTTGGGTTCCGAGAAGATAAGCTCGCCGGCCATGAAAGGTTTGTCGAAAGAAGCTAAAACGCCGGCCAGTTTATCGGAAATATGAGAACGTGGGGAGTATGTTAGCCTTGGCGCTAACCGGGTGTTCATAGTTCACCGTGGTGCTCTCGGCGCAACATATATCTGATACTTGATATTGTCTTATGATGCTGCATCGCTTCATCTCTTGGGAGCAGCACCAAGTGGAAACACTTGGCCGTCGTGTATTCCTCCTATCTACGAGCCGACAAGGTTCTGGTTACCTACATGCGCGGAGGAAGGGTTACATGTTACATTGGCTTTAAAGATCATCCACATTGCCTCGGAGATGAAGGAGCGATCGAAGACATGGTCATCGATCGATTAAAAATATTCCTATCGATAGCTTAAGTCGATCTATCATTTTCTGATTATAATTCCAACAAAACTTTAATGAGACTACTTTTCTATATATTTATTTCCTAATTATGCTTTGCAAACTTTTATTAAATCCGTTAAAAAAACACTGCTCACCAAACCCTGTATTATAATACAACTCTGATACATAATTAATTAAACAAATCCTGTATACAACCAGACGATTAATGAGTACAGGAGTGGGAAGAGAGAGATCAAGTACAAGTGGGAATCGAAAGCGGCAGCTAATCGATGTGCGACGAAAGTCTGAAGTAGAAAGGGTTAAGTAGAAGAGGCGATCGAGTTGCAGGGGCCGTCTGATCTGGGCAGTCCTTAACTCCTACCGCAAACAGCACGCGACAGGCGAACACGACGGAGGAGAGATAGCCGGCTAGCCACGTGTAAACGAGGACAGGACCGCCGGCGAAACCGGAGGTAAACCTGTCTCTGTCTGTGTGTCTGTGTGTGTGTGTGTGTGTGCACGTGAGGTACTCGCTCGGTTTACCTGGCCGATGTTGTGTTTACTGTCGTCCCAGAGTTCGCCTCGCATGCTAGCTCGACCGCACACGGCTATATGCGGATTTCAAGGGTGCTTTGGGACCGCGACTCGGGTCAGTTGGAAGATTGGCTGGTACGTGCTGCCAGTGGACTTTGTGACTGCGGAATATCCGAGATACCACACACTCTCGCAATCCTCATTCCCTCCTCATACGTCTCTCGACTGCTTCTCAGAACGCGATAGTAAACCAATGGTGTTTAACGCTCGGCATTGTAGCTTGGCTCGTCTCGAAATGCATATTGTTCTCTCTGCTCTAACAGTCTCGTGCATCGCGGCTGACTAATCTTATTTGCGAACCTCGCCAAACCCTGAACTTTGACGATTATGGCGTCGAATGGGAGTCCTTAAAGCATCATTAATGTTTCGGATGGAATGTAGGTTTAAGGAATGGGAGTATATTATTTTATTTTATTGGAGTGTTTAGAGATGTGGATGATTAGATAATATGAATGATATTTATTAGAAGAGATCTAAGTTTTGACAGGCGACATTGCATGGTACATCAAGCAATATTTATACATATGAATTATTAAATTAGCCGCGGTTGCTCTAAATTTTCGAATAATGCCATTATTCCAATTAATTGCACGTCGAATATCGATTACCGGATAATTGATAGGTTAATTGCACGCTAATATGTTAATAATCGATGACCGTACCAAGTAGTCTGACGTCGTGTCAGTATAATCGATGCCCTAATACATTAGTGTGTAAGACACACATCGGACAAGCTTCAGGCAGGTATCGGATGAAGCCATCAAATTTTGCCGCGTAACGCTTCCAGCTTTAAAGCCAATTTAAGCATTCTTCAACATTCCCTTAATTTCTTTTATCACAAACTCACTATAAGATCGAACCAATTTTTGAACACTTTTGTTTACACAATATTTGAAGTAATATTCATTCACTCAATACGTATGCGAGCATAACAAAATTAATAGACAATAGAAAATAAATAATTAGACATTATGGAAGAGGAGTAAATGAATAATATTGCCGGTAACATACACAGATTATAAAAAAGAGGTGGTCCAAACAGGTCGTGGAATGTGGGTCAAAGTGAATAAATGAAAAGCAGAAGTTTACTTGGCGAGCGAGTGCCGGTAGATGCAAAGAGAGAGAAAGAGGGGGCGAAAGAAAAAGAGAGAGGGAGAGAAGGAGGATCTGGTCGGGGTGTAGTGAAAAAGGACAGTAATTCCAGGGGATTTCCGTGCAATCTTTCTACGCCGGGCGAGACAGTGAATTTCGGGCGTGCTGAATAATTTTTCATACGTCAAAAGAAATTTGCGAGCGAGTGGAGAGTAGTCCGACGAAAAGAGAAGGCTTTTTCTCAGAGTCTTGGATGAAGGCGTGCACGCGGTGGGTGGGGGAGGGGGTGGTGGCGGCGGCGGCGGCGGCGGCGCTGCTGTCGCGTGGAAATGCTTCCGGCGTTAGTTGTCGGATTAAATTTTCCGCTGGCTGCCTCCTCGAGGATGCAACCCCTTACGGGAAGAATTGAGATAAATAGCCGGATAAATAGCGGCGCGCTCGTTGGACTTAACTTTTGCTAATTAAGCCCCGCGGATAAAGAAGCCCTGGGCCACTCTCGGTGTCACGGATACCAGACAAATTAACCGGCAACCCGTGAACACCGCCAATTGCTCCCAACTTATCCAATTCTCTCTCCCTCTCTCTATCTCGATTTACCACTCTCTCTCTCTCTCTCTCTCTCCTCCCTGTGCCAACTATTTGCGGAAGATTTCACCGCCACTGGCATTGCACTGAATTTACCAGCCCCTCCTTAACGCTCTAGTTTCATCCAATTGTCCTGTCATGTTATATTAGACGCATTGCTCCGCGGAATCTACTGTTTCTCGATCCTCCACCATGTTCATTCCGTTTCCATTTGATCGTCGTCGATACACAAATGACTGGCCCTTTCGCACGCAGACACTAACATATTTTCGTATTTAGAGGTGTTTTGTGTTAAATGGGCTCTTTAAATTCAATTAAATTTGTAGAGTGATTTCCCTACTGGAACATGTACTTAGTCTGTTCATATTGTGCGAATTTATTATTGTAAACTAATACTATATTGATCGACGCAGCATGCTCCAATCTGTATTCCAGCATTATGATTGTGAAACAAAGTTCCAAAGAGTGATCCTATAGAATCCTTGATGGAGTAACGTCATCACTGCTAATGAACTTGGCATTATAAATAGTTCTGCAGAAGTTTTTCTACCTTTCTCTGAGATTTGTGTAATACTTACTCAGAGGGAGTCTTTGATTGGCACAATAAAGCGAGCTCCAGCAGCTAATTTCTAGGAGCGATATCCCTGGTAGAATCATTGGTAGATTGGCTCGATATCGATCGCGCAATATCCGACGGCAATAAAGCAATTGAGCAAGCGCTTTTATTTTTTTTCTCCGCGCTTTCCGATTCGACGAGTCAATTCCGAACGCTTTCAGCGCCGGGTGAAATAGCACTGTACCTGCTGCAACTACCCCAATCGCGCGAAACCATTCTCTCTCGCATTTCTCCTGCACGTCCACCAAATGACGAAATACGCTCTGATCGCATGCTACTCGCTTCTGATAAGAAGGATTTCGATAAATTCGATCTTACCGACACGAGAAATGTTTTAGCCTTGTTGAGAAAACTTTGGATTAGGAATTCCATGTTCTACGGGTATTAAAATTGTGTTAAATAATAATATAAATGATATAAAAATATAAGCTAGTAATAGAAAGACTATTACGAATGTAATATACAAAGATCGTAGCTGATTAATCCTTAATTACATCTGGCATTAGTAAATAAACGCGTGTATAAAGAAGTAAAGTCAAAAGTAAGAGTTCTTAGAATTTCTGTAATTAAGATAATCATCGCATTCGGTATGGGTCATTATTGTCCCAGGTACAATTAGATATTTTTAAAGGAACATTAGGAGCCGAATACATGGTGCTACTACGAAATAATCTCCTAATGGGTGAAATCTTGCTGGACCAGAGAAAGTATCTCGTTAGCAGGGACAGAGATAAATTTCACTGACGAATTACTGTATCTTGATAATCATGACTGCACCATTAGACAAACACTTAATAAACTCGGAGCGTTCTGTACGCAACGAATATATTGTTTGCAATTGAAGTTACTCAAATTTTCACCGCTAATGCTAAAGTTTAATGCACTGCAACAGTTTTTTTGACGCAACCAATGGACTGCGATTCGAATATGGTTGATATTACGCCGGTGGGTTGTCATTAACCTCGGTTATCCATTAGCTCGATCATTGCTCATAAAGTTAGATCGCACGCCGCTGGAGCCGCTCCAAATAGCCGGCGGACAAACTCGATTTACTGGAAAACTCCTAATAGGCGATTCACTGGATCCATCGTGCATCTCCGCATATTAACCCGCTCACTCATTAGTTCCCTCTTGATCGTTCGCTTACTTTGTATTGTGCGCTCATTACCATGAACTCAACAATAATTATCTCTAACTGCGAGGCTAATGATTGCCTTTAACGAGGAGTTAAAATCTGTCACTCCTCGATTAATCAATCGACAGTGGTTAACTCAATACTGGACTTGAATGATTTCGACGTGTAAAAGTAGTGGCTCTGAAAGCGTGGCACACTTTTCAGTTCGAAGATGCAGCAACTTGTTATCATCTTCTATTTTCTTTCTAAGCTGGTGAAACTATCTTGAAAGGATGTGATCGAAATGAGAATTTCATTCAATTGATTCTGATTTCAAAATTTCATTTCATTTCGTACATCGAGGCATTGTATATTAGCTTTTACAGAATCTATTTATAGTTTGAAAGAAATATCTACAGTTCTAATATTGATTCGCATTGGTATGTGTCGAAGTCCTTTGAAATTAGATATCTTATAAATCAAATTTGAGGGTGGTTCGACCAATCCATTTTATTGAAAAACATTCGAATTCTTTGCCACACTATTTCATACCTTGCAATAAAAATTGTTTACTCCTTTCAATTCTCACATGAGCTTATCGATAGCATAGCCAATCTAAGCATTATTTACGATTATCGGAAATCAAACAATCGCTTTTCCGGCGTGGTAAGTCTACAGGATGTTGCTTAGCCTGGCATCCGGATCACATCGCAGTTGCTGATACCAATAGCGAGAGTTTAGCAATATCTCGCTAGAGATCCGCCGTGTAAACGGCGTAAAACAACACGCGGTTGTGTTTGCGGATCAGTATTAAACATTGTTTGCAATAGTCGCGCAAACACAATCGGCCAGTCGATGAATAAATCCTCCAAGCGTTTACGGCTTATCGATTTGCACACATTGCCACACACATCGCTAAATCTACAGGATTCCCTCCCAGTAAAAAAACTAGTGGCATTCGGGCAATATTTAATGTTAAATTGGTCGTTTGCGATACGCTTCCTGGCACGTTTGTTTAAGACCTTCCGGAAGCCTTTATTGGAAAACGTTTGCGGAGAGAAGTCCTTCGTAAAAAGTCTCACGCTTTAATTAATTATAGTTAAACCTATATTAATACATTAATTAGAGAAATCAACATTCTTATACTATAAACTACTTTGATATCAAAGTAACTAATAGGAAATACATAAATACTGTCACAAACAAACATATCTATTTGTTACCTTTACTTTACGATAAAAGTCACTAAAAACTAAATCGACTTCACAGCAATGATTCTCCCAGTGTCATCGAGACTTATGTTTAATTTACTTCTCAGTCTCTTGAAATTATCGAGAGGAAGAAAGAGGGTTCGTGCAAAGGATGGCGATTGTGCCGGTGAGAATCAATGGGGGTTCGGGGTGGTTTTGTTTTCGGGAAAGCGAGTGGCTTCGGCGTCGGCGTCGGCGTCGGCGTATCGGGCAACAAAGCGTCCAGAATAACGGACATGTCGATGCTAAAATCAAGCGGTTTTAAGCCCTCTAATAGCCGCTCGCGGATTTGTAAATTCGCACGATGGATCTCCGCCTCTCTCTCTTTCGCTCTTTCTCTCTTTTTCACACACACACGCACGCACACGCACGCACACGCACACGTACACGCACACAGATACATATGCAGAGTGGCTGTCTCGTTCACTTTCACCTGGCAGTGGCGGCGTGCTCGGCGCAGCATTGTGCAAGGACGTATTGTACGAAACAACCCGCGTCGCCCATTGTCGGCCCACTCGGCCAAATCCGCGCCCGGCTTTTCGACATCCGCCCGGTTAATTACGGCCCCGTAATTTTTATCGGAGCCGCTAACGCGCGACATTTACACGCTCCCTGTCACCCGCTACACTTGACAATTACTGTTCTTTTTCCCGGCGATTTATTCGCCTCGCTCGATTCTTTGTTGACCGAGTTCCCTCTGCACTTGCAGCGGACCGTACTCCGGGCTCAAGTAAATTACGGTCGATAAATGATAGGCGGGATGCATCTTGTTAATTACCGGGCGTAAAGGAATAGTTTGAACGAAACAGAGAAATATGTGAGTTAAGCTGATTTCGTAATTAATTGAGCTTCTTTGCGATTTATATTAATGGCAAAGGTAATTTTTTTATCATTTGTTAAGGATTAGGATTCTTTGTTTGACACTTACTGTTATTGGAGTGTATCGTGTTAATAGTAATAAATAAGTGTGTGAGTAATAATTGCACGTTTTATTTCACATTACTATTAAGGTGAACATCGATTGATAATCGTACAATCTAATCAATATATTTTTATGTTGATATATCTTGATCGAGATAGTATTGCGAGTAAGCGAATGCAAATTGAATACCTGTGAACCAGTAATTCACAGGTAAAGATTGTAAAGATCAATTACAATGAAACACACGTATTTTTAAATGCAACAGATCAGAGTTGTATAATACATACATTATGGTCTTGTAGAGTATTACTCAAGAAAGCCAAGTTAAAACATCCAATAATTAGCTCTACAATTGTCGATCACGACAAATCGACATATGCCATTTCTAGAGTTAAGGATCTTTACTCAGAATTCCCTCCAATTTACATTCATGCCTACTCTAATCCTTATTACATCCTTTCCGTCTCTCCTTTCTCTAACACATACTTCTCTTACGAAGTTAGCACAAACGCTATACAATTAGACATTGAAAGGGGAATGTGGGTATCGTGACATCGAATCGAATCAATAGGTTCCATACATGGAGCATATAGGCCGGCTTTGGAATTGTCTTGGAATAATTGCTCCAGATTAGATCTCCAGAGATCATTGAAGCCAAGCTGAGAAATGCGGTCGCGTGCTTGGATATCCAACTTTGACGGGCGTTCCAGTGGCACACGTATTGTTAGCAACAATTCCTTCCGGTTCGAATAATATTTTCATGAAAACAATGCAATTACAACGACTGCTGTCGACTTTTTAAGAATCTTTTCGCGCGTGAAAGTTTCTCCACTAGCTAGCTTGTACAATAAATCATTTCTTTTCATAAAGAATAGTCCGCAATGCGACAGGGCCTTTCATTTACATGTGCCGCGATACTTTCATTCGTACGTCACTATTGTCCGATAAGTAATTACGGAAGCTTGCGAAGCGTAACTTGTGAATGAGATTCTTCTTGCACATTTTGGTCTTCTAATTTGCACGACAAATAAATCTTTCTCACAGGTGTTTCACCAATTCTTTCTTACACTCATATTCGAGAATTCTAGGTGCGAATAAAAAGTCTCGTTAATGACTCTGCTTGAAAGTAGTAACAAAAGTAGTAACAAATATAAAAGGCCTAAAATATAATATAATGGTTATTTTCACACGATAGTCGTTTGCGAGACTGTCTTGAGAAGACATTGCGGTTGGTAAATATAATTCAGGATTTTCTGAACGAGTGGGCAAACGTAAATGGAGCACACGTCGTCTCGGCCGGCTGTTCTCTCCGGTGATAAAGCGAGGGTGGGAGGGCGAGGGTGGCGGAGTCAGAGGGGTGAAAAGGAGGGCATTCCAACGAAAAAGTGGAACAGGAAGTAAGAGGTCGCGGTGTCTATTAGGAGAGCTCCGCTGAATATTAATGCGAGGTGAGACGTGTATCCGGTGGTATACGCCGCGGACCATTTCCCTCCCCGGGGGGATTAACGAAGCGATTATTAAAATATGCAGAACGCCGTCCTAATTAGCACGGCGACCAAACCGAGAAGAAGAAGAAGAAGAAGAAGAAGAAGAAGCTGGGCATCGAGAGTAGCTCCACTTCTTCTTCGCCTCTTTCTTTCAGTCCTCCCGGCGCCTTTCTCCCACCTCTTCCCTCTTTCACTTTTATCCCTCGAGCTGCCATTTCACCTTTGTCCTCGGCAAACGACACTGCCAGCCACTTTCGACGCCAGGCAATTTTACGAGCTATTATCGAGCTCGATTACGCTCGATCGTACGACGCTCTCTCCCGCCTCCTAGAATTCCTCGCTTCCGTGAATGGAATTCTCCCGAACTTCTCCGGCGAATTAGTCTCGAGCGAGTTGAAGCCGAGAGTACACGGTGCTCGAGCTTTAATGAGTGAGAGGGCGAAGAGAAGCCTGGGAGAGGGCGCTGCCATTGGATCGGCGAGATGATGCTCGCTGCTGAGATAAGCAAGTTTCCGCGGAAAGCTAGTTCGGCCTCGAAGAGATACGAGCTTTCCTCTTTCTTCCTCATTCTACTGTCTTTCAACGGTGTGGCTGTATTTTCTTGGAAGAACTCGCGAGTAAACTTGGCAAAGTAAAGCGCAAATCGAAAGTGGATTCGCTTTCACGTTAGAGACATTCAAAGTTTCGAGGGTCCGTTTTCTTGGTCGATGAATGCGAGACGATTTTTTGGATTAATTATTATTCGAAGGTTGTATCGAAAGTAGAAGGATTTAACAGTCTAATCCTTTTCAGATGGAAAGACAATTTGGTAACATTAATAGTAACGAAAGTAACTAAATAAAATCAAAGTACTTACTGTTAGAATATCCAAGCGAAGCTCATCGCAACTATCCAGTTTATCTGCAAGTGAATAAGAGGAAGACATTTTATCCAATGGAAGTCAAATCGATTGAACAATTTCACTACCTGATTATGCAAACTTAAGCTGTCATGTAACGTCATAGATACACCGGGAAATCGGTATTACTGAATATGCAATCTTCCGTATGCATGTTACCTTACGTAATGACCATCTATCCTCGACATTTTCTTCGACATTTCTGATCGATAGTCAATACATAACTATTATTACGAACAATTAATCGGTACAGACTAGCCCATCTCGGCAAAGTATGCCGAATATTTAACGGAGGAGTTTGCGCACTCGAGAGATTTATCGATTTGCCGAGTTCTTATCCATTCGATAATTAATTCTTTGCCCTCGAAAGCTCTCATTAAGCAGTAGTTTCCGGGGCTGTTCGCCAGCTACAATTGTGTATCGCGGTGAGGTGGATTCTCTGGAGATTGCGAATAATTGTTCACGGGCGGTGGAGAACACCCTTTTTAATAAACAGGCCGCTGCTTAATCATCCTAGCGACGCTTTCTTTCCAGTCGTTATGCAGCCTCGTAAAATCTTCCGCGTTAGGTAACACTGCAACAGCGGCCCCGGCACAATTGCGAGAGTGGCCTTTAAGCCCGGCAACCCGATTTTCCCGACGAACAACAAAACCTACTGACGAAACGAATAAATTGGAAGTGCTCCGCTCCTCCCTCCTCTTAGTCCCTCGAGGGGATTACCTCAATTATTGTACACCACCGCTTTGGTTAACAGGTCGGCGCACTTTAATGCGACAAGTGGGAGAACCAGTTTGAAATCTTACGATTTATGTGAATACTATTGATATTCCACTGCATTTATTAACGACGAATCTTCTCATTTGCATTCTTCCTGCTCGAGTTATTAAGTTCTTTAGTGAACCTTCCGAGCATTTGGGAATGGAAAATATTTGTATTAAAAAGCACCAGTAGACTTTCACATTTTCTGATTGCAGTGGAAATATGTTGAAATAAAAATGACATTCAGGATTGTTAGATTTATATTCGAGGAGGAATTATTTTTAATATTTCTACATAGATGCATGTAATTTTATTTAATTCAATGAACTATCTTTATTGCTTCCTTGTATTTGATTTACCTTTGAGTGACATAGAAAAATATGTTTTCTTTTATAGATGACTGTCCAAACTGTGTGGACGAGCATGGAAGCAGTCTAGCAGCATCGAGATGGACAATGCCACTGCTAAAGCTCGGCGAGAAGAGATATTATCTTGGCATCTTCTTCAAGGTACATTAATTTATTTATCTTCACCTCCACGCATCCTCACTAAGCACGAATCTAGCATTTCATTACTATTTCAAATTTCTAGTTAGTGCAAATCAAATTAGTATTCCTAGTCGCGTAGATTTCGAGCTTACTGACGGTTTAGGGTGCATCGAATTCCCGCTGCGCTTGTTATTGATCTTCCACTGCAAGCCCGCACACGTCCGATGTGTGCGGGCTCAGGCAAATTACGTGGAATAAATGATGGGTGCGTCTTGTTAATTACCGGGCGTGAAAGAGTAATTTAAACGAAAGGAAAAATCGAGGCTGGAACAAGAAATATGTGAGGGAAGCCAGTTTCATAATTTGTACTTGTCTATAAAATATACATTAACGGTGAAATCTTGCTACCATTTGTCAAGTATTAGAACACTTCGTTAGCCAAGATTATGCCATAACTCAACATGTCAAATATTTCGACATCCCATGACAGAATTCCGCGTCAGCAACACTGTTGCAACTTGCGATATTCCTTTTAATAGAAGCACAAAACTGGCAAAGATATAATTTAACCTTTTAGTTATTAGAACGTATTCATTTAAAGAATGCGGATATTTTGCAGTGATCGGCGTTGCGACGTTAAAGCAATCAATCTTCCTTAAAGATTATTCCGACTAGACAAAGTTTCTCGGTGGCTCTGCGGAATGAAAGGTTGTGTCCGAGTGTAGAATCTCTCTTTCGTGCCGGACATCTCACCCACTTTTCCTTGGCCGAGCTGCAGCGGAACGGCATTATTAAGACGAATTTTGCAATCGCAGCACATATGGCGTGTGTCCGGTACGTGGCCTTGCAGTTGTTCTCTTCTCTCGCGTTCTCTTATTCACTCTTTCTGGCTGCGTCCTGGGAAAGTGTGGGCGGACGTAGCGTGAAAAGAGGCCGACTAAATGGGTCCGTTGCGCAAGGCCCAGTCCGGTAGCATTCTTCATCTCGATATTCTCTTTAATCCGATCACTGACGAGGATCATTCGCTTTCTTTCACAAGCACAGAATTCCACACCTTGTTAATCGAAAGCTTCCAAAGTGGCGCACCTACGCGTCGCCTTCTTTCAATTTCCAACGCGCGACCAGCCACCTTTCATAAGAATGCTTGATTGCCGCTTGTTTTTTTCCTCCGAGCATTGCTCTTACAATCTCAACGCTTATCCCCGTCGCCGTTCGAAAGATAAACAAGTCTGATGTCTGGAGAGATCGGTCCGCCCACTTTAACCCTTTGTTATTTTATTATTTTTAATACTTGCAGTTTTGCGAGTGTCAGATCCTTTCTCGATCTGAGCGTCACTCTGGTTAAGAACTCAATGTCAATCTGACGTAAGAAAATATTCTACTGCCAAAAGATTGAAAGTAATCAAAGATTCTCTTTAGAACTAAATCGATAAACAATTGAAAATACAACGCCAATATTATAACCTTCGATCTACAAAAATGTTAAAGCAGAAAGGATTGAAGTAAACTTCGATGTTCACTAAAGAATGATTAATAAACGTCGCAACTTTAGAAAAACTGTGATATTAAAACTGTAATATTAATAGTACGGTGTTAAAACCGTCGCGGAGGACATTTTTTCAATTTGTCGAGCCCTGTAGAGGAAAGTATGCAAATGGAATGGCATAGTGTGACCAGAGCTTCTTTGTGCAAGCGCTATCGCTCGTGAAATACGGCTGTGTTTGTTGCGCGGTCATTTGCCGGACGTAATGGAGTGCGCTGCGAGATTTATGAACTTTATGTCTGCATTTTTAGCACCCTGCTTACCAACAGTCATTCCGTTCTCCTCTCTGCGCAAATGCATGGACTAGTTATCGTTACATTTCACGAAATTAGTCTCATCTACTTACAATTGTTAGTAACATTATTTTAGTTTTGGAGGGAAGTTCTCTGTAGTATTATTGGATACACTTTTTTATCGAATGTAAACAAGGTTAATAATTAAAATTACAGTATTAGATCAAGAAATAAGTGAGAAAATTAATATATCTACATATCTATGACTTGATGCAAGTATTTTCTTTAACCCGAGAAAGTAGTGACTATTATTTATCTCATCTTAATAATTATCTCTGCCATCTCCTCTAAGCTTACTTAGAAAGTAATATAAACCATTAGGAAAGTATCATCGGTGCGACTTTTTTGTAACCTGAACCCAACTCGAGACTGTTATCTCAAGAATAATGTGAGATTACACTCGAAATGTACTGCTGAATTAATTAAGATCGCAATTGGGAAAGATCTTCCTCGAGAGACGCAGGAGCGATAAAAAGAATAAATTAGAAGGCTGCTAGAGCAGAAGACAGCCATGCTCTAAAGTAGACTAAAAGAGAAAATACTAATGACGACGATGTATGCATAAGAAAGAAAAAGGATATCAAGGAGAAAAGAGCTCGAGATAAGAAAGCAAGCAAGCAAGCAAGCAAGGATCCTCGCGCGCTGCTACTGCAATCAGCTTGACGCTCTATTTATTGCCCTTTATTTGCATTCCCAGCAAGTTACACCCGATTTTTTGTATCCCTCGTTCGTCCCTACTGCTCCGGATTCTCCTTGGTATGTCCTGGCATCGTGTCAACACAGATGGCCCGCCAATTTCGGAAAAATATTTCGAATTCCATGGAAAAGCCCTCTGCAACCGGCAGTGAATTTACAACGCGGGGTGCTTGGCTCTGTCGCCAGATATGCGCTGTTGAAGTATCTAGATTCGAAATAATGTTTTAGAAAATGAAACTAGTATATCTCTGTATATACTTACTTATATCGAATTAAATTGAATTCACTTCTCACTTATTTTCAAATCAATTTACATAACAAAACAATTCAATTAATCAATAGAAAAAATATCTCGCTAATAATTAAATATTTTTATAATCACCTAGCATCTTGTATGGTAACTGTATAAAGGAAGTTAATATTAATTGTTCAAGAGTGAAGCATATAATCTGCAAGACTAGATACTTGAAGATGAAAAATTATTATTTAATAATAGCTGAATGGAAGTTGATATGGTGAATCTGTTATGTATTCCAGGCGAACTGGTACCGTGCGTCCCAATATTGCCGGTACCACGGCATGCACTTGGCAAGCATTGCCTCGCAGGAAGAGAACGACAGGCTGGAGAAGCACATTAAGGATTTCGGTCTCGGGCACGAGCACTTTTGGACCTCCGGTACCGACCAGGCGGAGGAGGGCACTTTCTTCTGGATGGCGAATGGCAGACCGATCACTTTCGAGAATTGGAACGTTGGCGAACCGAACAATTTCAGGTGAATTCCACAATCTTACTCGCTCGCCCACTTCAATCTTCCGCTACGAGTATTTTCTGATTTACGTAGCAACCCGGGCATAGAATTCGAACTCACTTTACATTTGCTCGCCAACTGCGTATTTCGGCATTTCCGATGAAGACGATTCCTTTATCAAGATTCAGACATTACCAACCAAGTACTTCTTTCATTTTCATTTGATCTACTGTTAATTCCATTGAATTTAGTGATGATAAACTTATTCGAAGTTTTTAGAGGAATATCCTTTTCAATTGCAATTAAAATATAAAACATACATATTAATACAAATTTATATTACATATTATAGTAATAATTCACGCAATTTTTGCTTTGATCAATTAAGGATGCATTAATCTATTAAGAGAATATTCTACTCTTCTTCCAGATACGAGAACGGCGAGGAAGAGCACTGCCTGGAGTTGTGGAATCGTGACGGCAAGGGCCTGAAATGGAATGACAGCCCGTGCAGCTTCGAGACATTCTTCGTCTGTGAAGTGCAGTGATATCGACTTCGCGCGAGACTGTACAGACCGAAAAACCAATCCGAAAGCTCGATCCTGCCGCAAGCTCGTCTTCTCCCGTGACACATACACACGCGTGTCGCGTATAGTCATCGTCAATCTGCCTCGCGGCGGACTTTCGCTGGTGAAAGAGACTGACAAGTAGACATACACACACTTCAAGCCTGAGAGGAGAAGAACACTCGACAGTGTGCACTCATGCCGATTTCCACAATGACACGTGTCTCGAAGATAATGGAGCTGTGCTGGACCAACGTGTGTTTCGGCTCCGGCTTCATTCGGCACTTAAAGGAACAAGGTTCTAGCGTTAATCAGTATCTACTTCTCCACGAAGTTCTCCGGAGTTTCTTAAGTAAAGGAAATCAAAATTCTGTTCGGGGATTCGCATATGTTTAACTAGTGCAACCGGCAGCGCGTCAAAGTACGTAATGCGTGCGAGAAAGAAGCTTACAAATTAATTAACTTCTCTTTAAGTATTACACTTTGTAAAGAAGTAAATATTCTATAACGAATGCTGTCCTTATTCTATCTGTATTTTTCATTATTGCTAATTATATTTTACAAATGTTTCAATATTCGAATGTGTTAACCAGCTAAATCTTTTCGAAATACATCTTCTTCTTTCCCAAACTGCATTGCGCACACGCTACCGAGTGTTATCGTTATTATAGACCTACATTTAGAGACTTTCTCCGCGGGATTTAGTATTGGTGCTCGGTGATCGTTCAATTGGAGATTCGCTCGCCAGTATTAAATACAGTCGGGAAAAGGTGTACGTATAGTGTGTTTCGCACTAAAGTGTCATATTTATGTGCAAAGCTCAGCGATTCAGTGCAATCGGGGACTCCTGATTCCGTACGACGTCAGTCACGTGGACACCACTTCTCAGGAAGAGCAGATTCGACTTTGTATCTTTCGACGTCCGACGCCTACATCGGCTATCAAAAGGTCGTCGAGAAGAATAGGCTTTTAAGTGGCGCGAGTCGATTTTTTCTGTGGAAATCAGCCACTTTGCCACGGATAAGGAGCTCCGCCTGCGTACTCGAATGTTTCGGACCACATCCCACCCACGGGTGCAACGCGACCTACCAATCGCGTTTAACGTTGTCAGAGAATATTTTAATACAACCACGCGTCATGTACGCTCTGCATTCAGGCCTGATGGCTTAATGCTTCCTCTTTTTTAAAAAAAACACAACACGTCATGTATGTATGTATGTATAGTGTAGGATTAATACGGAAGTAACGGGGAGGAACCAAAAGACTTTCTCATAGTGCTACTCTGTGTATTAATGGAGAATGAAATAAATAATGTAATCCATACTTCCTGCCAACGTCCTGAAGCAAATCGTTTGGAATTGTCTAATAAAAGAAGGAAATAAATCTAATTGAAAGCAATACAGAAATAAATCTAATTGAAAGTTCTTTGTTTTGGAAAATGAGGAAGAGTTGGAAAGTAATTGTATTTGTCACCAGTTTTTATACTTTTGGTACTAAATAGCTTCGACAATTCTAATACTTATAGTAAATCAGTGTGGAGATTGTTCGCCTGTTCGAACATCCCTCCAATTTATCGTAACATCCCCTTGTACTCTTGCTGCTTCCCCCTCAATCACCACTCTCCGGCGGTACTGCACGGATTGACAGAACCAATTAGTGGTTTCGTCGATTTTTCGCCATCCCAGGGAAACAACAATACATTCTGGAGTGGTGGCAAGACTCGTAGAAGAGGAAAAAAGCGGCGGGCAATGGATGCTAGCCGCAACAACCTGACGAGCCGAATTCGCAATCAAGATTCAATCGACAGTGCATAGGATATTGACAATAGTTGAAGCAGTTTCTCTGGCTTCGGACATTTCAACAAGACAGCCATAATAAAAAAGTTCATGCTATTGCGAGTCATGGAAACCAACTAATAAAACTATAGTGTCTCCTCGAATCTACTTCCAATTTCGACGCGTACTGAATGCAGATCTACACAATAAATCTTTGAATTAATTGTTCCTTATTACACAAGTTTAACACCTGAAGATATAAGACAGTGCTTTCAAAGTACCCAACGTATCCTATTTGGCGTTCTCCTCGTCAGTATATAACGAGAAACTTATATCACGACATTTCATTCAGCAGGCGGTAAATGGGGATTGCACGGAAAGGTGCGTATTTCATAAGCCTCGTAAACTCGGTGAGTCCTGTGCACCTCCACAATTCTTAATGATATTTTTTACGATCTCTTATTTTACCGTTCTGACATCCTGCAAACTTTAACGCATTCTCTTTGAGAAAATACATCATTCAACAGAATATCAGAAACAGCGACTCATTATAGTAATATTATTAATATGATATAGAACAAATAATGAATTCTATCTTAAATTTGTATTGGTCATATTTAAATAATTACTTATCTCATTCGTTTTAAAAATCGTTACTTTAACAGAAGAAACTGAGTTAAAAAAGTATCGTTTTTGGTAATAGGATTATTCGAACTTCCAATTTTATTATTACTGGATGCTGATAGTATTAGAGTTACCGACTCTCGAGCTGCAGAGTCCGCAAGGTATCAAGATCCCTGCACAATGCTCGAGCGATATACTATACTACGATTAATAAAAGAACTACACAAACGTCGGTATTACCGATAAATCGATGGTAAAAAGCTGATTCCAAATCTAGTGCGTCATCACAGACCTGATCTGTGGCATTACCGATGGTTTCATCGACAGCATGCCGATGAAAGTTAATATTAAATTATACATAAAATGTTTTACAAATACGTCTTCGATTTAATTTGATATTTCCCATAATTAACAATGTAGGAATGCTGAAAAGCTAATTGCAAAATGTTTTCTCCAACGAATAAAGTAAGGAAACTGGTGGTAACACAGGTTACCTTGTCTTAGATATGTTGCAAGGAAGTAAACCCACGTTGTAGCCGTAAGATGGCGGCAGCATCTCTATTAGCTTTCAATACTGATCCGAAACCAACAACTGATAAACAAGAAAAGTATCCAAGACGTACTATTTAATTAAACACATCACAATAAAAATTCTTGAATAATTATAACAAAGCAACATCATATGTTTCTCTTTATGATATAAATGAATTTAAATAAGTGGGAAAATCAACTTTCTAAGCTTGTGAATTGTGATTGTGCTCGAAGCAATCAAAACAGACACACAAATAATAAGAATCATTTCACTCCACATAAATACAGCAATGAAAAACATTCACAGGCAAATAGAAAAATTGACATTAGCTTGCAAAGTTTTACGAGCCAAGTTCGATAGTCGGACAACTAAAACTCAGAATGGCACGACTATTCGAAATAACGGTACCGCAACGAGAGATTTTGGTGAACGTAGTAAAAGTGCGAGACGATCAGGAATTTAGCGAGTTTTGCAAGTAGCTTTGCGGTCAGGACATGTATAATTTCGCATTAAGGCGAAGCTTGTACACGGAAGTGAAAGAAAGATAACTGTTACAACTTGAAGACATCTGTGTGAATGGCTTATCGCACAAGCATCTACAATTGGCGATAATCCAACAGGAGCTTCATTATCTCTTTCCTGACCAGTGCATTACACGGCTTAAGATAAGTTTCCGGATGCAACCAAAACTATCGAACCGAGACTGATTACAAATAGTTAGTATCCACATAATTATTTGAACACCCAACGAATTCAGATGACAATCACATTAATTGATTAATAACACAATAATTATTACGCAAAATTAAACTCAGTCAAAATTTCATCCCACAGAATTGAATGAATAATCATTCATATTATTACAGGCTTAATAATTATCACAAAATTGCATAGACTGTTGGCAAACGAATAAACCCAGACTGATCTGTCGCAAAGAAAGGCAGCCTTACAACCGTCAGATATTATCACCGCGATCATTGCACTTGTATTGAAAATTACACGTGTCACAATTATGTGGGACACAAAGTCGAGGAAGGTACGGAGCTGATGATGGGTCTGAGGATCCAAGGGGCGGATTCGTCGAGATGAGTTGATGTTCAAACTACAACTCAACATATTTGCTGGTCTCTGTCGCGTAGCCAACACCCGAAGGCTCTGCTTTCCAGAAGACGGCGAGGGTCCGAAATTCCTCCTGGACAATTACCGAGCCGGAATAACGAAGCCTGTGGATACAGGCAAAAAGGTGGGCGAAAAGAGAAAAAGGAGAAAGAGAGAAGAGAGGAGAGGCCATGCATGCTTGCCATTAGAATTACAAATATACAGGAGATTCGGCACGCGCCCTGGGCGCTCGACTCCCTCTCGTGGCCTAATGTCAGACATTTCGCTCGAAATTCAAGCGGAGGCCTCCGGGCCCCGAACGCGCCTTTATTGCCGCGCCCGTCCTCTTGCCGAAGGACTTGTCTGCTCCACTTCTCAATGTGTTTACACGCATTATGTACATGTAACACTCCTACGAAACCCTGAACGCCAGATGGTCGAGACTCGACTATCCGCTATCTCCCCTGCGAATTATTAGAGCGTACAATCACTGGTAATGGAAACGAAATATAAGATTGGATTTTGTAGTCTTTGAGATTGAGCTAACTGTAGGATTTAATTCCTTTGATAAACCCTTCCGAGGGATATCTGAATTTCTATTGTACGTTGTTAGTTGATACTCCTATTCCGCATTGTTACATCTTAATAAATCACAGCAGTATTACCAGGTTAATGAATTACAATGGTTATGAACTCTTTACAATTACAATAGGTGCGCAAAATGTCTCTAACCAAACTGCAATAGAGAATCGGGTGCAAGATTAGATAGCAGTCGTGCCGTGTGAAAGAACCGTGGAGTTCTTAATAAATCACAGCAGTGTTACCAGGTTAATGAATTACAATGGTTACGAACTCTTTACAATTACAATAGGTGCGCAAAATGCCTCTAATCAAGCTGCAATAGAGAAAGCTTGATTTCAATTGAATCGGATGCAAGATTAGATAGCAGATAAGGTATAATCAGCGGGAGTAGGGAGAACAAGAACTTTTTTTTAAATGAAGTCTCAAGGTCTGGACGAGACAGGGTGTCGTGTCGTGCCGTGTGAAAGAGCCTTGGAGTGGTGAGTTTGGCGAGCCGGTTAGTACGCCAGCAGGATCATCGAGCAAAAGAAGCAAGGGAATACGACTAAGACTTAATTAGCGAGGCAGGCTCGGGGTCCAGGGTGCCCCACGTCGTTACGACAAAATCATTTGTGGCCTCTCTTCGGGCTCTCTCGAGCGCGTCCGATTGGTCTCGACGCGACGATTTAATTACCGGCGTCTTACCTCTGCCTCCCCCCGGATCCTGAACCACTTCACCCCTCTCGGCGAGCCGACCGACGCTCGGCTTCGATAATTAATCGGCCGCTTAATTGATTAATCGATTAATGGCCGGCTTGGGATCAACCGTACGCGAGCGACTGCGCTCGCAGATAAATCGTGCGAGAGCCTCGAGCTGTCGCCAATGTCGTACTTGAGATTCTCTCGCTCACCTCCACCCTCTCCCTCTCTTTCTTTCTTTATCTTTGTCGCAAGCCACCGATAAGACAAGAACACGGACGCGAGGTTGCACGCCTCGATCGTGAAATATCGTCGATGCTTTCTAAAGCACGTCTCCCAGTTTCTAATATCTTCCCTTTGCACACGACTCTTTGTGGAGTGTAAGACTTCGTATGTCGTTAGAATTTTCAGTATAAGTGATTTTTATATGTTCCAGAAAATGATTTTTATTTTGTGCGAAGGAAGAATTAGATTTATAGTTCATGGAACACTTCAGCATGTGATTCTAGTAAAAAATTAAAGTCTATTTGATCGGATGTGGGATTAAAAGGACTAATATAAAGCAGTAGTTAATTACGAGTGAAGGAATTACAGAATACAATGGATTTTCGTACGAGAACTATGGACAATGTTAATTATCCGATAGATTGAATGTCTAACATGTGTGATTGCGAGGATCATCTAAAATCGAAGCGGAAGTCAACCCACGGGTCATATGCAAAGACCTGTAGAACCAAACCGCCAAACTAATTCCGGCGATGGAATCCCTTGGGTCCTTCATGTAATCAAACTGTCGGAGTAGAAACTCGACTCTGTGTGGGCTGCGAACGCCGCTGGTTTCAGCGACAAGTGTACGTAGAACGGAAACTTTTGTCACGCGCTCAACTACGCTCACCACCAACAGACTGACATTTCGGCAATTATTTTTACACGCGGAATCACAGAACTTTTTGTTTCAGTAGAAAGTGTTCGTAGTGGACGGTTCTACTTTCAATGGAAGAATTTTTTTAGCCGGATCTACTCCGCTCTTTCCTTTCGTGTAATTTATATGCTCGAATTCTATTCTCTTTTAAAAAAAGAATCTAGTTATTTTCAAGGCTTTAATTAATTATTACAGATCCTTATCAGTCTGTTTTCCAATAGTTGTTCAATGAAAAACAATGTCCCACTGATAGGAATTCAATTAATAAGTACAACAAGCATCCACGCACGAGTTTATCGACATTCAGCACATATGTTTATGCTTGGCCGATCGACCGCGGAGCATTCAAGTGCCTATACATTCATTAATATCCAATTAATTACTATGGTGCACCGGACTGTGAAAGATCGAGGGACAGCGAGCGATAATGAAAGGCAACAGTCGGCATAATCTAACTTTTAATCGGCACAACTTTTACCCAGCTGGTAAAAATGGGATACTCCGCGCAGAGTAAGGGATGGCTTGGATCTCCCAGGTGGGATCTGGACCGCGTCGGTGTACGTAACTGAGTAAGGGACACACTGCAATTGTAACGAGCAACCGAACTAATCTCGTTTCGCGGCAGCTTCTGCTCCTGGCAGTGTAACCCTGCAGTTGCCATGATTTTCTCCCGCTGTTCTACCCGCTAGGAAATTAGTTTCCGAGACAATCCAGAATTGCAAATGGACCGTGTTCCATCTCGATTCTACCCTCTTCGAACCTCTGTATTTGCACGAGAAAAAGTTAACGCTTACAATGCTAATGTTAGATTTTCATCTGGAATTAAATAATGACGAAGCCTTATTAACCAAATGGAACCTTTGATTAGCACCTGTTAATTATAGGATCGAAATAAAATAATGATTACGAATATATTTTTACTTTTCGAACATCACCGAGTATCATTTCGAAGAATTAATTCGTGTTATAAAATATAAATAGATTATGGTCACCTAAAAACTTGGTATTATCAACCATGAAATGTTATCGCCATTTCGTTGATAAACGATCCTGTTATTGCAATAGTAACAGCACCGTTTTCCTCGGCTTCCCACCGTTACGTGATCTGATTACAGGTTGCGAGACGTGGTCAAATAAATCCAGTGCTCCGTCAGTGGAAGGGTCATCGGGTCTTAGATCTAGTCTACATGAACCTCCTACGAGATCCTATCGGCGCGGCACTTCGGCTTTCTTATAGAATTCCTAGATCCAGAGCCGCGAGATACTTCATACCGCGTGTATGTCTTGAAACACAGCAAGCAGGTGGATTCTGCCCTTTAATCATCGCGCGTCAAGAGTTTCTTGCTGACGGAAAGAATTCGAACGAATTTCCACTGACTCGAAAGTAACATTCTATTTATTTAATCTTCGATACACTTTCTAATAAATAGTTACAATAGTCACATTACTAATTGCATTTATTCACACACTATTATTACAGAGTGACAACGAGCGCACTAATATTCAAAGGAGAGCTCAACATCACTAAGACCACAGTGACTGGTGCATTAAACTCGTGAGTACTTTACTACCAGTAGTGTTAATCAAGTCGAAGGAGGTACACTTGGTCTGAACTGTCAGCGTGTACGTTCTACGACTGCGTGTTCATTTAGCGGAGCATTATATCGATAACGAACGTTACGAGACTTTGGTGGGAGCGTCTAATCCCTCCTTGCAGCAAGGGAATACAGGGAAAGTGATCAGAACAGCTCGACTTGAGGCGTCGGGCATATACACAAACACAGAGACATACAGATAAAGTACGCGTACATGGATTGTGCTGGTCTCGGTGGTTGGCGACGTGGAAGCGGCATTTAACGTCGCCTTTGCAAATTGGAACATAAAATCACGGTTGTAACGGGCGCCACTGATTGTTCGTTACCGTGACTGCCTACGCAATATGCATACTACTGGCATATATGTGCGTGCGCGTGCGAGTAAGCAAGAGTTTCACCCGCAATAGAGGGCGATTCGCAGGAGTAGTCAGTGGGCCGACTAACTAGCGTCGGTCGGAACCATATAAAAGCCGGTGCCAATATTTCATCGCTCGGTATGCGGTAGAGCGGACGAAGAGGGAATCGAGAGGGAATTGAGAGGGAATCGATCCCTCGGGAGGGCAAAGCGCGTGGCACAGCCTGTCTCTTTGTGCACGTATGCAGCCGTCCGTTCCGCATCCTTCGGCTGGCGACCTCGCCTAGATCTTCATCCGCGATCTTGATCCAGAACATACCACCGACACCCCTTTCGCCTCGCTTGCTCCTCGCCGTTGGTCTCATTGGTCTAATAACTGCGAGAGTTACTTGTACAAGTTGGCCTCAGTCAGGGCCAGTTGGCGTTTGCATCGAGAATTCTATTTTTCTTTGTTGCTACTATAGTCGGGTCGTTGAGAGAATGTGAACGAAACTTCCATCTCCCAAGCATAGTGACTGCTACTTCCCTTGACACTTGGGTACGTTGCTGAGCCAACACTACGAAGCAGGAGAGGGGAAGTAAGGTTAAGAAACACCCGAAACGTTACTGGAGAGAGTTAAATTCTGCGGTCCTTTTATAATCAGAATTATGTTATAAAATTCGATTGATTGGGAATAGGTACAAGGCGGGTAACTGAGAAATTATCCTGCGTACCTGATCCGTTCATGCAAAAATTGGGATATGTAGGGTTGAAAAATTCATAGCGCGCTATGCTGGAGGTGGTTTTTGCTTAGAGAAGATGTAGAGTGCCAAAGAAAGGCACTCTTCTCACGAGCCCAATGCTCGGCACGAGCCACCTGAGTCCGCTTCCGGCTGAGCCTCGCCCTTTCACAATGGGTTAGACAGGATGGTAATTACTGACCGGGCTGCGTCTGTCAATAATATCGGATTCAAAGGCAACTGACTCACACTGTACGTTTCGTTAGCGTCGAGAGTGCAGCGTGTCCTTCGAGGTAATTACGCGAAGAAGATTTGGTATCTCGGCGTCTGGCTCGAAGAGAAACGGTAAGTAATCGGGAAGACTGAAAGGGCGGGCGGGCGGTAGAGGGAATCAGCTGATCGGAGTAGGACGAGTCGGGTTGAAGCAGTGTTCCTTCGCCGAGAAATGTCCATTACAGTCGCCTTGGTCGTCTTTGTCGCTGTGTAACGCCCGCGGCAAGCGGGTATGCGCGCGTACCGAACGGCTTGACGTGCTTGGGGGCGGCCAGGACCGAAAGAAAGGGGACCTAAGGTATTAGCCGAAGGGAGAGCAGCATCCGAAGAGAAAGGGAGAGGCCGGGAGGCACCTTTCCAAGGCACAGAGGGCCCCCGCCGGGTTACTAATTGCAATCACGGTGAACAATCTGGCGAGGCAAGCGAGCGACCAACGGATACATCGACCGAGTGAGCCTCGCCAGACGAACGAACCTTCTTTGCGCTACGTTCCAAAGCTACTTCTTCCTATGTACGCGCCGACGACGATGAATTAAGCCACGTACACAATGACTTAGCCACTCGTGTTGCACCTGATAGGAAAAAAGCCAGATACGAGTGTCGCGTACGTCATCAACTATTATTGCTCATGGTACACTCATAGGGTCTGTTCGGAGTGGGAGTTTGATCAGTTTCCAACCAGTTTCCAATCGTCAAACGAAGCAGCACCTTACGAGAAAGCAAATCGCAAACTGGTTGGAAACCGAGCAAATCGCCACTCCGAAGAAACCCATAGTTATCCTGAAGTGATAGAACGCCTTGTGCGATGTAAGTGGACAAAGTTTTCCATGCTAGTCTAAAGGGTGTTAGAGAGTATTATTACAATAATATTAATCATCGTTCAATCTCAATTACTTTGTACATTTGATCCGAGTGTAGTTCAGTACAGAATAATAATAACGAAGCTTCTGAAAGTGGTTTTGACGAGGGAAATATCGAGGAATCTTGGGAACATCTAATTAATGAATAAGGTAAGCGAGTAGGATTCAGGGTTGATTTAACAGAGCGAGTTCAATTAGGAGGCGGCAAGGTGGATGCGCTTTCGGTGACGAATGTACGCGCATCCTGGGAGCCGGGGGCCGAGGAGATTGGCTTGATAGTTCGTACGGGCTAATGGGAATTCGCGATGGTTACTAATTGGGTAGATGGCCGCTCGTCGATATTGGCCTGCCGGTGAGGCTACCACTGGAATCTCTCTATCGGCGTAACTGACATCGGCTTTTGTAAACCGCGGCTCCGCTTGCCTTGGAAAAACGTGCCGCTTCTTTCGCAAACTCAAGGCGAACACGGGAGAGGACGCCTTTCGGAACCTTTCTGCCCTTTGCTAGTCCGCCGACTGGTGCGCCGAGCTGCAACCGGCTTCCTCGAATTCCTTCCTCCTGGAGAATTGCGTCCTCGGCCCGGCGCGACCGCCATCGCCTCCACCTCCACCTCCACCACCGCCTCCAAACCCTTGATTTCCCAAATGGACAATTAATTCTGGCTCTTAAGGCACACCCTTTCGACCCGTCCGTTTTCTCCTGCTTCCTCTACCCTTCGCGACACTCGAATGCCTGCTCAGCATCGGCGACACGCGGCTTCCCTTCTTCTCTTTTTTTAAGACTCAGGATTCGAGGCTTTCGTGCAACCTGCACTTTCTATAACAGTCGTGTTAAACTTATCACGAGACAATGATATTATATTAATAATATCGGGCATACTTGCATCACATCTTTATCTTACAGTATTAAAAGTGAGGGAAGCAAAGATAACTGTCACAGTCAGATATCGCAATCGAAAGTTCTCAAACGCAGTACGAATGCGCCTGTACTCGAAGTAGATTGCACTTTTATAGTCGTGCGCTGTGCCGTCAATGAATTAGTTGTGAATTTTTGTAACCAATCTGTATGTACTTTATCCAAAATCGTTATTTCGTGCAATATAGTCGCGTATAATCTGCACCTGTCTCATGGACAACGCTTGTGTTGCAGATACTACCTAATCTTGCGAAATTATGTGTGGCACCAACGACATTACCACCGGCTCCGACTTCAATACCAGATGCGCTATCGCCATCAGGGACATGAAAAAGGACCAACTTCAGGCTACTGTCCGGTATCATGGCAAATCCGTGAGCAACACAAATAAATATTTGAGAGAGGAAGTGGAGAGTCTCTATCCGAATCATAAAGTCCCTTATGCCGTAATAAAACGTGGCAGCAATCTCAAACACGGGAAGAAAGAAAAACAGACCGAGGGAAAATTGAACTGTATGGAACCCTCTACAGATATTACTTCAAATAGCACTATAGATGTTGCATCAAATCAAGGTAATCGACTAGAGTGTAAAATGAGGGTTAAGAAACTGCGGACTGCTTTCAATGTCGAACCTATTGCTCATTGCTTATCAGGTAAGACCATCGGCCGCCCTCTCGAACAGGTAATGTGAGTGCTGACAAGAGAGAGATGCAGAAAATCGAGAGAGCCTAAAGAGTTCCTTCTGCTGTTTCCTAACTCGCTTCTCCTCGTCTAAGATTGTGTCGAGTCATTTGTCCGAAATCATGCCACTTTATATATTTAAATCTACCTGCAGAACCCGTTTTGTTTAAAAGCATTTTGTGACCAAATGATACTACTCTACCGATTCTAATATCGCTGTATTTAGATGTATACGCAAATCTTTTATAAATCCTGTTCTAACACATTCGTCACCCCAAAACCTTATCTTTATGGCTAGAAACTAAAATTAATTGTTCCTATTTTTTTTTATTGGACAACAGTAATAACGTCCACTTCCAAATCTACTCAGCACCAGGAAGGTATAGACGGGAAATCCTCGACGGAAGAAGGAAGTTTTGTAAAATGTTCAGTCCGATACAATGGGAGCGATAAAAATGTCAGCGATTTTACATACAAGATACAAATATTTAAAAACTGCGAGGAGATCTCCGATGAGAATGCTCTCAAAGGCTTACCTCTACTACTAGAAGGCAAAGCCGCCGAATGGTGGAGAAGCAAGAGTGGCAACGTTAATACATGGCACGAAGCCATCAATCTGATTAAAATCACCTTCTCACGACCGGGACACGAAGTATACAAGGAAATATTCAGGAAACCGCAAAGTTTGGACACCTCTACTAAGTCTTTCATCAGCGGAATTCAAACATTATTCGACGAACTACTAACACCGCCGAATGAAACCACGCAATTGGACATGGTCTATCACCTGCTACATTATCGCATACGCGAGAAAATATATCGCAATTCGGTCTCCTCGCTCACGGAGCTCGTTAAAAAAGCGACAGAAATTGAGCAGCTGGAAGAAGAAACGAGGAAGAAACCCCGGAAGTATGAAGACGAATCGGAATATCGGCATGGCGAAAAACGCCGGAAAATCGATCACCACCATCGGAGACATCAGGTAACGTTATCACGGGCATGTACATCCAAACATCCAAAAGTCAACCGCTGGCCGAAGGAACTGTTAACTTCGCTTTGCATACTTGTGGTGGGCTAGACTTTTGTCAGCGGTTATCCCCAACACACGCAAGCTTGCATATATACCGATAAATTCTACACCCATATACATACGCAGTTGAAGGCGGTAGCGGCGACGTCACTCAACTTGTTTAGTCAACGAACCTAACGCAACCTAACCTAACATTTGTTGATCGATAGGTTCACTCGCAAAAATAATAATAGAGAAATGTAGATTCAATCGTAAGCTAATTCTATATTGCAAATCGGCAGTTAATAAAATTGTATGAAGGCGTCTAAATGGTGAGGGAGAAGTGATAGCATAGAGATATTCTGTTCACAGGCACCCCGAGAATACGTGGGAAGACGGGTGCCGAATACGGGTGCGGAAGACCTAATTTCGAGAGACCCAACAACGAGCAACAATAGACGCCAGGAAGTTGCATTCTGCGCAATTTCGGCGAATCGTCAGCCTCGACTACGACCAACAATTACAATAAACATTGCCGGTGAGGAGTGGCATGCCTATGTGGACACGGGAGCTACATGTTGCGTTGCCAGCCAAAGCCTGTTTGCAATATTGCAGAGGAGACGCTTTGACTTCGTCAAACAGCAAATGCAGATAACTCTCGCGGACGGAAACTCGCGAATTCGCGACGTCTTTATCACGTACGTCGAGGTGAAACTGCAGGGGAAAACAACGAAAACGCAATTCGTTGTATTTCCTGAAAGTGAACATGACTGCATTCTCCTAGGAATGGATTTCCTCAAACAGGTGGGCCTAGTCTTGAACATACCACAAAGGTGCTGGTATTTCGGAGAAAGTCCTCTTAACAAATATGATTTCGATGGGGAACATGGGGTGATCGCATCTTCTGCCCAGAGGAAGGAAACCACAATCTTGCCAACTATAAAAACGATAACACTACCTTTGCCCGAAGCTCAGTGCGCACCACCACCACCGCTTTTAAGTCCAATAGGAAGCCCAGAACACTCTACCCAGGGGAGTAGTAAACAAGAATGGTCAGACTTTCACGCCTTGTTTGACAAATGTGTCCAGACATGCGAAACTGTTCGCCCTAACCTGTTGAACTCTATTATTATATGAGCGTATTAAATTAGTGAGAAAGGTCTTTTGAAGAAATTTGAACATTTGTTGAACCTTGTAGTTTCTGTATCTAACAACGAATAAAACATGAACATATAATCGGACTGTTAAACATACACCTCACATCCTGGAATTATCATTAAGATAATTCTAAAACACAGAACATACATATAAACTCGTGTGAATGTTTATTTTCAATCGAATCACTTGCTTGCAGCCCACAGATCACCATCGAGATTATAATGCATCTAGGATGCTACTCTATTTTCGAAGAAATCGGCAGGATCGAACCAAAATGGCGATTAGTCAAATCGAAATAGAGTAAGGATAAATAGAAACAACAATAAGTGAACGAGAGGCAAGAGAAAACTGCCAAGGAGAGAATCCTTGCGAGTGAAGTAGCAACGTCCTTGCAGCTCTCGGCGAACGGCCTCGGGAGACTTCTCCCTCGTTTCCGGGCTGCGAGCGATGTGTGCCAGACACTCTCGCGCGCCTAGGAATTCCTGACCCTGCCCACCTTGACAAACTGCCTACGGAGCTGCGCGCACGCCATCCTCTCTTCCGTGCACAACGCGCTGCAAGCACACTCCTAGCATACTGCAAGCACACCACTGTCTCACCGCTTGCACCCCAGAAAATGCGTAACCCAGGAAGCAGAAGATGATTGCGAGCTTCCAATAGAAAGGACCTTCATGCCTGAGGTCTGCATGAGCTCGATCGTTTAGTGCACCATGAACGACTATTCCACCGATAACAAAGACTTGGAGTTTGAATAGTTCGATGCTATAAAATCGAAGCAAGTGCGGCTAATTTTGCTTGGATGAACGTTGCAAGCTTGTGCTTCGAGGAGTTTCGCATGGGTGGTTCGCCGTTCGATATTAGTTTCGATATTTCATGGGCCTTAAAGGCCTCCGTGGTAGTTCCTTACTGGCATCGCATGGGCCGTTCGTTTCATCAGGAAGCGATTGTGCTGCTCGCCCTGGTACACGTGGGACGACAATTCTCCTAGCACGCAACTGAGACGCGTATGTGTACACGTGCGCGAACTATCGTCGCCGATAGACTTTCACTCACATTCTAGCAGTTGCTCGGCTGCCTCCCACACCGCTCGGGATTTGCACCGGTGATTAGCGGCGAATTACGACGCCTTCTTCTCATCGAACGGCGTCTCCGCCGTGATAAATAATGCGAGACGTCGGCGTCGCCCCTTCTCCTTCTAGTACGCCGCCTCGCCACCCAGCATTCCTCATTCCTCACCGCGGAACCACCATCTTATTGCTAAGATCGCTCGATCGTTTAACGTTTAACGCATCGCACCACGGACAATGTGCGCAATTATCTTTATGACCAGTAGTCCAGTTGGATGACCAATTGACGATTGCCACGCCAACGCCACTGATCGCCGCTCATGCTTGGGAATTAATTTCAGTGGCAGGACAAAGGACTTAATAGTGCAGGATCAACATTGAAATCATGTGTCATGATAGTAAATAAATAGTTATTGCCATATTTATTGGAAGATAACAATAAGGAAAGTCTTGAGAGCTTCTACGATTTTATTCAAGAAAAGAATGATCTTTTTTCAGTTTAGATTGTTTCCGAAAATGAAAATAATGAGATTGGACTGAAATTTACTTAGAATATTATTTGTCTGTATAGTTTTCGAGTAATATCCAAAGATCCATTCTTATGCATGGGCTCTTATGGCGACGAGAACAGAGATTACCGTTTATGATTTAAAAATATATGATACAATCGTGACACGTGATTAAAAAAACGTTCCATGTGATAAATAAGATATTTACAAACAATCAGACTAAGTTTCAAAAGCTTCGTTTGTCGGATTCGAGAGAATTCGAGCAAACAGTGCAAGGCGAACGATTTATTTGTAGAAATAATATGATAAAGAGTATAGAAATAAAAGTATCATATAAAAGAAGATGGGACATACCATAATCTTTATTGCAGTCTAAATTTTCTTACCGAAAAATTACCTTTATTGTAGTTTGAAAAGGCCTCAGAATTCTACATATATCAGAGCTCACGTGTTCCCTTTTAACCCCACAACCTACTTAAAAGTTCTGACGAATTCTCATCATTATACATCCACGTTTAGATGCAAAACGAGACTAAAAATTATTACCTATTTCGATAGTCTCTACCGATTGCTTGTACAAGAAATACACCAATCTGTCGAAGATTCGAGACTAGTAGATGTCAATGCATCAGTGTTTGACTTTGGTATTATTGAGCCCTCGGCACGTAAATGCAGTGTAATCGCCTTCTCCTGCGATTCCCTCTGGCTTATCGAGCGTGTCCGTAGGTGGTCGGAGGAGTATGTGAGCTGCGGCGAGTTAGGTGATTGTATTTACACATGGGATCATCGAGACTGCTGGAAGGAAAGTGCGAGCCTTTCCAGGCGCACGCATAAGTCTCAGCTTTAAGAGGTCTCCGCCTAGGCGAGCGGCGTTTAACGAAATTCATTACACCGCTCATTACTATCCTCTGAGCGGGAAGAGCCTCCCTTGCACTCTGCATACTACATAATTGCTATACACGGTGACCCTAAACTTTGTCGAGTACTCATACAAAGAAATAGCTAATGTATCAAATTGGTAATCAAAGTGTTTTGCCGATTGAATAACATTTAATATTTATTATCAAGAGCTTTTAATTAACGTTGGTAGGTAATTTTATTAAATGTTAAATAAATAGATCTAAATATGGACATGAATATTAGGACTTATGATACGTTTATGAAAATAGTAATATTAATTTCAGTAGTATTTATAATTATACTGTGTTATATAAATATATTTTTATAAGTTCATTGAATACAGCTATAAAATAAACATAGGCAATACAAACAAAAAATTCATTATCTTTAAATACCAAAGACAGGCATTATTGGACGAGGCTATACTCTAAGCTGCTCGATGTAACGAGAATGGCTGCCTTCGAATAGCTACACATATTTTACAAGCAGTTTCTCCGTGGATATACTTCGGCCACACGAAGAAAGAACATTTAGCATTCGTAGCGAGGCGTAAAGTGCGGGTCACATATGTGGCCGCACGTATGTACAAACTCATACGACTGAAAGGAGCGGCACGGTCAAGTATAAATCTGGGAGAAGTGGACGCTGTTACTTTACAGATTTATGCTGCTGTCGCCGGATCGGTAAAGGTAGCGCAAGGGGCCTGCGAAAGCTTCCCAATCTATCACCCAATGCTCGACTATACATTAATTATGCCGATCTACAAGGATTCTGCATCAGCTTGGAATCGTTACCGATTGTTTCCGCATGGAGACTCCAATTTACTGTGTGGAGAGCTATTTTTCGAAACTTGAAATTGTTTCTTAATTGAATTCTGGATGGATCAGGGAGGAGTTGATTATTCCTTCGATTAGCAAGAGGAACCTTCGACTATACACTAATTATACCGATCAATGTACAAAGATACTGCATCAGCTTTAAATCGTTACCGATTGTTTCCGTGTGGCGACTGCAATTTATTGTATGGAGAGCTATGTTTCGAGGCTTGAAATTGTCTCTTGGCTGAATTCTGGGTGGATCAGGCAGGAATCGGCTTGTCCTTCAATTAGCAAGAGGAACCACCGTGATAAAGGGTTTGGTAGGGAACAAGTGGCAAAAGAAGGAGGAAGGGATGTACATCGAGACGAAGCAGCGGGTATCGAAGGTACGAAAAAAGAATTGCGAGCGTTGGGAAGATCGATCGGCGATCCTCTTGGCGATCCGCCCTTCCTGTCCCCCGAAGATGTACAAGACGCATTTGTGACCACCTTTTCCCCTGCAATTAACGAGTTACGGTGCATCGAAAGCCGTTAATTAAATCGAAGCCGATTGCCACGCCAGAGGCTTATTACTCGCACCTAAGAGGCTAATTCTCAGCAATGGGATTTAAACGAGAAATTTATGACCTCTCTGTTGTTGCGAGGGAATGCTAACGTCACATATTTGTCTACAGGATCATCCAACATGATTCTACGAGAATCCAGTGATTCTGAAAAAAACTTAAGTAATCAATCAATCAACAATATCTAGAGACACAGTGTCGTCTCGTGCTGTTATCGACACTAGTTTATCATTTGAATCACTGCAATTAGCGGATTTGTGAAAAGTGATGCACTTAAACAATCAAATGCTTTACCGAGCATTTAAAACTGAAATATTCATTAAAATTACACAATTTACATATTAAAAATATCATCATAATTTATAAATATTCTGCACTCGAGAAAGATGATTGAAAGACAAATAAATCCTGTTCATCGAACGCTATCAATCAATCAATCAACCGAAAGTGTTGGTACTCGGGTTCGACGATAGCGAATATCATCCCTTGGTATTGGGGCGGCGGTATGTGTTTATGATTTAGTCGGAGCATCAAGTTCCCAGAGGAGAGGATATGGCGGCGAGAGAGTCTGCTGGGGATGCGTGCGCGGCCGAGCCGAGCGGAGCCGAGCGAGTTATAACTTGCGGTTAATGCGGATGAGGAATAGTAGCCGGCCGGACTTGGAGGCCTTCGAGGATGGTCCAAGGATGCTGCGAGATGGTGCCGCGGCGCTATGCATCGGGTAGAGAGAGTCACGATTACACACTCGGGTACCTTCGAGGTAGATAGTTCTACAGGGTGATGCACTTCCCTTTGAATCAGCAATGTTCTACCCCACTTCTTATCAAACATACACAGTGGACAGGAAAGTATTCGCACACACCTTTTTTGCATAGAGTAAGTTTAGTTTTTAGGAAAAATAAATGTTCACTTGCTGTACATGTATCATATTATCTGTTTTCTACGTACAATTATAAGAGATATATCATATCTTTAATTTTAGTTAGTGTAGATGAAAAATGTATTCCTCTATCATGTTAAAATAAAAGGGTGTGGCTCACCTGCTATTCCTACATTCATAGTACGCTGAAAGTAAGTTTATAAGTTCACTGTCTATATTTCCAATCGTCAAATTCTAATATTGGATATCACGAATTTATAAGTGAGAGACATTTCTCTATAATTAAAATTATTCAGACTTTATAATTATGCTATAGACAGGAGTGTAAAAGTAGTGTTTGAAAGGGAAGTGAATCGGCCTGTACAAGCGCGATCGGTTCGAGGACGAAGCGTATATGTAAGCGGCGCGGCGTACACTCGGCCGATATTTATTGGCCAGCGGTACACCGGGTGGTGCGCCCTTCGCGTGCTCTGTAACGTACGGTACCCTCACGGATATCGATCCCAAGCGACCAACGCCAGATAACGATCGCCCAACACTTTTTGGATCAGCTCGCCTTAGGAAAGTACTTTTCCCCTCCTCCAGCCTGGAGCGCATCGTTATTACTTACTGCTGCCGCCGACGCCACGCGCGCGCTCTTGTATCGCCGAGACTTATGGGACACCTTGTATTTGCCATTACCCTCGCCCGGCGATCGTCCCGCACTATTACCGCACTCCACGCTTTCCGAGTTCCCCCTGTAAATGCGATCTAAGCCCGATCCACTTGTTCCATTCGATATATCTTCCCTTCCTCTCCGCTCCGCTCCGCCTCTTTGACCGTCGCACGATTATACGCGTCTACGTCTTTCCGCGTGGCAGAACGTTTTGCGTAATCTAGCGCTCGACAGTAATTGGAATAACTCGTCGATCGACGGCTCTCGCACTGGCTAAGAACGACCTCCGGGCATTTGTCTTGCTTCCTTTTTAAGGTCGTGTGTAGAACGAAACTTGTGTTTTATTCAACGTCTGTTCGTACTTTGTGATAGAATTCTTACAAATTGTAGATATGTATTGATCAAAAGGAAAGATATTTATAAATTAATATAATTAATAAAATAGCTGGGGCCATCGAGAAAGTGGGAATTCAGGTTACAGAGTAGTTGGTTTAAATTAATAAGAAGGAAAGAGATTTAGAGGTTGCATTAACAGGGTGGATAAAAGATGCTCAAGGCTGAAATTCCAAGAGGGAAGAATTTCGATCGGATTCTCCCAAGTGGAGGATCTCTTAGGATGAGTTCGCGGTGGTTATTAGAAGGACTCGGAGAGCAAAAGAGGGAAATAGCGGGAATTCCATGCTTCTCTGGCTGTTCGGTGGTTGGAGCGTGTGTCTCATAGGTACCTACTGTTCTGTCGTTCGCGAAGCCGGCAGCCAACGCCCGTTTTGCATGCCAAGCCGCTCGATGCTGCAATGGAGAGCGCATAGGGTCCGCTCATCCCACTCCCTTGCAAGAACGAGGACTCGCTCGGTCGCACGGCACTCACTCGATCGAGAGTCGAGAATCGAGAGTCGAGAGTCGAGAGTCGGGAAATGGCGATGCAACCAGCCCTACATGGCAGCGGGTCGTTAACGCGCCCTGTCCACGCTTTTCTCCGCTCCTGACACTTCCACAGCATTGTTGGCGCCTACCTGCCTGGATTCCGGCGACACCCCAGCTATCATCGCCCTCACCCCCGCCCAACCTCAGCCCGACACCTCCTTCCTCATGGGAATCATGCGATTCCGCCTCCTTATTATGCCGATCGCGCATTTCTCACCTTCCTACTCTCGGAAATTCCATTTAAAGAGCAGTGATTTGCAATTGCCTTTCCTAGTGCTATTTCATTTCTTCTGTGAGTGAACTAAAGGATTTCATATTTTTAGACTTGGTGTTTCTATACATTTTGGAAACTCTTTTTTTAGTCATTTAGACAATAACATGTTTTAGAAATTGTTCAATAACATGAATCAGCACTGTAATAATTGTTGAATTTTTCTAAAACTAGTATTTCATATATATTCTGTTAGATCGTAGTGTTGAAGCGATTGCGACGTCCGCGTGGGTGTTCCAATTTAAGGGAGGAATCTTGAAGTGAAGAGAAAAGCTGGGATACGTCCGGCGCTCGATTTCAATTGGAGGGAGAGCCGCGGGGGCATAAAGCAGTGCGCAGCCGGACGTAGTATACGTGTCTCATCCATATTAAACCTAACGAAACGAAGCCTGTGCCGGGTGTGGTCCGGCGATCGGCGCTGCTCTTAAACAAACTTTTTGCCCGGCACGAACGCGCTCGCCAAGGCCTTGTTACGCGCCATCTTCCGCCATGCAATAACTCCACTTTTTCATGCGACCCGATTCTCCCCACTTCGCTAAAACCCCTTCCACCGTCATTCTGAGAAAGCAAGTCGGCGTCGTTGCGATTAGTTACAATTTTCAGGGCGAATCCTTACCGCTCCTTATAAATACGTATGTATGTACGAGCAGGACGAAGTTCGCCTTGCGCGTTTGGTGCGAGCTGAGTTAATCGAATTCAGCGGCCGCACTACCCACTGAATTAGCCGGCATCAGCATTCAATGGCCGGCTGAGAATGACTCGGAGAGAGTGCGAAATCCCGAAAAGGGCAGGCAGAAGTCGAGCGGAAAGTTCCAAGGGGAGCCGGCGCGTGCAATTACACCGCGCGCTTGCTTGGTGAACCACGCGGCACTGACAGGGTGGATGTCGCCATTACCATAGCACGGATGTTTCAATTAACCCTTTCCACGCTTCTGCTCCCGCGTACTTACCGCTAAAATGCGTGCGTCTTTTAATCATGAAATTTTCAACAGTTACTTACGGCTTTTTAATGCAAAGTGGCACGATTTTTCTTCTGAATTCGCGAAGTTATTGAAGATCTATTTCATTGATGTTGCATTGGTACATTAAATCTTTTGAGTTTTAACATATGAATCTTTTTAACGACTTCAACTTTTCAACAAAATTGGGGTTAAATTAATTAAAGGAACAGAGAATTATCCCAACGAACGAAGATATTTTTTACAACATTGTGTATGCCAATTATTGCTTTCAGTAACGCAACTTATTTCAACGTAACTTATCAGTTAATGTTCAGTATAATCTTAGAGTTAATTGAATGCGACCTAATGAAGAGTATCGCTTCTTAATTGGAGACGCGAATTCTCTCTTACTTTCTTGATTCCCATTGAATGCGAAACTATTTAACCATCACGCTGACATTTCTATGCGCTAACCTGTACGCAACTATTTCCCCTCGTCTCGTCGCTGATTTTCTATTTAATTAACACAATCGTTTGCGCGGAGAGCAATGAAGACTGCCGAGAATTTACGAGTGGTTTAAGTCACCGGCGTTGGATTTCACCATAGAATCTCAGGCACATTTCTTTCGTGTGCGTTATGGTAGGACGAGGCAATAATCACACGAACTGTTCGGTGCCGGTGATTTCGCACTGGGCTGAATGATCTTTAGAGCCTTTAATAAGGGGCTTTCGCAAATAACAAGGTCTTTCGGGGTAAACGTATCTATCTGCCGTTCGACGCACTATTGCGTGGCAATTCTCTCTTGTTTTGAACCTCACCGAACATCACGTAAGACTCAGGTTTCATTTTTCGAAAACTTTAAACAAGAAAATCCTTGCAGGAAGAGTCCTTGCTTTTAAGAGTTAGAAAAAGAATTCTCATAGTTATTAAATGTTGAATTCTGTCTTTAACAATAATTTCATACCAATAAAAAACAGTAATATTCAATTTCTAATGGGGATTTAGTTACTTTTATTAACAATGCTAGCGTTTCTAGTGTTAATTTCAAATTAGTCTTCGCCAGGTACAAAGTTCTTTCGGTTAAAGTGGATTTTCTCATGGTTTTCAATAAGATTATCAATGAATACCATGAACACGTACAAATATCCAATACCAGGGTATTAAACAATAACATACAGTGACGAAACGTAGCGGAGGAGAACATGGTTGATTGTTTGCCCGCATTTGAGAGATGCAACTGATTATGAAGAGTGCAAAAATCGTGGATGGTCGAGCAATGAGGAATAACGAGGTTTCGGAGCCGGGGCGTCGATTTATCATCGATCTAACGAGCGAGGCGGCGTCGATGTCGGCGGTAATTAACCCCCATTGATTGGCTCTATTGTGAATAAATAAGGCTACGGCTGTCCTGCTCACCGCTCACGTCCAATACGATTGCACGCTCACTCATATACACTCGGAGAACTCTTACCTCGGTTAAGTCTTGCGCCGATTGATTTGCATTAAAACTTTCACACTTATTGTTAGTGAAACTGATTCCACACATTGCTACTGCTACTGAAAACCTATAATTTATTTGAATGTTTATCGTTGTTGGTTCGTTGTAGCGGCATAAAGCTAATCCTTTTACAATAGCGTTACTCAATGATACTGTAAAAAGAGCACATATCAAATTCGCAATAACCATAGAGTGCAAACCCTCGCAAATCATTCGGTTGAGCCAGTAATATTTAGGAATGAAATACTTCGTTCTTATAAGGAAGTATGATTTTTGGATAATTATTTAGAAACTGCTCATCATCGATTTCAATGATATTAATATATATTATAGTACGATTTAAGCTGATCATTTTCAAAAGTTAGACACACTTAAAGGTGGATTTTATATATCAATATATAATAATCGAACAATCAACACAAATCGTAACATGAACATAGCTGTGGTTTTGTCACAACATTCCAAATACCTGCAAAGACTTAATACAAATACAAATACAACACAAACTTAAAACTTAGACCTACCCAACCCAGACTACTGCAAATATATACAATTTCTCCTAATATTATAGTTAGATTGCCTTATTTTAAATGCTGTCACAAAAATAATAACCGATTTTTGTATAAGAATTTATAATATATTCGAAGAATCTTCATTTTGCGAACACTTATGTCCACCTCCATGGAAGAAGACGGGAAACAGTTATGGATGTAGTGGAGAGCCAAAGAGGAGAAGGCTAACGGTACGGGAAGGTACGGTTTATCGACGCCGATGATCCCACACGGAGTGCTAATTAACGAAATTAACGCTTCCTCTCGTACCGGCTTTCATCCTCCCCCTTCTCCTCCTTCGCCCCGGAGAGTTTCGCCCGCCGGTGCGTCGTACCTTTGGACTTCCGGCGTCGGGAGGACATGGATTGCCTTGTACTAATATAATAATCAACAGGCAAATGGAAGCGTCCAATCCTTACACGATAATCTCAGATTTGTAACTTAACAAGTTTCTTTATACGTCTTATTACACAATTTCATTTCTGCTTTGCTAAGACCCTTTCATTAATACCTTGTTGGGGTTCTCTGTGTAAGAATCCGGATTGGAACAACATAAATATGATAAAGTATTGCATTAACATCACTAATACATGTGTGTATAAAAAACTTCAACAAAAATCGCTTCACTGAAAGTAGGTCAATCAATTTCAACATTTTCATCAGAGGAACAAATCGAAAAAGCTAAACTAAAAAAAACCTAAATAAAAGGGTGTAAAAGTGGGCGACGGCGAGCGCATAATGCAATTACAGGCTTGTCGAATTACGTGGCTGTGAGAAGCATGAAGCATGGCAGAGACCTTGCCTAAGTAAGCAGATCCTTGTTGGTCGGCATTAAAGTCGAAGCCCACCTGTTTCAAGGCATGCGTCGAGAATGTGACTGACAGGAGCGCGACTCCGAATCGAATTCGGTTTCGATTTCCGTGGGTTCGCGGCGCCGGTGGTAAGCGTGGGCGAGGTTCCCCGTGGTTCACCGAGCACGTCGACCTCACCGTTCCGAGAAGTGGAAAGGTCCGCTCGTATCTCAGGCGTGTGCGCTCGCGAAAGGGGTGTCTGCCAAGAAGGGATTTCGTGCGGATGAGACTCGTGCGCTTCGCTCTCTACGAATAATGTGCATCGGCTTCGTTCCTCATTGCCGTGCAACTGGCCTGCGACCCCTGCGGCCTCAGCCCGATACAACCATTATACGTGTAGTAATCGCACGAGTTCTCTTTTCTCCGATGTTGACTCACCTTCTATTAAGGACTCTTCGTCTTCCTCACTAGTTGCTAACACATCAAATAAGTCCTTTGATAATTTTAGTCTGTCGCTCTTCAACGAGTTAGTTCACCGATGTCGGTAAACCACTATCAATCATGTAGCATCAAGTAGAGACTGGGAAACTTATTAGGAATTGAATTAAAATCCCTTTTTTCCCAATTTAATTCGTTAGAACTAATAAATAAATATTAAGATTAGAAAGTAATTTTCTACACACGCTCATCTCTCTTCGATCGGTAGTTCTTTCAAGCTAATGAACTTCTTATGAAGGAATTCGATACGATGAAAATGACTCCTGCAGAGTTTAATGATTTCACTAGATATTGCACTGGGAAACTTATGAAGAATTGAATTTAACTTATTAGAACAAACAAATAAATATTAAGAATAAAAATCAATCCCCTACACAGGCTCATTTCTCTCCAATCAATAGTTCCTTCGAGCTAATGAACTTCTTATGAAGGAATCCGGTACGGTGCGCATACTCCACTTTGTAGAAGTCATGTTCGCCGTTGCTGTGGTGCGCCGAAATGTTTACCTGGCTGGATACACGGTCGGCAGCGTTACGCGTGTAATATCAGGGTATAAGAATGCTGTCGCACCTCGAGAATGCAGCTGGGTAGAGCGTGGGTCCTGCGAAGGGTCTGGAAGGGCTTGGAAGCGACGGTAGTGGTGTATGTACTACACCCGCAAGAGAACCTTGTTCCTCCTGGGTTGGTGCGCCGCGCACCTACGTCCACCCGAGAACCATAAATCCTCAAGGAGCGGGCAGCATCGTCCGAGCATCGCTGTGTCTGCCCTCGGAGCGTGGTAGCCTCGCCACACAGGTCGTGCCTAACCGTGGTAGGATAATTGGCGAAATGTGGCAATCCCTAATTACAGCCGATGGCGCGCCTAATTTCATAAAGTATTGCGCTCGCCCTCGACCGCCTCGCCTTCTCGCCTTCTCGCCCCGCCAGATATTATTGGCAGCAGCACCAACTCGTGATTAATTCTTCCCAGTTCGGTAATAAATTCAACCAGCCTCTTTCCACTCGCCTGCACAATCCCTTCTGTACGCGCATCCAAGTCTGACTACGTCCTAACTATACTACTCGAGTTCATAACTAGCATCTTACTCTATCCTAGTCCCTCACCTCGGCCAATTATTAATCGTTCTGGAATTATAAATTCAGGGTCCTGAATTATTCATTGGACTGGCAAGTTGCGAGTTCTTCAGTATGAATAATAAGACAGATTATATTATAGGAGTAATGTTATAATTATTAGATGTTATGCTAATGTGACTATACAGCTAAAACGAGATATTAAAAAATCAAGGAAACGAAGTATCGCGAAATTAATTAATGATCACTGTATCCCTCAGGCATTCATCGGCTGTTAAGTCTTAATGCTAATATTTTGTTAACAAATTTGGTACCTCACCGCTAATGATCGAGCGCCATTAAAAGGAATATTGATCGCAGTATCTTCCATGAGTGGTAGATGTCTGGTATTTATGCGAGAGGACGAATGACTCTAACTCGTTCAAAGCTCAACTAATAAAGATGTCTCTACATGCTTTTATATGACTCAATCTGGCCGGAGGTGGTCGACAGATTTTACGAGAACATACAGTTTACATATTGTCATATGTATAAATCCGTGTTTGCGTGCGAGTGTGTACGTGCAGGGCTTCAACACTTTCCTGGATTGCAGGGGGTTTTAACACCTCGTAAAGTTATGAGCGATCGGCGTCTAATGGTGCCGGAATATCGCGACTTACGAGCCGTCCATTGTGCTCGAATGACCCCTTTTTCCATCCTCCGCGGCTACGAAACAGGTGGAATTTCGCCCTTTACTTCACCGTAACTTTCTCCTTAATATCCCTGCGTGGGATCCTCTCGACAACGACTTTAACACTTCCCAGCATCCACCTTTTATTACCCTCGCGGGAGACTCCGATTTCAAAGATACAGCGGGAAGACTTTGAAAGAACCTCAGCCACAAATCATTGTCCCCTGTCAGTGACTAGTTTGTACAGCATAAAGAACTGTACAGATTCTAAAAAGTGAGGAATATGTATTTGTTGTTCAGGAATACTTTCTTCGTCTCGTGTCGATAACAATTAAACAATGCTTAAATGTTGAAAAACACACTGACATCGTTGACAATTACAATTTTACTCTTTCTTAAGACAAATAAATGAAAAACACATCATCAGATAACAGAAAGAAACGCAATATTTTAATAAATCAAAAACTAATCACATTTATTTGCCACTGACAAAAGAACCTTGGTTGAAGTTCCTCGTTAATCTTACAACTAGGTGGCTCGCGGACGACCTTCAGAAATCTGGACCTTTAATCTAGCACATCCTGCAGGATCAAGGAGCAAAAGCGCGTCAGAGGCAAGGTGGTAGGTATAATACTGTAATTATCCAGGGCAGAGACAAATTGCGTACACGCCCGAGCGCGACGCGTCCGCTCTGAGCGTATCGAGTGCGAGGACCGGCAGAAGCAGCGCGGCGGTCCATCCTCCCAGCATCCGAGCAAGCTTCCACGGGTTGGAACGCGTAGGAGTGGAACTCCGCTCTCAAGGAGACTGCTTAAGGCCGTGTACGTCCAAGGCGTCCGAGCGATTGTCTCGTTAAAGTCGCCGCAGGATATCAAGCCGACGGGACCGGTCGCACTATCTTCCAGAATTACTTACAGGCCCGACAAAGCTGCGTGGGCGATCCGCCTTATATCCAGATCGAAAATTAACGAGCGAATTAGTGACTCTCACCTTCCCTGGCTGCTAACGCTACTACGGATTTACACTTATCGACGAAACTCACTGAATGATATAAACTGTGCATTCTTGATTTCAACTCATTTATTCTGGAGTGGGTAGAATTAATTCTAACACGATGCAGAGACGATTATTTGTATTAAGTAATTAATATTTCTAGCGATTCAATTTTAGTCTTTATCATTGTAGTTGTAAAAACGAATTCGAAGGAATTGCTGGTTAATTATTTCCAAATTAATACTTATGAATAACTAGAAATTCTGTAATCCACTCATAACTTTACCAGATCCTCTCTCGACTCTAACTTCAATAAAGTTATTCCTAACAAGGTAGAATGAAAGTCCCCATTAGAATGCAGAAAAGGAACGCACGGTGCGAAGCATGCAGAAGGGATGAACGCACTTAAGGATCGGAACGGAAGAAAGCCGGCGTAAAGGCTAAACCCGTAAATCGCCGTGAAACCACCGTAAACACGAACCCAAGGAAAAATGTAGAAGCATACTTGGGAGTAAGCGCGGTTACAGTTAACTCTGACGCGCTCAGCTTCCAGCATCCACTTGTCAGTCTCTCGAATTGCTAGGAGTCAGAGTCCTTTCTTCCCGGTGGCATGCGAGCCGGGACAATTGCGTTTGCGGCCTATCTGCATACGGCGTAATACAATTTGCGATGCGTCCTATCTTGCTACTACATGTGCATACCACGCACCAGCTTTCCCGTCCCACACCTCTGGTCAATGCACTGGCTGTGCATCTCTCTCTCTCTGTCTCCTGCGGTTCGCCGCTTGATGGGAAAGGCTCCGTTTCCAACCTGGAGAACCTTTTCCTGAGATAGCCACCTGCTCGAAACCAGAATCCATGGAAAATGATTCTTTACTTCCTGGGAAAAGGATGGGAATCCATTTACCTTTCGTAAATGTCTTTAAAAAGAAAATATACGCTGAGTGAAAAGAGTAGGAACAGTATTTGTAGAATGAATTTTCTGAAAAAAATAATAGTCTGATGCAAAGAAATTTCTGTAAGAAATGATTTTCCAATAAGTGCGAGTAATTCCATGAATTGAAAACCTTTTTTACTGTCGTTTAAAAGTAGACAAACTTCTTTTTAATGCCTCTGAATGAAACCCCTGTAATTGCTATTTCACAAGCGTAGTGTTGAAGAGTGGAATTCAGTAATCTAAATCGACTGATATGCTAGTTTAACGCAACAGTGTGGCATAATGGGTTAAATCTAAATTGCTATCAGGGGAAAGACGCTGCAAGGCGCGTCGGTGCCAATAAGTATAGGGAGACAGGTTCCCTTGTGGCCTCGGATCTCTTAAGTAATGCATAATATGCCATCTATTTTCTATGGAGACTGATAAAAAAGGAAGGGGGTAAAGTATGTAAACGACGTGGAGCACTGACGCGTGACTTTTCGAGACAGATTCGAAATAGCGGGCACGTGTAACAACTCAGAGCTTTCCCCCCGTTGGACACAATCATCGACGAAGGTAGCTCACGATCGCATCGCCAGATAGATAGATCGTAGCGATAGGCCGATTTATAGATAAGTAAATTGATAGATACGTAAGCTGGTAAGCGAGGAAAAAGGCCTCTAATAAGAGGCAAGTATTTCACGTATCTATCGCCGCTAATGACACAAAAGGAAACCCTCCGTAAAATTGCCCTCTTAGCGGTATACGACCAGATTATAAGCAAAGCTTCTGAGCAGGGTTCCGCGTACACTCTGACATTAGTATTATTTTATCACTGTAATTACCTTCCTTGCCATTATTACTCTGCATTTCCTATCGTGATTTCCAATTTCATACAAAATTCGCCATCGTCCTACAATTGGACATGAAAGTTAAACGGTTATAACAAGTAGAATTATAAAAAATGTCTGTTAAGTATTGATATTCCTGATAAATGGGATACTAGTAATAGCTAAGTATACTTGCCGCGGAATGCCATTAGTAAACCAGTATTATTCCGGAATTACTGTCATTTGCAACATGCATTGTTTCATGACTCCGAAGTAAGTGAAAGGTTCTGGAAAGTGATCTCAAGTTAGCTAACACGACTAATACTGAAAATACTACTCCAATCAAATATCATGTGGGCATATAAAAAATGTTATACATATAATTCAACTATATTCGTATTCTCTGCATAAATAATTATTCAAATATCATATCCATCAGATTTAGACATAAACACAAAAAGAACTAAATTTTTCGAAGCATAACGATGCTAGCTACCACACTTTTTAATTATATTAAAATATATTATAATATATATATATATATATATTTGATAGCGAATATAAAAATATCATATAGCTAATAGTAATAGTAATGTATCCGCATGAGATAGTAAAAAAGAGGGAATCTCAGAGTAACTGGAAGCAGTGCGGAAGAGTCGTTGGTTTTTCAAGCGTGTGTCAACGTACGTGCGCTGAGGCAAGAGACAATAGCAAGATAACTCATAATAGCGTTGAGCATTATGCTATTGATAGGAGTCCCGGGCCACATAGCCCATGAATGTCAATGAGACTACGAACAATGGCTCGCGTAGGTAATACTCCTTGTGATCTCTATTCTTCCTCCCATCCACGTAAACTATCGCTTACGAGGGCGAATGGGTCCCAGCTATTTCAGACACTCCAATCGTTTCTCTACTAACGCGTCACTGAGATTTTATGCATACCATTATCGACCTCAATCATCATTTCGCTTCGAAATTAGGTAATTATGTGCCCCCACTATTAGGATCTCCAAAATGAAATATGTCAGGCGATCCATCACACGTGGTGTGATAACAAAACGACAGTCGATCTGTATTGTGTGGTCTGGAATGAAATGAGATCAAATTAAGAAAGAAGAGTCTAGTATTTCACACAGAAATTCTTATGTAATTCAGTCATGTGTAATAAGCAATACAGAGGAAGAAGACAATTAAAGAAAAACAACAAATTGATACTATAAATTTCACTATTTATGATTAAGTAGGAACAGACGATTACCAGTTGAATCGATAGTGAGTGGTATACAGGAACGCCGGTAGCGAAGTAGCGTTGGAAGTTTAGGGCGATGGGAAAGCAGTAGCAGAGGAGAGAGAGAAAGAGGAGAGAAGGTCTATCTGTAAGAGAAGGAAGAAGGCAGGCGGCAAACGAGAGAAGAAAGGCGCGTCCTCGGCAGCGATTCCGTAAACTTTGACCCGGGAGTGAGCGGGATTCGCGACAGTGATGCATCGCGTCCTGTCGTTCGAGGCGAGATTTCTTCCTCGAGCTCCTCCCGAGGGCGCGCGAGCGGCTCCTTCATCCGCGGCGAGGCCACTAACCAATTCTTCTTTTTCCGCTCGGCCCGTCGAGCACTGAGTGCACTGACTCATTGTCAGAAGGAGTAAGTGCTTAGTCAGTGGCTGGCATGCATGCCTCCAGAAGAAGGCGAGGAGGAGGTGGTAGAGCCGAAGGAAGAAGAGGAAGAAGAGGAAGAAGAGGAAGAAGAGGAGTGCGACATGTCGGAGCGAGGGAACTATCACAATAGAGGGAGTCTTTGTCAGGGCGTAGGCGCTTCTTCGTGCATCTTTCTCTCGTTTTCACCATCTCCCCCTTTCCACCTATCTCGCCGACTCCCTTCAACTTCGACCACTTTTTCCAGCCCTCTCCTTCTCACAGCCTCGATGCTCTCGCCGAGTGTTGCGAGGGCGAAAATAACAGAGGAGAATGTCGCGCGTAGAAAAGGAACAGTTGGTTCCATCCGTTTACCGGCGCGGATCGAAAGATCAACTAAATATAAGCGGCCACTCGACGCGCCTCTACTCTCTCTCCCGTTGCTCCCCCAACCGGAGATTCTGATGTCTCTGCACGATTAACCCACCAGACACGCGACACCCTTCATTCTCCGATATAACTCTATTTCGGATGCTCCGCGTGCCAATTAACTGGCATGCTTTGTTATTCTTCACGATTTTAAGAAGTATCGGTATGGGCCTTCCTACCTTCGTAAGATGTACTAATTTCTAACGTGTTACAAGATAATGACTTTTAGTTGCTTGATATTTAATAATAAGTAATATACATTCATAGAAAGTTAGATAATAAATTGAAGGTAGAGTTTATATTAATTAAATATCCAAAAATTAGACTATAAAAGAGGATTGAAGAATATTTTCATGACGTAGACATGGGTCAGTTAAACGTATACAAAAGCAATGCAGTAAAACTGGATACACACGTTTCAATTACCAGCAATTGCAGAATCGTCAAGGAAATGCCTTGCTAGCGGTGTCTACTTGCCTCGGAAAATGGCCATCTTCCGCAGCAGCAAAGAAACGGTAGCCATAACGGAAGAAGAAAGTGGAACGGGAGGAATGAGTAATCGACATTTCCGGGATGCTCCTGGCATCCGTCGATCCTCGATAGAAAGCGGCACACAGAAATCGCAGATACTCTAACGAGTATCTCCCCACAGAGTTTCATGGGTGAGATCATTACTCCGGAGAGCTCCGACACATCCCGTTCAAGATCGCAACGAGTTTTCCCGCCCACGTGCGGAAGGAAAGTGGCGCGTGGCACCGGACTGGTTTCTCTTGACAAATAGACTTCGCAATTGCAACTGCGTACCATCTAGCAGAGAATCCATCTGACACAGGAAGTTCGATCGAAGCAGATTGATTATCGAAACATAGGAAAAGAATAATAAAATAGAATTACCAATCAGGTTTCTTGTATTTCGACTTTTTCTCTCATCTTGAATTGTTAATTCCAGAAAATAGTGAAAGCTTCTCGTCTGCCATGTACGTACCACGTTTCTCATTCCAATATGTTCGACAGAATGCTCACGATAGAAAGCAGAGCGATGTCCAGGAGTTTACGCGTTCGAGATAAGTTCGATATCAATCAGCTTAGACCGTGCGATTCTATCGAGTCTTATCGGACTGCAATCACTTCCCGGAAACTCCAATGATTCTATGCAGTTTCGAAAGCATTATGGCGTTACGGAGTACTGATTAAGATCTTGTAATAAACTATCGCATAAAGACTACTTAATATAATCACACGATATTATTCAATTACTTAATTATATATAATAATAATACTTAAAGAGATTCAATCAAATTATCATTATCATTCAACTACCCATTAATATTATTATACACTCCTTCCACTCAATCCTATTCATATTAAACATCGACGAACCTTCGTACATAAATAAAAACTAACAAAATACTTGAGGAAGTTTGTCAACATGTTCGTGCGAAAGTATTTAAAGATCGAATACCAGGCACGACTGTCAACAATAGGGACTTAGTTTGCTGGGGGCGTGGTGGGGGTTAAAACAAAAGAGGAACGAGATGAGAAGAAGCCGGGCGCAAAGAGAATGATGCCGATTGTCCCTTTGCATTCCCTCGGCTAAGTAGCGCGTGATCCTCCCACCCTTGAAATAATTTCGCCCGCTTGGAACTTGGTAGAAGAGGATGCGCCACGAATTCAACCGGACCTCTTTTGTGTCTGGCATGCGCAAGTCAGTCAGCATGCACGAATGCGCCGGGAAAAAGAAAGCGCTGCCGATCTTTTGGCAAGCATTCGCTGTGACTCGTCGCAAGGCCGACCGAGCATCGCAGCTCCCGCGTGTTTTTCGTTGTTGATCGTAGAATCAGAGTGTGCTAATATACATGTGTGTTATCAATTGTATAAATATGTTATAAATATGTATCTTGGATTTTTAATAATACATCTTGTCACAAATTGACGATCTTTCTTTATGTCGGAATAACCCATTGTTGTTACAGAGTACTTGAACACAATTAAATGAACTAGTTATTGTAACATTGCTGTACAAGTTTGCAGACTTTCTTTTCCCTACTATTGTATTAATAATTGAACACAATTCTTTCTGCTAACTAATTTATATTATTAAATACTATTTTGGAATCGACTTATTACAAAGCGAAATTACTATTACCGCAGTTTCTTTTCCTACGAGAGCATCTTAGATACCAAAACATCCTAAGATCCACATAAATCACAATGAATGTTTTCGAAGATGAAAGACTCCACTTTCTGCCAGCAGCCACTAATCAGAGGATTGCATAATTCGTTGTAGGATGGTGCTGGCAGGAGCGCGCGTCCTTAATTGATGAGGATCAGTCACGGCGGACAAATATATCTGTAAACAAGGGGAGTGCTCGCTGCGAGTGGGCCATATACGTGGGGCCCGCTATCGTATAATTTATTCCCCTAACGTAGCCCATTATGCGCTACAAGATGTCATCTGGCGGAGAGATCTTGTGGGTCAGGAGGCGGGTGGAGGAGTTGAGAGAGGGGCGGGAGGGGAAGAGGCGAAGGAGATCTGAATGTGACGTGGTGGCGGTGAAGGAGAAGAGGATCGAGCGGGGCGGGCCCCGAAACTTGGAGGCGAAGCGGGGCCCAAAGGCACACAGAGCACCGGGAGATTGGTATCGTGAGCAGTAACACTGCTAACACAGGTAACTGTTAGTGACGTGTCGATTTCGACAGTGGGACCTACCGGCTGGACGGCCGTTCCATCATAGTACGTATGCGTAAGGCCCCATTGCCACCAGGTAAACTCTCCCAACCCCATCGACCCAAACATCCCGTTCCCCTTTCTCCGATCCTCTCTTTTTCTCAGTGTTTATTGCGACTGAACAACTTCGTGGTATGAGGCCCGACAGCGATAATTCGACTCGATCTTGATTATTGATTGATGTAATGATTAGAAGTTTCTTTGAGTTATTTTACATTAGTGAATTCTGTGTTTAATATTGTAAATGCCAGTCATTCCTTTTTATACCCCTGGACTAGGTTATTATTATATTCATGTATTAATTAATAATCAGTGATCAGTCAAAGTTATTCAAACTTAAAGATTGATGAATCCTGAATGATTCAACGAGAAATTGAATTAATTCTATCAGATTCAACATTATTTCCTATAAAATGATTTCATTACTTAGGAAGTTCGATGTCGGCAAATCTGGCTGAATGCCAGAAGACGTTGCATTGGATGATTGAAGTGGCTTAGAGTGCGATGAGAAGGTATAGATGAGGTCTGACGTTCGATTGGAGGACGTGTAGGGTCGCTCGCGAGCGGAACACCAGCGTCGAACGATCCTTTCGCTCACCCGCTCCCGATCGTCCGGATAACCTCGCCGGCACCGTTAATCAATATCCACTTTTGAGCCTCGCGATTAACTTTAACAACCGCTCCGCTTCCGTGTAATAACTCGTAGTCGCCCGGGGAAAGCCGCTGCGGAAGCCGATCCTATCGCGGTGGCGGCGCCCTGGCTTTTCAATATAATTGAAACAATATCATCTGTTATTACCGCAGCGATGCGCTTTGTGATAGCAGCTCTATTGCCGGGAAACCACTGCCTTTTAGCTCCACGCAGGAAACAATACCGCCATTTCCCGGGCTTAACTTCGTTTTATCGTCATTGATGATGGCGCACTTTCACGTAAACTCGATCACTCGCGTGCACTCGAATCTTAGTCGACAGGTTGTAATATAATTGTGGATCTTGCGAGTAATCTTAATTTATTCATTAATGCGCTAATTAATTGACAGTAATAAAATAACATTATTCACAAGGTATTTCTCTAGTTTATTGTGTTATCCCATTTTTAATTTGATATTGCAAATGTTCAATAAAGGCTTCAACTATAACATACCATAATGCAGCACTGAAATGGTTCCATCGATTTCACTTTTATAAACTGAAGCTGAAGTAATAATTTACGAAGTTGCTTATACAACAGTAATCTACTGAAAATCGATGGAAATCAGAGTGTAATGCGATCACGTAGAACGTCTGAAAGATCGAAACCTATGAACGGTGATCTGAGGAAAATCGATCGGACAAATACATATCTCGAGTGCTCCGCAAAGCGATCTGCCTCGTTTCGAAGACTATTCGAATTGAGTCACTGTGAATCCTGAGTCTATGACTTCGTAAATCATTGGAACAAAAAGAACAACAAATATTCTATATTCACACATTCATAATTCCAATTCTTCTATTCGTTTAAAAATGATTCTACCATACAAAATCAACAACTAAAAGTTTATTATTACATTCAAGAGGACAGAATTATTTTGGACACCAGTAACGCTGCCCGCGACTCCCACCGATATGATCTTCCTCATCTGCATCCTCGATGCTCTCACTTCCATCGAGGCCCACCGCCGACGTATCGTATTGTCTTGAGATTAGAGATAACGAGATGCTTTTCGAGCCAGTTGCCCAGGAGTTATGGTGATTGTCCGATGTAGTGCACGCTCCACCAGCTTCTTTTATTTCGCAAACCACGTACATACACGTGCACGTGTACTAAGACACGGTAAGAGACTGGGGGGGCCTTTTGTAGTACGTGTGTCATGGTGTAGATGTGTGGGGATATGCGAAGTCGAGAGCGTGAACGACCCCACCGTAATCGCTGGTAATATACGATCTGCTCTCTCGTGTTCGAATCGAATACGTACAACGATTCTTCGCTTGTAACTCTGACTATTCGATTTGCACCGCATATGTTTCCACCTAATCTCGCCTAATGGCGTGATGTTATCATTCTGTGTGTGTATGGTTCGACTCGTTATTTGGGAGTTCGGGTGTGAAGAGCGATGATAAATAGTTTTATAGTATTTAATAAATTAAAGAGAATTCAGATTATTTATATATTATTTGATTAAAATTATAAGAAGCATCGATTCATTAATTACGATAATGTGATTCTGACTCACATATCCTTGCGAGTTCGAAGCAGAAGAGTACATGGAAGAAAAGGAATGGAAACGCCAGGAGTATATTAGATTCGCAAGAAGAAGAAGCATCGTTCCGGGAAAAGAGCGTAGGAGCCCAGAAGTGGAAGCGAGAGGAGAAGAGAATGATGCACCGATTACCAGCTCGGGGTCGACTGGAATATGTGTGCGGTTGGTTGAACCGGAGATCCAATGGGTCCGCGAATGGGCCATCAGTCACCAGATAATCTTTGCCTCCTCGGAATATTGACAATGACAAAGGGGCTCCGATAGATGCTCGCCGCGAGCTTCTACTTCTTCCCATAAGGTTCCTCTCTGCTAGTCTACTTCAGTAACCACCTACCCGGGCCGTGCATCATCGCCTCGTCAGCAGACCGACTTCACGTTACCGTTGCATCCCGCTTAATTTCTCCTCCCAGGCTTTTTCCGCACGACACTGCTACTCTACCGAGCGTATCAATCATTCTTTGATTCCAGGGAGTAATCTAAGATGTTACGATTCCTCATCGGTCATCGAGGCCAAGGGCTATCCATGTGGAAGACCAGTAATGTACGTACCCCTTAATTTACATTAACTAGACTAAGGTCTTTTATATTCATTGCACTGGTTGCTATTTCAGAAATTGTAATGGGGTAGTTATAGTACTTTATAAATTATACTAATCTTTGAGAATTCCATCTATATTTCATATGTCGCAATACTTTGCACTCCAAACTCCAAGCACTCTCGTTAAAAACCATTTTAAATAAAATAATGTTACATTCTAGTGTCTGTGTCTATTCGACTCTATACTGTATTACAATTTATAAAACATGCATCGCAAAGAGATTTAAAATTCCACTATCGAAACCATTGGCAATTTCTAACCATTGCAACAGGGTTCTCGAAATACAGTGATTTAAGGAAACGTGAAAGACAAGTGCAGAGCTTGAAAGACGGTGTCGATCAAGTAGAGCGTTTCAGCGAGAGCAGGATTCACCCCCATGCGGGGCATCTACATTTCGTAGCTGCCGAAACGGGAGCTGTCCATCGTCGATGCGATTAGTCTTGGGCGCTCGTAAGCCAGGACCGTTATCGTGCATCCACCAAGTGACTGGTAGCCGGGAGGTGTTCTCGTGCCGATCCGCCAGTAAGATACGAGCGGCCTGCCTAGACACGAGTGGATATCTGGTAGGCGTGATAGACTGGCCGTTATACCCAGCAGACATTAGAAACGGTAGCTACCGGACAGTACTTGTCCCTGACACGAGTCTACTTCCGCGTTCGGACTTCTTAGAAACGAGAGCATCGTCGATGCAATCCTCCTTGCCTCCCGCTATGTACCCGAATTTTCATTTTTACTTCCGATGCATCGCTACCTTTCTTAAACCGGCAAACATGACAGGTGACTGTTACTTGTCGTTTGTTTTACTGTGCGATAGATTTGATTTATTTCTGTTTCTATTTAAGTAGTAGTTTACTATTTTAAATGTATAGTGTAAATCATGTGTTAGTGAATCCTGAAAGGTGATAGTCAAGAAACCAGTTTGAGAACTATAATCACCAGTTTTTATTGCTTTTTGCAGGAAGAGAATTTGTTAGACAGTATTTTCATTTAGTTTTCTAGTATACATGTACATTGTTAGCCAGCCAATTAGCATACAAGTAGAACAGGCAGGAATACAAGCCAGCTGAACAGTCATTCATCAAGTAATCCATACGTTAACTATCCGCTGTGTGTTCGCGCAAGCCGGTCAGATGTAGCCCGGTGAATTTATCACCTCTTAGTGGGCCCGAGAGCCCGATTACTGCCATAAGTAATATCTTCAGCAAGATGTTCTGCCGGCGGCTCTTCCGCCTGGTACGGGCTTCCATAATGCTTCTTGAGCAGCGGGGGACACCGATATAACCAGGATACCTTTCGTCGCACAGGAATTCCCCCAGGGTGACCTTCACCCCCGAATATACCAAGAATTTACCCACAAACAATTTTATTATTTATGACTCAAGTCTATATATATGTATATTGGGGTGACACTTATTTAGGGGATTTTTGAATATTTTTGAGTGCACCCCCTAGATTGGTTCCAAATAATAGCAAAATGCTCCATCACAATATTAACACGTGCCACAAGCCACCTATTGTTTCCCATTTAATGACCATGGGGTTTTTATTGACTTTAATTCATAAATCTGTAACATAAGTAATACCCATGCGAAAAATATGATTCTTGTACAATTTTCTTATGACATTTATATACTTCTTTTAGCAAATTTTTATTTTTCAAAAATTCAAAATGGGAGTATTTTTTTTTTTAATTGTTTCAAATCAATTTAGGAGGTGCATCCATAAAAATTCAAAAATCACCTAAATAAATGTCACCCTAATATATATAGTATAGTAAATATTTACTCCTCAACTTCGTTCTTGTAGCTGAAATTAAGAAATATTCCTAGAACTGCTTCTACGATTTTTATAGAAGCTTATGTAGTCGCAGACATAATTGTGCGCGTTTGTATAAAACAGATAGGGTTCTTATTTTTATGGGTAAATAATAGCATGTCAAAGAATCGGATGTAAGTCAATGTTAAGAGTGCCAGCATAAAGAAGTCGGGGGTATGCTATTAGAATATCGCCGTCACGTGAAACTCTTGCCAGGAAGCGTAGGTTGAAGGTTTAATGGGATCACGTGCAGGTGGATAAATAGTAAATTAACGGTGCTCAATGAATTAGCCAGCAGGTTCTGCGTCCGCAGAACACCGCCTTTGCCATTCCGGCACTCCGTTACGGTGTACATATTGAATTACCTGTCCCCCTGTCGTTTTCACTTCTTGCCTCGTTTAGAATGGCTACTCCCTTTCGGACGTATTTATCTTCTTGCACGCGCCTTTAATTGCCGGAGCACGAGCGACATCCTGTAACCGACAGGGCTCGCGAAGAGAGGGAATCCCCGCTTCGTCCTCGAAGGATAGTGCTTCCACTTTCTTGCTGGTACTGCGCTTGCTTTTTTCCCTACTTCCCTTGACTTCTTTGTTAAAGGAGGTGGTAGTGATCGCAAATCTAATACCACTGATTGCACGCTCACTTACTGGCTGACCGTGAAGTGGCTATACTACTCATCTGCCCGGATCATCCCTTTCGTACGGATTAGTGTGTTTCTCGCTCGAGTTTAATCCAAATTTAGTTGACTATATTACTGTTTCTCTATTTTTTTGAGTGAAAGGCACTTTTGCATTAGTGAAGGACTGTAAATAGTAATTTGGGAGTTCCCTTGGTGTCATTACTGGAAGCTTTACTTTTTATATAGAATAGAATATAATACAAGATGTATTACATAGAACTTTGATGCTTTAATATTTAAACTAGAACTTTAACCTTTCCTATCAAGATATAATTGCAAAATTAAATACATTCCGATTGAAACAATCCATAGTTCTCTGATAAAACCGAAGACCATAGAACACCCCCAGAATCTTGAAGAATCATCTCTTTATTCAATGTAACCAAGAGCACGAACAATTGTCCCCCGCAATTGATTCAGTGGAACAAGACTAACCTAGCCCGTGAAAGTATCGTCTGAGAAGATTCACGTGAGCGGACACAATTGGCAGATAGATTGGAAAGTATCGAGTGTGTTATCAAGTACATAAGTATGTTGAGGAGGGCACGGTGGTACGAGTAGAAGCATGTAGAACGGAGGTGAATGAAGGTGAAGGCTGACGAGGCAGTGGATGCACGATTCCCGATGCGGATCCAGTCGGAGAGTAAGACTTCTCTCATGGGCCGATGAAGAGCCGTAACTGAGGAGGAGAACCCGTTCGAACGAGAGTTTATATACCGTGTATAGCTGAGGGCAAGGCTGAAGCGAGCGAGCGAGCGCGCGCGCGACTCGATAGCGTCTCACCCGAACAGGTTGAGACTTCCAGGAGTCCGCGATGCAGAACAAACGATTCCTCTCCTCGTGCCTCGGCATACGACCGATTAGAGCGCGCTCCGAGGACCCCGATAATTGCCCGCGACTGTTTGCCTTCTCTCGAGCGTGAAGAACTCTCCACCCCACCAACATCGCAGCTATCCGCTTACAATGCACTCGTGAAAATTCGTTTCATCGCCTCTGACATCGCTCCGAGCTAGATTCAATTAACACAGTATGTACCAAGTAGTTTGGACACTATCAATACTGATTATTTAATCGGGAAAAGATCGATGTTAGTTGCAATAAATAAGTAAATGCAAGAACAATCTTGAAGGTTTGGTTATTTTTGGGGAACAATTGTAAGGTAGTTTTTAGTATTCTGTATCGAGTTCATCATCAGTTTACTTGAGATGGTATGTTATGTGGATCGACAGTCGTTCTTAGACTGAAATGAGTCAGTGCTTCGGTGGATCGATGAATGAATACAAATTGGAAGAGACGAGGTTCAATATTACAATAGAAATAAGGAGTAGAGCAGTAAAGGAATGGATTTGGTTAAGAAGCATGGCGATACTTGGAGAGCGAGAGTGGTTGTCATCAAGAGCAGGTTTCCTTCGGGGAAAGAAGAGCGAGGCGACGCGACGAGACGCAACGCAAAGAGGACGCGCCGGAGGGCGGCTGTGCCGGGGGCCGAGGCAGAGGTTCGAGTAGTAGGCCCCTGGGGCCCTATTACGGGCGCTACCTCGTCGTTGGCGATATTACCGCAAATTGCCACCCTCAAAAGAGAAACGGCTCCGGATGTTCGCGTTGCTCCGGCCAAGAAGTCGATCCGAACCTCCGCTTCCATCCTCCGCGCCTTGCAACATCGATTTTACAACTGTTGCCCACAATGCGCCATTACGTCTCGCATTTCTCGCACTTTTCCGCCGCTCCCATTCGCTCCCTTTGAACATTTCCTCTCATCTCTGGGAGTTAAACTGCGGCTGGTGTAACCGTTCGATAAACGTCCAATTAAATCAACATGATATATTCTTTATGACGGTCAATGCACATTTGATGTAAAAACAATATGAACAGTTTCTGCACCATATCAATAATATATTTCTTATTGATTCTACATTTCACCTCAATTAATTATATATTTCCCATCATAATAATGAAACGTTCAAGCAACAGGAAAATCTACAAGACCCACAAAAACTTTCTCTCTCATCGGCACCTTCCCGGACTTTCTTCTTTCCATCATCCGGCGCGCATTGCCTCTTACTTTTCTCTTGGCCCGGGGCCACTTGTGCCGAGCAAGTGTGCGATGCGAGAAAGAAAGAGAGAAGAGTAGAAGATGGGATGGTCGTAGGTACGAAGGTGTAGGCGATGCAGGATGCTCGAGGGTATAGGTGGAGAGTGGAAGGAAGTAAGGAAGGCTCGCGTGCGGCTAAGTGGGCCCAGAGAAGCGGGGCCCCCGAAAGAAGAAGAAGAAGAGGAAGAACAAGACGACGACAACGACGACGACGAAGAAGTAGGCGCACTGGAGGAAAGGAGGATGAGACGACGGCGGAGAGGAACGTACACACAAGGAAAGGCAAAGAGAAAGAGAGAAAGAGAAGATCCTCTGCCTTTTACCTCAGCCATCCTTCGCCTCACCCACCTGTCTGCCGGCAATCTTCTAGTAGCCTTGGGCTACCACTCCGCGGCTACCACAGGGGCTACTCTTCGGCTACCAACGTCCGGTCCTGCTTTCCCTCGCCCAGGCCACTTCCACTAACCCTCCTCCGCGTACCTTAACCATCTCTCAATGCAACTCACCGCTCCTTTTTCCCGCCCTCTTCCTCCTCCTCCGCCGCCACCGCTTACTCTGCCTGCCAAGACGATCCAACTAATTCTAAGAGATTCGATGGAATGCCAATCATTCTTCGCACAAAACATACTGACGTATTCTGGTTTAAACTGATTGTTGTAATTGTTAAGTTGGAGTGGGATAGTTGTTGAAGTAGGTTGGAGATTAAATTGTTAGATTGATCTTTGGAGTTACGTAGCTAGGTTGATAAATAGTAAAGTTGGGTAATGTTAATTAAGGGAAGATATTGCAAATGTGGTGATGAATTATGTATGTTCAAAGATGATGCTTTAATGATGCAATGTGTAAGGGAGAATTATTGAAATTAGTATTGAAGAATATATTGGAAGTATTATAATCTGAACTATATGGAAAAGGTTCACCTTCTTACTAGCTATTTGGATACACTCAAGCAATCACGTTGGAGTCTGACATAATCGCAATATAGCATAATCATGATTGCACTTCAAACATATTCTGAGGTTGGGCGAGCAGGATTGATTAACTGCAATCACTCGCGATTGATTGCGAAGATCATACTTAGGATTCTAAGGCTATCTGATAGAAGGAAACTGGAAGAATGCAAGCGTGACACACAGTAGACGTAGCGGGTGACGGCCGACGAGGAAGACGTAGCATTTCCGTCACTGAGTGGCTCACCTTTCACCCTGAGTATTAGCTGGCACATTCACCCGGCACTCAGGCATATCTTTAGATGCGAGACTCCGAGAACGATGCGAAGAACTTTATGATGGATCGTTTCATTTCCATTTGGAAAGAGGACATTAAAAAGTAAGGCGGTCCCGAGTGGCAGTAAAAAGTCATTAGCACTGTCCTCCACCAAGACAGAAGGACGACTTTTTTGTAATTTCTTATCATTATTTGGTATAAAGATAACGATATTACGAAAATCTCTCTGGTATAACTGCCAAAGAAATTTCCAAGTAACTCTTAATGGAAATATTTGACATTCTTAGGGTATGCTTGTCTTTACACATTTGATTAGATTGAATTCGTTACGTTAGAAATCAAACTTGAAGAGATATCTATGAATACAATCATAAACCACGACAAAATGATTAACCTTTAGCAATATTAAATTTCGACAAAGATAAATCTTAAGAACAATAAAAGGGTGAATTACTCTTTAAACTTTCGTTACATTCCAAGGTAATAACAGACAAGAAATTCCTTCTCGGTCTAGTTTTCATAAGTGGTACGATCCAGTTTTCCATTACCGGACCAATAATCGAAGTGAGTGGGCAACCCACGCACAATTTCCGTCTGCCTCTCGCCGGTCGAAAATAGTTCGGCATCGATCATTGACAGGGCTTTGCTAAACGAGTAGCTACTCGTGGTATCAGCGGGATGATAAGTCAGTCGATTCTTCTGGCGATGAATAGACGAGAGTACGCCTACTATTTGAATGATGTTTTTCTAGGGTGCGTGGACCGTGGGAGATATCAGTGCTTTCTTTGATTGCGTGGCAGGGCTGAGATACGACGGCTTTCAAGACTTTCGTAAGCGACTTGTCGTGGGCCTGCTAGCGGCCAATCCCGAAGCTTAAAGCCCGCTTGTCTTCCGATTTACGGCTGCTCCACTGCTATTTTATCAATCTGGATTAGCATACGTCGCATTAAACCATAACTTACGCCGCTCCATTCTGCGCACGGGAACTCTGCCTACGACTATGCTTTGCGCGTTCTCCCGTACACCTTCGACACAGAAACGCCTGGTGCGCCACCTTCTAGCATTCAGTCCTACTTAGACTATGATCTGCGATGTTATAAATCTATGCTCGCTAACTATTCTCAATGCCCCCATGAAATATTGCCGGGAACTAAGTAATTTACGGTGGAAATCATGCCGGTGCTAGACAAGTTTCTATGGATTTGTCCGACAGACTTGCCTGGGAATTTCACATCACTCGGCCCGATCGTCGCTCGAAGTAGCCACTTATCGACAAGTGTCTCTCGTAAACTTTTGGAAACTTTGTCAATAAAGATTTCCTTAATCCCGGCTCTTATTCAGCGTACAATATAAACTGGCGAGCAAAGTTAGAAACGACATTCCAGCATAGCATTAGGTATAGTGAAGCGATTGTAGTGATTTGTTCTTAAGTGAATCCGGTTATACTGATTTCATTCTGGTATTTATTGGAGTACTTGTCTACTCGATTGAGAATTACTTTCTTATATTACATTTTTCTTTACTACTACTAATTATATTATTTTTACTTTCAAACATAATATCATCGGAGGAATCGTTGGAGAACCAGCTAACAACAAACCAGCGTATAATGCTTTAGCCAAGTCAAGATCCAGAGAGGAAAGACGTCCAATAAAAGCTAATGTAGGCGGTGGAACGGAAAGTCGTCGAATTTCGAAGGGTCGTTGTAATCAAGAGCTACCAATTACGCGACGGGAAGCGTCGAGACGTCGGACGTCGCGTCGCTCTGCGTACGAGTGGGACGATCTTCTTTCGCAGCGGGGCCCCCCGAGTCACATCTTCATCCGGACGCCAGCCTAATTGGTCGGAATGCTCGCGCACTAATTAAGCATTCGGCTAATTATTAATTACATCGACGCGACCGCGCACGAATTAATTCGCCGTGACGGTGGGGTGCCTGGTTGCGGGCCTTGCGGGCCTTGCGGGCCCTTCGCGGGGCCGTGTTAGCTTCCCAGCGTATAAGCATCGCATTTAATGGGAGCGCGCCACTTCAGCGACAGCTCGCGCGCTTCCCCCCTTTGAAACCCGGGGCACACACCACTACTACTCCTTCATTATCTAGCTTTGTTTGTAGAAGGGGATCCGAGTGGAGTACTGTAGAAATATTGCGCAGAAAACAAAAGAGAGTTCGTTTTGACGACGTTACTGTTCAAGGTCTTTTAAAGCCTAATATTAAATAAAACATCTATTTTTTGGATAGATATAATTATTGTAGCTACGAATCTGTTTAAATTATAATTATACTTGATCATTTCAATAATTGAGAAACAATGGTTTCACAGGAGAATCACTGTTCTAAAAATTACTTCCCCAATCGTTTGCTATTTTCTCTATCTAATTAAGAAGCTTGTTTGAAAAAGGAAAGAGAGAAATTATTTCTACCCTCTTTGGAACGAAGGTTGTTTACACTTAATTCAACCTGCAGAGAGCATGTGTTCTAAGGGCGAGGGTGCTCGGTGTGTATCGCAGAAGTGCGTGTCGCAGGCTTGTATCACCATCCAAGATCGTCCCCCCGATTTATCTACTTTATCGGTCACCCATTTCGCACGGCCTTCTCTTCGCCTCCTCACCGTTCGCTTCTGCAGGTGCTGGGACGATTTGCAAGCATTCCGTGTAATTAGTTAGGACACCTGAATGCTCGTGCACACTCTCCAGCGAGTCCTCGCTCCTGTTTTACGAGTGCGAATCGATCGACCCGTATTTCCGACGAAATTCTAATTAACTAGCAGGCGGAGTACGCGTGTCTCCTATGCACTAACAAGGAGAGAAGACACCGGCAAGTACGAACACGCGCACTCGGCGAATACATATTTCCGTGAAACATTGCGATACAGACTCATCCTTTTCCCGTTAGCTTTTTAATGCGCCATATGTATGCGCGAGCGGATGAGATATAAGAGCGCTCGCCGGTTCTAAGTAACCGGGGACAGGAATCGTGTGCGCCTTGTCGCCCGCGCCCCGATTTCTACGCACTAAACTATCTGTGTCTTTCTTGTATGCGTGTGTGTAAGGTTGAGGGTACATGAATGATTCAGTGGTTATTAATGCGAGCCTAGCAAGAGCGTGTAACTCGCTTTCATAGAAAGTATATGGCTTTCGGATGCCCCGAATAGTGAGTGATCCACAACCGCCTACGAATCGAACATCAAAGCACTAGAATATAAATCAATATTCTGTCTTATTACATTTAAAATCATAATTCGACAGTAAAAGAAATAAAACAGACATTTGTCAAAATAGTGAGTGATCTATAATTGACTACGAATCGAACATCAAAGAACTAGAATATAAATCAAATTATCTTTCGATAAATCAATACTCTATCTTATTACACTTGAAATAAAAATCGAACATCAAACTAAATAAAAACAGCTAATACTTCAAACGTGCTAACACTGCTTCTCCAGAATTCCACGCAAGAGTGCACTCTTCCGAAGCGTTCGATTTCCGACATGCCAAGACAAATCTAAAATCGAGCTGCAGCATTGCACGTGTGCGTGGCGTGGCGGCGTTCCGGAGTCGCAAGGGCAGAAACATATCGCATCGCGTGATACCGTATATATCCACCTTATTTCGATTTATCTACTTTGTCCGGTGCTCGCTCTCGTACATACTCACTAACACAAGCCACGAAGCGGCTGGTCAGCGGTGCACGCACGGGAAAGAAGAAGCTCTCTCGGACTCCTTAAAAGTCTGCCGGGCGGCTTAAAGTATCGCCGGGGCGTAGGTGCAGGTGCGCGCGCGAATACACGCGGGCGCACTCGCAATTTATTTCAGGGCTGCGCACCAACATACTGCGTGTGCGTGTATGTGTGTTTGTGTGTGTGTGTGTGTGTGTGTGTGTGTGTGTTCGTGGGACACACAAGCAACTAGGAAGGAGGAGAGGGTACACAGAGAGGGGAGGGCCAGTGGATTATTTATGGTTATGGATCGATGCCGTTTATAAGTTCGGTGGTACCTTGACCGACTACAAGTACCGGTTGTCTCGCAGTGAGTATATCATTAGCAGTTTTATTATTAGTAATGCCCGCGAGAGGAACGGCGGGAGAAAGAGAGAGAGAGAAGGGTGAGCAGTGCTCGAACAGCGAGCAACGGCCCCGGCTACCAATAAATTCTACCGGCGTTGGTACCCCTGTACGCACCTCCGCGCGTGCAGCCGGTGCGCGAGAACCTTATTAATTTCAGGGAATTTAATTCCGAATTGACCGACCGACGGAGAGAGAGTGAGAGAGAGCGAGAGGGGGAACCAAGGGGAATTCTTTGCCTCTTCGGTGGGAACTTCATGTGTGTAAAGTTGAAAAACTGCCTCGCTTTTTCAGAGAGGCGAAGTTTTATAAATCCTTACGTATGTGTATTTTGAATTAATAGTGACTTCGCGTTCGTCATTTGTTTCATTTCCGGGGCAAAAAAGTTAATTGTCAATTAGAAATATCATTATTTCACGTACTTCTGTTGCATTTAATTATTAGTGGCGAATGCTTTTATCTTCGAAAGGTGTACTCATCGGATTTTTCAAGAGAACAGGGGAATGGGTCAATCGAGATGGCACGAAAAGTTAACCTTTAAACTGTTGTTTACTCTTCTTCGATTTCTTGCCGCGCTTCTCCAGCCGGCCGATGCGAAAGGACGTTTTATCGGTCTGCTGTTCACGCAACGAGTCATTACGGATCCTCCTACACTCAATATTTCTTGGACGGGTCAATCGAGATAGCAGTGAGCATTAACCCCCGACGTTTAATTACTCCCTTTCCAATCCCCGGCTTATTCCGTTCTGCTTCGTGCTCCAGCGAACTATGCTTCTTTGCAGTACTCTTATTGTTCCATTCCTTGCAATTGTAATTGTAAACTAACTATTATCAAGATGAACTACCTACGAAACACATCTATCAACAATAACTTATAAAAATCAAAAGAATGAACAATGAATCTTTGAAGTCTAGTCCAAAATACAAGAACATCCGCGATTCTTCAGGGTCCACCGCAAACATAAAAGAAGCACTACTTCGGTACACCAATAACAAAAGGAACTCGACATTTCAAAGCATTGAACGCAAAAGGAACTTCAAACTGACGAAGTAGCGTTCCACCGTGGAAGAAAAAGTATTTTCACCGCAGAAATTTCAGACATGAAAGATAATAGCGAAGGGCGGCGAAGAGGGACGAGAGTTAGTCTCATTGAGAAGGGAATCAGGCCGGGCATATACGGAATGAAGAAGTGAAGCACGCGGAGGAGGAAGAGCCGATTGGGAGAAAAACGGCAGGGTGAGGCGAGGAATATCAAACGAAGGCAAGGCGGAGGTGAAACGAGAAGGCGAAGAAGCGGGAGAAGAACTCGTGGAAGAAGAAGTAGAAGAGGAGAAGAGGAGGAGGAGGTGGATGCGTGCGTGCATGCTGCTCACGTAGCGTGCCAGCCAGCCTGGCAACTTGCGCTGAATCCCTCTCTCCTCTCCAGAGCGCACACGAGCCTTCTGCCCTGCTCTTGCTCCCCCATCTTTTTCTACTCTTCTCTTTCTCAAGAGAAAGAGAGAAACCTTCGCTTTACCTTGCCTCGCCTCGCCTTGCCACCAGAGCAAGGCTATCTTTCTCTTTATCAAACACTCCAGCCTCTCGCGTACTTGGACCAGCTCCCACCCACGGCCCCACCTGTGGTACCACGGACGCAGCAACAGGTGAGGGCCCACCGGGTACCCTTGCTCCCCCTCGAACCCCAATCACGAATTTCCTCTACCGAAATCCACCGAAATCTTCATTAAAATTGACCCTGCAAAGCTATTCTCCTTTCCATTAATTCACTTCATTAATCAGTGTATTTATACTCACATTCTGCTATCCGAATTGGTTTGCTTTGGTGGATTTGTTCGAAGGTAACTCATTTGAAATAAAAAAAGTCCTGCATTTATGGAGTTTTATAAATACGGCATTCAATGTTATATTTGAAATATCATGATAATGTAGAAGTTAACATCGGTTTTAGTACTTTCGAATCCAGACATTTATTCTATTTCTATAATGCTGTCCAATTTAGGAAGCAACGAGGGATGAAACAGCAGATAGAATGGTATACTTGGATAGGATATAGAACGATTACTTTGTAGAGTGCAACAGGTGAGCGACTAGCGTATCTTTCCAAGGATCCCGGACTAGATAGCGTGCGAAACGATTTCGTCGTATAACACGTGGTCGCGCCACTCTGATGATCTTTCTTCCCTTCTTCTTTTCTGACTCTCTTTGTCCCGCTCGCTTTCTCTCTCTTTCTCTCTCTCTCTCTCTCTTTCTTCAGGACTACGTGCTCTGCCTCGGAAATTAAATTGCTCGGGCTCTGTGCTCGCGTGGGTTCGATCTGATGTACGAGGAGGCTGCGCGCGCGCGCTCGCGCACGCTCCTTATCCTCTTTCTTATTAGTTAGAAATTCCAGAGAGTAGCAATACTTTATAGATTTAATTGCGCGCGCGCCCGGCCGAGCCTAATCTAAATTACTCGCTCGGACTATCCGCCGCTAATTTGCTACGCATTGCGCCTTTTCAATACGCCGTAATCGCGTAATCGCGCTGATAATGGTAGTTTACGTTCCTCGTAATGCTACGTGCCGGAAAAATCGTTCCGAGTGCTCGGGCGTGGCCCTGTGGGGGGTGTAGTGTTAATTGCTCGTCGTATTTTATGAACTTTCCTGGCAATCTCGACATTCTACTTACAGTGAAAATTATGCACTTTGCATTAATCTGTGAATTTGTACGTATTCCCTGGTCGATATCTCTGCGACTTTCAAGGGAGGTGACTTAATTAATTTAACTGTATACAAGTCTTATCGTCTATGACTCGCTTTTGCCGGAAATATTATTCTAAAGAATGACAACAAGCAATAAATAAGATCAGACATTAAACTTATGGTTGAAAATTAATCTTAAAGCAGACTTTTAACAAAAAGAATTATAGTTTGATTTATATCAGGAATCATAATAAGAATACACGAAAGGAAAAGAGCTAGGAGATTAGAAATAAATTAATTCCCAGTCACTAATATCTGTTATGAAGTAAAATTCTTGTTAATCAAGTATTTTGAAAAGAAAAAGGAAAGAATATTGACTAGATTGAAGGAGAAGGACAGAAAGTGTTGTTAGAGCTTGCGTGTGGAGGTGAAAGGCAAGTGCGTGATCGAAATGCCGAAATCTGCGTGGCTCTTTCGATCGGCAAGGTTCATTCCCGGCATTCATCCCTTTTCAAGTCGACCACTTTTGCGCCCTCGGCTTAACTGCTCCTTCTTTTTGCCCGGCGGGTGCGCCTCCCGCCGGAAGCCGAAGAAGGGCACGGATCCCGCTGCGATTAAGCTTTTCAGGTATGAATTATTTCACTCGTCAGGTCGTCGCACTTAAGCAGAAATTCGGTCCGCGCGGCTGCCCGCCATAATTGAGTACGAAAGTTGGCCGAAGACACATTGTACCAGAAGTCCGTTGATTGCGGCTCAAGGAAAAAGTGTATCGATGTCGCAATATCTCTTCGTGCGCATGATACAACACTTCGGGTGGTAAAATTGACGGATGTGCACAGCGTTAATAAGATCTTTCAATATTTTATTCCATGACTTCTATTTTTTTTTATAGATATACAGATTGTAAGTATTATTAAGTAAGTTGTACCAGCACAATATTTCTATATTGTAATGCGCTTCAATTTAAAACTGAGACATTTACAACGTCACATATCTATTATGAACCATATAAATTATAGATCCTGTCAATCGTAGAAGTTGACTTACAATAAAACAGTTCTTTCCTTTAGAAAAACGAAGACAGTTTCGATTGTTTCCCTCACATTATGATCCATTGATTATCGATAATGCAAATTTCATAACCAGTATTGGTAGGAGTGATTATTGTATAAGATCTAAGAGAGTTGTAGGTAACAGCTGGCTCGTCTAATCCAATGAGGAATAGAACTGTTTCCTTTTTACCGTTCGATCGAACAAGGCCTAATGACAGGAGGACATTGGAATCTATGCTTCACCCGAACGTATTGGTGCACGTCAAGTTCAGCTTTTTTGCCGCGGGAGTGCTTCGTTAAGCCGCGCCTTAACAGTCCGCCTGTTCCCCGGAGCGACAAGTGGTATGCAATAATCGATACAGACAGTGCGGATTAATTGAGAATGAGTGGACATTAATTGAAGTAGAAGAAGAACGAGCCGCGCTCGTTCAAGTTTCCTTAAGTAGCCGAGTGCGTGTGGACGCGCTTAAAGGACCGTGCGCGCGCGTTCCATGCACCTACCCGCTAGATCAACGCTACTCCTAGACCACGAGAAATTAATTGACGAAAGAAAGAGCAGACTGATTTTCTCTCTGGGTGGGTGAACACCGCATTGTCACTGCAACTACAACCATTCAATATCCCATTTTGATATTTTCAGATTTGTTGTATTACATTGAAATATTATTGAAACATTTTTTAATATCCTAGTCTAAATGTAGACTTAATAAAGTAATAAGTACGAGTATAATACATATAAGTATAAGTATAAAATTTAGACCAAATGTAGACTAAATAATACTTTTTAATGATCAAACTTATACGATTAAAAAAGGTATTTTGCTAATATATACGAATCATGACTTTCCGAACATAAGTTTGAGTGATCGGAGAGTAGCGAAGAACAGAAAAAGTGATGGATGTAATTCCGTGCGGAGGCTGGCAGAGGAAGGATCAGTATGATAAAGAGGCGATGCCGGGATCATCAGCGGGAACAGACACGCGAGCCAGCAGGTGGGGCTTGCCACTGAATGAGCCGAAATCTTTCGTGAGGAACATGAGGTTTACAGGATGCAGAGACGCCGGGAGCCAGCAGGATTCCCAGGCGTCGATCGTGCTAAGAGTACAAGGGTGCCGACGCCAGAAAGTCCCTCGCAAGGTGAAGTCCCATTGACGTGGTGCATGCAAACCCGCATGAATGAGAGTTCCTTCGAGCTATCCTCATCTACATATGCAATTGATAGTGATTTCATATTTCTCTCCTTATAAGTTGTGTCACATTCTATGTACTCATGTGAGAGATTATTAAAATGATTCGAATCTCTTAATATTAATAAATTGGAAGTATCACTATTTCTGTACTTTTCTTTCATTTAATTATTAGTCTCATTTGAGTCCTTAAGGGAGACAATTCAAATGATTCCAATATCCTAACACTCCTACAAGTCGATGTAGTAGAAACCCGTATGAATGAGAGTTCCCCAGAAATTACGGTCACGTGTATTTACAATTTCTAATGATTCACGTCACTCTAACTCATTTCATAAGTTATGTAACATTTTGTCTACCCATATAAGTTCTTAAAGAAGAGAATTAAAATGATTCCAATATTCTAACATTCCTACAAGTCGATGTAGTGGACCATATGAATGAGAGTTCCCCAGAAACTACGGTCACATGTATTTACAATTTATAATGATTTAACATCACTCTCATTCATTTCATAAGTTATGCAATATTTTATCTACTCATGTGAGTTCTTAAAGGTAACAATTAAAATGATTCCAATATCCTACAAGTCGATGTAGTAGAAGCCCATATGAATGAAAGTCCCCCAGAAACTACGGTCTCGTGTATTTACAGTTTGCAATGATTTAACATCACTCTAACTCATTTCATAAGTTATGTAACATTTTGTCTACTCATATGAGTTCTTAAAGAAGAGAATTAAAATGATTCCAATATTCTAACACTCCTACAAGTCGATGTAGTAGACCATATGAATGAGAGTTCCCCAGGAGCTACGGTCACCTGAGAAACTATCGTCCCTCGCGTGCAACGCCATCGGTTGTATATGCGCGCATGGTGCATCCTCTCTGTTGACAGGCTCGCCAATCCCGGTGCATCCAAGCTACATACACATAGTTGTAACGGCCCACGTCCCTGCCACCGCCGGGACCTTGTAACGCACACACACTGATGCGCGTAAGTCCACACATGAACGGGTTCTCGTCCTGATATATGTATGTATATGCGTTTAGAAGCACTCGGAATCCGTGTCCTTGTAACACCGAGTTTACTCGCGACAGATAGTCGATCACGCACGAACTCCCTCTGCTCTGACAATTCACCCTTAAGTGTTCGGGTATTGAGTATTCGAATTAAGATTGAATTTACTGATTCCTTGAAAAAAAAGTCGATATCTTTTTTTAATAGTTGCATGCACAATGTGTAATTGCACTCAATGGTTTATGACTTTTAAATTTCGTTAGAAGAACGTGTTGATCACAAGTTCCCGAATTAAAATTCCATCTATAAATTCTGTGAATTTCTCTTACATTTTATAGATGAGAATTTCTCAAATAAGCAAAGAAATTAATATTGAATTTCATTCCTTCATTAAAGCTGTTAGGATTCCAGTATAAACGAACCTCTCTTAGAACAGAATGAGCCAAAGAATTGGCATGCTGGCCGACACCCGGCGACTCGAGGGATTTTCACTAGGCGCGTTGGGCGTTTGCGTAATGCGAGTTAACCAGCAAGGCGAACTGTTGCAGCGGCATTATTAGACAGTCGCGATCGGCTACGGCGTATGCAAAAGAGGCGGAAGAGCATGAGCATGAGCAGTAGCAGCCGATGGGGAAAGAGCGCGGTGCAGTTAGTATTCAATGAGATAATGAAGAAACAGCGAGGAATCCAATGACCTACCTGGCGGGCGTAGGATGATAGCGGTTGCCTGGCTCGCACCGGGATGCGATTACCATACAACAATGTCGAGCTCGCTGAAACTCCCGTCCGCCATTATCCCAGTCGAACTTCCCAGTCCTCCTCCTCCTCGCACACCTACATGCCGCCGTAGCTTCCCAAGCTACCTCGAATATGTTGTAATCGGACCATATAATTGTATGCGACATAAATCACCGACAGGGCGCGTGTACGAAACGTCGATGCCAGGATTTATCGTGGATAAGAGACTTTTATCCGGTACCTGTCGCAGGGGCACATTCCACATCGGATTATAAAAGTATATTACACGAGAAAAGAGGGAGAGGACGATGCGACATAAGAAAAGGGCGATAGATGGCGAAGGGTGGGGTGGTGGATGGATATAAATTAGCGCGACACGAAGGTACTGGGTGAACTGGCGATTATTACGATGTTGGATATAAATTAGTTGAAATAGATGTGGCTGGTGATGGTGGATCCTGGGAATGCCGTTTCCCAGTCGGCGCAGATCGCACTACTCTCTCCCTTCTCCTCCCCCTTTGCGGCTCTCTTGGGACAAAAATTCATGGTGCTGGCTGGCTGGCCCGTTGTTTTTATTCACATTCCGCGGGCTCAATTCGGGGATACTTAAGGGATCCCTGGGGACGGTAATTCGAGAAGTGTAAGGTGTTTCGGAGCATTCGATACCAGCTCTGCGGAGGTGGACGATCCTTTTTTACCCGGCGCTCTCTCGCGCGCGCGTACCCGCACACTCACAGACACACACACACACACGTGCACTGTGCGATACGTCAAGCCTCGTCCTTCGGTTACCCCGCTGCCAGTAATCCGGCCGGATCGGATTACTCTGTCCATAATACCAGTGAGCCGAGATACGCTCTCGCGATGTCCCTGCACTCCTACTTCATCCTCAGGTTCACAGGGTAGCCGATCCTGATTCCTCGGGAAAACCAGTAACGCTGCACCGACGCACAACTCTCTTGCACCCTTAGATGCGTCTTATATATTTCTCTCGACTGCTTTCGAAGAATTTCAAAGTCCAAAAAAGAACATTCTAAACTCTGAAAAAACTATGTCGAATATTTGTCGATTTTTTTGGAAAATACTCTATCCTTGTTTATAAGAAGAATATCGATCACGAAATTCTATTAGAAAAGAATGAAATTCGATATTTTATTACTAAGGAGAAAATTATAACGAAGAAGAGGCGCGAGGAAATTAGTAGCACTTAGATCAAAGCTTATCCAGAGTAATTTCTACTTAGTAATCCCAATTACATTCCATTCTTACTCGAGCTCAGGTAATCTATCAGCTCTAATTACATAAAAAGGAGTAGTAAAGCGGAGGCTGGATCGGTTGATACATGGAAATAGAAGAGCACGATAGCCTGATCCAGTTCCTGCTGACGGCGTACACTATACACATATGGATTCCGCCCCGTTGGCCGAAGAATGAAGTCCGCGTTGCAGGATCGAAGATGCTAGGACACACCCTTCGTCTGGCAGGCAGTCCAGGCAGGTAGGCAGGCAATGCGGAGGGAAATTACAGAGATCAACGAAAGCGAGGGAAAGACGATGAGTTTAATGCGCCGCTGCCGGGAAAGGGCTACCATTAAACAGGTGTATGCAGCCCGATATCTCAAGCGTCCGCAGGCTGAAGGACAGCCGTCCGAGTCCCGGAGACGAGGAATCGGTACACGTACGAACCCCGCTGCCACTTCTATACTCCCGCTGTCAGCGGATTTCACTTTCGCCGGCCGGAAATTATCGGGAGCCACTGTGAGTGGCGCACAGTTGGCGTACATGCCGTGTACAGTGGTTCAGAATAATCCTCGAGGCGAAAAATAATCATCCCATCATCAAGATTATTTATACTCCACCGAATCTTTTCTATTACAAATAATAATCTTTTTTTATTAACATTAAATCCCCGAACCTTTTTAAACCAGGCATTCAACCAGCTAACTTTCGCTTTTAGAAAAATCACGAAGATAACAAAGTCATTGCATAATAACTTACTACTAAATTACTGTGAATACTCTTTCATGTATTCCAGCGTGAAGTACTCATGTAAAGATGGGGCAGGTCATACTTTATCAGTTTTCGGAATCACTTGCACCGAGTGTACGCGGAGCAGTGCGAAGTGGCGGCATACAGAACTACGCACTGTTCAGGGGCGTAAAGGGATCGGCGATGCGCCAAGGCACAACGCCGATGCGGGCAACCACTCATTACCGAAACCGCTTTTATTGGATGGGGCGCGTGAAGATCCGTACACACTAAAGAAGAGAGAAAGAGAGGGAAGATGAAGAGTTGGAGAGTATATGTGTGTGTGTGTGTTGGGCCTGTTGAGCGAAGGAAAGGAAACGACGCGAAGAAAAGCAGGCAGGGTTGGAAGAGAAGGGCGAAGCAAAGGGGAAAGAGTGGAAGCCATCATCCAGCAGTGCCGGGCCAAGAAGCCTGATTATACGGTGGGAGTGGCATCGGGTGAGCTCCAGTTGGGCACCGGGTTCCCTGCGTAATTCGTAATACGCCGAGATATTGCGCCCCGGGCCCAAAAAGAGGTCCCGCAAACGCCCCAAGAAGAAACACCAAATTTCGTAGAGCGGCAGCATGCGATTTGTGCTAAATTCTCCTCGTTCATAATGCTTATTGCGTCGTGGATTTCTCTAATGGCCAGTGCGTTTAAACCTGTATTTTTTTACCAGTCATTATCTAAGGGTTTTAATGTTCCAAGTACTTAGTGCGCATCATTCACGATGTACTTAGCTTCGTTAAACTGCACAAGAAAATTTGTTCGCATGATATACTTTTCTGGATACTTTAATGATAGATAGATTTGATTTTAGAATAATATGCTGCAAAATAGCTAAATCATGCTATTTACAACAATTGCCAGGATGCGATTTTACCTAAGGGTTTTAATGTGCTTAGCATGTGCCATTCACGAAGTACACAAGGAATTGATTCACATGATATCCTTCTCAGGATACTTTAATGATGAATTTGAACCAAATGCTGCTATGAATGGAGTACATTTAAAGCTCTTTAAAGGCCGAAGCACAATGTTACGTAGTGCGTTAAGTTGACGTGAGATCGCTGAATGAACGCAATGAGCATCGCGTAAAAGTGCTACGTCTTCCTCAGCGCCGGCTTCTGTCCTTTCGGAATACTGATCCAAGTTGACTTTGAATGGAAGATCGGAGAACGTTCCGGGGATACCTGTGCGAGCAAACGCATTCTCCCAGTTCTCTTGGATCGGCGCTCGATCCTCATATGGGACTGCACTGCACTACCAGTAGGAAGGAACCAACCAGCTCGAGATTCGTCTCTATAAAGGGTCTTTGCAGACAGCCTAAGTAGAATACCACCCCAAATAAATGGGACCATTAAAAATCCTTAATAGTCCCTAATTAATAATAGTGATCATGAAAAATCGCGGTGGGTGAGCGGCGCTTGTTAATAATAGGGAATTAATTGATTCCGACGCGGAGAACGTAACGACGGTGTGTAGCTCGAGTCGCGATGAATCGACGTACGATTCATCAAGCGACGACTTAATTTCACTGGTGCCCGGCTGCCGCCGGATTAATAATATGTCCTATCGGCGAGCCGAGTGATATTTTATCGAAGACAGCTTTGCGATTAGAAAGAGAGAGAGAGGGCGAGAAGAAGATAGCTGTAGCAGTGGCTTCTAATTCTATTGGATCGCTTCGCGATGGATCAAGACGAATGGTACCTGACGGCTAGTAGGTAATGGATGGATCATGATGGATACACCGCATCAGCGATACCGCCTGGCCACGGGAATTGCCACATATGGAATTAGATGGTGCTCGCTGCCTTCAAGATTGCTGTGCCGCACAATCCAGCGCAGTGCACATCGCTTTCCCAATCAATTTCGATCCACCTGATTGTTCGAGGTAGAGCCGGCCCACCGAGGAAGATCGATACCCTCCATTTCACGCGGTGGCACGACCCGGTACCCCGAATCTGACGCTCCCGGAGCGCTAGCAAATCATCAATCCTCCAACAGTATCCGTCTGCATACTTCACCTCGACTTCTACCAGCATCAGTGCATATTACTAGCTAGTCTTTATTTCTCTTCGAGTACCGTTGGCGAAAGCAAGCCTGATTCCTTCGATCTTCAAAAGCATCTTGACCAAGTGGAAATCTATAAGGGTGTAGAAAAGGTGATGGCTCGCATGGAGTCGACGCGGGTGAGGAGCGGGCGTTAATTCACCGTAAACGCGGGGCACCTGCGTCACTTTACGGCAGGGCGGCCGATTTAAATTGCATTCTTTCGGGGCGCGCAGCTGTCGACCGATCGTGGAAATGAGCGATCGTAAAGAGTTCGAGGAAGAGAGTCGTCAGGGTGGCTGGCGCGCGCGCGCTCGTCGCGTTGGCGTGGGTCAAGATGCCGACGCGTCTACTCTCCTCCGCCCTCGCCCTCTCACCCTACCACATCCCTTGTCACCGGATTCTCTCTCTCCCTCCCTCTCTTTTTCTCCATCTGTCCCGAAGGAAGGAGGCCGGGAATCGCTCCCGCTCCGCACTCGCTCGCCGCTTGCCGCTCGAGGAATCCGCGGAGGAGCGATCGATCAGGAGGGGGGCTGACACTAATTGCGGAGAACACTCGGGGAACACGCGTGGTTCCATCGAGGCACGGTCGGAACGAAACCGGCGTGATTTATCGCTTATCGTAGGTGCTCGTCCTGCTGATTGGCTGACGAGGAAGACTCTCGTTCGCCGCGACACTCGCGTCTTTTCCTCGATTTACGACTTCGACAGCGCGGCTACTCCGACGCTGAGAAGCGAGCGAGAGAGAATGCGAATGGAATCGACACCGAACGATTCCTACCGAGTGAGACGCCCTTGCGTCCTTTTGCCGACTGTTATTGAAATCCCACGGAAATCAGGACTCACCGGTCTATTAGCTCACTCGGCGAGAGATACGCTCACCGATCGAAAGAGTGCGCCAATGTACATACTTCGACTGCGCCGACACGTAACATCCAATCCCTTCGGGAGAGCGAGCACAAAGTGGGTACTAACTGCTTTGCAAACAACCGGTCTGCCTCCTTCTCCGTGTAACAGTACTGGGATTCGGCTCGAATATACAGGGTGTAAGCCTTCGTGTGTCATTAATTTTGCCCGAGCATCCTTCAAGCCGAGATAAGTAGAACATGCGCCAGACGACTTTGTATTTCTCAGTTGTTATTCATTAAAAATTAGAGGAAAATGTCTATCTCTTTCTATTAGTTATTAGTCAGGACTACATTTAAATTTTCATGCAAATTAAGTTCTAATAAAAATGTCTTCCTTCGTCTTCCTTTACCGATTATTGACTGAAAGAGAACCATTCGACATTCTCTATAATAAACGAACGTACAAACTGTGAAATCCTTGGATACATGTGCTTATCTCAGCCTGAAGAATTGGCAGTTGAAATTAATGGCACATGAAGTATTACTTGCAAAGAGAAAAGCTGTAATTTTAACTGTAGATTTGAGAAAATACAGGAAGTGCGTGAATAAGATGTAGATGCGAGATAAGAGAATTCCGTGTGTACTGTGTTATCAAGAGGTTCCAAAAGATTCGAAAACTCAAGAAGAATAAGACGAGGGTGTGCGGCAGGAATCAGACAATTTGCGGTAAACGCATTCCTAGAAGCGAAGTGAGCAAGTCCGAACAATGTCCGGCAATTTTTCTAATGCGACGGGGGCTCGCACGTCGAGCAACCAGCTTCCGGGAAGCAGCGTCATTGTGTCGACGAAGATATTTCCTTGGAGCGGAGAGGTCGTGGTACTGGTACTCGGGCCAGGTGGAAAGTGAGGGAGAAGCAAGACAAGTCTTGCACGGAGACACATGCATGGCTCTCTGGCGTGTTCGCAGAAAGCGAGCCGGTGCAGGAGAGACCGGAATAGGAATCGAACTACGATCACTGCTGTTCCTGCTGCCATTTGCAGATATAGCCAGCTACTGGCACGGGCTCATTCCCATCGGACATCGTATTCTGCCAACAGTGGAATTGTAGACGTTGTCACCCTCGACAGACATAGTTAGGCCACCTGAGGAAGAGTCGCTCGCTCGTTATTCTACGAGCAAAAAGAGAGACTGACTGGATGGCTGGCTGGCTGGCTGGGTTGGCTGGCAAGCTGCCGCCAGGAGGATTCGTCCTCGTGTCCAAATTGCGAGGGACAAACGCCGGCGGTGTTTTTTGCCAGGATGATGTCGTTCCCCTGCACGATACGCCCTGAATTCAGCAGAACGCCCGATCTCCCGCGTACCAGCCTGGACGAAGCGGAAGTGGCCGGACGGACCCAATTACCTCGGCTCGAAGTTGAAGCGCGTACCGTTAGGGGACACGTAGTCGTACATACATACGTATGTATGGGAGAGAACGGGGCACAAGTGCAGGAGGGCCACCCCGAATCGAATTGCGCCAGGCCCGTTTCCCGTCACTGCTTCATCCAGCAGGGATTTCCTTTGCGGCCTCATCCAAAATCCGCACCACCCGGGGGACTTGTCGGACTATTGGTCCAACAGCCTCCGAGTGCGCGCACTCAGAGAGACCGATATGAGGTGCGCTCTGCGCGCGGGACAGCGCATCGCTCGCGATGTATCGCATTTCCGGGCTGCCCTCGAGCTCTGACCTCTTCTTCGCCTCGAATTCCTGCACGCCGCCGCCGCTGCCGCCGCCGCCGACAGCGGCGGATGTTCCCCGGAGGTCTGACTCCTGCTACTTTTTCCACTGCCCCGGTGTGTATACGCGTCCGCACTCCTATCGCGCGCTGCGGGAAAAAGCCTGTACACACTCACCTACTCGAGACTTCGAAGGCAGCCTGAAAAAGTGACGAACTCCGCTTCGATCGACAAATGGTAATTGATGAGTCAGTCGTATGCCGAGCTCTTTTTAAGACGAGGTGTCCTGCGATTTAGTAGTCCACTCGTAATTCAAGCTTGCAAATCGAGTAATACTTGGAGAATGTTAAGAATTGCTTCTGCACGTAATTGAATAAACAAAAAATATCTAAGCATATTAAAGTCGTGAGTCTACAAGATTTCTAGATCTATAAAATAACAGTATCTTTCATTACCAAATGCAATCTACTACTCTTCTCCCAAAGACCATATTAACTTCCTATCAATTAGTACTATTATAAAATTAAAATGACCTCGTGCGAGCGTCGGCACGTTACATAAACGGTGCGCGGCGGCGTCCTATCGAAAGTGGGTTTGAGGGACGTGGGAAAAATTTCACCGCTGTCGCTAGTTCCGCGGTGAGTATTCCCGAAATAAAAATCCCATCGGCGGACAGTCCAGCGGGGGACACGAGCAAGCAAGCAAGCGAGCGAGCGAGCGAGTGAGCGAGGGAATGAATTAATTACGCGAGTCAGTTAACGCAATATAGCCAGGGCGGCCGTTAGCGTCATTAAGATAAGCGGATGTAAATTCGGCCGTGGTCCACGCTCCCGCGGCGTCCGGGGAGGAGGAGAGGAAGCAGCACCCACCGCGAATAAGTGATCGATACACGAATACCACCTGCGAGGATACTTAAATATATTTTTGCACTCCGTATGTTAGCGGTCCGATCCTTTGGCCGGCCGCCGACGCCGCCGTCGCCGCCGCGACCCAGCACTGAATTTCGCCTGCTTCCACCTGGGCCAACATAATCCGCGTGGACCTTCGACCCGAGCTAAATTATCGGCCTTGTAAAAAGAGAGAAAGAGAGTGGAAGGGAAAAAGAGAGAAAGAGAGAGAGAAAGAGCGTGTTACTTCCACGTTAGCATTCGATTCCTGTTATTTTATGCGCAGTATGATCAACGACTGCAATCCCGGCCAATTGATCTCCCTTCCTCTTAAATCCTATATCAATTCGCCAGAGGCTTTAGTGCTAATTGGCCTAAGCTTTAACTTTATCATCATATTTGTAACGTTCGTATTTATTTAATTATCTAACAATAATTTTACTTAATACGAATTTAAAGTACATGAAAATTAAGCTAGATGGAAAACCTTTGACATCGTAAAAGGGTTGAGTTAATTAACGAATATAATACATTGAGTTACAAGTAACTTTTAAGTAGCACGAAGAGACGTGTGTCCTATGAATGAGTCAGGAGCACAATACACGCGGGACGGATGAGAAGAAGAAGGAGAGTTCGCGAGGGGTAAAGGACCAGGAGGAATTCTTTTTACAATGTGTCCTGACCCGAGCGATACGATACGATCGATCGATCGGCCGATCATCGTCGACGACCCGGACAAACCGTCGAGGCTGGTGCCCGGGTGGATCCACAAACGGTGCCGCAAGCCGAGAAGGAGAGAAACACTTTTTACGATGATGGATCGCCGCTGGGACCGAGCAGGAACGTCGCTCGCTCGCTCGCTTCGCTTTCTTCCGTCCTCCACTGGCACATCGCACATCGCACATCGCGCATCGCGGCCGTAATTTCTACGTGCGCGAGCGAGGGAGGCGACCCAACATACGTGCGTTCCCAGGCTCGCACATAAATTCGCGCAAACCTCCATAAATCGCAGCAGTGAGGTGCGAGACAGGAGAGGACAGACGTGAGCTCGCGTATCCATGAAACGCCTGGACCCACTCGCACTCATCATTCCACCGGAATCAGGAATGAGCCTCGCTTACCGTCACTACTCGATCATTGTGTTCACTGATAACGCGATACCTCAATGACAAATCGATTCAATCCCACCCGTTCACCCATTCTGTGGAATTGTTGTATTTTTTATGTTAAATCACCTCATGAACAGAACATTCAACATACATAGACAGTATTGTCGTTAATTAATCAGTATTACTTCTGAGAATCTTTTTCGATAAACCCTTACGATTTACTTTTTTATATCATCTCGTTGAAGTGCTATGATATTCATTCATTTATTATAATAACTTCTTTTCAATGGAAGTCTTTCCCTCCTGTTTTATCATGGCACTTTCGTTTAATTTAACGAACGAATAATAATAAACTTTCGATATTAAGTTAATATCTGATACTTACTGGTTTAAAAATAGATTAATTATTAAATAATAATGATCGTCTGTCCTCAACCTACTGTCCTCGTTATTATAATAGAATTACTGTAATAGAATTACTGTAATAAAATTCCACAACTAGCTAGAAGTCTAGAATTTTGCTAAAAGCCAATCCTCCTCTCAATACAGAATCTCTACCCGATCTAAACAATAAACTATCATCAGGAGAGTAAGAAATATTAAATACTCCAGACTTTTATTTTCCAGACATAGTCTGTTGGTCGCTTGGGAAGATAGTTGGATTGACCCGAGTTAATTGCTAGAAGGGCCTTCGAGTAAAAAGCGAGCCGATGTCATGGGTACCAGGGAATCCTGGCGGAGGGAGAAAAAAGCTTCCGAGAAACTGGCTTTCGGGCGATCTAACGCTGCAGCAGGTGCGTGCGCGATCTACCGAAAGGTATCGGAAAGAAGAAGGAAGGAAGGACCAAAGAGAAGTATCTGCGGCCGGGCGAGGGTGGCGGGGGAGGCTGTGCTGGAGCAGCCGGGGACGAGGATGCTCGGGAAAGGTGGAGTAGCCGTAGGAGGAGATTGCAGGACACGGCCGCCGGGACCACTATTCCAACAAGCGAGGCGTGCTGCAAAAAGTTAATGAAATAATATCAATGCGGAACGCGTATCGCCAGGGTACAAGTAGTGGGCCAACGAGTTCCTCCTGCCAGTAGCTTCGGCTTTACTCTCTCTGTTACTCCTTGGCTCGCTTTATACTCTCTCTCTTACTTTTTTCCACTAACTTGGAATAGCCAATGATAATAATTAAATCTAGTTTATATTTCGAATATTAATATTGTTTTCTCGCTAGGTCAGATTATTGTTATATTGTAATTATATTATTTGACAACTTGCGAACAAAATCTTCGGATTTATTTGCGTTAACATATATAATTGCATTGTTAACCTATTACAGCCTAATATTGCTTTGTAATATTGTTTAACCAGTTGTGGATTGATTTTGAGTATCACGGATGATAATTTAATTCTGAATACCTGAAATCAATGTTGATTGATCCAGTGCGACTGGGTGAACTTGGAAAGGATGCATACTGATGTACATACAAGTCCGAGGGAATGATACACGATGATAACTGGGATCGGGAGCCGGATATCCGATGAGCAGCTGCTAATTTGCTGCGAACGAGAACGAGGAATTTCTTGGGTGAGCTCGAGCGCGCAAGATGGCGGGGGTTGCGAAGCTCATAAATATTCAGGCTTTCGGACAACGGGCAATAATCGAGTGCACACGCGTTCATTCGGTGGCGCGCGGGCGCGCGCGAGCGCGTCCAGTTCGGCAGGAAGAGGAAATTAATTTTATCGGGCACGTACATCGTTACATCGATTAATAACGCCGGAATATCGAGTTGGGATCTGAGAGCAACGCTGGCGCGCGCGCATCCCAGATTCGGTCACCCCGTGCTTCACTTCCTGGATCTTATTGCCGGGGCCCTCCGGCCCAAAGAGCAAGCCGCTAGCGTACTGGATTAAAGGAAAGAGGCGAAAAAGAGAAAGGGAACAAGAAAGAAACAAGCGAGCCAAGTGAACCAAGTCGGTGCTTTATTAACGAGGCGTTCCGTAATAAAGCGAGCGATGCCCAGTGCGTATCGCTCTACTCTCAAGAGTGCACCGAAGATCGATTCGACCATGGCCGCGCACGATTATCGAATCGATCGCCAGAATCATCTTGCTCTTCTCCGCCGGGCGAAAGGCGTACTCGCCACACGCGAGCCAACACACATCGAACGCACTTTCATTCCCACCCAAATAGTAAAAATGTAATATTTTAATAACAACTAATCAAGTTTCGATGTATAAAATCAGTAAATATCATTGAGAATAAATTTCAGCCATTTCTTCACACTTTCACTCGTTCGCAATTTCGATACTTGTCGAACGACTGTTTGGCCAACTCGTTGAGAATTACCTGGGACAGCGATGATGTAAGAAAATGCCACAAGTACGATTGTAAATTATCCTTGGTACAAGTATTTTTAATCGCTTCTTTCGCAATTATTTCATCAATAAATAACGCGTAGGCAGGCTCAAGATGTATGGAAAGTATGCTCAGGATGCGGTTAGATTCGCCCGGCTGCTCGGCGAGGTATGCCAGGCTCGTGGCTGCGCTGCGAAGGCGCAATGGGTGAGCTTTGGTATACGCAGACGTATGTGCAGTCTGCACGCGCAATTCCAATGTGGTCTGCATTAAACATTAAGGCAAAACCCCCTGCAGGAGTGTGCGAGCGGTGCTGTAGAAAAACCAGTCCCATTTTCCACGCGTACAAGCGATCTGACGCCCGACTATGGTATCGAATGCCCACTGCTGCCCTCCTTCCAAGAGCGCACAGATTTCTTTCAGCGCCCTCGCTCTTCTTCTTCTCCAGCCGGCTCACTCACTATACTCACCGCCCTTCTCCCTCGCTTTCCACGCCAACTTTAAATGGAATCTCCTATACTTTGCCCATAGTTATACCCTCTGCGAGAACCGATCAATGATAGAATAGTAATTATGTACTTCAAGATTATGACAGAGCATGTCTGAATATTTTACTGTATCTGGAAGGTTCCTATTGTGGTTAATATTAACCTAGCTATACGTTCTTAATAAGGAAAAGTAGCGAATAATAATGAGGCTAATGATTGGTAGTTCCATTAACAATTACAGTATTGAAAAAGGAGATTAATTACCGTTATACGAGTGACAATCGGAGAAGTAGTAAATTAAATGTTACCTGATAGATAGCACGATAAAAAAAATTCTCTTTCATTGCTATATTAAATAAGAAGAGTAATGACTCGTTTAATTTGCATCATCATGCCTGCCTACTTAACTTCCTGTAAAGTGAACTCTATTGAGTTGAGCGATGGTAAGTGTAGTAAGATGCGCTAGAAGATCGGCAGTGCAGTACGCCAAAGAGGAAAAGGATGCGGCATATGGCAGTCGATCCTTTTGCGCGCTAAACATCTCCGGCGTCGATCGGGAAGTAGAGAAAACCGCGGCGAGCATTTTCCAGCTCTTCTTCGGGGAAACGAGCAGTGAAGAGCGGAGCGACGTGGGTTTTGCCATAAAGCGACGGAGATCATCCGTCTTTCGACGGGCGGACAGCCGACGCTTTCTCAAGACCCGGCGCGTATGTGCCGCACGCACCGCCGGTGCACACCTCTCATTCTCCTCCTCCTCCTCCTTCTCTTCCTCCTCCTCCTCCTCCTCTTCTTCCTCTTCCTCCTCGACCGGCCTCCTTCTTCTCCCGGCGCGTCAGCGGTGCGGCGAGACAAAAATCTTGACCGATATTTCTCGTGGATGCGAGAGCGCCCGACAAGCGGCGATCGCGCGAGAATTCTTGCCGCGTTTTTCACCAGCGCAACCCGGCTCTCCGTGTTGAAGCTGAGAGAATATTTATGGCCCGGAGGCGGATCAACCGGAATGACTGCAATTCCTTGAAGAAATAGAATATTTGATACTTGACCTCAGACACGAGTTCGCCGCGCGCGCGCGCGCGCCCAGGCTCCCAATCGATGTAACTTTCCTTGCGGAGGGTTTGGATTCCAAGCCCATTGCGGGATCGAACATTGCAGTCATCGAACGAATTAACCAGTATGTACGGATTTAGTTTTAATTGCCAGTCCCGAGAATGAAAAGGCTATTTTGAATGACGGCTTTCCGCTGGTCTATTTCAGAGTTCAGACGCGATGGTAAAAGTAAAAGATATTGGAATCAGTTATCGAACTTTATAGAACATAAACTGATTATAAGTATTATTCTTGTCTTTTATGCTTCCTGTCAAGTGACACGTGTCCAATTTCATAGCGCGCGTGTAATCCCTTTTTTCAACTAGATGAAATAATAGAGTTCCGCGAACCAGCCAATAGGATCATTAAATCATATCTGTCCCGTTGCCGTCGTAATTGAGTAATGCCAATGGCAGGACTGCTGTAACCCGCATACGATCATACAAAGCGCGTCGAACCTTTATCGCCAAGCGCGGCAATAAAAATTAATCACTGACATAATCGTCTCCGTGGCGAGAATGGCAATGATTGCCTGCGAAGTACAACCTCTCTTCACGCGCCCCATCCATGTATATGTATATGCATGTCTGCCAATGTGAAGTGTGTCGGTCATGTAATGACTCAGGCGAAGTGCCGCTTTTCCGGTAGCAAGCTGCGTGATGTAGAAGACATCGGCTACCGTGTAATGCACGATTAATTATACACCCGGAAACCACTCGCTTCTACCATTCACCATTCCATTCTGACGTTCCTATATGCACACTCTGGTCCACCCAACCCATCGCATGTAACTAATAATAATCGTCGCTGCAATAAGTGCAAAACTCTCCCTGCAATCGGTACCATCGACTTTCCCGACAATATCTCTGTGTATCCTTTATAAATGCACCCTTTTCTCGAAAAATTCGTAAGTAGAAAAGTGTATAAGAGTCACGAACTTAAGATAAACAGAAATATATAGAACAGGGAAAATAAGCAGTAAAGTAAACTGAATCTTGACTAATACTATTTTATATCCTTGAATATGTTAAAGAATTAAAAATTCATCGTATAATTAATTCACACCAATAATCATTGGTATCTAGAAGATTTTTTGCTAAGGTGTCTGTTTTGCACCTACCAGACATGATAATGCGGTAAGATAAAGGAATTCTTGTTTAAAAGCTTCGAAGTAAATGGGAAAGAAACCGGATGATTGAAGAGGTGGCTCCCAATGGCGATTCAGCATCGTTATTGTCATTTCTCGTTGCATAATAATACCAGGCTTTGATTAATTAACGGCTTGATAGATTGTCCGGGCGGGAGGTGGCGCGCTACAGGAAATAATGAATCCGGCGATCCACTAACTAGGAGGATGAAGATGAATTATTATAACCGGAGGAAGAAGACGATGATAATGATGATGACGACGGTGAATGGTACGTATGCGCGCGGGCGATATGCCTTCGCCAGCTGAAACTATCGGCATTGTATTCGAACCAGACATTTTTTCACCAAATTCAATCGCAATGCCAATTTCATCGGCGCACAATTGCAAAAGCTATTCGTGGATGCGAGGATGGCTACACAAATGTGAGAACGCTGGGGAGAAGGTGGAAAGCATTAATTCAGGACTATCGATGATGTATCGGAGAAATCATTGCCGCGCGCGTCTCAATTATAATTTGCTTGTCGAAAATAATACCTTATGAAGACTCCCATATACGCACATTCACCAATGATCGACGGCTACCTCTCTATAGACCAATGACTGCTTCACTATAATAACAGGTGACGTTGATTAAACCATTATGGACCAGACGGTTTGATCCTATGGGCGGATTAAATCGTTCTTTTATCAGCTGGCGAAGAAATAGTGATGAAAAAGTTATTCAAGAAATACATGATATTTCTTTTCATAATATTAAACATCAGGATCCGATCATTTTCGTAGTAGAAAAAATGGTAAAAAAATCTTTGAGGTCACACATTATTTATACACAATGGATCGTGACCCATGAAATTGGTTCCATGGTTCCTCACCAATTCGCCAGTGCATAATTCTTTCATGTCCGAAAGCATTACGGAACTAAATAATTTCCATACGACAGTCTACGACTAATACGTGACATCTGCCAGGCGATAGTTGGCATTTAACATGGCAGACAATAGAATGGCTTACACGTTAGAACGACAGACGTTTTCGTTACTAGTCGTTGACTCGCAAATTTTAAAAGCAACCTTCTCACAACGCAATTGCGAACGGTGCAAGTATATTCTTGAACGCCTTTGTATACTCTGACCCAATGATTTAATGATGGACACAGTGTAGAACATGTCGCACCTATCTACAACAGATCTCTAGCAGGTCGAGGTTTGAGTCAATTGCACATCTGCTGCATTGATTTTAATTCATCTTCCTGAAAATTACTATGCCACTCCATTCATAGATAAAAATCAATACTACATTTTAGTAATAAAAAATTATAGTTACAAACAAGTTAACTTTTTAATATAAATCTCCATATTTTGAATAAATGATTCATCAATAAATATACCGTTGTATTGTAATTATACTATACATGTGTACAATTAATAATACCTCCCTGTCTTTCTAAACATTTCTACCGCTTCGAAATAAACTAATAATGGGTAAACGAAATCTCAAATAAGTCGCTGTTACTCCAACACCAATGAATATTATTTTTTCAATCCTATTATTAATTCGTACTTACAACTTCTACCATGAACAACGCACGCAAAACAACACAAATACCCATCTGCTCAAACCCCAAAAAGAAAATCTAACTGTGTAACATAACGCATTGCCATGAATACTGGGTTGACAGTGGCACGACTGTCAGAGACACGTTCAAAGTGCGATATTTCAGGGTGCACGAACACGTGTCAGAAACGGTGGCCGATTGTGGCGCGCAATTTTCGGGGTAAAAAGGAGTCTGGCGTAAATGAGCGTTCACGAGGGGCGGCAATAAAGGAAAAGAAAAGAAGGATTGTGGGAGACGTTGCTGGGAGCACCGCATTGTCTGGTATAATTAGGCGCGGGTCGTTTGGAAGTGGTCGATCGCACGGAGGAACGCGGGTGCCCGGCTGCTGCGTTAATGGCCAGCATTGCGGGCTATCATTACGCTGTAATACGAACGTGTAATGCCTTGCTCGACCGATAGCATTTGTACTCTCGCACCTATGTACACTATCGTTCATAAGTCAACCGACACCTCGCAAGTTTCAATAAATAAAGAATTAATCTTATAGTAATGTAAGAATTTTTTTAAAGAGTGTTTATCCAACAGTGTTATCATGAAATCGCATTGCAATTCTGTGTAAGCTGCCGTTTATAAGTCAACCGACACCTCGCAAGTATCAATAAATAAAGAATTAATCCTGTAATACTCTAAGAATTTTTTAAACTAATAGTAGCCCAGCATTTTGCTATCATACAATCGAATAATGACCTCATTTTTCATGGATGTTCAATAAAAAAATCTAAAATCCCAAATGACTTATGTGACATCAATTTGATGAACAATAATAAACATCTATAACCTTAAACAAATAGTTTACTAAAACAATAATATAACACAACTATTTTCTATTAAAATTCTGCTATGGACAGTTTGACTGACACTTATTTTACTAAACATGACTAGTATTTATTTCGAGTACTACAATAAAAAATTGATATATAAAATTATATCCGGGCACTTATGGAGAGGAGTGTATGTATTACACGCTTAGCTGCAAGCGAGAACGCGTAGCGTAAAAGCGTCGTTTCTGCTTGACGAGCGGCCACGGTGAGGAGACGTCCGTAACGAAAAAGAAGGATAACCACGGGCGCAAGAAGAGGACTGATACCGCTTGGCTCGGAACAACAACGCGCGTCGCTTGTACGCTTGTACGCTTGCACACCACCGACACGTGGTGGAAATGAGCAGCGAGGATCTCGCGGTTCCAAGAAGCCTATATTGTCTTACCATTATCATTAGGATTGCGCTTGCTGCAGGTTCACTGACCGCTCCGCGAGAATCATCGCCTCCTTCCTGGTCGCTCGTTATGAAGAAACCGGCGTTACGTTACTGTATAAAAGATTTCGTAACTGCATAAGCTGATTCCACCCCGATTGCATTAGGAAATCGTTGATTTTCTCGATGGCTCAATGCACGTTTCAATCATTAAGGACCGGTTTGGTTCTTAATGGCTACAGAATAATGATGCGGACGGGATAAATGATGCTTTCAGTAGGTGGAAGAAAGGAAGAAAAAATCTTATAAAAATCTTTAAAACCCGATAATTGTAGTATTAAGATATAAAATTCAATAGTACATTTACTGAAAGGGAATGTGAGTGAAATCCTTGGTTTACGCGATACTTGGACATAATAGGATAATTAATACACAGCTAAGACAGGATTTAACTCGCAAGACTATAACATAAAATTACTGAAGTAAAATCTAGCTAAAAAAAATAAATGGCGAGTTGTAGACTTGATTGTTTCAAGGACTACAAATAGAAGATGTACTAGAATCGGTTTCCCATTAGAAGAGGGGTAGGCGCATCAGGTGGCTGATGGACTGTTGGCTCGTTAAGGCCGAAAATACATTTGGTAGTGTTTCGCGAACATGCGCCTGACGTGGGCCAGCGAAATTACGGGCCCATTTACACGGCATTATCGTTCTCCCGCCGGTTACGAATCCTCGTCAGCCGTAATTACGGACGCTTCTTACTGCTCTTAATTACTGTTGCTGCCGCGATAAAGGTGGATCGCCTAATGATAGGAGGTAATAGATTCGGTTGATCGGCAAGTTATCCGAGGCAGAATCGTCTATTTAAAGGAGGACGATGTCGTCTGACGCGTTCCACCCCTGCTTTTCTCTTACAGCACTATCGCAGCTTGTCTGGCCAGGGTGTCGTTATGGGTTCGATGTCACCCTGTTATCGGATCGGTTGAACCAATATCGTATTTCCGGCCGCCGGATCAAGACATTCCCGTTGCGATCTGTGTCGCCCGATTGCAATCTGGACCGAGGATATGCGAGGAAACTGGTAGCCTCGAACGACCTCTTATCCAGCATCCAACCAGGCCTTCGCTCGAACGAGTTCGCTCGATCGAAAGTCTCTACCAGCGCTTCTAGGAAGCACTGCTGTTCGTCTGCATGAAAGACGTGTTTTCCGTGCGAGCATGGTCCGGTGATATCGTCGAGCTTTATGCTGCCTGACAAGAGTTTCGAAACACGGAAGTCCTTTTAATGCGAGGACCCTTTGACCCCCGTTCATACTTTCAATTGTATTTTCACTACTGTATAGTTTAGCCAGAGCTTTCTGGGTGTTTGTACTTCGTGCGCGCAGAACGATTTGCCTACTCGCATTAGTTATTGGATGTTCAATTTGCATGCATAGGAGTTTGCAGATGGAAGTGGTATTCATTGAGTACATACATTTGGTTGGACTTTCGTTCAGTATTCTTATAGGATGTTTGTTTTTAAAGAACCTGTGTTCCGACAATTTTCAGGGAATAATAATCGTATAAGTGTCCCTTTTCACTATAATTCAACCGTAGGTACTGCGAAATATCAGCAATGTACTATTATTACCAATAAATGATATTGAAAAAATCATACTAGACTGACAAGTGTTTGATCTGCATAGGATCGGGCTAATCACACTGCTGCTTTCGATGATCACGGCAGTGATAATTACAGTAATCGATAGCGCATACCCAGAGAGCGGAGAGTGCGGCTTTGCACCTTTTGCGCGGCGCTCGATGCACAATCGCCGCGGAGGAAATTGCGAGGAGGTAGAAAATTGCGTGAAAAGAGGTAAAAATGAGGCTGGGCTAAATACAGGCGCGATTTGCGCTAACGTCCACCGTGGCGCGCGATTCCACGAATTCCGCGCCAGGTTCACGGGCTTCTTTTTTTCTTTCTCTCCTGTTGGCCGCATCCTGTACTCCCGCTTTTACGAGCAAGAACAGCCGGAGTGCTCGCGAGGCGGTTGCGTGTCTGCGAACTCGACGAAAAAGAAGGAAAACGGGTGAACGTCGGTGGTAGCGGGTGATACCACCCATTTCCGGCAGGCCTCGAACCCCTCGGGCATCAGCCCCCCGATTATGTCTGCCTTGCGTCGCGATTCCTTTACCTCGAAAATCCTCGTACTTTCCTTGCATGCTTCTCGTGCACACCCTTGACATTTCTACGGCGCGTTGACTCGTTTGACACATTGAGAAGCAACCATTGATTATCAGGCACTCAAAAGTGGTACCACGAACAACTCAAGTGGTTCTCTTGCATTGAGTATTTTTTTGGAAACTTTATTCTGTAAATGTATTCTTTGTATTTCATTTTAACGAATAAGTTGCAATTCAATTGGAACGTTTAACGTTTTATAATATAATTTAAACCGAATTATATTTGACTATTTATTAGGTACGAAAGTGTAAGGGAAGAAATCTTGATACGATATATGGGAATAAATTAAAAAGGGAGCTTGTCTACAATCTACTATAACAGAGAAAAACTGTTTCCTAAAACCTTCTCTCCCAGAAGACAGATAGATGCAGCGCGCAGCACAATTTGACCCATGTCACCTTCCCACGTTCCCTCATCCGACATCCATCTCGGTTCTCGCAACCCTATATTCCTCTTCGGACGTTGCTTTTCCTGTTTTCGAAAGCGGTACTTTGTAGGACTCCGTCCAACATACCACCATAATACACTATCTTCAGATACATGCCTCCAAATGTTGCATCCGGGCGACAACGCGTCTCTAGGATGATTATCTCGCGAAAGGAACACGTAATAAGAGTAGATCTTTAAATGCGTTAGCATCGTATTTCAAATTTAGTAGAATACTTTTACATTCGCTATATTTCCTCTAATTATAATGAATGCAGTCTGTAATGCATATCTATACATATACACACATATCCAATACAGATATCTCTCTCAGGATTAGAAACAGGAACATCTTAATCATTGATAGTGCCAACATTTGAAAGAGTAAATATGAAAATAGTTGAAGCACTAAGAAGTGATCAGTGCTTCGAGAATAGTCTTCCTCCCGGTGGAGGATGGGAGCCCGACGGCAGCGCGAGAAATGAAACACACATTTATTCCCAGGAGCGTGTACACGGTGCGAGTGGTGTGCACTGATATCTGGGCCCGAGGGCGGTTACGCAAGGATTATAATTATCATCGGAGAGTAGCTGGAGAGTCGTGAGCGGCGTTGATCAAACGAGTCCGGCGGAGGAACGAGTCGTCGGGGCCTGGTCGGGCCTGGTCGGGCCCGGGGCCCGGAGGGGGTGGGGGGGCGGTGGTGGGGATGCGGCGAGGCCGAGGGGGAAGGTGCCGGAGGGGCGAGAGGGCCCAGGAGAGAAGAGCGAGGCCCAGCAGCAGCACCTGCCGCGCCAGGAGGCCCAGCCTCGGGGCCCACCGGGGCCCACCGGGGCCCACCGAGGTCCCTGAGGTCGCGACACTACCATCGATTCGACTTTTCTCCTCTTCGGGACCTTTTGTCTCTCCGGCAGCCCGCACTTCGCGCCGTAACGGGCCCAACGGCCCCTTCTAATACACTCCAAACAAATGGTATGTGATTTATTCTTAGCCGCTACTTCTATCTCTATCCTCCTCAATTCCCACATCCCTCACCTTTCGGCCAGTGGGCATGCATTGCGTAGAACAACCCTGGATATTACAGCCTGCACTCGCCAACGCCACGTGGCCTTTCTAGCTGGAGTCAATGTCTTTTGGATTAATCATTTATTGGACCCCACACTTTTCTCTTTCTGGTATTGGCGATTTTAATGAACTACTGTTGGCTAGTTGGCCGAGTGATTCCAACGCGTCAGTTACTACCGACTCTCTACATTGATGGGATAAAGATAATTTGATCAATTCTAACTTCCTCATTTCTAACAACCTTACTAATAATACAGTATCGAATTAATATTATTATTGCACATGATTGCAAAGGATGTCGGTAGTTGTACGATTAAACGAAAAAGTTGATGCAACAAAACGGGGCCTGATAATACCATAGATCATAATTATCTCTTTAATGAATGAAAGCGAACATTGGCAGCAAGAAATGTTTAATCTAAGAAGGTAGTTAAGGAGAGAAAGATTTCCGTGTTCCGAACAGGAGTCGGGCAGTCTGATTAGAGTGGTAATAGTGTAGATAGGAAGGATCTAGGATGCGGCGGGGCAGCGTGCGACTTTAATTCAGTAAAGTTGAGTCGAGGGACGAAAAGCGGCGGGGCTGCTGGCGTAGGCAGATAATTGCTAATAGGCAGAGGCCGAAACGCGCGGTAGCCAGCATCCACCACGTGGGAACATATCCTCTCCCGTCTCCAGATCGGCGTGTCCTTGGCCTTCCTGTCGAGCGGGGATGCACGCTCTGCGGCCGCCGACGAGTCCGAAGAGCCGGCGCGGAGAGAGCTCCTTATCACTTGGAACTTGGAGCCTTGCCACTGTCCGACGTGGAAGAACTCGTGTCCCGCTTCTCTACACGAGATTACTGAATGCGCCGGCCGAATGCGCGATGACCGCGCGATTAGAAACCTCCGACATCGATGTCCTGCCGGCAATTAATGTCCACGCGCTCACCGCTGCGAACTTATGGGAGAGACTTTTTGCCCTCGGGATGCGCTCGGGAGGATGCTGTGCCTAGCAGTGTTCATCGACGACTTGTACACAGCTTGTAGCATTGCTCTCGATGAAATTTAATGTCGACTCCTGATGCAGTGACTAATCAAGACTGAAAGAAGCCTGTAACCCTCCTGGGAAGAAACATGATTTCCTCTTTAACTTGTAGTCGATCTATTCCTTATTAAATTCTACTTTTTAACATTACTGTTGATGAAGGATGTGTTGGGGCTTTGATTAATTTATTCCTCGCTATCTCTTTTTCCTTCTATTAAAGATACTTTGAAGATACAAATGGATTGTCTTTAAGAACATATAACATTTAGAAGTTGTAGATAAGCGAATATAATTAATGGATAATCGGAGATCGTACAATGTTGTAACAAGTTACAAGTGTAATTATAATGTACCTACAAGGCGCCCTAATCAATTACAAAATAAATGCTACTATCACCTAACCATCTCACTGTCCTACTAGTTGGTTAGAACTACTAACCTAATCTTGGGACACAGAATAATACATCAGCCAACATTGACAAGCCCAGATCTCCACGGAGGCAAACAGATAGTCGAAACAATATATTACGACAGGTACATGCAAAAGTTTTTTTTTTTTGGTGAGCCACTCATTCGAGTGACTTCTGAATTTAGACAAGTCGTCGGTGTTACTCTCCATATGGGGAGTTCTCAGATATCTTGGGCAGATATTAATGCGAAAGGAATAAGGAAACGATGTAATTATACGATACACCTGAAGGAATGAGGTATGTGTAATAAAGGTGTACATATTGCTCGTGCGAAAGGGTGAGGTGCCAGGCAATACTGGTAGTCGACCAGGCTGCGGTTCTGCTACGAATGTTCCTCATTTTTTTCTGAATTGATATCTTAATCGATCTCAAATGGCTACCACGATGAATTATTACACTGAATCAGAAGCTGTGCTTGATGTCAGTAAACAGAAACAGTCGACTCTTCTGATTAGAGTTGAGAGAAAAATATCAAATGCATGTATTGCTAATTGAATTTCTTGTCAAAGAAATTGCAAACAAGTTAAAAAGCTGTTTACTAAGTCTTATACTATTTAATACAAACCAATTTATTGTGACTCTAAACCATAAAATTGTACAAACACACTATTAACAAGAAATCGTCCAAACTTGAATGCAAAGAAGAAAAAATACCGTATGTTCTGCTCTTAATTTCCGCCCTCGAAGTCTCCAGTAAAAATGAAGCGAGGCATACGTACACACATGCGGTACAGTTGACGTTACACGTCCCGTCTACGATCGATCAAGCGAGGAATACACCTGCGTGCCGGCACACGAAAAGGGCGTTGCGAAATCGCACGTGTCCCGTCACGATCCTCCTTTTCTCGAGCGCTCGTCCCTGCCAATTCGAGCCATCTGCGGTCGGACTTACCGCGCGATCCGAGACGTCATGAGAGTGAAACTGAATTAAGGAATCCCTATCAGATATGTGCGGTTTGAGATCACCAGATAAAACCTCCAGCACTTGCTCTCTGAGAAGATCGTCCGACTATATCTTCTTCTGCATGTGTCCTGTATTGCCAAGGCATTACAAGCGCGCAAGATACAGTTGTGTGTATTTAGTGCTGCGTAATGATCATTTATCGATATACCTGTTCACGTTCTTGCGTTTGTTGTGTTGCTCGCCAGACATTATTATGGTGCCAGAGATACAATGTAATGTACGTGAATAATAAAATGCCATTTGAATTATCACTGCCATATTCCTTGGACAGTTGTACCATATAAACTTTTCTTGTATGTAAAATTAATACAGTCCCATTAATATAATACAAACACATGTTTTGCAATTTCCATTTAACCATGTATTACATAATTTAAATTAAGAAGAACCCACCATATGAGACTTAACAGAACTCTTTCGTACACACCCACCAAAATACAAAGTCGATAAACACTACATTTGAAATAAACATTTACTTCAAATATACAACGAGAGATACTATCAAAACACAGGTATGTTAACTTCACCAATGCAATAACCACTCAAAGATACTGCAGTATCTTGCAAGAGTGCATTGATACTGCTTACGAGCTAGTGGACAAAGTATACATGATTGCATTGGAAACAGGTATTGGTCCGACGATCATCCAGAACTACAATACAAGTGAATCGCTTGAGAAAAGGCGAGTGTACAATTGGCGAGCTACTAAAAGCGAGGATTGAGCGGGACTGTGGTCCAGCGAGAAGTATACTAGTAAGTGGGCCCACGTAGGTGGGCATGTAGGAGCAGGAGTGTCGGGACGGGCCGTATCTCTCTATCGACTGTTACGAGCTCCGGAATATCGGGGACTAGCATTGGGGCATGTGCAGGGGCGAGGTGTGGACAGGGCCCGATCTGCATGAGAATAGCACGAGCCCCCATAACGAGAGAACGTGTAACGCCCACGCGATCGCTCTGGTATCCGCACTTCCACGCGGGGCCCGCTGCTGGGCCCCTGATTCTGGGGCCCGTCCGCCGCGCCGCGCCGCGCTGGGCCCAGAATCACTGGCCGCACTGCCACCAGGAAGAGCAATGATGAACAGCAGCCTCCGCCCAGGGTTCCAACGTCCGATCCATTCTAACGAACGCCAGACCCTCGATTTATGCTCCCATTTATCAACCCCAGGATGAAAACGTGAGTAACGCGCCTGATAGTCTACTGATCTCTTCAAGGGCTTCCTGATAGTGCGAACTCTCATTTCATTCAATAATTTTGCAGTCTAATTCTGTTGAAGGAGTCTGTTGAAAGTAGTCGCGTGGTTTTCGAACTTAATACGTTGTTTAATACAAAGATAATATCCAAAGATATATCACCGGTGTTTTAGTGTGTATCAATATATGCGAGTAAAGTCCAAAGTCGTTGCAAGATCATTCTAAATTCCAAAGCACACCGGAAGTGTTACGAACTTGCATCGATTCACTATAGCCACTGCATCGAACCTGTAACATCGCATAGTTCGCTCAGAATGCACGAAGGCGAGGACGTAAAAGGAGTAATTTCGTGAACATCAGCAGACTCGAGTTGGCCCCAAAATTTATGTGACACCGGGCCGATGTAGAAAAGGAGAACAGCGTTGTAATAGAGTCATAATAAGTTCTGCCTGTCGTAAGTGGCCCGTGAATTCTCTCTAGCGAGTACTTCCGGTAGCACGGACTTACTGGTAGACCAGCGTCCGACCATGCTAGAACCCGCCTACTGTACATGCTGAATCACCGGGATAACTCAGCAGCTCTCTTCGATCGCTTTTAAACCGAGCTGCAACGATCATGTCTTGGCTTACCGATGTTACTCGATTATGACTTACATAACTTAGCCGTTAAATTGAGTGAGTCCAAGTTCCTTGATTTCCTGATGTTGTATCAGGGAAGCTCTCCACACCTACCTGAAAGTAGAATTTGCCAATTAAAGTCTGATATAAATTTGGTTTAAAGTACGAAAGAAATGCAGTTGTGAAGAATTCAGTACGCTTAACTTGTCTACGGTACTCTTAATATATTCTCGTCCCACTTAGCTATAAGTGGTAATTTAATTTCTTTTAACTAAAGTTATAAGAAAAGTTGAAATAAACCACAGTATAATTTCACGACGCACCAAAGAAATGTCAACTCTTAACTTGAGAGCAAAGCGAACCTAAGACTGCTTTCGTTTTCTTTCACACGCTCGATAGATTAATAAGCTGTCGAAGCACGGATAATCATAAATACTGCCATAATCGAGCCACTTGAGAAATTTTATTATCGAAGTGTAAGCGACAAGTATAGATTTGCTCTATACAGGATGCCCATAATTAGAATGCGCACCTTGCATCTCAACTTGATCCGTTGAACATGTTCTGTAATAACTGCACTTGCTACTGGTCTCGTCCAATTCAATGGAAAGCTCACAAACAAGTATCAAGTGGTATAAACTGTGTTAACTCCGGCGTCTGAGTTTAGTATCATTGCGATAACTAGTGAACGACGATAGCTAATGCGAGCTGCGCCGATATCGGCTACCGGAAAATAGGAATTCCTCGTGCCTATCAACGACCTGCTCCTGTTCGACCACTTTGTACTTTTCAATTAGTTGGGTGCACGTTCTCGTTAACCAGTCACGTAAGAGTAACTAGGTGTTTATTGAGCTACACTTCTACTGATTTAAAGGAACGCCCCGTCATAAATATGAGAATATTTATGAGCCTTGAAATAAATACACATATGAACGGAAAAGATAAAAATTCTTGGAGTGCATGATTCAAGATATTGAACTAACGAAAAATCCAATTTTAATAAACGACTTTCTTCTAAATTTAACTATTATACCCTCGAAAATCATTGATTTAAATACGTATCGTTTATTTTTACTTAAGACGACAAAAACAAGAACTTCATTTGCATCGCAGAGTATAATTAATATTATCATTCATTACCAGAATGCGGGTATTTATACACCTATAGATTTTAATTTTAAACACCATGTACCATTAATTCTAGTAATATTCCACATAATGGATCATTGATGACACAAGTACGCTTCATAAACTTCTGCAATCTGATCGTTATAATGAATTACAATATTACTTCCCGGAACAATCATCGGGCAAGATGACAGTGTTGCCAGTGAAAATGTTAAAAAAGCCATGTAGTACATCTTTATCAATTAGCAGGGCCTTGCGACCGGTCGTTCAAAAAGGAAGGTGTGGAAAGCTCGGAATCCTCTCTACCAGGAATCGTCATCTCCCTGTTTCGCGACCAGTTCCCGAGTGGCTGTGCATCACAGCCTGGCCAGACTGAAGGAGAGCCAGAAAATTCCCAAGGGAAAGCAACGGGCCCACGAGAACGGGAATGCGATTTAATTCCTTTAGCAATACGAATCAGGCCGGATTTTAATTCTCGAAAGCGCCTGCGCCACCTTCCACGGAAGGCTCGAGGTATCCACTCTCCGGGCAAGGTATCACTTCTCACAAGAAAACACTTGTTCGCTATGAAAAAAGTCCCCTGACAATTGCCAGCATCGTCTATCGAACTTCTAACTATTGCCATTCAAGCAATCTGTCACTAGTTAAATAAGAGTCATATTCGTGATATCTTGTTTAACCCTCTGTGGACCGAACAGTGTTACTTAATCAGTTTAAAAAGAACCTTGTAGAAGTGTTTGTATTTACGATTTTTTTCAGGATTTTTAATTAGTTCTCAATTAAGGTCAAGTAAAAAAATTAATGAGTAGTAACGAGGTTATATAAATTCTTAGTGTAGAACCTTAAGTTCTCCGTATTCATAGTCACGTTTTATATTTAAGTTCAATTTAAGCATTAATTTAAGATGCCATCAATTGTGCCACAATAATTTTTATCCCAGCACAATTATTTAATTAGTTCGCAGAACGTGATATTCGCCGATCATTGGCTCTTCTAACAGAATTATTCCGAAAGTTGTCGAATGCGAAAGACTTGAAGACAGACTTTATAAAGATAGTGAATATAAGATCGACTTCAAAAAGAATGATCTTAAGGATTGTCCTAAGAATCAACTATGAATACAGCGCTAAATATAGCAAAGCCATGAGTCATTACCAACAAGTACCACAAGTTACTCAGTCACAATTGTAATTAGTTTTTATTTTTAATTCCTTAGAAAGAAGAAACAGACAAGCGGTTCACCTGTTGAGTTAATGACAAGCGAAGGTGTACATAAAGGTTTCAAAGTAGCGATTGAGCTTTAGAGGCTAATTAATAGCAGCTTCCCACTGTTCCCAGAGACATGTCGTCGAGTCTTCCGTGAATGAGGGGAATAGATCGAGAGGATTTCCGCAAAAACGGCCAGATATACGACTTCTTGAAATATCAGTTGAAGATCATGCGTTCGGTATGGTCAAAGGGAGAGCTCTCCTCTATTCTGCTGCCACTTCTTCGAGGAAGTCGACGGTACCCTCTTGTTGTCCAGGTTGTCCTCAAGTCCCCGGCTATGACTAAAACAGGCGAAGCCCGCTTGTCGACCGTATTCGTTTAATTACTGCTTTTGATCCGCACGCACTCTTTTTCTAAGTGCAATCGAGGGTTCCGTTCGCCTCTTATACCAAGCCAATATCAGTTTCGCTTTTAATACTGCTAATAAACGATTGTTCAATCGTTTAAGAAATACAATCCCAGATTTTATAATACTAGGATATTAATGAAACGGTTCTTAAATTTCAAAGTAGAAATTAATTAATTAAAATTAAATTAACCCTTCAAGGGTCAAGCAGGTTAACTTTAGGAAGAATTATTCATTGGTACCATTAACAGACAAATGTTTATGGGGGGAAACTTATGGGAATTATATCTAAGCTCATTGACAGGAAATACATCGTGCAATAGTTTTAATAACACGAGTAACTCTAACGAATAGCATCCTTTTTGCTTGGATGTTGAGTAAGAAGGCGAACAACCGAGAAACAGGCGCCTCCAACTCGTTGCAGTCATCAAACTCTTCTCTCCTTTCTCTGCGGCATTCTCCAGTTTACTCCGTTGATCTTGATGAACCGCGGGTCTACGTGATCCTCGTTATCCCGTTGCCAGCGCTAAAAAGGCCAAGGAACAATCAACTCAGAAGCGAGGAAAAACCTCAAACGAATGCGTGGAAACGAAAGGATTAACTTGACTCCACTGGATTCTCTTACTGTGGGACAAAGTTATTGTTAACAGAGTCGTAACATCCGATGTGTTAGTTTTACTTCATAATTTGACTGCTTTCGAAAGTATGCATAGATATTATAACAGTCATATTTAAATAAATGTTATCAATTCACATAGTAAAATATAGAGTTTTCGAAATAAATTATTTAAGACGCCTGGCAACTCCTTTGCAATATATAAATTTCTGAATTACCAATAAAATGAAAGAGTTGTATTTACGAACAATAATTCCAAGATATAATTACCAAAAGTGAAAAACGTGTAAGAGACGAATACTAAGTGGCCGTGCAGTGGAAAAGCTTGTTCGAACCTAATAAACGACAGGATATATTAGACGAAGTAAACTTCGTCGGCGTCGATTGGTAGATCGATAAAAGGTGGGTGAGTGTCGGCGAAAGACTTATCTGAAGTTGAAGGGAACCCGAAAACACGTTGTCGTGCCTACTTCAGTGAGTCAGTGGACGAGTCGGTCACCTTTCAGGCGCATCAATAAAATGCCGTGTCCTCTCGAGGAGCCGGATAAGAGAACGTGCCTTTCGGCGTCGAGGGACATCGTAAAAATTAGGAAAGACCCAACAGGGCATTGGATCGAACACGTCCAATGGGTTTGAAGCTTTTATTTATTTACGGAGGGGAGTGCATAGCGACGAGCACGTAGATAAAGGTGAGGAGAAGCGAAGGCGAGAAGTTTAGTGCGCCTCGAGGAGAGATGAGGAGAGTGCGTTTCACTGCTGAGAGGAATCTGCCTCGGGCAGCACAAGGTGAATTTGTCGATAACATCCCACGCCTACTGCCTGCCGAATAATTAATCACCCGTTCACGATGAGCTGACGTACCGTTACGCTCAAGATCGGCCCGGCCACTCGTTGCTCCCGTCGACCATCCTATGTTGATCTTCTAGCGGGTGAAAAACAATTTCGGCTACATAATGATCGCGCAACATCAAAGAGATAATGAATCCACCGTACGCTGCTGTTGGGATCGCTTATCACCTGCGCCGGATCTTCAATCCTCGCTATCGTCGCACTCCTCCCAAGTTAGTGGAAGCACTGCACTTGTTCGCTGGGATTAAAATCATTTCCATCTACCTGACCCTTCATATTTTACACATCAAATCTTTTATATATGCTATTTGTTAAGTTAAAATCGACAAAATTAAATGGGACAACGGGTGAAAAAGCTGTGAACTCCACTTTAGGTTTATAGTTCCAGCTTTATTTAAATATTAATTCTTTTAAATAATGACGATCATATAATTTTGTAGCAGTCAGAGTTGCAGAATTTTATTTCATACCACGATATATTTAAACTTTAAGTATTCGCTGCATTCCACAATTATATTCAATAAAGGCTTCTGATTCGAGGACTAACGAAGTGGAGATTTTGTAAGAAAGTATAATTGGAAGGATGGCAGTTGCGGTTGATGTCGTGGGAGGAAGAATTTCTCACAGTGAGGGGATCAGTAATGAAAGGGAGGAAGGGCTTTAATGCATCGAGAATTTCGTGGATCCTCTCAGGAGACTATAAAGTCCTGCATCCTACGGATCGTAACTCCGTAGAAGCCGTAAGAACCGCGGTAACCCGATATCGCCGAATTTAACTGGGAATTTTTATGGGGCCGCTTAATGGCGTTTTAATTACGCGGCCTCACCGCCGCAACTGATTAAGCAGTAAATTCACGTATTCATAAAACACCGTGCTTTACGAACGCGCACCGCATACAGGACCTCTCAAAGTTTTAGTTTCAATGTATACTGGCTTATTCAATTGGTTAAACATATGAAAGAATACAATTTAAATAGTTATTATAGTTAATTAAAGCCTTGTCAAAAGAAGACTATAAATCTAATCGAGATAACATGCGCAATTATGCTTGAATTTATATTATTATATTAGTACAAATATCTGATTTTACTACAGAATTACTTAATTTTTTATTTGTTTCATTTATTTGAGTGTTATTATTATTTAACGTTATTAGGAATGTTGGGCTTACTTGGGAATCACGAGACCTAAATCTACTTAGTCTTTGACACAAGATTATCGCTGGGAGTTCACTCTTTTCGAGGAATCCTGTAGGAACCCCCATGTCTCTGGCGATCGTGTCTTCGGGCGATTTTTATCGCGGCATCTTTTGCTACCATCGACCTTCTTCCTTTTATCGGTGGAACCATATGAGATCTGCTCACGTCAGCGTCATTACAGCTCGAAAATGTCGCGAGCAATCATGCGATATCGTCGTCCTCGAATTTTACGAGAAGAGGAGTGCGCGCACGAAGCAACTGGTATCGATAAACTGCAAAGATCCACTCAGGATCAATGCGCAATATTGTTTAAGCCGGTGATTACTGAGATCGTGATCAGTGTTAATCGTCGCGCTGACGATCAATGTCGCTGCTTGGCTGATGAAGACATTAAATATTAGCGGCACACCAATTGCCAAGTAAAATTAACGCCTATTGCTGAAGACTGGTTTCAAGAAGATATGTTTCCTTTCCAATAAAGGAAGGCAGTTTCTCTGAGAGCGGAAGACGTTTTATAACTCCTTTACCGTCATCCTTGCAATATCTGTTGTACCAGTTTGCACAGATAATAATTCCTTACAGAGAAGAACAGTTCGTTTCATGATGTATCGATATCGAAAATAATTCTTCTGTAATCTCTAATTATAGTATTGTATAACCTTATAATATACTCACAGTACAATTCTGAATATCCACAACAATGGTACAACACAGATCACTCACAGTTGCAAATAGACTTTAATGACTCCCAAAATCAACACTGTCTATAATTTAGCAGAAGCGGACTATAGATTCTGGCGTGGTCCAGCGAAGACAGAGTTCGGCAAAGTGAAGAAGTCGAGGGAGAAGATAAAGAAGAAGAGAGGTGAAGCGAAAGAGGGGAGGAAGGAGGAGGAAGATAAAGAGCGTAAGAGTGAAAGGGGGATGAGAGAGGTGTGTCCGAGCAAGGGCTACCTGGAGAACCACTCTCAGGCTCCAGCGAGTGCTATAGATTCCGGACCCTCCCCCGCCCGGTATCGCTTTAATTTTAAATTAAAATTCATGAACGGATTATTACCTTTTTGTCGGATCGACTTACACGCTTTTTCGGACCTACCTCGCCGAGGGGCAACTCTCGCCTTTACCCTCCAGCAGATCACCAGAGGACGTTTACTTAACAGCACTACCACTACGCGTATATTTCCCTGGGTGAGTAATGTCGTCCGCAACCGCTATCTTACTCCTGATCTCTTTAAATCACCCCTGAGATCGCAACACATACGTCTTACATTCCACACTGGCAACTCTACGTACATACGTGCAAAAGAAATTTGTCTAACACGCGCGGTTCATTTTATGAATTACCGGATTCGTACAACTAAATTATACTGTAAATTTTCATTTCTGACTTAACAGGAGATTCACTAAAATTTCTTGTGAGTGATATAGATAAATATACAGGGAAACTTAATGAGACAATGACAGTTTCGCACCGAAGGTGAGCTATTCTCCGTACTATATTTTACCTAGCACTAGAATTAAGAACTGTCCTAAAAATCTCGGATATACGAAGAGTTCCATGGGATGCTGGGAGTTATACCGCGAAGAATAGAATAGGTGAAAAAGCTAGACACACGTCTTCAGCTAGTAATAATGAGAGAGGTCGAAATTAAGTGGACGAGTGCCCTGTTAAAGCCGACTGCAATTACTTTTTTTCGCGCGCACGCGCGCGCGCGCGGGCTCTCTAACTGAGAGTGAAGGACGACACTTGGTTGGTAGCCTTGGTCTTCCGTGGTAACCCGAAATTATTATTCTTCCATCCGTGGATGGTGCTCTTTCCAGCGATTCTTCGAATGCCAAGGACGCCACTAAAGCGAGCGCACTCCTCTTAACCGGCGTTTACGGAACCTAATATTATTGCGGACATTATCGGAATGGGCTTTTGACTGGCCGCAATTACTGGCATTGAACCAGCGAGCGAGCAGCCGGGATGTCGGCTGTACTCTAAGATTGCTAGTTCCGAGCGTTGCTTCTAGGATTCTCATTCATCTCTAGAGTTTCCTCTCCGCGCGTACCTGCGCGGTTAATGAGCAAAGGATTGGGCGCAGCCGCTCGCGGATGCGACTCAAGCCCCTTTTTTTTCGCGCTTGCGATTACTATCATTATAATTTTCAAAGACCATGCAGGAAGAAAAGTTGACAGGTACTTCTCCTCATCTGTTTTATCCTTTCTCGAGAATACCGGCTCTGTTGTGACACTTGATTGACTCGCTGACGATAAAAAAACAAACACGGACTAGCTAACTATAGCACTATTTCATTAAAGATACTCGCATAAACCACTGCGCATGGATTTACAATAAATAAATGAAAACATTGCTCATAAATATCAGGAGTTTAGTCATGAATAAGTGTATCGAATTACCGTGGAGAGTGCGCTCATTTCAGACGGAGAGAACTGTGAACACTTACTTTCACGCTTAGGCAGTAAAAATCATGAGCAGTGATGAGCACCTCTCGACAAAGGCTTTCGGGATTTCTATTAGTCCCGGTGAAGGAAGTAAATCTCGTTGTTGATGACTCACGAAGGGAGATCGTTGGTCAGAAGAGAAGGCCCTTGGAAGGTTCACCTGGTCGGAGCGTACCGCGTCATTAATTAGGGGCGAGCTCGACTGGCCGCGTCCTACGGATTCATTTGGGCCTCTGTAATGAAACTCGAGCAACACACGCAATCTCAGCGAGCAACCTCACCAGTGGCTGGTAGCAGTGGTAGCTCTCTACCACTGTCCCTCGTAAATACCTTCTCGCAATATGCATTCCTACCACCTAACGCAACCTGCGAAATGATAAAAATAAAACCGCTTGATATTTTCCTACTCGGCATTCTCTCGCTTAAACAATTTATCGATCCACTTGTTCACTCGCTTAATCATGTCCTATATCTATTCATCCATTTCGAAGATCGGTCGTTCTATTTCTTGCTTTATTGATTGAAGTAAATTAAAATTGAGAAATTCGAGTCTCGTTGATGCAATTTTTGATTTATATTTTACAATAATAGTTTATAAAAATTATATTTTCTCACGACCTGTATGTATGTTATTCTTTTATCGCATAGAAACTTAGAGAATTGAAGCGTTGGCAAACACTGAGAGATTATATCTGAACGGACTCACATCTTGATTTTCCACCTACCTTTCTCTTGTCTGAAAGTGAAGTCTGGCGGACGTCGTTTACTTGGCTTACTAGAAAAATGGTTAACTCGCGGTAAGAGTTTAAGCCTCTTTCCCGGGCCTACGCGGGATTACAGCAAACCTACGTACGCCCATTGTTTCTGAAGGTGGTTGGTCAAAAAATCACGAGGATAAATCGTTAGCCGAGTGCGTAACGCGAGAGTATCTGGCAGTGGTGGGTGCTGCTTGAAAGACAGTTATGTATTTCGAATATGCGTCGTGCATGAACAAAGAGTGGGACCTTCGGAAAACTCGTTTCATTTAGTGGACACTCAAGAGAATATATGCAGCTGCTAATGTACTAACTCAAGAGAATTATCCGGAGATACCAAATCGGGAACTTTACAACGCTTGATATTAACTACCAAACGTGGGTGAGACTCAATAACGACAACATCCAACGAAATGAATGAAGTTGTACTTTCTTTTCTTTTTACCTTCATACACATTATCATTCAACTGCGTTCTTCATGAATTTTTTACAACATTCCCACCTAATATATAAATTAATTAAGTTAATTAATACATGTATTAGAGATTCATACACACTATCTGTCATCACAAAAAAAAAACTGAAATACGTCCAATGCTCTTCGTTAAAGGTATTTCAATAAAAGCAAGAAAACCATAAACACACGCAATTCGAGAGCAAGGACTGAGAATATTCTCTCGTTTAGGATTTTATTGGTTCAGCAATTTAACGGGCAAGCGTATAAAGAAGACTGTAAAGCTTCCAGAGACCGACATAAAGTTGGTGCGTGCTGTAGGCGTGCGTAACGCAGCGTAACGCACCCTACGTAAGTACTTAGTGCGGAGGGAGGCGAAAGGCGGCCAGGCATTTTCAGATAATGAGTGCCACTTAAGGCCGCGTGGGTGGTTGAAAATGCTCCGAGAGCGGAGCCGGACGATTGGCTCCATCGAGCGCCTCGTAATTCGAACTCCGGTCAGGTGCGCCGGCTCGATTACCTTAATTCTCGAAACTCGTTCTACCACGAGATCTACAGGGCTCCTGGGAGAGCACAGGATTACCTGCCCTTCGGAGGCTGCCCTCGATATCCTATCTTTCGCGTCAGCCTACACATCACTTTCATCATACACCTACATTCGTCGCTCTAGCTGACGCACTTCAACACCTCACATATCTTATCACCATCATCCTGTATTTCACAATGAATTTTCGTAGAAATTCCAAATAACTTTAACTTTTTACCATAACATTTAGTTCGACGAAATTTGGAAAAACAGGCTAGAGTGGTGCTCAAGAACACTTGTAATATCTAATCCATAAAATATTTCAAAAAACGATGCAACAATGTTCGCCCAATCTTCATTCCACGAGTCTGACTCGTGATATTGATGTTTGTTTTATTAGTTCGTGTTAAGTTTTGTTAAGATAAGAATGCATTCTTTTTGTAATCACTATGCTAATTACCAATACTTCCTTACAGTAACACTTAAATTTTACCAACAAATACTTTCAATGACCTTCACACGAATCGACAAATTAACGAGGAGTGTTTACCAAAAAGGATTAAGTGAAAAGCATAGTGCTGCAACTAGCTAAACGACAGAAATGGTCTCTGGTTTGTTCTGGCGGCGACATTAACAGCAGAATAAATCGAGCAATGAGAAATAAGTCTGGCAAGGTTGCTCTCTCGACAGCGAATTAATCGAGCGAAGTATGAGGCGAGGCGAGGCGAGGCGAGGCGGAGATGCAACTCGCTCCGGCGGGGCAAGCAGCCTAGAGAGAGCTTGTTAAAACTTTAGTTAATCACGGCGCGGACATCGGTCACACGTTGTCGTACTTAATTCCCGATGTGCCGTTGCACATCCAGCACTCAGCCTATCGCGGTCCGACCAGCAAGGCCCAACGAAGATTGTGTGTCTCCTCTCCCGCTCGGACCGAGAGACTCTTGTCCGGAGGTGCGCTTCCCCCCAGCTTCCCACATAGATGTATCTCGGTCTTCGTATCGCGCAGCTGAAAACTCAATTACAGCTTAATGAATTGGCACGCTCGAAGGAGCGAGCCGAAGAGCGCGGGAGGAAGGCAAGAGTGAGAAAGGGAGACGGGGACAAGGTAACAGTGTGTTCGAAAGATCGAAGCAGAAGAGAGAGAAAGAGAGAAAGAGAGAAAGGTTAAAAGAGAAGAGTATTGTGAGAAGGAAGAGTCCGGTAACGAGGCGGACGAGTCGAAGCACAGGCACAAGCTGACTCCAGTGTGTACGAGCTATCGCGTATCAGGAGATACCTGATTCGAGATAGGTCCGATCGCAGAATCGATTTTCCCTTGGCGGCTCCAAGAGAGGGAGCGCGCCGCTCGGTATCGATCACACGCGATCATCGCCTCCGCCGTAACACACACAGAGGGCTGATCGATCAGCGAATATATCGGGGCGCAAACTCGCCGCGATCCTTCATTTCCACTACGAAACGAGCTGCGCGGCGAACGTCGACAGCGAGAGAGCGGATCGCGCGACGATCGTATCGGCTCGTTCTCCCGGCGAGGAACGTATGTACATTGTCAAACGTGCCTGAGGATCACTTGCTTCGCTCGATCCTACCCGACTCGCATTTTAGGATTGATAAGCGCGGCTGCTCTGCCGAGTGTCTCATCCAAAAGGAACGGGTTTCACCCGATGAAGCTGAGAGACACCGCTGGACCACTTTGATCGGTGATCTCAATCGCTGCTTCATACTTTGCGACTCGAGAGATACTCAGCCGTACAAAGTATCGGGCCAAATGGAACTGATCTCGTGAAATGTCTGCGATGTTTGGACAGTATTTGCCTCGTTCTTTCCAGGTTAGTTTCGTCCGTTTGAAATTGATTGATTGAATTTGATAACTAGACACTGAGTAGGTTACTTGTTATTTGTAAAATAGGTATTGTATTAACTTTTGTAAATGTTATAATTTAATTTAGTGTGGAAGTTATTAAAATTATACTTCTTACTGTAACCAAATATCTTTAATAAAATCAATCATAATTCTATTTCTCCGTATAATTTGCTGTATTTAAGAGAAAAATGTTATATAATAAAGGGACTATGTAAAATGAAGTAAAAAGTAAAAATAAATATAGATCTGACATAATGACTGACAGATCCACGTACAAATCGAGAGAAAGAAGTTGAAGACAGAGATTTGTACGAGAGTATAAGAGATGCTTCACTGCGGAAACATGAATGCGAGCACAGAGCATATTCCACCAATCACTATCGTGAAAAGAAGATCACGAGAGAACGTCTCTATCAACATTACTGATCTTGATCGACCAAATCTCGATATAGTCAGTCAATGCGCTTATTATCAGCTGTTAAAGCGGCTCGCTTTTGACTTTTTTCGCCACAGCCACTTCTCCAAGCCGTGATAATAATGCGGCCGTGAAACTTTGCGCCTCCTTAAACTCTCGTAGTTTCCGGTATGAGCACTCCCGCCGAAATTGCCGGTAAGTGCGCGCCAGAAAAACGGCACTCGAAATAAAAGTTACAGCGTGTGCGAGATGAAAGGGATGCGCACTGCTGGCTTCCATCTCGCTACAGGGCATTGCCTTCACATGCGCTTCCTGTTGAGCTGCGCTGCAAGCAGTTCCTTCACCGACCTAGTGAAATTAAATTTTATATCTCGAGTCTCTTTAACGAAGCTTCGCAGCTGGAAGCGCCTCGATCGGAAATCGAAATCTGTGCGATCTTAATTCGAGATAAACTGTTTCTTACGCCCCCTTCAATTTGCTACTGTAAATCTGACACCATCGCATCTTGGTTGATCTAGTTTTTCTATTAATTTTATTTGATCCTACCTTTGGCGAAATTTAGGATATTTCAAACCACTAAACTGATTGTAATCTTATTATTTCTGTTTTTTCCATCACTTACTGTTCCATTTTTTCCTTCATACATTTTTATCTTCGACAGTTTAGAGTGAAGAAAAGATTGAAGTGGAAAATTTTGTAGGAGATTGATACAGAGAGAGAATATAGAATATATTTATAAAAAAATCCAGAGCAAAGAGAATCGGCTGTATTAATAAAACATTCAAGCGAGAGTGCTCGAAGAGATTAACTCACAAGTCACAATTAAAGTTATTCTTACATCTCTAATTGCTCGTATTCTCATTCGTAGAATATTCTACAATTTGACAAAAAGGAAAGTCTACAGATGTAATGTTCGCGCAACTTTCGTTCTCTCGAAAGCCAAAGAAATACGGCGGAAAGTGATATGTCAAGGACGATAGCGGTTCCTTAGCGAACACATGCATGCCATGGCCAGCATAGCCTGTCGCTGGGACTGGGCGATTGCGTGGGCGTCTACCGATAGAGTCTACACGCTTCCCGGCATGTGCGAGCCGGAGCTCGCGGTCGCTCGACTTTTTCGATTAGCCCCGATCTTTCCTTTTTTATTTCCTCCCCCGACACACACACGCACACATACTTGCTCCAGCGTGGGTGGAGCCGACGCATCTTCGAGGGCCGAGAACCGAATTTTAATAGGACGTGTACCTTCGAGATCGGTCACCAACCTCATTTCTATTCACTCCTTCTTCGATTGAATGATCAGCCGGACCTCAATGAATATGGAACTAGTACAGATCAGTCCGAGTGACCTTTTTCAATGCTAGAATTATACCAAACTTTTTAATATAATAATTTAAGACTCCTTGTTTGATATCGCAGAAGTTCTTAAAGCGTTTTTCTCAGAATTAAGGAATTTCGAAACTCTGTACAAAAGCCCTGTACAAAGTGGACGCCGGATAGAATGTGAAGTTTGATAGCATGTAACACCCGGTATACAAGACTTTTTTAGGTGACTACGACATGAGACCCTTTCCCCTAAAAGGGGGCTTTTTAAAAGTCTTGCATACTGCCAAATTTTACTTTCTATCCGGCGGCTATTGTCACAACTATTTTATCGGATGCTGTACATATTTCTGTCAGGTGTTTCTAGCGCACACTTGCTGGAGGATAGAATGATCCTGTTCCCCTTCTTGACTGTTTTCAGTTCACAGAATCATCACGTGCTGAACTGAATATCAGTCACATTTATGCGTCTACTTAGTGAATGAGCACGTATGTGGTGCGCGCGTGCTTGAGGGTAGGGCACGTGGGTGAGTTTCCTCTCGAAAGCACCCACACCCACACATCACGCTCTCACCATGCATCTCGGATGCCAATAAATATCAATGAACTCCTCCGTCATGAACCTGCGGTTGCCAAATCCTTCCACTCGACGATATGTTAATTCAGTAACCCAACTCACTTGAGAATGACTGAAATCTAACACTGCAACTTTCTGTGGCCCAATTTATCTTGTTAACCAAGTTCGAAAAGTAGAACGTTCTTAATTCGTCGCGTATATATTTTTTATTTATTCCTATTATTATAGCATCGCTATTTATAAAATGGTGCCGATTACAGAAGCTCTTTTTCGCGAACGATCGATCTGTCTCGGTGAACGAAATTAAAATCATCTCTTAATTGCTCGGGGTCGCCGCACTCCGGCCGAGCTTCGGGCGTGGGAATTATTCGATGAATATTAATCGCTGTTTAATATGGATGATATTATACATATATATACATACATGCATGCCACTGGGACACTGGTTGTGCCAGTGCACCACCTTTGACTGTTATAAGACAAGAGCGATGGGAAAGAAATAGTTTTGCTGCTTAAACAAGTCCTTTGCTTTTAGATTATTTAATAAGAAATCGTACTTACGGACGGACACATTAATAATAGACTTACATGAGTTTTAGTGCATTAAAGCGCATAACGAATTATCTAACCCTTATTTTCTGAAACTTCTATTTGCACTTTAACAAAGTATCCAATTCTATCATTGTAAACTCTCGCTAGCACCTCAAACATTAATCACTAATGAATCACAAATGATGATGCAAGTGTTATAAGAACTTCCAATAAATATTTGACTTTCTTATCAAGCTTATCACAATTTATCATAAATCTTTACTCTGGAATAACATGAAGGAAATCTTTCCCAGCAAAATGATTGGTACACACAGTGCTATACACAGAAATCGATTGACTTATACGAGCACACGTGGTATTCGAAAGTGTGTGATAAGGAGGACGCGCAAAGCATAAAATAAGGAAGTGTGGGAAGCAGCAAAAGTGGATCGGCGGGCCTGGGATTCCGAAGCGGGCGACAATGGAGCCGTAGAAATAGTCGGGGCTATGGCGAAGGGTTGAATGTGTCTCAAGGAAAGAACGACAATGCCTGTGCGCTTTTATGCGTCTTGCGTTGGCGATTCTCTTGTTCGCATAAACTGCGCCACAGCTGATACGCCTCGATGCCCGAACCCCCGATTAAAACCATCGATCGATCTACTAACACACCCTTCGACCTCCTCGTGTCCGTGCGCGCACTCCTTCCATGGGTTCAACTGCATTGAAGTACTCGACTCTTAAACTGAAAGCCCTTTCGATTACTGCACCATCGTTCGCTTTACTTGTCGGCGTAAATTTAACGTATAAACATTATCTTTCGGGGCTGTTATCGGGATTCCAGGTTTGAGCATTTTCATTCATTGCTCTTAAGACGATCGGCTCTTATTATCACTGTCGATATTTAATTTGTCGGAAGATTAATTTTTTTTTTTAACATACCGGATCTGATACTTTACGAGTGCTTGAAGGGATGTTAAGCTTTATCAAATCTTCATTGCTAAATTAAGTGACTAAGAATAAAAGAGTGAATGGTTCGTTAAGTGGTAGAATTTTAAGAAGACATATTATTATTAATATAATATTATAATATAATAATATTATACATATAATATTATATAAATAAAAAAATATATTTAAAAAAGAAGACTTATATAATATAAGAAGAATATATTAATAGAATGATTAACTACTAATACGATAATGTGCAAACTACAAATATAATAATGAATAGAATGCGCATATTACAGAAACGGATGAAACACTGGGTGATCGAATCAGCTTTTGAGAGGGCAGAGGTTTGTAATTGGGCGAATCGGGGAATGGCGTTGCTCTCGGCGAGGGCCGGCCGGATTTATGCGGACCAAAGTGCGCGCGCGGCCAGTCGCCTTTATCGCCGGGACGTTCAGGTTTTCAGGGTTGTCGAATCGCTTTCGGTTATCTAAATTGCATCGGAATCGATGTCGGTGCCCACGGTTTCCGCCGCGGCGTCATAAACCAACACCTGTTGATAGCGCCGCCCGTGCGCGGGGTGGTCTCGCAATACACGCTGTTTCTTCCCCTCGTTCTCTCTGCCATCTCCAGCCACTCGAGAAAAATGTGGAAGGCCCTGCACTTGCAAAACAATAGTCGCACTCGCTTTCACAGCCGGAGCTGACGAGTTCCACCATATCACCACCTCTCGAAATTGTAGCACAATGCTGTATGTGATGCTACGATTGTTTTTCAAAATCTCATTGAATTAAGACTGACCACCAGTTTATTTTTACTATTATTTATTCAAAGGTTGGAAAAAGATTAAACCACTGCCTATGCCAAGTCAATTAATAATCCATAGAAACAAAGTAAAGTTCTGATTCAGTTAATCTAATTCTGTACTAAAATCAGGATATAACTCGTACAGAACCTTTTGCTACCGTAGAACCTTTCCTCATTCTCCCACACCAGAAACATCATCAATAGGAAATGTAAATTCCATCTTGCGTACCATTTATTACCCCAGGGAACGTGGGCGTGCAACGTTCTCCTTATTATCTGAGAGGAAAAGGCTTCCTCGAAGTGTCGGTGAAGGCGTACTCGCATTTTGCGTGCCAACAGAACCACCGGGGAGTTTGCAGCTCTCCGTTCCGGGGCGTGTTGGGTGCGCCAGTCGACTTCCCTCCCGGAATATTTCATCGTGTGATTAACGCTCGGGCTCTAATCACTCACACACACTGGCGTTCCATCCTAGCGCACGGAATGGCATCGCAGTTAGCGTACAGTCAGCCACAGGCTGTGTCGAGTTGAAGGAGCCCGGTGCGCAATAGCACTTGTCGCGCCAGGATAATCTGACACTGAATAATGAACTGGGAATAATTACAGGCGAGTGAAAGACGCGGAGAACCAGCACGCCAGATATACGATGCTGATGTTGCGGAGCGTGAAGAGTGTTGTGGGTGAACCTTCATGAGTCGGGGTCAGCGCGCGGCCTTCCAAGGTAACGAAGAAACCGAAGCCGACAACGTGTTAGTAAATACTGAGCCGCTTACGTGCGGATACATCTGCTTACCGATGCTCAGGCTATGTTACAGCTGCGAGGATCCTTTGCATACTAGAATGTGTACAGAAGTTCCATGAAAACATGCTCTTTTCATTCTAGTTCACTGTACTCAATTGTATGCGAAATAACGGGTTGTAATTATTCGATGTATTGACTTTAGTCAATTTCGAAACGAGTTTATTGACATCGATTGTCAATACTGCCGAGACCTGCGAGAATAGAGCATCAATCGCACTTACTTGCTCATTAATCATTGCGTACATTATTGCTAAACGAAACAGATGGACGTTATGTAGTTAAAATGATAACAAAAAAGTAAGAAGATGAGATAATTCAGAATACAAATGTCCGAAAATGATTAGCAAACTCTAAAAGGGAAGCGTCGATCAATTTAATCTAAGATACACGTGTTCATCGAAACCCTACAAGACAAAGACAAAGTGAGGCAGTCCTGGCGCATCATTAATTTCCTCTATTAATGACTTCAGTCAACCAGGAGTACTAGTAGATTTATACTAGATCGTCGAGTGAGGACTCAATTTTCTCCTCGATTACAAGCGATACACAGTATCATTGGCTCATCAGGCGACCGTAGCGTGTGATCAGAAGGCGGCAAATAGTAATCATCGAATCCGTCAAGATCCCGATAACTTCTAATTGATGTCCTCAGGAACCAAGTATAATCAACTTTATAATTAATAAATTATACTACAAATTTCATGGATGCTTCTCGATCATTATCAATAAACGTGCAGAATGAGTGACTGTTGGACAGCTGGGTATTTCAGGGTCATCATCGATAAATCGTTGTTAGAAACGCGGGAGAAAATCGTGGTAGAAGGCGAAGCTTCGAGAGAGAGTGGAAAATAATCTTAGCCCGAAGGGGTGTCGAATGCGAAGCACGATCATCTCGGGGTGCGCATTTTTCTCCTCTCGCAGAAGGGAACGACCTCCTCCTTGCCCTCCTGTCTTCAGCTGCCAACCTTTCCCACAGTTCTCCCACCCCTCTTCCACCCCTCTTCCACCCCTCGCACGAAGGGGTGACCGTTGTTTTCGATCGGGATGAATTTTGTCCGCGTACTCCTCTTCGCCGCCCTGAAACCACTCACCCTCTTCTCCCACCCTGGAAAGAGGGTGCATTGTCGGATTTTACGAGGTCCGCGATTTATCGAGGACGAGCCGTAAAGTTCCGTGCGGTGTGTCCTTACGTACCACGTCCGGTTTCTCGTCCAGACGAACCCTCCAAGGGAACAAGGTGGAAAGCTACAGGATCGGTGCGCAGAGTCCCTTATGCAGTTCACTACCTTCACTAAATTTAAAAGGACCAATGAAAGTGTTTGTATATGCTTTGCGAACCTGCAAATGATACTACTTGTGGTGGTTAGTAAAAAATGTATGGTAAAATTTTACCCTCGCGTTTTATAGGATATTTTTTAATTTTTTCACTTTGTAGGATGTGATTTAAATAACGTGTTGTTGTAATGTAATAGCAAGCAAAATATAGACAGATCTTGACATTTTTTCAACAAGTGAACCCTCATTTTCAGGGTTTCAAATTATAAAAGGGTTGCTTTCAAGACGTGCTTGCGAAACTCAGAATAAACGAGAAGGGATTATCGGAAATATAATATTAACATTAAGATTTCCTTAGTAAATTTGAGTATTCATATTACTATTATGCAGAATGGGATATTATTAGCGTGAGGCATTGCGGGACAGCTGAACTCAAGAATCATGTGACTACGTCTTTAGACTTAGATTGTACAGCATCTGCTGTCAGATGTTCTTTCTTACTCGTACATCTGCTCCCGTGACGTAACTATTCAAGCTACGAGTAACGGGGTTCCTTAGCACTGACGTCACACGTGAATAGGAAACGTAGCCCGAGTCTTTCCTTCAAGAGCAACCCTAATACTACAGGATTTAACCACCCTTTTAATCTCATTGATCCCTTAACAACATTTTTCGTATGTATGAATTATTTTTTCTATCCCATTATTGTAATTTATTCGATTATTTAATTCTAAGTTCCATTAAAAGCAAGCCCAACATCGCAGGATTTTTCTACCCCTAATTTCATTGATCTTTTTACATTAACATTCACGTACATGAATTATTTCTGCTATCTTATTATTATAATTTATTCGATTACTTGATTATAAATTGCATCAAAAGCAAGCCGAACATCGCAGGATTTTTCTACCCCTAATTTCATTGATCTTTTTACATTAATATTCATGTATATCAATTATTTCTCGTATCAAGGACATCATATCAATATAATTTATTTGATCACTTGATTCTAAAGATTAAAAAGGATCGACAGAAGTATAGTGTCGTCCGGCAGCCAGCATATTACGCCCATTGCCGGTTCGAGTGCGCGGATCGTCACCATGGCGCAAGAAAGCCGTGAATGTTTGCACGTTCGAGCGTTCGTACGAAGGAGAATGCCGTTCGGCGAAGCGAGGAAGAAATCCTTTAAGGAAGAAACTGGGAAGCAATGGATCGGGTGAACGCGGCGAGATCCTTCGAGGGTTCGTGTAAGTTATGTTAGAATCAAAGGTTGCCGCTACTAGGATGATAGCGCGGCCACCCGCTTTTTCACAGTGACGAATTGATACATTTGTCTGTCGCTAAGAGTAGACCACATTAATTTGAATCTTTCGATTAAGAAACCAGTTTTGGCAGCCTTCTTTATTTACAAGGTGCGCGTCCTTTGACCATTTCTGTCCTGGCATGTTTATGAATTCGTAAGAATTATCTTTATGCTGTATAAAGTTGGATGGAACAGGTGAAGTGTGGGTGTGCGTGGGTGTTTGTCCTCTCTCTCTCTTATGACACACTCTCCCACACCTTTCCCCAGTACCGATAAATATTTCTATCAAGGATAGTGAAAGCTAGACATCCACGATTTCAGAGAGTATGAATTACAGATGAAAACTCTACGATGTCTGCTCCGACACTTAAAACTTGAATTTGTATTCTCAACCAAGTCACACCGCAATTGTACATTTTTTTAATAGATCGACGATTATCTTTTCATGGAATAAACTACTTCTCAGTTTGACAAGGCCAAACCGCAGACTTAGTCTGCGGCGAAACACAAAAAACTGCTCGATAAAGTTAAACCAGGATCATCGAAAATATGGTAGATCTTTTCTCGAAAGAAATCAATGTTCGTTTCAATAATGCAGGTCTCCAAAACATTGAATATTGATGATCAATGTGTATCCACCGCAAGAGAGACGCGAAAGAAGCGGGCGATTCGAAGATAAGCGAAATAAGAAGAATGGTGTAGCTAAAGGAAGAGCAGGAGAGCCTCGACGAGGGTGGATGGATATATTTGCCGAGGTCCAAAGGAGATCAAGTGGGCGTTTACGACGAGCATTTGTGTTTTTCCGCGTGCGCGAACGCCTCATGCGAACGAGCTGGCTGCTCGTTAATGCGCGTGCACACGTCGGCTACATAATACGCCATCAGTGCCGGGCTAATAGTTGTTTCGCACCGACGACAACCTCGTGAAACCGCTCCGCTCCGCCGTGGTACGCGCGCCCCCTCTCGGTGTACATCTACGTCTACCACTCTCAAGTTCTTAGCAGAGAACGTCTTTAAGAGATCCGCCCACGAGAGGATCGCCGATGATTCATGCGCACACCTCGCTCGGATGAGAGTTGACACTCCTGAAATATCATGGAATTATTCCATCGCAACCGCAATGGGTTTTCCATCGAGGCGGAAGTATCTCTCGAGCGTTGACACACTAAATACAGCCTTTCTAAGTCATTCGAGTACCCTGCTTTTATGCAAGCTCGATGATACATCAAGTCAATTATCAATCAATGAATACCACGATACTTATCGTACTACGATTATAAAAGGCGTTGGAAACTGCCATGGAAGGTTGCCCGGCAACTCTAAGAAATATCAAGTAGGGAAAACGGCAGGATATAATTTCTCATAGATGAAACTTCATGAAGGAAGGTGCATCGAAACATCGAGTGGAATGCGACTCTCGTAAATACTGAATAAAAGAAATAAACCTGAAAATCTATTGAAACGAATGAGATGGCAGGTTGATCCACTGCTTTCCAGTTAACAAGATCGCACTCGGTACATTCTCCAATAATAACCGCCAGAAATGTTAATGAAGCAGTCCCGATAAAATCGGGAGTGGCACGCGCAGCTGTTTCATTACTCCCAGTTACTAGATCCCTTCGAGTGGCGTAAGTTCGACTGGCGAGTGAGTGGTGCACCAAGCAAGATGTCGCAGCTCAGGAAAGGAAGACTATAAGCCGGTGCTATTCAGTTATCTCGACAATTGGCTGGAATATCAAGGTTTTACACGGCGCTATCTTAATCCGGCGGATAGCAGTCGGATCGGATCCCATTACAGTAAACTATTTAGCCATCAGTACACTCGAGGAGGGTCATTCCGATATGAAGTTGGCCCGAGGACGGGTTGACTGGACGCGTTCATAGGCGCTTGAGTGTCATCAATTGACACGTGGAGTCGTGTAACTCTCGTTGTAACGAGGCGCGTTACTACGTCGTAACGCGAGAGTAATGGCAACTGTTACTAGAACAATGGTGCTGGCTTGGGCGACGAGTAACGCCGCACGGACACCTTTCCTCCGTGGGCAAACACGCGCTTCTTTTTCTCTCTTTCTCCGCCCTCTCTTTCTCTCTTTCTCAATTTCTCTCTTTCTCTCTTTCTCTCTCTCTCTTCGTTCTCCTGTTGGGATGCTGGTGCTGGTGTGGCGAATGCACCATTGTGTCTCCGCGGTGTCGGCCACCCACGTGAACGTCTCTTAAGGTACCGCCGCCGAGCCCTTCTTGGCTCGTGCCCTCCTTTAATCTCTATCTCGGGGACGATTGACACCGCATGTAAATAAGCCGCTGGCTTTCCAGACTCGATTGAACCCGACTACTCCCTGCGCCAACTCCATACAACCTACTCTCTTCAGGATTTCACTAATATTCTTCTCAATTAATCTCACAGTGGCTTCAATATAGAAATCGATGATACTAGAATTTCTATAAACATATTCATTCTTACATAGAATGATTCTATGTTTAATTTCAACTTGTATTATAGTAATACATTATATTATTATTGCATTATTGTAATTTTTAGTTGGAACTCTTCAATTCTTAATAACAAATCAAACGAATGCATTGTAGATCAGGTAAAATAAATAGTGATTATGGGAGTGTGACAGAGTGTGGACTGCTTGTGGCAATAAGTGTCGTCGACCCTCGGATGCTCGAAGGGGTCCAGGTGTTCTTCCTGAAGAATCTCGGGGCGACAGGCGTGTGATGGATATTCGCGATCACGTGAAGGTGCGTGAAGGGCCGAGCGAGATTTCCCAGCAGCCCTCTCTCCTTTGTCGCAAGGTGGGGTAATGAAGCACCCTACGTAACGAGGGTGTGCACCAAGGAAAAAGGTGGGCTGCCGATGCAGCAGACTCACTTGCATTCCCACACGAGCCTTGCTCTCGCCCTTTCGAGTATGTCGGGGGTAGCGTCACATACCCCACGTGGGAGTGCATGCTTGAAAAATTTCAGCACAATACTCGTTCCCCCACGAGCGGCTCCAAGCCCCAAAGAAATATCATTGTCCTCGGAGCGGCCGCGAGCGCCCGCGCGCACGTAACGCGTGCAGTTATGCATTGTTTGAGAGTGAAAAGTTGAATTCCTTTAACTTTAACGATCCACCCGGTCCCACTGCTCCCAGACTGACAGTTTGTCGAATTCTTCCGGGAATACCTACGTCAACTCTAATTATAATACTCTAAGTACATTGTCATGTACGTATTGTGCTACATTAAAAAAAGAAATCATTATTCGAGGTAATTGTAAGTACACAAAATCTCCATTCGCATGATTGTATTCTTGCGAACTTGTATTCAATTATTTCTAACCCATTGAATTCAATTATTACTAAGTATCGAAATTACACGCATATCATGACATAAAAATAGAGCAGCTGACAGACCAGTTTCCTGCAACAGTTTCACTTTGATAATAAGAGGAAGATCCGATACAGTGGGATCCTTGGTTAGGATGCCGTAGGAAGAATCAGCATTGAATCTAATCGTCGTAGGGATGACAGGCCGCAAATCCTTAACGAGGGTCGCCATTGGGGCAAGTTTTTGGCGGGAAGTTCTCTGTGAGACGCCTGCGCAGCTTGCCGGATTCCCACAGGAGGATTCTGGCCGAAGGGTGAGGGGTGTGTTGTGTGTGCGCGGCTCGTTAATAACTCCCTGCGCGACAATGGAGGGTTGCAAGGCGCTTCTCGTGTTCTCGGTCCAAAGGGGGATGCTGGAAGGAGATCGCCCGCCGGACTCTCTTACCAGTTACCACCTGGTGGCACTGTGCGCTTCAACGTGGGAGCTCCACGCCTATGCCACCCCGAGCAGAGTGAAGCAGAGCCGAGCAGAGCCGAGCAGAGCCACCCCAAACGGCCTACTCACTCGCACACATACTCATTTTAAATGTCAGGTTGTCGCAGCTTGACAAGTCTCATTTAAATATTCACGCTTAAACTGCTACTACTCCCTGCTACTGCACTGCGCAGAGGAAGCTACCAGAATCTGACGTGGATTCTGCGATTCGAGAGAAGGTAGGATAGATTTGACAATGTTTCTTATAATTATAATAGAGCGAGAGATACAATTATGGAAACTTGAGAGAATTATTACTAGAGCTAGATTTGACGCTTGTTTCATGGAAATATATTCTATAAATTTGTATAATGGTTAAAATTAAAACAGCCAATGACAAACGAAGAGACTCGAAATCTTCTACTATGTAATATTTGTTAAAAGTAGAGTAAATGGGGGACAAAGGCAAAATTCGCACTAGGATTAGAGACAGCGTAGGCAAAGAGTGCGTTTTGAACATCGCATATTCGGTCGAAGGTGACCGGAAGAGCGTATATTTGGCGCATCGACGATCGACAAGCCGAGGTCAGGAGGTTCTGACTCATCCCGATCGTTATCGATCCTGGCGACTCTCTCTTTCGCTCTGGCTCGATGCTTGGCTACACGAGAGAGAAGATATCCGAGACAGGTAACCCTCGGGTGCCCGGAGATAAGTCACTGCATGTCTAAGCGCCGACGATTATCGTCCCCGTCGATCGTGCCTGATTATCTGCAATTCAAAATGCCACAAGAGACGACGACAACGCCGTGTACGTACCAGACATCATCGCTCTCTTTATGCGGGAGTTCTCCTGCCACAACGGCGAACTTCCCTCTCTTTCTCTCTCTCTCTCTCTCTCTCCTTCTCTTTTTCCCTTCCCGGCTTTAATCAAGCATACCAAGCACCCCATCCAACTTTTATTCGCGTCCTCTGCGTAACGGTTTTCCCCGAAGGTTACGATTGTAATTTCCGAGCGAAACCACATAATCAAGGAAGTTCCCGCGGCGGAAACAATGTTACAGGGACGCTGCTAGGTAGAGGTTTAGAGCGAGCTCTATAACAAAGTATAAAGCAGCAGGGGAGTCCTGACGAAAGAAAGGCATTCTTAGAAGGCTAGTCGCCTTCTCTATCCGGGCGTTCGGACCGTCTATTATAGCCAGGAACAATTAGGTTCGTAACGCGCCGCTCTCACCCCGAGTGCCCGCCGGCTTAAAGTCGCATTGTCGCCGAGGAGCAACAACATTCGATCTTAATTAAAGCGTCCGTAAGCAAAAGGAGGAGACCGAACGGAGGGAGTGCGTGTCGATGTTTGGGGGGCGGTCGTGGGAAAGCGAAAGTATGCATGGGAGTATACACACACACACACACACACACACAGACGTAGGGAAGGAAGGAGTGAAGGGATTTTTGAAAGAGGATATCGAGGAGGTCTTTCTTTCCCTCTGGTAGGAACGCGCGGGACAGCCAGGATCTAGTTGAGGTCGAACCCTTTCCTATCGCCAGAAAGTAACCCCCTTTCGAGACGCCTCTAATTTGCATACATACACGGCGCACAATCGCTCGCCTCTAACTCTTTCTCTCTCTTTCTCTCTCTCTCTTTAGAGTTCGTCGCACGTGTTCCTCCCCCTCCCACGGGAGTGTGTAGGTAGAGGCACTCGTGGCAAGAGTAAACGTGACGTGACGTCAGGTTCGCTCCTGAGGGAGAGTAAGGAGGCAGCCGGGAGCAGCAGTGGAAGCACGTAAGCAAGGATGAGAGAGTAGATCTAAGCCACCACACAGCTGCTCGCGATTTCTCACGCGTCCAAAAGCCAACGCAAGACAATTGAACTTGATTCCGGTCCACCCTGGCCTCCGGGCACCCTCCTCGCTCTCGCCTCGGCCACGCAAGACAGACGCAAAGAGAGGGATCGACAAGTCGGAGAGGGAGAGAATACCGGCACACACATGGGAGAAGCCCGCACCTTCCTTCCACGCCGGAACCAGTCTCTCCCGCTTCCGGAAAAATCGATAGACAGGTGGAGCAGATGTAATCAGGGAGTAAAGATCTCCCAGCTTCTCTCGGCATACGACGACTCCCTCCTTTTCTGCCTGGAAGATTTTATTGTGCCGAATGCCTCACGCAAATGATACCGAACATCCTCCTCTACTCTTGGGGACCGATCATCCCCCGGAACGTTTCCTAAAACTTGTGTATAATGCATATGCTTCCCCTTCGTTCTAGTTAAAGCGGCTCCGCTTTCTTCTACCATCTCCGAACATCCACTGAGTAAATAGCGTAGACTTTGAACAGCTTGTTTCTCCGAAAACGAACGCGTCCGGAAGTAAATCGATTTCGGATAAGTCTTGTAGTTCCTCGAAGTATTGGAGGCACGTGGATTAATCTCTCTGGAATATCTTTTGCAAGCTTTGGCCTTAAATATCAGTGATGCGAAGACACGATTGGAGTAACACAATATTCACTGATGTTGCGTTAACGTAATAGTGTCATTTCATTTGCAACCCTTTTCGACTTGATTTACTTTATTGAATATCGTTTTAATATTGTAAAATGACAAATTCCAACAACAAGATTAATATCTTTCGTACATCACACCAAATCAACAGTGAAAAAAATCCAAATGTAAAATATTACAGACAAGCATTGTTAATAATATAATTTGATCATTATATTTATTTAACATAAAGCACTTCGAAAGCCAGTACTAGCAATGTATCAACGCACTAGTGGTACGTCACTGATATGCGCAAATAGACCTTGGTGCAAATGGATTGCGGAATATTCCGTGGCAATTCTTTCTCGTAGACCGATGTTGCAGAAGACACGATCTTTCCGTCTGTAGTCGGTTGGTAGGTAGATGCAGGATTCGGGTCCTGATGGTGGCGATGGGTCCGTCGAGCACGTGCGTTTATCGATGCCGAACTATCTCCAGACGATTCGGCGATCGGTTGCTCTCTTCATATTCAGAGCGAAGGTCCTTGCATCCTGATCCCGGTGGGTCTCGACGCCCGGCTAGATATCCTTAGGTAATATGCATTCGACGCTGCCCCGAGCCGAATGAATTATGCAGAATGCGGGAGTGCCTCTCTCGCGCGCGCGCGCGAGAGCACACACCACAGTCTCTCTTTATGCATCGATCTCACTTCCTCATCCCCTGCTGACCTAGAACTCGAAGGTGCGCTTAGAGGAGCGGTCGAGAAAATCTTCTCTCGTTAAGGATGACTTTTGCTCGCTTAGTCAATGTTAAAACGAAGGAATTTTAAATAGGGACTGTCCCTTCGATGTCCTTCCACTCATCTTCTTGGAAAGGACTGTCCTTTAATTCTTTACCCTTACAGGAATGGTAAATTTACTAGAGTTTACTTGACAGTACGCAAGATACGATCAGTGATGCAGATCCTTTATGGATATTGCAAAATTTACGAAAATCAACTGTCAAGAACGTTGGGTGTAACATGAAATAATAGATAAATCTAGTGGCGATTGTAAGCGTCGAAAAAGCTTCGAGATTGACATTAAGATATTGATATAATCAAGGAAATTTTTCATACAGTAATACTAGCATAATTATAGTTAGAAACCCGCGAATAAATGTAACTTCGTCACTAATAGTTCACTCGAGAACTGGAGCTAGTATTAACCGAATCAAAACAGTCGCGCGAAAGCTACACGAGCGCCAAACGAGCGTGTATAATTATGATACTTATGTCAATCTATCGAGCAATAAGGAACGCACGATAAACCAATAATTACGCAAAGCAGCGCGAACGCCGGCAAACAAATAGTCTCGTAGACACGTCGCGTATGCGCAACAAGTTTTCTCTGTGGATATGTATGTCTGTGTGTCCGTGTGTCTGTGTGTGTCGATGGAAAAGTAGCACGCGGGGCGTGTAATACGCGAGTGAAAATGATCGGGTTTGCATGCAAATCTATGATGGAGAGCGATTAGTTTTAGCAGCAAGTGGTGGCAGAGCCTGGTAAGTTTTACGTTTCGCCAAGAGAAGTGTTGTGTTGCTAGGGGAATCTAGGTCCGATCTACACTAGACTGGCAGAAACTGCACTCGGCCGACCATCCACTCGGAATTCAGTTATTCTGCCGCGCCGATCGGCGCAACCCGATTTCCGTAAACCATGTTAATGCCGGCCCGAGCGAGCATAGCAATTCGTACGTTTTCAATTGCCTCCCACCACAGACGCCTTCCGCCGTTTGCCTTCAGTTATCTTTAGGTCCACGCAGTTTTACATATATCCTCTTGCTCGATGTAAGATTCTACATCGCTCCTGCTAACTTTCCGGATATGAGAGAATACCTGAATTTCATTTGGTATACAAACGATAATTGCGATAAAAGTCTCTTTAAAATATATTTGAAAATATGTTGAAACAATATTTTCTACGTTGTTTGGATTTAAGCCATAAAATTGTGGATGATCGTGTGAAAAAAGAATCGATACTGTATAAAAGAAATTTGTAAGCATTGTCAACTGTGTCTAAATATACACTATATTAAAATCATGTACTGGGTCAAATATTATAATAACTATGAGAGCAGTTCTCACGATCCTTGCAAGACGAATTCGTTAAGATCGTTCCTTACCATGCTACTACCACGATTTACTTGATTTTCTAGAGGACATAATGAATAGTGAATAGAAGCAAGTTGGGAGAGAGCGTGACTCGTTACGCCAGGATTGTCAATACGTCGACTATCTTTTGCATAACGATAGTGATCGATGGCTCCGAATCCTCGCAATGCCAGATGGTTGCCGGGCAAGCAAGTGGGGAATCCGAAGACGAGCGCGAACCCGTCGTGAATTTTCGATAAACGTCTGCCCGATCTACCAGTCAAAATAGGTCCTTGACCGTCTGACTATACGTCTGGCTGGTACTAGTAGCCTCCAGCCAACAGCCAGACGATGATTGTATTACAGAGTTCGAACTTAACTAGGATTTCCTGCATGCAGACTCATGCCTTTATCATTCGTTTACTTGTTGTGTAACTTCGAAAAATTCTCTCTGCTGTGGATCACTATTCTCAATCGTTTAATAGAAACGTATCGTACTAATTTCTTATTATAAATTTTTGTATGAGAAGCGAAGGAGAAATGATGGATGAAGATTTTATTGTATAAAAAATATTCCTGCCTACTTATACTGATTTTTTAACTATTCGGTGAATCATAGAATCATACTAGTAGTGCAAATGTTTTCCAATACGAATATGTACCCTATTAATAAAACTTTGCAAATACAACTTTCGTATAAAACAATCAAAAATTGAATTATATGACTTCTTTAAAGATTTTGCAATAGTAACTTCTTCCTTTTCCCGCAGCAATCGCGTACATTCTTGCCTAAGCGAGTGGCTCTAGCAGAGGCCGAGCAAATGTGCGTAAAATAAACTTTCTATCGCCAGAGCACACCTACCGTGTCCCCGTGCGTTTGATTTAGGATTCGGCACCGGCAGCCTTTCCGAATTTTTACCTCGCCGACACACGCACCCAACTAATGAACCTACTAAATTCACCTGTCTCATACTCTCTCGCGGAAAGAATTTAATTACCTCTCGCGATCTTATGCAGAGAGGAAGAGAGAAAGAAAGAGAGAGAGAAAGATTACTTTAGCGCCGGTGAAACCCGTGACATTGAGGTCACATGGTTGTATATCTGCGTTTTTTTACATCGATTTGTTTCTTACTTGAACTCTGGAAATACAGAAATAGTTCCCCGTTAAACTTCTATTTATACGAAATGAATTAATTGCTCTAATTTTCATTGGAATATTAACTTACTACATTTCAACTTAATACGAAATTTACGTGTCTTATTGGCAATGTGTCACTGATTTGAAAGCTAAATTTATTTATTGGATGATATTAATTATACCCGCAGCAGTAAGTTTAATCTTATATTATACCAAGTGTTACATATTAATGCTTCATATTATTATTTTACTGATGAATATAACAGTATAAGAAAGGCAAAAATCGCGATAGGTTTATTCATCACGCTCGAGATTTATTAATCCATCTCTTAACGATGAATTATTCTCATTCGCAGGAAATAATTATGCCGAGTGAAGGCGTACCGAGTGTAGAGTCGCATGGAGAAAGAGGAACATATGAAATAGCCGCACACACGCTACGCGTTCAGGTATGCAAGAAGGAAAAAGAACCTCATCTCGCGTGCAGCCTACCCCACAAGTCGCAGAGATGGGAAGTTGCACGGCATTTCCCATTTGTTTACTTCGCGCGGATTAAACGAATATTCCACGGGTGTCTGGAAACATGAAGCACGCCGCTTCCGGCGATTTCACGCGTATCCCCGTCAGCCCACCGAGCGAGATGCGCCGATTTTTCTTCCTACGCTGCTTCGTCCTTTCTCGTTTTCCTGTGAACCTACGAAGCCAAAGAGAAGAGAAGAAATCTGGTACATGTGATGGTACATGTGATAAACTTCATCTCTGACTTCCATTAGCGAAGTCAATTGCTCGAAGGAGTCTTGCTTTAGAAAAGGATCGTCTTCATTTAATAAAATATCTTTCAACTCTCTGATTCTTCAAGTAAAAGAAAACCAACATATATGAAATGTCTGCTAATAATAGTACAACTTGGAAAGTCCATCTAATATTATTATACAAAATGTATATTATAAAATAAAATATGTTTCAACTCTCTGATTCTTTAAGTAGGAGAAAACCAAAGTATATCAAATATCTGCTAACAATAAGAACAACATGGAAAGTTCATCTAATATTATTATAAAGAAAGTCAATGAATGTAGTATTTTAAATTTCCGTAATTGTTCACACATACTACAAGAAGTCATCGAGTGCGCAATGCGTTCGCACGTGATAAATGCCAGCATTAACAAAAACAATAATTCAATTAAGAGTATCGTTACCGGTGGCCGCTCGTCGCGTTTCTTACAGCATCCGGCGGGCGTAATTGATCCTAAAGCTCGCGCGCAATTGCTCCCAATAATTTACGAGCTCTCTGCCTCGAAGCCGATGATATATTTATGAAGTGTGGGGTTAATACAGACCGCCGAACGAAGTGGCGACTTCATTTGCCTAAAGATGACTTTTCGCCAGCGGCTGACTTATTGACACCGGCCAATCGATTCGGGTGAAATCCTTGCGCTCTACGTTGCCAGGACTATTCTTTCAAATAATAAACAGTACTAGCAACTACTTCATTTTCAATTGCTATTGTTTTATTTATATGTCATATCTATTGCTATATTTAGAAAATATTCTATTACATTATTTATTAATCAGACTTCCAAAGATTCATATTAGTTGGAGTATAATTCTCAAGAATAAACCTACATTGCAATCGATAAAATGATTGTTACTGAATAAAGCACAGCGGCGAGTAAATCAGAACTGCAAAAGTATAAAGTGCAAGATTGAAAAGGAATGAAAGATCGGAGATAATGACAGTTTTGGAATGAAATTAATGAGATCCTCCCTCAAAATTCTGAAAGGTGCATCTCTTCCCATAAGTCCCAGTTGGATTGTAGGTCCAAACGGTGCGTTACGAGTGTGCCTAACTAAGGGTCTACCAGCTTTAAATCCGATAATGAATGTAATCAGTGGAAATAACATGGAATCTACCTCGGTCGCAGTCCGAGCGAGACTCTGCGGCCAGGTATGCATTCCCTAACCACAGCGTGACTAATAATTATACTGACTGAGAGACCCTCGTCTCCTACGCTGTCCTGCCACGAAAGCGAGAGTTAACGACACTCCAGTCAGCTGTAGAAACAATGTAAACCTTGTCTCCTCAACCACCTCGAATCCTCCTAATTACAGGCATCCATTGATTTTCTTAAGCTCGATTCACATCCAAAAAGCACACGAAAATCGGAAACACGACGTCGAAACATTGTAAACGATTTTATACACATGTCAATACTCAAATACGCAGGAATCGTCGTCGAACGTTATGGTAACAGTCCACCTGGAATACTTGAGAGGAATACTTTGACGTACCACTGCCTGCAGCTGTCTCCAATTGTTGGAAATCGTAAACTTAACGTTCTCACAAACGAGTGTTATAAATATAAACGACTGGTAAATAAATAATATAGATAATATGATATTCCATTATTGTTAGATATAATACTTTGAAATGATATAAAAATTAAAACTACTTTGTTCGTTCGCTGCAAAGCGTTATTGTGACGTATAATATAAATCGAACTATACATCAATTTGAGAAGAAGATTAGAATTGGTCCTTCAATCAGGATGTCCGGGATTAAAGGCGATCGAAATTGCTTCCGAGTTTAACGTCACTTTCATCTCGATGTCGTCTCTTCGGAGTACAAGCGCACTCCAATTAAGATAGCGCGTTAAAAATAGTGAGGCTAATCATTGCAGGGGCCCCCAGTTCTTTCCGTGGATACTTGCGAGGTTAAGCCAAGCTTATCGGCCCGCAAACGCTACGCCCACGCATGATAATCAAGCTCGCAGACGCGCGTGTACACGCACGTAGCATCGAAGAGTTCGACCAGCCTAGAAATATTCCACGAGTTGGCAATCAATAATCGCTGATGCACGCGAGTATCATTTACGGTGTGTGCTACGTCTCTCCTGCATCATTCGCGAAGATAGAGAAACCGATAGAGAGCGAAGAAGATCGCGAGCACCCAACGAATGAGGTCGCACAGGGTCATCACTATACAAAATATTTACTGGAAGCTGGCGTCCAAGTACCGAGCGTCTAACGAATCACCAATTTTTCTAACGCGCCAACTTCATCTCAGAGTGCGATTGAAACCGAAGAGCGAAATCATCTGACTGTTGTTGTCTCAGCATCTTCAAAAACTCGACGGAGATTCTCGCGTGTATTGGTGTCGGCGATTCTCGCTCGAAGATTCTTGTATTAGTCGATGACGACGGAGTCAATTGCGGCCAATTATCGGAGCGCCTGCACAATCGGGCGAACGCACAGTGGGTGGCTGACACGGAAAACAAATCATGACGAAAGTCTTGTAAGTAATACTAATAAATTATTAGATGCGTACATTGTGAGAAATTTGTATTACTCTATCAAGTCTTACTGGAGAATGTACAGTAATTATTTTAGAATGCAAAGTGATTAAAATTTAATGATTAATTTTATTAAAATTCAATTATCAATTTAATTGATTTACTTACAAAATAAACACTTGTAATTAATTTTTATTCAACTTCCCTTCTGAATGAAGAAAGTTCTAAGGCAAAGATTTTATGTTCTCAAAGGCGACAATGATAACACATGATTTTGCAATAGCAAAAGAGCAGACTTGCACTAATCCGACGTCAGTGGTGGGAGCAATGAATGACGCTCGGGACGCCCACACCAGCTGTTACGCAAACACTGATAAATCCTGGTTATCAGTCAATATTTGTAAATCGCTGCAATAATTCGCATAAATCACCAGTTTGATCGAATCGCATTGCTGGTCATCACTCTAATGGGAGCGAATTCATTGATGCTATATGAGAATAGAGGGCGAGTCAATCGACACTGGCAAAGTTGAACAGAGTCACTAAACACTCCACCTTCTTCTAAAAATCTTATTTTCAATTTTTTACTACAAATTCACCAACTTTTCATTATTCTATAAATTATTATATACAATTAAATATGTTTAATCAAAATTAAGTATTGTCAGTAACACACATTAAACAAAAGCTCTCACATACATTGTAATCCGTGAAATTTCTCGCGTTTGAAGATCGATTGATATCGCAAGTGGTTGAAAACGAGTGTCTTTACCACAAATGCTAATCGTACTGGTTACACCCGGATCTTCCCGGAGAGTTTGCCAATGGTCAGGACGAGCGAAGGGTGACCTCAACAAGAAGTTCGACAACTGGTCCACTCGACAGTGATCGCGTGCCGATCGTGTGTGCTCGCACGTGAGATTTCGAGAAACGGCCGCATCCTATCGACTAGTTAATTACCAACCTGTAATATGCATTCGAGCGACATACTATATTTGCAGTGGAATAATTAATCGAGGGAACTCGCCACGAGCTGACAAGCTGGACAGAGTCGAATAAGTAGAATAAGTCTGTGCTTGCCAGTCGGACAGTCTTCCTTGCTCTCTCTGGAATGCGTGAGATGCACTGGAAGAAATCTCGTTGGAACGAGAGCATGGAGATCCTAATTATTATCGAAGGTCCCTTGCGTGGGACGATGCGAGCACCACTCAATAAAGCTCTATTTACACGCATTGGTTAAGTCTACTTCATAATAGCTAAGTTATTTGAGTTCAAGCGGATGAAGTGTTAGTAATTACAATAGTTACGTTCCCATAAAAATTGACAAGTATGATGGCAAAAGCAGCTTTTAAGGGTTGCTGTAATTAAAAATATTTTACAATCAGAAGTTCATTTCCATCAATTTTCTAGTATACTTGACACACACACACACAGATATTGTAATATTAAAGAATAGTATAGTTAAATTTGTATAGTGTTATAGCATTAATCGAATGTCAAAGGTGAATGAATTAGAATTGATTAAGTTTACGTGTGACTGGAGCTTAAATGAGGGGAAAGTCGATTCTGCCAGGGCGCAGTATCGATACATTAATTAAAACATCGGGTGCGGCTGACAGCTCGCTCACGCCCAGCTACGATCGGCCAAATATAAGGAGTCTGACTCTTTTTTCTCTAGCACCCAGAAGTCCGTTCTGCCTTTCCTGATACTTTCAAGCGTGCTCAGCCGAGAAAAGAATCTCATTTCGTTCCTCCCGCCTTGTATCGGCGTAGCCATTTCTCCAGAAGTTCGCGCGACTCGTGTTCGATGATCGCGGCTGTCTCCAGTGCGAATTAATTAGACATGCGATCGCCAATGAGAAGCATCGAAGTTCGGAAGATCGAGAATTTCGAGAAATAATTATCAACCTTTCCGTATTAATTACCGCGCTTTATTTCAATGTTTTATAATAGCCCTGCCTTAATTAATTTTTACCTACACAATATTCATAACGATTGCAAGGCACTTTACTATAACTTACAAAAATTCAAATCATACAACGCTTGGAACAATAATTTCTACCCCGATCAATGAATCATTAACACATTTACCTTTAACTACAAATCCCTGATCCAAACCTACGCAATACATTACTCGCAACCAAACGAATCCACGCATCAAGTATTACGAACCCCTATATTCCACCCCGTTGCCCCAAAAACAACCCCAATCCGAAGCCAATCACGCAATGGTACACCCCACATATGAAGCCTTATCAGTAGGCATCCATCATACGCAATAAAATCCTGACAAAGTGGGAGGCCTGCAATCCGAGACTGAAAATCATCGTGACCCTGAGAGCAACCAGTTGCATCGTACTCGCACGATTCCATGTGCAGCAATGCGTGGCGTGGGACAGAATAATAAATTGCGTGGAGCTCTCGAAGGGGCTCGATGGGAATGACGGGGAGGGAGGGAGGATTGGGGGTTGGCGAAGGAGAGCATAGCTTAGTAGTAGAGTTGGCGGTGGCGGGGGGTGCATGGTACGAAAGAGAAAGAGAAAGAGAGAGGAGAGGAGTGGAGAGAGGAGGGTTGTCGAGAGGGGTTGTTCGGGGGTTGTCGTGTGTGCGGAGGTCGAGGGTGCGAGGAGCGGCAAGGGTGGAGTCGGCGTGCGGATGATATCACAAGAGCGAAGAGTGGAGGAGGTGGCAGGAGGGCAAGGACGAAGGACGAGAGAGGACGACTGGAGGCGATGCAACGCGTAGCCACGAAGCGTGGGAATTGGGAGGGAGCGGACGCCGGGACGCCGGGACGCCACCATCCCTCCTACCACCTTTTGCGACGGACCCTTCCTTGGCTCCAGGGGGCGAGTTTCGCCAGGAGAGCCGACACGGAGACGCAGTTGCTCACGACGATTATCGCACGGCGCGCTGCGTAGTCGTACACGAACGTGCGCCCACTGCCGGTGTCATCGCTTTCCACGCCAACCACCGCGCCGCCGAGGTTTTCCGCGCGCCCGGAAAATTCAGTCTTACTCCGCGCGGCCTGCTGAACGTCGCCGGTAATCTTGTTGCGCGTGTGCGAGTCAACTTGGATGTCAACTCGCTGTTATTGCCAGGATTGACTGTCACAGTGAATGGAAATTGTTGCCCGAGTGTCAAGGCGTAGTGAAGTTGGGGATTTTTGAAAGTGCAACCCTTGTCTCGAGGACACTGTGTTTCGAAGTTCGTGAATGAGATATTGGTGTGTTGGAAATTGAGTTGAGAATTTCTCCACGTTATTCCCATCTGACTGGACACAGTTGCTGACCTAATGAGTTTCAAACTGGGTCCTGGAGAGGATCTCGCTACTTCTGGGAACGCGTAAAATGGTGGAGCTAATCTACCCCAGGGAGACTCAAGAGCGAACTTTCAAAGTGGTGAGTAAACCTCTTCGCAATTAAACATACCCAAACTCTATCAACATATACTTCAATCCTAACATACCAGCAACCGCTAGATTACGTTATTCCCGCGTTTCCATACACGTGGTGCAAGCAACAGGTAGCAAAGCTTCGAACACATAAACCCCAATCAAACCTCTCAACTCTTCCTACCATTCCCCAGAAACAACCTCAAATTTCTCTCGCCAATAAGAAACACGCTAAGTGATAAGCAATCAAGTGGCATCACGCAGGATTAACAATACGAAAAGAAAAGCGTGCGTATGAGGGCGCCGGTAAAGGCAGTCGCGTCTAAGAAACTTCGGGTGTATGCGCGAAGCGAAGTAGATAGGAGAGTAGCCTGTACTCCGCGATTCCTAAGGAGAGATCGGGTTGAAGTAGAAGGAGAGAAGAACAAGCGAGCGAGCGAGCAACTCAAAGGCAGTATCGGATGGAGGATTCGAGGGGAGGTTATCCCCACCGGGTCCTCTCAACTCTTCCCCCACTGTGCGGTCCTGTCGCGTGTCCCTTCCCCCACCGTCTTTCCACGCGTGCACCAACACATATTTGCTCTGGCACACGGATGGCGGGAGCGGCTCGTGCATGGACGAGCGAGTGAGTAAGCGAGAATGAGCGAGTGGCACTCGGGGCCCGCGTGCATCTGCGGAGTGAGCGGATGCAGAGAGAGAGAGAGAGAGAGAGAGAGAGAAAAAGCGGTTTGTTGGGAAGGTTGACGCTTGTCGGCGGTGGGGTGGGCGACGGGAGGTGCGAGGGAGAGGGTTAAGGGCGACGACGACGGGGTGCCGGAAAAAGAGGCGGCCAACGTCCGAGAGAAGCGAGAGATCGAGAACGCTCGGGAACGGCGACGAGAGGGAGGCAAGTGCGAGAAGGAGAGGGTAACCGTTGGGTGGCACGGGGACGTCGTGTGTACTTATGTGCTGCTCTCCTCTCCTCTCCTCTCCTCGCTCCTGCCGAGAGACGTACGCACCGTGTGTGTCGGCGTTCGCACGTGTGTGAAGCTGGTAACCGGGGGAGAGGGAGAGAGAGAGGGAGGGACAGGTAGTAGAGAGTGATTGCGAGCGGCGGTAGAAGAGAAGAGGCGAGAGAGGTGGCTCTCCTCTCGGGGCCTTAGTTGCCGAGTGTCCGCTACTACGCGCGGTGTCCTACACCACCGTCATCCTTCGCTTCGCTTCTCTTCGCCGCTCCTCTCTGTCTTCCGCTTCGACAACCCTTCGACCTTTCCCTCGCGCGCTCCTCTCCGCTTACCGCCTCTCTTACCTGTTGCCGCCGACGAGCGCCCGGAGCTGCTCGGAGAGATCGACGCGGGGTGTGCTAGTAGAGACAGCTTTTCCGACGATTTTCCCGGGGGAAAGCGTGTGGAGTACTCGGGGGCGACTGGATCGTCTCTGCCAACGCCTCTCTCTTCAATCCCTGCCATTCATCTCGTTACTTGACTAACTTGCGCAGACTTTGAGACGAGGACAGAGTGAATGCGAAGTGATTCTATACTGTGAAGAGTTGGAATTCCCCGATACTCGGAGGAGCCTCGAGTGGCTGAGATATTACACAGTTGACGAGTATATAACGACCGAGGAAGTTTGAATTCGGTGGCGCTGGTGGTTCGCCAAGGCGCATTGATAAAATTTCGTGGAAGCCAGAGAATACACCCGTGGCTTTCACCTTTGTTTTTGCGGACTGGTTCGATCGAGTTTACGTGCGACAGTGGTTAATAATATTATGAAAACTGTGAGTCGCCCGGTGTATTAGCTCCATTGAGCGCCCTCGCGTGCCATAACATTTCCCACTCGATTCACCAGTTAGCCAAGCTTTGCTGGTATGGAAGACGAGCTGTCCGTGCCGCGGACTACCCAGAAAACGTATTCGGAGATTGAGTGAATTCTGTCCAGGGAAATAGTTGTTAACGGTAAAGAACGGAGACAAGCTAGATGGCTGGAGTGAAGTGGAGTGTTGAGTGTAACGTGCAACCGATCGAGCGAGGCTTTTGTCGTCGCCACGATTGAACGCCCGTCGACAAGCGGATTCACGCTGCCGTCCGTGCAAGAGGTGAGACAGCGTCCACATTCTACTTAACCCGTCACGCCCGAATCTTACCTTAACGCAAATGTTTCCTTTACCTCTTTTTTTTCCATCGAGACACTTTCTTCAATTTGCTTTTTTTACTATGCGATTGTGCCGGCGAAATTCACGGTTGCTCAATTAAATTTTTATACGATTTTTTCCGGCTAATTTAGCCCATTAACTGGTGTTCTGTCCTTAATGGGTTAAACTCCCAAATAACCATAAAAGCGACGATCTCATTAATGAAACATTTCTGTTTTATACTACAGAAAAACTACATAATTATTACAGTTTCACTGGTGGTTTCTCTTAAATTCGAGTAATTCTTTTTAAGATGAACTTTAAACCGATTGAATTCTGTTACCCAAAATTGTAGATATTCGAATCCTTATAATATAAACCTCGAGTTTATTAATAAAACGCTGGGAATGAGTTGCCGACAGATGAACAGGTATGAGGAGGTCGTAGACATATCACGTCGAACTCTCCATAAATCGTCTAGACCGGGCCACTTCCGAATTCCGGCAATGTCGGGGCATTAATGAGGCATAAATTCCCTGTTAATATCGACGCGCGTGTAAACGGGCGTAGTGCACAACGGTCAAGCTTTATCTCAGTTAAATATCACTGAGAGAGAAAGAAACGAGTCTCTACTAATTGCTGGACAACGGGGGTGGAATGCCTCTGTCTTAACGAGTAAAGACGTCATTAGGAGAAACCTCCGCCAGCGAACATATCCGTCCTATCGCCAGCACCGATCGCCAATATTTATTGGCCCTTCCCTGTGCTCCCGCTGTCCAATCAAATCAGTGTTTGTTCTGACACACAGCAACATATACCGACAAGCGTTACGAAAGAAACGGACCACATCTAAATTCGGTACTTTATTCTCTCCCTTCTAACATACATGGAACTAATTACTTTGACAAACAGTCAAGAATGCGGCGATAATTTCGAAAATGGGTCGAGCATCTAATCGTTAGGAAAAACAGAATTCTATTACTGTAAGACAAGTAATATCTATTTTTTTTAATCATCTACTAATCAATCTGATGCGATGCAAAAATATTTAATCATTTATAATTTGTAATGTATCTTGTAGATATTATTTCATTGTGTAAAATCAGTTCTAAGGTATATGATGTACAAAAGGAGAAGGGAATTTGGTACAGTTTCTGGTACGAAAGACAGCGCACTATTCTATAAGAATACCTTTGGCCTGATATCTCGGCGTATAGCGATGACTGTGCGGTTAACGAGCGGCCGTAAAAATCTCTAATAAGCTACCAGCGTTCGTAATTAATTCCAGTAATGGCATTAATCGCGGTGTAGTAAGATTTCGAGCGCACCCAACGTTATCCCACTCGTAAAACGATACTACCAACCAGTGCATTTTTCCTGGCTATGTTTGCGCGCTGCTCTCCACGAGTCTGCTCCGCGCCGCTCTGTGCTGGACCGACTTCAAAAGGACGGCGTACGCGTACTTTCCAAAGGAAATCCTTAATACTTCATTAAGTTTCTATCGTAAAGCCGACGAGCGCTTGTTGCGGGGAGCGTGTAAATCATGCCTAGTATGCGGAATAGGAAGCCGGTAGCTCGCCGCTCGTGAAACACTAGACTGATTTGCTGCATTTTAAACCAAACATTTTTCAAATTTCTCGCTCGCTTTACTCGATTCACCTAGTCTTATTTTACTCTGCTTATTCATATTTATTCAACCAGCTACTACATTTGTTAATACTATATCCCAATGCGTAACAACTAGATTACAATTGGTACAATTTGAACACCAAATGAAATTCAACAATGAATGATAATTCACTAATACAAAGCTCCCAACATTCTATTTCAGTATAAACCAAATATCATATCACAGTTAACGAATTATAAGACACTCGATACGATATTTCCAGCATTCTCGAAATCAGTTTCTAGGTTTTCCTAGACACCACCATCCATTCACAGAGTATTCCAAGTAGTATCTTGGAAGATTCGTATGCATTATGGTATATCCGTGAATCTGTTAGAGAGGTCAAATCGAATCAGCGATTACGAGGGCCACCAGGCCATCCCTGAGTTATTGACACTGGCTTCTGGCAAGGTAAACACACACACACAGACACACATACACACACAGAGACGGCTGGCTGGAATTTCGCCGGCAGTACGTCAGTGTCATAGAGAAATTCCGGCTGTGCTAGCCTGGGTTTTGCTTACACCGGTAGCAAGCTCCGCGGGCCACCGTACTACTAGATAGCAACTCGACGCAGCCGACCTTACGTTTCCCTCGTATATCACCGTGCACGATCCTTGGCTGCGTATGCGCCGCCAGCCCTGCGTACTTACGTGCGTACTGAGTTACGTACACGCGCGTTGCCTGTAAATACTTTGCCGCGTGCGTGCAACCCGCCCTGGAGAAGACCGATGCTCCGGGCGCACGCATCCTGGCACGCGAGTATCCTTTTCGCTTTGCCTTCATTTCTCTTGGCTTCCATGCTCTCCTATAATACACTCTAATCACCGCGAGAAGTGTCTATTATTAGAGAAACATGTATAATTTAGAAAGAACTCAGTTATTCCTTTAACGATTTCAAATCAACTGAGTAAATTCGAATGGGATAGGATAGTTGTACGATGAACGTAGAATTGAAGTATTAAGACTGTTATGTAAATTAGAATGGATTAATGTTATAATAGTTAGTACTATAGTATCCTAGATGAAAGAGTGTCACGTCCGACGGTATAAGAGTCTAGAAATAACTGTTATTCCATTCTGAAGTGCGGAGAGCTGTAAGCCTCGCTATCGCAAAAAAAAAGGTCGATGCAGAAGGGAGTCATCTAAGGCACGTGCGATCAGTCAGACTTGCAAATTCGATCTCGAAAGGCGCAGCAGGCCTGCCTAGCAGGGCAGCTGCCGGAGGGAGACGAGTGTTCGAAAAGAAAACGTCTAGCTGCGGGTAGACGGCTACTCCTAGCTCCTAGATCCTTGCTAGGGGAACGGAAGATGCCCTAGCAGACAGACAAACGGAAGAAAGAAGAGCGACTGACAGGGCAGCCAGGCAGGCGGAAGGTCCTGGTTGCCCAAGAGATTACTTCGGTGGTAGCACGTGCCCATTCAAGACGCTCACTGGCCACCGGTGGAAGGGAGCACACCCTCGTAACTTAAACTCACCTAATCCAAGCTCCTTGCTGCCTCTTCTATTCACTCGATGACGAGGCAAGCTTCTTTATGAGGAGCCTTGATCCCCCTTGCTACCCATTCAAAAAGCACACTTCTCTTTCTTTCGCCCGTGCTTCTTCAGCTTCCTTCTCACTTTTTTATCCCGGAGTGAATCAAGTTCCGTAACGTGTGCCCGCTCTACCACCGATCCATCTTTTTGATTCTAAGTTTGCGTCTGATTTCTTGAGGAATTTTTGGCTAGCGATAATTTATAGTGAATTCTGGGAATGGGAAGTATGATTTTTGATATTTGGAAAATTTAAAGAATGTCTTTTGAAAGGTAAAACTTATTAACTTATTGTGGAATAGTATTATTCGTGCCGATGATAATTTGAAAGAGTTTTAGTAGTACGATCGTTATTCTGTAAGAAGGAATCGTTTGGGATATGACGAATGCCTTAAGCGCCAATTTGTCAGTGGTAACGCGCTTTCTTTGAGAAACATAAATCAGGAAAGGCTGTGGGTAGTTAGGCTATTTACACGCCCTTCAGAGCCTACGAAATCCCCTTTACCAGGATCTTGTAAAAGTGTGTCCGACAAGGATCGCACCGGCAAGGCGCCTGACTTTTCTTCAAGGAAGAAAGGAAGGAAAAGCAGTTTCCGCCGAGCATCGCCCACCCGCCGTTACTGTTTGCCCCATTTAAAGTGAACACAATGGTAACACGCCTCGAGTCTGCAAGCAACACCGCCAACGCCGTTGACCATTGTCCACTTGGAGGAGACAGAAGACTCCTGGATGTCGAGAAGGATGTCCTGCATGTTCCTTCCACCTTTCCAACCATGAAGGAAGAAAAAGATTAGAAGGAAGGAAAGAAAGAGAGCAACTGGTTGGAAAAGGACAACAAGAGTTAAATAGAAGAATGGGTCAGGTCACATTTTGCAGGAAGGCGTGTGCCAAGGGCGATGACCACTCTTTGCCCTGATTTACTCCTGTTTGGGATGTTACAACTGGGTTCCGACTCCTAAGAAGCCGACGTCAGAATCTCGACAAGAAATGCCTACTGCAGTTCTTACAAAAAAATATACCAACTGACAAACATGCATTAATTACTTATCCCTGTCTACAAATTCGAAGAAGCAATTGAAATAACCATGAAATCAGGATACATATTTATAGGAAATTCGCAAGATTCCAACAATATATTTCAGTGTAACAGTATATTTCTTTCACCAACAAAATGGCACACTGAATTACTGTGCAGACGTTCTATCATCACTAGCGATACTTGAGAGACGCGTGAAGTATGTAAATGCAGTTTAAAGTGCTGGAAGGGCGGAGAAGACTTTAAAGAGTCGATGGCGTGGAAGTTGAATGTAGTGGGTTGGTGCGCGTTTTAGCCAGGTGAGGGTGCAGTATAGAGAGTGTAACGAATGTGACGCCGCGAGTAAAGGAACAAATGGAGACAGGCCGGTATTACATCGCACCCCTGCGGGTCAGTTGTCGTTGGAGAGTGGCATTGTTTCGTATGGATACGTGGGAGAAAAAGAGAAGCTGCTCGAAATGCAGAGAGAGAAAGAACGCGCGAGAGGAGCGATAGGGCTTACACGGATGGTACAAGCGAGGCGCAAGCTGCAACAGGGAACCTCATCATAACGGTCGGGCGACAGGACTCACAGGACAGCCCGAGGACTATTATTGTGCACCAAGCGATCTTTATGTAAGATCTTGCGCGGGCTCCCATGGGGTCCCGTGGCGCACGCCCATCCCGTCGAGGGTGGCTGTGGTTTCACTATTTTTCTCTTCCTCTCACTCTCACCTTTCCTCCCCCTCTTAAATCTCTTCTCTCTCGTTCTCGGTCTACATTCGACCTTTACCTTCCTCCCTTTTGTCGCCTCGTAAATCTCTTTAGGTGTTGAAACCTCCAGAGGCGGACGGGTTTTACGCCATGGTGGAAATACACACGGGAAAAGGGTTTCCTGACTCCCGACAGACTCATAGGGTTTCGATAAAATCGATCCTTCCTGTTTAAGCCTAATTGAATTGACGTTACTTTTGTAGAAAGGACTTTGTCTGTGAATTTAACTCTCGTTTTCATATGATTCTGTTTCTATGTATTAGTGCTGTACAGTTCCTCGCAGTTCTCTTCCTGGAAGGCGTATCACTTCCCGCACGCTGTGGTCAGATCCCTTCTTCGTAATTCGCGGCTAAAGACAAAGGAGTTGGGGTCCTGTGACCCCTGGGCCGCTCAACCGGTGTTACTAGTAGTAGTGACAGATTTATCGCTTCGGCTCCCTAATTCCCGTCTCAAATATTCCCTCACCACTCAGTTTGTGCTACTGTTAAATCTACATTGGCTTTAGTTTTTTTTTGTTTATTACAGTTTTTGCTTCGTAAAGATTCAATAGGATTGGTTCAATAACAATAATAAACTACGAGTATAAAAATATATATATATATGAGTATAACAGAGATGATAGACTTAAAAGTTACTGACAAATAGCGTGGACCCTTAAAAAGCATTGATATATGTATTTATTTAACAATATCTAATATATCTAATGGTAGATTGAGTTCAAATTTCTGTAATGTTGAAATCATATCCCTACCTTGTCGAATACTGTAGCAATCTCAGAGAGCACTGGCGTTATTTTATTATACGTAATTACTATTAGAGATCCTGCATAATAGTGGAACTTGATACGGATGAATTTCCCGGTGAAAATCTTCTCTACCATAAAGCTGGAGAAGGTTTTCCTCGGTGAGTGACGCTGTCGATGGAGACGGAGTGAAGTCCGGTCTGTCGACGGCGTGGCCGGGATTCCATGGCAGCGAGGAGCCTCGAGTTTTCCCCGGTGAAATGTGGGATTCACCTCGGCCAGCGGGGGGCCTCGTAAGCGAGCGTGCGCGAGCAACAGGTGGCAGGGAAAATGAGATACAGCACTGCGCGGAAACAAATTGCTGGAACGAATTTCCTTTGATTCGCTACCGCAAAGTGCGCTAACTACTTCGTCACGTGCTTCTTTATCGCCGAGAGTGCATGAACGCACAGGATGAATAATACGAGTGCGGTTGTTTATGCAAACAGATTTCTGTTTGACTTACCAGGTGTTTAATTCTCACTTCTTACATAATATATAATCAGAAGGATTAATTAAGCGAAATGTAATTAGACTTGTGTGATGGAGAGCTCTGAAGTAATGAATTTCTATAAAATTAATATTGATCTAATTGATAAAAGTCGTAACAAAATAATATGCATTTTCTTGAATTCCTTTGGTTTATTATATAACGAGTGATAATCAATGGTTGATGATCGAGTTCGCGGAGCTGCGCGATACATCTCATTAATTCAGGAATCCCTCTCGCCTCGACAGTGGTAGAAGTAGGCGTCGAGCAATCGGGAGAACCCAGCCAATCCTTCCTCGCGTTTCCTTCCGACTTGCATTCGAGCAGCTCTTTAAACCTCTCCCCACTCTCCCTCTCTGTCTTTCCCTGACTCTGACTCTCGCGGCAGGTGCACCGATCATCTGTCATTAGCGATCTCTTAGGAACACGATCGTACCGAGTTCTCGAACACACGCCTTCTATTTCGGGCTGATAACGAGTCGCTGGCGCTCACCCCGGCGCTCTTATGTCCCGCAGTCATTAATTGGACTTATTTGCGGAGCCCATTAAATCATGCTAATGAGATTTCTACGCTAATTTCACAAGGCGTCCCTCACGTTTGCATGTACGTTTCATAATTAACACAGAAATGGAATCGGCAACCCTTGGAAGAGAACTGTCGAAAAAGAGAAAAACTTTAATGATCAACACATCGACACTCCCAAGTGAACTCATTTCCTTTGGAAACTTGAAACGTCCATAATTCTGCGAGTGTCTACAATACGTCTTACAATCATAAAATATTCACAGACATATATTACACATCTGTCGAATACGATATGTTACTCGAAATTTATTCTTCCACTCTTTCTCTTCCCACTGTAACGACACTAACACATTCTAGCCTACATCAAACAGGCTAAACAACAAAAGAGTCTCCAAATAATCTACTTATACATAAGGTATCACACAATATGTGATATCAACTCGAAAGGGTAAAGGAAGTTGAAAGTAGAAAGAAACAGGTGAAGCGAGAAGGATTGGCGAGAGCAGGCAGGAGTCGGTAGTAGCGATAAGGAGTTAGGTAGCGGCAGGTCCTAATGAGGATCCCCTTCCATTTCCATCGAGTAGCCGAGCGAGCGAGCGAGCGAGCGGCGCAAAGTAAATGAGCAGGTGCCTCTGGTATGCGCCCCGCCTACGCTTTCCACTCGTTCTCTCTTTCTCTCTTCTTGAATACGCGTTCCTTTTCGGGCCCACCTTTCTTCTCACTCGCTCTCCAAGCTTACTTGACTCTATCGGGGCCCTGCCAAGGGAAACTCCTGATATATCGCCGGGATTTACCAGGCCCGACAAATTACTATTCCTCTAGTTCCTCCCGCCACCTTTCCCCCTTCGCTCCAGTCACACTCGATGAATGGGCAATCGCATTAGGCTGCATTAGGGAAAGTTGATGTCATAATTCAGAACCTCCGAGAGGACGTCTCTCTCCCTGGTTGCCGCCGTTCGGCGACAGAGACTCTGTAATAACGGGAATGATAAATAGATCGATGGATTTGCTCGTTTCGAATGGTATTTCGGGGGTGAGGTGTGTGGTGTGGTTTGGAGAGTTATGAGGAATATCAAAGGTAGTACTGAGGAGCTGGTAATTTTGGATTAAATCGTTTTCCGCTGACAGATTTCCTAGTAGTCGGCAAATGATAGGGACTGTTAATAATAATATTCCTTTATGTTATTTTACTTCGATGTACCCTTTGAATGTAATCATTAAAGAATAAGAAATATTGAAAAATATCGATCAAGTATAAAGTATCGAAGAATGATCAACAGCCGGGAGAGAAGTGTCCGATCCTGTTACTTTTGCTGAGAAGGAGTCATCGTCCGTCCTTCGGCGATCTTGCGCTATTGGCGAGTGGCATACACACCTTTCGTCCTGTTCATTCTGCCTGAGTCTCTTTGTACGCGTTGCCTCCTGGGCCGCGCGAAAAATAGGAGAGAAGGACGAAGCGGTTCATACACGGCTCTCTCCCTGGCTGTGTCCCGGCACATGTAGGTGTATTATGTATGTAAATATAGGTGGTGGCGAAGAGCGCTCTCGACGTCTCTCCGGCGGGCGGCCGCTCTCGACCGACCGCGGCGCAACGTATCGTATTCTCCTGGCATTTGTCTTGGCGATCCCGGATTACGTTACCGCGATGATGCACGATGACATTTATTTTGGGATTTGTGCGATCCCTACATTCGCGGACCGCCACACTCCTCTCCGTACACCCACCTTTCATCGGACCCTTTTTTTTCTCGCTCCTTGCGAATCCAGAGATCGATTCCACTTACTTTTAATCCGAAAGACTTCGAACTCTAATTTCCTAAAACCACTCGTTCTTTACTCAGATTTATTCGTATATTTAAGAGAGGATTATAATGTGGTTTATTTCATGAGAGATCTAGTAAAAGTAGTGCGGAAGTCATTTCCCGGTAGGTTGAGTGAAACTAAGCCATAAGCGGCCCTGTGGAGAAAGACAAATCAGTGGAGATTTTGAGCAAACAGTGCCGCTTGTCTGCGCGAGCATGCGTCGACACGCAGACGAGAAGCAGTGTGTGTATGTGTGTGTCTATGTGTGTGTGTGTGCGGACGTATTAAGGAAGGCACGCGCGTTTGTTCTGTCTCGGAGGAAGGCCACTTCACGTAGGCGCGCACGTATACCCTAGAGATGAGAGGAGAGAAGTCTAGCTCGGAGAACTCTCTTTCCCGATTTAGCTGGACCTGTCACGCCGTCCACTTACCTTGAGAAGGTCTCCTTTCAAGGTTAAAAGGTCTAACGACCGGCGAGCAAGGCGATCGCATTGGCGAGGTAGAACGATACACGTTACTCGCGTGCAATCCGTTATGCTTTTACCTTCCTCCGGCAAGGGCGTTTTATTTCACTCGATCATGCGTCATTGATCCAACCGTTCGTTACAGTGTCACTGGTACATCACTTCTTTTAGATTATTACTTTCAGTTAATTTCAAGTTTTTTTAATTTACAAAATGCCCCTTTCAACTGGGTAAATCAATAGTTTCTATAATTATAAACACTCTGTATTTAAACAAATGATCCACTTTACTCCTACCCGCCATTAATTCGATCGAATCCCAGTAACAGCTATTAACATCTTTTCCTAAAGTACAAGAAAATGGGGCATTGGGGAAACGAAGGAGGGATTTGTTCGCACAGTGTTGCGAGAGTTGGGAGGCGCGTAAAAATTGTGCAAACGCAGATGCCGTTAAAGTAGAGTGGGTCGACGGCGGCGGTGGCGGCGGCGGGTGTGGAGGGGCCGAGTAGAGTAGGCTGTGTAAAAAGGGAGCGCGTGGCAAAGATCAAACAGCTGGATCATCTCGTGCGTGGCTGCCTTTGGCTAAGGATCCCTTTCTTGCGGAAAAGGTGGGCATAGGTCGCACGACCCAGGTGCAACCCCGGAATCCCTCGAAGGCATCTCGCGGCAGACCGGTGACAATGCGCCTTACGCACGTGTGCGATACATCCTCACGTGAAAGTCTCTCCCGAAAAAAACGTACGCCACCGCTTCTTCTTCTCTTTCTCTCTCACGTTGCTTTGCCATCACCAACCAGTTCCGGCTTCCACGCAAACCCATTTGTGCTCTTTTGCCGCGAAGACAACCGAGAAAAAAGTTCAGTACGCTGACTTTTCTACTGCGCCAAGCCTTCATACGGTTTCCAGACAGAGATTCTTTAAGATTCAAGAACGGATGTATCGAGAGTTTAATACAATTTAATATAATAAATTGTATCTTCCACACCCATTAATACTACCAGAAATCGCATTCCTAATTAGTAAAGGATCAACATCAAAGCGATTCGAGAAGAATTCGCAGGGGATTGGAGAGTATTTAAAAAACAGTGTATAATCATGAGCGATGAAGGTTTTAAACAATCGGCAAGCAGACGCCCTTCATTGTCCCCGGGTGCAGGCGATGCAAATGAGCATAGTTTCCCAGGAAGAATAGTGCTTGGTGTGGGCACGGAAGTCACAATCAAAGTGCATACTCGGAGCGACGTGGCACGTGAGTTACGTCAGCCGGTTCCTTGAGATTGGCGAAGGAATCGGGAAAGAAGGGATCGTTCGAGCAAGCTATTCTTTGGAGAAGCCCGTGGGATAGAAGCGCAACGTGTGGCCTATGTAATTACGTTGGGATTTTACGGGCGAGAGTGCGTGGGCATTGAAGAATGCCTCCTTGGATCGTTTCGAAAGTGCAACGGGCCTTTTCTAGGAGGCGTCAGATCGACCGCGGCTCATTAAGGCTAATGACGCCGATCGCGCAATTATACCAATAAGCCCGCGCACCCGCTTCAACCTATCAATTTGTTATAATTACAGTCGGCGATCCGCGCGCTCCAGCCGAGAACCCCTCGCGTACTCTTACGAGTCTCGCAGCCACTTACCAAATTATATGCCTGATTCCTTTGCTCCTATTCGATTGTAAAGAGCAGGACTTTTCCACGCCGAATTAGGACACTCGTTTCTATTATTACTCGTACTGGAATAATCATATTCGTCTGAATCACCAACCTGTAACAGACAAAAGTAAATACATTTTTACTATATAGAAATATTTATAGTACTTCACTTTTTGTAAAACAACTATGAAAGCTTCCGTCATTCTTATTATACTGTGATAGAGAAAACTCGAGTTTTCCTGAATTCGCAGGGTGGTAAAAATACAGGGAGAGTCAGACAGGAGAGAGGTATCGATGTCTCGCAAAGTGGACAGTCTTCCAGGCTTGTTGGAAGCGTGTCTGGCGAACAGGCGTGTATTCCTGTCGGACGGATTCCTAAAATAAGTCGAGTCGAGTATATCCTGCACTCTAGCGGCACTCCACCTGGCATTAGGCGGGTGAACGCGTCGCGCCGGTTTTTTCGTTTACGGGAGAAACGAAAAAAGGGTAAATACAGAGGCGCAGGGATCGAGTGCGGAGCATCGAGCGTCTAGAAAAATGTCAAACGCTCGAGCCGGGCCACTTAGCGAGTGGTCTTCATGGGCTTTCTGTAGTGGACACGTGTCCAAAGCGTGGCTCGAACGCTTAACCACGCGTCAATATCTCTCGAGGGACGTGCACTAAAGACACCCAGCTCAAGAAGGAAGTCGCCCGCTCGAGAATCCATGAAAAAGACTTTATTTGAACTGCTAGTACCATTGACTTCAAGCTATGGCACACTTATCGCAACATATCTGTATCATACTCTTCTATTTTGGAAGCTGTGCTTCAGCTCGAGTCTGGAGACTTCGTTTTTATTAGAAATTATGCTATTATGCTATTCGCATGAGAGCTTTTATTCTGAGATTCTGGAAAGTAGTGCAAGTTTAGTTGTCTTTGTTTCGAGATATTCATGATGTCACTTAACAGTGACCTCTGTCGACTAATTTTAAAGATATTCCCTTATTCAATTAAAGATATCCATTTATTCAATTTTTGCAATACTGGGTTTAAATCATATGAATATGTAACAAATGTGTAAGCGAAACTTGGAGAAATAATCGAACATTGCAACAACTTGATACAATTAGTAAAAACGATCTCTTATTTCTCTTCCACACACGACAAAGTTACTTGAGTATTCAGTGAATGTGGAAGGAAGGGAAGGCAAGGAATCCGTCCAAAAAGCTAAACCTGACCTATCCGAGTTTCTTTCGGTCAATCATTGAATTATTGGAAGTCGAATCATGTCTGTCGAAAAAGCATCAACCATCACCAGAAATAACAGCTTTCTGCATTTATGAATGACGCGGTGGAACGAGAGTGAGCGTGCTGCCGAAAAGCGAACACTTGTTGCTCGTCAATCGGCTCGCACCAAAAAGCGTGCGTGCTTTGCTGTTCATCTCAGTCAATTATCTTCATAAGTCCAATTCAATGATTTTATTCTTAAATCTATCGAATAAAACGAAATATTTATATAAAAATATTCATAACGTAAGCTGTGAGCGTACAAAATAAACATAACACAGCAAGAATCAGAAATCCGTGTTAGAGATAAATAATTAACAGGATATTTAAAAGCTGTAATCAGTCCAACAGTGATTCCCTCCATAATAGTTCATTTCGCCAGTCATTTCTGTCAATATTTCCAACTTTGAGCTATTTCTATCCCCCTGGCTGTTCCCTAAACAATCGATCTACATTACAACTTCCACCATACATCAAATTATCCAACCCAATAAAACAATTGAAACAAATCTAAAACTATCCATGAAACAAATCAAATAATAAAAAAAACACAATCAACATCAATCTCAAAAGAGTACAAATGGAAGAAGGAGCACGTTGCTAATACACACAATTTACCAAGAGTACCACCGCTTATAGAGTAGTAGGTGTGTGCGAGCTGGCCAAGGTGTATCTGGCGGCGAGAGCGGCGGCACGTCGGTTAGCTCTCCGGTAAAGTAAAAAGAGGTCTCTAGATAGGTGGTGGCCGGTGGCGTGTAGCGGGGGTAGGGAGAGATAGGCGTGGTTCCTCTCCGGTGGATGCGCCGGTGTAAAGGCGCCGCGTGTGTTGGTGCAGGGAGCTCGCGCCTACCAAGAGAGCGGAGAGCTACGGCGTGCGGTGGAAGTTTAAAGAGAGGGGGATCCAAAAGGAATCGGTGCAGAGAGAGAGAGAGGGAGCGAGTAAGAAAAAGCGAAGAGAGGGTAGGTTGTAGTCTGTGAGAGAGACGGGAGTGGGGCCGGTGGCTTAAGGGCCGCACACACGGAATCAGTGGGGATGCAGCCTGCACACGTGCGGCGGGCAGGCAGAGTGCGTACGAGTAGCTGAGTGTGCGAGAGAGTGCGAGAGACAAAGAGAGAGAGAGAGCGAGCGGGAGTAGAGTAAGAGAGAGGGAAGAGGGATGGAGCGCGGCGTTGGGAGGGAGAGGAAGCGGAGCGGAGCACGGGCGAAGGTGAAACGAGCGAGTGGCGGTGGGTTCGCAGTCGGCGCGAGACCGCGCTACTGGAAGGGTCGGTGTTGTAACGTACGTCACTCGTCGCCGTCGTTCTCTCGCGCATATGTGAATGTACCGCAAACGCTTTTCGCAGATCATACATACATTCTCGTCTCTTTTCTCTCCCTCGGTCTCTCGTGCACGCCACTCCAGAGCACGCACCCCTTTCCCCGGCACTTCGTAAGATAAGTCGGCCCAAGTGCCTCGCTAGCCTGCATTCGCTACCACGGATATATATCTCGAAGAGATAGGAGGGCCAAGAGGGAGAAGAGGGAAGGTTGGTGTCAACCCGAGGCGAGAATTAGTGCGAGAAAAGAGATCAGCTGGGCTGTTTTTTTCACCCCCGATGAAATTTGGATCGGAAGGAGTTTAATGCGAGTGGAGGCCGAGGGTGAATCGGGGGATGCTGCCGGCCCGAAAGGAGCCTGTGATTACGATGTGCCTGTCTCTATTTTATACATATCGAGCGACCGTCCTCTGAGCGAATCGCCACTCCAAGACTGAAGAGGAAGTGCGCGCACCCCCCGGAACCTCGTGTCTTCGTATTGTCCCCGGCTAGGTTGTATTAACACGAAGATATTGGTCCGATTGGGATCGATCGCGCGGAGAGAAATCTAGCCGAAGAGTTAGTGAGCGGACGAATCGGGAAGTGTGGTGCAAAGGTGGACGATTGGAGGAATCCCTGATGAAAGGCAGGGAAAATAAGGAAGGCTCTCGATGGAGCGATAACCGCTTGATTCTGTGCTTGTGATCAGACAGCGATCCGCCAATTGCCGGAGGAGACGCACTCGAGAAGTTGTAGCTGTCGATTGTTGTTGCCCTCGGAAATCACGCACAGTGATTGCGCGGCGCTCACGCACTGCTCAAAAGTAGCGATCGTCGAAACGAACGTGATATCTCGTTGCTGTGATAATCGGAACGACATTGGTTTACCTGCGTGATTGTCGTTAGTAAAATTCAGTGGCTGTCTGGTAGAACGCGGCATCGGGGCGCCTTGTGTGTGATATTAATCGTAACTTTGCTGCCGTCGGCTTGCGACCGAGCGCGTAAAAGTCAAGTGTGTCCACGAGCTGAGGGAAGTCGCAGAATCCATCGAACAACGGATGCGCGGCTCTATTTAACGAGCACTGGGTAAGAAAGCCTGGATAAACTTTTTCTTATTCTTTTTTTTCTTACAATTTTCTTCTCATCAAGTGTGTGTGTCTGCTTTGCGATAAAGCGTGCGTCGGCGGTGAAGTGTCCGTGTGGCAGGTCGGCGTAATCGACGTTAAATCTGTACAACGTAATTACCGATAAGAATCGGCACCGACACTTGCCCGAGCAGTCTCTCCGTAGATATCAGCTCGACGACCACACGCTCTTGAATCTGCCACTGCCACGCTCGAAACACCAACTACTTGATACGCACGTTGTTTCGATATGTTTTTCGTGCTCGAGCTAACCAGGAGTTCGCATTGTTACTTGGAATGAAAGATTGAGCTGACAGGCTGCGCGGAAGCACGTACAGTGATTTGCAATCAACCGATTGGGTAAAATCAAAGTGCTGTCCTGCAAACCTCTGTCACATTGAACTGTTACGAATGTTTTGAGAGATGATGCGAACAGCGGTTCTAAATCGTTGCTTTATATTGGATTGAACTTCTTGTCTATATGATTTATCGGATTGTTTAGGTTCGCTGTATATTCTCGCACTTGTTTCTTCATAAATGATTGTGCAAAAGCTTGACCGACGTGATCCATCGTTTTGACGTTTCTATCATTCATAGTATTCATGTGCGAAAGAATGACTGACGTTTTTTGGTAATCAGTTTAGTGACAAAATGTGTGACTTCTTCGGTAACTTAGAAGATTTTATTATCACTAATGCAGAATGACTGATATTTGTATTAATCGCGATTTAATTACAACTTTGTATACAATGTGATACACACTATCAATGACACTCTTTAATTTCCGTAGAATAGTCAGTGATGAGTATGATAACCAGAAATCCCCAACTAACCAAAAATTATAAATTCAACACCAGCTGATTCTTTGGTATGCGATTCCACAAAACAGCATTCAAGGAATCTCAAAGCATCTGACAAAACTCTGCGTCGACACTGGGTAAAACATTGAGACAGAGACGCGTTAATTAAAAAATTCCTATAAAATCTAAAAAAAACTTCTAACGAAGCAATAGCGAAAACTACATTCTGCGTCAACATCTTCAGACATGTGACACCATAAGAAATACGAATCCACGGAAGCTTCGATTCTCAAAGGTTTTAGATTTGTGTCTCGACACGGTTGGGCAAAGGGTTGACCCAGCGGAGATGCGAGTAATCCAATAATTCCGATGAAAGGTGTAGCGCGTGTCGCACACCCTCGCCGACAATAGCTGGGCCGGCGCGCATAATAATCGATGTCGTCGTCGAAGAGAACCTGCTGCTTGTGCTTATCCTCACGTGCGAGGGCGGTGGTGGATTAGTGTATGTGTGTGTGTGTGCTGCCGGAGGTGCGCTGGCTCATTGGAGCGCGTCGTGGCGCTAAGCGTCGGAAGTGGAGCGGACACGCGCGCGTTAAAGCGAAACACCGCGCTCGCTCTGCCCGTGTCACTCTTTTCACGCTCGACCTTTTCCGGCCAGCCTCTGCCGCTTCTCCTCATCATGATCATGTTCTTCTTTCGGAATAGCGAACACACCCTCCCTCGATCGCGCGTGCAACTGCGTGGGAAGCACTATTTTCGCGATATCGAAAGGTGAAAAATGCGCTCCAGCTTTCTGCTAACTGGAGCGCCAACGAACCAACCGTTCTAACCTAAGAGATTTTCTCTGTGAGATGCGATCAGTAGTTCCGGGCGATTTTAATTGTTAAGTAAAGGGATGATGATTGGGATTAAAGACAGATCATGATTTGATGTTGAATTAGAAAATTCGATATTATAATGTAAAGGTGTCTGGTTTCGACAGTTTAAAGTAGCAGCCCAACTTCTGTACCCTTTAATTCTAGATCCTTTACCAATTCCAGTGTTAAGTCCGTATTAACACGTCTAGAAGCGAGAGCATTTAGCACTGACAGAGTGAGCATTTTCTAAACCTTCAATTCTCATATTATCATCGCTAAAACCCTTGGAATTTAGAACCCACGCAACTATTACCACTTCTAACTATTTTCCACAAAGAACTCTCTACAATTTTCACTACTAACACAGAATAATCTCTTTTCCGCTATAATTAAACAGTATACGAAACCCTGAAATACTGGTTAATCAAGATTGGCCAATACTGTTTTGGTTTTCGAATTGCGAGGGTGGCGGATAATGAAGCAAGTGGAGCGTGCGCGTTAACCTGCGTTAACTCAGCGACGTAGAACGATCTGGTGCGAGCGATCTCTCTCTCCTGTTGCGCGCGTGTCCCTTCACGCCCGGTGAGCTTGACGCGCGTGCTGAGCGTGACGCGCGCCTGCTAATCCTTTGTGTGCTGCCTCCTCGGCAATCCTCCTATCCAACGCGCGCATCTACATATTACATATTACATATGCTGCACGAAATTTTCGCGCAGCCCACTTGAATGTGTGTGTGTGTGTTGCGGCATGCGCGCGCGCGCGCGGCGAGCAAAAAAAAAGAAGTCGAGAATTTCGCGTGTGCCCGCTAATATGAATTATTCAGGAGTTCCCGCTGCCCGCTTCTTTGAATAGGTGCATCGCCGAGCTTTGCAATTTCTAGGAGCAAACAATCGCCGCGTATACCGTTTACAGGATCCCGCGAGGACTACTCGCCTGGTTGATCGTGTGTCCGTGACACAGTCTGCTTCCTGGACTACGGTTCACTGACTCTTCCGCGAACCTGTTGCTTTTCGGCGACGCTTGGTCGACTTGTAGCTTCTCTACCGTTTCATTGCCAAGGGTCTTTTAATGTATCCGTCTTTTAATACTGAGTTCTCAAATTCTTTCCTTTTCTAAAATTTTTTTGGTTTATTAAATAATCATTATAGTGTGTGAATTATGGACTACCTTTTCATTTTCAAGGTAATAAGTGATGATAATAATAATCGTAATCGTAAGTGTATAAATTGTCAGAATCCTTTGTTAAAGATCGAACCACTCATCGACCGGGCAAGTATGCGACTGTCGGAACACCCTTTGTTACAAGGGGCTGCGCGCTCTGTTCGCTTCTGACCCTCTAGCAACGTACCGCTTCTTAGAAAAATGTCTCGACGGTTACCAATTCTACGTACACATATTCTATATTCGATGACAGATCGCAATCTCCAAACTCTACTATTACAATTCTTCTTTTGTTAATCAAATCCTCGACTTAAATCTTCCTTCAGCGTATCATATACATAAATTCCAGTTTCAACCAAGGTTCCCATGAAATCGTGACAATGTAAAGAGTGGTCATTACTGTCGCACAATGTATCATTTATGTAACTCATTAGCAATTCACGCGGTCAAGAACCTCAGTCTCGGCGAATAACATTGGAAAAGCTATGGAAACCCGAGACCTTCATTAAAAGTGCCGCACGGGTTGACTGCGTCTCGAATATCGGTTGGCACGTGGTGGTCGAGAAAGATGCGAGGACAGCATACAGTGTCCACGTTCGCTCTGCCACTCTCGCAGTCAAAGTTTATTGACGCTCGGCCAGAGCGAATTGGCTTTTGCCGCGCGGGGAATGGCGGGAAGTCGAGAAAGGCAAGCGTGTGAGTGGTAGACTCCATTGTCTTAATCAGTCTTAGATAGGCGATAAGGCAGTGCGTGCTACGGTGCGCGCGCGCGTCCTTCATTAACGCGTGAGAAAGAGACGTGTAGGCAGAGGCGCGCGCGCGCGGGTGCAGCAAGTGTCAGGTGTCACGGCTGTCCGGTTTCGTTTGCAAACAGACCGAATAACAAAAACGCCCGCGGCACGGACCTCCTCCAGCTCTTGTTCGCCCGGCAGCACTTCCATCACGGCCGCCTCGGCTCCACGCGTACCGAGAAAATATTGTTTTTTCACTGCTCTTCCCCTACTATAGTTTCTCTGCTATAAGCATTCGACGTCTCTTTATGCATGCGCGTCTCTCTACACCTACATCTCTCCCTCTTTCTTCCCTTCTCTCAACCGAGAGGAAGAGAGCGACTATTTTTTTAACGGTGCGCCAAAGAATGGTCGCATCGATCATTAATATTCCTGAAAGGTTTTGCCGTTATTACGTGGATAACCGGAGTCCCAGTCGACGGTATGTGGGACACACACCGGCCTCACCGTTCTTTTTTTTTCCTTCTCTTTCCCCGGCATTATGTGCCGCGATTTTTATGTGCCTGACCTACTGGTGGGCGTGACGGATAGACTGATTCCACTTAGGAGTTGTACTTGTGTCGGTGCGGCGTTATACATATGCGCGCGAGAGAGTACGAGTGGAGAGCGGGGCAGACAGTTGCTCGCTCACTTGGACGGTTTCAACGCTCAAAGAGGATCTTTGGAAAAGAAGTGCGGCACTCGGTGCAGCGAGAGATCGTCGGGAGCACCGCCCATCGGGCGCCTGTCATTCGTCGATCCATATCTGCGCGCAGGATTTATCGCGTGACTTATGCAGATACGCGCTCGCACTCGCTCGGCCCGTCGCTCTCGACGTTGCAGTGGTGCGGCTGCAGCTGGCTATGCTCCCTTCGATTCTACTTCGATCTTTCACCCTTTCCTAGATTTCTTGCTCGGTACTTGATTGCCACGTGAAAGAACAATGATGCTCGAATGGTTAATATTAGAATAACTGAAATAAAATTCCAGATTTGTCCCTTTAAGTTATAGGAATACTATAAGTGGTCTCGTTAACATTTCTTAAACTATAAAAATCATTTGAATTTGATGAAATGTCATGGTGAAGACAAATAATGAAGAAAATACAGTATGTGGGCAACTTTGACTTATATTTTGTTATGGAAATATCCCCATCGTGAATATGAGTGGTTATTACAAAAGAACGGAGTTAAAAGTTGAGTCGAGCCGGAGGACCGCCCTGTGCATAATGATACATTGGAGCGGACATGAAAGTTATAAGGTTTAATTCGAAGGCTGGCGATTCGCCGTCCGGTGACCGTATATCGATAGCCAATTTGCTATGCAGATCGAAGGCCTTTCGGTCAGAGCCCTTCGGCCGCCTCCCACCAACCGCGCCGCATCCCTGCAATCTTCTCCACTTCGTTCCCTGAGAACTCCCTCTTTCTTTTTACCCTCACACGCCGTCTTTTTCTTATTGCACGCATTCCCTCTTAGAGGGAGGCGCGCACCCTCTTCCACCACCATAGACACACCGGTACAAATAGAATAAGCGTGGATTAACGTACCAGTTATCTTCCCGATAAGATTACTACCCGACCCATTGCACACCCATTTCCACGCGCTTTTTTCTTGCCTCCCGACTTCGGTTTTTGATCAATCTTACCGTTCTTTTCCTACAATTTTATTATGCAAATATTCTGTTTTCAAATAGGAATGTGAACGCCTAGAAATAATTCTAATAGAAACTAATGTTGTCCATAAAAATAGAACGAGTTCTCGTATAGGATAGCCAGTGAACTGTGTTAAAATACTGAAATTGTATCCAATTAATCATTAGAACAGCATTAGAAAATTCATATACAAAAACGAATCTTGAATCCTTTAATTCGACAGATTAAAGCAACACCTAGCATCACTTCCGAAAATGACTGATAGCAAATGGATGATCTCTGCGCTCGGTATCTCTGGTATTCATTAGCAATCGTTGCCCAATCAAAGCCACGTGTGGTCGCAGTCAGTGGTCACTAGCATCGTGACTCTCAGCAGTCTCGTAGTCTTTCTCGTGAGTGCGCACTGATAGCGCGCCTTATTATCTGCAGCTATCACAGGTGCGGATAAACCGATCGGTGCGCTCCGCTCGAATTAAGCCCGGAATCAATGTCTTCCTCCGGAGGTTCTCTCGGCCAGCCGATAGGACTGCGTGTGCGGTGGCGTTGCGCAGATAACTCTCACCAAGAGAGAGAGAGAGAGAGAGAGAGAGAGAGAGAGAGAGAGAGAGAGAGAGAAAGAGAGAGAGAAAGAGACGTAGACATGTGTGTACATGGAGACGAGGTGGACAGGGCGGAGTGGACGTGGCGGGTACGGTTTCGCGCAGGGAGTCGATGCGCTCCGCGCTGCTACCCGCTCGATGATCGAACATGAGCAATCTGGCGTGCGGCGCGGTGTGCCGCAATTAGGAAATCCATTTGGCGTAATTGCGCCAACGGACGCAAGTGATCTCTCTCGGCACACACCATCGGCTCTCGACAGCGGCTACTGCGTCCGCTTAATCAAACGTCCGTACACCCAATACCTCTGCTTTTCTCTCTTTCTCTCTCTCTCTCTCTTCCTTTCCTCTTGCCTCCTTTCTTCCCTCCTTGCTCGCTTGTCTCTACCTGACCATTTACCTACACTCGCACACACCCGATATCGGCCTGATACTCTCTTGCCGCCGCACCGTTGATGCTCCGCAGCATCTGGTTCTACGCACGGTAGCTGCCGGCGAACCCTTTTCCCAGCTACCTGTCGAGACGCACTCGCTTCTCCTCGCTGTTTCGAATCCCCATTGCCCGCACACCACTCCCTACAACATGCAACTGGTGAATGGAATCGATCTCTCTCTCTCTTTCTCTCTCTCTCTCTCTGGCGCGAGCTCTGACTATGAATGTCTTTTTTGCTTCGCTATGAGCTACAGTCTTATTCTATTGCAATTTGGCAGTGCTGTTACGTGTGTACACTGTACGCGTCTGGAATACAGTGGGAAATAGTAGATGAGAAAAATATAGAAAGTATGTTGAAGGAATTCGTTTTATTTCCTTCTCCTTTTAGTCGATCAATGACATTTCGGGAAATTGGATTCTGCCGGTTCTCGATTAATTCGCCGCGCACACGAGCAATGTGTGCACCGTTCAATTAAAATGACATTCTTTCCACTGAGTTATCGTCGTTATGTTAATGTCTCTTGACTTTTAGATAAAGTTGGACAGTTTTACTAGGTCGTTAAAATAGGGTCATATGCTTCTGCAATGATCGCGTTGCTAAAGCGGCGTATCTAATCACGAAGGAACTATTATAAAAGTGAGCGAGCAAGTATTTAGAGTCGAGTGTGGAGAAATGGACGCCTGCTCGAGCGAAGCTCGAACTTACCAATCTCGAAGGGGTAGTGCAGTTCGCCCACGGGAATCGCAGAACGGGCCAGGTAATGATCGGCTATTATGCTAATCAGTCGTGCGTCGATGATGTACGTCATGAATTGTCACCTGCGCACGTAGAAAGAGAGCATGCACGACGCGTATCCCATGCAAATTGCACCCTCCGCCGTGACACTCTCCGAGCAATCCCCGTCTATTATCGCTCGCCAAATCACGCCTAACATAATTAACCTACGGCATTGTTAGTATTAATGATTTTGACCGACTCACTAAACCATCAGTACTGTGAAAGTTATACATTGGCAGATATTTATTTCTGTGAATGCGGGTTATCTTTGATAAAAATGGATGTGATTGATGAGTAGAAATTCTTAAAGTTATGCCTTCATTATTAAAACAATGAATTACCATTAAAAGATATTTTTATCTATATTTTGTTACTCAATATTCTATAATTTTTTTTTCGTGTAATTGATAATTGAACAAAATCCATGAGAATTCGCAAGGATCATTGACGAATCACATCGCCAGTGGAAAGGTACACGGAGAATCAGTGTGCTCGAGAACGCAGTGAGGCGAGCGCATGACATGTAGTGTGTGCGAGAGTGTGAGGCAGAGGAGGAGAATGAAAGAGAGACAGGCGTGTGAATCTTCGAGTCTAATTAATTCTTCGAGTGGTCGGTAATGGGGCCGAACGCAGACTGCTGCGTAGGTGTTCGAGCGCGAAGCACAAAACGTGGACGCTCGATGCCTCTCGACAGATATTTTATCCGGCGTCCACTTCGCCGATCATTAACTCACATCTACACGCACATCCTCCTTCATATCCGCAGGCGAAACATATGATCACTCCTAATCGTTAGTTATGTAAACAGAAAAAAAGTTGACACAGAAAAGGAAAAGACTTTACGTCGAAAAGCGTTTCAATTATTCCATTCAATCTATTCCGCAACACTTGATACTGAATACAGCATCATTCCATACAATCGACTGAAATTTCGAATGAGAATTTTAAAAATACTCATTCGAATCTTCTCTTTATTCCTCGCAAGAGAACTATACTCATTTACCATTACGCAACATAGACAGATAAAAAAGACCATTAATACAAATAGTGAAAAATTTGACTCACTAATGATGATTCCATTAAATCCCCTCTCTCGCGTACTGCCTTTGTTTTTCTAAAGGCGCACGTGCACAATGACTTATAAATACACGCGGTGGGATCGATTTATTATAAAAAGAGGCGTTCGTCTTGGAAGGGTTAAGACGATGGCGTTTGCACTAATAGCGAGTAACAAGCCAGGCAATAGCGTTGACCTGAAAGGGAGGCAAGAGTGGCGTGGATTGGCAAGCAAGCAGATATAGAGTTGTCAAGCCTAGCGTAAAGGCTAGAGCGTGGCGCAAGCTCTCTTAACCGGGCGTTTGCCGGCTTGGTGAATGCACGAGGGTTGTCAGGGGTGAAACGCACCGGCTGGAAGGGCTGCTCGAGTCAACCTTGACCGTGAATGCAGTCCGAGCTAGCGCACCAGTAGCTTCTGCCCGGAGATGATGCATGCGGGGTTCATCTCCCGTTCCGTACGCGCAACGGGAAATCAATACTGCCCTATCTACTCGGCTACCGAACAACCTACTCTTACCTCGACCAACTGACCCATCTGAATCGCGCTTATTAAAGTCTCCCTCTCTTTAAATGTAGCTAACCATTTATCTGTGATTTAAATTGGAATTTTTTTAAAGATTTCTTGAGATTTCGATGGTTCACAAATAATTAGAAGATACCAGATAGTTTTAACACAATTTTTATACAGAATTCTGCAGGCTTATTGTTAATAATATTTGATCTTCTAGTATTTTATTTTAGAGGGGTTGATGACCGTCAGTGATTTCGCAGGTTCATTTTTCACTAAGACCTTCATGCTTCACTGCAGTTATCACAAGCATCTATCTATGCGCGATAAACAAATCTCACATGCTGGATTTTATAGCAATCAGTCAAAACTGTCGGGTTTCCAGTGCAGCACAGGTAGCATGGCATAAAAGCAGTGGAAACAGGGCCGACACAATGTTCGGCTCGGCAGCCGGTTACAATTTTTTCGTCAACTGACCGCTCGCTCGTGCGTATTTCAAAGTAATGGCCCCGGCGCGATAATAAAGCTCTGCGAATGCACATTATTCGCGCTCGATTGCTCCCGGTTGGTGAGGGTGAACAAGAGAGCGGGGGAGAGGAGAGAAGTTTTTGTCAAACAAGGAAAAAGGCTTGCCGTGAAAATGTGAGATATCTGTGAATGCAGTCCGGCCAATGTGTGCAAAGAATTAAAAAATGTATTCACACATACTACTTTTCTTGGTGTAAATTTTGAAGCACATAGTCTTTGTGAAAAAAAGAAAGTGTTCTTCTTGAGAAAAAAGAAATTCCTTTAAAGAAGACAGTTTTCTTTTCAAGAGAAAATAAATGTCCTCAAAACTGAATGTTTTTTCCCTTAAGAAAATTAACTGCAGAAAGTCTGCGCGTGCTTCCTTTTAATCATTGTAGTTACACGTATGTGCCGGGGAGCCGTCTAGCACACGTCGGCAGCGATACAGGCTCCCGTGTCTGCCGAGGTTTTATGCCCACGTCGCATGTAATACACCCACTAACGCGAGCTGGATTTAACAGAGTAATTAACGCCCACATCGCCCTGTGCCGAGCGTTGCCAAGCGCGATTGACTTCGCGCGCCCGGCATATCTCGGCCTCCATTTAAATCCACACTCGCTTCACTCACAACGAACGTCTCTTAGAGAATTAGAGATCCGAGAGACTAAAACTGCTATAGGAAAAATGCTCTTTGTCGCAATGTGAAACATAGTTATATTTACAAGTCAAAGAGAGAAATTCTTTAATATTTAGTTGAGTTGTTTAGATTTTATTCAGTAGTCTATATTTATTTCTGATAGAAGGTCTTTGGAATTGTTTTAAGTCAATCTTTCGTGGTGCAAATAGCTCGCATTTTGGAATATATTTGATTTGCTATAATCGAGAGAGCAGCAGGTAGGTGTGGGTCAGTTTCGCTGCGTTGCTTTCTCAGAAATCCTAGTGCTGTGTTATAGATATAGGTCAGGAGCGCTGTACGGCGCCTATCGATCGACCCTGGGAGTTCGAGTTCAAGGTCTCGTATCTCGTTTCAACTCTCAGTGTGTCCGCCCGCGAACCTTCCGGACGTGCATCCCTAGCGACGTAAAACCCACGTCTCTGAAATTAGCATTTCCAATTTCTCCGAACCAAAAAACACAGAAATGAACACCTAAAAACTAAACCTCAACAATTATAATCCAATCATAATACTTTCAACACGAAGCCTTAACAAATAAAAAAAATCCTCTGAAAAATGTCTAAAAACACTTAAAACAATCACATTGTAGTATTCCAAATGAATTTTAAATATCCACGAAGAAAGCAGTAAAACACCTAACAAAAACTCGAGCAAATAAACCGAACGTGTACATACATCTGTTGAATACATAGAGAGAGTCGGTGAGATCGATCGGTTCTGAAAGTGGCTGATGCAGTGTGGGGACTTTAAAAGGCGAGCAGATGAGCGGCGAGAAGATGAGACGGGTGGAGAGGAGTAAGGAAAAGGCAAAGTGAAATAGAGAGGACGGACGGACGGACGGATGGATGGACGGCAGGCGGCGGAGGCGAGTCCATGTTGCGTGGAGCATTAAAGCTGTGGTGGATGCGGCTTGACGGCCGGCAAGAAGTGGCCGGACAGGTAGGAGCTGTCGCATTCGCGATAATTCATAATCCCAGGTCCCCCGACTTCCGCTGGTTTCCGCAGGCCGGCATCCTTTCTCCCTCGTTACACTTGGCGCGCGAGAGAGCGAGAGAGCGAGCGAGAGAGAGTGGGAGGAGGAGAGGAGAGGAGAGGAGCAAGCTCTCCTCCGGGGTTCTTGCGGGCCGAGCCGGTTGCTTCCGTAACTGGCGGCGCTAGGAAAACGATCGTTCTCTATGGTCGAACAAGTAGTTGGGTTGGGCCAGGTCGTTAAGTAGGTGTACATACCTGCCGCAATCGCGGACTCGCCAAAGAGCCTGGCTACCGGAGTTAACGAGTCTCTTTCTCTTTCTTTCTTTCTCTCTGCCATGCCTTCCTCCACGTCCTCGTCCTCGTTCTCCGGCCTCTCTTACCTCTTTCTCTCTCTCTCTCACTCCTCTTCGTCCTCGCCCTGCTCCCTTGACTCGACCTCACCGACTCGACGCCGCCGCCACCACCACCGCCACCGCCGCCGCCGCCGCGATCTCTTTTCTCTCTGCTCCTTTTCTTCCTGTTTATATTCGGCCGCGACGCCAACAGGTACGACCGCCTCGCATGCTCGGTCGCGTGTGGGCAGATAGCGAGAGAACAGCCTGCACGCCAGAGGGAGGAAATGCGTACGGCGATATCGATATACATATACATCCCGAGAGTGCACCACGCGCCTCCCAGCCGAAGATGAGAAACGCTCTCTTGCTCTCCCATCTCCCCCCTCCCCCCTCTCTCTTTCGTTCTCTTTCGTTCTCTTTCGTTCTGACGCTCGCTCACGCGTCCGCGCGCACGCAGGGTGATCTCGTATTCGTGGCTCGTAGCGCGTCCGGCAGCCGCGCGCACTTATCGCTGATCGGATCTGAGCGCTCCTCCGTCGCTCCTAAAGGCCGCCGGCTTACCTTTGACGTCCCCGGGCTCGCTCTCCTCTCTCGTGGACAGTGGTTCCCAAAAAGATCGCCCGCCCTCCGCACCACCACCACCACTACCATCATCTTCTCACGCCGAACACGAATACCTCTCCGCCGGGCTCGGCACTTCATAAAACGCAATATCCACCGAGAACTTATCGCCTTATCCTGAAATATGTGTCTGCCTCACACCTCCTCACATAATGAGCGCTCGGAGATCGCGTCGTCCGATAAGTAGGCCACTTTATTGCGCCAAGAGATTAATCGTATTCCTGCTGGAATCGCTCGAGCAGACTAGCTGGGATTGTCTGGCGAGTAGGGTGTATCAGTTTCGAGCTTTTCGTCGGGGCTCGTCGCAAGCTGGCTGGATGGGAAAAATGATGCCATTAACTGTCAAAGATAAATAGGGAGTCTCTCAGGTGGCGCAGTATCTCTCGCGTTGGCTCCAGTGGTGCAGTGGTGCTGCACCTGTTACCAGCAACGGCTGGACCTCTTCTCGTGGTGGATCTTCTCTCCCTCGCAACCATCTTCCCTTTCTCTCTCCCCTCATTTGTAAGCATCGCCGCCCGGCCCTCCCACCTCTCCAGAGCTTATTTGTTTGCGCGGGTACCTTAACTGCTTATATGTCCGCATCCCTTTCCTCTCCTCTCCTCTCCTCTCTTCTCATTCTCTTCTTCTTCTCTCTGCTCGCAAAGACTACTCGCGCTCTCGCGCGGTAATAAATTCTCGACGCTGCTACTTCGCAGCCTTGTTTCTTCCTTCTCCGTTCCCTTCCTGCCAACCCCGTCGCTGCCCCCGACTCATTCCCTTCACGGCCAGCTTTTCTTCGCCTTGTACCGTCGATCCACTACACTCCCTCTCTCTTTCCCTCGAGGCCCATTGTGTCCTACCACCTTTAAAGAGCGCATCGACGCGCTCCCGCTTTCATACCGGATAAAGATGGCTACTCGCACTTTCCGATGAAGGATTATAGCAAAGTCCTTGTGATCCTTGGGGGTCCGTTTTAACTTTTAAAATTGTTTAAGAGTTTTTTTTTAATGATCAATTTATGGTTTATCGAAAATGTGTTGAATACGAGAATTAATTGTGAGAGGAAGTATTATGAAGGCAAGATAGTAAATGATTATTTAGTGTTTTGGTATCTTGTTGAATAGTGTTAATGGAGCGTGTTATTTGAACTAAACGTCGAACAATCCGCAGCATTCGTACGAATGAGTAGATCAGTGTGGCTTTGAACGAGGAAGCTTAATCAGAGTAATTATTCAGCGAAAATGTGTCGATGCCGTGTAACAGGGGTATTAAACTGACTCGTGGCTAATAACATTGTCAGCTCCAACCGGTTATTACGTAAAACCTGCTACAATAAATTTCAAGCAACCAATCCGCTATGAGTGTTGCAAGGCTTTTCCGTGATGATCGGTCATGTCGAAAACACGCGGACACGCACGCGTCAATCCTACACTTTGCTCGAATAATTCTAACACACACACACACGAAAAATCTTAATCGTTAATATCTATCTACGTTTACTTTCGTGCAAAAAAGGAATTGCCGCATCAATTTCCAAATTATTGTGTTTGATGATAAATGAATTTGCATGAACTGTTGTATGAATACAATAATATCCCGATTTAAAAACAGAATAAATTTGACAGCTATCATTTTGAGAGGCCGTTTGTTCTACTATCAACGTTGGACCAGGTGCAAACGACATTTCTTACGCCACTGTTATTTTTTGTGGTCAGCAATGACTTATGTTCGAATACGCGGAACAGGCATAGTTATTTCGCACGGTCCACGCGATTCGGTATTCAGATCAGACTTACGAGGTTCGGCAATGCCCGTAATTGCGAGCCTGAATCAACCTTGCTGTTGCGAGTGGCATAATTGACGTCGGCGAACTCTCGCCCGATGAATTTATGTGTTTCCTCTGTGTCAGCAAGTATCGCTAATCGGCTTCACGCCTCACTATCGCACTCCAATGCCTGTTCACACTTTTGTCACATTTGTTTTTAAACCCTCCTTCATCTTTAGTGAAACACGTTACATTGTAAGATGATCAGGATCAAAAGTTTGCATTACTTACTTGCAGGAATTTCTGGTTAATTTGTAAAGAACTCGTCAATTTTCTTACGATTTTCCCTATGTATTCTGTAAGACTATACGTCGTCTTGAGTTGAGGTGGGTGCTCGTAAATAAGAGTAACTCGTCAGGGATTCGATTAACCAAGTAGAGTACAAGTACATTGATATCTGTGCCAGTGTGGCCAAGTTTAGGGATTTATGACACCCTGACTTTTCTCTGAAGGGGAGAGCTACCATGCACAACCTCCACGAGGCCTTGACGCGCATTCATATGCTTATTTCTGATTTTCTACCAATTCTACGTATATTAAAGCTGTAGTAAATATTAGCGACGTAATAAGGATTCATGAGGATTGTGCTTTCCGTAAGACGCGTTGCAGGAGATTTTTGGGTCAACCAGTCTGTCCCTAAGGTGTCCGGTGTGTGTAGGTATGCGACTTGTCGGGCTTCCCGATGAAGTTCGTTTCTTACTGGCACGCAATGCACCGTGTACTCCGCTCTGCCGCTCTTGCCCTCCTCCTCTTCGATTCGCGTACAATCGCCGGGAGAACCACCTGCTGCGCTATCGACTTATACGAGTCTCCACTTGCTGCTTGCTGCTATCTTCCAGCCTCGGTCCATCCTTGCTCCTCTTCTCGGATTGCTTATATCCTCCGCTCTCGCTCATTCTCTTCTCCCAGTGGAACGCTTTACGGCCACTTCGTGTCGCTGCTCTTTCGAGATTTTCTACTACGCCAATCGGTGGCATTCTCTCGAGACTTGCTAAACATTCTCATGATTTTTCATGATGCCAATCCATTTACAAATGGATTGCTTGCTTCGTCTTACATATTTCTCTCCATTTTGTTTTTATCAGAGTTTATCTTATTAATTATTTCATTATGAATACTGTCTCCCCCTCCTTAATTAATATTCGAAATCTCTTATCGAATCTGTCCTTCTTTGTATTGCAAATCCATTAGCACGTTTCGCCGTGTTATTCCGGGTATTAAAATAGAAATCCCCTCGGTAACAGGCATTTCGGGAATCCTCGACGTCCGAATATTCATAGAGCTCGACGAATTCGATTTTTATGCTAATGCCGCTCGGATTTATGCTAGATCCCGTCGTCAAACGTACATAAACGTCTGTCGCGCCGTCAGCTGCGCTTATGATTCGATAGAGATATCGATGATGGAGGTACGGGGGAGTCGAGGAAGCTTCGACGCTCCAGCGGGATCGAATACACTTTCGAATCACGACGATTAATTTTAATTGGCCCATCTGTCCTCGCCAATTTACACGGTATATTTTTTGCCCCCCCCCCCTCTCTCTCTCTCTCTCTTTCTTCTCGCTTGGATATCTTTATCAAAAGTGATTTACTCTCGACTCTAACGGCATCGATATAGATATCGAAATGGATTCGCAAAGTCCATGGAGTATTTATACTGCCTTATTTATTGAACAGTATGAATGGGGAGTATATCGGCGAGGATTTCAGTGTTGGGAGAAAGCGGAAAAGTCGTGTTGGGATGCGAAGCCGTGATTCCGGCTGGTTCTTAACCCTTGGAGAGGATTGGCTCGGTTACATCACCCTGGCTACCTGCACTCTCGAACGAAATAAAAGAGACTGCCGCCCCGGGTCTGATGCAAACGGGCGAAGTAGGTCGTCTCCCTAAAGCCCCGTCGTCATCGTAATCCTTGGAGAGATCTTCCTTAGCGGTTCTCAAACTAGACCACACACTTTATCAACACATCTGTAGGAATAAAGTTGCGATCATTCGTTACAACATCGCTTTGAAAAGCGTCGTTCTTCTAGTAATATATTTCATTTGCTATTTTCTAGAGATGTTATAGAATTAGCGACTCTTTCTCAATCTGTCTCTCCAATCTTTATCAAGTTTTGGTTTCCGTACGCCTCCTCGAGACCACGTCCTCTCACGATAGGGGACTCCCTTTGACTTGCCACAGATTTCAATCGTACCGGGGATGTGGCTAACCGATACGGAAATAAATCGGTCTGGCTAACTTTCGAAGTTATGTAGACGCACTTCAGAAAATAGAATGAATTATGATCAGGAATTGAATTGCCCTGTGGTTGGCGGGTCACATTCGGATGGATAATGTTAAAGTTAATTTCAATTACTGATCCTTATTTAGAGAGAAAATTGCTAATTTTAATATTCTCCTTGCGTCTTAATATGGTATAATATCGTATTCCATATTTAATATGTTAAAAATATCTATATTTCGAGACTTTAAGATTGTATACATTAATAAATTCCAAGTAAGTGATTTGATTAGTATTGGAGAAATATTTTTATTTACTATTCAGGAGTTCCCCGGAAACAACTTTGAAGATTCCGCTGATAATCTCGGCTATCTCGACGACTATTCTGTAACGCCGGCTACTTATCTCGAGTTGCCCGTGCCCACCGATAAATTATCGTTCACCTAGCCGAACCTTTTAGTTATTCCCATTACCCGAATTTCGGAATTCACAGCCTCTCCTATTACCAGAAAAGTCCATTTGGGAGAATCACAGGAGCCTGTTGCATTCTTCGCGGCAGATAAGGCCTGCTGTATTTCATTAGGCGATTCGATCCTTTCTCTTCTTCTCGTGCCAGCTCTATCTATGAGTCTTGGGAGGGCCTCGACTTCCGAATTCCACTTACGATTCCCTGGCATCAACGAGTCACATCTGTCGCTTGGATTTCGTTCCAAGTAGACTCGGTTGGGTACTACTTCGGGTTTCAAAGGCTGCGTGATCGACAGCGGGGATTTGACATCGGGAACTAGAGCGTCAATTAGAATTCTGTTGCCAGTAGGAAACTTGGCGCGTGGAAGGGAAGAACGAAGGGGAAGGCAAGCGTGAAGGAAAATGGGAGAAAGCCAGCAGTGCGGAGTTTGTGGCAGTGAGTGATTTAGAAAGCGGCGTGTCCGCCAACGCGGCAAAACGCGCGCGCCATTCCCGAGATAAACTTCATCCCACGCATCCGAACTATAATTCCATCTCTCCTTCTCGCTCGTCTCGTTTTCTTTCTCTGATGTACCGCCGAAACAAGCGAATGCTCGCTCGAGGAACCGTCACTCGGGATGTCGTACCTTCCACCACACCCACAATACACGCCCGTATGCGACACCCAACCATGTCGTTACGTCTTTCAAAGAAGAATCGTATGACTGGCAAACCTCCTCTTTTACTCCTCAACACAATTATCATCTGATACATGTTGGTACCAGTATTATATTATGCGGATCTATTCAATGTTTTATGAATATTGTTTCGTGTTTATATTATCCATTGTTGCTTATCCAATGAATCTTCCTAATCAAATAATACTCTTCGACACTTAGCTTCGACTTTTCACTCTAAAGGATTAAAACAGGATCATAGATTTTAAAGTAATAGATGAAAGGACAAAGGTTTAAAGGTCCTACCTTCCCTCGAAATTGATAGTGTCCCCGATTCGAGCGCCACGTGGTTGCGGGGATTGCGGCTGGCATGGGAAGCGGTCAGCGCCGGGACGTATAATCTCAAGGTGCTCCCGATAGAGGCTGCTCGCGGAGAAATACGAATGCGAGAGCGGGTAATTACACTTAATACGAGCATGCCAGATAGCGTTTATCAAGCGCCATTAGCCTGCGCGCGCCACCGATTGAGTGAGACGTTCGCCCAGGCGCCGGACGTGTGCGCGCGTGCACACGCGCGCGATTTACAGTAGCGCTCGAGTGCTCGTTTAATCGCCCCGCCAGCGAGATATCCTCGCCCGATAGAATGTGCCATATAAATTTCGTTGTTTCGTAATGAGGGACAGATCGGTATTAATGGCCACGGGTGGACTCGTTAAACTTGGAAGTGCTCGCAACAGGAAGGATAGCATCCTTTAATGCGTCCCTTAATAATAGAAGCACCGACAGGATACACCTCGATTAAAATAGCCCCACTATTTTATCGAATACCAGATTTATAAATAATCCGATATAACCGGTGGCACATACGTAAACAGGATTTCTGTTTTTTCTGGTCTGTTGTTATTGATTTTATAGGCATTGTGTAGGTTGACCTTTCTCCAGGGTCCGTTATACCTTCATTTATTTATAATCTTTCATTATTTACTTTGCTCTTTTAGCTGTAGGAACGATAATCATAACCTCGTTGGAAAATAGAAAGGTTGTAACGCATATTTCACTCTCTCATCGAAGCATCTTTTAAACACTTAAACTACATCTACTCTTACCGATACACCCTCGTAAAAATAATAGCCTAGATAAATATTAGTACAATCTAATGAGCGATTATTGACTTGTACGATTCTTCGAGTGGATCTAGATGTAAAGTATCAGCGTCTCTATTGATCTTTCAAGTTGAGAGATTACTAGCGGTCTTTCGGCACTATTGCTTTCCTCTCAGTTATTTGGAGAGGTGGTCCGAAGGTAGTGGAAGGTACTACGAGCAGGGAAGCCCTTTCACTCATCGAGAAGGACGTCGCGTGGGGCCGCCATTACGTGCCTCGGCGGTGGAGCCGTAATATCTGGCGATACCACGCGGCAACCCATAACGCAATAATCTGCCGACTTTATGCGACGATTATCGCAAGGGCTTGCTGGTGCAGAAAGACGGCGAAACCGGCGAGAGACCCCATTAACCGGCTACGCTCGGCGCCCCAGCGTGTGGCACCTGTCCGGAATTGCGTCTCTCTGCCACTCCCTTCTTCCGCTCCGATCCGCTCCTAGCAGCTCTCTTCTCCTTTACTGATAGCATCGAATCTTCTCACAGCACTAGCCAACGAATACATTAGAGAACTTGTATGACACGTGTACTATTTTCGTGATCTTCCATTCCTAGATTAATTTTCTTAACACTCTTATACACCGACTAGGCTACAACTGAGAATTTTAGTAATCCGCCTGTATGAGTAGACTCATGACAGGTTCATCATTTGCAATACAGTGCTTTTTTAGACGCGAATTACAGGTATATTTATTTTATATATACAAGAAAGACAATATTCGATTTTAAGGGTTGAGGGAGTCTCCGAGAGAGAAATGAAATCTTGAACTACTGAGATGGACGCGGTTGGTCCGCTCGAGTGGAGTCAGGAATAATGTGACAAGGGTGTTTGCAAACACGCGATGATATACGCGATGGCCATCAGCGGTGCTCCATTAGTTGTAATGGGCATAGATAGAGCCAGCCGATACAATGGTGCGCCAGTATCCCAGGTACTTCGACCCCCATACCACCCGATCAATAGACGTATCATTAAAGTGCGAACCATATCCAAGCGATAATTAGTAGTTGCCGCTGCGAAACAACGGGCACAGATAATCAGCGTTATTTATTGCCCGGTGGAATCGGCCCGGCGCACTCGTAGAGCTTTATCTGGTCGATGTATCCCGGCAGACTGGCCTGCCAGGAGTCATCATCCCTCGCGAAGAGATCGGAGATTGTATTTCAATCAGCATATCTCTCCTGTCCTCTATCCTACTTGTCCTTTCCTCTCGCGATCTTTCTTACTCCCCTCTCCATCGAGCAAGTGTCATCGTGCTCTTATGTCTTCGGCAGGTTAATTGCTACCAAAGCCTGTCTTTCTTCTTCTTAGTAGTGCTACGCTTCACTCGTGTAATATACCAACTGAGTTATGACTGCTTGTGTTCTTTTTCGAAAACGATTTTTTCTAATTAATAAATATTGTTATAGAAATTGTTGAGTGTATTCTAATGTTCGTGTGTTAAGTGTGTAATAAGGGATGAAAATCTAGAAACATATCCAAGAAAAGGCTTTAGTTGGGATGAAAATTTTCCAAGCACTTCCACTAATAGCTTAATTCTGTGTGTGCTTTGAACAAGCCATAAACTATACGCTCGACTTAATACTATGGTGAATAAATGAGTCTTGCGATTCCACAAAAACTTTATGTGCCAGCCGATAGCAGTGATTCGCGTAAACTCTGTTGGAAATCCATGTGATAATTGCCTCGGTGTGTAGACGTAGTTTGCGTGAGAATGGGCTATCAACGCGCCACTGAACGAATAAACACTAACTATCTCATTCTATTAGCACAATGTCGAGCCCGTTAAAACGCTTAAGTGGTAGTGTGCATTAATCAGGAGTGAGTTCGCATGTCCGCGCCGACGATCAGTTAAATCGCATTACAATCAGTCAACGGTGATTAACAGGGTCGGGGGTATCAGCAGTCTGGCATCACCGGATGATAATTATCAGTTTGATACGTCCGCTTCAAGATTCGTGCAACTAGGCGAGCCCCACTCGAGTACTAAGTGCAGTCATGCTAATTAATCGTCATTACAGTAAAATCATTCATGTACCAAGTCAAGTTGTTTACACTTTAAGAAGAGATCTCTTGTTTATTAAAATGATTTCTTGATCCTGAGTTTTGAAATCAGTGTTCGTGCGATGTTTCTCTCAATACAATACACACTCGGCAATTAAATTAGCCGAGTAAAAAAGGTTGGAACGAATCACGGCAATCGCTTAATTACAAATATGAGCGAGAAATAATACGAGTGCGCCTCTAAAAAACTGTTGGTCGGTTCTAATGAAGACGTAAAGATAAAATAATAATGAAGTTCGGGCGGAAGGGGTAGAGTTAAAGATACCCGTGGCATTGGGCGCCGATCGATTTAGTATCGGTAAGAAAAAATCGCTGGCACAAAGGGGAGGTGGCGAAGGCGACGGGAGAGAGAAGAAAGAGACGGCGGCATGTAATTAAAACACGTTTATTCGAGTCAATTAAATCGGACGCTTACGAAATCGCTCCGGACCGGGCTCGCCGCCCGCATTCTTAATTACCTACGCCCACGAACTTGTTCTCCTCTTTCTTCTCTTTCCTCTCTCTTTCTACCTGCTTCCCCGAGCAACAAAACGAAGAGCTCCACCAATACTCTGGCGCACGATCGAAATGTCGAGCGCCATAATTAAGTATCGCCAAACACACTCTACATATATACACATTATAGTTGTCAAAGGTCCATGGAAAAACACGCGGTTTAACAGTTGAAGAATTTCATGTATTATTTTTAGTGGGCTTTAAAAGTTTAGTCCACTATTTCTGAATTATGACATATTAGAAAATGATTGTTCTAAGCTTTTTGTATGAAACTAATGATTCGTAGAAAACAAAAGTTAACATTCGAAAGGATTGTATTCGTATAAGCTTAAAAAGAAAAGGATAGAACTATAAAAGCCAGTGCTTTTTTAAATGGTAGGTAAAGTTAAAAGCGAATGAAACCTCTGCAATCTTTTGCCTGCTCTTCCAGGTCAACCGCAATGCATCTCTGACTTTCGGGAATGCACGCCCGAGGTCTTGCTTCGTTAGAAATGCTTGGTGAGCTGCTAACAGCTTGGCAATGATATTTTTGCACTCACGGAGCTCGCATGTTCCTGACCCGATCGCCGCTGCTTCTCGGTAAATTGATTTCCTAATGGAGGAGCTATCCTTCCGTGACCCGGGCCAACTAGTAATCCTGCCAGGCGTTATCCAGAAATTACGAGCATTTCCTTAGGTTTCTCTCGCGATTCCTTCGGAACTAATACCAATTGCTCGGCTCATCAGCTACCTGAGTGCTTAAAGAACTAATAAATAATCCTGCAGCTGTGCAAGGGTTGCGACATATTAGTTCTGCTCGGAAGCTAGCAAAGTGCCACAAGTTGAGTCCTGATAAGCCTTCATCATCAGGAAAATTCCCTTCATTCCACTCACCTTTTCCCTCTTTTTACACTAATCAGCTGCTCGAGGATGCTGGTTGACCTGCATTGGAAGTATAAACCACGCGATATACTTTTACAAGACGGAATCAAGCGCGTTTCCTGGAACTGGAAAAACTTACTAGGCTAAACAAGCACGAATTAAAGGACCTGGTTACTTGACGCTCGACGGGCGGACAGAGGAATTAGGAAGTATAAATCACTTTCCGTTATGCGTCGTTGGGCCGCGTGTTTCTCCAGGTAGCTCCGGGACGAATTAACTATGTAGTACGTAGCAATCATGTGTTAACAAAAAATCAGCTAGCGGTAAGTGGAATGGCATTTATGAAGTACAAATCGATAGTGCACTCATTACGATTTCTTTAATAATAGTCTCTAGAGCGAAGGTATCACTTTTTACGCAGTATAAAATCCATAGTCGATCGAATTAGGACCTAGAATTTATTAAGAAATTATGATCTAGTATTGGTTTTGGATGCGATTACATCTCGGTACTAAAATATTTCAAATAAAAATTGCACATTCCACTATTTTATTAACATGAATTCGGATGCTAGCTCGTGTGTATTTACCTTGGTGCGTTTATTAGTAAACGTACTGTTTCGAAATACACTAGAAACCATGTGTAGCAATAAACTCGGCTTGTTCTTGTACCAAGTGAGTTTCGTGCTAGCCGATTGAACAGCACACAAGTAGCACATTGAATAGTACAATAGATAGTTGGAAAGATACTAGTATTAGAGAAGATAGAACAAAGTGTCAAGAAAGGAGGAGGAGCATGTGCTTGAAATTGACTGGAGTCTATAAGATTATCCATGATGAAATCGATAGAGGATATGTGTGTTGCTGGAGCTCGGAAGATGGCAGTTTCAGTAGATGCGTCCTACATAAATCACAGGCAGACATCGAAGCGAGCCTTTTGAAATTATATATCTCGGCGAGAAGAGTGTATAGCGGATTTCCAAAGTCCCTGCGAGCAATATCAACTTATATCTCGATAGTGGATCGAACGGTGTTATCGGATCCTGGCTACCCTGATCGTCGATATATCGACCGACTGCGATCTCTTCTTCCCATCGTTTTCTTCTGTATCGCGCACTAAAGTTATTATTGCTTCTGAGCGTGGCGAGAGAACACAAGTACTGTTTGAACGCGAGGAGCGCATAATGTCGATGGAATTACGGGATTTCCTTTGATTCTTCATTCCTCGATCTAGGTTAAAGTATTTGACGCAACTAGAACAGTTCGTTGCCTATGTTTAGAAAGCTCTGTTCTACAACTTGGTAGAATTTCTGCATTAAACTAATGAAGTTTATGCGAAATTGCGTTATGTTTCACATAAAATTATGTTACAACAACTAGATCAAATGTGTTTCATAGTAGAACAAAACTTTTGTGTATGATGCAGCTAGCTGGACAATGTTCGTTTGTATGCAAGCAGACTTGAAATTCCTAAGTATGTCCACGCGCCGCGTATAACACGTGCTTCGTATTCAGGAAATGCAATGACGTCTTTGCGGCTGCGTCATCGGGAAAATGCATTGCATGATTCCTTTCCTCACCCACGCAAACCGCCGTCGGCCTTTTCCGGTTATTGCACGTGCTCGAGTCACTGCTGCGGAACGATTAGGCGAGTTTCGCTGCGGTCGCAGTCCCGCGCGAACGCATTATACCCAAAGAAACGGCAGAAAAAGCTCGATCAATTCTCCATCTTCCTACCGCATTGTTTACAATCATTATTTTACGTTATTACGTTAAAATTCATATATAAGAATGTCATTAGCATAAAATTAGTCGTGTTAACTTACAACTTTTTTGAATTCCTTTAAGATTTTTTAAAAGGGTAATTACTGTTCTATCATCACTGAAGTATGTGTTAAAACTTGACATGGCTGAGCCAATAGCTATGCGAGATTCTCAGCTGTCGATTAATAAGTCAAAGGTGTAGCAGCGAAGAGCGTGATGGATTTTCTATTAGGAAATGGAGCGCTCGACTAAATGAATAGCTCGGCTTGAGCGAAGATTGCCGGATTGAGATAGGGCCGATACCGCTTACTCGTGGAAGATTGATTATCCTCGGTTATTTACGCGCTCGCTTCCACAGAATTTCGCGCGCGACTTATACTCGATCTGCAATTTGCATCGGTAATGCACCGGGAAATCCGGGGGGAAGCGAGCCCCGAGCGCTCAGGAAATTCATAGATATACGCGGCCGTTTCTGGACTCTGCACTACATTCACGCGTCGCCGATGCATTCGAATCGGTATCGCTCACTGTCCTCACTCTGGAAACTCGCCGGGAAATCAGATGCAGATTACTGGAAACTTTACCGGTCTTCCCACGTATACGTTTCAACGTGTAGTTTACTGTATGATTGCGAGGGATTGCCAATGTCGTGGAAAATAAGTGACTGCTCCGACTAGCCAATTTTCGAACTGTCAGCCATGAGTTTTCCCGATTGAATTGTCGATACAGTTTTACGTTCTTCTTTATATTTAACGAAATGCGAATATTTTTATTAGAATATAAAAGTTTGAAATGTTTGAAAGTTCCTTAAATGAAGGAAGCTCTCCGCGTGAATTGCGAATTATTTTGATAGGCTCTGATTTTGAATTCGTTGTTGTTTCCTGTCGAAAGCATTGGATAAACCTTTCTGTGCTACAAGGAAAAAAAATGAAGGAAGTGGTTGGCGCATGTTTTTAAATACCATTATACCCGCTGTGGACTCCCGTGGATTTGTATAACGAGTTCCATCGTGTTTATGAAACTGTGGCAACAAGCTCCTGGGGGGATTCCTCGATCGAGAAGGAAAATTAGCTCACCGATCGCTTGCGACTTAGTCTGCTTAATGATCCGGGCACGTAACGTGTTTTTTGACTTTTTCATGGAACGTCGTGTGTATACCTTTACTTACCAGGAAGAGTTTCATTAAGGATGTGGAATTGTATGTTACGCCACATAATTTCCGGCTAGTGCCCCCGGCCATCTAAATAATAAATCAGGTGCTTCGACGATTTGCATGCATTACTGTCTCTTTTTTAACACTGAATCCCATTACTTTAATACTGATTGTTGCCGTCAGTTTCCCACTTAACATTGTAAAATGTATTTCGAAAAACTAGTGACACTTTTCCAAAGAAAGATGTTCTTTGTTATTCCAATAATTATTGTGTAATTAGCGAAAGAAGATAAGTCTTTCGAGAATGAAAAAAGGTTGGATATCGTTTGTTATTTTGTTATTCTTGAATTTGAGCGGTGTAAATTTATGAAGTCGCCAAACAAACCAGAGTGAATTGGCAGCCCGATTTGTAGCGGCTCTCGCTAGAAAAGGACCTCGGGCTATCATTCTAAATAGAATCAGCGCGAAGAAGGAGCGTTTCAAGTCTCGAAGTCCATTAGTATCGCGGAGCATTCCAGCGCTCCGTCAGGTTAATTAATTGCGACTGGCCCCTTTAGAGCGGCCTTAATTGGAAATTTCCATTTTCCCGAGGGCGCGTGCACTTGACTCTAGCTTCGCTTGTCGCCCGCTGGTATCAGCTTCGACTACTAACAAACGAGAGGCGATCGCGATTTGCAGGCTCACAGAATTGGCGCGAAAGGCGTTTCATTCGGTCTTGTTTTTCAGCCTTGGTGACGTTTGCAAACTGAGTGCTCGCTGTCGTTCACCGAGTAGTACACGTTGTTACTTCTCCGCAATATCCCCTTTTCTCTTTTAATCTCCTCATTAAAACAACACATATTGAGGGATAATCACTTTGCAAATAGTCTATTTACTTCTGCATTTTCATCTTAGTGATTAATAATTCTACTCAAATACCCATTAATTATTCGAAACCACGTTCACCTTAACTTTAGTTCGTCAACTAATTACTATAAGGTGTAGTATTACAAGTTTCCTTCGGTACTATTTAATTATTTCTTATTTACTTGTATTGCCTCGTTCCTTAATATTATAGTACAATATATTTCCACCCGTTCTATGGAGAAACAGTTTCCTTTCATCGCGTGTTCACGGAGCATGAACGCGAAAACGTAAGCCCAGGAATTCTGGGAACCGTCAATTACAGCCACGGGGAATTATCTAAAATTAATAATTAACGTGTGGCAAGTGAGTTTTAATTTCAATCCTGCCAGTTGGGAGATAAAACTTGCGCACGGCACGCGACGTTCATTAGGGGCCCCTCGGGCCCCGTCGACACGGTGGCCCCCTTTTTGTCGAGAGCGCACGCCCGACTGCCGTGCGTGCCTTATGGTTCGGGCTCGCTGCACACGAAACTAATTTCACGTAGCATTTTATTTCAATGCCCTGCCGAGTCATTAATTAAAACGTTCCTTTTAAATTGTGGCAATACTCTCGGACCGTACGCGCGCATTCCTTGAGAATTTCCTACTATGCACGATAAACCTCCTAGTTAATTAGTCCAGGACTTCGGATACCAGCTCTATTGTTTGCCCTGTTCATTAATAAATGGAATTATGAGCGAAGGAAACTGTGGAATTTTGCTAGTTTCATAAGAATTAACTAGCTGTTAGTGACTATGATTATCCACGGGTGAATTAAAAATTAGTCCAATAATTAAATGTAAATACAATAAAATTGATAAATTTCGGAGGTTAATGACTTAGTCTTCTCAATTGTATATATTATTTTAATTTCGTACGAATACAAAAAAACGCAATGAATCAGGAAGGTAATGAAAAAGACAGGGAAAATGGAAAGGGCAGAAAGTGAGAAGTAAAAGAGCGAAGATAAACAAGGCTAATTTATAACAACGAGTCATCGTCCGCCTTCCCTATTACTACTGTTCTTACCAAGCTCCTTTCATCTCGCATGCCTAGCGCGCGCGGGTGGAAATACGTACTTACATATCTCTTGTCGGCAAAGACAAAGTACACATGTCTCTGCCTTTTGTCCTGCACTGGTACACAGAAAGATGATCGCGTGCCAGATGCGTCGACATCGTCGACGACAATCCCTTACCACGAACACCATTCCCTCTCGCTTTATGGCGACCCGGCTGCCTTGTACTTTGTACTACTCAACTCGAAATGCCTCTTCTTGGATTAGAATTAATGCTAACCCGGCACGCCAGATACACTACAGTTTTCCGGCTAGTCCACGCTAATTAGCACGTTCTCAAGACACGGGTGTGTATAACATTGATGATAATGACGAGCAGTATTTAGTCTTGTGTTATTAATATCTTAAGATGATCCCAGAACTTTTATGAATCATTATCTCCTCTTACTGTCTTTCATCATTAATATAGCACAATAAACAAGAAGATTCTCAACTATATTCGCGTGAGATAAATCAAAAGATTACTTCAGGCGAGAACTGTTCTAGTCGAGATACCAGCGCTCATTAAGCCAAGGGTCACCGTCAGAATCTAAGTTGTTAGTAAAAGGGGTTGCGGGGGTGTAAAAGATGGTGGGCGAGAAAAAGAGAGTGTCAGAGAAGTGATTGGAAAGCAGGGTGCTTCCGAGTCGGGTGGATTGCCGGGTTGGTTTACGCGATGGCGTGCAAACTGGCTGGCAGTACTCTCCGACTGAAAATGAGCGACGAAGAGGCAAAGAGTCAGTGATGCAGTGAGAGACTCTGCCACAGCGAGAGGGATGGGATTTGCATACACGAGAGATCGCTGCTCGACGCAATATGAGGGGGAATGTTTACGATATCCGTATAATGAGAGCGTGGGTGTTTCTATTAAGGCAGCAGTCCGACCCTACACTATCCGAACTCGAGATCTATCATTCCCTGTCTCCCTCTTCCTCCCCTTCAACTAACAAGAGAGAGACTGATAGTTCAGGGAGTTTGCCTTTCGCAGGGTACCTGACTTCCACGCTTAGCATGTACCCAGCTCCCATCTGACACGTACCTTCTTTATTGAGTCGGCTGCTTTGTAACTATAAACGAGCACTGCCTTAAGTTTGGTGGAATTTACTGGGAGCCGCTTATCGTCTGACATGATTTTATTGATCCTGTAGTCATTGGAATGGTGTGTAATGCGATGTGCCTACTAGAATTAGATAAAATTCAGGGTCAGCGAATGGCTGGATTGGAAAAGGTTAACGGAATTCAAAAAGTCAATGCTAATTAAAAGCCATGAGTGAGAATTCTTTGACAATTATAGAAACCGCGCGGCATAAGGAATTAGTTTCAATGATTTTCCATGAGATATTGAATATTCATAATTATAGCTTTCGTCATGTCAAATGGAATAGAAAATCGAACGATCACTCTCAGCATTTCATTTGGTTCAATGGGTACAGTCAGTCGTGTATCAAAAGTTATCGTGCATTTTTCGAAATCAACAAACCTATTCTTTCGAACCACAAATGTTCCAACGAGAACTTTCCATATGGTTCTTGTAGCATTGGCTATTTCTCTTCTGATCTCCACCAGTCGTACCTTTCTTTCTTGACACCTACACGGATTTCCATGCTAGATTGCCGGTAAGTTATTAGGTCAGCGTTCGAGGGAGCGAAGTCGAGCGAGAGCTATTCAACGTTGAGTACCTGTGGCGCGTTAGGGGGAGAATTGCTCGGGCGAGATCGAGAAATGTAGCGTGGAAAATCTGGGATTTCCTGGTGACAATACCAAACGTATAGATAGATTCTCTTAGCCGAATGTCGAGCGTTCTTCTCGGGCGGTGGTGCTCTTCTGGTGCCCGGGGGGAAGAACTCTCGGCGGAGTTTCTGGCGAGTCGGTTGCAATTAACGGTGCAGCGTGTCGTTAAAACGGCGATCTTTCTTATGTAACGATCCGTGGAAGATCGCGGGCGAAGCTCTCGAAGTGAGATTCCAGGAAAGTACGGGAATACGTCTCTCTCTCACTCGCTCTTCCCCCCCCCCCCTCTCTCTCTCTCTCTCTCTCTCTCTCGCTCGGTGTCGCTCGGGTGGATTGTTGCGTGCGAGCCGACCGCAGCGCGTCTCGGACGATCAAACTACACACGTTGGCATCGCGAAAGAGAGACTTTATCTGTGTGTGTGAGTGAGAGAGGCGGCTTTAAAGAATCGCCCACGCTTCTGTTACATACTGTCGCCTGCCAGAAGCGAATTAACCCGCAATTACCCGATAACCCGCCTTCGTGTGCGGGTGTCTGCAAGGGCACACTCGAGAACGGTGGAACGCACTGATGCCTGGCACTTGCAACTATCATCTTAACTAAGTTTCACCCTCCCATTTGAAATGTGCCAATTTCGGCTTCCTTTCTAATGAGGTACATAAGCTGACTAAGATATTTTCATGTTTGTCTTGTGTCCAAGAATTTACGGTGCGGATCGCGTTTTAGTGTGTTCTGGATTTCGAAGTATCTTAATGAGTACTTTCTTGGGTTAAGTTATAAGTTATAAAGAGTATTCTTTTATATAATTTTTTACTTTGAATGGGTTTCGTTCTTTATGTATTATCCGCCAACGGAATATGGAAATTCAATTCATGCGATATTATCAATAAGAATCAATGCTCGATTTATAAAATCTAACTGTCTCGCTATTTAATATGTATTATATTTCGAATGATGTATGAAAGTCGATTTTCATGCCTGGTATTGAACGAAATCAGTTCTTTCGGACTCTCGTTATTTATGACATCCGATTCGCAGAGTTCCACCGAACTTTTGATTTTCCCCGGCATGCTTTATTCTTCTGGCACGAATTCACGAAAGCTCGCACATAAGCAGTCAGTGCGCATCTCTGCGCCCGGATCTGCAGTCCTGCTGCACTGCGGTGCTATGATTCTTCCGTTGCGGCTCGCAAGACAGCTTTCCACTGCGTGCAACTCTACTCTGCATTAGCAGAGTGCTGTGTTCACCTCGGAGTGCTTCTACCAGAAACTTTCAGCCTCTTTGCTAGATTTTTCCAGTTTATCGCTTGGCACTGTTATCCGAGCTCGCGCGAAATTTCCATGTGCTCGCTTACTTGCCAAGCAGCTTCGAGCTTTCGAGCTTTAACTTCGACACAGTTCTACTGGGTACGCGTGAAAGCGTTCTGTGAAAACGAAAGGTTCTTCGTTCGCACGATGATCACCATTGAGTAACTTATTGTTAGTCTATTCTTAGTCTGTTCGGCATTCTATTCTTTCTACAGCAAAACCGCCGTCGGACAAAAAGTGAAATTTGGTAGAATGTGCAACTGAAAAAAGTCTTATATACCGGGTGTACATGCTACCAAACTTCACATTCTATCAGACGATCGTTTTACAACTTGTGACAACTATTTCGTCGGATGTTCCTACGAATTCTCGAAAGCCATGTTTCATATCTATTCTTTATATTCATAAATCAGAAGATACTAGATTGCTATGATAGTTCGTTTAACGATAGTACGCACTAGGTAGGAGTATTAGGAGACGCAGGAGGCGTATATAAAGTTGGAAAGGCGAGCGAGGCAAGGGAACGAGGACGGGAGCGAAGGAAAGTAGTAGCGGATCAAAGAGGCCGAAGAGCCGACGCGTTAATCACTTTCACGGCCGGTATGTATACAGGTGACGCGTGTTCGACGCGAGTGAGAGACAGAAAGAGTGACTAGTAAGGAGAGTGCGCGCGAGGGGGAGAGGCGTCGGAAGCGGGGAGTGGTTGAGGAAAAGGTAGTACATCGAAGGCAGAGCAGTAGTATAAACCCCCGTCGGTTGCTCCTCTCAGCGCGCGGCTCCTTTTTAGAATCCGTCGAGTGCCGGATCGCTAATGATTCTCCCGCGGCGTCAGCGGCGGCGGCGTGTTACGGCATGGCAGGCAGTTTCACGCTCACGCTCTCGCGCGGACTCCGCAACCGGGAGCAGAGGAAAGCCGGGCAAAGTCAAGCCAAGTGTCGCCGAGCTTAACTCAGAGGTTCGAGTGAAGGCGCGATGCGACCTATCGAGCAAACAGCGGTACTGGCGGCGACGGTGTCGGCGACGAAGAGGGCGCAAAGGTGTGCGAGCCGTAAAAAGCGAGGCAGCCAGGCGAACTCGAACTCGAAGCGCGCAGACGGCGAAATCGCGAGAGCGAGAGAGAATTTAATTGCCAGAGAACTCTGAACTGCTTTGCTAGCTGGATCGCTCTTCTCTCCCTCTCTTTCTTGCTCCGGCGCTCTCTCCCTGTAAATACACATAGCTATGTGGTTAAGCGCGCGCGCGCGCGAGCTCTCTGTACCACGGCTGGCTGGCGCAGCATCCGAGGCTGTACCGAGAGCGAGGATGTCGAGCGTGGTCAGCTGACTAACGACGCGACTATCCCGCAAACGAGATGCAACCTCGGATAACGATCATAACAGGGACGTGTTCTCAAGCACCCGCTCCATCTCCGGCCTCCTTTCGATTCAACCTGCCCGAGCGCTTACGCCTGCGCTTCCCTGGAAGCGCACTACTGAAATAATTATGCCCTACGTGTGTATGCATGTCGACTACACACCCCGGACAGGTTCGACGCCGAGCCATTTAAATAAGATTGCCGAGATGCGCGGCCGCGTGCGCTCCCGCAGCCCTTTCGAATCACGATTTTGCTAAATTGGACGAGTCACAGACCGAGCGCACTCTCGCCAGATCGTATTTAGAAGTACGCAGCCGGAATTTAAGATTACGTCGCATTCTGCTGAAAGTCAATGATAATCCTGATCCTGCCATTTTATTTATAATGATGTTCTACGGACGATGTAATGATCGAATCGTTTAATTTAGTATTTGATTTGCTTGGTCCGTTAAATAATTGAAATTAGAAATAGTAATCGATTTTTATAAAGATATTGTTTAGTAGTGTTCTAAATTGAATGGAATTGATGGTGGAAGAAGTGTTCGTAAAACAGGGTGTAGCCATTCACTAGCGAGCAGTGCGCTGAATAGCATACCTTAAAGATGAGTTGGGGTTGAACTATGTGGCTAACAATAAGTCAGTCTCAGTGTCACGCGAACAGTCCGGCTGCTTCGTCGCAGGCAGACAATGCAGTCGGACTGGCTGCCAAAATAAACCATGCCATCCATCAGCGAGGACCTTAAGTAAACAGCGAGTAACACGAGCAACTGCATTAGAATTGTCGCGGAGGCCTGACTTCACTGGCGGGCGAGAAAGACAGGGTGGCAGCGAGCGGTTGTCAGTGGAAAAAACAGGTGGAACTGTCAGTGAGTGAAGTCGATGGAAATTGACGTCTTATTAAAGTGCGGATGGCATTTACGTGCGCGTGTGCCTGACGATTCACTAGGTCGAAGAGTGGCAGTGCTCGAGTATCGTGATTGTCCAACTCAATGCCAGAATGATTCAGCAAATTCCCGTGGTCCTTTTAGAGCAGAGCGGCCAATCGATTACACGCCAATCGGATCGACGGATTGCGCTAACTAGATCGGGAGAGCAGAACGAAACTCTGTGGTTTAGAGGTTATATGGTCTGTAATAGTTGCTTGATATTCGTTCACTTTTCACTTGCACGATTCTTGGGGGCAGACTCAGTTTCTAGGCGCTATAATATGTTAGTAGTACATTGATTATTCGATAGTTTAATTCAAATAATTATTTGATAGTCATGCAACCATTTAATCATATATTCTCGCATTAATAATTGTATATCAATCGAGTGTACGCTGAATAGTAAACTATAATTTAAAAGTCTTGCGGAAGACGTAGTTTTCTGAAAAGTAATTCAAATTTATTCACGAATGTCTCTCACTTGAAAAGTACTTCATAAATTTAACATAAGTGCCAAGAAAACTAGAAATCCTCGAGTAGGATTATACCATGGCGCCAGTAAATCGTACGCCAATTTTATGCATATTTTATAGAATCTATCAGTGATACAACAAAAAATCGTACATTCTCAACAAGTACGACGTTAGGTATGATGAATCAGTACACGGCTGACAGGTGGCGAAAGAGATCGATAATTGATTGCACCGGCAACGAGTTGCTGACAAAGAAGAATACTAATCATCCCGTTACACCTCCATGCGAGAAGTGCAATTAGAGTTAGCAATGCATGCTTACTGTCGGTAGTACACTACTTGGGTGTCATGTACCTTAACAATTATACTTCCGCGCATAACTACCAAAACATTTACTTTTCAAAATTGTATGAAAACCTCCCAAAAACTAAAAATATTTGCAGGAATCTCTATTTATTGTAGGCTATACTCTCCGATTTTCGCAAATGTAACACAAAAGTATTATACAGAATAGTAATTGCGATTATTTAATTAAACACTGACACACTTATTCAGATGTCCCCGAAATTATAGAAGGAGAATAGTTAAACACAGAATTATCCTGCAAATTTTAAAAAATAGTGGCTGATAATGTAATCTGCGCGAATAATTCTACTTACAAAGAAGCAACAAGTGTTCTAATACTCATCAACAAAGAATATACATACGGGCGGTTGAACAAGCGAACATACTAACCCGTCAGTTGCCGCTGCCGAGGGCTTCCTCTCGCACAATTACGCGCAAATTACCAAGCGTTTAATTACCGATATCCGATAGGGTGCCATTAGTCAGCTTGCTGATAACTCGTAATTTTCCGGGCGAAGATAAAATCTGTCGCCGGCGATGGCGGCCTGGCCCTGAGCTATCCTTTGGCGCGCCCTTAACCGGCAAAGCTAAATCACCTGACTCACTGGTGATTTAGCTTTGGCTCGTTAGCGTATTTTTGCTTCGTCTCCACCTTTGCCCTTCATCGTTTAACATGAATTTCTTCCTTGACAATATTATTTTATGTTTATTCTTTCAAGAGAAATTTAAAGGCTCTAAACTTTTAATAAATTAAGTCTATTTCTATTTATTTATATATTTATATCGTTTAGCAGTAATTATTACACTTTACAACTTGAATTCGTGTGTAAAGACAAGCTTAATAAATATTTATATTGGGAATAAAATTAAATCTGTCGTATTGCAATTACGATTTTAATAGTTTATGTGATAAGGAATTTGATATTCGCAGGCTTCGTAGTGATGTTGGTACTTTGTTATTGATAAATCGCTTTGAGTTCGAAGTTCCTGGAGAGGGTTTGAAGGGCTGTTCTCGTTACTGAACTAGTTCGAACGAATTCGCTACCTTGTGGTCTCCGGTAGCCCGTCTGGTTTTTTGGTAGCAGTTTGTGCTGGACTACCACCGCCACTGAGCCCAGCCTGTCTGCCCTAAGGCCACTCTTTCCTTCTTCAGAAGGAATGGTAAATGGACGGACCTAGCGATGGCTTTGAGCCTTGCTTGACCAAAGATTATTTCCCCATATCACTTCCAAACAATCACCAATCAAAATATCTTATAAATACTCGTCAATATTCTTTGAACTTGTTAAATTCAATGATTAACATTGCGAAAGAATAAAATAACTTAACGAATCTTGATTGTACAGTAAATAGTTGGAATAACAATTCTAAGAGAGGATTTTGTATTTGACGAATCGGATGTTGACTAAAACGAGTTGCGAAAAGTGTGTAAAAAGTTTCGAGGACGGTTCTTAGCCATCATTCTAGGGGCGAGCGCCCGGTATATGGACAGATCGCCGGGGAGAGAAAGATCAAGCGCTCCACCCACGCCTTGTCTCAACCTGTTCTGTTTCTCCGGTCCGGCCGCGGTTACAGGTGCCTGCCCGAGGGCATTCCTGCTGGAATTCTTCAGCGATGATCTCTCCACGGTCCATCCTCTCGTCCTCTAACCCGTGCGCGCTCGTCCTCCCCGTAAGATCCTGGCGATCGAACCAGGCTATAAACAACCTATCCTCCAGTTACCAGCTCCGGCGAGGCATATGACTTATTCCGTTCGCCGTGCGCTTTACTCGCCCGGTAATAGCTTCGAAATTGATAACGATCGCTTACAAGAGGGAATCGGAGATAAGAAGGTAGAAGAGGGCGTTATAGGAAAACTAGTGCAGTGTGGATTGGATGAGTCACCAAAGGGAATCCGAGGTATTTCCGAATTCCCTCTGAGCGACGAACCACGACGAAATGAATCCCGGGAGCGGATCGGCTGCCGTGAGAGGCGAGAAAGGAAGCCGTGCGCTTCTCGGGTTTCATGAAATCGTCGGCGGGCCGATCGGAATATTGGCTGGCGGAGAGCGCGGCGTGGCGCGGCGCGGTGGTTCTTTGGCCGCTCGAAGGGAAGGACAAGCGTGGACACAAGGATAGGAAGACGAAGTCGGCGAAGAAGGAGAGAAGGGCAACCGAGTAAGTACGCCCACACCTCCGCGCCGGGGACCTGTTCTCGGCTTTTACGTTCTGACATCTTTTCACTCCGTTTACGAGTCCCCTTTACGTTTTACGAGCGATCATCGGGCCCCTTCTCGCTCCCTCTCTCTTGCGGCCGCTCCGAGATTCTGCCGAGCGCACTTCCCCAGCCGCTCGGAAAGCCCACGTTCTTCGAGATCCTCGCGGAATAAAGCTCCGTCTACACATCTGCTTGATGTATCAGCCCAGCGGATTATACACGATACATATTCTATCGTAATTCCATCTAACGGCAATGTTTCTTTCGCACCAAAGCTCTACCTATCACATTAAAACGAAGTCATAATTTTTACTGGAAAGCTTTTTAATTCGCACATTGAAATACGTGAAAAATTCAGATGATAGACTGTAGAAGAAGAGTGGCGCGAATGGTAAATGCAGCGGGCACGATATCGCATGGCAGAGGTCCTGACACGCGTGACAGCTCCTTAAGGAAGCGGATCATCGCCAGAGGGATAAAGGCAGCATGGGGGAGTCCCTATCCAGGGATCTCTATTCCTATCTCCGATAGAGGAATATCGTGTCCGGCGTGGCCACGAATAGAGGTTGCTCGAGCGAGGTGAGGTTCTCCCATTGCATCGCGCAGATAGCATCGATAGGACGTCACTCCACTTGGTGGCGTCTTCCAATACGCTATAAATATCGCGTAATTGCTCGTCGACGCTCCCCGGCGAACTGCCGCTTTTAACACCGGCGCGGTGGTGCATACGTGCTTCCTCTCCCTGTGATGCTTTTTAGTGGCTGGCTAGACTGGCTCTCTCTCGGCGACGGCTGTTTCGCTGAGAAAATTTCAAGAACGCCGCGAGGTGTAAGGTTGAAGGACGTATGTGGAGTTGGCGATAAGCGCGCCTTACCCGAGCCGCTGCTTCGTAATTCAGCGCGCGTTCTACCAAGATTTCCTTGGCGACTCCGCCGCCACCGCCACTGCCGTTTGCTCTTTGCGGACTTTAATACCGGCTGGTATTCGCTCGATCCTCCGCAAAAGGACCCGCCGAGTAAACTTAACACTTCGTATGAGAAGAACTTTGCTGGGATAGTCGGCGTAAGATGAAATTCGTAGCATAGTGAATGCGTATCTCGAACGAGAGATGCTCTCGAGTTAAACTCTTGGGTTAGGTGATTTCGAACCGATCCACTTCCGGCAAGTCGAATGCCTAGTCGACTGGATGCAAATCATTCGGGCGGAAAATCGCGTAGCATTATCATTGGCTGAATTCTATCGGCTACTGTTACTCGCAAGCCACCTGTAAGAGAGTGGAGCGTTTTCGTCCTTTTTCAGCGAGCGAAGGATTACGATTCCATAGCAATAATCGCTGGCCTTAAATCGCAATCGCTATCCGAAGCTATTATCGTTTGAATCTAATTTATCGTGCGCGATTAGCCCGACAGCTTAATGCCCTGGCAGCCGCTCTCCTTCCTTGGTTTCTTTCGCACAGTCCTACTACGAAGCAGCTTATTTACCGGCGCTTTTCACTGCCGCCGTGATTAATTGTCTCGTCGCTGAACAATGCGCGTGTAATTCGCATTCCCGCTGAACGCAATTACGCAAATAGCGCAGTGTTGTCCAGCGAGGTCTTACAGCCATCTCTCCTCGGAAGTGGATGCCTTTCGACCTCGAATCAACATAGGATATCCAGTCGAACTTATAGCATTTTGCTCCATAAATTTATATGACTTTCTTAGTGAAAAGAGTCTTTAGAAAAATTCACTGTTACTTATCTGCTTAGTGAAAGCTACGCCTGAAAGTATTCTCAATCTTCAGTGTTTGGTATATTCGTTTTTAGATTTAATCTCAATGCTACTTTGAGAAGAGATAGCATTGGAACTTCACCAGGCAGCATAACACTATTTCATATCGGCTGTTGTAAGACTGATAAAGTTGAAGAGGGTTTGGTTTGGCTAGCTATATTGTGGTAAGCGGGAATCTTTTGAATCGGCTGTACCAGTCGATATTCATGGAGTCGGTGTGCGAGAGGGGCAATTTAAATTTCAAATATTCCCTGGATCGGTACAGCCTCGGAGGCGCAGGTACTTTTATGACAAAGTGCCGGTGTCACGCGGAACAGGACGAGCAGTGTGGTCCGCGGGAACATTGTAAAACGAGAGGACGGCAAACGACTAAACACCGACTTGCGCCAGCCTCTCCCCGTCCTCTCGCCAGCTCCGATGGACCCTCGCTCGAACAAGCAGTCTTATCGACTTGTATCTGTCTAGGAAATAAGGCGGGATTGAGTAACATTAGCATATGTAAGACAAGAATTTCCAAGCACAGGCTGCGCGAACTTGGCTCTGTGTGCACGAGATAACAAGCTATATGCGTGTTTACTGTCCACTGGCAGTGCCACCCACCCGAAACTAGAGACGCTTTAACCTCAACTGTCTCTTGCATTTCGCATTATGGCTGCGCCCGTGACAGACTTTCAGCCGACTCTGGCTCCTCACAACTCTCGAACCAAGAAAATTGCACTCATTTGCTACCGCAATTCGATAACGCAAAAGACGATAATCCCGAATTCGACGCCGCTCAAGTTCTGCTATTGCGATTGTCCTCGATTCGTTATCGAGCCCATGAGAACTCGCTCCTGCCAACCTACACCCGCGCATCCTTATGTATACTTGGTAAGATAAAAGGATTTTTCACATGCCAATACTGCGAAAGTTACACGAATAGATGCTGGACAAATATAGGACGTCGTCAATCATGACAGACAACATTATTTTACTACTGCATTACGACAACATTTTAGAGCATTTCCTGCTCTCTTTCAAACTTGACGTAACCTGTCTGCCAATTTATGAGATATTTACAGCGTGAAGTATGAAAGATTAATCCCCTGAACGTCGAGTAGGGAAATTAATAATTATTGTATAATTATATTAGAGGTTGTGGAATGTAATTAAGAAGAGGTTATTTTGGTTTGTTTCAGGACGAGGTGGGAGGCAGTACGGTTGTAGCCGAGGGTGTCGTAGGCGGCATAAGGGGCCCAGGCGGCGGGTGCCGCGCATCCTCGATGACGATGGCCGAGAGCGCCGTGGAGGACGCCGCAGCCGCGCCCCCGGGTCCGGCAAAGCCGCCCCCGCCCTCTTGCACCAACAACAACACCCTCGCGGCCACGGCGAACCGCAATCACAGAAATCCACGCAAGCGAAAACGACTGGCTCAGGTTGTCGACATCCTGCAGGCTCACAGGAGTTCACCCTCCGGTGGAGAGGAAGAGGATGTCTTCGGATCACCAAGGTCCTCGTCGAGGTCAGCGGAGGATGCGTCCTCTAGCATGAGTCTCCTAGCTCTTAGGCCGAAAGACGAGGAGCCAGTGACGCCTACCGAAGAGGAAGCAAACAGTAACGACGTCAATCAACAGAATCACCATCCACATTACCATCACCCTCACCACCATCACCATCGACACCGCCATCATCGCAAGAACAGTGTCTACCAACCTTACGACCAGCTTCATCCACCCCATCACCCATCCTCCGCGCCCAAGTACGCTGGGTGCACCTGCGTCAACTGTTCCCAATCCTCGAACCGAACGATGACGCTACCGTCGCCGACCTCACCTCTCACGCCCCTCACACCACTGACACCACTTACGCCGCTCTCCTTACCACCGCCGACGCCCGGCAGTCTCTCCTCCTACAGCTTCGAGCACTACATGCACACCAAGTACCTGCCGGACATCTTCCGAGGCCGGAGTCACTTGGACTCGGAGGCGACGCCGGGCTGGGACCAAAAGGTACCCTTTAGCACGTCGTTCGTCTTTCGCTCGGTGAACAATCCTTTGAGAAGCGGGTACGTCGAGGGTGACAACACGAGTCCGCAAGAATCACCGCTGGATCTCTCGATGAAGAATCTCATGGCGTCGGCGGCTGCAGCAGCAGCAGCAGCAGCGGCGGCTGCGGCGGCCGCGCCCGGTAGGCCACCGGCGCTCCAGTTACTTCCATCTGGGATGGTGACCAGAGGCTCGGTGAGCGTGCCTGTGGTGAAGGGCGACGTCGCCTCGCCAACGACGAAGGAGAGTGTCGCCGTAAGGTATAACCTCGAGGTCTCGCCCGTGGTGGAGGAGATGCCGCCGGGGGCGGACGTGGCGTATGTTTGCACGCACTGCGGCCAGATGTTCAGCCTCCACGACCGCCTGGCGAAGCACGTGGCCTCAAGGCATCGCAGACAAGGACTCCAGGACGCCTCGGCGAAGACGTACGTCTGCGACGTCTGCAAGCGGAGCTTCGCCCGGTCCGACATGCTCACCAGGCACATGAGGCTGCACACCGGCGCCAAGCCGTACACCTGCAACGTCTGCGGACAAGTGTTCAGCAGATCGGACCACCTCAGCACCCACCAGAGAACGCACACCGGCGTCAAGCCGTACAAGTGTCGGTTGTGTACCTACGCGGCTTGCCGGCGTGACATGATCACCAGGCACATGCGGACCCACGCCAGATTCCCTGACGCCCAGACACCCAAGAGCGAGCCCGACCTCCTCCCGGGACAGGAGAATCCTATGTCCATGCAGGACCTCGCCTCGCGTTCCGCTGCGATCAAGGCTGAATGACGCAGGCCCGGTTAATAACCCTGGATCTTCGCCAGCAGTGCTGTGACCCGTGCTTATTCGGCTACCATCGCCGCTCGAGCCTCCAACTGCTCCCACAGAACAACCGAGTACCGTCAACTTCCAGGGAGATCTCCAAGACATCGCCGCTGAGAGTCGTAAGACCTAAAGAGAGCGTTACTGGCAGCCAAAATCCTCTTGTCCAATTCACTCTCGCACTTAACAACTATCGGAAATCCAGGTTCCTCGTGATTCAATGGTAAATCTAAAGCTGACAGGTTTATCCGTGAAAATATATGCCGGTGTTTTTAGTTGCAGTCAAATTCGAGCTCGTTGATCGTGGGACACAGTATTAATCAGTATTATCGAATTCCTTGGCCTTGCCCGGTGTTTCTCCTTAAGCCGTGTGCCACGTACGCTCGTATCTTGTTTTGTTACGAAACTGAGATTTTCTTATCACCTCCTTTTGTGCCGGGAGGCTGCAGCTCCATCGGAATGTGCACCGGTAGCGATCACTTTTTATAAACACTCTTAATCATTCATACTTTAACGTCCGCTGATACACGAATGATCGAGACAGCTGCTACTATCAACGCACAAATCATACGACTTAATATGGTCCAGACCTGCTGGCTTTTACTCTCTGGTGTCATCAGCCTCTTGCCGATGATAATTAAATCGCACGATAGTCGCTCTCTCCCGTTCTTTCTTTCTCGGATGCACCCAATCACTTGAACACTAAGTCAGAAGAAGTGAACAGAAAGCACTCACGACAACGCGCGCACTCTCTCGGTGCTTTCGCACCAAGATGCACTGATGTGTGCACTGGACACGTACGAAGAGAGAGAATGCGTGGGGTAACACGCGACACACGGTGCTCAACTCTCGACGACGTGGGTCGAGATCGAATGAACGTTTATCTTAATCGGCGAGGTCTGAGTCGCGATCGATGCGCATCAAATAAATTTGAAAGTGCTCGAACCTCCAAGTACATCTCCGACGAGATCTCCCACTTGGATTCATCAGGGTTGCCAGTTGCCAAGCGAAGCGCACGAGCTTATCTACTTAGGACGCCAGAATCTTCGACTCTTCCCGCATGGAGTCCAATGCGTGCGCGGAAATAAGGTGAAAGGAGAGTGCGAGTGGTGCGGAATTATGTGCCAAATCGTGAGGATCCGCTGCTCAAAGCATGCCGCGTAACTCTTGCCCGCCGGTCGAGCTGTAATTCTAATACCGAGCTCTTAACTGTAACGGTCGAGCTTCTCATATGTAATACGGAGAGAAATCACTTGGCGATAGAGGCACTTTATCTTCTTTTAATCTCGTCGAAATTTCTCGAGTCGAGAGTCGCATGGGTCGTTCGCTTTTTTCGAACCGTCTCTTTCTTGGACCAAGTGCACTTGCACGTGGATTCTCGCCCGGGCGAGTTCTGCATTCGCTGCTCCGTTAAACGTTCCTTTTTATCGCCAACATTTGTCTCGGTAGACTCTGCTCGCGCCATTTGCGACACACTATCGACTCGCCATCGTTCATCCAGTCAATTCACTGGCTCACGCGCGATTTCATCGTGCCTCCCTCAGCCAGGTTCATGTTTCTTCGACAGTTTTACTAACGAAAGATTGGTGATGACGCGTTAATGTTACTGTTCACGAATTGTACCATGAGAAGTCGCCAAGTTCTTCATGGGCGAATTCTTAAATTATTCTTACCCGCGTGTTGGGGTAAATAATCGCATACGAAAGCTTAGACTTTAGACTGTCGAAGATTCTGTGAGGAAAACCTGGCGAATGTCACTCAACGTGAACTCGACTCATCCGGAAGCGAAGCGTATAATCGTACCTGCAGAGGGAAAGGAGGACTTAAAGTTATCGCATAATAATGAAGCGCGTAGACGTAACGTTAATTAGTGAGTAAACCCTATTACGGATTATTGCGTTTTATTACTATTAATTAATATTATTGTCACTGTAATTATCAGCGTGCCCGATGTTATAGATGCCTGAGAAAGCAAAGAGGAAAATATTTTTGTATATGTAAAGAGAGAGGAGGAGAGGAGGAGAGGAAGAGAGAGAAAGAGAGAGGGACACTTTTGTCATAGGAGACAGCGGGAGGAAAGAAAATGAGTACCGATTTCCGGCGCAGGAGCGGATCGAAGACTTTTTAGAGCGCAGTGCGCGTCTTAAATCGTTTCCGAAATTAGCCTTAAATCAATCGTACGACCAATTCGTCATTGATCCCTTCGGATTCGTTCCTGAACGCTCCTGGACACGGTACTCGTAGGCCTGCCTTTCGAGGGCCAAACTTTCCTATGGAAAAAATCTCTTATCGGAATTCGAGCGTGTTTCGTTTTAATGCGCGAGTGGCGCGTGATCGAGCGTATGAAAGCTGCCCTAACCGAGGAGTCCCAGGAATTCGAAATTCGAAAGCGAGGCTTCCAGAAATACTCACGAGAGTGGCGGCGCTACGAGTTTAAACTAAGAAGGTCAGGTATCTCAACTTTTGTATCATAACTTCTGGCGGTGCTTTCGAGCGGTGATGGGCCAAGAACGGGCGCCGGTTCGGTGTACTGAAACTTTGCTCAGCCTCGATCGTTTTTACCCCCCTTTATCGTCCTTGCCATAACTCAGGCGCACATATGCTCCTCAAATTCAAGCGTTTCCCCGAGGAGAGTAAGAGCGCGCGCACTCGCGCGGTATCGTCGTAAGAACGCGCTGGCAGCGCGCTTACCTGTATATCTGTATTTTTGTATATCGCCCGTTTTTCTAATTACCTACCTAATTACCTAGCTATCGTTTAAGGAACCGAGTCGAGCGATTCGCCGCTCGGCCATTGCGAACCCGACGCTCTCGCTCTCTGCTCTTCTTATTTCACACGCCTCTTCGATCAACTTATTGTTGCTCTCGAAGAATAAAGAAAAACAGTTGATAGCCATTGACAAGAAAGGTGCGAGAGAGCGAGAGAGTGTAATCGTAGGTGGCGAAGAATCGTCGGGACGGAAATGAAGCTTCTTCGATTATCTTTCATTCATTCCACTCGTTACGTTCTCCAACCTGGTGAATGGAAGGATCGTCTTTTGTTCAGGAGTATACTCAGATCGATGATATTAATAAACAGCGGCACTTTACTCGTTGGGGAGCTTCCGTGCCGAGCGTATTCCTCGCCTGATTCAGCCTTGAACCGACAATGGGAGAGAATCTCTTTTTGCGCAATGAGTGCGCCGCGTACCTTAAAAGCTGCGAGAACGGAAAAGGGTACCACGTGGAAAATGGAGTGTTTGTCGCGAGCGTCGACGGGCCGATCACTCCTGCCCCCCTCTGTAATTATTAACACTTAGCCATTCGTACGGTCATAATTATTTCTATTACTATTATATTATTATTATATTATTATTCCTAGTTACGTTGTTAAGTGGTTAATCATGTTTAATGCTTCTATTATTTATTTTGTTATCCTATTCGCGAGTCAAGCTATCCTCCATCCCAATCCCCCCTCTCCTACTCCCTCTCTTTCTCGAACATTGTCTCTCTCCTTCGTTCCTTCCTCATTAATCCTGATCAATCGAACGACTTTACGTTCGAGCGATCGATCGTTCTCGCCGACCGGGGGAAAAGGAAAACGAGAGTGGCGTTCCCCTAGGTTTTCCAAATATTAAATTAGTTTGAAAGGGAGAATATTGAATTTTATATTTAAGAGTTTCGTGGGTTCCTGTTTAGTTTTGCCTGCTTCGCGTTACAAAGTGGACCAATTGTGAGTTGGGAGAAATTCGTACTTTTCTTTTTTTCCTTTTTTTTTTTGGTTGCTAGTGTTTCCTACCCTTTCGTAGAATGCTTTTCGATCTTTTGTCGGATAGCTGTTTGGCAAGCCTAGTCGCTACTTTGTCTCAAGACACGGCGCTGCATTTATGCGAGCACACGGTAGAAATCTTAGTAGTCCTATATTATGTAGAGCGAGAGAAGCGAAGAGTCGAATCTCGAATTATTCCCGTCCTTTTCTGCCGGTTCGGCGCGCGTCTCGTTGAACTTGGGGCCGCGTTCTCTCTTTCTCTCACTCTCTCTCTCTTTCTCTCTCTTTCCCTGTCTCTCTTTTGTAACGATAAAACGCTCACGAGGGTTTGTGTAAATTATTGATGACGACGATTGTGTATGTTAATTTATAAATTATGTTGTGTTTACGAATCGTGCCAGAATGGAAAAAAATATAATTTTTTCAACGAACCTTGTCGCAAGCCTCTTTTATTTGCTTCCGCTTTCCAGCTGTCCTTCTATCAGTTATTTCAGTTCGTTGGAGTGCCTATTGCCAGTGGAAAGCAATACGTCGCAATTACGATACCACTTCTGCATGGAACGAGTCCCGAGAAAGTTTGTGTTAAATAAAAGATTTCTGGGAGTTTCGAATTCTGCAGATGTCATAATATCGTCGGATCTAATTACTTCTAGATTCCTGTATTATTAATGTACATGAATATCTAATATTCTTTGATAATTATACGATTAGTGGGGGGAAAAAGCGAGCGTTCGCAGCCATGGCACTCGAACCGTTAATATTTGGCGCAATGGTATATATTTTCTGTATACTTATTAGCTTTCGCTTGCAATCATATTTAATTGAGACATCCATCTATTTTATTCTTTTCGGGGACGGATATATTTTTGAAAATCACCTCTTTCCTACATATAAACATTATGTTGCTTCTTTTTTGGAGTACCATTTGCACTCGAGCGTTGTGTTACTATCACCCAAGAAAGTCAGTTGTGCCTTCGCCTGCAAGAATCCCTCGAAGTGAATGCGCATGTACTCGAGATAAGCGGGGGTTCCGGAAACACTGAACATATCTGTTTAAGGCTGAAAAATTGCGAGAGCCGAAGACACACGTAGTTGCGTAGAGGAGAGAAAGATCGAAGCGACGATATTTTTTCACTCGTCTTGTACGACTTCCTAATAAGAGCTTAGAAAATTCTTTCTTCCGTCAACTGTAATTCGAGAGTTCAGCCCCTTTCTACATACATATCAGCGCAGTGCTGCGATCCTTTCCGCTCGAGAAAGATCAATGAAACGTTGCGATCCGCAACACTGTAGACAAATTGTAAAAACTTGGAAGTCGAAAAAACACCAGCACGGCCTTCGTTGGGAAAGGCTGCTCTTCACATTGTGATGTCTCGTTTGTATCCGTTTCTACCGGTTGATAAACCTTGCATCTGTACATCGAAGTAAACGATGAATCTGTATGTTGGCGCACTCTTGCATTGAAAATATATATACACGTTAATTGTTTCTTACATCGGTCTGTTCTTATACCTTACGAACATTGCTTAGCTATTCATTTATTCGGCAATACATTAATGTCACAGGAAATTTGAATAGGTAAGTACATACTATTTCTATGTGTAATTACATATAGTTATACTTAACACTTTGCCTGCTCGAAAATGATCGGTCTAGTGTTCTTAAGTGTAACTAACAGTTAAACAGGATGAATTCAATTTAAATAAAAGTTGCAGAAATCATAACAAATCATTTCTATACTATTATTGAAGAAAAGATGATGCATAGAGCATACTACAAGAATAGATTAAGAGAATACTTTAATGAATACAAAAGAGTAGAAATATTGTTAGAAATATTGTAGAAAATTTAGAAAGGATCTTCTCTGTGTACAGAGTGTATGTAAGGAATGAAGTGAAGGATGGTAATAAAGACGTCAGGATACTCGAGGTAACTACGGTTGGATAAATTGCTAGTGTAAATGTAGCATGACGGAGTATCACTGGTACGTCTGGGTGTGATAGGATGAAGGATACCAGGCGATTACAGTGAAATCGCTCACTTCCTTTACTCCCGGTTCAACTGACCCGAAATCGAAAGCGAGAGAAAGGTGGAACGCGTGTATCCACGTCGAAAATCGTTAGAGAGAACGTTTTTGTGCTGGCGATCGTTGCTCAATGAAAGTACCTGTTATAATCGGCTGACGAGGTGACGAAATCCCAATCGCCATCCATATGCCTGCCAAGCTTTTCACTAAAGATTGACGACGCATCTACTGCGAACTTAAGTACACAGCTGATTGTGTTTCAGCAATAAATTGATTAAAAAATATTGCGCAGATGCGGAACTTTTGTTGTCTTATAAATTTTTATTGCACTTTAATGTTTTTATTATTTGAAAAGTTTGGAATTTAATTTCACAAGTTAATTTCAAAGCTTTGCGAAAAATAGCCGACTTGTGAATTATATTTTGGGAAACAGTATATCACCCAACTTTATATATAATTTATGTTTATCATATCTATAATATTTAATGAATCTAGAATCAAGATATTCTGTAGGATCGGAGAATATTAAAGCTGAAATAAATTATAGTAAGTACGTGCTTTTAAAGTAGTTTGAGTATTGTCAAAGTGCGAGGCGAATATAATTAAGCTTCTCCTTACGCTCGATATTAATCCCAATTAATTTACGAGACTGTGCGCCAATATCCAATTTTCTACGTGTCTGGAAACGCGAATCGAAATCACTAGCGCCCGATCTGAAGGCAATCGATAAATCAGCCGATTCAATCAGCACGAAAACCACACGCTGCCGCAGCGGAAAGATCGATCGCTCCTTGAAGTTCGTCGCAGGGAATTAGCGGTTAATTGCCGGTAATTAAATTTACTTCTGGTGTACCGGTTTATTCGTGATTCCGGAGAAAATTCGTCGGTTCGAGCTCCGCCCAGTCACGGTCGGACCTGGCCTCACCTCTGATCCCGAACCCTTAAATCTCACCGGTAGACTTAAGCCTTTAATTACGGGATCGATTACTGACGAGATATCGCGACGAGTAGGCCAGCTTCTCGTTCCGCCTGAGTTCTTGTCAAGTTCGCATTTTCATCGTCTACACACCAAGAATGTATCATAAACTCTTTAAATTCATGTTAAAGAAATTCAACTTATAGTTTGTGATTTTTATAAAATCATTACTGAAACAGTTCTTTCAACTATTCTCTTGCCAGATTTGCAACATTGATACAAAATTCGTTGCAGTACTTAGCATCACCGACACTGAAACAGCCTGTTTCGTGTTACAAGCACACAAAGGAGATCCTGGAGAGCGTCAGTTTGAAAACTAAAAATTGCTGGTACATATAAAAGGACACACCTGTGTCCAGGCGCACTTTGGCTCAACAAAGAAGCTCGTGGCACCGGTCGAAAGTCCGAACACGTAAGCCAACTAACGACGCGAGCAACCCTCTTCGAGATGGTTATCTTTACGGCGGGTGTCAAGAGCGTTTAACGCCACCATTAACCGAAAGCGAAAAGTATCCGCGGATAATAGCTGCGGGATACACAGGCAGAACTTTCTGTCGGTGTGTCTTGCAGATACGTGGCCGGGCGTGTCGCGTTACAAAGGCTCGTATCAGTTCCCATAGTGTAATGCTCGAATTTATGAAAAGCGAAGCAGGTGACGGGGCATTAAGCGGTGCGCTACAAGTATCGTTATCGCCTGAATGCATAATGATGCTCGGCTTGATTTACGCCGCGCCCGGGATTTCAGATGGATATCTCATTATGGCCGGATTGTAGTACTATGCGCGATTCTCGTATGCACGTTTACGGGGTGTCTCGCAAATCTCGCCTCATACTGTGAACGAATTAGTTATAACAATTTGTCAGTCTAGAAGGCTGATTTAAACATAATGGCAGTAATGTACGATTTTTAAATCTAGTGCTATTATGCGAAGTGGGATTTACTTAACAGTGAGTGGAGCAGTGCATTGTTAATGTTATATTTAATACATAATTGGTTATTGAAAAATAGGTAAAAGCAATCGGGGTTTGGAATAATAGTTAATATTATTATTTAATTAACTGTTTAATAAAACAGTAGGAATGGATGTTCTATCCGACATTTGCTGAACACCTTGTATGCCTGCAGATAGGTAGTGTGCACGCGTACTTGCTGAGACGTATCCTGTTTCTACAGGATCGATCGCATGGATAAGTATTAATGGAATAATCGACGTTTCGTGTGAAGCATATTCGGTTAATCTCAGCCGCATAACAATATCCATTGATACGTCTTTTTTCAACGAGCTAAAGCGAATTCCCTTGGGTATTTTTCAAGTCTATTATTAACTCCACTAACTTATTTCTATCTTTTGATTATCTTACTAATTCTGCGGTTGGCGCTGCTTTATTAATTACAACAGACGTGAATGAATTAAATTTATTATAGAATTACCATCGGTAAAAGAGTATTTTCTACTTTTCATTTTTAATCAATTTGCGTTATAATATACGTCAGTTTAGATGTCAATGTGAAGGAAAGTGGGAACTTCTTTAATAAATTCTACGTCCATTATCAGTATCGTACGGTTCCCAGTTCCCTTGTTCTGGAGGATAGTCAGTAAGATCACTTTCTTATCTATGTAATACGAGGATAGCCGCACGTTCTTAGCAGCACGATGCGGAAAGCCTTGACGAACTGCTGACTACGTGGGTCATCCACCTCAGATCCGATTCATACTCTTGTGGATTTAGAGTATGCGAAACTTATACGAATTCTGTCTGCAAAAAACTGGCACGACACTGGTAGCTAAAAGAGTAAAAATCCATCGCCAGAAAAGAATATATTTTATAAACCATCTTTTACTTTACTTGAAGATTAATATAAGATGAATTGTTACTGTATTCAAAATGTATTATAAGATAGTTGCCTATTATAGAACTTTAGATATAGATTTGATTCTACAGTATCAAAATACTTTCTTAATATTTGTACTACGTAGCAGTGTATTAAAGATGATATACCTATCATAATATATGACAGCCATATTTCAAAAGTACTTCAAACATTTCCTAAAAATAGAGATCGAACTAGCGGTACTCCCTCGAGTCGTCCATCCATTTTCAGGCTTTTTCTCGAAAAGCCTGCGATGCGGGCGCGGACGCGAAAGCAGGGCGGACGTGGTGGTTCGTGCGTGCGACAGTGTAGCCGTGGATATAAATTATTGCAGGTTGCGCCGGTGAGTGGTGAGGGGGCGCAAAAAATCGGCAGAGGCCCCATTAGAAATTATAAGTGCTGCTGGCGGCCGGCGGACGCGTCTGCGAGGCACTCGTTGGCCGAGTCTCCCTTTTCCTCTGCTCGCTCTCACTCCCAAGGAGGAGAGAAGGACTTCTCTTCTCTCTGACGTGGAGGCTGGGGGCTTATCTCTTCCCAGGCTTCTTTTTACTCGCCTTCTTCCCTCGATCAGCCTGTGGTGAACCGGCTGATCGTACTTGTCACTGGTCCTCGTTCCACCCACGCCAGGCCTCGGGACAGACCGGTCCACCCTTTTTCTCGTCCTCGATCCTCTTCTCTTTCTCTCTATCTCTCTCCTTCTTCCCTTCTCCCTCTTTCTCTATCGATTTATCTTCGATCCGAAAGTCCTTTCTCCTCTCTTTTGTCTCCGGCGCGGGCCACTTGCCTGTCCCACGGAAAAATATAGATCACTCCAACCGATACGCCGTGGACTTTCTGCTCGGCTGAAATGAGTTGTCGCGCTCCTCGCACCGATCGGCACCGTCATCGGCACCGTTACACTTTACCGCGATAATGACCGTTGATATATCCGATTGTGTTCTCGCCGGTCGGAACTCTCCGGCCGGAGTTCGCCCGCCGAGTGCCAGCAACAGTTTATTAAAAGGGAGCCACTCCGCGCCCGATTAATTTCCGGAAGGCTATCTAGCGCTCTCGATCTAATTCCTGCTTCCACGGAATGTCGATCTCTTATCTTGAATACTCGCCTTTTTTTTAGCGTACTTCGTCAGTCACTTTTATTATTTGTTTTGGACCGTCGTATACAATTGCGTACGTGTACTTAAAAAAAGTGTAATCGATCGTATGTGTTTCCGGATTTCAAATCCTAGAACCTTTCACATATTATTTTCGTCATATTATATTAAATACTTGCCAAGCTTATATTTAAAATATACATATACATACACGCAGAACAAAAATTGCATAGGCACTTGCAATGCTAGTTGGAACTTTTAATATTACAGAAACACGGAAAATCGCTACAAATCAAATGTTCAGGCAAGCCGGCCCATAAATCATCGCAATATTGAGAAAAGTCTGTCGGGCAAGTCGCAGGAGATTTACCACTGGCTTCTCCTAAATCCAGCCACCTGGATAATAACCCGTTCCCATTGCGTGGGTGCCTTGATATCTGGCCAATCGATAGTTACCGCTGCGAGATCTTCAGCTTTCGAATGAGCAACGATGTAGCGTACACATACGCTAACTAGAGCAGTACACTAAAGCGAGTTGAAGCAGGTTGCATGTGTAGCGGATCGAAGCCCGAAGCAATTGATCGGTCGCTATCAATCGGGAAGGGAATTTTTGCCGAAGCAGCGGAGAGCGCTTGTAGATTTGTAGAACAATGATCTTATCATGCGGGCGCGTTTCGTTACGCACGTGGCGGGCGAAATGTGGTTCGGTTGCTCGCTCGAGCTTGTCTCCGAAAAAAGGAGTGCGCCGGTGTTGTATCAGCGTGCACGCGCGGCACCCTGCAACCACTGAAAGAGCTCTTGGACGTATTTCGTGTCTCAACGACTGCGAGCTAGCGAGCGAACGGTGTGGGCGTCCAGATCGTATCTACCATTGACGCTAGTTACAGCGGCGCACGGCGTACCGAAAATCTATCTCGATCGCCCGACTAATTTCCCTCGACAGCGCTGGTGTATTAGTCGAACACTGCCAGTGTATTAACCGAACACTCATGCGTGTCATTCTCAATCGTACAAATATTTCCACTGTTCGTAAGTCAGGAGTTTTTTTCATATTGTTATTCTATTGTTTTGCAATCTTCAATAAGATTGATTTATTGCGACTTGACGTGAAACTTAATTGTCTTCGAATAAATATTTTTACGAATTTGTAAATTGGGGGTATATGTGTAACAAGTTTCCAATTTTGAAATGAAATAAGTTGGAAGGTAAAACCTGTTTTGATATTTCATTGGTCGTCTAGTATATTTCTAAGAAACTTATATAAAAACTATGAAAGCCTATCTAACTCGTTGATTATAACCCTTGAGTGCTAAGATCACTCAAACTTAATAAAACCTTGCTAATTTGAAGTTATTAAGAGTACCATTTCTTGCGCGAAATGACTAAGCCCTGGTATACTAAAGTCACGTGCACCTGCCAGGCCGCGTCGAAGTGCTAAAAAAAACGGTGTAAAGCGATAGTTACGGTTACAGCCAATGGCTGCACCTACAAATTCTACTACAACCTACTGTCACCGGAAGCAGTGAAAGGGTTAATAGAAACTTGGCAAGAGGAAGCGAGTGAAGAGATGGCGGGAAGTAGGTGATTCGAATCAGTCCTCATCTTGAATTCGTAAGATTCGAATCGATTGGTTTAACAAGGTCCGGTGGATCAAAGGCGGCCCAAGCCAGATGAATTATGGTGTCTCGGAGAAGGCCGCAGTGCAGCATATCCGTGCAGTGGGCGGCAGCCCAGTGTCAATTGCCGAGCCGAGTCGAGTGAAATTCTTACCGCGCTGCTGCCAGCCAGCCAGAGAGAGTCATAATTATTCGCCGCAGTCATTAGTCGCAAATATATCAAGCGGCTTGATACGTGAAAACGCTTGGTAACGTTCACCACGCGTTCTCTTGCGTATGTCTGTGTACTCGAGTCCCCTTGGTTCGAGAGATACGTATCTACGCGATCGCGTGCACCTTTCTTCCTCTCTAGCTGCAAACTGCAGGTGAGTACGAGCTCTTCGATATAGCTTGATTTCAATCTTTAATATCGTCATCGTAACTATAGATTTAAATTATGAAAACCTATAGAAATAGTGATTAATGTAAATCGAAAATGTATTTTAAATACCTCGTGCTATATGATTTACATTAGATCTCTTTCGTAATCATCAACCGCGAGCAACTAAAATCACAAGATACCTAAAGCTTCATTGGCTTTTATCGATTCAAATATATTCCACCAGAAATTAACTAATAATCATACTCATGAAAGAAGAAATTTATTAACTGTGTAGAGTTTAACGTACTTAAATTTCTCAAGTAATAGATTAAGTTCTGACATGCGAGGCTTGCTGGTAGTTTAGCCGAAGGCGCAACCAGTATTTCGAACTTAAAGTAGTACAGGAACCCGGTACTAAAGCCCATTCCTTCGATAGATACGTGTTCCCGGTTATTATGTTGGACAGAGGCGAGTGTGCCGAGGGGCAGGCGGCAACAGTAGCAAATCTCGATTACATGAACTCGTAGAAACAGGTAGAGCGCCGCAACTCCCACTACATTCCAGAGTCGATCTCAGCTTTCCAGCCAAGCTGGCTCCTAATTTATGAGCGAGTGGGAGGCAAAGCAGCTCGCGCAATTGAAACGAGCTATATAACAGTACCGGCACACCGATTGGACATTGCTGGAATACGTAGGTTGGACTTCGGAGACAGGTAGGCACTGCGTAACCCAAGCTCGATTGAGTAACTCGACAATCTCCCTAATTATCATCCTACATCTAATCGACGGCGAAATCGAGTGAATTTCATGGCCGACCACTGATGAAACCACCAGATTAATTGGGAATCATTGAAGATGATACTCGCCGCCCTTTCACGCTTGCTCTCACCAGTAATCCTCTAATGCCCTTTGGTGTCGGATTGCGTGAAAAATTAGAGGCAGCTTTCGAGACTCCATTCGTCAGGCCTCTATGAAGACGTTACTTTCAGTAGGATTAGTTGCCTGATGCGGCAATGTATGATACCATCAAATAGATGACAAACAACGTGTCATTCGAATTAATATGACGCTTCCTTTTGTACCAATATGTCAGATTCTCTAATCTTTCCTACCTCACAAATATCATCGTTTTAAATTCGATATTTCTCTATCATTCCAACAATTAAATCAACTTTAGTCTCTGTATCTACTAAAAATAGTCGTATGTCACCCACGCATCGCGCGATTCCCCATACAAATACTACGATGATTGCGAGTTACACAAAGTTTGTCAATCGTGTAATGAAAAAGCTGAAAGTTGGAGTATGTGGGAAGAGTGGGAAGTGGAAGAAAGAGCGGGGGAGAGTGAAGAAGGATCGAGAATGTGGTAGGGCAAGGGAGGACCGTAAATATCCGTTATGGGACTCCTCGTAAAGCCGGCTCTGCTCGTCGGCGCGATAAAAAGGCCAGCTCGAGCGCGCAGGTTGCTGCTCCTGGGAATGACTGGCCGTTTTGTTCCTCCTTTTCGGGTGAGAATCGCCTCGCGCCGGGAAAACTATGCGCCACGAGCAAGCGGCGGCTGTCGTCCCCTCTCAAAGGCGTGTGTGTATCCCTTAAAATTCGTGGGACACTGCCAGGACTAATAGAAGGGGCGAGGCGGACGGTCGGACAGCAAGGAAGAGAGATAATATGACTCGTTAAAGGGGCCCGGCTCATCGTCTCGCAGCCGACACGTAATTGCCGCGTGTCGCCCACGCGAAATCGCGTCAGGCGTAAATACGGCTTAATGTCCCACCCCGACTATCCTTTTCCACTTGCCCACTCCAACAAATGTCCCTTACTTTCGCCCAAGTATCGATCGCCGCACTTTTTTGCAACTTTGACTCTTAAACCCTCCTCCTCGCACTCGAATGTCACTGGTTTTTAATAAGTATGAAAGGGTAATTCTAATATTGTACCAAGAGAATAAATAAATGTTGGTTACGAGACGGGCGAATGTAGGAGTAGATATCAATCATTTATAGATTGTTGTAAGTTGGAGGACAAAATACTTATTTTCTGGTAGGAGTAAAGCTATAGTATTACAGATCTATTAACTTATTATCATGTTTCCCTAATAGCTAGGCTACAGTTTCAGTAATAAGTAACGCGCAACTTGTAAACCGTAATAATAACTTCTAATGGAGCTGCGCCTTTGGAAATCAAACACGGGTCAATTCAATCATTGTTATTCGAGCAGTGTCTACCAAAAATAGCTGAACTAGAGGTACACAGATACATATTCGAAGGGATAGGAACGAAAGTAATGATAGATACAGGTATGTAAATGCTCGGCGTATTGCGGGTATTGGTTACTAGTGCGAGGGAAGCCGATATTATTCCTCGCTACTTTTTTGCGTCTGGGATAAATCGCGCGATCGATTGTTAACCGCAGCTTCACTGTGACCGAGAAAGAAAGAGAGCGTGAGAGAGTAGATGGAGGAGGAAGGGAGAGGGAGAGGGAAAGAGAGGGTGGGGCATGCATAGAAGGGTTTAGAATGAGGTCATCGTCGCGAGGGAGATCGGATGGGATTTCACCATTTCCGGAAATATCCCGTTCCCAATTTCGCGTGCGGGCGTGCGCCACCAGGGCTTAAATATCCGTGACGCGACTGGTGAGCAGTTCAATAATAAATCTAATTGAGCGTCACAATTAGATCGGTCTGAGTGACAGCCACCGAGAATCCGAATCACCGACTGCCTAATGACACCAGCACTGCGGGAATAGCCTGACGTGGATGATAAATAAAATTGGATAGCGTCAGGTGGGAAGCGAATGTCGGATGGATAGTGTCAACTATGGTAATTAGAAGGATTTCATACGGTTTAATCAGTTCACCGTTTTTCCCTGACAAGGGCGTTGCGAGGGTAATCAAATAAAATGGCCGTAATGGAAAGGGGCGATTTGCTATTCGAAAATAGTACGCTTGAAAAAAGCGAACTGACGTGCGCGAGCACTATTGGAAATTTCGGTGCCGTTATTATCCTTCGGGGTTTTTAGTCGTATTCTTGCTGGGTATTGTACTTCAATATTTCCTGGCAAATTAAAGGCTCTACTCTAGTAATTTTGAATAGCGCAGTTTTATGTAAACAGAAAATGAAACTTTAGAGAGTAAGAATATAATAATAATATGTTTTCTTTTCTTGAAATAGAACTTTCGTTAAATCCTTTGTTAGGAGTTTAGTACTCCACAATAGTTCCTTAGATGCAAAGCTCTCGTCGTTTCCCGGTTAATAAAACAATGGCCGAGGATTTGCTCTGCCGATTCACAGGGCGGAGGAAGACGATCCCGATCGGATTGCGGATCAGAGCGAGTATAAATAATGTAGAGCCATCGGTCGTTAGCTCTAAAAGAGCTACCTGTACACCCGCGTTTCTTTGGACTCTCCGGATGCTTCTCATTCAGGGACAGATTGCTGGGAATTCTCCTCGAGACGTTCAATCTCGTGCGGTACAGCTAAGGTGGTCTACTCATCTCATGCTAATCGAAAGCACGCTCCGAGTCACAAGTACATCGATGCATCGCAATTCATCCTGAGCTCTACTACTAAACTTCGATACTAAATCCAATAAATCCAATAAAAATGTCTTAACAACTACACCTGCATGTAAAATCGAATATCGATGAGGAATAATTAATGTTAGTGTAGCAATAAACATTTCACATGAAGATGAATGAGTAAAAGTACGGTGTTATATAAAAATTTAATTGAAATAACCATTACAATTTATTCTTAATTTCCGTACTAACACTTCTCCTTATCATTTTACACTAATTACAACATTCAAATCAGATTAATTAACTTACAGTATTAATAATAGAGATTACATAAAACGATTTTGTTTTGTGACTGAAGCAAGGTGCATCCCCAGTATTTTACCACCGTGACTCCCGGCAGAGGTACCGATCGATCACCGGTGTCCGATATGTAAAGCGATAGTCGTTGTTTAAGCGACAGCGACAAGTTCGGGAGGGATGTTACGTGGCGATGATAATAATTCCTCCTGCGCAAAGCGTCGAAGATGGTAGAAGGAGAGTGCGTACCCACAGGGCGACCGCCTACGTCGAGACCGGATTCTCTATTTGGTCGGATCCGCACTCCTTCCGAGCGGTTGCTCGCCTTCGATTAGGTTTACTTACGAGCGATCTTCTAAGGGCACGTCGGCTTCTACGTCCGCGGGGTACCTACTACCCCCCAGCTTTCCATCCCGATATCCTGAACTTCCATTGATTTTTACCCTCATCCCCTTGGGATCCCAGTCAGAATGTGGTAGGTAGCTCTAATGCTTCGATTCTCGAACTTGGGTAAGAAAATTAATGCAACCTGTGCTTGGTCTTGCTTGATAAGATACAAGTATTCTAATTCACTCGCATTTCTTGTGTTCTTATTTAATATTTCCTATTCAGCTAGAGTTAGAATATTTTCAAGTCTTTCCCTGGGATGATAATTCTCCTAATTTACAAAAACAATCGAAGATTACCTCGAAATTTAATAGCTTGATTTCTATTTTAAAGAATTGCAACTAGAATCTAAACACAACATAGATTAGAGAAACTCCCTCGAGTTTAATAGCAGCCTACCGAAAGAGTGCCATTTAGCAGCAATGAGCAGTGTTGCACGTGAATTGCTGCAATATACGTCGTCGACGTGAAGTATGCCCGTAACTATACACACACAAAGTGTACTGACCAACTGGCTCGCCAGTTGGCTATCCCATTAAGAGTGTGTCAAACCCCTCGACATTTATTGAGCAGCAGCAGTAGCGGAATGTCTCGGGAGCGTGTGGCTTTCCCCGCGGTGGTCGCTCCTAGCTGCCCGCTGATTTTCTCCACTTGTGGATCGAACGTTTGCCAAAGAGAGTGAGAGCGAAGAGGGGGGAGAGAGGGTGTGAGAGAGGGAGAGAGGGAGAGAGAAACAAGCTCACCTAAAATGGCTTGGTCTTGGTCAATCTATAAAACATCGACTGCGTCTATCAATGGCCCTAAACGCTCGAGCCTTTCGAGCCCGTGCTTGCTTCTTGCGGACTTGCGACCTAAACCGCCAACATCGATGATGCCAGCAAGAAAAGCCAGGAAAAACAGAAGCCTACCTCCGCTTGACAGAGTCTTACCTTGGGTGGTTCGGAGCTAGGATATTCGTAATGGCCCTTTAGGGAAAGCGCCCTTAAGGGACCTTTCGATACCGGCACCCACCTGCACGTGTTTCGAGCTTTTAATGCCTTCCTTGCAGGTGCATCGTCGAGGGAAGTCTTAAGAAGAACATTAGATATACATATACCTCTCGAAATGTACTCCTAATCAAGTTTTCCTTTCTTTTTCAACTGTACCATTATTTCCTTCGCATTTTACGATATTCATCGAAATAAAATATTAGTCAAAGAATAATTTATTCATTTCAAGCATTGCAATATTAGAAATGTATTATGGTTTATTGATTTTGGTACGTGCTTTAATCTTCCACTCTTCGATGCAGTGGAAAATGGAGAAATACGTGTGAACACATACGAACAATAAGTACATCTCCGTTAAAACTTCTCATCATAAATCGGCTGGAAAAAGCATCGCTGGTGCGCACCGTAACTTCAGCGGGGGATGAAAAAGAAGTTCCATTAGCCACGTCTTTTCCATTAATTACGTGGAAGCAAGTAAGCGTACGGTGAAGCACGCGGAAAGAAAAACGCACGGCCAATCACGACGGCGGGAGATGCTCGCCAGGATTTATTGATAAGTCTTGCTAATCGGGAAAAAGTATCTTAGGGTTTCACTGTGTTTTCTAGCTGTAATCAGTGCACGGCCGTCTATCGGACAATGGCTTTTTGTCGAGAGGAGCGTGTCGACGTGTCGAGGCTGTAAATGTCGAGCTATCACGCGGTAATTACCGCCGCCAATTCACCGCTGGTTTCGACTTACGAAGTAAAGCTGTGCCTGCTTCCGTATGCAAGGCCTGCGCCAAATGGCAGCTCGCCCTTTCGCAAATACCAAACACCTACGCTCCAGTCGCCATTCTGCCTGACGGAATGAACATGTCTCGAATTCTATGCGTTCGATGACATTCTCTATTCGACCTGCCTCATTTCGAGCACAGTATTCACTCGTTCATTCAATACAAAGGATTCAATTCTTTCGTACTTATACTAAATCCTGAATCTTTAATCGAATATCTGTAATTCTAACTCAACAAAAGCTATTGTTGTATTTAATTGACAATTCTTAAATCGGTTCAAGTTTTAAATTAGAAAATTGTATAACTAACAGTTAAATCTTAGAATGTATTAAAAAAAACAGTGAACTGCCAATTAAGTTGGCACCAACTAGTACAGAAAAAAGTATATCAGAAGTCGGCGAGTCTTACACTGGTGTCTCTTTGTGTAGCTGCATGTCAACGAGAAAAGGAGAGGAAGCAGAAGAGGAGAATGGCCGGGGAAGAATAGAAAGGAGAATAGGATCAACATAGATTGCAGAGTGAAGGCAGCGGATCCCGAGCGTATTCCTCGTCGAAAGGGAGCCGTTGCCGACTGTCCACGAGGCGGAAGGATTTATTCTTCCTCGATTTACAATGCTTTATAGTGTCGCTCTCGCTGCTTCAACAAATAATTGCCAATTATACCCCGCGGCTATCGATCGTTCTTGCTGCCCGCTGCGAGCGTGCCCGTTGGCTATCCCTAAGATCGGCATACCCGCAGATTTACATCGCTTTTTCAGCACATATCTACCACGACCTCTCACCAATTCAGCGCTTTCCGTTCTGCCTATTCTCCTTGTCAATGCACCTTGCATATTGAGTGTCAAAATATACATACCAAAATTGAATGCTTCCTTTATTATTATCTTTCGAATAGCCAACATTCGGTATTCATTAATTTCCGGTATTCATACATATACAGAACTTCGGAGTTAGAGTCGTCGATGGTAAATCAATTGGTATACAAAGTCATATATTTGATCTCGACAATGGTAGGAAAAAATTCCACTCCGACGTATAAGAATGGAGACACTGTAAATTCGATTGGTGCATTCCTAGTATTCCGTTAGCATCATAAATCAATGATTTATAAATGTTTTCTGCTATCCCATCGAACATTTCACGCAGGGATAGCATGCGAATGGCACACCTAACTAATTAGAAAGTTCGCCACCTATCGCCGAGCGCCCTTACTAACGGCAGTGAGTGCGTCGAAGTGGAGAGAAACTTTTGAGCAATAATTCAATCGTGATTGCCGGAACGCACGAGCTGGCGACGTTCCGAAAGCTGAGGAGGGCGAGGGGAGTAGGTAGAGGGAGAGAGGTGGGATGGGTAGGAGGGCTAGACAGAAGGAGAGAGGGAAATGAGAAGAGAGGACACAGTGCGAACGCCCCCGTTTCATTGTCTAGTGGGTCGCCCGTGCGGAATACAATACTCGCGGCTGCCTAACATGAATAAATGTATTTACGATTTGACGTAGGTGTGCCCGCATAGCCGACGCGCCAGCAAAAAATGCGAAACGAGCCCGCGCTTGAATTCCGCGCGACAGCCAGCCACGGAAAAGAGAGCAAGGGAGGAGCGGGCGGACGGGCGGGAGCGGCCGAGAGAGGGAAAGAAGAGTCTTGGAGCTGGCTCGCTTCGAGGAAAGACGTCCGCGTGGCCGCAGCTGGAGGACAAGTTTCACTCGATCGAACAAAAAATCCCCCTATCGACAGCTCGAGATCTCTTTGATCCTACCAGGCTCGTCCAGCTTTAATCGCCCAACCACCGAGCACCTCTCTCGTTATTTTCAAGCTGCCCACCAGCCGAAAAAGCCCGCTGCAATCGCTTTTTCATTACAACGCGCGCGCGCGAGTCTTCTTGCCGCACAGGTGGGCGGCCCCGCTTGTGCACAAGTTGTCTGTGAAAAAATTCGTTTGCCAATTACTGACTCTAATAAGCACTGGCTAGTTTGAGTGTATTTGGTTTCGCGTTCGATGCTTTCGTAGGGCTCACGTTTTTCCGGCCCGCTTTTAGGGTAATTTCTGCATGATTCGTTTTTGCGTTATCGTCACTTCGTTTGCGAGGGTGCCAATAAGAATAGGGGGAAATCTGAAATATTTACATGGGCAAATATAAAACGAAAGTGTAAAATATTTACAAAGTATTTATAAAACTACCAGGATTTCTTTTGCGCCTTATTTCTCGAACCCAAAGGTAAAATAATCATTCGACTGTGAAGAAAATAAGTAGTAAAAAGTGTGTTCTCAGAATTTTCAACAATGTGAGCTTCCAAAAGTAAAAGCTTGGATCAGACAAATGTGAAAATCAATAATAAACTTTAATATTATAAATAAAGAAAAAGAGACACAAATCCATAAAAAAAATCCAGTGAAAAAAGCTTAACGTTAGCACGATTTTCATTAACAAATCGTTGAATGAAAGTATCTGTTGATCGATATCAGGACAAAGCGATGGGAAAGGACTGGCTGTTCCAGTTCTAACGCAGCTTCCCTCGCAGCAAAGGTGGCTCCAATGTTTATGGGCCCAGGGAGGAAGTGAAGGAGATATATGCAGAGAGGGCGACGTGCGCGGTCCGCGTGTGCATGCAAAGAAAGACGCGAATAAATATAATGCTGCTGGCGTGGGCGGCCATTGTTTGCACGCGCTAAAGTTGAAACGCACCGAGAGAAACCGACCGTAAATCGAAGATTTCGAAGTTAATGGTTAACCAAGAGGTGCGCTCACCCCGTGGGAAGGCGACGTTCCTCCCTTCGAAGAAAGAGCGCGAGAGAGACGGAAACGTTCGATGCGTGTCTTCGACTCTTCGACACGGACTTACTTTACGGATTGCTCTGAATATACTGCCCCATTATAGGTGACAAGAACTGCCTAGCGAAACCTCGCTCTACTAATAAATACGCCGGCTCTAGAACGCTTATATCGCTTATAGTTAGACGCCGTAGCAGACGCTGACTGAATAACCTTTCCTATTTTAGTATGCCTACGACTTGTAATCTAATCAAAAGTATGCATCCAATTAAAATCGTGAAGAACGATCCCTTGAAAAAGAAACGTTTCATTCTTATTTAATTCAATTCAATTCACTTTTATTGTGTGAACTAAAAAAGGTTCTATATTAACTTATAATATAGAGCGGATAAATACATTTTAATATAAAAAAAAGTACATAATTAATTATCTAAAATTCATCAGTTACTAAAAAAAGGATGTGGAATTAGAAGCGCAAGACTTATGTTCGTCACATTCGGTCATCCGCGCGGCTTTAGATAGTTTCCACGTGCAGCGGTCGATTCCAGTATCCATGAATGGATGGGATCACTAGCCCGAGGTGTAGGAACGAAGTACGAGGCTCGTTACTCGAAAGAAAGTGCGGATACTCAGCCTCTGCCGATGGGCACGCAGGTTCCGTGTGCAAGTAAAGCACGCAGAGCCCGGAGCAATAAGGAGCCGCTTATTACCGAAGCGAAATCAATTTCAATTTTCGCCAGCTGCCAGAGTTCGCAACGCGGCATTCTACGATGACGGCGGTGTGCTCGCGTGCGCACGAGCGTAAACGCTCTCCTCTTAACCCCTCGAGCGATCAGCGCCTGCGCCGATACATCGTCGAAGCCGCTTCGAGATATTGGTTTCTAAAACGCTCGTAATCGAGAGCCGCCTTCACTCTCTAGACAATCTCCAATGGCCTGCAAATCGTTCTCCGATCGCGAAGCCTTCAATTTCTGCGCGATATGCTAGAGCTGCTGGAAATTGATTCGATATTAACGGGAACACTAGTCGGTAATACTAATCGTTTAGTATTTAAGGGATAGATTATTTTATATCGTAAATAATCGTTGTTATTCTTGCTGGTATTAAGTGTACTATTAATGTTATTATTTTTAGTACTCTATGAATTGTACTAAAATTGGAAGTACATTTTTCTATTAATATCAATATAACTGACTGCACATGAAATTTAAGTTGACTAAGAAACCTGCAAGCGTATTATAAAATCTTTAGATTCGTGTGTTGATTTTAGTCTCAATGGCTGATTTAATGGTATGTATTAATACCAATATGAAGTACTGATTTTATGAGAGACATTCTTGGCTTTCAAGTGCTGTCGGTAAGTGTATACATTTTCTGCTAGTTCGAAGGTACATTTCCTGTGCTGCGTGCAACAGTGCCAATAATGACAGGGATTTCGTGTCTCGGCCGAGATTTCGCAGGAGCGTGCGAGTGTGGCGGAGCGCAAAAAAGCTTACACTGCGGGGCAGTAGTTTCGCGCGCGGGAACCGCAGCACGCTTAAAGGGGACCAGGCGCTTTTTGTTGTAATCTTCGCGGCTCGTTTCCGCCGCAACAGCGGAGAATTTCAGGCGGAGAGGAGCGATTTCATTGCCGCGGCGCGTCGGCCAGAGTGCCACGACAGAACTCTCACAATCAGTACGGCTCGCTAACGCCACTGATAGACCTGCTCACTCCGTTGCTGGTTACAATTTCCGCGGTCCCTCAGCGTGCCGAGCAAGACCGATTCCGATGTTCCAGACGCACTGCGTCCTCAAACGATTTCCCGTAAATAGGAATCTCGCAAGGACCTTCCAGTAAAAGCCTGCGTGTCCGTGTTATACTTGCACTGTTCCTTTATGATGCAATGATTTGCTATAAGCAAAGTGTACGAAGATTCATAAATTCTGAATTCCCTAGTTCTAGGTTGTTTGTAGAAAGTGTAATTTTCTAGAATCTATTCGATGCTATGATACAGTTGAATATATCAAAAAGCAAAGTGATTCAGCACCGCAATGATTACGGTGTTAGTTTCCTTTAGGATGTGAATAAGAATCAAAGAAGTAAACGATCTAGTAGCCAATAAAGTACCAGTGAACTATCGAGCGAATAAGGAGGTGAATTAAGTTTGACACTTTCCTTCTCGTATGATTCATTCTATTTATTCGTATCATCGTAAATAGTAACGGTATATTAACTACTGTTGATCTAGAATGAACTTTATTTCCTAGGTCCATTTCCTATTTCCCTTTATTTACTCTCATTCCGTCATGTATACCGTTCCTAGACTTTCCAAAGGGATAGAACAGACGTTAATGTCAGCAAAAGTTATCGCATTGGCGTAGTGGACTGACAGTCACACAAGTCGTGTAAGTGATTCGTTCCATCATCAATGAATCGACATTACCGCGTGGCCCATCCGGCTGAAGATTAATTTCGATGACAATTAAAAATACTGGCGCAAGAGAAAAACTAGGTTTCTCGAACTGCATCCGGTAGAGAAATGCCATTAATCTCACGAAATTGCGTGTAATGACGTGGAAAAGCCTGCTATTAAATGTTTTATCCACCCGCGAATATCTGAGAGGCTTATCTAATGATAGCAGCGGCACTTTAGCTCAATAGCAACATTTCTATTAATGACGCGATCGTTAATCGCAGCTAATACCACTGGTTTCCCTCGGAGGGCTTTTTTGCAAAATGGGCGAGCGCTCGTATAAGAGAGTGTCTGTACTATGTGCGACTATGATCACCGGCATACCGCAATTCCAACACGAGCAATTCCTAGGCTGTACATAGTCTTCTCCCGTCACCGTCGGATGGTGAAAGTATCAAAAGTTTCCTGGAGAGAAGCTACGTTGGTTTAAATGCGGAATTTAATGTCTATTTCCATTTATTCATGAAGCATCAGCACCTCATCATTAAACTACCCACGGCGTTGCAAATATAGATTTTTATTTGTCTTTCCATTGGATTCTTGTGTAGAAGTTCGTGTCGTTATGTTTCATTTTCCACATGTATTGTATGTCATTTATCATTCAGGATACAAGTGTCTCCTATTTTGGATGTACTTCTGCAATCAGATGATGTAAGAATATTATTGTTTCTTCCAAAGGTAATGTTACCTTTCCCCTAACACTGAAATATTATCTTAGGTTCAAGTCATATGTTAATGAAATTCGCAATGCTGGAATTCCTGTTCCATTCTCTGCAATGATTTAGATACACGTGTCGGTAACTCGACTTTCTTAAAACGTTTCGAAATTTGTGAAACTATGCTATATTATTTTTTTCCCCCGCCAACGAGCCATAAACAGGAACTATTTCTTCCTAAATCAAAAAGCAGTCGAATAATGAAGAAATTTCAGTATCATTTACACTCGGGGATTTCAGTATGCTTTATAGAAGTATACGGGCAGCAGGAAGAAATTGCGGGTCCAAATGTACTCCGACATTCACCTGCGTGGCTGCACATGTGTTTGCGGTTAAACCTGTAGACAGGTACTTACGCGCGTACATAGTATGCAAGCGAAACTATATTCCTGCCAATCCGGCAGGCGATAATCGTAAAATCTATTACCAGCACTTTATGACTTCAGTCGGCGTGTATGCACCGGCGAGAACGACACCTACCCAAATGATAACGGCGTACGCGCCGGATCGAAAAGGCATACACGTGCAAGGAATGAGGACTATTAATTCGGCCCAGTGTTGCTCGCGTCGCATATAATTCTAGCTAGGAAGCACCTCTACTCAGACTGTCTAGAGAATGTGATTGAAATTTCCCTCTCCCTCGTAAAAGGGCTTCCGCTACTCTTCATGCAGGAATGTCTTGTCGCACCCCCAGTGGCATCAGTCGACATGCTATTGGTCCAATGACTCGTCGTAGTATCAGACTTCATTCGGAGAAGAATAAGTTACGTTTAATTCTGTTTAAAATCATATTACGTGTCTCTGTATCAAGAAGTTGAAAAGGGAAACTCAGGTTTTAGTTAAAAACCGTGATATAGAAAGTAAGGGTAATTTAAAGATTAATTGTAATCGATAAGACTTCTGCAAGATCATAAATTTCTCTATTCCACAATGTCATCTTTTCCGCGACTCAACTATATCACGACGTAAATAAGTTGCTCTTGCGACGAATTGATAACGCGGATTACCTTCCATCATACTGGAAAGGTTTCAAACTAACAGAAACGTCCCATCAATTATGATAAGTAGCACTGGCGTCGATGGAGCACATGTAGAATGGCGTGTCCCATTTCCGGTCTCCGTATTACCGAGCGGCACCGCTTTATTTCTATTTTCCCGATATTAATCCGTCCTCTCATTACCGTCATGACTGTCATTACGATTTTCGCCGATGCCAGCAGCTGCCGCGAACTCAGTTCAGGTCTCATCAAGTCAGGGCGGACCATTAGGCGGAAGAGAGTGTCGTCGCGGCGGCGTTACACGTGGAGAGAGAGGCGCAGGCAAGGCGTGCGCAGGAGCGGATGCCCTGGAAGTTCCGGAACCCGCTCTGGAGTCCTGGTAGTGCGGTGTATCGCTCAAAATCGCATTTAACCGTAATGGTCAATGGCTCTCCGTGATTAGAGGGCATTACCGGGTAGCCTCGACGCCGGGGCCACCCACCAACCTCAATCAACCTCGACCAGGAGCACCGGCCGCCCCATCCTCGAAGCAGAGGAGGCCCCGACCTCCTCCGCCGACTCCTCCACGCCGATTGCTACGCTTCTATAAGCGGCCAACCCGCTCATTCACCATGTACCAGGGCAAACGGAACGAAAGCAAGACTACGCTAACGGCCAACCACCGTACCACCATACCCTTCATCCTGAAGGCCTGGATCCATCTCATCTACAACCATTCTAAACTGACTGAGATCTTGAATACTACTCGTAGTGCACAGTCAGTCTAGTCCAATTACTGAAATTAATTTATCAAGTGATGGAGGATCCTCATATTATATTCTAATATTATGCTATCAAGAGCTCTCATCAGATCAGCTTCTCTTAGCTAATACTTCACACGAGAGAGCAATGGTTTTGCTATAAAACAACTACTTTATATTACATTTTACTGAGTACGTAACTAAACTACATATAGTTCTACAAATTTTATAATAAAAACTTGTCTTATTTAATGTAAAAGGGCCTGTATATTTGATGAAATGGTGGTTAAAAGGATTAAAGCGGGCAGCGTTTAGAGGTAGTGGTTGTCGCGCGCGAAGTGCCAAAACGATTTGTTGTCAAGCGAGAAGGCAGTGAGGAATGAGGATTGCGACACGGGTAGCCGGGATGTAGGTACGCGCACTGGTGTCGAGTTGCGGAGTCCTAGGCGTCAGGGTAGCATCGCCGAGTGGTCTTCGAGGTGCATCTGCACGAGCAGCTCTGTGTAGTGTGCATGTACTACCATCTCGACGCGCACACGCGCCTCCACACTCGTCCATGTAAATCGCCGGTGTCTATGTACGCCGGCGGTAGCCGGCTATTCAGAGTGCGGCGATTCTCTTGCAGGCCGTGTCGCGGCACGTCCTTGTAAGGCCACTTGCCTCCCGTCTAGTGTGCTGCGAGCCTGCTACACACCACTCTGCCTACGTACATCGACCTAAAGAAATGATAGCCCTGCATTCCCCCCCGGTTTTATCTATCTTATTTCTTATTATGATGAGAGTACCTCGAAAATGACATAGTGTAAAAAAGGCGAGTCCGATCGCAAGTGTTTATAGATTTAGATAGATTCATGAAAGTAAGAAGGTTGGGGATGAAGCGTTGAGAGTTTAATTTTAATCGCTGGGAGATGGAACTAATCATGGGATGGTGTATCTATTGGTATCTACTTAAGTTCGATGTTGTATCTTATGGTGTAATATAATAAAATATTTCGTATAATTCCGTACATGTATAATTTAATAAATAGATATTTCTCTCCGCCGATATTCCTTCTAATCTTACAAATGATAATTCTGTAAGCATCTAATTATCATTGAATTAGAAACACGGAAAATGATACCATCGTACAAAATAAAGAATCCGTTTGCGTCAGAATCTATTGATCGATCCACGCAAATTACATATAAAAATCATTAATTGGAGTTCTGAGAGTATCTGACTTGAAAGGATTAATTCGCACGTCAGATCATTTTTGCGCTCTGTTGTACGGAATACGTCTAGGCTCGCATGCGAGCGGCACACGTGTCCGTGTGCACACGTGCCAGCAAAGTAGCACTGGCTGCACACGGTGGTTGTTCACGGTGTGCGCAGGGCTTGGACAGGCCGAATGAGAGAGAAGGAGTGAAAAAGCGAGAGAGAGAGAGAAGGAGAGGACACAGCAGTGGCGGATACTGACGCAATGCCGGGCGCGCGGCGTACGCCACGCTCGCTCGTAAATCGATTCTGAAGGAACGGACGCGGAGGAACGGGGCCCGAGCAAGAAACTGCGAGTGCTAGCCTTAAGCAAAAGACCTCTCCTCGAGACTGGACTCGCCTCGTAACGACTGGTATTGTCGTAATGGGTGGTGTTATCGCCGCGATCGTTGCTTCTCGACTATGCACCGGGCTCCTATCGCGACTAACGTTTCCTCCAGTGCTTTTACGTCTCCGGCGCACTGACGTCCCCAGCGGACGCTGCTCTCCTACTTTTGCAGGAAACCGCGTGAAAATCGTAGGATAGTCGATAGATTGATTTTGAAGTGGTAGAGACATTAATAATGTAAAGGTACTTTGGTTAAAATTGTTAAATAAATCCTGATAATTTCTTTTAATAATAAAATTCTATGTATACGGTAATAATCAATGAATGAATATCCAGCAATGCTCATTAAATTGACTCACCACTGGAAAAAATATAGAAACGCGAGGTTTTCGAAATGGCATAGCTTGACAAGACCATACAATTGCGTTTGTACATTTGCGCGAACGCGCGCCGAGCAAAGTGTTAACGAGGGGCGATATTTCATTCGGCTTCAAATTAGCGAAGCTTTCCGATGCGTGCCTCGCTGACACGCATATGGATTGTGCAACGCGAGGAGACTATCGGCGAAGACGAATTACCGTTTAAGACTGGATGTCGCATTAAGATTTTCGTTCTAATCCTTTAACGCGAATTCCAAGCAGCACGGTGCTCGTCTTACCCGTTTACATTAGCTTCGAACTGGGCGATGGTGGCGGGCGGGAGAACCTGCTCGAATCACCGCCGGCGGATGTACCAGTCCGATTATAATGAGATAATTTAACGAGCAGATCGAATCGCACTTACCGATGCACATCCCGTCGGCAACGCACGCCCGAGAAATGGAAGCGTCCGATTGAAATGGAACCGTGGCGAATTCACGTAGGCTATCTCATACCTTTGAAACCGAACGCGACTCCCTTTTTATGACCGATCGACACAGTCAGTTACGAGGGGCCCCTTCGAGCTCTTCCTTCGGATTCACTTTACCCCATTCATCCCCTATTTCCGTGCATTAGGTACGCAGAGAGTATTAGTAAGGCGGACTGCTACGTATCCTTCTTTCAATGCTAACTACTTGTTTCTTACACAGTTTACTGATACCAGGAAACATTACTCTTGATGCAAAATTATCCGCTTTTTTATATATGTTATTGATATAAAGTTGACAGCCTGTGGGAAGAATTATACATTGAAATGCAATGTCTTCTCTAAAATTAATTATAATAATAATTTGCCAATTATAATTTAGGTCGAAGCTATATTATACTTTTTACGCTTGATTTACAATATATGGACATTCAGAATGACCAAAGAAAGTGTCATTGTATTGTTGTCTTTGCTTTATTGTTTCTGCAAGATGAAGATTCGGAAGATGAAGGTGCGTGGAACGCGCGCCCCAAGAAAAGCCGCGTACCGAATGAACGCACGATCCATCTTGATTTCTTCGGCACCTTTCACTTTCGACAATCTCTTGGAGTTGGTGCCTGCGGCCAAAGATATCGCGGAATGAGAGAGAGATCGGCTTGATAGGTGCGGGACAACGCGCCAAGAGCGAAGGGCTCCCGACGGACGTTCTAAACTCACTTCGCGCTTGGAATTCGTTTCGCCGGTAACAGGAAGAAAGGAAGCCTGACGTATTAGTGCGTGCTGGCACGTGCAAAATGATTTCGCGTTGTGTAATACCGTGCATCGAGTAATCGTGCGTTGCGACGATTATGTGCGAATTTACAGCCCTTTAACTATAATTATGCTAATACATGTTGCACCGCAAAACTCAAGTCATTCATACTAGATTATATGTACATAACTTAGTGAAATATCTATTAAGGAATAATTACACTTTGTGTGTCACAACAATGTCGACTTAATTCCTAGAACACTCTATTTCTTGCAAGTCCTAACTCTGTCCTTTCGTATCGTTATTTTTTACTGGATTCTCCATATCTTCTTCTGAAATATCAGTATTTGTTTCGAGATTTCTAAAATTTTCCGTGATTCGAATATTACAAATATTGAAAGCTCGATTACTGCTTTCATTACTTTGTTGAAACGAAAGCAAGAGGCTTCATTACTAATATTATCAATTCGAAATGAATTTTTCATCGGAAAAGACGTAAACAGGTGCGTAAGAGAAAGTGTGTAGGTGTGTTACTGGTATCTTCTCGCAGAAAGAGAAGGAGGGCGCAGACCTTCTTACGGCAAGACGAGGAATTCCCGGTGGAAAGCTTATTTTCACTTAGCAACTTCTGCTTAAGACACTTGCGCACGGGATAATGGGCTCGCGTGCATCGTTTAATTACACGGCTCGTACGTCTTTATGCATGCGAAGCGTGAGCGTCGTTACGCTGGTAGTACAGGTGCTCCGTTCTAACAGTGTAATAGGCAAATTAGCTGCTTTCATGAGCCATTATTAACTGCTATCTCGTAGCGTGTCGAATTCGGTAATTCGACATTTCAAGGCCAAAACACACTTGGTCGAGCTCCATTACCTTTCACCGGAATTAATTCATTAAAAACAGAACAAACGTATTTAATGGGTGGCAAACAATTATGCAGGTTAGTTTCCACATATCTACTAATTATAAATCATGCAGGTAATCCTTGGCATTCCCTCTTTTAATAACAATCTTAAAAAACAAAGCTTAATGATTAAAAGGCAATGATTAAATTATTAATTGAATAAAATATAAGAAGAAGTAAACTGTCAAGTTACTATTTGGAGGAACATCAGATTTAATAACTAAAAGAAGGAAACGTAAATTGTATTCTGGAAGAAGAACTAATTGATTCAACAACTTCTGCATCTACATTTAAACACGTGTTAGTACACTTTCGAGAGTATCATTGAGAGTATGTAGGTCGTAGAGGATGCTTGGACAATTGGTGCGCCCCGGGGTCTCTCGGTAATTTCAGGAAAATTACGAGGAGAAAATTCAGGAAAGGACAACGGCGTCGTTATGCGCCGGTAATTTCTGAGTCGGTGCGCGCGGCGTCGGCGAGATGCAGTGCGCGCCACGAATTTAACGATTCCGGCGAGTTTACGACGACGATGCCGCCCTTATTATAACGCGCGGTGCCGGAGTCCGGTTTGGTATCGCCCTTGGGAGACACCGGCGCATCTCCGAGAGCCCGGGCACCCGCACCATTACGTCATTAAGGCGTCCAATAAACTTCTTTTACTACTTCCTCGAGCAGCAGCCACCGCCGCCGTGGCCGAGCCGCTCCCTTCTTTACCCTCTCGCCGCTTACTCGTCGCTTCAGTGCGCTCGCGAGCGCGCGCGCGCGCGCGCTCCACCGTCTTTTTCATTCTACATGCACACTTGGCCTGGCAGGCCGAGTAGAATGGGTCCAGGGCCCCATCTCTCACGTGCACCGCCTCGCCGATTCGTGTATGTACACACCACCGAGTGCCAACGGTCCTTCACCTTCGCCGAGTCGACGCCCTTACTCTCGGCATTCCTCTGTGTGCGTCAATTGGGCCGACCACCTTCCTCCGCACCGAGAATTCGGAGATGTGAAAAGTAGTTCACTCACGTACATGTATTTCTCACTGATAGTATCGCAATCGTTGAAAGTCTTTGTGTTCGGCTAGTCTAGTCTGATCGGCTTTGTACGAATGATTGGATTTTGAAAGTTTGTGTGGTTACAATTAATTGCATGTTTATTTATTGGTTGGGTGCAATGAATGTAGTTATTGGGAATTTAGGAAATTGAGTGTGGTATATGTAAAACGTTCAGTTATGTTTATGAATACTTACACCCTTAAGAATGATCGCCCAAATAAGTAACTACTTGTACGGATAAACGAAAGCGCTGATTCGTTATCTGTGATTTGATTTTCGAGGAAATTTCGAAAATGGAACGTGTGAAATTCCTGCCGGACAATTGAAGTCCGATGAAGCGGAATTCTGGGACAGGCCAAAGCGTATTCCCAGGGAATATACAAATTACGAAGTCAGTGTTTACTGCGTAGGCTGTCGGAGATTAGAAAGGACCTAAATTTCGAAGGCAGCCTCACGGACGGAAGAAATGTAGTGCGATTTAAGTCCCGAGTCCCAAGGCAGCGTGCTTCGGAATTCTGGCGAGGATGAGAGGCTAATTCGATGTTTATGGTAATTCGAGACCGCCGTAAACACAGGATTTAATTTTCTACAATGTTTCCCATTACGCAATCCATGAATATCATTACTTTCAGATTTCACCTGTTCCCACAGTGCTGCCGTCCAATCGGATTACATATCTCGCGGTGTCATCTCGGTCCCTTCCCCCTCGGGCACCCATCGAAAATCACGACTGATGACGTCGCCGATGTACGTAACTCTGCCGGCGCGCGATCCCAACGCACATACATACTTCCCTTTCACAAGGGAAAACGAAGGGACCATTTCCCGATTGAATGTTTTTTTTTCATTATTCCTCGGGCGCCGTGCCGAACCGCGCTGCTCACCGGAGTTCCGAACGTGGAGAGGCCAGCGAAATTATTGTCCAGATCGAAGGCTCGAGTAGAATCGGTCCAGTGAGAAGGCCGGTGGTCCAGAGTTTCTCGGCGAGGCATCTCCGTGTGCTATTGACCCTTTTTCACTACAGGTGAGCTGGTGGAGACCTTGGACAGGTAGGTACACCTAACCCACGTACCGTAAGAGACCACAGCCAGTCTAACGGGTGTTCCGTCGCGAAATTTCTTCTCCCTTTCTCTCACTCCTTCTTCTCCTCCTTTTTCTTCTTCAGCCCCCACTACATAACTCTCTCGTCCCTCGTTGAATGTCCTTTGTGTCCTGGTGCCTCTGACAATCTATTCATTGATCGCCGCGATGCCGTAAGGACCTCGCTGTGTGGTCCGCTAATTACTTTCACAAATCACGCCGGGATCACTGTAATCCCAGAACGGCAGTGAGCGCCGCGACGGCAGGTGTAACTCGTTAAGTCTCATTTAGCCCGGATGAAATAATACCGCGCTACTTTGCATCGGCGAGCAAGGCGTTGTTCGCGATTAACAGGCGCGATCGGAAGGAGTGGAATAAACTCGCCGACTAATAGTTGGTAATCGATACCGGCGAAATTCGACGTAGTCACCGGGCCTCGTCAAGCTACGATAATTAGGCGGGCACGTATCGGTCCATCGCATCTCTCCAAGTCAGTCGTTCTGTTAAACAGTGACGAGTTGATGGAAGATCGAGATAAATGTAAGCTAGACAAGATTTCGTATTTATTCTGGTGTGACAATCTACTACAGAAGTACTGCCACTAAATAATAGCTCTCACTTATAATTAAACACATTGATCCGAAAGGAGTCTGTACCAGTGTATAATATTTTTTCTGCGGCTTATGACTTTTTTAATACGAATTCTTTGATTATCTAAATGATTTTAGATGCTCAATGAAAAAACCGTGTATAAGGGTACCAGTTGCATGTACTCACTTGATAATTGCACGATTTGTGGACGATTTTTTACATTATTGGATTATATTATCGTGTACCTGGTTCCGATTACCTTTAAGTAACGAAGACTCTTCGTACTTTCCACTAGTCGGGGCAGTTGATAAAGTATAGAGTGTACACATCTACAAAAACCCGTGCTCGTCAATTACCACGATCGGTGATTCAATTTTATCATGTGATTTCACTACGACGCACATGCGCGTCTCTCTTTCTCCAATCTGATATCGGCAAGGACACGCTGGGATACATTTTATTCAACCTGCGTTCTGCGATCCCATCGTCGCCACGCTCGCATTTACTTAGGAGCTCATCAAATACTTTAACGCGAAGTAAGAAAAACCTTAATTACCGTGGGCTTATCGACCGATTTATTTCTATTGAGAGGAGAGGCCGAGAAATAGGCGAAGCCTCGGTATGCACGTCGAGAGTGCTTGTATCTTGATTGATAAACGTGTCGCGCAAATATCGTCATTAGAGCTTGTAACTCGCTCGAGAGTTGCCGCCTGTTGACACGTGCCTCTTGTTTGCTAGATGCACATCCTGTAAGACGTCATTATCCCGGTTTCACTTATACTTAATAGTTTCCTGTTCATCCCGATCATAAGTTGTAAATAATACTTCGATTAAAGAGACAGTTCTCTGACACATATTACAGTATATTTTCTCGATTAGAAAGCGAACTTTAAATTGAAAGTAACGGGTGGCTCGTTTCATTGATAGCAATAAATCTGTGTTTGTATTCCCCCTGTTTTTCATCTGTTTTAATTTAAACTTGCACTCTTGTAAATTCATTTTCGTGAAGAAGATTATTCTATGTGCTTCGATTTTATAAAAATATAATTTAATATTTCTACTTCATCCGATTGTCACTGTGTCCAGAAATATATGATCGTGTAACACTTGTTGTACTGACTAATATGTTCTTTAATTTATTATTTCCAAAAATCTATTAAAGTGGTAGTTCTTGTCTCACACATCTTTTTCTCGCTATTTCGCCTCGCGTTCAGATTCATTCGAGCACAATGAATATTTCACATAAATTCTGAGGAACTCTCGAACAAAATTCAAGCTCGACCAGTGAGATCTTGCCGGCTGTGAAAGAAACCGTAGGCCCTCGAGAGTGGGATCGACAGACTACATCTAGAAAGGAGTGAAGCCCGGCGTAGCTCTCGAAGGAGACGTAGCAGGGACGTTTGCAATTAAAAAGCGATTTAAATGCTAATGGTCGCGCGTAATTAACGCGCGTCACACGCGAGGCCCCCGGACCCGCGCCGCCCGCTCTCACGAGTGTTTGTCGATTATTATTTCACGTTGGGGTTGAAGCAGGCACGCGAAGCGATCGAGCCATCGTCGATTTCACGTCTGGAGGCACACGTCGACGGATTCGTAATGAATCACGCGTCCCGCAGCCAAGGAAACACTCTCAGACACGTAAAAAGAGAGATGGAAAGGGTTAAGGAGAAAGAGAAAGAGAGCGAGAGAGTGAGAGAGAGAGGATAAATGATCGTTAATAAAAGTCGATAAACCAAGGTGGTTCGCAGCCGCTTTTTCGAGGCGAATTCATTTAGCCGTCGTGCTTACCGTGCCATCGATTTAATTAAAAGTTTATCTCGGTAACTTAGGTGGAAGGTGGGATAAGTCGAAGCAGTACTTCGAGTTCGTTCCCTTGGCGTCCGCTGGGGCGCGCTGCCGCTTGATGAATGATATATGCCGCGAAGCCGATAGCATCGAAACTAATTTGAATCTTTACACCGCTGCTTTCAATTGACGAAGTGTGGTAGTGTAGCTACCGCTGCTGCCAATCGGATTCGGATTGACGAAGGTCGCAGCCTCTGATATGGGAATATCATTCTAGCCTAATTGAAGTATCTCAAGCCGATAGACAATACTGGCGAAGTCGCAATTAAGCGACGACGCGCGCCATTAAGCGGCGGTTGCAATCGGCCAACCTCCACGTCCGAACCCGGATGATGTATGTTCCTAAAATGCCCGGGAGTACCTGGCGCCCATAGGCGAGCCATGGCAACGGAATCGGGCAGGAAAGTGTAGGAAAATTGGCTTCGTGGAATCATTAAGTTAGACCGGCGAGAGAGACTGGGGGCCCAATGGCGCATCCCCCGGAGGATCTCTCAGGGTCCTAAGTGGTCTCGGCCGATCCATTTGTCCCGGTACATATGAGTTATCGTGGGATATCGGGGGACACGCACTCCTTGGCACCCGTGCGTGTAAAAATCGTAATAACAGTTATCGCGCCGCGTGTCAATCGGCGCCCCGATTGAGAATTCATTAATTAAATAATACGGGCGGCGGGAGAGCGCCGATAACGGGCCGGCCGAAACTCTGAGGCTTATCCCCCCTGGAATACATACATACATACGTAGAAAAAAGAAGGAGAGAGGCGAAAAAAGGAGGAAGAAAAGTGCTGTCGGGCCCTCGGGCATTCGGCGTGACTTCTTCGGACCGCTCGCACTCTCCCTCTCTCTCTCTCTCTCTCCCTTGGGCTCTCTTTCGCACACACACGCTCGTTCGTCCGCGTAGCTAATAAGGCGGAAAAAAGATGACGACACCGAAGAGTCTACCGGGTGCCGGCGTTGCCGGTGCTACCGAGTGGCGAGGGGCAAAAAAAGCTTTATCGGCATAAACGCAAGAGAATAATCCCCGATAAAATATTCCGCAAGAGGAACGCCTCCGTTTCTCTCGCGGACGGCCGGCCTGATTAATACCGAGTCGTTCGCGCACCTACTAGCCGACGCGCCGCTCAATAGCCTCCCGATTGCCAATCAATTAATTGACATCGGCCGACTGGACTCGCGCCATTCGTCACGCCAATCCCGCATCTGCCGTTTAGCGTTCGTTAACTCGGCCTACACTCCGCGCGAAGCTATTAACGCATAGTTTTTCTATCGTCAAGAACTGGATGAAGAAAAAGGTAGGATCCTTCTCTTCTAAATTGACTCTCTGGAACTTAATCAATTAACGCTTTGAAGTTTCGACGATTTTATGGCTCGCGCCGCCGGACATGTGTGTGTTTCGTTATAATTGCCTGGAACAGCTTCCAGGTAGTTAGCTCTCAACTCTTGAACTATCAAATACCTTTTGCAACGATGTTTCTAATTCCTTTGGCAGGGATTTCCTTCGCGGGCCCTTCGTTATTTATGAAAAGTAGTTAATAGAGTGCATTTCCGCTACGCGAGTTTAATTAGAAGTGTAAATTAAATATTTTCACTCTTTAAAAACCGTTCGCACGTAGCGAATTACGTAATTACGTATGCGCAGTTGGCAAGGGCAACTATTCACATGGTAAAGAAGCAGCAGCAGCTACCTTCGAGTGTTGGAAGCCACTGTAGGTGGTCAGGCATTCGATAGAGAGAGCATAGAAGTAATCGTCGACTGCTCGGCGTACCGGACAGCCGGCGCCCTTTGACCCCGGCGTGTTTTCGATCGTTTTTTAACTATATCTCGTTTAAATTTCTCATTCCACGAGTGCCGTGCGTGGCAGCGGGAGCAGCAAGTGGCCCTGGCGATTCGGTTACGTCGATGTCCGACCCCCAACCGTGTCTGTCGAACGAAGCGAAGAGAAGCTTCCCGCCGATTGAGACGTGACCGATGAAGAGAGCCAATCCTTATCCCGGAATTCCCTTCAGCTAATTCCACTTCATCGCGGGGGTTGTCGACGATCTTCGTATCGTTATAGATGAGCTTCGAGCTGGCAACTCACCGATGACCGCTACCACTTGGGACTTCTAACTTTGAAGTCAGAAACAATGAATCTCTAAGGGGATGTGAGAAATGAACATTTACTAATTTTATTCGATCATGATATTCCGCTTTTACAGTTTGTAGAAGAATTAATATATGTAATATTATATTGGTTAGTATTTCTTTCTTTCTTCTGTGTCATGATAAAAATGAAATATAAACATATAAAAGTGTTTCTACGAAAGAGCAAGGGCGTTGCTACAAATCTAAATTGGCGAGGAGCATCAATTTCTCGAATTCATTCTGAAATCTCCTTTTCCAGGCTATACATATAGTACGAATGCACATATTCCACAGTGGCAGCCGCTACTCCCGAGGGCCTCGATCATCGGATAAAGCACTCGGCGGGACGAAATAGAGAAACTCGGCTGTCTTCGAAAATGAATTTATTCCTTCCGTCGTTGCTGACCGCTGATATTCCTGCGCAGTGGTGCGTGACTCTCGGACGCGGTGGTAAGCATCGGGCCGACTCGATGAACTCGAACGATAGGTGGATATACATACATTCTATGGCTGCGTATAGCAAAGCCGAGGAGAAGCCGCCAGCTATATTAGTAGGATATTGCGAGCGTAAAGTAGCCCGAACCTTCCGACAGCGGTGAATATTTAACAAATTAATGTATTCCTTAGGAAGGCGCTATCATGATCTGGTCACGCCAGCACCGGCTTTGTGCCGATAATCGCTGAGGAAATATCGCCTCGAATTAGACTTTAAAATGGCAATGATTCGCGCCGCTGCAACAGGCCGCCCCAGCCTGATATCATTTCGTGCTCCAAATCAGCATCGAGTATCGCCAAACGCGTTGGATGAAGTTCGCTTCGCGCAAATTTATCTTGCTCGCCAGTGCGTTTCGCACGACTTCGCACGGCCGGAAGCCACTGCCTTTGCAAGCGTGAGAAAGGGTTAAGAAACTAGATCTAGAATTGTGATTGCTACGCGCGATTTCGATCGGACACGCGAAAATCCACAAGTGTGAATGATATTGGCGTTTGCCTATTGTACTTGGCCATTTTCTAGATGGAGCCAATGTAAAAGTTTACTGGTGAAACTGGTAGCTGTTTTCTGTTCTTTATGTGATTTCTTTGTATTTCTTACTTTTCTAAGTGTACCGGAAACTTTGGGAAACGCGAGTGGTCTTGTTGTGAACTCTGTTGAATTATATCTCTAAGTTGTAAGAATTCTCGAATAAATCCCGTTGCGTAAAAAGAGGCCGATAAATCGTAGGTTTCCATGTACTTTCAGATGTAAAACGGGTGTAAATGACTAGTTATATTAGAAATTGCAAAAGTCCTTGGCACAGAATTCTTTGACTTGTATCTTGATGAATAGTATAACTACGCTAGTTCATTTACTATCAACTACTGTATCTTTCCTCGTTCCTTTTACGAGAGTTGAATAAAGGAAATCAACCTTGCTTGTTGTTCTAGTGTTAATGATAAGCAGAGCAGTGGCCGAAAAAACTTGACGCACTCTCTCTCCGGGAGTGTAATCGCCGGAGGAGTACTTGGGGAACGAGTCCAGGGGGATCTGATAGCGCGCGCGATCCGGAATGGGAATCATGAATCCGCTTGGTCGTTGAACTTACTCACGGCCCTCTCCGCGCTCCCATAAACGAGAGTTTTAACACCCTCGCCGCGCTCGGACGGTCTCCTTTGCGCCACGCCGAACAGTATCACTTCCACGCTTCACCTAACCCGTCCACATTGTTTTCTTCTTAATCCAGGAGATAAGAAAAATCAGGTGTTACGACGAACCGAGTCCCTTCGAGCTGGTGCGAGCTCCGTATCTTAAGAGTCACCGTGCGCACAGATCATCGCGGATAAGATGCTTTTCTTCCTTGTACCAGGGACCTTAAAATTTCTCTCTCCTCCAGTGATTCATCGTCCTCCAGTTCTACTGTTCTTCGTCCTGTATGTGTCTTCCCGACGCGGAACTTTCTTCAAGAAAGTTGAGTTAGTGACTTCGCTGCTTTGCACTTTGAGAATCAACTGAAGCACGCCGTTGTAAACACACTTTGGTTCGACTTCGAATATATACATGTCGCGAGAAGCATAGGAAAGTTCTCGAGATGAAAGCTGTATGATTATTAGAAAATGGAAATACATGTATAATATGACAAGTCGTCGAAAGTATGGAATAGGGAGCAAGATTGAAATCAAGGATTAAAATTCAAAAAGATAAAACTATAATTCGGGAAGTCATGATTGCCTGTGGAAACATTGAAAAAAATTCAAGCTTTCCACCAATTCTAAGTAGCAAGTCAAGTGTACTTAGAATTTCCACGACACTTAACGATAGTCATCACTGTCTCCGCGTTACAGCAGCCTCCTTGGTACACGTGTAAGTGCTCATTGGCAGGAGGCCTCCTTAACGCCAGTGCGCGTAGTGTTAACGATCAAGGAGTATCCGTCTACATAAACGCGTTTAACAAGAGCAGAACGCTTTTTTCTCGCCTCGGTCATAAAAGCCCTCGGCACTTGAGAGAGCGCGCTATCTTTTCCCTTTCATCTGACCCGGGCACGCAGCCCTCAGTGGAATTAAACAATTACGAGACAGAGCCGAGCGCGCAAGAGCATCCCAAGAAAGTGGTGGCCTGCTCTGCCCTCTTCTCTACTTTCCAAGACGCAAGCCAACCGTAAGGGGTCCCGACCTCTTCCCTGGAATTTCGTACGTACGCATGTAATGAAATCATTTCTCGCGATCGCGTTACTTCCTCATAACCTCCCGAAGTTATAGTACCGCTCTTTACCCCGCCGACCACAGGAAACAGTAAACACCAGCTGTTTACGCAATATTCTAAAGGAGAGGCTGACCCCAATGATACTCCTTTTAAGGTCTTTCGGTTGCAAAATTGAGATGCTTATCCTCGTATTCATGGGTCTCTTTATTGGCCAAAAGATGCATTTCAATAAGATCTTATTCCTTAATGGAATCCTATGAATACTTAATGCATTTGCATTTCAAGGGAATAAATTTTATACGATCAAAGTTCCTCGTTTGGCAAAGTGCGAATAGTTGTATGTCAGAAAATCTTGGATCAGTAATTCATCACTGGACGGCGCACTTGTTCAATAGCACTTATTCTACTAATTATACTTAAGTGCGACGGCAAGATAGTTTATTTTCGCAGTAATAGCGTGACAAGCTTCCAAGTACACGGGATTAATTGCGGAACGAGGGTGAAGGGAGTACCAACCTGTTGCTAACTTCTGTTTACGTAGCACCAGGCGTGTACTCGGTTGGTAAGGGTGGAGAGAGCGGAAAAGGGGAGACTCTATCCTCGACGAATTTCCCGGGAGGCGGTGATAATTCGTGTTTCATCGTGCAGCTGCAACCTGTTGCTCTCGCGCACCACCACCGGCGCCGATCTCCCCCATCGCGAGCGAGCGAACGCTTTCTGGCCGAGGGAACAGAGAAAAGAGAGGCCGAGGATTCCCGGGAATTGCGAAAACGGCGAAACAGGTCGAGCTCGAGAGCCTCACTCGCCGGCGATCGCAGAGACTCTAAATTACTCGGTGCCCCTTGTATCACTCAAATCTACACGGTACTTAAATTCCCACCTCGTCTCTCAAATTTCTCGCGCGCCGTTTTCTCCCTCGCTCGACGCCGACTACACTTTCTTCAAGCCGACCACGAGGAACCAGGCAGAATAATAAAATTGGAAAATCAAATAAACTGCAATTGTTCTTATATATAATAGCAAGATCTACGTAGCTGTAGCAGGTATACCTTAAAATAAGTATATCACAAATTTTCTTTCTACAAAGAAAGCATAACAAATCGCCCATCTATTGCAAGCTTCAATAAAGGGCTATCAAAGCATATAAAAAATAAATCTGTCGAACGAATTGATACGAAGGTAGCATTGCTACCACATATAAAAACAATCTATATACATCTCCTGGTACATGCTCGATATTGCTGGAGATTTCGGTAGACCAAGATACGCAGAGGCTATCGCGACAGTACGGTACAGAAGAGACTTCCATATTCCGGCGGCGGATGATAGCGCGTAAGCGTAAGGAGGCAGGCAGAGAGCAGCGGGCGAGGGGGAGATGAGAGGTGGAGGCAGAGTGGTGCAAGCAAGGGAGAGTGAGGGCAAGTAAGGCTGTCGGGCTCGGAGGATATACGAGCGATCGGGCGCTGATGAATCGCTCGAAACTTCGGGCGGACGCGCCTCGAGTATATACGGGACGTTCTCCCGAGGCGGCACACTATCGGGCGGGCACATGCGGCGCTGTAAACGGAATCGTAAATCCTCCGGACGATAAATGACAATTGCGCCTGACACGATCGGCTGCTGGCCGCCGCCGGGCCGAGTCGAGCCGAGCCGAGCCGCGAGAAAGAGAGAGGGAGCGAGGCGGGCAGAGCAGGGCAGGGCAGACCAGACAGATAGATCCACGTGGTGGTGCGTAGTGGAGGTTGTGCGAGCGGATGCTGTGGATCCGCGCGATCGAGGGCGGCACTCGGACAGGGTGGAAGGAGAGGTAGCCGGGCGCGTGGGTGAGTGCAAGATAACGCCTCGCATTACGTGGGACGTTAATAAATTATTATTGCACCCCGACGCCGAGAAAGAGAGCAACCGGCACCCGGAGAAAGAGAGATCACCCTGCTGCGGAATGATATCTCCATTGTCCCTCGCACGGATTAATAGCCTTCGCGCCTGGCCACCTCGAGCTACGTCATCTTACACGTTACAGCTGTTACCTCCGACTCGTACCAACCACTCTGCTTGTATTCTCTACGCCCTTACATACTTTCATTCCCCATTAATGCAGATTACAACAACGGCAATTAGTCATTTGCATATTATTTTTCTAATGCCAGCATCCAATAATCGTGTAGCCATTTAGGAGTTAGTAAATCATTCAGGAAATTTAATTACAGGGTCGAATGTAGTGTTCAATACACAAAATATAATTCAGTCATTACTCACCTTGATCGGCCAAAGAAATGTCAATATGTACAGTTGCTATGAATGTAATATATCATTTTTCAAATCATATAACAAAATTAATAATAAATCCATGCGTTTCACACAAGTATGTACAGTGCAATAAATATGTGCTGGGATCGAGTTATTACAATATGGGAATCATCAAACCAGAGAAACAATAGTTTGCTCAATAAATCTGCCCGAAATAATAAAATATGTTTAAAAAAGAATGTCTTCTCATACTAAAATTTTAACTACACTCATGCATTGCATGAAAATAGCATAAACATCATTCTATTTCATAGTCTGCACAATTATCATATATAATATTTAGGATTCCTACCTTATTGTAGAACTGAAGACTCGTCATTCAGGATTGGAAGGAGCTTTATCCATTTAGATCACTTAACAAATATACTGTTCACAACACACGCGACCGTACTTTTATTGACATTCGTGAGAAGCTTCGGACTTCTAAGATTTGCGAGTTTAATAGGAACTAGGCGACGCGACGCACATTAACCTGAGCTCCTCCCGAAACTTGATACTATATTCCGCCCGAATACTCCTCTCGTCTCACACATTGCACTTATTCCAATAAAGGTATCCTTGATCGGTGATGGACAGGAAGATGCTTCAATAGGTATCCATCAGTTGAATGCTGAAAAAACACTGTACAAAAAACACGCGACCGTACTTTTACTAACGTTCGTAAGAAGCCTCGAGCTTCTATAAATTGCGAGTTTAATAGGAACTAGGCGACGCGACGCACATTAATCCGAGCTCCTCCCGAAACTTGATACTATTTTTCGCCCGAGTATTTTTTCCGGTTCACGCACTGCACTTATTCCAGTAAAGGTATCCAAATAAAGGTATCCAAATAAAGGTATCCTTGAAGGGGTGATCCGATGTGCAGGAACATATTCCAAAAGGTATCCATGAATTGCTTGCTGGCACTTCACTGTACACTTCAAGAGCTTCATTAATATTTCACTATCGAAACGATTTTTGTTGACTTATATCACTTGTCGCACATTATTCACAACACACGCGACCGTACTTACAATAAATATACTGAAAACCCGAGTATTTTGTGCAAAAAACTTCGTAAATTTAATGGGAGCAGAGTGGCGTGCTAAATGCTAACGTTTCCTGTAACTCGGCACTATTTGCTGCCTGCACTGCGCACTTGTGCGTAGTAATACGAAGTTGGGCAATTTTCATGCGATCGCGAAGAAATTGAGAAGCTTTTTACAAGCGAAATATGTATTCTACGTTAGGATTTCATATCAGACTTACTTTGTTATTAAGAAGCGTTGTAGAATTCAGTAGAAAAAGTGCGACGCGCCAGACATGAAGCCAAAGCCAAGCATCTCACTGCGCACTATTTCTCGCTTGCGTATTACTAACTTTCTGGTTGACGCGCTATAGAACGCGTCGTTCGAAATACCTTATGTCGATACACGAAAAATCTCGAAAAAGAAGACTCGATGAATCTAATAATATAAAGGCCGTGAAAGCAATGATCGAAATCCTCTACATTTCGAAACAATAAACTAGCCGGAATATGTTTCAATAAGCATTCGTACAGATTCGGCAATCTTCTCTTGCTGAGAAGCAGGGGATCAACTTTTACCACTCATTTCTCTCGCGAATTGCACTTTGTCGAATAGAAATACTTAGCACTGACACTGCTCAAAGTATAGAGGAACGCACTTCTAATGACTTTCACGATAAGTATCGGATTTCTTCTAAGAAATTCGCGGCGTTCAAAGAGAGTGGGGCGACGCGACGCCATAAACTCCATCTTTCGCACGTCACTGCGCACTACTTCACGCCCGCGCAGTACTTCAGGCCTACGCACTTCACTTACGCGCATTAATAAAACCACCCTATCCTGACGAACCTAAACTGCGGAGTCTACACAGGGAACTCGTTTCAGCAAGCACCAATCATAGCGGTCCTCGATTGCTCAAACCGCTCGCCTACACCCGTTCTTTCTCCTTAAAAGAATAACGGATTTCGCCAATATCTAAATATCGAATTCAGCGTTCTCTACTCAGGTTAGTTGTCGTTTGTAATGCGCATAATCCACGCAATCACTTTTTCAGTTTTCTCCATACGTTTTAGGCTTCTTTCAAGGCAGTTTAATAATTTAACAAGAACAATATTAGCACTACTTTTCTACTGCGTATTTCTTTTGGTTTCTGCACTCACTCGTTGCCGCGTAGAACCACTACTTTGCACTTGCTTGCACTGCTTTATGACCAGTAGTCAGTTGCAAAAACGGTGGTTAAGTGCGTGATATGTATCAGGTAAGTCCAGAAATTTCTATTGTTTGGTATTAATTGGGTATTAATTGAACGTTTGTATTAACAGTTAATGTAGTGAAGTATTGTGCTGAAGTAGTGTGTAAATACTGCCTGTGTAAAGACTGAGGATTCGAGGATATCAGGATAAAGATACGAGGAGAAGGATAAGGTTAAGAGAGGATATTTCAAGGAGTTGGTATCGATAAATGACAGCAAGTGGTGAGTGTTTTATGCATGGCGTCTTTTTTACTGCATGTCAATCACTTGTAAGTAAACAGTCGAAGTTTATGCACAACAGAACATACTTGTGTCTTAAATAATGCAACATGTAAGACACTCATAACAGCAACAGTTCAAAATGAGTTTCTCTGTACCATTTACATTGAGAATTGAACATATTCCCAGCAATTATCACTGATTAATTTGTAACACATGCATAATGATCCATAATTATATAAACTTCTGCTGTTTACTTGTTAATTATCAAGCATTTTGAGATAATAAGATTCTTGATATAGGATCATATGTATTGAAAATATTTAATTGAGATTTTTTGCATTATGTGACAAAAATTTCTTTATATGCTTCCATATGTAAGTTGGAATGTGTCCATATACTGTATGATAACAAGCTGAATATTCATTGCATACAATCTGGTATGCCAGTATACCAGTAAGAAGTATAGATATAAATCTAAAGAACAAAGTATAACAAATGCAAAGTACCTTGAATCTAAGTGTGACTCATGCACTTTGTACTTCAAATTTGTATTAAGATTTATACCAAGATTTATGTCAAGAACTCTATGAAGGATTGTAGACTACAAAGGAAATCTGAATAAAGAAAGAGTGATGGAATATTTCCAAGAAAAAGTCAAAGCCATCCAGTTAAAGGTAATATATTCTTGTAAAATATATAGATATACATCCTGTACTTTATTTTTTAGACTTATCTTTTTTTAGTACATATTATCACTGCATTCTTTTCTCTGGAATGAAGGACATTCTGTACACTTCACAGAATTACACTTTTAATAGATTTCCTTCTTTTACATTAATTCTGCTATCTGTAATTCTAGTAGGACTACTTCATAGAGTTGTAAATATCATTTTAAACATTTGTCACATAATGCAAGAACATTATTTCTATATGTTTTATAAGTGTGTAGAAAGGGTATATTGAAATTCACAGTGTACATACATATATGCATTTAATCACTATTTCATTTTATATCATTGTTTGAATTTCTGGTGCATCATGAGAGTAAATATTTACAATAACATAAATAATATCTATAAAGGTATATGTAATAGATACAAATTTACTCGAATTTCAAATTTTTAAATAAGTATTTCTTCTATGATTTCTGTTATGAATGTCAAGGAAGAATTCTTGAAATGAGACATTTTGATGGGTTGGGTTTGTTGAATATAAAAAATGGCAAGGTGGAAGGTGAAACAGGTAGACAAGGTAGCCTTCGTTAATCAGACGAGGTTGATCTAATAAGATTGACTACTACAAGAAAGCCTAATGCAAGATTTCGTACGATGTTAAAGTGAATGCGATGCGACGGGGCTATGGTCCTCTGTGTAGTATGTGTGTCAGGCGATCCATCATCGTAACAATTAGTGAGAGTCACGTTTCTTTATCGGTCTGGGCGCGTGGGAGGTGTAGGTGGAGGGCAAGCCTTCGTCTCCGAGGATGATTCAACCGTCCGATTGCATTAATAGGCCCGAAGAATGTCTTTGTCCCGATTTGGCAGCGGAAACTCCGCGTTTTCTGACTCATCCAGACGCACCTACGGTTCATTAACATTCACTATAAATTTCGCATACGAAACAGTACACCATTCTCGCTCATTTTCCAAGAAACGAGGATGCAGTTACGTGTATCGTTTAATTTTCAATTCTTCGTCGCGTCACTCATCATTTATGATGTGATAATCTACTATCATTATTTTTTGATGACTTGTAACATGCGAGGGATGGAGAGGGACAAAATATGCTCTAAAATATACTGTTCTGTTATCACTTTTGAAGCAAAATTCTATTAAAGCCTTTAAGTGGAACTTATTATTTTCATAATACAATTAATTTTATGTGTGAAGTTGGTTCATGTGCCATAATGCAAAGGTACCACTTATGCTACTTACTATCTACCGTATACTTTACCTGTCGTGAAATGAGTGTGCATATTCTGAACAATAGTTTTCCGGAAAGAAACAAGCAGAGTGAGTAACATCGACGTGCGTCTGTTAGCGTAGCATTAATTGCTGACGTTGTATCTAATCCCAAGAAACATCGTGCTTCTTTTTTATGTTGATCATGCAATGTGTCTATTCGTAAACAACGTCGCTTATTGTCAACACGACGTCAATTGTTTTTGAACACATTAACAATGATTATAGGAATACGTAGCAGTTTTACAAAAAGAGCCACAAACAGTGCGCACAAACCAAACACATCAATACTTAATAAGGATGTTGACATTAACTTCTATTCTAAAAGTCATGATACATTGAATCTAGACTTAATTTGATGAGTTCATTAATAAACTCTTACAAAGAAGATCGCAGTGAGGGAAAATCGCATCAAGAAAAATTCAAGAATTTTCTGCAGCGTGTTGAGAATCATATACTTCGATTTGCGTCATGCTTTTCCAATTTTGTATGCGCGCATTTCGATTTGCGTCATGGTTTTCCAAATTTGTAAGGTCCGGGAAGGTTCATGGAATGAATACGGCAATGTAAGAAGCAGTCATAGTCGCACCCACACGAAGGTAAAAAGTGTGTGTACGAGTACGGTGTGCGTTACATACGCTTATAAATAGAGCCAGGCTGCGTGGCAATAATACGTGGCAAAAATACTTTGTGGCGAGCAATGTGCAAGCCGGTAGACGGTCGTCCGGTGGTTTCGTTGTTGCACGCCGCTATTATAGGTACAACCGCAAACCTGTCAGCGATCGGTGCGAAACTTGCAAGGAACTGTAACATGGCGGAAACGGGATGAAAAGGGTTCGTGAAAGGTCTCGAAAATCCTTTACTTAAGTGATAGCAAAGGAACAATATATTTCCACTGTTTATGTACAGTTTTGGGGTGATTCTACAATTTAATTCCATCGTTTTATTTTGAGTTTTTGAAAGTAGAACAACTAACCACACGAATAGTATTAATTTATTGTACATCAATTAGCACTTTGTAATGGATCAGTAATGTTATGAATAGGTTGAATCGACCTTCCACTGGGTGCGGGAAGAAATACTGCACAATGTTAAAAAAGTAGAGCGACACGATGTAAATTGACTAAAAAACCGCAAATGGAATGTTGTATTCCATTAACATTTTATTGAAGCCCCACATTATATTAACTATAAGGATATCTGTAAATCTTAGCATATTAATTTCTAATACCAAAGTTTTCCAAGGATGTATTGGAAAGAAACAGGAAAGTTGGGATCAATTTACAAGGCACCTTCGCAGACAGTGTCACCTTCAATTTTTCCACAGTGGCGTCTAGCCGTTTAAGCCTGGGCGGGCCTATTTATATGCCTTTCCATACGGCTGGGTCATGAATCACGGCGGCGCGTTGCAGCCGCTCATTGAAAGTGAGGGAAAACGGCTGAATGAGTATCGCGGAAGCGTATAATGGAAGCGTGGCCGCCTCCACGAGCGCGCGACGTCGGCGTCGACGTCGTCGCGGGGCCGTTTCTACCAATCGGGCCTCTGTCGGGAGGTCCAACACTACCAACTTCCCACTGTCGACTTCATAGTACACGAGGCTCGGAGTCTGGAGACGCTCGAGGCGCTGGGCGTCCCGGCGCAGGATTCCACGATACGGGGAGAAACCGGCGACACAGTGGCCCTCGTTGTTCGACTAATGGGCTGCGCATTTCTCCGTCTGCTTTCACAGCCAGCTGATTATGACATGTCGCCCGCTGTCTCGCACTGCCAAAGAGAGCAGCGGCGGCAGCGCGCGTGCGAGCGAGCACGCTTCGGAGATGAAGAAAAGGAGAAAGAGCAAGATCCCCAGCCGGATACACAGTGCACCATGTGCTTCAGCCAGCGTAACGCCATTTGCCCGGCTAATGACTCGCGGACACTTAGCGGCTGGCCACTGATTCCATAGGCAGTATCTACTCGATCCTTCAAGCGGCTCTCAAGTCACTACGGACAAAGGGAAAGTGTTACTAGTGTTCGACAATGCCTGTATGAGTTTGTTGTTAGAAGAGCTAGATGTCTGACGATTTGAACCTTTGACTATGATTCGGTATGCGAGGCTCTGTTCTACGTCTCACCCACTCATACACCAGACATCCCTTATTAAAAATGATTATACCAACTATTAATTTCAGAGGCCTTAATTAATTACTTTTACAGGAACTGCAGTTAAAGGTCGTGGATTCTATTTATCAATAATAAAATGTATTTAATGCGATGAAATGAATAGGAGCCTTCAAAAAGAATATCCAAACTAATGATCTATGAATAGACACAGTTAGCAAGAATATATACGAGCAATAAATACATACTTTTACGGCTTAAAGTTAACACGTAACTTTATTAACGAGACTCGCAGCCACTAGTAGCGCAGATTGAAAATCCAAGCGATGATTCAGGCGACAAGTTCTCGCGAGTGTGCAGCGTGCCAAAATCGAATGTTCCCCAGCTGGTATTGCGGTCCGCATCACCTACGCAATTCCGCAAGAGCGATCCCAACGATAATTATGCAGGTATAGAAAGAGAAGGGTGTGCGTATGATTAATGACGGCATGGGCCGGCAGAAGTCCGGTGTACGGAACAGACTAACCTAGGTACACTCGGCGCAAATGATTTTAACGCTTAAATCATATGGGCATCGGCGTATTCGTTCATAACTACCTTGCTAGAGGCATTATCGATTATTTAAATTAATATTCATCGAATGCTTTCGCATGTTTTCTTCTACAGTTTTAATTTTCTCAAGGTTTAAAGGAAGGTCGTTGCGGCTATGATGTTGGGAGATTCAATCGTACATACCAAAATATTAGTCTTTTGCATTCGTATCCTTAAATCCCGTGGACTGACACAGTGGTTATATCCGTCTAACCTACAAAAATTCGGTTGAGGTCTTTAGTGTGTTATACAGCTGATAGAAATAGTTCTGACAATTTTACAACAAATTATACAATAGATATTAAGCCTATCATAACACTGCTACTTATGATTCATCAAACTTAAATGTACCAACTCAACAAATCCCATTTGGAAAATCGGTGACGAAATATGCCTGATTCATTGGTGTTGCTGGGTTTCCAAAGTTTCGAGGAAACACTTGCCTTCACTCGCCGGTTCTTCCCCGGAACTGTTCGTGCGAGCAGATGCTGCTCTCCCGAGATTTTTTGTTCTTCACAATCGTTTGCACCGAGTGTACGTATGCGTTCCTCCGTGGGCTCGCAGGAAACGACGATTCCCGGTGCCACCGCTGCCGCCGCCGCCGACGACGACGACGACGACGACGTCGTCGGTGGAAAGCGTACCACGCTGCCGCCGGCGGGCATCGCGTCTTACGCCTCGGCGGCGTGACGTCGCAATTATTCATCGCGTATGCTTGCGAGTAACAAATCGCCAGTCAAGTGGCAACAGCGAGTCGGGGCTGCTGCGGCACTTGCGCAAGAGGGGCGCGCGCGAGTAACTACACGCGGCGACAAGCAGCCGCGCGAGGAAGATGGAGACTAACAGAGAGAGAATGAGAGAGAGAGAGCGCCGTGGAGGAAGACACGGAAGAGTCCGAGTGGAAGATCAGACATCGTAAACAGAGAGAGACACGAGACAGTAGAAAAGGAAGATCAGTCTTCGAGGCAGAGAGAAAGATCGCGGTCCATGTGGGGAAAATGAAGAGTGCTCGACAGAGAAAGATGTAGAGTAGAAGAGAAGAGTAGACTTTAAGAGAGAGAAGGAGAGAGAGAGGAAAGGTGAGAGGTGGATTGTGCTGGATAAGAGAACCAAGGCGGCGAATGCGGAGGTACAAAATCACCAACGTAATAGAGGAAGGAAGATAGGCGGAGGGTTGGGAGGAAGGTGAGGCGGACTCCTCCCACGTACATACGTCTAGATGCGCGTCGCCAGCACGTAAATTTAGCACTAACGCATTATGCACGCTTGGACTGCGTCGCATTGGCCGTGCGATACCGGTAACTGTGGCTTCTCTCGCACTTGCACGCCTCTACATTCTATACACATATACTCGTCCGCAACGTTCTCTCAAAGCCTGACTGTTACGTCGCGTTGCCTTCCAGGATGGACAAATAGTTCTCGCCAGTTGATCGAGCCGAACAGTATAAGTTCATTTAACCCTTTAACATCTACTATGACTGAAAATCGCTTCCACTGTGCTATTACTGTGGGTGACATTCCAGAATGTTATTGAAAATTTATACATTTCAATTTTCCGAATGTCGACGATCCTGATACAAATACTTCGATACGAAGAAGTATAAACTTTGTATTTTTTAGAAAAATCTTACTCTAAAAGGATTAAACACGAGTGATAATTCTAGTATAACATGAAATCGTTGGTATCCTGAGGATTCTGCTGTAGTCATCATCGATTTAGGAAGCGAATGTCCCATCACTCTCAGAAGACATCGATGATTAACGTGTACAATTGTGGTATGCAACAGAACGTACACCACATTTCATCAGAGTTTTCTAACCGCGCAGTCGCAGTAAATTAAAGAGTCAAATTAATCGGTCGGATTTTTGCAGACTCTTCAGGAATAATATGGAGCTTTATTGCGCGTAATCGTAAATCAGTACTAAATAACGAGCGCAAGGTCGCGCCCATTTTACTCCCTAACCACCGGAACTCTTAATTAACCCCTTTGTGAACACGGCAGTATACGCAGTTTGATTAATGTACAATTTAGCGTGACTCCCTTTGTGAGCGCGCTTAGCAGAGCGAGGAAACACAATTTACATGGCTTGCGGTTGTAATGTCTGTGTTCTTAGATATACCGAGAAGCAGCGCTTTGTCGTCGGACACTCGACTCTATGATCATTCGGCTGGATGATTTCATTAGGTCAACTGCACGCCATTTTCCGACCGTTCTTACACGGTTATATGATCCATAAGAAACATGATATATTTACATGCGTAAATATTAATATAACAGTATATGAAAGTGCCGGTGCTTTCGAATGATATTCACTTGATTTTGACACTGTTATTTACGAGAGGCATTAGATACGCATTCATACAGAAAATTTACGCAGTCATAGAGTAAAGGTTATGATTAATTTTTTTATATCAATTAATGTTTGATCATTTGTACTGCTAATTTGACTGAGGGCATTGGGAAAGTCAGCGTCTGAAAGTTGAGAAAGGGGGGGGATTATGGTGAGAAACTGAGACGGGGGTAAAGTGCGATGCTTGTCTGCGAGGGATAAGTCTTGGCGATAGTGGTGTCACACTTTCGAAATATTAGAGGGGCATCGATCTCGGCGCGAATCTAATTTACCTACTTGCCGGGCCCGGAGTGCGCCGTATTTTCATCTGTTATTTTCCATCCTCTCGCTCCCGCCGGCGCAGGAGGCAACCCCGCGCACCGGCAGCGGTTCGGCTGCCCACAATAGTAGCACGAAGACAAATGTTAGCGATAAAGTTACGCAAATTGATGTGCGATGTACAGTTACTACCTTCCAGGTTTAGCTATAATTCCTACCGCACTTGCTCCCCGACACTTGTTTCGCGGCGCGAGCGAGAGGGAAATAGTAAGAGCGCATCTCTTCGACAGCGTGGATGCCTGCGTACTTTATGGTTTGTCTCTTGCGCGTGAAATCCAATTTCCGCCGAATAATACAGCGCGCGTAAGCGGGCTCGCGCGAACTTTGCGAAAGCGACGGCTATTCACTCACCATGTAGAATAATGCATACTCACTGCGCGCCTCGTGCCAGCGTACAGACTTTACGTAAGGGAGAAAAGAATGGTGAAAGTAAGGGACCGCGACGTGTTAAAGGCGCGAATGATTGCACTCGGCGACCCACGTGGGTCAGAAAGGAAGCGACTCGCCGGAGAATGTCAGCCGATAAGTCACCGCATCAATTTGTCCTCTTTGACAATAGCCTTTGGAAATCGAAAGTGATAATGAGTTTCTTAACTTCTTTTTTCCATGGATTAAGTTTGCTAGATAATATTATGGATTCAAATTTATTGTACTGCTCATTTAAGAAGAAACACGAAAATTTGAACTTACAATGAGATTAACTACAACAATTTCATCTAATTTTGTGTTAAGGTAGTCTTTTATATTTCGAAAGGAAAAAATATTCTATTATCAAACTCTTACAGATTTATTTGGCAAATTTATTGTCTCAGATCATTTAAATCTCAGGATGCAATATAAATCCTTAGAGTTTCAAAATACTGATAGGACAGTGATTCCATTAGAGAACTGTGAAATGATGGAGAAAGAACAGTAACAGCTGGTAAACGGGTCCGTGAGGAACCCGTACACCGATCTCGCGCCTACTTGGTATAATTGCGTCGAAGACGAGGTGATTAACTGAGCAGTGTGACTGCGTGGATTGTGGGTCGACGATCTATTTCGATCTGGGCACCATCTTCCCTCGCAAAACATTCAGACTACCTTCGCCATATCGCATTACCTCCTTCCAGGAAGATCGATTGGTTATTGGAAGAATACCATCGAAAGATCTTTTTGTTCTTGCACTGTTTGATGTGGAAATATATCTTATATATCATAGACCTTCTATTCATCAAGTGTTGCATGTTTATCCAATTACAAATGTACTTTCTCTATAAATCTTTATATATAAAAGCACTGACAAAAGAAGAAAAAAGAAAAAAGATTTCCGGCAAATACCTTTAGGTGTCTCTTTTAAATGACTTATATCGAGAATTTCTCTACTGCATTCGTGAGCAGTCGGATTCAGAGGCACGTGAACTTGGGGGTAGTCGGAGTGACCTCCGTCTCATCTTAGCGGCCAACCATCCCCCCGAACTTACCACTAAACGTTTCTCGATCGGTGTCTTTTTTCATTCCTCGTGTCCGCCCATAAATCTCCCCCACCAGGAGCCGGCACGCCCGTATCGGCCACGAACGTGGAAGTCTTTCGCTTCAATTTCTATTTTCCTAATTGCTGCCAGCGCATACTACCTTCATACTACGTACTCACATACGTACACGCGCAACAGACACGATTGGTTGCTATTTTCGATTTGTACGAAGTTCGCGCGCGCTTTTGCTCAGGCTGGATTGTTGGTGTGCGTGTGCGGTGCGAGCGCGCCTAATGCATTCTCGTCTGAATGGAGCCGAGCGTAGGACCGATATTCCTCGGCTGCTCAATAGCGCCGCTTCCTTTTCTTCGTGCACGTGCATATCCCGGGGAAGCTCGTATGTAGCACGCTCCTCGCGTGCTGTGTCTGCTTGAGAACGAGAGAAGCACTGTGCGGAGGAAGAGCAGGAGAATGAGAAAGAGGAGGAGGAGGAGGAGGAGGAGGAGGAGGATGGCGAAGACGACGACGACGTAACATACGCGCTCCCTACGCCGCCAACTCGAATAATTCACATTGTCCGTCGGGAATGGTAGGCCAGTCCCGTACTTTCTTTTGCCAATTATTTCGGGCGCACCGTTCGCGCGCCGCGAGGAAAGAAAGCCCCGTGCTCGGCAGAATAGATCGCGCGATTTTCTCTGGACTAATTTAGCCGGGCGAGCGTGTGCGTGACAACGCGAGCCCGTTCCCGCACCACCACACCATCATTCCCATCAGAGAGATATCCTCTCTCTTTCTCACTGCCTTTCGTTTAGCTCCTCCATCTCCTCCCTTTTTCGTTCCCTTTTTCTGCCCCCTCTCCCTCTCTCTTTCTCTCACTCGCTCGACTTTATTTCTTCACGTAGCCGTTTGCCTGTCTTTCGTGGTAAGTAGCCGTACTGGTCGCTGGCTCGATTATTCCCCTCATTAACGCCGTCCATATCGGTATTTCGCCTTTCCCATTCGACCACTCCTTCCAGAGAATACGCAGAAACCTAGGGAGAATGGAGACACGATGTGCAAAAGCAAAACTGTACTGACAGAGCGACATGCAATCGAGTGTCCGTATTGCTCCGGCTAATTGTTGGTACACAGTATGTTGCGCATTCGAGATCTATTTTTTAATGGAGTATTAAAAATTGGTAGATTATCTTTAGAGTATCTTTTTTTACTTTTAATCATTACTTTGTTTCATACTATAATTATTCATTCTATACACACGTATTTGTTATTAATCCCATATTTAATCATCGGTCGCGGTGGATGCTCTTTCCAGTTGATATAAATCGCAGGAGCGTTTCTAATTTCTGTGAATCGATTTATTAAGCATGTGTAAGCGCATAGCCGCCGAGTGGGCTACGCATAGCTCGCTCGAGGGCTCTGCGGAAATTTCTATCGAAGACGATGGATCTACCGGATAACAGCAGATTAATGAGGACCGAATTGCTCCTGTCCGTGGAGGCTAATACGGTGGGGGCCTCTTCCCCTCCTCGCCGTTTCGATATTTCCGTGCCGCGTCCCGCTCGAAAGTTAATTCGTGCTCCGCCCTGGTCATTTCTCCTGCACCCCACCCGCCCTCATCCTTATTCGTATCGTTACTCTCGTTTTCTTTCCTTCCCATCGTATTTTTAATATGGTTTAAGCCTATTTTTGTATTATATTTTGTATGTATTGTATTGAGATGTGTGCAACTCTATCTTGCAAGTAATGAAAGGAAAATGTAAGTTAAATTAAAGCAGTTGCATATAATCATCATTACTTCGATTGAAAAAGTCATTTTCGATTAAATAAATGAATTGCACCCACTATTATTTTACGAATACATAACTAAGTACATAACCGATTGAAACTGAATCCGACGAAGCTACTTTGATCGCAATACTTTAGTTACGTCAACTACCATTTTCCCAAGACGAATCTCTGGTGAGTTCTCCACTATTCTTATCTTCCTACGCCCACTGTGTCCACTACGTGCGATCAGCTAGCTTCCGAAAGCTCCTCCCTGAGACCGCCTCTAGCATTACACTTGCTTCTGAGCAATCTCCGAGTTGCTGAAAGCTCGGAAATGTCGCTCGAGCTTTGATAACGGATCGCAGCCGTTCGTATCGCTCATCGGGCGAACTTTCCTCATTCGAGAGTCGATCCTCGCTCTGCGAATTAATGCCTCGGGTGTTTCGTGGCGGTGCTGCGGCGCGGCGCGCGCTCTCAGACCATTCGTAAGGCGAATGTTATTAGCGCAGATCGCACTCGGATATAATCCGAGAGTGCGGCCGCTCCCGTGCGGTTAAAATAAAGATGATGAATGCCCGAGCGTCCCTCGCTATGGCGTTGGATGTAGATTAATATCGGCCCTCGCTCCTCTCACTCTCACGTGTATGTACGATTCTCTACCGGCATTCGGACGCCTCCCTTGCCCTAATATCTCCTGCCCCGGGCTACTCTCTCTTTCTTTCGAAAGCTATACTGCATCCTATCACTGCTCTTACATTCGTCTTTTAAGGGCTCCCGTACTTTAACGGGAATTTCGGCTTACAAACACCGACAGTACTTAATACAGGCGGGAAAAGCATCGGCGATAAATAAAATGTAGTATTTAGTGATGGACCATTCACATATTATTTTCGAAAGTTGTATAGGTTTATTTAGTTAATAAATTCTCACGAAGTTCGTGAATTAGAATTTAAATTCACGAGCTCCTTTTATTACTCATAAAATTAAAGTAAATATATTCGAGTCTCCATTTGAGTCAATAAAAATGTAAGTCTTAAAAAGCAATTGGAAAAGTGAGTGAATTGGAAATCGTCGAGTATCTGGAAATCAGAAAGGGTTCACGGCACTTTGAAAAATGATGAAATCGTGTTCGGCTACAACGCAATTTGCATGGGAATCGTAGCGTATGAAAAAGTTGACAGAACATTAGTATCAGAGCGACGGCTTGGAATAGGTAGCACCGTCTAGGAACGGCCTGGATTGCTGGCAGCAGTGAGCAGCATTAGCAGCACTCGTTACCTTCGAATTGATTGCACACTGGCTCCCGGAAATCGCACTGCTTCGGGCGAAGTCTGGCTTACGTGGAATTAGATGGTTCTTTGCTCTGCGCGACTACCGTGCTGCCTCGCTCGACCCCTTGCTTTCTACTCTTAAGGTATACATAGTTCTGCCTGAAAGAGATCCGCTCTCGACCAATAAACTTGCCCGTTTTATTGTGTCGGAGATTGTGCGGGTGATAACCGAGACTATAAGTTTCGGGATCACACGGAATAAGATGTCGGGTTACGCGTATTCTGGTAGCACTCCACTCTGACTTAGAAGTGCAACAATTACTAGCTCGGTAATAGTAGCTCAGAGGATCGGGTCGAGGTATTTTATACTCACCGATCAACACGGAAAACTATTCTAGATCTTAAGTTGTATGGCGCATTGCTATTTATTGGGATAGGCAGTACCCATTTATGGAGTAACAACTTCCGTTCTGGCAGGATAACAAGTTAGAAATACAACTGCTATGGAATCATCATCCTGTATCTGTTAACTAATCATATCCTGATGTCCTGTAAAGGATACACTTTACTTGCAAATTTCTTTCAGTTAATTTACATTATAAATCCTGTTTGAATCGATCGCGAAACGAACGGATATTCCATGATTCGCTTAGTCATTTTATCGAGGAGCTTTCTTTCCCAACTTCTTTACAATTCGTCGACCAGCGGGTCAACTAAACACCACGTTGATTTTACACAAGATCCAGAGTCCTGAACTACTTATTTGTCAAGGGAAAAAAGCGTGAAGCGTTAAACCTGATTTCGCCGCGATTAAAGTAGATGTTCATCCTCGCGTAGGCAGGAGTCACTAACGCCAGCAAGGACGTACGATAATGTCCCCCCGACACGTCGAGGAGACGCGTCGCGAGATCCTGTTTATGTTACAGGCAGGTCGGGTGCGCGGGAGTGTTCCTTTTGGTCCAAGTGGAAGAGGTCCTCGTCGCACTGAATCCAGTGAGGAGGCGTGTGCGCGCGCGCGCTCCTGTAAAGTGTAATTCGCAACAGGCGCGGATCTGATCGAAGATTAGATTTCTCGTTCGTTATCGGTGCGTCCTTCTTATAAATTAGTCACTTTGACAGCCGATTGCCCGGCAGCCCGAATCTCCTGGTATCATACTGTATCAATTTGTTCCGTTTAAATCGGCTGCCGCTTCGTTAGCTACTCCATCAATTCCGCCTAGAAGCTCACCGATACTTTGCAATGCATGATTTATTGCCGCCCGAGCGTTATTATGCCCGCGCAACACTCTGATACTCTCGATTAACGCGCGTGTGTGTTTAACCGGTGCTATCGGTAATGATAATGTTTGCCGCGGTCCAGCTTCCTGGCGAAGACTTGAAGGTAAACTTATCCGGCTGGATGCCGTGCTCTTGAAATTATCGTTGAAGATACACGCGGCGCCGAGCTGCAATTTTCTTGGAAACTACGGAATAATGTTAATATGATTCTTGTCTTACGTACTGCAACATGAGCTTGCTACGCTTTTAAAAGCGAATCAAGAACGTCGTTTGACTTCTACTTTGTTCATGGCTGATGAAAAACACAGAGTAACTTCGTTTTTATTTCAAAATAATATCTTAGCAATCACACGATTAAATCGTACGAGTTTTATGATGTTTATAATGTAATAACTTCTTCTTCGTGTTACAAAGGTAGAACTGTCTATCTTTACTCCCATATTTAGTAGTGGAATGCTCTTAGAATTTAAGAATATGGATGCTAATGCCATAGTTAGGTTTAGCAAAGCAATATGAATTAAGGGATGAGAAGAGTAACCTCGCTTAAGAGTAAACTTGAGCGGTGAAACTCATTTAAATCATTGGGCAGCACATGAATTCACAATTCCAGGGCATGCATTACAGAAGAATGTAGATTTTCATTGAGGAAAATTTGTGAGAGGGCAGTGCAGTAGCATCAGAAGCGGCAGGAGGCTGGTGGACCAGCTTCATACATTCAGGAGATTCTCAGACGGCGTCGCCGCGGAATTAATATAGCCCGAACGCAACGGGCGCTGCTCCCATCGGGGATTATAATTGCTCGGGAATAATGAGAGTGGACCTCGGGAATTATACGCGGCACGGGAGGAGTGCTCTAATGCCGTTTCCAATAAATTCTGGCCTCGTTTAGAGCGGCATAACCAGCGCATGTTCTTCACGCGAGGCTCCACTCGATCCTATCTTTGCACGGGCGTGAAGTAAACTTTAATTAAAGCACTCCGTTTACTTAGCCAATCTGGTATGATAATAACAGATGCGCACGACTGCGCGTCACTCGAAAAAAATCCGCGTAAGATATGAGTTCATTAAAACCATAATAACTCACAATGTTAGAAAACAGGATTCGATCATATAACCTGGCCCAGAAAAGCTGCGAGTGCTGTGTTTGCTAACATTTATAATTGCTAATCATACATAAGCATACTCCTGCTGATGCTTCGGAGAGGCAAAGAGAAGAAGATATTTCCTATTCCGGAAAGATTAGAAACCTGCGGATTAACTACATGATTTATTTATATTCTTAGTTCTTGCATCCTGGCTTTTTTTATCGTTGTATCTATATTTCAATCTCCTCCACTTTGAGCATATTAATTCTAATTATTCCGCAGTTTCATGATGGAATATTCAAAATCCGGTTAATAAACGACACTAGTAGATAGCAAATAAAATTTCTGTTCAGTTTATTATAATGTAAAGAGCACCGTTTATATTGATGAAACCTTTCAAGTTCCCATCAAATATTTACACCAAGTGTTTTTTCTCGTTTTTACTCGTTTTTACTCATGTGTACTCTCCAGAACGAGTTCGGTGAGGCGCCTTTTTTTCTAAAGCATCACTCAGGTCTAGGTACTTACTTAGTACGTTCGGGGTTCAGCCTTATGCAACTGTCCCCGTTAAACGGTTTCACCTCTGTCGTCGGTGACAACGGAACGAAGGCGTTCAGGCCATCGGGTCTTGTACCAGCGGACGTTGAGCGATGCCACGAGACGAACGATTGTGTTCGCAGATATTTTACTAAGTCGAGAATCGGGCTATAATTAGGCTATGCCTCGGCAGCGGGTACTTCGAGTGGCACGGGAGGATGCTGACTCGACCAACTTTGCCGCGTTAATTGTTGGCCCTCGATTCTTCGCACTCCTAGATCGGTCAGCACGCGTGGAAAGTGCGCCATCACCGAATTGATCTTTGAATGAATTTCATTTCCTTTGGATTCCATTCACCCTCCCGATTCACTGTCTCCTTTCAATGTTCGGTCTGTCTCACTTTGCCAGTGCAAGCGGCGAGTTCTTAGTGTTGGCCGAGCAAGTTTGCAGTGTTAAGTGTAGATTAAGTCTTGATTGATCATCGCGATTCTCAGGATTAGAGCCTTAAATCGCGATGTCGGTGGTTGCTTTCGCGGCCAAAGATAGCTGCCTTCTGATCGTCCCGCTCTGGATCGCTCGGTGTAAGCTCTCCCTGCTTCAGAACTGAAGCAGTGGATGCCTGCCTTCTGCAGTAGAGATCGAAATAATTCGAGAACATCAATGTTGCGATTTGAATATCTAATAATTAACGATGATATATAAACACTCGTAAGACATCGTTTGAAATTGAATATCTGTCATGTTAGAAATATTATTCTCGTAAATTGAGAATTCAGAATGGAAATAAATATAGTATGGAAAACTAAAAATGAAAAGAATAGAAGATAACACTAACGAATATAATGGAGATAATAAATAATTAGCAATATTACATACTGTTAACGTTATATATTGTGCTTTATATGTATATTGTAACCTTATCATAATTACTTTTTCCTCTTATTTGCCGGAAGAACCAATTAACTGTTGGAGAGCATTATTTTTAACCCTCGAACGACGAGTGCTTAATGGTTCCTTAATGACTGAAATGCCTCCTTATTTATTCCGATGGGGAACGATCTTGGGAGCGCGCTTTCTTCTTGCAGGATGTGTTAACAAGAATTGTGCGAGGCCTTGGAGCCATAATCGAGGGCGGCCATCACTTTGGTAACTGTTGTCGCAAGTGAATTACAAATTCCTTGAATGGTTGTCCTTCTTCCTCGAAAGGATCGGGCGATTGCCAGGTCCAATTGGTGCCATTACCAGGGGAACGACGAAAACTGCCTTCCAATAATAATTAAGGTGCGAGGCAGGCATCGATTAGCGTCGCGAGAGCCTGGCCGCCGTTATCGGCGTCGGTTCGAATCAGCGGCACGGACGGCAGCGTAATGAAGGTAATGGCGGTGCCACGGTGGTCCCACGATAGCGAAGCTTCGATTATATCGATCTCGATCAGCCTCGAAGGTGGTGACGATGCAGGCCGAAGAGACGAAAGTGTCCTGGCTGTTGGGCGTGCCGTCCTTCCCAAGAGGCTGGAGCGAGAAGAAGAGTAAGCTCGGTGAGCGACGACCTGTAGCCGAGTGTAGTGTCGGCCTGAACGTTACAACGAGGCGGGCCATTAACTATTAAGCGTGCAGATATGCATATGAGACGAGTGTGCAGTGCGTGGGCCTCGCTCCAATCGGCGGCCACGAGGCTGTATATTGCCGAGATAATATCCCGATCTGATTGGACGCTTATAAACGGGATATCGGCGGAGCGCGGTCATAACGGCGTAACGCCGTGTGCAAACGATTATTTTTCGAAGGACTGCGCGCATCGTATATATGCAAGGTGATTCGAAACTTGCACACGGCCAATATCGATATCTCGTAGAAATTGTTATGTTACACAGAAATGCCTTTGATAGCTATTATAAATAGTATTAATCCAAAATATGTTTGAAGCATGTTGAGATCGTTATGTAAAGCGGCCTGAATGGGGATCGATTGATAGATAGAGATAAGCAATGGCTCAAGGAAAAAAATTGGAACGTCGACTACTTAGACCACTTGCAAGCACTTGGTAATGATCTACATTTCATTCTTGATTCATGCGTATAATGTAGGCATTTTCACGTGTTGGTAAATTCAATAGCACGCAGCGAGTGATTAAAGAAACGACAAGAAACTCATTTGAAATGGTGTAATACTGTTGGAACATTGATTTATTAGTCCCTATCACGAAATGGGAGCAGGATTGATTGTACAGTACGCGATATAAGTAAAACAGTTACAAGAATATCGCATTAGATTTGCGGACGATGTTTTCTACGCGCGTACACGAGAAGGCAAGACTGTATTTGTGTTGGCTTCTCAACGAAAAGGAAGAATCTGCACAAAGTGGAATTTGTCATTGTGCGTTGGTCCGATGAACGGGCAGAGTTCGAATAGCGCATTTTATGCCTCCGGGCTTAGTGTTCGTTAAGCAGTGCGAGTCGAAGTATGCAGATAAGTCGCAGGAGTGCGGTGATAAGCGACGAGGGATTCTCGATTCCAGTCACAGATCAGTTCACTATAGGAGAGTATAAAACTTTTTTCCAGCTTCACTCAGGAATTCGTGAAACGGTTAAAGTCATTCGGAACGTTCTCCAGCGTTGACTAGCAGAGATATAAGGTGTCGGACAGTAGGATGCAGTCGTTGAGATCGGTGTCCGTAGGCGCCGGAAGTTATTGCTACGATTCAGGGATCACTTGCCTTCTGTGTACACGTCGGTCTATCGAGTATGCTCTCGTAGCGAGATTCACGTGCTCGCTTTTCTTACGAATGGATACGCGCAGGTCTCCATTCAACCGCTTTGAGTGCCGCTGTCGAGGTTAGATCGCATCTGCTCCTCGTAGTTGGCCCAATCGATTTTGGGAACGAGCTAGAGTGAAGAATGTCGGCCTATCAAAGGGAAATAGCAAAAAGGCTGTGGGCCGCCAAGAGAGGCGACGGGGACAGGGGAGGAAGAGCCTGTCCGCATTTGGAGATCACAGGTTCCCCAAGGTGTGCTCTTCATTTCATATGATAATGAGATTCAAACGGACAGCACGTACCCACCTATGAACCGACACACCCCGTGCAACGTCCTGCCTAAACCCACAATCACCGGCGAACACTACTATTTCATTGCATCAAAAGTGCACTTCGGTATACCCGATATGAAATTGCACACACGTACACAGAGATCCTGAACTGGAATGCGGACGGCAAACTACCCCCCCGGTACTCGCGTTATTCTTTTATCTAATCGGCACACACGGTATATCGCTCTACTTCTTCAAAGGATCGTGTTCTCAATTTTATCAGCGACCGCCGGACAATCCTGTTGGCGATCAGCAGCTGATCAAGGATTCCTATGTAGAACAGTGACAATAAAAAAGGCATTCCAGCCGGGTGCAGCGTTATGTTCGATCGTTATCTCGAGCGGAGCCATTGCGCTATTAGATACCTTTCGGTATTCGTGGAACAATAATAAGTGGAAAAAGACAAACAGTAAACGATCGGGATGGAAATTAAATGACGACACCTCGCCTCCCGCGTCTCTTTTCCTGGTTGGCTGTCCTATCTTATCCGGTGGTACTCGCGTATTTCGAGCTGGTACCTGCTCTTTATCTCCACTCCTCGTACTTCTTTCCCTCCTCCTCCTCCTCCTCTTCATCCTCCTTCTTCTCCTCCTTCTCCACCTCCTCATCCTCCTTCTCCTTGGCCTGCAGCACGCGGCCGAGTGCTCGTCGCTTTTTCTCGTTAGCGGCTCGCCGCGACGCTCGCAATAAATTTGATTGGCATAGGCTTGTATACTCCGGCTCCCTCCTAGGCCTCCGCTTCTCGTTTAATTCTATCCGCGCGGATATTTAGGACAGCTGCATTCCGATTAATTGGAAGACCCGCAGCAACCGGCCAGCACTGCTACGATGAGCTTGCGAAAGCTACTCATGGTCAATCATTCCCGCGAGATTAACTTTCATAAACAATCGGCCAGAATTCAATTCGTTCCTTTACCGGCTCGAGTATGGGTTGAAATGAATGGTAGCTATCGTGTGTTTCTCTGTATCTTCCGTATTAACTCAGGAACGTAGAACGTAAGCTTTCAAAAGACTAACTTTCATACATAATTGGAAAATCTATGAAAGGGAAATAGTTCAATCTTGCCAACCAATACTTAATATTAATAATATACCACATGATTTTGTAAACTTTTTTAACTCCGGAAATATTTAACTTTTATAATATTCGGAAGGAAAGTGCTAATAGCGAAAATTTCGGCTCGACTTTGCTTACTAGTGCATACACGTGGACATTAAGGATCGGAGGAAGATCTCCGCGACAATAATTACGCATGCGGCAGAGGGAATATTAATTCTCACGCAGTAGCTGTCCCCGGTAAAAGATCATCGGTGGGTTTATTTCGGATCCGCTCACGCTAATGACGTCGTAATTATGTCGTGGGGTCTGTTAGACGGCAGCACGCGGCATCATCGGGTGGGCTACGGCGGAGCTCGAGCGAGAGTGAAAGAGTGAGAGGGGAAGAAGCGTGGATCCAGAGACTGCTCTCCTTCTTTTATCGCATGTTAATTATATTAGGTGGCGACGCTTATGCGTGTAAGCTATTAGTATCGTTTACGGAGATTATTAGTTGGGATGCCGGGCGCGCGTTCCCCGCTTTATCATGCTGCCAGCCTCTCGCAAACTCTCGCGTCCACTTCCGGCAGCTTCGCCTCTCGCCAAAATCCTGCCAGCGCCACCCAATTCTAATTGCCTTCTTGCATTCCCTCAAGTTCTGTCGAGAGATTGATCGCCATTCGTCCCTGCGCATCTCGAACAGTAGCACTGCTCTACCAGATTAGAGATTTTTAAGTACTATCAGTACTTGTCTTGGTTCTCAAATTTTACCAACGAAAACTTTCATGATTTGTTTCAATGATAGAGTTAATAAAATGAAATAACTCGTTGACACTGCTTTCAAGTGACCAAAACTCAACACTTGTTCATTATTCAATAACAAGCAATATAATGTACACCACGTACAATTTGAGTAATTCGACCCTAGTAATTTGAATAATGCAACATGATTCAAGCTTGACTCGTCGGTCCTGAAGAAACCAAGCTCCCCCGGAATAAAGCCGGTCCCTTTTGACGTGTCTTTGCAGAGGCAAGCGTATTCCACACGTGCGGGCAGGCAGTTTAACTGAAATTTCGTAGCAGGCCGTAGAGACATAATGCAAGGTCCGTTTAAAGGGAAAGGAAGGAAGGAAGGCACGGGACAAGATCCTTTTATATAGCGAATCCGAGCCTAAACCGTCGACGAACACCTTTGGGTGCACGCGCGCCCTGTGATTCAATGCCCCTCTCAGCTGTTTCGATCCTCGTGCCATCCCGTCTCATTCTTGCCGGCTCTACTCACCCTCCGGCAAACTTCCGAGCACGTGCTACTTGAGACAGATTTTACTGTGTTGGTTTAAAGCACGTATTTATGCCGCGATTTAAATATGTCGAGCGGAAACTTGAAGAGGATGCACATCTTAATACAGCATTCTCACTCCAACGAGAGTAATATACATTAATCCTTTAGTATCGAAATTATTTCTCGATCAAAGAATTACAGAATTTATTGAATTTAAAAGCGAAGTAAGTTTAATTTAATTATGTAATAATTCTATAGCCTGAACAGTTACACTGTTATTAGGTATAAATCCTTATTAAAGATGAGGGCAAGATAATACAATAATTGTAGTTTTCTTATCTTTATATGATAAGTATGCCTGTATAATACTTTCACCACCATCCAATTGCACATTGAGCACCAAGATGTGTGCTTTAATTGAAGGTTGAACGGTAAGTTACGTAAAAAACGTAACTCATTTTCTGTAGGCGCATCTGCGCGAGGAGACCGGGTGCGCTTACCCCGAATCGATTTTGAATTCGTCATAGCAGGTACCAAGGAAGAAGGTACGTTACGCAAGCGGCCTCGTAACGTACGCTTCTTCTACCTGGCTGGCGATCCTCGAGAAAGAAAGGCCAGGGGAGAAGGAAGATAGAGAGAAGCAGAAAGCAGAAGCAGGGATGATGGCACGCGCCAACCGAAGATGGAAGGAGGTGGCCGCGATCAACTGCAGCTGCGCTTTCGGTTTTGCTCCTGGCTGCTAAGGCAACCCAGGGCATACACGTACACACATCCACGTGTGCACACCTCGTCCTCACTTGGCTCACAGCCGATCTTGACCCGATCCTATCGAACCACTCGCACTCGGTCCCCTGTCATCCGAAAACAGATGACAGCTACCCATTCTACTCCGGCGGCCTCTTCTATCCCGCGCCTAGCATACAACCTGACTTTTCCAACCACCGTTTATCTTCGATCCCCACCAAAGCAAACTTTTTCATCCACCAGTGAGAAACTAGTGCGAACCTTATATAATTTTTCTTTCTTCCATATGACACGGCTTCTCATATGCAAAATAAAGTGTGCTCGTGTACCTCGTTGATCGACTCTCTGCTGTTCACACGGCAATAAAGTGTTCGTAAAATTTTCCATGTGTCACCTACGTGTCAAGTATTAAACATTCAATTGAATCCTTACGTACGAAGCTGTAATAGACAAATAGAACTTCATATTTGCATAGAGATTCGCTGTGTAGATATGATATAATAGTTAGGAATACCCATTTGTATGCTGTTGAAGCTACAGAGAAATAATTCTTCGCCTTTTCTCTCATTAGTTTTTTCAGTTTCTCATTTTTTATTGATCATTCGAGCGAGGTAATTTTCAATTGCATTATATATTACAGTGAATACCTGACGAAGACTATTTCATTGAAATCACAGTAAAATATAGATTCCCAGAATACGAATTCTGTCATGCACATCGATTCTTTATTTACTCGCCAGTATTCTTCATCGTACCGAATCTTCTTTGTTCGGGGTTTGACCACCCTCGCAGGCTAGCTGTATTTGGACACCATCGGTTCCCTTGTGATAAATGACCAATAGTTCAGTGTAACTTCGGCTTTACTAGTTTGTGCTCGTTTGTCGTTTCATTGTGTCGATCGCCGAAAACACGAAGCAACGCGATTGTCCCACCCCCTAAATTTCGTTGGGCGAGCATTTCGGATGTCTTACGAGCGACAGCAGTCTCGTCTTGGCATTGGAGGGTGCTTGAACGAGCACCAGCTGACAGGCTATGAGACGAGCAGCAGCATGGAATTCGGATTTTTCCTGCTATTGTCCTTAGAGGCACAGCTTGCGTGTGCGTTCGTTCATCAGATGCCGCTCTCGGCGAGCGGACGTGGCCACTTAACATCACGATTCTTTAAAATTTAATGGCGAGCCAGTCGGGATTCATTATGAGGTGGCTAGGATAATTCCCATCGCGCACTGCCTATCCCACCTACCACCGTGTTTCACTTCCTTTCCCGATTGACAAGGAGAAAAAATTAATCACCGGCCCAGCCAGTTTTCTAATCGGTGCATCTTCAAATCCGATCTAGTCTCGCTCCTTTCTCAGTCTAAGGGCTTTTCCTACCGATTATAGTCCCTAGACAGAATGCCATTCAAGGTGACACGGTGATTGAATGACTGGTTAGAAAAAATAAGAAAAATCGATGCTTCCTATGGTATGGCGAAGTGTTCTTTCGGAGTGACAGGGTGTAATCTAGCCATCGAACGAGTTCGATGTGTTATGAATTTTTAAATGATTTAGAATTGTAGTCCTAGTATTTAATCTTTTATTACTCTTCTGTTACATTAACAAGCATCGGTTAATAAAATTGAATTGCACTAGCAGTAGCAAATCAATTTAAGGATATCAGGAATGTGGCGAGAAGAAAATATTGAATCCGTCAGTTCAGCTGATCTGGTTCTTTCAGCGTAAAATGTACGCTTTCTTGGTGACACGTTCGAGTGGCTGGCGAATCGTTTGTGCTCAGTGAGCGTTCCCCTGCTCCCAACGCGATAGCATCGGGGCGTGTATAGCGAACGAGGCACGTCGATAGGCCAGCGCGATTCACATTTTACTCTCGAGGCCGGCCCGATCGAGCTCGGACACTCGTTAATTAAAACAGCGTTGCTCCCGCTCCCGTGTCAATGAGCGAGCAAGCGTTTACAGCCAAGGCGGAATTCATCGAGAGGTGTTTGCTTGTCGCACCGCCTGGTCAATCTAATTGCCCCCGCCTCGCCATTCGAGAGCTCTCAACAAACCCTGTGAATGTCCACCTGACCTGCTCTCCTCCGTTTGCCGGCGTAGCAATTCGCTCTGAAAAAATCATTGTTCCGTTAGGCAATCTTTATGATAAAAGTCGCCGTACTCCCCGGTAATGGGAAAGCCGATCGCTCTTGATATCACCGGCTCTGAATAAACAGGACGCAGTAAATAGCCAGTAATAAACAGAAATGGCGCACTGGTTGTAAAAGTAAATGGATGTAGCATTGGGTGATTTGCTCGAAATACCCCACCTTGTTTATAGACATATCCTCTGTTTTAACCAGGCCTCTATTGCCACTCGTTTCCAATTTTTCTTACGACACTTTGCCTTCTCTATTCAAATTCACAGCTGTCCGGATTCAGATAGCAATGCTATCGCTCTCCAATAATAATAATATACTATGCCAACCCATAATAATGTACGTTTCTAATGTACTTTTTCCAAACAGTTGTAATAGTTATTTTTGGCTAGTTTTCAAACTCTTGCAACGATAAATATAGTTACATAGTATGGAAAACTGAGGAGAGCAAGATATATGAGACATAATGATTTCTAATTCCACTAGATTTTGCTAAACATAGTACCAACTTAACTTTTATACGAACCAACTCTATTTACCATTGATTTACAGGGTTCGATTCAGGATACGGTATTAGAGACTGTTAGATTTCCAAGGAGTTTACATATATTTTCATAGAATTTAACTAAGTGTAAAAATTGAGTAAATGGAAACAGAACATTTTCAGACTTTGTTTAACTTCTATATTAATTAAAATGTCAGCGCCCTCATTATCACACCATGCACCTGCTACATAGAAGATTATTAAGATCTAATGAAGTACGCAACGCTAGAAGCCATGCGACTAATCGACATGAGATTGACACAATGAAATTTATGTTGGGTATATTACCCTCATTACGCCAAGGGGATTCCGTACTTGCTTGTTTATTCGATTATAAGTATCGATACCTACCACTCTCCCATCATAAATAATGCTCTATTTACAGTATTCCGAGCAACACGTGCATTTAATTCGAAAAGACGAGCAGTCAACTAACTATTCTCGGCGCACCTGATTTAACTCAATTTATGAGATTTTAAATACGAAATGAATATTTACCAAGTCACTGAAGGCTCATCGATTCTAATTAGACAGCGTCTACTGCGATTCACAGTGCTAAGTATCATCACGCTTTAATAAATATTCAGACTCATTCGAATTTGTTCTTGAATTAACCTTTAGAGTTACCTACATGGATCTCATTAAGACTTTCACATTTTATTTATGTTTCTTGTACTATTTGTTCGAGTGTTTATCTATGTGGAAAGGGGAATTGACGTAGATAAGCGGACAATCGCGTCATTCGTCTAACAAGGTTAGTCGCAGCACCTATTAGAGACTCGGTCATGCCTTTTTAGTAAATTCTAATGATCGAAGCAGAGCTTCGATGAGTATTTTATTAAAATAATCAACCAGTTAACACAGAAGAATAGCACGAATCTATGATTCCAATGCGATATCAAAATATAACGCAATCCCGTATGGTTTATATTCCGATATTGCAGAATTATAATGAACCGGACTTATTCTATGTTTAAGGATAAATTTTATAGAAAGCAGCACGACGTTTTCGTGGCACAGAGATTTACTTTTAAAAGGCTAGAAATAAATTCACCATGAAATATAATTTCCAGGTGAAATGTGTCTTTGGGAGCTAATATCATGAGAATAAAAACTATGGGGATATGTTCGGGCATGACTCGGCCAGTTAATGTTCGGGGGTTTATAGGGTCGTTCGTTATATCGTGCGGGCATCTACGCTCGCGCTCTTTCTTCTGGATCGGCCCGAATCGTGTTCTCGGACAATTTGGTGGCAGGTGCTCCAAATTGAAAACCTCTCCTTACACCTTCGCCTACAGCCCCGCCTGGAATGGCCGATCGGCTCTTCGTGTCCATTAAAGCAGGGCCACCTACATGCACGCAACTCGCTCTCTCAAGTAAAAAGAGAAACAGTTGAATTCTTTCGGTGTTTACAACGGCGGAATCAATGCATTGCAATATACTTATAAATTGGCTAATATCAGCACGACAGTTTAAGAGACTCGGATAAAGTAATAGCATGCAAGGCGTTACATGTCTCGAAAGAAACCACTTTCAAGAACAACCCACACGTTTCTCTTGTCTGTTTAGCGTATGGATGATGGGAAAAAGGAATCAGAAAGCTTACAAAGTATTCGCACAAGCGCCAGCTTCTCTCAGTTAGGTTATTCAATATTTTTCACGCATCCTGCGTCCGGCATCTTTGATAAAAATCATGAGAAGAAATAACGATGCTAACAATGTCTGACAGGAGAATACTTTACTACTTGATTCTTCGATATTGCATCGCTAGGTTATAGAATAACGGATGCTGTTGTAACTGAACATAGCCCTCGTCAGTAAAATGTATCAATTCTCCATTGCCACATTGTATAATCCATTCCTTCTTGGTCGTTTCTCTGGTTGATTAATATGATTCTTGAACGATTTGAACGAACGGGACTAGTGCTCCTTTTGGTGACATCAATGCCTGCACGTTGACCGTCGTGGGTGTCGTTTTCCAATGATTTACTTATTGTATCAAGTGAAAATATTGCTATTCAACATTTACTGAAAACTTTCGAGTACAATGACTTACAATAAAATACAATTAAAGGTACCACATAAAAGTTAGTTGCAAAACTTATTTAATTAATAAGTAATATATAAATATAGAAGAAGTATAGAATATATTTTATTATAAATTATATGACCCGGTAACCCAGTGAACAATAATCGAAAGAGTTCTCATCCTGAAGGAACAAAGCCCCCCCAATACTTTCCTTTGTCACAGGCGTGACCATAACAAAACCCTGCCATTGCACATCTCATTGTCCTGAGAACAAACAGTCCATTACCGATACGGATCTGCGAATCGAGTCGCTCGAAGCGTCGGTTAATTAATCCCGAAGATCAAACGAGACAATGCCTCGGGAGCGATTATATCAAGACAATACCTCGAGAACGAGGGAATAAGACGAAGCTTGGGACCAAAGACAACGAAGTACAGTGAGCGCAAATGATCCTGACGTACAAAATGTATGGCCAGTGCAACGTGCTGTATTTATACCCTACCAAACGCCGAACGAAATCAAGTCAACTGAAATGAAATTATCAAGGAGCTTTGAAGATTAATTATATTATCAAAGTTGACTCCTGACATAAAAGAGGAAGCTGGGGAAGATAAACTCTTTTCATTTCATCTTACATCAACAATAGAATTTAACATTAATTGGATACATTCAATTAAGTTCATCCTATTTCTTTCTTACATTTCATCCGAGTGTTGTCCAACGAGATTTTCTTTTTAAAGGGAGTGTTTTGCCTGAAAGAGCAGTAAATAATTTCTCACGAAGCGAAGCATCGATATGGCGTGGACCAAGCAATCAGATCGCAATCATTTGTACCGAGTGTACAGGGTGTGTGGGGAGTCAGGGCTCATTAATAAAGTAAGTTGGCGGCGCCAGCTCGTCGATTGTAGCTCCGATTGGTCGCAGTCTCGGATCCGCGGTTGTATGGGATCGTTTCCTCTCGCGCTGGCAGGTGCACCACGTCATAACCTCGCCAAGTCTCGAGCGGCAGGAGGTACCAGCAGATTACGAAAGGAAGACATAAGCCGACCGACACACGAACCATTCCGCTTTTAACCACCGTCCATGGTGCCACCTGGTGCGAGCGCCGTATCTCACGCGCTATACACCATCGGCCACATTAAAACCCGCTAACACCGCAGCCACCTTTTCCCGGATATGCGCGCCGCACTCCCTCGAGAATCGCAGCCCTCTCTCCAAAAGTTGCACCAACCCTTCACTTGACCCTCAAATATCCCGTATAGTGTTTTGCTGGTGATAGGAGATAAGAATTTTTTTCTTATTTTTTTTTATTACTGTCACATCCCCCTTTAAAGTATTAGTGACAATCTCTTTGGGTACACTGGGTTACAATTGTGCTTACTTCATTAGGACTCGATTTGGATACATCATTTAGATTTTGAACGTATACATAGGTTTATACGGTCGTTAGATTTACAATAATGTCATGAGATAAGAATTGTTTCTGTGAAATTGGAAGAAGTGGGTGGAAATTCAAGAGTATAAATCTTATGGTGAGAAATGAATTAGAAAGAAATAATATTTTAATTTCAAGTTTGTGGAATCATAGATGCGCGCACACGAAAAAGCTATCGGGCCTTTTCGCAGTCTATTACCGGGCAACTGATTTAATTGCACGTGTTCGCTCGATCTATGCGTCGTCGTAAATCAGCTTCCGTTTCATAAAGATATCAAGGATTAAGGACGCTCGATCTGTAATAGCTGTCGTGTGCTGAGCCGGTAGCATGGCTAAGCTCCTTTGAACATTCACCGTAGCCTATGGCGTTATCGCCTATTTATAGCTACTAATAAAGGAAAGTCCATATTATAACCGAAACATATACAGTTTTCTTTAAAAGACATTTATCAATGCTTTGGACTTCCTGATGTCCAAGTATGTATTGTGAATAAAAATGTTGTGTATTGGACTGTTACATTGCATGAAACTATTTCTTAATGGTAAATAACGAAAATCATAGAAATGAACTGTGTTAATTACGTTCTACTCATATTTCTTTTCCACAATGAATCTACTTAACCAAGGAAATAAAATATAGAATTAAAAAAGAACCACTGACAGTGGAATACTGGTAGCGAAACAATTAAATACAATCACGTCATTTGGCAGGTTTTAATACAAAAAATAATTAGAGTACAGAAAACTGATACAAATAATATGTACGATAAGAAGAATGGGAAAATGGTGCAGAATGCACAACGTACGACCAATGAACGTGAAGAATAAGAGGTAATTACTGCGTATGTTGAATGTAAGTAGCAACTACGGCTTACTGTTACGCAAGTGGCCGTGATTTAGCAGGAGTGCAAGGTGTAGTGGGCGTAACTCGTGTTATCGGAGAGTTTACTGTGGTTAAATTAGTCCCTGGTTGGAACGAACAACCATTCAACTATGTACGCATTAAGTTCTACCAGATGAAATTGTCGATACGCGATTGATGCTACATTGATTGCGATTAGTAAAGATGCTTTTAAAATTTATAACGGGATGTGTGGTTATATCTTCTTCCCTCGAGCCCTCTTTATTACTGGTTGTGTTCCCTGCAGGAAATTAGATATGCAACTTTTTCATAACTTTAATAGTCACTGTTCGATCCACAGACTACTATTTGCTTTATTAAAGTCCAATTAATGTTTAAAGTTGCTCTTTGGGATTGCGGTCTTGCAAAATAGTTTTATCATTTTCTGCAAATCTGCTTTAATGATCCAAAGACTTCCGTTATGTGATACGACATCGAAAAATAGCGAAATGTTGCAGATCTAATATATTCTGTTTAATTACAAAATCTAGACATTATTAAACTAATTATATACATATTCTTTTCTACAATAAACTATAAGACTTATTAATTTCTTGAACTTATATGATTAATGAACATCTTAACAACTCAAAGAAAAGGATACATATCCCATAATTATTTAAAACCCGTATTATCTCCTATACAAAATCTATTAGAATACAGCTAGTTTTCCCAGGAGATTTTTGGTACCTGTAATAAGTTGCATTTGCAGGATAATGAGGAATATTGGTCGCTCGGGGATGCAAGGCTTCGGCCCGTAAATTCGTTCCAAGGTATCGCAGAGCCGCGCGAATTTCGCCGCGCAGCGGCAGCGTGTAAAATCAGTGGAGAGAATCACTTCCACGTTGTAAACACGTCGTGTAAATGGGTTCCGCGTACGCGCGCTCTTGTACCCACACATACAACTATCGTCGTCGCGGACAAAGAGGCTGCCGAGCGGTTATTGGCAGCCAGGATATTGGCTGCACTACCTTCACATGCTTTGCCTCTTCGCTCCGAGCACGCTGGCGCTCTCAAACCACTGCCAATCCTTGCACACTCGTTACCTCGCACGCTCCGAGTCTACGTCGAGCAAGCATCTAGTGTGTATTGAATGTAGCAGGCTATACGAATCTTCCCTTTGTCGAAGCGTGCTGCTAATATGGTGTCCAATCGACAATGATGATAATTTATCAGACACATCGTGTTGAAGACAGGAATTAAATTTGAAATACTTTGTGTGGATCTTTTGTATTTTTCTGGTCATTTTTCAGTAAATAATGATAGATATAATAAAATTTAAAGAGACGAATTACAATTAAAGAAATATTTGGCATTTCGAAATTTGATGTGTTTCTAATGGGTTTTTACCAATCGAAGAGTGCATAATGATAGCATCGTTCAGTGTAGTAAACTTAATGAAATTTAATACATTCACGGATATTGTCTTCCATGTTTTTAAGATTATTTTATACGTAATACTAGTTTCTTATAATACGTTTTAAATAACGTTACATAAAGTCGATTAAGAACGCAATCGGAGATGCGCGATTGCATTTTGAACGTCAGTGGATCGGTGGCCGTGCAATTTGGACGCATGTGCGAAGAAATGCTCGCGTACGTGGCCGCTCGCACGGGGGACCACACACCGGTAGCGTTCAATTTATATTTTGGGCGGGGTTACGTTATTTATCGCTGCCGGCGTTCGTGGCTTCGACTGCCATTCCGCTTGCCGCCTTCGATGTAAATGGGACGAGAGCCGCCCCCTCCACCCGGAGCACTCAGAGAGCATCCTGCTCTTTTAAAATGCATCGATATCCGCTGATATCTACGCTCTCCGACAACCGGCAGCGCATCATTTAAATCTATTCGTTTTATTTTAAAGAATAGCTCAACGTAGCATGTGATAAATTATATAATAGACTTTTTCCGGTGATAATTTTTACATTTCTACAAGTCCTGACTCGTTAAATGTCATTGATAATATTTTATAAAATTTATAAGCTTTTGAAATCCTTTTCAAATATCAGGTAAAATATATTAGCTTCTTGCATATCTTTAGTTTAAAAATTATTATTCTTTAGGGATAACTTTTATTTGCACGTGGCAGGTAAGTGATAATACGATTTAAACTTTCCAAGCAGAGTTTCTAGTTACCATTGATTTATGTTGGTTACATAGTGTACACAGGCTTTCTAGGAGATTCACATTAAAGTCTGTTCATTAGTTAAATTTATTTAATTAAAAGCAATAAGTGAAATGAGTGTATGACGCCATGGTAGAGGACTAAATTTAAGTGGTTCTAACGTCTAGAGTCTAAAGTCTAGACTACAGGTTACACGGCGCCATTGGCGCCGTTAGTGGTTCTCAAAATACAGTGACTATTTGGAGCGATTCTACGTAAAATCCTATTATATTTACCAAAGCAAACAAAATTTTCACTCATATCTTCACTCACTCCAATTATTAATCTCCGAATCAACCTAAATCACACACAACAGACAAATTATTGTATTGCGAAACCAATACAAAAGGTGTATGAATATGATATTCGTATATTTTTTAACTAGACTACTTTCACAAGCATTGACTTATACGTTTTGGAGCGGCAATACATAGATCGAGTCAGTTCCGAGGATTTAGAAGTCGGGAGCGTTCATCGTTGCCCAGACGGTTCGCTGCGTACTCGTTGCCGGCATGATTTGTGATAATGATCGCGTATTTTATTTAACGGTCATTTGTCCCCTGCCAGCTCTCGGGCTGGCTGGACCGATGATGATGTACAAAGTGGGCATTAAGCTGCTTGCGGTACGTTAATCACGCCGGTGGCGCACCGCTGCTCCCTGCGATTCTCGCACTTTACTTTCGTTCGCAGTGTCGTCGGCCGGAGAGACTCCCTTCTTCCGTTGATTGCCAGACGGAGCGAGGAAGAAAAACTCCTTTTGCAATGTGCCGCGTGGGTGACTTGCATTAACGATTCGCGCCGGTGAAAGTGGCTCTTTTGTGATCGTTGTAAAGATCGATTTATCCTGAGTATCGACTCTTTGCGCCGCGGTGAAGGGCTTCGACTTCCAACGAGAGACTCTCGAACAGCCGCACAAAGAATTCTAACTTGCTTTCTAGATCAACTCCAATTTCTAAAACTAGAACTCGCATTCATTCCATTTAAGGATACTTATTGGATGTGACTTATGAAATTCGTGGACGTAAATAGTTATATATGGTTAAAGACACAAAGTAGAATACCTTACTGATCTAATTCCTGCAGACACAAAAACCTATTACAGACTTTGGAGATCAAATCACACACAGTGCAAATTTATCGCTACTAACAAACCTTGCATCTCATCATAAATAACAAAATACTTTAAACAGTTTACACCTTTTTTTCCAGCGAGAGCATATCATTCAATAAAAGTCAAAGTACTTAAATCTCTCAGCAGGACTAATAATGGTATCCTTCGTATTAGCTTAAAGTACATGAGCGTAAAGTTCGACGCGAAGCAGGTGATCAAATGACCACCACGTGCTTGAATAGATGCGTTCCGGCGGGTTAGAACGAGTTATTTATGGATATGGAGTAGCTCTTATCAGTGGCGCATAACTCTTATCCCTGGATAGGGCGCGTGTACTTGGTCGCCAGTGGAAAAATGTTTTGCTGGCGAAAGACATATCGCGATATCGTGAAAGGGCGAGCCCTCACCGCGTATCCCGTGTCCAGGTTCATTAAAGGTGGCCGACGCGCGACTTAATATTACATGCATATTACATGCGCGCCGCTTGATGACGGCAATCTACATATTAGCCGGGAGAAAAGCTCGTTAAATTGATGCCGCTGCCTATAAACGTGTCCAGGGTCAGTCAAAAATGCTTCAGGCTACTTCGATATCTCATACCAACGACGCTTTTTCGTTAACAATTAATTGCTTACATGGAAGCCGGTTTTGATCCACTCAAATAAGATCCGGAGACCTCCTAAAAGAGAAGTAGCAACCAATAAATTTAATATACCATTAAACTAATATATTATATCCCTTAAATCCCATATATATATATATATATATATATATATATATATATATATATATATATATATATATATATATATTATAACAAAGTAATTTATTAGCAAATCATATAAAGATGAATAGTAATATAAATCTAAATAACGCAGTTACCGAGGAATCTTTGGAATGCTATATGACTGATCCATTAACTACGCGTATAATAATGTTTACGATCAAAGCGGCAAACCCCGAACTGTATTGAACAAAAAACTCCTGTGGACTCGGTAGAAAATGGAAAAAGAAATACGAAGCTTTAAAGCATGTCGTAAACCTGAAGGAGACATCTCTGATGATCTATCGGTGCAGGTATCATTAATTAAAGGGGCGCACTAGTATCCCCGGCGATTGAAATCAGTACGAAAAGTGGAACTCGTTTCTGGGATATGTCGTGTGTTACCAGGATTCGAGATATCGCGAATGCGTAGAGTGCGCGTACAGGTGTGTATATCTCCGAATGACAGAGGTTGCCGCGGGGTGTATCGCCAGGATGTCAAAGGAAAGGAGGCGGGATACGTACATAGGTGGGCAAAAAGGTCGCTTTGTGGGAGAGGAGGAGAAAGAGGAGGAAAGGAGAAGCGGCGCCGTAGGAGAATAAGAAGAAAGAGGGAGAAAACGGGGAACAGCGGGCGCTGCCACTCAGCGGTCCATAAACCGTATGAAATATTAATAATGGCGCCGCTCGCCGGTGGACTCCAGCGGTCTCCAGGACATTGCGAAAGAAGGACAGCTCCCGAGGGACCGCCGATCGGTTCATTAACCCGAGCGCAATCGACATTGCGATCCTTGAGCGAATTTCCTTCGCTTTTTCATTGATCCAGTCGATAGACCGCCCCCATTCCTTTCCCTTGATTAGCCACAACATACTAAACCAGGCCTTCTCTTTCACTTTGCACTCTAATTTATCTTCGATCTCATTGACCGTTCAATTGTCATGACAAGTCTTATCGTAATAAAATTCATTCATTCGTATTAAGCTGTGCTGCACGTGAATATTAATACTCGAGTTACCATTCGTTCGAGTCAGGGTTAAGCAGTTTTTTTTTTATTTGCCTGTAAAGACACGACGTGTTACAAGTAAGTTTATCCCTGCCATTACAATTCCGTAAGTCATTAATTGATACTAGTTAATGCTGCCCATTAAAACATCCTTGTATTTTGCAAGGAATAACTTTGTTCATTTAAAAAGTCTTGGGAGACTCGTTTGTGAAGACGGCATGTACGAAGGACATATTAGGATGTATCAGAATTGGCTTGTTCGCCGGTAAGCGTAATCCCGATTTCGAAGGCCATAAATTTCAAGTATCAGCTCCTGTTGGAAGGACTTTCCGGTTAACAGGTTAATGCCTGGCCGCTTGGCAGATGCTTTCCATTGAATGTACTGGCGCGAGCACACGACAATTGGCTGACAATAGCGGTGAGACAATAGTGCGCAATGCTTCCTTGCCAGGAACCGCTCTCGAGGTACTTCATAGTTCCGTCAGGCTTGGCCTGATGTATAAATTCAGCGCGCACCTGCTTCAACTCTGCCGTTGCCGATCGGTCATTGTTTCTTATCCTCTTGCGAACCCCGGCGCACTCCATCCCAAGAAACTGTCTCGCCCTCGCCAATACATTACTTACTCGTGCACATATGGCTGCGAGCCACCAATTCGTATGCGCCAGTTTTCCTTCTCCAGTGATCCACAAATTATTTCATAAATATTCCATAAAATGTATAGATCACCAACTTTCCTGTATCATTAATGTATTTTCGACTTGCAATTTTCCGTGAAAACTAGCAACCACTGCTTTCGTAATTCAGGAAATTATGTATTATATATTATAATTGACAAGGGAAATACCAGACACGAAAAAGCTTTGAAACGAACTATTGTGTTATTATTACTGACTTATCCCTATTAAAAAGGAAAGTACTCACTACTTATTCATACAAGTATAAAAATTTCAGTTTGCAAAACTTTCTACGCTACCCCGTCGAGTTTAAATACGAGGTGTTTGGAAGTGCGTTCCCCCCCAAGTGTAGGACGAGCGTATCTAGGTGCGAAGGTAGGATTGGACATCTCGTTGGAGCGTAGAGGCGGCTGATTGGTGAGGCAAGCTGCTACGGAAAAGTGGGAGCGATTAATCCGGTAATTAGCGACGCGAGGCGAGCGAGAGCACCTGAGGTGTAGCCGAGTTGTATGTATTTACCTGCGTAGCCTCGATGCTCCCCTCTTGCACACAGGTGTAGGTACCTTAAACGGCTATTTGCTTTGGCATTGTCGTAATTATTTCGTAAGAGCGCCCGTAAAGAGAGCTACGTTATTGCAGTGGCGGCTGTGCCCAGTGCGCACTCCTCCCATTCCTTCCACTCATCCTTCCACTTGGTTCTCGCTTCTCGCACTGGCTTGTTGTCGCGCCGTGCCGCTCCCTCTTTCCGCTCGCAGGACACGCGGCTTTCTCTTTTCGTTGCGTGCGCAGGACTCGTCGCTCGTGCCGATACACCTGAGCGATCGCAGGTGAATATTATGCATAATGAATTGTCCAACGTCGGGAGCGCGCGCACGCTCCTTGTAATAGCGCTTGGAAACTCGAGGCGAGGTCGGTGCAGAAGTAAAAAGAGCGGAGAGCGACCGTGTGATATGGGATTGCATTCTACGTTTGTGATCGTGATTATTGGGATTTTATGGTTAGGATTGTCGAATTTCATGGGAAAGAATTGAGTTTCATAGGAGATACTTAAAAATATTAATCGACTTATTGAATTATTATTGGATTAAGGAAAAAATGGCTTTGTCTTGAATCAAATATTTTCTCACGACAATCCTGGAAACTTAATGGAGAATGCTGCCAATTGTTCACGGATTCCAGTAACGAAGGGCGCGAAATCTCGCGCTACTAACGTGGCTACCTGTGATTTTATGCACTCATTTTACAAAGTTAATGGCGTCATTATTCGACTGGTAACAGCCATTTCAGTAAATTTAAAAGTAAACATTTAGTTGCATGGACGATCCAGGAATATCGATACATCCAGTCGATCATCCCCTCGCGCCACGTCCACTTATCGTTCGACGAAATCTGTTATCAGGCCGCAAGGGATTCTCCCAGGGCGATCGCCTATCGGCCGATAACAGATAAATTTTATGTGATTCCGCAGGCTGATACAGAAAAGGTCTGGCATCACTATTTGCAGGCTTTTAGTTTACGAAACGAGCACACTGCATGGCCTGGTCGCAGTGGTTAAGGCGAATTAACGGGGAAATTAACGGAATGAATCTCAAGGCAGAATTATGAATTGGGATGAACAGCATAGCCTGGCAGCGAATTTCACCGGAGGTGTATCTGATTCTCGATTAGCGGCGTAAATGGCGTGAAAATAAGAAGCCCTAATTAACGGGCTCCTTAACGAACTGCTTACGGTCGAGTCGGTACAAGGGGAGACTCCGCATCGAGAGAAGTGTTAGTATTCCACAGCCTGCACTTAAGATTACTTAAACATGCAGTGTAGAGTTAATGCGGATCATAATATTTTATAGCACCCAGTGCAGTACATTGAAGACAGTCTTTGAGAAAGGCAGGAATGGTCATATCCTTAATCGTATTTTTGTAATTGGCCTTATCGGATGTGTAGCAGTCTTGGAAATTTGTACAACATAGTTTCAAACAATTATACGCTTTCCTTCATATTTTAATAAATAGCGTAATTCCATTTTATCCTACTCTGAAATTAATGTTATGCATTTAAATGATTCATGCAATTGCATTTAATTTCTACAGATTAACACGTAGAGATATTCTAGGAAAGTAAAAAACAGTAGTTCGTATTTAATATTCAAAAAATCAACTATCTTATTGTTGTTTATATTTATAAAATCAAACATGCTCTAGTTCCTGCTATACTTTATGATATTAACTTTACTCCATTCGTAAACCTGTTCTTTCTCTTTATGCAATCTGTGCTCTCGCGTGCTCGTTATTGGTAGGCAATATTCCACTCTTCGCTTTCAATAAAGACAGGCAGATTTCCACGCTAAACGCTTTTGCTTAAGGGTGGCATTCTGTGTCACACATCACGAAACCTCCTCTGAGCGATACCTCACACAGTCTTACTCCTTTGCATACAGCGTTGGAAGCATAATCTGACGGGGTTCTCTGGGTACTTATGGAAATACAGAATTCGCACGCAGGAACGAGAGACTGCGGAACGGGCACGTCAGTCTCGGCACACATTACTGCGATGCATAATTGCAGACGTTTAACTCTTTCAGTTTGAGCGCAGCACGAATTCTGGTTTAAAGTGTACTTTACTTGTAATCAAATATAGATTTTCAATATGCCAGCATTTTACCAAGACTCGACAATCAATTCGACTGTTTTAGTACGTTGAGAATATAATTTCGATTTATTTTCGTATGCTTTCTGAGAAATATTTAATTATAAATCATTTCGTAGATCTTGCTCAAATTAAACGGAAGTGTTATGATAAAACAGGGGCGAAACACTACCGTGAAAAAGAAACAAAAAGGTAAATCGTAAGGGTTTGTAAAAAAAGGTTCTCATTAACGAACGACAATATTGTGCATATATGTATTAATCAATGTTCACAATATAAAAAAGTTAATTACTAAAACTAGAACATATTCAGTTCATAAGATAAGATTTCACATAAAATTACAAAACTTTCAAATGCAGTGCAATATTAATTTAAAACTCTGTTGTTTATGGAAGTGAGTCAGGTATATTTATATCTCGGTGTATTGAATGAACCGAAGGCTAGCTATCGCTGTGAAGTCTCGGTCACAGTACAGAGCGAGGTGGACGTGTCGACGGGAAGAGTGTGACGGTGGCAGTCGGGGAGGCTGAAATCTTTCTGCGCCGCCACGAAATTTGTGATCTTTCGCGAGTGCTTCCGCGGTGCGATTTACGCGCTGCTGTCAGGCGTAAATAATAATCAGGCGGCGGCGGCTAGCCGTATTCGGCTCGACACTAAACCGAGGCCGCTGCCGCCACTGCTGCCGGACGCCGCCATTGCCGATATTCGCCTTCGTAGAGAGAGGTGCAACTTCCTTCGACTGCTTCGAACTCAGCTCGCTACGTTATCCTCAATTACGAGCGGCCGTTTCGTTTCGGTAACGAGCGAAGCCCGAGCTACCGCTACCGATGCATCCTTCGCCAGCGCTTTTGCTCGCTCTCTTCCTTTTGCACGCCAGCCGCATCGTAAGCACTTGCCTTTTTTAACTGGCTTCCTCCTCACGCGCGGTTAGCACTTTCGTTTGCGCTCCCGCGTTCTCTTTATTCTTCTTTTTCTCCTTTTTTCTCCGATTTTCAAAGGCCTTTGTAGACTTTAGAAGGATCCACTGGTATTTCGTTCTTGCAAGCTCGACATATTGTTTTGTGTTATTGCCGGAACTTGTCAGACGAGTTGTCGACGTTGTATGTTTATTTATCAAGTATACAGTTTTTTACTGTTGGGTAGTAATTAACTAGTTAATGAAGTAGTAGTGGTTCTTGGTGCGTTGGAAATGATGCTGTCAAAGGGTTCCCTTAAATAGAAGATAATACAGGGACGGATAAATTATGGATCGCACCCTTGGAATTTACATTCATAATAACAATGTTAAAAACAGATAGCTTAGCACCTTAATCGATAATCAAAATCGCCAAATTGGGGCTGCAATCAATAAAAGAAAGTCGAATCTACGGGCAAATGTCAACGTTCAATCAAGTTTCATACATTGATAAGCGTCTCAAGTGGAGCAGATCGAATCATTCGAGCAGAAACGTGTTAATTGCAGATGTAATTGGGCATGATAGACAGAAACCGATACAAAATTGCACCGACTGCACGGAAGTCTGAAGTAGTCTCGGTTTCTCATGGATTGGAGTCAGTGCTGCTGGTACCAGTCATCCTATCGCATGCCTGACAACGTAATTCTTTATTGTTTATCTTGGCATAGTCATTAGTATGCAGACTACCAGCAAGCCAATTTAGTAATGAAGATGTAATTACAGCAGCGCGAGGACTGCTGGTCACCGAAAGTGCAGTTAAGGCGGCACTGTATTAATGGCTCGGTCCGAATGTACTTTACATAAATCGTTGATTTTTACCCGTTCTCAGTGAGCCGTGACGAAACTAACACTGATTAATGAGGTCTGCCTGTCTGTTTAGAGCTCGGCTGGACCACTTTTCTGTGTCACCATTGGAGCACCTTCTCTAGCCGTTGATTGGACTGATAAACTATTTAGCAATCTGTAACACGTTTCTTTGGATCAGCCGACCTATTCACCTTACTTTTTTGACTAGTTCGATTTAAATTAATAGTGTCCTTCTATCCTCACTTGTAACTTGCTTATGAGTGGATCATAGTTCACTTCTTTTTTTTACAATATCAAGCTTCTTTTGTTCCACATTCCTTTGTTGGTACTGTCGTTCAAGTGGCACTGTTGACAGCAGACGGATATGTAATTCTCGATCAGAGTAGCTTTTATAAAGGCAGTTGTTTCAATGCTTTGTAATATTGATAGGTATAATAATACTTGGTCAATTTAGCCATGAGACTGTTTTCTTGAGTGCATGAACTCCTCGGTGAGGTGGACTGTCTGTGTGTTTATTGCAGCAGGCAGAATCCAGTATCAGGAGCACTAGCAGTGTGTCATGTCGATAGGATCTCACACTGGAATAACGCATGCCGAGGCCGAATGTGCTGAACATTCCGCCCACTTACTGAGAATACGTCTCGAATATCTATGTATATGTATACTTTCGCCGAACATTTCGACAACTACGAGAACCCTGTCCGGTGGCAGTAATAGAACGGAGTTATCCACTTTATCTATCCAATACTGATAAAGTTATTACAATTTCTTGTATTTTATTTTAGTACATTGACCTCCTGTCTGTCATTCTACACATACATGCGTATATCGAATGTTTCTTTTGTGTGTCATTAATATACTTTAAACCCTTCGAGCTTCTATGTTTGACACAATGAGTCCAATATCATTCTGTTGCGTTTCTATATTGGAGTTTGCCAGTCTGAATAAGATTGTCAGTTCGATACATTACTTCCAATGAAGTTTTACATTAAAAGTTAATTGAGCCTGGTGGAATAATTTAGAAACTGAGAAGTGGTCTGCAAAAGGTTAAATATCCCAAGGTAATTAACGCATACTTTGCTCGTTTTACGTTTACCTATATCAAAATGGGATCTGAGCGTCCACCTGTGGCTTTCATCCACCGTAGCACTGATTACGTATCAGAACAAGGACGTGATCTAGCAAGTGAAGAATCAAGATCTTGAAGCTCCTTGACGAAACTAGTACTTTAGTCATTCATCATATACCAGGCGGTTGTCACACGCTGGCAGCTCGAATTACCGAGTCAAGGATGAAGTTTCAGCAAAGAATGGATCCTCTCTTCCTTCCTTTCTCGGCCCTGTCGTTAGAAGAAATTATTAGGCAAGTAATGGGAAGGATTCAAATAATAGACGATAGACGTGAATAGAGAACAGTGATGAAACATCATCCCACCGATGCTGCAATAATCCGAATAAGCCTAATCTTCATCCCATTCTTTTAATAGCTAGAATTTTTCTGATTCGATTTATTGCAAATATTTATTAATATATTCAGAACAAAACTTGGAAGAACATCTAGAATAAAGGCTATTAATAATAACCATTGAATCTTCAATATTTAAACATTAATCTTCACTTCTAAGGTTATAGTAACCATCTGCCAAGTTAGTGGATTTTTCTGTAGTAGAAAAATGAGAGTTTCGCAGTGGTTCTATGAATGGGATGGCGGTAGAGGAGATTTATGAGAATGCAGGGTACTTAAGGAGCGTTTATCCGTTCATAGCTGGCATAAGGAGAGTAATCAAGCCGGCTGACGCCCGGGATCGCACCCGCTGTTTTCCGTCTTATCTCGTATTCCATTACACAGGAACAAGCTCTGGCAGGAGCGGAGGACGCGCGGCTGGAAAGCAGGCTTAATGGCAACTATCAGATCCAAAACCAATATCCTACGCAGGATATGGCAAGAACCCTCGGGACGGCACGGTGTGGGCAGATAATCACAGGAGCGCTCTGCATCCCGGCACACATTCGCGCGCACGTACTTTCCTACGTGTTTAAATGCACTTATTCTGCCACCGCGTGGCTACATGCACATGTACGTACACGGGTGGTTCTGCTCTGGATCGCATATCGGCGCAGGCTGATCCTGATCTGGCCGCACCGGGCGGACGCACGGACGCAGCTCGCCGATCAAAACTTTCGATATCGATTGGATATAATGACGCGCGCTCGTAACTATTGGATACTGCGGCGAACCGCAACCGGGGTGCCTGGCAGCCTTAGCCTGGCAACCTTGCCTTCCCTCCGCGCTTCTCTTCCTTCCACCCAGACACCTAAAAGGTAAGAAGAAACTTGGCCAGCCACCGCAAGGCACTCGCGTGGAAATTGCCACCGCGACGACGCCCGCTGCCAACAGCGAAACCCTCCGCGTACTATGCGTACGTCGACCTTCGAGCTGCAACGATTATTATTGGACTGTCGAGCTGGATAAAGTACTGTCACGCGCCCTGTCATTCGTGCCAAGAAACACTCTTGTCTTATCTTCTCTCTGAAATAATATTTGTGGAAATGGGGAAACACTTTGTCTTGACAAGAACTTGAACGATTCAAAATTGTAACGTTGTAAAGAATAATATTTCAATTTTGTAGAAAATGAAATATTTGAATATTTCTTTTACCGAGTCAAATGCATAACATCGAAAGTATATAATCGAATAGTTAGATTATCCGACTGAACAATCAACTAAAATATCGACGGTTAATCAGCTTTCTCTGCGACTATCGGAATTTCTTAATGGAAAAGTATCGGTGCACCTTTATCCCCTCCTTGGGTTGGTCGATGCATCTTATTACGAAGGAACCCTTCACCCGACGCGTCGGCCCGATGCCGTTAACAGGATGCGCTTGTTAACGCGAATATTTTACGCTACATGCACGAGCTAATTTTCTCTTCTCGTGAACATCGTTCGAGAGGATGCGTCCGTCATGATCGGAGGGATAGAGTGCTCCACCGCCGCGATGCGCTGCGCTGCGCTCCACCGCCGATCCTATCGTCGCGCACTTCTTGCCCGCTTCGTACCGGCGCCGCGTGTGAAAAAATTAATATGGGGAAATTGAATAGGCTTCGAGATAAATTGCTTATCGAGTGCCTCCACAGATTGTCGAGATCCTTGCGCGGCTCCTGAGTCTTCATGCTGATGACCCTGGTGCCACTAAATAATCACGCTCTCAACCTGCTTATTATCCAGAAACTTGCAGTGCTATATAATTTAGAAGAAAGGACGCAAAAGATCATTTTAGAGTCGTAATAGTGAATAAATCACTTACGTTTTAAAATAAAATGTAAAATTTATTACGATTTCAAGTAAACTGTGAAGTTGGCCAGTGTATATGATGTTAAAGTACAGATTTCTGTGTTAGTTCATAGAACGATGTATGTAAATGTTAACTGAATGTATGACACTTTATCTTTCCGAGGTAGCTAGCCCTTTAACTTCGAGGACAGGAGAATCCGACGGAAATCCGAGTTTCTCGGTAAAAGTTGACCTCCTTGCTAGGAAATCCCAGTACGGTCGTACATCACCGGCGATTATGCGTCTCTTCTCAAGTGTTGCGCCTTACGTCTTAACTCTCCCATTCCGAAGGCACAGGCCGGCGGCTATACACATGGCCGTCTGAAACGACAGCAGCGCCAGGCGGAGAGGAAATCACGGTGGCACTTTAACGCGCATCTGTCGCTGAGAAAAATGCCGCTTACTTTTCCCTGACTGTGACAAAGTGCGGCTCGAGAGCGTGCGCGCGCGCGCGCGCGCACGACGTAAATAAACGTCGAGCATACAGTATGAACGTCTCCATTTCCTGATTAACGTCTGAGGTAGGATCGGCTCTTGGCGCGGCGACGGGCCGAAGCTTCGCTCGACAAATTAATGTCAAAGGCCGGTAATTGGTGAGACTGCGAGGGAAAGAATGCCACCTCGCAAGAGGCCGCGGAAGCTGGCTGGCCTCGGAATCTCTAATAATTCGATGGAGATCCAATCTCTGGCTAATCCCAACGATCGTCCACTCGATCTCTCCTGGCAGAAGTATGTCCGCCGAACCGTCACAGCCACCCGCTCGCCCTCCTTCTTCTCGGCCGTCACTTTTCTCAGAAGCTTGCCTCCTCGTGTCTTAATCAGTCGCCCGTTATCCATCGCATCTCCACTTCAACCAACCCACGGCTTGTGTGACTTTCACATATTAATTAGTGGCTCGCGCGCTTCCTTCTTCGGAGATCTTGGTGCGTGGGCTACGCGGGGTTCATTTCGCCCTGATCACTCGCGTTCATCGTTCGACCCCCTCTACTGGCAGGTGTTCCTCCAGTCCCATAGTCATTTCTTTTGATCGTTCGCTCGATCCTGCTCTTTTTTGGAAATCATTGCGACTTGTTTGCGGTTCATTAAGTTGGTGAATTTTTTTGGCTACTTTTTTACGAACGTCTCACTTTTATTTACTTATGAACATGTATATTATATATATAATGTATTCCTGTGTTCTCTAAAAGAAAGACTAAAGATTCTGCACGTTTTGTTTGAATTGAAGAATTTAATTTTATAATTTTCACTGTTCATTTTCTATTCTCTCTGGTCGATTTACAGACATCTTGAGTATACAGATCGGATGAGACGCGAGGAAAGATTCCCTTGCGGGACCCGCGATCTTGGAGCCGAAACGAACAGGAGGTATTTAACTGTTCCCGTTAAATGAGACCATTCCGATCGGGGAGAGCGGACGGTCGTGTATCAATCTTCGCGGAATTATCCCGCCGACAAGTAACATTAATTGCGGCATCATCAATAATTGTTGGCGCATTAACCACTGTTATTGCTGAGGCCGGCAATTCATTTTCTTTGCCCCGGCACGATGTAATTAATTACTGCGAGCGGAGTCCCCGGTGTAATGGTCGAGCGCTTGCACCGGCAAATATTGTTTCTGGTGGCCGATCCATCGATCGCGGCGGTCGATCGATCAAGCCATGGCCCAGTGTGCAGTCGACGTGTCCCTCGCAAGGGAACACGTACCAGTGCTCTCCTTTCGGTCAGGTAGCAGCTGCTTCATCATTCGAATGGCCACTCGACCGCCAGCTACCAAAGGACCAACAAGAAAGAATCCCCCTTATCAGCCGCTCATAATTGCGCGTCCTCTCCTAAATTAGCTATACATATCGATCATCTCCTCGCTGCCATCTCGACTCCTCGAACAGCCGGCCAATTCTTCGGTATCCGATCGCTCCCCTCGCACTTTAACTGACCTGACACATTCGTGAATCACACGTAATTAACTTCCCTGGACACCATGTTACGTAATCTCACGAATTACACCGGCGCAAGGACAAAACTCTTTGAGTAGATAATCAGACTGGAGTTGAAAGATACTGACACGTACCTAGAAAGGTGGTTCCAGTTATATAAAATGCGAGCCAACGAAAAGAGTATTGTGGATATTTATTGAAGTGCGAAGAAAATCATTCCTATAAATTGCACGATTATGCAAAGATGGTAGACTGCATACCTTTTTCCCGCGACAAGTATCGCAATATATTGATGTCATTGCAGCTGCTGGCATCGGCTGCTAATAGCACGCGATCAGGCTTCTGCTTGTCAATGAGATCATTTCGATAATCAAACCGCAGGATGGTTCGTTTGGTAACTCGATAGTCGTATAGGTAGATCTACTGGGTGAACAAAACATTACTCGAGAATTTACAAAGCTATACAGAAATAATTCAGATATTTTTTATTATCCTGCACGACATTCAAAACACCGTAATTTGTTCGAATAATTTTTGTCTAGCTTTTTAGAAGATTGTTTCGTTACAATAACACCACTAGTATATCAAAACTGTATTTAAATTACATATCCTGCCGAGTGTCAGACTTGTATAATACAATTTCCGAGCACCCTGTGCATGTGACATTGAAGTTATCACAGGTGCGCGAGGTTCAAGGGAGCGACTGAAACTCAGTTAATTCAGACATAAGTAGCGCGCATGGGAATTGATTAAGATCACATTAATTTCTTGCAGAGTCTGATTGTTCGTAAGAGAGTGAGGAAAGTGAGACGTTGAGAGTGCTCCTGCGGCTACAGGTGGCCACTCCATATATGAGAAGCTGACTGTTTGTGGGCCGAATACAGGAATATCAGCCATATGTCGGTTGTTAATATCGAACTCGAAGCATATGTCTGGCCAGGATTCTCTAAACATGAGCGTCACGCGAAGTTTTTGGTCTTCCGCTGCACTCAATTGTGGCAGATTTGAATAAGCCCCTGAGAGATAAATGGCAGCTATGCAAATTAGAGTTTGCATCGAATTACAATCGCCCTTTTGACGTGATCGGACATTCCTCGGATTTGAAACATGCGTGTTCCTAATAGTCGCTTCTTGCCTAAGTTTTTTTAAACAAACTAAGTCTAATCATTATATTCGACATAAAAAATAGAGGACTCGATAGTCGATCTTTCATTCACTTCGACTTTGAACTTGCAACACTGTTTTATGTCAATTATTATTTCTTGAATTCGATTGAAAATACAGATAAAATAGGAATGCAGGCCATATTCAGCTTAAGAATAGCATTGTCAAAACTTTCCCTTAATAAAAAGCATTATTTAATCAAATCCGGTGAAATGCCTGCAAGAAAGGTTTGAAAAGTCAGTGGTAAACGCGCTCCCTGGGGAGTTTGCGTGCAAATGATTGCAGCCTCGAGCTGCCGAGTCAGGTGGCTGTCTGGCGAAGGAACTTTCGAAGTTTCCGAATTCAAAGGCAGCGATGTTTGGGGTCTTTGACGCTGTAGTCTGCCTTCCAGCAGTGTTGTTTTGAATCCGGAGCAAAGCTTTGTTCAACAAATCTGCCCGTAGGACACGCTCGATGATTGTCTGCCATAACTGGCACCGCCACCAACGCTCGATGATTATTCGTCGTAAAAGTGCTCCTCAATTTCGTTATTGCGGGAGGCCAAACTTTATGGCTGCCGTGATCCACTATTATTTTAAAGGGAAACATGTTTTAAAGCGTTTATTTCCTACATTAAATTACAAAGTTGTTTGGTCTTTGAAAAAAACCCCCTATAATTTGCATCCTTCTGCTTTCAAACATGCATCCACTATCATTTCTTATTATTCACTTATAATAGTTATTATTTACTTTACTTCTTACTTATATTACTTAACTATACTTATTTTATTTAAAACTTATTATTCACAACACGCAGTATGGTACAGCATTTGCAACTAAGATTAATCTTTCTCAAGCTCCAAAGTTTTTATTCCAACAGATATGCGCGTTAGACCTTATTCAGTAAGTTGTATAATAAATTCAACCTTGAGGTTAAAGACTAGTTTAAGGTAGAGGAAAAATAGCAAGGTATTTCTAGTACGATAATGCCACGAATAGATTATTATTGGCATATTGATGGGTCCCAGCGGACAGATTTAGAATGGTGTAGAGAGGACGCGAGGGCAAAAGTAGTATTCCAGTGAAGAGAGACAGGAAAGGACACTCTCTCCTCTCTGGTCAGTGGAGATGGCCAGGATGATGGATGCGCGTTAGCGCGGGAGTGCGCGAAGACAAAGATCCTACGGATTCCCTCCCGGCGTGCGCAACGTGCATTAGTTCGCGTCGCTCCCGCTGTGCGCAAATTAGAGCCGAGATTGTAGCGCAGTGTACAGCCGCACCCCCGTGGAAAGGCACACGTACCCTGCATACACGGTGACTCGCAAGTATATCGTGAAATCTTTGCGAAAATTTGCTATTTTCCACAAGCTACTTGCCATAGAATATTTTAAGATTTTCTGTTGGTATTTTTGTAATATCGAAGGATACATTTGGTTCGCTCTAATATTAGATTACTCTTTCTTTATCTTTGGAACATTCAGCATTGGTTAATTAGAGAATCTTGGTATCTTTGAAATAGATGTAATTATTTCTAGTGCAAGACGACAGTTGATCAAACTAGTAATATTAGGCATTGCATGTAATATTTCCAATTTCTCGCACTAATTTGTAAAAAAAATTCTGTATTAGAACCACAAAGATTCTACTATTGGAAATCAAGAGAATTATAATATTCATAAAAGAGTCTATAATCTTAAAACAAACAGTACTACAACAGCAATCATATCTCAACGAACGAAATATAAAATTAAACTTACTCATTCAAACACAATTTCCCATACTCAGTCCCAAAAAACAATGCATCATCCCAATAAAACAATAAATCACCATTAAACAGTATTTCTAGTGAGGAAATTGCGGAGAGGAGAATTTAAGCGCACCTTGTATAGTGAGTAGAGCGTTTGCGTGAGGAAGAGAAGCGGGGTTGGCGGATGGAAGTGGAGATGGAACGGTAGGAGAGAAAGGAGGAGGCACGGAGGCGAAGCCGCGATGAACGACCGCAATCAGCGCAACACCGCCCCGCGAAAATTGCCTGGAGTACACCCGGAATATATTATCCACACGGGTGTTCCAGCAGGCGGCGTCCTCCTCTGGGTCAAGGGGTCGCCGGCTCCGGAACGGACGCAGCCCGCAGCCAGAGAAGCGTGCCCGTTCATGAACGGAGCGCGCACGATCGCCACCGCTGCATCACGAACCGATAGATATACCGCATATCCATCGCACACTTCCTCTCTTCAACCACTACTACTTTTGCTCCTCTGCACTGCTCTACAGTTCCATCCAACCGGACCACCCCGAATTAGTCTTACTCGGCACCGTTTGATATACTCGTACTGCGCGGTACTAGTCTGTAGGGATTAAATTGAATCTTGCGAATTAGACATGGATGTAGTAGATCTTTGCAATTGTATTGTAAAGTATGTAATAACCGCTCAAGGTGCTTTGTACTTCTGTGTCTATTTTTATTTGTTTTTATATTATATCTTATGTGAAGCTTCTTGCGAAAGAGTTTGAAGATCAATGGGATATTAAGCATACTTAACAGGTTTCATCTAATTTTCTAATATAAACCAACAGTACCATTTAATTTCTGTGCTACTTGCATTTCCTGCCGTAACTCAAGATCGACTATTACGAAGCACCTTGGCCCCGATCTAACTAATGTCCAATGAAAGTCTGTGCTTATCACTGAGATATCTCTATTAAGACTGGAGGGTAGGTGGATATAGTGGTAACAGGTTTCCGCGGTACGTTCATTCCCCGGTAAAGCAATCTTGGATATTGGTTGTGACGGTGGCCGGAGGACAGAGCGCGTAAATCACGGGCGGGCGCCACTGGTGGAAGGTGCTCCGGCATAGTAATACGCGAAGAGAGAGAGAGAGAGGCGCGAGGAGAGGTTGAGAGCGAAAGAATCGGGCGGAGGTGAATGGGAAAAGCAGAAGAGTATAGGCAATTGGCGAGATATGTTGGCTCATTATCGTGACGTATGGCTGCCGCCGGTAACGCTGCTGCCAACCTGGCAGCCTCGTTGTTGCCTCCGCCGCACACCGATCGTCCCCGCCGGCCATTTCTGCAATGCCTCTCTGCCTTTCGCGCGCAATCGTTTATGGCCTCCGTAATTTCCGCCGGTCAATACGCTCAACGCTCGCCGCGCCTGCCGCCGCCCGATCTGCATCGACTAATAGGCCCCTCCTGTATAACCACTGTGGAAATCGGACTCTCCGATTTGCCCGGAACCCCGGTGCTCCGAGCGCACACTGCCACAGTCTCGATAACTTTATTTAGCGCGTTGAACATCCTAGGGGCTTGCCAACCTTCCCTCATTCCCATTAACTGCCTATTATCTGTAATGCATACTAACCTTTTTTCATAGCTAGACCATTGCTGCTTCTTAACAGTACGCTGTTGGCGCATTGCGCTTCATGCAACAGCATACGATAATCGGACTGTCTGGAGTTATAATGGTATTAAGGCCCATTTATCCATGTAAGTGGTATTTTCCTAGTGTGTTTGTATTGTATATCGTTAAGAATCCAGTGGAAACGGTATCGAAAGAAGTAATGTTACGATTATAACGAGTTATTGAATTGACGCAGATTTTCTATTCATTCTTATCTTGCTATAATCAATAAACTTATGTAGTGAGAAATTCCTATAAGAATTAACACGACAATGCACTATATTTTGAGGGTCGGAATACTAACATAAAGATCCTCGTAGTACCCTATAAGTATACCGATAATGAACGTATGATTGTAGTTCTGCTTCTCGGGTGGTTGTGCTACTTTCCACCATACAATTTTCCAATTTCGCTTCCGGCTTTCAGGTGATATGCAAATTCGGAAATTCCCGGATTTAACTAGTACTGTTGGATAAGAATTATTGTATCGCGAGTGGTAGTTTGCGAAGGCAGGACATTAAATACAGCGCACGACACCAAATGACAGAGGTACGTCATAATTTTGCGGTGGTGTTGGTAGCAAAGGGAGAGGGCGCAGTTCCGAGCGAGCCGAACGAATTACGACGAGGCGCGCTCGTCAAGCGGGCGGTGTTTGACGCGAAAAAGAGAGCGCATGCGGAACGAATGCTGATTCTTGCGATGAAACTCACGGATTCACGGTGTCCGCGGGGGGTGTCTGCCCTTCGCAGCTGCGCCCTTAACCCCACCGATTTATTAGGCTCGCTTCATGGAAAGGACGCGAGTATTGCGCGCCGCGCGGACTCGCCTTCCTGGAATACCACTGATCCGCTTATTATAAACTGGGCTGCGTGGGATACCATTTCTACTGGAATCCCAACCGAATGACTCACCATGACTTTATGTAAAGTAATTGAAGAAAAGTGGAAAATATTTGCGATTGAAATGCGAGGGAATAGAAATCAGTGAAAGTCGTATAAAATAGTGAATGCATTCCTCTCTTCTGAATCTTGGACATAATTACAGCTCTTACAAATTAGTTATTAGAACTTAGAAACGTCTTCGAAGTCTGTCGAAAGCTAGAATGTTTTATGGGAGCCTCGGTGTTGACTCACACTTAATTCCCTTTCATTACATCCCAGCATGAGACAAAACTCCCAAAGTCAGTTCTAATAAATATAATTTGCATAGAAAAACGTATGGGTCTGCATCAGTGATTGCCTTAAATCACGTTACTCCTCCGTTTCACTGACAGCTTGCCATGAATACATAGATATTCCATAGGTAATTCTAAAAGAGTTTTCGACCGATTCCTTAAGCAATATTCCGACCTTCCGATGCACACCGAGTATTTTAATCAGCCGTGATTCCTATGCGCACTATATCAAAATAAGCTTTCATAGTTGAAATAAATTCGTTCTATCGAACTCGAGGCGACCGAGGAAAGGGAGATTTTTCCATTCAGGTCGTAATTGCGTGCGGCTCGAATAGTTAATCACCCGTAGGACACGCTGACGGCTCGAATAGCTTGGAAACGATCCTATATGGCCAGACCCAATTCCACCGTGAGAAACTCGTAACAAAGTCTAATATCGCAGGGTACTTTAATCGTCCTACGTAGAAGGGAGATGGGAGCGATGCCTGCGTAGGTGTGCGCTCAAGGTGCTTTCGGCCTGGCTTTGAGAATAAAAGGGCCCCTTTAATGGGCCATACCTGACATTCTTCCGCAGGTGTGGACCCATTTCACAGACCTATATACTGTTTCCATAGTGTCTCGAAAAGGGAACGGAAGTTCGTCTCAGTATTAGGCGCAAGGATGTTCTATGTTTTCCCATTCATCCTGAAAATGGGTCAGGAAGATGCTTCCTTTACTATTGGAGATCATGTGTCTTGCACCTTGCGACAGACACATCCTCCAGAAGGATGCAATAAAGAAAACCCATATTCTTCGATATTATAAGAGGCCATCCTGTGTATTGATGGATGAATAAATCTTGCAGGGTGGTACGAGTTGCTCGTAAACCAGGCTTTCGCAAGGTGTAACAATTTTTAGAGCTTCTAGCATCGAAAAAATCCAACGCTAATGCAACCGTGAACATTATCACACGATTTGATGAAGGAAAAAGTTTTATACGCATAATAAAAGTGATGGAGTTATAGTTCTACAGTTGTAATAGTGCACTTTGGTAATACTGGCACCGTTTCAATGATTTTTTCATGTGTGTAGATAGCTCTAAGAAATTACCGAGGCTCATTAATATTTATTAAAGTTATACTTGAAGCTTTATGGGAACAGCAAGAGAAATGTTTAACTCAATACATTGCTAAAAGCATCAAATACCAGCGAGAAAAAAAATCGAATCTTTTACTTTCAATACGACGAAAGTGGCACATGAGCCACTGGAATGTTTTCTCTCGCGAAAGCACTTGGCAACCCTTGACAAATCGTTCTAGCCTTCACGCCGAACCTGATACAGATTTCACTGGGCGAGAAGAACATCAATCTGCGATTACAATCGCGTGAATAACATCGTGAGTAATTCCGATTGATTCTCAATCAGGTATTTTTAATTGCCGATCTGATTTGCTCGTGCAGACTCTGGCAGAGTGAGGCAAGGTCTCTCCCGGGTGAATTCATGAAGCGAGGAATTTGATTAATCGATGTTGGGGTCACAGGTTCGATAGGCTCTCACTGGCAAGGATCCTCTGCGATCGACTGTCGCTCGATGCGTATGCGTATATGAACTTATATGAAGCCCGTTTCACCAGGAGAGTGCCGAGAAGGCACTCTCGACGCCTTGAAGGAAAAAATCAATTTCCTCGGCCAAGTGACTTTTGCGCACGAGGGCATGCTTGTCGATCGTGTCTATAAATCGTTCGATTAATTACGAAATGCCGAAGATTAAGATACTCGGTGTGTACGCGCTGCTAAAGCTTGCCGCCCGGCGCCGCCTAGGCCGATCTTGCGCAATTCAAGGCGTTTCTTTTCATTCGGCCTGCCAGACACTGCCCCTCCAATGCGCCCTCCTTTTTCCTCGGGCGTGTTATGGGAGTCATTATACGGCCGTGTATCTACATTACAGCTCGACGTATTGATAGCTTTTATCATCGACGGGGTCACGCGTTGAAATCCGACGTTAGCCCTGTTCGGACACGCCGGCTCCAATTCCTTGGGATATTACGCTCACAGACGCATGTTAATGATCTTGTGATTATAGTATACGTCTTGCTTGCTGACCCACTGCCAATTATTCGAATTATACACGTGCGGTGTCTTGTGCATTATACGTGTCAGTAATTCGGCATATCTCGAGGAAATCATTTCGCAATTCTACACTTTTGTGATTATTATATCCAACATAAGTCATTTAATAGATTCAAACATTAGATCATTATTCAATAATATTGAACTATCTGAATAGTCTATTTATAATATGAATACTCCTGGTCAATTCCCATTATTGTCATTCTCAATGAGAACACTCAAACTTTGACTACTAATCATCACTTCGACTTTTTCTTTATCCATCGATCATTCCGCCAATACTTTTAGACTTAGCGAGATTTCCAATATCGCTGTTTCGAGTGATTAGTCGGCATGGGAGAGTGCGTTCGCGAATATTGGAAGGGGCATTGCGAAAACGATCATTTATTCCATGCACACGGCGGCGGCTGTGGCGCACACTGCGGACAGGAGCTCGCCAGGATTAAAATTAAAGAGACCCTACACACACCGAGCGAATATATATTGGCCGCGGTGGCATTTACATGTAGGACGAAAGAGTGGACAGTGGCGGGAACGAGCGCGGAATTCCGCGAACGGATGTATAAGTGGACAGCGCTCTCTGCTAAGGTAAGGTAATACTTGGACTACTTGCAGCTGCAACGTGCTTGACTTGTTCTACTTGCTGCTACCGCTGACGGCAATACCGAAAGCCACCGTGTAGAGGGAACAGTCCGTCCGTCCGTTTTCAGTCGGCTTGATTTATGCCGATTCCTGGGGACAATTTTACCAAATACCACTCGCCAGTTACATGCCAAGATGTAGGTGTTACGGAATACTAAAGGATACTTTCCCTAAAACCGCACAGTTTACTATTTCCGTCGATTTTTTACTACTTTCATTATCTTTTAAACGATTTATATTATTGAACTCTTTTAGCAATGCAGCTTTTAAATCTCCAATAATTTCCCTCGTAATTAACCCTTCATTTTCCTACGCACGAAAAAATCATTTAACCAATTCACGATGTTTCTTTTGACAAAGTTCTCAATGAATACGTGTAGATTGTTCGAGATCCAAGCACGGTGAAGAGTTTCGAATGCGTGAATGGCGGTGGTGGTGGGTTGGGAGGGAGGGGGGGAGTATAAATCGGGAGTGCGCCGGTCATAATTCCTCGGCGGTACACAGAGTTCCCAGAGCTTTCGGGATCGGTGTACACGGGGAAATTGTTCGGTTTCACACCCTCGTCATCGTGTATGGGTGTAAATATAGCCAGCGGCGAGCACTGGGAGAACGAACGCGGTGCAAACAGGCCTGCCTATGTAACCTCCGGCGAAGGAGGAGGTGTAACGAGACGCCAAGGAAAAAGGAGAAGGAGCACAGCGCGCTCAAACAGTTCCTCCTTAACTTTATGTATACCACCTAATGGCCAGCCGTTCATCACTCCCGCTACACGCGAAATATAAATGTGTTTTCTATTAATTCCTTCCGTTCGAGAGCGGCCACGTTGCTTGCTGGCTGGCTGGCTGGTTGGTTGGTTGGTTCGCCCGAACCAACCGACAGCCAGTACGAGTTCGCCCGGCTCGTTTATTCGGACGTTGCAGTATGTACCTTGCAACCGGGTCACGCAAACGCCTCTACGCTGATGAACGGGGCGGATGTTGCGGCTCGAGGTTTACCATGATATCCAAGACCTCTCTTTGCCCCTTGCTGCACCTTGCACTCCAAATCTTCCAGGACAAATATAACAGTCGGCATCGTCCGATTTCAAGCTTTAAATCATGTCGAAGAACATTATTACGTGATGTGATTTTCGTTCTGTTGGAAATGACGAATAAATAGAAGTTCCTTTTAAAATTCGGAATTATTTTAATGTTTCTAATGAAATGAAACACAATCAATCAATATAGAATTATTCCATATAAAATGAAAAAGCCTGTTGATTATTACTATATTCAAAAGAAAATTCAGAGACTGTCAGATGCTTTTTACCTTGTAAGAGAAGCAATAGCATTGGACTGTCGACTTCATTAGAGAGCGCAGGAGCGCTGGAAGGGAAAGAGCTCAATTAATTCGCGGTGAGAGGCAACGTCGCGGCAGCGGTGGCGCGGCGGTGGTGGCTGCAGCGGAGTGGAAGAGAGGATTTTCTACATCATTAGCGGGCGCGCGAGGGTTGATGGCTAATTAGTAGTCGACCCGGTGTACTTTGGCGGAGAGTGCGCGGCGGCAGTGCCGGAGGCACAGGTAGGAGACTCGTCGACAGTAGGAGCAGCTGTTCCATCGGGAGCAGGTGAGAGTCCTGCTACCGTTCCCGGCGGGATCTCAGCGAAGGCGAAGGAGGAGAATCCCGCTCTCGACGCTGACCTAATCACCATCGCGCCCCTAATGACGTCCAACCCCCTTTTCTCCCATCCAGCCGTATTCAGAGACGCTCCCGTATCGAAATTCGCTTAATTGGCGACACGCCGGTTATTTATCGCACGACACGCAGCGCACTCTCTTCCTGACGCGCCTCACGTGAGACGAGAGCTCGATAATGGCCCATTGATATTCCCACCCGGTTATCGAGGCGACTCGTTATCCGACCGAGACACCTTCAATGACGCCAAACTTCACGCCCAACCCTTTGTTACGCTACCGGCTTCTCCCTCTCCCTCTCACACAGTAGTTCCCAACTTGCTGCCTGTCAACTGCGAATATCCGATTATCGCTTCTGCTTTATAGTAATTTAATTCATTCGCCTTTCAATCTTGTTTCTTTATTTATCTAACGAGTGGTTCGTTCGTACAATTTTTGTGTAAAGTCCATGATTCGTCATAAAGAAAGGTAATAATATAAAGGAGCTTCAGAGCTTCAAAGCTTCTCTGACATAACGTCAGGTGTGTAATATCTTCAAGGACCAACTATTTATTTAATTAAGACGCCTTCCTAATAAGGACTAATAAGTATATATTTTATTCATTATCCAATTCTAAAACCTTCGGCGACAGTTTGTCGCAACATTGTAGCAGACATTGGATCCAATTTGCTCTACTAACAATAAGTCTTAGTTGGCAGTCGCTGGTAAACTGCAATAACTCTGGTCGGCAAATGCCAATTAAATGACTCGGAGGACGCGATTACCTGTGGCTGTGCGGCGTCAATTACATTCCGCGCAAAATGGGTAGCGCAGATCGCTCAATGGATAGCGCGTATCGAGCACAAAACAATAACACACGCCCGAGCAATTAAATAAGGTATAAATCCGGCGGGCAGTCTATCGCGTTCGTTCCATTTCATTCCGTTTCATTGCATTTCATTGCATTTCATTGCATTTCATTGCATTTCATTCGAGGGCCGGTGGCGAATCCGCTCGGCCCCAGCGCCGGTGCGCTCCTTCCTTCCCCGTCGGCATTTCGTTATCGGCGGCCTGGCGATCGGGCGCGAGCGCGCGAGCGGTAGCAGTTGCGCTGATACGAGCGGAGTGCGGAGTTCCTCGGCGCGTTTGCACTCGTTTGCTCGCCGGGCGCTGGAAAGAGATCGAGGGAGAAATCCGTAGGGAAAGGCGGAGGACAGTGCGGCAACCAGTGGCGGGTTAAGGTAGATCAAAAGGCGCCGGCAATAATTATAGAAATATGCGCGTTGATGCGTGCCGCTTTGTCGGGTTAATCCCCGAAAGGGGTTGCGATCCTCTTGGTCGCCTCTCCTCCCTCTCCTCCCTCTCCTCCCTCTCTCTTTCTCTCTTCCTCTCGTTCGCCCGCCGCAGTTCTCCTGGCGAGCAGCGGATGTTATCGCTCGATTCCGCTCCTGGTAATACAGTTATTTATTCGCCAGCCGATATCGCCCGCTAATCTATAAACGCATTCTGCTACTCTCTTACTCATGTGGGAACGTTCCCGCTTGGTGTTGCCAACTACACTATGTAGCTGTTCCTACTTTCCGGCTGCTATGTCGCCCTCCACATACTCCTTTTTTTTCTCTCCCCCCTCTCTCTCTTTCTCTCTGAATACGACTCTTGCTCAAGCGCGGCTTCTGCTTTTGCTTCTTCTTGGGAACCCAGCATCCGATTCATTGCGATCTATCTTCCTTCCACCAGGGTGTTAATTCGCTTGTACGCCCGACTGCGAGTATACTCTACCGTCCCTGTAATTGGCAGACTTTTTCTTCCCTCCGTTTTATGCTAACCCTGTCCTACCGGCAGTCGCGACCCCACTCTTTCCGGAGCTAGCTACGATCTTTATCTTTTAGTATGCTTTTCATTTCATATGCCTTATTGTTTGGATGTTTGTGTCCAGTTGTATTGTGAGTTTACAGACTGTATGGTTGATCAGAAACAGCAGTGGTGTTGTGGGTTTGTGAAAGCAGTGATGGCTTCGCGAATTATGTACTTTTTGCAATGATTTTCTTTGTGCATTTTTTTATTCGTTGTATTACTTTCACAGAGTTCACACAGGGTACTTTAAAATATTTAAAACCATTTTTTAATTCTGTGTATATGCTGTATAAATTAATTTATTAAGAACATAGCGTTCTTTAACACTAAATTGTATAAGACAAGAAACGAGTAATTACAAAATTGCAATGAAACTTAGTCACTAACATAATATACTTGTCATTTCCGTCGAAAAGTGAAAAATTCTTGTGGAATATTACTTGAGACTTATTCTACTTATGTGGTTTTTGCAATGATTTTCTTTGTGCTTTTTTTATTCGTTGTATTACTTTCCCAGAGTTCACAGAAGGTACTTTTAAATATTAAAGACCACTTTTTAATGCTGTGTATATGCTGTATAAATTAATTTATTAAGAACATAGCGTTCTTTAACACTAAATTGTATAAGACAAGAAAGAAGTAATTACAAAATTGCAATGAAACTTAGTCACTAACATAATATACTTGTCATACCAATCGAAAAGGGAAAAATTCTTGTGAAATATTACTTGAGACTTATTCTACTTAAAAAGTTAATGAACGAGGCACACTTCGGCGCCAGAAATTCCGGGAAACTAAAGAGTTTGGCGCAGGCAACATTTCGGCGAACAATAAGTGGCAGTGGCATACGTCTTGGGCGCACAGGTGTGCATTGCGATCCCGGCCCCTGTCCTCCAGGTAATTGGACACATTTTTTGCCGACTGCTGCTGAACCGGCAGCGGGCCACTCGATCGGAATCGCGAAAGCACCTAAACCCACCCGTATTCCGTATTCCGATAGCATCGCCACTGAGCACCGCTAACGAAATCTATAACCGATCCGAAACTCGCCTAGCTACTCTCTGTCATTATCCAGCAATGCGGTATACTTTAGCAAATGTGAAATTGCCATTTTCGCTTCGCGAGATATCGTTTCATCTAAATGACAGAGTTTCTTTTTGTTAGGTTATTGCAAAAATTCTTGTCGTTTGTATAGCAAAGAGAAAGGAATAGGATGAAAAGAATTTTCTGTGCGATCTAGTATTATTTACTTCGTTTGAGTGGCGTATTTTGTCCCATTCAAATAATGTGCTGGAAGTGGTATTAATGTTAGTGGTTCGAGATGGTGGTTACCAAGGAATGATTCTGCAATTGCTTTAGAATTAGTTCAATTATAATAGTTATAGCAGACTATTCTCACCTTTTTCAAAATATAACAATCAATAATAAAAATCTCTTTTACACACGATTGACAGAACTATCTATTATCTTCTTACACTACTATAATCTCCTCGTAACCCGATGGATCCCATCGTTTAGGCTTACGATTCCCAAGCCGATGATTTTTCTATTGACCTATCGCGCTGCATTCTTCTTCGCTGATTCGCTGTCCTCGTAAATTATCGTTATCTGCGCGGAGATAGGAGCATACGCATTTCTAAGATTGGAGTAGCAGCAGCAGCATAATCTTAGAACGAGAGTAGCGGTGGGTTTCGATCGGCGAGATTATCCGGCTAGTGGAAAGCAGTAGCGAAATATGTCGGTATGCACGATATGTTCCTGTCAGTCCACGACTCTAATGAAATATGGGATCGTTAATTAATGCTGAGTCCGAGGAAATGTTGAGTTAACACCACGCGTGCCACAATAGTTTTGCTGGCCACTACTGGCAACAAGGTGTAAACTAAAAGCAGTCAAGCGAGCGTTATGTAGTTTTCCTGTTTTCAACTCTGTATCGCTTGGATCATCGAGAAAGTACTGATTAAATCGTGGATGCTCGAATGAATATCGATTTTCATTTCTCTATTACAGCTTTTTCTATGTCGAATGCGAAGTGATAGGACAGCGGGTAGTTTGTAGTTGTCCGTGAAGTGAATGTTTGAAGTGAATGCTTCGCAACTAACATTCGAATACTGAACCAAAGTCTACTTCTATCAAATGCAGTAAACCAATTGCATACGCAATGTTTGCATACCAACCGTGAACTACATATGCAGTACTGTAATACGTATTGCTACCATGGTATTGAAAATTAATATTTTACACCGGCAGGTTTTGCATAATCTTACGCAAAACTTGATTTCGAAAGAACGTTCAAAGTGTTTTGCATTCATGCAGGTGAAACCACTTGCAACAAAATAAATATTGTAATCAAATAACTACAGTAAAATATTTCAAGAATTTTATTATTCATATTCCTAGAATAATTTACTACAATTTATAATAAAACCAGCTCCAATTTATCAGAACTGTAGCAATGACAGTGCAATGACTGTTAAAAAACATACTGTCTCGCGTTATCGATGCACTTTGCGACATTGCTCATTGAAAAATCGGTACGCATACTTCCCAAGCGATTGATGACCCAGTTTCGAGTGGTGGCCGCGTCGGATAACAATTATATTTGGCGGCAGCGGGCTGCTTCTTGCAGTGGAGAGCGAAACGATGCCGAATTCTAGAGGAGGACGTGCCGAGGGAAGTCAGAGGCCAGTGAAAACGGACCAATATTAATCTTAAGCACGCCAGGCTGGACGATCCTCGTGACAAATGCGGGACACGACGCGATTGCTCGAATTTCAACGAGGCGCCCGGTTACGTCGAAAGTAGGTGCCTCGTTATGTTCGCCCATTTATTTATCAGACCCACTGCGACCGTCCCTTGGCAAGCCGGCAACTATCTATCGGAATTCTTACCAACTTTTCTTATTCTCTGCCTCGTCCATTTGATTGGCACGGAAAAATTTTATCTCTAATACGTGAAATTTATAAGGTTTAGTATTATATAACATATTTTATTTAAGTGTTCAGTTTTCATTCTTGATTAAATCAACGGATGAAACCAACATAAACCTATCAAAATCTTTCTTCACTTATAACAAGAAGCTTTCCCTTTTCTACTATGCACGAGTTTCCTCTTCTATGAGAAGACTCGGCAGATACGTCCGCGCGTCGTCAACATAACGGAAGCCGATCCTCTTCAAACTTCAAACGTAAGGAGAAACTCATGGCTTTCCAGCGAGAGGGAAACCGAGCATTCTCGGCCGACTGAGAAATGTATTTCTATGATTAACTGGCTTGCCAGTTATCCCTGGAAGTTCCTAGGCACCGCTCGCGCATTACTCAGTCGGAGTTAAGCTCCTGCTTGACTTGAATTCCCGGTCTCGTAGAAGTTTTCAAACAGTCCCGCTCGGAAGACGGGCTTCAATCTTGTCGGGTGCGCGCTCCGCTAAATAATGCCGCCTGCCGGATTCACGGGTGAAAATCGTGCGTTTTCATCGCGCAGAACTCCCCTTCAACGCGCGCCTCTCTCTTTCTCTTTCTCTCCTTAGCGATGGTACGTGCGCGGGATTACATTTTCGTAAACCGCACTAAATCACAGGGCATTGCCGCCGCCGCCGGCATTGCTCCGCATCATGGAGATGCATGCGTCCATCCTATGTCTTGCGCTTGAGTATCCCGCACGTACGCGAAGATTGTTCCGCTCGCTCGTCAGCTCGATTTATGACACCATGATTCATTTCGTCAGTGGCGTTTCGCGCCTAATTGTAAGTACAATCCGTGCTACATCATTGAAGTCGCGATCTACTCTTCCTTCCAGCTATGAATTTACTGATGCGTGATAGTTTAATAATTTATAGCAATATGTACTGGTACTTTATGATGGTTCTCTACTCCGGAGAAGTTAATTGGATATCGCTATGTATGATAATATATGCACCGATTAATGCGAAAGTTCGTAGTTCTAAGTCTGTGTCATTACTGTTATTAGATAATAGTAGATCGAAAATTTGTTATTACAGGTACCTGGTCAGTACCAAGTTTTATAATGTGGAATTTTAATGCAAGGTTAGTAATGATGTCGAATATTTATGATTAGTCGGCGTTAGTCATAACTTATTTAATGAATTCGCCGTTCTTAGATTATATGAATTCTATGAAATATGTAAAATATTTCTTATAAGAATTATATGAATTATACTTTATATTAATCGATACTATTTTCTTCCTACTGTGACTAACAGTTCGCATAAGATATATAATATATCAAATATTTCTTACGAGAATTATATGAATTATACTTTACGTTAATCGATACTATTTTCTTCCTACTTTGACTAACAGTTCGCATAAGAGTCCACCAGTAATTGCGAGCAATTACTAGCTGTTGTTGCAATACGGGAGTATTTCGTGCAGGTGCGCCGGTTATTTCGACCTGAAAGAAAAGGTACCCGGCGCATATACGTCATAATCATTTGTACGAGGTAATTACCGTTTGTGAACGGCGAATCGAGCGCGTTCATAATACAGCCCGCTACTTTTATTATCTGGAATTATACGTCGTGTTCATGAACTTCTTGACCAGTTGCTTTGGTAACGATCGTAATCTAGATATTTATCGACACCTACCTGCCGTGAATATTATAGTCTTGATTTAGATTTATGGTTGTCGCGCTTGCTAAGCATGCATAGCGTATTGATTTCCAGATCGAAATAAATCCAGTGGGTCTTAAAAGTTGGTAAATCAGCAGGTTCGACCCAACACGTTAGTTCAACTTATTTTAAAAACTGGTCCATATGAGTTAAAGGAATTAGAAGAATATAAAAATACGTAGACAGACAGACATTCTATTTTCATGGATTGTCACTATGTCTGCTCTCCATTTACAGATAAATTTTTAAACAGACAGACTTTTTACTGTGTCTTGGCCTTCAATGTATAAAAACTAGAACAAACACTGTTACCCGATGTAAATTCCATCTTACTGTCAAACAATGAATACTCAAATCGGATCAAGCGGTCACCGATTACTCCCCAAGATGAATGTATCCCGCCACTGCAATGCAGTATGCACTATTGACTATCTGTCTGGAAAGTCGAGAGAAAAGCTCGCTATTTATCCAGCGTTCCATATTTTAAAGTGGCCAGCAGGCGTGATCGATCACCGGAGCTGCGTATACTATCGACGTCCAAGCCATATATCTTTCGTGCAATTCGCATAAACGCATACACGACGACGCGTTTGTGTTGTCTGGATTTTCCAGGAGAACGCGAGCCTTACGTAACAAGCATACCAAGAGAGAAGGTTTCATGACCTCTGTGTCGCGTGCTCTCTTTTTGTAAAAATATCGTTTGTAAATACATCATTACAGATTTGTCAAAATAGGTACCGACTAGCATGAGTTTGGGGTTGTGCACCATCACTGAGATGTTGTATGCGATATTTTTACTGATTTAAATTGTTTGTGCAAGTAATATGTTTTCACTTACTCAGTAAATCTTACTATTCTGTATGTTTTCTATTTCAATAATCTCTATCTTTATTTTTCACACACGCAACATTGATTGTTTGTATATTCATCATCTACATTTGCTATCATGATAATTAGTAGTTTATAATTTTTCTCGAGACTCGCGTTATATTTTAAAATAAACCGAATCATAATTGGTTTAGTAGTTCTGGAATTATAAGTGGGCAAATAGAAAAATCATCTTTTTATAGAGATATTATATAATAGAGAAGATAGAGATGTATTGAATATTATATTAAAGATGCTACGTCAGGGTAATGAAGTTTCGTGGGTTTATACCACCCTGGATTTTCTCTGACGAGTTTATACCCTGCATAACTTCCACATTATCCGCTCTATTCCTTATTTTCTACCATTTCTCTGTTGCAATTGATTCGACTTTGTCGACTTTGCCTGCGACGCTTTTCGCACGGCGAGCTGCGCGCCGATAGCGCTGTCGACGGGATCAAATAATTTATGGCGCCCGATCGCAAGCGTCCCGCAAATCCCCTTGGCAATAATGCGCTAAGATTTCTTGCAGCCTCACACGTGGAAGCGGGACGTGTGGGCTAGCCTGATGGAGAACGTGGACGGGACACTTCACCGCGTGCGGCGACCTGTCATCGGATAGGAGGAGATTTACTGACGAGAAACTCTCGCCAGTATAAAATTAGATGACTGGACAGACGCTTCCAGAGTGTACCGCGTGTAGGAGGTACTTCGTCTTGGGGTTAAACCAGTTCGGATTACTGATGCTTTCAAACTTGAAAGGATCAGTGAATAAACTTGTGACATTGTGTGTTTAGACGTTTGTCTCCGTATTAGAATTCTTAATTTAATAGACCTGTCAATAGTACAACTAAATGTTGGAATCCTAAATGGGGTGAAAATAATTCTAATCGTAAGTTAAATAATTCTTCAACTAGAAGCGTTCAGATTCGAGTAATGTAAATTCTTGAAAATAACTTCACCATAAAAACAAGAATTTAATATATAATTTCGATTTTGGCAGCACCGCTGTAAATTGAAGACTTTCTTCCAGAAATCTATCTCATTGTCACGATCTATCCCCGGAACTGATTCTGCCGACTATAAATATATTACCTTGACAGATTCATTATTTCAGCATGCATACGTAGGTGTCATCGTCGACTTTAATTGCACAGCTGAAACGCTACTCAGTATTGCCGCGCGGTACTATTTGCATACATATGTACCACTCAACATATCATTGAGCTGCTGGGAAAGCGCGTGGACTTTGGTTGCATAGCTCGCGACAAGGAAATATATCAGAAGAGTTACAATGCACGCGCGAAAAGCTTATAAAAAAAGGGGTAGAAAATTCCCAAGGAAAAGATAAGAGTTTAATTATATCCGTGTAGGAGTGCGTGGTTTTCTCGAGCGGGTCGATTAGGTTGGAGGTCCACCTGCGTCGGTGTAGCCAGGTTGGTACACACATCTTCCTCCGGGTGGGTATCGTGAGCGCGATAAATCTCGACGAGTCAGGTGGACGATGGTCATCAGCTAGTCTCCACGTGTAAGAGGCAACTCTTTCCTGATGGCGTACTCGGCTGTACCGGTGCTCGCCGGGCTTAAGCCTGTTCTCATGATGCCGCACGGCCCTAGCAACGACCCACGACCCTGCTGGCCACAACTTACCGCAACGTACACCCGCAATGCTTTCTACGATACCCCACGGCATTCCTGACCCGGCGGACCAGGTCGGAATACGCAATTCCCCTCGAGAACTACTTGCGGCCACCAGACCAGGCCAGATACCACCTTCTCTCTCTCCCTCTGTCGACCCTCTCTCGTCCTTCTCCACCCGCCCATTTCACGCTCTTCCCTTGTTGACACCCCGCACCCTGCCCGTCACTGACTTAATCGCGACTGAGAGCGCCGCCACGGTGGCGTTCCCGGCATTTAATTTCCGGGCTTTGCGTTCTCAACAGCCGCCCCAGAGAGGATAATGGAAATCAGGCGGGGACGTGCTTGATACTAATCTATCATAACACGAGTGAAATTAATATTCCTGTCAGAATAGAATTACATGTGTCTTCTACGAATTTTTGTAATATGATTCTGCGATAAATCGAATTATATTTTCATATATTTATAGATTGAATATATATCTGCCCATATATTTCTATGAATGTAAATTCTCTATTACTTATTATAATCCTAAAAAAAAGAATGTAGAAAGCTGTATAAAAAGTAACTCGGGTTATCGAGTGCCGAGTGCATGTGGGAAGCCCTGACATGCATCCACGTAGAGTCGAGAAAGTACAGTGGACAAAGGGCTTCCCCTGGCGCGATATCTGCGCGAGATCTTGTCGTAGCTCACGATAGCGATGATCACGAGGATCTTACGGTGCTGGGATCACAAAGGATGGAAGGCGCAGTGTGCATACAGTGCGGGAGCGAACGCGCGCCAGATACCATCTCGACGAGCAGCCGTACAATGGCAAACATATGTATTAATTAATCTGCATTAACATCGACTTGCCGTGAAGGTAACTGGCAATAACGCCGATAGGATATCAACACTACTACCACTCGCACTGACTAATCGATTGCAGATTTATCTAAGTATCTTCGATTCTCACTGGCGGTCGCTCATCCTGTAAAGTATCCTCGGGCGGCTTGGAATTAGCGGGTGAAAATTAGCATTGCTCGCGGTATTAATTAGCTGTTGCGCGCGCGATATCACTCATGGCTGCTACGCGTTCTCCCTGGTATTAATAATACCGCTCTCTGCCCACAACTTCGAGATCTGTATCGCGCGGCGCTCATTAGATTATACTATCTTATGCTACCTTCTATCCGGTTGTTGCTACTGATGACTCCGGTCAGCCCGCACGCTACGAGAAAACGGAAGCTGTCGGTCCAATTGCTGCCGCACCTTTGAGTCAATTAATGAAGCATGTGTTACATACTTGCGGGGGTTTTGTATATGCAAATAAATTGGTATATATTAATACTCATTAATAGTTGAAGGTTTAATACTACTCTAGCTTTACCTTTAGTTTTAATTCTACTTTTACGTCAGAGGAATACATGCAGTATACTTATTGTAGCTAAAGCTACTTTCTAATAAATGTCGTAAGAGATAATAGATGGGAAAAATCATTCTTCCACTGAAGTAAGAATAGCGTGAGTAAAATTATTATAGAAAGTCCTGGGATTCTTTAACAATTACAAATGAAATGTTCATTCGATACCTTTAGTGGATTATTTATTACATGCTATAAACATTTTATTCGATCATTCGATAGAGCGAACTAACCGCGTGGAATGTGTGCTAGCATCTAATTGTAAGATCGGGGCGTGAAGGATCGCACGCCCATCCTCATTACGCGCATGCCACTTTTTACAGCAACTCTTTCCCCGAACGATCAGCCTTTCAGCTCCCACTAACTATAACTGTCTCCACATAAAACATTCTCCGGCATCTGCGTGAAGGAAAGCCGAGTAAAATGTTGATAACTCATCGCACTAACATTGCAGCGCGTTATACTTTGTGTTCCGGTGAAGAGCGTTTACGAGGATCGGATATCTCAAACACGAATCCGCTTACCTTCCCATTGGCTTTAATCAGCTCACTCGAGGCGATTAGAAGCTGCTCTACTTAAATTGACCATACTATTTGCCCTTGTAGTTCATTTATATCGTTGCTCTACAAGGTTTGTGTTTAAGAGAAAGAGAGAGAGCAATGCCTCGTCCGATCGAATGATTTTACGAGCACTGCTCAAGAGGACGTCAATGTGCTCCGGGCGGACTACTTCCGTCTTATTTGTGGCGCTTCTCATATGATTCCTGCCTCTTCTTTACTTTGTGTTAATGAAGATGGTGCTTTCGAGGTAAACGTCCTCGTAACCGCACATATTTATCCACATGTTACTGCTAATGGGTTTCTTAGTACGAGATTGTTCTTATTAGCAGGTTTTATGGTTCGTAAATTCGACAAGCTTATGTATTTATAGGTTTATGTGTATTTCTAAGTGCAATTTATATATGTTTCTTAACCCTGCGATCATTTGGAAACAAAATTCTCAAAAACAAGCCTGCACTTTTATAAAGTATTGGGTCGTCTTTTTCTTCAATTATAAAATAACAAAGATGTTCAGAATTTTAAAAACTATTAAAGCGTTGCATTATGCAAAGCCCACTTACAATTAAGATCTGCTTCTAATTATCGATCAACGTTCATTTTTATTACTTTAGTTGCTTCGCAGACTTTGCTATCAAAATGTAAAAGCTATATTTGCATTAGAGCATATTAAATACATCTGATATTCTGGTGTTTAAGATATCTGCGAAGTAGTCAAGATTTGGAATTCGGGACAGGTGGTTCAGTGGCGGCTTAATCTCATGCTGGACACTTCTCGGAAGTGCTGTCCTTCCTAAGTATATGTACGCTCTTTGTAATCGCGGCTAGAGTTAGCGTACAAACATTATGTTAATATTTGTCCAATATTTGTACGGCTCTCGTAGGCGTTTAGTGCCGCCCACACGCGCGCACACCTTACATTCTGCTGCGTCGAAAGCACCGAAGCATCTTATGTGTATGTATTACGTGCCACGTTCCAAACCATATGGCTTCGCCTATCTATTCATGTGCCATTTATCACTTGTTTTTTAGCACACGTGTTATTTTTATTCTTTACATTGTGCATTGTTTTCATCTTTCTTTGGAATTCATTCATAAAAAAATAGAATTCGAATTTTTCATTCGAATAATCATTTGTAGTATTTTTTTCTTTAGTGTTATGACTTGTAGAAATATAGTTTATATGGGTACGATATTTATCTTCTATTTATTATAGAGTTAATTGATTTATCAGTGTATTCGATAATAGCAAAGTAAATATTTCGTGTTATTAGTAAACTCGGCTTCGCAATGTATGGACACTTATATTCGCATTTTAAGATATCAGTGTTTTATGTAAATGCGAAAAGGTAAAGAGTCCTTGAAAGGAGTCAGCGTTTCGAGCTATCATCAAACATCTACCAATATTTTCGAAATAGTTTTACGTATATTCAGGACCTCTGCTTTCCCTTTATTGTGTGCAAAATTATTCAGTACTGCTTTAATGGTGTGGCAAGTGGAATAAGCCATGTGCAATCAGACATCCACGGTTCGATCGAAAACACAGTGGTATCGGCACTTTGATTGTATAAGACAGAAACTTATTTTTTCAAACATTCAAATTACATCGCATTTCAAATTATAGAGACTTGAAACTGCTACCCACAATTTCCCACATATAGCCGAACAAATATCCTGTTCGAAGTACCACCTGCAGTTCTCATTTTGCAAACATCAGGCTAGCATAAATTGCTGCAATTAATGGATCATTTGTCTGAGCCTGGACACGTCGAAATGAATACCTGTTCATCCTCGTGCAGGTTCTCTTGTTGAGATTCACTTGCTCTTTAAAACAAGTGGCCCGATCGAATGGGTAATTTATGCTCTCGGTGCCAGGATCGGCTCATTAATATATTTTTCATGTTGCTCTTGCTGCTCTTAGAACGTGCGTCTCATTGCGTGCCTCCCTAGCAGGACACCAGGATCCTCTATAGATCTTCGAGGCCAGCTGCCCATCGTTCGCACTGTTGATTCACTCCACATTCTCGCTTTCCTCTTTTCCATCTCTTTGGCTTCGTCGCTACCTTTTATCCTGCCAATATATCGCACTTTCAGTTTCGTTCATCTATTTTTGATTTATCAATTCTAAAAAATTCTACCCTAAGAAATTTTCAGTTTGACCTTCGTAAATGATTCTGTATAAATATAAATATCATTCGTGTACTGATAACTTGGCAGTGAAAGTGAAAGTTAATTTCCGTAAGGAGAAAAAGGACGAAAGATTTTATATACGGAGAGTGTTTTGAATTTGATGCTACTGAATCATGAATTTAATTTATAAACTTGTGAATTTTCGTATTTTCAACCAGTGGACATTCTTGAAGGAAAGCGTGGGTGACTCCTTCAGGATTCTGAGTTATGCGTCCACCTTCCGCCCACATGCTTTTAATAGAATCAGCCTGTAAATAATATTCGTTTCAACCGTAACTAAGGAACCGCTGATGGAGAGTGAAATATGTCGTCTAAGATTTCCTGTACAGGTATGCGTAGCTACCAACGAACACCCACTTTGATTAAAATCTATTTCGAGACTTCCTGAGTGGTCACGCATAAAGGAAATTATTATCGAAGACTTCCTCCTGCTTCCTTTTAATTATCAAATTACTGCTGGCTTATAAATTTATTACAAATTAAAAATTCACTGAATTTTAGCTTCTTCTATAAACTTTTCTATAACATTTGCATCCTCATTGATTATTACAAGTTCCATAATTACTAAATATTATAATATTCAGTTGATACAAATCCACTTACACTCAGAGTACGTAAATATTAAAATACTCCCAGTTCTACCACTTTGCTCGCTTATATCTCAATGAAATCTTTCGCAGACAGGCATTGCGAGATGTGCTTCTTGGCCATATCTTACTGAATAAATGAGAGGGTAAAATTTCGGAAGTACAAGTTTGCCGATTGCATGACATTCAATGATTACTCAAACATATTGGGCGCGTTTGCTTTGGGGTTCCGGGGTTCGGGCGGCCTCTCTTGTATTTCGAATGGAACGACTATTGCGCTCGGAGGCCCGCGGCGAATTTCATACACGGGATAAAATATGCTGCGCGGCCTTCGAATCCAATTAATCACCGTTAATTACGGACGCGGGGGCAGTCCAGCCCGAACGAGGACTAATGAGTAATTGATTTCGATCACGCTACTCGCCGCTCCGGACTAAAAGGAGCAGAAAAAATTGAGCGCTCGACGACGCTGCGAACGCAAGGCCGTAAATTTTATTTTCCGGCATATCGATGATCCCGTGGCGACCGCAACCACTTGTGAATTGCGACTCGTATTCCTTCATCTTCTGAATAGAAGTGATCGCGGTGATCAAAGTTGATTTATATCTGAAACAATTAGTTTTGATTGTATTGAGAAAACAGTCCTATGACTTTGTAGTTTGTACTTCTATTTCGAAAGTATTTAATTGTATGAATTATAAGTTTTAAAAGCTTTTCTTTCGAATATGTTTTATAATTAGTACTACATTTTTATTTGATATAAAGTTGCTGTATAGAATGTAATATACAGAAACTTCATTAAATTTACAAAGTTCATTTGATATGACATATTAAAACACTATGCTTGTACCCGTCAGGATCTTTGAACTCTTCTTTATTACTTTCACATTAACCACAGTTTTTAAAATTCGGAACTGTAAAAGCATTGAGATGTCACGAATTGTTCGCAACTCGCAATTACTCTCTTCCCAAAGAACCGAACTTGATCGAACTTCCAAACCGAATAATCCACTGTATAATTAATGTGTTTCCAATCGGACTTTCGCACAATCCGTCGAGGATCCGGCGCACCTTTAATGACTATAATTACGACGTTTAATAATCTCGCAGTATGAACTGTCACGCTCAAAGACAACGCTCCTATCAGCGTTAAACTGGTGTCCGGGATGATCGGGGCGATGATCGCCGTTGCCCGAAGATCCGTACCCGTAAATTATCGCAGCGTCCAATCCACCGCGAGTGAGCACACCGGAGTTATTCTGCACCAAATTGCGCTGTAACGAGTTGCCAGCATTCATCTGCCTTTTTTCTTGGCTGGATGCGCAGTGAACGAGAGCCAGGCGAGATCGGAGAATTTCGTTGGCGAGAGGCGCGCATGATGTCATCCGTGATTAACCGTCAGCGTCAGTGCCCGTCGATGAGTGCTGTCAGAGGGACTAATCTCGGATCAAGCAACCTGCTCAAGAGCGGGCTTCTTCTACCTTTCGTCTCGATTAATGAGTCGACTCTCACCTGGTCACGCGGTAATTCGAATTCGATGGATCCTCGATCGTTGCTTCTACCAAACATAGAACGCACTATATAATTCCTTTAATTTCACCCGATTCCTTCGACTTCCAATCGAGCAATTTAAACCACAGATTTAGGATTGATTCTAATTCTATTTCGAGGGTCCTTCATGTCATTCATCGATTAATGTAATGAGTTCGTGAATTACATTTCGAGATGTTATAATAAGACTAACACGGGCCAATTGCGTTATCTTGGGATCGAGTGGGAATTTCGAGAATTCCCCGATGACTCTAGTGAAAACCTAGATATTATAGTACATATTTAATGATGTCGATTTCTATTCTGTACATCATGAACGACAGGTGTACCAAGTTTTAATTCGATATCGAATTATTCGGATGTCAATCATGATTGTAATTGCTCTCTTAAAATCGTTGGCTAGATTAAAAACGATTTTTTACAAACATTTTCACACATATAACCTACCGTTGCCATTGTATCGACGCACATCAATATCCATCAATGTTCATCGATGTCCTTCGATTACATAGCGGTTGTCGGAAATCGATACATTTAACAATCGACTAGGGTGCGGGCGCGCGCGCGCGTGTCATCGGGATCCCGTAATCGACGGGTCATTCGGGTTGACAGGGTGGTTTTCGGATGCCGGTCGCGCAAAGCAAAGGAGGACGGGGACGCGCTTGTTCTTTCGAGGCGGTAATCGAACGGCGGACAGGCGCTTAATTAATTAACGCTCGGATTCACGGTTCGCCGGAGAGAAAGAAAGGGTGCGAGAGAGGGAGAAAGAGTAAGAAAGAGAGGAAGGAAAGAGGTGAGGAACGGTCGGTTCGAAGGCGGGCAGCGGGTTTCGTCGATCAGCGAACGATTCATCGGGCGATAAGTGAGCGTCGCGTAGACGGCGCGGAAAGCGCTGAGTTGTGATTACATTGTTTGCAGCTGAATAGAGCCGTCTGTATGGTGCATGGACCCATTGTGGCTACTCCGGCTGAACCTGCTGGTTTCTCCATCGCCTCGCTGGCTCTCCGCCCCTCCTCCGCCCCGCAGCTCCTACACACTACTCTCTCTCCGGCACTGTTGGTTTATACTTTATATAAATACAAGACCGGTAACCCAGTGGTTCCATCCCGATGGTTACCGGTTCCCCCGTTCCACGGCACTCGCTCTTTCCTCGGGCTCGGAGAGTTCCTTCGTTCGCACATTAAAAATTATGTCATTGAATTACGGCAACTGGGACTACTCGCCTCCTTGGCTGCGAGCACCTCCTTCTTGCTTCCCTGCCTGACTGCCTCTCCCCACTTTTATCCTTTTATCTTGGACCCATGATATACGGTTATACACTGTTACCCGCGAAAAGGTAGAAACAACCTGGCGCGCTTGCTCGCTCGCTCGCTTCTTTCTTCTTGAATTCTAAGCGTAGTATTTGCATGAATGCGCCGCAAAAAGGCGCGCGCCAGTCCGTTTGCTTCTCCGATGCTTCTTCGCGCGGGACGATCGATCCGCTGCTACTGGTCTTATATTGTGTTCGCTTTTTATTTACGGTGATGTCGCAGCAAATAGACTCGCTCGGCGTCTCAGGCTTTTGGTGAGTAAGGTCCCTTGGAAATGAATTTAGAATGTGCGGGTATGAATAATTCAGTAGATTTGAAATAGAATGGAATATTGTTACACTTACAATTACATGATAATTATACTCCTGGGTTTATCGTGGATTACTTCGAATTCCAATAATTATACTTTGCGAATACGAAGCTAAGTATCAACCATTCCTTGTCCATCATTTCATATGGGAAGTTGGAGCGTGCCTGACGTCGCGTCGGGCAAAGACGAGCGGTAATTAAAATTCGAAGCGGACCGAAGCGGGTGAAAAGCAGTGAGCAAGAGGGAGAACGGGAGGAGGTAGGTACAGGGTGATTCAGGTCGCTATCAAGATCGACATCTTCGCCGGATGGCGGTTCGCCGCTTAATTAACGATGCAAATGCAATTCGACGAAGGAGGAACCCTGGCTTCTGGGCTCTCAGGGTTGAAGCGGAGAAGCGGAGAAGCGGAGAGGGTAAGAGGACCGGTGTGTAGGGCAAGTAATACGTAGTGCGAGACCGCCTACACCTAGAAGTGCAAAAACGGCACCCGTATATATCGTTTAATCGCGCGACTCGCAGGTGTAACGCCTGCTTCGCTTCGGCCAACGCTTTCGCCCCGATCACCCGTGCGCGTCGTGCTGCGCCGGCCTACGTAATTTTGTCCCGAGCCACTTTAAGACGGAGTTAATTAGGTCTCGAGATAAATAATTATCGATAGGACATCCGGCACCCGCCCCATCCCCTCCACTAACCATCCGGGGGTGGAGTGACAGCTGCTCCTTACGCGAACACGAGTATCCCTTGTATCTGTAACCTGCGTACATGCTAGTTACAATTCTAGTCAACAACTCTTCACCATGAAGGATTCCATCTTGTTGTCATTTGACATTGTTCGTTCTACATTGTTCTGACATTCTTTTGTTGTTCAATATTCCATGAGTATCACTGTAAAGTCATGTTCCAGGCTGGTTGTTCCCAAAGATATTTATAGAAAGTTATACACAATTGACAGATTACGCGCAATGCAAGGGAATAGAAATGAGAGTATCTTCGATCGAAAGGCATTCTGGTTAACGCGGTATTCTTTATGCTGACATTAACAACCGCGGCGTACACGTTTCCACTCCAATTCGCTTGGGTCTTTCGCATCGAACCAATTAAACGTTCAAAAGGCAGTACTTCATTCGGGATTTTTTATCGTCGGCGCACTTCGCGAAGTGCGGGACTATCGCGCTCGAATGCATCGCTGCGGGCTTCTTGCGGAGCAAGGTTGCATATATCGGGTGAGCCAAGCATGCGGAAATTCCACTTTCGAGGAAGTATAACTGTGAGAGTTCTTTATAATATTGTATCACATACAATTTACTGTCAGTTTCGGTGTTATAATCATGTAATCATATCCAAAAGGAGATCTACTTAACAAAAATAGTTAAACAAAAGCCTATTACAGTTTAAACTGAAAGTTAACCTAACTTCAGTATTAATGATCCTATAAATTATTGCAATAATAATACTCTCCTTAGTCAAACAAATTATAGGAAGAGTGGAAATCCTGGTTAATTTGATTAACAGAAAATAAGATATTTCTGTCTAACAAGTCATATAATAATTAACATTGAAATATATATTAATCCTAATGCTTAAACAGTGGAAAATAGATATGTTTTAGAGACACCCTGTATAAAGGAGGGGATGTACGCGGAGGAAAGGTTCCTTTCACCGTGCGAGATCTTGTCTTCGCGATCGGGCGATCCTATCTTGGCCAGTCGCTAATCCGCCATAAATTCTTTATCGATATTATCTGCGCACGGGGTGAACGCGGTAGCCCTAATAGAAAATCGTGGAGGGCTCGCAAGTACCACGTGTCGGTCCCGGTAATCACAGTGCGGAACTGCCGCCTCAAGGTGGTCGCGTTATTAACGACACGCGTTCAATGAAATTGCAACAGCCGGAAAAGAAAGGTAGAACCTTTACAGCCTAGACAGAGCACATTTTTATCCTGATCGCGTATTACCAGTTGCACCGCTGGTCCATTTTAATAGTACGCAATCGAACAAAGTTGTTTGGAAATTGCAACTTTCTACACAGAGTTCATAAATTTCGTAGAGATAATAATAATAGAGGTTGATTTCAGTGATAAATTTAACGCACTCGCCAAATGAATCGATTCTTTTTTCAATCCGGTTGAATTGAAAACCAGATTGGAGTGAATTCCCTTTAAATTTCTTCTTACCTATTATATTAGCAATCAATTGTAAACATAGTAGCACCAGCTACGACAAATATGCAAAGAGAATACCTCGACACGTGTCTGTCAGGATTTCCCAATGCAGTCCAACGAACTCCTACGATCTTTATCGAAATTTGTGTGATGGGCGTCAAAGAGCAAATCGTAAATAACTCGGAGGTTACACGGCTGATATTTTCGCGCAAGTATGTGTGTGTATGTTGCAGGGCGGTCGGTGCGATTATCGGTAAACACGCTATTAACGTTGCCGCTGTTGGCCGCGTGGCCAGGTAAGAAAGCCGTGTACCAATCTAGACTCATAAAACTGGCCACGCCGCTCGGTAATAACGTGCGAACGTCCTATCCATCAGCCGGGGACAAAACAGTTAAGCGGCTGTAAGGCACGCGAAAGCAACCTGGAGCGTTAATGAACGTCCCCCGATTGCTCGCAGGGCCAAACCCATATGTGCACATGCGCGCGCCCTGTCCGTCTGACAAGAACTGCCGGAACACGAGTGAAATCCGCCAAGTTAGCGTCACTTTCGAGAAACTGCTCGCTTCGAACATGTATTCCTCTCGTCGTACTCTCTTTTCACTGGAATTTCATCCTTTGTACCTGGAGTTCTCCTTCCAGTTCAACTAGCATTGTACTGTTATTACTATTATTATTAACACCAACTTCCTTGTGGATTAAGAATCTTCCATATGATAGTAATTGTACTTTAATGATGATGAAATTCCACTTGACAGTATAAAGAAGTATGAAGGATTCGTGTTGAACAAAGGAATTGTTATTATTACTATTAATTATTAACAGCAACTTTCTAGTGAATTAAGAATCCTCCATGTGATAGTAATTGTACTTTAATGACGATGAAATTGCACTTGACAGTATAAAAAAGTACGAAGGATTCATGTTGAACGAAGGAATTGTTATACAGAAAGAAAGTATGATAAGAACTATGCAAAAAGTGTGATAACATCGTAGAGAATGTGATATTACTATCCTATAAATTACAAAGCTTGGTATTATGAATTCTACCGCATTCCCAGAAGTGTAATGCGTATTGCTGTCTGGTTGTAAGGTTGTAGAGATTATTTTGCGTATCACATGTGTAATCTTAGGTTTCCCTTTCTTCCATGAACTTGGTAGGCTCGTTGTTGCAAGGATGGCAATGTAGCAAGAAAGCAGGAGCACGGTTCAGTGGCAGAAGGCCTAGTAATCGAGCGGTGAGATCACCACCCGCTGATTCAGTATCATCGAGCAAACCTAATTCGAGCGTAGTCCGCCAGTTCACATCGGCTAAGTTATCAGCTATGCGGATCGCTCGAATTAAAGTTTCTCTCATGCGGCTCGAGAGTCCATTAGTCGCGAAGGTGGTGACTAATTAAATTCTCGGCCCCGTACTCGATTAGGTGCGTTCACACGACACTCTTCCACCAACTGGTGCACGTGTCTCTTTATGTGTGTACGCACGACAATTTCACCTCTGTCCTTCCACACATTCTTCCCCGGCGTCTCCCATTCACAAGAGTGTGTGCGCTCGCGCGCTCAAGTTATATTGCTTACAAGACCAGAGTTTGTAGTTCCAGGAATGACACTGGCCATCGCGCTACACTTTACTAAAACTAACGGTAACACTCGACGAGGGCTAATCAAGAACTTTACGTGTTAAGTGGATTGTCTTCATATTTTACGAATCTTGTGAGAATGTTTTCTGTGTTCCTCGCCATGCTTACAACCCAGTCATTTGTTCTGATTTGGTACCGTTAGTTATAGTTTGATGGCTACATTGCTCTGCCACGAAGAAATCTGGTGGATCTCGTAAAGTCGACTAGTTGAATGTATCAGTCTTGTCACTTTTCCTAGTAGACAAATATAGATCTACGTGTTTCTTATAAATTGTCTAATTAATTTCGAACTAGTGTCTGACGAAATATCTTTGGTTTCGCTTTAATTAAGTTGAGACAATCCCAGGACATGGAAACTTTGATTTTATTAATGAATACTATTATCTATCAGTAATAATCCAGTTAACTCTTTATTTAAATAATCCAACGATAAATAACATTATCAGTTAAATAAAAATTCTTTTCCATACTATTTATCATTTCAATATAAAAGTGCGAACTTCAGAACATTAATGCGGAACAGAGGATATAAATTAGTCGTATCGATTCATTGAAAATGCAAGTTACACTTTCAACTGTCAACGAGCATCCCACATAAAACTAGTACAATCATGTTGCTCCCACATAAAGGAAAAGCCCGCAATTGTCCCAGGCATTTTACACCGGTGTCATCAGAGCGTTTGATCTACCTGTTTGCGGGTTCCTGGATATTCACATGCGCGTATTACTTGGGCTAACACTTAACCTAACCCCGGCCGGTGCTCTCGCGAGCACAACATAAATCTGACTTAATGATATCAGAGGTAACGCCGGGATGACGCTATCTCGGCAGTCCGTACACGTGAGAACATGCCTGACACCTCGGTCCAGCATTTCGTAGTGAACGTGTACTCTCTCTCTCTCTCTCGCGCGAGAAGGAATCGTGTGGCGCGCGCGCGCGCGCGAAAAGATGCTATCGGATGTGAGATTTTCTGCCGGACGTCTTCCTCCTGGTGTCATTTAGGGGAGTTCACGTGGCGCGATGACTTCACGGAGAGATCTCGTTTCCCTCTGTACTGTATGTCCTACGTTGACCGCCGTGAAATTTTGACTCTGCCTCTTCTGCCGTTTCACCTTTCTCGGGTTTCAGACTTTCAACCGCCATAGAGGCACACTGAATTTCTTGGATTTATTAGATGAGTTCTTTCATTTTTTAATAATATAATCTTTGACAATGTGTAACTGCTCGGAATGATAATAGTTAGTAGAACTAATATTGGGGTAATATATAATACTTTCACTTTTATTGATCTTACAGGAATTTAATTAAAAGAACCGCGACGTACAAAGTTAAAGCTTTATTGATTGCAATTCCGTTTGAATTCAGTATAGAAGAAGTTAGTATCAACTAAATCTCTCAATTTGATTCGCAAAACTATTAATACAATCCATAAGTAGTACATTGGAACTGTCTTTCCTCGCACTTCCGAGTGCTTCATCACTTTCTTCCTTGGTCCAGGTAGGTTCGCACGCATCCTTGGGAAAGGCTGCGATCAGATTGAAGAAACGCGGAGACGTAAACATTACGCAACGATACGCAAAAGGAACGAGCTTCGAGCGGCAAACGCGTCTACGTGGAGAGATATCTGCATCGCGCCGGATGATTTAAAGTTTAACGGTTGTTCTTTGGTTGCGCAGGTGTAAGCGGCGCAATCCAGCGATTTCTCTCGTTGGCTGGCGGGCGGTGATGCTTCGCTCGACAGAGATAAAGAGAGAGAAAGAGAGGGTTTAGCTGTGCTGGTTGAGCGCAGTTGGTGAACTAATTGTGAGATCAGAATGAAGCCAGTGCGGAGAGCGAGCGACACGAAACGATAACGGGCCGCGGCGCAAGGCACTCGTAAATTCAACCAGTGCTCGCTTGTACATCGAATTTTTAGGACGACTCACTCTCACCGTGCAAACTTATCCGCCGCTCAATTCGTTTCTTTCACCTTATCGTCGAATGCCAGACTCTCACTTCTGTTCTTCTTTGTTACATTATGCATTGCACCTTGGAATTTGCAATTAGTGATTCTAGCTAAATATTATAGATAACTTCCTAACATTTGTGTATGAAGCTTTATTCTAATTTTAAAACTGATGGTGTATTATCAAGATTATATTTTTCATTCATATCAAAAAATAGAATATACTCTTTAGACAAATTTTTACAAGTAAATGTTTGCTGGGCGTAATTTAATAATTTAATTAAATAATATTTAATATTTCTACTTCTCTTAAAGATGTTTCCTTTAAAATATAAGGATATATAAAATGTCACCCGGCAATGGCTGACGCGGAACAAAACAGCGCATAAGTTGTGTCGCACTGAGACTCGGAAGAAAGCACAGCTCTCCCAGACTCCCTCTCTCTTATTATCTCATCGCACAGACTCGCGCTTGCTTCTCGGCCCTTGACTTATGCGCCGCTCAAGTTCCGCCGTGTTAAACGAAGGATTCGTTCCATCTCCGGGTGGCGGAAGGAACGGACGCACACCGATTTTCCACTCAAGCTGCAATAAACTCAGCTCGCAGCTCGCACTGCGCTTCGAATGATGTTGCGGGCGAAAAGCGTGCAGTATCCAAATAGAAAACTGTCCGGGTTCTATTAAATCTTCTAAGAGATCGAAAGGTACGCGTCCATTTGAAATACAGTGAGAAAGAAAGAAACGTCATGAAAGGGTAGACGGGGTGTGGAATCATGGTAACTCAAAGATAGCGTCCTTGAAAGCATCGAAGCCGTCGAAACCACCTGTTGATCGAAAGCAAACCTTGGCCCGCTGATTGCGAGCGATCATAAACTGGAGAGTGGAGAGTTCGTGGCATAGTTAGTCATCGACTCCCGCAATTCCGTAGCGATCATTAACGAGTTGAATATGGGGTCCCCCGGCCCCCCCATTGGCACTCTGGTTTGCCCAGTACGAAATAATAACCTGCTATGAAGAGCGCACACGTGAAGGAGGCCGAACATAATGCGAGGGCGCGTACTCGTTACCGTGCACAATGGGTCGCATGCTGGGCATCCAAACTACTGGCCTGGCCAACCTGAATTAAAGCCGCCATCAACCGATCTGCCTCTGTGTGTGAGTGCCTCTTCCCCTTGGATGCTTAATGGCGCACCAAGAACAGAAATGGGAACGACAGGAAGACATAGAATCACCAGAGATTAATAAAGCGAAGAACAAATGATAAAAATCGGATGGTACAACACTGCTTCGAAACATTTTGATCCTCGTCGATTTATTGACAGAAATGATAAAAATTCAGATGGCATGAAATAAATTCTTGTTAGTGAAAATTTCATTCAAGATCGTCATTTAAAGAAACATTTCAACGAAAGGAAGAATACAAACTTCACGAACAATACCACCTGCGACTTGGATGTCTGATGTTGAAGATTGATGAGAGGCGAATATTAATGCTACTGTCCAGGAGACTAAAGAATGCCACAGTGGCAAGACGGATACAGTCGTTTTGTCTTGGTAGCAGATTTCCAACAGACTTTCCAAAGGCTGCGTTTCCCAGATGGTAAAGTAACAACGACTCTTCTAACAATGTCCGCGCACGGGTCAAGAGGCGGCACTTCCTGTCGATATGGTTTCCATAACAAATCGCCGGAGATGAAGATAGCGATAAATATTGGGAGATGGTCGAACAGTAGCTGCAGGCGGACCACCAGGAAGGTTTGGACAGAGGAGGAACGCTTTCCAAAGGCGAATGGCAGGAGTCTTTTAGTGGCAGGAGAGTCACCGTTAGAATCGCATTAATATCGACTGATGAATTCCTGGTTCGGTGTCATTGGTGGCCGAGGAGAGTTCTCCCAGAGAATACGGAGCAGTTAGATATGCCAGTATTGCGCCGGGCTTTGCGGGACGTCCGAACGGTACACTTGGAATCGGCGGGTTCTCACTCTCTCTTTCTTACTGAAGCGTCCTCTCTCTCTCTCTCTCTCTCTCTCTCTCTCTCTCTCTCTCTCTCTCTCTCTCAGTGGGGACCAGTAAATACCACTAATCACTTCTCGATCCTTTCTAACCCACCTTGACCCCCCGGCACGAAGAGTTATGGCCGTTGGTTTTATTCAGTCTACCTCCGGCAGGACCTCGAGCGACCGCCTGAAACACCTGCCGATGCACCGACACTTCCCTAAGCCCACCTATACAGGGTGTTAAGATTCGCGTCTCATTAATTTGAACGCTTCTTAAGCCGAATCCACCAATGGATTTTCCAATCCCCATATCAGCTTTTTATTTGTAATTAAAGCCCTCAGGAAAAGGCAACTTTAACTGAAGAGTTCGTAATTATTGATTTTTTAGAATGTTTCTCGAATATATAAAGCTTGAGATCTTATATTGGTACAGTATGAATTTTGATATTTATATTGCAACTGACTGAGAGGAATAAAACGAAAAGAATGTGAGGATTAATTTCATTTACTGACTGGTATTTAATCTAAAGTGATCAATCAGTTAAAGCATGATAAGCTACTCACCAACCGATGCATTTGCTTTAATTTTTGTATTCCTCGTAACTACACTTACGTAGTCACAAGAATTACTAGTTTAAATCAATGACATACGAAACTTTCCACCCCGTATATAAGAACTTCCATCATTGGAGCGCAGTATCTCCTTGCAGGATGGATTTGTTACTTACGCCTGTCTCCGATCGCTCGACGTTCTAGCTTCGTAACAGAGCTCGACTGACGCGACAATAACTCATCTCGATGAAATGATGCGAGGCACGAGAGATGCGCGAACCATTAGTACAATGCGAAATCCGGCGTCGAAGTTCGTCGATGTGCAATTACTTTTCTTAATAATGACAATTCTTAATTATATTGTATCACTTACAAGTTACTGTCAGTTTTGTTGCTATAATCATGTAATAATATCCAAAAGGAGATCTACTTAACAAAAATAGTTAAACAAAAACCTATTGCAGTTTAAACTGAAAATTTACCTGACCTCAGTATTAATGATCCTATAAATTATTGCAATAATAATAATCCCCCTCGGCCAAACAAATTATAGCAAGAGTGGAAATCCTGGTTAATTTGATTAACAGAAAATGAGATATTTCTGTCTAATAAAATGATAATAAAATGATGCGAGACACGAGACGTCGATGTGCAATGACATAGGAAAGCGAGGACCAAACATTTATGCGTAAGGAAGACGTAATATACCGAACCCCACTCAAAATCATCAGAATCATTGAATCATTGAAGACACAAGTGCGCAGAAAATAACGGGCGATTTCAGACGAGGAGTAATTTATCGGTGGCTTTTTACAGACGAGTCGCTTGGTAACATTCTGGCCTAGCGGCCATTGGACGAATAATTGTCGCAATTAACGTCGAACTGGAACGAAGCACAGATTGTTGGGAGGACATCAATCATGATCAGCGATCGAGCCGTCAATCAGATACCGTCGCATCTTTGTTCACCACTGACCGACTTCGACTTCGATTCCGCTGTCGACTCTTGCTCCGCCTGTTCTGCTGTTCTTCCCTCTCGCGTTGATCCTTGGGCGCAGCATCCTCAAGAACTTCCGGGCTCGGGCTTCTTTTTTGTAAGTCGACGTCCTGTGATTTTATACTCAGCGATCGACAATATTCGCAGATGTGTTGTTTTCGTCCATCACCCGCACTGTTGGCACGACGTCGCGTACGTCCTTGACGTCGACGACGACTACTGCTTCTTTTTCGTCCTCTCGTTCGTCGCCGGCTTGTTGCGCGTTTCCTTCTCCGGCTACTACGACGACGACGCGATCGACTCTTTTTACGTCTTCCTCGACGCGATTTTCGTCTCTTTGCTCGACCACGTCGTCTTCTCGTTGGCTCTACGATCGTGTCTATGTCGTCCATTTCCATCTCTGTGTTCAGGGTGTAGTGGCCGTTGCTCTTCTTCAGGATTCCATAAGTTAGTCCACGCTTTAAAGCGCCCCAGATCTGTATTTTTTAGTTTTTATGTCTTAGAATATCAAAGTTGCGGAATGAAGAATACATTTTTTGGAGTGGAACAAGTAAAGCATTGAAAATGTTTTTTTATATTTGTTGGAGAATGTTAGAGGCAGACAGTTTTTGGAGTGCAGTGCTTGCAGTAATACTGTGCATTATGATATTTTAACTGACTCTGTCATTTTTCACAATTACACTTTATTTGTTACGTATACCATATATGAAAACTGAATATACAAAATTATTCTTAGTTCTTCCAATGTTAAGAACCATTAAGTTTGACCGGCCAATAAAGGATTATCTGCACAGATCATTAATAAGCAGATCATACCTGTCTCTTTACGGTTGATGTATCATTATTGATGTCGTTCTGTGCCATTACGTAATTCAGGATTTGTTTGGAGGACGAGCCGTGAACGTCGCAGAGATTTCTGATAGCGTTCACCACTCTGGCTGACATTTTCGGTGCTTGTCGAACCATTTTTCTCCTCTTTTTAGTCTTCCACACTGATTTTTATATTTCCTTTCGAGACCCTAAACGTTTCTGCAATTACACTGATTCAAACTGTTATAAAACCGGCGCGATAATTATTGTAACATCACGGAAAAATTTAGCTGTAGTATCTGCACCGAAAATGATATTATAATTGTGTCACGAGAAAATTTCCATCGACATTTCTGACTGTCCGAACAAGAAATGACATCCTCGTTAACCCGACTTTTATTTATTTTTTTGTTACGCGGCAAAGTTCAAAGGAAACGCTCGTTTCTCGTTACAGTTCATGAGTATATTTAGTATGTAATCCTCATATACATAAGTAATTATGCATGCTGAACGAATCAATTGACAGCGATTGCGATAGGCTGAAGAAGCGGAATACAAAACGCGAGAGAAGCGGTCAGAACTATCAAAGAGAGAAATCTGAAAAAAAAATCATAAAGAGTATCAGAAATGGAAATAATCCCAATGGAAGTGTAATCGAGCAGCTGGCAAAGGGATACTGCAAAATCGATTATATCGTTGGAGTCACAAGGTGGCAGAGAGCAAAAGATGGAATTGAAGAAATCGTCGCGAAAGGAGACAGCGGCCAATAATTTGTCCGATCCATTGGAGAAGAGATCCAATCGGCAACATTGATCGGCTCATATCTCCGTTACTCGGCTTTCATTACCAATGCCTGGCACAATCTTCGACGTCATTTTTCCCTTGCGAGACGTTCCGTAACGTTTCTCTAAAGCCTTGCAGGCCTTTCTCTTAAAATGCTCGGATTACGTCTCATTAGCATAGGCGGCTACCTGTCGAATAATATTTAGAACAGATTGCGAGGCCTGCCATTCGCCGTGGCAGTTAAACGGCACAAAGCCTGCCACCACGTGGCTGGCAGCTCGCAAATAAGGGCACGTACGATTGTATCATATTGAGCGATTAATTTTTTTGCTCTCATTAAGCGCGCTTAATGGTGTCGACGCTGCTCTGTAAAAAGGCAAGCGGCGGAACCACTGGAACGCTTGTATCTCGGACTTGCCACTTTATCCGGTAATTGGATAGGCGGCGATGCCGCGCTTTACAAGAATAACGTGACAATTCAGCCAACCGTTTACCCACAATCCTCTTCGTCCTTCTCCCAAAAGCCCATGTACTTGCATACACGCCATTCCGATCAATTCGCCGATTCGTTAATCGGCACCAGGTGTCCTCGTGCTTCTTCTTTCGATCTTCCTGCCTGCACCTGCGTTTACTTGCACATCTTTACCGCGTCTTAATCAGTATTTATTAGGAGGCGCCTAATATCGGTGCTAGGGCTTCTTTTATGCCTTTGCAGATTTTTTTAGAGTTTTTAGTTAGAATATAATATTTTACGATGGTGTAGCTTCATCAAATGTTATTTTATTAAAGATTACATGTACATTTTTCAAAGGAATAATGTGTGAAACCGCAGTTAACTCTTTAGTTACGGATTATAGTGGTAGTTCCATGATTCTTTGCACAGTAATCCTGGAAAGATAAATGAAACCACTGTTTCATTGAACTTGTCGTAAAAGAAATTTATCATGTGGATATAAAATTAATATAAAGTCATTAATTATCATAAAGCTGTCGTTAAAGCAGGGAGAGAATTTATAGATTATAAATGACAAAGAGTTACATTAAATACTATTTCTGATATTGAAATCTTGATTCATAAAATAGTACTTCCTTGAATATTAGATTTATTAATAAAAAAAACGTTATACAAAGTGACACAATGGATCGAATGCAGCGCATAGTCAAAGAATACCGGACACTTTAACATCGCAGTGCACAAAATGAGAAGATAATCTGTGCGGCAGGGCAATTTTCGACGGACAAGCGCCCAACCTAGCATAATATTACATGGCATTCCAGGGAAGAAAAGCGAGGGCCAGCGTATTATCCGAAGCAATGTCGCGCGATATTGCTTCATCGTATCCGAGCAACGCTCGCCGTTTTAGCCGAGCACCGAAGAACCTTGCAAAAACTGGCGAAACCCATAAAGTAACCTTGCGAAGCTGCCTCGGCATTGCGATTTATTCTCTTCCACCTACTTCTCCCATTTTGCGACGGTATTTCACCCTACGCACTATAAGTAGATAAGATTTCTTCCTGAAATTCCCAGTGCTGTTAGAATAAATCGAGAGTGTACGCGAAAGGTTGGTAGAATGCGTTTGGAATAGGAAAAAATTCTGAGTACTTCTGCATTTTTTAAATAAAACGACATCTGGATTCTGTCTATTTGACGAATTTGATTATTCTAGTGTTAAAGATGTTTTAATAAATTCTTGATAATATTCTTCTATTAATGATTGCCTCTTTTTACAAACCAATTAATAATTCAATAACTTATCAATCTTGAACAAAACCTAAACAACTCTCTAACTTTACTGAATTAAGTATTTCTTTATTTCCTTTCGAAAACTACGCAGATATTTTTGACACTAAACCAAGAATATCAGAAGCCAACCAAATTGTCATTGGTTGGAGAGTAAGTATTATGCTGCTGATCTAACAATCGATCTAATAATTCGCGCGACACGCCTGGTGGCTCGACGTGATCATCAGGATGTCGAGGGACCGCCGCAGGATGTCCGCAAGGATGGACAGTGGACGGCCCATTGCGCCAGTGGCCAACCGAGCGTGACAATTGCTGGGAAGAGGATTTTTACACCTACGCTTTCTTTCGCACAATACACCTATACATAGAACGATAGAGCCAACATTCCAGCTCAACATTTGCAAGAAGCATCTTGGTCAGCCATAGCTTTGCGGTCTTCACTATTTGCTTCGGTCACTCTCGATGCCGTCTTTAAATTTAACTATTTCCGTTCCCAACCACAAGTTTACTGTCTGCTGGCAGTATTGTTTGAGAGTCAAATGTTATAACAGCGGCGTCGATTTAGACGCAGACAAAGGATAAATTAAGAAAAATCTCGCATCGAGTTAATCAAATTAATGAGGAAATGCCTAAAGAAATGAAGGCTTGAAGACAAGATCAGTCATGCTTTTGATATGGCTTGTTAAACGTTTGGTGGCAGTGCATACAAAAAGTCAACAGTAGTTGATTCCTTGGCATTTTTTAAGACTCGCACGGTCAACAAATATGTTCTGATTTAAGATTGCCAAGTTCCAGCATAGATAATCTGCGAGGGCAGTCAGGCGCAACATGTACTTGAACTTCTTGCGAAGTATCGTATATGTCTGATACACGACTTCCTTTTTCCTCTTCCCGGGGCTCGCGAACCAATCATTCAATGGATCATGTACTCTCCATTGATAATCCCTGATCGGCTGCTTCCTTAATAGAGTATTCGCATTCTTAATCCTCCAATCAAGGATTTTTCATCTGTTAATCAAGCATTGATTTCCTTGATAGAGGAAAACACCGGATTGCAAAGTAACCCCATTGAAAAAGCATTATTGACAGAGGGAACTGAGGCATAACGAACGATACAATCGGACCAATAGAAGCTCACGCCCGAAACTATACATGGTATGGATGTGTGCACTCAGCTCGCAAGCAGGATTCTCTTTCTCTGATTTTCTCTCATTCTCTGATCTCGTCTGTTTCTCCCCGGGTAAGGAGAGGTGCCAATAAAACGAATGACGTTGCTCGATGGCTATAATCATCGCCTCGATTCTTCGTCCTTAATATCGGCACACCTGGGCATTATTGGTCTTGTTCGTGATCCGGAGGAAGGAGTGGTATCCTTGCGCGGTACAACGTATATGTGAAGCTTTCCTCTCATGCATTTTGATACCAGGTTTTTCGTTAGATTATTATAGATTTAATTATTTATAGATTCTCCCTTCTATAATGTGGCATTATAGATTTTTTATTGTAAAATTTTTGCTAATTTATTGTGTTAAAATCCTGTCGATTTAATCGAACTTGCTTGAGATTGGTTACTGAATTCACTTTTAAGTAGTATTACTATAAAAGATAATTCAAACTTGTACTTAATAATTTATCATTCATTATTTCTTCTCCCACCATTGACACTTCGCCAACCTATTATTTCTAACGCGCACCTTCACTCATCAAGAACCGCTGCTTGTTCATTAATGTTATCGTAACCCTGCACATGGAAATCATTCCGAATGGTGTTCCGCAAGGTTTTCCACGGGAAACATAATCGAGTGCTCGGAGTTCGGAGCATGTTGGGTCTCTTTTCCCCTATTAAACGAGATATGCAGTTGCAGACATAGGCGCAACAGGCGATACTGTGGTCGGCCAATCAAGCAATCAACGGCATTGTACCTGTGCGGTGCAATGATTGCGATTGGCTGATTAACGGCCTTCCTACCAGGACTGGCGGCGTTGCGCGTGCATAACTCTCCCCGGCACTTGAAAATCGGCACTGGCCGCTTTGCATACTCGATTGCGCCCGCAAATATGATACACCGCGCACCGCTGCCTACGAAACCCTGAAACTCACCAGTTTTTCTCAGCACTGCCTTCAGCCATTCTCGATATCATTATCGGTGATCGCTAACGCGACACATTCGTCACACCTCCGGCTACTCTGCAGCTGAGTAAGTAGTAAACGTTATCTATGCTTTTTCTGAGCTATTGCTGCTTGGTCTTCTAGGAATTGGGTAACACAAATGAAAGAAGCCCTGTCTATCTCTGCTTATCAATCTGATTGTTATAATTGAAGTTGTGGATGTAGAAGAGATGATGGTTGCAATCAAAGTATTAATAATTCAATATAGGAAAGCGAAGAATATTTTAAACAACATATTAGTGCTTGAGAAATCATTCTCTGTATAGTACTAATTTTAAGTTTATTAATTATTATTAGAAATCCCATTTCTCTTATGATATAAACCTAAATTAAGGTTATGCAAACAACTTCACAAATACAGAGATCCCAGATTAATCTCGTACAGTACTGAAAGACCTGGCGGAAGTACTTTCGTATCACTAAAGCCATTTCGGCACTGCCAAATCCCACGATGTCCTTTTATCACAGGATGCATTGAGTCACGGGAAGTCATCGGACTAAGTAGAATTGGACTTCCTTTTCCAATTACCCTCGACGATTTCTTTCGTAGTGATACGGATTTTCGGTCCGTGGCATATAAATGCGTGGAGGGATATCTACCAGCAGCGAACTGAATTAATGCCGACGAGAGCGGGCGCAGTTAATAAAGCGGGCTTATTAAACGATTACATTAACAGAACCGTCGCCGAAGATTAATGCACTTGGGGCGCGTTCTCTCCGGAGAGAGAAACGTCTCACTCGAATGCGGCGGGGACTGAGGGGCTTCCGCGGCGCCGGCAATGGATGTAGGTGCGTACGTACGTGTACGTACGAAGAAAGGCAGAAGCCGACAAGAAATATGATCTACACGGTGTGCTCGCCGTATCGCGGTAGCTTTCAGATAATTACGGCCAGGAGGAGCTATAATTTTTGCGCGTCGAAGGGCTCAGGGCTTTTGCCGCCCGGCCGTCATAGGCCCAGCCGAACCACACCACCCCATTCGATCTCTCTTACATGGAAATGACTAGATTGCGAATGTTTATGCAAATCCAAGCTCCCGTTTCGCTGTTTTAACTTTGAGTGTTCAGCCTGCATCCAGCACACTTTACCCTCTTTATTTGCTTCGGTCATGTGTCGGATGCCCATAGGTTGAATGTCTTTGGTGTTCCCTTTAAGTCAAACAGGTCCGGCCGAATTGAACACTCTATATAAAAAGTCTGTAGAATTAGTGGAAAAATTCGTCAAGGTTAATACAGTTGTACTTGGATGAGAATTATATAGAATTAATTATTCAATGTGTAATTTATTTACTATAATCACATGTATGGAATTTCTTCTTTATGGGATCTTTAAGTTGCCACTGTGGTGATTCAAGTTTGTTTTAACTGGAATTTAGTCCGAATTTCTGCCAAATGAACTTTTGACCGGCGAATCTTGGGAATTCCATCTAAAATCTAATCTACCGAAAAGGAAAAAAATAGAGAAGATTAACGTTATCATAATCTGCATGAGGAACAGGAAATTACTGTGCCACGATCCGCACACACTTTTACTGCGTAAAATGAGTCTGTTATTAGAGCGTCCTTTTACTGCGGAAATTAAATGCCATTTATGTAATGCTCCGCGAACGTATAGCCGGTGGCGTTTGTTACGAATAGGCAATCATTGGCTTAACGCATTCAAGGAAAATAGCCAAAAAATTGTGTATTATTAAAATAACAATCGTTCGGGAGTTTATTGCTATTGACGTTTACGCTTTATAGCGTAGTTCAATCAATCATTCCTCGCAAGATTTATTTATCATTCCACTTCCATTTATAGGTCAGCGACGAGCAATTTGTAAAACTGTGCATTGTTGTTCGAAGCTTTTATTACAGCTCCAGTCTTTCGAAATGCAACAATTACAACAAATATTATTGACAGTATAAAGTCTTACTATAATTTCTTGTTAGCGAAATATTACACTTTGCAATTGATTTTATTAAACAACCTATACTTTAATGATCGAGAGTTCCAACTCGACTTGATTGAAGTACGAAAGAGAAACACAGACTGACGATACTTGAGTCGTTAAAGCTTTTATCAGCAAATTATTCCATTGAGATTTTATTTAAAATAATTATCTTATCCTGGAAAGATATTGGAGCCTGAAACGGAATTTCCTTGGCAGCACTAAAAATAATAGTACATTTCGAATTAAGTTTTTCTTGCTTTGTGCACCTACGTTCTGCACATACATCACTCAGCAAAGAGGCCGAGCCCTGATGGCTCTCTTCCTGGCAGAGGGGAAGTAAGAGCTGTGTGTGCCGGCTTCAGGCAGGAATTTAATAAGACGTAGGACACGTAAAGAGGAAGTAGGGGAATCAGAAAACGAGGCAAATAAGAGTAGTCCGCCCGAGCAAGGAGCAGTCTACATATCTGTGTATACACACACATGTACAGGGTGATACGGATTCATGTGTCTTATGTCGATATTGCTTTTAAAAAAATCGACACCTGTCAGATACCAAAGTTTTTATTAATTGAATTATTACCAGGATAGAAATTTATCTTTGCTCACAGCAAAAGCAAAATTATTATATATACAGCGAAATCAAATGAGTATCTTATTATAATACCTTAATAATAAAATGATTCTTCAATCATTTCCTATCAAACGATTATATTAACACAATTTCACACCCTTAATTAAAACACAACAATACCACAATTTTTCTTAAAATCAGTCCTAATTGAAGAATTGATGATCACATACATTTACTACAAGATACTCATGTTATTCTTACATCACCACACTTGTTATCTAAAGTTGTTGGTTGTCCAACTACACTTATCGGTATATCTGACTCATATGTGTCCGCATCACCCTGTACATAAGATACACGGAGAGTCGAGCAGGTGGACCGGCTGCGAGGCGGGAAGACGAAGAGCTACTCTAAGAGCGACGAGTGCGCGAGCGCTGGCTGATATTTCCTTGGTGGCCACCCGCACCTACCACTCGTCTCGATGTCACTCGTGTTTATAAATAGTGCATCAACCGTAATGCCCGGCTGCTGTAATGCAGCGACGACGAAAGATTTACGAACACCAGGGCGAATCTAGCAAGTAGCAACTAGCCCCTTACTTGACGGTGAAAGAGAGAAAGAGAGAGCGAGAGCGAGAGAGAGAGAGAGAAAGTGAGGGAGAAAGAGAGAGAAGCAGAACTGAGTGCCGGCTGAACGCGGAAAGGAATTCCTGGCGATATAATAACGAGGGTGTCCCATCTCGTGCCTAGTTAGGCTTTACCGATGGCTCCACGCCGTCATTTCCTTCTTGCACTCCATTTTCGTAATAACGATCCGCCTCATTTCCATGCTAAGCCTTCGATTATAGTCGGGCCAATATGTTTTCTCATATAGCTAAATGAATGTAGTCTTCGTGGTTCTCAGGATGTAGGGTGATTAGGTTTTTCAAAGTAATTTGAGCTCGACACGCTTAACTAGTTACCGTTTAGGAGATTTTTGTCGGATTTCTTTACCTGTTCTATTTAAATTGAATGATTTTCTTTAGTAGAACTTTTACTGCCGTTGTTTTAACATAATGTAATAGGTTTCGAAGGATTTTAATTGTAAATGTATAAAATAGTGAAAGTTATACAGAAGAACTGGGATGTATTAATAATAGATAACTGTCCAATTCGAGATGTAACAGTAAAGAGTTTAAGTAGTATAGGAAAGTACTCTGTTTCTTATTTCACTCGAATAGCTTTTGCCATTATGCAGACTGGGAGCACATATTGCCAAGTTTTCTTCTGCTTTCCTGCCTTCGTACAATTTTCACAATTGCGAAAGATCATTTTTGACAAATGCCCGGTGCTCTGGAAATAGACAGTTGGTAGCTGTCACGCGGTCAACTGGACGTGTCCTGGTGAAGATAATTCAGGCGATGGCGCGCGAGGGTGGACAAGCGAGATGCGTTTCGGAAATTGCGGCTTATCGTCCCAGCCGTCAGATTCATATATATGTGTGACAGGGAATTACTTTGCGAGTGGCGCGACCGTGGGCGAGATGACGGATGAAAACAATTAATTTTTCGTCTATGCCGGTCCACCGCTTCATAGGAACACGCCACTGATATTTATGCGCCTCATACCTGCGATTTAATACTGGAATTGCTCCGGCTGACTTTAATAACCAACTGAAAATGGTGGAAACGGGATTTATAATAGCACGCCGCCTAATTTCATCGAATTTCACGACCGATTTATCCTCTGTTTTCGTTGGACTTTGATACTGTTAAGTTTTACTAAAATTCACTGTGTTGCAAATATTGTAAGCATTGATGTGTTTATTAATAATTCTGATATAGATTTATTTTCTTGGGATCCACAATTATATAATATCAAATGATTATAAAGAAAGTGTTCAGAATACCAATTTTCATATTGCAAACATTGTACTTCATACTTGCGTGTATCGAATTGACAAACAGTGAATGGCAAAGCATTGAAGACATTCAAATTAGAGAGTTCCACTCTCGAAATGGTTCGCAACGATCGAAATAGAGATTGCCGAAATTTCTGCGCAAAGGTATCTTTGTCAACGGTAGCGGCATATATTTTACGGACCCTGACTTTCTCGGATGCGTACTAGCTATTTCTGTTATCCACCGCGGCCGTGTCAGATGTGTTCGCCCGCGCAAGTAACACATCGCTGCCATTCTCTAATGCCAGCAAAGAGCCTTCATGATTTTCGGAGGGGAATTCGTCGGGCGTCCGACGATCTGCCGTCGTCTGCATATCGCAGCGCCGATCTGCGTTCCTTCGTGACATTAATTGTCGTCAGACTTCACTCATCGGATGCGATTTATCACTATCTCGTACCTCTCATCGACTTTATTCCCTCCGAGGAAAATACAGTTTGCTACTAATATATTTGTACAGATTGAAGTATAAACATATATTTAACTTTTTAATTATGTAGAAAAATTAAATCCTAATAGATTATTTCACCAAAAATAAATTGGGAATAAGAATTATACATAAAACATGCTTTATAGCTTTTGTAATTTGATTCTTTATATTATGAAACCTTTTAATTAAGTTATCACTAGAATGATACTACTTCTTTCTTAAATAATTCTTAAATAATTAAGTGGAGAACATAAGGACTCGCTCCACATCCAAACACACAATGCAAACTCACCAGTGAAAGTCACAAGACCAGCGAAACGATCACCGGCTCTTAAAAAGCGTTGTAAATCAAAGAGAGCGGGGCCAGCGAAAAGTGCTCTCCAATGAAAGATTCTTCATTCCAGTCATTGTTCGAATACCATCGAGCGGAGCGGGGATGCTCGCACACTTAAATTTGATGTACGGCAGACGAAACAATCAGCCTGGGAGCGACAACGCGTAGACGAAACATTGGGAAGGGGTCAAAAGAGCGGACGCGACAATGAGTCGCTTTGGAAGGACTGCGAAACCAAATAGAGGAAAATGAGATTCTCCCGCAACACGGATTATATATGCGCACATTTGTTGGCTTAATAGAGTCCGAGAAGCCAGAGAAGTCCATGTATCACAATACAGAGGGCGCGCGACGAGGTGGCTGAAGAAAATAATGGAACTAACTTGTTGTACCAGCCGGCAGCTACAACGCGACTCAATTCTCATCCAGCAAACTTCCACGTGCAAACTGTATTAGTAAGTGAGAGTGTGAGTAAATAAGTACAGCAGAGGTTGTACCAGTAGATATACTAGGTTATGTACAGGGTGATACCGATACATATGAGTCAGCTATTTCGTTATTGCTCTTTCGAAAGAAACTTCCGACAGGCTCTGCACTTTTCATTAATTGAATGGCTAATAGGGTCGTGGGTTATCTCTCGTACTAATCAGGAACCTGCTGCGATCAGGTTTTTATATTAATTATTGTTAGTACACGTGTAGGGCGTTCAAGTTCGAGCTAGTCTTTTTTGTGTTCCCTTATATAAAAAATATAAAAATATAAATCAACTGCATTATTAATGGAACCTTTGATTGATAGGAAAACTAATTCGTAAGCAATACAAGGAAAGAAAGTAAAATTATTTAGAAGGGAAGAGAGGAAATAAATAAATCAACTTAGAGCTAATTCTAGCTCCTAATTGATTAGAACTTGGATAAATTTGAAGTTGCGACTTTTTTGCGGTATATGAATATGTATCCGCGTCACCCTGTACATCCATTCGCGGAGGCTGCGTTGGAAACTCCTCCCTGCGGACAGAATGTACCAAGTGAAGCGCTTCCGGGTGCCTCCTACGAAAGAAGGGCCAGCGTGGACCAGTTTAGAAACAAGCGCAGCATGCGAACTGCAACGTGTAGGTGCTCTCGCGTGCGCGCGCGCGTATATGCGAGAACGAGAACGGGAACGAGGCAACGAGCGGGCTCCTGCCCGATATAAATAAGGGGCAAGCATATCGCGTAAATCTGGAGCGCACGCATCTCCCCCCACGTGGAATTACAATATACCTCTTGTCATGTTAATTCACTCCGCTGTAATTCCGCGCCACCGCCTACCGAGCCGCACTAACATTAGACGGCGATTTTCCAGCAGTTCTGCTAATTCTGAATGGCCCCCCGTATGCTTTATGATACTGCATGCTGCGCGTAACGAGGGAAGAAAGTATAGCGCTGAAGGATTAATGCCTCCGCCAGCTCGGCCCGATCCAAAATACCGTGAAGAAGTGCTTCTCGAAAATTTCTAAACTCCAACTACCACTTTTGCATTTACTAGTTCCGTATTAGCGTTTCTCCTCTTCTTTTTTTTTATATTCGTTTAAAGTAATGGTTTGTCTTTTATGTGTTCTGTAGCAAGTGAAGACTAATGACTGGCAATTCTTTTCATACATGATTAGTATACTTAATCATTTGAACTGAAAAGTATATAATGACGATTTCTCTGTCTGTAATACACAGTCAGTATTATTGAGGCAGTGAAAGTAAGATCCAACATATGCAAGTGTGAAATAATATATAAATATTTGATTTGAGAATTAATCTGATTCTTTGGTTCTCTATAAAATATCACATACATTATATCATACAATATCCATAAACGCACTTCCCCCATATTAATTCTGTCTCGAAGATAACTTACAACGCCAAAATATTTTTTCCATTGCGCAATACTACGCTCAGCTTGGGAGCACAATAATTTTCTCCGTTCTTAATAAAGGCACTGCATGATTGCTATTGGAGGGCGAATGCAGCTGGGGTAATACGGACCTCGATGCGATTTTACGAGTGATTAAAGGGATCAAATTCCGCGTAAGGTCAAGAGAGCCGCCTCCGGGTAGCGCGGAGTCGCTTAAAGCGTACGCGCGACGAACTCCTTCCGTAGTCACTAAATCAGCGAATTCTAAGCCCACAGGGTGCCAGAGAGGGAAAGAGGGAGGGAAAGAGAGAGTGAAAGAGAGAGGAGAGAGAGTTTATAAATGTATCTCCCACGCCCTCCACTGTCTGGCGTGATTTCTCTCTTTGTCCTTTCGCTGGCCCCCCCTCATCCCTCCTTTGACACTCTTCTCTCACTCTCATTCTCCCCTTCTTCCTCTCCCTCTTTCTTCTGGACCGTTGTATTACTCCCGAATCTCCCCAGAAGAGTAAATTAATTTCTTTCTTTCTCCCGTTCGCTTCATACTCCTCTTCTCTTCGTCCGTCGTCGCGACGGCCTCGCAGACACGGCGGCGACGACCCGTCTCTCGCGAACCCTCGAAAAAAGCTACCCAACGAACAGCAAGAAGTGCGACGCGATAATGCACTGGGAATTTCGGCTTTGCAGCGTGAGCGATGCCACTTTGCAGACTGTTTCTTTCACTCTTTGGACAATGTGCTTGCTGAGATCCTTGGTGCAAGTTGGCACACTGTTTATTGGATATTTTAATGTTAACATGATTTATTAATGATTCACTGCCGTGTGAATGTACACAATACACTTGAGGTAGAATTATTTCTTTAAATAAGAATAGTGTTGATAAATATTGCTTTGTTCAATAGAAGAATGTAAATTAAAATTAGGTACTGCTAAGAATTAATGAGTTGAACGAACTTTTGTTAATTTATTTGTTTCGTCGAAATATCAAGGTTGGTTATCATTAAACCTTAGAATTATTAATCTAGGAATCTTGGAATCTAGGCGTTAAGGATATAATTGATAGGATAATACTTGAGAGCAACAAGGTCATTTAATGGATCCAGACTCACGCTGCATACATAAGTAATTAGAGCCAATAGGGATAGAAGTCTTACGAACGTGGTTTTAGTGGTGATTCTAACAACTGCATACGTAAACTGGGAGGTGCCAGCACGTGTCGATATGTCGCGCAGTTTTATTGAGTCAAGGACTCAATAAAACTTTGTTCACACGTCACTTTTTATATTCTATTATTGCCTTTACGTTGCACAATTCCGAGAATATGGAAGAGTGCTCCCTTAATGTATACGCATGTCAGAGATGTTCGCTAGGAGGCGCATTAATTAATGATGCATCTTTGTCAACTGTACCTTAAGAAGAATTACAAACAAGGAATTGCCATTGCAGCACTGTGAATCATAAATGTATAATACAAATGAATCCTATATAAATATATTTATTGAAACTTATTTATCAAATTATAAAAATAGACAGCGACACACATGGGTTTCTCAGATAGTAATTAATTAACAATGTATCCAATTTCCTAAACTCATTCAACAGAACACTTTCAATATTTCCCTTTCCTTAGATTTCTTCAGGTTCCTCCGACCGATCGTTCAATAGAGCGATTAATAAATGATTCCACCACTAATTACTCCATCAATGATATCTTGAAAGACCTTGCATTACCTCTCCTTTTTGCTCAAGGTTATCCAACATTGCAATTGCATTAAGCGGCACGATCGCATATTACTCGCGGGCGGGCGATAGGGGAAGCGCGGCCGAGTTGGGCACCTAATGACAGTCGCGCTAAATACGTAGCCAATTACAGGAGACTTTAATTGCACGGCGGCATGGAGATTTATCTTGTGGTTAATCCGTTGCGACGCGCACTTCACGTCGACTCGATGCTGCCACCTGGGGGAAATTAAAATGCGAATGACGGTGGGCGCAGGACGCGCGGTTACTAATAAAATCATAATTAAAGTATTAAGCTGGATAATTGCCGGCAGTGCGGGCAATTTCGCGCTCGATCCTGTCACTCCGCAAGGATCATCGCCGGTTGCCGACGGATGACAAGCAGCAGCCCTCTCAGCTGCTTCGAGGCTACCGGTCACTTAATGACACTTCTGACAGCCCGCTCTACTTAAGCGGGCGAACGTTCTACTGGTCTACCCTTGGCTTTCGCGGTGGCTGACTACTCCTGCATCCTTTCTGACTTTTAACTCTTTATGATCATACGTCCACTTTGAAATAATTCTTTACTCTTATTATGAATACACCGAAATAATCTCAGGTTGGAATACCTTTATAATTTATTATTTTTATTATTTGACTATATGAAAATGAACAACGGCCCTTTAATTTATTTAATCCATTAAAGAAATATTATAACAGTTGGACCAAATTTATATTTCACTTAATTAAAGAGGGAGCAATAAAAAGGAGATAAATGAATAATCATCATAGATTTAAGATCCAACTGGAGTCACTAGCGACTATCATTCAAAGGCAATGTACTTATCTTCAATGTCCGTGCCAGCAATAAATCTCAGTTCATAAGAAAAAATCTGAGTGGAGAGTGATGGCAGGAGGTCGGAGGAAGGGGATCAGGCGTCAGGCGGCATATTTCTTCCGTTTGATCGTTTTAATGGGCACGGGCAAGTGGCTTGCGGTGTCCACGGGTGGACAGTTCTGCGTACGAGTCGACAGACGTGCCGCGGTTGGCGTGAAAATAGACGCTCAATGCCTCATAGTCGTCTTGAAGGAGACACGGCTGCCGGCAGTGGCACCATGCTTGACTGTTATGAGCAGCTATAATAACAGTGGCCGCGTAGGAAGCCCTCATTAATGGAACACCCGCGATAGAGAGCGCGCGCGGGCGCGGGCGCGGGCGCACGCGAGCAAGAGTGCGCGTGTTGCCACTGAGTATGAATCGCCGGACGGCGAAAGTCAGCCTGAACTGTGAACGAGCAAGAGCGCGCCCTGTCTGGCTGCGGTCTGTGAACGCGGATGAATGTGCGCTCCCGTTCCAGTGAGACCGAATCCGCCCCGCGTGCTCCTCGCCTTCCTATTGTCATTCTAATGACGTTAATAGACAGGAGCGCTCGCTGCTGAGAGAGGAGCGCCCGGCACAACTGTTGCAACGCCGAATTCACTGTTGTACTTTCTGCTCCCGCTTCTTCATTCATCCGATCCTACCAACCCGGACAGGCAGCATTTAACCTCCGGAATGGTAGCGTCGTGCCAAGCTATTCCAATTGCTGGATCCACCAAGCATGCTTCGTCTCGAACCTATTGGGATGTTTAGAAGGTTCCGTCGTATTTCTTTCAACCTTTCTGTCCCACTGCATTTTACTCTCAAGCCTGTTTCGTCTTCATTTCACTGTCTAGCTTTGACAGCAGCTTGGTAATTGTAGATTCGGTTGTTTCTTTATTTCTTAATGAAAGGTGTTTTTTCTTAAGTACAGGTTAAATGATGGGTTAATGGACTATTGAGATACAACGAAATTAACAGGTGCCAGAGAACGAGGATGGCGTGTGTGGTCGGCGCTCACGCGTGACGATAAACAAACATCAATTTGCATTAACTGTAAATTGCAGCGAACAGTGGCAGTGGTTGCATACACGCGAATGTTATCGTTTTACCCCTTTTTCAACCGTCTGATTTATGAGTATCTCACGCGAACTCGTAAACGTTATATCGGTTTCTCACAGTAGCAAGCGAAACTCGCCACCGAGACGACCTAGCAATTAACTTCGCATCAGCCCCGCCTGATAAAAAGTGACATGTGCCGCTGCCGTTGAAAAATCTTACGTGGAAAGATGTGTGCTCGGCTTTGCCTTCCTTGGATCGTTGAACGTGTAAAGTAAGCACATTATCTGCTTGAAAAAATTATGTGTACACACATACACACGCGCATCCTGCAATCCAAATGGGTTAAATAGGTAAATGATTCTTGCAATATAGCTGGAAGAAAAAAAGGGGAGGAAATAATTCTTTAACAAGCCTTCTACATTTCTTATATTTAACGTTTGTAACATTCCTGGAATACACTTTAACTTAATAAAGTATTTTTGACAAATATTAGCATCGGGATGCCATTCCATAATATAATAATAAAATCTGCGAAACTAATGTCTGCAAAAAGTAATGACTTCCTTCCAAATGCAAGAAATTCTACCCACAGAATGCCACGAATGAATAATGTTTTATGATTCCCAGTGCATCGCAATATTTTCAAAACAATAATTCGTTACATTCATTAATGTATTCATAAATCTAGAACTTGGAAAAGCAGTGGCATTTTAAGTGCGAATTTTGTAGAAATGAGGATTGCTGTAATTAGGAAAGAGTGAGGGCTCGGTTTGCCGTGGTCTTGTTGGGAAAAAGGCGAGAGCTCGGTGTTTCGAGCGAGGGCGTGCTGACGTGGGACACGGCACGAAGCCGGGGCGGAGTGTGGTCCAAAAATACGACGGCACTTTGGCACGGGACACTGCGCCCAGTGAGTTTAGCGGTTGTTTACATCGATGAAGAAGCTGTTGCAAGTGCCATTCCGAGCCATTAGTGGCCTCCTATATTATCCATAAGTCAGTTGGAATCCTAGGTGAACCTCCGAACACCGAATTAGTTCCGCTTTCCTTCCTCTTCGCCCGCCCGCCCGCGCGCGCGCGACCGCGCTTCTCGCCCTCTCTCATCGATCGCAAATCAATGCGATCCACGAGCGTCTCCTTCGTTCTCGTTACCGGCACTGCCAAATTATGCCGGCCCAGCTAAAATTGGTCCGAAAATTCGGTAACTCGCACATCCAATTAGTATCCCCAGCGTGTTAAATTGAGCTCGTAATCTGTGAACTGATATTCCAATCAATTATTACCATTGCATATTTATTGGGCACAGAAATAAATTGTAAGCGTATGTTTCGATGACGATTATAGTTGGCGTATTTTCATTTATCGACGTATTCGCGTTGAAAATATGGGAATATATGTGTTTACTGTGAGTATTACCTGCCTTTTACATGACTTTTTTCATAATCTTTATTCATCACCGGCTACTGTTGTGATAAAATGTGCTCACATGATAAAGTTTTTATTATAATAAAGGTAATAATATGGAAAGATAATACGAGCATATTTGTAATAATATAACTTTCATGAAAACCATTTCCAAGTGCGATTGGAGCATTAAAAAGGTAGATTTGCATAGAAACTTATCAATACCAGTGCATTAAATGCAAAAATGTGGAAGAATGAATATAAAATTCTTATAAATAGCACTCCTTTCGTAAGAATCTGGGTTTATAGGCGTCGTGTACCACTATTTAACCTACATACATATGACCATAATATATTGTGTACTAAAATTAGTTTTTAATATGCTGGTCACTTAGGCGCCATCATAACACTTAAAGTGACGATCGTCATTCGGTAATAAAGGAATTGAGATGAAGACATCACGGATTTTTCGCAGAAAGGGAATAAAGTAGCAAGCGGAATCTAATACCTCCATAAACGTAATGACACGTTCACCAGACGCATTTGAAATGGTGGAAAAAGTCAGAACGATAGCGGCGTGACACGTATCCATGCTAAATCATTGCCTAAACGGTGCTTGGCTGATGTGTATCATTGAGCCAAGGTAGAACCTGTACTTAAGGCATCGAAGGCAGCTCAAAAATCTGTGCAGGCCCCATTAAAATCCCATTACACACATTCGCCGGGTCCATTCCTTCTCCTTTTATAATTACACCTCGAATCTAGCTTTCATTCATATTAATCGCAGACTATGCATATAGGCGTAAAGGTTGATTCGAAAATTAAATGGCCTCTTCGACATCTTACCGAAAATATGATCTTAATTAATTTTTTGTGTATACTTTTGTAGATATGTATTGACTTTACGTGCACATTTTTGAGACAAGGTTCATTTAGTTGTCTCAACATTAGATGATGGTGATGGAATGTAATAATATATTTAATCTATGTATACTAAATATCTGTATTCAATTTTTAATATTTATTCAATGTATAGTAGTGCTTAATTATTACTGCAAGTATTACAAAATCTGGTAAACGTTCGATCAAGTAGGATCTTGCTACGATGAATTCTGAAACTTCATTTTTGCGTCACATTGTACATAATAAGCAAGCGGACTGCTCGCACACTTTAAGATTACGAACATTGTTTCACTAGGCGCCGCTCGCAAGGCAATCATAGTGTTTTCAGGAACATTTTTCATGGCCGTTTAGCGGCACTTTGAGAAAAAAGTACAATTTGGCGAAAGGCCTTTTTGCCAGTGCATTAATATCAGTCTCGCCCGCTCATTTACATCCGGACACGATAATCGAGCGCCCGTGGAGGCGACTGTGCCAGCGCAAAGCCTCCGAATCAGTTGTATAAGCGCAGCACATTCGGAGTTTTTGCGCCTGTTGGCAAATGTTCTTTTAAGTGTTGACCATAATTCAGAGTTGGCCCAACCAATGAGGAGTAGACACGGGGAAATGAAGAAGGCAGCGCAATCCATTTGGAAGTTAACCTATCTATAATTTGAGATGGGACTGAGTTAAGTCAAGAATAACGGTGTCCTGGATAACGAGATCGCCGGATTCCAGATCCTAGGCCAGCCGATCGAATCGGCTGCTTGGAATTTTCGTAACATTTAGTTTTTTTCGCGAACTGCAATATTCGTATCATTCGGGAGAACCAGTTATTCTTGACTAGGACAAATGGATGTTAATGCATACCATTTTTAAAACACTGTCTTCTGACCCAGACACGACAACTTGTCCAGTCTACCAAATGTATTAAAACGTAATTATGATTGACGCTAATTAAAATAAAACTGTTCCACGACAGGTTTCTCTTAACTAGAAATACTCAGACACCAGAGAAATTTTTGTCAAGCGACAATTCGTTATTAATACTGTAAAATCCTGCCCAACAATACTCTTAACTGTCTTTAAACCGTCCTTGTTTGTCAGGAAAGCACATTGTAATCCACGCGCAATTAAACACCCCTGGCAAGGATTTGGAGCGCATCCCTTGTGGGGAATTCCTCGAGTTTACTTTGTGGTAGCACTCGAGATAGTTGTCTCTGAGTGGCATGTGGATTGCAATGTCGAGTGTGACAATAAATCTCGCGGACGATATTTACCGTGGTACAATTCATTCTCTTTTGGCGAAACTGGTGACGTCACGTAAACAGGGTTCGGTTTGCGACTCTATTGTCTAGAACGTCTAGGTTAGATGACCGCGAAATGCGTTTGACGCTTTCCGCAATCGGGGAACGCGAGACTCTCCCTTTCTCTCTCACTCTCGGCTCGACACCACGTACGTCTCGGCCAGTTGAACACATCTGCCGTGTGGGTGTTACCAGTAAATCTTATGTGCGCGATATGTCACATGCCTGTGCTACGGCATTCCCTGTTCACAATGGCACTGACGTATGCTGTCTTGGCGTGGGTACACTCGCGTGTCACGTGAATCTACTGGGTGGACCGGAAATCCTACCTTGAAACAACACTTTCTCTTGGATTGTTTTATTCTAACGATATTGATTTGTTATCTTTGTGTTGAACGAGGAAGTATTAAGTATGTTATGTCGTATAAGATATTTGCAATGTGTAATTGAATTATTTTTTACTCTATTGTTTTATGTCAAAGACGAAGTAAGTAAAAGAAACTATAAGTGTTTATTAAGTACAATATTTGATTTAATACAGTAATAATCTCTGTAATATCGTGGCGTCTGAATCTTAATGCGAGTCAGTGGGTTTTATTATTAATCAGATGTCTGCGAGCATGTTGTTCGCTCCACCCTATATGCAAGAGACGAGACTAACGCGCGAACGACAGGCACACCCTAAAATCGAGAAAGGCGTCACTCGATCGCACTCGACGGAGAGCCTCTCCACGAAATCATGAACAATGCCAAGAAAGTGCCCACGATTCTTCCGACGCTTCCTTTGTTGCTTGCTATTCCTTTGACAGTTGGAGAACTCGCTTATTTTCATCTCCTCCGCAACTACCGCGGCATACCACCTTTTGCCCTCCCCTTTACATCTGGATTAGGCGAGAGAGGACGTGCGCGCGTCTCTGCTAATGATTATAATTAGCCTATCATTGTCACGCCGCCCGCCGGGAGATTTACGGGGACGCGGCCACTTAAGCCGCTCTTCATGAGAATATTAATGCGCGCGACGAAAGCAGTTGGGCCACGTGCGAGACAAAAATCGACACCGCCGGCCCTTTCTTTGCCCTCCTCTCTCTCTTTCCCTCTCGCGTCACACATTCAACAGCAGCTCTCCCGCCGGAAGATCCCGGCAATCCCTCCCGCGGCACTCAGACTAAACACTTTATCCCGAGTGGGACACGAGTCGGGCAAAAAATCGAGTCGAGCGCATTTTTCGCAATGCGTGCGAACAATATCGGACTGGCCGGAAAAGGAAAGGATGGCTGACGGGCCACGAAACTAGTCTACTGGACCCTGTTGAAGAGGCTTGGAAGGGGCCAACAGATGTTCCCCTTTTTTCGATCCTCTGCGCATTCGGGATGCTTCGAAAAAGTTCTTCCTCTCACGCGACTGTCAAAATTGAACGCGGAGGTCTTATTTATTGGGCTCTCGTTGCTCCCTGTGTTCTTTTGCACTGTTTTGTCTTCCTGGATTCTGGGATCTGTCCCGCGGAAGAAGTGTCAATGACTTCTGCATACGAATAGAATTCACGTAAGTCATTGTAGCATAGATGCGAGATGAACTGCGACGTATATGCGTTAAATCAAATAATCAACTTTGCCAAAGGTAAAACTATTGAATGCAATTAATATTGTTACAGACATTTAAAAATATAGATGAATTTAGCGTAGATCTGGCATATATTTTTTTACAATTCCATTGTTTTTTGTGCCAGTATTATTTATATTCACCAAACTTTTGTCTATTATAAATCATTGTCGATCTACAAATGACTTCAAGTAATCAAGCACTCTTGTCAACTCTAAGAGAGTGATCTTCCATGATATCAAGACGACATATCAGGTTGATTTATGTTGCACTTACGCAGTATACGTGTTTATCTTCTCTACCTCAATTTCCTTCCCCAAATCATTATGCTGATATGCATGTGTTCAGTAGATCAGAAGAAACACCTGCGTAATGATGAGCGTTTTAGCACACGCATGCCTTGCTACAGTAGTAGTCAAACGACTACTACGAAAATCGTAAGTAAATAATATATAATTTTACTCTAATGTACAGTGCAACATTGTACAGGAAGCAGAGCACTACGATGATCTCACATAGTTTAACCATTTCCGGCTGCACTCTATTAACTTGTCAACATTGACAAGCTGCCTCTCTTAATGACTACAATTTCAACTTCATTTTCTTTCTTCATGCTAGAAACGCTCCATCGCGTCAACTTCTCTTGACGACACGTATAACTGAAGTCGTATTACTACCGTTTATTATACACGCTCTTGATCGCTATCTTTGATTAATAGTTTATTGATATTTTTTTTTTAGAAAAAGTGGTGAATCGGATCAGGTAGACATGAGAAATCAGTGTGGCAATCTGTGGACATTCATCTATTAAGGAGAAAGCACTACTCTATAAGTTAAATGATTCTGCCACAAAATGGCACAAGAAGTCTCCGCAAAAAAAGGTGCAAATGAATCCTTCGTTTACCTTTTTTATCTCTCCGAACAGACAAGTGTCTTTATTGATTGACAAATCTATTTCAATAAGGAAACTTTGTTCTTTCAAGGATATCTATAAATTGCTTGATAAACTTTCAAACACAACGAAACTTCCCCAGAAAGTTGTGTGCTATTTTTTAGGGGTTGCGGGGACGCAAAGGTTGACTAGTGACGCGCGGTCTAAGTTCGCCACAAAGCCGGACAACCCTGATATATTAGTTTCATGCATGGTTACATAACCGCTGAGAGTTCTTCGGCATCGCATACTCGCCGCGTCAGCCTTGTCGTCGCGGATGATAAGTCGTTGTTGTCGTCTTCCTCTTCGCCTCCTCTGCGTTCCTCGCTCCTCCGGGTCGACGGCTTGACGTCTTCGTCGTTGTCGTCGTTCTCGTCGTTGCCCGATGAAGCCTGCTGAAGACTGGTACGCGTGTTCCGGCGTCTACGACCCGCAGTGTCAACAAGATCGCTCCCTACTTTTTGTTATCGCCCGATATGTAGGTGCACATCATTTATGAACCTCTCGCATCCGGCAGAATTGTCATCGCAGTCATCGGCCAAAGAGGATTGACTCTTGCTGATTAACAGATGTTTTTATCTTGTCGTGATGCTTTAATGTTATAAATCTGTAGTTAGGTGACAGTATTTAATCATTTCTTGTTGTTAATCTTACTGAACGAACAGTAATGAGTTTTTTGACTGCAGAAAGTTAAGAAACCCTACAGCTTTTTAAATATATTAATTATCCAAAGTAAAGTCGCATTTATTATCACAATTCAAATCCAATAAACTATAATCTCTCATTTTAAAAGAATGATTTATTCTGATGTTAATATAACGAATTCAGTAAGCGGACAGCTGATTCGGGGGCAGCAAAAACAAGGATTCGTAAAACGTAGTGGAAGTTTGGTGCAAAAGCGTAGGAGAACGAAACGAGGGGCTTATGCTTTCCATGTAAATTAGTGGTCGAGTCAGAAGAGCCATGCCTTGCCCGGGGGGATGCTTTGCGCCGTGAAATGATCATCGGGCGTACACTCGCTCGTAAAATTGTCAATGACGATGATTACGGCCCAATTACGCGAGCGGGCGCGCGTATCAGCCCTGCTGTAAAAAGGTAACGGGAAGGCAAAATCATTCTGCGCGTTCACCCCTGCGGCTGGCACTAAATGATAATTTAGTAGTCGAAAATGCCGAATACGGCCGCGCTCGCCTTATAACCACTTGCTTTTTCGCCAAACCGCATTTCCGTATTATGATGTACTCCACCCGTCGCGCATAACTTAACAGCCCTCCTTAAGTTAATTAGCATCGAAAGTACACTGATCTTCCTAAATTCCTGAAAATAAAACAGCCACTCATTATTCCAATCGTGTTACGAAATATTAAACTGTCAGAACAACATGTTCCATCTTCCACCCATTTTTCTACTCTCGTAAATCCTTTCTCTGTCAAGTATGTATATATCATGAAACTTTGACATTTTATCTTTTCCCATTTGCAGTTAATTACATGAAATTCCGAATACTTTATATAAACTAAATGAAATAATATTTCATTTGTAATATATTTTAACATCATCCTTAAAACTTTCTTTCATCTAATTCAACAACTATTTAATATATCCAAAGCGGTCTTTAAAAAAGGATTGATAAAAACGCCATTCCAAAGCTCGAAAACAAATGTCTTGGTACTTAAAAGGGGACAGGAATCGCGTCAGAAAGACAAGTCAGGCTCGAGTGAAAGAATGCTGCCACGATCAGCGTGCACTTACCGCATCCCGAAAAAGAATGAGATCATTTTATCATGCTGCCCAAGGAAGATTAGATCAAAGCGGACACGGAACTGGCTGCGAGGCCGAGGGAGCGCGAGTAGGAGGTAGCGGAGCAAGGAGCTCCGCCGGCTTTCGTTGTTCCGCTTGAAACAACATGACAGTTTGGCATGATTAGTACACGTGTACTATTGTCCGCTCGAAGCTGAGGCCACCCACTACACGCGCCCGGAGTGCTTGCAAATAGGAGGGGGGAAAAGCAACGCGCATACAGATGTAGATTAGAAGCGCAGATACCAAACCGAGAGAGGAGAAACGAAGTTCCTACTCATCGCGACGCCGATCCTTGCATCGCGACGCCCCGCACCTAGCCACCTAATGCCTTCTCCGCTTATTTACCAAGAGTCTGTTCTCCTCTTATCAGAACCGTTCCACCGCTCGAGCGCCAATCCGTTTCTACCTTGGCCGACAAGATGTAATCGGCATTGTTCGAACTCCTTCTTTCTCTCTCTCTCTCACACACTCTTTTTCTCTCGGGCGATCTACCTCGAGCGGCGAGCCGCCGAGAAAAAGCAATGAGCAATAGGAGCGATGACAATACAATGAAATTGGAGACAATGGGCGAAAAGTGCTCGGGGGGCATAGGTGGGAATGGATACAAAGGGTGTAGCGCACTGAGATTACATCGGGAGCCAGCCAACGGGAATGAGCGGGCGAGAATTATAGTATACCCGGTTACAAGAACAGTATGCCCTATAACAGAGCTCTGTCTGATAAGCTTGTTAATGATGTTTAGTTTTTAGATTGTCATGTGTGCTTAGTGTTATTACATCATTTTGTTACTGTGTCTAGTAGATTTCTCTGTTGCAGGTATTGTATTATGCAATTTGAACTTTGGTATTTAATTATAAAGACATACTCACAAGCGATTTCAATGATTTTCATATACGTTATTGAGTACGCTCTTCTGATTATTTTTATATACATATATATGTGGGGGAAACTTGTAGGAAAAAAGTTAGACTCTCTTAAAGGCGGATCTTATATGACCCTTTTTTAACTACTTTTGACAACTAATAACTTTTATCTTAGAAAGGCTACAACTAAAATCTCCTCCTTATACATCTATTAGAAACAGATCTCTGATTTTCCAATTTATTTACCATCCCCTAAAACTATTTTCTTGCCCACCAACGTCCTATCAAATAAATTAAACGAAGCCATATCACTACGATTTACTTCTCAAATTGATCAGATAAAGCCTCGCGAAATGATACTAAAGTCCGGCGATATGGTTTGCAGACTGTATAGATGGATAAAGAGAGGTTGTTGGAAATGTCAAGTGACGTTCCGTTGTTTCACGAGTGGCTGTTAGAGAAGGCGAGTTTGGCATGACGGGTACACGTGTACTATTGTTCGCTCAATCCGTGGCCACCCACCGGAGCCGAGCGGTGTGTGCTGCGGTAGAAGAGGAAGCCAAAAAGAGAGAAAAGCAGCAGCAGATATGAAATAGAGACGGGAAACTCTGCTGCGATCACTCTCGGACGTACAGAGAATTCGTGCAGGGTATTATCGTCGCTATTATTACTCCTTCGCCACCCCCGACACTCGGTTGACGGACAGTGCGAGAGACAGCCTTCTCTTCTCTGTCTTTTCATCCTCCACCTTCTTCCGCCCTCGCTTCCACTCGCTGGCTCTCCGACATCTTTCCTTCCTAGCTTTCCTTTTCCACCGCCCGCCAGATGGAAACTCGGTTTACATTCTCGTGACATTCGCCGATTATTAATAAGGCACTGCTCGTACTTCGCAGGAGACAGTGATCCTCAGTGTGAGTGATGCCTTCGTCTGCATGTGTTTGTACTCTCAACTGTTGGATATGAATTATTGGAGTACGCGAACGAGCGTTTAATTATGGATTGTTATAGTGAGGCAGACTTTCTTTCGCATGAGTCACATTTCAGCATTGAACTTACATTTTTGGATTATTTTATATTGCATTTTCAACAATTATAAAGCCTGTGTATAATATTTTATGTTTATATATAGCTTGTTTGGATATATAAATGAATTTAAACTATAAACAAAAACAATAACATTTTAATTATTCCCATGATTCTCATAAGTAATATATTTTAAAATATAAAATATGTAATATAGAATATATAAAATCTATTTGTTCTTATATGCAAATGTTTTATTTGAAAAATTTGTTACTTAATGTATGTAGTTTTATCGTCTAGAAAAATATTTCAAATCTCCGATGAAATATGCCAGTGCATTTTCTACAGATAGAGTGTTGAATTTGCGCGGCACTTACGTGTTGAGAAAGCCGCAGCTCGTACCCCAGTGACTTCTGTCAGTGTGCAACTTCCTCATCTAACAATAAGTCAAGCACCCGAGAGACTGTCGAGCGAGACTGGCATCATAAATTATATTCCTCGCTGGGCTAGAACAATGCGTGTCCGCGGATGAGCATCCGAAGCTGGATGCAATGCTTTGCACTTTCACAAGTGATTCATTTCCTTCGCGTCATCTCTGTGATTCCTCATTTCTAAGTACTTACTACTGTCGCGCTCACTTCACGTCGGCCTCTGATACCTTCTGTTGTAACGCATTCTCTCGTTATGTAGCTATTTCTCGATTGTCTTTCCGACCCTGCTTCTAACCACCTTTCCACAAATACAATACGAACATACATAAGTGCTTTGATCTACGGAATTGTTTTTTTCCATAGTACAATATATAAGCTTTTAATGCAAGCTTCTATAATTAGTCTGTTTGTTTCTTATTTTATCAAACAACAATAACTAACAATAATAAATTTCAAGGTAACCGCCGCTGAATTTACCAATCCGATTATTTGATCACTTACAGAAATCTTAGAGAATTATTATTAGTCAGTGCTTAGACCTTTTGCATCAAGAGAAGCTCAAAAGGCGGCACGGCAAGCGAGTGCCGAATCAACGTCATTCTCGCAACACTTCCGCGAAGCTGGCTCCGAAACTATCGCTGCCAATCAAGCCCGGTAGCAATAAGAGCTTACAACTTAATAGCACGTGCCTGAGAGACGGAAAGTGGCGAAGGTCTGGCTGTTAACTTGGTCTCTCTTATTACGTAAGAGAAGCAACGACGACGAGCGATATTCCGGCTGGTCGATGTCAGAAGAGTCCGGCTTGGATGGACAGTGCGACGGACAAGCGTCCAAAGCACACCCACCCACACGACGCACTACGCAGACAGGCTGAGTGTGTGTTCTCTATTTGTCGGTGCGTGCTGTCGCACGTCTTGCCAATCACGGTAGGACGGCGTGACCGAAGTGGTTGCAGCGAGCTTTTCCGCCGTGCGCCAGACCGGTGCGACAGGCATGCCATGCCGCGCTGCTCTCCGCACACTAACACTCTAACATCGCCGCATATACTAATACGCACCAAGTCCAACGATGTGCCGGCGAAATGTTACAATCATCGCTCATTCCGTGAGCCTGTCACTAAGCCGCGTACACAGCCCGACTATTCTTCGATACACTATTTCAGGCGCGTCCTCTGCTGACGACACTGGAGATAGCCGATGGTATGCCTGCAGAAACATCGAGAGTACTCGGTGGAACATTTAATAGATCAGTTTTGGTATACTTCGATGCAGAAGCTATTTATTTTGGTTAAATTCTGGGGTTGAATTCTTTGGAAATAATTTAACGTGTGGGGAAATCGGTTTTATTGTAGATCAAGAATAATTGGTTTGAACTTTTTAAGCTTAGTAATTAGTTCACTGTTCGTGATTAGTCGATAATGTATTTACTTTAAACTGGGTCAAAAGTACCAAAAGCTTTAACCTTGCAATATTAGAGTATTAAATTTCTGTTATATAATATTAAGAATATAGAATCAATTTTTGGTTCGGGACACATTAGTGATTGCACCAGTATTCGGGCAAAACGCTGAGAGAGTTGTAGGTGCGGAGAGGGGAACAAGGCTGGAAAGCCGGACGTAGCCGGCAATAACTCGTTGCACCCAACCACTTGTTGCACGCCTCTCAAAATTCTTCACGCCTCGCCAGCCAATTTTACCGTAAATTGCCTCTTCGGGAAAAAGTCTCACCCGGCGTGCACATCGGCGCGAGCCCCGCAAACCAGGACTCTTTCTAGCACGAACTGGTTTAACATTGTAAGTTACCAAAGAACGAATTTCTCGCCTGACCAGTCATTGTTTAACAGTAGGAACCAATTTAGGATTTTCGGGCATTGGGAAATATTAAATAACGAGAACAACTGATCTTTTCTTTGATAAGGGAGACATGGACGATGCTCCTTTATTTTGCGTCGACTTCGCCGTCACATACATATGCTTGTAAAAAATGTTATATCTCCTTTTTACATCGCCTTACACCAACGAATATTGGAAGTAATAATTACTTGAAGAAGAAATGATATAAAAACTGAAGTAGTCCAGGTAGTTTTTAAATAGTGTAAATTAAAAGACGAAGCGTGCTTCTCCCCCTCTTTTAAAATCCTGGCCCATTAATCTGCTAGCACGGCACATTAATTGTGAATCTTAATAGGATATGCTTAATAAGTTATATCCGAGAATGCTCGTGAATTTGCCAGCACTCATGCTAATATTGATGAGCCGCGAGACGTTATGGTAAATTATGCATCCTGGATAATGTACGCGCTGCCTTATTCCTTCCTATGGCGAATATCTGTGAGCGGCCTACGATCGGGATTTTCTCTCTCTCCGAAATGGATGTACCGTTTTATCGGGCGAAGCATCTGTCCTCTTTGGCTTACACTCGCGCGCCTCTGCTATTACGAAATCACGCCCGCATATCAGCGCAGCCTCAAAACCAATTAAGACGCTGTCGATTGAATTTTTCGAACGTTCCGATCCTTTGACCGCGTACCGCCTCCGCCTTCGTATAGATTGTCCCAAAAATCTATAGCCAAAGTTCGCCGATGCGATCTTTCATATTTGTCGAGTCATTTTTACCGTGCATATTTAAGTGGAATATTGTGAAAATGTTTTACTGGGAAATTACCTGCACACTGCAATCGAAAAACGTGATTTTTAATCCTGCTATTATTTATTCACAAAAATAAATAGATTTGCAATTTTTCCCATAAAGAACAAAATTGCTGGTGGATATTTTATGGATTAACAAGTGATTAGTAAATAAATATCCAATCTTGTAAGTAGTGTATTTCAAACTGGGCACTAACATGACAAGATCATTCCCCGACGAAACGAAAGCCAAAACAAATACGTGCGCGGGTGTGGCTCTATTTCGGCGGTTCAACTCACAGCCTAATAATACCGGCTTTGATGTGGAGCGCATCATTCAATAAGTCCACGTGCACCTTCTCCTCTTTCAAAGTAACCGTACGCTCGGCAAGCCAAAGCTCCGTCGACAGGTTCCTAAGCATCATCGGCTCGAAACTGATCTGTATTGCTGTATCATCACTCCGCAGCCACAGCTACCAAAATACTTCAAGTGTCCTTAAACCGACAAGTTGTATGGAGTCGGTGATAGCTCGCGTCTGCGCGCTCCGGTACTTATTCTACTTAGTCCTTTACTGAATACAACTTGCTCTCAAAGGAACTTAATCTTTACAGCACAGACAGTACCGATATAAATTGTCAGCTTTCAGTGGTCCATTGAAAGTCAGACGTGACAGTGGCGATGTTGAAATTTCAACACATAATATTTCACTTTGGAAATTTTAACTGTTTTACTTTCAACGTTGAACTAAATTATATTTCTTTAAAACATACGAATATAGATCTGTCGTATAAAATTGAATAAGCATTAACAAAATATTAACAAAATTATTTCACTATAAAACGTACAAATCTTTTCTCGCGATTGTGAGAAGAAGTCGAACAGAGAGTTAAGTTAAACGCAAAGTAAACTGTCATTCGAGAGGAAATCCAGAGTACGCGCTTAGCCGGAGTGCGCAGCCTTATTGGGATGGTAGGACGAGTTATCCTGGGAATCGAAGATGACATCTGGCAGGAGAAGTAAACCCGTTCTCCCTCGCAAGGTGTATCGCACGTAGAGAGGGACTAGATGGTGCGCGTGGCAATATGTAGGACTGCGTGGTGGATTCACGGGCGAGCGCTTCGTGCCCGGCGACAGAGGATCGATCGATCGGTTCGATCGACACGATCCACGTTATGCCAGCGATATCTCAGACGGTCTCCTGCCCGTGGCCTCTCCCTGCCGCCCACCCGATTAATAAACTCGTACAACATACCCGTCGGCGTCCAGCTAAACCGGCAAAAATCCTTTCCATGCATGCAAACGAGCGGCTCGGCATTAATTAGCGTCAACGTCCACGCGGCGACCGGTACTCCCCGGGCGTTATGTAAGTGTTAACACTTTGCACAGCCAACATCTGGATACTTCAAAGTTATTAATCCGTTGTATCCTTAATCTTGTCGCCCACAAACTAAATAATAAAGTGATAAAGACCTTCTTTTTTGTTTTGGAAGTTCTATTTTTCTCATAAAATAGTCTTCCTTTTTTATCCCTGAAAATAGTTTTCAGAGTATAGTTTGGAGATTAAATAGATTGAAGATACAATAATAAGTTATCTAATCCTCTGACAAAATGAATTGAGTGAAACGTATGAAATAACAGTGAAAGGGTTAGTAATGATTAAAGACTTTGTTGCGTGATGAATAAATACTTTAGCCGTTTCCGGTTTGTGTTGCAACGCAATTAGCAAAAGTAAAGTATGCAATTTAAAGAAGAACGCTAACAGAATTATGCAGCTTACGAAAGTTGTAAGAGGTTACAAGGTAACAATCTGATCGCGATGACGTACGATAAAAAATCTCATTTTCGTTGCACCTTGCGTGCGGTGGGCCACGCCTGCTAAATTATGTTTTCCCTAAATCGCTCACAGTCACGCCCATTTCGTGACTTCGGCATTGAGAAGGGTTGACCGCTGTTAAAGAGTTTCATACGCCCTTTCCCTATAGTTCTAATCTCAACACTGGTAATGATCGACTACGTCCGCACTCCACATTCACTTTCTTTAAAGTTCTCAAAGAAATATTAATAGATTGATTGTAATTATTTTCGAAAACAGCTCGTTTTTTACAGTCCTAGACTCTAAGTATTTCTGAAAAAATCTTGATACAACACAGCACAAGAATTCAGTTTATAGTTCTCCGAAATTCTATTCTAAAATATATAGTTTATACGTGTCAAATACAATTTTACACCTATCGATAGTTTTTGCAACTGTTTTGGAAGAACACAGTTCAAACGCCATTCAGATTAGTGTCAGGTTAGGTCGCGCCAAATTGTATTTTTAGTCGCCATTACAGTAGTGTCCGAAAATCTCGCGTAAATCTGTTATCATCCCTAAAAGCCTCTTTATTGACCGCAGCCTAGCAAGTCGTTCCTCTTCTACGACCTGTATTTCACCAATGTCTCAATTGGCATTCAAACAGTGGTCTCTGGCACAATGATCTCACTAACATTAAAACTGACGTAACTCGGCTTTGTACCATGCCAAACTCATAAAATAGAGTTCTACACTGAATATTGGACTGCATGCAAATATAAACGCTTTGGTCAAATACAAAACTTTTATTCACCATACAAGAATAACAAATAGCAATTTTTTTATAGTAACACAGAAACTGTTAATGTTAAATGTATTAGTTGTCCGTCATATGAGCATTGTTCTCTTCGTTAAAAGCATTAACTGAGTGATTAGTCTCAATTACCGTGGTTGCTGTCGTCTTAGCCTACCGAACCAGTCTGACTAGCTTCTCCGACCACCTTTCCATTACATTGACATTTTCGTCCAACGCGCAGCTTCCAACTGGTACGCATCTACATACAGGGTGGCCGAAAAATCTATTGCGAGGCTTTGACATCTTGCCCAGCAGGTAATTCTATTTCTCGTAGATGAAGTAGTGTGGATTGGAATTAAATTCTTAATACGAAGGAATAACATTAAATGCAGGATGCTCTATTCGAAATATGCATTGATGGACATACAATGGATCTACAAGAAGTAATAAACACACAAATTAATTAGCATCCACATAGAAATTTATTAGTCACCAGTTCAGAAATTTCTTCCAACTTCTGATTTTAATTATTGCAATGATATAAATTGGAAATTTCTCAGTAATAAATAGTCCTGCGTGTCAGAATAAAAGAGCTGACAGAAATCTGCTACTTATTCAACATACTAACATCAAAGATTATTGATATTACACATTAATCGAAAAAGTACGTTGATCTAACCACACATTGACTATCAATAAGAATTCCATATTGATCAGTTTGTGGGACATCAGGTCATTTTTAGCACGCCCCGTATACAGGCAGCTGGTATGCGTCATATGGGTAGTTAGGCGTAAATTTATAGCCACTCGTGACTAAAGGCGTTAAAGGTGTTTGCCTACAGATATCCATCCGCGGAAAAGTTCATCACGGGTTAATCCTGAATTACTGCGTCCCCAGGATCCAAAGGAAAATCCGCGAGGCTAAGTCCTCCTTAAACGATCGATCGCGCGGAAGCATTCATACATCACACAGTTTAATCCTTCAAGCGCTACTTCCTTATTATTCGTATCGGAAGAGTATTATTCCCATGGCTCATTCTCCCGTGCGGCTTGACCTTCGCTGTCTCTGAAGCTTTGTCATTCACAGAGGAATCCTAACTTCTTTTAAGCTCCTGACAATGTTTGAGAACTCTACAATCGAAAAGAAGTGAAATTCTAGTGGTAGTTTCTGTTTCTTTCTCTGAATAATTTAGAACTACTGCAAGTAATACGAATAAGCTAATAAAAATATGCAAAATAAAAAGAGTGCAAAGAAGTACAAGAAATTCGAGGAAATTAAAACCTTATATAATTCGAATACTTGATCGTCATACTGGTATGTTATAAAGCAGTGATTCAAATCTACGTCAATAACTACTGTGCAATGGTAAAGCATTTTGAAATAAAACGAGTAAAACTAATAAAGCTTCCAGCAAGGTACACGTCATTTTCTGCGTGCTAAGATGATTTCACAGGGTGGACATTAGCCTCTTTCTAGTCGCATCTTGTCACTCATAGTCGAAGGCAAAGTATAGGTCCACTGGCTGTTCTATTGATTTCCAATTGAACGGAATGCCCTGTCTCGGGGCGAGCCAAGAATCACGCATGATGCACGTTGCCGTCGATGAATGGAAATCCTGTGAATGGCCTGGGTAATCGTGAGCGTTAAAATGAGCTATGCTTCCTCGCAGATCACACATGCGTGATCAAGGATGATACAGGAACTCCCCGAAAGGGCTGACCTCACTCTACCAAATCGACGTAGGGGAATAAGCTTCCTGCAGACGTAATCGAAGGCACGTACACCAAGAAACAGCAAGATTTACCTTCGAGTTAGAGAAGCACCTTAGAAATTATCGGATTAAAATTCCCTTACATTGCAAACCCCACAGACTAGTTTTGTTTAGATAGGATATCATTAAAAAGGACATAATAAATAACGTATTGTTTGACACACTAAATTTATTTGATTTATAATACTTTAAGGAGACTAATAAATATTCGTGTCTTTGTAATTCCCGTCGTTCCATACAATCATCAAGAAATCATACCGCAAGAAATAAAACAAACTTCGCTCAAGGAAAAAATATACCACAAACTTCTACGTTGATACGAGGTACATTGCACTTTAATAACATCAACATCGAAAGATATACCAATATCGGATCGCTGGAGCATGGAATGAGCCGCGAGCCAAAGAAGATCAAGCCGAGAAAAGAAAAAGGGTGAAGTGGCCGGCAAGCAGTCTGCGAAAAAGAGAAGGAGAAATAGCCGAGTGGAAAGTGGCGGGCCACCGTTATTGAGCGCATCCGAAAACGCGCCGCCTTCAGGCGCAATATGCAAACGACCCTTTAAAACGGGATATTTGCGCTTGGCGCTCCCCATGGCTAACTAAACGACCACATACGCGGCCACATGTGCACGCGATTTTCTCTTGGCGGCGATTTGCCGGCCTCTGTGCTTCGAAGCGCCGGCCTCTTACCTTCGCTTTACTGTTTTCGTGGATGGCCGCCAGGCTCTGGGGACTGCATTAGGGCCCACGCATCTGGGCCTCACCACCATGCTGGGCCCTCAAGATAAAGAATGCCGAAGAATGCGCCTCCTGGCTATGGGATGTCGTAAGAGTCCCCGGACAGCTCGCTCGTACCGGACACTTAATTTACGAAGATAAACAGGTGGGGATTAGGATTTATAATCAATCATCTTTATGCTCGATCTACCCTTTACATCTATCCATGTGATGTTTGTACGACCTGTCTAATAAGCAATGTACATGCTAATCATAAACATCATTTTAATTGACATGGCAGTGTTAATAAATAGAGTCTGTGAGATACTGTTCTTCCAGTAAATTATAAATTACAGTTATTTTTAGGGGTATATCTATATTTAGTATGATTGTTTTAATTATTCTATCTCCCTTCTCGATTATTTCTTAACCCTTATCGGTAGAAGCAACCTGTCGCTGCGACAACTCTGTTAATTACTTATCTTTTCAACATTGGAGCAGTTGCGCTACCAGCACATGTATTTTTGATCATGAATATACAAGATTGCCCGCACTTTTGGTAGTGCGGAATGACTCGTGTCGAGTATACAATGTTGGGTTAATACGATACGAAATGGAACGATCGTTCACTTCAAACTTGTACGTGCGGGTAAGAGACCAGCAGAGTTTTTTTTTACCGCTAAATAAGCGGACTTCGACTTCTTACTACTTCGGGCTGCAATTAAGAAAATTGCACGATTCCGCCGCGCGCGCGCTGCTTTGAATTACCTTCGCGAAGTGAATACGTAAGGTTGCGCATATATGCGCTTCAGGAGCAATTGCACGCTACATTCCAGGCCGAAGTAAATTTTCCACGAAAGTATTGAGGATTCCAGGCTACGATTACACGCCGACTGACGCGATTGCCGGGAGAAGTGTATCAGAGGCTTGAGGGAGGACCAGGGCAGGGAGAGGGAGAGGGAGAGGGAGAGGGAGAGGGCGAAGGAGAAGGCAAGGCTGATGGACATGGTGAAGAGTGAGGAGAGGGTTTGCTCCACATATAAGAGTACCGTAGCCCCGGGCGCGTTTCAGCTACCGACGTTTCTCCGGCACTCGACGAGCCTGGATGCAAGGATAATGTGGTAGGAGCGGGACAGGGCGTCGGTGGAGGACGCCGAGGACGGAGAGGATGCGAGGTCCATCTCATCCATCCTCCTACCGTCCTCTCATTCTTGCTCCTCCTAATGATAGCGTGCGCGCTGCTGCCCCCTTCGATGCATCCTCCGCTGGACTGCAACGGCACGGCAACCGTCGAAGAACAACAGCATCACCGGCAGCCAACACAGCCTCCGCTTCGACGCATCTCGTCGCTCAGAGGAGAGTATCTCCTCTGTGTTGAAGAAGGTATATATATATACGGGGAAGGCGAACCTAACTATCAGAGCACGCCTCCGCCTCCGTGTACTAAAACATTACCACGCCAGCAGCGTCGGCTGCTGTTCCTGCTACCTTGTAGGGTATCATCCGAGCCACGTATACGGCCCTAAGTGCTAGTCCTCCGACCCCGGCCCGCCACCCTTCAATCCCTTCCATCCCTTCCATCCTCCACCTTCTCGCTTACTCTTCCTCGAAAGGCATTCGCTCCATCTCCTCGCGGGAGACGGCTAATCGAGGCACACCCGTCATTACCCATTGAGGGTGGAATTCATTAAACCAAAATTCAGCATGATATCCTTCCTCTTCGCTCGATCGCCCTCGTATACTGACCTCGCGATACTCTGCTCCTGGTTTTTCGGGATTTCATTTCATTCTCCTGTGTTTTATTTGACAGGATTATAATGATTTGATGGTTCTGTTCAAGTAGAGTGTAACATTTATTGTTGCCTTTCTTGAAAAGAAGGTTTAGATATTCGAAATCATTAATGTACAAACTAGTTTTGTAATTTATTCAAGAATTTGCGTCATACTTTTGTATTCTGACAAAGGAACGCATATGTGTTGATTTACGCTGACGGAATTAAGATTTTGGCAGGCCAGTAAAAAAGTAACATATGTACAATAACAAACACGAAACATGCCATTCAATTTGACGAAACGGAGTCACGCGTGTCTGACCATCGATCTTTGGATGCCTGTTCGACCCACGATCAGCTGTACTGTCTTGCCTCCACTCAGGTTTTTGTCGGTCGGTTCTTCGGCCATGGTTTTTTACCAAGGACCAAGAAAGAAAGCGCGCTTGCCGCTCCTACTCGATGTGTACATACACACCTACAGGGTGATGCATCTGTCTTAAAATCAGCAAATATTATCACTCACCATTAATTTTGTCAAGTAAAACAGTTTCATCACATTTATTACTACGAATTAATTCTATTATTGTTCTATTATTACACATTCGTAATATTTCTAACATATTATACAATACCGACGTAGTTGATCCCAAGAGAAATGCATGAGCCTGTACACGCATGGGTACTCGAAGGACGACGTCGGTCGTACGTGACAACGATAATCAGGGAGTTAAGTGGGGTTTAATTTCCTTGGGCGCGGGCGGAAAGAGAGGGAAAGGAAGGTAGGGTAAAGGCAAAAGCAAAGGCAAAGGCAAAGGCAAAGTTGGAGTGGTGCGTGGAAGAAGAGGCGAGGAGCGGGTGCCGGCAGGATGAAGAAGTCGGTGGCGCAAAGGAAGGGAAATGCGTGTATACACCTGCCAAGAAACACGCTCGCCTCTACACGACATAGGCGGACCTGCCGCGCGACTCTCCGGTGCTCAGGAAAGAGAGGAACACTCGCTGAAACGAAGGAGAGAATGCCGGAGGATGGAAGCCGCTGCACCCTGGACCGCGCTCGACAAGAACCCTCCGGAGCACGGCAAAGCGATCCAGAGAGCGGCCGCCCGCGCCACCTGTAATTGGCTCCAATCATCCTGCTGCTCGCTCGACTCCGCCTGAGATTCTCTCCGACAACTTGGCTCCCTCGTTATCTCTGTTATCTCGTAATGAGCCAACTCACCGAATTAAAACTCTATACTTTCAGGGTGTTTATCTGATTTTTCTCTCTGTCTACAAGCACTTCGTTCCGATGATTTCTGTAATCTTTATATTATGCGAGTATTTCTTCCGATAGTTTTATTCCTCCTGAATTTATTTTCAGTCCAAGTTCCTGTCGGTTAAAGGAATTATATCCGACTATTAGGAATGAAAATGATTGCTCTTAAAATACTCCCTAAAACAGCTATTAAAATTGGCTATTGCTTTCCTTATTATATAACTAATTGATGTACATCTGTAACTTATGCGAATGAATCGGTATAGGTCTGTCGGTAGGGAATCTATACGCTTCTAATTTAAGAGTTAGTCCCAGCGTCATTTATGACAGGTGTTCGACTAGTATAAATAGATTGGAATATAGCCGATTAGGTGAAAAGGTAGGAGAGGAATGGTTTAGGGCTTCCCCTTGTGGCTCAGCAGTTAAGGGTTAAAGCTTCGAGTTTTACAGACAGTTTATCTCGACTTGGCAGGTGGAGGCGTAGATGGAGGTATGTGTGCGTGCGCTCAGGAGGATGTTCGTCCTGAGATAAACCGGCATACGTGTCCACGAGATGCGCGTATCATGCTTTAAAGGAAGGAAGAGCCTTCTACCTTTTCTTCCATGGAAGCCCTTCCTTTTCCCTCTTGGAAAAGGAACGGCTGGACAGAGGAAGGGAGTTTATATGAAACGCGGATGGGTGTATAGCGGGCCCCGTGCGATTGCGCTCTCACGATGATGATGACCGAGCACGCCGGCATGAGTCTGCTTCTTTTACGCGTTCATAATTGAGATAATCTTTGCGGACCGAGAGACGAGAGGACCGCCGGTATGTGTATTTTTCTGAACCGCGATTTCCACCGACGACGCCCCCTACTGCACTCCACATCACTATCGATTTAGAACTCTAATATATAGAGCAACTATTCGTCCTCATATTTCCTTACTTTTCTACTAACGATGAATTCCACAGGGTTCTTACTATTCAGTTTTAACACTGTTTTTATATAATTTTATTGAATAGATCGATCTGGTAATAAAACTATTTACTCGATACACGTACGTGAATAAATTGTATAATTTTATTACCTAAACAGTGAAGCCATTGATACAAGATATAATGAGAAGTATTTCAATTGTACATAATACTTTGATCGATGGCAAGACTTCTCTTGACTATGTACGATTTGAAAGCAAGCAGTGGAATCATATATCGCTGCTCGTTTTCGCGATCATTACGGCGGATCGTTTAAGATACCACCTCCGCTTCTTATCTAGATCTCATTGTGCCGCTGTCCCGATCTATCACTTTCCACAAAGGGATCGTATCACACCCCGTTGAAGCAGTAGCGAGCGGCTATCGGAGCTTTTGCACCGCCGACAAAGCGATCCCCAACCTATTCTATTACCTCCTGGCTCGCTCTCGGTAGCGTATGTCGCTTCTTCCATCGTACACGTCAACTCATCCCTATTAATAACTCATTTATCAGCGGCAACTAGGAAGTGCACCTCTTCAACGTGTAGATACGCCTCACTGCATCCTTGGCAGTGCAATTAGTCTAATAAGTAACGGTCAATAGAGCGAAATACTTAACTCGCAGTCCTAAGAGTTTGATTGTAGATACTGAATTCTCTTATAGCGCTTTGTTCAGTTGTAAGATAGTCATTGTCGGTATTGGAAAGCCTTGGCGTGATCGTTATTACAACACATAACTTGTATACTCTGATAGTGATCCATCTTTGATTAAGAATATTCTTGCTTCGTTTGTTACCTCGAAGTTTTAAATCATTTTCATTTATTCACTCAAATGTATATATAGCATTTACTTTTAAAAAGAGTGCTGTGCAGGAGTTGTAAAATTCTTCCTCTACCTATAAAAAGAATACTGAAGAACAGATTAAGCAAATCCTTCAAGTTTTCTTTGATAATAACAATATTAATAAAATAGGATTAAACAATTTAAGTTGACTGAAAAGAGGATTTCAATGGATTAAAAATCCCTGGGCACCATAACGTCTAGCAGGCTTTCCTTAATTAACATCCGATGGCAATCTCGGGCGCGTTGGTCGTCAGTAATGATGCCGGGCAAAGACTCGAGTATAATTCGCAACAAGTGGTGCTGGCCAAATTACGGGAGTGCGCGGTTGTAAAGCGCGAGGATGCTGGGATTGCGAGGCGCAAAAAATCGCGTCGTAACTGTTAAGGGCCGATAAGGGACGATAATAACTGCATACCATGCCTCCCATAAGTCCCTGCTGGTAAGTCGATCTCCCGATTATTTCCTTCTTATTCCTGTGAGTGTGAACTCGAATCCTTTTTCGTCCGCCGACTGTACACTCGGCGCAAGTCGCACTCAAACACAAAAAGAGCCGTCGAGATTTACATTTGCACTGTAAACCTATTTTTAACATAATAATTATAAACTGCAGTGCTCGAATTGATATAGAATAAACCATAAGAATCGTTTCGATGGTATTTGAGTCGTATTCCTTTCTCTTCGTTGTGCTTAACAATTTCTTATTATTGTTCAACTTTAATTTCTTACTTTATGATTTTCTTTTCACACGAATTTGTTTCAAGTAAAAATCTCCTTTATAAAATCCATGTTTCCATTCATTTTTGGGAGACGTTGTACGTGTGTATCGGTGGTTTGAGTCTCGGGCGCTACCGTGGGTCGCTATCGGGAGGCATAATCAGCTGGCATTCCCATGAGGGGAATGGGGAGAGTTGAGGAACGGGAAAGAAAGCTGGCAGAGTCTACGGGGCGACTTATGGCGGCGCCGTGCAATGACATCAGTAAGGTAGAGCAGGCTCGTACGTCATTGGTGCGTACCAGAGATTCCATAGATGAGCCGTTGATACGCGCTTATTAATGCAACTGGGATCGGCCTATCAGAGGTAGTGAGGAGGCCAAGGAGACGAGCGAGGCAGAAAGCAGAGGAAGAAGAAGTACGTGCTCTTCCGCACGCGGAGCACACCGGCACACCGACAACTTCTTCTGCCGGCTAAAGTGCCAATAAAGTTTCATCCGGACGTGCAATCGCCGGGAAAGATCGCTGGAACGTCGGCTCTCGGTGCGAGAGAAGCCTGAGCTGCCTCACCGAGCGCGCTCCTCGCCTCTGACTTCTCACTCTCCGATGCGGGGGCGCTTCTTATCTCAAAGGGCGAAAGCCCGCGCGCGCGAGCGCCCTGCTTTTTAGAGCTTTGCTGACTGGCCTTTTATCTAGTCGCCCTCATCTCCCAGTGTCAATCGCCGATTTTAAAAGCCTGCCCGTCCCCGCCACTTTGCTCGAGTGCACCCAAAACACACCGAGATCTCTCCGGGCACTCGTAATTTCCTCGCTTCATTGCGCCCGTTCCTTTCATTCCCATCCTGCGGCATTATTTTTTATTTATTTATCTTCTTATAATACCTCAGTGTTCGTTCGGTATATTAATGATCGATTTTACAAGGTTTTTATTAACTTAGTATAAGTAATAATAATTTAACCATAATCATACCACGATTTAACTCTCAGTCACTTATGAGAATCATGGGAATAATTAAAATGTTATTGTTTTTGTTTATATAGTTTAAATTCATTTATGTATCACAGGTCATATAAATTGTTGGAAACGCAATAAGAAATAATCAAAAAATTTAAGCTCAATACTGAAATATAACTCAGAGTCACATCGCGGTACGATTAGAGTTAAAGAGACTCTCATTAAGAACTTCGCAATTTGGTTCTTATATTATCACTGGTGTTGGTATGCCTGTTTCGATATCAACACGAAAGTATTCAGCGATTAAAATGACTCGCGTGTAATTAGTGCGGTTTCGATTAATGTTGCTGAGACTTGTAAGATTATTGGAAAGGGGCGGCGGCGTTGCATTCCCGAATAGTGTTTTCCTGGCGATTAAAAAGTGGCGGGATGTTAGGACGCGGGTCAAAGGCACGAATGCGGGGGTCATAAAGCGAATGCGGGTTCGCCACCCGCGTGCAGGGAATAATAATAATTAAAGACGCTTAATTACCAACGCGTTGCCGGCGCAAGGTTTCGGACGGGCGATAATTCAGTGACATCGAGGGATTCCTGGGAGTGGGATAAAGGGCGGCTTGCCGGGCGGTGTAGGCGAGAGAGAGAGAGGAGGAGTGCAGTTCATCAAGGTTGCAGTCTTTTCGGCCGGCAAAGGACGGGGGAAGATGGCGCAAGGGGGCAAAGATAGCTCTGCAGAAGCACGAAGCAGTTAATATTGTCCCCCGGAGGCATATTTTACAGGAGATACGATCTTCGGGATGCCTCGCTAAAAGCTACACGTGTTTATCAGCGCGCATGCCCCACCTTTCCATCCTCCTTCAAGTGGGCCTTCGCCCTTTTTCGACCCGCGCCACGCTCGGGCCCCTCTTCTACCCATGCAATTTCTTTCCGGGTAATGTCACCCTCTCTAACTATCCCTTTCATTTCTCTCGACTTTCCTTATCACGCTCAAATCGCACGGATCCACGTGAGAGAATCTTCCACTTCTTTAGCTCGTCGAGTGAAAGTGAGAAAAAGCGAGGGTACGAGAATCGTTCCTTTAAATGAATGACGCATCAACCTTTACACTTTCCACTAACGACTTCACTCTTATATTTTATCCATATTAAAACAATGTAAATTGAAATACCAAGTCTGTCAGAATTAATAAATCGCGAAAGAGAAGAGTGACAGTATCAGAAAAAACAGAGTCATTTTGACAGGCAGAAAATCATTAAAACGCATAGGAGACTGGGGAGGAATAACATCGTCGATTGGGCACGGTTGGCGTTTTCTCTTATTAGGATCTCGCGCTTCGCAATCGATTGACTTTCGATTTCACGGAGAGCGGGATAAGTAAATCGGTTGGAGTCTTAATGATGCCATATAATTTGCATGCGTCACGGGAGGAAGGTAAACAGAAGGAAAGAGGTTGCTGTTTTGTCCAAGGCAACCTGACAACTTGGTTCGCCGGATCGGCGGACGCGGAGGCTGCAAGAAGAAGAGGAATTACTTGGTATAAGAGATGCACGCGCCTCCGACGCTCAGACACGCGTGTCACGTTCTCAAAATCGCTCGGCATTACCTTGTCCACCTAGTACCTTTCGCAGTCGTACACCATGAGATAATCACCCGGTACTTCTTCTTCATCCGGTGGTACTTACGTCCTATTCCGCATCTGCACTTCTGCGTCCGCTCGTTTTTCACCGCAACCTCTCTTCGTACAGTACCGAGAGCCCCCGCGTTGACAGGAAGAGTCTACTTTATTTATTTCTATCCTACTTGGATAATGTTATTATCTCGCCTGCCGGTGGATGCAGAGGAGCTCGTTTCTACTGATTGTTCGTTATGATTTACTCTAATTTACTCGGCTTCTTATACTTTTGCTATAAGAATATTCGCAAGAAGATCTTTAATGTTCTCTCGACTCATCAAAGTATGTAGTTGAACAATATTATTCTTAATACTATTTCTTAAGTTTCATCATTTGTCTACAATTAATTCGATGACTTTTCGTACAATAGCTGTTAAATTAATTCAGCGATATCATTTTCCTTCAGCTCACCCTGGATCTAAAAATATGCGTATGTTAAGGATTTCATAACAAATTCTAATTTTAAACCATTTTACATATAAATATCAACACCATTTTACAGCATCATATCAATTATAATCAGGCTAAAGAATCCCGACAGTTTTGTCAATTACTTGCATACAAACGCAAAGGTGTCAAAAGACACCTTTTCGTCATCGTGGTAGAAATAGTGTTAAAAATATATTATTCATATCAATACGTTTAAATAATAGTACAATATCGAATGAGTACCAAAGCGAGATATTAAATATTGATGTTTAACTTTTAATAACACTCGAAAAGTATCCAAAGTTCCACGACAATATTTCCGCACTAATAAAATATAAATTCCACATGAAATTTAAATAGTTCTTCAACATTAAGTGTGACTTTTTGCCATTTATTGTTAACAAGAAAATAAAATGGTTTGTCCGTTGAGGATAAATATCGGTATCAGACGAAAGACACACATGCCGCGTATGGAGAACGTCGTCTCCGTGGAAAGGAGCGTAGGTGTCGGCCCGGACTTCGGAGACCGGTTTGAAAATGTCGCGGCGAGGCCCCCGTTTCCTCCTTCTGAAAGTACGAGCCCCCGCTGACTTCTACTTGCTTCTATTGCAAGGGCGTGACTATCGATGCCGATGTCGTTCTCTGCCCATTGCATCGGACGCATAAACTTGGTCGCAAGCATTATGTCGCGCACTTCCATACCTTCGACAATCGATTCGGGGTTGGTGAGCACGAGGTGCGAAACTGCATCGGAGAATCGAGACAATGGAACTTCGAGTAATATCATTGAAGTTGAATAATTCCAATCTAGTTATACTATTAGTAAAATTTTAATGCGATTGAAATTCAATATTTATTATATACTCCAATAAATATTTCCAACAATTTTCACTGCATCAATAAATCCACGAACTCCGAAAGCTATTATTTCTTAGCATCGCAAGTTGAGAACTCGAATAAAAAATGCATACCTTTTACCCACGCCTTACCGATTTACACGTACGAGCACTAAACTCCTGTTGGAAACCCGTAGTATTAACGCGTTAGCTCAAGTTCCGGGGCAATCTAGTACCCAGTTCGCCAAGAGAAAAGTGTGTAATTCAGTAAGTAAATCATTATCGGATTAAGAGAGAGAGAGAGAGTGCGGCATGTTGGCAAGAGGAAGGAAAGGGGTTAAGAAGTTAAGCGAAAGAGTTCGCCTGGAGCGACACGAGCTATTTTCATTTTTGCCTGCAGGTATATCTAGGCGCAAAAAATGGCACGACGAGAGGCTAGACAATCGCTTCGGTGCGCCCACGCTGCCAGGAACACGCGTGCCACCCGATGGCGAATTGCAAATCCCACCGGATCGCACTCCTGCTACGCAATCGACCCTCGGCTTCGACAGCCCACCACGCGTCTGTCCCGGGCATTGATTTATTTCTAGACACTTACAGCAGATCACGCTGATAATTGGACGTTACGGACCCCTTTGTTGCCGGCCCCCGTACTATCTTGCCGTTGTTTCGCAAAACCACGCGTACATTCTCCTTGGAAACTCGCCTTTCGTTTCGACGAAGATTCACTTCGACTATTACTCGATTATTTTGTGTAGTAATGAAATTATATGGTATAGCAGAAAGTTGTCTTGCAATATGTTTTTCATTTGCCCAATAAAATGTTGCTTTGTTTAATAATAAAAACTCTAGACGTCCCTAAGTTAATATACAATTGATTTTCACTACTTGTTTATTAGGATTATGCATATAAATTATTAATCATCGAGCAGTTTTATTTCGAAGTTGTATACTCGGTATCTCGAAGCAGCAAATGAAAGCTGATTGTTCCAGCGTTAACTTAAACCGCGGCGAAGCTATAAGTGTCATCCATCGCACCACCCACATATCCGCTGTGTCAGAGCGATTTGACTGCGCAGTACTAACAAAGATCTGACTGGGATGCAAAGAGAAAAGCGAAAGGTATACATCAGTCGAGGCGGTAGAATAAAGAGGGGAAGAAAGAGAGAGAGAGTGAGCGGCGATAGTTGGTCGCATTACGAGATGGCTTGACATGGGGCGCCGTCGTCTTAATTCCCATCAAGCATTTTCGGTGCCTGATACTAATCCGGCAGTTGGTCGATTGCCGGGCGATCACTCGTGGGCCTCGCGTCACTCGGAACCCTCCTCCTTTTATTTCGCCAGTTTTATTTCACTCTCTCGCGCGCTCCTTGCCTTTTGCTCGATTTGCTTTGGAGGGGCAGAGCGCGCGGCCGCCACGAAATCCAAACGTCTTAATCCGACACCAGGACGAATGGACGCCAGGGAAGGACGACTCGTCTCCTTCCACCCGCTGCACCGGGCGCAGAGAGGTCCTCGATGCCAGCCGGCACGCAGCATCACTGGACCATAAGCCCGCGGCCGCGTGTCTCGTTTCGATGTCTGCAAATCCTCAAGTCGATCCTTAGAATCCCAGCCGTACGCCCGGACGCCAGAGCCGGACCACCTCTCCGTCGATCCGTAATCGATCCCGTCAGAGCTCGCCGCGCGCGACAAACTTATCCGAGCGACGAATCTCACTTATACTTACACACACACGTACACACGCGCGCGCGCGCGCGAAGCAGCCCGCTCGCTGAGCCTCCACCGGCGCCGCGGCGATCGATCGCAATTATGCGCGTTCCGATTGAATTAAGCGCTGCCATGCTGATAAGCCGCGGTTAACGTAATCCACTTAAGAAGTTATCCCGATCAACCTGGACGTACCACTCTCCACCGAAAACAGTAATGTTACCCATTACCAGTCCCCACACCGACAGATTTTCGAGGCTATAATACCGCTCTCCAGTGCGTAATCAATGAAGCTTATGAATAAACAGCGTTTATTTATGCAAATACGAACTTTTCATTATGTATTAGACATTAATGTGTAAAGTTGTCGAGTTGGAACACGCTCGATTTTTTTCAACCGTAGCCAATCCATGGAATATTATACAATTTGTATGTAGTCTATCGTTGAGGACACATGCGTGCTCTATTTTACATAAATTTCTACCTACTTATGGACTTTTGCAGTCCGTGAATGCAGAAATATCAAGTTTTTTTTCCAGGCATTATCTCGTATTCGATCTTTCCGTAAAATTGCTTGACTAAATTAAGTCACAAGTGCCCATGATCGACCATCAGATCTTTCACAATAAATCCTCAACTTAATTTATACACAATAATCGTCAGTGAATTTATCCGATTCGTTTTATTAAATTAAATACTAATTAATAAATCTTAACAGAATGCAACAGAAGTGTTGAATTACACATTCTCCGCGCAATCCCCAAGATAAATGTAACTCCGGATTACAAACACCTATGACATACGTAGACTTGATCCCTCTTTAACATTTCATCGATCTCTTCTAAACCAATTTTTCCATATGATAAAAGTAAAGTGACGGCTTGCTAAGTAGGAGTGAATGGTGGGTTGATGGTAAACTAGTGTTAAAGCGCAGGCTTGTGAGAACGACGATGAGTTGGCTACTGAACGGGGTGTATTTACGATATATGATTCCGAGTGACTCGCATCTCAGCCGCTTATGTACACCTTGGAGCATTATCGCGGCAGATATGCGTGGGAAGGTAAAGCATCGAGGATAAGCCGGAGTTGGCGCGGGTTTCAATCGGAGCGCAGTAGGTGCTACCATAGAGGGGGCTATTATGTCCCATCGACAATCTATAACTCGGTGAAAGGCATGATAGACCCGTAAGCCTGTACAAGCACCAGTCTGTAAACAGAGATTACTTTTTCGCACATTTCAAGAGCCGCCCGATCGGACTAATTCCCACAGGGCAATACAAGTGGCACCTTCACAAGTCCTGACAATAAATGGAAGATGTCTCGGTGAAATCGGATACTCACCCTTTCACTGCTACTGTGAGAAAGTTAATGTTGGTTCTCGAATGAAGATTAATAGTCGAGAAATTGATATATTTTCTATAATGTTTAGTTGGGTAATTATAGAAGAAATATCTAATTTAATTTTTAATCTTTTATATTCTTAATTAAAGAAACTTATAATTCTGTTGACCATTTCCCCTTTGATAGACGTTTTTAATGTAAGAAGTTTTCCAAATTAATAATATAAAATACATGTTATCGTGGCTAACAGCAAGAACACAAAGGATTAATAGTTTCCTTCGATTAATACCTCTTCAAATTGCACATGCATGCTCTGTAATATACATGAGAACTATCTAATAATGGATTCACTGACTCTCTAAGAACAAATGTCGATATCCCCATTGAAAAGGCAGAGACTTCCAAAAGGAGAAATGCCAGCGGAACTCGCGCGAATATGCTGAAACCTCCCGTTTGCTTTCGTCAGCTTATCGAGATTGCATCGACCTTTCGAGGAAAAGTTCACCGCCGGAAGAATAGATCGATTGTGTGTCAAGCTCGCATCTATCGAACTACCGTTAACGGTGTTTGAAAATTTAAATTACTAAAATATCATATGTGAGGGTTACACTATATTTATTAGTATACAATTGTCATTAGAAGCCCGAAGTGCGATTATCTAATGACAGATCGAGAACACGTTTTTATGGGACATAAAGCAGTGTCGTAAGTAATCTAGGTGACTAACAATGGAAGTACCACGTTGACACTTCAAGTGGTAGCTGAATAAAAGGACTAGTGTATTATTAATTTGCAGCTCGCTCTCATTACTCGACAGTGACAGATCACATTTCTATGGGGTGTCACTTTAATTAAGTGTCCAAGTAAAATATAATACTACTAATCAGCTGAAATGGCATTGACGCATTATCATGATTTATTCACTTACTGCTGATCAGAAAATCAAGTAATCACTAGTTTTAGTTTCTCACCTATTGATACTGCATTTTTTTCATGCACATTTATGAAGGAAAGGTGAATTCAAATGAACCTCAATATTTTCTTATGACATTCTAGAACTGTGAACCGAGGAATATATCTGCTGTTTTAATCATTTCTCTGTTTCATCATTTCGACTGTCAGAAAATATATTCATCTCCAAATACACGAATCTGCAGTGAATGTTGCAATATTTTACACAAGAATGAAAAAATAGGTCAATTCATGCAATTTCTTTGCAATGGCAGCAAAAAATACTGTTTACAAGGACTTTGTGCGTCATTGGGATTTCTCGAGGGTTAAATCACAAGCGTGCGCCGGCGGCGTTAGACACTTCCGTTACATTTTGCGCAAGGCCGACGTGCAAGAGCGAGAGCCGGGTGATTAAGGTACCTCGCCTCCGCCTTAAACAGGATAATTAAGCGTCCGGGCGAGCGAGCGCGCGCTCGGTTAACGGTAAAATATAATACTTTTAAGTCAGCCCTCCAGTAAAGCACAGCGTACACTAAAGAATATGGACAATTACACATACACTGGCATATTCCAGGCACATTGTGGACTCGGAAGGCCGAGCAGCCTCTTATGGATCCGCCCCTACCTTGCTCGCGCATTACGCACCTTGTAATTTCGTCCAATTAAAAGCGACCGATAGCTCTATGGGTTATCGACGTAGCCAGCCGCCCTCGACAACCTAGACCAGCGCGAGCGCATTCCTATTAGCGCCGATAATTGCATTGCTCGCAAAAATTCACTACGCCCCGACGATCCTTCTATCGCCGAGGCGAGACGAGCTTTATAGTATTCGCCCCTCGATCCCTGTAATCAGACGCTTTCAACCTTAACTTCCAGCTTGCACCAACTAGAGTTCACCTGCGCCCTCGCTTTCTATCGCAAGTGAATCACATTGTTGAAAACTTCCCTGTGTAATTCGATATTGGAAAGTTGGATGATGCTTGCTTTATCATTGCGATACTTTACAATTCGTTATCGGTGAGCGACAAGGACATCGGAAATGCTGTCTTTTATTAAGATAAAAGTTAAAATCTGTTTTTATTTTCATTTAAAAAAGTAGAGAAATAAAGATTCAATTAGAAATTAAATTAAATAGTTGTTTTCCTAAAAGTGAGAATGAAACATCCATATTTTGAATTAGAGAAATAAAGATTAAATTAGAAATTAAATGAAATAATTGTTTTCTAAAAAGTGAGAATGAAACATCCATATTTCCATCTCACACGTATAAATCTTTTTGTTTATACCGTGTGAACAAGCTGTAGATTAAATTTGCACATTGTCCAGTGTACGTATAAGCATTGGACAGTAAAAGGCCGGTTAGCCAGGCTGAGAGCTCGGCAGGAAGTAATTTCCCGATATACGAATTGAGATATAGTATCGTTCCCCTCGGACATAATAGTCCCATTAACTGTAATAATCGGAGTAGTATGACGCGGGCGCGCGCGTCGGGCGCAGGACATAATTCCGACGGTCCGATAAGTATCCACCTGGTTGTCGTGCGACGTGCTACAAAGTGGCAACAGCGTAATTTACAGGCTGCTTCAAAAAATGTTAACATTTAAATGGACAAATTGCCTGCATACGCGCAATAATAATCATACCAATTTCTGATTTGAAATTTCAAAAGTTCTAAAATTATAATTTCGAACATTGTAAAAATAACATCATAGCTTGTATTTGTGAATGATCGTTTTAAACAGTAATAAAGTTGTCTTACCACATTCCTACAGTGTTGTTCATTCATCGAACCATTAATCCGATTTTACTTAGGTAGTGTTTGCATCTTTTTGATGCAGCCTGTACCCTTTCGGCGCGCACCTGCGCTCATTACGCGCGGCGCGGCCGCGCCCGTGCGATAAGACTGAAGTATGAAATGATAAATACGAAATAAAGTCAGCAATACGAAGGAACCCTTCGCAATTTCGCATTTCACCGACACGCAATCCGCTGCGGTTTCTCTTACCGGCAAAAAAGAATCGTCCCGCGCATAATTTCCGTGTGCAACTACTTGGCGAAATTGCGAGTCGTTCGGCACGAGCGCCGATCCCCACCGGCAATTAATGATTCGAGCTTGCTTACGATGTAATTTCGGAGTGAAATAAATGGAGCGGTATTCATTCGAGCGACTAATCCCCGTGCGTGGTATTCTCTTTCTCTTTTCGTATCTTCGTTATCGTTATTGTTCGCTTAGCAAATTGCTGGATACTTGGATTGCTGGATGAGTCATTTGCAAGAAAATAGCACAGTGTTCTCTTCTACGGAATATAAAATAGAAACGACGTAACACAAATGTTTTCTGTCCTCTTTAATTATTATTTAACAAATCATACTAACATTCTAACTGTACGAACTTATATCTTAATCTTCTCATCTTAACGATGCTATTGTTACATTTGTGTCTCGGCAAGAGGAAATATTTATATAAGATAATAATACAACGTACTACCACCTTAATCATTTTTCCCGTATCGAGAATCGGAAGAATCGGAAGCACCGGGAGCGCTCTGCAGTGCGCATCAATATTTGAGTCAGTGGGCGGAACTTCATTTGATTTAATGACAATCGACACGCCTGCAACACGCTGCAACAAAGTCTTGCGTGGCACAATGCTGCGAGGCAGATTGTTCTGCTCAGTGTGCGGTCGACCTTTACGCCCCTGTCTTATAAGTTGCATGCGTGCCGACCGCTAACTAATTTTCCTTGTGTTACAAAAGTAACAAGAAACAGCAGAGGAGCAGAAATGAAATTATCGATCGTTTCAGTATCTCGCATTGTATCTACACTCAGCACTTGTATCAATTACGTGATTATTAAGCGCTTTGCCAACTTAACATTAAGTTATTCGATCTCAATTAGAATTATAAATGAATTAAACCATTAAGAGTTTTCAATGGTATTCTTATATATTATAGATTAATTTTAATAGAATAGAAAATATATATTCAATTCGAGAATAGATTGTGAAAAACGAAATAAGAAAATGAATAATAGTAAAATAATTATAAGTCAATTTAATATTATTTCTCAATTAATATTCCTAACCTAATTGGCATGGATAATTGCAGTTTCGCACTCTGAATTTATCGGCGAGAGAATTTTTATTAGACCACCGTCGCCCACGCATCAAGCCAATTTCCACGTGGCGCACCTAGAGCAACACGAAGTGTCAGGGCGTCGCTTTAAGTGCTCATAATTATTTCGCTGCGAGGATTTCGCGTGGTTCGGCCGAGATTGATCGGCTCGGGCGACGCGGGTGTTCTTAATGCAAAGATATTTGAATATTCGGGCCGGCGTTATATAAAGGCGACCCAATTTCCCTGAGGCGCGCACCTACGTTCTCGCTCGCCGATATTCACTCGGTGAACGGTTATTTGCGTCGGAAGTGGGCCGTTTATAGGCTATGCCGGGGCCACGACTTTGAACTGTGCGTCGTCTTTCCTTCGTTTACAATGACTGAGTGGATCACGATTTTTTTGTTACTCTTGCAAGAGAAATATTACGATGAGATTTTCATGAAATTCGTGCGAGAAATGATTTAGACAAATCTTCACATGGGATAAAAATAAGGGAGGAAAGGGATGAAAGTATCCCTCGAAATCAGAGGTATAAAGAAACTGTAACAATTGTTAAATTATTAAATTTCTTCATGAGGCTCGTTTTGTTGTTTTTATTGTAATAATAAAAGTTTTCACCCCGAAAAACAGAATCAAAAATTTGTAAAAGACGCATTTATGTAGAATACTGAAGAACCACGTATAGTTTTCAAAAAATCGGCAAGTCTCACAGAAGCAGTTCATTCGGAAATCATTACTATGCGCGGAATGAAGGAAAAGGGTGGGTGACTCATTGCTTTCACAGTGGAACGCGGATTAGGGTAAAACTGGCTAGTATAAATCCCTCTGATGACTTTCAGGGAACGTAATTGGATCGGTGCCAATTGTCGCGTCCATCCACGCTGAGGAAAGTTCTCCTCCGAGTCGAAATTGAATAGCCGCCAGGGATCGAAAGATAAGACGGGCAGTATCAATTCATTATCCCAGACTCGCTGGTCCACTCGCATAAAGTGCTCTATTCGTTCCCACTCCATTTCTTGAACTGTTTAATTATTTGAAATCAGTCATCGGACTTTCTACGCATTATTCCGAATATTGCAAGTATTAATAATATTCAGCAATCGCTTTAGATATTAAATCTATTAAGTTAGATAAATTATAATTAAATTAAGTAAACCTTATCTTAAGTATTGATATATTATATCGCTGAAGTATTTACGCATTCGTATTATCTCGTATTAATATTACTATCTCTAAACTTTTTGCAAGGTAGCAAGTATTAACCTTGTAACAGCTAGTTACAATAAGTTCCGCAAAAACTTGTCTCATAAGACTTTGAAACCATACAAGAATTTGAATTAAGAACTCACGAGCTACCACTGAGAACTTAATTTAGCAGGGACTATATTATTGCACATAGTTTTCCTCGATAAGTACTCTCAACACTTCCCACGAGGGGGTAAACTTCGGCTGATAAAACGTTCTCGATAAAGCGGCACGCAGCTGTTCGCAATTACAGTGTCCGCAGTTTAACGTTTTGATGTTGTAATCTCGGCAGTGTACTGTAATCAAGGAACATTGTTGGCGGGGAAAAGAGAACCTCCACCTTCGAGGCTTCGAACCTCCCAGGCCAACGGGAAAAGCACAGAGGCGCGTGCAGGAAACGCATTCCGGAACGTCGGGGCGAAGGGAACGCGGAGAGATACGCTCCATTTTCATGAGATTACATCGCCAGGCTTGCAGGAGGTTTCCGGCCGATCGAGCCGCTTGTAATTATAAACTGGAATCCGCGATACACCAGCTTTTTCATGCGAGCGCCCGAAAAAAGCACTCTTATCAGAAACGGTCTTGTTAGGGTTCTCCGCACATTCCCGATAATAAGAATTGCGATCGGCGCGCCACTTCTAATGTCCTCGTATACACCGCCCGATCGAGATAGCCCTTGCACTCGCTACCGACGAAAATTAGTATTTTCTCATGATAATATCGATATCTCGTTAACCGCCGCTTTTCAACGTGCAATTAAAATTAGTCGCTCTGGAATTCACGCTGGAGTTATGCTCGTTTGTGAATTTTATACCAGAGTATAACAATTATCTCTGTGTAATAAGAAAGTTTAGGATCTTAATTAATTATTTTGCCCATTGGTTTAAATATTTCAATTCCTTTTTACTGTTATATTACAATGATTTGGTAATACACGTTGAATTTCATAAATCGTAACTATTAAAAATGAAAAAATACAAAACATACGGATATTGTATTTTTAGTTCTACTAAACTGAAGCATTTTTCAATATAATAATCTCAAATACTATGATGAATTTTACGAATGACCAGCATATATTCTTTGCTCCATTCGCGTTGTTTTCTCAGCTCCTTACAAAACGAGACCATTTTTCCTGTGCTACTTATCGTCGTTCAATTCTAGTTTCGCACTTGACAAACTTTCACTGGCGAAGGAAAAGTGTTCCGCGTCACATATCCCTCACCAAATAATCGAGGCGATCACGCCACGTGTCGAGCTCGCAACACACCCTGCCACTACCACGAACACCGCACGGGAATTTGCATACAATCGGCTCTCGCATGCCAGCGACCTATCGTTTCGCGCAGTTCCAGGGCTTCTTTTCCTGCACGCGCACCTCTCCAACCATGCCACTCTAAGCGCTGGACCTACCATGAATGAGATATAATACCCATAAGCCGATTGATCTGCAACTCGCCTATTTTTACTACGCAACAGAAATCCCTCGGTGATTCCACCGACCAGTTTCACCTTGCTCGCTTACAATACTTAGTTCGCTTTTAATGTTCCGGATTAAAGAAAATACACCTGCATTGGATTACACTATTTCTATAATATTTCTTTGGAAAATAATGATTTCTAAGAGTAGTTTTATAGTGACGTAATAATGTTTTGAATTGTAATATGCGAGTTAAAAGTATTTGTTCCTGAAATGTTTGTGGCACTTGGAAACCTCCACCTGGCATTTAAAGTGTGCAGTTTGTATCAGTGCCAAACTGGCGAAGTATACTTCGATCAACCGTTCCTTTTCGTGTTGACTTCATGATAGACTTGTACTTGTGGCACGTCGAAGGGCAACAGCTGTTTTTGCATCGCGATCGTCATGCATTTTAATGCCGAAGAACTTTCGTTCAATGACACCTTGGCAACTCTACTTTTCCTAGTATCACCTTCTCGCTATTGCGTGTAGTTCTCGTTGCGCAGGCGGAGCAGATGCATTTTTCTCAATGACAGATTGGCGCTGCACCAAAGTCATCCTCGATAAAACGTCCGTGCGATTCCTCTCGGCGTAGTGCCAAGCGCGTGGGGCACGCGGCGAGGAAGATTACTTATTCATGGGCGACTTTCGGCGCGAAATTGATTATCGCCGATAAATCAATCAAGCTACCTTGGCTCTGGGAGATCCGCCGAGGGAGCGAAGAAAAAAAAAGAAAAGAAGAGGATCGGTGAGCACGAAGCCGCGCGATTTCTACGTCAAAATTAATAGATTGATTTAATTGATTTAATAAGTCGGTCGATTTATGGAAGCAATCAGTGTCGGCGCGCAGATTTATTGATGCGCGAGCCCCTTTGCTCCCCCACGCTTAACGGTACGCGGGCGTCATATTCACACCAGACTCATCTTCGATCTTTTTGCTTTCTATATTCTTGAATTCACACATTTTCCTAGATTTCTGTCGATTCGAATGATTTTTTCGGGCAATTTCTTGAACTATCGAGTTGTATCTTGATTATTTGTAGCTGTGATACACCATGGATCGAATTTAATCCTTCACGAATTAATTATGTTTGTAATTTACAATGAAAAAGATGATCGTAAGTCTGTTGTGTCACTTGTTGAATAAATCTCTGAAAAATTTAGGAAAATACAACAAAATATAACTACGTAGCCCAGCTTATCATCAATAACTTTTCTATAAGACAGAAAAACAAATTATAAAACATAACACAAGGCTACTATTTCTATAATAAATCATATTAAAAAACCTGCAGAGATCATCATACTGGAATTGAATATTTCTGTTTCAGAAGATTGCGACGACAGCCGCTGACTGGTAAGTTTAACATAATACAGAGAGGTTTCGAATGCGCTTTAAATAACCGATGAGGATACTCGATGAGGTGGTGGCGTTCGATTGCGCCTCGAAAAACAAATTGAAACACTCGATGGCTGTCGAGTCCCATTCAGATAGGCATCGACACGAATCGCAATTCCAGCAGCGAGGATCACATAAGAAGGAAATCCTGCGGGATACACGACGCGCTAAACGCCGTCGTTATCTCCTGGCGATAAGGGATCGATACGCGAGGAAGATCGATGTAGATGGTACGTGTACAAATAGCCTCGAGCTAGCGATCGATAGGGATCGATTCTACACGGTGCAAGGTGGAAACGTTCTTTTTCGTGTTCGTCGATCGTGCAAGATGTCAGAGGATTTCGAGCCTGATGATTGACAGTCATCAATCTGGGATTGTCGGAAATGCAAATGAAAAAAGGAAGATTAGAGTGTGAATTTACATATTTCGAGATTAAATAGCAGTCGACGGAATGTTTAGTATGTCATTTGTTTAAATCGATGATACCTGATGTTAAAGTACACGGGTACTTGTATCAAATGGTTTTGCAATCCACACGTGCGGTTGTTAGTTGCAAACATTTGTAAATTCAATAATAATGTATGTGACTATCAAATGCACATATTATTTTCTATTAGTCTTTTCAAGTAGGAACAATTTGAATACTTCGAACAAAGAACTTAGATTTGCAAGAGGTGTACAGAAACAATGAAGAGTTCCATTTCCTTTTTCTAGAACAATCCCTGGTCGAAATTACCCACTTAGAATTCTCACTTACTGATTATTTATTTACAATTTAATTACACTATCTTATTTGCACCAACTAAAATACCAGTTTGAAATCAAATCGAAATCTTTAAACGCTATTCTTAACTATACTTCGTAGCAAGATGTCAAAGTGACAGAGAGTGTTTTGAATCGACCTGTAGAATGCGGTGGTATCGCGATTTAGAAACTGGTGGGATCGTAAGGCCGCCCGTGTAATTGGCTGGACTTTATGGGAAACGGGTGGCAGCGTCGCAAATTGCGCTCACTGTGCACGCACCTTAAATCGTCGCTGGCTGCCAACTCCGCGGGGTGCCCTGACTCGAGTCAAGCATACCTGACACCCTGAAGTGGCAGCCGGAACCAGAAGTCGAATGGCATAGAACACGAGGAGCAGAAAGGGAGCGGCGATCTTGCAGAGGCTGCGAATTTATCTAAAATCGTACGTTACCAAGCAGAACAGTAGTAGCATTTGGCAATATATTTGAGTAGTTGATCAAGTATAAAATCCCATGGTAATCACTGTTAATGTAACCTTGAAAATACAGATTTTAATTCAGGACTTGTATTTAATTAGCATTTTCATTTTCGACGAAAGTATTATATATTTATTTTGACACCACAAATAATAGAAAAAAGAATAAAAAGAATGCACGCCACTGCCAAAGCTAGAAACTAACTCGATCTTTTTCACAATTTATCGCACCGTTTAAAAAACAACTAGATTCAATAGAAAATCATAACAGTGACTGAAGACTGATGCATCCGATGCGCGGCGTACGATATTTTAAGTAATAACGCGATATTAATATCGCGCTTTAGGTGTCCGCCGACTAAATATACATTTTTGGCGTAGATCCAAGTGATCCCTGCTGCTGGTTTTATCGGGGCGGGGTAGACGGGGCAGGGTGGAAGGCGCGTAATGTCTTACCCGGTAATTAGAAACCGTAGATGTCCGAAGGAGGAGCCGACCGGTGCCCCGATAACTTTTAATTGGGATCTCGGACTCGGTCTGTACATAATACGTCTCCCGATGTATGCCGCGCACTTTCAGCATTCCTGAGGGACAGCCGCGAGGCAGCCAGATATCTTAACAAATCGCTTCGACTTCCCTTCCTTCGCTCCCCCTCCTCCTCCTCCTTTCTCCTGCCTCCTTTCCATGGGGACGAGGCATCCTGGCAGATTCGCCTGCGCCTATCTCGCTCGATCCGAGATCGCCGAGTTCTACGGGAACTCATTAGTGGTGCCGGCCTACGCACAGCATCCGCGCGGCAGCTCCGACGTTCGAGATCGTTGATCATTGCAACTATGTTCAGTGACAAGGTCGCTGAGGAAATGCCAACTTTCTAGTATCGGAGGATGCGTCTCCAGCTACCGTTAGCATTAGATTAGAGATTTTAATAGTTGCATCTTGCTCTTTAATGGGGTAGCTGTAATGAGAGTATTCAGGATTTTGTGATTTATTTCAGTCAATTTTGAAGAATCGAAATAAAGTCGAAATTGAATTCTTCCATTCAAGTTTCAAACGTACTGTATTAATATAGGAGAATTTATTCGTGAGTTAGTCCGTGAGTATTGGATCATCGAGACTGACAGTTGCAGACCGTCAAAGAGAGTTAGACAGCCGTCTCTCAACTACTTCGAAGGCGAACGTTCTAACGAATGACCTTGCGAGATCTCTTGTGACAGCTGCGATAGAAGGGACGTTGATAGTCGTTAAATAGTAACTGAAGAGGTGTCTGTTGGCGGGCGGCATTCAGATGTAAATGGACCGGCGACCAAAAGGTAGAAGGGCCTGACGGGAACAGCGCGCTAAAGGTTACGTCCGCAGAGAGGAAAGAAGGCGCTTTCGATCTCAAGAAGAGTGACTTTCTCTCTCTCTCTCTCTCTCTCTCTCTCTCTCTCTCTCTCCATTGAATCCAATGAAGAAGATGCTCTGGTGAGTGCCACTTCTGATTGACACTGGTGTGACCTGGCTAAAAACACCCTGTGCCCTCGCACTGTCTTTCCCATGGCTGACCTTCTTCAAATTCTTATCAGCCAATCTGAGTCGGTCCATCGAAAGGAGTCACGAACCCGTACGCCAACGCACTATAGTGTTACGAATACCAACCTGCCAGTGCAACCTCTTCAACTTCTTCTTTCTCCCTCCTCGCGAACCCCGCAGCCGAAACCGGCACTTTGATACGCCTGGAATTAAAATTGAGTAATCGATCGTTGCGCCTCGTGCCCCTTTCGATACTGGTCGTGCATACACGTTGTTGAGAGGCACAATGTAGCAAACTTCACTCATCTACATGCGCCGGGAAGAGACCGCTTGATGTTTCGCATACATAAGAGGCTTAATTTGTGAGCGAAGTTCGATCGACACCTTCCTCTTCCTGCGTGGAGATACTTTTATAATGTTCTACCAAGCCAGACGAGACTCCAGTTACACTGGATTCCTTGGGAGAGCAGGTAGTTAGTTGTCGGCGCATGCACGGCAATTTTGTATTTTCTCTCATTAAGTCGCTGCCATTATCGGTAGCTTCGAGAGTGAGCCTTGAAACCCGAGAGACTATAATTGCAAGGTGTAATGCGTCCTTTCGTTACGCGAGATTTATTTCTCCGCTTCTTGCTGTCGCGGAAGCGTGATTTTTATACAGGATACCACTTCGAAACCCGATTTCACGATTCAGTAGGGAGCCAAGACAAATTGGCAGTATTAAAAAGTAGCGGCAACTGTTCTTCGTAATTTCGAAGTCAAATTTTTCATTGCCGCGATTCTCCGAAGTGGTTAAAGTGAATATTTTATAGTATAACTGATCGACTTTGTTGCGCGTGAATATTAATTGATTGTCTTTTCCAGGCGTTCTTACTTAATAAATATAATAAGTAGTTGGATATCTTTGACTAATTTGCGGGTGTAATGTAAAATACTTTTCTTAACTACTCTTTAATATTAATAAATTCAGTAATATGGTACACACCAGATACCAGCAACAATCAAATTACAGCAAACGACGATAGAGATTATTAAATAACAAAACCGTTCAACTCTTGGTTCAACTAAACAGCAATTAATCATTTGCCTTTAAGTATAATACACGACAACAAAAAAGGAGAGACAAAAAAATACAAATTACCTTTAAACTCTATTTTAACATTCTGACACCTGAAACTCTGCCACTCCTACGATCATGAATGAGTAAAGAAAGCGGTGTTCTGGACTGCCAGGACTGGCAGTGAACTCGATCGGGGTCGCATCTGGAAAGTGGCGTGTTGAGGAAGCGAATGAAGGGTCGAAGGGAGGGCGTGTTACACGAGAGAAACAATGGGCCCGGCATTCAAGAGTACCAGGTTTGCGAGTCAGGTGAGCCAGGGCGCCCGGAGCGCCGCTGATCACTTTGACCTCTGACCCCATCAATCATCGCCAAATCATACACCACTTATCTCGCCGTGGCACGAAGGAGGCGCGCGTTCCCCCACACACGTGCATCGCCGGTGTAAAGATCCTGTTACACTAGCGATTTACTCCGGAGATCTCTATCTGGCACGCAGAAAAATCGATTCTAGTACGATTTATTGCTTGCGGAAGCGTAAGTCTATTTATCTCATTTTGTATGTCAACATGTTACGATGTCGTAACATTTCATTTGTCTGTTCTTGGTAATGTTCAAGATTTTGTATTATTGAATTATTATTGAATACTGTTTTTCAGATTGCTGTTATAAAAGGGAATTTAAAGGAGATTTTTGTATAAATAGTGCAAATTCATTTAATACATACTCAAAGCATTATTTGATTACTTATTAAGGACTGTATTTTCAGTATTGACACCACTGTTTAATTTAATTTAAATATTTTCTGATTTTATACCAACGCTTTTGTTGGCTATTTTTTTCCCGGTACGATTTCTTCATGTTATTACGATTCAGGATACTTGTTTAGTGCGCTTTCTTTGCTCTCGCGTGTTAGCCTCGAATCAAGATGATATCCGACTTCTCTTCTGGTGGTTGTACGGTGACACGACGTGTGATTCTGATAAACGACACGACACGTGGGAAACTAATAGTATTCTGACTCATGTTACATAACGGATTAGCCAATGTCAGGTACACAACAGCTTCTGTTGCGGTTCATATTGTTTCAAGAACGGAGAATGAAACAGTGATTTATGACGGCTGATAGAATGCTGATAATCTAAGAAGCAGTTTTAGATTGAAGTGTTTCGATTGCTGCCAAGAACAGTTATATTACTATGCAAGTAAATATAAAGAATAAATTATACGGATAAGCTTACAGGAACTCCAATATTATTTCATTCCTTTTTTCATTGTTCTGTACAAACAACAAACAACACACTTTTATTCACCCAAATTTATGTAGATTCAAAGAATTATTTACTCAAAAGATAACAGAAATTTATCAAGTCACAAAGAGACTAGAATGAAATAAAGCAAATCTAGCGAAGCAATTCTATAATCCCCATTTCCTTACGAATTTCACGAATGCATTCGTCCAGCGAAGCCTCTTCCAAGAATCATCCGCGACTTCCGCGACAAATTGGTCCAAGATGCATCCTCCGCGCGGTCCACCCTCTCTCCTAACACCCCGGCGGTGGATATAAAGCGCGCCATTAGTCAAGCTTCTGACTAATTCGTGCAATTAAGATTGCTCCCGGCCTGCACGAGACGAGCAAGGGAATCGGAAGGAGTTGCGCCGCTCGCTGCATCCACTTATGCCTAAGAGAGAATGAGCCGGAAAGGAAAAAGAAAAGACGAGATAGGATGTCGCCCTCGAGTTGCGGGCGGCCCGTAATTAGACGTAATTTAGGGCCGAACTTAATGAAAACCGTGATAATCTTGACCACTCATCGTGACCCACGTGCCTCCTGAATTTAACTCGGTTCGGTGTGCATCTCTGTATTTGTATGCGTTGATACTTAATGTAGTCAGTGACTGCAGTAATTATCTGTATTTTGTGTGCGTATTGTCGATAAGGTCTGAGTTTTGCAGAGAAAAATGGCATTGCTCTTCAGGCATATCTTAATTGGTTTACCTAAATAAGTAATTATTGGTGTAATCGCTGAAACGTCAAGAAATATATGGAACTGATAAGAAAAAGTTTCATTAAGTATCAGACACATTTGATTAACTACATTCGATGAGTTGATTCCATTATGAATCATGTTCCTTAAACTTTTTTGTTGAAACTAGTATTTATAAAGTAGTAATCAACATAAGAAACAGCTTATCGAAGACTGTCACCGTGCATAGCTAATCAATACCTAATTAATCACTAAATTCCCCAATTTAGTGTTTCCAACTAACGACATCTTCAATCACCAACATTCGAACCCTGCCAACCACTAAGAGAGTCTCAAAGACAGGAGCAGTGGCCTGTCGAATAATTATTAATTCATCCACTTTACAAGTACGGGTAAAAGCGCACCTGCGCCTTCCCTTCATTATAAATCGAATAGCTGAGTTAACTGTCGGCCTCTACGCTCTCCGCGTTTGATCTCTATCGAACAAATCCACTGTCTCCCGATAGGGAAGAACGAGGGGCAAAGGGAGCGAGCACGCAGGGAACAGTGGCAGTCACTTTCAGCGGCATGCTCTTGCTGGTAAAGGATAATCGACCAGTAGATAAGCATTGTCGATAGGCACGATCGATGTTCGGATTACTGGTAGGTCCTCAGGTACAGGTGGATACCTTCTACCTTGTAAGGTGTACGTTATAATAATCTAAGATCAAATTTTAAATTAATTATTAGCTCTCAATAGGCATTGAGTGGAAACCTGAAAGATACTTGTTAGATCTTTCACGCTGGAAAGAGAGTAGTATTAAATCATTATCTGTCAGTGTTGTGTGTAGCAGATAGTAGCTTTAGATTCTGATATTTCACTGTTTAGTGATTTCGTATGGAATTAAGTCATGGCAGACTCTTTTTTAGATCCTGACCCTTTGCGTTCAGAGTGTGATACAATTGGATTTGTAATACTATATTTATTTATTTATGAAATAAGATATATTATATGCTTGACAGAAAGAGGTTGATGTCTATCAGTTCACTTCTTTACTTGTTTATGGATTTAAATAAGTAGTAAGTAATACACAAACGTTCTCAATAGAAACGATAGACTATTCTATGTTTTCTAAGATATTAAAAGAAATTTCCTAAAAAGTTGAAGACAAGATATTGCTAGAAATCGTGTTATTTCTTAAGGAGGCCAGTAATTAATAAAACGGACAGGATTGTTTCACAAGTCCCTCAGAATCGTTCTTAATAAAAGACAGGTCCCGTGTGTGACAATCTGCGCGTTCTCCAGTTTCGTGCGCACGTTCCATTAATCGTTCCCGAGCAACAGATAATAGCGACAGTCGCCGGTAAGTTTATGCAATGTCGGCGATCGTTCGCCGAAAAAACCACTCGGATTTCGCAAGTTCGCACCGAGGGGTTTTTGTCCGGTAAGAATGGCCGATCAGTCACGGTGACAATCGATGATATATGCGGACATAAACGATGTCGAGTGAAAGCTCGCGCGTCAAATGACACGGTTTCGTAGCAATCCCTGAACGAAATCACTATGCGCGCGCCTATGAAATCGATCGGATATTGATTACCAGTGACACTTAGCGCTACTTAGTCTTTGGTATCGCTCTCTTTCGTGGCCGTTTCCTTCTTACTGCTACGAGTATGCTAATTGGACACTAATTCCAAAGAAACTGCCCTTCTCGAGTCCTCGTTACATTCGCCATAAATAATATTCTCCTCATCACGTCTAATAATAGATCTGCATTAACAAAATTAATTATCTTTGTTACTTCTGTTACAATTTCGAAATATACTCTTACTCGAATCACTAGTACAACTCAAACTGAACACTCTGTGCCGTTTTTCCTTCTGATTCCTCGTTCTTCTGACATATGCGTCGCACGGGGAGCGGCGAAGTAACGAGGCAGGCATTAATCCAAGCTAATCAATTTGGGCCTAATTGGAGATCACGGTGAACTCCCTGGGCTTTCGAGTTTCTTCCCTCCTGGCTTCCTTGCCCCCCTGTCTTCAGGGTTCCTTAGCTACTACGGGCGTGCGGCAAGATGCGGACGGTCGCAGCGCTAATAGATTAATTTATTACTCGAAAGCCCTCAAAGAGGCCGCCGGAGTGCTTGGCCCGACGACATATTAGTATCGTGTCACAGCGATCATTAAACAAAACCCCCTTTTCGCCCTTCCTTCGAAAGGGGCCAAGAGGCGACGAGGAGGGGAAGAAGTCCCTCTCGGGACGCGGAATGTTAATTCCATCGAGATCCCGCAACCGATGCATACCTAAAGGGAATGCACTTCGGCGTGGGTGAAATTTAATATCCCTTTTTCGCTGACTGCCGTCCATGTCGGCCCTTGGCATCCCTTTGAACAACCCCGGCGCAGAAATACGTCGCCCCTCACTCTTCCTCTCTTTCTCTTTCTCTCGTGGAAGCCCTCGGCCCAGCATTCTCCGGGACCTAGAAGAGGCTGCTGCTACGCTCAGGATCTCGCTGACCCTGTTAACTCCGCCGGCGGATTTATGGTAGCAGATAACGCCAGGGCGGATAATTTATTTAATTATGTTGCCCGCCTGTGTATCACCCGCCGCCGGCATAAAGCACTCGCGACGCCGATCATTATTCAGTCGCGGCTTCGAAACTTCGTCGTCGGGATTGGGATGTCTTCATTCTTCCTTTCTTGCGTGCGGATGCTGCTCACTTCGATTCAACATGACAGTCAGGTATTTGTACAAGTTGTTGAGAGGTATTGTTAAGTACTATTGGAGTATAGTTTTTAATACTTGTGAATACTATTATTAGTATTGTGCACATTAATTCGTAAAAATCTAAAAGGCATTTTGTATATTTATAAAATAACAGAAATTTAATTAAGTTTTATATCCATAAATATGATTGGAAAATTAGAATTACAGTGTGCAATTCATGGAATATAATATATCCAATTATTGTTTTTTGTTTTTCTGAAGAATGAAACAAAGGCTGTTTAGCCAGCCACTGATATTCGCACGATCTGATAATTGGCCGGGCCAATCTCAATTTAATATTGCCCTCATTATTAATCCATTCGAAATCTCTATACCCCTAATTATTGCCGTCCTTCGCTATCGACAAAGCTATTGATCCAAATGTCGGGATCTTGATTGATAGTGTCGTATAATCTGAATTGGGACATCAGAGACGGCAGCTTCCGGGATCAATTTAATTACCGTACTCTTTATTAATCGCCAATGCTGTTTGCGTTTCATTGGCGCAATGATCGACGTCGAAAGCGGCGGTTCATTCAATTGCCGAACGTCTGGACGTTTATTAATCGCTTATTATGCGCCCGCTCTCTATTATTTCGGCTGGCCTTCCCTTTCGCGCCCAATGGCCCCGCCCTTTTTTTTCTCTTTGCTCTTTTCTTCCACCATAAGCACAGAGTGTTCATGGTGAACGATTCCTCGTAGAAAAAGTGGCTATAATAAATCTAATAGACGCATACTGTTCATTGTTCGACCCAAATTCAGAGGCGGACGTCGCAACACTCTTAAGTAGTCGGTGGTGAAAGTAACTTACAACGTCAGTCGTTGTATTCTTGCAAAATAATTGCTTGGACATATTTTAAGGGAGAACCAAGTACTGTTGCGATATACATAATAGTTTTCTATTAGAAAAGATCATGGGCATTTAATGGAAATATTTAGTAGATTTCTTTAAAAGTATGTGGGTAGTAATTATATATCAGGCTATTTTCGAAACACAAATAATTGTACTGGCAACATAAATATTCGTATAAGGCAGTATGCAATTTTAGAATGTTACATACTAATTTACCGAGAGTAGAGAACACTCCAAATACAAAGCTTTTAAATCACTGTTTTTTTAATTAAAACAAATGATTCTTTCGAAATGTTTATTCTCACTTCTCATTACCTTTCCAACGTAACTCGAGTTGAGTAACACAGTTCTCAGTTTCCTCGAAAGCTCGATTTATTTAAAATGCTCGCCCACACGTTCCGCGGAAGGGAAGACAGCGCGAAATCTGCGAGACCCTTAACTCTCAACACCATAAATCCAAGCTGCGTAGCGTCATTAGCACCGAATAACGAGGGCGATGTTATGCCCGCTCCAGCTTCACTCCTCTGGCTGGTCCTATCCGCCGAAATAACGGCAGCCCTTACCAGCATCCATGGGGTGCGTCACATTCCCAGAGATCCAGAAATAAGTATTTTCGCCCTTCTTATGGAGCGGTATCATTCCTATGGAGATTCCTTTACCCAATCCACTTGAATTCGACCATTCCCTCGAAACTCCACTTCATTAGCCGAAAGAAACTATTAACTGTCTTATCTGATGGTTCATTTATTCCGATCACTGTTGCAACTTTGTCGTGAGATTCCATGGGTTTCTGGGAATGATTCTATTAAGGAATATTGTATGGAATTCTTAATAGTAATGATACAAGACTTATTATTATTTCTTATCAACCTTTGTCGCTCGTAATACTATTTATTTTACCCAATCCTTTCACTGTATTTCTCGTATGTATTTATTAGTCTATTAATTTATTTAAAAAATTATTCTACTTCAACTTTATGTAATCCTTCGCATCTCTAAACCATTATTTATAGAATAAAATATATGAGCAACATTTATAGCCGATTGGCAAGCCTTCTAACCCAGATTGGACGAAAACCAGAGCCATTTCACTGGAAACATTAAACTAAGTATCTTTCTCGACAACTATTTTAAGACGGCGAGATTCCCCGTGAGATTTAATGCGCGCGTCTTTCTGTAATCCTAGCAAGGCCGTCTAATCTCGCGGCAAGGGAATGCTGGGTATCGTTGTACACGTTATTACCGTAATCAAGGGAGTCCGTGCTGATTATCGGTGCTCCGTATTCCCGTCCTCCCTCGCTTTCTTGCCGGTCCAGTAAGTGGATGCTGCCAGTCGAGGAGGCAAGCACCGAAATCATCCTGCAATTACTCGCTCATAAACGAGCGACACTAAAGGAAGTTATGCGCCCGGCCAATAAAACCAGCGTCAATGACACACGCACGACCGTCGGCAAAAAGCGTTAATGGCCGAAGTACTACCCCGCAACCGCACTGCCGGCACAAAGTCTCCCTACAGGACTTTGCATCTTCAACGATATATTCACCTTCGAGTTATATTTACATTGGAGATGTGAACTGATTATACGATATGCAAGCCAATGGAATGTCTGTATTCAATGGTTCGTGTCAGTTGTTCACATAAAATTCATGTACCGTGGATAAAAATAATATTCATGCAGCCAGTTTTCTTGGGAAAAAGAAGAGAAGAAGAGAATAGAAGAATATTCTTGTCTGTAAATAGAAACTCTTTTTAAGGAAAAATACATTTTCTTAGAAGAGATAGTTGTCTTTTTTAAAGAAAATTGATGCTAACAATACTGGTTGTGCTAATACTCTTTTTAGTCATTCTAAATGCCAAATATATTCGAATCACAAAATAATTGCATTAGGCTTTTCTGTCTCTTCTATCCAATAGGATCACTTATTATACAATAATTTTTATAAAACTCCCAACATTAGTATCAACTTTAACAATGTGCCTTCTTATTTAACAGGAAACCTGGATTTTTTCATACTAATATCAATTTACAAATCGACACAATATTGAACAAAAAAAATTAAAAGTGAGTGTAAAGGAAGATAGTACTAAGTATTAAAGGTATCTTTGGTATACTCGTGTCCTGAGGAAAGAGCGTGAGAAGGGATGCCGCTTTCCTGTCACTCGTAAATGCTGGATGCACGTATGTATCCCGAAGTACCAGCTCCTCTCGATTACTTATCGGATATCCGTCATTCGGTCGGCTCTCAATTTTATTCCCTGCTGGTGAAATGGTGGCCCTATCATTTAAATGAGCTCCAAACGAGCGATTACCGTCTCTTTAATATCGGCCCTCTTCTTCTTACTTCGCCCGATAAATCAACTGCTACTTCGGCCGAAGTGTGCAAGTAATGAGTTCATTTTCTCCCTTTTTCACAGTGGCAAGAGTGAGTTGACTCGATCCCGGCCACTTAATAAATATGCCTAATGTACATCGATATCTCGAACGTCAACTTGCGAGTGTGTTGTGACAGAAGTGTCGGCTTCCCGAACACAGCCAAGATCTTTTTATCGATCCCCAGTTTAGACGAGGGTGTAAATTACACGTACTTATACGAGATTATACAGTCTCGTCGATTTATCCTCGACAAGACAAAGAACAACCATTCCTTTGCCGTCGAACATCGTATACGACTGAAACAATAAAAACAGAACAGACACACCAATAAAGAATCATTTCTTCCGATTACTTTATGATGTTTCAATAACGAGCGCTCGTTCTTGAAACCTTAAACTGTTAACACCTTCATCGGTATAATCACCATTCGATTTATTCCTTCTCTAAATTCCCAACCATCAGCGAACAATTACTTGACCAACAATACGACGCTATTAAATCCTCGGATAACCAATCTTAAATCATACAACAATAGAACATATTCTCCGAAAACTCAACACGAGTCTACAATAAACAGAGGAGCGTCAATATTCCTATAAAGATCGACGGTCTAATAATCATTTAACGCTCGGTGTTAGAAGCGTCAGTGAGATAGCTGTAATGATTAGTTTCGGACTGTTAATAGCTTCATAGTACAATTCACGTGGGTGTAGGACGTCGCTTTGTAATTCGATGCGAGCGGTGTCTCGCAGCACGGAGAGACAGTCTGCTGGCAGGTCAACAAAGGCTCATGCATTTCGCACAGGGCCGCTGCGAGGAGTATTAACTCCGAGAATAGTGTGCGTGGGACGTTCTCCCACGTAGCCTCAATGTGTCATATGGCTGTATCATGACAGGTAAAGGCTCTCGTCGTAGTGCGACAAAAATAAGCGACAGACATTTACTTTCCATTAGCTCGCACGACTTTTGCTACCAAGCAAGTAGCTAATTCTTGCCGATGTATAATTACTAGTATTTGGAATAGTTTTAAGAGAATTATAGATTTTTGTACATGTGATTATTATTATCAATCGTTAAAGTAATACGAACAACGTTGAAAGTGAGTGGAATAATTTTCTTTAATAGTAAGTATTTCTCATTATAATACAAGAGAAAAAAAAGATAATCATCTCCATAAAAGATATATTTAAAGTATTATTATTTTAACTTCGTTACATAATATACGTCTGCAAAAGCAAGCGAATAAAACAGGATTGCAAAAATTCACTTTCTAATTTACCGTTTCTCTGGAATATTCACAGTGTGATTTAATTCTTTAAATTTCCTAAACACCATTGGTGAGTGCTTGAAAGTAGAAAAGCCGAGATTAATGGTTGAACTTTTAAAGAGAAGGTAGCAGAACCATTAGTGATTTAGTGAGTGGTTAGATGGTCGCGGCGATAGAAGGGTCGTCCACCGCTTTTGCAACCACGAGTCATCCAGGAAAGGTAAAGACATACTCCTGGTAGCGGGGAAGGAGTTCCCTGTGAACCTGGCTTGGCCGGTCAACTCCGACAGGCAAGCAGCAGGCAAGCAAGTAAGCAAGTAAGCAAGCAGGCGGTCGTCCCCGATTAGAGCCGCGGAATAAATTTCTGCGGAGTGTGGGAGCGTCGTGACGGTCGCCGCCGTTGCCACCGCCGCCGCCGCCGCCGCCGTCGGGGTCCTCGTACGTCCAATTGACCCCACTTTGCAGCGAAACTCAAGCGACTCAAGCGGACTCGAGCGGGTGCACACGCAGATTTCAGCGCGCGCAGAGCTCCGAGGGAGCCTAGATTTTCCCTGATTACGACGGACACTGCTGCCTGCCAGATAAACCACCGCGCACTTCTTGCGGCGTCGTCGTCGGCGTCGTTCGCTCACTCACTCGTTCTCCCTCTTTCCCATATAAACTAATGTGTCCCTGTGAAACCACAGCCTGACTTCCACCGCGGCCGCGAGTCCATCGAGTTATGGCGATGTGCTTGCCTTCCACGTTTCCGCAAACACGTCGGACCCCAATGTCCCCTTGGTTCTTCAGCTGGCTTTTTATTTCGACCGCTTTTAACATTACCTTTGCCGCTGGATAATTGTATGCTGTTTGATTTATGACTTTCGGAAATAATAGTGCTCGAACCGAGCGGTAAGATTTATTTGTGGGAACTTGTTGCTTTCATGACACTCGAGGGTTACTATGTTTCTGATTTATTCTTGTATTTCTCTTTCTCTTTTACTGTAATTGCAATCATTGCTGATCGAACTTCAGTAGTATCATTCCTGATACTACTTAATCAATGAAAATAATCAAAGTATTCAGTGTTTCATTAATTACTATTAAACCCTGTCTAATGAAATCAGAAAACACTCTAATTACCCAACGATCCGACAGGAAACGGTTAATTAACACTTGGGTATTTTTCCGCACGGATAAACTCGGGATTGGCTAGTCGTAGACGGAAAAGATGCGGTCGAGTAGATGGCGTGTCTGGGCAATTGCTCACTGTCATAGAAATCAAGATCGAAATCAGATTGGTGGTCTGTCTCGGGCAAGAACGCTCCTTGTGGGTGGTGCTTTCGTGTGGACGGCTCTTTAAGCGTTAATTGAGACGAGAGTGGCTCGTGCGTTGGTGGTCCAAATTCTCCGCTATTCCCGGAAGGTTATTCTCAGTAGGTGTACGGACGCATATGACGCTTGCATCTACGTGTACAACACACCACCACAACAATTCGTCCGGTCCGAGTGGGAAGCGCGGGTGGCGGAACCGCTCATGATGTGGATGATTTATGCACCCGCAACTCCTGACAACCCCTGTCGCTATATCTCACCGAGTTATTAACCCGGGAAATTGCTGGTCGAACATCACTGCTTCCCTCTCTGCTACTGTAATATTCCACCAGAGATTGGAAGATCACTACGATTTTCACAATCACTAATAGAATCACTTTTAAGTATAGTTTTAGTTTAAAAACCGTGCGAATAAGTCGTTCCGCTAATCAATATCTGGTTCAGTCTTGTAACGTCTGGAAATCATTAGGGATTATTTCCAGTTCAAATGTAGACATTCGAAAAGTCAGGCTTTGTCGGAAATAAAAGAGAAACTTAAGAAATGTAAAGCGCCAGGGAAATCTACAGTGCATAGAGTTTCAGTAATTTAACTCTACCGCTTTGGAAAATGTCAGAAAACTAGTATAACTAGTTCTTGCATACAAAGTATCATTCATTTAAACCCGCGACTCTCTTTTTTGCTAATTCAAATGCAGATATCCAAGTATTCCGCAACTCGTTCATCCATTTCTTCCGAGTAATAATTAAAAAAGAAAGGGAAATCGGATCTTTGAAGAGTGAAGCGAGCGGAGTGCCACTTAACGCAATTACAGCTGGCAAGGCAATCAATCGTCTGTACAGTGTCTCTGATTTCCTGTTCGATTGGTCATGCGCGTAGGTGGGTCAAGACTTGCTAGTTAGTTACAGAGGCGGTGTGTAATGAATAGATATGCACTCGATCTGCCACTGAACCGGGAGCAGCTATTCAGTACTTCGTGCCTCCTAACATAATCTATAACTAGTAGCTCACTATTTATGGATTAGCTGCGCACGTGATTAACTCTCTGTCATTAGTTCTCCAACTATTCTACCTGGTATTGTGACACTCGCAGTAGAACAGATCGAAACTTCAAAACTATGAAGGCTCCGGAATGAAAAGAATTTCTATATCTTATTTTTCATTTGAATTATATGCGTTAATTAAATTTTATTAATAATATGAACGTCATTTTGGATAATTTAGATCAAGTTTGGCTTTCGGTTTCTTTATATTTATTAATTTATCATACTACGAAGTACTATATAATTCTTTCTCCATCGTCGTTAATGGTGTAAATAATTATATAGTTTATATAAAGTAATATAAACAGAGCAACCAATAATTATAGCTCTGAAATAAATCATCATGAAACAGAGTGCCCCTTTACGAAACTCTTCCATTGCATTAATCGCAGATCGAAATTCCCATTGAGTTTTAATGAGAAAAAGATTTCAGTCCATACCAGCGGGTCACGTGTCATTAAGCGAACGAACTAATTAAAGGGCGGCTTCTCCTTAAAGAGAATGGTGGGGGGTTAACGACTGAATGTTTGGCATTGGAAATTGATAAATTAGCTATCGATTAATGCCGGGCCACCTTGGCAGCGTTTTAAGTCCGCCCGCTTGATAAGAGCTACCCGAATTTTGGTACGGGCAGTTCATTAACGCGGAGCTCAATATCGTGTCTAGATTTGCTATGAGCTACACGCACGAGCACATATCGCGGTCCGGCACAAGTGGTCGATCCAGTCCACGTCCGAACGCCCACACGCGAAAGACGCCGGCCGTCGCGTCTTAAGTGGTTCCAATGGGAAAAAAGCAGCAGCCGCTCCCTGACGGCCAGTTGCATTATAATTACTACAAATTGAATCGTTTAGCCGCTTTTAAGGTCGTGAGATAGTGGCCGGGAATGCGAGCCCTTCGGATAAATCCATCGGCGGCAACTGCGGCGGCAACGGCGACGGCGGCGGCGGCGGCGTCTTCTTCCACCGATTCTTCCTTCTCTTAAACTAGTTTATACTGTTGGTGTTCCTGTAAAAGTGTAATACATCTTAATGCATCGCTTTCAACTTGGATACCCCAATCCACTGTGTTAAAGTGCTATTTTTTTATTATGTGGTATTTCAATGTATACGAATGTACTTAATACTAGAATAATTAATATTCATTTTATATAATCGGATATTATATATGTATATTCCTTCGAAATCAGAGTGGTGTATTCTAAACTAACATACTTTATTCCATGAAAAAGAAAAATTCCAAATTCGCGATACCGAGATAATTAAATCCCCCCCAAGAAAGAAAAGAACTAATTATACACAAAATGTATTATTAACTTCAAAGGGTAACTTTACAAGATACATATTAGCATGCATAAAATTCTGCAATGTTGTCTTATAGATTGCACACGTACGACTGGAATTCCCGGCATGGTGCGATCCGGGCCAATTAACGGAAGGTTTGTTTAACTCGCGTAACGATAGACTGGCTATGTAATGCAGCATTAATAGTCTGGAAGTGGCATGTTTATGCGATCGGGGGTGAATTGCCGATTGATTTCAGCGGAGCGGCTTTAATAAGCCGACAATGTAAATACCACTTTCCTCGGCAGGGCTTTCTCAGCGCGATCATCATGAATATTCATGCCTGTAATGAAGCGTATAATGGTTGCGCGCGTACCACTGACTCCTTAAAGGACTTCGCCTTCGCAGCATCCAGTCGACGCAGTTCGACTTGGTTTGGCCCTTCGGCAAACTGGCGTAACACAGTGGTTCATTCGTGCTCGCAACTCGAAAGCGCGATTGCAAATCAGCCTGCGGTAATGCGAGAAAAGCTCAGCAACGGCCAATTGAACCTGAATACATGGTTATTAGCGTCGGGCAAACAGACAGCTGATTAATGCAAAATTAATGGGCAGGTTTGAGACGTACTTTGTCTATTTGTTCGAATGGTTAATCGGGAATTACTAATATTGTTTATAAAAATATTATAGTGTATTATGATAATATAATATTATAATATTGTATTACATTACATTGTATATTATTATGCATGTATGTATAATGTATAATATTATAAAATTACCCCTACTAACAGCATCTATTAACACATATATTGAATTACGTAATACTTCAAGTTACAACTACGAAACTTTATCCTTCGATTACTGATATAACCAAGTATTACACTTTTTAATATGTTATTTTAAGATAAGCTTAAAAGAAACATAAATTTCGACGATTACCACACCGAGTGTCAGTGTCATTTGCGACAAGCTAGTGTATCCGCAAGGCTGGCTCGCCCCCACCGAAAATAGCTAGAAACACGACAACGATCTGCCAAGTGTAGAGCGGGAAGTGGTAAGCAGCGATGCTGAGTGTCTGGCTTGTGTGGTAGAAGCGAGAGAGGAAATCAGCAAAGTGAAATGTTCGAGGCACCCACGCGACTACGGCGGCAGCGGCGGCTTCTAGATGAACTGTTTGTTGTTGGGCCTCGAGTGAATTATGGCGAGGCCGCGGCCCGTTGCTACGGAGCCGCAGTATATTAGCAGCTGAAAGCCAGCAAATGAGATCCGGGAAACATTACAATTACCATGGCAAACAATATTCCGCGCTGGCGCACCGAGAAAACGGTTATTTACAGCCCATTATCCTGTTTGCGTGTGTGCGTGTGAAGGTAGAAGAAGGTGCGAGAGAACCAGTGACAGGAGTATGCGCCGAATTCGAGAGCTAAACCGTACAAGGACCCTCAAAGGACTATGCCGCAAGCTGTCCTTCTCTCTTCTACTCGCCCTCAGGGTTCACGGGCTATCAGCTGCATTCGGAAGATCCGCCGGTGCCGAGTGACCGACGGATAATTAATTTTATGCAAACTAACCCCGAGGACTACAAAATAGGATACTTAAGCGAGCGAGCAACAGCTGCGCGAACGTGGGGACACCAGGGTCAAGGATACCTTTGTAGAAGGATACTGAATCTTTCTGGAGAGATCCTTTTATCAGTTGTAGATGCGTTGAATGTTAACATTGACGGAAGATTTAATCGAGAATTTGTTAATTCAACGAAATAGTTTTAAACCCAACTACTTGAATTGTATTTCAGAACTCTATATTGTCATTATAACAGATAGATAAATTCTATATAATCGATAGAATTCTATATTCGAAAACTTTTACATCATTAGTATATTAATAAAGTAATGAATCCTAAAGAGAAATGCATCGATATATAAAAGAGAAGGTTTAACTTCGAAGTACCTTTAAATTCATACAATCCAATAGTTTATTTTTTCCCTTAGAAGTTTCGATAGCCATTAACAATATTGTCCGACAGAAAATTTACTATCCACGAATGTAAAAAGGGGAGTGAAAAAAAAAATCAGGCGTATATATTCTCATTTGGAAAGTATCGAGGATCAATGAAGGGGCTCGGTCGAAGGCACAAGCGATACAATCCTTGGCAAGGCGAGTTACCCAAGAGTCACAGAGAGGAAAGTCGCCGTGGTCTCCGGCATTAAGTGCATTCAAAGCATTCCCTAATATTTCATGCGAGGATTTATAACATATTTAGTGAGCAGCGCCGCGATACATCGCGAGATAACGCCGGTACTCGTATGAACGTATGTGCGCGGCCGCGCGCGAGCGCGCGACACACATATGCCCCTTGTTCCGAGATTTATGTACCCCGCGTGGAACGCGCGCGCTTGTCGCCATTGTGCCAGCATTAGGTAACCCGGATAGTGCTTCATCATCGATGATAGTCCAAAACCCGAGAAAGAGGATGGACCTTGGAATCCAACTTTCGAAGGAAAAGTATAGGAAATATATATACTAATTATCCGTGACCTAGAAAATTTGAAGTTTCTTATTTATTTATTTAAGGAAATCAACAGTATTGAATAGTTGGAGTATTAACTTTGATATCATCGATGTATTTCACTTTTAATGAACTTCAATATTTTTATGTTGAAATTGGAGAATTGCCAATATTTTTGCATTTTAATAAATGAATCGTATAGACTTCTACGATTTCAATCAATGCTTTGTTCATAAAAAAAGTAAGTATGCTCGCACTTAAAAGTTGTTTCAGATATAAGAAACTCGATGGTTTCGCAAAATCAATTCCAGTTCTCTAAAAGAGAGATCAATTTGTTACGCTGCGAAAAGGTTTACAATGCAGAACGTTCGTGTCTCCGCAACGAATGTAGGGTACCCGATAATAGGTTCTTCATTTCCCGAGGCCGGGTGCGTGCCTCTAGTAAACCACATACCAGACAATGTCGTTCTCACCTGGTATGCACTACATTTCGCAACCACCCTTTAAGCCCCTCTTAAAATCAAATTTGTTCGAAACAAGTCCTACTTCCTCACTATTATCACCCTAAACCTTTCAAATCCAAGTGGAAACGCACATTGCAACATTCCACGACATCATTATTGAACTCGGATTATCCGAAAGTGTACCGAAAGTGTCTATCAAAAATCCTGTTTCAATGCCGCCCACGGCAGGGTGGGAATTTCCGGAATGTAATTCAACTCTAATCGAACCGTCAACTTGGTTCGATGGTGGTTGGTTTTCGCCCACGCGCGTGGCGGTTTGCGTAGAACGAGTTGGTGGATTGTCGTAATAAGGATATTAATGGGGAACAAGTTGACTGCATCAAAGTACCGAAAAGCAAGAGGCCGAGAACCAGATCGGGTGGGGTTCGGCACGACGATAAAGCCAACGAGAATGCGGTAGGAATCTAAATAAGACACAATCGTACGGAACAATCGCATACCGCCGGTGCATTGGGACTTTCTAATAAGCGCTTCTCGGCGCCGGTCGGCCTTGCTAGGACTACTAGCTTTGCTCTAGTCCAATCCGAGCCGGACACTCTCGAAAGCCCGCTCGACAACCTGTTGCTCTTTGACTACCTTTGTAACCCGCAAATTACCCGTTTAAAAAAGCCGGACCATAAACGAGTTCTAACAATACAGCCAATTGTTGGATTTCAATAATATTACTGTTAATTAATTAGTGAAGAAATTGATTGCCAAACACAGCATTTTTCTAGCATTCTTAATAATGATTGCATTAAGTGTTTGTAGTAAAAAAAAATGTAAATACTGACAGTGATTATATGCATATTTATTATTTATATCATAGAAGCAAAGAACTTCGAGATTTTGTATAACTCTGTGAGGTTTCAGTTATCTTTCCACTCTCATTCCCACAACACACACAGTTTGCACTTCCTATAATTCCCAAGGAATTCCACGTGTATCAGTGCCATTCACATCTCAATCACCGGACTCTTCCATGAACTGGAACGAGAATTATCGCTGCCGACTTCCGTACAAGTACTTAAATGCAACGCTTGAGCAAAAATGATCTTGTCCTATATCGATTACCTTGGCCAATCATGGCAGTTCTACTAGAATTCCAATACCCATCCGATCTCGTTCATCTAATCAAACCAGTCTCACTCAATAAACCAGAAAGGACTTATAACGGTGAAAAAATCACAACGCGATTCTATCTTAAAGTTCTCGAACGTTCTAGAGGATCGTCACATTTATTTAATCAAGCAATAATTTCATGAGCTAAACAGAGTAAAGAAATCTTAAAATTCTCATTCGTTTATACTGGTTTTCACAGAGGCCATAAACAATAAGTGGTACTTATGGAATATTTGCCGTCGGAATACTCGCGATATGGCATTTAATTTCTGTCATAGAGGAGAGTGGAATAATCTTGAAATAATTCAAGATGATACGCTGGATAAACGTAGCAGATTTCCGGTACGAGTTGCGGAAAACTTGAGCAAGGAGGAGTAAGAAGAGGAGGAGAAAGAAGAAGAGGAGGATGAAAGCGGCGGGCGTCGATAGGGCTGATGACGGGCGACGGGTTGTCGGCGTGTTCGTGGGACGAGCGACGTTGATGCACGAGGGCGATCATTCCACGTCGTAAGCAGGCACACAAGAGCTTAAACACGTGATCACCTTGCCGCTCTCGTCATCATCGGCCGAACTGCCGGGCGAGCGAAAACTGGACGTGGAACCGGCCGTATCTCCTGCTCTCCACTCGTACCTACACCTATATAGAGCCTGCAGCTGGTGCATACACTCACCTCTGCCTATAAATACGGCCGGTTTGCATAGTGATCGCCGTGCGAGATTGCGATCGATGCATTTGGAAAAACCGCCCGGCGGCGCAGAGCGGCATGATCGAAATGGGCCGAGGTGTTCTCCGCACACTGCTCTTACTGCTCGCACTAATTCTCTTTCCGTTTCATTCTGTAGTTCCAAGTGCGGCTTGAATTTTATCTTTTTTAGTTTAGTCAGATAATGTAGAATTTGATTTAATTAGTAGAGAGAAATAATTATACAGGCGTGGGTTTGGGAGTTTAACTAAAGTCTGCAACTTTATTAAAATGCATTAGGTATGCAATAAAACAGAAATTAGTAGATTCGAAATATACACTATTATTTATCAAGATTCAAAGGCAAATTCACAGTATAAACTCTCTTGTAATTAATAGTTCCTCTTTCCACATCCTTTTCTCATTCAATTCTCTTTCAAGAACTTTTAAACCAAACATCAATCAAAAATCAACCCTGTTTCCATACCACGCGTCAAAAAGCGGTGGAACCGAATCGCCATATAAACACAGGTAATTCAGAGCGGCAATGAGACTATCGTGCGCAAGTAAATCTGTCTAGGCAGGGAGAAACTGGGCAGCAGAACAAGCTCTGGAAATGGACAGGTTGCACTTGAGCCGAAGCACCACTGCGAGTGTCCCCTGGGTGGATTCACGTGCGCGTAATACATAAACGTAAATGATCCCGCGGTGAACCTGTCGACGGGTTCTCGAAAGCCACCGATGCCCATCGGGATATTCGTAATAGCGGCCCGATATCGGGCACCGGATACTTTATATGGCCTGTGAGCGCCTGCCTTCTTTATTTTCCTCCTCACAGCGATATTCCGCTTGTACGACATCGTCTACATGATTTTTACCTTTCGCCGTGCCATCCCGCTGGAGAATTTGTGCTCTTTCGTATATTTTATTAAACATAACTGTCACTGTATTATCATTATAATCGCCTATTATACATATAATTAACCAATGCGGGCCTGTTAATCAAGTAAATGGAGCAGCATCATGCTAAATACCTATATACGTATGCATATGCATATGCGTACATGCATATATTTAGTATTGGCTAGTTAGTATGTCTGATTATTATAGTAAATGACTGTACAGGTACCATTATCCATTATGAACTATTATCTGATAAAAAGTTTGTATGTTAATGAAGTGCTGTTTTCACCCTCATCTTCTACAGGCTTTTAAGAAGCAGTTGTTGCAAATTAAGCATTATTACCATGCAAATTGTGGTTCGTAATATTTGGAACGATTAACCAATCGATAGTAGAACGTATTTCCATACTCAGGAAATTCAAAGTCACTCTTAATACTTTCATTATACAATTGTTCATATCCTTTCGTGTATAAAGTTCTCTTAATTATCAAGAAGAGTTTTTACAAACTTAAGCTATAACTGACACGTGTAAAAAATGAAAAATAAATGAAAAACAGACGCCAGCTGTATCTGTTCACACTGTAAAAGTGTTCTGTTCACGAGGAGGAGACCAACGATGAACTTGGCCCACGCGTGTCCCAGCGCGTGGGTGTTGGTGTTAATTAATACCTCGGCGTTTCACCGCGGTGGTTTATCATTGGCTGGCGGTGTTACGGGTTCAGGGAGTTGGTGGGATTGCGACATCCCATCCGGGAAAGATATACGCACCAGTAATAACGGTGGAACAATTATTGTGCAGGTTTGGCGCGGGCCGTGCGCATTGTGGTCGCAGAACCGCTTAATTACTTCGATGACCACACAAGTCGCGCGGTTAAAAAATCCTGTAATTATGCTAAAGCATCAGCCGGAGCCCACCCAACCTCGTACTTCGCCTTTGCGCGCCCATACTTTTCACTCGCCGGTCCTCCTGCTCCAGAATCTTTCTGCCCTCTCATCTCCTGGCAGATTTCACTCGTCATCCCACTCATATAATTTCATTCCGCCCTCTCCCAACGTCCACGTCATCGAACTCCAGGTCACCTGTCCATCCGGCCTTGTTGTGAATGAACCTGGAAATCAGTCTGTAAACAACTGTAAATTAACACACGATTACTAATTGATAATTGATTTATTATAGAACTGATAAGATATTTTTATAAGTAAACATTGCTGAATATTATTCAAAAAATATTAACCCTCTACGAAATTGCAGTTTGTAAGGATGAATATGTTTGTATTCAAAAGCATATTTGATACAATACTAATACAATCGATTCAATTATGATTTCACTAATGCTTCTACTGATTCTGTTAAACTCTCTTTTATTCCGGACACTTGTTGCATCGGTTTCAAGATCCCACCGCTACGTAGTAGCACCGATCACGTTCTCAAATCATTCTAAGAATGAAAATATTTCTCAAGCATACAAATATTCATAATATCCTATTCCAATCTATGTGTCCCTTTAACTAATCCATGAGCACAAACAACTCTTGTCGCGCGAAGGTCTAACACAGATTACTATTAAAACATACACGATTTCCTGTGTCTTTCGGTATTAAAATATATCGGCGGAGTGTCGTGTGGTAAATTATGCTCGTTGACGATCGTAAATCAATATCCCAGCGTCTCTTATCTGTTGCGAGCCTAGCTAGGATCGCCGGGGATAATTTTTAATCCTAGATATATCACCGATCTGATCCGGCGGAACAAGACATTCGATCCGAGATCGAATTAACGAGCGCCCCGCTGCTAGGGCATAGAACAATAACGATCGCGACACCAATGATTTGTGTGTGAGTAAAAGCTTCGGTCGATGGGGCCCTCTTTTAGAGAGTAAGAAAGAGAGAGAGAAAGGGGAGAAAGGGGGAGTAAGAGAGAGAGTTAATTGGACTGGCAGCCTCCGCATTTATGCCCGAGCGGAGTGGCTACGGGCATCGCACGGCACGGAGAGAGCGCCTCGTAAAATCACGCGTCTTCCACCCTCGGACATATATTCCGCTTCAAACGGACGAATGAAAGGAGTTAGTGAACGTGGCAACATTAGTACCCCTCGCTTAATTTACAACCGCTCGTAAGCATCAGGGAAATTCTATTTTACACAGTCGTAGAAACATATTTCTTTGCCACCGCGCCTCCACGCTCGGAAAGGACTATTGTGCGATGCTCTACTGTCGTCTGATTTCTGACATATTTGGCGATAGCATAATGCATTCAAATAAGAGAGATATATGGCTTGGAAATCTTTGATTGTTCAAGATAGAGGAAATTGTGTACTTGAAATATGAATGATTAGCTACGATTTCAAAAATAAATTCACTTACACATATTAATTATAAGTAATTCAAATTTCGCTAAGAGTGAACCTTAAAATAATTGTATCACCCACCCAAATAATATTTCCATTCACTCATCCCCTTTAAAATCCTTACACCTTACAAATTCCCTGAAACACCAACGAGAGAAAAATACGCTAAAATCGCGCGCCTCCAATTTTTCACGGTTCGAGTAAGAACATTTTCACGGCCACTGACAGTACTATAAAACAGAGCCGCGGAAAGAGAGAAAGAAAGAGTGAAAGAGAGAGAGGAAAGGGTGAAGGGAAAGGAAGGAGAGGAATCGCACGCGAATCCCCGTTTAATTACGTGCCGCTGCGCTGCCAGTTTACGTGCCTGCTCCAACCTTATATCGCTCTTCTCCGTAGCAGGAGAGGTGCGTCATAAAGTGCGTTTCCTCGCCACGACGACCAGTTTATACTGCGGCGCATACATATACGTGTATGCCGCTGTTCATCCTGAAATTTATGGGTTTATTAGGCGCGGCAATAATGCTCTGCCACATTCAAGGTGCACCTAGGATTTATCGGAACTCGGTGGCCGCGGCACGCTGTTCAAATCGAGCCAAGTGTAAGTGAAGCAGCGAGCTGTTCTTGTATCCCGATAAATTGAAAATTAGTCGAATGAAACTTTGAAAATCTTTTGGGAGTGGTTGATGATCTTGAATAAGAAATTATTTTGAAAATAAATGGTTGAATTTTATATTTGTGTGAACAGGTATATCTGTTCATTTGATATCTCATTTTAATAGCATTATAAATGTGGATAATTAAGTGTTAATACACAAACTGGTTGCTGGAAAGATAGAGGAATTAGCTTCAGATTGCTGTCGCACGATATTTATTAGATTAATGATAATAAATTATACATACACCTAATTACATTGAATCTGTCATAGTGTATAATGACAGTTCTACACTATTACTGTTTCCTGATAATTGTCTTGAAAATAAATCGTCTCCATTTTCGGGGGCAGCTAGTAAATATACTCCAGACACCTGCCATTAATCGCAATTGGGACACGCCCCGGCAGCGCGTCATTTTCGTCCTTTTACCGGTAAGCGCACATTGTACCAACCCAGCAAAGGAGATACGTGCGCCGACTACCAAACTGAGTGATCTGTCATCCGCGCTTGATATTCGTATGTATATTGTATACCGAAAAAGGACGTGCGAGGTTTTACAACTATGCAAGTCTCTCAAGTTCTTCATATTGAAAAACTTACTTTCTTTGGTAACAGAGAAAGGCAATTAAGAGCACTTTCTTTGGTAACACCGACCGTTACTTTTGGAAACCGTAAGACCCCCTCTGAAGTAAATTTGAGTGACTTTAAATATTCATATTCCTCCATCGGAGTAAGGCTCGTTAACCAATATCAAAAAGAAAAAGGGAATAAAAGAGAAGGAATTAGTACGCAAATCCCTACAATTCTCCCTGATAACCACAATATTAAATAAAAATATTTCCTAATAATTTGTATAATAACATGTACTAATCCACATTAACCCTTTATCAAAACCTTCAGGATCTGCCGGGGAATGCAAAAAAGGATGTTAATAGAAAGATTAACTCCGATGGAAGATTCCAAGGTGCATAGATATCGAAGTCTTTCGAAATTCTACATAGTTTCATCGAATACCAGAAGGCGATCTTTATGTAGGCTTGCAGTAAAGGATCCTAGCCTTAGTGGTTAATTGACAGTAGCCCGGTAAGGAAGGAGAGGGAGAGAGGATGATAGAGAGAATGGAAGGATTTGGACGGCGCTACCTCTTGCTCCTTATTATCGTTAATTTTAATTAGAGGTTACCGGCGGTCTCGAGTGTCTCCGCAGGAAATCCCGCGGGAGCAGCGGGGAGTCCTGGCGACGGAGAGAGGTCGGCGGAGAAGGAGGAGGAGTCCCGCGGCGGCAGGTGACGCGAAAAAGGACACGGCGACTGATCCTGATTATAAACGAGTGGCCGTGCCGAGGATGCGCGAGCCGCGCGCAGCATCCCGCCGAGAAGCAAGAGAAGCGGAGAGTCCTCTTCGGAGTGGAACTCCTCTTCTCGCGAGAGAGGATCGAGACTCTCTCGTCTCCCTCGAGAGGAGAGCGTGGCATTCGGACGACGTCCAGTGAAAGATGTTTTGAGCGGAGCTCCTTCCCCGTTGACGATATCTGATCCCACTAGCGACAGCTCCTGGATCCTCTCTCTTTCTCTCTTTCTCTTTCTTTCACTCTCCCGATCATTCCAACTCCACCTACCTGATGCGCAGGAATCCCGCGGTGAATCTAATTCCACTAATTTCGGAACCCGACGTTCCTGTCTTCGTTGATTCAACTCGGTGAGAGAAAGAGAGGATGTGCGGGAGGACCCGCTAGAATTCGGCGGTTAATCCGCTATGCCACGAATTAATTATCTGGCCACATGGAATCTTCGTGAATGTCGATGCGCATTAGACCAAGCACTGTGTCCCGTGTCTCCTTGCGTTGGGATGATGGCTGGAAGCGGCAACGAATTTTATGAGTTGGCCTTCTTGGAGATTGTGGGATTTACGGCACCTGCTGGTTCATGATACACTCGTGGTAGTTCGAAGTAATATTGCAATTAAATTTAGTAGTGTTTGAGAATGATTTATACTTCTATGAATTTATTTCCAATTAAGATAAAGATGTAATCGAATTAAAGATCACTCGGCGAGAATAATTAAATATAATCATGTGGGTCAAAAGCAAGTAACTACAAATGCATAACAATATTCTATGACTTACATTCTTTTAATTATGAACAATTCAAAACAAAAATATATTCATGAATATAGATAGTAACCATGAGGACTGAACATTCTCACCTTCCCCCGATTCTTTCCCTTCCCACTTTCTCACGCAGCCGGTTGAGCCTCGCTCGAGGGTGCCAGCGGCGCGGCGCGTCTGACAATTAAATCTTTTTAATCGGTCCGCGTAATTGGAGCGAATTAGAGACGCCGTGGATCGAGCGTTGGATGCGTCTGCTCCCTGATTATCGTTGGTCGCGGCCTTCCAAATCATAGAGAGGCCGCTGAGGTGGGAGCGAAGAGCGACCGATAACAGAGGAGAACCAAAGAAATGAAGAGAGAGAGAGAGAGAGAGAGAGAGAGAGAGAGAGAGAGAGAGAGAGAGAGAGAGAGAGAGAGAGAGAGAGAGAGAGAGAGAGAGAGAAGGAGAGAGGAGAGCCGCCCCAGAGCAGAGGGGAGCACTTAGCGGAATACGTCCCGGTGATTATTGGCCGTGATAATGATCGAGTCGCTCGGAGTTGTCTATCGTGTGATTGCAGGTCGCGCCGGTGATCCTTAGGCCATGTGCGAGGGTGGTTATTAACATCGACCGGTTCCAACTTCGGGCGACGGCCACTCCATCGAGAGAGAAACACAATCTGACATTGCTTTCTCCCTTCTGCTCGCATTCCATCCACTCCCAACTTCGATTCTGAACCTAACTTGACTATATTGTAACCTTGTTCGGATGAGAACGTTGTAGTGGGCTTTAATTTTAAGTTTATGTTTTACAAGTTACGACTCGTTAATATGTACGTTGTTCATATATTTCGAGTACTTTTGTCGTTGGTTTAGCTTTTTTGTTTTAATTTCCGAGATGTAATTTTTAATTGTTATTATGGTTTCTCGCAATCAATGAGTGAGAAATACAATCTGATATTGCTTTCTGCCTTCTGCTCGCATTCCATCCACTCCCAACTTCGATTCTGAACCTAACTTGACTATATTGCAACCTTGTTCGGATGAGAACGTTGTAGTGGGCTTTGATTTTTTGAATTTTGAATTTGAATTTTATGTTTTATAAGTTACAACTCGTTAATATGTACGTTGTTCATATATTTCGAGTACTTTTGTCGTTGGTTTAGCTTTTTTGTTTTGGTTTCTGGCATGTACCTTGTGATTGTTATTATGCTCTCTCGCAATCAAGGAGAGAGAAACAAAATCTGAAATTGCTTTCTCACTTCTGCTCCCATTCCATTCACGCGAAAGAACTTGAATTCTGAGACTCCAACATGTAATTTAACGATATTGCAACCTTGTTCGGATGAAAACGTTATAGGATGCTTTAATTTCCCAGCTTCGAAATGAGTTAAGTTACACGTTTCTTATTTACGAAGTTCTTCGAGTACTTCTATCATTGCTCTAATTATATTATATATTATATATTGTAACCTTGTTCGAATGAAAACGTTGCAGGGAGCCTCAATTTCCCAGCTTCGAAATGAGTTAAGTGTTACACACTGCAACTCGTTAAAGTGTACCTGGGTTAAGAAGTACATCGAGTATTCCTATCGTTGCTTTAAGTTTTCTTTTGGCTTACCAAGATGTATCCTTTAATCGTTTTTGCAGTTGCTCGCAATCAAGAGTCCAAGTGATTTACATTTCGCGGTGGCCAAGAATTGCACCAAGTCATTAGAACTCTGTACTGATTCTATAAAATGTTAACATTGAGCATAGATATGATTCATAGTTGATAGTAGATAGCACGAAATATTCTGGTACAAAAGAATCATTAGGAAGTGAGGTGTATTAATTTGAAACCAATCTCGCTTCTCTCCTAATATGTAATTTAGTGTCATCTATTTTGGCAGGATGGAGAATTCTTCAGGGTGCTCATACGTCACTGGCTGTAATTACTTCCAGCTCTATACACGGGACCATAAATTAACTACTGTAACGGCTGTGATCCGCTCTAAATTGCTCGAACGTCATGCACACTCGATCTCCGCAGATTGTAATGATGGATCGTGCGACAGAGGCATTTCATTTGAATAAAGATAGTTGACAAATGAGCACATCAGTCAATGCGATGCAATTAACGCTCCGCCGCCCGGATACTAATTATCCCCAAGTGAATAAATATGATTTGCTTTAAATCTTTCGGACTAAACGGCTTAGAAGTTAGAAGCGGGCGTGCGTTTACTATTTACCCCGGAGAGACAAGGTAATGGACCAGCAATTAGACAAGAAAGATTAAAACCTGCTCTTAATTGGCGATAGTTAAATCTTCGAGAATGTTTCCACGGCCGCCCTTCCGCCGGCTTTCTTCCCAGCTACTTCTCTTACCCTCTCGCGTCTTCCAGCCCTTCTGCCTTCCATCGGCTTCGAGTTTAGACTCACTCTTTTCGCTTTCTTTTCAATTGCGTCTTTGCCTGCTATTCGTCGGCGATAAATCACGTAAACTCATGCGAGTTGTAAGTACTAAGCGACTCGTAGCACTCGCCCCAAGATATGTATTAGCTATAACAAAGAGTTATGGCCAATGGTGCCACCCCCAACCCTTCGGCTACGCCGACTCTGGTCGATCACTGTGATCGCTCTTGATTAATTGGTACGAGTGACAGACACTCTGCCATTTTCGAATTACTCAGCGAACTGACAAATAACTATTGGCTGAATGGTGAATCGACTTGCATTACGCACTATCGAAATAGTAATTAATGTGAATTAAGAAAGCTAAGTAGAATCATTTGTTAAAGTAGGAAGCAAGTCCCTGAATTTGCACCAGTTTTATATGATTGTTGTTCAAACACTTATCAATTTGTATGTTGAAGACTTTGGTATTTTACGTATGATTTAGAATTCTTTCCCTTTGCATTTGTAATTATATTGATTCATTTCTGGATAAATTTGCTTTGTAACTGAATTAAGAATGATTATCTAAGAATTTCTGACTTCTACGAATTAACGAACAGAATTTTGCTGGTTCAATCAAATTCTTGACAACGCTCGATTCGTTTTTACCACAATTTTTCTAGTATTTCATAATCAACAACAACAATAGGATTCGCAGGCGTGTCTCATCCTTTTATAGCAGGAAACGCTACATTTTTACTTAGCATCGATGCGGAACGAACCACATGGTCAAGTGGAGGATCCTGTCAGTCATCTCTGGCAAATTCATGCAAATACTTGGAGCAAATACCTATAATAGAGCGCATCGGTTCTCCAAGGTTTCTTTTCATCGTCTCCACTTACAGCATCTCGCAGAACTATTTACCATCTTTTGTCACGCGAAATATCCGATGTTGGGGTGTCGGTGACTGGAACAAATTACTGGTCTAATAATTACAGATGATCTTCGTTGTCAACTATCGTTTTTCTACCCTGCCCCACTTAGAGTTCGGTAAATTAATACTCTTTCAACTAAATGAATTCTCTTTTCCAAGAAGCTCCGACAGGCAATAAGTGGTCGATAGATACCAGAAACGGTGGAGCGAAAAATTGTCCGTCAATACTGAATATTTTATTCGTTATTTTCAATTTAGTTTGTTTGTTAGTTCGACACTGTCAAAGTTTATCGTACTGCGAAGTATGTATGATAGATGTATGATCTTCTCATTACATTTATGTATAGAACACATGAATGCGAATAAAAGTACAAAATATTAATTTAAATGTCCAACAGAACCAATATTTGTGCCGATTTATCGATGGACAAAATCAATAAGCACCTGTCTAAAAAAACTACGATTCATGTCGATCATTTCATTCCAATTCATGATGCTCTCTGCTTCTTGTTATTTTCCAATCTGCATATTATAAATACCAGTAATACAAGAACACTCAAATTGAAGATAATTCCAGACAATTTCGTTCCTTTAATGCAGAGTGCGATCATCCAGCAATTAATTATAATTCCTGCTAATAAATAGGAATACAACGAGAGAGCAATCGTCGAATATAATCATATTTACTGGGTCCAAAATTCCTCTAAGGATTATTATCCTTCTAGACGGGGTGGTCGATTGATTACCGGGAAGCAGGGCAAATTATCCCTGCTTTCCCCCGACTGATCCTAAGATCAAGGAGACCGTGTCTCTGGGCTGTTCACCGATTGAACCGTCGCTGGACCAACGATTACCAAGACTTTTCTAGCCACTCTCCCTCTCTTGGCGCTAACGTGTTGCGAACACTTAGCGCTCACCAAGAAGAAGCCTGGCTCTTTCTCTCTCTTTCTCTCTTGACTAGGGACGGAATCATCTTAAGCGGCAAATTACACGTATGCTAAGTGGCAACGATTTAAATTATTATTATCATCGCTCGGCCCATCGAGTGGCCCTTCCGAGAATGATTGCACGTGCTCCGAGATGCCGCTGTACTTCGGAGATCCGCCCGCCTTTTTTTCCAGCCCTTCTAGCCCTTGGTCCTTTGCTCCTCATTTGAATGCGATTTGGACTGGCAGCGGTGCCCAGCCGAACAGTCATCCTAAGCTGACCAATGAAATAGTTTTTATTCTTCTTTTATTTAGAATTTAACTCTTCGTCGAATTTCTATTGGATTTTTTATTTAAAGAGATGGTGTGAAACATAAATCTTTTGATTCTACATAAATTTCGTCAGATTCTTTAAAATTATATTGCTAAGAATGAATATATATCGCGAAGAATGTAATTACGATTTAAGCTTTAAGTTATTACTTAACGAAATTTGATTTATATGCAAAATTGCGTTGTCACCGAATGAGTATCAAAAGTATAAATTTCTGATTTGAAGATGAGAGATAACCGAGATTTTTGATAGTCCCGGAGAAGAATGATTATAAGAAATGATAGACCATAAAAGTAATTGGCGAGGCCGAGCCCGATTGCTGGCAATTCGCGTAATGTGCTATTAATTTGAATGTCTTATGCCTGATGAATTATTTAATGGTGCCATTAGCCTAACACACTGTGCATCTTCCTACCGAGGGTTCGGTGATCTGTGCCTTCGTCCGCAGGAGGAACTCTTTCTTTGTGACCCCAAGTCACTCTAGGGATCCAATTCTTTTAATTGTACGGGTTAGGTAACGCTTTCTAAGACACTTCTTGGAAACTTAATTATTATTATTACCTTTCTAACATCTACTTTCTTCGTCTCGTTAGTTTTCTCCCTCGCTCCTAACGATCCTCTCCTGGATCTACCTGCATGTTCTAATTCTTTCATTGTCTTATATAACTTCGCAAGGTCCACTTGAAAACAGAATAATTTAACCCAAAAATGTATACAAAATCCTATTATAAATGCAGACTAAGAGTAGACTGATTTAAGGGCGTTTTTTTATTAGTTCTCTTATGTATAGAGACCTTGAATATTTGTGTAGATAGAATAAAAAATATACAAGGTATAATTTCTCCGAACTGGTCCTTGACAGAAAGGAACTATCTACTTACAAATCTAGCACACATCAAGGTACTCATCAACAGTCACATTTCCCTTAAATTTTGAACTTGTAACTATCAAACAAAAATACGAACTATAAACTTCTTTAATACACATAATTATCTTCGTTTCAAGTATTATTACTTGAAACTAATAAACCATACAAATTTCTATTCTATTTTATTTTATTTTATTCCCACATGAGTACTGCATGGATTGTACTTGTTCCAAGTCAAAATTGAATTAGCTCAAGTTTCCATTTCGAAAGGTAGGTTTACGAGAGGGGCGCAGACCTCCAGGGGCATTCCTGGGGTCCGTGCAGCGCGGTGCTAGCAAAGGAATGGTATCTCGATTGTATGTGGCAGCCCTGAATAGAGGATCAACTGCCCTTGTCCTCGGGGAGCTTAGGATGTCTATCTATCCTCGAGTAGTATTGGTGTGCTCCAGTAATTAGGGCTGGCAACTTCGCCCGCGGTGACCCTTTCAAAAATATTTGTGAAACATCGAGGGCTCTGTGATACCTAGAATCGGCAGATGGTTTCTCCTGTAGAATTTCGTGGGTGGAGCCTTTACGAAAGAATTTACCCTTTGGCACTTTCTGGCTGAAAAGGGTGAAAAAACGTATTGCGCACTGGAGCTATATTTACGCGAATATTTGTGAGTAAAGATAATTAGATTCGCTAATCCTTCCTTAGATAAATCAGTTCTTAAGTAAGTGATAAGAACTTAGTTCAAATTAGTTGAATGAAAGTGAAATAGTTTAAGCAATAATTTATTATCAATAGGTGTTTTCTTGAGTTTCATTTCATTACCTTTCATTATTTATAGTTCTCAATTTCTTATTTTACGATAACTACACACGGATAATAAATCAACTTATGAAACAGGCTTTTGCGTTTCCGAATTAGGTACAACATGTCCAGCTTGATAAGTTTTCAGAAACTGGTGTTCCATTAATGCACCTGTATTTATGAATAATATGCGCAAGGAATTTCGTGGGTAACCCTAATGTATCGAACACTTTGGCTGGAGCTAATCTGAGTCGGTCATTATAGCCGCTCTACAGCGCATAGGATAGATAAATGTCTATCCTGAAATTATAAGACGGCTATAACGTGATTGCCTCGCAATAGAGGTAAAATGGAATTTTCTCTTTTTCTCTCATTAAGATTTCATAAAACTAGATCCTTTAGGAGTACGGGAGGCATCGGTGTGGCCTCATAACGAAGTTCGGGATATAAAAACGGTAGACGCGGTGCCCTATCCGTGATAGACGTGGGTGGATGATTGCATGATTACCATCATTATGGGGAATTTCTTTACAAAAAAGTAAGCGGCGCCTACGGCCTCGCGTATGTCTGAACCTTTCAAATCGATCATAATTCCTTTCACCGAAGATTCTTATAATCGCCACTACCAAGATTTTAAAGAAGCAAAGCGCGAACCATTCATAATTCACTATCATGTTGATCCTAATATACATTATTTCTTCAGGTATAAATTGCTAATACACACGCCTTTTAATAACGTAATTTTTATTGTTTAAATTAAACATGAAAGTATCATATCGTATCTACAGGAAAAGTACAATTATAAGTTAGGGTATATGTATAATATATTATACGGTAATTGTCGTACGATATAGCGAAGTGGGTTTCATTTTAGCGCATACCTTCAATGACTTTGATAGGACGCGCATGCGAGAATGACAGGCGCTCCCATCCGGAGAGAGTGTGAGTGACTGGGATAAAAGGGAAGGAGGGGAATTTGGAGATTTCGGGAGATGGTGAATAGAAGGTTCATGGAAAACATATATAAAAATAAATGTGAATCGCCGAATGCAGCCACGACAGAAGGCACGACGAGTTGCTACACGGAAGCAGATGCTTACGCATGTTCCTATTGCAGACAAGACTTCTTCTTCGCACACGATTTTCACGATCCGAGTACTCTTTGCACAGTGATTTAAGTAGCACAAAAAGTGAGATATGCCAATTGTATCTGGTAACATAGCTCTCTAGGAATCATGTACAATCAACAATATCGAGAAAAATTCTATATAAAAATCAGAAAGGTTTGTCATCCAATAGTTCGTAAACTACTCGATCATTGCACTTGATCAAAATGCGCCTTTCGTGCTACTGAAAACTTGAATCAATTGTTTCATGAGTTTCACTAATAATTGCGCGGCATTCCTCCAGTTTGTGCTTCCCTCTCCTTCTTTTTGCGTTGAATACACGTGTGCGGCATTAAAGTGCGAGCGGATAAATGCTCGAGGAAGTGGTGCAAAGGGAGAGGCAGAGTTAGCGATTGAACTAGTTCCGCATTTCGAGAACGTTGATCTTCTAGAGAGAAGCGAGACAAGGTGAAACGCGACGAAGTCCTCGGGGGTGAATATTTACAGAGAACGACAGTTTCCCCGAAAAAGCTCGGAAGCACTCGAGATTCTCTTCTAGTTTTCGAACTACAGTACTCCGAGCGTTGCCGATTGCGTGAAGCGACTTAAACTAAACTCCTCAGTGTTAATGCTTATGGTTCTAACATAAGAATACTATGTAATTTCGTCGATCCACATATTCTTCGATCGCCAGCCACACGTGGGCCAGCGCCTACACTTTACTTCCAATCTCTTTAAATTCTTCGTCGCTCAAGCTAATCTGTGCTTATTCCTCTTATCTTAGTCGGTAAAAAATAGTGATTAATATGAGCGCACGTATGTATATATTCTCATTTTTAATATCAATAGATGTCTATACGTAATTGCGAATTATGCGCATATTTGGCGTGACTTGAGTGTGATTACGTTCGAATGCGGAAGTAACACGCGCATCCTCGTTTCATGCAAAGTTTGATCTCGAAGACTGAGGGAGCAGAAATCAATGATCGAATGGAGACGCGTTCTTAATATGTGACGAAGTACAATCAATTTGCAGAAACACGATACGAATATGTATTACAAAATCCTTTAACCGTAATCGAAAGATTTATACAATAAAAAGCAGTGCAATAACAGAGAAAAGAGAGAGAGAGCATACAAAACAAGAACGTTAGTCTGTACAGCAGCACGATTTTCGTTCTGATTTGCTTGATAACACTTAATGTTACGTTGCGATATTATTTACATTAAGGGTGAAATGCAATCGGGAAGAACATTACACAAAAGAGGGCGAAACAAACGTTGCAGGCGCTGATTTATAAAACTGACAAATAACGCCGTACTACCACGAAAGAGTCACCCTTCGATTAAAAGCTATGCATTGCAACAGCTGCAATTGAAACGCCCAAGCACAATCTCATTCGTTTTGATATGGTCAGCCGTGGCGACCGCTATGTAGTGAAATAAAAATTTGTTCTCTCGCAGTCTTATGATTCCTAGTCGATCGTTCGTGCTAGCGTTATACTTGCCCCGATATATCGGATCGGGGACGCGGAGGCGTGTGAACATTTATTAATACATCATCCCTGCTCACGTCACATCAAATGGATTTGCGTTAACGACCTGACCGCGCGATTAAGCGGTGGTTTTAATTGGTCATGGTTAAATTAATGCGCGCTTATAAGTAATTTGTCGCTTGTGCCATACATTTGCATCGTATCTCTCGCCACTGTCCGTATCTTATGGCATCCATTGACAAAGCAGTTAACATTGCATACCGCTTGTGGTTTGGAAAATACTATTGTTGCATACCTTACAAAACGGCTGTCTGAATTTCTCCTAAATAAAAACAGAGTGCGAACGCCTTAGAAAGGACAATCGCGAGCGATAGATGCTTTCCGTTGAAGATGTGAAGAAGTGAGTTGCAACGAGCATTACAAACGCCTTGCATTTAGAGGCAGGGCGGCAGGGCCCAGAGGGTTGCTGTTTTATCGGCGGAAGTACTCAAGAACGAGAACTCCGTCGGATGCCACCGGCCGGATATGACCTTGTCCTGATGCTGTGCGACAACGACACTGGGTAAAGGCATCGTTAAATCACCTGCAAACACAGTAACGTAGTCGTAAAGACCTCCGCAAACACGTAAATCACTCTGGAGCTACTAGACCAGTAAATGGACGTTTACCTTGCAAGTCCGTGAGGACCAGTTTGTTGTCGTAGCCGCCGGTAAGCAGATAATACGCCGATGGTGAGAAACGTATACTTCTAATGTCCGCTGCATGCGGCTTGAAGCACTGCACGGTTCTACCACCGCGTATGTCAAATAGAACACAACTGCTGTCTTCGTGGCCGGACACCAAAAGGCGTCCGGATGGATCGACGCAGAGTGCGGCAACTGGGCTGCCCACCTAGAATACAAAATACATTCCAAATTATAATACTTATCACAATGTTTTACATGTACATTATTGGATCTGTAAATGTAAATGTTACAGGCTTTTTTTAATTCTAGATTAACCAAATTTAATAAGAATTAAGAAACTTTGAAAATTCTGGATCGAAGAATTAAAAATGATAGGAAAACTAACTCTGCTTCCAGGTACAGTAACCGGCGTGACCATATTGACACAGCCTCTGGTTCGAAGATCCCAGAACCTCACTGTCTTGTCTTGGGAGCCGCTGACAAACATTGCTCCACCCCAGTGATACAATGTGAGAACGTGACCACTGTGACCACTCAGGGATTGGAAGGAAGTGCCAGTCGCACAATCCGTCACATAGATCTTGCAATCGCCAGATCCACCGCTTATCAAGAGGCTTGACTTATTCGAAGTGTCCTCCAGGAAGCATAAGTCACGAACAGTGCCGTCATGCATAGTCAGTGCGATTTCCTGACCTGAAATAATCATTTACATTTTATTAGAAACATAAATTGAAATAAATAGAAAATTTATATACTTTGTACTCGATTATTAATAAAACTAGTAATATTTTCGATTAATATTTCATTGTATAGTATTTAGTCAATCGAAACCGTGGAGAATTGGTTTGTATATATTACAATATTTCAATTAGAAGATCAGAGTAGTCTTGGAAATATTTTTACCTTCAAGGTTCGATGTTTCGGCATTGAAACGCATCAGTTTGATCGTTTTATCATTACTACCAGTCGCAATGAGTTGACCATCGGGCGTCCATGCCAGGCAATATATCGAACCTTTGTGATGTTTCGTTCTCTTGAAGAGAACTGTGGGCTGATTCGTTTCATGATCCTCTCTGAAAATAACGGAAAAAATTATCATATTATAAGAATTAATGTAGAACAAAGTGAATATATCAGCAGAACTTCGTAAACAATAAAAGAAATCAAGAGCGAAGTACAAGATATTTTTCCCCCATTTGCACTGCAGGATTAACGAACTTCACTGAAAGTTTCATTAACGCACACACTCTTCTCTAATCAACAATGAATTCTGCTCACGCGCACTGAATTCCATTTCGCCGATCTGTATGATCGTTCGAGGAAAAAGGAGAGAATCACCGGTTCACAGACTTCACTTTCCTTGCGATTTCCTTCCTCGTTCCCAAGCGAACGCGTGTCCTTAATTGAAAAGAGCCGCGCGAGAGCAAGGGAATCCTATTGCAGCTTGCCTTTTGACCGTGGAAACGGGAGAACTAAGCAGAGCGATTTTAAGGCAAGGAAGATTCAAGCGCGATGCTGCTTTCACGCTGCCTCTGTTTCTGTCGATTGTAATTAAGCCTCCGTTTTCTCCTTCTGATCGGCAGTTCAACATTTCAACGCGAATGAACAACCTCCAATACACTTTCACTAGTGATACGTTCTGCTGAATGGGATTGTATTAATAAAAAATGGGTGTCAATGAATAAATCTTTGACTAGTGTTAATATATAAACTGTTTATCTTTCATAAATTGTGTATAATACGAGATACACCATAACTTTTGTATTTTGAAAGAAACAATAAAAGAAATCTTTTGACAATCGATTGAATAGTCTTAATAAATATCTATGTACACTTTTTTCTCTCCAAAACATAAACCATAATTTAAGTGTCACGTCCTTTGTTAAAAATATAAAGAAGACCAAGGTGAAACATTAAAATATTGTATATTTCAAAAATTGTAATGACCCATTTTTTCTCTATGTTATCTGGACCCCGAAGCACCAGAGCTTGCAATACTCAGTCGATCAGTCACCTTACAACTAAGAATGTTTGGTTCTCGAGAATCATTCACTTTCCCCGATCGTGCTGGAATCGCGTGCTGGAAATGACCGGGCCGGTCCGGGCCGGATGTAGCGTTATGGGGGTACGGATGAAACACGAAGCTTTGGAGAGTAAAACATTATCATTATCTCGGACTCCGAGTACTTTCTCCTCTCGCGAGCAGTATTTTAATTAGCGCCAAGGTAATAAACAAGTTTCTACGAATATTCATGGGAAACAGTCGATCGCCCAGTAGTCATACGGCATATGCTAGGAGACATCGAGAACCGATGACGTCTTTGATTTATGATCATTAAAGGCATCCTCGGATGCAGGTTACATACTCTTTTTTCGAAAGTTCCAATACGCTTGGCAGATGAAAAAAATGGGCCAGCGCGGTTTTGAGAAGCTGAGGACGACAGGTTTTCACGCGATCTCCTTTGCGCACGGCAGATGGGAAGATGAATCTCTCTCCCTTATCAATCAAACAGCATCAGTGGCTCGCGAGCCCGCTTGTTTGTCATGATGACACTCGACTAATTTACACGTGGATCCCTGGCAGAACAGTTGCCATTGTCCTTTGGTAAGACTGTGCGCGAAGAAAGTTCCTTGTCACTGTAGTGCACCTTTATGGACCATATATTTGCCACGCGCTGCTCCCTCGTCTAATCGTAAGTAGTATGAGTGCATCTTTGGCCAGGCCTACTTAGAAATGGGTGTCTCCGGATTTAATTAAGTATTTAGCAGTTTTTAGCCGCAATTCTAGGAAAGTGTAACGTTAACTGAGATGTGTTTTTAACATTGGAATTTTAACGAGGATCAGATGCAACCTTACAATTATTTGTATTAAATATATTACATTTTAAGTTTTATGTATTACTAATCGAAAGTCTGTAAAAAGTATCAGTGAGAATACTACTTTATTTAGAGAAGTTGTTTTTACTTTTACTAAGTTCATTGCTCGATAGAATAATGCAAATTGACGGAAAGATAATTGGCGATTTACATTAACGCTATATTAGAACATAATTAATAGGAGTAACTATACGAATCGAGAGTATATGCCTACTATAAAGATATTCCTGTATCATTAACATATTTTACAAAAAGATATATAAAACAATAACAGCACAATTTATAATAATTCCAAGGAACTTTCATATGCTATTTTTTATCATAGTGGGTTAATGTTATCTAATCCTTACGTTTAGAGAAAGTAATTCCACTTGATAGAGTATAAACGATTCAAAAAAGTGAAAACTGATGTTGAACAGACATTTCATCGTTTGCGATGTGCAGAATGTGTCAGGAAGCTGGTTAAAATCGGCGCATTTCAAGCACAATTCTCCAAAGTAACGAGCGCCACTTCTCGATGCAAGGTGTTACGTTAACACGTTTATTCAGCGTCCAACAGCGCCGCCGGGTGAAAGTTACTCGCGCGCGGAATATGACGACATAGCAAAATAGATTTATGGGTGAACACCAAAGTACTTTTGCAAAATGTGAGCCGGTTCGTTGTCCGGCTGATAGAAATTCACAGGACAAATCAGGAGCTCCTTTGACTGTATTCGTAAGTGTGTTCGAAAGTTCGTTGCTTTTCAAGTTGGAGGTCTGAATAAATTAGCCGTAAAATCGTGTAAAGCACTTCCGGGGACATCGAATTAATGGAGTTTTAATCAGTTGAAATAACCATTCATATTTCGCTAACAATTACTACCAATTGTTAATTCCCTTAATTACTATGTTAATTGCATTATTTTTATCTTAGAAGATAAATATTTATTCATGCATTTCTAGATTTCCGTTTTGAAGAATAAAAATGTGTTTATTCACTCAGTCTTTTCGATATTTCTTGTACGTTTAGAATAGACGACCGAATATTTCGTTTGTAGTTCCTGCGAAAATTTATTTTTTAAAACAGTGTTCCTCCTATAATTTTTTACGGGTTTTCAACTAGTGCATTCAAAACTAGTTTATTGCTGTTGCGGGGAGGGATACAAGAATTCCGCATCGCTTAAACATTCGGGAATGCTCCGTTTACTATGAAGGCCTTCGCCGTTCGTTAATTCAGCTGGCTCCCGGAAAATTGCTCCGGCGACTGCCGCAATTTACCAACTGGCAAAGCAGTGTCCTAGTAAGTTTCTAAGCTCGTTATGAACCAAAATCAAAGGCCAAATTTTGTCCAACTACTAATAAATTATTTAATGTGACTTTGCTTTCTCTGCCTGTTCGTTGGCTCTTCGAATGCTACGTCATCAACGTGTATGTGTGTGTTATTACATGAGCACACACGTGTACTTATAACTTGGTAAAAGTATTTATTTAAATAGAAATAATAAACGCAAATATATTTCAGAAGATTTAAATATTGGTCTTGTATGGGTGTGAACGTAGAAAGTGTAAAAAGACACCGAACCATAAAACATTATTTCAATTAACCAACATTAAAGAAATTAGACTGCTCCAGAACCAAAAGGAATCTTTACAACTTTACATCTTTTCTTTCAAGGATCTAGGTGAAGTGACGATTGGGAGCAGAAGAAAGTCGAACATCCGCGTGCGCCTAGCCAGAAATAGCTTTGCTAATAAAGTGTCTGCTTTTCGGGCGAAATGAAACAGCGATCTGCCTATTTTTTTGTTGTTTTTTTTCAAGTACTTTATAGCAGCGCAACGCGCTATTAATTTATCGCGTGAACGTTCACACGCGCAATCAGATTCTATCGATTATTATCGCGAAGTGCTTTGGGCCGCACTAAATCTGCTAGATTATCATACGGATCGAAGGATTATCATCGAGATAACGCGCATGAATCCAAGCATTTATAATGAGGGCCGCGCCACTTCATCAAGCTGGCTTGAATTTATGGCGAATCTCACTTTTCTAGAAATATGTATCGTACAGCCGCCTGCCTTTCTCGCCTTCCTTAAGCTTTATCCACATGTCGGATGAACGCTGGTATGTAAATCCATTGAGTTTCTCTTTTCTCCGATGGGAAGGCGGTGAAGCGAATGAAATTAATATTCTTTCAATTATTTCTAATGCTTGTACTTCTCAATGAATTTAGAGAGAGCTTACTAAGTCGTGTAGCGTGTTACACGATTCTAGTAGTTGGCACTCGTATGCTGAGTATTTATTTTACAGGATAATCCCAAAGATTATTACAAAAATCTGACATCTTCCAAATGAAATATTAATCAATTTTCGAGGGACTTCATAAAATGTATTCTTGTTAGATTTTTTATTACCAATATTTACTTCAACGTAAAATCACAATCTAATTACATTTTCAAAATGTATTCTTACCTGACATCGTGGAGTTTCGGGTAGGAGCATATTCTGAGGGTTTTCGAATTCGAGCCAACAGCATAGAGTTTGCCATGGGGATGGAATTCGGCGCAACGCACTGCTTGAACATCTTCGAGGGTTGTAACAGCAACGAACCTCGATCGAGTTCCATTACTGTTCCCATTGGTGGCGTCGAGGTCGGACCTTGGTTCTTGCTGCAATCAGAAGCACAAAAGACACGTTTATCGAGCTGTTCGACGGCCGACCTCATCAATTATCGATTTACGATCGACGATATTCCTCGATGAACGCAATCCGTATAATTAAATGACCATAACCGGGATATTTAAGGGAGCCCGTAAAACGAAGGTGTAGATCGTAAACTATCGTAATACTTGATCCTTACGAGCAATAATCACGTACAAACATAAACTATCACACACATTTTTCTGCATATGATTTGCAGCCACTGTAAATTTAGAATGTCTGATGAGTTTGTGATCCTTTTAGGAAATCGAATCGTAAATTTGTTACTGAACACCTAAAATTCTCTAAGCGTAGGATCGTAAAGTAGAATAGTTGTCTTGTTAAAGTCTGCCTGTAAATTCATTGATGCTTTCATCTATCAGTATAATTCTATCCGCTCGAAAATGGATTATATACATTAACAGTGGAGGTGTTAAAAGAAGATTAAATTTGAAGACACAGAATTTAATTTTTAACATAATTAGACTCATTTAAATTCAATGTCATCAAATAAAAGTGGTTCGTATACCTCTAATTTATCTTTATACAAATATTAAGCTCAATGAACGTCAAATCTGTCAATACGTCAATGATAAATTGTATCGACGCGAAGAAATCCAGTTAAACCATTGTTGGTCTGTTTACGTTTTGAATACTGGCAGACAGGAACAGTTCATGTGCCACAACTTGGAGAGAAAAAGTAGCGGCACGATGAAGTGTTACGCGAAAGCGGGATACGGAAGAAGAACGAAATTCCAGCCGCTCGTCCCTCTAATTACGATTCCCGTTACTCCCGTAATTCCCTGTTATACTCGTGTTCTTCCTACGGACTTTCCGACCTTTTGCTTCGCCTTTGCGTAACCAAGCTCCGTTTGTTCCGACGTCCAATTACTTTCGCATCTCAGCGACATTTTCGTCCTGGGAACGAATTCATTTTCGGTGTCGAATAAATCACTGATTGCGAGAGGAGTGAAAAATCATGCGGAATTAGAAAGTTGAATATTGCTCGCATGCTTTTCTAACACCCTCCACCTTTTTTTCGGCCCTGCCTTAGTCCCAACTCTCACTGTATGTTAATCGCGCGTGTTTCCTGCCGCTGAGTTAGCACTGACTTGTTGCTTCATTGTCATGAACACCTGACCATCTTCGCCTCTGCACGTCTTTTACACTTGATTCGAATCGAGTGATGAGCGGACTCTAATTGCAATTTTAATTGCCTATTTCCAAATAAAGAGAATTAACGCACGTGTCTGTGTGTGACTCATGATTTAATAAAGCTGGGTATTATACACGTGGATTGCGTATCATCAAGTTTTAAGTATAAAAATATGAAAATCTAATAAACCAAAGTAATGATTTAATTCCACTTTCCGAATTTCAACATAGGTCATTTTTTAACATCAAATTCGCAGTTCAACTTGAAGTATTTGCCTTTATTTAAAGAAGTTAGAGTTAAAATTGAATTGATACTCGCTCTAATACAGTAATTACAGTTCCAGTTCTAATTTCTCCTGATTCAATTATTGAAATGAACAAGAATCATAATTATTCTTGCCCACTAAAAATTACCGACTCGATTAATTTAGGTTGGCCCGAACAAAGAGCGGCAAAAGCGTCGGATAAGCAGATTTTCCACGCCACTTTTTCCCTCTTAAGGAAACCGTGGCCAAGGCATCTTTGCGCGATTCGCTTTGCACAATGGGCTGCCCGCTTCGCCACGCTTTTACTTTCATGCGCCGGGACTTCTTCGGCCGCGGCCGATTATCTTGATGGACAAATTAGCAACGCAAATGAGTCCTGTGCCAGCCAACTTACACAGGATTCCTAAAAGGGGGCTAAACTGGACGAACAGTCTAAAAATATATCTAACAAAAACGGAATCAAGGATGCTAAAGAAAAGTTGTGTATTTGATGAAGACGATGAGTCAGGTTCGATCGATCGAATACCGAAAGAATATTGTAAATTTAAGTAACAGACAAAAGTCTAGTTTATGTATTAATTAAGTTTAGAAGTAATTGATCTCACAGAATCTCTTTTTATCACACGCAATTATATTATGTGCATTGTACATGAATTTAATATTGTAAATTATATACACAATATAGAGAAAACTTGGGAAATACTAGTGTTTAATTAAAATATGTAAATAATTTATAATTATCCCAATAGTGACTTAAAAGTATCCTAATACAAACATTCGAACTCCTGATATGCCGATTTAAATTTCAAACAATTTGACATTGATTGTCATTCAATCATACAATAATCCTATGTAATAATACTCATTCTTGACAAGGCACACACCCTGTCGGACGATGTGGTTCAGCTCGCATGCGATTTCACGCTGTCGTAGGTCTAACGGTGCACGTATTTTCTATTCCACACGCAATTAATGGCTGTTCAGCCAAGTTTCTTCCATAACTTGCAGTCACCGTATCAGATGCTCGGCGAACGCACAATGCAACCATGTATAATAATCGCATGGGGTGTTGCAAGATGACTCACTGCGATTTGATTTAGTTCGCTCAAGAAGTTTTCTAGGGGAATTTATGAAAGTTCAATTTGTACAATCTTGGAATTTGCAATATGAACATTTTGGAGTCGAACACAACAGTTTTGGTTGGAAACACGGCATGTGAAATAGCGACAATAATCGAAATGATGTAACTACGACTGCTTCTGTAGGAAAATTGCGCTCGACAATTTCATGGAGTTGTAGCAGCTTTATTAGGCAAGCCATTAAATAGGTGACTTCCGCCAACAATAGTAATTTCCCTCTCCTAGAAACACACAGGTGTGCTTAGCCATGTCACGAAATGTTACGAATACTTTAATGAGAAATAACTGGCACTTTAGGGAAAATAAAGTATACTTGACCGTTTAAAAAAGTATCACGTGCGACACACTTAAACGTAATTATGTGTGATACATACTATTTATCGCGTGCATATGAAAAATGAAAAACACGTTCCAAGTACCACAGATCTCTGATAAATAATTAATATACGTCAACAGTATATTAATAATTTTTAAAAATTTTCACATCATCGGCATAGACACATCTAATTTAATATCCTAAATCAATCAATCTAATTCACACGTGAAAGGCTTGTTCCGGGATGAAAATATACTCTAACGGATATAGGAAAAGTCAATCAAAAACAGAAGTACCGAGACACATTGAAGTGCACGCTTGACCGAGATCCTTGAAAGCGAAGTTCGTAGCGGCAATGCCGAAAAAAGTCAGTTCGTTATCTAGGACGTGGCAGGTGTGGAGCGGCTCGCGCGTGCGAGAAACATTTACGATCAGTGTTGCCCGCTGCTTAGTCATTTGGCATCATTTCCCCACTGCGGTTTACGCCTTCGGCGCTCCAACGTGTCGGAACACTCTTACGAATTCACTGAGTCACGGTGAAGCAAAATGTTGCAGTCACTAATACTCACGTATTTAACGTAAGGTTATAGAAAATACATATAACAGCAGTTAATAAAAATACACATAGAACTGTCTGTTTAGATATTTCTGATATTATTCAGATCTGTCAATAATCAGTTATATGAAATTACCAGTTGGAAATGAGTAAAAAATGACGGGGAAAAAGTGAAGTGCCATCGTAATGCTGCTTAATTCACTTGGCAGCATCGCAGACGTGTTTACGGACACGTCGGCCAAATGCTATTTCATTCACTTGTTACGAAAGTACTTGCATTTATTAATAAATATGACAATAAAGAAATAAAGAAATATTTCGAGAAATATTATTCAAAGCTTGAAAGCTCGCAAATATATTAGCAACACTTTATAACAGTTTCGACTATTGGAAATCGAACGCTTCACTGTGCACGCAGATAACCATCAAGGTTCATCGGCCAATAAATAAACAAACTAGAAAAGACAGATTTATAACCGGCACAAAGATAATCCGCTTAACTCTGTTCGGTCTGTCAGTTTTACGAGTGAGAACGGGATCAAAGGAATCGATCACAGACACGCAGGAAGGATCGACGACCACGGAAATTCCAATGGACTTTCTTCCGCATGGTGCAACCAGCCGGAAACCATTTGATCGTGATCGAACCGGATGAAGAAACACTATTTTCAAGGAATTTCCTGGAACCTAATTTTTAACTAATTAGGGCTGATCGAGCGAGCTAATTTTCGATAAATGAGACAAGAAGAGATAAGAAAGGTGCATTGGCACCGAAGAAAGTATTTAATTGTACTATTAGAGCTTTACGGATGAACGGATTTATGGTTTACACTTCCAAGGAGAAACGGCGTGGAATATCTTCCTATTCGTTATTGATTGCTGCGGTTGTACAAGTGTCCAGCAAATGTCGTAATTACTGGCACTTGGGATTTGTGTGCCTAAGTGAGCGGCCATATGTTATCGGTTTCTCATGGTGTGATTCATGCATGAATAGGAGATGAATCAAGTACTAGATTTCACTGGTAGATACTATGGTTTTCTGTAATGACAACGTACGAGAAATTGAAATGGTAAAAAGTTGAAAGCCTTTCAACAGCAATCCTCAAACATTTACGAAACGAAATTGAATATTCTGTAAATGGCAGAAGTGTAATAATAGTATAAAACGCTAATATGAATTGCACTTATAATTCATTATTTCTTTAACATTCACAACTAAATAAAATTTCATCACAAGGACTACCGGATGTCCCGAAGGCCTCGAAACATCAGTACTCATAACTTTAATCAAAGATCATCAACACGAGGTAAACGACGCGTGGAATCGTGAATAACAATCATCCCTGTATCCTTGACACGATTGCTTTACATTTCGCTTTCCTTCCAACAAGACTTGAAAAGAGTCCGCAGGAGAAACTACCATCTTCCAAATCCATCAAGAAATAATTGAAAAACCGGGATGAAAGATCGCTAAAATGAAACATGCGCGTAGCACTTGTGCGTTAACACTATCGATAGCGTTTAAAAAGCTATTACCCTCGAGTGGAGGAGGTTCGCTCGAAGGAACTGGAACGACTCCATTAATTTGCAGATGGCAATTAGGCGCGACTTGAATGAAACTCGTTCGTCTCCGACGATTTGAAATTTTCACTCTTCGCGGCGAACCGGTCCGACCGGATCCGTCCTGAAATTCTGCCCTTTCTCCGAATCCCACGAAACTCTGACTCTCCAATGGTACATTCATTCGACGCTCACTGATATTTCAAGACACTTCGCTTCTTATGCACTGCACCAGGTGATGCTGGCACTTTGGAAAGATCCTCCTTTGAGATAGAACAGTGCAGCAGCCAAATCCGGTGAAACCAGTGTCGCACTTTATTATCTGGGTTGCGACACACTTTTCGGCTGGCGCTGCTTCCCCAGAAATTGAAGGTGCACGTATGTCTGGCGTCTGCCGCATATCTCATGTTTTATTTATTTTATGATGGCAGAATTTGTTTTCAGATCTTTTAACATGTTTATTCTTTCTTATAATGATATTTTAAATCGGCGAGATCATCGTATTATTTCAAATAGAACTGTTAAGTGTATGGAGAAGTTTGTGACAATGTAACAGATTGATTATACTTTAAATTTATTAAACAAACATTCTTAAATTGTTGATGGAACAATCTACAAGATTCTTAGTCTTAAAATCACTGTGCATAACACTTTAAAGAAAACTATCAATAAAATCGAGGATATTAATTGAACTCTTTCACTATTCGAACGTTTTACGATCACTTTAATCGGGCAACTATGTATCAACGAGTCTGTTGACGCAAATCAACGAATATGCGTAGATGTAACACGTAAATTACGTAAGAATGCAGAGATTGCAGGTTATCAGAATCACATTAAGACAGATTTCGTACATGTTAACTAGTTTTCGCCAAGAGGAAAAAATCGTTGAGGCAGCTGTGATAAATCTCGAAAAATGAAACGGGTCTAGCACGTTTCTTATCTCACTCCGGCGGCAGAATGTAGTCGAGCAACGCGCACTGGGCCAAAATACCATCACGTGAGGTCACTTGTACTTGCAGCTACGACTTCCTTAGCAGAAACCCGGCGCAGTCAACCTTCGCTTTTTCCAGACTAGAGACATTTATGTTGACCGCGCTTTGCTCACGTAATAGTTCAATGATGGTCCTGTATTATGTGCTAGTCAGTGTGCCGCATAATAAACTGGTCGCATGTAACTTTGTACGAAAGGCCAAGAATACTTGTAAAAGCATCGAAAGTTTTTCAATGAAATAAGTCGAGCATACATTTTAATACAGTCTTGTATTAAAATATTGTATTTTATATCTTTCTTAATTATTAAACATTGTTGTTGTATTCATCTTCAATTCGTTACTCGAAAATATGTAAATTTACTGTAGTAACTAATTATAAATTAACATTTTGAAATTATTCCTACATAATTGAATTTTAGTAATAAATTAGTATGATATAAGAAAAGATTGAGAAGAAATCTAAAAGGGATTGTGCAACTGTGTAATGCTCGTCATTGATTGACGTGGGTAATCTGAAATCAATTGGCAGGAAAAGGGCACGAGGTACTAGAAAGTCTTGATGTGACGATTAATTGTATATTTTTGCAAACAACCGCACTTTTTCTGGTGATGACAGTTCCTTTGTCAGCCATATGTTCTTCTTCAGGCATATTAAATACGAGACAAGATTGTGAAGCTGCTAATGATCATGAAATTTCGCTGATGCTTTCGAGACAAGGCGTTAATTACAAATCTCATCAACTCAACGATAGCAAGCTGGTAAAAGCCTCTCTCGACGGTATTATTAGAATCTAGGATCATTTCACTCGTCGATTACGCAATCAGAGTGTTCCCTTTCACCAGAAACGTGTTTTGGTCCACTGGGCGGAATTCTGGAAACTCATCGCACACCGAGATCAAAACAGATTCAAAGTACAACTCTCTTTCACCCGTCTAACTCTCACTGTGCAATTATATTCTAAGAACGAACCATCCAAAAAGATGTTATTCAACAAATATATAACAAGGAAACATCGCTCGACTTAAACTTTATATCAAAACTTTAAGTATTCAATTCTTACAATATTCACTATTATTATTAAAATATTGTTACTTAGTCATCATCGTACCGTTAAGTCACAAATTACAGATCCTCAGTATTGGAAAGATAAATTTAGATAAAAATCTATACAACCATGTATAAAATCACCAAAAAAACTGATGTAATGCATTCGATAATTCTCATGATTGCAAAATGTATGAATAAAAAATGCTAACTACCGTAAGACAACGTGAAAAAGTCGTAGGAAACAATCAGACGTAATTCCCAATAACGGAGCGGGTTGGAACGGTTTTCGTACTCGGCTTATTATGGAATCTTCAGTTGGGAAGATCGATCACACTTTCTACTGATTGGCAAAATAATACCCCTTTAATCGCATGCTCGTATTACGGAGTAAATTGGAGTTTCGGACGCAACTGTTCTCCTATTGGGCTGCGAATGTACCAGGAAGAGGAGCACACCTTTCTAACGATTAACTATTGGTGGAGTTGGTGTTGTGCAAGGGATTAGGAGAATACTATAATTACGGTATCAAGTCAAAGCATTGTCAGTTGTCTAAGCATTCTGAGATTCTAGTTGATGCTTCCTGGTTCACTTATTTTTATAAATTTATAAACAATCATTACGAATGTTTAATTGGCAGCAATTAAAATTAATGAATTTGAGCTGATATTATCATAATGATTTTATTTTCTTTATTGTAACGAAAAGAGATTTGAATGAAATTTATTTAAGTTCAAATGAGTCAACCAAATATTTGGAAAGCGAAAGTTGGCTCAAATTCCAATCGAATCGAATTTATTTTTGCTCTATCTGGGACAACATCTAATGATGTTAAGCAATGTATTGGAATAATTACCATAACAAGAAGCAAGCAAGATAGCAGGCTTAAGCACACCAAGAAGTTATTTTTAGGAAAAGTAGCGAGTCTGTCGTGTACCGTTAAGGACGATTGGAGGAACACTTTCTTTGACCGATATTTACCGAATCCACTCTCCTGGTGCTTGTCATCCCGAGAGAAATAATTATTTCGTTTTAATTATCTCAATACAGTAGCTTTCATAATATGCTTGTATTAATCGTCTGATACATTATTTTAAAACAATGATAGCAAAACAGGGAAAAATAATTGACTAAATACAGAACACACAAACCTAACCAGAGCAACTATTAAATGAATAATATTTGTTATTGATAGAATCATCATGAAGCTAAAATTGAAACTGGACAAAACATATTCTGTATCCATGAAAATCGTATTCCACAAATGATTTCATAAAGATAGAACTTAATTCATTACAAACCACAGTCAACATGAAAGGATACTCGTATATCGAAAAGACAACAGGTTTCATTGTGTCAATATATATTACAAAGCATGTTCTTTCTCCGTAATTTGCATTACAAACGAGACTTGTTGTTTAAAGCAAATACTTGTGACAGCGTGCAAATGATTTCACCGTCGACCTGTCAATTTCACGTGGTAGCAGACATGATTTATTCATTGACGCGAGAGTAGCCGTGTAATCGTTGTGTGTTCGCTCTCGGAGCGCGTGAAATCCAATTTCGGTAGAAAGGAGCTTGAAAGACCGCGTACAAACATTTCCGGTTCCAGATGGATTTATATCGGATTGCATCACAGCAGCTGGTCCGGCTTGTCGAACCAGTTGGATAAATTGGCCGATCTCCCAGACAGAGCTGAAAGTTGTTTCCGTTTCCAGTTTATCATATATGTTTATGTACCTGCTTGGGAAATTGCGTCTGGTAGTTTTTAACGCCGTCAGGAAACGTCTCTCGCGTGTTAGTATTCGAATTAAATGGGCCAACGCTCATTAAACTTCAGATTTACTGTTAATCAAGGAGCTAGTCTGTCTTTTAGTGGTGGAGCTGATTATTCGTTAATACATTGATTAAGAAGTTTTTATGCCGTAGTCATTCGATGGAACGAAGTTTTATGCTGTGTGATTCGTACTCAGTTAACGAATAATAATATTATTTATGTTATTATGTAAAAAGTAAACTATGTATTAATTCTGTCTCTAACAGTAGTTTTATAATAGATTCTTTTTCTACGCAATCACGTTTTAAGTAATTGCAATACTTCTTTGAAAACTTCGCGTTATGTAACTTGTTAATTATTTTAATATGTCGATAATACTAGGAACATATTTAGTTCCGGTAGCAGTGGTAATTTACAACTTCCTTACAACACTGCCTTCATACTCGGAACTTCCGAATTTCAACTTCCCTTCCTACTGAAGCAAGAAGAAAAAGTGAGCGATCCATCAAAACTCGAAACTCCTGATCAATGTTCAATGTCCCATGACGCCTCATTAAAAGCCGATCTCCGAGGCAAATGAGTCTGGCATAACGATGGAGAAGAATGAAGCATAGCATTTTAGACGCGAAAGTCGAAAAGGCAACGAACCATATAGCTGCCGCGTCTCCTTCCAGGTTTCTCGTTCCGTTTCTCTTCCGGCCTTCTGCAGCCCTTCCCGCCGATCCTATCGAACGTATTCGCGCAATGATTATCGATACTCTCGACTTCCAGAAGATTCTCCATGGATCTTCGAATCTGCCTGCAACTAGGTGCGCTCTTCGGACTATTTCTCTGCAGATGATTCCCATTCTCGTCATGGTAATCCTCCCATTCGCTCACTTCACTTCTCACATCCTCGAGAGATCTCGACCTGCCAACGGTACAAGTACAGGGCGGAACAGTACTCCTGCAATGACCGGAACTCTTAGCGCGTAACCTAGGTCGTTCCATCATCATCATCCTAGGGGAAACAGCGACTGGTGGTACTTGCATCGTTGGCATTCCTTGGGGTGGTGGTGGCATAGCATTTCGATAGAGAGGTGCTAAGTAATAGTAATCACGACCTTTGTTAGGATTGCCAGCGAGTCTAGCTGGCATATAATTGTAATCAGCCATGTGCGGTGCGATCCATTGTGTTAGAGTGTCAAGTGGCATTGGACGATAGCAGAAGGATGGACCTCTGGATGCTGGATGATTCCTGTACATCGGAGGCCATGGTCGAGATTGCTTTAAGTCGAAGCGAGGATCCATTCTTGGATCCAAAACTCTTATATCACCCATCCTTTCGCTCGGCTAATTCTACTTATTTCTTAAGTTCCCGTTGCTCAAGTTTCGAGGCTGCTCGCTTGAGTTCGAAGCCGGTGTCAGTAAATGCGAAAGAGAGCCATAATTGGGACAGGAGATCCTGCTCGCAGTCAAGCGCCGCTCGAATCGCGATTATCTCGATTGCCTTTGCTCGGTCACGGGCCGCCGATTTAATAAGAAAGGTGGAGAAGGCAAGCTAGTCGAAGTCGTGTACAGACAAATGATCAGATGCGTAGGTGAGCAGTTGGAGACAAAAGATTCCGTCGATTTTCACCACTTTCCATCGGACGCCGAATGGGCTCTCTCGCGGGAAGTGTCACTTTCCCATGCTGCTTCCGCCGAGGGAATCACAACATCACTTCACTTGCATTCCAGTACTTTTCTTTGTACTCTTCTTAATTCTTTAAACACTTGCCGCGTTGATCGCCTCACAATTATTAACTAATTTTTAATCAGTTCCTATTAATTTTACTCTCACGGCGTCACCTTTGTAATTAAAATAACTATAATGGAAAATGATTTAATTCGAAATTTGTGAAGTGATTAGGACGATTTTTTGAAAGATTTTTGAATTCTTATATTAGTGGGACCGAAGTGGAAAGAGGTAGTTCTCGGATCGCGAATCCAAGCCGACTGTGCTCAGCTGAGTGCAGCGAAGGAGTGCGTGGCCTACGTTCTTGTCGAGTGAGTACGGCCCGTTGAGAAACGACCCACTTCTACTTCGCTCGTGGATCGAGACACTGTCTTCCCCCTCTTTCTTATACCACTCTGCCTCCCTCCTGTCTCATCCCCTGATTTTCCATTTCGATTACACGAAATCCAAGTAACCGCGCGCAATTTTCCGCAATTAACACTCGAGCAACATTCACTTGGCATTCTCTGCTTTCGTTTGCAGAGCTTCGAAATTAGAGTGGTTGGTGCTCGATAAATCAACGGGTTAAGTCGTGTTCTTTATCTCGATGAATGCAAAGACGATGAAAGTACTGTACTGGTTTTTACTGAATAATATAGAGAAATAAATGTATGACGAAAGTATATGCATTAAATTTCTTATATAGCTGAAAAATTATAAGTTAATATTTCGCATCCTCAATACTTTCACTGATTGCAATATTTTAATGGGGTTAGTTAATGATAAGATGAAAAAATACGTCATTAATACGAACTTAGGAACTTATAGAAATTCCCTATGATTCCCTATGATTCCAGAGAAATAATATCGTTTAGATTCAATAAAATCAATACTGCACATTCCAGAGCTGTATCTGCATATTTTATTCTTTCACGCGTCGCTATTAACCATTTTATAGATCTGGCGCATTTGCACAGCATGAGAACTGTGCCATAAAAATACGTGTATGAAAGTTGATAATTTTATTAATCGAGAGAGCTCGATGATCGGTTGAGAGAACCAAAAATAGAAGGACACGGTTCGTTCCTTTTCCAGCTTCTGTCGCTTTCACTAGGTTGGCATGCGATAGTTTCCTCTGCGACACATCCTTCGCGATTTGTTTTGTTCCCGCATCTCGCATCAGTACCCATTGGATATCATAGTACATGCTTTAGTGATAGCCATATTCGCTTGTACCCTCAGGAAATGTGTTTCAGTTTCGCTCGTGTTAGATCAAATTCGTACTTTACTCTATCGCAGAATTTTATCCTTCGAAATCTATATTTATCCTGTTTAAAATTGATTCTATATTATTGTATATGATACTGATGATATATAATATTATTTTATAATTATGATTGTTTTAATAATATTCACTCTAGAAAATATAAATGCGAAGGCTTAAAGAATCCCGTCAAATCTGTTGGTCTACTGACCAGTAAAGTATGTTGAATCAGTAATAAATTATGTTTAATAACTTTGAAAGTAGCCAGATTTTACTTTAAAGTGTTGCAATCGAATCATTAATAATCGATAAACGTTTATACCTTACATGAACTATGTTTCCAATCTTGCAATTATTAATTGGTTAGCGTAGATATAATAGAGTGAAGGGAATGGATCCGACAGTAAAGATCAATCGATAGGCTATAAATACCTTTTAAAGCTAATTGAATACATTTTAAAGCCAGGAGCGTGAAAATAGAATTATCTTAAAAATGCATACGCCAATCCATTAATCATTTAAAGAAGGCATCTAAATCATTCGTTTTTACACAAAAAGGAATGGGTAATTACAAATTTTTGAAAAATACGAAACATAATAATACAGCAATAATTAGGACACGTCACAAAAACAATCTCCAATCTAAATCTAAAACGTGTGATTTTCTAATACTGAAAAACATTACAACCCAAAAGGAGGTGAAACGCAATTGAGCTATAAAAAATCGAAATACAAGATAGCTGTGCGCATGATATCGAAGTGTAATGGATTAAACGGCAATCGAAATCGAGGCAAATTTTTACAGAAGGCACAAACACCGCTGCATTTGACCGATTCAATTTTCCATCAAGCACTTTCTCCGTTACGCTCCGTTAATAATTCGCCGCGATGCGATGCGGCAATCCTCCCTGCTTTTTTTTCCCCACTTTTGTCTCTTTCTGGCCCTCGCGCCGCGTGAAACTAACGGATCTGACAAGCCCACGCAAGATTTCCTTTCGCTAGAAATGACGCTCGAATGATTCGAGCCTCGGCGCGCCGCCTGTCGTTATCACGAATCATAGTGAGCCGCGGGGTATCGATTGATGTCAGCTTCAATCAGTATTCCTATCAGCTGCCAACCACTTGTTTACCTTTAAGATCCGATCCTTGTTCTTGGAAACTATAAAGAGGAATTTGGAAAACCAAAAATTCCAAATATAAATACGAATTTCAAATAGGATAATCGTAATTTGTATTGATATAAATGACGAGCTTGTAATCATTATTTTTTTAAGACCGAAGAACATTATTTAAGTGAAGAACAGTAATGAACACGTCTTTCATGTAACTGATTATTCCCGGTCAATTAATCTTCTCATACTAATCGAAACATCTTAATTTTCCACACTAATCCCATGTAATTAAAATAAGAGTAATCGAGTATGATAAATACTAACGCATAAATCATTCTCCAATCATCCAGGCTGCAAAGGTTTATCAAGCTGCTACAAGTGCTATCTAATCATAAGTTCAGCTGCCCGATAATTAGCTATGAATGACTGGAACAAAGTTATAACTTACGCTTTCATGGGCGAGGTGAATGAGTTCAACGCAAAGACCGTCAATAATCTATCGATAGTAGTACGAGAGCTACTTGGCAGTGCGAGTAAAAGCGGTTGCGAGTAAAAGAAGCGCGAGCGATCAGTGAAGACTGACAAATCGATCTAGTTTTCTCCGGCAATTCGTCGCGGCAGCGTAAGTGCGGAGAAGCATTCAAAAACTGAAGGGGAAATGGGTCGCGCCAGCGGTATAATCGAAGCGAGGAGTGTCTGTGTCAGTCGGAGCACAGCCTTTTAGAGAAAGTGTGTATCCTGCGACACGAAAAGCAAATTGCTCTGCTCTCGCTCTGTCTTCGTTAGTAATTATCTGATTGCTGAGAACCACAGGGGAGTAATTGGTCTAATCGATTACAATTCGATTCTGCGCAAACCTTAGAACCTCAGAACGTGGAAACTGGAATCGCGCAAGAATCAAGCGAGTGTGCGAAAACCTGAGTTCTCCGTTCCAAAAACGACGTTTTTGTATCATTTAAAGCGATAATTACAGAATTATAATATTTGTAAAAATGTAGACTTGGTGGAATAAAATTGAGTTTGAAATACACTCCTTTTTAATAGTAATATTTCAACACGGATTATAACAAAACAAACATACTTACAAACAAATATTTATAAATTTATCTAGTTCTTGTTATTATTATAGCCGATTGTTGTACTATTTCCAGGTATTCTAATACTTGGAAACGCGGAGCGCACAAGTTTCCTTATGCTCATATTGCCACGCGACGTTAATCCCGTGTAAGTGGCTCGTCTACAATTTATCACACGGTAGACAATGACTAATCACTTCCGAATTATGAGCCATTGATTTTACGAGGAGACTTTCTTTTCCCCATGGGAATTTGCTCGACTATCCTTAGCACGGATACGTGCAACTATTTACATTCTCGTTTATGCACATCGCCTTAAATGTACCTGAATGTTTCATACGGTACTTCTGCCAAGTGCATTTTTTGTGTATGTATTCAAGAAAGAAGGCAGAATGTGTTTAATGGTATGTTGCCTTTCTCATATTTTAATGCACTGAGAGCCTTATGGGAACTGGTTGACAAGTTCGAAAGAACAGCAAGAGAAGTCGCAGTTCAAACAGGTCTTCATTAACCGCAATTCTTAACCTCGGTTTAAAGGTCATTGCTTCTGCATATCCTCGTTGGAGCCTCATTACAGGGTGGTGATACTGCACTGGTAAATGTTAAATAATATCTTCCAAGCTAGTCAAAATAAATAATGAATAATGCCAGAAATGTTCTTGGTTGGATTTATAAAAATCTTTGCAAATTCGTCCGCATATAATAACAGAAATCTGTGAAAATTAATTACAAAGTACCATTTTTACAAGGTTTATAACAGAATCAGTGCAGACTAAGTAACAATAAACGTGAGAATTTTTTTATCGCTTAACTAGATTGAAAGCAATGTTAATGAATCAATTCTGAATAGAATTTACTTCAGTCTATGCAACTTACTTTCAATGTTTAAGCGATAGTTGCTACTAAAAGAAATCTGCTTAGTTTTTCTCTATCGGCAGAACTAATTGACAGGCACCAATAACTCACTCTCGCAATCTACGCAGAACCCCATTTTATCTTGAAAAACCTCGGAGGCTGATAAAACAAGGAATTCTTTTATGAATCGAAAGGAGCTGCAATGCGACAGTAATATTATCGCTCGACCCAACATTGGTGGTCGATAATTTCTAATTAAGCGGTTCACCGGTATGTTACCCTGCGCCTGGGATAATTTATTCAGAGCGTGGCACCTTTTGCGACTAAAAGACGGAGTGCAACCAGTTTTTCCGGGGCGAGCGTTGGTTACGCAAGTTGGCACACTGCTTTCAATATTCTTTCTAGGTTCTTTTTCCCACTCTTTCAGGACGAGTATTGCCGGATTAATCAGGCGGCAGAAACAGTCGACGAGAAAGAAAAATTATTAATGACAGGTTGAGCGTGGAAGGGCCACGTATCAGTAACTGAAAGTGCGTTACCTTTTGCGATTGTGGACTCTGCGCACTCTAATTATCATTCATCCGGTGCTCTGTGGACCATGACTTGTCCAGTTTGACTGACTTTACCCATAGTAACAGTCAAAAACTCGCACAGTTCCTGCAAATGTAAACGTGTTGTTGCCTGAAAGCCTTTGCATGCCGGAACTTCGCACAATCCTGTAATTATTGAGTCAGACACGCCGTGGCGCTCTGAATAACATTTTGAAGTAACCGTAAAAAACTTCGATCTTGTAACACTGGGAATTTAGCGTGGGAAAGTAGTATGCTAAGTTTGAATAGAACTTTAGTTTTTGTTGTAAATTATACTCTTCCCCATACTTGAAAAGATTTATGTTTAGGTCATAATTGTATAATCATTGTTTAATATAATTGTGTTGTTTATTTTTATTCTAGGGTTTCGATTTATCAGAAGGCATAGACACTGTAAATATTTAATTGCTCTCAACAGTTAACTGTCCAATTAAGAAACAGTTAGCAAAAAGTGAGTTACAGACGTAAAAACAACATTTTGTTTTAATTGCCTTTACTTTGCAAAGATAGTAGAACTAATTGCAAGACATAAAATTAGAGTCATAAATTCACCAGTGGCTTTCAACGATACAATGTTTCTACGAATGCGATATGATAAAGCACGAGAAGCTTGCTCAGGAAATATAATATCCTACCAGCATCGGTGAAGTGAGCAGTATCTCATTCATTAAATTACACGCTCATTTCAAACGAACACTACAAGTTGCGCTAATTACACTTCGCAATTGGCTATACTTGGAAACTAATATAACTTTGAATCATAAATCATTTTGGGCCGACGATATCATTTATGAGTATGTTGCAAGCAATATTTTCATAAATCTGTGCAAATATTAGATTTAATTAATACATCATGAATTTCAGTGTAAAAACATCGGCGGCTTTCTAAATCTGTTTTTCAAAACAGATATATGTTATACAAAAATAGATTTAAAGATTCATTTTATATGAATGTGCAAAGCACGACATTTGAATATTTTAAAAGTTTAATGGATAATTTTACTGGTTGCCTTGATCCAGCAAAAATCGAAGGTGATCATCGACTCTGAGAGATCGGTACCATTGAGAACAGTCAGTGATCTGTAACGCAAGTACTGAAAACGTGTCCGAACTAAGTAGCGAATGGCGCGCGATAGTCAAATAGAGGATGATTGGGAGAAAAGAGAAGGCTCGCTCGTGAAAATCGGTAGGAATTCATAAGAAAGTTGATGGCCATTAGATCCGGCTGGTCGAACTCGAATCCATCCGCGCGAGAATCCTGACCTACATCGACAATCCCCACCAATCACCAATCATCATCCTTCGCTGTATACTTATTATAATATTCGATGATATCCTCTTTTTCGTGAACGGCGCAATAAGCGACAATAAAAAAAAGCCGCTCACTTTCATCTTCCAGAGAAATTTTAATTATTGGCGGCTCCTGTGAAGCGGAGCAATTATTATGTAAATTACAGCGCAGCTTCGAAGTGTTTACGATGAGAAATCTGAAGCTTCTAGGAGATGCTCGTTCGATAAAGCAGAGTAGACTCTTCTCGCTGCGAGTAATATGGGAATCCTCGGAAACCGAGTTACCAACGTGTATTCTTCGAAAGATCGGTAAGCGAGAAGGTCTCTACTTCACCGATTTACGGAGAATTCGCGATAGATCGCAGGATGTACTCGAAATCCTTCTTCAGGCAAATCTTTACATTGTAAAGCTACATACTCCTTCGAATATTTAAATGTTTTCCACAGTCTTACTTTTTTATGGAAAATTTCATATTTTTCTACGAATTTTAAATTAGTTTTACAAACATATAATATTGTAAATAAAAAATAATGGCTAAGACAAACTTGGGACGCATAAAATAAGCATTTTTAAAATGCTAGTTTTGCATTTAACTATCTTTACAGGAATTTATGCGTACTTTATCTACTTCGCCGTCGAGCGTGTAACACAATGGCTAGACTAAACAAAACAGGTTTAAAAGGGTAAAAGAAAAGCTGAGGAGATAAGTACCCCTGTAAAAACTAATGTTTTCAAGCGTTTCCATACGACCCTGCGGTACTATAAATCACTTCCACTTCCTGCATTTACTATAATACCAGTTCTTAACAAGAGTAATGCGTATAACGGGTTTAATACTAAACATATCCACATAAGTTTTATATAAACATGTCAATGTTATTATATACTGAAAATGATGTGAAAAAATGATTAACTATACTGAACTTATCATTTTCACTTGGTTTATATATGTGAACTAACTATTAAAACGCCAAAACAATTATATCTACAAATAATAAAAATTGTAACAACCACTTCAAAAACCCATCGAAATAAGATATTCTAAATTGAATTTTGTATTAGAGAAGTTCTTGGAGCGCTTTTGCTGGGTTTCTTACATTTGTCGAAATAAGAAAATAATGTTACCATCAACCAATCTAACTCGACGTTCTGCTACACGTATCAGAGAGGCACTGGCACGTAATTCCAGGATATAAATTGGACTAAGGGCAGTAGCAAGAGAGAGTAATTGATCGACCTCCGAACGCGAAGGTCGATGGGACGTGAGTCGACTACTAGGTCGACTTAAGAAACCGGAGAAGAGTGGGAAAAAAGGCGGAAAACTCGATAGGCGTTGGCAGAGTCGCCTTGGCGAATACGTCGGCCAGCAAAAGTGCAACAGCGAACTGCCCACGCCATTTACTTTATATGGACATCCTGGCCAGCCTGGCCGAAGGTGACGAAACGGGGTAATCTGCGAGGCAGAGTTGATAAACAACAGCTTCCCCACCGTAATACGCACACTGTGCCAATCAAAGCATATCGAAACTTCACGTTGTTCAGAAATCAAAACAAACCCATAAAATAAGAGAATCGTTGATAAAATAATAGGTAAAAGAATAGAAAGGTAAATAATAGGTGGATTTTCACGAAAGTTATTATAATAATTGATCGTTATTAGAACAAATGGTATAAAGCAATTGAATGCAATAGTTTAATACGTGATAGTCATATTAATTTCTCTGCCTGACTGATTACTCAGTCGAGTATTTGCATTCAAGTGTGTAGTTTTTGTATGATACATCTATAATGGTTAATGATTTTATCTTGGGTTTCACTTTCCATTTCCAGTGTAAATTATACATTTGATTTACAAAATCGTTCCATAAAAGTTTCAGCCTTTCACAATTGACTGTTAGTCACGGCTATAATCTACGACTTGGAAAAGAATTAAAAATTTTATGGCGCGCAATTGTTTTTCAGTGTCGAGATCGTAAACTTTGTGTTTCGAATCGACACTTGTGCGAAAACAAATTTGATAGTCAGAAAGTGCAGCCGGTATTGGAAAGCGAATAAAAGAAGAGAAAAGATTTGGCGAAAGCGATGTTTTGGAATGGTTCCACTTGCAGAGACGGCGCCAATAATTATGCGGAGGTTTCAGCTGAATCAATTAGCCCGACGAATTTCTAGGCAAGTTTAAACGAGCCTTCCGCCCAAGCCGCATTGATCCAGCAGTCTTAATTATAAGATCGCATAGCAATAAAAGGAGTGAAACATTCTTCCTAGGGAAATGTCAAGGTTCAACATCCCTGCAATCTAATCCGCCCGATGAATCATCGCTCTTTTTTCGGCAATGGCATTGTGAATACCGTAACGTTTTATTGTTCGAAACAGATGCTCGGAATAAATAATTTGTTTGCAATTTTTATACATGTTAACGAGTTTATCGATATAAATAAAATCTGTGTTGTATATTTTAAAGTTCGGAGATTTATATACTATTATTCAATATATATTCGTATATTAATATAAAATGTGTTCAATCCATACAACGCTTAGAATGACCTACTAAAAGCATTGGAAATTTGCAAAATTTGATAGATGTTAGATAATATAATCAAAAAATGTTTTTTTTAAAACCATTTATCTATAATATAAAATTACCCAAAAAATAGAAAGAAAGAATATACAATATTTACTTATAACTCCTAACGTTTATAAAGTTTCCAATTCCCAAAAGGGCAAAGTTCATAAACAGCACATATAAATTCAATATTTATAAATTTATAAATACAAATTGAATCATCAGTAATAATAACTTCTCATTGAACGTAATTCCAAGTGCTTCATTACATTTCATTCTCAGAAGTGTAATTGAATAAGATGAATGTAAGTAAATAATTCCACCTTCCACGAGCTTCCATACGATTCCGCGTGCACAGCTAATGTTGCTCTCGCGTGCAGGGATTTCCGGCAATTCGGGCACAATCACGATCGCTGCGGCTAAGAGAGCGCGCGAGCTAACAACTTGTGAGTCGCGTTCCAGCTTTATGTTTATGTGTCAATATGCTTCCATTTTTCTAACGGTACTCTCATAGATCGGTCAATCATCGCGGACGTCGTACCGTGAAACGAAACGGTTCCGAGGACTACGACACGCTGGGAAATCGCCATACGCTCCGTTCAACCTGCTTCAACTCGCATGAAGAATAAGGTTTACTATGCCAACTGTGTATAGTTTGCGAGCAGAGGATCGTGTTAGTTAAAATCTGCCATTTATTAGAAACGACATTATTGAATTTATATAATAAGTATGTTTGATTCATCGTACACTTATTATTTATTATAATATTGTAAGTATAATTGCCTTTCAATAAATTTGTAGTTGTTAGATACATTAGGATTCTAAAATCAATTAAGTTTTTACTACTTTCATTTATAAATTCGATTTGACAAGACAAATCTAAAAGATTTATTGCTAGGCATTAAGCTTATTGATAAAACAGCGTTCACCACAGCTATTTTTGCAAACTTCAAAAGTCTCAGTGCCACTTAGCCGCTGCTAACTTATTTATGGATTAAACTTACTTTACATTAGCATAAGCATAAAGGCGCATGTTTAAATATTCAAATAAGAAAAGGCCAGACAGAAACAGATAAATTTGAGTAGAAACCAATAAATTCTACCGAAATAAAGAAATCAATAAACTTGCTATCAACAGGAATTTATTGGCTCGATAGCGAAAGCTTGTAAGTGAGCGCGCAAGACGAATTAGCAGTAATGGCAGTGCGAAGCAGGAAACTTGTCGTCAGCTTAATGGCTACGGTTACAGATAGCAGCAACCAGTCCACCAATCAGTGAAAAAGGAGACCGCATATTCGCCGATACTTAGATGCAAATGAGCATTAGCATACTAAACAGAGCTACTGCGTCAAACAATCCAGCGTATCTCAGTCAGCGAAGCGCAAAGCCATTGTTCCACGGCACAGAATCACGCGCGCGAGAGCGTCTGCCTCATTTGAATAGCATGATCTAGCGCGCGAATAATCATCCGGTTAGCCTGTGCAACCCGGTACACGTGTATACATCGTCAATCAACACGCTTTCTATAAAGAACTATACAAATTGGCGAGTGGGAAAAAGTGTAAAAATTTCTTTTAAAAGTGAATTAATCGCAGAGTTTACAAGTTAATTCAAAACATCCGTGAAACTCTGCTTCTTTGTCGAGAATATAAAGTTGATTAGGTTCTATTATGTAAGATAGCAATAGAAAATCCTAAGTCCAATCAAATTAAAAGTAAATATTATAAGTAAGGATTTACCATCCAAATTTCCTGGATGCTTTTTAATAAAAAATTAATTACAGTCACATGCAAAGTTCAGAACACCAACATACATTTAAACAATTACAAAGTACAACAAAAAGTCGAGGTAACTAAGCACGTTCTTGAATGTCTTTTTAATAGAGCAATTCTATACGATTCCCATCACCGGGAGAATCAAGCGGAAGTCATTAAGGAACTAATCAGGGCACAGATCAGATATCCTGATTAAACCATTAATGCCCTAATAACCAAGGTAGCATAAGGCCTGGTGGTGCAGTGATTGTAGCAATCGGTGGGTACTAAGGTGTAACGAGATAGCGCTGTGTTCAGTTGGAGTGCAACGGTAGCCGTGCATTTCCTGATACAAAATCGTAGCAGGTAATGCCTACGCCTGGCAACATGTCCCTGAGTTCCTCAACCCACACGCACCTGCGCGGCGCTTGTAGCATACATTTTTTTCCTCCGCTGCTTGTCCTCCTCGTCCTCTATCATGCGAAACTACTTGCTTTTTGCCAGCGAGAATCGAACACGCGCGCTACCAAATCGCCCACGATCCAATCGCCGATCGTAAATAAGCTTTTTACGCACTGCTCGCACGTGAAATTTCTCCCACGCTTATACAGAGTTAGTCAAAAATCATCCGCGACGGTCTGCTAACTTTGGTTGTTGGTGACGACTGATTTTTGGTGCGTCAGATATCGTTGATTAAGTTTGCTAGTTAAGGTGGTGTTTGAGAAGTTGTGGGTTTGAAGTTATGAAGTAGATCTTATTTATTTGATTGTTTTTCGTATGAATGTAATATGAATGTTGTGTATAATAATTAAATAATAGGTAGAATGATTGATAGAAATTAATTTTCTTTGTCTCATCTAACGAAATTAAGATTACATATCCAAGAAATGTAAGGCTCGACAAGTGTAACATAATCCAAAAGAGTATTCCAAAAGAAGAAAGAGTATATGAACTTCTATTTCCTAATAAATCGAACAAAACTAGACCAAGAGCAGTGTAAGTAAGATTGCAACCTCAAACTCAACGGAATGGAATTCCAAGCAGACACTAAAGCCACGCAAGCAGCATTGTTAGCAGAGCAATGTGAGTTGTGAATGGCGGTAAGTAACGAGAGAGATAAACATTGGTTGATGGTAGATATCAAAGTAACGAAGACTTTCCTGTGAGAATGCGATGACCGAGCATTTTCTAATGGAGGAAAGCGCGATTGTCGATCGTAGCTAACAGGCGATTCCAAGTTAACCGTATTAAATAATATGCATCGTAAAGTTTATTAATGAGTGGCGCCGATCTTTGTGTGCTTGGTTCACGCGCTAACGAGATCGCCCGCTCCGCTGGTAAACCAACCGCTTTCGTAATCCAAGCGGATGACTAACACCGTGTAACATGTCCATATCGTCGCTCGAGGAATGCTCATGACGTAAGCAAGTACCAAAGGCCCGCTTCTAAGTACACCGCCCGTAGAGGGAATCTAACATCGCTGGCATTTCCTACGAAATGTCAGGGGTATTGTCATTTGAAGGTGTCTGTAGTCTTAACTCTCTGGAATCGAAATGCAGATAAATATTGGAAGGAATGATGCTCTCAAAGGAATTCAAAGTTTATTATTGAAACTCTGAATTCATTTAAAAATGAGTTGCAAATTCAAGAGGAATTATTTTGGTATATAATTATATATTACTAATATTGTAGATTCATTACTGATTTGGAATCCATGATTACTCGTTTTCAATTAAGAAATTGCTAAACAAAAAGCATTAAGATGTAATCTTGAAATAAACATAACAGCCGACACGATTATGAATGCTGCGAAAATCTCATAACAGATTTACCCAACGAATTAACTTATCCCGCAAGAAATCTCTAGGTTCATTGAATTAGCGGAATGACTGGAAGCGAATGTGACTGATATCACATGGACAAATCGTTCCTCGACTTCCGCAGCATGCGTCTTTGTCGAGAGCGTTGACAACAACCGCTAAATTTAAGCTTGATGATTTAACTGTTTCATCATCGTTCAAGGAAAGAAGGTAATGCTGTATATGAGCAGCGGTGAATCGCATGCCACCGGCTCATTACACTTCTTGCGCATCTTCTTATCTCGCCTAGTAACGGAGCCCAGTTTCCCACGGCTCATAGAACGCCAAAGTGCATACTGTCTTCTCTAAGCAGGGCCAATAAATTTTATCTGCCCGGAACATGGTATTCTCGATGCCCCGAACATTTCACCCGCTTGCCTTCGGCAAAGTTTCTCTTGTCCTCTCGTGAGAGACCTCGGAGACAATGCGCGTGGGCAGAGATAGTTCTTGTCAATCTCGGAAATCTATGCAAATAAACCTTCCAGCCGACCACTGCACGTTTATTGCCGCATTACGCAAAACATGACTCGACTGATCTTTTTAGTTGCATCTGAGATTCATTTTCGTTTTAAGGTTTCGGAGTGTTTTGTTTGTGGTAATTTTATTGCGGCAGATGTGAAAAGGAGAGTGTTGGGTATTTCGTTAGAGCGTAGCTAAAAGAATAGACTGTTATTTGAGAGTGGATTCGAAAGGATCCAGAGCTATATAAATATTTTTATATCTTCTGCAATTCCACAAATATGGAATTAACAATTCAACAAATTTAAAGTGTATTTTGTTCAAGTAATCCTGACAAATGTCTGAAGGAAGTGTCTGAACAAATCCTTTTTATGTACTTTATGGTTCTGCACCATCCACTTGTGTGACAAAGTTTCGGAATGTTCCAAACTATTTTTTACCTGATCGATGCCACTGTCGAAGGTGCCTTCTTCCCAAATCGGGTCGTCCCATCCTCCGGATGATCCAGAAGATCCTCTTCGACCCGGATCCCACGAGTTTCTCTTGAGATTATCCAGAGAATCCGTGGAGAGTCTTCGTCGGTCGTAGGATCCCCTTCTACTAGAAAGTAGCATCGAGTGTTTGCCATCCTTCTTCAAGTTCCCATTGGAACCCATCGCAGAATCAGCGCTGAGTGTGACATTTAGGTTGCTCCTTAAATTCCCGCTTGATCCTGCCATGCAACTCTTTAGATTCCCGTTGGAGGTACTTCTTGTCTTGAGGTCAACATTGGAAGCGCTGAGGCCACTCGTCAAGGTCGTCCTCGAGCTTGGGGATGTGGCAAAGAGACCGGACAAATTACTACCGGCGCTGTCCCGGCGAGGACTCGCTCTTTGAAGACTCGTCATCGACTTGGCCACGTAATCGCGCCTTAACGGTGAGTTATAACTCGAGAGTGTGTCCTTTTTCAGACAACCCATCGAACGTCCGATCGGATCGCGCCTCAATGGGGATCCACCGATCGAATTCGTTAAGGAATCCCGTCTAGTGTGGTTGATGGCACTCATCGAAGAGCCCAAAGGATTCTTGCGAAGTGTGTTAGGGAATCCTGAAGGATGCAATTCACGTTTCGGCGGTGACATAGGAATACCAAGCGATCCTTTCCTACTCGGTGACGTTCCCAGATAACCAAAACTTTCCCGACGACCGAACGAGTCCCGCCTGGTTTGATGAACATTTCCAAGCGATCCTCGTCGATTCCAACAATTCTCCTTCGCGTGTTTCCCGTGAATGTCGCAGCACCGGTCGACCTTAGTTTCTATCCGGATCACTTCTGGCTGCTGCTGCTCTAATTTAACGTCCCTGAAGAGCGCCTCCAGTCGCCGGATGGCCTCTTGTTGATGCGCCGCCGTTGACATTTCGAAAGTGCGACTAGGCCGGCACGGAATTCCCCTAATTGAGACTCTCTCTCTGGCGCGTCTCCCTCGCTGGATTGTTTCACGCTCCCCGTAAGTGGAGTACTAGTTGAACGTACTAGTTGGCCTCGTGGGTGCACTTGGTCCCGGTTATGCAGCGCATAGTCTCGCTGGCAACACTTCCACGGGAATTCCAGTTGGTTTGTCCTTCGGCTTAGCAGTGAACACCAGTGATCATCATTCGCGCCACTTTACTTCGTTCGATTTCCATTGAAACTTCCCGTTCCTCACCTTCTCATGGAATGTAACAGTCAGAACTTTGCACAAAGATTCTTAGTTTCTTCAGTGGAGAGTTACTTATGCGCAAACGATTACACTTCACACGGCTGGATTTTCCGTCACGGCGCGTTGACTCGGTCCGTGTATATGATGCGTGTGGATGTAGAGGACTGCCGGTAGAGATCGGTGCTCGTGCGGAACCCGTGGATTATGCTTTAGGATATAAAAGGCGTGTGCGCCGCAAGACACGTCCGGTGAGGTACTGGGGTTCGAGTATACTCAGCCGGCGAAGGAGAGTCCGCTCCTCAAAGGAGAACTCTCCGCACCGAGCGGATCCCCACCAGGGATCCAGAAGTGCCATTCGTAAACTCCAACTCTCCATATTAGGCGAAACCTTATGGGTTTGTCGCGCAAAACTACAAGATACCAAGGTGCACGCTGACCTTCGCCGGGCGGCACCGGCAATCGGGTCACCATCGAATCACATTGTCATTGCGAGCTCGACTTTCGCGTGTTTACGGTCCACCTTGCGCTGATTCGCCGTTTGTTGCACTGCCGAGCCGCTTCTTTGTCCCGTACGCGACTCCACTCCATACGTAACCTACATTAATACTAGATGAAACAACATTCGTTTTGTGTATGTATTCATCTATGATATACACAACTCTCGGATTAGTCTTCGGTAATAATCAGTAAAGAAATCCAAAGAGTTTTATCAAAGAACGTATCTTAATTGTATCTAATCGTCAGTTTTATAATTAAGCCTTCTACTCGAATACTTATTTGTAGATCGTGGGTGTTTATAAAAATATAGAGTTTTAATAAGAGCAATTAAATGAATTTATTTAATTTCTCATACATCTGCGATGCATGGAATTAATAAATAATTACTGGTATTACTGTAAACAATACAGTGTTAATAATTAAAATTCCCATGACTTAACTGTTACAAATTATATCTTCATCAGAGTGTGTCATAAAGTTATTTCTATTAACGTTCATTATCTTATCAGAATACAGTCAGCAAGACATAATCAGTAGACTCCGACCTATGCTATTTGAAAACAATTTAAGTACAGGTGATTCGTCGATATCACCGGATAACTTAGCACAGTAATCGAATCGCATTAGAACTGAATTGATCTGGAAACGATATGAAACGTAAGCTGCTATTAGTGGCCGAGCGACTAAGAGAGACGGAGTAATAAGGAGAGAGTGGGAGTAGTTGGAAGTATGAGATACTGCAAACCGGAGTTACTCAAATGGCTTGGCAAAATCATCAGCGAGCATTTTCATCTTTATGACCACGCCAAAAGAAACGTCGTTGCGTTTGGCGTATCCGTTGAATGAAAAAGGCATTTATTACCTGTTACCGAGCACCGAAACGTCGGTGAGTCATTGACGAGTGAACAACGGGCATGATTGTGTCATCCTCTTCATTAAAACGCATTTATTGATTTAGTGGGGAATACCTTAATTAAATAAACAAATGTAAATATCGTTGATAATTGTAGAAATAGGTATCATCGGTAATAAATCAGCGCAATGAAAGAAAACAGTATTGTTTTTAAGGATAAACTTTGAGTATTGTATTTTTAATGAGCTTACACTTTAAGTTAGTGTGCGATAACTATTGTTTTTATTTTTAAATAAGAATTCAATCAGGCATTCACTTTAAACTTCGATTATTCTTTGAGATAATCTTTGTTGTTCAATAATACATCGAAGTATTTATTAATTTGCGCGCTAAGGCGGCATTCACCAGAAGCTTTCATGCATGTAATGTTTCCTACTACCAACTGCAATCTGCCACATGTGCAGTAAGATGGAGCCAGACTTCTCTTCCAGGTGCATAAGCAATAATACGATATTGTATTTGTAAATACTGAAAGTACTTCTTAAAAATTTATAAACGATCTTCTAGGTATTGCAGAATAATTGCATTGTCCATCCACAGATAAGTGGATTGTTTCTTCTTGCTCGAAATACCAGCAAATTTGTAAGTCCCTTTGTCAGGATATTGTTTTCTTTTGTTGAAATAAAAAATATGAATATATGTATAGAATAATTTGTTTAGGAATGTGCCACCTAATTTTAACATTTTGTATAATATAATATCTGAATACACGAACTTTATCTTAGTTGTTCTAGAGTTAATCTACTTTAATCACAAATAAACCGAAATGTCAGCAAATAATAAACTACTTCTTAAAAGTATAAGCGTGGACAAGTACTAACCTTTTACATACAAACGACTAGAAAGTAGAAATAATATCATGGCGTATTCTGTGAGAATCACAGCATTTGCAACATATAAAACAGGGTACGAATATAATTTTATAGAGCCACGTATAATTCCAAGAACCCGTTTGACTTCTCTGAAAGCCACTGCATGGCTTATTCAATGACTCTCGTAGAGATAGAAACTAGCAGAAGTGAATTTTAGTGGCGCCTTTCGATGTTCAATTAGCAGTTTTATAGAAGCATCGAGCTTGCCGGTTAGCGTGTACGATAAAAGTAAACTGCGTTAGCAGGCATCGCTTTGACACCTACATGAGATATACTCGACGACGCTAGTTCACCTTGATGCACGAAGGTGTATCACACCTTCCGTCGCGCAGGAAAAGGTGTACCCTTTCGGAAAAGCGACACGCAAATATCAGCTCTGGTTACACGCAAGCTATCAACTTTCAATTGTTTCGATTTGTCGCTGGAGCCATTCCAGGGTTTCATCACTTCGCGGAGATCACAGTGTGGAATTACAAGGATTCGCGGGATCTACAATCAGCCGATCGTAAAAGAATAGATAAATTATCAAATGAAGAAATGCAGTATCACACTTTGCAATTCACTTTTTGTTGTGAGAGAATTAAAAATTTGTAAAATATGTGTATGTAATTATGACATTTTTTGTAAATGGCAATACTGAGTGCTTCGTTTGGATAAGACAGGAATCAGTCATGTTAATGCAGTCTTAGTAAGTGTCTAAAAAATTGAATATTCCTGTTTCTACTGACTCACAATTGATCGATCCTTTATTGAAAGGAACCAATGACCAGTTCAATAACTATACAATATCCAAGTACAATTGTATCTTATCTTATCTTAGCCTCAATAAATTGTACATTTATATTACTTGCACACCAAACTTTACATCTATAAACTAACATCATACATACAAACTATAGTATTTTTGGCCCAAAAAAAAAAAAATTTAGCCAGTGGAAAATCGAGAGCGAAATCCAGCGGACTCAGCTGCGAATTGAACTGGCAAATATTTTTCCCAGTTCGTATTACGTCAGGACACGGACATAACTATTCAAATGAGTTTGAAACCCGTCGGAGGATGCTCGCCATGTAGGTATCGCACCGGCAACCACAAAAATCTTGGAAACGCGTGTTCACCCACGCGGAAGAACCTTTTTCGTCCATAGACATGATGCGTCTTCTAATTGTACGATCGATTCGAGTTCCACGCGCACAATCGATTTGCATTCCCGCAAATGCGTCATCGCGTTAACGACATGTATTATCTAACGATGGCCCAGAACGAGCCTGGCTATTTGGTGTGTGGGTGCTCAGACCTTGCGAAGATTTTCCAGAGCGCTGTGAATCAATGGCGAGTGATGACGGACTCGTTAATGACTTCATTATAGTAATAACGCAGAAGAATGCAGTACGGAAAATCGGAAGTTCAATTAAAATCGAAGAGGGTGAATACCGGTGATAATCAGAGTTTGGTTTGTGCGAGTTTGTGTTGGTAGTTTGTACATTAATGAGTTTTGCTGTTTGTAATTATTGTATTTGAAGTGCAAATGAATATTTTAGTAATTAGTTCATCTGAATGAGAATGAAAATATAGAATGTATAATATAAATTAATTTATAGAAATGCAATCACCTTAATTAAAATTATGTGTACTGGAAAGAAATTAATGCTGGTCATGACAATAATTTTCAGCATAGCTCACCTACTACTTTTTAGCGATGATGTAATAATGTCACGCTGACATAAATAAAAGCAAATCGTAAATAAAAGCACATAAATTCGAATACATAAATCAACTGCAGGTAACAAAACACACGCGATTGCAATCGTGTTCTTTGCAATATCTGCAATGTTGACACGTTGACGAATCACGAGCTGCGGAAGCAATCCGTCACCAGAAATTGGCAGACAAATCGTCTGTCGCAGTACAATGACGATCATTAAAATCGACAAGCTTGCGCAGTGAGAAACATGTGATATCTGGCATCGTAAAATACGTCTCTGTCAAATTGATAGTTCCAAGTATCGATAAAATCATTTTTAATATTTCGCATACCTAGGTTTTGATTTTTTATTTGTTTACTTTTCGTACGTTCGTTATTCACTTGAAAGTAAGTGGGTGATGTCTCGGAAACGAGCTCCTGAATTATTAAAAGTTTCATTAATGATGTAATCAGTGGTATGCGAGTGATGAAATATGAAGGAAGCGCGATCGGGACACTTCGCCACTTTTTGCCACTTGGAAATCCGCCTAGCTTCGTCAAGTTCACCATTACGTCAGATGAACTTGTGTATTTAAATTTTCTTCGCGCACTTGGGAACGGAAGTCGGGGAACAAAAAAATGGCAGGTATGGGCGGGTTAATTAGCGTGACCATCACAACAGGATTATTCACTTTGCGTGGTCAAAGGCGAATAGGACTTCGCTTAATTGTACTAACAATTATTCGCTGTTTAATTCCGTCTCTGACAGGACATCCTGTTGTATGCTAATTCATTGCGAAATAAATGGCAAAACTAATTTTAAAACACACCATTGCTGACAAAAATTCAATGCCTGTCGTCTAAAATAGTTCAATGAGTTTTCGAGAAACATAAAAATTGTTTAAAACATAATCACAGGTTTTTTTCGCATTTCAACTGTGATATCTTGTTACTAATAGCAGTTTATACGTACATAAAATTTACTATGGATTAAAGCGTAGTAATAACCAACCGAGAAGTGATTAGTTTTTACTAGGTATATGGTTTTTCCATTTAAGTATCCAATTATTGCATCGTTAGGAATAGCTGATCTTGACGATCCTGACGTACAAAAAATATTGTCGCGCAATGTCTTGCAGTTGTGTTTTGCAGACATCAAAAGTAACAGATTGGTTGTAATATGATTTATAATATAGCACTAGAATTCAAATTACATTAGTAGCAGTCCTCATTAATTAAAGATTCCAATGGCTATTAATTATGATTCATTACTTTAATAATTGGCAGTTCGAGGTACTTTTACTATCTTACAATGATTTTAATCCTCATTCTCTTCATTGATACTAGCTTCTTATTGAAGCTAAAGCTTTCTGTGTTAAACGATTAAGCGCATCATCGACAGGCTAGCGCATACAAGCGATTTTCTAGAACATCAACGATTAGTCATTACTGCCGTTTGCAATCGGTTGACTCCATTATGTAACAGAAGCGTTTCGTGGAGTTGCAACGGGTTCGTTCATGTGCAAGAGCAGGTGTCCATTCCGGCTCACCCAGATCCGTGCTTAATTCGACGAGAGAGCTTCGTACGTGATCCTGGTAATCACCACCATCTGCCAGCAACGCTCTTTTTCCCAGCGTGATCTAAGTAGCCAATAGGTCATGGTCGATTTTGTTTCTTTCCATTTCGGTTTTCTCTTCGACCGTTTCGCTCGCCTCGTCGATCCGTATAAGCGGATTTCCTTTGATCGCCGAAGGAGGTTCGCTACTGACCAACATACTTCGACTCTACAACGACCTGTCGCATGGATTCGTCATCTTGAAATCATTGTTGAGATACAGGCTTGACATCATTTCGCTCGGCCTCCATTCCCAGATGTTTTTACTTCACATTGTTTATAATCACCACTGAATTGCATTCCTGGTACTGTAATCCTTTTGTATTGCGCTATGTTTATGTTAATAATATGTTCCAGTTCCTTTTAATATGATGAAATTGAGGACTCTTTGTCTTTATATGCTTTTGGATCGTTAAACTTTCGATTGTACCACTTTTAGTTGCAGTAAATAACGTTGTGTGTTGCAAAAGACAAGAACGATATCGCATTACAGTGATTTAATGATGTAAGAGAAAAAGTGAACATCCCATTTGATCGGTGCTTAAAGGAATGATTGAATACGTAATTCATTGAACATGATAATAATTCTCTTACTAATCAAAGAATTAATATCACACGTTGCAAATCAGGAATTACTTCGCAGTTTTTGTGTCTTAATTAGCAACATGCAAAATAGTTTCTAACGTGGAGTTAAATGATTTTGAATCAGAAATAAATATGTACTCATAAATTGTGTTATTATGGCACTTTATAGACTAATAAAAATATGAAGTACATAACATTCTGATCGACATTGTTCCTGATACTCCAAAGGGAATGATTCATTAAGGAATTGATTAATAATTACCCCAGTTAAATGGAGGCAGTATTACTCTGACATCCAAACCAAATTATCTAATCGATCCTTGCGACAATTAGACTCAACTACCCAAGCACAGTTAATAGCCGCGTTTGCTACTCCAATTGAAGGAGAGATCTTAAGTAATTGAATGAGATACCATCTGAGATCGATTTCAGACTTTGAGAAAGCGAAGTTTCTCCATGCCATTATGTTCAATGGGCGCCATAAAGAGTTTGGCAATTTTCACAAATGTGTGTAAGAATGAAAATTGGCGGATAGAAAGCTCACGATTATCGCAAATTTGTTCGGGCTGATCAAACATCGGGCATAATTCGTTATTGCTTATTATGAGCCTATTTAATAATTTGCCTGACTTTTGAAAGAGAAACTTTAGAAATAATGCTTTGGTGCAACATTGCTGATTTAATGTCATTTTAGTGATTTCTTAAGAAAATTATTGTGCTGACAAATGAGTTTCGAATCGAATGATCGATTACACAAACTCGGCTAGAGTAGCATTCCACAATTATGTCTGGTTAAATTGTTTTCCGCAGTTGCGTACAAATAAATGAAGATGGATAGGACATTTTTATGGATCGTGCGCTGAAACGCCGGTACAATTACTCAGTTGCGACTTACCTTTACCGGCTTCACGACATCGTAGTGGCTCTCGTCAAACCGCACCCTTGAATCGTAGACATTGCTGGGTATCGAGTTCTGCCTTCTGGGAAAGTAACAAAAGAACGCTCGGTTTTAAATCTGCAGTTCTACATTACAGAGCCCAACACATTCGCAATCGCTGTCGTAATAAATCATTTGAAAAATTCGCATTAGTAAAAGTAAAAGTACGCTTCTTAAAATTTAACAGACTTGTAACATAAGTTTCTTTAAATTTCAAAAGATACATTGCAAATTTATTTTAAAACAAACGTCCTAGATTTATTTCTTATTGTCAAAACTGAATTGTAGAGAGTTTCAAGTTGTAGAAAGATTAATAAATTATCGACAGCGAATATGTTGAGTATGATAATTTATTACTAATTTTCCATATCGAGATACTCACACAAGTGCTTCGGTGCCGCTGATAGTAGGCTTTGGTGACTGAATTCCAGATCGAACTGGCGTACTTGTGTGCACGGGTGACGGTCCTTTACTCCCCAATGGCTGCTTGATACTACGCAAATTAATTAAACAAGATTAGTTAATTAAGAGTTACACTCGACGTTACTAGCGTAATAAACGATCTTATGCTAATTTGTGCCTCATCAATGGGCACCGCACGCTTGTTACCGTAGTTGGCAGTGCGCCAATTCCTTTTGCACTCTTTCCAGTGATATTCATCTCCATTAAAGTTCGCGTCCTTAACACAATGCGCACGGATTGCAATATACCTTCTGTGCGGAAAAGTCTATGCGGTTTAAAGAAGTTGTAATAAACCATGATGTCTTAGATTGAATGCAAATTTATCAGTTTCTACCACCATAATAAAAAAGATCGATTTTTACAGCTTGAAAAGTGCGTTCTATTTTTGGCAACATAATACTTGCAGTACAGAAAAGTATAACAGACCTTATTGTCCAATAAGAACATCAGAACAGTGGAAATTTATTTCAGAACATTCTTTAGATCGCACGAAGATAATCTGAAAACATAGCTTTCTATTTATAATGAACCAGATTTGTTATGTTTTCCTTGTACAATTTTATCAAGTCTGAAAAGTACAGAATGAAGTCTAATCAAGACTTCCTGTGCAGCATCGCACTGAGTGGAACCGACTGGCTTAAAAGGTCACTCGGAGTTCAAATCATTAATCAAGCGAGGGTGATTTATGAAAACTATACGTGTTCTCGCTCTCTGAACTAATGATAATCGTGCAATTACTATTTCTACGATCGGTTAGATATATATTTGTGTAAAAGACATAAAAGATGAAGTGCTCACAAGTTTTAATATATGCAGAACCATAATAAACCGGCAGCAGCGTAACTGAACTAGTTATGATCATTAACGACTTCGTCTAGACTCGTGTATACCAAACTATTCTACACGTTGTTGACACAGGACTAACGGGCTTTACACACCTTGTTGAACAAGTGTAATCTGCTTGTTAAAACTCTAAAATGCACAGTAGTTTAGATTTCATGCCTGGAGCTGAATAATTATTTATAAATACCTTTAGGAATTTGTGTAATTAATCAACAAGCCTTTTTCAACTTATTAAATTCCTAATCTAATTTCCATTTTGTTTACAAGAGCAGAAGTCTTTCAGTACTACTTGCAATTCTATTCACATTGCGAGTTAGTTTATGGAAATTCAATTGTACAGCGTCGAGTTTGAGATAGAATCGATTGATGACTGATCACTGATAACGATCGAGCGGAAAGAAATCCTACATAAATTACCGATTAACACAAGGCGGTGTAGCGCTGCTGCTTCTCAAGCTGCACGTGCTACTGTGGCTGGTTTGTTTATTGTAAAGAGGACGATTGCTCGCCGGCAAACTGACACGCTCGGCGATGCGAAAACGCGGCACTGTCGGCTTATGGTAAATCATAGCTCGGCTGTTCTATCCTTTTTCGCTCGGGCGTTCACTCCCAGGAATCACAAAAAGCACAGTTCTTCAACCTGCCATATTTGGCAAAGAGCACACACGCTTAATGTAGAAACCGTTCCTTTCCGTATGCTTCACTTTCAATCTCGACGAGAATGACTTTTTTCTGACTTCTAAAGTCAAAGGCAGTACTTGTAGCAGAGTACCAATACAGAATATCCTTTGTATGACTTCGGTTGTCGAAGGCAGTGAAGAGTGGCGTAGAATTCCAATGATGTCTTCCGAAACGTTTCACTTTCGATCTTTGCTTTCCTTTGAATAATTTCAATGAAACAAGACGATATTTTCTTCTGTATCCTTTCAGATCCGATCTTCTTGGAAAGAATGCGCGCGTGGATTTCGGAAGTCGTTGTTGCCGGAGTGCGTCGACAGTGACCGTGTTGGAGGGTTCAAAGCCTCTTGACCGCACTGGTACTCGCAGAATTTGAAGTGGTCCCTCTCTGGCACTCTCTGGCACTCGAAGAGCTCTTATTTAGCCGGTCGATTAAGGACGCCGAGGAATCTCGAGATCGCGCGCGCACAGCGGCTGCAAGTGCAAGAAGCAAGCCGTGCAAATGCGAAAGAACGAAGGAAGGAGCGCCGGAGTGGCTGGCTACCGATGCTGCTTGCGAGCTGGCTCGACGCGAAGTACATCGACGGAGCACCACGTTGCAACCATTAGCCTCTGCCGCTGCCTCTGTCTACCGACTGACACTTCGCCCGACTCGCTAACTATAAAGCGTATCGCAGCCTATCACGGCTCGCTTTGATTCTCTCGATATACATGGACGCACTCGTATACTCGCTCAGAGCGCTTCTTCTCTTCTCTGCTCTTCTCGACTCTTTGCCGATCTCACAGCACATCTGCAACGATCATGCCCAGTTATCCTAGGTATTTGTCTTCCTCGTACGATGATCATTTTTTCGTTTCCAAGTTTCGTGAAATTCTTGGTACTTACAGAATAAACTCGAGTGGTTTAATATATGTGAATAAATTTGTTACCCAAATGATTATGGATCTTTGTACGAACAATTCAGAGATACTGGAATTCTTCTATATGATGAGTTGTTCGTTTGTATAGTTTTTGAATTACGAAAGCAATTCATTTATGTAAATCAATTTTTGGTGTTTATGAAAGCCTGTTTGACATCGTAGTAATCTTAGTTTATAGGATTTCGTCATTATGTTAATCAAAATGTGGTTGTGTCTCTTCACAGTAGCTATTTATGGTTCTTCATCAGAAAGTAGTTTTAAATACTGCGAATCAGTATTTTATTTCTCACAGTTCCTCCTTCGATAAAATTCACTTTCAACTCTTTAATTCTGTCTTGTAGTTCATAGTCTTTTTACTAACCCAATTCAACGGTTCACAAAGTATACAGTGTTACTAAATAATCCAACATAATTCACATTTTGCAAGGAGAGATTTCCAGGAAGAGTTTCTAATTAATTTAGCGAAATGCATACTGATTACTCGAAGGGATCGCGTATCTATTTTACGAGAAGCATACTGCAAGGATGGAAAGTGACACCGAGTGGACAAGGCATAAGACAGACTCCGAAAGGAGTCACGATAATAACCATCTGGCAGATGCGATATCTCGAAAAGAAGCACACGGTTGCAGCACAGTTATTCCTCTAGCTGTTATGCTTCCAAGACTCGTAGACCAGCAAGATCGTACTTGAACGATCGGCAAACTGCGTACGACTATGGCGAATTTCACAACAACCTGAACCACTTCCACAGGGCGAACACGCCAACCTACGGATTTCTATAAATTTTAAAACAACCCATTGCCACGCTTCCAGACGGGTTTGTACGGAAGTTATGATTCATACCAGTGTGCGTTTGATACGTTATTTCGACCGTTTAAACTCGAAAGTTATGACTCATGTTGGAGTGCGTATCTCGCAGCTGATCAAACTTGCAGGAATTTTTGGTAGAGCGATACATTGCAGTGATACTGCTTTGTAGAAATTTCTTTGTTTAGAAAACTACATGAGTAATACTTGGGATACTTCATTTCATGTGGAATTGCTTTAATTAATATTAGATTTAGCAAAATTACTTTAATTTAATTTTGTTCTTTGTGGTAACTAGGTGTTATAAAATTAAACATGAGATTCCCATTTAAATAAAAGGATTGGCAATCCCACGAAGTTAATTTCAAATTATTCCGAACCAATTAAAACAAAAGCCATATAAAGTTTTACGAAGAGATTTATTCTGCCACTTCCAAATCTATCAACGTCGCACATTCCAGAAAGTAATTTCCTTTATATTGTTTAAAGAACATAGCAATTTCAAAGCTTCACCGAAACTATGCCCGAGAAAGTCGATCGAGCGTTAAACCAGGGATTCTCCCGCAATTCATCAGGAGCAATCGAGTAAGCGGGATGACTGATTTCACTAGAGTCTTCGAGTGCGCTTTCGCACTTTCTCAAATGTCAGCTGCGATTGCCAAGAGAATTGCTCGAAGGAAACCCAAGGGACTCCGTTGCCAATGAGTTTTCCTCGCGCAGAGGGGAAGAAACACAGTTACAACACCTGCACTCATTCGAGGCAACGAAGCGCTTTAAGTCGCGAGATAAAGCGGGATCCTTAAACAAAGCGGCGTCTGTGACCAATGACGGATGCCCGAGCATACTAATTACGCATTGCCTCTCTCGAGATTACGGGAATGTAGGTGGTGTACTTTTGCGGGACGGTAAACACTCACTGTGCTCCGACGAGCGAGCGGCGTGTGCCAAGGAAAGCCGGGCTGCTTACTGTGTACAGTTGACCACAAAAGTATCGTCATAGTGTAATAAATTATACTAAACCTTTGTCTTTGTTGGAGTAATAATAAAGAATAATTTGTTGCTCATTGTCATTGAATATTTTCGTATTATTCGTAGTAGTTTTTGCCTATTTTAGTCATCGACATAAATAATGTGCAATAACATTTATCGCTGGCAAGAGGAATATTAAAGTAGCATTAAAAATATTTATAAGCGCACGCAAATATATCACTGAAATATCGCTATTTTATATCTGCCATTAATTATGCTACTTTTATTCCGTGTCAGTTTATGTAGACAATTTTCCATTTAAATTTTAATATTTCATACTCCACATTAATCAATGTTCGATTTATACTATTACAAAATATAATCACACACTGAGAAACGATTATTACCAATATGTTTCTTGAGAATTAATATTCTTGACTGTGACAGTCAAATAACTCGAAGCAGGCACGACCATTTAGCAAGAGGAATACTAAATCAGAGTAATGAAAGTGAAGGGTTGATCAGTTGTTACTGCAACGATTACGGCAGCCGGAAACTTTTGTGAGCAATTGTATGAATGTATGTAACTGGCACGATGCGACGACGACGCCGAGGCTTCGAGTCCTCGGAGAAAGCAATATTTATGTCAACCGGTGCCGTTTGGCAGTACACGATGGATCGTCTGGAATCTGACGAATCAAGGGCGAACGTCTTACTTCTGCTGTGTACACATGCTCCTCGCGTGAAATTGCTTTTCTGCTCGCGACAACGCGCTTGGCACGCAGCATTCCCTGCGTTCGAATCGAGACCGTTATCGTTATTTCAAACCGGGATCGAAGTAAATGCTTGAAAGTTCAATCGTTTCACTGAATTTTTCTTTTTCGTGTATAGTGCCATTAAATTTAATTAATTTAATACCGCAATACTGAATTTTATTATAATAAAGCGTCTTTTATGGAATATTTCGAATAGTTCTCGTTTCTCGTATTTCGTAGTATCTCGTAGTCATTAAAATGCCCCAGTTTCTGATTGGTTTAGTGAACCTGTATATAAATGACATTATAAATAAAATGAATCCCACGTTCTCTTCCGAAGGTTAATGCATGCATTGGATTCACTGACATTCTTGTTCAGTCAACTACGATACATATATTACAGTTATTGTAACTATCAAAATCTTTAGTGTATCACTAAAGGAGTAATTATAAACCTGTGAAAAATCACAACAAAAATGCAGTTGATTTTCAGATGTAAGCACAGTCACTAATTATCTTCATACTTAAATTATTTTTTAAACTCTGGATTCTGTAATATGACAGGAATGCTCCAGAACATCAATATATTGTAAAAAAAATAATATAAAAGTAATAATAAGAATAATAAATAAATACAAAACTAACACAAAGGACCTGATTGCCAAAACCTGAGCTTCGCGAAGTTGTACTGGCGCAAAGAAGACTTCATTCTGTTAGTTAGTTTCAGGCTAAATTGTATTCAGGACAGGTCAGTTGAGCAAAGTTCACGGAAGGAGCAAGGACTCCTCGAGTGGCGTGGCGCATTTCGACGCCCGCCAGACGTAAATTTTCCCTCGGCTAAATACGCTATATTTTATCGTTAACGAAGTGCCAGACACTCGAAGTTCCTTCGGGCCGCGCTAATTTCTCGGCCCATGTCTCAGAAGTGTCAACGAGACTGCTAACCGGGATCGTTAACGCGTCTACAAAAGTACGGTATTGCAAAAAGAAGATCACGCGAATGTGGCAGACGAAATCATCGTCATTCCAGCATGGAATTGCAGTTCCGACGGGTGTAGGAGTTCCTACCAAGGAATGAATGGTCCAGGCTCACCAGACGTTTACATAGTTTCTCTGTCATCGTGAAGAAAATCTGAATTTCATCAAGGTTTCGTACCATCTGCAAATCTTATGGGGTACTTGTGATCCCATAAGATTAGGCTTTCGTATCTCCGTGATGAGAGACAATTATTTTCAATTTTCAAGTTTGTATAAAGATTCCTACATTGTGTAAGTCCTTAAAACTTCGTCGACTGATTAATGTCAAACGAAACTATAATTATAATTAAGTATCATATAACAAATTAGATCCTAGAATTCCTCTACCAGAATTCGAGAAAACATATTATTCACATCGAATAAAAAGGATATAAAACTAATACAGACTTAATAAAAGTGTCAACAGTAATAATTGAAAACTAATCCCACAAAAATCCACTTAAACCACACACCTTGGAACGACCTACTCACGACTTTATAATAGTAACACGTCAAAACTGACTCAACCCGATGATAAAACCAATAAAAAATGATTTTACAACAGTGTATTAACAGATAAAGTTTTATTGTCTCCTGAGTCACTCGAATAAACATCGCAGCTAACACTAAGGCATTGGCAGAAGAAAATCACTATTAGATAAAAGGAATAACTCAGTGCAGGTGTTACGTACCACCACTTTGTGTTTGACAATGGGAAAACGTAATAGTGTTTCGTTAGGGGGAGCGTGGTATTGGTAGCTAATGGGCAACATCTATTAGTTCCGTCAGAACACGGAGGAAGGGAAATAGGGGGAAGGGAAATAGGAGGGCTAGTTAAAGTTGGCGCGTTATTCTCGGTGCTGGGAGCGTGACAGGTCCATAAGTCCGTGCGTCAACATAGGTTTCGTTGGCGCAGGTTTGTCACGTGGCTACGGCATTACTCCGTCGTTACCGGTGCGAATGAAACCATGCTCGGAAGCTTGCAACGCCCGGGCTGGACTTCATTAAATTGAATAACCTGCCACGCTAACTGGCACTTCATATTTGCTCCCCGGTGCCTCCTGTTCTCGCCGCGGTAATTAAGCCCTTCCGCCGTGTCGACTGTCTGCGACTCCACTATTGTCGGTCCAGCAATGTGTAACTGATTTGAGTAATGTACGCGATATATTTGGCAAAGTCCATTGTATTTCTGGAAATTTGCATGTATCACTGTAACTATTTTGTCCACTGGAAGAATGGGGAAGAATTTCTGCAAGGGTTTAGATTTGTATTTATTATTGTAATTAATCTTTAAAGTATTTTGCAATGGGCTAGTATGCTAATTGTTTCTAGATCTTTAATAAGTGAATTAATACCGTGAAGGTACAAACATTGACAATTACAAGGTCTTTCAATTCTCAAAGAAAGAATATTAAGTCAAGCAAAGTCAAATCAAGTTCACGAGTATTTACGAAGTAGAATCATTAAGTCTGGTTCATTCTTTACTTAACAGGTCCCGTTACGCTTTGAAAATACATTCCTTCTCATCTTTTGAGAGCTTGTAAACGATCCTCTGAGAGGAGAATCGCCGGCATTGTCGAAGCAACAATAACAACGATCAGTGCCGAAAGAACCAACCGATCGAAAGTGACCGGTGTGACAAAAAGCCGTGGAACAAGAGTCGTGTCCGGTCCGCGCCCATGCAAAGGCAAAAGCGCTTTTCAGGGATGACTTGCGCGCGAATGAGACAATGAGACGATAAATATGCACCGTGGAGCCGTGAGCCGTGAATCATCGATGGGACACGAGCAATGCTAATGCCGGCTGATTATTTCGCCGTGACCGTATACCTCGCTATTACAACGTGCATCCGGCATCCGGTATCCTCGAAACAATGTCACCACCGTTCGATGCCAATGAACCGCGGCCGAACGCCACTTTCATTTCGCTTTATACGCGCAGATCTATACTCACTCGATACGCTTTTATCCCATGCGCGTCATTGACTGGTATGCCCAGCACTCGCTTATGAAACAAATACTAGCTTGCTTACGTGAAATACAAGGTGTTTTGTAGAATTTTACCACCCTTCGTATGCCATTGATTAAACCAGTCATTTTTTAGCATAAGATAAGTATATTTTTTTGTAGGAAACGTAATATAAAAAGTACTTTTTTGCGGGGAAATTAAACCACTTGATGTGTTATTTACATTTTAATATTTATGGGGATTTCCCTTCATAGGCACGGATTTATACCGACTCGATATTGAATATGTCCACTCGCTTACGAAACAAATACTAGCTTGCTTACGTGAAATACAAGGTGTTTTGTAGAATTTTACTACCCTTCGTATGTCATTGATTAAGCCAGTCATTTTTTAGCATAAGATAAGTATATTTTTTTGTAGGAAACGTAATATAAAAAGTACTTTTTTGCGGGGAAATTAAACCACTTGATGTGTTATTTACATTTTAATATTTATGGGGATTTCCCTTCATAGGCACGGATTTATACTGACTCGATATTGAATATGTTCACTTGCTTACGAAACAAATACTAGCTTGCTTACGTGAAATACAAGGTGTTTCATAAAATACCAGCTGCAACCCTTCATGTGTCATTCATTTAAACCAGTAATTTTTCAGGATTTTGCAATCCGTAGTAACATTTGTTAAAAGAAATATTCGAAAATCCTTTGAAAGTAGCAGTTAGTTTAAAAATATGTCGAGTTCTTACAGCCATTGCTCGACGTAGTATTGCTACATTCAAATGGTTGACAGGCGTTCATTAGCTAATTATATAATAGGGGATAAATAACAAATTCAAGGAGAATAAGACTGTGGTCGAGTAACCTGTTATTATAGGAACTATTAAATGATCTCTTTTAATCAAGGACCACTCAGACATAAAAAGCTGTAATTGATCTTTTCATTGTTTTCGTATTATTCTTTTAAATTCGTAGTTACCATGATAGCAAGGTTTTTTCTGTGCCTACATAAAAACTCGTGTTCTATGTACTCAAACGAATCAATGAAAAAACTCGTTTCCATTGTAATTGAACACTGTGTCTAGTTAAAAGGAACCAATCATTATTTATAAGTTCCTGACGTTACTTGATTACAGTACCATTTTCTTGTAACTAACAAACGGAAATGCAAATGTTAAAGTTTCTTGGCACGTGTATTTAAGTTAACCGCGAGAGTCGCTTGATTAAATAAATGACACGTGAAGATTTACATCCTGTGCATACTGATTTATATGGCGTTACATGAGACAGTTGAATGCAACTCTTTTTCCTTAGCCGCGGTGTCTCCAATAGCGCGATCAGAAAATTGCTGGTGGCATTTGCTTAAAATTAATGGCAAGTCTAGTTAAAGCGTGCCCCTTAAGCCTTGGAAAGATACCCACGAATACAGTGTAGCCTTTATTCTCTATGGAGAATGCTTGTGAACGTGAGCACCGGGTATTACATAAGATGCCAGGCACCTGTTGCACTTAAAAGCATTTATACTTTCAATTAAGTTACGTTGATTACATAGTGAAATAGAGTTAATTAGATTGGCAATCGGAATATCGTAATTACGAAATCTACTGAATTGGAGACAATAATAATTAATGGAAGAATTGGATAAATTCTTATTAAAGAGATCCAATGGGAATTAGGTAATCAACGCAATTGATTAGGTCATTTGATTATCCCTTTACAATCTTATGTCGAATCAGTGTCGACATCACAAATTATTTACGTGTTTACTACTTCAATACTTTATTCATGCGATAATACGTATGGAAATGCAATTCTACTGTTCCTAAAGTATTGGCCAAGTGTTACTAAGCAACAACAATGTATCTAACAATCGGTAAAATTGTCGTTGGTCACAGAAATGGTAATAAGAGATTAAACTCTGACCCCTTTTAATTGTCAATATTACTGGAACTATCGAATAATCAATGAAGCAGATTAGCATTTGGCAGGAATTCAGCTGAATTTTCAGAGTTACGCGCTAAAGCGGACGGAAAATCATTGCCTGGTAGAATGCGAAGCGGATGCCCGCTTTAATTATTGCCACCGGATGCGCGACGTACTCGCTCTCGCGGAAAAGACACATTACACTTGACATCCCCTAAAGCCCGGCGTAATTTTAGCTCGTTACACGACATTTGCGAGGATACAGCCAGGCGCCTTTACCCGCCTGGCAAAACGGAATGCGAGCCCGTCCGCTCGTCAACGGGGTGGCTCGGCGTTCGTCTTCATTTCTCCTAGTCTGCTTGAACGGAGCTCGCATGCTTCCGAGAAAACAGAGGGAATCTTTGGTCAATAAACCGCCGAAGAATGGCGCCACTGATCTCTCAAAGGCATCCGCTGCTACATATGGCTCGGATAATAAGCAATCTTGGGGTGCCGTGAATTCCGGGCGTCGATACTTGATACTCCACAGATATTCCTAATTCGCATCGATCGTTCTAGTATATAGGAAGCTGTTTTTGTTAGAAAATCGATATCGGAAGATCATATTCGAATTCTTACGAATATAATCAATATTCCTGACTTTTGTATTAATTTCTAATTTAATACAAGGATATTCGATGAACGGATTATTAAAAACTTCAATTCTAGTATTCATCAGCGTTAACTAGAACTAACTATGAAGAAGTATTGAGAAAAAGCGAAGAAGAGAATTCACTATTGAATTCCGCAATCGATATCGTCGGGATTTTTCTGGCCGGTGTTCTGGCAGAGGTAGCAACTATTTCGAGCGGCGCCACTGCGCCGTCTAGACCGAACCTGCTATTCTGAGCTCATGGCGGTTTAGTGCCATAATAAGCGCGACAAATCCCTTACCGACATCTGTTGAGAAGAGTGAATGTAAGCCGGCGGGAATGCACTCATCGCGGCAGCAATGCATCATGGAAAACAATACCATTTGTCGGGCGCGAGTATACCGCGACAGACTCATTAGCTCTGCAATACCACCGCGGCAAATCCGCACTTATTCCTGTCTGGCAGCACTAGTCATCTAAGCGCATCCGCATTCAATGTTCTCTCATCTTGAATAACGAATTAGCACCAATTAACGATGCTAGACCGAAGTAGCCCATGAAAGTTAATGAAAGGCTCCTTTTAACATCTGCGAAGGCAAACGACTCGCAGGAAGAGTTTGCCTCGAGTCATATTGACTCGTTAAGTGAAACTTGGCAACAATGGAGTCTTTACTCACCCATCGCCCTGGAGTCTGTTGTCGACGACCTGGGCGGGCAGTGGCGCGGATAACTGCCTCACCAGATCATCCCATTCCTTTTCCTTTTGTTGAATGGTCTCTTGCAGCCGCTGCTTCTGCTTCTGGTACTCCTTGAACAGGTCCCCATTGTAGCTCTGCTCGAGGTGCTCGCCGCTCATATTCGCTCTGATCGCCGCCGGCGTCGTCGGCTCCGGGATCTTCGCTATTACCTCGCTCGACTTCTCCGCTAAGGAATCTCGTCTCGAACTCCTTGCAGTCGAAGGCGCCGGTGATTCTCGACCAGCTACCCTTCGTTCTGGCGTCGAAGCTGTCGATGGGTCCGCTTTAATACCTGTCGGATAACAAAGCAACGGAAGTATTATAAATCTCTCCTATATTCCATAAGTACTTATTTCCAATATCGAAACATGATTTGAACGATCCATTCAACTCTTCTACTTTACTGGTAGTTTTCTTAACAATAGAACAACCAAACTTATGAAAGAAATAGATTTCAGATCTTTTCTTATTTGGAATTACAGAAATTTCCAAGGTGCTTTTGTCCTTTGTTGGCTTAAAAAGTACAACTTTCTACCCTAATTTATTTACCATGAAGCCCTAATTCCGTTCTGTGTATGATACCTGAAGACGCGCAATCAATGTTGGTTGTCCCAATGTTGATATCCAATTGATAACTCACCATCAGGACTTTTCGACTGGCCTCTGACTCTTGGTGGTACTTTCGGTTGATTATTCGGCGTCGTTTCTTGTATGGAAGGCAGTTGTTGGAAATCCGCATAACTAGAACTAAGGAAGACGTCGCCCTTATTCTCAAAGAGCCGGTCTACGCTAGTGTTCATTAACTTATTATTCTTGAATCCGGTGAGGTGAAAACTGGCGAACGATGACCTCGACATAGGATTAAGGTCGCCAGTGGAAAGAGCCATCAAAGCGGCCGATGGTATTGGCGTATTTTTAGGACCGGGACTTCTTGGTCCTAGTCCAGCCTCGAGAGCGGGTACTAGACTTCTCGACATCATGTCGGCGGCCGATCGGGGCCGCGTGAACGGCATAGCACTGTGCGGGAAAGTCTTCGGCTTTATAGGCGTAATCAACATGTGTTCCGTCCAGGAGGTCTCCAGTGATGGTCTCTCCAGACGTTCCACATCCACGTTTAAGGTCCGTTGCGCGAAAGGCACCGCAAATGTGTCCGGTGGTATACTTTGGAGCCACGATAGTAGACTTAGGTCCGAGTCACTGAAGCCCACCGATCCATCCAGCAGTCTCGAGAAACTCATTTCCACCTGAAACAATTCATATTAATTAATAGATGTCTTTATTCGAATAATAAATAATCAGAGACTATAAAAGATGTGCTAACCTGCTCGCTCTCTTTGGATCCAGTTGCTTTGGCCTGACAGTAGTTGACGCAGGACTCATAGAGAATTCCCTTGATGATCAGCTGTATCAGCCGATCATTCTTGGCCGAGGTGACGGGATGAGCGGGGTCGGTGCTCTTCCTGTCACCGCGCAGGAACTTCTCCACGAGGGGGTGGACCTCCCGGAAGCACTGTACCCTGGCATTGCTAGGATTCCAGTCCTTGTACTGCAGGTGATCGGTGAGTCGCGGAAGAGTTAAAAGCAGACATAAACTGCTATACTCTTCTTTCGATGGCGCGACCTTCTCAAGGTCGGTCAAGACCTTGACGACCTCCTCGACGGCGTTGTCCACGCTGCCGTTCGTCCCCGCCGCGATGACGTTCGCCTCGGACTTTATGCAGAGGAGTTCGACGTATTTGTGGCGCAGGATCGAGTATGTGAACTTCCTCATGTCGAAGTCGGGCAGCGCCTCCAGCGGCTGGATGAACTCGAGGACGTCGTCCCATTGTCCGTCTAGGATCAGCTGGCGCAGGAATAGAACGTCGTCGCTGTACTGGCCGTTTATCACGCCGGTCTCGCGCTCCAACGAGAGCTGCGAGATGTGAAGGTCCCGGCTGTGGAGGAACTCCAATGTTAATCGTACCACGTCCTCCTCGCGCAGCGTCAGGTGCGCCGCCGGCATCACGTACCGAATACGCAACCTGGACAAGTTCCAGAGCACACCATTAGTTCCTCACGATCGCCTCTCCAACCCCAGGCAATGCAAATCGCAAATCTGCGATAGAGTTTGCCTTCCTCCCTTCCAGACATCCAATCAATTTCCCGATATTCTAATGTTGGACACCGAATAAAGGGGACACAATCGACAATGAAATATAGATTCTTTCCAATCCAACGTCTTCACTACATTCAGACACATTAAAATATTAAAAATATCGACGATCGATAATACTATCATTTAATCAAACTTATCGATCGATATTTCTAATAAATCTGGATACTGTTTTACATATAGCAAAGCTGGGTATACACAAATTTAACTAAGGAATTCAATGAAAGTCGGCATGTTTTATATTCAACGTACAACAATTACATTTTCTGGCTACGTCAGTAAAATCTAAATATGTTTCTAATATCATAAATAAAACAATATATATATCGTTATTATTATAATAATAAATATAAATTCTAACAACACCCTCTTTCAACATAGCTTCCCCATCAACCAATTCATACGATAATCGGATAAAGCTCTCCCAAGCGTGAACTTAAACTAGTTTAATACTATATAAATAATGCAAAGCAATGATGACAGTGCGTATAAGTACAAATACTGACAACGAAAGCTTCAACACGCCAAGCAGAACATAGCAACCTATAAGAATTAGCTGAAGCAGGGAATACTATTGATGTTGCAAAATCATTCACTGACAATAGCATGGATCCTCTCGCGATGATAGGTGCATGTGTGTGTGTGTGTGTGTGTGTGTATGCAGAATACAAATGAGCGTAGAATTGCAACATGAGAGGCGCCTAACACAAGGAGAGTGTGCGCGCGTGGAATGTGCGAAATATCCTTTCTTTGAGAAGTTCGTTGCACTTGGAGACCGACGCCAGCCGTCGTCCCCTCTGACATGCCCTGATTCACGTGGTAACTGGGTGTTGAGATTCGGACATGTTGATTTAAGCATCTCCGACTCGAGCATTCTGCATAGCCGAGAGATTCTCATGTCTGCGCATTTAATAAGTATTCGACTCGGATGGTTGCATTTGGAAAGTTGGGACTGATTTTAATATGTTTAGTGTGTGTAATAAATTATTTGTTAAAGATGTCAAATGTTTGTACGATTATTTTTCATTTCTCATTTGAATGCACTCGAAATATTCTAAATCGTCGAAAACACAGCTAGCTGACTTTCCAGTTTGAATTTCAAATAATAACAGCTGTATACGCAAGGAAATTCGGACTCCAATGAAGACACAACACAACAGAAATTCTGCGGTGTTTTCATTGAAAAAGAAAAACCATTGTGATGCAGCCGGCAAATTCATTTCCGGCTCTCGAGGAAAGATGTTGAATATAAAAATTGAAACAAAGGTTTCGCAGTGGAGAGTGGAGAGTTGTAGGGTGCGTCCCTCGTGAAATCTGCCACTTTATATTCCCTTGGCAAGCCCTTGGGCAGAGCTCCAAGTCGCAGGGTGGAGAATCAGGGTGCAAACGAGCGTGCCGTGGAAAAAGGACGGCACAGGACGCGAGAAATTCAAGGAAATCCTTATCGACTACACGCACATGACGCTCTAAGTTTCCTCGCAGACCCACCCCTTTCTCTGAGGGCGCGCAGACAATGGCCCTTCGACTATAGGGCTTCAGAACACGCATGCACTGGCATTTTCGTGCACCGGCAAAATCATCCCCGACTCGAACAGCCATTGTAATGAAACACGCGATGATAAGAAATTACAAAGGCCTGCGAAAAGCCCCATGAACAAGATACTGTATGCATGAATGGGGTGCCTGGAATATGTACTTATGAGTTTGGTACCTCGTACGATGCGTGAGCTTTAAACTTTATGCCGTTAACACGCATGAATAGTGTAGAAAATTGTTCTCTAAAAAGAACAAAGAGGCTTATAAATTAGAAAATAAGTCGTGTGTGTAATGCATAAGGTAGGAAGTTGAATATGCTGTTGTATATTTAAAATACCATAAAAATATACTAGTATATGTGATTATATAATATAATACAAGTAATGTGAAAAAAGTGGCAGTAAACAATAGATAGATGGATTTAATGGCTTATGAGCAAAAAGTTATTAACAAGCTATCGAAGATTTAATTGCAATCGCTTAATGGCACGATTGTAGAAACTGTTTTGTCCCATTCGAAGAAAACAGAATATGCCAGCTTGACAGAAGTGCGTTTTGAAAAGAATGCATGACATCAGCGCCTTTATAAATTGGAGGTTCCAGTAGTTAGGGGTGTCAGATTATGTTGGCAGTGTCAGTTGGAGTGGCAGGTGATCAAGAACTGCCATGGGACTTGCAATAATGGTAAGACTACATCTTGTATTATATTTAATTTCATTCTGGTATTTCTTCTATTTGTAAACACAAACATAATAACTCGATCATCAATTGAATGTATTACTTTAACAACTAATTTCTATTAAATCTTGTGAAGCTACAATTGGATCATCGAATTTAGAATATTGATTAGAAATACAATGAAAAATGCATTCCTAAAGACTCACGAAAATTCCCACACAGATATTTTATAGACAAAGATCTCCAAAATACTCCAACTCAATTTATCCCTCTTCTAAAGTTTCAGATTATCAAAGCCATTCTTTTTTTATCGATCGGTGCATCTGCCGATATTCTGGTACAGCCGGGATACGGTCAACCGCATCCGGCAGTTCAGTCGTACGCAAGTGCACCGACTCCTGTCGTGAAACAACCTTCGAGTGCATCAGTCGCGAACAATGCCTATCAATTACCATCATTGGCTTTCGGACACTCCGTGGCACCGTATTATTTAGAGGTGCAGCCGATCTATGTCGATCAATCTCAAGCACAGAGTCAAATCGTTGGGTACCCGCGCTGGCATCAACCACACATAAGCCCTCTGCCACCAAGGCATCTTCCACATCAATTTCACTACGCGAAAATTGGTGGTTACAGTGTCATGAAACCCTCTGTCTTTGTAGGACAACCGCAAGCACCTTTGGTGAGCATTCTGTTTAATATTTTTATGATCTACTTTATATTTATTCAATATAACAATAATATAGTTATTATAATACATGGAATTTCGAAATTTAAGTGGTTGATGATGAATAAATTGGGGGAATAGTATTTGTATTCTTTCACCTGAAATGGTTATGTTTAAAAAGCAGCATTGTTATTTAAATATGGTAACAATGGATAAAATTCGTATTATCAAATTTTTTTTATGCCATGTGTATGATGAAAAATGTAAGGGTTTGAAAGAAGATGGAAATTCATTGAAACGCTTGTCTTAGGCAGCACATAATCGACGTAGGAGATCAACAGACGGAGGATCAGCTTCTGGGGGAGAAACCGCCAAAGGCAAAAACAATGATGTGGCCAAGGACTCGACCTTAACTGACACTCTATCGCCAATCACCTTCGCCGAGAACCAAGACAACCAGCACACAAAGGATCTCAATGGTAGGATGAATACATGAATCAATCGATCGTCGATCAATCACCTAATTTTGTATTTCGATATCAATTTAATTTTTCAATTATATCTATTATATCATATATCATTAGTCCTGTAATTAAATAACTTTATATCCATTATTATTTTATACTTCACTCATATAATACGCGTTAAATCGAGCAACTCTGATACAAGCAATATTTTAATGTGAACAGACAAGTACATGGACGCACGACAAAGCAAAAATGACCACGACATAACTGGAACGACACTGCTTGGCCTGAATCCAGCGAAAATGCGTCCAGTCTACCACGAATACCTTTCGGACGATGATTCTCGTCAATCTCAAACGCGACACGTCGGATCTCGACACAAATCCCAGCATGGATCAAGTGAAATACTTGGTCAACAAATCACAAGTAAATCTGTGCAAACTAGCGTTCCAGAAAAGCAGAATAGCGATGAAAGTGTGGCTGTGGCGCCAATGAACCAGCAAGTCGGAAGTGCCACTCCCAATTGGAGGGTCATCACGCCGGAAGGTCAGGTACTCGAGTTAGTAGCGGCTTCGCCAAGAAATTTCCCGGATCCCAGGCCAATTAATCCCAAAATACCCAAGGAAAAAGTTGTACTGGTAAGATATAAGATAAATCACTATATAAAAAACAGATATAAAAAAAATGCACGGATAAATGAAATTATTCCAGACATCATTATAATAAGAAATTGGCAAGTGATTTTTTTTTAATTCAAACAGCTTTTAGCAAAAAGTTCTTTTTAACCGCAGTGACTAAGAAGTTAAAATGAATCAATTCCCGTGACTATTATAATTATTTATTACAAGTCCCTTGAAAGTACTAATAAAAAGTTTCTTATCACAATACAAAGTTTGAAAATTCGATCACCTTGTGGGAGCTTTCTTGCGCGGTTCCCAGCTTAATTACTTCATTAAAAGAAGTGTCTGGCCCACTAGCAAATGGCGAAACCGAGCGAGATAAACAGCGACGGCGCTTTGAACTCGGAGGAGATCGTCGGCACTTCGCATCACCACCACAAGCACAAGTTGCACGCTTTGAAGCATCATCACTCGCTGCCAGTGGTAGCGCCACCCCCGGCGCCACCCCAACTGCCGACCAACTACGCTCAGTACAACACGCCGCCAACCATCACCAGCTGCTCTTGTCCCACGAACCCACCATCATCGAGCTACGTCATCCTGAAGAACAATGCCGATTGCTACAACGGTGTGCAAACGGCTGTGCAAAGCAACCAGCCAACCAGTCCGCTTTACCAGGTCTCTTATACTCCGCAAAATCCAAGTGCTAGTTACATGATTCTCCCGCAAACTAACAAACCCTCCAACTATGGGGCAAATACATATATGACTTATTATGTCTAGTTTTTTTAAAGCGCATGTTTCTAATGGATTGATTTAATTTTTATGCTACACTTTGTGATGTAATGATAATGGTATATTATTTAAGTACAGTACAAGTTTGGTTTTCACAGGAGTGGTAATTTATGCTTTTTTAATATTGAATTTAGTTGGAGTTTTAATTTATTACATTGTAATTCCTTGAACGCTTGTCAGTGCATACCGTCCATTTTAATGCTTAATATTGTTGCATTAATATTAATGTTTCTGAAACGTTGAGTTGCTTGGTTCTTGTAAAGATAGATGGTGTATTTCTTAAGTTTATAATAAACAGTGTTTATGGGCGATGTAGAAAAGCCAACAAGAGGTCGACTCGTTTATATTGAATTGACCAAAAATATTTTGTATTAATCAGGAAATTACGAGATCTTGGAATATATGATTTTTTGTAACAACAGGCAATAATATTGTACTATTACTATTATTATTATATAAGGTTCTCCGAAAAATTCCATTTATTTTATTCTGAAAACCTAGCACAAAATTCAAGAACGAAAGGTAATATTGTTTATTACATTTAGAAAAGGCTAATTATCCAATTTATGTTCATGCGGACGGTTTGAGGGATTTGGCCGAGGAAAATACATTCTTTCCTCGTTGTTGTTTCACTCCTCGTTAACCGTAAATTTCATCAAGACCTGTAAAACGCAATGTATAACTAGAGAAGAGCCGCTGGCGGAATAGAACAGGGTAGAAGGAAAATTGAGTTTCGAGCAATTTAGAAGGAGCACTAATTGACCGGTCGCAGAGGACAGGGCGCGAGAGATTTCAGCAATCTCGGCAAACGCTACCAGCTACTAACCGGAAAACGAGGGCAAACACTAATCGAGCAATTTGTGATTCTCCCTTCGCCGAGAAGGCTCATCGTGTCACTCCGAAATCTAATCCCGTCGAAGAAATATCTACTGGCAACTTTCACCGTGTTTTCCCTTGTCATTATACTTCGACTCAATCGAAAGTAGTGGGAAAGAAGAACAATTATTAACCCAAATATAAAATCCACACTTTGTATTTACCTCATTTATGGATTCGAAACTCTTCGAATTAAAGATGATAGTAATTACCTGAATGTCAACTTAAAGCCATAATGAAGTTAATTTTTCTATGTTACAAAAACATAACTTTGAATTCTAATTGTACCAAAGATTTATCATTCAATCTTTTAAAGTTTATTATTGCTTTCGGTATAATTAGAAAGAACGTCGAATAACTCATCGTACTACTACTTTATTTACCTCCGGTCCTCATATTTGGTCATAATGGAAACCGGAGAATCAGAGCATATGACCTTAGTGATTAAGGCATCATCACGACAGAAGTCGTCCAAAAGCGAGGAGGATGCATGTTTATAGAGCGGAAGCTGTGAATCGTCGGCAAATCGTTCCGCCACGTTTAGCAGGAGGTAACGGCCGCAGACGCTCGCCGTTATCTCCGCCGTAATTCGAAACAAGTGGATCTAACCGAGTGCAATTAGCCATTCATTCAAAGTGATTGGCATTTAACACACCTGAATGGAATGGAACTCCACGTTTTACCTATGATCGATACTGTAGTTGCTACTAAAAATTAATATTCCAAATCCAGTAATATGTCCGAGTCTTAAAAATTGCACTATAAAACTATTAATTAATAAATAACTAACGTAAAGTGTTCTATATAAGTACAGAAATACATGGTCTTATATTATACTTTAGAGTTATTTTCCTGCACGCTACATGAATCTTGATTTTACTGGTAGTTTTGATTAGATCTGAGTTATTCGTTAGTTCTACAGTTTGCATAATATAACAATTTCACGAACGACCTAAGTAGACAAGGCAAGATATAAAGTAATCAGTCATTATGCAAAACGGCTATACCATAAACGTTCCCGGTGACATCTATAAACATGAAAGCAGGACAGAACTCGACATTCATACGTAGAATTAAATGCCTCGGCGTAAGGGTAAGCATTCTCGGGAGGCATTTCATAAATTATGTAACACAACATCTGCAATAAAGAGTTCTTTGATCTGAAAACTGGCAGGACATTGCGGGTACAAAGTGGAAGATCTAAAATGCTCTAGCGGAGAGAGATTTGAAAGCGAGCCTCCGGCAACAGCATCAGGTCCGAAATGTCGCCGCTCGTTTAATGCCAGCCAGCTGCGCTCTGTCGCTGAGAGTTCCTTTGCTCTCAAGCATTCCGCGGTTTCCCGTGTCATTCGTGATTTCGTGTCTGAGTCGGCTAGCTCGCTGCCAACCTCGCCGTTAATTTATACGCCGGCCCTTCCGACCAGCTGGAGACGACTCGTCCCGCCTACGAGACGAATTAATCGGCCATGCAAATCGAAGGGCGAAGGGAAACTGCAATTGCCCAGGCTTCACTCTCTCCTAATATCCGCCAATTTCACGGCTACCCCATGGATTGCTACCCAACCTTCCCCATTCCGAATTCCGACGACTCCACCATCACTAGTAATACGAACTTTACTTTGCCAGACAAACGATTTTCGGAGACATCCAAACTCCCGCAAACGTGTTCCAAGCTACGAATAACCTGGTCTTTTCAGTTGGGGTTATAGTATTAGTGAGATGATCAGTTTATTTCAATTCTGTGGGAATTCACGAATTTAAATTCAATTATGCTGATTGATTGAATTATATGTATAGTCGATGCAAAGCTGATTGCAATAAGAAATTATGTATTTTTCAATGATACATGCAACTATATTCTTAAATTTCCTCCAAACCCTAAATTAGTGGAAATGGAAATCCAGAAGAAGCAAAACTAATTAAGAGACATTTTCACATATCTACCAGTTCATAAAAAAAAGGTGAGTGACCCTGAAAGAGGAGACAGTATTGAAATTGTCGAAGGCACACGCGACCCGTCTGGTATCGAGATGGTGAGTCACAAGAGAGTATCCGGTCCTCTTTCGCGCAAGCACGCCGCTTTCTTTATGGGCTGGATTCAAGTAAAGGAGCCATTACACGCCCGGTAATGGAGGTATTCAGGAGTGCGCACCTTTGACCCCTGAATCTCAGCGAACCGGTATAGAGTGGCTAGTTTACCCAGCTAGATAGCCATGGCCAATGACAGTCTTCCGCTTCATGGCCAGCACTTACTTTTCAGAAAACTGTCAGACACCAAGTAGAAATAGCGAGACGCCACGATGAAAGCATAGCGAAAGATGTAGGAGAAATAGTTTGTTTTTTATTATGGAAGGAGAAATTATTAGAATGTTCCTTGTGAGTCATTAATTTTATGTAATTGCCACATCGCGCGACAGAATCCCTTCTTGAATTTCAGAGATTGAATAGTATTTCTGTGTCCACGATTCAGGAGAATTCCGGCTGTTGAACATAGTACACTCGTGAAAATAATGTGGAGTAATTAAAACTTCATAAAATTACTCCTAAATGTATCTAGCAATTCTAGTACTCTCAGGAAAAAATCCGAGAATATTTTATTAAATAGTTGAAGCACTAATTTTTCATGGATATTAAATTAATATTAAATCTTGTGGTTGAATGTATTTTTAGCATTTATTGCGAGGATAAATCATAACGAATTGCTACGGAGCGACCATGACAAGTCGATCGGCAGATTCTAAAGGCTCAACTTGACACGAGCGATTGTGTACTCGTAATATCGGCCAGCTTTCGAAAGGATAAGATCGAAAGCGTATTGTCGAGCAGCCGTCCAATTGGCGAGACAGCGGAGTGCAACAGAGCGAGAACCGATGGGAAGGCGGAATAAAATCGTGATTCCCAATAACTTCCACTGCAATCTAGCGAAGTAGTCAGACACTCCGTTGTCCATTTCTACTTATACTACTTAACCTGGATCGAATTGAATAGGATACAAGTAGAAAACAGAATACACAGGATCTTTCTTCAAGTATTTCTGTTAATCGATGGTTAAATAATTTCATTTAATTCAGTATTAAATTGTCAGTAATCAATATTTAAAAATATTTTCTTCCAAAGTTATTAACTTCTGTCGAAAGTTCTTTGTATAAACTTCGATCTATTCTCGTATAAATATAAACACTTTAAAATAACCTAATAATTAAATGACCCTTCTCTTAGTTAATAGCTCGACACAATAAAAACTGCAAAAAATTACTACGGCATCTGCTAATTATTTCCACACTTCCTAAAAGGGAAATGAACGATAAAAAAACTGTGCACTTATCGTGTGAGTGGCTCAATGAAAGAAAAAGCGAAAGGCAGATACTCTCGATTGCGGGAAATTTCATTAGAGGTCGCAATTACCGAGGATTCGCAGTTTCCAGGCGAACTTGAATACACTCCCGGCTCTCCTTATATCCTCCCATTGTTCTTCCACCCCCGGGGGAATAAAAGCGAGGCCGTTATCGAGCCGGCGGGACAGCTTTCGGTTTCATGAAAATTCTACGACTCACTTGGAGTAATCCACGCAGTATTTGTATGTGTGTGTATGTGTGTGTGTGTGTGCTCGGGTAAGGACGAGCGAATATTAACGCAGAGTCAGAGAGTACCAAGCATCGCTTATCCATGCGTGTGCAACGAAGAATGACAGTGTCATTTGTCGACGTTCGTGGGATCACGGCCACCCATTCATCGTCACAAATCCGTCCTTTTAACCCCCGCGTTCAACATAAGTCAGCGTCTGGGCAAGTATTTTCATCACGAAACAGTTGCGATGTTGATCCTCTTCGTGTAAGCTCTGGCGTACAAACAACTACCACGAACTAATTAATTTATTGTAGAATGTCTGTTATATCTTGTACGTTCTAGTAAATTTATTTGGGAAATTGTAATGTAATGTTTTAAGTTAGGCTTGAATTATAAGTAATTTTAAACCTATTGCACTACTTGCAATCATTACTTGTATGTATGATCTTTTCTAATATATCTATTATACATTTTTTTTTTATAAATCTACACAAGATTATTTACTAAGGAACAAATTAAGTTAAAGGACGACGGATGAATATTAATATTAAAATACTTTCCATGCAATAATTCGATTTAAAATGCGAATTTACTACCAAGAACATATAAGGCATGTCTGATTAATGAATAATATTTCCGATAAACGTAGGAAAGTATTTACAGACACATAAACTAGTGGAGTGATGGGACAAAGTTTCAAAGGGATTGGCGGCAGACTAAAAGAATGCAGTGGAAGCGAGAGTGGAATTTTTGGGAAGTTCATAGTAGCTTCCAGTAATGCTTAAATCCGTCTGCGCATTCATATGCAATTGTATGGCCATTCGGCTCTTCGCTTCGCTCGCCCATTGTCTGCCGGGCCAATACTCTCTCGTGCGATCAATAAGCCGCGAAAATCGCTTTTCTTTCCATGATGCTGTATGCCAGACTATGCTTCTGATCCATCTGACACTTTAAGCCTACCTGCAGACAATATGAACTGATTCTAAACTAACCCATTATCTTCCAGTCTCCGTCGACGCCACATTTTACTTGCACTTTCGTAAATATATATTTTAGTTTGATCTAAATTATTAATCTAAAATATAAATACTAAATTAAGTCTCTTTTAATTCGGTCTATAATTTAATTCACTAATACTCTGACTTCGGATCTTTAAATCATAAATCATAAATTTCAAATCCAATTTCGAATTTAGTAAGACATGTTCTTTAGCCAATAAAAAATAGACAGGACATCGATTGAGTTACATCGACCTATACATTCAATTAATGAGATATTAGAGCCACGATGGGAAGACCTTGGCTGTTCCGCATAATCGATGAAAGAATTTTATCGGGCGAGTCAATTACGGGGCTTCCAGTGCTATTTCTGGGAAGCAATAATGGGAGTCCCGTGGAGACTGAAAGTTTCATATTCATGGGAAATTGGTGGTAAAGCAATACCAGGAGAGTGTGGAGGCAGCAAAGAGAAAAAGTTGCCGGATTCTGTATGGAGCCATGTAAATTTTTGCGAGGAAGCCGCCGGTATTATTGCTTTCAGGGATCGCATATTAAACCGCATGGCGCCCTTTCTCTCTAACACACACACCTGTCCGCTTCTGCATTTCCCCTCGCCGCTAGTTTCCCATTGTTTTACGGTTGAATCGCTTCCTGATATAGCCGATAATGCACGCCCAGGAAGTGGTTCGTTATCCCGTCAAATTCATCGCCGCTTTTCACGTAATCATCTATTGCGTAAGCGCTTTATAATGAATGCCGTACATTTGTGCGAATAACTCTTGTCTGCGCGCCCAAGAGCAGGTAATACAAACAGATTCGCATAATGGAGTAAAAATATCGGTGTAATAATAGCTGAAAATTCAATGCAATTTAATTAAGCACCTCATTCATTTTTTTTATGTCAGCATCTTTCAAATTTGGTGATTTTAGTATTTAACTATTGTATTCGATAAATGGGTTGAAATCAATTAAAGTCTATGCGAAGGGAATCGAAGGAACAGTTTGCATAGCTAAATTCAACCACATATGCCAGAAACTTGCTAAAAATTAATATACTATAAAATATAATGCAAACCAACGATTATTCAAGTTAAAAAATGTACATTTAGAACATTTTATAATCAGCACATCCGTTTGTTGCTAACGGCTTAATAAAATGAATAACAATCAACACGATTTCACATATTTATCTGACTCACACACAGAATTACCAAACATCTAATCTCCACAACAGCAAAAACGATTCTAACAAAAGCACCTCAAAGATTTCTCTCATTAGCAATAAAAAAAAATCCGTAACGCGCTATTTTGACAGATAACATTCAGCGTTAAGGAAAGAAATATTTACTTGGTTTTGGCGAGCCTTTTGCACGTAGACATTCACGTGAGCTTGCCGGAGCATAGGAATCCCAGTTTAAAGCACATCACCCGCGATTAATATAAAGACCGGTGCTAACGAAGCAGAAATCTAGAAAGTGAGAGACCGGAAGCACGTGGTCCAGCGGCAGGAGCGACGTCACACGGCGTACTGATGCTGCCAGACGGCGACGGACATCGGCACGTCGATGCGACGGCGCCGACGTAACGCTCGAACACGCAGCTTCCCATACAGTCAACCGGTACATTGATCATTCATGTGGACCACCTTCTCATAATGCAACGGGTCGAGGCTGATGCTAAGATTAACTGTTGTCCCACAGGTGGTAGAACTTTAGTAGTTCGATGAATCTCTAGGATAGTGGCTTGTCGGCAAGTATGATTATTATCGGAGAGGATAATAAAGTTGTCTGGTAGATCGTAACAAGAAATGTGATATCAAAATGAAATGGACCGACCTTTGTAATAATATGATATTTCTGTGTTTAATTAATGCTGAATTATTTTGTGAATCTTCAATACCTTTTTAAAATGTTTGGTTTGAAATAATGATATCATAAATCCTACAAATAGAAGAATAACTGGAAGGATGTTGATAAATTTTAAAATAAAGAACGAATATCCAAATTTTTTACTTCTTCTCAGAATTACCAATTACTGTTTACACCGTCGTCCATAAATCCACGGGCAAATAAAAGAAAAAAGGATAAGAATATGAGACGCCCTGCTTAAATGAGATTGAATTATTCATGAAATCAGTTTAAGACGTGACAAAAGGACTGGAAGAACAGGATACACTTTAATCAGTAAAGTAAACACAGGATTTACAAAAATGTAAAGTTCCCCATCGTGAAATTGAAGTCTCAAGCCGTGTATACTAAAAAAAAGGGTAGAAGAACTTTAGTTTTACAACTTTCATATTTCATTCAAAGTTCTGCGTCGTGCGGATGACATAGAAATATCGCTTGAAAAGACTTTCCAACCCATTTACCATACACGCACAGTTCTAATCGAGCTCGAATTACTATGCAGGTAAGGTGTACAGGGCGATTCATTTGCCTTTGAATCAGGACTAGCTTTTCTCATTTTGTGTATGACATGTATACTTGTATTATGTATAAAGTAGCCAACTGCTGAAAATATTTTAGTATATTGGATTATGCATAGAATTTTTTGTTATATATGATGTATAAAATGCAGAGAGAAATGTAAAAATATTCGCGTGTTATTAAAATTATTATATAATTTATAATTATTGTATATACATATATAATATCCTATAGTCGATGGATGGTGATATAATCCCATAAAACTTACTAGATAATTTTTTAAGTATCCTGATACAGAGTATCATACACTCAATTGCTGATTAAAATGCGATTGAATCACCCTGTACACCCAAGAAGAATAGCTATCTCGAGAACAACATAGCAGTACACGTAAACCATAAAAAAATGTACATGGCGGTACATTTTCGTCGATAACGCTGCCGTCAGAGGCATAAAATCGTACGCGGCAAGTGTAGCGTTCCAACCTCTTCAAAAATTCATTGGACGACGAATGTGAAGGGGGAATGTGGACATTACAAGTAGCGCGCAAGAAAAACTAGTCCCGAACATGATTGGGTGTTGGCAGATCCTGATTTATGGGGTGGAGCAGGTGAAAAAGCTGTAAGCAATCGTGGCATTTATATCAAAGTACCAACGCCGAGCGGGCACGCGATCCTAAGATCAGTTTTGTGAGCACGAGCTGCTTGTATGTCATTACCTAGAATTCTGCGCGAATCGAACAAACAGAGATAATGATACGATCGCTTCGAACGAACCTTTCATTTCTGCACTTATCTCTTTCGTTTTTGACACAATAATTCCACTGGCAGAAATGGGAAACGGTAGAAAGAAAATTACTAAGTTAAATCACGGCATTTCTTTTCACAACCACAGTATTAAAAAAATAGTTTTCAATAGTATATTATTATAAATAAAGGAAGTGCTTGTAAATGCGTTTCTAAATACCGTTGATTAAATTCGAGGGTATTCACGCAAAATTTCCGAGAGACTCTCAACTAAAACAGTCATATCAACTCTGTAGTTTGAAAATCTATAACTACATTTACAAAACTATTACTATCGTGTGCTAATTAATCATCGGTATACTTTACTGTAACGGTAGACAGTTCCAAGAGATAACATCGCAAACTACAGTGAAACTCGTTTAACGGAACTAACACGAAATCAGTACAGTCAAAGCCAAGGTTAAACTTTTGCAACGAAGTGTAAGTTCCCGGTGTGCGCGATAACGACATCAGTGCCGTATTTGCGGAGTTTAAATTTAGCCTTGGTGGAAAGTGAATCACGTCTTATTGCAGGAGAGTGAACTTAACATAGAAGTAGAAGGCAGTGTTGAGGGATCGGAGCTCAATTAAATTTGCCACCCTTGCTGGCTGCTCGAGAACAAGATTGAGAGAACCCTTGCCACTTATCTCGAGGAAGCACTCGACACGCACTACTCGTTAACACAACGTCTGGCATGCATGCTACCTGACGCAGCACTATCAAAGCGCACAATGAGCCTATTAATCAATGAGTGACGTTTGATTGTTTACAGAACTCGCTGGACATGCTTACGTACATACACGCATCATGCGATAGTAGAAAAAGAACCGGCTGGATGACACACATTTTCTTTCGCATGCCATTCAACGCCAATGCACTCTCGGTGTGTACATTTGCCTCGTGCCAGTTCTTTTGTACGAGTGATTAGTCATGTGTTATGAATGAGACTGATGATTCGATCCAATGTTAGGCAATACTAGCCTGGTTTCTTATGCAGTACATGCTGCTATTGAGAGTGTTGATTGAAGAAAAGAGTTGTAAAAAGGCGTCGCGGAAAAATGTTTAAGGTTCCTGAATATTCAATTCTAATGATTCATGATTCAATGTATATGTTACATTATTAACTAGTGTACGTAATTTCAGGGAACGATGTAACATTACTTAGAATAATAATTAGTTTGCAATTTTCGGGACCCACCGCGCAATTTGAACCATTATTATTCAATACCAACCCAGTTTCTTATACGCTACATGTTGCTATTAAGAGTGTTAATTGAAAAAAAGAGTTATGAAAAGACATCGTGGAAAAATGTTTAAGGTTCCTGAATATTCAATTCTAATAATTGATGATTCAATGTATATGTTACATTATTAACCAATGTACCTAATTTCACGATGTAGAATTACTTCGAGTAATGATTAGTTTGCAGAGAATTACGGTTGCAATTTTCGTGACCTACCGCGCATAAGTGTACAGTGTGCCTGTATTTTCGATTACACGTGAATGAACTTGCATAGCTGCGGTACGCAAAGGTTACGTGCAGTTAGGTAAATGTGACTTCCCGTAAGGGTGAACGTAATGTCGTGAATAATGCCTTATCCCGCAAGGAAGCTTGGAATTCTAGTGGAATTCGTATGAGGTCAACATGAATGATTGGTCACTTCCAAGGGTTTAGCATGAAAAAGGTTAATGACTCAATCATGCACGATAAAGCACATGATGCTGTGTTTTTCGAAAGAACTAAACCTACAAAGTATTGTATGAATATTCAAATCTTCTTAATTGTTGCATTGTTGTCTGATTATTCCACAAATATTCTCTCCCAATAATTTCTCAAATATACAATTAAACTATACGCATTTTATTTTTCGGAGCAAATGCAACGGATTCGAAAAATTTATAATTGAAGAGAGTATTCAGGAATTGATTAACACTGAATTACCAATAAAGTGTTTTCCCCGGTTAAATTGTAAATATTTTACTAACAAGAGACGTAAAAAGAATAATAGTCAACATAACTCTACTCGAATGTGTCTGGCGGAGTTTGGCGTCGCGTGGAAAATGAGATTACTGGGAAGGCAAAGTACGTGCCTCTGGAAATGTATCGACTACGCGTGTCAAGCTATTTCCGCAGTCTCTCTCCTTTCTTCCGAAGTGACACGCATGTTTTATTCATGCTCGCCATTCATGGTACACGCACGTGGCAGGCTTTATTATCGGTAGTAGATTGCCTTTCGTTGGAGACACGATTTTTGACCTTGCATGGCATACACATGGTCGCCAGCAAGTCGACTGTCGTTCCGAATTAACAATCATCAAGCTTTCTAAATTGCAAATCATGCCAACTTGTACAATGGCACAGCATGCGTAAATATGTGTCGCCAATTAGAAAAGTAAAGTGAAAAATTTAACAATATGAATACGGTTATCACCTTTATTGTATAAAGTTGCAATAAGATTTTTTATATTAATTAATTGAATATATGTTTTATGTACATTACGTAACTGTTTAGATGTCAATCATTTTCGAAGAATGTTACGAAAATAAACTCCATGAAGCTAACTGAAAGGATCTTTCTCACGACGTTTACCGGTCCTTCTCAACCTTTCGTTGACCTTTACCTACGAAGTTACTTTACCGGATACCTCAAGACGAGATGGACTTCCGCGTAAGAAACATATTGACATAGCTGCAACTACCACAAGTAAAATGGAGATATTAAAGAAATTATAGAAATTGAGAAAACACCAAAGTTTCAGAGAGAACAATTTATAATATCCACAAGCAAAAGTGTTTAAAATTAAAATTGTTAATACTACCACGATTTGGTGAAAGTTTATACTTCTTACGAACTGCAACTCGACTTTCCTTTAATTCTAATTGTATAAAAAGGAGGTTGTATTTATCATAGATTTCTTTTTGAAAATACCAACAAATGTATTTGGCATCAAAAGAATTAAACTGCTTACTTGCTAACTTTAATAATGAAAATATAGATATGCTCAATAATAACAGTCTAGCAAGTACACGCTAAGTAATTCAGGGTTAATCAATTACAGCAGTACCTGACTGGAGTGCTATCAGGAATGCAGAAGTAAATGAAGTAATAAGACTGCATACTGCGGTTTATTTGCAATCATCTCGACGGTAGCATGGCGACAAGGGTTTCCTGAAGGTCGCATACTTTGCAACCGTGTAAATGAACGGAGAAGAGTCTCGAAGGACTCGAAGGACTCGTGGATTATTCCATCCGCCATCATTAAAACTCTTCACTTAACATTAAACATTGTTTGATTACTTTTATACTTCCGGATTACCTTGGCATTCGTGCGAAACGGAATTTAGCCGTAACGGCCTGCAGAACTTCCGGTTGTTAAAACTTAAAATCCATATGTAATGAAGCTTCAAGGAGAAAGACGAGAAGATCGCGTTACGAATGACTTCACTAACTCCAGCAATTATCGCGGATGCCGAAAGATCATAAAAAATGAGATCAGCGAGCAAATGAAATTCCTAGGATGACGCATAAATCAGTCTTAACTTAAAGCTGTTTAATTATACCAGAACTGCGATTAATTGTACCTTATATACTTTGAGAATATCCCTTATCGTGTGGTATAGCAGGTTGTAATTAATATTACTAATTAGTATTTAATTACTAATTGAAAACCCTTCAAGAACGTACAGTGATACAGTGATGTACAATAGCATTGTACACACGTGTACTTTTTATAAACATAGACTGCTTGATACAATGCTGATGTTGCAAGCGTGCATTAGCCAATTAAGTGATAAGGGATTAATTAGTAACTACTAATTGCAAAGCAGAGCTTTAATTTCCTAGAGCTATTGAGCATGTAATGCTACAAACATCTAACGGTTATATAAAAGCCACGACTGAAAAAACAAACATTCCTGTATCTTCAATAAATATTTATTTTAAGAAAATCTATTCGGCGAAGAACTGAAAAACACCTAACATTGATCGATACCAAATTTGTACACGAACTCTCATTACTCAATTATTAAGTTGCGCCACGTGCAAGGCAATTAATAAATGAAGACATTTCACGGAGCAAAAGAAATAAATTAGCATGGTAAGTCACTGTCTAAGAAAGTTACATGCTGAGCAGCAAGAAAACAGAGTATTTCGCCGGTGAAACCCGGGGGAAAAAAAAAACTACGCCGGCACACTTTAGCCGTCCGAATGATACATATGCGCCTTCGGATGCAGTTCCGGGCGATGATGATTAAAAGGCTCTGGGACGTAGGCATCCACGTAGGCGTCACTAACGATTTCGAGAAGTACGAAGGAGAGCGCTGCTGCTCGTTCAATGATTAGGGGGGCCGCGCAGTTAGGCGAGTATGTAGAATAGCCAGCGGTAAAAGGAAGCGCGGCTGCTTCGAGGAAGGAACGAAAGAGCAAAACGAAATAGGCGGCGGCAGCGGCGTCGGCGGCGTCGCACTCTCTGGAGCAACGTCCGTTCCGGACTGTGTGCTCCCCTTAATTGAGCGTGCTCGCTTTTCGCTCGCCCCTCGCCGACCAAGCGATCATTCTTTTCCTATGCCCGCACACAGCTTGTCTTCGTCTTCGTGACCCGGCATTAAGCCGCGTGTGTTCACCTGCCTGTGTAATAAGTCCCGGCACCGCGCTTCGAGAAAGCTCGCAGAATTGCGCGCGCATTTTTTAGGCAATGCGAAAAAAGGGATGCTTTCAGTAAGTACGTCTGCTGACATTTTGTCGAAGTCTGAAGAATGTATTATTAATGTAAGACTTTAATGAGACGATTAAATATAATGTAGTCGAGTTTTTTGTATAATTAATATAATAAAGGTTTTTTGTAAAATTGTGATTATTGTGGATGATTAATATTTACAATGCTAAATACCTTCGAGTAGTTACATTGAATTTCCCTATGTTTATTGTAATGAAAAGAATTAGGAAATAATGTATTTCAAAATTTAAAGTATGAATTATTATTATTACAATATTATTTCTCCGATAAATCAAGTGTGTCATCATCCGACTGAGAAAATGAATGAATGACAATGTAAATCTCCTTTACAGAGTTTCGATAAACGGGATCGATAATCTGTCGCGAAAGGAAGTACCAGCACCCCCTTTTTAACTTAAATCTCATCCCCTATTTGTCACGCTGGGAAGCAGTAGGCTTAATCTCGATTAGCATAGAATGGAGTCGGATACGGCTTTCAGGATGTGTGTTACGCTTCACGCATGTACATATTGAACATGCTCTAACGTGGTCGTTTAAAGTAACCGCAGGCTCGAGCAGCCAGCCAATGTATCATTTAGTATGCCGAAGATCAAAGGTGCACGCAGGTAACTGATACTCTCCACTTTTGGAATCAATGTACGCGAATCCGTACACGTTCAATGTAAATGCATACAGGGTGGCAAAGAAATATATCGTGCGACTTCGCTGTCATCCAGAAAGACAAATTTTTAGCAATTTTTCCACGCGATATTAGAAGTCGAATTTTTATATTTGAATAGTACAGTTTGGATTTCAGTGATAATAACAGCTTCGATTTTCGGTCGAAAATCTTAATTAATACAGTGCTTATGTTGCAGCAGATAAATTGAATTAACAATAATGAAAAGATTCGTTACAAGGAGTTTAACAAATTTCTATACCCGTTAAAAATTAATATATCAAACCAAGAATTCCAAGAATTCCATATCAAAGTTGAAGATCATTCGTGTGCGACCCTGTATGCAAGGAATGGTGCAGAAATGCAGTCGAAGCAACCAGCAAAAGCAATCGCAGTAGAATCTAGGGAAGTAATCGCGCGGCTAGAGAAGATTTATCAATGATTCACAACGATGCGCGATGAGACTTCAGCGCCAGATTGGTACAGGCCCTTGATGCGATTCGTTTCTCCGAGTAATCGAACATATTTCTCTGTTTCGCTGGATACACTGGCAATGGGAGAAAAACGATAGGCTATAAATCGGCATTCACGCGTTAGCGAGACTCGTGAGTTAACAGTAATGATAATAAGAAAATCTAATCGTCTATTAGCTGTTTATTCCAGTAGCAGTCAGGCTATCATAAATGATAATGACAATTTTGTACCGCATTGTGTCTCATCAATCTGTCATTCTATGTTAAAGACATCTTTCTTTATGCACAAACATTTATCTCTCGCTTTTTCTTAATATTAAAGTCACATTACAATACTTCTTTTGCTCCAAGTGATTAAGAAAAAAAGCCAAATTAAATCACTTATTGATTTTGTTTGCTTTCCGGCAAATAATAAAATTAGTCAGTAGTTTTGTTTCCTTCGCTTTGTTCTTAACTTTTTATTCACTGATGTACCTAGTAAGTTTAATGCATTAATGCAAATTGTAACTGAAGTTATTATTCCCCTATAATGGAGATTCCTTGTATTACACCAAGAACAGTGTTTCTGAATACTTTCAGTGAGTGCGTGTCGACCTTCGCCAATTCCGTTCCCCGTTTTCAATGCGATCGCGGGTGAATCTGCTATCGACCAAACTTTCGATGGCCAACCTTTTACGAGAAACAAGAAGGTAGCCAATGATTTATCCAGTAAAGAGAAACGGCAGATTTCACCGACCTAAAAAATACATCGGTAGATTTCTGATCTTTCGTGAAGTTCGCTTTGAACAACTTTGAACACTATAAATTCATCAGTTTGACTTCAACGAATACATAAGTTATGTTGTACGTTTCTAATATATTACAATGATATTGCTATTAGACGTGCAGCCAAGAAATGAAGAAAGATCACCATAAAATCAGAGTAACAAGAAAATGACAGTAGCAGTTTGTTGCCTCCATTAAAATCATGCTGGGACTTGATTGGAAAAGGAGTCTAAGTTTAGTTTATCTATTTTTAGTGCTACGTTCTTCAACCACAGTCAATGGGAAACGAGTGCTAGTGAAACTTTTTTTGCAAAAGCGGGACCAGTCACTCTGTGATGTTACTGACGTACTAGACTTGATTACTGACGGACTAGACGTGATGGAGCGAGCACAATTGCCTCGTACCTGCCTAATGTATCCTTTGAAAAATCCTCAATCACAGCGGCCGCGGATGATGCCACGACGACCATCATCAAGCCTGAGTCCCATATCTCGTTGAGGATGAATTAGTTTCCGGCTTTATATCACGTGAAGCCACGCACTCAATAGTCAAAGTACACATCAACTTAACGAACTCACTGAGCGAACTTCTTTTTACTGAATTTCACACTAGAATTTTGTCCTGATTTAATAGTTAATTCGTAGAGTAGGTAATTAGTTAATAACACCGAATTAACATTTGCACGTCACTTCGATATTCATTGATAAATGATTAATTATTCACATATTCAATCTCAAGCATCAATAACAATTAACAAACTTCATTATTCAATTCACCGTAACCCCAATAGTCGTGCAATTTTTCCTTACTACGAATCCAACTGTTTCACACACAATCACACCACAATTCCCATGGAAATTCGAAGTAGGATTGACGGCTCGATTGTGTTATGAAATATGAAAAAGTTCCCACGAGCAAGCGAGTGAAGTCGCTAATTAGCAGAGCGATACGAAGGATATGTAAATGAGTGCCGGGTGGCGGAGACGTGTCTATGAATCACTCGGTTCCGACCTCTGGCACGGCTCAATATCCAGCGGGACTCGGTGACCCTAGGTCAGTAACAAACTACGAAGCTTCTCTTGACAGTCAGTCCCAGGAAACGTCGACTATCTAACGCGGCCTCCGGCTAATCCGTGGACGGACACGCGCTTCAGGAGACTGCCAGGTTGAAATCAACGATCCACTCACGGCTGCATAATAGCCCTCACACGTTGTCACGTACGCCACGTGTCTCGCTGGACTGCGATTCCCTTCGTCTGTTAGTCCACACAAAGCCACGTCCAATCTTTCGCACGATAAGTAAAGCCCTGCACACTCACTTGCGTAATGTATTCTTCCAACCGCTCCGCTAAACGGCACGTGTCGGCCAGCACTCTGATTCTAATCAACACGATGATTCAAACACCTCCGAATGATCCTCTATTAATGGACTCACAGTTCGTATACTGGATATCTCATTTCGTGGAAGATCAAGTGCATCCGGTTTGAAGAGTCTCGATTAATAGCACACAATTTACCACACTTTAAAATACTCGTGGTAATTCGATCGATTTGTTGAATACTAAGTGCAGCCCAATTGAAGCGTCTGAGTTAATAACACAGAATTTATCGCACTTCAAAGTGGGTATTCAATCGATTCGAAGATTGTTTGTGTCCAGAAGAGTCTGATAATGACTGCACAATTTATCGCACTATCGAAATGTTGGAAATAGTTGCTTAATCACAGAGCACACAACTTGAAGCACTTGTTTGAATGTCGATTGAATTTTAAATTTGATGGATGATGGTGAACGAAGATGAAGTGTACTGTGATGGAAGATGTGCCTTATGAGGCGGTTAGTGAGAAGAAATCGGAGTGTTCGGACAGGAACGATGCGGCGTTGTGCTGCAGTTCTTGAAGAGGAGAGAAGGAAGATACGACTGGCGGTGGCCAGGATCTACAAGGCACATTCACCTTACCTCCACGCACCTGTGTGCACGCGTGAGTGAATCCCTGCCTCTTTCGCTCGCTCGCTTGCTCGGCCACCGCGCTCTATGTAGGCTGGCGCTTTGTACGTATTTGTATGTATGTAAGTACGGATCAGGCTTGCACGCCGTCCACCACGCGAGTTTTACCCTCTCGAACGAACGGACGCCGAGTTTCACCGTAGGAGACCGCAAGCAAAGTCCCTGACTTCCGCAACCTTGATCTTGCTTTTGAAGCCCCGCTCTTTCGAGCACCGTCACACCGCACACTCTTACCGAGACTTTCGGGCCAAGGAGAAGCGTGCCAAGCTGTGTCACGGCTAGACCGTGTCCGTCTACATTCGAGAATGTTCAAACTGTTACGAACGCCATGCCATTTTATGTTTTGCTTTTCCAGATTTTCTAGTGCTCGACATTCGATGTTATTGCCGCTTGATGCCTACCATGAACGGTTTCATTTTAAAATATTCGTGTCCGTGAGAGGAAACACAGCTGAACTTTCGATTGAATCTCTTTTCGATCACTCGGCAATTGTGAATATTTTCAGTAGGATTCCTGTTTTTTTTAAATTTGGTGATACGAATTTGTGTAAAATTCTTCCGATGTGTCTAAATAACGTGAATGCAATTTAAATGGCAGTTTTGCGGATATAATTGTATTTGTCTCTGGTTAAACAAAGTTTCCATAAAAAAATAAGTTTATCAATAACAGTACCGCAGATAATAAATCGAACCGGAGAAATTCTTGCCTCTGAATAAACTTTGCCTTGTTTAAAAAGCAAGCGAACCACTATTATCGTTCGTTATAAAAATACTACAAAAATACAGTCAGAATTCTTAAAAATCCCACATTCCACTGATTGATACAGTCAATGAGTACAATCGTTAAATGCTTCTACTTCACAGTAGACAGTGCCGTCTGGCGCAGTTTTAAAATAGAAGTCTGCGCTAACACGTCTGCCAAAAGAGAGATCAGTGCGGTCCTTCTATCTTTAAATCCGTCTATTTATTTGTAAACCGATACATATACTATCGAGGGCTTTCAGAGGCGGCCCTTTGAAAATGCGTTCGACGGTATACCGAAATTGACACTCGTGAATAACAGGAATGCAGAGAGGGACAAGGTAATAAAGAACACCAAAAAGCCATTGGAAAAGCTTGTTTCACAGCCGCGCTCGTCGAGGCCGCCGATGTAATTGAAGCGTCATTAATCTTGGTAATGAGAACGCGCACACCCGTGCTGACGGGCCTTTAACGCAATTACAATACGCAATGTCCTATCGTGAACTGAACAGGATGAGGATTCGATTTTCAAACGGGTTGGAATAATAATAAAATAACTGGAGCTATGTAAAGGCAGTTCAATAACTAGTGTTGGTCTGGAAACTTTCTGTTCACATTGTTTTCATTCCTTTTAAACGATCGTTTCTCAACATTTACAGTGTTATTAATGACAAGTTAATAAATTGACAATAATCATTTTGCAATTTGTATAAATGTACTTTAGAACTACGAACTGAATATTTATCAGTGCAAGGAAGATGAAATATTACAAATATAAAAGGAAGTGGAAAAAATACCTGGTTAATTATTACAATAATTTTTCGAGTTGATCAGATACTTTTGTAGCCACCTTTTTGTGTCGAAAGTTGTAGCTCTCCAATACACACACACATACACTTTGAAAGTATAATTAAATCAATATCAATTGAGGGGATAAAAGTAAAATGACTGTTTTTTCGAAGAGTTCTCTCTAGAAAAAGAGCAGCTGCGCGAGAGTAAAACGGAAGACCCGTTATCTCGATCATCTCTATACAGAGAATCTGTCCCAGATCTGAAATCGATCACTCTCTATTCACTGCCACTGGCGACGCTTGTTTAATTAGCGCTGCCGGAGCATAGTGACGAGGTGAGTCCGCCTTTTCAACTTTCTACCTTGCCTCGGAGAAAATCAACGAAACCACAGGGCATCTCCGGCTTTCATATTCGTAGTTGACAACTGGGGGAATTATTTTTGCACCGAGATATTAAAGCCAAACAAAAAGCATAGCAAATAATAATATTTCAAAGCCTTATGCTGTTCTATAACTGTCCTATAACTGTTCATCAACTAAGAGAAAAATGTACAATTATTTTTTTACACACGATACAATTATTAATAGAAATTGTATAATAATTACAAATAGCATTTACAAAAATAATTTGATTCTCTTCACCAATAAGAACAAATTAATATAGCTTTCTATATCCATTGTTCGTCACGATGACACGATTGTGAAGGTTCGGACAATCGTCAGCTGATAATTATTGGTCGCAGGGTGCGAGAGGTGTATATCACATTTTAATTAGTCTCCGCCGGAAACACTGACACACCTTTGTCAGGCGACGTTAAAATACACCGATCGATCCATACATCGAAAAATAGATCTAATAAATGAATTGCGAAGCTCTTAATTCAGCGTTTGTACTTTGAATTTTAAATTTATGCTGCAACATTTGGTTGTCGTCAAACTTTAATTCATGAATAAGTGATCACACGTGGTAATAAATTATGCAATGTTAATAAATACGGTACTGTATGCTACGATGTGCAATTTATTAATATGAAAATGTAAGAATACTTGAAGATTAAAGTATTTCCATTTCCTCTCTAAATTTTATGTTAGCAGATTAAATGTTATTCAACTTAATTATAATAAATACTTCAACTTAAAACATTACTCTTAATTCCACAACGTCGTACATTTTCACTATCTATTACATGAAACTTTTACTTCACGAAGTCACTCCAATACATAATACAAGAAACGTAACTGGTTAGCGTGTCACAATTCTTAAATCAAGTGGGTTGCACGTGGGAGCAAATGCAGTGCAGATCAAATGCACTCTCCTTGCAAGTTTGTTAGCACGCAAACTGTACGTTAAAGGATAAACGAAACAACCAAGCGACATGAAATTCAAACGATACCAATAAATGCAATTAAACGTAGCCAGTTAATTAATTAAAAAAGGCAGGGGAATCATAAAATCAGAATCGCATTCGCCAGGCAAGTGTACAGCAACGAGCAATATCATTCGTAATATCATTCGGGCATTTGACAATCAGCGATGCACGAATTTTTCTCGCCGAGCGGTAAAGCACCAAACGCAAAGAGCGTCGGCGTCGTCGCGGCGAAACGCATCGTGCATCGCGCGCGCCGCAAGTAAAAATAACGGTACAAAGTGTTCTCTCACCAAAACTGGTTCCCAGAATAACAGGCGGTGGCGGCGGCGGCGTGAAACTTCAATCACCGAGCGGCCAGTCCCTGCACACACCAATTCAAATGATTACGTTACCGAGAAATTAATCGAGAGACATTGCATTTCATAAAGCAGTTCGTCGGTGTGCGGGCAGAACGTGGCAGTGTATCGTCAATTTGGTATAATTGCGAGTGACTGTGCCATCCCCTTTTTCGATGCCGTACATATGTTTGTTTCTGTGCGTGCAAACCAGTGGTAATAAAATCGTTTTTCATCCGAGTACTATTTTGATTGGTATGAAATTCTTGCGGCAGTAAATATTCTTTTCAAAGGATTGATTAATTGTAATGTAAATGAAAAATAAAATGAGGAAATGCCAGACAAAATTATATGTGTAATAAAATATTCGAAAATAGACATTATTCAGTTCAATCAATACCAAAAATATCAGAGTGGCAAATGAACTGTTTTAATCTTCTGTTAAAAACTGGAAACTTCTTGTACAGTTCACACGATAAAATGAGTGAAATCTCATCTCAAATGAATGAATGAAAAATGTATGCAGAATAAGTCTCGGCAGAATAAGTCAGTCATTAAAACATCGCATTCAAAAAATAGTGCCACGATAAAGCGAGCCATTCATTATTACTGACAAAATGCGGAGTGCAGTCGGTGTGAATGACTGCACACAGGTTCATCGCTAGAAAGAGGCGCTCTGTGTGAGCGAAACACACGTGCTCGACGGTGGGATGCGTGAGATGCGTGAAATGCATTAGGCCGCGTGGCACGCACGTGTCTAAAATCAGTCTCGCGTGAATCTACGTAAAAACAGATGTGATCTTTTCCCGTTGAACACCAGCCACTTTGTAAATACTTCGTTAGACACACCTCTGCGATATTAAAGTGTTATTCAAAATACATCGTTCAAAGTGAAACTCTCGGAGAAGCAAGTTTTCTAAAGGTCGAGTCTCTACTATCTAATATTGTCGTGATCTAACAGGTGGTTGTCTTGACAAGTCAATTGATGCTCGAGTATCACTTGCAATTAAATGTTCGGTCTTTAATTAAACATTAACGCAAACTGAAACGGCAGTAATTAAAATAAAAGTTTTAACCGGGTTTTATAGAAGGTCATTAACAGCTGACAGTTCTCTTCAGAGTGCAATAAAGAAAACTGAAGCCAACAGTAAGCATCATAATCGTCCCACGCGGTCGTCGGCTAAACGGAAATGTCAGCTGACGCACAATGAGATAATCAAGTTATTCCCGTAGAACTCGCGGCAACACACCCTTTACCTTCTACAATAACATTTTCCAATGCAATTACGAACTGTCTTCATTCACGACGCGCACAATCCTCCCCGGAAAACCACCGAGACTCAGCAAAGAGCGATTGCGTCAAGTAACAATCCACTGTGCGTTCTCCTTTAACTCGTGATTCACCGGAGCAAACGTCAAACGTACAAAATGCTGGCTGTCTTCGCGTGTAAAAGCAGATGTGTCAGGGAATCGTGTTACACTGGATGCAAGAAGAAGAGCGTAGGATGTAGATAAGAGTGCCGGCAGCAAAGGGTGGGAGGGACGTTTTTTGCGCGGACAGCAAGTTGAAAATAAAGAAGCGAGAAGAGTGAGTTCTGCTTGCGGTGCCGGGAAGATAGAGCGCCGAATTCAAGGATCTCTCGGCCTCGAGAGCGAGTGGCCGTGACTTGACAGCACCCCGAATTCAGCGGGCGAAGTGAGGTTAAGTGTAGAGCGCACAAAACACAGTCAACTCGAGCACGCCACTCGAGGATTCGGTGTGCAGGCCAGCGCGGTTAATTAGGCCCAGCAAGAGCACCAGTTCTTTCTTTCAGCATCCTTCGAGAGTGCGTGTAGACTGTCCAAAGTCTTGTCACCGATCACTCGGGAAGGATGATCGGGCTTGACTAATTTCGGACGAATGTTGAATGGAGGAGTGGCAGGACGCACACGGGGCTCGCGTCATTTCGGTCAATTAGACGATCGCCCGGCAAATAATCGGGCGCAATTCGTGGTAAAAATAAACAGAGCGAGTTGACAGTAATGCTGGCAGGGTGGCACGAACATGCGTAGGAGAGCTCGGTGCCTGGAGCAGGCCGCCTGGAGGAGGACTGTTTGTATACGGGAAATCGCGTATTTCCCGCCAAAGACTGACTAATGAACGGCTGCACACCGCTCAGGCTACTCACCGATTACGTAACTATTGTTGCACCACTCGTAAATAAAGGCTACTTACCGCTGATCGAGGCGAAAAACGTCAGGATCGCGCGCACACACACACCTCACACAATGCTTGGCGCAAACTGCCGTAGCGCGGCGCTACGCCGTACTACGTCGGCGCCATCTTGGATCAATTCCCGTTGAGCCTAATTGCCGCGAAATTTAAATGACTTCCTCTACGCACAGGGAATTCAATTTACTATATATTTTGAAATATCTGCCTCACACTATTGAAGGAATGTTGTATCGTATTACAATTGAATCTAATATAAGTAGAATAGGGCTTTGCCTTTGCATTTAGTTATTAAATAGCAGTGAATAAATCTCAAACATATTTTACTGAAGTTAAGAATGAATTAAAGTTGTGTGTACAACTGATGTTCCAATTTCATACAATATAATACTCCAAGTAAATGGAAAATAGAATGAATTCTAACCAATATATGCAGTATATTGATGATACTTGCCAGTTTCTAAATGTGAACCACCTGTGGTTTGGGACTCTAGCAATAGCATTGAAGGATAGAAATAATGAATAGTCATAGAGTTGGAAGGGAAGGAGCAGGCTCAAATCATTATTGAATTCTCTCTATTACTTAATCTGCACAACGTTGAAACACAAACGATAACAATCGACACAGTAGAGCGCGGATATCGTTCACACAAGTTCATTCGTATACAATTATACACAACGGTGCTATCCGCTTTCGCGTAGAATGCATGCACTACACAATGTATTACACCGACAATCGAATAAATAACGCTCAAAGAGGGCGAGCGATTGACACGCCGCCTTGCACTGGAAAAGTATAAAAACAAGGAGAAGTCGAAAACACGATAAATGCGTGAACTGCCATTAATTCGTTAGAGTACAATTCAAAAGTTATATCTTCGCGTTTCATGAGTTACAATTGTATGTGTATGTATATGGAACTGGCATTACGCCTGGAGCATGTACTGCGAGACATATTTCACATTCTTAAATGGCACGCTTTGCTTCCACATACATAGTTTTTACCTAGACGCATACGACTTACTAGGATACAGCTTAATAATCGTTAAGCATTGTCATCCTATTGCCCAGGCGCCTTTTCCCTAATTTTAGTGCAGAGAAATTGTAATAGTATGTATGTAGTACCTCATACGCTCTATGTAAGACGCATTACGAAAAGACCACTACATTCCGCATGACTTAAATTACGCACGCGTAAGCTCTCGAATCGTAATTTGCATAAAAGTTTGATACACTCACGACTTTCTTTCCGTCCCCTGTCCTCTATGCACTTAGTGGTTCTCTACAATTATTTATCGATAAAAACCTCTTATCTAATACTTAACAAGTATTATAGTTTCGCGCGGGCATCGAATTTTCACACTTACAATTGGAGCTACTCAATTCATTACACTCCCATTACACTTTATCCCGCAGTGTATATAATATTCCCGTCAATTCCAGTTGCTCCTCCGGCCTATTACGAGAAATGAAAATAGTTCCATGGGAGATCAATATAAACGTACTGCTCTCACTGTGGTGTCTTCTGCTATTAAGTACAGTGTCTTTGACGCACGTGCGCGGTAAGAGTATTCATATGAAATTATACAATCGTCTATTAGCTTACAATGCGTGAATCGATAAGTTTAACAAGACTAGCACAGCATCACTGTTTTCTGTATAAGCCGACTAGCAGCTCCACGACCTCGCCTCTGCTTACTGGCAGTTTTAAAAAGTGTGCGCGTTACGGCATATACCGCAACCCAAAGCGAATTCTTCTCCTGTCGGTGGATGTTTCACGTGCAGTGGACATTCGTCGCCTTCGAGTTGTTTTCCTCTGGGTCCTAAGACAACAAAAATAGACCAGTAATGCAGTGTCTGGATTGAAGGGAAATAACTCGTACAGTAAAATGGAATGCATAGTTACCAGCAGGACACGATGGTAATTCGCCCTTTGGTATGTTGGTAACTCTTTGGAAGTTTTCGTGGCAGGGGTTGCAGAAGTGGGTAGTTCCAAAGCAGAAGAAGACTGCCACCGAGCAACAATAACGACATTTGTACTCTAGAAAGTCTGTCCCGTGCTTTGGACACATCTGAGCCCTTGCCACGTCACTGCAACCACCACACACTAATTCAGTGGGATCAAAACTTTCTCCTCCTATTTGGGCATCGCATCGTGCCTCGCCGCCATAGTATGCCTTTTGGCATTTGTAGCAAACGTAATAAGCGTATCGTTCCATCGCATAGCCTGCAGAATCCTGGTGATAACGGCCCGCTGATCCATACGCTGTGTCGGCTCTACAAAAAAGATGCAGACTTAAATTACAGAATATCTGATTAAAAGAACCACTACTAGTTTTAGAAAAGATACTAACTTGTGTAAGCCTTCATACTCCAGGCGCATTAATGCTTTCCTTCTAACATCCTCGAACAGTTCTTTAATTCCCGTTAATAAATCGACTAGTGTGGAATGATCCATTGGAACCTTGCATATGGGACATAGTGAAAATCCGAAGGTAATTCTTGGGCCAACCCACCGCTGCATTAAGACATGCCTGCAGCAGTGCAGATGGAAAACATGCCCGCACTTCAATTGAATTGCAGGTGCCGCCGACAGAGCTTCCGTGAAACATATCATACACATATCGTCTGCGTCTTGCTTTAAGTTACTACCCGGTAAGCATCGGTGCAAACAAGGTAAACAGGCTTCTTCATTTCGAACACCTCCGCAAATATGGCCACAAGGATGCACTTTGTTACAAGCACTTTTACCATGTTCCTGACAATCGTGATCGGCACACACGTTCCCTATCGCTAACAGGCCAGTATTTCCAGTAGTACCACAGAATCGGCATATGCCAGAAGTAGCACCGACAAGTTTACCCGATGCGCCATCTCGAAACTCGACTAAGGCTTTCAACGTTGTACTATCGGCAAGTGCCAATACAGAGAATAGTTTCATGCGACCGCAGCCTTCGTGAAGATCGACACGTATCGCCTCTTCCTCTTCCTTGCAAACTTGTCTAATGTGAGTTTTCGTTCTCCTATGGAGATGGAGAATTCTATCACATTCCGCGCACAGGGTACCACACACATTGCACTGTATGATTGCAGTCGTTTCACCATCGTCATGATTACTGCAAGTAGGCTGCAAGGATAAATGCTTCATTAATACTCTAAAAAGTTAAAAAGAAGAAAGTAGTATATGTTTATGATAATTTTACCCTTGGTGGTGGTGGCTGCCCTTCTGAACCACTCCATTGACCAGAAGATAGTTGTTCAACGTGTTCGGAATCTAGTACACATAAAGAGGAGAGTGCTAGCCATAGGGTTGGGGTCCGAAGGCATTCATTAGGGTCACGATTCTTTTCGTTTAATCGGGTAAGGTTCAAAATGTTTTCCGCTATAGCTGCTTTTGTCACAGCTGCCCACGCTTCCGATAGTTTACCCTAGATAAAATATAATGTAATTAATATAAATAGATTAATAATAAATGCTAATAATCTGTTATATAGATTATTATGTCTTACCGATGCCATATCTTTGAGCATTTGTATCATCACCTCAGCAAGTTTTCGAGACATATATCCCCTTAACCACCACCTTGACCCATCATAGTCTTTTGGAAAATTGCTGGTGGCTAAGGTAACAGTTTGAAGAGCTTTACCATTTTCTTTGCCTTTTACCTTCACCTGAACAGTTAGAGCCTTTGCAATGCAACTGAGAAAAACATCCAAGATGCCGGGTGAATGCTCGTCGAAAGTCGACGTTTGGGGGGAACCGTTATTCGCTGCAGACACTATACTAAAGTCTGTAGGTGGTAATTTCTCCACACTAACAACGTTAGCCAATACTTCAGGCTTAATATCCGGTAAAATTCGTTTCAAAAGTGATGTTACCTGCAAGATCGAAATAGTGTTTTATCAAAGTCTTCTTAAAAGATATACATAAATAAAATCGTATGAATTGGCATCCGTACTTGTCGTTGTACACGTGCTGAACCAGTATGTAATAAACTTAGTAAGTCTTTTAGTAATCCATATTGATGTGACAGATAATATCTCCCTACGGAACTACCACTCAAAGCCAGAACCATAGACAACATTTCGAAGCAGTAGGCATCAGCTGCTTTTGGCAAATCACTATTATCGCTTAACACACTGTTAACTGGTGTGGGCGAGCACAATTGTGCCTCCCATTCTTCTCTCAGACGTGTCGTTTCTTTCCTAATAGCTTGCACGATGTGAGTGCAGACTTGCTTTTGCAAATGTGTCAAATTACTTCTACTGAATAGAATTCCGACCATATGCTCACGAAGATCATTGCTCTCCTCAGCATCCTTGCTTGTACCTTCTGTAGGTTCGACTGGTTGTTGTTGTTGTTCCCCTTGAATTAACTTGCCAAATACCTATCGAGAAGGATAATTGTTATTAATGTTTATGATTAAAATGTGTTACTAATCTCTGTTAGATTCATACTTGGGATGTGATAAGTCGAAACACTTTTAAAGTCTCCGCTTCGCAATTTCGCTGTTGAATTATTTGCGCACTCAATTGCTTCTCTACTTTCACGGGTACAACTTCGCCGCCAACCCCCAACACTCTTATTTGCCGTATACGTAACGAGTTGTCCGGACCCTTCAATTCAAGGCCCACGACAAAGTGACATGGATCTGTAAAAATTACGTGTATTAGATACTCCATATTGTGGTTTACATACACTCCTGTATTTGATCTTACCTGTAATAGGGCAGCTTATCCAGCCAGCCGATCTGCTTTCGATCTCAACAGTTCTCAGCTCGATCATTTCATCGGCATTGGTGCCGGATAAAAACGACACGCAGGATACCTTGTGCTGCAAAGAAGCTTCCATAGTAAAAATGTTTCAGATAGGTGAAAAATCCAAAGCAAAATAGACTTACTGTCAAATCACGACAGTTGTCAATATGGATGTACAACATCCGTGGAACAGTAGGCGCGCAACAACTTATCGTGATCGTTTTCGATTTGTTTCTGTCTTCATCACCGGATTCCCAGAATGTTTCCGTGGAATTGTCGGTCAAACTGCCCACCATAGCTTGCCTACTCGAAGCTTCCAACACTGCACTGTTCGTAATATCCCTCAGTGCTTCAACCATACAATTTTGGTGTGAGTGTGTGGACTGATGACTCTCGTGCATGCTTATAGTAGTAACATCCTCTTCCTCCTCGGATCTCGAAAGAATTTTACTGATATTGCTGAAAACGTGACTCCTATGAAGGAACATGTGATCTGCTGGTGTGAATCTGATACCCCAGCATCGAATGGCAGCTTGTTGCAGCGGTGATCCTAAAATATGATATTATAAGTATACCGAAGCGAATAAAATATCAAACTGCGTTACTCACCAGGTGGTGGTAAAAGCATTAGGTCTGCGATAGTTTGCAATAAAGTATGGAAAACCGTGGGCAATGGGTTTACTGACTCGCCAGCTATCGTCAGGTCGCTCAAAGGATGTTCACATACACCAACTAGATCCTTTACAACAATTTAATATCTTAATATAGTATAAAAACATTTAGCAATTTAATTAAATCACCAGCAACTAAGTATTTCTCGTTAATATATAAGGCATTTACAACTGGTAGGTTTACCCATTCAGTTAGCCAAGTATTGAATAGTACAAGAAGAGCTAGATATTTACCTGATCTTCTTTCCTCTCACGGTTATCATCTTCATTGGTCTCCGCAGTATCAGTCGATGCAATCGGTGTCAATGATGCAACAAACCACCAAAGCAGATCGTGTAAACAAATGGGTTGTGTTACACTTCGTAACAGCCAATTCAAAGCTTGCATGGCGTAAACTCGGCAGGCAGCTCGACGGAGTGCTTGCTTCATTGCAAGTTGAAGATGCTTCAAATTATGTTGTTCGAGTACGAAGAGCATTACGGGTCTCATAAGGAGTTCTATTCGATCATTGTTAGTTACTTCAGTTTGACTGGTTGAAACGATAGCGGATTGATGCATTGATGGAACCAGTTTTTGAAGTGCTGCTGATGGATAGCACAGGAGTGATGAGCCTGTATCGTTATTTGTTTCGCTACTGCTATTATTTCTCTTGCGCATCATAACGATTCTTCCATCAGCACTATTCTTTGTCCAGGGTGCCCCGGTGGACATTGATACGGATCTATGAAAGGCCCCCCTAGTTTTACTGGTTTCACCCATACTATCACTCATAGGATGGTCAGAATGCAGTCTGCCGTGTGGTGTATCAAACATATTTCCGTTTTCTTCGTACGGACCCTGTTGCCCATTTTGTCGCATAAGAGTTTCCTCGTAATATCTCTCATCGTTACTTTGGGAATGGTGGATTCCTAGAGCTTGTAGGCATTGGAATGGGCCAGTGGGTGGAAACGGATTGGACGTTTCCGGAGGACTATAATTTTCCGCCACTGATGACAACGTCTGCGAAGGTCTCCTCTGCTGTTTGGGAATGTTCAAGCCTGATGCGCTGGCCAGATCGAGGAGGAACATCGCATTGTTCTTCATAATAATATGTGTCTCGTTGCCAGTGGGACTGTTCACTGGAGAGGAAATCTTACTATTGTCATTCTTCCTCTTAGCCATCTCCGTGAGGAATTTCTTCGCCAATTTGATCTTCCGCGCGGTGAGATACTTATCTCGGCACGTATCACAAAGGAGGTACCACGAGCTGCCACCTACTCCGCCGTCCCCGCAATTTCCCGCCCATCCTACACAATAATTGCCACCGCTGTTGTAACCCTTCCCGCCAGCAGGCCACCCGCAACCGGGATGCATCATTTTCATGTGATAAGTGACGGGATGCGGAAACATCAAACCACAAAGTTCGCAGGCGGTTTCGCGCTCTATGCCACCCGAACTTTCAGTGGTATTCCCCTTGTTCACCGATTTCCAGTCCATTCTCTTTCGATCGCGCCTCTTTTCACGTTCCTTCACCTTGTCTTCTTTAGTCCGTGTTTCTGAAGCGGAGCGCCTCAGGGCCTTTGTCGTCTGTGACTGTGTCTGCGACTGTGAGTGTGATCGTGATTGTGTCTGCCATTGCGATTGCGATTGCGAGAGCACGTGTGATGGGGTTTGCGACTGTGACTGTAAATGAGACTGCGACTGAGATTGTGAGATTGGGCTCGAGAGTACCGACTGTTCCTCGATAGCCTGAAGGCAATTGGTGCTAAGTTCCTCCCATAAAAACACTAAACTTTTTAAGGCTGGCGGTAAGACGGCTACCGTATGGAATTCCGGTAGACTCGTAAGTTTACTACCCGTTTGAGATTCTTCTTTAATGATAGTCTCCTGCTTCTTCCGATTGCGATTTGCGTTCGCATTCGCCGCCGAACGTGTCAACGTCTCTAGGGTGCTAGGCTGTATGTGCAAGTAATTGCCGGCATTAGTTACTTCTACGGAATGTCTTTGTCGAGCTTTTTGCTCCTGCTTTTCCCTGTCATCGGCCTGTACGACTGCCTGCCTCGTGACGACCACTGCTCCTTCTTTCGGTAGACTAGGATGAAACTTAAGGAAACTAGCACAAGCCATCGCATCGTGCACAATCCCTTCGTGCCAGAGGAAAGCAGCGAACACTGCTCTTAGGCACTCCGCAACTGATGGACTGATTGCTTCCTTCATCTTATCCTTTGTCGCATTTCCGGTCCGACCTGAACTCGGACTTGGCTGCGGATTGTTGGGTGACGTCACACGTTTTATCCGCACATTCGGGACTTGTCGATCTTCTTTCCCGTTAGCAGAACCAATGGTGAACTGGGTCTTCGCAGTAGTTGTTGCGTTTTCAGGACTCGTTTGTGTTTGGGCCTGGCAGACCTTTCGCTCGTGGTCTTGAGCATCCTTTGAAGAAAGAAAACGTCGAAGTGTATCATATTTAATTTCATTGATAAATAACAAAAAGTAAAATGTGAAATTGTAGCTGCAATTAAAATGGTTGAAGATACTTACGTCGCAATCTTTTTTCGATATATCTGGAGGACTACCATCCAGTGGACCTTCTGATCTCATATGCAAAGAGCTGCAACTGGGACTCGGCGACGGGTCCCGAGTATTAGCACTGGTACTAATTGCACTTGGAGACTGCGAAGGATCTCTTGTTAGACTACTGACCAAGGCACTTGTGTCGCTTTGGGTTGATCCCCGACGTTGCGAGGTGATGCTGTCTGCCATTCCTCCCGAAACTTGAAAAGGAGAGAGGAGTCAAAATCGGCCTTTTTAAGAACTTTCGATGCCGTCACTAATTAATACTATTCCAATACTATTTCCCAAGATATTGAATTGAAGCAGGACTTTCCTTTTAGAGGATGTTACTACCCAGCTTTCTCATAAACAAACTACGAGCACTTTTCCAAGAAGAGTGTGTGCTGTACATAAGACATTCTGTTTTATACCTAATGAAATACTTGCTCTCGTACTTGCTATTGTGTAATGCGTATTTCAATGAATGGAATAATACAAATGATTTATCCATGATAAGTTGCATAGTGAGATGGCAATATGATTTATACTACTACGTGATAGTTTGTTGATTGATGGCCAAAAAATGGGAGTGGCATCATATTTATTGATGTATAATTATAAAAATCCAAAGCTGCCTAGTTGAACAAAAATGCTTACAGGTTTTCAATGATTCGATTTGTTAATTATGATTTTGACAAAGTGCAAATCGTATTTAGTAAGCCGCTCTCATTTCTCAAGGCCAAGTCGTTTGAATTCACTACGTACAACCTCGAATGTCCCATGTAATGGTACTGCCAATTTTCAGCCGGTGGGAAAAAGTGTGCGAATGTAATTAATATTGTGTAAGTCTTACCTAAAGGGGAGAGACCGACACTTCGGGGGGAGCCACATAGCACAGGACTGCTACCGATACTATCCCCCCCACCTATCAAGCTTCTCCCACCTGACAATTTTTTATTCGTTGTAGAATTCAATTGTAATGTGTGATTTATCATGTAAAGTTGTAGAGTTAAATTTTTGATTCCGCGTTTACGACGAGTGTTTAACACATTACAGTCCACGTGCTATAGTTTGTACGTTTTATTGAAATAATGATAATGCCCGTTTCCAATTATTTCATACAACATTACAAAATGATCAGTATTTTTATCAATTTATCTGGTAAAAATAATTTATGTTTCCCGTTCCACTTCCATCGAATTTGCATATATTATAAAACCTATATAAAATTTGACGATAAACTACTGCAAAGATTAGAAATTAAATTAACAATGTTACTTGAGTCCTTTACTTTCAAGTATGGGACTAATTTAAAATTGAACGACTCGTTTAAAACTTCCCCAGAGACTCGGCGGATGTTTTTAATAAAACACTAGCAGACTGTAATGCATTAATTATGCATGCACTAGAAGTGGCAGTAGGTGGGACGATACTTAGAAAACGACAGCGATCGCTGCCATCTGCATGCACTTGTAACGTGCACTGTTTACATACGCTTGAATATCGAGAGAACGCTACTGTAGTGCTACGGCGATCGTCAATAAAAGAAGACGTGGTGTGTAAACCTCCCGAAATAATACATGTCATCAGGCAAACGAGTCTATTGTATGTACACTATTGTTCGCCGACGAGGGCGAAGTAGCATGTTCAGTAGGAAAGGAGCGAGTACCTGGTGCATTAGCAGCAGGAGGGAAGAGGCAATTACCAGAACCAACTGGCTGCCGACTGGACCCAGCTAAGATCAACATCACTATGTCTTTATAACTAGGTTTAGGCGATTTCTTAGCGCTCTTATTAGTAATACACAGCTGTCGCTTCAACAAATCATAGTTAACAACGCTCCTATTGCCCAAAATCAGGGGGTTCACTCTAATATACAGAAGGAACTGGCGGGATATCAATAATCGCTATCTTGTAAATAATAAATATGGACTGTCTCGGATTGCCAAATCCATTCCTTTAACGGCGTACTCGCAGTGCCAAGTGTAAGACAAGAGAGGCAGACGGACACCCACACATACGCACACACGAATAGGTGAGGAACGAAGTGAGAAAGAAAGAGAAAGACTGGACTTGTACAGCAGCTACACGAAGTCGTTGGCAAGATAGAGATAGAGATAGAGATGGAGAGTGGAAGATCAATGTATGTAATACGCACCAGGAATTGGTACTGGACTAGAAGATGGGGTCTGATATCTTGATGACCCACCTTGGGAATTTTTCGGAGATGAGCTGGTTGAAGTTTTCCGTGGTGTTTCCGGTGGTGTGGTGCTGTTTCCGTTCGCCCGACTCTCGCCCATCGCCTTGATCAATTCCTTCACAGAGACGCCGGCGAACTCCGCGAAGTCCCTGTAATTAATCAACCTATACAGTACATTAATTAGAACGTGTCCCACAGAAATAGGATGTCCATTGCTCACCTGCTTGGCGAGCTCCTCTTCTCCGTGTCGCTCTCCTTCTTGTCGCTATCTCGTAGCCATTTCTGTAGAACGCTGAATTTGCTGCTGCTACTCTCCTTTTCCTTGCCCCTTTCTTTCGACTGGGACTTCGAGGGCTTCGAGGGTGCGCTACTCTTCTCACATACCATCTTCTCGCTCCCTAAAACACACTCATGTTTAGGAGGAACGAATATCCCTGTCGTTAAAAGGGAATTACTGTGGGGCTGCCAACTAGAGGCCTTTTAAAAGTGTCATATTGTTTAGGATTCTCATAGAATTAAAAGCAATGAATTTAATTATTTGTATTAATCGTGTTTGGTCCATTTAGAATTTGTATCCTACTTTTATCACATAAACAGGTTCAACGAATATGTAGCGAAAATATCAAACGCAAAGAAATTTTAATGGCAAAGCTTCGCCCTATTGTTTGTCATTAAAAAAATTCTAGAAATGAGTTATTAAAGGATTATTTCGTCGAAAAGAATTATTAGTAAGTGCAGACCTGAAGAATCATGTCGGTTATGTGTGCCGAAGACAAAGGGATTGTTGGTGCTGGATTCTCCGGCCTCGGCAGTGGTCGGCCCGTAATTTTGTGTGGTGAAACTGAAGCCTTCGTGGCTCGCAGAGGGTATCGAGAAATCGAAGCCTTTGCTAGTAGGTGAAACGGACGGATCTGATATCACGGGCTTTTTCTCGAGCAGATCGGTCTCGAGGTCTTGCTCGATCTTCATATAGGTCACTCCGTGTTTGTTGGCCGCCAGAGACCACGCTTCACCGTCGGCTACCCGACCTCTATCGAAGCAGTATTTCATTACGGAGTCCTCGTCTATGCGGACCCACGTGCCTTCGTTGTTCATGAACTATTCAAGAATATTAACATGTAATTAAAACGAAACTATTACAATTATTCTTTTGACGCTTAGCCGTTGGGGATAATACTTTTTAGACACATTCCCCACATAAATAGGTGTGCTAATATCATTGTACACTTTTAAGTAAAAGATGGACTAGAAGTTTTTCAAGTTTCGTAACTTAAAGTGTTTCAATCAATTTTGAAATTGTATATATTCGACCGCGTATATCACATTTATTATATTATAAATAGCAATACATATTCACCCTTTTTTTATTCTTAATAACCACTACTTAGCTGTTCTTTTCATTATTCTGTACGTATAACTGACCGCATAGTCATTGAAATAAGTAAACGGGTACGTAAAGTAGAAGTAGTTATATTAACACATGATTAAAGCTTAAAAGAGCGGAAATAGGAATGCATCCTACCCCATTGGCTAAGCGTTGATGTTAATTCATTCCGAAGCTTACGTATTCCTGAATGGTCACGGCGTTACCCAAGGCCAACATCCCCACCGAGACGCTCTTTACGCTCGGTCGACTTCTGATATTGTGGCCAGAAGCACCGCACTTCACCACAACCATCGTCCTACTTCCATCAAAGGTAACAGTTTTCCGCTTGCTAGAAATTTAATCAGCAAATGTCCTTTTATTCCCTGCAATCTTTTGCTTTTGATTTTACATTTCTAAAGTTCAATAAGTCTCGCTTGTGTTAATATCTGACAAATTGACAGTGTAACAGTTTGTGAATCATATGTTTGAAATTTATAAATTAATTGAGTCAACAATCATTGTTTCACATACTCTTCATTGGCATCTCCTCTCCTGCGAATAGTAATCTCTTTTCCGGTATGATCGACAGAAGATTTCGGTTCTTCTACTGGCAGAAGCAATGTTCTTCTTAAATGTTGATTGTATTGCAAACTCCAAGCCTCCAAATGACTACTATTGCAGTACTCTTTGATCGTGTCTGCATTTATTCTCAACCATACACCGTCATTATTATGGATCTAGAAATTTACCGTGTATTACTCGATAAATCTGTTTGGCATTAGTGACTAATAAAAAGATAATTAATTGATTATACCTCGTCTATAAACGTCACAGTGCCATTCACTGGAATCACACCGATTTGCTCGCTCTGCAGAGATGGGTAAGCTCTGATTCTCAAACCTCTGCTATTCTTTGCCACGAATTTTCGTAGTCTACTTGGTTGGTGGTACGACTTTTTTACAATATTTTGCATAGGTAATTGTACGCCTTGCGGCGGCTTTTTTACCTCAACTTTGTAATTCTGAAATGCGAGGTCCAATATTTATATAATTAAAATGATTTAATTACGATCCGATAATTGTAAAATGACGATATTACAAGAATGTAATATCACTTCATAACACTAACAGTACAACTACCAAAAGATGAATTCAAAGTTTGACAAAAAGGGTAATAAATGATCACAGCATATTCGATTGAAAATTAAGGGTTTGTTGAATCATTGACGGTTAAAAGGGGATTGAATCTCACATCTTCCATCTTGTATCCATCGACAGTGATCATAAGGGAATACCACCCGCTGGAAGAAGGTGTCCAAGTGGCACTGTAGCTTCCATCCCCATTAGGCCTGACCAGCATGCTCTCGCTGGGTCGTCGCATAGCAGGAGACATGAGTCTCAATTCCTCGAAGGAGTAGTTCTCGTAGGCTTTCATGATAGTGATCGAGTAGAAGCACATGTTATTGTGTATCGTCACCTCGTATGGGACATCCAGAGAGGGATACGGATGCCCGCCGAAAGTCATTGGATCCGGCTGAAAGACCCTCCGGACCTTTCTCCCCTGATCCGAGTCTGTCAGGTCTTTCTTGTCGATCGGTACTGCTTTTACCTCGATCTAACAATAAACGCAGCCTTCGTTACTATCATAAACCTTTAGATTTTCGAGACTCCGATATACGTAGTGATTTTTATTGAAAGATTCGATTAAAAGTAGATTCATACAATCTTTGTAATAAATATATTAATTTAAAAGATGTAAAAAGTTTAAATTATTTCATAGGTGGACCGAATTTAAATAAGTAATTCAGTAATCTTTATAAAAATTGCTATATTCATGTTATTTTGCAATTAATAGTAAACTGAATATGGAATGGTTAATTTATTATAAGTAGATTTCAAGCAATTTCAATTACGTTAAGTTCTAATTCGAACATCTTTCACTTATAACTCAATGCATTACAAATACATTTACATTATAACTAAATCATTTGTAGAAACATTTATTGACACTTTTCTTATGATAATTGTGAGAGTAATTACTGATTACCTTTAATGTGGGTACATGCACGACGTCACCGTATTGGTCTCTCGTTAGAATTGTAACGATAGTCGGCCGACCGCATCTTATCTCATCCTGGGAATAAGTCGCCTCGCATTTCATAGGATCGACGAAACTGTCTGGCTGTAACCATCTTGCCAGTCGAGCGCCACTGGTACCCGAGGAACAGGAGACGAAGTCCCGCAGGAAGAGTCTCTCGTTCGATTGACAACTGCAAGGTAGAAAGAAAGTCTGCTTCAGCCAGGAACTCTTTTTGAGTTAAAACCAGTACAAAAGTGGGACTCTAATAAATTTCACTTTTTAAAGTCGGCTTTTCAGGGGAATTCAGGTCGCAGCTAATTTCGTGTCTTGTATATTCGAATGGGAATGGTAAATTCCTTAAAAGTGAATAATAAAATAGCATTTTTTTCCACTGCGGAAATTTTTTATCCACTGTTAGATTTGTTTAGCCGGGTTGACCGACGAAAGAGTGTTAAATACAAATACAAATCATTTCCGAATAAAATAATAATTTATATATTATATAACAAACTCGTTATTATATCCATTTCGCAATTATTTACGTATGTATATTAATTATGTGCTAATTCACTTTTTCCATCAATACATGCCAATACAGTCTATTAGAAAATTAGCCTGCCGCAAATGGTATCCTCGAAAGGAGTACGAAATCAGTGCATTATGGAAACCGCGGGAGAACAACCGCGGGATTGTTGATAGAAGCATCCAATTTCGGCTTGGGGAGGCTCGCTCGCCGCCAATAATACCATCAATATTGGCGTCAAGTACTATTACGAGGGCGGAAGAGGCTATATTTATTTAATAGCCACTCAACGCTTTCAGCCTACCTGACTCTAACCAACAACAACCATGAATTCCGAAGTGCACCAAGCTTTAAAGGGGATGATCACTCGGCAAAGTCATTGATGGTCGCTCCAATTTGTATTAATTTTAATTCAGCCTATTCAGTTCCTTGTGTCGATTGATCGATGTGTCGATGAACCATACGATACAATGAATGAGAAGCAGAACACGTATGTGCATTCTTTCAATTTTTTTTCTAGAATGCTATGAATCTTTTACATAAACGAGTACCACTTATAATGTTTTAATTTTTAAGCTCATTCTGCAAAACCTGACCATTTATATTTAACACTATCGCCGAATTAACCGGATCCTTTAAACGTTTGCAAAGACTTTTCTCGAGTTCCGAGATAAAAAGTTAATAACATCCAGAAATTGATTTCTCAACAACCACTGTAAATAGCAAGTTCTGTACGCGATAGGGGAATGCGCAAAATGAGTATTAATTCTAATATTAAAGGGAATGGCGAAGATAAATGGTCGACTATCGGTTGGCAGGCGAGTTCGTTAAAGCGGCTGGCGATCACCCTAATTGGAGCTTGGATCTCGGAGCCCCGGCAGATGATGAAGCGGAGGACGATGCTCCTCTACCAGCCAGACAATCGTCGCTTCCCCTGCACACACGCGGCCAGTCATCGGCGCACTCACACCTAATAAGGCGCAATCACATCGCAATTCTCGTCCCCGCGATACTTGCTCTCCACCTATATACGCCATACGCCAGATCATTACTGACCTCCGGCTCTTTTTGCTTCGCACGCTCCTACCAACCGCAAGATTCTTCCTTCTGCTGCTATACTTGCTCTCGCACAGCTTGAAAGACGCAATCTTATTCCGACGTCTTCTAAGATAGAGGAGATGATAGACGTGTACTTTGTTCGTAAGTGCTGAGTACTTGAAATCAAGGTGGTTCGATGATAATTGAGGTATCGATTTTTATATGATGGTTGAATATGAAAAAGGAAAAGTTTTCTGAGAGTCTGGACTTCTCTAAAATTGAAGAGATGATAGACATGCACTTTGTTTGTAAGAGCTGAGTGCTCGAAATCAAGGTGGTTCAATAATAATTGAGGTATCGATTTTTGTATGATGGTTTAATGTGAAAGAAGAAGAGTTTTGAGAGTCTGGACTTCTCTAGGATTGAAGAAATGATAGACTCGTACTTTGTTCGTAAGTGCTAAGTGCTCGAAATTAAGGTGGGTCGATGATAATTGAGGTGTGGAATTTTATATGATGGTTGAATATCTTGTATTCGTCTTGAATATCTTGAATATCTTATTGACTCGTATTTTGTTCATAAGAGCTGAGTGCTCGGAAATTAAAATGGTTTCATAATAATTGGGGGTTAAATTTTGTATGATGGCTCAATACGAAGACGGAGCAATTTTATGAGAGTCTAAACTTGTCTAAGACAGAAGCGCGCTAGATTTACAAAGCTGAGTGCTCGGAAATTAAAGTGGTTTAATGATAATTGAGGTGTTGAATTTCGTATGATGACTGAATACGAAAGAGCAAGAGTATTGCGAAAATCTGGACTTAGGATAGAAGACACGAAGCGTGTTTGATTTAGAAAAGTTGAATATTAAGAAATTAATATGCTAACGTTAACAGTTAGACAGCTAAAGTTAATTAGAAAAGAGCAATAAAAATCAGTGTCGTCATTCAATCGATATAAATAATTTACAAGGATATTTATACATTCTAGTACATCTTTATGAACACTCATGAGTTCGGATAATTTACACCATCAACGGAAGTGTCGATGACAAAGAAATCTAGTGCGTGCGGGTCGTTAGATTCAATTTCGGTTAGATTAACGTGAGAAACACAACTAATATGCATGTAGAAACTCATCAACTTCCAAACTATAATAAGAACTATAAAATACAAATATTCACATACCAGAATTACTATAGTTTAAGGATTATTTAATTATTACGAGTAATATTAATTGATACTCGTATAAAATTATTTATTACAATAGCATTGCTATAAGTGGAATTATTAATACGATAATGTCAAGTTATTCAAAAGCATTGTCGTTAGAAAATCTCTCTCCACTTATTATTAATGTCGCATAAATGATTCAGTAGTAGAGCGCTCTATCTCTAGGTGTGAACTCATTCATTTATCTAGGGACCGCAGAGACTGCCTCCATTTAGAGGTGAGATAACTTTAACCCTGATCTCGTTTTACTAATGGTACAGTTAATGCAGGAGAGAAAGAAGATGAATGGCAGGAACGTGAAATGCAATCGAATTTTGTGTGGCTGATATACTATGCACTTGGAGGATAGAAACACTAACTCTTGACTCTTGAAATTTTATAATATTTCTCATTCAACTGGGTTAAAGTAATATTTTGATTCGCTGCGACTAAATGAATTCTTAATACAATCTCATAGTATTCATAGAGTTTTTAATAATAGTCGTATTTATTCCTTGAAGTTCATGCTATATGTATATCAATTACTATTTAAGTCGACTATCCTTCATTTCAACATATTTAATATTTTACATTTTACTCACGTTAAATAATCAAACTCCTATTAATTAATTATAAAATGGATATATTAGAATATAGCCATTTTAAAGTAATAAATTACAAAAGATACAGTTCTTAATTTAAAAATGATAACAGTTAAAAATATAAGGACTGGAGTGATTAATCTAAGAGTATGGTGAGCACGTGGTGATTTTGAGACTGGCTACTTCAAGTGGCGTGTGGCAGGTGCTTTAGAGTTGGAGCATGAAGTGTGCGTTATGAATGAATGGACCTTTCGCATGTGTGACGCACACGCGTTACCAGACGTTGGCGTCGTGACGGCTTGCCGAGGGAGCGCGCAGTGAAGTTCCATGGACACGAGCAATTTCTCGTGGGAAATTAAATGGCGAACTTCTCCTCATGATGCGAAATCCTCAGCATTTTAGGAAAACATCGTCCATCGTGAAAAGCGACACGGCTGCGAAATGGTGCTTTTTACCGCTAAAATGTCTCATTTTTATGGGATTCCAAACATCACGTTGGATTTCGAGTCGGCGATGGACATTTCGCGCACTTCCTTTTTGATGGTCATTCATATTTCATGTCTGCTACGAGCCACGCCGCTACTCATTCGCCACCAATTTTCATGCTCGCGCAAACATTCCGTGAACGTTTAACAGTCGGCTTCGATGCATATTAAGTAAACAGTAGTTCATCATAGTAATATTCCCAGTATGCGAATTTACGCGTCGATGTAACAGTACACATTTCAAGATATCAATATTTATTTATTGACATCGGCTGAATTTGCGTAAAGTAAATACTAATTTGTTGCAGTGTCAGTGGAAGAAAAACACGATTTTATGGGAAAGCAATTTCCATACAATGAAAATAAGTTGTAATCAATCTACTGTAAAAAGTATTTAAACAATAATATCAATATCAATAAAAATAAATCCCTCAATTTATTATTATTATACATGGTATTACATGATTCCTTAAAACAGCTGATCAAATCTAAAGCCTTATCCGAATCTTTCTCCCCAACAAGACAGCATTAAATCCAAAGTTAAGTCAACGGTGCTTCAGCGAGTAACATCGAATTTCTCTTAAAATCACAGTAATTCCCACAAACTGAAATAACCCATCATTACATAATGGCGAGGAGTAGTGCGAGCCGGTAATGAGCCTAGACAGAGACAGAGTTGCGAATCCGAAAGTTGGCCAAGGTCAGCTCTGGCAAGGTGTCGAGTGCAGTGACCCCGCAACCTCTTCAGGAGGCGTCGGAGGCCCCTAAGGAAGACCTTCCCCTTTGATCCCGGTCTGTTCTTCTCAACCAGACGAACCTGTGCATCGAAGGGATTTCACCCGCCGGTCTGGTGCACGAGGCTTCTCTTTTATCTTTTAAAAGACCAAGCAAGAGTGAGCCAAGGCGAACGAAGGCAGCGTGAGCGAGAAGAAAAGAGAGTGAGAGAGAGAAAGAGAGTCGAAGGGAGAGACACGGCGGTAGAAAGAGGGAACGCGGTTTGCTCGAAGAAGGAAGAGTCTTCACTGGTGGGGAGGAGACACCGATCGTGCATGCCACCGAGCACAGTTTGAAAGCAACCTCCGTCACGATCGCGTCAGCTGGCCTCAAGCTGCCCCACCGTCCTCATCGAAAACAGTCGAAGTGCACTCTCTCTCCCTCTCGACGTACTCGCTGCGACATAGCACGCGCGTGTCTCGACCTGCTGGCCGGCTCTCCGAACACGCTCCAACAAGTTCCGTCCTACACGCAATCGACAATCGGCAATGCACTATCGCTATCGGGTACACCTCCGTTACCAGGAGTAATCAGTTCGATCCGTGATGCGCTTCTAAGAGGACCTTCGATATATCCGATAAATCGAATCGATCTTCTTTGTTCCGGTATTAGAAACAATTACTTATGAAGAGTCGAATTAAATGAAAGAATAAAGGCTTTCACAGCGGTGCTCGATGTGATCGGTTAATCGGTCCAGATGTAAGTTGGCCGGGAAGCTGCGAGCGCCGCCTCGATTACGGGAGAGATCAGTGCGTCGAGGCTAGGACGTGCCGTTACGGAATAATGTGAGAAGGAATCAGGACCGGTGGGATCTCTGGAACAGCAATCGATCGCGGTGGAAGCTGCGATCGCTTTGCACGTGCATCATACTGTGGGAAGGTTCGAACGGAAGATCTCACGATGAGCGCCAGGAGGAGAGTGTTCAGTGCCCTGGAGCGGGTACAGTGTGATCGTGCGATAGTCTGGTCGGTGTTTCTGTGGTACTTCGCATTTCTACCGGGCATCGTCGTGAGTGCAACGCCGCCTGGGATTTGCGCCATGGACGGATGCAGCTGCGCCGTCAAAGCACACCGTTGGGTTAACGTCAAGTGTGTCTTCTCCGACGATCAGGTGAATTGAAACAGCATACACGTAGTAAACTAACTACCCTCGCAGTCGAGAGTGCATCTGTTTTGTCACGTTGATTGTCTGCGGATTCTCTGATACTCGATCCAACGATGTCACATCCGATAGCACTTGTGGACGTAATGTAACGGAAGATCGAGAAATCTTTGACGGTCGATCATGTTTCCGAGAGAGATCTCTTCTCCCGATGCGATGGGTAGAATGGTAACAAAGCTGGTGTTAATAAAAGCCCATGAATGTGAACTCGATTATAATACAGAATCAGCGAGAATATGTTCGACATTTTATATTACATTTTCATTTCATTAAATACAATCGATTTACTCCATGGATTTATTTTTTAACACTGTGCTTATGGAGAATTGGTTTTAGTATTATTTCGATATTTTTCTCCCACTGTTTTTGTCTCTTCACTTAGGAAACCAACTCTAATTCATTCTTAGTAATATTTTAAGCCATTGTCTTCACCACTTCGTCCTTAATATTAATTAATATCCAATAGGATCGGCAATATTAAATACTGCAACTATAAAACAGGTTCAAATAAACTAATCAACACTACGCGTGCCAATGTAAATTTCAAATATCAGTTCTAAATTAGCATGAAATATCGAACAAAGTTTCGTCTGGAGATCCGGTTTGATAGAAAAGACGATGCCCTTGGGGTTGGGCGGGAATTAGCCAAAATGATGAAAACGACACGGTTCTCTGTTCGGCAAGGTAGAAGGGCGTCCGGTTCATTTGGCCGGTGAAAGTTTACGGGATCGCAGTCTTGGGGATCGCGTTCCAGCCGGAATTAGCATATAAATCATTGGCCCGTGAATGCGCCGGGGACCGGTGTGGTACACATGCGCCTACGTAAACAGAGATCTTCCGGTATAAGGTGCGAGGGACTTGTAAGAGCACGTTTCGGTACATTATACATGCCAGGGAGGGCTCGAGTTGCTACTCTCATTGTCAGCTGTGCTACCTTGTTGGATATTGTCCAAACGATGCACCTTATGTCAGTTGGGCTACTCTCATCCCAACAGTAGACGTCGCGACGCTTTGGTTGGTTCGCCGGAAGTTCACGCGAGAAACATGAAATCGAGCTGCGATAAGAGGTCTTCCTGGAATACCTGCTGCTAATGGGGGTCAGATCGGCATACTTGTTTCCTTGATGGGGTAACATGATATTTCCTATGCAAATGCGAAGTCAAACGACGATCTGCTATGGTGCGATCGAGCCGTGGATTTGAATTCAAGTTCCCCCCGGGCACTTGAAGTTTCTGAGAACGTTTGACATCCAATACATATTCTGCCGATATTGGGTTTGCTTCCGCTATTGTCGATAAATTGCTACGTTGTTATATATTCACTCTCGAAAAATATCTCTGCAATTGCAAACAGTTATTACTGCGTTCGTTGATTAAAAAATACAGGCTGGCTGTATATATATATGTGACTTCATTTTTGAAGCACCGATTTTTAATCCATCACGATCCAATGTTGCGTCAATTAATGTAATATTTGTTTTGAATTCTTTCAGTCAATTTGCGTTACTGAATTCTGGTTTTTAATATTGCAGTTGAAAAAGAGAAAACATTTCGTACATTATTTTCTTTTTATTATTTTTATTTGCACGTTGTGAAAAAATTATTTCATTATTATTTTTCGCTATTAATTGAAACAAGACGCAAATAAAATTATAGTATGATGAAAGGAATGTAAGGTTGATAAAAATAGTATAAATCAAAGACGCAACGATAACAATGTGCAGTTGATAGCCTGATACTCCTCTCTATTTCTCTCAATTACTCTCAATTCGGTGGATCATTCAGAGAATCGGTATTTATATCCCGGCAGGAAAAAAGGGGTTCATGTATGCCTATAATAACACATGGCGTGTCGTTTCGGAGCCGATTGCTGAGGTCAGTTGGCGAGGTTAAAGCGACCAAGCATCGCCACGATTCGCGCCCAACAAACTGGGCCTGTTCTATCTCCTATCCGCTCTCCTATCTAGTCGGCTTGCAGTAGAAAACTAGTGGGACTAGTTCCTAACGCACTGCAGCCGTTATCTTACATTTGAAATCCACTTAAGAGCCGGCCATGTTGCAACATCTTGCCATAATTCACGGTGATTTTGCCGAGCTAATAATTGCGAACTCAAAATTACTTTTCACAGAACGATGAAGATTTATAAGCATAGTCGTTTTATTAAAACAGCAGGAAAATTAAAATTTTAATAATTACATGAATAATTACTATTATTAATTTCCTCGAAATAGGAGATTCATATTTTCCAAACTTTCTCGCAATACTTCTTTTACTACCTTAGCAATTATCGAAATTATTATACATTTAACTCTCTGTTACACTTTGCAATTAAAATCGTTTTGAATATCTTCAATTCCTCACTGAGAAACCAAGTAGTTTCGAGGATGCCATTTTACAGTGGTGTCTAGCAGGAACTAGAGAGTGCCGGGAGCTCTCTCACCGAGCAAAGCGCTAGTATCATTGAGAGTAATTTCAGCCGCTCGACCGACAAACGTTGGTCTCGACAAGGCGTAGGCGTGACCGGCGTTGCGTTCTCGTGTACCGGGTGGAGGCCTTAATGAGCGCTGAATAGAAAAGCGATTACCCCCGGCAATTTTTACATCGCCAACCATCTTTATATCCTCGGTCTTTAATAGCCAGCCGAGACTAGAGAGAAGACCAAGTGAAAGAGTAAGAAAGAGTCATTGGTTCATTGACACCGCACGCACGTTTGCGTCTGCGAGAGATCCAGGAGCCTTGCTACTACTGCTGCTGCTGCTGCTGCTGCTGCTGCTGCTGCTTCTCTCCGTCGAAATATACTTCCTAATCGAATCAGGTTCACCGCCGCGACGTCACTTATCATTCCAGCGCCGTTAATTCCATTTAGAAGCGGCGTCGCGCGTATCCCGAGAGTGCTCGGCCTCCGCTGCCAAGCCCTGCCTCGTCTCTTAAAGTCTTTAATCGCGCGCACTGCAACCCGGCAAGCCTGATTAATATCAGCGATATCCGATTAAACCGTCGAACGCGTTATTATGGAATAACCCGCCTACAACCCCGACTCTGTTTAACCTGCTAACACACTATCGCAAATAGGCGAATTGACGCAAATTTGCTAGCCGACTTTACAGCCCGCACTCCGCATCAATATTTGTCGGATTTCTCTCTGGGAATCTCGATTCGGCGTTCTCGCTCGAGTGTCAGTGCTGTCATCGAATTCTACTGGGTTCGGATTTGCTAACTTTTTGTATTCGCTGAGTTTGGTAAATTGTATGCTATCGATGGTCATTCGATTATTTTAATGTGTGATTTAGTAAATTATTGATAAATTGCTTAGGATGTTAGCAGTCAGTTTATGTTGTAAATCAGTTATATATTATGATAGTAATAGAAGATTAGTTTGGATATTAAAATGTATTTGATTTGATTGTTGATTTGATTAGTTTGTAGTATGCAAATGAATATATTTCAATTGCAAAGCGTCTGTTAAAATCCAACATTAAAATCCGGAATCCGAGATTTATTGAGCGATTGATGAGGAACACTTGAACGAAGGCACTTGGCAGCTCGATAGAATACAAAGTTGCCAATCAGGATGTGCGCACTTATGCGCTTTGCAAGTGTAATCATGCGAGCGTTGCGATCTCCTAGAGAGAATCATTTCTCCTCTCACTATTAGATAGGAAAAATCATTTCACAAGAGGGTTAAATCCATTGGTGCTTGTTCAAATTCTAGATTCTAAACTGTAGGTTGTAGATCGGAAAGATAGGACCCTCCAAATCGTTCCCATGCATTCGGCTAAACCTAGACGACTTCCGGTGCGCGCCACTTCCGCTCGAAGGGGTCGAGCCGAGCTTCAAGTAATCGGGGAGAGCGGCGACGCGTTGTGAAAGCAACGTCCCTTCGTAATGATTTCTATATTTTCTCCCGGCGAGCCTCCATTGTTCCTTCATCGACCTTGTAAACGAGTATTCACCATCGACCGACGTCCGTCCAGCGCATCCGATACCAGTGATTCTCTCATAACTTCATATCAACTGTCCCGAAATAACATTCCGAGAAGGACAGTCCGAAATCATGTAAATTTCAATAGCAATTGTGTCTTTCTTTATAATTTTTCACTCGCTAGGAATTTATATTCTGCTTTCAATAACCTACGCAAAATCAATCAACATCAATGAAAAGAGAAAGTATAAATGAAACATAAAACTCAGATAAATTTGATATACGTAACAGTAACATAACACTGACATTTCTCAGTATAATTTCAATCACGAATGACATCCATTGTCGCAAAACAGAAAGTTGAATACAAAGATTTTGAATGTCATAAACGATATAAAATGAATCATAAATAACAGTTGAATTACTAGATCGTAATTAACATTCCATCAGATCCGATTAATTGAAACGACGATGAGAACAGAACGACGAGCCAACGCATCCACATACTTCGAAAGCAAACAAAGCGAACAATCGTATCCCGGGAACAAGAATGACGCGCGCGAGTGGATACGCATGAGAGATAAAAGCAGTCCATGCCGGGAAGCGAATGTTTCCAGAGACACGCACGCATCGTAGAAATTGTGTGCACAGTTTCCTCGTCCAAGTAATTACCCGACATAATTATCATCGGTAGAGGAGCCAACGAATCCAGGCGGTTCGAAACCGATGGAAACGTGACTGGTCCGAATACGAGGCTGGCTTTGGCATCAGAGTAGAACGTGGGGAGACTTGCTCGACAATGGATCCCGCCGGCAATTACGGCGCGTTGTCATTCTCGAGAATAGTCACACCTCTGCGCTCTCTGGGCCTTTTATTCCTGCCGCTTATCCAGCGGCTGGCTCGGATTAATAAATTGACTGTCTACTCCTCTACGGGCTCATCCACGCACAGAATACTCGGAGAATGAAGCTGTGTGAGTGTGGGTCAGTAGAGGGGAAGTCAAAGAGGAGGGCTGGGAATTTCGTGAGGACAAAACGACTCGGTGTTGCCGATTCAATGACGAGCGGTAATCCACTGCTAGGCATTCATAAGTACATACACCGGGTATAAATCTTTGGGTGTCAGTAATTTGAAGTAGTCATTTTTTATGTGATGTACAACAGGGTTTTGTAAGTTATCATTTAAATAGGTTCGTTTTGACTAGCCACCAATCAGGAATTATTAATGAAAGTTCCCATTAAGTGGCATAACAAAAATTATTCCGATATTATTTTTTATCCATTTATCACTCAGAAATCATTTAAATTAATAAGTATACTGCAAAAGTTTTAAATGTAATATTAAGGGATTAAAAATTAACATATATTTGTACGAATTTATAACAAGTAGATGCGAATGGTTTGCTTAAAGATCAAGAGTTTATTATTACTGACACGCTAAGGTTTAGCATGTAGTGTAGGTAGGTTCAGAGATCCAAGCGAGTCGACGACACGCTGCTGGATGCTGGATCCTTGGTTCGCCTCAATTTGTTCACAATAGGCCCTTTCAACGAATTACAGTTCGGTGCTCGGGGTGTTACTCCGAGCGACACCGTCCCAGCAATCATGCGGGCTCTGTGCACGCATCAGCGGACGCTTCAATGATCGAGAATGTTTCTCCGGTTTCCTCCTGCGATTGCTCGACAAGCTTGTATTCTTCCACGGAGAATACAAGTTGTTCTAAGTTTTTTAAAATTTATTTTAGCTTTTAAAACTCACATGTAAGAGTTATACAGTTTTACAAGTGCGAAAATGGCTATGCTAACTTCTAAGCAAAAATACATTTGCGGTAAAAACTTTTCAACGCATACGAATCATTTTATTTCCATTGCGGCACAACATAGCACACACCTAACACATTACGGCACAATAATTATTTTTTACTTATTTCAAAATGGCTATGCTAACTTCTAAGCAAAAATAAATTTGCGGTAAAAACTTTTCAACGCATACGAATCATTTTATTTCGATTGCGGCACAACATAGCACACACCTAACACATTACGGCACAATCATTATTTTTTACTTATTTCAAAATGGCTATGCTAACTTCATAGACATAAATTCGAATGGAGATGTTCATAGATTTATATTATACTTTTTGAAAAAGTTGCAAATATATAAGCAGGGGTTTGATGTTTACTGGGGAATGCAAACAATATTTGTTGAGTTTCTTCATTATATCAACTATTTTATGGTTTAAATTTTGCGTATCGTAATTATATTTACATTTTGATTCTGCGATAATATTAACCTGTAATAATGATGCTGCTTGGTGATAATAGGTGCATCTGTAATAATGTATGGTAACAATAATATTCCTAGGGAATTCTGTAAGCTATTGTAAGTTAATTAGAGAACGACGCTTTCTTACTCGTTGGCTTATCTGCCGCTCGCCGTGTAATTGTTGCAGGAACCATGATAAATTGTAGTTTTCCGAGAGATTAAGAATTTCTTGCGCCCCGGTTTTTCGGGCTTGTTCTTTTGGCTTATCTCGCTTCGAAGTGATAAAGTCGCTGGAGGAATAAAGTATTTCGTGCTCCATTTGTTTCGATCTTTAATGGGTAGGACTCTGTATCGACTGATTAGATGTTGAAACTTTTGTTTTTCAGTTGAATGGTTTGTCAAGTTGTGCCTCATTAGTAACGAAGGTTTTTACTATAGCGAGATACGAGTAGTACAATTCAGTAATTATATTCAGTACTTAATTGGGAACGAAAGTTCAAATTTCTGGGGACAATCAATGATTAATAATACAAAATAAAATATGAAAGACAGCAATATTAACTTAATTCTATAAAATATACGTGTTACTTTCAATTCTGTCACCAACAATTTCTTTTAGTATCACTTTCGTACTCGCATACGTTCAAGTTTGCTTACAATTACTCGCAACGCGCGCACATCTTCATTCAATTCAACAGCTCGTATAATGAACAAAAACGAGAAAATGACTTCATTAGAAAAATCCCTCATCTGTCAATATCTTTGTAGCTAAATTCAAAGGAAAGGGAAGCGTTGCGGCAGGCGAGATTAAATAACTCGTTAGACGAGATATCTCGAGCAGTTAAACGGTGGTCGTTCGAGCGATCGAGATTACAACATAGCACATTATCAGTGTGAGGTCGTGCGAGTATCCCGGCGGGGAGATAAATTATTTTGAGACACAGAGTCCTCCGCCTGTGCACAACAATACGCGCGGCCCGATTGCGGTTCGCCTGCTTTGTCTCCGGAGAATACTCTCGGGGACGTAAATACAGCTCCAGCATCCTGCGCTCCGTTCGTTTGCGACGATACACACACTGCTGAACGGGCGCACTCGAGTTATCAAGATTGTCACACGTGCCAAGTAGCTCGATCCATTTCTACAACTAGCGCCACGCACGTGTTATTCCACGTGGAGCTGGATTCGCGCCTGGCACATTATTTTTTCCTGGATTAACATTAATTCAATGTGTTTGTAGCTTGTTCATTGCTCGGACTGACGCGCGTCCGGTGCAATTGCTTTCGAAATCCTGGCGATCCTTATGAGGCCTGTTGTGCTGATTTTCCGAACGCGGTGATTCGTCATGCGCAAATCATTTTGATCTGTTGAGCGCGCAGTAAGTTAATTGGTTAAAGATAGTGTTGTTGATTGGATGTTTCTTCGAGTGTGGGATTGAAGAAGAATTAATTAAATGTTCAAAGTTCGTTTACAAATAAAAATTTCAAATAAAAGGTTATTATAAATCTATCTAATAAAAATGAAGGAGTATATGAGTACAAAACATAATAGGATAATCGTAAAGGGGAGATTTAAAGAGACTTATGCGAAATATGAGTAATTTGACTTTCCTAGCTAGTAGGATACTTCTGTGACAAGGTGTATGTATCATATACGCAAAGAAGAAAGAAAGAAAATAGTAGCTAACCAGCGTGAAAGGTTGCCTCGCAACAAAGCGCACACGTACACGCTTTTGCACATTATAATGTCTCTCCATAGTTAGGCGTGCACGAGACGCGACGCTTAAATACTTAATGCGTACAATGAGCGCCAGGCACTCCTACGAACCACTAGAAATATCTCCGAGTGGAGGTCTCTTTGTTTAACCGTTGTCGGAATTTTTACGAAGACCCATCCTTGTCTTCCGGCCAATACGCTTTATCTAATCTGCTTTTTTCATGGAATCTGCCTCTCGTCATTATTGAGGGAAGCGGGCCAATAGTGAACTCGTTGTTCCGAGTCCACATGCGAGTCATTCGACTCTCGACTCGTTTCTAATGAAACAAGACTGGCCTTGCAGACCTTCTTTCGAGCAACCGAGCGAGACGGATCGCAGCTTCCTTTTCTCACAAGCCGCCACAAGGAATTTCCAGGATTCTAGTCTGCATTTCCGGCCTCGATCTCAGTCTCACTGAGTTCTCACTTCGACAGAAATATCGGACATTCGTTTTGCTTCCAGTTTCAAGGCCTTCCACATATGCTCGCATGGAACTCCGGCTTTTTCACGCGGCTCAAATTGTTACGGCTCATTTGGACTCCGTCATTTTTCTCGCAGCCTGCCAGTTCTTGTGGTTTGGGAGTAGCGATCTCCTATCGGGACCCACTGTTCCCAGAATAAGATTGATTATAATTAGGGGAGGAACTAATGCTGAAACTAAATTAGGCCTGGTAATTTTTAGAGTTTCATTCTACGGACGAATGTCTGTTTAAATAAAATGTGTGACTAATGTTCATTAATATTGTCTTTTGATATTTTCAATGTAACTTTATCATTGCTTATTATAATTATTTATCTGTTATTAAATAATTAAAATATTCATTTTATTTGACAACAGAAACTACTTAATATTAGCTCACATAAATCTAATTAGTAAGAGATGACGGGCAGACGATAATATTCTTGCCAACAAGCAACATTTATGACGTTCTAGGCATGCTCAATGCTCCAACCCACAATTAACCGAATTATCTCTTGACGAACCACGGCATTTAATGGCGCTTATGACTCGACGTGAAAGCACATACCGGATGTCTCAAAAATGTAACGCAAGCACCATTACCTACTTAAAATTCCCATTTATTTACTTCTCTATTCTTTTAATTATATTATTTTTAAATAATTCCATACAAAATCTTGTTTCCTATAAATGCTTCAGGTTTTCAAATATGTTATAAGGAAATTTAAAATAATTATAAACATTTGTATTATCACTTAGATAAAATCAGACACAATCAATAACATATTATATACTAAAAAAATACATGAAGTTTCAAGAGTCATTGATTTCTCGCAGTAGATTTCCGAGTCAGCCTGTACATACATCTGGTTCCTCCTATCCCAGAGGCGTGTTCCTGGCAAGCATAGTTGCCATGGCAGAAGTAATTTCGCCCGGCGAGTTGCGAGTAGACGGAGTGAGAAAGGGCAAGCAAGAGAGTGAGTGAGTGACGGCACGTGTGCATTGTGTGTATCCGCGTGTACGTACACGAATGAATTTCGTGCGAGACTGGCACATATCGCCTGACCTCTCGCTCGAAACATTCCGGCATTTCGAGCTTCCATATACGTGAAATTCACGCATCTTCTCCTTGCACACTCTGCTCTCCCTCTGGCTTGCAATTCTACCGCATACTCACTCGTGCCGGAGCTATTAGATGTTTATGGTTGGATACGGCAACCCTCGCACCGGAACTCTTTATCAAGGAAACTGGATATTACGTGGCAATTGTACTTGCCAATTAGGAGAGATATTCTCGGAATGGAATAAGTAAATGGTTCATAATTCGGTTGAGTGCTTTCATGATTTCGTCTGGTTTTAATTATTATATTTGAGTTTAACATGGTTTGGTAAGTTTTGGTAGATTCCGTTACATTTGTAACAGTTACTAATAATCGAATTATTTTAATTCGAGTGATTCGAAACACTTGAAAATTTTATTTCCTTTATATTCAAAAATTTGTATAATTAGTCCAATTTTTCTATATTCTGTACTATAATAACTTCCAGTACATTTTGATCTACAATCTTTTCTTTTAATCGGACTACTTTAATATAATGCGATTCTATATTCAAAAGAATAAGTTAACGAGCTATTCCGAAAGCGAAATGGAGACATCCTTTTTTAAGCATGAGGGTCATCGGGTCTACATGCAAAGGAGGCATCCTCCTCGTGATTAGCTTCGAGTAGCATCGTCGTTCACGTAATTTTCTTGGAAACGTAACACGCGCATCCGAGGGCAGGCATCTACGCTGGCTACTTACAAGGCGATCCATCGATCGGCCATTGAACTCCGCCCGTCCTACTACTACCTGCCGTGTCTCGGGTTCAGGTATTCTCGTGTTTCACCGTACCAGCACCAAAACATCGCGTAACACAAGCATCTGACGGAAGTCGCCAGGAATTACTCCGATTTCGTTACCGATCTTTTGCCGATCGATGCCGGATACAGGAAGTTCGACAGTGATCGGTTGAAGGAAGTTTATGGGAAATAGAGCAGGGTTGTACGTCATGTGTACTTTTTAAAACATTAAATTTAGTTGGGATATTCGAACAAAGATATAATTGTATTTTATATTGTATGATTAAGAATTCAAAGTAATTCGATTTGAATGGATTAATTATTTGAATATAAAAGTGATTCTCTGCAGTCAGATTTATATAATATAATAGAATATACAAGCCTTTCAGAAAATATATAGAAGGATTGAAGGATAATCGAGCTAATTTACCAAACAAATCCACCATAAATATAGGTGACAGCGAAATACGCCGGCCACTATAAACACCGCTCGTCAAACAGAACTCGAAGTGCGAAATCCCCGTGGAAATTGAGGCGACCCTAAAATCCCTGAAGGTGCAAAGGGCCATAATAGTCGACGCTCTCGATAGAGCCTCAATAAACAAAAGTCAAGCAAAGATAAACTCTCGGAGGCTGCGTTGGTCGATGCAAGGTGCTGGGAATCCTTTCACAAGCGCATTCTCCACTAGACGACTTCCGATGCTCATCACTGAGGAACTTTCGACCCTCGAATCGACGAAAGATTTAGCAAAGAGCGTGGCGAGTCAACTCGACTCAAAGTTCTATGCTGCCTTTCGTTCACCAACCTACCACGAAACTGTACTTCTCTCTCTTTCTCTGTGTCGTTCTAGGCTCCGCTTTCTCATGTTTCAAAGTCTCACTGCCGATGGTAGTGTCGGTGTGTGCCTTCATTGGCTTAGACGCAAATGTGTTCGAACCATGTTTAAGCCTGCTGCACACGACAGACTCTCAGTGGGAGATCGTTTTGTCGATTAGATTGTTCATTAGGAATTTCGATGTTTTCTCTAAGATTGTGGGAAAAGTTCAAAATTCAACAGATGTAGAACAAAATAGAAGGAAATATATTGAAATACTTGAAAGAATGTAAAATATTCCTACTAATACAAATGTTAAAATAAATGTATTGTGACAATAATAAACCATTAAACAAAATTTTAAAAATAATGTGGGCTAAAGAAATATTAGTGACATATGGAAATTGAGGGATTAATTGATCGAATGAAGGAATTACAGGCACTTTACAGGAATTTTGAATTACATTAATTAAATCAAACTAATTAAAAAACGTCTATTTCTTAAAATACCCGTTCGTCATCGATCTGGCTCGACAATAATAAATAAAATATTCCAAACAACAAAATAAATCGGCAACCGATAATTTGTCGTGTGTGGTAGCCTTTAAAGCGTGTATTCTTACGCACACAGACACGGAGGAACGCGTGCTTGCTCAGAAAACGTCTCTGCCTTTCTCGCTCGGCTATAAGTACGTAAGAAGTAACCTGGAAGTCCTTGAGTCGAGATCCCGTCGCCCGCGCGTCGCCGGATCCTCTCACGGGCTCTGAATCACTAAGATAACATTGTTATCTCCTCGACTGGAGGATCCTCGTTTCAACATGCGGCACATTTCTATCGTTAATGCTTCCGCTCCTGTAGAATCCGATTGATTTCATTTGACCCGATTAGAGGTGTTTCCGGGAAAGTGGAAGAAACTAATAATTTTCTGGTGTACTTTGTTTTCATTGTAGTGGATGATGTAATTGTTGTATTTATAATAACTGTAAGAAAATCTTCTTAGTTTTGCTTGTGTTGTATCACTTTGATTGTCCTTAAAGCTCTTTAAAGAGTCTTGTTTGTAAAGGAACGGATTAAATATCAGCTTTAACTCTTGAAAGTGTTGTTTCAAATAATTTGCGCAAAGTTTACGGGTAAGCTTGGTATTTCTGTTGAGGATTTGCCGAAGGAAAATTTACATTTGGTATTGCAGAATGGTTGTATAACCAATTTGCTTGGTTGTCTTTAGTCCACCTGTATAAATCTGTTTTATTTTTGTCAAATATGAGAATTTGTATCAATATTTTATATAAAAATCAACAATGATCTGTAAACGCTTGAAAAAGTATAGCTGAAATCCATATTTATTGCTTCATAGAAGCACGCATGTAGCTGGAACTTTTTCTTTGTCCTTGAGTATTGTATTAGGTTCGAAATTAGGAAGATTACAGACATACAAAGCATACGTAACTCAACTTGATACACATATCCTAACACATACAAATGTAATTCGAATTCCTGCTTTGACCTTGATCCTTGTAACATCGGATTAGACGGATTATTCAAAATTAAGGAGATTATTCCAAAGGATAGATGAAGTGTTTGAACTTGGAGTGCGTTCAAAGGGAAACGGTAAAATGAACTATGAAGTGAAATGTGATTACTTTGGCTGGAGGCTCGCTTCTTAGAGAAGTCGGGTTTAGAATGAAATGAAACGAGAACGCAGGCGGGGAACCTGTTTGTTCATGGTAGAAGGAACTTAACGCGTGAGTCAGGGTAATGAGTATGTGCTATGACTAGATCTCCATGAGAACGTATGTAAGTGCGTGGAGAGTTAGAACCGACACCCATGCGAGCTCTCACGCCAGCCAGGAATTCACAGATAGAATAAACTCGATTCAGCACCGCTTGTTTTGCAAGACAATATTTGCACCGAATTCTGGAATTGTAAATAATCTCTTCCACAAATTTGCTTGTAGTATGCTCAATATCGATCTCTGACTTTATGGTGCGATAAAAAGAGCGATAAACAGATTCCAGTTTGAGTACTAATGTTTGCGGGATTTATTGGTGAGACAATTAATTATTGCCTTTGATGTTACGGTGTTTTTATATTTAATTAAGTCGATTTTAATTGTGTTGTTCGACCTTGAGTATCTGAGTGAGTATACGTGTGTCACAACAATGACATGCTGTTTACATACTCCTCTTTTAATGGTTCTTTTTTAATTGAAACTAGCAATCATATAGATAATCTATTCGTACTTCGTGTTCTCAAAAGTTGGTATTTTTAATAGCTCATAGATGATATAACGTTCGCCAATGTCGATTAGAATGTGTGAGATTCATTATTATTCCGTAAGAATCCAACCTGAACCCAAGGTAAATTGAAACGCGCTCGCAATTACATGCTAAATGGCTTTTCACATTTACATAGCCTCATAAGTAGTGTGAACGAGCATTCTGTTATCGTTCCAATAATTCCCATCTACTCTCTGTTTATTGGACACACTTAGCAGAATAACGATTGCCATACTTTCTGTGATGTCCTCAATTTGATGTGTCCACGTACATTTTTCTTCAATTTATCAGAGATTCAAGTATAAAAAATAAAATAATAATACTCGATATCTTATCTGTACAATGTAGAAATGTGACCTATTTATAAAAACTTAAAACAATACGAAAAATTATACTGTCTATGCCTTTATCAAAGATAAAAACAATTTAGCCATTACTTGGCATTCATTTAAAGTTGCAAAAACCTTGATTGCTAAATTTCAAATCCAATTGCGAAAGCATTCATTTCAACTAACTCTTCCTATTAAAGGAGAACAAAAGGGGGGAGTCATAGCATGCTGAAATATCCAAAGGCAATTTCTTAAACCACCCCAGGACAATATGTCTGTGTAATTGAGCGAGAGAGTAGCGCGCGATCGTCACAAAGAGTGAAATAAAGTGGGAGCTAGCTGGTCACGTTTGCTCCTTTTACGTAGGAAATAGCGAGCGCGAAGTGTCGGCTGGGAAAGAGAGTAGTTCAATCTTAAGTAACTCGATTACCTCCGACTCGTTTACCTCCAACTAGAACTAGACAGGGAGTTCGACTATTTTTACGCAGCCGAGATGTCTGCTTGTTGCTGCGCGCTCGGCTGGCTTCCTCTCAATTAGCCTTCCGCGCGGACGACACTAACGAAAGCGTAACTTTCGCCAGTCTCATTGTGCGCCGAGCGAGAGGAAATTTAAACGAATTTAAAGGCGATTGAGTCGCTAGATTGAGGGCTTTGCCCGCGTTTCCGCTATGCCAATTGCCATTTGTGTAGATAGAGCCCTCGTCTTTGATAGATCGACGGAAAAAATAGAGTTCAATTTGTCCCGGCGCGGCATTTGATTTAGGGGAATAAGTTTCGAAGGAAATGAACTGTAGAAAAAGCAGAGTTTAAACTGAAACATAGAAAGTAGGAAGGTATTATCATTTAAATGTTAAACATAACATTGTTCGTTTTAAATTACATCTAATATTACATATTTACAGTAGCAAAACATTATTTTTGTATAGTGAAGCATAAATTATGTTACTGGTGTATCATCGGTTATCGAAATATGAATATGAATGAAAAATTGGAGTTAACACACAAGTATCAATTTCGTTAAATGCAGAAAGCTCTTAAGGGGATGTAGGACAGTTAACCTTTACATTTTTATAAATTGTATAAATGTTGGTGTGACTAAACCAATCACTTGGTGAGCACAGTCATTTTATCTTTAATTAGTATACTTGTACAGAGTAATTTGAGCTAAAAACATTTAAAATCAAATAAACAATAAGGCAGTTATTAATTGTTAAACATTACAATATTAATTATGCATAATAGTACTCTGCGGATGATTTTTCCAAAACTATTGGCTCAAATGGGTTCCGCTTTTGCACAATTATTCAGTGTACCACCTGTTACAGCGGGGACCACAGTTGTTATTATATTCAATCATTTAGTACATTTAGCATAACCAAATAGTTACAGAAAATAGAGTTTTATTGGTTAACAATATAAACAATTGGTTTTAGCCAACTTCCACATGACTTATCTGCATGATTTTGGTCCCTGCCTTAGCTATGATCTTAAAAAAGAACTCTGTAAAAACTGATCTTCACTGGACCAACCGTACCAAAGAAATCCTCTGCAGAGTACTATTATGCATAATTAATATTGTAATGTTTAACAATTAATAACTGCCTTATTGTTTATTTGATTTTAAATGTTTTTACCTCAAATTACTCTGTACAAGTATACTAATTAAAGGCAAAATGACTGTGCTCACCAAGTGATTGGTTTAGTCACATCAACATTTATACAATTTATAAAAATGTAAAGGTTAACTGTCCTACACCCCCTTAATGACTCTAACACTGTTGTACTGATACTCTTCTAAAACGGATTATAAATCACGTTAAATACCATAACTCTATCGAAAGTTAAATAGCTGTCTCTAAATTGTTCAGCTCGGCACTCGATGACTTTCGATTCAAGCAGTAAACTCCAGGCAGAAGTTAGAGTCAACCGGCAGCTGTACCCGCTTGGTATTCGGCACACGTGTTCCGAGGCTGCTTAATTATTTATCCGGCGAGCCGAGAATTTCTTCTCGTATAATTTCGGAGGCATTGCTGCCTTCAGACCGCGCTCGAAGGACTCGGTAGCCCTGCCAGCGGGCTTTAAGGCCGCTTTCGCCTCAATTTTCTCTTCCCCTTGCGCAATTAGCTCGAGTTTAATCCCCTGATTTGTGTTTCGGCATATTTGATGCCACCTTCCCCAAGGATTTTCATCGGAATGGTAAATTAATTAGACGTTTCTACAAGAACACGATTTTAAATGTATAATGAAAGACGTTATATTATTTCTAAAATATTATTGGAATCCGTTATTATGTTTGTACAGAAAGGATTTAAAGATTGTAAAAAATATATTTCAGTGAAATAGTATAAAGATAAAACTTTTTACGACTTCAGTACTTCCTCGAATTTATCTTGGGCACATTTAAAAGTCTAATATTTCAGTGCAACAATGACTGTAATCTTCTTTGGGAAGTTAGAGAAAGACTGCAAGAAAGTTTGGTTTATTCTAAAGAAAAATACTAGTACAAGTGGGTGCACTTGTGGAAACGCAGCAGTGGCGAATACGAGTTTTCTCGGGGAAGTGGTTTTAAGACGGAAGTGGCTTATCCTCTCCGTATTGCAAAATTGATTTGCAAGTGGGCATATGCAGGCTAAGCGCTCGTAACTCGAAAGTATAAGATGCTCCTCAGCCGTCCAAGGTGAAGCTGGGCAACCCGATAACCCAGATACCTTTTATATGACTTTAAACATGCTTGGTTTGTGTATGCTCGCTTTTACGATGCCGTCGAAAATTCTTATGACGAGATCTGCTCTAGTATACCAGTTTACTAGTGTTCCACTGAATAGTTAAAATGCTCAGCGAAGCCAATAAACTAATACTTAAGCTTTGATAGTGAGCGGAAGAAAATTATTGCTCGCACTTAAAAAAAATCACGACGAAGAAATATACCATAAATATCATTCTAATTGTTTTCCTAACTATTTATATATTGAATATGGTCGAACAAAAATTTGCTAATACAAAATATGCAGACAGAATTTTTTCTACGTGAATATAATTATAACACAGACTTGTTTCGACTAAATTAATTTTAATTCACGATAATAATTCGCCTGTATGAAAGTTAGCTGTCGAAACATTAAGTTTCCTTTCCAGGGAAAGAAAATCATATCCAAGTAATCGAATCTCGTGCAGGTATTGGTCATAAGCGTGACAGGGATGTATAGCATTACAAATCCCGTCACCGCAGCGGCTTTTTTCGCCTTTCGAGGGTTTCCTCTGGTTGGAGAACGAGTTTCTGTAATCCCTGGGTTCACGGGCTTTCATGTAGGACGAGTTGCACCCTGGGTTAGTGTGGGTACGCGCGTGGCGAGAGAAAACAAACGGAAGGAAGCGAAGAGTGCTGCCGCCCGGAAAGCTTTGCCAGTAGAAAGAATTCCTCGAGAGTTAAAATTATATAGGAAAGAGGATGCGAAGGAGAATGTTGCAGGGCGAGAGTTGGCCCGGAGAGGGTTGCTACAGCTGGAGGTTGAACGATTTAAAGAGCGCCCGCGCGATTCCTCCTGCTTTCATATTACAAAACGCTTTAATGCGACACAAGGAAATATTCTCCTCTCGCTCCGGGACGATTTAAATTGAGCCAACTACCCTGCTCGCTCTGAGATTATACGCTGGTGCAATTCCTTTCCTCCAGGAACACGACTGAATTTTCTCCCTCGCCTTTGGAATGAACCGCGGGAAAGATAGAATCGACACAGTTGGGATGAATGGGGTCGAGTTCATTCTTTGTGTCATCACTTTCCTAGTTTCTGCTTTACATTTTGAATATTTTGCAGAATAAAAAATATTATAAATATTGTTTTCTTTTATTAATATTATTTAAATGTAGAAATACTCCGCACAAGTTGCGACGAAAATCATTTTCCCATTTAACAATCAATCCTTTGCTTTTACAATTATTAATATCAATTGTAATAACATCGCAATGCTAGAATATAAGTGTCATAATACACGATAAAACTTTAAAAATCCGGAAAAATAAATTTTAAACATATAATACGATAAATTATTTCGATTTCTAAATGATAAATCGTCTTATTATCAATCTTATCCAAATCACTCTGTTTGAACTAATAAGACAATTATTTATTAAATACTATCATCCCCAATTAATTAACTGGTCCATTGCCAAGGCAAAGTATAAAATCTAGTCGATAACAAATACTTCGGCTCAAATCAGTGAGGGCAGTGATCGCAGTGAGGGAGGACTGTCGTTCATAATCCGTGCTGGTCTTTGTGCTAGCAGCTGGGTGCAGAAATAGCAGCGCGACGGTATTATCCGAGTCGCATCCCTTGAGTCAGCCAGCAAGAAATGGCACGAAACTTAGGAGCGGTCTTAGTCATTCATCGCCGAAAAGAGTCGACACGAGACTTACGTTGAAACTGGCTAGCACAGCCTTCTCTCCGCTCACGCACGTGGCTCAGTCTGCCTTTATTTCCTGGAAGATCTCCGGACAACAGCTGTTTCGAGGCGCTATGTGACGTCACTCCTGTGCACGCGAGACACCTCGCTTCTCCACTTATGCACTAACGACTACTGCTTTCGAGATTGATTTATGGAATTGAAAGTCATTGCTTTGTTCGAGTCTTGACAGATTTGGATGATGCTGTTGTAGAAGTTGATGATTATTGGTAAAATAGTTAATGTAATAATTTAAAAGATAGCTAATGTTTTTTCTCAGATTGAAATATTTTTTTCGGTTCGAATAATTAAAATAAAAGAATAATAGAACGCATTACTATTTTTAAAAAATTATCTCTGAAGAGAATGGCGAATTTTCTTCATTCTGGATAGATAATTATTTACTGACACATCTTTGCATTCTTTTATCTGAACTCCTTCACTCAGTCATAGATTAATGAATCGAGCTTCTTAAAATATTGATGATCCAGTTTTTACGTCATTAGAATAAATACGTGTAATTCTGTGAGTAAAATGACTTTACTTCTTAGTCAAGCTAAATCGACTCCTAAGCCGGACGGTTTATCTTTGGGGCGTACACGATTGTATGAGATTTGCTTTGAAGAGACTTGAATGACGCTCGTTAGCGTAACGATACCGGTAATAGACGACGGGAGAAATAATTCGACTGTTCCGTTCCCCGTTCATTTCTTAATGGAGTGTTAGGACAGGAGCGGTCAGCAGGAAGTAACAGCGGTGTCGCCACACCCTGCCCCCAATAAATCACCTGTGCACGCAATCTCTTGCATCTCCTTATACGTATTTAATACAACACGTAGTTACATGTGGTAGAACTTGATTTAACACAACACTGACACGAAGCTGTCGGTTTTCGCGCGGGAATTATTGACACAGATGTAACAAGTAGTTTTAGGAAGCTAGAATCTAATTAAAAGAAGGATACAATTAGGAGAACATCCTTTTAAATATACTGATTCGATTCTATTAAATATAGAATAAATTTCTCTCTAATAGAATAAATTTCGTTGCAGCTTTTAATAAGAAAGGAAAATTCGGAATACGAATATTTAAATTTATTAAAACAACTATTTGTATTTTATTTGTATAAAAGAATTCTTTTAAACTGAATGAAAATGTAGTTACAGTTGGTGAAATTCTATGGTATTCCTGTTTCCATTTATTTTACACAATTTCTCTGCGGTATTGCAGATTGTCGTGTCTCTTTCATTGAGTGTCGTACTTCACTCGAAACTAGATAATTGCGGGACTTGAAGAGCTATTGAAACAGTGCATCCACTGTACATACTCCACATTCCCTGACACCGTTTCCAAATGGGTTAGCTGCCATTGACGACTATCTTCTCGCTTCAGTTGCTCTGATTAACATCTGCGTGGGTGTCAATACACACTACTAACGTCTGAGGATGGATTGTAATTTGAATGGATTCCTTTAACCTTCAAACATTTCCCGAATAATTTTTTTTTAAAGTCAATCACATCTGTTTTGCATCTGGAAGAAGCAATAATTGCTCCTGTTCTTTCATGTTTTAAAAGGATCTTTATTAATCTAAAGTTAATCTTAAAATCTTTCGTATAATTAAATATAAAGTGGAAGATACAAAGAATAATACAAAATCGGTGTAACAAAACCATTTATGAGTTTCTTTAATTAATCAAATTCTCTTTGGATAAACAAATTAATAATACCGTTATCCAAACGCTACGAATTTGTGTCAGTACTTCAAGAATGTTGTATTTCAATCGGATCTTGAATGTCTTATATTACAGAAAAATATTCTACCGAAGACATCGAGGAGTAGAACAGCAAAAGTTTGATAAAAATCGAAATAGTGGTCGATTAACAGTACATGTGTACTGGATGCCCTCGCGAATAAGACGGGAGAACTGGTTGAAACCGAGCTGGAAATTACACCAGCAGCGCGAAGAAGACGGTAAACCGATAAATGAGAAGAAAACGTGTCACTGGAGCTCGGTCGGCTTCGTATTACGACCGAAGTAACTGATAACGCTCAGGAACGGAAGCCTTAAGTAAAGCGGTGCGGGCAACCTCCTGATAATATGAATCATCGAGACACTGCTAACGAACCCGCAACACATCTACATTTGTACACACATGTATTCTCTAGTTGAATGACAGACAATATTTTCATCTGATTCATACGATTATCAAGGTACATACTCGTCTCTTCTGACTTTACTCTGAATCAGAGTTCCATTGTATTTGGTGCGAGTAAAAACCGCTCTACGCAGTTACATTTTTGCATGACTATTTTCCTGCATGAGTAATACTCGAAATTGCGCATTTAGTTGTATATTGGTGGTTGAGGGAGACGGATGCGGGATTCGATCAGTAGAGACATTAATGATGAACGTGATTCACCGGTTTCAAGAGTAATCGTTATCAGAATGGATTATGTTTCGAGAATCGTCAATGAATGACGATTATATGCCATGACGTATATTCAGTAGTTTCTATATTAAATCGTCTCTACGATTTATTTAGTTTACAATATTACTAGTATTTTTTTCCTGTATCTTTTACCAAATTCAGAAAGAGCACATTACACAGATTTTATGGGGTCATTGACACGTCGTAGAGAACTGAGCGGAGAAAATTGCGTGAATTATTTCTTGCGCAGGCAGAAGCCGGTAAAGATAGTGTTTCTTTGGAGCGTGGTTCATTGTCAGTGCAGGCTCGACGATGAATCAAGCGTGCCACAGTTGCGCTCGCCAGGCATTTCCCATAGCGAGGCTGGAGGCAGCATCTCTAAATGGATGTTGTGATATCCGGGCGGACCGAAAATATCCGGCGATAACGAATTTAGAGGCGAGCAAGGGGAGAGGTCAAAGGTGAGGGAGAGGTGGACCATTCCAAAGGAAGCGGCTGCGAGGCCAGCAATCTCCAGAAATAGATCGGACAGAAGGATAAATAATTTGAAGGAAATTCCGCGTGCGATTTCTGACTTCGTTCTATTCCTCCTCTTCGTCTCTCTTTCCACGTACTCGAACGTAGTCCCTTTTTCTCGTAGAGAGAAAAAAAAAGGGGGAGAAGAAAACGGTCGGATTCTCTCAGGCATGCTGTGTCTTATTGCTCATCAGAAATTCAGATTCCCCGGGTGTAATCGGATTCTTCGGAATTCATATTTCCACGGGGGACAAGATGCGCGGCCTGTGGATTCCGATTATTTGCGGTAGAATGCACCCTGAATATTTTCCAGTGGTCGCTGTTCCTCGTCTTTCCCCATATAACCATGCTTTTCCTTGAATATTTATCTGCTTCCAAGAAGGTTGACTAGCACGACCAAACTTTTGTTCTTATTCAAGTTTCGCTCTGGACCCTCCTTCTCTTCTGCTCTCCCCTCTCAGCAACAGACCTCTTTCACCCCACGGTGGCAGCTCTATTCTACCGTCGTTAGTTTCATTCGGTCTCGGTCTACTTCTGCCTAGTTTTATTCCTACCGTGGAATCGTCTCGGGTGTACGACGGCATTAAGGGATTAAAGCAGCTTCTTCTTCTGGTAGAGCTGTGCTTCTTTCGGGGACGCTTAAATCCGTGGAGAGAGCGTCAGGGATGAGAGTCGACCGGCTCTCCTCGTCGCCTCGACTTTGTCACCGAACATCGGCCCTGAGAGAGTGATGAAGAGAGTGAAACCGGCTCTCTCCTCCCTGAGATTCCTCCTAATGGCAGCTCTCACAATGCGCCTTCATACCACCGGAGCTCCCTTTTGTAGGCCAGTATACTTCTTCCCCGGCCTTTTCTTCGCGCCTCAACCGAGTAGCTCACTCGTTTCGTTGGCCCCTCGATTATTTGAGAGGAACGATAGATATTCTCAGGATAGCTTCGAATATACCTAGTTCCAACGACCGATTTCCACACCTTATCGCTCTATCAGCAGAATCCTACATCGACCCAAGGATTCCACCCTCCTAACCCCCATTGTCGAGCGGGTTTTCTCATGTAAATGTGAGAATTTATCGTGACTTATCGCTCTCACGTGTTTGGATTACGCCCCCTTGGACTCCTCCTCGCCGGGAAGCAACCCCATATTGCCTGTTTATTGTCGTGCCTGCCATCGAGGCAATATGCCGAGACTGCTAGAGAATATGCCTTGTCACTTGCCTTGACAAAACGATACGATGTTTCTACTGCATTTTGTGTACTTCCGAGAAGCAAACTTGATTTTTATCAGGCAAATAATTAGTTTTTTAAATAAAATAAAAACTCGTAAATATTCCCTTTTTCGATTACTGCTGTTTTGAAAATTGGGAAGGCAGTAGGTTCGAAACTTTCCATTCCAATTATATAAAAGCTTGTTTTGAGCAGGCACATGTTCTTCCCACGATACTTTTTATGTATTCTGGGATTTGACAGAGTCAGGGCCGAGTGTTTCATCTGGCAGAGCTTCCTCTCAAACCCTGGAAGCCATCAGAGGGGTCTGGCCTCTGGCAGACCCCATAGCAGGTACATGGAAGAAAAACTAAGATGGACAGGTTTGAGGGTTAAAGTTTTTGGCCGGTTAGATTAGATCGAGTGGAGGATAAATGACTGGATAGAGTCGAGGCAACACTAACCACGTTTTGATATCGGTTTCACGTACTCGGCCTGGTAATGGTAGCTGTTCGATTTTAGTTACACGTAGTCGAATACGAAGTGCTACTCGGAATGGGGCACGCTGGCCTCGGTATGGAAGAGTGGTTGCGAGCATATCAATATTGCCGAGGAGCCAGGAAACCGACGTCAGCGGAAGTACTTTTAAAGGTAACCCATTTGCCATGGGCCAACATTCGACTTCTGCCCCTTGTCTCTTTCTCTCCCAGTGGATACGTGATTTGTATGAAATTGGCGGCCCACTTCAATCGAATCAACAAATCAATCATTAATGGTCTATTCTCGTTAATAGTGTTTTCAAGCCAATTATCCTTTTGACTGCGTCTGTGTTAATGGAATTTAGGAAAGGCATAGACCTCGATTTTTTTATTCTTATCTGCAATTACGACGTACAGACCTGAATAGTTACTGGGAATAATTTATTCATTATTGAAGGGCTATTTAATTCAGTCGAATAAACACGTGTTACTGAAGCAGTATTTTATAACTAAAACTTAATTCACAACAGTCGTCAGGAATTCTTTTATCGCACGCCACGAACAGAGTCTCTCAGAATGGTTCCCTCGAATGTTTGAGTGGCTTTGCAATTTATTACGCAATACACGTGAAAGAGTCGAGCAAGTCAAGCGTGCGTGACGTGTCTTCCGTGGTTGCTCACCATCCGATATATTTTTGGAATTATCACTCTTGCGATTCAACATTTACTAGGATACAAAGCGAAGACGATTGCAGGGTGAAAGGGAGAAAGTATCCCCTTTCTTTAGGGGGCGTGGAAAGTTAGCAACCCCCATGCAGGAAGAGCTTTCATTTAATCATCAATCATGTCGAAGCACTTGCACGTATGGTTGTGGCGTGGAAATCGTCGGATGAGTGCACCCCTGAGAACCACGTTGCTTCGAATCCCCAGTGCTCCTCCCATTCCGATCAAAGCCAAGGGAAAAGGAAAGGGAGAGCCGAAATCACCTGTCCCCATTATTCTTTTCATACGCCCTCTCCACTTGTTGATTTTCAAGGGGAAAAAGAGTGGGTGAAATAGGCAGAAGAAGCGGTGAAAAAGAGGGCGAAGCGCGGCTGCCTGGTCATTATGAGAATTCGCCGATTTAATTATTATTCATCGTCGTCGTGCTTTGCTAACGAGTGGATTATGCCAGGCGAAATTGCGCTGCCAGACAGTTTGCCTTTCTTTCTTTTTGAGCCCCTTTATTATCATACGTACCGGCCAGCAGCACAAAGGGGCTGGAACGCGCGACGCACTGCACTTGCCCTGCGCCACTTAACTCATTATGTACTTTTGCCTAATTATCCAGCCAGATACTACCGCAGTCCCTTTTAATGTCTACCCCTGACATTTTCCATGATTCTTTTTATTTCCGTGTGTGCTATGCTACGGGAGTTGGGATTAAAGTGCTTTCGCCACACTGCCCTTTTTATTATTGTTAGTAGAATCTGTGTAATTTATAAGCTAGTTTCAGGCTTAGGCCTTTTGGATAAGAACGGCTGCAAGTTTTAAGGAATGCTTTAAGACATAAGTAATCAAAAAATGATTAAACAATCCTCGAAATTGCAAATTTTCATTATTAATGCGAATTCAATATTCGTACCAGTGATTGAGATTCGCAAAATACAATATTAAATCCCAACAAAATTCTACATAAATACTATATGAATATACATTTGGCATAATGAAAAATGTTAATGTCCAACTGAATATTGTTCACAGGACGTGGAATTACTGGAAGGCGCAATTCCACCAGACGCGATGGAGGTGGAGGTGTCGCACTGCAGGGAATTGAGGATACAGACGGGTGCGTTCGGGGGTGGCGTGCCCCTGAAGAGGGTGCACGTTTCGGGAATCTACAGTTTGGTGGCGAAGGGCCAGGCGTTCCAGAATCTGAGCGCGCCAAACACGCATCTCGAGATCTCTGAGTGCAACAGCGTGATTCTCGAGAGCCAGGCTTTCCGGAACTCCCGTGGGACTGTGAGCGTTTCGATATCTCGATGCAAGCACGTCGCTATAAAGCCGAGTGCCTTCTCCTGGCTGCTATGGATCACTGTGAGGGAAGTGCCGACCTTGGAACTCTCGAGCAACGCGTTTAAGTTCGAGGCTCCTCAACACGGCCGGCATGGACCAGCGACCAAGGTCAGTCAGGCCGAATCACTAACCCGCTACACCTAATTGACGCCCTGATTTATCACCCTCCTTCCTTCTTCTCTACTTGCTGTGATTCACTTCGAGAGAAGCCCCGAGAATTCTAAATAGATCTTCTCAAAGTAACACGATGATATCTCTCTGCCATATGTTCTTGTTTTTATGAACTGTAGTTGATGTTTATGTAATTGTTAGTATTGTTCTTATTCCATTGGGAGTGAAATTGTTAAATGAATTGGAAAGATTTTGTGTATTCATAGGATTTTTGGTTAGCATATATTTCTGACAAGGCATAGTTTCGACATCGTTCTTTCGCAATTCGAGCGTGTTAGCTATAAATCAGTTCGCTAGTAGCTGGGAAAACAGTTAATAGATGTGCCGAAGCAACGGAATGTTTGTGGCATATGTTCATTCGTGTTTTATGAACTGCGATAGATAATCATTTAACGCATAGGACTATTTTTCATTTGTTGCAAAGTAAAAATACTTGGAATTTTGATAAACCCGGTAATTTATGACAAATTAATGAAATATTTTGTTGTTTAATCCTTTTATTGTTACAAGTTATTAATGTTTAGAATTCGATCTTAAATTTTCTTTACTAACAACAAACCTTTTTAATGTGAACCTACCTTGATTCCGCATCATAACGAATGAATCCATGATCTCAGCGAGAAATCATCGCGCGGGAAGTCAGAAAATTATTCGTGGTCGTTGTTTCTGGCAAGCAGTCAAAATCGTTTCAATCTCGCGAGGCGCTTTCTGAATCTCCCGATTTAACGGCGCCGTCTTTGTTTGTATACTTCATGGCTCCATAAAATTAAATCACTCGCAATATAAATTTCTTAAATGAGCTAAAAATATGAAGATTATTAAATTGTCACATTCTCGATCGAATGAACACTCAGATATATTTATTTCCCGTGGAATTCAGTAGCAGTTGATTTCGTTTTATTGCTTCAGATTAAGTTCCAAAGTGTGAGGATGACGGAGTTGCCAACAGCGGTCTTCCCTTCAGCCGTGGCCGAAGTCAGGATGGACGACATGTTCACCAAAGTGATTCGCAAGGATGCCTTTTGCGCTTTAACTATCCTCAGTGTTACAATCAGTAATGCTACCATATTGGATATCGAATCCGGCGCGTTTAGCGACAGGGCACTCATCAGCAGCCTCGAATTCGTGGACGTCCGATTGAAGAATATAAATAAAGGTGCCTTTAGGGCTGGGCACGATAATCTCACGATACAATACTCAAGGTAATATTATAATCATTTGAAATATTTGTGGATCTCATCAATATAATTATAATATGTCTAATTAATTAATTTTAAATACGTCAACGGCAATTTGAAAAGTATATATCGTCAGGAATTTTCTAATTGCAAAATTCATTATTTGCAGACATAGAAATGTTTACATAAAATGTGCTAGTTCTTTTCTACTTAAAAGCTACTAATTCAATCCATTTATAGAATAATTCCAAACAATAAGAGACGATGAAATTTATTAAAAGTGAAAGTCCGTGAGGAATAAAATGACAGATGCCGATTTAACAATTATCACGTACGCGTTTGATTTGTTTGCGTAGTCTCACGGAGGTGGAATCAGGTGCCATCGATGTCTCGGCGGCGACGGTGACGTTCACGAACAACGAGTTTCAAAATCTCCATCGAGAAGCGATCGTCCTCCACCAATGGAATCACATATCGATCGACCACAATCTATTCGCCGATTTGGAGACCGACGCGATCTCGGCGGACGTCGATACGACGTCCGCCCCAAATTTCGAGTTCTCCTTCACTGGCAATCAAATCTACAAAGCAAGGCCAGGTTCCCTCACATTCGCGGCGATTTCTCAGCGAGTAAATGCCGCGAGAGTGGGCAACAATTATTTCAAGCAGAAATGCAACTGTAATTTAGAGAGTTGGATACGCGAGTTGACTGGGAAAAATAGTTCAGTTTCGTGGATGATGGATTCGAGCTATTGTATGGTCGATGACCTCCTCGACAAGTGTTTCAATCTACCAGAGGGCTACTTGTCCATGCGCAACTTCACCAAGCTCATTTGCGCGGAACGTGATCACATCTATTGTGAGAAGCCGGTTACTAAACCGGAACCTAGTGTTAGTCCGCCTAGTGTTGGTCCTCATGTTTATCCTAGACACAAGGGTTACTTCGACGTGGAGATGAGTGATCCGGAGCAATTGGAACGCGAGAAGAGGATCATCGTCGTAATCTGTGTGGTGGCAGTGTTCACTGTCCTCGTGGTGATCCTGACTTCCGGGGTCCTCTACATGCGTAGACGCGGTGTCTGTCCGAAATTGACATCGGGACACCTGATCAACCTGAGTAGTTGGTTATCACCGAGCAGTGGTATGACAGCGGCAACCTCGGCCAGATCGATATCAAGGCTCAGTGTTCACGAATACGCTGGGCTTCAACCAGAGACGAGGATTTTGGACGTCGAGACGCAGCCGGAAGTGAATGAAGATGAGGAGGAAGACGCGGAAGGTCTTTATCCTTACACGGAAAACAAAGCGACGCAAACACTGCCAGAAGAGCTGACAGAGGAGAATCTGAGAGAACTTCGAGAGAGATTGAACGAACCTGAAAATTATCGTCAGGCAAGGGACATGATAGAACACTTGTACGACCTGATCAAGGTCGAAGAGAGTTGCAATAACAACAACGATCGTCAAACTCTCGGAAACAGCTTAGATGAAAATGCTTACGAATTGATCCGGCCAAAGCAGAGGCGAGCACGAGGCTGCCCAAAACCGACAATCAGCGTAGGCACCAAAGTACCGTCCATAGAGAAATTACTGCCAAGCGGAATGCAGCCGAGACCACCGATCACCGAGTACACCGAACCTCGGGACCAGAGGACCAGCGACCAAAATCATCTCTACGCCGAATTGCCCGGCGACGAGACTGTTCCCAGTACCAGCCGATTATCTCAGCCCATCCTCGCAACACTCGCTGGTAGAGCACCGCAACCGCTGCCACCGGACGTTGTCAACGATCATTTGATCAATGATTGCGCGCCCGATATATTCAACAACCCAAAGACTGAGGAGCAAAGAGCCCCGGATAGTCCCAAACAGGAACTCACTAGGAATCAAGCAAGGCCAATGAGTTTCTTGAAAGCTCTAGGTGAGAGTATTCTTGGGGCGACTAAGATCAACAGTAATAACAATAAGAGGCCAAATTCTTTGCTCTGCGAATACGCGGAACCGTCCGATGCGACTGCCCATCTTTATTCCGAACTACCGGAACCACAGGCTTCGAACCCAGCGAGCAAAATGGCCAATCGGCCACTTCCTACCAAGCCAGACCAGGATTCCCAAAACGTGGCGAGGGTCTAAATGAATCTTCTGCCCATTATATCTGTGATACAAGTGTGTCCGAAGGAGGAGGCTTATTGTCCTACGCTTACCTTATTACGTATTTCCTACGAGGACAAGGGAACAAGTACAAGTAGTGTGTGTCGAGTGATGACTTTCTCGTCCTGTTATCGCTAGAATCTCTGAAAGACTTGGCCTGTGTGCCTATTATGGATTTTAGCAAGGACTTGCCGAGAGTGTATGCCAGATTCGAAGAATCTGATGAGAAAGGACGTCCGGGTTGATCAGTGCGTCGCGTCAGCACTTCTCCCGTATGACTTCGGGACAAATGTGGTAGTTGTTGGTAGAAGCGGTACATTATGAGGATTGACGAGTTCTATTTAACGATTATCTCTGAAACGCGGATGTAACATAAATTTATATATATTTGCTTCGTCAGGTATTATTAAAGAAGTATTTCAGAGTTCACGAGTACCTTTTATTTTCCCCTGATATGTACTTCCAATGGAACAAGCTTTTGTTACATTTCATACGTCTCTGCTGATGAATGTTATCGTAGCTCCGGCATTTCATGAAGAAACATCGCTAATCAATTATCGAGTTCAACTGCCACCCTTAATTCGTAAGGAAATAGTAGACGCTTTGATAATTCCAAAGGTCGACGCATCGATTTCTACTATCAACCGCGCAACGATCAGCGCGTTTTTCTTATCTCGAAAAATTCTACGACCCCACTAGTTTCTCTCTCGATCACTCGGGTCTCTCTCTCTATCTCTTCCTTTCTGCTCCCGTTGGAGAATGCGCCTGTTGGAGAGTTCAAGGGTCGCCGGGGATATTTTTTCTCGCTCTCTTGAGTGAGTGGCGCTGGGGAAAAGCGTTGGGTTCACAAACGCGCACATAAACGCAGGAAGAGAACGCGTTTGCTTCGGCGCCCACCGAAACTCGAAAGATATTCTTAATCTCTCTCTCTCTTTCTGTTGCCCGTTCGCCGCTCGGTGTGTACTGTTTCGGGGCGTAGTCGGCGAGACCAAACTATTCCACGAAGAATGCGAGAGGAGCAAATAGAGCCTCGCTAGCTGGGGCGGCCTGCGCCGCAGCTGTTGACGTTCAAACGGCTGCTGCTCTCTGTCCCTCGCACCATCCTTTCTCGCTTTCCCCGCGGAAAGCAGAAAACTCTTCTCCGGAAAGAAGAGCCGAGTGACAGAACCGCGGCTCAAAAGCTCCCCAGGAAACTGTTAATGAAAAACGGCTCTTCCGACGCAGAAAGAGTGCTAAGTGCGAAGGATGCGGTCGCGTAGAACGCAAATTAATTTCGAAAGTTCTTTCATTCCTTTAATTTCTACTTGTGGGATCTTAGTGCGAATAGTGTTCTTAAATTGATCAGGAATTGTTACTATTACGGACGAATATTATCGTGGTTATAATTATTCTAATTTCCTTCTTTTAAAATTTTTCATTTTACATAACATTCAGTTGAAGTCAACAGCTTATGATAAAAAAATATTTTTTTTTATTCACATCTAAAATTGCTGATGTTTCTGACTCAGCACTTTGTAGTCTAATGAGTTTAAATCAATTATATTCCGACGTTATTTGGATTAAATGTTATAAAAGTGGAATGTATTGTACATTGCATTTTTTTTCGTTATACTTATTGAATTAATTATACTCCAATTCTATTCTGATACCACTTTCCATGGGGTTGAGGTTTGTTTACATTTAGAGTTGGGGAGTGCCCGGAGTAATACCCAACGATGTCTCAGAGGCAGTTCTCGAGGAAACCTATGAGTCACGCGTGCACCGAAGTAAGAAGAGCACGTTTCCGAGAAGTCGTCGCGAGGAAATTGAAGGCGCCCCTATTAGAGACAAAGCGCCGCGACGGCACAATTTATCGGAGGAGTCCGAGAAAATCGGCGCTGCCCGAGGAAACAAAAGCGATGGCTTCCTGGACGCAAGATTCCTTTTGGAAGGAAGGCGCGATCTTTGCCGCCTTTTATCAGAAGCCAAAGAACGATACAAACTCCAGAGATATGTATACGTCGTGATCCTCCTATCACGCGCCGATTCCTCCAACTGTTTATGGTCCCCCATTTCTCAGATAAGCGTGTCATTTTTCCCGACGACCTGCTGCTTTTCGACGAAAGCCACCAGCATGGTTTATAACGAATCTCACCAAGAATGCAATTTCTTCACTTTTGATTGCCTTGGATTTAAGAAATCTGATTAAAAAATTTCCTTTCTCCTTATGGTCGTTTTCTTTTGCAATTCTTTTCAGCTGTGATTGATAGTTTTTACGAATGTGATTCTTTGTGTTACCAGAATGCTTCATTGAACGTTAAAATCGAAAATAGTTGCTGCAATTTTAATAAACGCTAAATTTATAGCATTTCACGAAAAATTTATTGGTTTTCTACGAACCAATATCTTGAGGAAGCCAACCTTACGATTCTTTAAATACCTTCCAATTGGGTTTCACTGTACGTGTGCCACCTTCTATACGCAAGCTTCTCTGCAGAATCCTGCTGGATAAATCAGTCGTATTCAACTCGAAGGATAAAGGAATTCGGTGAATGGCAAGTCGAAAGATATAACGAGGCCAGTGCGGTTAAAGGTTTGTATCGAATGATATAAGTCAGCAATAACCTAACTAAGGACTAATGTCTATAATGCAAGAAAAAAAATATACTATCACGAATTCAATGAATAAATTATAATTCTAAGATGAGCATAGAATTTTTGCAATTGCTGATGCGATCTAAAATAACCACAGAAAAAAATGTCCGCATTGCCACGTAAATGAAGTAATAAAATTCATTTATGCAAAAAATATAGTATAATTCTCAGATGAATGTTCAATCTGTGCAATTATGGTCGCTATAAAAATAGTCGGAGAAAAAAGTGGCAAGTGAAATTCTCGGCGTTCAGAGTGGCACAGATGGTGTATTGTCACGTAAATGAAGTAATAAAAATCATTAATGCAAAAATATAGTATTATAAAATATAATATAATTCTAAAATGCATGTTCAATCTGTGCAATTATGGTCGCTATAAATCTAGACTGAATACGACCTAAAATAGCCGGAGAAAAAAGTGGCAAGTGAAATTGTCGGGCACAGATGGTGCATTGTCACGTAAATGAAGTAATAAAAATCATTAATGCAAAAAATATAGTATTATAAAATGTACTATTATAAAATATAATATAATTCTAAAATGAATGTTCAATCTGTGCAATTATGGTCGCTAGAAACCTAGACTGAATGCGACCAAAAATAGCCGGAGAAAAAAGTGGCAAGTGAAATTGTCGGCACAGATGGTGCATTGTCACGTAAATGAAGTAATAAAAATCATTAATGCAAAAAATATAGTATTATAAAATGTACTATTATAAAATATAATATAATTCTAAAATGAATGTTCAATCTGTGCAATTATGGTCGCTAGAAACCTAGACTGAATGCGACCTAAAATAGCCGGAGAAAAAAGTGGCAAGTGAAATTGTCGGCAGAGATGGCGCGTTGCCACGTAAATGAGGAGGGAGAGGAAAGGTATCCAAGGCGGAAGTGAATGAGATCACGGGTGCGATCGGGCGCATTACGCGACGACATAATCCAGGGAGCTAGGGTGAGAGAGGGTAGAGCCTCTATCAGGTTTCATCAGCGGGACAATCATCTCATCACTCGGATCATCGTGCCCGGCTGGCTGCCGTTCGAATTCGCCTCCATCGTCCACCGTAACCCGTTTCTCCGGTCCCTGACCTAATCCCCGCTGAGAATCGATCGGACTCCCATCGATCCGGCCAGTGGGTTATCGGGATGCTAAAATCGCTGCGGTGAACTTCCTCGAGCTGCGCAGCTTAGGTATATTAAGCTCCGCTTTAGCCTGCCGTGAATGCATTTTCCATACCGGGACAAGATCCAAGGATACGAAAACAGCTTACCTCCTGTACACCGGACCCATCAATTATAATTATCGGCATGAAGTATGTGTACTTCGTGCCCGGCTTACTCTGATATGGTAACCCATATTGCCTCGCGGGACTCCCATGACGCTCGTTTCTCATTCATGTGGTAAGATACGGGCAGAATGAATTTTAATGCTTGCGCTAGTTTCAATCCCTGGGTTCCCGAGTCCCTGCCAAATTGGGGATCAATTTGTTCTCGTAAAGGAACGAGGAAAAGCTGACAATTACTTATATAGATTTTAATACGCAGCTTAACAGAATATTGTACCCATACAAGAAAAGCGTGAGAACCCAATTTGTAAATTTTGTATTGTGTTAAATAATTCATATATTCATTAAACTGATTATAAAATATTCGAGCCAAGTCTGGAATGATTAAAATCCAAACGAAATTATCCAAAGCTAATATCAAGTAGTCTAGCAGTACTTTATTGAACTTTATTTTTCACTTATCGCATAAAGAAAATGAGGTTAATTAGAATACAAGTGTTAAGTCAAGCCAAGCTATTGGTATTCGTGATAATACGGTAGACTGGCGTTCGACTGAGTAAGTCAGTTGACCGGATCGATCATCCCGTTAGCGGACATGAAAAATGATTGGCTGGGATGGTAGGGCTAAGACATATTAAGCAGGCCAGGCATTAGATCGGATTTGAGGGGATGGAGCGAACTGGAGTAGAACATTCGGCGTATCCGGAGGAGAACAGGTGCCGCCTAGCTTGATCGAGGAATGGCTAACACCTCTCTCAGGCTTCTATTTCGCTAGACTTGGCATATACCGGGTGGCCAGGCCCTAATATCCACCGTCTGCTCCTTACGATCTTCTCTCCGTGTCACGTGTCGCATCGCGATATTGCAAGAGGCCCTCTAATGGACCTTTAAACCGAACATCCCTCTCTATATATATATACATATAGCCAAACGACGCCTCCGCCCGGCTTCTCGATGAAAAAGCCGAATCTTTTTACTGGCTCTCCTCTCAGAGAAAAAGTCGGTTATTGAGCCGCTTGAAGGATTGCTGGAAATGAAGTCTCGACATATTGAAAGTTCCGTCGATAATTTCTCAACTCGCCTTCCACTGCTGTGTCATCTTATTGGAAATGAAAAGTGAGCAACTTTTCGTACGGGAAATAGTGACGTCTTTTTTTTTTACAAGGAATTTATTTTAAGATCGAACTTTATGTTAGGAAAATATGTAGGAATTTTAGGGCTTTGGTGTTGGCAGATTCGTCGTATTTTAAGGAAGAGTTGCTACCGTTGGCAGAACTTTTCGAGATTGCATATTTTAGATTGCTGGAAGAATTGATGCTGCATATCTGGAGAGCGTTGAGCGCACGTACACGTTGATCGTAAGGTCTTGCGAGTCACGTGTTACATCCCGGGAGGGAGGACGCGAGAAAAAGGAAGGTTCAGGGTGAAGACGAGAAACAGGATGTCGCGGCGTCCGCCGACCAGTGAATGCAATATATGCCGCGGTGGCTGCGAAAGCCTCTCCCGCCAGATAATTATAAATATGGACCAGAAAACGTCCGACGCTCCGAACTCTTCGTGAACTCAGGAATAGCGTGCGTTATTGGCCGAGCGACGGCGCAAGGGAAGCGTCGCTTATCCCGACGGACTCTGCGCTGGCCGAATTAAAAAAGTAGGAGGAATTAAAAAAGTGGAAAGTCCCTTGAAATAATTAAAAGGGCAATATTGCGTCGGGCGTAGTCTGTGATACTCCTGGACAGCCGGGGAAAATTGTAAACAAAATGCGGACCTTCCAAATGACGCTCGGCAAAAGTAGAATTTACCCTCAATGCGGGAAATATGTTTCCCGTATATGAAATTCATGTTTTCCGTGTATATTTGTGTAAATGGTACAAACTTCTGTGCATTTCGCATTTACTGGCGCCTAATTCAATAGTTTCGACAAACAAAAATATCTGTTATATTAATTCTCTCTTGTAACTTATTAAAATAGTATATCCTTTAAATTGTAATACACAGTTCAAATGAATTCCTTGCAGAACTTTTCAGGATTACACTTAGAAACTTTATAAACAATAATACAAGATTTTCAGAAGATAAGACATACTTTACTTCGAATTCTATCGATATTTCCAATTTCAGTAGTTGTATACCATTTCGATTCTACTTTTTTGATTTTAATCTTGACTCATGCAAATTTTGTTGATATTAGGGAAGACGTAGAGAGCGAAGGGTTAATGGTAACTGGGGCTTGGAGGGCGACGGAGTAGCGTTTCGCAGACAGCGTATCGGCCGAGAGAGTCATGTTGCCCCGCGTCCTCTTCCCCATTGAATTCTAAATATACCCCATGATATTAATAGCGTATGGTGTGGCGATGGCAGAAGGGCCATTTCATACGCCCGCAATGCACCGAGGCCGAATGCAGAAAGGCGCATTCTCTCAGCCTCTGGCGCAAACCATTTTGACAATGCGACCGCCTCACTTTCTGCGAAACCCTTCGCACACTGCCAGCAGAATTTAGCGGAAAATTCACTCGCGAGATGATTCACCGCCTCTTGACAAATCGGCATGAACCCTTCATTCACGAAAGTAGGTATTCCTGGTAAACATTTACTTCTGACGATTTTTTTCAACAGATTTTTTATATGATGCAGAAATAGTTTAATGTTTGGAATAATTAGAAATTGTGTGAATCGTTCATTTTCATTATAATTAGTAACACTGACTATGAAAATTAAGACTTAATGGAACTTAGTGGTTGCAATAATATTGTATTGCATTCGAAAAGAATTACTTATAGAAAATAACTATATTTTCTAGTCTTGACCATCCAACTATTGACAACACTTAATAAAGAAAATAACAATAAATCTCAATAAACACAAACTACCGCATCATTAAACACAATTGCACAACAAACTGTGAGTGTAACTCGTCAACTCGTCGCATTCTCCGGTTCAAAGGTGCAAGCCGACCGCTGGCGGTGTCAGTAGGCGATCCGGAAGTTTCTCATGATTAGAGGCGTGTGAAAGAAGAGTAGATGGGGTAGAGAAGCGTGAACCATTCTGGGGATTCGAAGGATCACATATGCGGGTTCCGGCTCCTGCAGGGTCTCTCTTTCTCTCGAGGGTTCGCTTTCATGAATGCCGCGTGACGAGCCTGTTAGCGCCCAACCCCCCGATTTCCTGTTTTGACGGATTTTTCAAAAAGCCGCACAAAAGAGCCTGTCGATTATATGTATGGTGCGCGGGAGACGCCACTTGCGCTTGCGTTCCCATTCGTCGACACGAGAAAAAAAAAAGGCCGAGTGCGTAACGCGCGCGTTTGAAAAGGAGGTGACACATTCCGACAGATGCCGGCCAACAATGCCGTCCGCTGAATGCGTGTCCGGATGCGTGCATGGTGTAATAATCCCCAATTTGCCGTGTTGTTTAGCGCACCGGACAAATGATGTCAACATCGCATAATAATAAATACTGCCTTTATTGCAGTCAACAAATGTCTTTTGTTACTTATTTATGTTCGTATTATTCGAGTAGGGTGTTTGTGACAACGTTAATTATGTAGGTATCATGTATGTTTTAGGTCAATTTAAATTCAATTAATTTGTGATTTCTTTTTGTAATTGTAATATGCTTATTATTGCTCATTATTCAGCTCGTAATGCAGAAGTTTAGAAAACTCTTTTGTATAGTAAACACGTTGTCCGACTACGAATAAAAGGCAGCGTTAGACTTTCCACATCCAAGAACTTTTAACACGAAATTTGTCATTCTTCATTTAAAATCCTGACAGGAAAGTATAAAGTACACAGTGTAAACAGGAAAGCATGCAGGAAACCCGTTGTTTCTCGCGAGCATAAATTCTTTTAACTAGAAAAGGCTTCTGGCAGACTTTAATTGCAATGTAAATTGCTACTGGCCGAAATTGCAACAAAGAATATTTCGAATAAAAACTAAGGTAAATTCTCACATGTCATCTCGTGTAATGAAAACAGCAGTTGCTGTGTAAAACGAGTTGTAACCCATTTCGTTTAATTACGAGAGTGCCCGGAATACCGGTTTAATGTGCTCGGGAAATGTGGGCGCAAGTGTTGAACAAGTACGGCATAGAAAAGTGAAATGACACTCTTTATTTACTTTATAAATAATTGGAAACAAAGCTCGATGTCGCGACAAAGGCGTTAATTAAACGCATTATTAAAGCTACTGTAATTTATAAAACTAATCCTTTATTCGCACTTCGTATTGGCCGTTCTCTCAATAACAATACTTAATTTACTCGATTAATATTTCTACCAATAAAGAATTATATATTGAAATTGTAAAATTACAATTTCCCGATATTGCATCGATGCCGAAAATTGATCAAATGCAGCACAACAATTGATATGATTTGACCTGTCGACACCACCAATTAAGGTAATGGTAATTTCCTCTTCATTCCCTCGATCGACCATAATAATATCACGTATAGCAGCAATTGACTCGGTAATAATAAACAGTAATAAGTCATAAAAGTACTATAACAAATGTTACACGAAAGATAACGTCAATTTCTTGGAGTAACGTGATGAAAGGCAGTAACTAAAGAGGAACGCCTATTTCCCGTAAATAGCTCATTATCAATATTCCGTCTGAAGATGAGTTTTTGAAGTCGAGCGCAAACGAGGGGTCGATGAGTCGATATCCCTGTCTTCCGCGGCGATTTCGATAGCGGCTGATCTATGGTCGTTTATATCACGCGCTGATTGATCGTCCACTCGACGGGAAAACTTATCGGCTGGTACGTTAACTCGGAAAGAGTTATCGCTCTACTCAATTTCCACCGCAAAACTTAATAGTGCTCTTTCTCTCTCACTCTTTCTCCGCCGCTTTCGGCCACCACTTATTGCGTAATGGCATTCATTAAGGGTGGAACAGAGAAGCCGATAATATCCCGACGAGTATCTCCTTTCACGTTCGGCGCCTTTCTCATTGAGTTTTATGACCAAGTTTGATGACTACTTAAACTTGATGTATCACTACATTTAGAAACCTCGAAATACTATTTATGGGTCTTTCATACTTTTTAAAGGTTCCGGCTAGTTTTTGTGTGTGATATTTTCTCAAGCGTGCAATGTTCAGGAGTACATAAAAATTCTGATAAATTGTAGGGTGGGAATTAAATAGTTTCGAAAATGGTAGTTTGAGGATTATGAGAACATGAAAACTAGTCCGAAAGTACGTAGTTACATGGTTGAATATGAAACTTTATATTGTTGGATGTTTGAAATGTCAAAAGAATTGACAGTTAAGTTAATAATGATTTAAATAATCTTTTACTAAACCTTACTAATCTCCTGGATTGAAAGTCTATACACAAGCGTATAATAACTTATTGTATACATTTACTATTAATTCCTCATTTAAAAAATTATTTTTCAATCATATTTTCAACACAGACGAATTTTCAAAGCTTAGGATAATATAATACATTTGTACACGCCCGAAATAAACTACAGAATCCTACTTTGAAAGTCTATGTATACACAAATTGCGTATAATAACTTATTGTATACATTTACTATTAATTCCTCATTTAAAAAATTATTTTTCAATCATATTTTCAACACAGACGAATTTTCAAAGCTTAGGATAATATAATACATTTGTACACACCCGAAATAAATTACAGAATCCTAGCTTGAAAGTCTATACATAAATTGCGTATAATAACACATTGTATATATTTACTATTATGTAGTTCCTTATTTGAAAAAATATTTTTCAATCAAATTTTCAACACGGATAGGTTTTCAAAGTTAAGGATAATATAATACATTTGTACACGCCCGAAATAAATTACAAAAACGATGATATCACCGCTAGCGGAAGTGATATTTGAACGGCGTTGCGAAGTCAATTCAGCACGCGCATTCCTCATCGCCCTCTCGTCCGGCTCATCTCTTGTTCTCTTTGCCTCCACGCATTGTCTTACATTTGCCAGTCTCAATGTTACCCTGTGACATGCGAGAATCTCACCGCCGCAAAGCGAATTGCGAATAAAGCTCATTCCATCAAATGTCACCGTATTGATTACGGGACTCGAGAAGTCGGAAGTCGATACCTCAGAAAATCACGATTGGCAAGGAGAATCGAATACCAGCGAATTCCGAGCACAGTTGTCCTCAAATATAATTATGCCAATAATACGATTGATAATTGGCAGAAGCGATCATATTCATTGACCTATGTAAATCCCCACGAAAATAGTCTGATTTAATAACAGTCTAATCTTATTAATACTCCAAGAATACTTCGAGTATTTAAATGTGGAAACTTTTACGTATAAACAAGTATATGTTTGTAGATATTACTAATAATTTAGTGTACGCTTTTTACTGCGAGGGTAAGCAAGTCAATCAAGAAATAGGAAATTACAAACAAGATTGTCAAAACCTGCCATTAAATAATTATGATTATTTCAATAAGAAAATAATAACCATCTTTTACTGGACACTTTACAACAAGAGAAATAAACAGTTGAAAGAAGTGGTTGTAGAGTGCGAAGATGTACCCAGGGAGTTGCATGGGAAGCATGTGGTTCGAAGTAAGCTGCACTCCAGCTAGATGGCAACACGATGCAGGTGAGCGCGCGCGCTGCCAGGCAGCAATTCGTAGAATGCACTCGAGGGAATTTCGAGGTCAAAGGGCCACTGGGTCGCATAAGCGATAAGCTCACCGACGACAACCGGCTCCTCTTATTAAAAAGTGTGAAAAGCCGCGCGGGACATTTATTATTCAACGTATCGCAACTCTAACTCACTTTTCCTGATACTATCCCAATAACCGGCTGAATTCCTCGTTGCATCTCTGAGACTTTTTTTCCTTTTATGCTTTATCGCCTGTTCGTTCTTGCCGGCGACCTTGCGCTCTCAATTTCAAGACCACTTTCGTAAATTCCTGCACTTTTTGCGTCGATTATACTGAGCCGGTTTCTTCAAGTGTCTGGCAGTACTGAGAGGTGTTATTAATTAGTACTCCAAGATTATCGAATTCATTTAAGGTTTTAAAGCAAATGTGTATGCAGTACGAAAACCACACGATGTATAAAGAGCGGAATCCGATCAATGATCGCTCTTCGCTCGCGGTTTTATAGACAATCAATACTATTAATGACAGTCGATTGGTTCTAATAAATTAAAGTATTAGCACTTCGTAACATGCGTCACTCATAAACGAGTCTTGCTGCATTTTGCGTTTGCTAATCGAACGATCGGAAATTAATTGCAGATTATGCGTGAAGAAAAGTATTAGATGTACTGGTATTATTTGATTATCCAGTAGTTCAATGATATACATATAAAATAGTTTAATAACATTTGCTTCGTGACATATTACAAGCTGTAATATTAATTGGACCAGCAATTTCATTAGACGGAAGCAATAATGAAATACTACTATGTTTGATGAGATTTGAAAATCAGGTTTCGCCATACTCGAACGATATTCTGAGCAGTTCGATTTGAAACACTCCGAACAATCAGGGTGAGCGACCCCATTAATGATACTGTCCCCATTTTCAATATTCCATTCTCCAATAGCACGGATTCAATCCACTCTCGGCAGAGTGCATTTATACGTAATACTTTCATTATCGATTATAAAAAATCGCCCGGAATATTGGTCCATTAAGTACATAATGCGTCAATGGCCAGTCAATAGAGAGACAATTACGCACCTGCCACGTTAAGCCGTTTTAACACGTCACACGCAAAACAAGCATCCGCTTAATGCTGCTGTCGACTTTCGAAATTGCCAATATCAATTATGCGGGCACCAAAAGCTTTATAAAAGCTCCGCCGGCGATTGAACGCGTACTCTATTTGAAATGTGCTGTTTCGACGTTCAGTTTGCGTGTACCGGCACCGATCGATATACACCGTGAAAGATCTTCGTTTTATTGCGTTTTCATTCTGTATCATTGCCACTTAAAATCGAGATTGCCTATTTTAATGATTACAACTGAATCCACTATATTCGCTTTTCTGCCTTTAATGATCACTGATTTCACGTAAACTTTCTCGATTATGTTAAAGATTATAATAGAATTTTGAACAAGATTCTCTATAATCCTGAGCAAATACAAAATCAATCAAAAGGAAACTAATTAAAAACTATCGAATGATTCAAGAACAATTAATTTAAAAAAGAACTAACCAATTCTCAAATACCCATTTCCATCATCAACTTTCAACCACATAAAACTACACAAATTTACAGATAACCATCGCATCATCTTTCTTCCCTGACAATTATTCGCACCAGGTGTGCGCGGAGAGTGTGCGATATCCTCGGATTGAAAATCAATCGAAGTTCGTGACGGTGCATTTTAAAGAGAGAGAGAGAGACGAGTAGGGCGTGGGTAGGTTAGGTCGGAGGGCGAGTGAATACGTCGGCTCGCTAAACAGATTTCATCTTGGAACAATTGGGTGGCCAAACAATTTTGGGGAGGAAGTGAGGGGCCGCCGCCGGGCCAATTCCTTGCCAAAGGCATTGCGGCTCAGAGATAGAGAGGCAATAGGAGCGCCAAGAGAATCGTGGGATTCATTATTCACAGCTTTAGCTCGCTTTTGGCCCGGGCGCGTTCCTAATGAAAGATAAACACAATCAATCCCATAGCGAGCGAAAGAGGGAATATTATATCGGGTGCTCCTGTAATTTCGTGGCCCCTGGCAAACTGCACCCTTCGCCAGCCTTCACCAGTCTCCGCCAACGGTCCACCACCCTTTGCCATTAGTCCTGTTTTCGTTTCATTATAGCACCGACCTCGCCCGATTATCATCCCCCTAATTATCCGGTCAAAAGCATCCCTATTAGATCAAGGTGTACCGTCGATTTACTTGATTGTGTCAATTAGACGACGTTGCGTATCATATTTTGTAACGCATTTGAGTACTTGTAAAGTCAACTTTATACAAATTTATTTGTCTAATATTATGAGTTATTTTATATTAAATTACCTAAATATATAATAGAAGTATAAAGCATGGCATTAAGAATAAACTTAGTATCTCTCATAATTATTATTTCACATCTAACAGGAAACAATAATATAACGATTTCCCAAATTTCTCAATCTTTCTCCGCGCGTGTCAAACTACCATTATTATAGTTATCAAGACTGCAACCAGCGGTGTGCTGTTATTTTATTACAACTACTGGTAAGCAGTGATAAAGAAAAGTGGCTCGTGTCTTGTAATAGTATAATTCGGTTGGCCAGGAGCTGATAACGAAGGTAGACAGAGAAGAACAGGATTGTAGCACGGTGTGCTCGTGACTTTGCGTCATTAACGCTTTCGACATCTTAATTCACGCTTGTACACACGCCTCCATACCAGAAGGCACCCATTTAATATCGCATGCCCAATTAACCGGCCACAATTCATTCCCGATTATGCATGCAAGCTGTTGCATAAAGTATTCTTATCGCCTCCATTTAAAGCTACAAAGTTCCAGGGAGGAGGAGGGGGGGGGAAGGGTTGCCGGGTGGGGGAAAAGAGAGCGAGGGTTCGCTCCTAAAAACATAAAGCTTCATTTCCATAATTTGCCGGGCTGCCGAGTTATCGGGCAGTTCCTTAAGCCGACGTTCTCTAATCTAGATCGCTCGGCCTCGAGCACTGCAGAAATAACGCAGTTTGCTTTCGTAATAATTCATCTTGTACGTTTATCTTTCGTGAGAATTCAGTCGCATCCTCTGAAAAGGATGTGTTGTGTATTTAGTTTTCGGCTATGGTGTATCTTAGTTTACATTTATTATAAAATGTAGAGTACAACGAGATATGGGTGAGTGTATTCTTAAATTTATTAGGAGACTATGAATTTTCAAGTTTGATAAATACTTTGAGGTAAATTTCGCTGTAACGCAACAATTCTAAGACAACTGTTTCTATTTTAACTATATTTAATTATAATATAGTTAAACTTCAAAATCTTTTCTCTCCAAAAAGAATCGCACTATTTCACTCACCCCCAAAAATACTACATTAATTAAAATTTATTTCATCACACGGTTAGACAATCCGTTACTAAAAAAATCCACATAAAAAAAAATCTTACAGCCTCTCGCGTTAAGCGAAAGAAATCATTGCCACTAAACGAAATCCCATAGGAAAGGTGGGCGCGTATCCAATTGCAAGCGATCCTAGAAGTTCAGATTCGAGAGAGAGAGAGAGAGGGAGAGGAAAGGGAATCCCAAGGGAATCCTTACGATCGCTCAGTGAACTCCGAAGCTCGTAACTGCCTGTGGAGAGTGGCTCTTTGTACTGTCGTGGCCGGTTACGACTAGCATAAGTGACGGTGTCGCAAAGTCGGCCAACCTCCGGCAGCACCGACCAAGACTCCGACCGGACACTTACGTTCTTGCACACACCCTCTCTCTCTCTCTCTCTCCCTCTGAGTCAGAGTGGTTGTACACCGAGCGAACTCCGGACACCGGATGCTGGGACGACCAGAAACTTGCCGGTAACAACTGTCCGCGTAAATCTTGGCGCGCCCTCACAACTCCACTCGCCTGGACACTCCGGAGACCGCCGTTGCCCGGAGAGTTTCATTATAAGAGCGAAAGCAGCAGGGATGCTGTACGTCGCTCGCTTCACGAGTCTCGAGCATCCTCGTAGATCTAGCGCGGAGCGGAGCTTCCCGCGCCTCTCAGATCTTCCTAACGTTTTAATTGGTCCTTCAAATGCGTTATGTGAATGAAGTAACTAGTGAGTATCCAGGAAGAGTTGTGCGCTTTCGTGTTAAAATAATCTCTTACATTCGTTTCTTGTCAAATTTTAAACAATTGTTATGTAAACTCTAAAAATTTATTCATTATGTAACAGAAACAAGGATTCCAGAAAAATAGTTCTGTGAATAAATAAGCAAATAAAAAAGGGATGAGAATTTCATTCTAACAAAAGACTTCAAAAAATAAGAAAGGAAACATCACATGAAAAAAGAGTACACCACTGTTTTCATTACACGTAACATCCTGTATAAGACTTTCTTGGGGTTGCGAATGAGCGATAAAAAAAATATATGTCCACAGTAAAACCCTATCTAAGTTTAGCGCCTCTGGTTGTGTTAAGAGCAACCTCCCTTCAAGCGAGAGGGGGGAACATGCGAGGGGACAGAGGGGTGTCCACAGTATCAGTGGAGATAAGACGAATGGACGAGGATACGCTCGGGGAAGACAGAGGCGCAGGAAACTTACGTAAACAGACGTTCTGCATTCCGTGCTTGCCGTCGCAACGTAGCAGCGTTTACGTCTGAATCCACAGGAGCTGGAAACTGACGGGAATCACGTCAGGTTGCCAGGCGAATTTCAAACGCGACTCTCTTCAGTTCTTCTCGAGGAGAGAGAAAGCGAGAGAGAGGGAAAGCTCGCGAAGCGCCGCCGTCTGAACGATTGCGAAAAACTTACTCCCGAAGAGAGCTTCGTCGCCTTTCTCTGCCGTTGAAATCCGCTCGGTTTCCCTCTCGCAACCGTGCAGTCGTCTGCACTTGAAACCGCATCGATATGCAAGCACTCGAAGATAGTACATACTGTTCTCGATGAATGAAAAGGGGGCGAGGGACAATCAATAGAAAGCGAGCTTTGTCGATTTTTGGGGCAGAAATAACAGTTTCGTAACGGATTCGAAGATTTGTCGCAGTGTTTTCGTGAAATTCACGAAGTTCAAAGTTGTCCTCGATAGCCTGCCTCATTTTTTCACTTGTTTATGCTAGACGGAAAATGTATTACGTTTCATTTCATCGTATTCATTTTTAAGGGTTATCAAATAAGTATTCACAAAAGTTAAATACTTAAATCTGCAGTTTACTTGAATGTCAAACATAAACTTTCTCTCATCCGATTCGATAGAGTTCAATAATAATATATCGAAACATTGATAAACTTTGTGATGAGTAAAATAAGAAACATGTGTAAAGAGTTGTGAATTGCAAAACTGAATGTTCAACATAGTTATTCCCAGCTAACTTAAATTGGAATTAGCGGTGGAGATAATTTCATTAAAACAGACTAAGCGATGACCATTGAAATTAGTCTAGTATCGCAAAGGCCAGGCAGGATAACTCCTCCAAATAATTCATCAGATTCGTTTCAAGCAAGCCAATTTCCCTGGGTTACACGGCAGCTTTAATATTGCACGGTGCATGTGGGTCACTCTTCAGCGTTAGGCCAACCGTTTTCATTTTTGTCCGAGGAAGCGCGGGGCGCGGATTAATTTTATTAACAGTCACTTTGGCCGAAATGCAATCCGATTAAAAGCAGAGTGCTTTAATCAAGTTGATTAGAAGCGCCGGTGCCGAAATGGCACGGCGGTCTACTGCGACCAGACTGTCCCCAAATGCAACCGATAACATTCTCCCTTTTGCAGGATTTAAATTGACCATTTTATAAAACGAATCTATAATTAATTACTTAATTATATTTACGACATTAAGTTCTCGCTGATATAATATGTTTTATATTGCCCTCTTTGTTCACATACTTATAAACTTGGAAGTACGCAATTTCCTATTTTGATTTTGAAGTACATAATATCCTAATTACCTTTTTTTAATGGCAAAGGTTGAAAGATGTTTAATCTATCAATATTCTCACGAACAGAAATCGTCTTAGATTGTGTAAATCTATGCAAATAAATAATTAGATACTTTGTTAAAGGCGTGACTTGCGAAAGGGATCACCACATGCTTCGCACGAATAACCCGCAAATCCGCGAAAGCGTACATGTGTACAGCAATAAAATTGCCAGTAAATCGGGGCAAGTGGCGAAAGAATAAACAGAGGACGAAATCATTTCAACGGTGGGTTTTATCAAGACACGAGTGTAATTTATGCTCGCGTGGCTTCGCAATCAGCAGAATCATATGGTGCAATTAGAAATACAAAAGCGAGCTTGGAAAGGCGTGTGCGATAAGAGCCATTCGTATTTTCATGGTGTAACCAGACGATGTGGCGAGCTATTAAGTCGAAGAAATGTGGGATGTAAATGTTCACGAGTCAGTAATATCAGTCAACGATTCTTGAAGATGATTTAAATAAGTATGCAGAAGAAATTTGAAATCTGCAAGTTTCTTGATTAGTTACCAACTGGTTTTGACATCAAACCAGGTTATCATTTCGACTATAATATGAACAATGCAGTAGCGATACTAAGTAACAAGTATTGTAAATCTGATGCACATAATATAAGCTGCCTATCTGTCCAATAAAAGTGGAATTGCCACTAGTAATTCAAAGGCAAGTGCAGTCGTGTATCAACGTAATATCATAAAAATAGCATGCAACATGTGGGAGAAGCACTAACCGCAAACAACAGCAAAACCCATTCGGCAAGAATCAGTCCTTGCATCTCAAGCATCAGTAATTCGTCATGAATCCCAACGGTCACACACTCCGAGCACTCAATCACACTTTCTCAATACTTAATTACATTTAGATATTCTTTCTAACACAGAAAACCCGGCACAGAAATCACTGTCACCAGAATGACGCGTTACTCGTACTGAGACCACCGCCATATTGGATTACGTAGATTTTGCGCGGGAATGCATTAACAATCGATAATCTTCAATATATCGACTGCAAATTATCGATGATTAATAAGCCATTTTTCTTGGCATATATTTTAAATACTTAGTGGAGCATATTGAATGATGTATAATAAATCTTCTTATTAATTTTGCGGTTTTTGCGAGTGGTAAATATCAATATTATCACAGATATTATTGTGCAAGCCGGCCGGCAACTTTATCGATATTGCAGAACATCAACAGGAACGCCGTCGCACGGCCAACTGCGCAGGCGCGCAAAAAGCCCGGCATTGTTACCGAATCACGTGTCACATGTCACTTCGCTCCCGCAAACTTTGTGCAATCTTGCAGAGAAAAGTGCGGAGATTATTTCTAAAGTGTGCTAAAGTGTTTCTGAGTAGTTGGGAATGAGAATTTGGGCCGGCGAATGTCCGGTGCGCGAGTGCCAGTACGATAAAGTTTCAAATTTACACAGCGAGCACAAAACTTTTCAAAGGACCATACAAAGAGATGATACTGACTGATAATTGATGTAATACATACTAAGAATCATCCCTTCACATTGCATGCGTATTTGGAACTTATTTTTACATGTCTAAGGTAAGATTTATGTTGATTTCATCCGTTTCACAGATATTTATGCAAATATGTACATAATATTCATAAAGATATGCTAAATATGAAAAATGAATATCATACTACAAAGACAACTGATTTGGTGATCTTTCATATACATTTTGTATGCTTAATAAGCGTTATAAGCATCTCGCAATCTTTAATGACTAACATATTTTGCACCTGGAACGACATATGCTTATGTAAATATTTGGACTTTCCTTACATGCATGTAATCCTCAATTCAACTCTTTTATGTTTATGCGATGTTAACATGGAACGATTGTACATGCGTTTGAGGCACCCGCATGTGATATTTATGATCCTCTTTGCATGATATGCTCTCTGTGCAATCTCATGTATATGTGACGCATGTTCTTGAAGTGTCGTGGAATTTCTATCCACACCTTGTAGTCGTATTAACTCTTTGCATTCAAAGCACCAACTTAGTTGCTGTTCTTGTACGTTCAATGTGCGTGTCTTGGGAATAAGGAAACAATAGAAGTATCTAATACGTTGCTAGTACAATTCATTGAGTGGAAAGATTTATGTAACACAGATATGTGTAGTGCATAGTAATCTAATGATTAAATGAAGATCTATTAAAATGCATCTTCAAAACTTGTATAAATGAATATTCTCAAAGAAGCTTTGAAGTACAAAGTATCAAATGATGATACTGTGACTCAAATACTTTATGATAGTATACCAAATTAACCAAATTACATTGTCAATATAGTATGGAAGTATTGAAGTATTAATGAATGAGTAAATTGAATGATGCAGCATAAAGGTGAGTAATATAGATCTGTAGAAGTCTACAAATTAAGTCCCATTTTCTCTATCATTTTTAACAGTGATTGAATTAGTTAACGATAACATGTCACACATTACAGGAACACTTCAATGAAAAATATGTTAACAATTCTTAATAAGAATTTGTATAAGAATAACATACTTTGATAAGTGTTTTATAACAGACACTGGCTCTGTTATCAATAGCAGGAATGATTATATTTCTCTTTAGAGAAGGAAGGAGTAGAAATAGCATGTATAAACTACAAGAGCTTAAAGTACGCTCGGGGTTTGCTTGCGGCAACCTTGTCGGGACAGTTTCCTCAGTGGCCGAAACTTCATCATTACACCTTTAGCCAGTGGAAGCAGCGGGAGGAGAGAACTTTTGGCTTTTGTGGCTGGTGGAATTTCAGGAAGCCGAGAATTGTCTCGCCATCAGCTGGCAGAGGCGCTTCAAGCCAGAACTACTCCGACCACTCCCAACCCCTAAGATACTTTCGCGCGGCGCATATCCTACAATCTGATTTGTGGTTCGACGAGTTAGTACGTAAATCACCGGGCGAGAGAATCATGGTTACCGAATCGCATCAACTGGGTCATTCACGTCTATAGAGGAAGCGATCTTCACTGCCAGATGAAATACGTCCCAGCCGAAAATGCCGAATGGCCTGTGAAACTCGAACTACTTCGCTAACTCTGAGAAGACCACTTTTAACAAGTCAAACTGATCTTTTTAGCTAAACGGATTATACTAATTGTGAGTCCGTGAGAAGGTAATTTCCATAACAGTTGTAGTTGTAGGATAAACTTAAAGACACTGAAGGCTTATTTTATTTATTTGTAATGGAATTACATTCTATTTTTATTTGCAAACTCCAGTGTTTTAGCGATGAGAAACATATTAGTTATAATGACTAATATCGATTGCTTTCTGAAATGTACGAAGTCAATCGATTGTTTCAATAATTTAAAAGTTATGTTTCATTGTAGGATTCATATACAAGAGTATTTACGTATTATTAGAATTAATAGTATTATAGCTAAATGGTAAAACGCAATAAATGCACTGAGTTCGTTTAATGACGTCTGCCATTTTGGATATTATTCTCTATCTCGTTCCTTAATTATGATGTCGTCTAGAGCACCGGAAGCCGGGGAATTGTTGCAAGAATGCTTTACATACACCTATCGCGATGTAACTCGGTTGCTAAGTGCCATTCAAGGGAACCCATGGAACTCTTATCTCGGTCACTAACTCGAAAAGTTAACAGCTGACGACGCGCCGCGCCATGATACTATGGGATCCGTACAAATGCTTCTTCGCATCCTGAATGCCTTAATGCACCTCCGGCTCCCCCGCAACGACGATAACGAGGATGGCATTTCATCGGCGAAGCGGACATCAACAGCAGCCACGCACAGAACATTATCGTTGACGCCGCATTAACTCAAATGATCAAGTGCACGAGGTGTAAAAAAGTGATATGAGTTTCGGAGAATGATTCTACAGCCGTGAATAGGCGAAGATTTAAGGACAGACATTTTTTAGCAAGAATTTCTTTTATAATTGGTTTACTTTGAGTAACAAAAGTGATCAAAGAAATACGTGACTGAAGAAATGCAGTTGATGCTATATTGCTGATTATCGAATTTTCGCAGAAAATACACTATTAAATTATTCAATATTTATTTAATAGTTTAGTATTTAATAAATTATTAAATATTTCTGCAATTTTTCGTCGAAGACTTATAAGATAGTTATATATTCTTTATAGTTTTCTAATCGGAAATAATTTGCATTTCTTCTATGGGGTGCAATAACTATTTCAGATTACCCAAAATTCCCGAATGAATGATGGACATTTTCCCGAATATTTCCTGATAATCTGCGAATTTCGCTTCATTTACAATTCATGAATTAATTAATTTCCCTCACGAATGAAACTGCATTGGGCAAAAAGATCCCGTCGCCACATCGGTGCACTGTCAAGGAAAGTTGCGAACCAAGTTTCCGAGAGATCTGTTCTTTGTCGTCTCGCAAGTTTTGATCGGTGTTTCGCACGAGCTGAACACACACAGTTCCGGCGAACTTTCGCGAAACTAACGGTAAGATGCACTTCGCATGTAGCTGCTTGCCAATCAAGATTAGCGAAATGCGCGCAATTCCCCGGGAGCTTATTGAATACAGCTCGAGTAATGCGGATTTTCACGCCGACCGGAGTGCATTTACAAAGTAATGCAGGGGAGGAATATTCTCCTGGAGCGATTGGTCCAAAAATAGTAGGAACTCTTGTTAATTCGATTTCTTACATTTTATTAAATCACCATCGCCGAATCGCATTAGAGTTAATGAAACATAACTAGGTTATATAAAATTAGATTCGATTTAGCTTGAATGAACCAAATATATATAATCTTTGAGAAATACGAGTCTTGTACTAGTTTCGGGCGATTATTCAAATATAGATATTCATTAATCTCTTCCAATCTTGCATGTCCTGAGTCTGATGGGAATATATTTAATTTCTTACTTCAAAATTCATCGACATATATCTTAGTCTCAAGTATTACTGATTTAAATTAATAACATATGAACTTCACTTTAAATACCCAAAGGTCAAGAAAATCATACGTATTAAATTATTAACTATTCATAAGTCTTTTTGACATTTTGGATTTCTGGCCATAATTCCCAGTGAATAGACAGAAATCCAGCTGCATTTAACATTAGGTGAATCCATCTCTGCGAGTCTATGCCCGAAACTGTTATTAAAGCCTGCCGTATTATACCAACTACCCCTTGGCTCATGAATTATTCCTTATTAACTTGGATAGATAAACTCGGATCCTACACATATAATACATTTAATATGCTGGGTATTAATATAACTCGTCGCTCTATTCGGCTGTTATGTCGGGGATAATGTTTAATAGATCTATCGTCCGGAGACAAACTCTGACCACCCCCGTGTTTGATTAATAATTCGCCCGTCACGTAGCAACGACTGATTTTATAATTGTACTCTAAACAATTGCATAGAGGCTGTTATTGTGATGATTGGATAATATTCTAGTGACGCCGCAGTGGTTAGGTCTGTTTGGATTGAACTCTATTCAAATTTACGTGTTTGATTAATTCAGGGGTCTCCTATATATGCCTTTGGCATTCAAATACTTTTTAGTGAATTAATGATTAGAATATATATCGTTTATTTTCTATTGTTCGGAATAATTTATAGTTATACCGACTAATAATTATATTAAACTTTTCAATCAGAAAATTTACTTTCTTTAATTGCTATTCATTCAAAACGAATAAAATACTATTAAATAAAAATTGGTATTGATTGTTTACACTAAGAAAAATTATATCTAAAGAAGTAAAATGTTTAGTTTAACGAGGAACGGTGGTAAATGTCTGACGTTGATTTCAAGTGCGAATTTTCATTTCGCGTGACTAACTAGCAACTAGGAAGATTAGAAGGGATGGAAAAAGGGCCGATAACTCGTAACTTGCCTTTAAGGCCGTCACCGGTAGAATGTGGCTTATCAGTGCCGACAACGTCTCAGTTCCATTAGGGGTTGTTTCACAACGCGGAAGCTCTTTGAGGAGCAATCGTGTCAAGTGGGCTATACACACTCCTCCCGCTCCATCTCTGTCTTTTCCTATCTCGGCCCTCAGCGTGTACCGTCGAGGTGAAGCTGTTCGAGAGGGAAATTGTAGTTCCATCGGATGGAGGATCATTAAGAAGATAGCCGCAAAACACGAAGGGTAGCGTGTACACACTCCTGGCTTTGCGAACTAGCCGGGAAATCTTGCAAATAGTCCCGCTTTGACCAAATCTCGCGGGCGCATCTCCTTTTAGAACTATTAGAGCACCTAGTCGATTGGACCTTAATCTGAAACAAGCCGCTAAATTATGAACTTTAGTCAAGAGTATTATCAACAATTAAACGGTACTATGAACACGCGAGGTAATGAAAAGGTGGTATAGAACAAATTGAATTTTATCCTTTCTTTTATCAAAACCTGTTTGATTACGTGTTTGATTATTTGAATACAATCTTAAATATTTATTTGTACAATTATCGCAGTGATTAAAAAGCAATCATAGATTCTTCGTATAATATATACTTGATTCAAAATCACACGAAACTTTGTTTAACAAAAATGATTCAATAAGAACGCGATTTTACATATTGATTTTCCTGTTCCCCTTTAACAACCGACCCACATTTCTCGCAACAAAAAGTTGGCATTCCAAACTGTATTAGTAAAGGAACGATCGATGAAAAAGCAGGAACAGAATGGAGCGGCGGCGTGGCGGAGTGAACTTTTAAATTCCACGTACGAAAATGGGGCCACGGTGTTGGTCGAATGGCTAGAATGAGCAGCCGCTTTTCCATTGAGTCAACGTGGCACCGAGATTATCGGAAACCAATAAAAATAATTGCTCGGTTCAAAAGCAGCTATTGCTTTCGAATCAATTGTACCGGGGGCCTCTCCGGGGGTCCCCCGAGCAACGCATAATGAAACGCAACCTACCAATTAATAAGCGGCAGTGGAATTAACATCGCTTAGTTATGGAATCGTTCCAATGGCTCTGTTGCCAGCATCCGGCATGTACCGTTTGTTTCAGCCCGTTGTGTACCATTAGCTTGTGCACAATGCACGCCATCTATCCTTCATTGGTTTGGTAATTCGATATACTGGTTTTATGCCTTTCGTACTCAATTCTTAAATATTTCACTTCTATACAATTATACGAATTGATAAAAGGCGTTCAAACATCAGTGTTCGTTCATTGAATATGTCAATAAACATATAAAGAACACAGAACAACTTAAGATCAAAGAACGCTTTTATAATTATTACTCTTCGACAATAGTCAGTGAATTTAATTACGTATCGCAAGGGTGAAATATGCGTGCCAGGTGTACTTCAATGTTTTACTCAGACATATCTTCATTCGGATGGCGAAGAAAGTTGACTCAAAGCTTCCGCACTAGTGGTACGCGCTGCCAATGGAAGAAGCGGATAGATAGAAGCGAGAATCATCTCGGCGCGATATCCTCCGGCGATTGCCAGGGCGCAGTTTATGCGAGGCCGATTAATTAGATTGCATAAATAAGACGCGGGCGCGATTTAAGCGAGCGAGCGAGGAAGGCGGCGGCGCTGTGTTTGTTCCGCGTTGGGGAAGATTGCAATTTGCTAACTGGGCGCGGTTAAGAACGTGGGCGGAAGAGCGCGCGCGAGCGCTGAATTCATTGCGACTGACTACCCGGTAATTAAAGGGGCTCCGATAATGAATTAACCCGTGTGCAAGGAACACCCGTCGCGAAAGCAACACCATATCGACGCCCCCTTTCTTCTCTTTCCGCCATTCTTTCTCGGCTTTGTTATTCCTGTCAGGTACGTGCGCCGCGAATGACTTCATCTTGATAGCAATTCTGTGGGGCCCCATTCCTTCCTCCTGGGTGGTGCTGCCTCGTTTTTACTCTCTGCTATGCTCGGTTTGCTCCGCGGGAAAACCTAATTACAGGGTGTAGACCAGCTATTATTCGGGCTAAGAGATGTATATGTGTGAAAGAGTCTCGCAATCTGTACCATTTAACAAAAAGAACAAACAATTGTAGATAGTTTAAGACATGTGTGATTTTTAGGGTATCGAATTGGCCATGGTGATATCTTTGTATTATATCAATAATGTTGAAGGGAATAAAAACATTTGAGTTATTTGTAAATACTATAAATATGTTGAATGGAAACACAAATTCGTCCACCAGTTACTTATTAATAATCTGTCGGGAATACACCTATAATTTTTATTTGTTTTACCAATGTTTCCAATTTTGTTTCTCGAATTCCACTAACTATCGATTAACAATTGGAATTGAACACAAGTCCTGTGAACAGTTCTGTGAGGTTGACTCGCTCTAGCGGAAGGAAGGAACTCGTGGAGCGTCGGGAAGCGGAAATTTCCCATTAGAGCGAGTTTGTTAGGCGAACGAGATTAGCTGGCCAAGACAACGGGATTCCAGGGGAGCAATGAAGCCAGTCTCTGTCTTTCCTCGCGTGTTTAAATCCTCGTGGCAGCCGCCTGCCGCCGAGTAGAAGAACATCGTCTCATGGATCCCATGAGAAAAATCGCCGCGCAGGATGCTGCTGGCAGAGGCGTTCGTTAATTTTAACAAGACAATGCAACGAATAGTCTTCATTAGGAACACCGGGCGGCACAGCCAGCCGGTAATCAGGCTAATGCGAGCGTATCTGCGAATTTTACGACGCAGCTCTGCGGCATTGCTTCCACGAAAGTCTTTCGTAATTAAGCTCGAAGCGAGCACGCTTAAATGGCTCGGACTGTGCGTGTCAGTCCGCGGAAGTGGTACGGACACTCGGGAAATTAGAAGAGTAAGTGAATGTATAGTTCGTCGGCCGAGTCATCATACGTCTCATAATTGTGTCATTAACGCTGTGCTACTTAATACCAGTCGTTCACTGGTTCACTTCAGTTCGTCAAGAGCAAGAATAAAGATCGCTTAAGTGTTTCAAGATTGAAACTGGACCAGATTGAATATTGCAGATTAGAATTAATAATCATCTCTTTTATCGGTTGTTTATTTGCAGTTTAAAATTCGACGAATCATATAATGCTATTGACCTATTTTTTACTGATAGTTTTATAGTAAAATCGGAAGCAGATTGAATTGAAATATAAACTTCAAGGCTCGAAAACAATAATTACTGCTATAACTTCAGATAATCTTCTGCCTCTTTTTTGATGATTCTTATATTAATCACCACTTGACGCTTCTCAAACATTTTTCCATCAATTCCTTGTGCTAACATTAATGTGTTAGTGTTAAGCAAATTGAACGAAAGATAGTTTTATAGTAAAATCAGAAGCAGATTGAATTAAAATATAAACTTCAAGGCTCGAAAACAATAATTACTACTATAAATTCAGATAATCTTCTACCTCTTTTTTGATGATTCTTATATTAATCACCACTTGACGCTTCTCAAACGTTTTTCCATCAATTCCTTATGCTAACATTAATGTTCATGTTAGTGTTAAGCAAATTGAACGGAACCTTGTATGTAAGTCGATAGAATGTCTTGGCTGATACTTAGCATCCCTGAGAACTTACAGATGCTTTCGACCGTATGAAAACAGCACGGAGCATGCTAACATCTTGCGAAGCCCGAAGCCCCGTGCCTGGTTATGAACGTCTGACTACTGCACTGCTTCTCGGATATCGAACTTCGCGTGGCTTGCCTTGGAAGTTTCCGCAGATGGAATTGAGTGCCTTCTTCGAAGCATCCTAAAATGCTGCCGGTGGTATTAATGAAGAGAATAGTTAATATTAATATATCCAACCGTGAAAAGCAGCTATAAATGTTGCAAATATATTTGAATTAATTTCAACTTTATGCTAATATATTTCGATTCAATAAAATCAAGTAATTGAATAAAAGGAACCACAAAATTGATTTATAATGCAAAGATTTAACGAACTGGTGTTGTGCATCTTCAGCAAAGTTCAAGGAAATGAAGAAAGAGTAGCTGTGCGTGCAAAGCGATTATACTTGTTAATATTCGCTCCGGGTGAATTGGAACTCGGTTAGAAGGTGTTGGGCGCAGCCCAACTGAGCGGAGAAATGAAATTCCGGGGCTATTTTACATGGAAGGTAGGCGAGCGTGTATGAAATTCATCTGAAACCACTCAATCTTTAATTAAAAATAACTTGTGCCCAGTTTGGCAGTGTGTTCCGAACAAGGAGCCAAGTGGGTTCGAGTTTTGCCTTCCAGTTTCGTTAATATTCACACGCATCGCTCTCGATAATGTATAAAAATTCAATGGGAGCATTTGCCTGAATTTATCCTCTCGACTCTTGCACCACTGAAATCGACCGCCAGCAAAATCACCCTTTCATTAACCATTTGGTTGTTGCGAACTCGCCTGGATGGCTTATACCATCGCACACTTGCATTATGCAAACATAATAGTAAATAAACTATTGGATATAACAATAAACTATTCATTAACGATATCCTACTTTACGCGTGCAAAATAATGCCACGTGAATTCTGTATTCGATGCAGTTCCATTGTAAATGCTTTTACAAAAAATACAAGCGGAATGATCCTGGAATAATAATTATGGAAATGTTTAATGTAAATCTGCAAGTACTTTGTTACGTAAAGAACAGGAGTTCTCTGCGGTTGACATTTCATTTATTTCAGAATCACTGTCAGAATTACCTTGAAATAATTATAAGTCTTGCTGTATCATTTGTCCTGTTAAAAACATTCTGTTGAACGCGTGTTAATCGACAAGCTGCATCGACGCGATAATTGACAAGTGAACAAATGCCGAGCATCAAAAGATCGGCGGGGGTCATTGGAGGGATTAAACTAGATAAAAGTACTCGGATGCATCTCAATATTGGATCGTTATCGTTCCTAATGATCACGCGTCAGTTTTTCCCTGATAAAGGCCGTTGGCTTTGACGCTTTTGTATCCGATGGCACTCGCGGGTTCAGTCTTCCGTGCTCCTGGCTAACGGTGACACTGTGTGTCTATCTAGTTCGCGGCCCTCCAACTGCCCCCTTTTTCGCACTCCTTTCCAAGACCCACCACACATGGCTACCCTTTCGATCGGCTAATTCCATTGGGTTTAACTGAATTTTTGCATCCCTCAAAATACTTGATTCCACTGCTATCCGACGTTGTTAGTGAATATACTGCTTGGATAATTGATTAAGTCAAGTCCTTATTTGTATTTATTCACATAGTATTTAATTTAAATTTTACCCATATTTTAAGTATTAATTAATTTCTATCATAGTTTTTCGATATTCCTTGTTGTATTATTTTATATGTTGGCATTAAGTTGTTAGCATTTAGTTCTTAAAACGAATATGTTTTATTTCCACTATTTAATTAAACTACAATCAAATATTTGGACCTCGATAACCTGTTAGACACAGCTGATCTTATTGAAAGAGAATATTATCAATACCATAAAATATTATACTACAGAATAAAGTACAGTTACTTTACGGTGTGCGTTATTATAAGCGTCAAGGTACCCTCAGTTGATAGCACACAAATTTCGTTATACCAATTGAGTTACCAAGCACTACACGTGTCGAGCGACAAGGCAATCATCGCGCGATTCGCCGAATGTCCCTAAAACTTTGAAACGACGGGACAAAGTGCGCCACTTTGTACGAAGGGTGTGTCCTTTGTCGCCGGGCGTTATCGTTCGGCCGGCGTAAATTCGTGATAATATCGCGGTATAACTTTGTCTGGCGCGCTGTCACCTAACAAAAGCTTCATTTATGGCACGGAAGCCGGTCGGTTATAGGCCGGCTGGCATAAACGCGGCAGCCTCGGGCCGTTTTTACCAGTGCCAGTCGCCATCGGCCTCGTTATAAAATTCATTGATGCGATTTTCCCCCGGCAGTCTCGCCTTACCCGTTAACTAGCACCGATCGCTCCTCGTTACCCTTTCAGTCCATTCTCGCCGACGAACCAGTCCCACTTTATTATACCACCGCATTCTTCTATTGTTTTCAATCACGTGTGATCCTAATTCGAACAATATTCTATCACGATTTATTTGTTTTCCTAGTCTTATTAATAGTCTAAAAAATAGTTTAATTAAGATAGAACAGAACGGTCTAATTTGCGTAAAGGACATTGTGCAAACACCTGCCCTATGAATAATTAAATAACAAAGTACATACACCAATAAGATAGAAATAAGATATGAATATGTATTAAAACTTGAGTTAATATACAAACTAGCAACGATCGCTCCTCGTTACCATTTCAGTCCATTCTCGCCGACGAACCAGTTCCACTTTATTATACCACCGCATTCTTCTATTGTTTTCAATCACGTGTGATCCTAATTCGAACAATATTGTATCACGATTTGTTTGTTTTCCTAGTCTTATTAATAGTCTAAAGAATAGTTTAATTAAGATAGAAGGACAGAACGGTTTAATTGGGTCAAAGGACATTACGCAAACACCTGCCCTATGAATAATTAAATAACGTTTGATCCTAATTCGAACAATATTATATCATAATTTATTTAGTTACTTACTGGAATCTGATATATGGGAGTGTTATAAGAAAAGTTTAATTAAGACAGAAGGACAGAACGGTCTAATTGGGGCAAAGGATATTATGCAAACAGCTGCTCCATGAATGATTAAATAACATGAAACATACATCAATAAGATAGGAATAAGATGTGAGTACTTATTAAAACTTGAGTTAATATATGCACAAACAGTAAAAACTACATGTTTTCTATAATTAACAAAGATTGTATTTATTAAAGTTCTGCTGATTGGAACACTTACTTAATATAAATTAATCATACGATTGTCTCACTATTTTGTATAAATATGATGCACAGCTTATACATTGCACTTCGCACAAGGAATTTTTCTATCGAAGCTGGTCTATCGTAATGAAGCCACCAAAATTAATATCGCACTGCTGGTCGTTTAGGATTCTAAACATTGTTTACGGGCACCGGTCGAACTTAATATTCAACGAGTGCCAGCCTGTGCAAGGCTGCAAGCTGCGAGGGAGTTGGAAGGAGTGCTCGCCAGAGGATAATTTAGCATCTTGATCAAGAGAGATGCCGGACGTGACCGAGGCCCTCCGATGACCCGGCGATACTAAAAACGTGATTAGGATAATGGCAGCTTTTAATAAACTGCCGAGACGCGCGCACCTAACTCTCACAGTCTTAAGATGCCTAGCGTCTTTTACCGCCTCTTTTTAATAAAAACCGCATCCTTTCTTTCTGCATCTTCATGCAACTCATAACTTTCTACTCTTCATTTGTGTTATTGTTTTATTCATTTCGCTAGACTGTTAAATGTATGAAAATATATGAGTATGATGGAAATGTTGAGAGTATTGTTGCACCCCTGGAAAGAATGCAGCACTGTTTTATTATTCAATCGTAATCTTTTTATGGTGTTGTTAATACAATAATTTGTTTTATAGTATCTGCAACAGGCATTTGGAGGAAGAAGAGACTCGCTAGCATTAATACTGCATTTTATTACTGCGAAAAGTGATTTTCGCACATGTTATCGTTTTAACGAACAACTGTAGTGACAGTTACTCCTACTAAGGAATCGAATTTTCACTTAACAATCTTAATAACCCATTAGTCGGTAGTACTTTCACCGAGTTACTCCTTTCCTAGTCATCATTAGTTGCCGCCGGCAACAAATTTACTAGCGTCGTTCGACAGCCATCAACTTGGCCACAATGTACAAATTGCCACACTGAACAGTGGCAATAAACTCGCATGTTTACGAACACGTCATCGGTGAAATTTGACGGCCACGGATTTGTGTGGGTGTAAAAAGAGACAATGTGCGTGCCAGTGAAAATACAGTGCCACTTAAAGATGACGTCTATGAAATAGTGTCGGTGGAAAGGCTAAGCATAGGAACAATCTAGCGATTTCAATGCAATCCGTCCACCTACACTTTCCGGCTCGCTTTTCGGCCGCTATCTCTTAGGAGTTTTTGCGAGGCCGTGCCTTATCCGGTCTTAGGAGCTATTCTTATCCAGGTTGAGACCCCTTTATATCGTAATTACCATTTTTATCCCGCCTCTTACCGCCCCTTTATTCCTCCCATCGGAATTCATTAAAGTCTCGGGAGTACCCTCGCCTAACTAGGGGACTTTCTTCTCCCCCAACTCTATCCCTCCACTTTCTTCTTTCCTCCGACGGACTTTTAGTTGTCGGCAAAAAATTCAGCCCTTCTTAGTGTTATCTAGATGTCGGAAACTAACGCATAGGAATAGGGTGGTTGCGTATATTCCAGGCAAACGACAACAAAACTACGCAGGGGTATTCTGATTCAGGTTATATTCGACAAGTTTTAGTATTTTGTTCACTCGATTTTGAACAGTAAAGTTTTTTTTTCATTATTTGTTTAAAATACAGAAAAAATGTTTGGGAGATATATTTACTAATTATATCATGTGGAAAGCTTCCGCAAGCTCCTTTTTGAAGGAGATTACTCTTCCATATTTTCGTCTCCATAACGGAAGTTTTTTTTTCGTCCTCGTTTTTATAGACGTTTAATTAGTATTTATAATAAAGTGACTGCACAAATAGTTTCTCCACTCGCCGTGACAGGATGCTGGAAGTAATTTGAAAAGAATTTACATTCCACCGAGTGGTGGCGGTGGTAATGACTCAAATTGGTGCCCGGCGATTCGGTTCTTCGGTTGAATTTAATTGCACGAAGAAGGCGAAGGGCACGGAATAGAAAAGACAGAGCGGGCTTCCTTCATGGCGTTTCCTGAGTAAGCATAAGCCAACGCTTCCGCCGGTAACTGCTTAATTAAGCGAAACACTCGGGAGAGCGCTCGACGTTCATTACAATGTAAAGTAAATTCCCATAAAAGGTTCTTTCGTGGGGTGCACTGGTAGCCGGCCATTATCGTAATGCAAAGTCCTCATGCGATGCCTAATCAGTCTTGGATTCTCTAAAGTTCTGCCATTGACTAAGAAAGTGTCGAAAGTCATTAATTTTTGCTTTCTTCGTGTGAATTAAACAATTCATAATCGTACGTCTGTAATCTAAATTAATAAAACAGTATTACCTTTTCGAATTTCAATGTAACTACTTTGTAATACTTTCAAAAGAATGAATTACAATGAAATGTGAACTTTTTACTTATCATTTTTGCGAATTTTCCACGAAAGAAATGATAGATAGGAGGATTTAAATATTTTTGCAATGCAGATCCATGCAACATAAAATAAGACTTTCAGAATTACGAATTGAATAGCAGTTTCCGGAGAATTTTAAATCAGCCTTGCGCATTTAACACGGGCTTTTATCGGCTGCTAACACCGTTCTACATTGTGGTGTTCCAGTTCAGCCACTAATAATTAATAACTCAAAAGTAGACTATGGAAATTTATGTATACGAAGTAGATCGTACTTGATGACATGACGATGCATTATGTATTTTCTATACATCCCCTTTACGTGTAAGTTTGTCACAGATAAATGGGAAACTATATTTGCACAAACATCAACAGTTTAGTCATAAATATATGTATGAATTCTTAGACTTTGCATTGTTACCTGCCTCACTTTATATACCATATTACTTACGATATTTCAATTATTTTTTTTCCACTATTTATCCGACTAACTGCGAGAATAAACGAACTGTTGTATCGGCTTTTAGTTCAAGTATATTCGCAGGGAATTTCTCGCGCTAAAGCCCGAAATGGGATCACTTCCTGAATACCAGGTCGAAAGCTTGCACGATAAAGATACTTAGCAAGGATTTACGTTAAAGCTTTGTAGGATAATCGCGGCCAGGATAAGTATCGGCGTAAGGATCGCCTTTAAACTCCTTGTGCTCGTTTTGAAAAATAGAGATGCAGTATTATCCTTCACTGCCGAGTTCATTTTTAAAGAGCTCCGAGTGCATGCAGTGTATGGCTGCTCCTGGTAAACTGGAATCCAGGACGCGATCTTCAAGATGCTCTTCTTAGAATCGAAAACAATGCAATGTTCGAGAATAACCCAACGCAACACATAGGCAAAGCTATTTCGTAAAAAACAATGCCATTCAGGAAAAAATGTTACTGTTTTATTTATATGTTGAATGTAATGCAAATTTTGCTCAGCATGCCATTCGTGTCTGAAAAATGTAATCCATCACACAATCTATTTAATCGATTACTTAATAAACCATTAGTTGAATATTCAAGTATTTAATAATGTATTCTTCCGCTTGCATTTTTATAGTGATTTAAATATGAAGATTTTTAACAAAAGACTAAATGTATTGACTGTGCCAGTCACCTACGACCAGTATAGCAATAAAAGTGCAGATTTAAAATTTCTCAAAATCCTCAACTCAATATATTTTTTTCAATCTAGATTAATTTTTATTTTGGTCTTAGTTTTCAGTCCAGTTCTCTTTCATAGGCTTTGCCGTGAATGCTGGCTTTTACGCCTGGTGCTCTGCTTTGCCCTAGTTTCTCCAATGAAATACGAGTTTTTATGCAATAGAAAACATCAGATTTTCTCGTCTAGACGCGCGTAGAGTTAGGTGCGCGCGGAAGTCGAGCAACGAAGGACGTGTTAGCGAGTCCCTTCCAGGCAATTATTAAAGATCATTGCTCGTTTTCAGGAGGCGCTCAAGTAGCAGGATAAACAAGAGGAGCGCGAGAGGGGCAAAGGAGTGCGCTCGAAGGTTAATCCAATCCCACGTAATAAGGCGGTAAACGAAGGAGACGAAGAGAAGAGAGAGCTAGGCCAAGTGTTCTCGAACGGGAGCATCAGAATTTCAGAACACCGGTAAGTAGGAAAAAACTGAATTTCAACACGTAACAAGGACATAAACTTCTCAAATGATATTTCTTTTAACACTTTACCTGCGAAAACATATATATTTATATACGTTCTCACATATCTATTATTATACACTAAAGTCGTGTACAATATATATCCAGTAAATTGTACTCACGATATTGAAAATATGAGTTATAATCAGAGGGTTAAAAATTCCAAGTTTATTACACAGTACTACTTAAGGAATTATAATTACAATTGTACTTTTTGCGAGACTTGGTCAGCACAGGTATAAATTCAACTAAAACACAGCCTTCCACTTTAGTTATTATTCCCCATTTATCCAAACAAATACAGGGAAACTATTTGAAAGTTTCGTACTAATAATAATTCATTAATCCCGACGAAATGATGTATAACTTAAAACCTGGCAATAAGCCAATTCAACGGAAGCTCGTCTTGCTTTGCGAAAGCAACATAAACCGCTATGAAAATAATGAAGGCCACATGTCGGCTTCCAATCGGCGGGCGGCTGGAGAATCTGGTCCGTCGAAGCTCGGTAAACAAATAGCAGAAATATAGAGCAATCGGTGACCGCAAAACGTTCGTATTCCATCTATCGATCTAATCCATCGCCGTGAAAATATAGCTGCACGTCTCCGTCGTGGTGCATTCGGTTTAGCGGACGGCAATTATGCCGTCGAGCGGAAAATACAAGAAATCCCATTTCAGTGTGGGGAGGATGCATCGAGCGAGCGGGTCGCAATTACCGACGAGGACTAAGCGAGCGGATATACACAACACGGGGACGTTTAACCCTTTCCCTACGAACGACCAATACACTCGCTGTTCAAGCAAACGCATTATTAATTCCTTCTTTCCAAATATGCACTATAATTAACATTCATTTCATTTGTTCATTTTGGTAATATTTTATGCCAGGTTATTATTAATATTCGAGTGATTTTTAATTGAAAATTCGTGTCAAAAGACCGTTGTTAATATTGCGGAAATTCAAATAAAATATATCTAATTATTATAAATCATTTTAAATTCTTTTTTTAAATTCAAATTCACGTTAGCTATTAAAGATTCGATTAAAACAGTTGTACTTTTTCTGTACATTACATTTAATCTGCTAAAAAATGCAGCTGTCTGCCAACACTGCGGTAGTGAAAGGGTTAATAGTCCTGCAGGATTATTTCGTTCGACGTAAAACGTGGTATCAAAGAATCGTCATTAACTGGGAAATACAGACGAGAAGCTGCGCACGATAGAAACGCAAATTAGGCGGAGAAAGAGTTTCTCGTAGACGCAGCAAACGTGCTACATAAGTCTCGGCGCGCTATCGCCGGTAACTAGTGCTTCCGAACCAGTCATTTCCGCTGGATTAACTTGGATAATGATGTGTAATCACTGCTGCCGGAAGGCCTTCTGTCGATTGTACCACCTGTGCTAACTAGACCGATAAATAAAGCAAATAAGTGGGGGATACCATTCTTCCTTGCTTGTTTTTTACTCTTCTCAGATTTTTTATTTGCAATTCACTGACGAATGCTGAATAAAAATATATACATAGTACGTCTAGATTGAATAAGAGTGAAATTTATTGTTACTACTTTTGAAATAACCATCTGCAAGTCTATTTTTAATTAGTTAATATTTTTACATACCTGTTTTTCCAAAATACTACACATCTGTATTAAGTTGTAATTTATAAGAGTGAAATTTATTGTTACTGCTTTTGAAATAACCATCTGCAAGTCTATTTTTAATTAGTTAATATTTTTACATACCTGTTTTTCTAAAATGCTACACATTTGTATTTAAGTTGTAATTTTTAACTGTCGACCGAATATTTATGTACTTTTTCATGCAGGATGATCGAAACGGATGTATGATTTCGATTTATACTTTTCTTTTATTGTCATGGTAGTCATAGGTGTTATCGTATTGAAATTATTTCCCACTGTAATATCTGAATCCCACAACGATTAGTGTTCGTATAATCGATTTGTCAGCTACACTTATATTTACGCAAGTAATTCTAATCTGTATAACATGTCATTACACAAAATCAACGTCAGTTGTCTAATATTAACAAGACACCACAGAAAAAATTAGCACAACTCAACTGCAGCTACGCAACTGATTTCAATGTGTCCCATATAAATCAGGGCGGCTACCTTTCATTATGTTGCTTGTCCCATGAATATTTGATTGCGCGAGTTAATACCGGCCCCGTAAAACAGGTTGCGCGCGGCTGATTTCCGCATCGGTTAATCATAAAATGCAAATCCAGCGGCGCATTCCCTTGGCCCGTGGTCCTGCGGAAGGATCGCATTTCAACACATTTCAACGGGAACTCTCGGCAAGAGTTCCAAGAGTACCCGCGGGGACACTGCTCCCGATTCGATAAGGATTTCATTTCGCGCTCCGGAGTTTCATTAAGCTGTAATTAAGTTCGCCTTGCGCGATGAAAGTTCCATTAAAGGAGTTCCATCCTTTCGCCGCAGGACATCAGTGACTGATGGGCCTTGATTGTCTTGATGAGTCTTATCTGGGACAGCACTCAAATAGATATCGAGATATCTGAGTCTGTATTACGATTTTTATGATATCGATTCCTACTTTTTCATATCCATACTTTAATCTATAAAAGTACAATATCGTAGAATGGGATTCTAATAAAATCGATAATGGAAATCGTTGTGGCTAGATTAATCTTTACTCTACATAATTAATTTCCCGAACTATTCTTGAAAAGATTCAAGTTTAAAAGGGAAAAAAGAATCTTTCATATTAAACTTTACAACTATGTAACTTTGATATTGATATTTATCAATAATGCCTTACTTTATTTTCACTATTGTTCATTAATTCCTGAATGAAAAATTCAACCCCATTCATATGTCTTCACGATTTTCAAGCTGTTGGAACATTTAAAAATAACGTAAACAATCTTTTCTCTATTCTTAACCCTCACTTTGTGTTCTACATTCAACTTCAATTAGATTTGATTCGAATCCCTTCCAGTAAATTGAAATCATCGCAATTATTGCCGAGGGCCGGAAAAATTATGAATGCGTCGCGGCATCCATAATCGCAATTTCCGCGTAGGTCGACTTTTTACGCTTTCGCAGACACAGAGGGGGTTGCACGATTTTCTGCATCTGGTACGAGTTCCCCGAGCGATAAATCCGGACGATAAATCGCCACTTTAAATATCGCCCTGGCGGGGCGATTGCGCGTATACGCGCCCGTGTGCGCAATATTTAATTAGCCCTTAATCACCTTAATTAATATTCGGCGAGTCGGCCCAGGGCGACGTGCGAGAGTTTCAACGCCATTGTGTTATGAATGTGCGTGCATAAGTGTCGTACTTTCCATAATGCGCGGCGATAAATAGCACTTTCGCGTGTTATATGAGCGCGGCTCACAACCATGTTCGAATGATGATAGTTTACTGATAAATTTCACGAGAACGTCGTCCGCTTTCTTTATTTTATCAGGGATTAACTAGATTTTATTGTGTAAAAATACCGGTTTTATTTTAGAACTTCATTTTATAAGTAATAGAAATTAATGTATTTATTAATTGTATGATTTGTTTGTCATAAAAATCAATGTGATGTACTTGGAATTATCGAAAATCTATTTTTGATGTGAACTAACAATAAGTGAAATTCTATAACTTTGTTATCATGAAAAATATTTCACTTTTTTAGTGCTTGATAGAACATGATAGAACATTATTCATACAACCTTTAAACCATGAAATTACTAGAAGCAACGATGTAATTGCCGTGAAACGAAGCTTTTTTCTAAAAATCCTATGCTTGAAAGAGTCAGGGTATAATAGAGGGTTCGATATGTGCGTTTAATATTATTAATGCGAGTTGGCGTGCGAATCGATACTAATAGTTGCGGCATCAGCATCACCGAAACGTTCATATTTCATTGATTGATGGAGGAGAACTTAGGCTACCGAACTCCCGCATGAATACATGAATGCACGGCAAAGTGATGGATTTCGGTGGGTGCAGCGCTCTCTCAATGCTTTTCTTTGAACCATTGCCTTCCCATTGAAAGGGTACGCTTAATGGGAATCCACGTTCAATAGGCCCAACGATTTACTTGAACGCCTCTGATTTGTTGGCGCACGTGCGCCCACTAATCTTCCAATATCTTCCTTTGGAGCAATTTTTGGCTCGAAAATTTCTGATGCCTCGACTAATTAGAAGCTGAAAGTGGTATTTCGTTTTCGCACTGCCTGTTGCTTTTCGATTATCGTGACCTTTCAGTCAGCATTCGCGCGCTATTCAGCAGTTTAATAGGTTTCCTGCCAAACCAGATGAAGTAATTAAAAGACGGAATAAATTTGCCATCGTCGAATGATGGGTATTGAACGACCTTGCTCGTGGAAATGGGTAGTTTAATATGCAAAATTAACCGCAGACTTGCTCGATAACCTCGATGTAGAAATATCTGGGTACGTTTTCTGGTAATTTTGATGGCGTATTATGAAAGGTATTGCAGAAGGAATTATTATTACAAAAGAAACCTGTTCATGTATGGCAACGCAAACCATCGTCAGTCACAGGAATTAAAGAAGCACATTTTTTCGTTGCAGTTCTCTACTGAATATTTTAAATTAACAATTCGATGGAATTTGCCGCGCATTTTTCGTTCCCAGGATAATTTAAATTCGTCATTTTGACAGTATTATAATTAATACTGCATCGAAAAATCCAATTCACCATACGTCAATCAAATTATTTCATCTCCGCGTTAAATACATATAAAAGTGATATAAAAATCGAATGGCGAAGTTTACATTTCAACTTTATGAGGCGATGTTTCCAATATTTAAACATGAAAGTAATTATTTCCTGTCTGGAATAAAAACAAAATTTCATACGAAATTCGACTAGCTAAGATACAGATGAGGTTTCTGAGTTAATAAAGCTCATCTTTTTAATAGAAGATTAAAATATGTCAATGGAGAAACTGACACGAATCGATGATTTCCCAAGTTAATTGGGAAACTGACGCTATTTCAGGGAAAATCAAAGTGGAAGGCAGACAGTGCGGATGAACGACAGGGTTTTTCAATAGGCGCATTTTGCAGGATGGCGAGTGCCGTCAGTGACGAGAAATGAATCATCCGGCAGTGCTGCCATCAGCGTACACGTCTGATTCAACGGATCGATTTGACAATTGCCGAGAAATTGAGACTTACGTGAGTGCGCGCGTGTCATCCCGGTTTATTCGGAGTGACTAGCCAGCTGTTGACAGCACCGCTGCCGGGTATACATCGCCGTTAATTAAGTAGACACTTGTTGATTGGCGTGGCGTGCGATCGAATCGCGTGCCGTCCGTAAAACGATCCTCCTTTGTACCAATGAAATTCATGTTGATTTTCCAAAAAATCTATTCGTATCTTATACTCTTTTGCCTGCAATCTACAAATTTACCTTGACATCTATTTTTACTTCAATATTTCACGAAAATCTTTTAAAAAAACATAATGGACATCGATGGAATAAAAAAATATGTCCTTAGCAAATATATTTTTCTTATCATAATATTTGCTTTTCCAAATAAACGAGCTTTTCTTCCGATGTGTATTTCCATCACAAAAACCAAGTGATATATTTAAACGGGTCAAGTTAGATGAAACTCCCAGTACTCCCATCGCTCTAGTTTACCAATTGCCGTATCGTTACAAGTCTAACTAGAGCAGACAGTAAAGAAAAAGAGCGAGCAAACGGACAGTGTTCGCGACTAATACGACGAAATGGATGTGTGTTAAGGGTAAGCAGAGGATCATAAATCGTTGGCGCGCGCAAGCTTGCTGCTAGGAAATTGCAGGAACCACGTTAGATTGCACAGGATTTCCGAGGGAATCAGGGCAGCTTTAAAGAAAGCTCGTCAAGTCAAATCGGCCGGGACTCCGGGGAATGCGGCTTTTAGCATCCCTGATCGCTTGGCGTCGCGACGCCCCGGATGAATATAACGGGGCCGACGCCGATGCCGACGCCGACTAGTGGCACCTTAGGCATTCCAATCGGGAAATTCTACCGTGCACTTTGAACAGTGCCTGCGATTGGAATGCTCCGATATACATATCGGCGCTGATCGGCGAAATGCATGAATACGCCGAGCTTTCCAGCGGAACTCGCTTTAGTCCATAAAAGAACTATTTACTCTTGTTCGCGAAGGCTCAGTCACGCGCTGATGTTATTAACGAAAGTCTTAACCGAGAAAATGTTGAGCGAATTTATTAGCATTTTTAATAAACTCCTTTCTGGTAGATTATAAAGAGTTAGTGAACATATTGAATGATGGAATTTTGAAAGTAATGCTTTATCAAATGTTATTATAAATAGTTTTTTAAATGTCTGTCATAATTGGTAGTCGTAACAATTGCAGTATATATTTCTGTATCTTTTGCACGTATAATTATATTTACATCTTATTGTTTACTATCAATAACTAAATAAAATGATATCAAAATGAAACGAGTTACAAAGACGCTATAATCTTTGCTAAATAAAAGACCTGTTTTTTTGCCGTTTAGTCGACGATTGAAAGGCAAGTGCATAACTAGCAGAGCTTTTAAAATTCCAGACGAATTGCTTGAACTTTACGATATAATTGACGAGGCTATCATTACACTCTGAATTCCAATGGAGAGCGCGTGACCCACTGAGGAGAAAAGGGTCGCAATAAAAGAGGGCCTTTTAATTAAGTCGTTCGCTCTCGAAATTGACTCCGGCAGATAGGCAGGCATTAAGGAACTCGGGAATTTTTATCGGGGCAAAAGATAGCCGCCCAGCGACCCATTTTCTGAGGACTCAGCATGATCGGGAGTGTGCTTTTACCTGGCGCCTTCCATTTACTTGCTTAGCTCCGCACTGTTATGCAATTAGAGCACCCACTCGCCTTCCGAGAACTCTATTAGTACTTGGATGGCTCGAGTTGTCAATAAACGAGAGATTTTCAGGCATCCGACAGCCTTTCTTCGGGAAATTGGTAAGAATGTTAAGGAAATCTATTTAGTATTTAAATCTCCCTGAACTAAACATATGTTTTAGTTATGAAAATTTGTTAGTTATAATTGGTTAAATATTAGCGAAAAATGCCAAATACTTAAGTTTTAACCTTAATTCGAAACTAATGGAGAAATCAATATCATTTTAATTTCTCTGACTGTTCCTTAATCAACACGAGTCATTCAGTAATTTAACTTATGACAGATCGCTCGTCTATATTTGAATCTTTCTCGATTTCTTACTACATAACAATTAAAAGCAATGAATATTTCTGTGTATTTTAAAGCACAATAAATCCTTTAAATACTAGAAAAAGGAGAGAAGAATCAGCAATTGTTTTAGCAAGCAGCGCTTTAATTCACCCTTCTTTTAGTGGAACGGCGACGCCGTTACATTATTCCTTGGCCGTCCCTTGGTCGTAAGTTAGTTCCATTCCGTTGGCGATTGAATAATGCGAACAATAGTTCCGCGCTGCTTGAATGTACTCGAGATTGTCCTTGCTCGGTTGCGGTTGCGGTTGCACTGCTAATGCCGGCGGACTCCTTTAAATCCTAAGGCGATTTCCTTCCCCATGGAAAGGGAATCCACGACAATGCGGCCTGCCAGTCGGCTAATGGTAATTGTACATTTAAATTCGTCGGCGTCCCCGTAGACGAGGGTGACTGCTGATTCTCATAGAGAATTATTCTTGTAGCTAGTTACTCGATCTCTCTATTTCTCAAATAACATATTCAATTTCTACACTATGAATTTACATAGTGTTGATGTGTAAAAAGTATTGTTTATATGTGGGAAATTTATATAGAAAAGAAATATTTTAGTTTGGAATATTCAGAAAATTCTTTAACTATAATAAATTAATGAATAGATTAACCATAATACTCATATGTACTAAATATCGCTAGTTATTTCCTTTTATATGATTCACTAATAACTTTCGAAATTCAATCCGTCGAAGAGCCACAGAAAGAACATTTTGAAATGAAAAATATTTTTAAAAAAAACATAAAAGAAAAACGAGGATTCCAGTCAGTTGCGTTTAGTTTTCGAAATTAACGTGAGAGGTGGAAGCCAAGTGAGGATGAGTAGGTCCTCAAAGGAAAGTGGTAGCATGTGCGAAAGAGAAGTATAAAGAAGCGTTAGGAGGAGTAAGGTGGATGGGAAAAGGTATGGAGAGAAGTACGAAGAGCTCGAGGAAAGGCTCTCGTCCTCAGGAAAGAGGATCCACTTTCGATCCTTGTACGGGAATCGAAATGGGAATGCGCATGGTGAATGCCGTATGCATGAAAATGCCAGCAATAAAATTGCTAATCCTGCGATAAACACGTCCGATACCTAAGCCTGGCGGGAGTCGAAACCCTCGCCAGTTGGCTCCAGCCAACTGGTTCTTCGCCCCTTTTGCGACGCCTTGCTTTCCTTGCAATTGTTAGCTTTAATCGAATTACATCCTGCCAACCTCTTCGCGATGCCCGTTGCCACCGCCTCCCTCTGTACAACTCTGATGTCATGGATTTTTGGTATTCCATGACTACCCTCCATTTCCATCCCTAATATCTTGCTGATATCGCGTCACCCTATAGATACGTATGCATTCGTTACAGGAAAGTAGTTTTTGAATGTGGAAATGATCTTTCAAATGTAAAGCAATGCAATAAAAGCTTTTGATAAACCTTAGTTCATTTATTTCAAGTCGACCAACACTATAAACGAATGTCAATGTTTGAGAAAAGTTATGAAAGATTTTAACTAAGATAAAATACTGTAATGCTAGTTTTTATCATTTTCGAAATAAGTAGACACTGCACTTGAATATTAATTTGTAATAAATGAATCGACTTATCAATGTATTAATAAATTTTCTCGTACAGAAAATAGTTCAACAAGTTATTTACCGAGCACTGTTTATTAAACGATTCTAAATTGATCTTTTTAATAAAGACTGTACGTGTTTGTCGGAATTTAATCTGTCTCGGGAGATAATGGGAAGGAGAAAATTGACTTTGGAAGTATGAGAGAAATTTGCGGCGCCGAATGGTTTCTCGGCTCGACGCATTCCAAGATGTAGGCTTAATTGTCGGAAAGGCTGGGTGTTTGGCACGAAATTGGAAGGTAGTACAGGACAACAATGCATGAGCGCCGATAACGGTAGTGGAATGCGCGTGGGCTAGCTTGCTGGTTGATCCAAAGGATTTAAGGATTTGCAGTGGAATCGATCCGGTCAAATGAGCTTTGTCCCTCAAGCAATCCTGTTCCTAGCCTGCCTCTTCCAATCAGGATCGTGTCACTAAAATCTCGGGTTCTTCCATCGGAATGTGCTCACTCAATTTTACCATTGCTCCAAGCAAACCTTCATCCATACAGAATTGTTTTCATTAAACGATTTATCCTATAATTTTCTCATCAGTCCATAATAATTACTTTGAAAATCATAAAAACTAATTTTATTACGTTTAATCTTAGAATCACAAATATTTACCTTAGAAAACAGGTAAACCTGTAAGGTTTGTAACATTTAAACATTAATAACAAACTTTAGTGTTAAAATAATTATTTTCACTCAAACGATATAAATTTATTATTTCAGAATAACGGTGTAACTTCGGAGTAACTTTGAAATCAGAATAAAATTCAGAACAAAGCCTTTGGAAGTACAAACACAAAGCCAATGAATTGCAAATGAGAAACCAGTCATTAGAATCGAGATAGTAGTTCAAGATAGGATCGTAGGTATTGTCAGTGCGCAATTCTAAATGTTTCCCGCGGCCTCCCATACTCGTACGTTTTTCCGCTATCGCAGGTGCCGATTGATCAGGCACTCGTAAACCTTGCCGCACTGTCACTAATCCCGATAGTTATCTTATCCGCACTCGTGAATCGTGATAGGAAAGCTCAAACAACACTGGAAGTCATCGTTGGAGTTTGATTAACGCGCAGCCTACGTGTGCAAAGTCCAATTTGTAAATAGAACGGATGTTGCAAATGTATGGTACAGCGCGTGTCAAACGTGTAATCCCGCAAACATTACGAGATGTTAAGCTTTTCATAATTTATGTTTCCATTAGTTGTCTGGAAAATAGGATACCTATTATAATAGTTGATTTTTGTCGCACGAAATATCAATTGATCTGTGTCGATATTTATTTTTACAGTTTGCTGTTGCAAATATATCGGAAATATGCTTTGTAATAGAACATGTTTTTTAATTCGTTATTTAACATCACGTAATCCAGTAAATTCTATCTGGCTTAAAGTTAATTAATATTATTATTGGGAAAGTTCCTTATTCAGTCTGCAAAATGGTAATAAAATTAATTTGCAGTTGTTTAGAACGCAGTTATGTAGAGCGAGACCTTTCAAAAACAACTTTTAATTTCGTCTTTTAGTAGCGTTTCAGAGAATATACCACGAAATGGTTGTACTCGAAGGAAAACGTTTCTAAAGCATCTTCGGTCTGGCGCTTATGGGTATTACATTTCAATTCACTTTCTGCTTTCGAATTCAATAGCAGGAAGTTATAACGACGACTTTCACTGAACTGAAACGCATTAGAGTGTCGACCCACATTACCATACAGCTATTATTAGTATTGTTCCTTTTTATTTAACACGAATCTTGCGGCACAGCGAGATCACATTGTTTCCCTGCTCAAAGTAGACTTTTACTGTTGTACTTTTATTATAGAATCCTATTTTACCATGCGGATTTTGAGCCGGCAATGTTTTCCGAAGTGACTGTGTGGTTCCCACTTCTGGCGTGCAGTTTCCTCATAAAAAGGGACGCTACTCTCCGGTGTACCAAGCGCATTACCTTTTATCCCATAAATTGTTTAACGATTTAACCCATTACGTATTCGCCCCGACCTATAAAACACTTTATACGCCGTCCACGGTAACACGCTCGCTGGAAAACGTCCTAAGTCATTTCGAATACCTATTCCTGCTACTGCTACTCAAACTGGAACGATTACTCTTGAAAAAATGACGTAGTACATCTTGGAAACACCCAATTTTTTATGTCTATGCATGTGGTTTTCAGTATTTTTTAGACTTTAAACTGTTTGTCCATTTGAAATCATAATGGTAAATGTTTATTATTATTCACAGTGTTTTCGAATATTATTATGAAAGAACTCTGCTTTAAATTGGTAATGATATTCACTTTTTATTTATCGTGATATATCTATTATTGGAACAATTTATTCTGTTATTTTAAAAAACTTGTTGAACCAAAATTATTTTCATTCAAGACTTTGTACATTATGTGGCATTTTGACTTTAGTTCCACTAATTACAGCTATTCATATTGCATGCGCGTTGTGCCTGACATTAATTTGTTAATAAGACTTTATAGTTAGTAATGCAGCTCAGTGTTCCTTATATTTTACGGTCCTTCAGACATTTCTTTTCAATGGGCACGAAAAGTGGTTTTCTTTTCCTGTACATTCGTTTCTCTTTGACTGCAAAATTAGCTTTGCAGTCGACAATCCGGTCGCCGGGCCAAAAGCCTGCTCGCTTTTCCAGACAGGCCGTAAGAACTAGATCAGCTTTTCCATTCAGAAGAGGGAAAACCGCGATGGTGCTGGTGGGCTTTTAGTGAAGCTATGCGCGCATAGTTTGAGAAGAAGTTCGCTGGTGTTTCGAATGCGACGTCGAATGAAGGAGGAATAGAAAGATAGGAGCGCTGTGGTAGCTTCGTACAACAGAAGGGAAAGGAAGTCCTGAAAGCGCCAGGACACGAATCTCCTAAGAAGAGAGCGGCTTACTTGGCCGCGAGCGGAAGTAATTGTGCAAATTACTTGCTTACTCTTCATTTTCCATAAATTCGCCGACGCGCATGTGCAACTTCTTGTTAGTAACACATTGCCGAGACTTTTACTTTGTAGATTAAATGATTTTCGTTAATTATTTCTTAAATAAAATTGTTCAATATTTACTGACCAACTTATAATCTCATTTGCTATTATACTAATAATAAATAGTTTAAGTAAAAGATTGCCTTTCTTATTTGTATTATATTGATTGATTGATTGTTTAGAATCAATGACGTCAATGTTCAAAACGTAGAAACTATCAACGATCATTTAGCAATTTGTGCAAAACAATGACAGAAGTAATAATTAGCAATAAAATTGATTTATTTCGCAAAGTTAATAGTGGATGAAGAATTTCGCTGATTCTGTCAGAAACACGTAACTCAGATTTATAATAGTCTGAACTTCAGAGGTTCGGATTTGTGGGAACTATTCTTGGCACAAGAAGAAGTGAGAGATAGGAAGAAGTAAGCGAGGAGCAGTGTTCCAGGGGGCGCAAACAAAAGCAATCGGGTTCAGGTCTCAGGAATTATGCATGCCCAATTCGCCAGCAATTTCGCGCTGGAAAATTTCCAATTAATATGAATATTTGCCGGGTCAGCGTTGCGTGAAAACATTTCCCATAGGCGTATTATCGTTGCCACACGCGACTCCCTTGGGCTTTGCAAATGCTGAATCGCTGGAAGTCAGTCAGTAAACAGGCAGCGTGTTCGCCATAAAAAAATATTGTCGATATTCAAGAATACTTGACACAACAAATTGCTAATGGAGATTTATGCTTAAATGTGCCTGGTTCAAAAATCTCTTTAAAAAGACAGTAAATAAATAAACAATTGCAATAGACAAAATGTGATTTTCTTTCGTTAACATTTATGCCTAATATTGATCCTTCCATTTGTTTTGTCCTTTCAACTAGAAGGAAAGTACGGCAAAGCGAGGGCATAATTAATTTTCCAGCCCGTAATTAATGATGGTTTAGGTGTCGGGTCCACGTTACTTCTCCTTTCACCCTCATTTTTCTCCATGCCAGCCTTGCATAGTTTTCCCCCTTTGCTGTCCACTTTTTTCCCAACAGAGTTTCGACGCTAATTCGGATATGCTGTCGCGCACAATACGACCGAGTTTTGCTGGCAGCGCGAGCGTCAATTTTGTTGTCCAACAAAATCGGGCAACGCGCTCGACTCGGATTTCAAATCGGCGAGGTTTGCAGGATAATGAAGTTTGCCGGCGAAGCCCGTGAAATCGTGCGAGCGAGCTGAAAAAATGGCCAAGTTCACGCGTGCTAGCGTGAAATCAGGAAAAGTCACGTATTTCATGTGCACGTGTGGCCCATGTTGCACGCGCGCGGGCGCGAAATTGATTTTGCACTCTCGTAAATTTTCACTCACCGGTTGGTTCACGTGCTAGTCAGTGTGTCTCTTACCTGGAACAGAGAAAAAGTAGATTGGTTACGTCAGTGACACTCGATAGTCAAACTTTGTAGTTTTTAATAATGTGTCGATAAATCAATGTATCATACATTTTAAATGGATTAAAAATAATACTACAAGTGTGTTAATGTGTTAAGACAAGCTTATTAACTAAATCTTAGTTTCGAATTTCTTTTCATAATCAACATATTAAAACAGAGAATACTGTAATGTAAATATAATTATATAAACTGAAAAAAAAGTTCCATCAAAAAATATTGTTAATGATAGCCATTTATACGTTTGCAAATCCCATTGTATATATTAGATGAAATCAATTGTAAATAATTGAAAATAACTGGTTGAAGCGGAAGTGGAATGCCAGTCACTCGTTGCGAGGGAAGTTTCCAGTGGATTTTCAAAGGGAAACACTTCCGAAAACTTACCTGGAAGAAGCAGTTTAATCGTTTCTCTAAATTATTCTTTTTCCACAGTAGCGCACGGCGCCGGAAACTTCGCTCCTAATCGTCGCCGAAAACTCGTTGCCACCGCTGCGAACGGAGCTTTTAAACCGTTTGGAATTGCATCGCGGCTGTTTCTTATTTGCCGCTTTCCGCAGCTGTTAGAACGTCTTTAAGATAGTTGCCGGGTAATACTGCTTTCAGCCTGAAGAACTTGGATTTGCGACGGTAGAAAACGTTTAACTAAATTTTAATGGCACACAGAGGATGCTACTTAGTAATTTTCAATAGCTAAATATTATTTTATCCAAGTAGGATACTTTTTCACTAAAATTTTATTCTCGATTTGTTAAATTAAGCTTAAGAAATCAATTCGTATCCAGAATATTCTATATTAAAACAGAGAAATAAAATAGAGAATCTCCATAATATTACCAATACCCCGAATTAAATTTCATACAATTTCCCTCGTGAAATTTCTTAGTATCACAAAACATTTCGCCATAAAACTGAACAATCGATATCATAGCTTATTAAAAGTAACACACGTAAGCGATTGTCCATGAAAAAAAAAGAGAAAAGTAACATCGTTCCATCCGTTTGCAAACAATACACTGGAGTCGAAGGCTCTCGAACAGCAAGTCCCATTAAATATGAGCGAGACACGTTGAACAGGTACGCTGGAGGGTGGAGCGTCCGTTTTTCAATTGAAGAGAAGCTGTCGAAACGGTGCGGCAGCCTTTCATAAATTGATTCGAATCACCGCTCCGAGATTAATGCGCGCAAACGACTTCTCCTCTCAGCCCGCGCACCCACACACACATACACACGCACGCACACACACACGCACGCGCTCGCACAAACTATGCACCAGCTCCGACAATACTGCTATCGGGCGTAGGTGGATGCCCGGCACAATGCCCATATTGTTTAAGTGATGTATTACCGGACAATTCACCAAATGTCAATCCATTGAAACGAGGCACAATCCGCGCCAAGCCGTACAATATATTATAGCCAGCCGGCCATTGCCCGCCGGTTCTTTAATTCCTTCCTCATTTCACTAACGAATCGCACCATCGACAGCCGCACTCTATGAAGGCCGTCGATACTCTGATTAGTCTAGCTCTAGGAAGAGGTACTCTATTATAATCCGAACGCTGGAAGGTATATCATATCGCTTTGATATGTGAAATATTATAGCAAGACAGTTGTAAGAGAAGTTAATTATAGATATGTTAATTGATTATTTAATTGTGAGAGATAAAAGATAAATGAAAGAATTTTAGAGGATCTGTTTCATTGTTAATGGCTGTTTAACGAGATATGTTTTCATTAGATTCAGTTTGCTTTAAGTGATGGAAGATGTTTGCGAACATAAGTCACGGACTTTCGTCGTAAAGCCCGACAAATTGAATGAAATCAGTAATTAGACGAGAGTCATTATAATTCGTCCGGAAAGCGCACTCTCGCGTTGGAAGAAAAACGAAGAACGAATGGAGGATTTAAAGAAGGTGGACTGTGTAAAAAGAGGCCTATCAGGGAAAACGATGTTCTCCCTGTACCCGTGTTCGCTCCCCTTTTTCGTTTCTTACTAATGGAACCATTAAACACGTCGTCTTAGCTTGGCTCGTCTCCCGGACGATCTCATTTTCCTCCCGCTTGCCGAGGAGAAGAGCTCGTCGTCCCTCGCAGATACAGGATTTTGCAGCCGGCTGCAAAAATGAGGGTGCGCTTCCCTTAGCCCCGGAATGCTTTATCGTAAGAAGCAACACACCGCTTTAAATAACACTTCGGGAAAGGGAGGAAGCCAGACATACACCACTGTTGCATTTCCTCACCGAAAAATAAATCTCACTACCCAGCACTCCATTAACTCAATATTCCCAGTTCATCCTGGGCTTGCCGAGGTCATCAACACCACCCAACAATTGCTCTTCTCAGGGAATTTTAGTACTTTATCATAATGTAATATTTTTATTCTTTACAAAACAATTTTATTATTTATAATGTCTAGTATAGAAATAATTAAACATAAGAAATACAAGAGCAATAAAAGTATTATTGGTGAAAGTTTCACTGAAAATATTGTCGTTTTGGGAATGAAATGAATTTCTAGAGGAAGCGTTCGATAATTACTTGCCTTCATGTTGGCATATTTGCCATTTAATAACTAGCAATTTTTTAGTTAGAACGCAATTAATTCTCTTCACTTTGAAGGGATGGAGACACCTAGAATTTTTAGTTTTTGAAATCAGCGCATGGAAGCGTCGAAAATACGGGAGTTAAAAGGGCCACGTAAGTGCGAGAATTAATAAAGGCTCGACTAAAGTTCGCGCGAAGTGAAGCTCAACTAAAAGTCCCGTGCGAATGCGACGTAAGCCCTTTCTCATGTCGCGAGCTACCAAAGTGAAAAAGGAACGTGAGCTCGCCCTCGGTAGCATCTACAGGCTCTTTCAGAATGTACGTCGCGTTAACTGCTAAATGATTTACTTTTGCACTCGCCTCGTAAAGTTCAAACACGTTTCTACCGTAATGATACCATTTCACATTTCTAGCATTAAGTATCTTTCGAGCTATTGCACAAAATGACTTGAGATTTTAAACACTCGTAGATATCGTAACTTATTAAATATTACAGAAACCCAACTAAAATGTATATAAGTCTTATAAACATATGTGGACAATGCCAGTGTTGTAATTTTATTCGTACATTTCTTATTAATTTCCATAGGAGAACTCATAACAGAGTCTCGATTATTTTATTATAATATCAGAATAAAGATTACTTAGGACACTATTTGTAAAGGAATCATTTTATCTGAAGGATCCTGTAGACTCTAGAGTGTAGAGCGATGCATGTGCAGTGGCCAGCTGCAGAAGGACGACAGAGGAGAGAAAGGAAATGGCAAGACGAGGGCCATTGACGAGGAAAATATTTTCCACCTAGATTTCTGCTTTCCAAGCGAACACGACCATCTCATGAAGCTGTGACGCCACTCGGTAGAGATCCTTTTTCAGGGCAGTGTGATCTTCTCTCTTTCTCTTGGATGCGTCGATATCCGTTCGATATGCTTGCTAGGTATTTAATGATTTTATTAAATATCACGGAAGCACGCATATCAGTGCAGTCTGATATTTCTGATTTCATCAATATGTAGGTTGAATCCATTTCTCCAATTCACTGGAGCAATCCTTTTAGTATGCGGCGCTCATGTCTCGATTCATTTCTTCATTCATTCTTATGGCCTCTCGCCCGACAAGGTTTCTCGGTACTAAATATATTTCATAATATTCGTATGCAATTTAATTAATGCTGGTTTCATTTTGATACTAAAACTTCCACCTTAGTAAAATTGATGTACTTTTCTAGCGGGAATTTAAATAAGACGTTTTCAATAATTTCACAAGGAAACTACGACTGAAAATGTCACATCAACATAGACCTAAAAATATTGAAAAACTTCTTCGTATTATTACAAATCTGCAATTGAGTCACACGATTCTTTTAATTACCCTGCGTCCAATTACCGTGGGTAAACATTGAAACTGTCAACAACCCGCATCGAAATTCCGTAGTATTGATGTCCGAACTCCCAGAATGATGGAAACATGCTTTTTTGTATTTAAACATTTAAGCTCATTAAGAATCATGAAGCGGACAGCTGGGCAAACATGTCGGAGCATTTGACAAATGTATATTGTGAGGAGGCGATGAGGGAGGGTTGGGGGTTGGCGAGGGAGATCGGTGGACGTGGCATTCAGACGGTGGTAGTATGCGAATCCCTGGATGGAGAGCGGTGCAGCTAATCAAGGCTTTATTGGGCATAGCCAATTAACGGCTGCAATTGGCACGCGAACAAAGCGGCCGCGTTCCAATAGTGGCCCTAACCCGAGTCCTTTCTCCGGCAGTTCGCCACGCGTAGCTTCGTGCGACCTATGCTCCCACCTACACACTCTCACGCATTCTCATACACACACAGAACTGGCTGTATGGGATGTGCATTGTGGAATAGCTCGCTAAACAATTCGATTATCCGAATGTCCGTGCGCGCTCGTCGAACCATCATTATTTCGGTGCTCGAGGGACATATGTATAATCGTTTGCTCGCCGCAGTACCGCTCGAGGCTCGAAGAGGGGTCGAGTGTGCTCTCCGATTGATAAATAGCTGGTTAAACCTCCAAATTCTAGAGTATGTAGTAAAAACTGACCTATTTTATGAGATCCCGTGATCGGTTGATGGACGTCACGGGATAGAAATACTGTGATTCGTTAATTACAACTTGATTTCCGAGGAATCAGTCTTCAATGACAGTGGATTGTAATAAAGCGCATTTATTCCTAAATAGTGGCATAATAGACAGTAACGAAAATATTCAAATATCGAAACATGAAACTAGATTGGAAAAGATATTAAAATCCCAATACTGCATTATGCGATGTCAAATACTGACAGTTATTAATGTAAATTGGGGGTGGAAGAAAAACAAAACGTATTCTCCGATTGATAAATAGTTGGTTAAAGCTCGAAGTTCTAGAATCTCTATTAAAAAGTGACCTATTTCACGAGATCGCGTGATCGGATGATGGACGTCACAGGATAGAAACCATGCGATTAATTAATTACAACTTTGTTTCCATGAGACTAGCCTTCAATGATAGTGGATTGTAATAAAGCACATTTATTCTCAAATAGTGGCATAACAGACTGCAACGAAAATATTGAAATATCGAAACATCAAACCAGATTGGAAAAGATATTAAAATCCCAATATAGTATTATGCGATGTCAAATAGCGACATTTATTAATGTAAATCGAGGGTGAAAGAGGAACAAGATGTACTTTCCGATTGATAAATAGTTGGTTAAAGCTCGAAGTGCCGGACGCTTAATTAAAGAGCTACCTGCTGACCTACTTTAGCGAGATCGCATGATCGGATGATGGATATCACGGGTTAGACAACTGCAGCGCACCGAGAGTCCATAATTAGTCATTTTGAGAAGTGATTCTTCTCCGGGCATGTGACATCCAGGATTACACCTGGTGACTGCGCACGCAAATAGATCTTCATTTGCGATTTTCCGCCGGGAACAGATACTGTCGAGATTTTTTGGGGTATGTTGTCGCATCGACCGAACCATGCTTAGTTACAGGAATTTTTATAGACATTCCTCGACGCAAAGTTGATTCAATTATAGACATACATATATTTGATGTGTTAACTATACATACGTAAATGTTATTTTTATAAGATAAGTACAAAACTATGTTCGAACTTTTTAATGAAATAATAAAAGTACCTTTTCAATTGAATAAACAAACTTGGTTATTAATTATGTTCATTACATCAATAATTATCTGATCAAGCTTTTTTAGTGTAATAAAGATTACAAAATGATTCATGATTTTCCTAAAAATCCCTGCGAATTCCATCTTACAAGGTGTATAATTTAAGAACACACATTTAACCATGCGAATACCACCAGCTACTTACACATTATTTCACGGAAGCGTATAAAAAGTGATGGTTTGCCTTTGGAAAGGGATGATTCCGTGGTGCGCGAGTAGATAGGCAGGGGTCAGCGTAGGTAAACAGAGGAAACGTTAACGGTGTCCCAGTATATTTTTCCTGTGACCAGGCGAGGGTAAAATTGGCCGACGGTACGGGGATACTTTCATGGGTCAGAATGGACCTATAAAATTCAGCTAAAGTGGCGAAGCCGCCGGGCGAACCACCCCCGTCGAAGAACGAAATGCGATCCCGCCCAATGTTTGCTTTTCAAACTCGATGGAATTTCGAGTCCACCGATACACCGGTATTTCCCCCCCGCGGCAGAGAGTTTTGCTAAACCCTGCGCCATTCGTTTTGGATCGAAAGTTTTTATGTGTTTTCATGGATGGCGCGCCAGTGGTAAGTGAGGAATATGATTGGATCATAGCGCTCTATGAATTCATGGATGTTAGAAGTTACGGTAATTGGCAATCGAACTGTCTTCTCGATTTGTTGGAGTTCGCATTCGTTACTTTTTTTATTTTCGCACTAGAGTTTCTTTGAACTAAATCGTTCAGTTTGGATAATCGTTTGACGATGATGATGTCAAATATATTATTAATTCGTGCAAATGTTAAGAATATATCAGGAAATCTGTCGATAGTATATTTGCATAAGAATCCATTGCAAATGTACGATTCATCAAAAGTATTACATAAGTATATTAATTGGTGCAAATATTAAGAATAAATTATATACGAATAAATTCAATGGGAAATGTAAGTACGACCCTTCGATACTATGTTTCAAATTAAGATTTAGGTTTTGGAATTGTAATAACTAGATAGTTTGATCAGTTCCATAATCGAATATATCTTGAATGATTGGGTGATTGGAATCGACAGTACGAAGATTAAGGAACTAGATGATGGATGTGCTCCAAGAAGTCAAGGAATCCAATCCTAGCGGTTGAGTACAAGGGTGAAAAGTACATAGAGTGTCGAAAGGAGGTCGAGCTTGGAAGAAGTGTGCGCTCGAACCAAAGCACTTCTAAGGAAAGCTTGCCGCATGAAGCCCTCACCGGGTCCCGTAAACAATAAAAGCTCGTGGAAGCTCGAGCGTGTCCGGTTGCCCTACAGAGACGTCTTAAGCTCCTTTCACATTATATGCAACACCCGCCTCACGGAAGAATCAACAATATTACGCAAATCTTGTTTCCAACTCATACAACACATCTGCAACACTGTGAGAAGATTAAGTTCTCGCTTACAGGCAATTGCAGGCAACTTCCCTTAGAAAAGAATTACAATGTTTCCTTGCAGTTGAGTAACTTGCCATGCATTATTTCTGTTAGTGAACATAATACTTTTCCTATTTAACCCAATTGGTATAAGACGATATAGATGGCGCTAGCCGCATCCGGCAGGAGGATATCTTGTTGGAAGTCTAAAGGAATCTAAAGGAATTCTCATATATATTAATTTTGAATTTAATTATGAATTCCCATGTATATTAATATATTAATTCCAATGTCTCTCAAACCCTACGAATTTCTTTCGTAAATTCTCTTACCAGAGTAAGTCATTTTATATTCTGTCAGAGTGGCAGTCAGTGAAGCTGAAATTCCGTATAATGTGAATCGACCTTTACCCTCTCGCACACTGTCCTTTCCTTGAAAAGCGGGCAGAGACTTCCGCTGGTCCAGCGGCAAAATAAATTTACGGCTAAGCTCTGCTCGGTGCTCTCCGCTCCGGGTGAACTCGCACAGCGCATCGGCAGCGAGCGAGCGAGCGAGCGAGCAACCACCGCCGACCGGAAACTCTTCCCCTCGGGTGAACGCGACTGCGAAAAGATACAGCCGCCATTTCTCACCGAGATAATGTACGAGGTGCGAGGTGGCGAGGATACTCCTTGACACGTGGATTATCATTCGCCTTGAAGAATGTGCGAGTATATTTGCGACGGTAAGCACTCCTCCGCGCTCTACCACGAGTTTTCGGAAGCAGATCTGCTCCTGTGATCTCCTACGACGATTTATACCACCGAATGCAAGGGAACCTGTCCGCGTGTAAATGATACTCGACTTCCTACCTGATGACTGGTCATTTCTAGCTAAGACTCCCATGAATACTTTACTGTTTATTGTAACAGTACAGGGCTGGCTAAAATGAACTATTTATAGTTACTGCGTATGAACATTCTTTTGTAGGATTGTAAATTTTGAAAAGTAGTTCAATGATTTAGAAGGTTACATTACAATTAAGGTTACGAAGATACTTCTCGAAATGAAAAATAAGAGAAATCAGATGACTCGAATAATGGGGGCATCACAATTGAGTATTGCTTGACACCAACAGTAATAACCAAGTAGTTGATTCGTTGTCCCAGTTAACACTCGTTCGAGTAAACCTCATCCAATTAAAAATGATTTCCTTGGAAGGGTAAGAATAAATTTTATGATATATAAGGAACGATCGTTCACAGTAGGAGTTCAAAAGGTAATTTAGTCCTTCCTGGTGTCACTAATGAGGGCTCTCATCGCCCTCATAAACAGGGATTTACCCTCACATATTTCTAATACTCAACGTCTGCCGCTCTCTCGCACTCCAGCCCTTTCCACGATATTTGTTCTTCCCGCTTGACGAGGGTGAAGATGAAGTCTTCCTTCTGTCTTTCGAAAGGCTTTCACCGGAATTCCACCTCACCACTTTCCTCTCCAACACACACTTCACCATGAAACATTGTGATTAATTACGTAGAATGACTGTGAAGTGTAATAAAGATTGCGCATTTATTTCTAAATAATGGCATAATAAACTATAGCGATATTATTAAAATGTTGAAACATCAAACTTGATCGAGAAAGATATTAAAATTGGAATATAGCATTGTCCGATGTGAAATATTTTTATTAATGCAAATTTATTAATCCAGAGCCATCATAATTTTATGCATTTCGACTTATATAATGATTTACATAGATTTATCAAGAGATTTCACATACTGTAAAAATAAAAGTGTCTCCTCAATGCAATATTTCTGGACTGCGAATAATTAAATATATGGAAATTTCATTAGCCCCCCATCTATAATTCACCTATCATACAGAACAAATAGAATAACTTCATTACAATTATTTTAACAAGTAATACTCTATAACACACTGTAATAAATTTATCGCAATACCAGATTCGAGGTTATACTATCCCGCGTTCCCATTGGACAGGAAACAGTGAGGGGGACGCATTGAATGCGCGACAGTACAAATATGTGATCCGTAAATGGGGCACTTCCCGTTGCGCAGCACGAGTTAATAAAACACGCTTATTGGGAGCGCGGCCGCTCCGGATGGAATCGCAGCTTGTCCGGGCCTTTAACAATTAGAGGCCGGCACTTTTGAAGTTTCGTTTACCCGCCAGACTTTCCGCGAGGGGGCGCCCGCTCGTTGTCGTGCCATTATCGGCTAAAGGAAAATACAGTAACCGCTTTAGCCGCTAATGGAGTGCCGATTAATTAAGCACGGTCTGGCGATCATCCAAACGTTTTCCGCGTTGGACCTTGTTTGCCGTACGAATGCCAGATAAACCGGCCTTCCGAGTCAGGCTGCTCCATTCTGACGTCTATCACGGCACCCCACTGTCTCCCATTGATCTGTATTCGCACACTCACACTTCTTACGCCCTCGTTTATTTACTAAGGTTATTGTTAGTTTCATTGCTACAGTGCGATAGAACTTTTATATTGACAAAATTATTCTAGACGTTACAATATACGCGAACTTCAGTTTTTTTAAGTATAGCTTTCTGTTGAACTGTATTAATTAATAGTTATGTAATACTTTATGCTTTGAGTGTTGGGTAATGATTAAAATATGAAGATGTTATAGGGAATAAAGGACTGTGAAACTATATATTCTAAACTATAGAATACATATAAACTCGTGTGAATGCTCATACAGATAATTAATTCAACACTTTCTTTTATTAAATTCAATTACTTTCGATTCTACATATTAAAGATGCGAACGTAACACCCCAAATAATTATTATTACAGTACATTTCTTATTTGAAACTTCACACTATCTGCAAAAGAATCATCTATAAATGAAAGAGTATTTCAATATTCGAGTGTGACGAGTATCCTCACAATGCCAAAGCTAGAGGAAGCAGAGTTTAGAATACATATGGCGCCGCATCGCGGCTCGCAATAGATGCAGTGCTCTTTGTGGACCGACGAGGGTCCCAGCATCCATATTTAGCAACATTAAACGTCTCCCTTGGGTATATCGCAGTAGCGGCCTGTGGGTTGGTCTTTGCTCTGAGTCGCTTCGGAATCACCCTCCTGCACACATCCTGGCTCCCTCTGCCTTTGCAAGGCTCTCGTAGTTGTAAGAGAGTATGCGGATGCTGCGCCGCAGTGGTACATGTACCCTAAATCAGGCAGATCCACAAGGACCCCCGGGCGAGACGGACACACGGAATAATTATTCGGCGAATTTGCATGCTGATTTTGAGGTCAGCTTGCGCCTGGCGCAATGGCCGCACGTCCCGTGTCTCACTATTGTCCTCTCGTCCCCTTATCGTAGCGCAAGCAACACCTCGTCAAGGAGCATCCGTACTTCAGTCATGCTGATATTAAGCATGCATGTGAATTAGCAGTAAAGTGCTTGGGTTTCGTTGGAGTAAGAGATTCCTAGTTTAAGGAGATATTTTAGTTGGAATGGTTAGATTTGCATTTTGATAATAATTTGGTTATCCATAAGTTATTAGTAGTCATGAATAGTTATAATTACATTAACCAATTAATAAGAAATGTTGCCAATTTTCTGGAATATTTGATCATTCATTTTATCCACGTTGCATGTTGGATTATTACCATTATTTATTACGTATTAAAGATAAAGGATACAAGAAAATGTGTATCGAAATAGATTAAGATTTTAATAGCCGACATTGACGATGCAAATTCAAATGAACAATTTCCAATTCCAATCACATCGATCATTACATCCTGTACGTATTACGAAGTTTCCGACCGCGTTATACGAATAACAAGTTCTTATTACCCGATCATAGAAGCAATTGTAATTATTCATTCATCTTGGTGGCGCGGAATTCGCTTCTGGCCGAGGACGCCCGGCTCATTTTCCCCCTCGATTTCCGGCCAATTATGGGGGCGGCTTTCCAGACGCGCTCTCTCATCGCAGCCCGATGAGCCGCGAATTTCATGCGAATTGGACTTTCAAAGCGCGGTCGGACGAATCCGGCGGTGCCGTCATACTAGTTGACAGAGTCTGTGACAATAGTCCATATACATCTGTGTGTGTGTGTGTGTCTGTGTGAGAGTGGTGCGAACATTGGACGAGAACGCCAGCATCCGATCATTGCCATTTGTTATTGCCGATTCTAATTGCCGGGGCGAGACGCGGCCGCGCCAGAAATTATGCCCGGCGTCCGATCCGAATCCTCTCTCTGATTGCTTTACACCATTGGCTCGCATCGCTCGCCATCCCATAAAATTAGAGCGCGTGGCTGGCATCCTATTTAGCAGCGGCAGATCCGTTTTAAATAAGCCCGATCGCCCCACATGTCGCAATGGATTCTCCTTGCGTGTTCGTTTCCGCGATTCCCGATCATTCATTCCACCCTGTTTGACATTCATCCAACGATCGCCCTGATTACCACAGATCGAAAAGTGGACTTATTGGCACTACGTGTACTATGTAGTTTGGAATTAATAAAACTGATTCCTTGGTGCTTTATTGTATAATCGACTTCTTTTTTTTTTAAATTATCTCAATTTATTCATGGATTCTTTGCAATTCATTATAGTAATTTATGTTTCATTTTTCTATGTTTTGCGAAGGATAGAAATGTTAATTTATATCGTGCATAATTTATAATATTCAACAGGTTTCTCTCTAAGTATTAGTCCACTTTAATTACTTTCCTTAACTATTTTTAAGAATTATACATTATCCGAGGGAAAGAACAACGTGTGTCTTATATTTAGAATCTTATTTTGCTCGAATCACATCTGCAACTAAATGAATTGCAGGTAGAATGGTTTAATGTTCCATTTAAGGAACAAACGTTTGTCAATTAGACCGAAGGCCAATAAAGTTAATTATGTTGCACTCGAATTAAACCACTGCCGTTCTACTTTCTATTTTCGCCGTTCACACAATGGTCGGCAGTGGTTTCCAATCGAAACCACCGCTGATCAAGCTATGTCTGATTGCTGCCGCAGTGATTTCGTTGGATTCTACGGAATACGCGATTAGAGGGGAGAATCGATGTTAGTGGTCGCAAGTTCCTGGTTTACTCCGAGGAACATTGGCTTTATCGGTTCCAGCAGGACAGTCGGGAAATGTATGTCGATCCAAGTTGTACGAGGTTGTTTAGCCGAGATGAATACCAACGATTCAAATATCTGGAAGCTTGTAATCTTCAATCGACTAAGAGTTAATTTAGGATCATTTCTTTACCAGTATTGCCAATTAAATCGACATTGATGACCAACTAAATTTGACGAATTCAAATTTCGGTGTATCTTAATACTTCAAGTGCAGTATTTCAATAATTATTTATTTCTCTTGGAAATTTTCAAATACTGATCCTTTAGCACCTTTGTTTCATCATATGTTTAGTCACAAAAATTGTACTAATTAAGAATCGAATCAATTTGGCATTTAAATAATTCAAATGAAATTAAATATATTCACATCTTTGATTCTATCGCTTTCATAATGAAACAAATATCTTTACGTGGCAGAACTTTTTTCTTTCTAGCAGAAACTTCGAAACATTTTGCGTTTAATAATTGCTCACTAGAATCATTATTTATCGCTGCTACAGCGCAGATGTTGCACTCGTAAACTTCAATATTAAGTTTCCTTTACATTCATCAATTAAACTTGAAAGGAAATATATCGCCGGTTGAACTAGGTCAGTTTCCAAACTGGGTTAATCCCAAGCCCCATCATTTTTCTCGTCGAGCTCCGAGGAATTTGAAAGGAGTATTTGAAAGCCAAAGTATGATATATTCATTTTTAAAATAAGAAAAGATGGTATGTTAAAGAATTTTCTATAAATTTTAAAAAGAGTGTGGTACTTAGATAAAATTAAAATAATTAACTGCTTTAAAGTCGCTCTTAATGATTATGCTCGAAAAAAGTACAATTTATCTTTTAAATGTCAAGGAAACATTTTATAGATATAAATTATGTACTTTATTAGTTTTCAATTATTCCTGAAACTGATGTTGGCAGACATAGCTTGACGTAATACAACTTCAGTCATTTGCGTTGCAGACATATTACTAATTATACAAAAGGGAATAATCAATATATTCTTATACTCCTGAAAGCCCTCAAGCTGATATGTCACTTGCTTCCTATCCTGACTACGACAACTTGTAAAGTTACATACGAAGTCGCGACCATAGATACGACAATCATCTTGATAAGGATTGTCAATGGTTCGTGCACGAGACCACGACAAGTGCATACGTTCGAGAAATGTCCTTTTGCAAATTATTGCCTCTTTAATCTTTTATGAACCAAATTGGATTCAATTAATCCCAACGATTTTAAAATATATTTTTATTCCAATGATGTAGGTATTTTTGTAAAATTAATCCTGCACGGTTCATTCGCGTGGAACAATATTGTAACAATTAAACCAATTAGTGGGAATTTACTGCTATTAAATGAAGTCTCAATTAGCAAATGTTTCAACATGAATATTTCGGCTACAATTAAATCCACGTGGTTCTCGACATGATAAGTCTTCATCTGGCTAATGTTTGCGTACAACAATATTGTAACAATTAATCAAATTCCTGGAAATTTTCTACTGTTAAACGAAGCCTTGATTGACAAAGGTGTCAGCATGAATATTTTGGCTAAAATTAAATCCATGTGGTTCTCGACATGATAATTCTTCATTTGGTTAATCTTTTCGTATGATAATATTGTAAGAATCAAGAAAATTCCTAATAATTTGCTGCTATTAAATGAAGCCTCGATTGGCAAAGGTTTCAGCATGAATATTTTGGCTAAAATTAAATCCATGTGATTCTCGACATGATAATTCTTCATTTGGTTAATGTTTTCGTATAATAATATTGTAAGAATTAGTAAAATTCCTGAAAATTTGCTGCTATTAAATGAAGCCTCGATTGGCAAAGGTGTCAGCATGAATATTTTGGCTAAAATTAAATCCATGTGGTTCTCGACATGATAATTCTTCATTTGGTTAATGTTTTCGTATAATAATATTGTAAGAATGAGTAAAATTCCTGAAAATTTGCTGCTATTAAACGAATCCTCGATTGGCAAAGGTTTCAGCATGACTGACTGCGATTCGCGTCGGGAGAATGATCTCGAGTCGTAGTTGGTAGGAGAGGGTGGTCAGTGGTTTCCATTTCCGAGGAGGACCGCCATGAGACATTAAAGATACTGGTCCGCACGAGTGCTCGCTTTCGGGCACGCTTGGCGATTTATCATCCTTCTCGAATGCCGCAGATCGGATGGAAAAACGTTCTATCCACTCGGCTTCCTTCCTTCAGCACTGACCACCGCCACCGCCAACTCACCTTCACTCTTTCTCCCTTTCTCTCTTTTGGTTCTACGAGCGGCAAACCTCCGGGATCGATCCATCCATCCTGCGGGACGAATTACCTGCCAGCGCGTGGCCGAAACAGATATTCGTAGGAAGAAACACCTCCGCCTCTTTTCTTCTGTAATGATTTTCCGTTTCAATTGTTCCAGCGATGACCTTCTACCTTCCCACGGAACTTGATTTGTTAGGGTCATTATTCTATTAACGTCAGAGTTGGCCAATTCATCTAAATGAAGGATTCCGAATTAGTTACAGAAATTCTTAGGGTGAATTTATTGGCTTAAGGATTTTTGTGAAAGTCGATGAATTATAGTTCGGCAAATAATTTAATTTCCAAATTTCGTATATGATGCCTGGATTGTAAAAGAATACAATTAAAAACACAATAGTAGGACTGAAGGAAACTATTAAAGCATCGATAGAACAATATCTAGGAAACTCGTCTAAACAGGAATTTGAAGGGATTGTCTCGGGCACGTCGAATGCAAGTGCAGGGTCCAATATCGTGCGGTGCTTGGCACAGCGACCGAGTGGCTTTCCGAGATGAAGCTTAATTTATCACTGCGAACGATCTATCATGAAGAATGCCAAAGCCCCTTCCATCCTGGCGGGCGTACCTCCCAGTTTCCACATTGCCCGTGAAAAGTTTGGGTCGCCGAGCGCGACGGCTTCTTCCGCTCTCTTTCTTCATGTACAACGCTATATCTCACTGGGAGTTCAATTCAGGAAGGCTGGCACGTGAGAAGAAACAATGTGGCGGAACAATGACTGGAGACTCGGCCGACGCCGACAATAGTGTCCTCAAAATTTCTTGCTGCCAAAATCCCCCCGGGCTTCTTGCCACCCACCCCCCTAACTTTCGCCCTTCCTCTATGCTTCCGGGCAGCCAACGACCGTTGCCATAATTTCGCCCCCTGCCTTACAGACTTTTCGCCTGGCAATACGTATACAGGCCACAAACACCTCCGAGCATCCTCTGCTACTCCTGGCAGATTTATGTTTGGCTAAAGAGTCTTTCATTTGTGAGATTTTGTTTGGTTGACGTTAATATGATAAGTAGGAGAATTATTTATAGATATTTGTGAATGTAGGCTGATTTGATTGGTTATGAAGTATTTGAAATGTTAAATTGTTAGAGGAAAATATGTTGTTGTATTTATATGTATTATATATTAAATAACTATGTAATTAGTATTGTATTGCGTTGCTTAGTAATATATTCTTGATTTCTGTCTGTAAGTAGATTTGTAATTACTCCAAGTGAATTGAGCCGCATTACATTTTAACAGTTTAACATTTGCCTGTCATTCTTGACTGGTTATCAAACTAGTTCTCAACAATGATTTAAACATGAAATTAGTTTGAAACGTGAAACAGTGCATTACAAGCTCGGTAGTGAAATTGTTGCAAAATCTTAATTTATCGAACGTTACAGACAAATTAATTTAAATTTGATGCCTCAGATAATTCTTGAATTAGTAAATTAGTTACTTTTTAAATATTTTGAGATGAATATTAAATGCCTGCTAGAAAAAGCCTTCATTTATTGAAGGCTCCATACGTACAGTCGGTATTAGGATAGTAATATTAATTGTCGCCCACCACATTCCAGTTTCATTGCTGTGACAAATCACTGGCTCCTCAGTTTTAATGACTAATTAGGTATTAGCTGTTCTAGTTTATTCCCAGCATTCTCGGGGAAATCTATTTGCCGTATTGCTGTGTCCGGAAACACACGGTATTCCTTGATTACTTGTACTCGTATGGTAGAAGACAAGATAGAAGACAATAAAAACTTTGTTATTAATAACAATTAATAGACTAATGGCATAGTAAAATAAAATAACACTAAATAAATAAATTCTTGAGCATGAATTTGTAATTGCAAACTATATAAAACATTGATAAAATTGAATGCTTCATTAAACTAAAACATAATCACAATAAAAACATATTTTAACATTACAATGGAAAAAACAAGAATGATTTATTTAATAAGCAGGAAAACTGTAGGCAATGAGAAATTCGAGGTTATAAGGCTTTCTTCTTGCAAGGACGAAGAGAAACATAGAATTTACAGGCATAATCTAAAGCAGAGACGAACAGGAAACTTAGTAGCGAGGGTCTGGGAGGAAGAGGAGCGTGTATTCGAAGGTGGCCGGGTGTTAATGAGTGCCAGTACAGAGCAGAGGACGCCAGTCGGAGACAAGGTAGGTGTGAAATTAGACAACATCAGCCGCGACACATGCCTAATGTCGGCCTCGTTTCTTCTCCACATATCGTACTGCCAGCCAGCCTGCTTGTTGTCAAGCGCGTCTCCCAGACTTCGACCAGGAAACAACGGTAGCAGCGGGTTGTTTCCTGGTCGAAGGCCGACGAGACGCGCTTGACAACCCCGTGCATCTTCGTTAGGGGGGTGGCGCAGCACGTTGCTGTAAGGCAAATCCGCCTGCGGCTTGACACGACGCTATAGGGTGGCTCCTAAATGATAAACCCTCTTACATTTAGTATAAGATCTTTTTGAATTTGCTAAAATTGATTCGAACCTTTTTGGACACTGTAAGATGCTTGTATGTAATTAAATAGGCTTTAGTTTTTAATTATTAATATAATTAGTAAATATTTTTGTGAATGTTAGATATAATCGATGTTCTGTACTGTGTGGAGAGTCAGAGAAAGAAAAGGGAGGGAAGTGATACTATCAGTTTTATTTATTTCATTTCTGTCGTGTCTGAATTGAACTTGAATTTTTGAATTATTTCATATTGCATTTCCAACAATTTCTATGGCCTCTGTATAATATTTTGTGTTTATATAGCTTGTTTGAATATATAAATGAATTTAAACTATAAACAAAAACAATAACAGTTTAATTATTCCCATAATTCTCATAAGTGACGGAGAATCACATCGTGGTATGATTCATTATAAAAACACGTGGTACGATTACGGCTAATATAGAATAAAGATAATTTATAGAAGTTTATAACAATACCGGGATTAAAAATATTAACAAAGAGCAATGCAAATGGGATGTGGAATCTCATTTCTTCTTAGAATTCTTTTCCTTTTTAAATTTCCCAGCGAGAAAAATAACTGTGGCGAAATATCAATCATGAAAAATGTGCACTGCATATTTCTACGCCACCCGATATAAAACTGTCACTGAGGAAAAGGAGAGATCTCTGTTCCACGGAAATTAGATGCGGATAAACGGTGCAGGAACGTCGGAAGCGGAAAGGCGCACCAGCCGCGATACAGTAATACTTTGCAAAGGCGTGAACCATTCGCAAAGAGTGTGCCAAGAGGATGTAGAATATTAAATTCCCAAGAAGATGAACGTAAACCGTGAATGGCAGGGTGCAACATAAAATGCACCATTTCTTGAACCACAAATCGAGCGTTTTTAATGCAATGTCTGTTACTAAAGAATACGTCGATAAATGAAGCGATATTTTCACTGTTATTTTCGAAGAACTTTCTGCGATGATATTTTGCTGTAAGTACGAATTTCTCAAAGATTAATTGTATGTATAAGTATCTCCCATTTTCTTACTTTTTCTACAATTTATATTTCTCTATTAGAAATTCATATATCTTTGTCTTCGGTAGTTTTAGTATTAACATTAAAAGATACTGTGCAATGAACTTATTATTTATCATACATTAAGAAAATTTAGACATACTGCATAAATATATTCTCGTATTTCTGGCACATACAAAATTCGCAGTATGAATTTCGTTACGGACTTAATGACGAAAATCCAACGAAACGCCACTACAGAATACATGTGCAGTGGTACGACGAAATGATGCGATCGGTTTCATGCCAATCGCATTGCATTTAATTATTAAAATCCCCCGATAAACCGGCAGATCCATTTTCAAGTCGCATTGGAACGAAGGGTGGAACACCTACGTTTCACACTGAATTATTCATGCTCGATGATGATAAATACAAAAGCGTAGAGTCTGGCTGTAATTCAAGCGACAAAAGTAGTCCGGCATTCAGCGGAAATTACACGCGACTAACGTCACGTACCCGCTGCTGGTGGATTATGCGATTGATTAATAGATAGGGCTGGCCCGCATCATCGCCGCTTTAACGCGGATTCGTAATAATCATCAATAAATATGCAAGATACGATTAGCTCTCTGCCAACACGAATTTAATCAGTATTACTTTCAACTCCAACGATCCCAGCTTTACAGAACGTTTTTCGTTACTCAATTTCAAGTAAAAACCATATATAAAAATGCTAAATATGTTAGCTCTGCTTTAGAACGACTAAAAACACACCGTCAAGTATTTTCGCCTTTGGACTGTTTAAATACTTCATCCTACGTCAATGTTAATTATTACTGATAAAGCGTTACAACATGAAACAATTAAAACAACATACTCTAACTAAAATTAACATATTATATTACAACAATGAAACACATCCTTTGAACTATAATTTGCTCAACGACAGAGGCTCGTCATTGTAAGGGAAGGGTTAAGATTGGGGAAGGCAAAGAAATCTGTGGTTCGTGCATGGAAGAAAAGAGGTATTTGGAGGAAGGGAGCGCTCGATAATCTTGCGATGAAGAGGTAAGACTATTGGAGGAGCATGGCGCATTGTTTGGGGGAGTTCCGGTGGACTAGATGGTCTCACCACAGGATCATGGAGTCTGGCCGGGTCGTTAACAGGAGGCCTGCACCAACAAGTGAAGCCACAAGCAACCCTCGCCGGCTGACACCATCGAGCAAGCTTGTACACCTTCCTCAGAACGTAGCCTCCTTCTCTCCTCACACCTTCGAGCCGGCGATCGTTTTATTAGAAACGCCACGTCAGCTCGCGCAGTAGCGGAGACACCTCGGCAATAACGCCGACAGCTCGTTACAACCTTGATAAAGCGCCGTGTGTGGCTAAGCCGCGACGACAACGACCCCGACCCGACCCGAAACTTTCCCCATCCCGGTATATACGGGGTGTAAACTTTCACGACTCATTGCTGTAAACTAGCAGTTGCTGAGATTAAATCGAGAGTGTGTACCGTAAGATTTTGCAATTTACAGTGGCTAAGAAGATTGGCACGCTTTATTGGCACTCTTTGTGCTTTTCGAGTCAATTTCTTCGAAAGAAAATTGTCTCTTTTAAAGGAATTTATGTTTTATTGGGAAAAGCAGTTTCTTATTTAGGAAATTTGTTAGTTGTGGTGAAATATTAGAGGAAAATGGGAATTACTGAAGTCAGTTTAATCCTGAATATTGTCTTAATGATACCAGATAATTAATCCATGTAGGATGTAAATCTTCGTGTGTCAAGCATTGTTAAATTAAAGACTTTCCTATATGCATCACCATCTATTAATTAAAACTAGTTAAAAACTTATCTTATTCCACAGAACTCCCCCGAATCGTGTAATATAATTTCAAGTGGGGAATTGAGGATTAGACTGAACAATAACACTTTCGGAACACTCTGTATACGAAATTTCCTCGATACGTTCGGGCTCTCTATGTATGTGTGTTCGTCACGCGGCACAACTTTCCGGGACGGTTAGTTGTTTCGTTGCTAATCGATGCGATGGACACCGATTAGCCCTAACACGATTAAGCGCCCTGGCAAAATGAACAGAGGATTAAACCGGAGTTAAACCTTGATCGTGTGGCCTGTGCATGAAAATCCATCAGAGGTTTATCACAAAATCAAGACCAGAAAAATAATTGAAAAATATTGTATTGTGCAATAACTATGGTTTCAATATTAAATCCTCACGCTTGGTAAAAACAGGGATTTCATAGAAACAATAGTAAATTTTAACAGACGAAATTGTATCATAAGTGTAATTGGATGTTAGTCAACTGTGAAATAACTGTGAAATATATGCTTCCCATTTAATGCTAAATAATCTCTACATATAGAAATCTGTAGCCGTTTTCTGTATGTTTGTTCTGACTTAACGCGAAAATTACTGAACCGATTTGTATGGAATTTATACTGTTCGAAAGCAGAAGGTCCTGGGAGTATTATAACGCTATGACATCAGAAAGCAGGGGATTAGCGATAAATAAAACAGTGAAATTTAGTACTTTCGTATGTAAAAAAGGGCACAAATTTTTAATATCATTTAACATACCGTTGATCCAACACTATTTCTTATCCACAACTACATCCAGCACGTTTTTATATCCACCGATGTTGACTTCATGAGCAAAATTACAAAAACAACTACTATTAATTTCTTTTCCAATTTATGCTGACAATTATTTATGAAATCCTACCAAATTTAATTAATCTATATTATATGTGTTTTTAAATTAAATTAATCGTGTTTTTGAAGAAAATACGTGGTTTTCTTTACTCGTCAATTTGACGGGTATCCGTAAATCTAGTGTTAACAGACCATCAAAAAATCCGAATGATCTCACCGGACACGATGCGTTTACTAATAACGGTTCCATTCAAGACTCTCAAGTAGCGAGGAGGTAACCGCACTTGATTCGCTTGAATTTGAAAAGCGGCGAGGCGGCGAGAATTCCTGGCGACGTTTTTGCATTTTGCATGTTCCTTATCCGCGGTTGAATGGTGCTTGGCCTCTCTCCTTTTCTCTGAGATCCGGCTCGCTCCTTTATTCAAGGCGGCTTGCTCTCCTTTTTTTTCGCGGCCGAGCTGTGACCTTTCCGGAGGAAGAGCGCCGAGCTATAAAGGGCGAGAGGCACGCGATCCATCTTTCATGAAACGCGCGCGCCGTCGTGCCGTGGCAATAACGACGGATTAGAAGCGGCGAGTAAACTCCCGAGCGCCCCTTCCTCCTTCTTCCTTTTCCATTTTCCATCTCCCTCTGGCGTCCTAGTAGGTTGCGGCTACGATCTTCGGGTCATAAGAAGATCGTAATGTGCTCATGCCAGCATGCACTCCCATGGGCACCCCTGCCATGGCATCCTAGTCTTTCGTGAAACCGATTTAACGTTGGCACACCCTGTCTACCTTGTTTCCTTCCATTTTCATCTGCTTTCTTTATCCTATAATCCACCGCCTGCCAATCTACATACGTGCGATGGAAAAAAATATTCAATTTTATCTGCAATTTTGCGAGATTTCATTATTTATGAAATGATTAAAATTTGTGAATAAATATTTAGCGAAAGTTGATAATTATTAAAGACACGCAATATTCAAGTGTCGTACAAATATCATTATAAATTTCGAAGCGATTGCATGAACGACTGCAATTTTCACTTTCACTCATTCTCAGTACAGATGAAAGGTCATTAACCTCCAGCTCAAATGCATTAATATCTCCCACTCAATCATTAACATGGACATTCAACTAATTATTACAGCAGAGTAAATAACCACCGCGTCGTGTCATATCAGTATACGAGAAATTCCAGGGAACAATTATATCCATGAACATCGATCATAACATAACATCGCAATGCAATAATCAGATCCACAAAGCAGGGAGGAACGCCGGTATAAATCAGGCAGTTACGAGGCGTTCCCGAATCGTGATATTCTCCGGGCGCATATATTTCGGCCAATAACTCTCGGTTAGAAATAAAGCGAGCAGCCGGCGGCCTCTCGAAGGGCTGCTCGGCCGTTTTCCACGATATATCCAGCGATAAATATATCAGGCAGTGTGTATTTACGCGTGCCGGAGGTGGCAGGGGCAGCTGGCGGGCGAGGAGGCCAGCGGGAGGAAGTGCGTAATGGAGTTGTCCCTCTTTCGCTGCAAATTCCCAATCTACGCCAGGACGATTTGTTTCACGGACTATCGCGTCGCCCGCCAGAGCCAAGTGACGCTGATCCATGCACGCGAAATCGACGGGCAACGCACAACCAACCGGAAAGAGAGAATCGTATTATTTAGCTCTGTGTATGTGCAGACAGCCGATGGGAACGGATGTAGGATTAGGTTTAGAATTGCCATTGTTGTAAATTACATTCCAGTCTGTTGGGATAAATTTTTTAGTGCCGATGTCGCAGCCGATTGATTTTCATTCTGTGTACAGTGATATTTTAATTTTATGTGCAGAGAATTAGTATGGACTGAATATTTTTCTATGATTCGGATAAAAGAATTAATTGGTGAATAATCGATGATTTAAATTTTGAATTGTGTCACTGAATAATTTTGATAAACAAAATATGCAGGCGAAATAGTGACGAAACTAGAAATATCACTTTTAATCTGTTAAAATAAAAATTCATACTTTGAAACGCAGAGAATCTCTGAAAATTCTCTTCACTAACATAATTATGCCTCCGCACATTTAAATAGTATATGCGACCAAAAAATTTATTCGTCCGGCCTTTTTTTTGTGTGCGGAGATCACCCGCGCTCACTCTATTAATATAAAGCTCTCTCTACAGCCGTGAATTTCGACACACTCGCCGAAAGCTCCGAAAGCTCGGAAACAGGCTAGAAAGCGTTCGGACGGAAACTTGGTACAAGCTGCTGCTCAAAGGTTAATCCGCGCGGCGCGCGTTCGACGGCGAATTTTGCACGAGAAAGGGGGAAATCTGATTTCCGGCGTTGGCTCGAAAACCAATTAACAGAGGCGCCCGCAAAAGGCATAGCTCAGTGATGATCGGGCAGAATCGGCACAGCATTTTTACGCATAAATTCCACTTCCAGATGAATAATCGGGCAACAATGCGCCGGCGGAAACTCGCCCTCGGTCCGCGCGAACCGACGCGTCGATCAAATTTTACGAGCGCCGGGAGTGGAATTAAATTAAGACGCATAGTGACACGTGGAAAACATAGATCACAAAGTCCGGCGTGTACGAATGCTCGAGATGAAAAATATGAAGCCATCGGAGCTCCCTGTTGTTTTTCATCGACAACGCCAGGTAGAAATTAATGCCGTGTCTATAACTGCTGTTATAATCATACCGCTATCGAAAATTTTGTACTACAAGTGTTAAACTGTAAGCTCCTTTTTTTCCAATAGTGAAAGTAGATTATGCTATTTTAAAATTAAAATATACCATCAATATTTGGTAATTACACTTCTAATTTTTCCCACCTCGAATTTTAAATAAATTATAACCAATAGATATTAATTCCAACAAAACCTTATCGTAATCTGAGAAATTTCTCGATTAACTTAATTATACATCAACTGCTACTTCTCTATAGTAATAAAACCAAGATTGCAGAACGAACCCCTAAATTTACGACGCAGGCATTAACGCGTAATAAAAAAGCGAAAGGTTTAAAAATCAAATCACGAGGTACAGGAGAGAAGCCAAGACGCTATTATCTGAGTACAAGCTCTTATCTGAGGGTCGAAGAATTACTACTTAAAATTAACGAGACACGAAGGTTAACACCCTGCATTATCAGGCATCAGCATATTACAGGGAAGGTGCATTTTCGAGCGAGGTCCTCGGCAGCCGAGGCTCTTTCGATGTCGGCCTTGCGTCGGCCGCCGGTTTTACCTCTCCGGCCGTGGCCACATCCTGTCCCAATGCAATCAAATTACTCGCTGCTCGACGCGCCAATAGGGAAATGTCGTTAACCGTGGCGGTTATCGCCGGTGCGTGTCGCGTGTCTCGCGCTTTAAATCGAGTTTGCCAACCGTCCTCTCTCTCTCTCTCTCTCTCTCTCTCTCTCTCTCTCTCCCTCCCTCCCTTCCGCCTCTCTCTTCCTCTCTTTGCCTCTCTGCACCCGCTATTCCAGCCTCGAACAGACCAGCAACCCGGAACACAGAGGATCGCCGGAGAGACCAGCGAAAGCGATTTTTCTTTTTTTTTTATTATTTATTTATAAAAGCCGCAACCACCATACATGGTTATTAGCGACCGTAAGTACATTGTGTATTTTGTAAAGTGTCAGTGTTTGATGGCTCGACAGGGATTTAAATACAGCGACTTGGTAAAGCCTTCGCGATAAGTAATTGGGAGAGTACAAAATTGTCTCAATATTGGGAAAAATTGTATGGGGAATTTCTGAAGCCATGTCGATGTTGACGGTGTGGTGTATAAATAGACTCACTTGGCGAGACATTTTCTCATCAAGTTTTGTCCTTTGTTTGTCAATTAATCTAACGATGTACTTTGTTAAAGTAAGTATAGATTTTCTATGATGAATTGAGGTCGAAATAATTCTAATTGCAAATGTTGCAAATATCTCAAGCTTTCATTATATTAATTCTACACATATTATTCATATGTATATTTATAATAAATCACAGCAGTAATTGCAGAAATTTTTTCTAATTTCAATACGTGACTTTCGTCTTTTATTTGTCAGATAATCCAACGATGTACTTTGTTAAAGTAATTATAAATTGTCTGCGATCAATTGAAGTCGAAATAATTCTAATTGCAAATTTTGCAAATATCACAAGCATTTATTATATCAATTCTACACTTATTATTCATACGTATATATATAATAAATCACCACAATAATTGCAGACATTTTTTATAATTTCAATACGTGACTTTCGACATGAAATGTTTCTGCATTTCAATGATTGGCATTATCTGCATTTGAATCGCACGTGGCCCAGTATTTGAACGAACCCGATCGCTGGAAGGATTCCTCGGTTGATGCATGTAGGTGCAGCACGTAGCGCAATTTTCCATTGGGAGCGCTAAATCTTAAATTCCCGGCTGGCATCATTATGCTTCGTCCGGAGCGATCGTTATGCATTTGGAAATAGGCTGTCGCCACGGTAGAAAGGCTATTTCCATTAGGTGGCTTAGTTTGAAAACGGCACGCGGAATTAGTTTTGGCAGAACGGCTGGTTACACCGGCGCTGCGCCACGCGGAACGCTGCCGTCGGCCGCGCCAGACAGAAAGTAATGGATTTAATTTCGCCGCCAACGCAAAACACTATTTCCTCATAATTCAATAAGCGTGAAAAATGCCGGTCGCTTCTAAATTGTTCTATCTCCGTGCTTGTTAATACGAGAGCCGCAAAATTCATAGTTTCGCCGGGGAGACTTCGGATATTGTTTTATTTTGGGGTGTCTGTCAATTTTGAACTGCTCACTTTCGTTCTTCTATTTATGGCAGGTTCTTTAAGTTTATTGGAAAAGAAAAACTGGAAAGTCAATTTTATTAGTGCTATTGATATATAAAATGAATTGATCACTGCAATGATCGTTGATAAATGTATCGATAATCATCGCAATATCTTAGATAATACTCATCAAATAAAAATAATTAATTCTATATAAAAAAATCGAAACATTAAATAAAGAAACTCGTAGAAAAATCTCCCATGAGCGATAAAGAGAAGACACTACAGTTACTGTCAGACATATTCCATCATTGATGACTCATGCAATGACTTATCTTCCACTAGTCTTCCATAAACGTGACCAGTCTAGCAATCGGTAAAAGCTAGCTTTAAAAATAAGTCTGACGATGAGGATCTAGATGAACTTAAGAGGCAGAACTTCAAGTGCGTTGCGTTGTCGGTTGAATACAAGGCTTATCCGCGAAGAGTACCAAGAGAAACGAGAGTGGTTTCGAAATGGCGCCAAGCGATGATCACGCACTCAAAGCTTCTCAAAAAAAGGACGAAAATAAAAGCGATAGCTCAGAACAGAAACGCATCGAACGGCACCGCTCTAATTAATCGACACTTTCGCTTTCAAGTGTTCCACCGCATCGGACACTCCAGTCAAGATGCCGCTTTGCTCGACCAGAATTTCTTTCACACAAACAACACAGCCTCTTTCAATTAGGCTACTTCAAATAATTAAGAATACCACACACGAGCACCAATCACGCATACGCACAAAAATGTATGAGAAAGCTCTTTGAATATCACCCAAGAAAATTACGTCAACACTATACCCACTCACATACACGTGCATCAACTATAACTTCCACTAAGAGCACATACATCGTACCGCTCCTTCCACGTACCACTTATCTCTTAGAGCTTGTAATTATTTTCCGCCTAGCGATCGAGCAAATAATTAAACCGGCGATAAGTCTCCTGTCATATCTGTATTGCTCTCGCAGGGAAAAAACATCAATGTCTAATGGCAGGTTCGATATAAGCTGTAGCTCGATACCTCGAGATATCACACTCGAGCGCTGTCAAGCCTGTATATTTTGCTAGGCTGCAATCTAGATTAAATAATGCATATGGCTCCCCATATAATATAAGCTGGTCGATTCACCTTGCCAATACACTCGCTCGGTGTACTTAGAAGCTAGTCGAGCGAACCCTTGCTCTCTAGTAAATGCACACCAATGCACATTCTCCCTCTCTCTCATGTCCCTACTCTTACTCTCGTTTGCCCTTTCCACGTCGTACTATCCTCCGTTTCTCTTGGTCGAGAGCGACACCCTCTCTCCAACAGGTCGACAGCCGTTCGACTGGAGTACACATCCGACAACGAGATTAAGGCGAGTTCTCAATAGCGCGGAGAGCAAGCCGGTGGCGGCGGCTATCTCGATTCATCGAAATTCAAGCTGGAACGCGCACACCCCCCGGCTAATCCTTGATAACAGAGAGGGAGAGAGAGTGAGAGAGAGAGAGAGACAAAGAGAAGGTTGGATAGGCATTTGCAAGCGAGTGCTTGCAACGGGCGTCTTTACCGTCGATTTGCATTCCCGATTAGCAGCGAGTCCTTACCGCCGGCCTCTTTGTTAAGACCACCAGCGGCGCCCACCGCCGCCGCCGCCGCCGCCACCGTCGACGGAAGAGGAAGCTGATGGCTTCGAGTTAATCGCATCACGTACACTTATTCTTGGAGAGCAATACGTCGAGAACAGCCGCACGTAATGAGGCCAATTCACTGGTTCGCCTGATTACCAGAGAGAAACCACTGGCAGAAGGTAGAAGTACAGGTGATTGGTAGCGAGACTTTGTAGGGAAGCCTGGTGACAGTACGGGGACAACGGGTCATCACTGAATGACTGCTAGTTGGTTGGTACAATTATTTAGTGATTTGTAATGATTAAGAATAATTGGATAGATTAGTGTAATATTGAATTAGTGGATTGTTAGATTGTTATTAATGAAATATTAATGTGTTTGCACTTCATTGGGTTAATTATATTACTTTGAACTAATTTGTTAAATATTTTAGAATTTTTAAAGAAATCTAGTGACTTACTAGCAGGGATTTTGTTTTACTCTTAGTTAAAAAAGTATACTTTCTTCTTAAATTATATTTCATCAATCTTAAATCTACAGTGATGCATGATATTACTTAGTACTTCTTTCAATCAAAAAATACCTCGTTCCGATATCTAAAAAGTATAAAACTTTTTAACACACTAGAACCAGCAAGAGCATAACTCAAATCAAGCACCAGGTTCGAAGGCACGCCAGATAGCAAATAGCGCTGGCACAGTAAACAGTCGTACTAATAACCGCAAAGGTTAACCCGACCTTAAACAGACTAATTAAAAAAAAAAGGCAAAACGTTGTGTACCAGCGGGACACCGGCATTGCAATGACCTGAAAGAAACGAACAACAGCGCTACTCTCGTCCGGCCGTGTAATTGGAATTCGATATTTGCCCTCATGAATTACGAGCGGCTCACTCGGCCGGGGAATGTGGCGCGCGCGTTCGCTCGAAAGGTGTAGGCTACGTGCACAGAGCTAGATAGAGCAGCAGCAACAGCAGCAGCAGCAGCCTATGTATATACGTATGAGTACGCTCACGGCTTCGATTTGATTGCGCGCGTGCATATAGAGATAGTAAAATGTCACCGTGCAACGGAAACCCGGGCGATCATATTGCCCCGGTACTGACTATTTGATATTTGAATACTAATCCGGCCGAGCTTGTTAGTCCTCCTGTTACTCGTGTCGGAGTGTAACTCGCCCGGGTGGTTTTATTAGTACTGAGAGAAAGAGAAGGACAGAAAGTGTACGATTGAGGGCGAAGGAGAAAGAAAGAGAAAGAGAGAGGGGGTTATAGTTTCATCCTGAAATCTGGGTCCCTGTAACTGTACATTATTTAGAAGCGGCTTAAGAAAGCAGATACCATTGAAAGGGTCAGCTTTCCCAGTAATGCCCGGTGTCAATTTCATACGGTCCACCTTTGTTTCCACCTTTCCCTCCTGCGCCTCTTTCTCCACGCTCATATCTTAAATTCCTCTGGTAGCGTCGTCTCACGTGTCTCGTCCCTATCTTACGGGTCGACGCCCGCTGCCGGCGGGGTCGTCCACCGGAGAAGACCTAAACTCAACCGATCGTCTTCGCTGGCCAGCAGCTCACTTCCGACGAGTTTTCCTCGCGAAATTTCCGAAATTTTCCTTCAACTACTGTTCGCTTCTTATATCCATGCGCGCACACCCGCTTTCTGAAGGAAACCTGGTTTCCTTGGCTGCGCTCGCTCGTCGCGCCAGTTACCACAAGTTCGAGGCGAGTTGGAGGCATTTTTCAGGAGCACTTGCCGCCCACACTTTGCCAACGGTCTAACGTAAGCTTGACACACGCCGGATATTTATCTTGCGGGGAAAGTTCCACTGAGAGTTCGCTTCCCGTCATTTAAGTAAAGAAGATGACGCCTTGGCGATGATGACAGTCGCGACGAGGGATTGCTTTCCGTCGTTTCAAATGCTTGCGGCGAATTCTCTCTGAAAGTGGGGAATTATGGAAAGATTGCTGTACCGGAAATAGTTTGGATGGAATTGTGTCAGTGATCAGCAGTAATCATTGAATGGAAAGAGAAGAATGGTAATAGTGATGATAGTGCCGTTGAATACTTGCAACCACTTTGTATACTTGATTCTTGGTTCATTCCAAGTGATGGAAGAATTTCCATAACCACAGTTTTATTTATTTTATTGATTAACTATTACTGTTTTGATTTTTATATTTTAAGTATCAAAAGTATACCTTGAACAATTTCGAAATTACACTATTCTCCAACCTAGAATTCGTCTTTCCACTAACTTAGTTATCTTACATTCAATAATATTCTACTTACAATTAAATTTCACTCACAATAAATATGAAAAATAGACAAATGACACAAAATTCGTTTAATTTCACTTATCGTCCAACTACTCTTTCCCCGAAATAATTCAATTTAATTGATCTCCCAATTCCGCTTGGCGCATTTATTGCTGCCCTACTAAAGCGCCGTTTCCACGGCATACCATGTGCACATAAACATTCGCGTCTGCTCGAATAATTGCCACCGTTACAGTGTCACTAGCGCGCCGGGCAAACAGCTGCATAATCTATCGCACAGAGTACACACACACACACACACACAGACCACTCGAGAAGAGCATTATGCGTTATGCAACACACCGTAGACATGGCAATATTGGATAATTCCCTAGTCTCCGCGGATCACTCGTAATTCATAAAGTTAAGTAAAGAGTCATAAAGCTTCGACTATGCATGCCACTCCCATCACAACGAATCTCTCTCTCTCTCTCTCTCTCTCTCTCTCTCTCTCTCTCTCTCTCGAATGGGAGAGAGAAACAGACAGCTATCGAGCATAATTTAATCGTCCGCCTCGGAAAGTCACCAATTTCCAATGTAATTCCCTGCCGAGACAGCCCGCCGCCTGAGTTTTAGATGAGATTAAAACTAGTAGAGGCATATTCTTTTGTCCTACATCCGTTGTTTATTAAGTAGATGGTCTCCAGGGAGGGAGAGCTCCGCCGACTGCTGGATACCGGAGAGTGGGAGAGTGGAAAACGGAGGAGAGCGGAAAGGACGGCTTAGCGCGCAATAAATCCTATCAAAGGCGAGGGATGCAATAAAGTACAAAGTAGCGTTTAATTTTCCAAGTAAAAGAACTTGCGCGAGAACCACCCTCCCTCGTCCCTCTCACTTTCCCCGTCAGTTGGTACCGTTCTTACACACACACCGACAAAGTCGATGCAGTTCATCAGCAAATTGATTGACTCTAAAAGAGAATACCTCTGTGCGGGAATGTTTTACTATTATTATTTATTAACGTTAGATGACTTGAAATAAGTCTGTGATTCTTGTCTAATGGAATTCTTAGTGAATGAATTAATCCAGTGTCGTATTACTTGTTCTTTGTCGGTACTAGTTTTAGTATTGCAAGACTCGTTTTGCGGACGGATTTATTGAAGACCTCATTAACGACTATGCTAATGAACGACCACCAAAGGTTCACGCACGTTTTCGTATCCCTACCCTCTTTTTCAAATGTTGGAGACTTTAATGCCTTTCATAAAGATAATTGCTTTCTTAATGCTCGTAGTACTGCACTTCTTTATCTCATTAGCAGAACTTTTAACGCGCCTACCCTTTTCCAGCGAGCATTTAGATAATTGGAGTGAAACTAGAAGCGGAGAAAGGTGAGGCGTAGAGTGGGTGGGTAATAAGGAAATCTTGAGGGATGAGTGAAGAGAGTTATCGTAATGCGGATTTCTTTCAGCTCCGAGTGAAGCGGGTGTCTGGTATCTCGAGTATCCACTTCCTCTCAAGCGACAGGGGAAACGAAGGCGTGAAAAGCGGTTGTGAGGTAGGCTTAAAGCTCGTGCTTCTCTCGGTTCTCGCTCTGCAAAATCATGGAGCGGGGATGCGGCACCGGCACCGGCACCAGCACCACTAGCAGCAGCAGCGGCAGCAGCAGCACCACTCGTCCGGTTCTCGAACCTAAGAAAGCCGTTTCGTCGTGGCAGTGCCTCGAGGATGCGATTCCAGCCAGCGTCCGTTCTTAGTTGCCCGAGTATTATCCGTCGCTTCCGTAATATCGTGGTAATTGCGAGAAATCCGAGACCAACGCCGAGCAACAGCTTGCCGCGCTTTTAACGAGAGCCGTCCTAACGAAATTAAAAGTCTTCACTGACTCTTACTTGCTTTACCTAGTCGTGTTACTGAATTTTAAACTGGTTATACTGCCCACGTGCTTCCTCGTTGTGTTAATAAATTAGAAACTGTATTAACTCAATTGGATTAGTTGAGAATCTTCAGTTGATTATACAGGGCCCACGTGATTCTTCGCTCTTGTAATGATTTAAAGTACTATTAACTAAACTGATATAGTAAATGGAATGGTGCGAACTTTAATTTGATTGCGGTGATTAAGTGGTTTTGTATTAATAAATCAAACATTATTCAATTGTTAGTACTACTATGGAATTAGAATGGTGTTATTGGTATTGTAATTACAGTGTTTGATTGGTTCTTTTCTGTACTAATGAATCAAAGTACTATTAATTGCATTGATACAATGCATTGTTTTACTGTGAATTTTAATAAGTTACAATAGATTTCATTGTTTAGTGTGACTTGCCTTTAGTGCTGAGTGTTTCACGTGCGTTATGAGAAAGTGCATCGTCATCGGAGGAATACCAGCTTTGATTTCCGCGCCCAACACCACTTTACAGATATGCGCAGAAGCCATTGGGATTCTTATCGCCAGGACTTCCACGAATGAATCCAAGCGGTGAGTCGTTCGTTATTTTTATTGCACGGAATGCGTACACTAAATTGACACTATATTTATACATCGCAAGCACCTTGTTTTTTCATTAATAAAAATTCTGTAAAATCCTGATAAAAGCACTTTAAGAATTATTGTACTCCGATTTTATAAAAATTGTATTATTGTATTATTGTAATTTTCCACTCGATTCGATGATTGTATACGAAAGTGACACCAATCGTTGACCCGAATACTTTTGCGTCGCAAACACGTTCTCCTTTCATTAATAAAAACTCTATAAAATCCTGATAAAAGCACTTCAAGAATTATTGTACCCTGATTTTATAAAAATTGTATTATTATATTATTATAATTTTCCACTCGATTCGATGATTGTATACGAAAGTGACACCAATCGTTGACCCAAATACTTCTATATCACAAACACATTCTTTTTTCATTAATAAAAACTCTACAAAATCCTAATAAAAGCACTTAAAGAATTATTATATTTCGATTTTACAAAAATTTGATTATGATATTATTAAAATATTCTAATTTTTCCACTCGATTGAATGATTGTACACGAAAGTGATACCAATCGTTGACCCGAATACTTTTGCGTCATAAACACTTTACAAAATCCTAATAAAAGCACTTAAAGAATTATTGTACTCTGATTTTACAAAAATTTTATTATTATATTATTATAATTTTCCACTCGATTGAATGATTGTATATGAAAGTGACAGGAATCGTTGACCCCGGTGCAATTAAGAAAATAAATCTCCGACTGCCCCGACTCATTCACGGGGTTCAGTGACGCGAGCAATGAGGGATAAGCGCGTCTATCTGGCGCATGGTCCAGCGGTGTTTCATCTGTAATCGCGATGTGTGGGTCTGAGCGGGTATGAGGAGAGAGCGAAAGGAGAGCGAGTCAGAGAGAAAGAGATGAGAATGGCAGATGCAATGATCACCGGCGAGCCGCGCGTTTTATCGCGTCTGATTTATCAGGGTGCGCCCGAGAAGTGCGTGCACGAGAGCGAAGGCGCGCACACGTGTTTCTATTAATAGAAAGGTGCTAGACCACCGTGGGCATTGGACATGCAACCTGGACATGTAATATCGAGTCTGTTACCGAAACGCGGACACTGGAACATTAAACTGGGCCGCGTGTATGGCAACCGGAGTTCTTGTCTCTTGATAATTGTTTCGTAATATACGGACTGCGGAAGTTCATGCAAAATAGAGCACACTTGTGCGGCTAACGATGCGGAGCACGTGGTATTAATTATACATTGTTTTACATGTATCGTATGTCTGTAAAAAACAAGTTAATGTATTCGTTGGAATAGAATTTCGACAGGAAACTGTAATAGATAAATTAGAAGGTATGAGTTGTCAGTATTGTATTATATTCAAGTTAATTATACTAGTCTTGATAGTAATAATATTAGCAGTATTAAATTTTCACAAGACCAAATTAAGTTATTTCGAATAGAAGGAACGTTTATAATCATAGTTCAACTAAAGTAATACGCATAACGCAAGAGATTTGATTTTATTAACATCGACGTTGAATTATTCATAGAAAACCTGCACTACTTAAACTGCTTTTATCGACTGTTTTCCAACATAAAAATCAAATAACACATTTATAACTCATTCTAAAATTCCAATTCCCACACACGAAATAAAAGTCGCTCTCCACCAACTATAAAACTATTGCAAAAAGCCCAGAGGCGGTGAAAACACTCTTCGGTACACGCTCGATCGGATTGTATACGTTTCGTCGAAGCCGCATGGACGTCGGACGTGACTGCGTCTGGCTGTCAGCGTCCCTTATCACTGGCGGCGGTGAAAAAAATCCCTCGCGAGAGAGAGTATCGTCTCCAAACAGCGTTATCAACTCGCCGGAACTTGATAGCACGAAGCTCTCGGCCTGCAGCTCGAACTCGCCGGAGCCCCCCCCTTTTTTTTTGCTCGGTGGCGTTGCAGTTTTTGCTGGCGTGCCTGCTTCTGCTCTCCGCTTAAACAGCTCGGCCATGCGTATCTGTACGTGTGTGTATATATGTGTATGTGTGTGTGTTTGGCAAGGTGGGAGGGCAGTTTCGCCGAGCCGGGACGCGTTTTACACAGGGTGTACACGACTGGAGCACTTATCCGATGGGTAGCTCTACTATGCACGAAGTTATCTAATTAACCTTTAAAGTTGTATCAGTACACTATACACATATACACACACTGGGATGACGCGCGCGACGTCCACCCTTGGGAGAGAGAGACCCGGCAAAATCTCGACGACTCCGCTTGCATAAAGGAAGAACGTCCGTTTTAATTAAAATCCCCGATACCAGAGACCCCCACGCGCAAGACGAGAGAGCCGACCTCTTTCTTTGACATTTTATATGCGGTTTTAGAAATAAAAGTTTACGTATATTAGTGGACTTAGCATGATATATGAATGCGAGTGGTTGAGTAATTTAGTGCCGCCTTTAGAGAAAGTTGCAGTTTTAAGTAAGAATTGCAAGTTGTTTATTATCGTTGCTATTTGCTTTGGGATATATTAGAATGTTGTAGTTGGTAATTGTAATAGGTGGTTGGTCAGTTATTGACAGTATTGATATTTATGTTCGGGGTAAATGCGAGGGGTTTTTCGACTTTACAGGATTATTTCGTTCTCGCGAAATCAGCATTTCTATGTCGCGCAACGATGACTGTGCCGATAATTGTATTTTAATAGCCACGCTTTCAATATTATAATCTGATTTCAACGATCATTTATGTCAAGATAAAAGCGCCGGGTAGAATACTGTTCAAGCAAAAAGTGATAAAATCGGACAGATAGTGGAAAAATATTTTCAATTCTGCCGAATAGAAACACCTAAATTGGAAAAAGTTCAAACTATCTTCCAGTTAAATGAACTAATTAAACACAACAAAACGAAAAACAACATAACACTGCATGAGTGGGTTATCAAAAAATAAATTAATACCAATTTTCGAAACTATTGATTTGATTCCGAAATAAATACTGACCGAAAATATCACCGGATATTTTCGTTGCTGGGCTATCAAATGCAAGAAAATGTGATTCGACAGATTGATAGCGAGCCACATTCCTAATAGAATATTGCATAAAACCACGTCGGTATTAAACTCGACCCCAAAAGAGATTCACTAGCGGTCAGAGTCACCCGGCGGATATAGTTATTGGGAAGCAACGAGAGCTTCGAACGAAGTAGGACGGCACAGAGAATAATTGGGTCGTCCTTTCTGAAAAGTTGAATCCACCGTGAAATTGGTGGAAAGCCGAGGAGATACGAGGGTCAGTAGTTCGATGATTGGTAGGAGACACACTCGAAGGAGCCAACTCATCCGGATTAAGGAGCAATTGACACTCTACTTGCTGGGCAATCTTCGATCCATTTCATATTCCATTGAACTTCTAACACTTTCTTAATTGTCACCGATTGTGTACACACTATTGGGAATTTTTATAGTTGAACGAGAATAAGTGTTCATATTGGAAACAATGAAATTGAGTTAGTTTCAATTCAGATTTAATTATTATCGACGCATTGCTCTTGGAATCGGAGAATGAAACCATTGCGATGTAATATCCTATTACGTTTGAGATGGAAATTTCTATTTGAATATGAGAAACTACTTGGCAAGCTATAATAATGACGTCGTTCTACTGTTTAAAGCACTGGCACTGCTTGTAGAGAAGTAATTAATAGAATCGTCCCTAATTGTTAATTAGAAATATGGGCAGGTAATTTTAAAGAATTTCAAAGATGCTCAAGACTGATGGAACTGCATCGAATTTCCCATCATTTTTCATGATCTCGACGACTTTATAAGTGCTTGCAAAGGTAATTGAAGCCGCAGTTTGCAGCAGTCTTAACCCCAGGATTCCTGAAACTCTCAAAGTCCTAATCCTCCTAGCGGCTCTGACGAGCAAATCGAATTTGCGAATTTATAGTAACTGCATTTCCGAGGAGAGCTTAATTGCAGGACCTTCTCCGTGCTACTTACAATCTTCGCGGTAACCAAAGGAAAAGAGTACAATAAAACATTGTAATCCCAAAATAACAAGTAGCCAGAAGTAACTAATTAATTCTTACTAAATTTTCCAACTAACCTTATGATATTTTCAATACTCTCATTCCACGAATATCAAGCAAGAAACGGTACTTACTAAGTTCTTATATCGGACAATATTAAATAAAGAAAATGAAGCGCTATCAGTGGAGGTATGCTGAAACAATTAGGCACATTTCCGCCAAGTGGCAAACCATGCTCGCTGGTGGCCTCCTTAGCTTAATGATCCGTGAAGACGTCTCGTTGCTTGCCAGCTGCTCCGTGAAATATCATCAATCCAATTTAACGATAATTAATTGCACTTCAGTCAAGGGGATTCGATTACAGAGGATGAGAGAAAGGGGGGAGGGGGAGGGGGAAGAGAACAGTGGTATGAGGACAGGGTCTAGGCTATCTCGGTCGATGTACTCGATTTAATTCGGAGAAGAAAAAAAGCCGCTCCCACTTTAACGCGAACCCCATCCATTTGTTTAAGTGGAACCGACCAATAATTCACACTTAAGCTTCTCGAGGGCAAAGCTTCGAATTCGGAAACCTCCACCTTCACCTTCTTTACCATCTCATTGAATCACTATCCTGCATACTTAGAGTTTCGATGAACTATATATCTTTGGTCCTGGTTTTGTATATTTAATAAATTAATTCGAGGATGAACCGGTTCACTGTAAGGAATGAATAACATTTCGTGAAATTTGTTATGATCATTTGGTAACATTGTGCGTTCAAATTGGATTATTGATTAATGGAAATTGTGTGTTGTGATTTATTTAAAATGGGGGACGAAGATTCCTGAATAAATATAATTTAATAAATGCCAAATACACATGTTATATTATGTACAATTTTTAATTAGTTCAGATCTGAAATAAGTCGAAAATATCAAACTCTTTTAACCAGCCAATCTTTGTTCCAAGTATCCCAGTGAAAATAATCAATTAATCAATTTTAATTACTTACACAGCCTTAAAACTCTCTATCAGCTAATCTCTTGCTTGCTACCCACCGATAATCGAGCCTTTCAAAATCACGATTTCACATGGAACAGATCGATAATCAAAGCGTAAAAATTGCCTTCGGTTCCAGATTCCTACGCTATAGCGCCAATTTCACGGCAGGTTTTCGAGCAGGAGTAGAAGCGTTCTCGAAGAAGTGTGCCGGTGCACCTGGCGCGCAGGGCGATCTAATTAATAATGAGGTGCAGAAGGTGCAAGGGTTGTTAAGCGGTTTAAAAGGGAAGTCAAAAGGACCGCAGTCATCGGCGAGGCTGCTGCCCGGCAGCTGGCGCGCAGCCTCCCATTGTCCCGTTCCGTTCCAATTACACGTCGAAATTGCGGTTTAATCTGAATGCGACGCTGCTCTCACCACCTCCGTCCTCCTCCACCGGCCCCTCTTCGAAACCCTACCATACCGTCGGATCACTCGACGACACCTTTGTTTCGCGCTCCAGGAAACTTCGATCACTGCCGGATTTCACTCCTGCGAATTACTGCCAACTTCTCTCTTATCGCACGCTCGCGCCTTGAAACTTTCGCGCCTGGCATCCTTTGTTTCCGGCTGAAATTCCGCTCGTACGTGTCCGTGAAACGTCAGTATCGTGTTCCCACCCTCCCTCAACTGCGGTAAACTTAATGGGATTTTATGTTTTATTTTATATTGGAAAATGATCGAGGAGTTTCTAATGGGTTGAACACCAGAAACTAGAGTTGTGTGGTTTGAAAAGTGTTGAAATCGTTTTGTAGCTTTTAGTAAATATTAGAAAATACGATCGTCTATTGTACCAATTAATAAATTTAATTACCTGAGGACGAAGAATTAATGAAAGTAATTGAAATGAAATGAATCTGTAATTATCACACGAACTAATTAAATCAATTTCTCTTGCACACTTTCATTTGCTATACGTCTAATTAAATCTAGCTTATGATTTTCTTTAATATTTTCGTTTGTCATAACTAACGAGCGGGCAAACGGATTGCAAAGGGCTTTCGCTGTCAAATAATGGAAGATCCTCAAAGACAATTCGCGTGTCTAGAAAAGCGATTAGCGGGATGCCGGCGGTTGAAAAGAGCCAAGGGGAAACGAACGAGGCAGAGGGAAAGGGGGGATAATCCGTGCAGGCGGGCAGAAACAAAAACATTTGCGGAATTCACGTTCGAGTGGAAAATACGAGAGGGCGACGCGCGGCGGCGAGTACAGCTGCAGTCGCAGTTGCCGCCGCGGCAGGAATCGGCTGGGATTCGCGGGGGTTTCCGGCTCGATGCAGAATAATCGTGCGTCGCGACGCCGACGGCTTCGCTCTCGCCGGCTAAATGATCGATCGGCCCGCGGAAACTCCCGTTAATCGTCCGCTTCCGTTTTGTGCTCGCTCGCTCGCTCGCTCGCGCACCAACCCAGCGCCGCGTCCGCTTTTGGTTTCAAGCTGGAAACTCCGGCGAGATAGTTTCGAGCCTCCGACAGTTTCGATGGCTCCTGACTGTTAGAGTTCGGCCGTCGAAAGAATGGTCTTTGTCGACTGGCTGAAAGTGGGACGAGCTTCCTCGAATTCCATGCTCCCTAGTTGCTCTTCCGGTGCCAGTTGCTTCCCTTCCCCTCGGCTGTATTCTAGTTACACATGTCGGTCGTCTTCTGATCACACACTGTGTCTCTCATTCTAGATAATGTCGAGTTCGTATGCAATTTTAAAAATTCAATGGAATATCAATCCCTTTGTATATTAGTCCTTTAGAATTAGTTCCTCCTTCCATTCACTCATCTTGGTTTTATAAGTTAAGTATGAATGGTCAAACTTTCATATTAAATTCAGAGTTAGTTTGGTCCATATTTTAGTATTCACCCTTAACAGTGTAGTATGAATTCTATCTAGATTATTATATGTGATATAATAAATTCATTGAATTAATTTCATGAACAACATAAATAGGTAAAGTAATTAAACATAATTAGACATTAAGTAAAATGTCTGGATTATAAATATTGATGGAATAATATGAATTGCACGTTGATTTCTCTTGTTTACCATAACGGTATTTTAATTAATGGCATGCATTAATTACGTCCGCCATTTTTTATCGATTTCGCATTCTTTTTTCGAAATGAATCAGTCTGCAGTCGTTGAACTACTTTATTCCCGAAGGTATTCTTTGCGAGCTGACTGTCTGACTGCAAAACCTCATACACGGGTGCGCCAGACTAATTCCCCTTTTATAACCATTATATCACTATGACTAATTACTTTCTATCTCATAAATTATCTTGCACGTTAAGTCAGTAAAAGCATTAGTTACGACTCACATGTTCCAATGATTAACATAAGAGAAAATATCTCTGGCAAACTTTAACCATTATTTTTAATAATTATTAAAGAGAGATTTGTCAAAATCTATCAGATAATAAAATAATAATAATACAAAGTAACAGAATAAATATTGTGAAAAATTAATAAACAAAATAAGAAATAAATGAGGAAGTGCGTTGAGAAAAGAAATTTCAGACTCATCCTTTTCGCGATCTGATCGTAGTTGCTACTGCTTCCGTTTCCCCTGTTGTCTCCCACCAGCCAGGTCTGACCAGTGAAGACCGTACTCTACTGTCGCCCTATCTCCGCTTCTCGGCCTCTATCGCTCGCACGTTCTCCACTTCTCCGCTCGGTGATGGATCTTCCCGGCAACGACGACGAGGAGCGGAGAACGGTCCGGCCGGAAATGGATTAAAGGATCTCGAACGAACGATTCCCTGAATTCCCGATAACCGTGGCAAAGGCAGAAAGAGGAAGATAGAGGACGCGGGCAAAAATTTACGGCTATTAAAGGCGTACGCCTTGACCATCGACAATCCGACATCGGCAAGATATGTCAGATATTGCTTGTCTATTTTAACGTTTCTCGGGTTTATTTTATCCCCCAGTGTGGAATTAGTGGAGTATTGACGTTTGGATATGTGATTTATTCATTCGTTTGAGAGATATTTCAGCATTTGTTGAACTCGAAATATATTTAATGATATTAATACAGAATTCATTCATATGAGATTTAATATGTTTGATGAGAATTACTAAATGTAGTCTTTGATGAGTTATTCGTCGCGTAGCTTTTTTGTTCTCTTCCCTATCAGTGAAAGTTTCTTTTTCCAAGTTTGCTTTGGATGGTTGGATATAGATTTGACTTGAAAAGATATTCGTCTTGACATTTGCCTGCTTCATCTACCTTTAACCTTGATGCTCTTTTTACTCCCTCAAAGTGAAAAGTATTGACACACATATGCTGATTTCTTTTCCAATATTTCTAGCTCCGCATCAATTTTACAAAAATTCGCGGGTTGATATTTGCAAAGATGTCTTGTCAGTTTATTAAACCAACTTCCTTTTCTTGAGTGAGTACATTTATCGAATAAAGAAACAATATACCCTTCGCCAGGCATCCGCAATTCTTTCTGATATATCGCAGTTTCTATTGCGAAAACAGAGTTTCACAAGGAAAGACTGTACTTCCAGAATCAATAAGCTTTCCCGACATGCTGGTTGCTGAACATAATATAGATGCTTCACATCCAACAAACGGGCCTTCTGTGTTTCACTAGTTCGCGGAGAGCCAGAGAGATTGTGCGTGTACAGTCCTTTATTGACACAGCGCTCACTGGAAGTTGTAACGATCCGGTTACAATGACCCGGCCCACACACACACACACACACACATACAAACATACACACACCCGTCAGAGAACTGTTCGATTTCCATACAAACCTAACAGGGACATATTAATTCGACAAGTCTTCGCTTGTGGCGCAGAAAAAGAGAAAAAAAAGGAGGGAGGTAAAAATAGGAAGAAAAGCAAGTAGCGAGCGGTAGATTTCAATGTGTTCGCAATAAAAGTTGATCGATCGCACTCGTCCTGAATATTACAGCGATAGCGGCGCAGTCAAAATAAAAGAGCGGGAGAAAGAGAGGGAAACGGAGGAGTGGAAGAAGGAAAGGTAGCCGCGATATCGTTCGTTGAAAATTTATAGGCAAACAGGGTCACATTACCTTGCCGCGTATGAGCGAGACTCCTTCGGGACCTTTGGTTAATATTCCCTCACTCACCCTCCCAGCCTCCCTCTTTCTCCTCCTCCTTCTCCCCTTCATCCTGCTCTTTCTCTCTGTTTGACAATAAATATTGGAAGTTGTAGGAGCCAGCTGGTGTATTATAAACTCCGGCGGCAACCTTCCGAACCTTTCTTTTAAAAAAAGCGACTGCTTTGAAATTTTCATAAGAATACCTGCAATACTTTCGCCCGGAATAAACAGCAACCCTAAGCGGCCCCTGAGATACAAAGACAAAGAGAGTGTGGGTATGTCGATGCCTCCTGTTTGTTGTCTGTCAATGCTGGAGACTTCTCTTTTTCGATGAGAGAAGAGGATTAAGTTAAATAGAGTTTGCTGTGTCGATAAAGATTAAGTAATTAAAAGAATGCACACAAAGAATGAATGGAAAATATTATGTATAAATAATATTAGAAGAATATAATATTATAAAGAAAACTATGTTGCTTTACGAAAAGGCGATCTATTTAATAAGATTTAAGAGAACTGAAACATTTGTTATCACAAAAACTAATTGAAAATATCGGCATTCGAAATGACTATTCAACGAAGCGATTACAATATTTATTATATTACAAGATTCTAAACAGAAATTGTTAATGTCAAATGACTGATATTAAGAGAAAGGGAAGTGAAGTTGCAAACAATAGCTGGATAATTAGAACGCTGGCGTTGAAAGGGCGGCGGCTCATTCCGAGCGACCAAGCGAACACAATGCTTCGGTAAATGATCGAGAGCGTGGGAAAAGTCGAGCGGGAGTTTCGCCGGCGGTCAAAGCAGGCGGAAAGGAAAATGGGGGTAATTAAAGGAATCGTGCCAAGCCAGAGAAGCTGGACAGTAGCCACGGCATTCGTAAAGGAACCATCGGCAATTCTGAAGGAAATTCCAGGACTTACTGCTGGAATACGAAAATACTGGCCACTCGCACGTGGCTCCCCGTGCTTGCCAGCGAAATTTCCATTTCGCGAAGCACGCCTGGCAAATTGGAGCGATGTAAAGTGCCACCGAAATAAACGCTCTGTCGAAATAGAATGGCAAAGAGTGACTTCTGCGACTGTAATTTTATTGGCGAGACGGAAAATAATTCTGAAGGGATGCATACTTTATTATGATGTGGCTTTTGAAATTTTGGGGAGATTTCACTCTAAAAATTGATACCTTCAATATTTATTTGTCTCTGTGCTATATTTTCTCATAGCTTCTGCGATACAATGGATTAGTTAATTAATGCTTTGTACTAGGAACAGTTTTCCAATAGATTTTTACAAGCAACCCCGATAATAATTAAATTATTAAATATGAAAAGACTTGGAATATCTTTTTGAAATCTATTGTCTTATTATCCGAAATCAACTAGTTTAGCAGATTTACTTTTGATTACTGAAATCAGATTAATAATACCAATAGAATTCTGTTGAATGTTAGAAAATAAGTGTGTAACCGGATTAATTGCCACAGTCTGGGTACCAAATTAGTGAACATAAATTTAATTACTCTAAACGCTTGGCGTTTAGAATTAATTAATCCCATACATCACGGCCTGAAAATACATTATTAATGAAAAGGGCTTAACCACGTCCACGATACAGTATACATACATATATAATACTGTTAATTACTATTAACACTCTACAGTTCGGTGCACACATAGCCTTCCAAATTGTTACATCGCGCTCTTCGTGAGAAAATCAATTAAATTGACTGAAGTTCCTATGTTCGAAAAATAATTCGGTGTCGAAAGCGTATTAATTACTGACACTTAAGATTATTAACCTTTAGAACCAATTACTTATTATGGAAAGAAATCTTAACACTAAACGTACCGGTACTTTACACATACCTATTCTTACCATAAGATTTTTAGAAAGAAATTCTTAATTTAATTTTAAAAAAAACGATTTTAAAGTAAATTTTGAAAGGGGTCATTTGACACCGCTTGGTACGCTTAGTGTTAATTGCTTATATTCATAATTTATTCAAAATCCTGTCGATTAATTCTCAATATTACCAGCATGACCAAAAAAGTCATGAGTGATACTGATACGCCGAAAGAATACTCCGTCATCAACTTACTGATAGGAACCCTGAGGGTTCTTCTTAACGAGACTTTAACGCAGTATAATGCATGCAGATGCCAGGAAGGCACGCGTCAAGGCATTCGGCCCGTGATTCACATGGGTCCAGATGAAAAATGATAATAGACGAGCGGGGACACGCGAGGAAAGAAGGATGCTGGAACGGAAGAACTGCGAGCGGTACTTTCCCCGAGCGTCCTTCATGGGATTCTCCTCTCGGCGGTAAGAAGTTATACGTTTGGAAGTTCCCGGAGACTGGGAGAGAAGAATTGAGGTTGAAAAGCGGGACAGGGAGCGCGGTCGGCTCTTCGAGGAGGAAGAAGGCCGAAGGTATAAAACATTCAGGAACCGGGCGGCACCGGGTGAATAATGCATGCCGGAGGAAATGGACCGCTTAGGCGATTTAAATCTCATAAATGCATCGGCCGTTTGTTCGCCAAGGACACGTACCGTTTTGTCAGGACATTCGCCCGGTCGGCCCCGTCTTTCCTCCAGTCTGTTATCCAGTCACATATAGGAGAATACCAGGGAGAAAGTTATGGGAATTTCGCGCTATCCCCGCCAGACTGATCTCAGACTTTAACATCTCGCTAGCCACTCGACAACTGTTATTCTACTGAATAAATGCCGTAATTAAATGATGGAAATTGATACGTGTAAAGATTTTTATCGGTTTCATAGAAATAGATAAAAAATGGATACAAATAATTGTTTACATTTATGTACCAATAATTGATCTGGAATTCAGATACATCAAGTATGAGTAATTCATATTACACATAACAAATATATTACTAATTTCTTGTATATGTATTAAATAATTTATAATAATACAGCACTTTGCATATTTCCAAAACATAATTATACAAATGTACAATAATAGTATCAAATGGTAAAAAGTTGGTGCAAGTGAGTCTCTCATATTCCAGGCAGTCCAGAGAGATTTTTCCCGGAAGTGAATATCATAATGAAGTCTGATGCCTATTTAGTCACGAGGCTAAGGGCGGCTGGTAGGTTCGCTTTGATGTGAAGTGCAGTAGGGAAGTACATTACACGGGATATTTACAGAATCGCCCCCTTTGTGCGACCCACTTCTCCAAGAATCCCGAGCATTTTCCACGGGAGAAAATTATATCTGACGGGAAGCGACGGAGAGAAGAAGACTTGGGGAAAGAGCGAAAGACTGACAAACAGAGAGTTCACAGTGCTCCTTCCACTTGACTGTTTTACTCCCCTTCTATCTCTGGCCGAACCTTCTTAGGAGGCGCGCCAGAGCAAGAGAGGCAGAGAAAGAGTTGGAAGGAAGAAGATGCAGCCTGCACGTGAAGAATTTAATGTCCTGCACAAAGGATTCTCCGCCGGCAAGGAGGGGAGGATTTTGTTCACGGAGATTTTTATACTTTTCTCATTCGCGTTCCCCCGAAGACCGAGCGTCTCGAGAGCACTGTCGAATCGAAACCTTTCTCGTGTCAAGTACCTTATTGGCCGAAGGGAGAGGGAAGCTCGCAGACGAGAGCCTAACCTACCCCTTATTTCTTTTTCCACCCTGCCTGCCTTCGGGAAATAGTTCTCGTCTGGGAACGCAATGCTCTGCTTTGCCAATAATACTGACAATGTTATAGAAATTTTCTTCCATCTCAATTTCTTTGCATAAACATCGCTAATTATCACAGGATCTTTATAAATAATATTAACCCGCAAGAGTCATCAGAAACTGGTAATAACATTCCTAAAAGAAGCACTCGAATTTGCCTTGAAAATATATCGAAGAGGAATTCGTCAATCGGGACACAGTGCTGCAAAGGGAAAAGCAGAAAAACGGATTGAACGCGGACAAAGAGGAATGGAATTCTTATGGTTTTCAAGTACAATACGCTGAACTCGCACTCGGATAAAGAGGATCGGCAGGACGTTTCCTCGAAAGAGCGCGTATTCCTTCAGTCGGCAAAGAAAGTATTGTAGCGCGCTTGAGCGAGTAGAAACGAAGATCTCTTTGATACTGACGACAAACGAAACCAAATCATTTATTCTCATTGGCGTATCCTCAAGGGGCAAGGTGAGAGAAGTGGTGGGTTGTTTTTGCACCGGGATTGGAGATTGCAAGGGTGAGCGAGGGCGTTCAAAAGGCGGCGAGAGTATTTTCGCAATTAATAAGACACATTAATGACGGGCGCCTCGGTAATTATGATGTCGCGCGGATAAGTACGCATTTCATCTCTTTGCCGGGTCTCGAGTGGGCGCCGGTGGCGCCACAGACGCGCGCGCGCCTACCTTTCCTCTTTCTTCACACATTTTTCAAGCCTTTCAGAACAGCCGAGGGGGTCCGCACAAGAGCGGCGCGCGTGAAAACACGGAAAATCGGACGAGATTCGTGCGCGCGTCGAAACTCCACTTTCCCTCCTACCCCCTTCGAAACCACCCTCGACGTGGTTTACCCTCCTTTGTTTCGATGCCGCCGACGGTTGCGCTACTTTCCTTCCTGCCAGCCCTCCGCACCGCCCCTTCTTACTCTCGAGCGAGAGGGGTGAGTCTGTACTTCTTTCAAAGAAACTACCCCGATTAAAGTCGGCGACCGCGCGCGAGAGCGGTGATAAGTAAAGCTGCGAAATTGGGGATTCCTGTGTCCCTGAATAGCCGACGGCTCTCAATGAGTTTACTGTACGAGAGGAAACTGCATTCCGTCGGGGATGGAAATTTTCAAGTGGAAATCCCAATTTTAACTGAGAGAATTCATCGTTTTTCTGTATAGAAGATGTTTTAACAATGCCGAGTTTTATGCAGGAAATAATAGCTTTTTGAAAGTCATGTAGAAATATTTTTTAATATTTCTTTGTATGAAAGATTCACTTCATTTCGATCGATCATGTGGCAAAAACTGACACAATATGGATAATTGAATCGTCCAGTTGGATATTGTTTTAAAATCAGGATTTTCTAACAACCTGGCACGATGTGTCGACACCGTATCAGGCAATCTATTGTCACAGATCTTGATTTATTCATAACCAGTCTATTGAGAGATTCACCTTTTGTTAGTGGGATGTTGCGATGATGCATGGGCACGATAAAAAACCTCGCACATCCGACAGAAAACAATTCATAATACATCTGTTTCGCAAAAGCAAACCTTACAATGCAGTTACAAATGCATGATTTATCATTTTGTACAAACAGTATTATACTTTCTTTTCAACATAAACACTGCTTTCTCTTAACAAGTATTAAACCAACATTATTAACATCTGACACCATTCTATTAAAACAGAGTTAAATAATTAACGCTTGTAAAAAAAAGCAGAGGAAACTTGACGAGCCGCTCTTCATTGAAGAGTTAAACTTTCGCATTCGGTAGTAGTTCAAAGGGGAATCGGCAGCGAATTGGATGCTTATCAATGGCTTCGCGGCGACTTGAAAATCAGATCTGCGTTGAAGCGGCTCGGCCGTCAGTTGAAAGAAAGGTAAAAGCGGAGCGAAGTAAAACTGAAGTTCCATTCAAGCGAGCGAGCAAGTCGAGCCGGTGTGGCTGTGGGTAGGTGCGGGCCAGTAACTCACTTTTGGTAATTCACTTTCGGCAGGCTCGGCTCGCAGCTCGGAAAAGCTCGTGCCAGATCTCACTGCGAGTTTAAAGGTGTTTCCACACGAATGGAAAATCAGACAAGCATTTCAATAGTAATAAGAATCATGTTTAATAATTTATTGAAGTTTATGTTTGGAAAAACATGCTTTTTCTCGCATCGATTTTAACATTTTTCCAATTAAGTGGAGTATTTTGTTTCACGTTCAATTGCTAGTTGTTTATATTGATGCTAGAATTCGATACTTGTTTCAGCCACAGAAACTAAAAGCAGTATTTAAAAAAGACGAGTATCGAATACTGTATCGAAAACAATATTCTGTGTACAATGCTTACATTATCTTGTATCATAGAAAAGCTAGAATTTCAGTAATCACAGTGATTCTTAATTTATCACAATAACATTGCAAAACAAAACACTCCCTTGGAATATTCAATGCGCGATAAAGAATATTTGTGCAAAATAGGGTGCTCTTGCAACTTGAATAATGGATTACGGGGCAGACAAACAGTTATAAAGCTATCCATACGATTTTCTATGGATCGCTTACGTGCGACGAAATCAAACACAGGCAGTCCGAGATTTGCATAAACATGTGCGCGATCTACACAAGCAAGCATTCCAGTGAAGTAGATGACTTGGTATAATTGCAGTAGGGTAGAAAGGCTCGCTTTCCCCCGATAAATCCAGCAATCAAAGGCTGCTCTGGGAAGCGCGAGTGTTTACCGATTCTAATCATCATCGATCGTCAGCCAATATTTTCCCGGAAGTTGCCCAGTTCCGTCTACATTTGACGTGAGCTCAGAGGGGCAGCGAGTGTGCGATAGGGTTGGCAGTTTGTACGGGGCTTAACGCGGCCCGTAGCGGAGCATCTCTGAAGCGTACAACGAGGTCGGCGCCGGTGGCAGCCGTGTGGAAACGAGTTTGCGCTCGAGTACATAGCCGGCTGGTGTTCGCAGAGGATCGTTTGACCCGAAAGTGAAGCGGGTCGTCGCACGCCGCGGCCCTACTGTGCCGAGCTGCCGCATGTGCCGCCGGGAGAGAATGGAAATGAACTATTCATTTGGTAGTCGTTTGAAAAAAAAGCGGCAGCGGCAGCGGCGGTGGTGGCAGTGGCAGTGGCGACCAAGCCACGCGGATGAAGTCTCCCAAGTTTGTCAATTTCCAGCACTCCCCGATTGAGCACGTTCCACGGCCTTCCCCTTTTTTCTCGCCGTCCACCACCGCAAAATGCTTTTGCTGGCTCTGCCATGGCTTTTTAAGAATTGACTCATTGCGTGTTCTATTGTTTTCTGTGCGGGTGTGACTCATGTTTTCACTTCAGATCGCAGGTATATATTGCAAATATATTGAACAGTTGCTTTATCAATTTATAATCGCTTTTTTTGGAGATTTACCAAGTAATAAAACTAAAATATAGTAATGATTAGAGCTTTAATAAAAGTCTAAATAGTATTAATAATAATACTGGTATTTAAAAAAAAAATCGCAGGCGCGTTTAGTATAAATAGTTTCATTTCCTAATTCAGGCGGCAAGCCACTTCTGCATGGCGTGACGAACATACTGATGAAACACAGCAACACCGCTTCGCCGGGGACAATTAGGCGAGCTCGAGATGTTTACTGGAAACAACACTCGTTCCAGCAGTCCTCGAAAGTCCCGTTAGCGACCACTGCCCAGCCATCGTTAGCGAACTCCCAAGACGAAAAGTTGTCGACTCCATCGGTCAACCGGCAATTCGAATGTCCGCAGACAAACCGGATTAATTTTTTAACAATGATATTCTGTATTTTTGTATTATTCTAATAATTCGCATTCTATGTAGTATTATAGTGGAAAAATGTATTAAAAATTGAGTAGCAGTATTGAATTTCAATATAATAGAGTGTAAAGCAAATAACAGATTTTATCAATTAAAAGGTCTGTCTCGCAGGTCTCGCTTTGTCATATTTTATAATTAAATGAAATGTAAACATTTAAACGTCACGATTGATTCGAATTTCGATATTATCTGAATTTAAAGGCGTTTATTCAACCACTTGAGACAACTTTCCGTTTGATTTCACTGCACAAATAGTAATATATTTTATTACTATTAGTATAATATTAACGATTCAATTTATCAAATTATTACACAGCAATGGAAAATAATTCCAGAGGTGTTGCGATAAAATGTCTTTTAAATTTTTATAGATAGCCACCGCGAAAATGAATGAATACTACATTTTTGGGAGTGCGCGTCCGAAATAAATTTCTGGAGAAGCCACATAATGTGTTGTACATAGAACGCGGTACATGCATTAAGTTCGGAACTGCATGAAAGTAACTTTGGCTCGGCATGGAAATAAATTGCGCTACTAATACTTCATAATTTACTCTATGCGAGTGCACGATAACGAGATTATAATACATTTCTGTCCCCATTTCGTGTGGAGCATGTCGCTAATAATGCCGCGAATAACAGGAGACTGAATAACAAGGACCGTTAGATCGCTTAATCGCATCGGCACCGGCGTCTGCACTCAGCAATGACAACAACGCCCGAAATTGTTTTCGGCGAATTCGCTGGACAACAAATACGAGGCGAACGGATTGCTAGGAAATTCGTAGGAGTAATGACCAGCGGCGTATTTCGGTATAATAATCTCTCCAAATCTCCAGAGCTCCACCGATAGAATTCACAAACCGACGGGCAAACAGCAACCGTACACGAAAGGTATTTAAATCTGCTGACATTCGATATTCAATGCAAGGTGTTCCATAAATATGATATCCTTTAACGGTGACAACGTTTTATAAAACGAAAATATTCCTCGTGTATCGTCTGACAGAATTTTGAAAAGTATATTCCAACAGTTTCTTTCACGAATCATACTTAAGCTTGAATTTTAATATTTGTTATACATATTTATATCAAAAGAATAATTAATCTCTTATAAAATATAATTATCAAATCTTTTGCACTCCCTAGAAGATATTACAATTCATTATTAATACTAGATTTATATATTCTATTACTAATTTCTTTGGATGTCAAAACAACGTAAAATATCCAAATACAAAGCAGACTCTCTGCATGCATAAATGTCATGCACAGTAATTATCAAAGTCGATTCACGACGTTAATTAAAAATGCCTGCAATAACAGTATACTATCAAAAATAATTGTCGGTCGCTTTATAAGGTTTCGTTGCAAAGTAGATGGAACGAGGACGAAATCCATGATGTTTGTGAAACACCCTGTGCAGAGAGGGCCAGAGCGGGTAACGAGGTGGACAAACGGAAAGCTCGAAAGGGGAGAGCGAAATTCTGCTCGCATCTACGAATGCGAGAAGCCGGATACTAGAGCCACTTTGCCGAGAGGTTTGTCCGCCGCGTCGCTTCGTTAACGTTAATTAAGGCGAGACCCACCCCCGATAAAGCGAGTTCGTTATGCATCCCGTCGATCGGCACCCCAGCCACCCTCTTCTCCTAGCCATATCACTCTTACATTCTCCCGGATAAACTAAATCTCTAACCTATATTCATAATTCTTCTTTTATAATACAAATCATTCCGATGAAAAAATGTACTTTCTATATGTATCTTTTTATTGAAATTGTTCGGGCAATAAACATTGTCACAAAGAGCTGAATTTTTTCATTTAACTGCAATATTGGTTATTTATAGTGAACAATTCGATTTTTTCTAGGCAATTGCGTTCTTATATTCATAACTCTTCTTTTATAATACGAATCATTCCGATGGAAAAATGTAGTTTGTATATGTATCTTTGTATTGAAATTGTTCGGACAATAAACATTGTCACAAAGAGCTGGATTTTTTAATTTAACTGCAATATTGGTTATTTATAGTGAACAATTCGATTTTTTCTAGGCAATTGCGTTCTTATATTCATAACTCTTCTTTTATAATACGAATCATTCCGATGGAAAAATGTACTTTATATACATATGTATCTATTTATTAAAATTATGCGGACAATAAACATTGTCACAAAGAGCTGGATTTTTTAATTTAACTCCGATATTGAGTATTTATAGCGAACAATACGATTTTTTCTAGTTAATTGCGTTCTTATATTTTTTGTATTTGTAATTCTTCTTTAAATACTTTATTATAATAGTGATACTAATGACGTAAATATAATAAACCTCGGACATATTTTGAAAAGGATTCAAAAATTGAACGAAGTTATATTCTTTTTTAAAAAATCAAAGTTCAAATCAAACTTCATTCGAAATATCTCACACGCGCTTTTGAGCGGCGTTTATTCAATTTTGCATGACATTTTCTTGATATTGAAAAATATCGCGCGCTTTTGAAAAGTAATGGGTTTCATGATTCCAGATGACAACACTAAATTTGTGCGCGAAAAGCGTTTGCTGTGCCTGGAAAAATGTGTAGAAGCATGCTTTCGCGAAGTCTCGTGCGGTTTTTTCGATTTTCACCTCGAACAAGAGAACACGTCTCCATATTTTTCTGCTGGCTGACGTGCGCCAATAGATCGACAGATTGATAGACATTTCATCGAAGTTGTGCCAGCGGATTGTCAGCCAGATACGTTTGCACAGCGCGTTCTCTTCCTATCCCATGACATGCCACCGAAACTGATGAGCTATTCAATAAGTCGGCCACGCAGCTCGATAATTCGATTCTGTGATTAACACTTTTGCGAGTCAATAGTATGCTAATAGGAAGCTCTCGTATGATGAAAATCATTTTAAAAATTGTCAGCGTGTATAAATAAACCAGGGTGATATTATTAGCATACTTCTTAATTACCACTTTGTAATAACTAATGTATAATTATCATTATTTCAAGAGTAGTAATTAAAACAAGAATTTTGTCACGCTAAAATAGTAAATCATTGCTTTTTGAAAAGACTGCATTGAAGCTTTGCAATGAATCTGTTATCCATTTTGGAAAAACGCTTTCATTTATACACACGGAATATTAAAATAGTCTCTTACTAATTCCAGTCCGAATTTCCACCATTTTTTCAGTTTCATTTCCGCAGCCAAAAAAATTTTCAGCTTACACATTTCCTTTAATGCATTTTTTATCAAACAAGAATCGCAACTACAGTAGCGTTGCTTGTTAAAAATTCTTTTCATAATCATCAGAAACCGAACACCCACTTCTACATGACTCTGCAATCTTGAATTCCACGCTTTTCCATATCACGAAACACAATCCTAAAATTGGATGAATACTAAGTCTCGAATAACAGGCTTTTCAATACCCAATCAATCGTGTTATCGAAAGCTTACCAATCCACTGACGTATTATCACATCTTTACGTATGAATTCACTTCGCTCGCCATTTCCAAAGATCGCAATGTGAAATCAAGCACGCAAAAGCCGTCCCGTTTGCCAACGGTGCGCGGGTTGAGGCGAGCAAGCTTTCTCTCATCGATACCACTTTTTCCATACGGGAAACAGAGGGCGCCCTGCATTTTCCCGCCTAGACAAAAGCTCTTGCTCGCCGAGATGGAAACAGTGAGTTTGTAGTGTAAGCTCTGTCCATCCACGCGTGCCACTCTACTCCGACTAATGGATACTCGTCCATTTGCGGGCTCAGCTGACTTTCCAGTGGCTTCGCCCGTTAGAAAATGCTACTGCTGCTGTTGCTGTTACTTTCGGGAAGAATCGCGACCGCATTTCCCAAGAATGTGTGTGTGCGCATTCTATCTGCACGGTGAGTTATTTGCCTTATCAGTGCTGTCAGTAACCCACCGAATCGATTACCAACATCGATTTATTGGCAACTCCAGAACCCGCCTGAAGTATATTCTTCTTTTTATGAACAGATATAATAGTGCACATGTGGACTGATATGTGAAGGGGAAATTTTTATGTATAATACCATTATTCAAATAATGTATTTTATATGCAACCAGAAAATGTACATTACTAATTCGAAGAAATATTACGATCAGCAATAACAGTTTGTAAAATATATATTAATTTATAAATATCCTGACAGGCTTTCAACTAGTATTATATAATATTTAAAACTAAATCATTTTGTAGAGTGTTCGGAAATGAATTCTGAAGTATAACACAAATTCCTGAATCATTTACAATTAATATACAAATATAAAGTCCGAGAAAAGAGAAGTAAAAACTGGGAGGTTTGACAGTTGACAGTAAATCCATATGTGTAATCGTTGCCGTTGGTTACGAGCAAGCTGATTCAAAGTCAAGTGATTTACCCTGCACGAAGGACAGTTTTGGGCGAACCTGTATGAACAGGAACGAGTGCGGTGATCCACGTGGAAACACGACAGAGTCGAGGCCAACTGTGCGAGTTTCAGATAGATCGGGGAAAAAGTAAACAGAACGTGGTTCGGCTCGTTCCAGTCCGTCAAATTTTATACGAAGCTCCGATCCACCCGGTGGCTTCCTGCATACACTGCCGTTTAATACAATGGTCGACCATGTATTCGAGTCGAACTCTTCTCTCAATTTTCGTGAAATCTCGCTGGATTGTTTTTGAAAGTAAAAATTAAATTTCGAACGCTTACTTGGAATTTAAATGAACTTGTAATAAAAGTTACACATTAGTTGTACATTAACTTTTTAACAATGGTTAAAAAAAGTAAAAATACGAACTATGCATTTACTAAAATCTTGTTAAATTATTTTAACAAGCAGACATTTAATTAGTACAAATCCGAGTAAAAATTAACTCGACATTTGTTCTCGAGTGTGATTACTTTGGTCGTCCGTCTTCCAAGGGTGGAAAAGGGGTTGGTAATATGTATAGAAGAAAAAGGTAGGAATGTGAGGTATGCAAATGCGAAACTAAAGAGTGGACCAAGTGGCAGTGGGTCAGCGTGGACTTCGCACACGGTCACTCCGAATTTTACAGAAGCCGGCGCGCCCGAATTCTCCATTTGCCTCGAGTAAATATTTAAACCGGCATTCCCTGCCATTCTGCCGGCAGCGTCCTCGTCCTCTTTGCTAGACGTCCTCTCTTTCTACATCTACGTGTTCACCGAGCGGTTCTCGAGGATGCGCAAGAAATCGAAGAGATTCGATCAAACATTAGCCGACGCGCCTGCCGAAGATTGTTAGCTTTACCGACGACAAAGATACCACTCGATAGAACGCCAGTCGAGACAGCTCCAAGACTTTATAGCTAAAGCTATAAAAGCAAGTTAAGTGGACACTAGAACGCTTTTCCTTCCAACGAGAATATCCGATCGAATTTGCTTTGGTATGTTAAACTTTTGAAAGATTTCTTACAATTTCTTATCTCAATTATTTGTATACTTTTAATATGGTACTTTGAAATTATTCGCCCGAGTAATAAAAGGTCTAAGTAAAAAGTAATAGAAATATTTTCCAAAAGATAATGCTGATTTATCATCTTCATTTATAATAATATAACATACGAATGATTATGCTTATTAAAAGATAAACAATTCGCATAACACTGCTTATCTTTACAGTGCCAAATCAGCATCGTAATACATGCGCCTCTAACACTACGTGCATTTACCTTTAGAAACTCCCAAGTAAACGAAAGTAGGGCAGCTAATATGTATAACGAGGGAATGCGAGTACCAGGACTAACGGAATTAAATAATTTGCCGATCGCAATTACGAGAGGCGTGTTCGATGCTCCTTACAAGCACGTATGTTCCTCCGACAGAATTTACGTGGCAGCTATTTACCTTTCTAAAGTAGTACGCTGCCAGCGCTCCCGCTCGTTAACAGCTTGTTAATAATTACCAGCCGTTTTTCGAGCCGACCTATTCTGACTTATTGATTCCGATAATACAACTGAATTAACTTTCCATGCACGTTCTTACGCTAGTGAAGACTACTCGAGTGCTCTCTCTGTGTGAGTGGCTGTGATAGGAGAGTCGCGGTGCTAACGAGGGAATCAACTTTTACGCATAATTAACCAGCCGCGGGTGAGTCGGTAAATTTTCAAGCGACGCGAGATGCGAGAATAATGGCCAGCTAACTTCGAATACAGTGAAACGAGACTAAATAAAAATTTAACGAACTTATAAATTAGTGCTAATGATAGAAGAAACTGTTCCTAAAGTTCTTGAATAATTAACAGTTTATATTTCACTTAGGTAACTTAATGAAGTATGTATATGAAATACATATGGTAATAATACAATATCTATTCGACATAATATTATATTGAATAACTGACTAATTGTATAATTACTGTATTCAATAATATAATAAACGACACAATATTCAACCGACAATCCACGAACGATGACTAAATACAATCTATATTAGCATAAATACTAGTAATTAGATAATGAAGCCAATGAGAATATTAGATCACGTTCTCTGTTATTTCCACGCGCTCCACTCGCTTAATGGAAAGGAAGAAGAAAAAAAAGATAAAAGAGGGAACAAGTAGAGAAATAATTCTGCGAACGAGTCTCATTGTGATGCGAGACTTGAGAAGGTGGTTGCCAGCCGGAGGGCTAGAAAACACTAAATGTTACTGTCCCGAGCGAGTTGCGGCGATACAGCACGCACGTCCACATCATAATTTCGAGGTTTGCGTCACCATAGCCGGCAAAAGGTGGCTCGCACTCTACCAGAGATACTCCTCCACCCTTGCTAATTCACCACGCGCGCCCTCTCGCTTTGCATTCCCAAGACCCGCGTGTCCGAATTAGAACAAAAGCCGCGCTACCAGAGCAACAGTACCTGAAGTACAGCGAGAACTACGCGTCTAGCTCAGAGAATGTGAACGTCATTTTACATCTACCGAGTACATTCTCCTACTTCCCTTAACGCGGTGTATTGTACTTTCAATAGTACGAATATGTCACTTTGTATTAGTCGAATGAGTTAATAAGGAGAGCTTAATTATTGTTTTTATATTAAGTCAGGTTACTGTTGATGAAGAGATTTTTCGAGATTTTAGCATGCTATATTTGAGTATAATATAAAAGAATAATATGAAAAAAGGGAAAGTAAGGTATTTCATTTTTATTAAACAAAAAATGTCTTACTAAATGTTTAGAGATTAATTTATTTTATATTTTAAAAAATTCACTTTTAATGTTAGCTTGACGGTAGTTAACACTTGAGAACTAACTAGGAGTAAAATTCCACACGGTAACTCCTGCTTTCTCTCCTTCAATGTTCACGTTCTCTCGAAACACAGTAATGTTGCGAAACAACAGGGCAGTAGTGAGAGTCTACTAAGAGCTTTCCCGAAAATTGTCTGTCACATTGAGACGTCTGATGACAATGTGGGATAACTGAATTATATTTGTTATTTAATTAGCTAATGGAATTCTGTAACCCCACTGAATGAAATAGAATTACATCAAGAATTTATAGATAATATACGTTTATTATCAGACCGTGTACTTTTATATATAATTAGCTAATCTATATGTGTAAAATAAATGTGTGAACGAAACAGTATTAGTTAAGCAAGGCCTGTTAGTAGAAAATATGTCTCTAAGCTGAAGCAATATCTTCTCAAGTATTATTAATAGGTCTCCGACTCTAATTAATAAATAGCTATAATTAACACAGTAAATATGTACGGTTATAATGTAAAGTAAAGCAATATTAATAAAAGCAACATTTATTATTAAATAAACAATATTTCGGGAAGAGTTATTTCAAATGAATTTCAGCATATTGTGGGAAAATGACAAACTGGTGGGAGTCGTGATCTTTCACCAGAGTTTGCAGCATCCAAATGCATTTCAGTTTCGAAGGTTGGATTTCAGGTCAGGCTGGCCGAGCAGTGGCACGCCGACTCCTATCTCTTTTAATTACATTCACAGGCGTAAGCTCTCCCGTTCCCGCGAGCCTGCGCGGAATTGCGTTGGAAGTCTATTTTATTTTGGCGCGCTCGAGGAAGCTACGCGAGCAATTTTCTAAATGTGTGCAATTTGTTTCGTGTACATAGACCGGCCGTAGCAAACCCGCTCCTGATAAATTCTGCAGTTTTTCCACTGGTGTCCGCCGCTGTTTGCGCAAGCAGCGTCGCAACAATTGTTCCGCGACTAAACAAGTTTTTCGATGTGCTCGCGACAATTAATTAACCGGCATTACAAAGAGCACTGTGGTTCATAGTAATAGTAAAACTATTCGGAACCATTTTAAGGGAGAGTCGTGGAAACTGCATGGAAAAGCCGCGGATAAAGAACACTTCTTTATTTTTAGACTTTGCTACTTAGTTTCTCTTATCCCGGTGGGGAAATATTAAAATTATTATGGAAACTGCAGGTACTTTAATTATTATTTTATTCCGCTACTGTATTATTTAGTATTCAATTTTATTATATTGTCCGACACCAAGTATTATATTAGAATATTATAAACATCCCTGCATTTTCAAACAAGTAGAATTCTCGATTACATCATTTAAATGGGTTTGATTATTCCAGTATTAATTACATTGCTTTAAACTACAGTTCGTTGATAAAGGTGTTCGAATTATGCAATTGCAAACACCGTCAAAGTGCACCTTGGTAGAACAAAAGCGTCTACTTTCGGGTATGCAGGCTCATTGCGAGGAGATTCGCAAACTGCGGTGTTCATTTTAATTATAAGTCAGTGCGGGCTCCCGCTGCCACGAATCTGTTCCACTTCATTCATCGGCTTTGTACGAGGGCGCACAAAGCCGCTCGCGTTTTAATTACCCAATAAATACGTTTAATTGCTGGCTCACGCCATACTAGAACAGTGCGTGCGTGCACGCGTATAGGCGCGTTTGTGCGAGAGGAAAATAAGAGAGTTGAGAGAAGGAAACGGCGTTTCGTACTGCGGAGAGAAGAGATGATGATAATTTAATTACAGGAGAGCTCGTCCCTCGGCCAAGCCACCTTCCTCTTGCCACGAAAATCGAGGCACAGCTGGTGAAGACGTATTTGTGCCCATCCTCCGCCACCCTTTGTCCCGCATACGCCGCCCTTGTTTTTATTACAGAGTCAAAGACCGACTGCAAGCGCAACCCCTCGCTTGCTCGCCTCGCCCTCTCATCCGCCGGCACTGTTTTCTCGCCCGACTGAAACGAATTCCGCCGGAAGGAAGGACTCCGCGAGACATTGAACTCGACCCCTCGTCGCTTTTCCAGCCGTTCGAACACCCTCGAAAATGAGAGAGCAAAGTCGAATTTCCCAATAGGGGAAAACCGCCACATTTTGTTTTACTGAACTTTTAGGTTTTAGATCGACTCTCTTAACATTCAGAAGCATATACGTTTTTAGTGGGTTGTAGTATATTTGATTGGAATTAATCGAAATTGAAGTAGAGAGTTGAAAGGACTCATTAAAATAGTTAAGTTCCGCATTTTTAACACTATAAACGATTTTTTCTATCACGAAAAAGTTAATTTCTCGTAAAGTTGAGAATCAAAGTATAAACTTTGGAGCTTCACATATTCTTCATCAAGTTAATGACAGAATTGTATAGACGGTACAATAATTTAGTAATGTTATATAGGCATACGCGTATAAGTAGCGCAATTCACTAATATGCAATTAGTACTACAAGCCTCGATATATTGATTACTATATATTCTCCTGCATGTGGCGTGCACACCGGACATTCTGATATTAATTAATGGATATATGATGTTTGCCTGTAGACCTCTATTACAGTACCACTGAACTACTAATTACATGCTGCAGTATTACACTACTTACAACTGTAATAACAATATCAGTCTTAACCATTGCCGATCCAAGAACCAATGCTTCAAATTAATTAATCATACACAACTATATGAAATTAGTTTGATAAATAAATTAATAGACTATATACTTAAAAAAAATTAACTCAAAAGAAATAACACTGAACTACTAATTACATACTGCAGTATTACACTACTTACAACTGTAATAACAATATCAGTCTTAACCATTGCCGATCCAAGAACCACTGCTTCAAATTAATTAATCATACACAACTAGATGAAATTAGTTTGATAAATAAATTAATATACTTGATATTAAAAAAAGTTAAGTGAAAGGAAATACTTGTGGCTAAAAATAATTATGAATAACAAAGAAAACAATATATTAATTTTATTTAACCACTCTTTCAAATTAATCAACGAGAGACGTTTACAGTCAGCATATTTCGAGACCATGTGTGTTCGCAATGGCAACTTTTTGCGTAGTACGAACTATTGCAAAATAAGGGACAATTTGGTAAATAAATTAATATACTTGATATTAAGAAAAGTTAAGTGAAAGGAAATACTTGTGGCTAAAAATAATTATGAATAACAAAGAAAACAATATATTAATTTTATTTAACCACTCCTTCAAATTAATCAACGAGACACGTTTACAGTCAGCATATTTCGAAACCATGTGTGTTCGCAACGGCAACTTTTTGCGTAGTACGAACTATTGCAAAATAAGGGACAATGGGAACGTCTCAGGGGAGTGTTGGGTGAAAAGTTTGGAAGGGCAATCGGCGAGACACGTTGTTATTACAGAAAGCGGACGCGCGAAAGGCAATAGGGAATCCAAGGCGAGACGAGTCGGAAGGATATTGTACGAGCAATCAAGCGAGTCGAGCTCGCTTCAACTCGATTCGAACTTTCCCACCCTGGCATCTATCGATGCGTCCCAGCGACACGATAAAGAGCGAGATACAATTGGGAACCAGTCCTTTTTTACTTCCTCGCCGGAGGTGTGAGACGAACATTAAAGTTTCTCGTAAAAGTACCGGAGGAGCTTGAAAAATTACGGTGACAAGTAACACGGATATTTTTGGTAGTTTTATTATACATTAATTGTCCTATCTAATAACTAATTTAAAGAATAATAGATTCCAACATTTTTCTAACAATATACAATGACATTTCGAGTTATTATTATTTTATAGTATGTAATTTTTCTTCCTTTCAACTTTATATAGACAAAAAAGTCGTATTAAAAACGCTTTATATTAATGATTTCCCCAAACTGGCTTTGACTTTTTGCAATGCGCAATTATACACACTCTGAAATAATTATTATTATCACGCGAAATTGCTTTAAGAATCGTTTAACCGAACTCGGACGTATTCGGATTAATTAAAGGAAAGGGTTAGTTGTTATTATAATGATTATGGTGACCGGAAACTTTTGAGAGCAACTGTATATTGGCTTAGTCACGAGGAGAGAGATTCCGTGCTGGCAGTTCCTATCTTCCAGGGTTTATCGAGAGCAATAAGGACACCGGTTACTCGCAGTTCTCACCTGGACCATCCAGAGGCATCTGAGCCGACGGTAACTTTGACCACAGAAGACGCGTTTCCAGAGAGAAACGGGACAAGACTGTGGAAGACAGGACTCCCGGGGAGGGCAGTTACAAGTTCGAAATTCTGAGATGCAATTTGTCTGCCTCGAAATAGAAGTCGTGTTTGTAATTAACTTTCAATAGAAAATGTATAAATTATTATTTAAAGATAGACAAGAAACGTAATTCTTTATATGACACTTTGTAAATGGAGTTTTACGGGTAGCTCGAAAATTTCCCAATTTAATAATATAATATTTGACTAATAGTCGAATGCAGCTCACATGAGAGATTTTGAAAACTTAAACAAACCCATATTACAAAAATTCAGTATTTCCGTTAACTTATACAGTGTCATTTAACTAATTTCCAATGTTTGTAAAAGAACTTTTTAGTTATTTAATATGGAATACTATATTGAAACTATGAATACTGGAGTCAAATGTCTCGCATGGGTTTCGACTTCCAAGGAGAGCAAAGCGAAGACTTTGAAGAATACAAGAGGGGTAAAAGTAAACAGATACATCAGTCATTCTTCGAGGGGTGCTCTAAATGTCCTAAAACTTATAGAGATGTGTGAGTGTATATGAGCAGTGGTAACATTGCCCGGGGACGTTGTCGAGAGAGAATGGAGAGATCTGCCACTCGGAAGTTGATGAGCCTTGGAACCTATCATACACATGACAAGTCGCTGCTATCGTATGTACATAACGTGTGTGCCAAGGAGATATTATAATACCTAAAAGCACTCGCATTACAAGGGGGGGGATTTATCAAAAGCCACAAGGGTGAATAGGAAGTCTGGTTGACGCCATCATATCTTCCAAGGGACTAACGTCTGTCTTGAAATTTATATCAGCATTCAAAGCCTGCTAAATATTTACGGGATAAAAAAAAAGTCATTTCGATTTTTGCGTATCCCTTCAATGTCAAAGAACAGTAAAACGTTTCCACCATTCGGGGAAACACAGAGAACAAAAATAAAAGGGAATGGGTTTTCACACTGTTGATTTTGGAACACCAACCATCTATTAAAAAGGGTGGCTTGCAATGAAAACATTTGCGATACACTCACCTACATGTGGCGATATGGTAATTTCGAAGGAATTAAAATATTAATCTCGTTTTAAACGAACGAGTAGATCGACCTGTTTCAAATTCCTTTGGTGGCATAATTTTTCATTAAGTGTTTGGGTAGAAATGTTGAATCCGACACTTCACATTAAAAACTGGGTAACTGCAGGAGCCCTTTAAACTTATGTAGGTTTTTGCAAACGTACCGCTATCCATTAATCACAGCTTTTAATAGCAGCGTGAATGGCTTTGAAGTAAGTAGATCATTCCATTTGAATGCGAATATTTCAACACTCGAGGAACTTTGCTACATTCCCGGATCTCTCTACTTTTTAATACTGAATCGTTGAATTGCCGATTTAAAAGCATTTGAATATTAAATTCAAACAATACAGTGTACTTTCTTCATGTACTTACTTTGCATGTGCTCCAATTTTAATTTACATCATATGGGTGATAATAGTAGTCTGTCTCAAGACACTTACCTGAAACAGAATAACAATAGAATGATTAAAACAATGCACGAGTATGTTTCTAAGTTTTACATATTTTAATATTTCAATATTTCAACTATGATAAATCTTATAAAACAAGATACATCTTGTTTTATTTGATACTCAGTTATATAACTTCTCAATTTTTCCCAACTTAATTTCACCCCATTAACTTTGATTTTGCCAAGATAGTTGCCAAGCGACTTCCGTTGCACCCGCCACACTTCCTGTATCCCAGAACCATTCTCATAATCGTTCTAGTAACTCTTGCGAGTGGAAAACGTAGCCAGAACTCCTCTCCTTTAAAGCAAGCGGAAAACGCGCGGTAAAAGGTTATGGAAGTAAGGAGATTCCGTTGAAAAACAGGGGAATAGTAGGTCCTTCCCTGTAGAACGAAGAGACTATGTTCCATGTGACCGTAGAGGAAGCCAAAAATAGCGATTTCCCGGGAAACTAACCCCAAGATATGTTCGAGAAGCGTATCAGCAAAGGACGAATAAAGCTTCAATCACACGTGCAAGCGAAACTTACTATTTCCACTTAAAGGACGAATATCCTTCGCAATTCATATAACAAGGAACATTGGAACCACCAGAAATTTATCCTACTCAAGCATTATACGTTCCATTAAAGGACCGAGGATATAACAGAAACAAGATTAACTAATGCTCGTTGGATGTGGGTGGAAAGCGAGCTTAAAGGAGTAAAGTCGAAGAGCTTACAAATCGAGGTCAAGTGGCTTTCTTCGGATTCCCAAGGATCGGAGGAGTCGGCGGTGGCGGAAGAAAGCCAATCGAAATGGGTGCTGGTAGAAGCAAACTTTCGATATCCCGGAAGCCGTGGGATAATACCTGGCGTGATGGGCGAAGGTCATCGAGAGGGATCGGTATCTTTCAGGCTGACAAGTTGATGCAACAACTCCCCCCGACCTATCGGATTCCTTGAAAGCACTCACGGCGACGGCTCTTATTGAGTTCTTCGAGAGGAAAGAGACTCGCATTACAGGGACTGCTGTATCGCCTTTTGACATTCCACCTCTGAGGCGATTTTATTGGGCATACCACTCGCTGATGCACTCGGCAACCTTACGCATCGCGATAGATTTAAATTTCTGGTTTTCTACCAGCTTTAAAATCTGGAGATTCGAGTAATATTAGCATTTTTTTATGCTCTCAAACGCTTGTTGCAATATAAACGATTTCTCTCTTTTATATTACTCCAATTTGTTTTTTTTGTAATTTACGCAAGAAATACTGAGATGAAATGGTTTCAATTTATATTAATTGTAATGAAAGCATTACTAATTCTGTTACATGTATAATCAGTAATTACCTCAATTACACTTCATATACAACTAGGATAGTAAATATTTTTACCTAAAATATAGTTACCTAGTATTAGAAAATACAGGAATCAGACAAAAAATATCCAAAGAAAACATTCCAAATATTCCGATAGTAAATAATACTATTCTAGCAGAAGTGAAAGTTTCGCTACACACACCTTCGGGCGAGCTTTCCGTTTAGTAGTATTACAACGTAATGCAACGCGGCGAGAAAGGTGGTGTATAAAACGTTGGCGATGTAGGAGCTATTATCGCTAAATGGGGCTGTTTTAAAGCACAGCAATAACGCGCCGTTTTATGCTTAATGGCCGGCGCACTCGAAAGCGCCCGGAAAAACCTTAAGAGAACACACACACACACACACAGACACACACAGACACATAGAGACTTGCCAAAAGAACTAGAGCTTCTTTTAGCGATTTAGTCCGGGCCGCTTAAAGCGCGCCATCTCGAGTCCGCTCGCGTCTCTGTTGGCGTCTAGGAACAAAACCAATTCCTATTGCGAGCTTCGATCGCTCACCGAGGATAAACTCGGTCAATCCGTGGAATCGGGAATCCTGGCTTTCAAGGAGCGACTCCAGACTCCAGACTCCAGACTCCAGACTCCAGACTCCAGACTCCAGACTGGAGATTCACTCGAGTGCGCGCGATAGAAACGCCAGTGATCGGCCGAGACGAGAGGATAGACTTCCTCTTTTCAGTTATTTTTAAAACTCCCTTTATTACTTGTTAGTAGTAACAGGAATATGTATTCGATGTGAATAAAGAAAGGATGAAGTTGAGTAGCGCAATATCTGGTTTAATGCGATGGTAAGTTATAATTTTGATGGTGAAAAGTTTCGTTGATATTATTTATTAATAATATAGTGTTACATGAAATAAAGTATGTCGGAAGGAAATTTGTAGATTTTAATATTGGAATAAAATCGAAACAAAATATATGAATGCAAACAAATATAAACTATTTTCAAAATCCTAAATGTACTACTTCAAAAATTTCTGAACTCATAAATTTTCTAAATCGTAAACATTTAAACTAATGACTCCTTAAATCAATTCACATAGTACACAGACTTTTTCTGCATTAAGTTACCAAAATTCACTATCTTGCTACGAAAATTTGACAGTGCTGATCGAAAGGTGCTCGAATGGAGAATGTAGAGAAGCGTTCATGGGACGAGACAAATCTTGGAAAGAAGATCTTAAGGATCATTGAGGGTAATGCGGGTTCGGAGAAAGAAGAGAGCTCAGGAAAGTAGACAGCGAAGGCAGGCAATGCGAGAATGCGAAAGGAAGAGGTGAAGGTTGCCGGGGGTGTGCGAGGGGATGGAGAAGCAACCAAGTAGCGTAGTTTTATCGGGTGAATTGTATTGGTGTCAGACGTGCCGAGTCCCGTTGCACTGGATTCTTCTGGAAATTACATTCTCCGATGCGAAGGAAGCCCTGGCCCGAAAAAAGACGTGATGCGCGCTTCTACTACTAAAACACTCCAACAGTCTGGGAAAAAGCGTCGCAAAGGAAAACGAAGCGCGTTTCGACTTCAAATGTGAGAATTCTATTAATTCTCTTTCGAAAAATACTATTCGACATTGCTAGTTTTATCTAATTATTATTGCAATCAATGTTCAGATTACCCGAAATAGTTGTATATTTATTCTTACTTAACTATTCCATTACAGTTATGCATTAAATCAAATCAATTGATATCGAGAATTCAATAGTATTCACATTTGGATTCACTCTGTTAAAATATCGAGAAATAATTTCATTTTCAATATAAATTGAATTTAAATTAAGAATGAATATTTTATTTTCGACAGAACTAAAATGAAATTCCCATGGAAATCCCTTGCGAAATTCCCTTACAACTTTTATTAAAAATCATTGACGCGTCCTGTAGAATTCTTTATCTATGTCGATCGGATTACATTTATTTCAATTTCGACACGCAACATATTGACACAATACAAAGTAATGAGTAACGCGGTACGATAAAATGTTGCCAAAACTACTGTAGATCGTAATTCTTTGCGCTACCGTCGTATTTCCGGCGTGTCGTTCTCAGTGGTTTTTCGCCGACAGTACTTCGTCCGCCCTTCACGAGCTTGTTCGCAGATCCCTGTGAGATTATGCACTCCCTAAAATCTGCATAACGTTATACGCAGATAATGAGGAGCCGGCCAGTCGCCAATGCAACAAGCCCCGAAATTTTACGTGCGCGTTTCTCCTCCGGAAGCACGGTAATACAGACTCCTGCACTAGCCGCTGGCTCTCCTTTATTACGAAATTATCTTTCTGGATTAGCTTCACTATTCGCACTGGATTCACATCCCACTGGCATCGCTCTGACTCAAAGAGTGTCAACGTTGAAACGCCACTGTGGCATAAAAAATTCACCACAGTGCTCGGCGTCCGTTCGCATATTCAGGAATGAGGAAACTCAAAATATGCTCGCCTCTCTGGAAAATTATATCACCCCACCCTCTTCCGCTTCCGGAAATATTGATGCGTTTCTATGTTCACTTAAAGCGTAAACATTCGTGTGTGATTAATTTTAAACTGCGACTTTTACGATTCGGATAAATGTGTGCACCGAAGGATTGGATAGGAGAAATGTTAATTATATTCTTAAGAATAAATTATTTCTCTTTTAAGTATATGAAATGACAGAACATGGGATACGTGGAGTAAGAATCGCGAGAAATATATAATTTTATATTCATTTGGTTTAATCCAAGCTAGTTCAAAAGGAAGAAGGCCAAGTGGCTGACATCGTTAACCCAATTTTTTATTGTTATCCGTACGACGTGGAACTGTATTCATAAACGCAGGACCCTTTCGACCATGCAATAAAAGACTTGGTTGTTTAAAGAAGAACGTGTTATTCAGAACGTTATAAGATTAAGTGAAAGAATTGCGTTTGGCGTATAACTGGAGCATAAATACACCTAGAAAATCAAGTGACTACTGTCTGAGACTAAGCTTAAGTTTCTCTTCTGTAAAAAATTGTATTATAGCAACTCTTCCCATGTGAAAGTATACATGGAAAATTGTGGAAGCAGATGAAGAAATATAAAGAAAAGGGCGGATCTCTATTCTGCGAATATCTCTCCACTTTTACAATGCTTATAATTAATTATACCTTAATTTACTATTCATAAATTAGTAGAATTAAAGTTCAAATCATATCTGATAACTTCGTAATTTAGTACTACTTTTAATGTTAAGTAAACGATTAACGTTGAGCAATGTCTATAAACAAAAACTATGTCTGTAAAATAAGCTCTAATTTCACTATAATTTTTAAAAACTTTTCAACTGGTAAATGATAATTGAAAATAACATATTCCTAAAAGGATTATTTCAAGTAACACCTACGATCATATAGCAATATAAAACTACTAAAAACGACACAATTGTAGCACGAAGTCGAACGTGACGCTTCGCAAAATTCTTTTGAGAAACACGAAGCTGTCGACGAAGTGCGAGGAAGAATAGCATAAGCGGGCGAAGAGGAAGAATCTATTTGAGGCGAGCTTTGGAGAAAGAATCGGGCCAATTATGCGGGACGCTCCGTGCACCTCTAACGAGCCGAGAATCGTTCTCCGTTCTTGTATAAACCGAGTCTCGGCAATCATGCAAAGGGAACTACAACGTGCTCGAACCTTTGGCTTCACGCGACATGCTATGATATTCCATTCAACTGCATGTATTCATGAAAACTACATTCAATTGTTAACAACTGATGGAAAACTTGAATACCATAAATTCATCTCTTTAATATGTAAAATACGCTTTGTAAAATTGTTGTTACACCACTTTATGATTTGTGGTTTGATGCTTCCGAAGGCATTCTTCAGGACTGACGTCACATAAGCGGTTTAATTCACCCGGCGATTCAAGTACTTTTTTAATTTACTTTTTTCATTTAAATTCATCTGTTCAATATGTGAAATGCGCTTTGTAAAATTGTTGTTACACCACTTTATGATTTTTGGTTTGATGCTTCCGAAGGCATTCTTCAGGACTGACGTCACATAAGTGATTTAATTCACCCGACGATTCAAGTACTTTTTGAGAGCGTGGCGAATAAAGCTTCAAGTGTGCTTGAATGTTCAACAGTGTTGGGGACACTGGCGTTATCATTGAGGCAAAAATAGCAACAGATCATTAATGAATTCTATTTATATAGGATATTTCCGAAACTTAATGATCCAACTTCTAAATTATTAACTACATATTCTTTGTGTGTATTCCGTATGAAATATTACAGATACAACGATATTAAATTACAGTTCCATATTAATAACGCAGGAAAACCGCGGATAAGCCAATAATCATTTCAGTCAATCAAATATTCATGAAACAGAGTATTATTAGGAAGGACTAATCAATGCACGTGACGTCAAAGGGTCGAATGATACTTCTGCCGTGAATAACGTTCTAGAAATGCCTTGAATAATCGATTGAACAAACGGTCACAGCGACAGACATCCACAAAGCTAATAATTCATCCAACAGTGTCAATGACACCGTCGTCGTCTTCCTCGCAGTAAGAAACAAACTTGGCAAAGAATAATTCAATCTTCTCGAAGTAAGAATCGAGTCGATCGAAAGTTTGCGTCCGAATGATAGTCGAGAAGTCACGGAAACTCGGCAATGCTACCAACACATCTCCACATACTTCTATTCCATGAGAGAATTTCACGCCAGAGCGAATACACAGCCATTGCTGGCATCATCGTGTCGAACTTCGACTCGAAGGACTTGAAATGATTTGTACGCTTCTGACCTTCCAATGCGACTTCCGACAGACTCTCCGCAGCCCACATGTTCCCGCACAGCTGGCGTGTTCATCGCTTCGGAGCTTTAATTCGACCTGGAAAGCTCAGTGAGGAACCGCGCGCTAGTTCCAGTTCGATTCCAATAGGCATTCTCGAAACCCGAAAGCTAGTTTCTCCTTGGTAACCGCAGTGGAACATCCCGAACGTGTTGTTCGTTTAGTCGGATTAGTAGGAGATTAGATGTTATTGATTGAAATCGTAATAATCCTGTATTGTACAATTTCATGATTTCATTAATGATTATTGTAGTAATGTGACAATTTTAATTAGTCAATATTTCCCACACTGTCCGAATAAAGTTGATATTCTTCGCTGTAGTAACAAAAGATATTCATAATTCTCAGAAGTGACTTGTAATTTGCAAATTTATTTACAAGACTTGAGAATTCAAATTCTTATCGTGTAAAATAGATTTTTTCGTCTATTGTTATTGGAATACTTGGAGCAACAACTGACAATTTCAGTGTGTATATTTGTTTCAAAAAAGCTTTTATTTCTACTTGCTTTATGACGAGTCGATTAAAAATCTGCCAAATCGATTAATATAGAACTCCACAGTGCAGCGATGCGAAAAAATTGTATAATTAACTTTTCAAAACGTAAAACTATGATGCATATAAAGATTTACATTTAACTTTCCCAGTTCGTCGGTACATTTATAAAGAACAAACAACAATTTTCACATAAAATACAATCTACACCGCATGTATTTAGCTCCTCGTATTTTGTCAAAATGAAACGGTAAGGATTATAAATACAGAATCATAAAAAACAGCAAAAAATATATGTTTCCAATATTATAATATTATTCCTCATCAATAATTACATGCATCAACATTATTGCTGATTTATCTACTTCATCAGCGCATTTACAAAGAACAAACAGCAATCTTCCCATAAAAATATGTGTTTCCAATACTACAATATTATTCCTCACCAATAATTACATGCATCAACATTATTGCTGATTTATCTACTTCAGCGCACTTAGAAAGAACAAACAGCAATCTTCCCATAAAAATATATCTTTCCAATATTACAATATTATTCCTCACCAATAATTACATACATCAACATTATTGCTGATTTATTTACATTAGCGCACTTACAAAGAACAAACAGCAATCTTCCCATAAAAATATATGTTTCCAATACTACAATATTATTCCTCACCAATAATTACATGCATCAACATTATTGCTGATTTATCTATTTCATCAGCGCATTTACAAAGAACAAACAGCAGTCTTCCCATAAAGTACCACCTACACCGCATATATTTACTTGCCAGTAGTTTTTTGTTTCGCAGGAAGTCGCCTCGGAAAGTGGAAGTTTCGTGGTCAGAATATTAGACGTAAAAATCCGTTGCACTCTATTACATTACCCAAGTTCCGGAAGACTGGTTGCTGGGATATAAAGTGGTGGAAAGACTGGCGGTAATCCCAGTGAAGGCGCGCTAGCTCGTTATTTTCGTCGCGTGCGAAAGGCGGTTCTACCAGCGTTCCTTCCGATATTAGTTTCACTCTCGGTGGTGCAATGAATTGATTTAAGCTAATGGTCTTTCTTATCGAGAACTACATTAATGATCCTGTTGATCCGATAAGATCCACCGGATTAAACGCTAATGGTGCTTTTGATATGGTTGTAATATTAGTTCTAATTAAGACGGCATGTATATGTGGCGTAACAGCATTGCCAATGATACAGGCAGTGTAAATAACTTGTAATAAATTAATTCAATAAAGCTGGGTTATATAAAATCCTATGTTTATTTGAGCAGTAAATGAAGCGATATTTCCACCTTCATTTTTAACAAGTTTCCAACTAGTTAATTGATAATAATGAAAGTGTATTCATTAAATTTTGGAACCCAAATATTTTGTTTTCATTAACAAATAAAAATAACTAAGAGAAATTTGAAATTCCCTCTTTTCTCGTTCGCCAGATAAATTTAAAACAGAATCAGTTACAAGTTTTCGGTTACGAATACACAGTGTTCCAAAGAAAATGCTTGTAAAGTAAAGCTCTCATTGTTTAATTTACACGAACTAGTAAATAACTAGCGCAGGCAGCCTACGGGGAAAATGTCTTTCGACGTATTCTCGGCGTTTTCAACGAACTCGGCTCTCGATGGCAGTGAATCCGGCGACTGGTTCTCGAAGGGAGCAGTAAAAAGGAAGAATTAGCGATAGGGTTGCGAATTCGAGAGCTCAAAGAGCCCTGGCGACGCCAGGAGAGCGGGTCGACGGGTTCATGGCGCAAATATTCTTTCAAGTTGGGAGCGCGCGTCGCCGACGAGGAGAGCGACGCTTAATGCGCCGTAACGCACTGCGTAAAACATTAAGGTATGCGCAGCATTGCCAGTGCCAGCGACTGCGCCCAGTCAAAGCAAAAGATCGCGTTGTGCTCTCGGAAAAAGAGGCTCGCAAGCCGAGAGAAAGAACCGCGTGTGCAAGTACGTACTGCGCGGCCAAGGTTTTACGAGGTACGTGCGGAAGAGTGCAAGTGCTACCAACAACACATGCGATACTCGACAGGAAGTAAAATCCTTTAACGGTGGCTACTTGCCCAAAGAAACTCCATTTCGATGGATACAGTGGAATTTACACTTAAATCTGCAGTGACAGTGTTACGAGCCAGGCTTCGCGAGTCCTAAAATATGCTCTAAGATCGTTAAACCTTACTATGGCTCGCCGGATACACCTCGAGCGGTAAAGATGTATCCTCGTGGGATCTTTTGTTATTCTTTTCCTTGTTATGCTTATTTGAAACAAGGTTGACCAAACAGGAATTCAGTAATGATGACACAAATGGTTTCTTAATGAAAACTAGAATAATGTAATATATTCTGAATGAACAAATAATACAAACACAAAAATATACAATGAGAGTTTCTGTGGTTTTGAGATGTTGTTACAAAATTATATGAGTTCGTTTTACGTTACGATTTGAACGGGGGAAAACTAACGAAAGAACTGTGACTTGCCTAACGATCGCGATGAGACACGATGTACGTACGGTAATTGTGACTGCTTCGAAGGAGACTAGTGCTCGATCTACTACGGTGTTCTTCGCTGGTCCGATTGACAGAGCTTCGCCGTCGATGAGAGTTTGGAACTGATTCCCCCTTTGCTCCAGAAATTAAGGGTTTATATACCCGAAAAATCCAGTGAAAAGGGGCATAGGTAGGGATAGAGACGCCAGAAGTCTGAGACTACGCTGGAGTTCTAAGAATTTATGAGATGCACTAAGTGCACAGCTGCAGAGTTCGTTAAGAGCACGCTGTGATGATCCCTAACGAAGGATTGTGTTTTTGAGATAAGACGGAACGAAAGAGTCGAAGTCACAGTTTTAAGGCTCGAAAAATACGCATGGGAAAACTATGTAGGAGACTAGCGAGTTAAAATTATTGAATCTACGTGTGACATAAGGCTAAGAAAAGTAGTCCGATGAGGATGAATATGTAACAACAGTAGAGACGGTTACGTGGAAATATTTTAAATGTATTGTTTATTAGAAAATTTTAAATCTAACAAAAGTAACGTTATGTCTAACGCACATGTGTCCACTGAATAGTAATAAAAATATGCAAGACTTTTTATAATAATATCTAATACTTTCCATGTCCTTAAAATTTCAACTTTTCCCTTCATTATTTCTCGCTTTATTATTATCGAAGGAAACGCTTTATTCACTGTAATCAATATTAACGACGGCCTCATTGCTCCACAATTCCAAGCGAACGCAATATCATTTCAATCGAACTCTTATGAAAGTCACGTGGAATTCATCGGTGTTTGTCTCCGGGGATGCGAGCATTCCTGGATTACTTTTCATTGCACTCCGCGCGCACTTGAAATTGCCAGGTGTCGCGATAGAGAAAGAGCGAAAGAGAGAAAGAGAGAGAGAGAAAGAGAGAGAGAAGCTGGCGGTGGCAGTGGAATTGTGATCGATATTCTTTCCCAGGAAAACGGGAGGCCGGCTGGTATTTATGCCAACGAGCAAGGGCGATTAATCCGAAGCCGGGGCAAACGAAGCGTTCTGCAATTTTATAATGACACGTACGAAGGACTGTTCGGGAGGAATTTATGTGCGCTCCAGGATTACGCGAGCACTTTCCGAGTGTGGCAGCGCACGTTAGAGATTAAACATGCAGGAGTTCTCCGGTGCGCGCGTGTCGCAGGGTGTCAGGTCTCTTTCGGATTAGTTGCTTGAATTACAAGTCCGACGCCCGCATGTATGGGTGTTAATGTATCAGAGAGAGAGAGAGAGAAAGAGAAGGGGAGAACTGGACGCGTGCATAGAGAATCATTTAACACGACATTCTCGATTAGCCTGATACTTTCATACGCCTGTCGTTTAATCTGAGGCATCGCGTATCTGCGCTAGCGCCCTCGTGTAACGATGAAATCGCTCATTTGCGACGGCGATTTCACCGTTTGTTCGATACTTTGACGTTGTTTCCATGAAACCTGCCCGGAATGTTATTTATCTTTGAGCAGAGATCGAATTAAATTCGTAGTTATTTTGTTTGGATATTCGAATATTTGAGTATTTTCACTGCTCTTTATGCCCTACGCTTATGAATTGTTTGTTATAATAAATATGTGGCTGTTGAGCTGCATGGGAGCTGGTTGATTTCTTTTAATTATCTATACGTTCACATTATTCTGTATTTTTTATCTGTATATAGCTAACAGATTTCTTTGCCTATTGCAAATGAATGATTGCTAGTTTGTATCAATGCCGAGTGAAAGCTTACAGCTTGATCAAATTAATAAATAAATTAACTATATAATTAACGTCCATTAGCAATCTAAATAATAAGTGTCCTGTACTTTGATTGTAGTCGATTTTTTTTTAATTCTCATCATAATTAATAAATATCAAAGCGTATTACTAAATCCTTTGTCACATATGTTTGACATACCTACAATTATTTCTGGCTTAAATTAATACCACTTAATTAACGACCATCAGCAACCTAAATAAAAACTGTCCTATACTTTGATTGTATTCGAACTATTTTTTAATTCTCATCACATTGTAATTAATAAATATCAGTGCGTATTATTAAACCCTTTGTCACATATGTTTGACATACCTACAATTATTTCTGGCTTACATTAATAGCACTTAATTAACAACCATCAGCAACCTAAATAAAAAGTGTCCTATACTTTGATTGTATTCGAACTATTTTTAATTCTCATCACATTGTAATTAATAAATATCAACGTGTATTACTAAACCCTTTGTCACATATGTTTAACACATCTACAATAATTTCTGGCTCAAATTAATACCACTTAATTAACGACCATCAGCAACCTAAATAAAAAGCGTCCTGTACTTCGATTATATTCGAACTATTTTTAATTCTCATCACATTGTAATTAATAAATATCAACGCGTATTACTAAACCCTTTGTCACATATGTTTGACACACCCATAATTATTTCTGGCTCATATTAATAACACGTGAAAACCTCGCATACTATTCAACTACCCACCAATGAAACTCTGTATTAATTCCTTACTAACTTAATACAGTGAGGAAAGATTGGGTGCGAAACTAGCCACGAGGGAGCTTTCGAGTGTTGAGCCGCAAATTCTTGGCGGATTAAGCGGCGCTGTAAACGCAATAGCGTGAGTGGAACTCGACCATGAATAAACTGTCCGGGGCCGCAGCGGCAGCCGGCTGTGAAAATCCTACCGGTGAATTCACGCCACTGAAATATTTGGCCGCGCACTTCCCACAGCACAGTAGCGAACAGTCGCTCACCGAATATCCAAGGAAAACCTTCCCTAAACGAGGACTCTCCGTTTTGAGAGGCTTCCACATCTCGACGTGATTTAGGAATTCCCTTCTCCCTTTTCCTTGGAACACGTGACAATCTTCCGTCCACCTGTCCACTGCCATTGAAGTACTTAGAGAGTATCACTTCGAGGAATAATAAATAAAGTATTGTGGAACATTTGGAAATTAAATGGTTATTGATATTTGTTGTTATAGTTGTGTAAGAATAAAATACTGCAATTCTAGTATAGTTGAAAAGCGATAGAAAATACGTTGGAGTAATTGGAGTATTCGATTTGATTTTGAATTAGAATATTTCAAGTATATTTTAATTTCTAATTTTATTCTATCAAGTACTTAGAGAGTATCACTTCGAGGAATAATAGATAAAGTATTGTGGAACATTTTGAAATTAAATGGTTACTGATATTTGTTGTTATAGTTGTGTAAGAATAAAATACTACAATTCTAGTATAGTTGAAAAGCAATAGAAAATACATTAGAGTAATTGGAGTATTCAATTTGATTTCGAGTTAGAATATTTCAAGTATATTTTAATTTCTAATTTTATTCATACAAAGCTAATATTAATTGATTCTAGTATTAATTAAGCAGTGTGGAATTCACAATTCGACGTAACAATAACTTGCGACACCCAACACGCGAACGTGCTCCGAAACGAACAACAAAGAAACCATGTTGGAAGTAAAGTTCACACAAGAGACTTGTCGATAAAATTGTGAGCGCAGTAATGTTCGACGTGCGAATCGACACCGCCGCTGGGACTTTCCGGTATTCGCTGCTTTTTCCTAGATTTAATCCTAGAAAGGATGAAACGCAGTCTCCGTTTACGTCGGCGGCGGGCGACGCACTGCGTGCGAACATCCCGTGTCGTCTCTGCGCGAGACACGCTCCAAAACTTCAGCCACTCACTGCTTCGCTCTTTCTCCGACACTTGGCAATTTCGCTCGCGCCAAACATTCTCTCGCTCGCTCGCACGCAAACTTCGTAAACAAAATTACTTCGACCGGTAGCTCCTTTCGGCTTCTCCTTCCTAATTCGGTTAACTCGCCCTTCCTTCCCACCAGCCGCCTTTCCACCCACCCCGTTCTGCCCACATCGTAGTCACGGCGCCTCGAAATTGCACTATCTTTCGGCGCAAGATGCACCGAGGGCCAAAAGCCAAGGAAAGTTCGCCGGCAGGAATCGCGAAGAGTCAAAGCGAAGTTTTCGATGGGCCGAGATACGCTTTCACTTCGACTCGAGCGCTTCTACCTAATTAGCCCAAGTGAACTGGACGGAAGTGTACTCTCATGCTATTACTGCAATGATTCATCCTAGTACGGATTCGAGTCTGCTTCTACACGTGTTTGGAGTGTTGAAAGAGTTTGTCAAGGAGATTGCAGGACTGCTTTGTGTATTCATGATTTAATGAATTTTAAGCAGCGCATACAGTTGCCAGTTATTTTCTTGTATGCAACACTGACTCTGGCGAATTTTGATATAGTTTTCGATCAATCAAACTATTCATACTATTTTGTTCTGTTCTCTATGTGGTGCAGAAAGAGATTTTCTCACTTAATTATACTGTATTTTAAAATAGATCAGCTTATACTTTTTGTATATTTTTAATATACACGTCCTAAAATCGAAGATAAACAACCATAGCATTGAGAGACTTGCTGTTAATGAATTTCCTTAAAATCGATGACACATTGCATGACATAATCTTCGAGTATAAACCGCTTACCAGACAGGAAGTTCGACTTTTCCTCAGTTTCTCATGACAGCGTCACATCCAGTTATGCTAAGTATTGTTTGACAAAGCCAACATAAGTCTGTCACAATCTATTCCTAACATTGCTCTTTCCTATACAAACAATCCGCTGTCATCCCAGATACATTTTGACATGCCAAACACGTTTGCAGTAGTGAGAAACTAGCGAAGCAAGAAGCACTTCCACATACATGGAGTTCACGCAGTAATGACTATTCGAGTAACCTCGATGCGGAATAGTTTGGAAATTGGTCCGTTAATATTCCCACATAATGCATCAAGTGACTCGGAACGATGCGATGTATCCTCGCTTTATGTATTCGTGTCTACTACGTCGACAGCGACTGTCAATCAACAGGATATTGAATCAACGTATAATAAAATTAAAAGGATGTTAAATTCCACGTGTAACAAATTTTCTATATTACAATAATGGATTTTCAAATTTCTTTTTACCAAAACAGTTTCAATGACTGTGTTCTAAGTTTCAGCTAAGTTCTTCTTCTTTCACACATTTTGTTTCACAAATATTTTCTATATTTAGACTTAATATCGATTTTTTATTTTGATCTAATATTAGACTATCAATTCATATGCTAATAATCATTCAGTTTTTTCTCTCGCGCCTTCCATTTGACATGTTATACTTAGCCCCATTATGAACGAAGAAAAACTGGGCAGCTTCCTCTCAAAGGACAGGAGTATTCCAGAAAAATTTAAAATGCACCAAGAATGTTAGAAGGAAGGATAACAGAGGGAGAAAAAAAAGGGAGGGGAAGGTACAGTGTGCGCAATGATGCGAGGCGCACAAAAGGAATCAGGCAGGCGGTCACATTGCAATCGAAAATTCAATCTCGCTCAAGGGAAACGTTTTAACTTTCAGATCTCGATCTCAGCTTCTTCCTCCTCCCTCTCTTACGCTCTGTCTCCGTCGGTGGCAGCACCTTATCAGAAATCCTGCGAAATCCGCCAGCTGAGAGACGCACATTTACCAGATTTCTCAGCAGTTAGAGTGCTCCGATCGTGTTTTATACCGCTGGAGAGAGAGAGAAAGAGAGAGAGAGAGAGAATGATGAAGGCGAAAGGCTTCGAACTATCGAACAGGACGGAGATTGCAGATTGATGGATGGATTGCTGCCACGATCGATCCATCGCTTCTTCCTGTCCGATAAGAAATACCTTCCGAGATTAATTGGCCAGAAAAACGATCCCCTAATGCGGATATAATACTCGTGCGAGTCCAACTACAATCTCCAAGGAAAACCCTATAATGAAACTTAGTCGCAATTATTCCTTCAGTTAAGTATTATTATTTAGGGAATAAATTGAATAGCAGAAGTATGAACTTTGGAATTATGAAATTATTATTTATTATGTATTAGTATTTATTATGAGTGAACGACTTACCGGACCTCTCCTTATTTGAAACTACAGAAACCCTTAAGACATTTTTGTCATTAACGAAGACAAAAAACACCTCTTTGCTAAAAAAAATAATTAACTTACGACACAATAACTCTAAGGACGCGATAGCGAGCGGAAAGTAAGTCGGAAACTAGAGCAGGATTCTTATTGTTCTGAACAGATAACCGAAGAGAAGAGCGCGCTTCCGGTGAAAAATATTGGGCACGGTAGATAGGAGGAAAACGCGATTCTACTCGGCGGCTATCGGTGAACTTAAATAAATGGTGCCAAGTATGATAAATTGCTCACACAGCTGTTGGTTTAACGAGTTCCGGGCGAACGCCCGATGGCCATAACGCTTCTCGTTAGAAAACCGATACACAATGAAACAGTGCAATGCAACTGCGCCAGCTGCTAATAAGAAACTCGTGTCGAGCGAAAACTTTCCCTACGCGCTGCACTTTTCTACAAAAGCGAATATTCCGTAGTGCGCGCGCGCGCGCGCCATGGATTGCGCAGCTTTACAATGAAGTGATTCTAAGCGGGCAAAAGTCAAGTGCACTTGTCTCCGTGCGAAAGTTTCGACTGGAACGATGGAATGCGACTGCAGGATAAAAAGCTACAAAATTCCTTTTCAATTGATGTGACCCAGAACATGAAATTGCAGATGGGAAGTTTACTTGGTGTAATATTATCATGAATTCTATCGACGCGTGCTTCTGGTGTCATCGCGATACTTGTTTCATGACTGGATGAATGAATTTTACACTTCGAGTGCTGGCAGAGTGGACTCTTGACACTATATTTTATACGTACATTATTAAGAAGCAGACGTGTTCGAAAATATCGTGTTTACACATCTCTCGAGTACTCCGTGTAAACTGACCTGTTTAATATCGTATAAAAATAAAATGTTACATAGCTTTTATTGGCAGATACTATTTGCCCGTAGTAATCCTCTTGGTGCAAGAGATAAATATTAAAATGAGAAATGAACATTATATAATCGTATATAGATAATTATATTAATCAGTAGATACGAAGATAATTTTGATGGACACTTCATCATAATATTTCTCTAGTTCCCTTTTTACAGCACTGACATTTCTTTTCTTCAAAAATTGTATTAAAGTCAATAAACCAACAAAATTCTCCGCATTAAAAACCACTAGAAATAGTCTATTAAAGTTGTAAACCTACACGTGGCATCAGTCTCCTGTCTGATGCAATGAAGCATTGTAAAAAAGAGAAAAGGAAATCTATTGGAAAAGAGCGGGTCAGGAATTCAAGAAGAAACCTAATTCCAAGAGGAAAGGCGTCGTTCAATATGTCTGCGAGTTTCCTGTACGAAGAATAGCAGCGATAACGAAACGAATTCAGTCGGAGCTGAATGAGAGCGATTTCGAAGGGCTGCGCAGTCGAATCCTTTGAGCGAACGTTAAGGATGAACTGCCGGCAAGTGTCACAGGTGCATCTAGATGAGAGACACCTGCCTGGTCTACTGCCAAGTCTAATGATCACGTTTTCCGACCCAGTTTACCCTTCCTCTTTGACGTTCCCCGAGTTCTGTGCTTGAAAGTCTCCCTTAACTAGAATTTTGCCGTAATTCAAAAAGTCAATGAGATAAATGATATGATGAAATGGCACACGTTTATTTAATGTCACGCTTCTACAATAAATATTATATGAAAGGATACGCTGATTTTTTGTAGCATTTTATACAATTTATTTTTATTGAATTTGCGTTAAAGGATTGTATTGATTTTATTTAGACAGATTTAAACAGGGTAACCTAATACGCGTTGCACGTTTAGTTATCGTTAGGTAATTAATATACATTAACTATTTTATTATAAACCTGATTGAAAGAGTGTTAATAACTTCGTGTTATTTTTCTATAAAACTATTTTATATGTTATTGCTTAATATGATGGTATTTTTCGAAAGAATAACGATGATAATTTGTACTCAAATTTAACTAAATAGTACTAATAGCAAACTATTTGAATATCCTTTGTTACACTGATATTTCATGGCGTTATTCCGTAGAGGGTCGGAAATTTAAGAAAATTAGAGAGTCTACGAGAGTGCATGAATCAAAGTGTGTCAAGGGCCGACGAGGCTTCTAATACGAGCCTGTTAGAACTTAGAACGCCACTTTGTCAACTGGCAACAGTCACTGCACATCTGGAGCAACGCGAGAAAGAAAGACTTTTCAGCATAAGTGAAATGCACGATGAATCTCAGTATGTTCCCAGAAAACCACACATAATAACCGCCGAGTGCAATTTGCATTAACACTAATTTCCTTTTGCCTTTTTCTCAGTGGCTGTTTTTCACGGCTGAGAATATCCTCGGGAAATGTTTTCCTGTACAATTTTCCATCGAGCGCGTGAGGAAAATATGGAAACGGGAAAGGCGACAAAGTTCTATCGAGCAGTTCTTGACCCAGATACGCGAGGAACATAATTGCAAGGGAAAACGGACATCATCGGAGCGCACAAGGGATTTCGCAAGCTCGAGCTTCAAATCCCTTTTGCCCAAGGATCAGAGAAATTCCTCTCAAACGATGTATCCTCTCCCCTTACTAATGTTTCCAAAGAGCGGTGGATACCCTACTTTTACAGATTTTAATGAATTCGTTAAAGCAATCCGCCAGGATGTAAAATTTACGTGATTACTTGGAATAGCTATTTGTGACAATAATTATTAAACATGATGTCCACGTAACATTCATCTATGAGAATAACTATTAGAATATATATTAAGTATTCTGCACAATACGTTAATAATTAATTAGACTAGTTTTTATCTGTTAATTAAAAAAATATCATGGTTAATACAAAGTCAGAATGTTAGTCGATGTGCGTGGACACTCAAAATATCTACAGTTCATAGTTGAAAAGGGTGTAAAAGTGGGAAATTCCGGAAGTTCTCCCGATGCAGATGCAGATGGACCGCTCGCCGGAAGCAAGTAAAACTACCACGAGGCTAGCAACAAACATCGAAGGTAACGCCGAAGTAAAACACGGAAAATTAATTGGAGGATTTAAACTAATTATCTGCCGGCAGCCTGATCTAATTAGCGAGCGTCCGCCGAAGCAGATGTTCTCGTGCCAAGCAGACAGAGAGAGCGAAGCTTTGCCTGGCGCTTTAGCAAAGTACGAATTCTTTGGATTTCCATCGCATACCCCGGAAGCTTTCATGGAAATTCCCTGTCAGTACACCGCAAATTATAACAGGGCAAGATGAGAACTTGCGTAAACAAGAGCGGCGATTCTACTTGGAAGATTTCCCGTGATGGAACTGAAATAATAGAACTGTGGTAATTGGCAGTTATGAATAGGGAAAGGTCAGCTGGGATGTAAGATAAGGGTTGTTACCCCAATTGCGACAAACCATGAAAAATTCATGACTCAAAGAAAACTTGAGAATGAGCTCACCAAAAATGACGAGTTTTGCATTGAATAATTTGTATGAATATTAAAATCGAATATTGGGAAATCTTTTGGTTATAAATATTTAAGGGCTACCAATGAAGTTATTGTAGACTAAAAATAAGAATAACTAGTTGTTTCTAATTACTCCTTCAATGATTCCACCTGTGGAATTATTGATACAGATAAATATCTCATAAATATATCATCAAATTCAAAATCCTAAAATCTTACAGTTTAATACAAATCAAACTCCATTCTCGATACGAGCTTTTCACTCACACAACTGACGTCATCACGAAACTAGAGTTCCCATTAATGGGCAGTTTTTTATTAATTAAGCAAAACTAAAAACACTCCCAACTTTTCTGTCCCATGCAAGTTCGCTCACCGCGCTACTTAAAGTATTACAACCAATAGGATCGGCTTGCGCGTGTGTGTTTCGTCTCTCTTTAATCAGATGCTTTGCCTTGCTTGAACTACTTGCGCGCGATCACATCAACCGAGTAAAGCGCTACCAGTTTCTGCTTCGTGCGCGAAACTCATTTAAATCTACTCTTCGATCATCCACCGTTCACAGAGAGTTCGAGTAGGAGAAAGAGAGAAAGAAAGAGAGACGCGGAAAAGCTTAGCACCAGGGTGCACTTTAAATCGCTGTACGCGTTACGTTCGGTCGCTCAAAGGCGCCGACCAGTAATATTCGCCTCGTTCTCCAGAGAAGCATGGCGTACTTATAAAATTAAATGTGCGTCAAGGATTTCGTGAAAGCGTAACTTCATATCGCCAACGTTTAATATGCACTGCGATTAAAGCCGCATGGTTTTTGCTGGAGTCTCGATGTTCAGACTTGAATTGCCGACAAGCCAATTATTAAGCCATTGACTCAGTGTTGACCCATTAACCCTTTGCGCTTTATATGTCAATTTATTTCTATGTCTGTCATTTATCAAAAATATTTGCGATAATTTAACCCATTTGGTGCGTGGCTAAGAGGGGAACGTGTGAGAGTTAACACAGAATTTTGAGGCCTTTTCAAATTATAATAAAACCAGTTTTTAAGTAGGAAAATTCAATTTGTAATTAAGTTACTTTTATTTTTATACTATTTAATACATTATTTCTACAAATGAAAACATTTGCTTTGAACTCTCTGCTCAAATACTCTCGAACCGGACGGACGTATATTTTGAAACTTAGCCTGATTATTCGTAAATGTCTCATTTACCACATGAAATGTTTTTTATTCATGTGTCATTACTGTATCACATATTTTTAAGCCATAAACGGTCATCTCCGCTGTCGTTGTCATAAGAGCCCATGCAAAAGAATGGATTTTTCGGCATTGATTACTCGAAAACTGTACACACAAATAAATTGAAATTTTCATTTTCATTCTCTGTAAATTTCAATCCCATCTCATTATTTTCATTTTCGGCACCAATCTCCTTAATGTAAGACTATATGGCGTCTTGAGTTGGTGTGGGTGCTCGTAAATAAATGTAACTCGTCAGGGATCCGATTAACAAGATGTAAAGTATAAATATATTTGAGTCTGAAGCGTGCCAGCGTGGCCAAATTTGGGGGTTTATGACACCCTGGATTTTCCCTGAATGCGCATTCGCATACTTATTTCTAATTTACTAACATCAAAATTCCTAAAACAAAAATATTTAAAATGGTTCGTCGAATTTAATCAAATGTCACTGCAGCCAATTGGGTATGCACACGCGACTTGTATGTTGGATGATTTTAGACTGAGCAATGACTTTTGCCTGGAATAAGGAAACTGTCGGATGACAAAATTCTGTGGTGCGTGCTTCGTTTTAGTATTTGGGTGGCAGTTACTTCCTTTATCGCGCTTTCTAGCTACACATGCTGGGATATCTTTTACACACAGTGTCTCTTTGCGGGGTGCACGGAATGAGACAAACTCTCTCATTTCTCTGGAAGTTCTTGACGCGGAGAAGTGAAGCGAAAAGAGAAGTAAAGGCGGAGAGGTTTATCCAGACCTCAAAAGATAGTACATTTCCATTAGTATTACAATGTACTACAGCTGTATTACAACTACGTGATCTTTCAGAGTGTAGATAAATTTTTTTCCGCCTTAGGATGACACATTAAATTCGTGCTACTTCATTCTACTTTAGAACTTAACGTTTGTCAACTTGGAACTGATGTGCTTGCAAGCAATATTGAGGAAGTACGCTAACAAAGTGAAAATAATGCAAAGGATAGTAATAATGTTTTTATAAATCGAAGGGAAATTTATAGGTTCTTCCGATTATTTTTTTATAACCGTTTCATGTCCCATAAAGCAAAGTCATAACAACTTTACCTAATATTTATCAACATGAAACTGATACGCTTGCAACCAATAACGAAGCAATACATTAACAATGTGAAAATAACGCGAAAGATAGTAACAATAGCTTTACAAATTGAAGGGAAATTTATTGGTTCATCCGACTTTCTTTCCATAAGCGTTTATCTCCCATAAACCGAAGTTGCAACAACATCATTTAATATTTATCAAAATAAAAGTGACGCTCTTGCAACCAATAACGAAGCAATACATTAACAATGTGAAAATAACGCGAAAGATAGTAACAATAGCTTTACAAATTGAAAGGAAATTTATTGGTTCATCCGACTATCTTTCCATAAGCGTTTATTTCCCATAAACCCAAGTTGCAACAACATCATTTAATATTTATCAAAATAAAACTGACGCTCTTACAACCATTAACAATGTAAAAATGACGAAACATCCAAGCACGAAGCATAGTAATAACTTCTATACAAGGCAAAGAGAAATTTTCTAGTTCTTCCGTCGAGCTTTCCATAACCATACCGAAACACCCTGCTGGCGAGGTCAGCGACGATAATAAAGTTCCAACTTGCCAGCGGATGAGAAATGCACGCTCTCTCTCTTTCTCTCTCTCTCTCTCTCGCACGCGCGCATACATTAAAGCCGAGGATACGCGAGAGCGTAGTTGAGAAAAGTTGGCGCGAAGCTCGGCTAAAACTTGGCTAAGAAGCGGCTCTGGAGGCGATGTAAAATTTCATAAAGCTCCCTCCTCTTCCCGTCTACTAATGCAGAGGGCGCGCGTGCGTCTTGCTGTAGAAAAAGCAAGTTTGCCGTTACGCGTGCCAATTAGGGCTACGAGCTCCTCCTCGTTTCTCTTCGCGTTATATTCTGTCAAACGATTTCCGAAGCAGAAACTGCGCTCTCCCATTCGCCGCTCACTACGCTAGGCGCGCTCCATTGAGCGCTATTTGATCTTTCATATGAGATTGAATGTTCCACTTCAAAGAGCTTCGAGTGTGTACACGTGCGTGTATCTGTAGAACCTGATGCGAGCGAGAGAGAGAAAGCGGTAGTTCGTGTTTATGATCGTATCGGACACCCTAGTGGATCGTTTCAGTTAGTTATGGTAGCCTTCGACATAGAGGCTACTGCCTCTGCCTAGCTATCTACGGATAATTAAACATTGCATTGATCCGCTCGCTTATGAGTCCAGCTTCAGTCGATACCTGATTCCTCGGGGCGACATAAACTACTTGCTTGCACCCCGTTCAATGTTCCAAGCACCACGCACAGGTTTGCTTGGATTAATACAGTGCATTTGCAGTATTCTTTGTTTAGTATAGAACGGTTGTCATTGAACGGGAAGCTTTCCAGATTGAATCATTAGAAATTTGTGTGAAGGAAAAAGGGAGTATGAAATTCGTTAATAAAATTGATGTATGTTTTGTAAACTTATTATCAACCATCTATTTTCAATGAATGAAATACTTTTCATTCGTAGAAACATTCGTAGAACTCTTTCAATATCATTCATCGGGAAGGTTTCCAGATTGAATCATTAGAAATTCGTGTGAAGGAAAAAGTGAATATCAAACTTTATAAACGAAATGTTTCATTGATGAAATTGATTTAAGTTTTGTAAACTTATTCATTATCAACCATCTATTTTTAATGAATGAAGTACTTTGAATAATTACATCTACAAATGAAGCATGTAAACGGTTTTAATCAACACACTTGTAGAACTATTTCAAATCGGATCAACGAATCACAATACCAAGAAAACCATACCATGTCTCACAGAATTGACCTATTTCAATATCATTGATCGGGAAGCTTTGCAGACTGAATCATTAGAAATTCGTGTGAAGCAAAAAGTGAATATCAAACATTATAAATGAAATGTTTCGTTAACAAAATTGATTTAAGTTTTGTAAACTTATTAACTGTCAACCATCTATTTTTAATTAATGAAATACTTTCTTTAATTCCATCTACAAATGAAGCATATAAAAGGTTTTAATCAACAACACACTTGTAGAACTCTTTCAAATCGGATCAACAAATCACAATACCAAGAAAACCATACAATATCTCTGAGAATTGACCTATTTCAATATGGATTCTCATGGGGTCGCGTATTCTCGAGGAAGGCAGCGCCACAGGAAGCTACCGGGCGGAAGCCTCATCCTGTCAAGAGGGAATACTCCGACTTCGACGGACTTCGGATACCTTAATATTGCATTCCTGGTTACAAGGCGAACGGTTTCGAAGGAAGCAAGCACCCTTGAATGCTGGCGCAGAACGAGCCTTTACTCTCCAGGGAATCTTGGCCGAGAGTAAGTTCCGGTTGATGCAGAGCGCGAGGAAGGAACGGATGCGAGCGGATGTAGAACACTCTCCGATCCTCACGAGCCATTTTGTAAACGTAAGCCGCATTACAGGACGAACGATGCTTTGTCAAACGCGCTGTGAGAGCGGCTGAGAGCAGCTGCCAGGAACACGGCAATGTCAGCGATCATTTCACAGGATTCATCGTGAATTCACAAAGAAGCCTGCTCCGCTCGAATACAAACGAGTTAGTGCGACAACGCGTTTTTGGGAGGAGACCCTTTTTCAGGATGAAAAGGACGAAACCGGAGGTTAACAAGAACGTATAAAAGATTCGCATTGTTTTTTATGTATTATTCATTCGGGCATCGGAGTAAAACGTAGTACGCAATATAGTGCATTGATATAATGATTGTGTATGGAATACAATATTAGGGAGTCGTGAGTTGATTTTGTACAGAGGGACGTTGCAATTTTTATAATAGGATTTAATAGTTCGATAGTATGTCGATCACGTTTGAGAGATTCTTTTGAATACAGTAAAAAAAACGTTGATTGCGATAGAATTTTAAAGAGTATTTACTCTGCAGGGAGTATCTGTTTAAAAGTGTATTTAAATGCTTTGCAAAGTATGACGTGGACGTTAAATTAGAGGCGCCAAGGGAAAGAATTAACTCTTTGCATTCTAAGTTCTTTCCTGGAGCACTTGAATAATATAAATATCCCACATTCCGCTATGCTCGTTTGAACAATTAATATAAATCATCGCCACAATATTTAATAAGATCGAGTTCCTCGAAAATTTCAAAAAAGTCTTACTTAAGGAACTTAATAAAATCTCAAGAATTACAAAGTCTTCTTTGCAACTTGAGATGAAAGGAACCGATGACGAATGCTTTGCCAGAATTCCAAGAAGGGAATTCATTAAGATGATATTCGGGTCGAGCGTAAATGTGGTTGCGATCAAGAATCGCCGTACTAGTTATCAAGTCGTTATCGGAATAATTAATGCTATCCTAGTGGCGCTTTGGCGTCTTGGAAGGACCTTCGATCGGCTCAGCAACGAGCCAGTAAAATATGCCGTAATTCAAGGGAAGTTCCTCGCCCACGTAAGTGCGAGGAGAATGAGAAGGCTGAACGGAGAAGGAAAACCCGGATGATTTATAGGCAGAATAGAATAAGACGGGGAAACTGTAAGGCCACGTAGTTACGCGGCAGAGGGAGGAAAAAAAAGGGCAAGTTTAAGATGACTGACTGAACTTGTTAGTTACGCGGCAGCTATTTCTCTGTGGTGAAAAATGCTGCGATAGAACTGGCTGCCGTTGCAATTCTCGACCTACTTAAAACCACCGAATAATTCCGTGGCCAGTTTCTATTATCCACCGCATACAGCCTTTCGTGCAGCGCGTGTGCAGCGTCATTTGAAATTTAAAGCGAGCGAAAATAGACAATGCTGACTCTTCACCTGCAATTCCTCCGAGGCATATCGCGATTCAATTGAATCTCGCGTCACTCCGTTGCTATTAAAAGAACATTGTTAAACATTCACAGGATTCGCGTCTACTATCAAATCAAGATATTAGGCAGAAGAAATAGCTAGACGGAAATTTTAATAATAATATCTTCTGTTACTATTTTCTCGACGATTGTAATTCGCGAGACAAACAAACTTACGTATTCACAACAGACAAACAACGAAAGAGATAAAAAAGTTGGAGTGAAATAAAAATTAAATGTTATTTCTCGAAAAGAAATCGACACTGACATTTTCCTAGCAGTAGGCAGGATATCCTGGCTGATATTCGAGCGAGCCCGTAGGCATTGCAATACGAGAGGAACATACGTGCAAAAGGGTGAGGATTTACGACGGGACAACGGTTCATGACAAGTCATGATGGCAGTCATAAACCGTGCGTGAATATCGTCGATCGAGCTCATCTATCACTCCACGCTCGACAGCTGCAGTGCAAAATTCGCCCTCGCTCTCCTCCACGAGCAGCGTGGACGCTTCGTTAACAAGCTTCACAATTACTTCATAACGGGTAACTTGTAAAAATATATAGCATCGATTGCCAATTGACCGGTAAACCTGTTTGAATAACTGTATGGAGAGTTCTAGTCAATCAGGGCTCTTCCATTTGTAGAAGACGAGGGTCTAATTCGAAGAAGGAAGTTCCGGCTGCCTTAATTATAAGCGGTATTTCGATCAATAGGAAATTGCGAATATAATAGAATCAGTCTGTCAATTCTACGGACAAAAGCGTACCGCGAAAAACGTCGGGAGTTGTACAGCTGCTTTCAAAATTTAAGGATGAGAGAAAACGGATTCTTATCAAACGGAGTAGTTAGTATTATTAATAAGATTCAGAAAACTATGTAAAGTCAAGGTAATACTTGTTTCAAGTTTAAAAACATTGCGGAAATTATAAAATGAAAGTTTGTTCATAAGCGTACAAATCTTGGGTGTATTAAATATTTCAGACACACTCCATCTATCTTAAGTGTTCCACAAAACAATATTTGCAGAAAGATTATTACTTTACCAAAAAAGTTCCAAAGTTATTATTAAAATTCAAAATAAATATATTCCCATAAAACAAATAATAAAACATTTACAACAAACAGACAAGAAGAAGAGTAATTCCATACTACAGAAATAGAAATAATAAAGACAAACAATGGGAAGATTCAACAGGATTAAAATGATTCTACATAATTCGAAGCACAACATTTCTGAAACGCTCTATAACAATGAAGACTTCGCGCCGAAATTAGATTTGCAAATCCCTTCGGGAAGATAGGAGACCCTCCTGCAGTTCATTGTCTCGCAGTGGTCCTTGGTGACTGCTGGATCAGTTTTCCCGTCTGCGCCTCTTGTCTCGGCGTCGACCCGGAGTTTCGGATACACAAGTGAACGCGGCTGCTGGGTTATATGCGTTGCCGGGGGAGTTTTTCGCATCACCAGCGTATAAACGTAAGCTCTCCTGTAGCAAGCTGCAGCCGGAAACACAGGATGACTAAAGGTCCTTTCACATTGTATCAATTGTACAATTCATTGTATGGTTCATACAATATTCTTTATTCATTCTGTCACACAGTTCTGTCTAAGAATATTAAAGTAAATTTATTTACTAGTTATATATTAAATTCGTTGAATTAATAATTGTAGGCAATCAAAGATAATTAAAATATTCTTTTCAAAAATTCCGGATAGGTTATAACATTGCCTGCATGTGACAAAATATATTGAACGTATTACCGCGTTGTTCGTGATATTAAGATTTGTATAGCCTGAATGGACCTTAAACATCACTTTAACCATGCCACAAACAAATATAAGAGACATCTGACAAATAAATATGGATAATATTAACTTATAATATGAATTAACAGCAAAAAAATTCTCCAAAGGTTCAATCAAACATTAACGTTGATGTCCGACAAATATGTGAATGAACCTTAATACGACTGGTTAGTACAGGAGAAAAAGGGGCCAAGGTGAAGCCTGGCAAGGATTACCATGGTCCTGTTGAGAACTCCTAGAAGGAGACGACAGGTTAACGCCAGGGCCACGCGCGCACGAGAATTCGCTCTAACCCGGGGAATTTTTATATCTAAACCTGGAGGACGAGGACCCTTCACTGCGATCCGGCGAAATTACAGGCGGCCCTCGGGGAGGCCAACATCGAATCTGAATGACTTCCTGCTTCTGATGTACCTACATCTCGATAATCCTCGAACGCGAGCACGCCCGAGAATCCCTAGGGGCGCCACCGGCGTCTCGGGAAATTGTTACAGGAAAAATGCGCTACAAAGAACGTCCCTTACCGCCGTAAACAGCCATAGCAAGGACGAGGGAAGTGATATCGTAATGTCGTTTCTTACAATTTGTGTGTATCAAGGCTTGAAAGCCTTCGAGTTCGCAGGGGGTCGATGGGTAACATTGTACAGCTACTTTTGGTACAAACAGAATAATTCTTGGTGGACAAGAAGACATTCAAGATGATGTGTTAATAATTATTAAATTAAATTAGCTAATATACATCTGTAAATCACAAGAATCAAGCAGTGTATGTATATTACAACGATAGCTAGGTTTTTTTAATTAGACAAGATTAACTCGCGTAATGATTGTCAGTAAAAAGTTCACTTACAAATATCCTGTTAGTTTCACCATGAATTTTACTGGATTTCAAATAAGTGGGTAACAGTGTACAGCTACTTTTGGTACAAACAGAATAATTCTTGGTGGATAAGAAGACATTCAAGATGATGTGTTTATTATTAAATAATCGAGGCATTTACTTTCTGGTTTCTTTGTTATCCAGCAAGAAGGAAGATATTTCATTCATATTTTCAAATATGAAACGATTATTTCATATCACGAATTATAAATACATACAATTAGCTAATGTACATCTGGAAATCACAAGAATCAAGCAGTGTATGTATATTACAACAATAGCTAGGTTTTTTTAATTGGACAACATTAACTCGCGTAATGATTGTCGGTAAAAAGCTCACTTACAAATATCCTGTTAGTTTCACCATGAGTTTTACTAGATTTCAAATAACTGGGTAACAGTGTGCAGCTACATTTCAAACAGAATAATTCTTGGTGAACAAGAAAACGTTCAAGATGATGTGTTAATAAATATTAAATAATCGAAGCATTTTCGTGCTGGTTGCTTTGTTATCCAGCAAGAAGACATTTAACTAAATAAAGGAAAGTATTCTTCGTCCGTCATATTTTTAAATATGAAAGGATTATTTCATATCCCGAATTATAAATACATACAATTAGCTAATGTACATCTGCAAATCACGAGAATCAAGCAGTATTATATATTATAACCATAGCAAGGTTTTTCCAATCAGACAAGACTTATAAATATCCTGCTAGTTTCACCATAAGTTTTCCTGGATTTCAAATAAGTGTCGTAAGTAGAAAGAAGAAAACGATTTATATGGAAAATACGTAGCCAATCTAGACAGAGTAAGAAAAAAAAAGCCTAAGGTTCCATCGGAGGCTTGACTATACGGCGCGGCAAACGGACGATAATTGCTCCGTAAATATTTGTCACGCGTTCCGGAAGTCCAGGGGAAAATCCCGACGACACTTAGAGAAGCCGGTAGACTCGTGTCAACGAGACACGGCTACCCGGCAATTGACTGCTGCCGTCCTAATACCCGCAAGACAAGAAAGGGAAAAGGGAAAAAGTAGAGGTCGCTTCCCTTCTGACCCTTCTCCCAGGTGAATTCGCTGCCGGCTATTCAAATACACACACTCTCTTCTGCAAATGTCCCAGCGTCCCTTGTCTACGCCCGGCCGTTTTTTTTTAACAATTAATAACCCCAGTGAATTTTACCCCAGCGCCAAATGTGTGTGCCATCGTTTCCTTGACAGGAAGCCAGGAAACAAGAAGCGACATTATGCAGGACACGCGAGAAAAAGGCTCACAGAAGTATAATGCAGAGAGACAAACTGACTTTGTGAAATATCTTACACCCTCTTTTTATAGGGTGTAAGTCTTCATTTCTCACAAATTTAAAGCAACGGGTCTTGGAACTGAGACCTGTACCAGTTGCGAAGGGTCTCGCGTATTGTAATGGGAAGCTAAAATGATGAGAAGATGTAACCGAACAAAGTGTATTACAGAGAAATTCTAGGTGATATATTTCGACGAGCAATCATATTCTTTTCTACATCTTAAATAAATACAGTAATTTCAATATTTCCATCATTACTAATTCCTTCATCCAAAAAATAAATTGAATTTACAGAACCAATAACTCTACTATAGTTTCGTTTCCCCCAGATTTTTCCAACTCGATACAATTTGAAAAAATGTATTCATATCATACTATTCCTTCGTTCAAAAAATTAATTGAATTTACAGAGCCAATAACTCTACTATAGTTTCGTTTCCCCCAGATTTTTCCAATTCGATACAATTAATAAATTCCGATACAATTTGAAAAAAATGTATTCATACTAAATTGAAGAGAAATTCTACATTTATTTCGTATATTTACTATCCATTCTTGGATGATCCTGTATAGCGGGTAATGGGGTAACAGGTAACAAGGGGGAAAACATCGAGGGAAAGGTACAGTGAATGAAGAGACATAGAAAGGGAACACAGGGCCGTAGAATATATCATGCAGTAATGGTCCCGTTGCGGTGAGGGCGACTGCACGCACTAAAGTATCCGTTGGTCCCTTTGGTCATGTTCACCACGACCTGACGTGAAAATAATAGCCTTTCTCAGTTAGACTAACCAAACCCACCCTCTGTCTGCTACACAGACAGCCTTTTCCCATCCAACCCTCACCATTGACGAATTGCCCGCTATGTTTTTTATTGGACAACTCAATAAAGCGATTCGGGTTTACCACCGATCTACTATTTCCGGCTTGTTCCACATTCCCTTTTTTGTTATGAGCAATTATACTGTTATGACTGTTTGTTAGTCGTTGTAATTAATTAACGACAGTTTGGGAGTCAAGTAAAAAAATAGCCAATTTGTTCGTCTGACCAAAAAAAATAAGCTTGTCAATTAAGTGCTATGGTCGGATGATTTTGTATGAGTTTCCATTTAATATTAATAATCATTTCAATGTCATACTGCAATAATAAATTCCATCCCTATTAATATAAAGGGGAACTTTTACCTGCCTGTCTGCATGTTCGTAATAAACTCGGGAACAGCTGAATCAATTTGAATAGGATTTTCTCTCCTGTGTAAAGTTACGATCCAAGCAAAACTATGTATAGACTATAAAATGTTGCAATATTTATTGCTTATACTGGCTGTTTCGCAATTAACTCCAACTTTTCTAAAGGAACAAAGTACCCAGCTATACATTATTAGCCGTAATCATACCACGTGTTTTTATAACGAATCATACCACGATGTGATTCTCAGTCACTTATGAGAATCATGGGAATAATTAAAATATTATTGTTTTTGTTTATAACAAACAAGCTATATATGTATAAACATAAAATATTATACACAGGCGATATAAATTGTTGGAAATACAATATGAAATGAAGGAAGGAAATGAAGAGTCAGATCGTGGTACAATTAGAGTTAAGAAATACTCGTAATAATCTATTATTATTGAAATTAAATTATTACTCACATACACACAACAGTCGAGTAACACAACTATAATATATAAAACAAGAATATTTCGAAACACATATGATATATTACAACAAGTAAGCACAACGTCTTTGAAGAATCTTACTGGAAGCATACTGCAAAAGGATCAAAAGGCATGAGAATGCGGAGGAGTGTCGTGGCAGAACCTTAGGAGTTCTACGAGCAGAAAGGAACGTTTCGTTATAGCGCGGGAGTCAGCTGCGCGATGCATTCGAGCGCCGGTGAATAACTGGCATAAAGCGAGAGAGGTGGAAGGAGAGCGCGCGAGACTTTTGCAGTCGCCGGATCACAATAATGCGCTGCTGCTGTTAGGCTAAGGACGCAAGGTGTGCCTGGCACTATGGAAACAATCCAGGGCACCGCACTTGCGAAAGAGCCATTGCCTTATTAACGACGAAAACAAAGCGGCACCGGGAAAGCCAGGAAGGAATTACACGTGGTAGAAACTGCCGCTGTTTCAGTGCCCAATTTATCGTCCTTGCTCTCACTGATTTGTTATGCATCCATTTCTTCGAATTAATGCCTTAGACTATAATTCTAGCGGTGATCAGTAATTTTTTCAGTACAAACTACATATTAACTCAGTGTATTGGAATAAATTAGGGAATGAAATAGAAATTATAGTATTTGCTTGTTTAAAAATATTATGTTCCTTCGGACTGAATACAGAGGCCTTTTTTTTATATTTATATTTGTTCTTAAAAGAAATAAGTAATCAATGTTCTACTTTAACTTTGACCCGGAATGTTCTACTTTCTAATCTTAACTTTCTTCCCTTTGATTAAAATCTATCGCATTCTACATTACATCGTACGGATTAATTAACCAATTGTTTCTTCTGTTACAATTACAGTGGATTCTCTTGAATAGTCCCGTAGCTGCAAATCTCTTAACCCCACCCAGCAAGAGTAAAAGAAACGAGGGAAGCGGGAACGCGAACTGCATCCTATAAACGCGGCAGAACTTCTTTTAACAACGTCGTTCAAGCTACATCGCATTCCGACGTTTCGCCGCATTCCCACTCGGCGAGTAGTTTTCGCGAATCGACGCGAAAGTTTGCAGGGATCGCGTATCGCCCGGCAAACTGCAAATACGTAGGTAATTACTCTTCGGCAACAAAGTTCCGCCGAAGGTAAATGAAATGTTCCCAAGCAACTTGGGAAAAAGCGTTATTCAGCGCCGATACTTTATAGAGCGCCGCTCTAGCTCCGCAAAATGTACTCTGGACTTTGGTGTTTGATAAACAGCTTGATGCCAATCCACTTTTTAGTTACGACAAATGCATCATTAAATCGATGGTATTTATTTACAAAGACATAGTCACAAATGATTTCAATGATTTTGATATATGTTATAGAGTACGCTCTCCTGATCATTTTTATATACATATAGTATATGTGGGGGAAACGTATAGGAAAAAAGTTAAGCACACTTAAAGATGTTGGTGCCGCAAATGATAATAATGAGATCGGATTGAAATTTACAGAGAATGGTAGTCAAATGTCACTGCAGCTCTCTTCAAAATTTCAACTTATTTGTCTGTACAGTTTTCGGGTAATCAATGTCGAAAAACCCATTCTTTTTCATGCGCTCTTATGGCGACGAGAGCGAGAGACAAATGAATAAAGAACATCTCATGTGGTAAATGAGACATTTACGAATAATCAAGCTAAGTTTCAAAAGCTACGTCCGTCCGGTTCGAGAGTATTTGAGCAGAGAGTTAAAAGGAAATATTTACATTTGTAGAAATAACGTGATAAATAGTATAAAAATAAAAGTAACTTATAAAAGCAGGTGTGACATAACATAAACTTAATTACAAATTGAATTTTCCTATTAAAAAATTAGCTTTATTGTAATTTGAAACGGCCTCAAAATTCTATGTCAGCGCTCACATGTTCCCCTCTTACTCCCGCACCAAATCACGGCAACAACCTCTTTAACGACAGATCTTATATATCGGTATATAATAGTCGAGCAATCAAGACAAATCTTAACGTAAACATAGCTGTGGTCTTATGACATTATTTTAAATACCTGTAAAGACCTAATACAGATGTAACACAGACTTGAAACTCAGACTTAATCAACCGAGACTGCGGTAAATATATAGAATTTCTTCTAATTTCATTGTTAGATCGCCTTATTTGAAATGCTGTCACAAAGCCACTGTACTATAGTATATCGAGCTGTTGACAGCATGAAGACTGAACCATACTGACAATGAGTCTGGGTTTTAAATCTGTGTTACATCTATATTAGGTCTCTACAGGTATTTGGAATGCTCTCAAAAGACCACAGCTATATTTACGTTAAGATTTGTGTTGATTGTTCGACTATTTGGTATGCTTACTGGTTACTCTACCTGGGTCATATAAGATACGGCTTTAAGTGTGTCTAACTTTTTTTCTATAAGTTTCCCTCATATATATATGTATATGAAAATGATCAGGAGAGCGTGCTGTATAACATATGTATATCAAAATCATTGAAATCGCTTGTGAGTATGTCCTTGTAAATAATTACCTGATTACTGCTATTATAATTACGTGATGTATGCTTGTAATTTGTAACTCTAAACAACGAAGTACTATTACGTTCAATAATGTCTCTCTATAAAAGCTATTCATTATTTTTAAATAAATTAAACGTTGTTTTCGTCTCTGTTATTTTATAATGAGCACAGCAATTATAAATTAGTTCGTGCATAATTTACTCTAAATTTGACAGTGTGTTTGAAATTTTTTCTACTCAATTTTTATGGATTTTCAAGTACTTCTATATAACACACAGCACCTGTGAAAATGCTTGAAACTTGCGATTCAACAAATACTACTTTGATCACAATATTATTCATATATAAATAAATTTCGTTATGCAATGTTTATGTTATTAAAAAACGGATATCGAAATTCACAGTTAAACAAGTACACACATGCTTAAAGTGCCCGGGGTCTTAAAAAATCGGTGGAAGTGCACTCCGAGGAAGACGCGAAGTAGAAGCATTTTGCGTGATCCTGTATAGTGGGTGCACAGTAACGGCTATCAGTCGAGGAATCCTAAGCGAGAGAAGAATTCCGCGCACGTAAAGTGAGCCATAGCTGTTTCAACAGCAGTACTTCTTTTCCTTTTGTTTCCACAGACCGACAGTTACGACTACGTGTGCGCGCGCGCGCGCGCGATATCCACATGCTTACACGGAAAATGCTAACGAGCGCGAGCAAAGTGCAACTTCGCTTTCAAACCGATCCGAGATCGGATAACTGGAACTGACTTCTTAACACTTTGACAAACTGAAGCTCTGCGCTGTTTGTAAAACGATTAAAGTTCCCAGAGATTTTCGTTTAAAATACATTCGATCGATGACTCCTTTATTCAAGAGTTAATAAGTGATTGTTTTTTGAAGTATCACGAATCTTGTGTAGCAATTTAGTTAAAGTTAGGTAGTTTAGCTGAGGTCAGAAACACTATAATTCCTGATAAGTTAATGAACAAAGTTAGTTCGAAACACCTGACCTGTTTCTAATATGTGAATCTATGTAAGTAAATTGAATTATACTTGGATGGTTTGGTAGTGAAACAAGTCATAGTGCTGTTTCACCACAGAATTTGTAGAACGCAGAACTTGTGTAAAATAAATTATACTTATGACAATAATTAACTAACAACAATTGACAATAATACTCCCCAAGCTAACCTTAATAAATAACTAAAACTATATATCTGCATAGACATATCCGACTTCTGCTAATTATTATATCAGTTCTATAATTAACTTGATTAATTACTTATCAAATTAAAAGGCACGATTGTCTTGTAAAGTTAATACTCGACAGATTTCATATTACCAATAGACATGTCGTGTTAAATGATTTCACGTGAAAACGCATTCAGGATCCAGCATCCAAGAGCAAACACGTGTAGCCAATCAGGCCGGTGAAATCAGACGTCATCACAAATCAATTCGGACAATCCCGGCGCGCAACATTAGCCGCTGCCGCGGTTTGCTCGCGCGAACATGGGTTTACCTTCAACGCAGACACGCTGCAATGCGCGAACAATAATTATATGCGCAAACTTGATCCCCCTGGGCTGAAGCCATCATCGAGGAGTCCCGCTCGCCCGTGAACGTCGCGCGCGCCGTATAACCATTGGGAATAGACTGGGAAATGGTAGCACGCTCAACATCCTAATCCAACGATTTCCTATGCAAACGCGGAAACACAAGGCGATAGCTTCAGCGATGCGTTACCCACGTATTACCCGCAAGTTTCTGCTTTTCTTTGAGTAAAGAATTTTGTGATGTTATTAAAGGTAAATTTGAATGGGTTAATTAGAAGGTTGTTGATACTATTGTTGTCTGCGATTCTCCATTAATAGATTGTAGTACTCGCAAGTTTCTGCTTTTCTTTCAGTAAAGAATTTTGTGATCTTATTAAAGGTAAATTTGAATAGGTTAATTAGAAGATTGGTGATACGATGGTTGTCTGCGATTCTTCATTATGTTGTAAAGATTAATTAAATAATAGGTCGTATTACCGTATGTTACTGCTTTTCTTTCAGTAAAGAATTTTGTAATGTTATTAAAGGTAAATTTCAATGGGTTAATTAGAAGATTGGTGATACAATTGTTCTTTACGATTCTTCACTATGTTGTAAAGATTAATTAAATAATATCTCCTATTACCGTAAGTTACTTCTTTTCCTTCAGTAAAGAATTTTGTGATGTTATTAAAGGTAAATTTCAATGGGTTAATTAAAAGATTGGTGATACAATTGTTCTCTACGATTCTTCATTATCTTGGCAAGATTAATTAAATAATAGGTCGTATTACCGCAAATTACTGCTTTTCTTTCAGTAAAGAATTTTGTTATGTTATTAAAGGTAAATTTCAATGGGTTAATTAGAAGATTGGTGATACAATTGTTCTTTACGATTCTTCACTATGTTGTAAAGATTAATTAAATAATATCTCGTATTACCGTAAGTTACTTCTTTTCCTTCGGTAAAGAATTTTGTGATGTTATTAAAGGTAAATTTCAATGGGTTAATTAAAAGATTGGTGATACAATTGTTCTCTACGATTCTTCACTATGTTGTAAAGATTAATTAAATAATATCTCGTATTACCGTAAGTTACTTCTTTTCTTTCGGTAAAGAATTTTGTGATGTTCATTGCGTGAGTGATTTTTATAAAAGCCCTTACAGATGGTATTTCCATTACTCGCTCCTTTCTTTCAATAAAGAATTTCTCTATACAAAACCTAAAACTCCAATGTCGTAAATACAAGTTAATTACACTCAACATTATACTACAGAAAAGAGCAACGAGTTAGCAATTGCCCAATTATTAACTGAAGCATCCATTAATTTATTTAACCCAACGGCAACCACTCTCATCTAGATTCCCCACTAATCTACCAGAAAGGACTTATAATAGCGTTTCAGCTTGAAACTTTCACCGAACGTATCCAATATTGATCGGAACATGACGGGGGAGCATGTAACACAGGATGTCAGCGCTCTGCTCGTACGTACCCCCTTGATTATGCAACATGTTATCATGGGGTCCTCAATAATATTAGGCAGCCAATTTGCAATTCGTACCACTATCTCGCCGGTACTTTTGATCCCGGCCCTCCTCATTGGCCCGATATCCGCGCCTCAAAGTGCCATCCATCCTAGTGTATCCGGCGCTTTTGGGGGGGTGGCGAAGAGGGGTGCGGAGAGGGGACAGCTTTCCCATGGGAGGATATTCATCGTGCGAAGGGAGAGGGTTTAACTTTGACCGTGAGCCCGTTAGAAGGAAGTGGCTGTACGAGGGATGCCACTCGTACCTACACGCAGACTGGGGACAGAGGGGGTGGAAAGGGGGTGGAGGGAGGGTGGCCGAGCAAGAGATAGGTAGATTTATGCTGATCAGAAATTATAGGCTTCCTCTGCGTTCAGTCTGTTCCGAAAGCCCCCCCTTCGCGGTGCATTAACGCACTCACACACCCCCGGAATAGAGGGTTCCACCTTTTCCAGCCCCATTCTGACACCCCCCGCCTTTCGTCGCGAGGGGAATTCGTCAGTTTATTTAAACGGACTGACCATTCGCTTAAACCTGTAGTTTTATTTATTCAATTTTAGACTCGTGTCTAAATAGTGTCTTCTATTTTAGAATAGTTTAGTTTGGAATTCGTTTTGTTATATTAGTATGTTATTTTATATGCAATAGTTATTAATTAAGAGCGTTCATAGAAAGTAAATAGAACAAAGTATATGTAGTATTTTTCTACAAGCTTGAATCTAAATTGTTATTTTAGTGCGAGCCATATTACTAGTAAATGAAACAAAAAAAGAATATATTGCTAGTAGTAGTAGGTTTATTGATACTTTCTTTTAGCTTGTTAACGAGAGATACTACATTGATTTTATGACACAGCCGCGGGTGGATTGCGTTCGTGCTTTAGTTCACTCTCATGAAATTAGCAGGGTTCCTAGTGAAAGAGCGAAATCCTTCGGCCCAAAAAGCTGGTTTCGATGGGCTCGCTAGTCGTTTATTAGTTTTATAGCCCGGCTCGCTTTCATATTTCAAAGGTAATGGGGCCCGCACTAGAGAAAGTGAAACCGCACTCTAGATTTATTCGCTATAATAAAACCCGTTTCGTCCAATGGAATGGAACTTTATACTATGCAGGATGTGCAGTGCGAGGACTTCGAGTGACAGATAGATATTCCTTAACCATTTCGACTTCGAGTATGAACTTGGTTTGCTTTTACGGATGGCGGAAGTTTGAAGGTGTGAATTTTGATCTGTCGTTATTTTAATTTAGAGATTTTTGAGTTTAAGACAAATGGAGATGTATGAAATTTCCTTGATGATTAATGATTGATGCATAAACGAAAGAAATCAAAGAATCTTTATCTATAATTGAAGTTAGTTAATTAGTTGAATTTGTTTTTAATTCGCAACTCGTTGTAAATAACAAACGTATAGTTTGCTATTTTTTACTACTTGTATTCTTACTCTCAAGAATCGCTAGTTGAAGTTAATGAGACATAGAAAACATCAGAAAATAGAACATATTTGACAAACACAGTTTCTCACGTTGCATTCTACTTTTCTCGAACCTATTTTCTCGAACCTGTCGTCGTTCCTTTTTCCTACTTTACTGTCAAGGAAGAGTTGATTTAATCTCTGGCTCTGACATACGAATCTTTCTGGATGTTACACTTCTGACCGCTGCCATCTGATCGACGTATTCAATTCCCAGTTAAATGTAACATGTTGAAAGATGGACGACGGGGAATATCATTTCGGTCGACGTATGATAACATCAGTATTGAATGGCTGTTCTGTTCGAGCAGCGGCAAGAAAAGTGGAGAAAGAAGATAAAAGCCTGATAGAAACGAACGAAGTGACGCAAGTAAAGCATTTATCGCGACAATGAGAATGGAGTACAATATTATTCTACTCTGTTCTATGATTCTTCATTCTATCATTTATTTATTTTTATCTACTGTGTTCAATTTTCATTAACTCGCAATGGTAATCAATGATATATTTCCAATCATCAAAACTTTATTTCGAATTTGTTCCTTTTTGATAGACTTTAACTATTAACCTTACAAATTTAAATTTAAATTAAACCATGATTCCTTCAAACTGAAGTAGACGAAACAAATCAGGTTAAACAACTACCTAGAATATATCGAATAAAACGGATAAAATAAACTAGATCAAACATTCGGGTAAAAGTAATTAATTCCAGGATAAAAGGCTGAATCGATCCTATTTTTTTGCAAGGCAGAAAAACGATCGCATCTGGCTGAATTTCCCGGTGGACACTGCGTGGAGAGGTGTGTGAGGGGTCAAATGGGGATGTGGGTGCCATTATTTAGTCGACGACGGTCAAGCCACTCTGGACAAGGGCTTGTCCCCACGAAATCCAGTGGTTTGTGGCTGTCCCGCGTGCATCAAACAGACAACTACAGGATTCAAAGTATTTCAATTTAATGATTTTATTAACACACAGGCTTGAACACTTATTTTAATTATTTCATTCTCGGCATTTAAATTAATTACCAAAAATCTTTTTTTATTCTCTGAAAAGTAGAACGAAAGTCTCCTCTTTCTTAAGATGCCCAACCCACACTTTTCCCTACACTCGTTCATTCTGCCACTTTCACTACACCAGAGAAAGACTCCACTTGAAACGAAATATCTCCTCAAATAGACTTTTCCCAAGAATGAACTATATTTCAATATATCATCTTACTGAGACTGAAAAGGTAAAAGTCCACTTAACATATCTCTTTCTCGACTACTTATAAAACCAACAAAAAGGAGCGTGAAAGGAAATATTCCTTCTACTACAAAAAAAAAAAAATAACCCTCATAAAGCATTCCATTTGAAATCGGACGCCGCGTCATTACTTTTGTTCGCGAGGGCAGACAGGGAACCGCGCGCGGTGGTGGATCTTGGTGGCCGGGGGTGGCGGCCGACGAGGGGGTTTCCGCCGGGAAGTCGAATTAAAGGCGAGATCCGATTTCCACGGGCCCTCAGAGCAAACGCTAATTATTCGTCGAATTACGCCATTAACCGAAGTTTGGTTTCGTATGGGCTGGCGCGGCTTCGAGCGGGGATGAAGGGCTATCGCAGTGGATGGGTGGTTGGTTGAGGTGGGGCGGTTGAGAACGCGCCCAGATAGTTCGCAGACTCGTTATGTACGTTTCACGTCAAGTGTCAAATCGAATTTCTGCGGTGGCGGGCTACGAATTCAAATTACTTTCTCGAACTTGCTGAAGCAGGCCGATTCAGTGATTTTTCTCGCCGTGATACCCCCCCCGTTTTCCATCCTCCTCCGCCATCGCCGCCACCCCCTTCTAGTCTCGGCGACGGGGTTGTAATTACAGAAGGCGAAGCGGTATGCGCGCCAAGTTTACGGGGAGGTTTCGTTCCCCCGGCACAGTTGGATTTGACAAAACCACGAGTGGATTAAACGAGCACGCGTATATCGGGAAAAGAGGAAATGGCTCGAAGGGGGTAAAGCACTCCAGTATACTTCGTTAAGTGGGAAGTTCATCAAGGCGGGATTGCATTTGTAGCTCGGCTCTAAATCATTTTCCATCCGGTAAATAACTTAACGCTGTGCATACATATATGTATGGAAAGCCGAGGATCTTTGAAGACGAAGCCTTCGTGATCGAAAGTGTACGGAATTGTGGGAGATTCATAATTCTGAATAATAATTATTGTAATAAATAGTAACCATAGTGGTGAATAATTGATGGCACGTTAGTAATTGCTACTTGTTACTGTGGGTCATTCATTCAGATTTCTTAGATGCATAATATTTACAAGGTAGTATAAACGACTTGCAATCAATCAGCAGATACTAATTATACGTTCATTCAAGTGACAGGGAACAAGTATTCAAAAAGCCTCCCTCAGAGTATAGTCAGTGTGATAATGAAGTACAACGGACAACCTACAAGCAGGTGCTAAACTGGTAGTGAATCATTGAAGTCAACACGCTATGTGTAAAATCCTCCACGCAGAACACTTGAGAACACATGAATAATTAAGTTCAATTAAAATGAAACACCTATGCCATGAAATAAGAGCTTCCTCTTCAAAGTGGGTTAAGAAAGGAAGAGAAGGCTATCAGTTATCGTCAAACAAAAACACAGGGTTGTTAAAACAGTGCGAGAGCATATATTCACGGCTGACTACTGAAAGTCTGTTACTACTTATCACTGATTGCTGTTCCAATAAGGAAATAACTTACAATTACATTGTTAAAATCCGATGAAACAGTGAGATTAATATCAGTGTGATAATGAAGCATAAAGGTATAAACAGGTGTTTAATTCAAGCCACGCATGAAATTTCTCACAGAAAACATGCGAGAATAGAGGAATAATTAAGTGAGAGTTCAATTAAAAAAAAGAGTAAACTACAAAATGAGAAGCTTGTCCTGAAACTCGGTTAAGAAAGGAAGAGGAAGCTATCAGTTATCATCAAAGGAAAACACAGGGTTGAAACAGCGTTAGAGCATATATTCACGGCTGACTACTGAAAGTATGTTACTACTTATCACTGGCTAAAACAGGGTGATAATGAAGCATAAAGGTATAAACAAGTGTTAAATTTCCCGTGAATCATTGAAGTCTACACGCCACGCATGAAATTTCTCACGGAAAACATCTCGCATGTTTAACACAGGAATAATTAAACGAGCGTTCAATTAAAAAAAGAAAAGAGCAAGCTACAAAGTGAGAAGCTTGTCCTGAAACTCGGTTAAGAAAGGAAGAGGAAGCTATCAGTTATCATCAAAGGAAAACACGGGGTTGAAACAGCGTTAGAGCATATATTCACGGCTGACTACTGAAAGTATGTTACTACTTATCACTAGCTAAAACAGGGTGATAATGAAGCATAAAGGTATAAACAAGTGTTAAATTTCCCGTGAATCATTGAAGTCTACACGCCACGCATGAAATTTCTCACGGAAAACATCTCGCATGTTTAACACAGGAATAATTAAACGAGCGTTCAATTAAAAAAAGAAAAGAGCAAGCTACAAAGTGAGAAGCTTGTCCTGAAACTCGGTTAAGAAAGGAAGAGGAAGCTATCAGTTATCATCAAAGGAAAACACGGGGTTGAAACAGCATCAGAGCGCATGTTCACGGTTGACTGCTGAAAGTGTGTTATCACTGGCTGGTGCTCCAGTAGGAGGAGGAGGAGGAGGAGGAGTGGGAGGAAAGGGAGAAGGGCTTGCCAGGGCATTAATGAAATCCGATGAAAAGGCGAGATTAATGCGCATAAATATCGCGCGCGCTGACGGTATAAACGCAAGCTGTTGGTAGAGGAGAACCAGCCGGGCCAGAAGTGTACTTTACGCGGGTAATTATGTAAGAAATATGTACATAGATAGCGCAGTCATTAGATTTGCCGTGTAACGCGGGTGCAGTGTACATGAGACCGTTTTCCATCCCTCCCATTTCTCCCTAACCTGTACCATTGCAACCAGCAGGTCTTTTCTGCGAATGCATAGACACGACTACACCAAGGCTTTCGTATTTTGTTAGGCCCTTAGAAGGGAAAATAGGACAAACGAGGACCATTTTACAGTCTACTTTTGGAATTGTAAACTAGACATTAGAAAAATGATCTTGAACTTATTGTATTACAAAGAATGATCGGTATTTGTAGATCAATCTTTTTAATCGATTATTAAATCGGTTTTCGTTGCACCATTAAAAGCGAAAGCGAGACAATCGGGGACTGATTTTATAACTTGCATCTACAACTGAAATCTAGTCAATAGAAATTTGATTTAGAACTCACAATATTCCAAAGAATATTCGGTATTTGTACCTTTAAGTGATGAGTAAGTCATCAGTCCTGCTAAATGACAATTAACAGTTTTTTGCAACCAGCAGGTCTTGTCTGCAAATGAATAAACACGAATAGATCGAGCCTTTCGTATTTCATTGGGCCGTTAGAAATAAAAAGAGTCTACTTTTGAAACTGTAATTTAGTCATTCAAAAAATGACCTCGAATTCGGTGTATTCCAAAGAATGATCAGCATTTACAGATCAATCTTTTCAATCGACTATTAACTATATTTCTACATAGAAAACGTAAACCAGCAAGGTGTTTTCAACAAATGCCGATTTACAACTTACATCTACAACAGAAATCAACTCAAACAAAAATTGATTTATAACTCACAGTATTCCAAAGAATAATCAGTATTTGCACTTTTAAGTGTTGGGTAAGTATCAGGGCGTTTAAATAACAATCAACTATATTTCTACAAACAAAACGTGTGCCATTACAAGCAGCAGGTCTTTTCTGAGAATGCATAACCACGAATGGACCAAGGTTCTCGTTGCGCCATTAGAAGCGAAAGCGGGACAACCGGGACCGATTTTCCACTAGAAAAAGTGAAGGTACACGCCGTGCTTATGGACCTTGCAACCGGCTGAAAGTGATAATGCATGTAGCCGGAAGAAATTCCCGTTCACTGGAGTAGGAAACGAAGTTGGATGCTGTGTTTGAGAGTGGAGAATGCAGATTAGAAGTTAGGTAAGAAATTGGTAGTCGAACGTTTGGTAGTTGCAAACACCACGCAATAGTGTCGATAAATTAAATGGATATATCATAAAATAATTTAATAATTAGAAGGTATATTAATTTATTAAAATATAATCGAAGACACAGACTTTGATAATGAATCGCTATAAACACCATCTAATCTAATTAGAACATTTGAAATTAGAAGCATAGAGTTCAAGAATCTCGGTAATTAAATAGTTACTCTACGTGCAAGATCTTCATACGATATTTCAAGTTTTCTTCCGTCCCTATTCCAGTATTTGTGCCGCACAGACTGCTGATTAGAAAGGAATTAGTACTCTGCACTGCAAATTACTACTTCCAAACCCTGAAAACTGTACAAGTCCCACATAGATGGTTAACTTCTTCTCTGAATCATGCAATCCTTTCATTTTCTATTGAAGGAAAAATTTGACCTTTCCTTCATTCGTTAGTCGTCTACAAATACTGCAAATGATCATCTGACTTGAGAGCATGCAGCTCCGTTAGGTACTAATTCCCACTGGAGCAGTGGAATTACAATATTTGCCATCGAGTAATATCGCCTAATGCATTTCTCGCGTGATCGTCCTCTTGGAGTTCGCCGGATTGCTTGCCTATGGAATTAACGGTAATTAATGGGTTGTGTTTCAAGGAGAGAAGGCGGTGCAGGATGCCAAGATGGATGCATTCCGTTGATTTTAACGAGAAACTAACAAGTAGGATGGACTTAGAAAATTGGTTGAGAGTGCTTCACTTAAAGGATCGTTGCACTTCATCCAATTAACAAGATTTGATAAGAGATTCCACAGATTCATATTTATCTGTCACTGTGACATTCCAGTGAACTGAAATAATGTATCTTTGTTGTGTTTCTAATTTAATGTAAATGGATGTAATTCGTAGTTGTACAGAATTGTACTGTCACGAAGTTCTTAATTCAAATCTGTACTGCTAGAAAATATTGAATAAAGTGTAACGTAAGAAATGAGAAACGGCAGAGGTTGAAGTTGATAATTTAAAAAAGTTATTTCAACTTTGTTTGCAGTTTTTAACCTAGCGAATTTACGTATAAAGGCGGTGCAGAATGCGAAGACGCATGCATTCCGTTGATTTTAACGAGAAACTAACAAGTAGGATGGACTTAGAAAATTGGTTGAGAGTGCTTCACTTAAAGGATCGTTGCACTTCATCCAATTAACAAGATTTGATAAGAGATTCCACAGATTCATATTTATCTGTCACTGTGACATTTCAGTGAACTGAAATAATGTATCTTTGTTGTGTTTCTAATTTAATGTAAATGGATGTAATTCGTAGTTGTACAGCATTGTACTATCGCGAAGTTCTTAATTGAAATCTGTACTGCTAGAAAATATTGAATAAAGTGTAACGTAAGAAATGAGAAACGACACAGATTGAAGTTGATAATTTAAAAAAGTTATTTCAACTTTGTTTGAAGTTTTTAACCTAGCGAATTTACGTATAAAGGCGGTGCAGAATGCGAAGATGGATGCATTCCGTTGATTTTAACGAGGAACTAACAAGTACGATGGACTTAGAAAATTGGTTGAGAGGGCTTCACTTAAGGGATCGTTACACTTCATCCAATTAACAAGATTTGATAAGAGATTCCACAGATTCATATTTATCTGTCACTGTGACATTCCAGTGAACTGAAATAATATATCTTTGTTGTGTTTCTAATTTAATGTAAATGGATGTAATTCGTAGTTGTACAGCATTGTACTATCGCGAAGTTCTTAATTGAAATCTGTACTGCTAGAAAATATTGAATAAAGTGTAACGTAAGAAATGAGAAACGGCAGAGGTTGAAGTTGATAATTTAAAAAAGTTATTTCAACATTGTTTGAAGTTTTTAACGTAGCGAATTTACGTATAAAGGCGGTGCAGAATGCGAAGATGGATGCATTCCGTTGATTTTAACGAGGAACTAACAAGTACGATGGACTTAGAAAATTGGTTGAGAGTGCTTCACTTAAGGGATCGTTGCACTTCATCCAATTAACAAGATTTGATAAGAGATTCCACAGATTCATATTTATCTGTCACTGTGACATTTCAGTGAACTGAAATAATGTATCTTTGTTGTGTTTCTAATTTAATGTAAATGGATGTAATTCGTAGTTGTACAGAATTGTACTGTCGCGAAGTTCTTAATTGAAATCTGTACTGCTAGAAAATATTGAATAAAGTGTAACGTAAGAAATGAGAAACGGCAGAGGTTGAAGTTGATAATTTAAAAAAGTTATTTCAACTTTGTTTGAAGTTTTTAACGTAACAAATTTACGTATAAAGGCATGAAAGGAACGCGAAGTATTTCAGAGCGAGTTTGAAAGAAGGTACGACTCAGAATATGAACGTAATGAGTTTTATAGAAATTTAAATTTGGAGCAGTATTAGTATAGAAAGTTTATACGAAATGCGTACTGCAGAAGTTTAATAGAGGTCCAGCGTAAAAAAAAGAAAAAGAAAAGCATGCCCTACTTCTTCGCTACGAAGCTACTCCCGATCTTTTCTATATGCAAATTTTGGAATTTATTGATTTCAGAATTTTGCATATTTCGATATTCTAGGTTTCCTTATCCGTCTTGGAGTTGCAAGTTTATACATCGTAGTAAAACCTTGCGTTCCTTTCTTCCAACTGATCATTGAAAAATCAACGAAGACCACGTGGCAAAAGCCGAGTGCGGGCAGAGTGGTGTTTTTATCACGAGCTTCAATTTCGCAATGCAAATTGGTACGAGAAAACTAGAGTGGCAGAGAATAAAAACCAAAATCACGGTTAGCGAAACTACGAAAAAATATAGCTGATGTCAAATAAGAGAACGCATCCAATCAAACATTTCCAATAACCATAAACCCATGGTATACTTCTTTTAAATAAATCGGTTCTACCCGCAATAACTATTGTAATAATTGTATTTACCAGGTCACTACAAAAGAAATACAGTACACAAAAACCTAGAATTCTTTTCCTTTTTAAATATAAAGAACTATTGCATACAAGAACAATGAAAAAAAAACCCTTGCGTTACCTTATTTTTCAACACAATCTATCTCCATTTAATTCAACCAAGTCCTCACAAACATTTCGAAGTTCAATCTAATCTTTTGATTCCACAATCCAATTGAAATTCACTTTCTTTTAAAAACAAACTAAATACATCCACTAACAAAACCATATCTGGATTTACGTGAAAACTGTTGGGTCGGCCACACTCATTAGCATGCAAATAAATAACCAAGTGAATGAGTGTTGTACGGTGTCCGCGAAGCGCGGCGCATGTAATTGGGAGCGTCGGCGTCGCCTCGCGTTACAAGATAATTCGGAAAGTTCGCCGCCGGTTAACGACGCGCGGATAAAAGCGAGCGGTGGCGCCGAGTGTTGGATGACACGTGTGTGAAGAGACAGAGTGTGAGAGAAAGATGAAGTGTGTGGTGGAAGAAGCAGCAGCAGCAGCAGCAGCAGCACCGGGAAATGCAAGTGTGGGGTGAGAAATTTGCATCGCAGCTCCACACAGCTCTTATAATGGAATTAAACCGAGGTGCCACTGCAATTAGATTCCCAACTAATTTTACTGACATGTCACATGTCAGTCCAGTGTGCAGCTTCAGAGAAAATCTATTTGCGGCAAGCCAATACGCGCTCAACTATTTAACACTCCGCTGGATTGGCTTGTCTTTACACCATCGCTTAATAGGTTTCCACATTGTTGTTTCATTTGTCGTAACCCAATTATTGTACTTCGTTATTGTTGAATAAGTCAAGAAGACAATAACATTGAAGTATCCTTATAAATCAATCAAAGGCTACTTGGTTACAGAATATTAAATAACGATTACACAATTAATGTCGCAATTTCTAATACTAATGGAATACGTAAATTGCACATTGTGTCAAACATGCTTGGAGTATCGCATTAAATAGTAATAACTTCCAATCTACTATAGCCTGTTATAATTAATCCTAATAAAATCGAATTACTCAAAATCCCATAATTACTTTATTATTTTATTAAAACTTCATTTGAAATTCAACGAATATTAAATATTCATCGATATTTGCAAATCAGCCCCTTTTAATAACAATTAAATATATTTCAATACAGAATTCTATGAACTTCGAATTTTTATGTCACACTTACGCAAAAAGTGTTTCAAACACGATACATCCACATTTCTAGCATCTTTCTAACGAGCCACAACTCGACAAACGTTACATTTCAGTTGTTGACACGCGGGAGCAATTCTTTGCATGGCAATGCTCGATTCTCATGCATTTCAACTGGATGAAAACTTAACTGCCACGCTTAACACGTTCGTTCAATAGATGGCCTCGTCTACTGCCACATTCTACGCTCTACGTTTAACGGAATGATGCTTCGAAGCACCCAGCAATGTAAAATACGCTTTGCAAATTCCTACTATGCGATGCGTATACTTGGCCGATGTAGAGCAGTTTGTGCTCCAGTTTTTCTCCGCGATTTTTACACGCGTAGAAAAGTTAAGGATCTGTTACATTGCTATGAATGCACGCGTTGCTTCAGTACGTATGAATACAACGTGCGTTGATCTTGTTAAACTAAGTGCGAATGGTAATTAGTGAATACAATTGCAAGTTGTCCCGCGTTATATAAAGTGTTACGTGAATGTATTGTGTAAAGATGGATTTTCGCATATATCAAGGCGTTACTTTAAGCATAAATAGAACATACTTTAAGGGATAGCATCTTGTCATGTTTCAATTATAGTTTAAACACTCATTAGTGTTCGAATTTGCTATATTATTCATTTAATATTAATCTGTTAGAATAATCGATTGATCAATTCAAGTAATGCGTGTGTATCCTCTTCTTAGAAGCGGATATTATTCCATAAAATTGCGCAAGTTATGTTTTAATTAAGTATTTACTTAATTAGCTAACGAAATATTTCTATCCCCAAATTTCTGTGATAGTATTAAACAATATACCTGTGAAATTTCAATTGTAAAATGACATAGAAAGATTAAACGATTTATATTATAATATATATTTTTCGCAAACCTGCATTTGCACAACTTATAAAATGAATGCCTTACACGTTAATGGCAGGAGATTCCAGAATAGGTGTAAGCGGACGAAGGTAGAGTTATAGAGTGAAGTATGAAAATAAGTGGAGTATGCGTAGCACGAATCTCGAGGGAGTGCGAAGTGGAATCTAGTAAGCGCGCTGGGCGACGCGCGCCAACAGAGATAGAATGTCCAACAGGATGCATGGAAAGCAGAGGAGAAGAAGCCGTGGCTGCCGCCATATATTCCCGCCATGGGCGGACAGGAATTTCGGAATGTCGCCCGAATGAATTGCTCGAATGCGAAGATAGCGCCCAGTAAAAATGGCTCTTTTCACTGAAATTTGCGCAAGCATCTCCCATCCGCGCTGCGATATGAGGACGCGCATCTCCTCAAACATCCACCGAGTAATAGATGCGCCCTCTCTTTCTCTTTCTCTCTCTCTGCGTCATTCCTTTAATTTTGAATTTTCAAACTGGCAACCGACTACTGCTTTCCACCAGCATACGAATCCCAATGAACTGCTTTATAATGCAATGCCCTCCGTTCGTGATTTCGCGCAAATTGAAATTGATCGAATTTCGTATCATCCCCGGATTGTGTTCCAAATGCACCAATATTCGATTCTCCTCTCAATACGAGTGTGTGCTAAATAGTACAGCTTTTCTTATCCGATTTAATATTGACTAGTCTTCGAATACGCTAGTGTTATTTTCGTTCGCCTGAATTAAACTCTGCGATTAATGAAAAGTGCAATACGATGTTTTCTCTCTCTTAAACAATATCATATGAGAAATGAACGAGTTTGAATAGAGATATTTCCCGATTGCGATAATATCGCTTTTGTCTACTGAAATAACTTCATCAATGTGTACTGAAATTGATCTTCGTCAATGATTAACGAAGACTATAATACTCTCTTTTCTGTCTCGTATATAATCTCACGTTATTGACTTGCGACCGGACACGTGTGTAAGCAAGTTTAGCTACGACAACAAGCTCCAGAGGTATATCGAAGCGACTAATGCAACGACGAAGAAGGTCGCGAAGCGGAAGCCGAGTTAAAGGGGAAGGACCAACCGAGGAAGTTGGTCGGTCGGACAAGTGAACTCGGCAGTTACTAAGCAAACTTGTGGCGAACCCAGTCAGAGTAATACAAGAAGACAATTCGCTTTGCGAACTCTAACTTTCATTAATGTCTGTTATTAACTAATAATTCATGTGCTCTTACCTTTATCTGGTTAACTCGAACATTATGAATACCATCGTTTAATACTCCTTATGAACGGTAACAGCAACATTTGTACACACTTACCTGAAACAGAATTAAACAATGCAATCATTAAAACATGTTTTTGTTACGCACAGCAGAAAAAATGGGCAAATTTAATTCTTAATTTTAATTTAGAAAAGTATATCATGGTTTTGTAATTATATTACAGTTAATGTTATTCTGTAAATTGATTTGAATCCTGTAAAAAAAGTTGGTAAATTTACTTTCCACAGGTATATTGAATCGATTTTATTTTGCTTCGCTTTTTTACAGTTTCCTACAACTGAAGTACGTTTCCGCAAATAAACTGTAGAACTCTTGGAAGTTTACAAATTCTATGAGAAGTTAAAGTAGAAGCAATACATTCTATTTTATATCGATTGTGGAATACATTGCTTGTGTCAGTGAACGAGCAGGACAAATATTATTAACTGTCGTCAAGTTTATGTTGATTTAGTATAATTTCTTGAATTCCATATAAACAAGTGTGTATTCAACTTAAAGAGGTTGATGTCGAAAATAAAAATAATGAGATCGAATTGAAATTTACACAGAATGGTAGTCAATAGTCATTGCAGTTCTCTTCAAAATTTCAACTTATTTGTCTGTACAGTTTTCAGGTAGTAATCAATTTCCAAAAATCCACTCTTATGCATGGGCTCTTATGGCGACGAGAGCAAAGGTTACCGTTTTTGACTTAAAAATATGCGGTACAATAATGAAACATGAATAAAAAATATTTCATGTGGTAAATGAGACATTTACGAATAATCAGCCTAAGTTTCAAAAGCTCTTTCTCTCCAGTTCGAGAGAATTTGAGCAGAGAGTGAAAGGGAAATGATTTCATTTGAGAATATAGAAATAAAAGTAATTTATAAAAGGATGGTGGGACATAGCATAAGTTTTAATGCAAATTAAATTTTCCTACTCAAAAATTGGTTTTACTGTACTTTAAAAAGACGTAAAACCCGCCTTAACCCTTTGGCTACTATTGGCAACTTCAAACGTTTTAAAATTTCGCCTACTGTAGACTGTTGGCGCTTATAAACGCTCTAAAAATGCATTAAAATTGCATTTATCATAGCTAAAATCTCATCGATTGAAATTAGCGTTCTCCCTCAGATTTCACCATAGTCAAAGGGTTAAAAAGGAATTGAAAAGGAGGCAAATTACTGATGAACGAAGTGATAGTAAAGAGGAAGTATATGGAGAAGAATGAAAGGTGGACGAGAGGGAAATCAAAGGACGGTGCAGGCGTCTCTGTAATTGCAATACACATTGTCTATCATGTCCTGGGGAAGAGTGACGGGTGATCCCGGGTCCGGTAATGACACGTTAATATCCCCGAGGCGGTCTATCAACATCCTAGACGCATACCCCGAGTGGCTTGCTGGAGAAGCCTCGAGCCATTTCCACCGACAGCCAAGCCAAGAACTCTTGAAAATCGGTAACTCGACTATCAACATCGCTAACAGCAATTTTCATTTACTATTACTGGAGTCACTAACAAAATCCTCCACGAATTATTTCATACTGTTCGAATAATAAATTTCTCATTAAAGACAAAATTAATACTGCATATTACAAAGGTGGTAGAACAAAAAATGTACATTTTTCAAAATATAAAAGAGTAAATAATGAATGTTGAATTGTGTTTCAGTGATGAAAACATTCTATTGTAGAAGTGAGCAAGTTCTTTTGTCCTTTGTAAATTTTGCAATTCCACTGACAACGGATTGGAGAACGTATAACAATGAGTTCATATTATTGTACATTTCGATATTTTGTCTCATATCTCACGCGCAAATAACTTTGCTTTAATTAACTATTCTCGCATCAAACAAAGTCACAGGTATTCGATTCGAATTCAGACACACTCGACTCAAATTAATACTGCTTATTCTCCTATATTACAACCACCCATTAGCTAATTGCACACATAACAATAACCAATCATAAGAAGCTAAACCGTAATCCCAAAATCACAACACAATTTCCCAAATCTCTCCATACGACTTGCAAGCTCTATTTCACCAGACGTATATACTTTTCTAGTGGACATCTCGGAAAGATATCGGCAGACTGGATATTACAGTAGCGTAGCGTGTTATAAAAGTGGGGTGTGCTCGCAAGGGCGGTTCGCAGCTGGATAGGACAATAATTGAATTGCTTGGGTGAGTGAGAAAGGGCGAGGCGAGTGTTGCGCGGATGGGAGGAATGGTGGAAGGTTCCCGTGATGAAAGCTCGTACATCGGGGGCGAGTCCGTCACACCGATCGGATCACGGGAGCTTCCTGGCAGCTTCCGTCAGTCGGCTAGCATCAGAGATATTACCCGGCACTAGCGTGAACAAGGCATGAGGTGATCCATTATCAAGGTTCGCGTGTAATCAAGCGAGCTTCACGCGCGAACGTAAACACACAGACACCACCGGCTACCGCTCGATCCTGCAGGGATGATCACCGATTAATCTCGTACATAAGGAACGCCGACCGAGGGCCGATAATTTTGGCTCTAATTGTTGGAAACGTCCTAGCACTATCTAGATAAGCCTAAAGACCACCTGCTGAACACTTTGTCAATCAAATGAGTTTACATTCGCTCAATCCCTTTATGCCATTACTTCTAAAAGGCTAAACATTAGGATTAAAATGAATTGCGATTATAAAGATTTAGTAAAGTAGTCGTAGAAAGAGTTTGATAAAAGAAAACTGTGTAATTCTTTTGCACAATAATTAATTGGTACTATGCGTACATTACTTCTAAAAGGCTAAGCATTAGGATTACAATTAATTGCGATTATAAAGATTTAGTAAACTAGTCACAGAAAGACTTTGATAAAAGAAAAGGGAGTAATGTTTTGCATAATAATTAATTTAATGAGTCCATTTCTCCTGATAAATTAACCCTCTGTTTAAAATAATATTAATCGAAAAAAGCAGTACGCAATAATTACAATCGCAAAACTGAATTTTCTATATTTATACAAGGATTTTGTCGACTTGTATTACTACGCCTGGACATTCTTTGATCATAATTTATGGCTGGCTCGGCACACCACGCACGTACACACGCTTCTTTGACATGATATTCCTACGAAGGATGGAAATGCAAATGGTGGACAGCGAGAATCGCGCTGCAACTTTGATGCGACATTTCGTACGCAAGCCGTCGTCTGCCATCATGTATGCCCCCCCTCGGATAAAGGATGCTTCAAGGATCAAGTCTTCCTTGCCGAAAAAGAGCATTAAGCGGACGGTCAGGATCCCACAAGATTTCATCGACTTTAAGGATAAGCAAATAGTTCAAGTCTTTTGTCGATTGACAATTTAGTCGACCTGTATTCTACATCGACTCGTTGCCAAAAAGCTCGCGAGAATACTGTCAAGTGGGATAATGATTGCAAATGTGTGCGTGAAAATTAAATTAGCAATTGAATTTAAAAGTTTGAGTATGTTTTTCGTACATGAACAATAGATGAGTTTATAGAAAAATTAATAATAAAAGTTCTCTTCTTTTATTATTTTCTGTTATATAAATATTGTTATCTATGATGTATCGTTGATATATCGTTATATTACTGTCGTATGTATAAATAGAATTTTCTTTACACCTCATTATCTGAGAAAGCTCGCGAGAATACTGTCAAGTAGGATAATGATTGCAAATGTGTGCGTGGAAATTAAATTAGCAATTGAATTTAAAAGTTTGTGTATGTTTTTCGTACATGAAGAATAGATGCGTTTATAGAAAAATTAATAATAAAAGTTAACTTCTTTTATTATTTTCTGTTATATAAATATTGTAATGTATGATGTATCGTTGATATATCGTTATATTACTGTCGTATGTATAAATAGAATTGTCTTTACACCGCATTATCTGAGAAAGCTCGCGAGGATACTGTCAAGTACAATAATAATTGGAAATGTGTACGTGGAAATTAAATTAGCAATTGAATTTCAAAGTTTGAGTACTATAATTTCGTACATGAACAATAGATGCGTTTATAGAATAATTAATAATAAAAGTTAACTTCTTTTATTATCTTCTGTCCCATAAATATTATTATGTATGATGTATCATTGATATATCATTAACATACTCAACTCAAAACACTCTCTCCCCACATTCGCTTCCCAAAATTAATACCTCTCGTTTCACAGTACAAGTAATTCCCCGCTTCTTAATTGTCCCATTTAACGATTAGAGCAAGGAGGAAAGAGGGGATCACTGAAACGAGATATCTTCCCTACCGGATCTTGAAGGAGCTAATGTAAGCTTCTCCGAAGTGTATCTCCTGTAATCGTCAAGCGTCCGGACTAACTCGCTCTCGACGTGTGTCCCTACAGCATCCCCGGGAGCCCTCTTCCATGTACCAAACACTTCTCTCTCTCACTCACTCTCTCTTCGCTTCCTCAAGCGTACCACACCACCACACTTATTTGGTCCAGCGCGCACTGTGGAGAGTGCCGCGGGAGTGTAGGATGTTTGATCTCGCGTTGCTTTCTCAATCCTCGGGAAAGCACCAGGCTAGAGGAGGGAAGTTTCGCATCTCCCTTCGTTTTAGGAGGCTGGCGAGCGCTTCAAAGGGCCGCCGCAGTCCTCTTCTTTCTCTCGCATAGTTTACTAGCCCAACCTGCTGCGACGAGTGAGTCGAATAATGGAGATAAAGCGCACCCGAGCGAAGACGAAGGGACAGGCTGAGCGTGGAGAAACGAAGTAGAAGACAGAAAGAGGGTGTATTGAGAGAAAGAAGGAAGAGAAAGGAGAGAGAGGGAATCTCTCTTCTCTTGGGACGTTAACTCGCACCTTCGTGACGTTGCATACAGTGCACTTCGTGGCCCTCTGTGTATCTTTGAGTTCGCTGTACCTTCCAACCTGGGAGAGTGGGCGCAGGGGAGGAAACCGGGGGGCGGATGCATGCAATTCCATGCATTCGGGGATATCGAGGCGCGGGCCTCGTTCCGCATGCACTTTGCATCGTCGGTGCATAATTTGCCCTGTCCGAAAGGCCACCTTCTCCTCTATGCCTCTCTCGATCAATGAATATCATCGATCACTCCATCTATCCTTCTCCTACCTTCCTCTTCTCCATTCGCTCTCGCTCTCTCACTCTCTCTCTGCTCGATCCCAGGCACCCATACTAATTATACATACGTGTTTCCGTGCTCCTGGCTGCATAATCCCGTCGAAATTCACTGCGAGCCTCGCGATTGTACTGTGCAACTCGTGAATGACCTAACTGCACTGCAGTTAACTACGGTAACCACCGTGTAACATGGTAGTTTGGATTCAGAGGATATTTGGCGGTGCGAATTCTTGCTACGTGAGATCGAGGATGAGATTCAATTGGATGGGAAGCTGATTTTCGAAATAAAGGGAAATCGAAGTATTAAGCATATTTTGCTTTTTGGTGGGATTGGAAATGTATTGGGAATGCGTAGATTGTTTTGATAAAAGTAACGTGTAATTATGTATATTCGTAGAATATAATTCATTCTTAGCAATGAATAATTATTGCCATTGCTTGGAATACGTATAATTGAAATTTATTCGAATTTACTCAAAATAATCGAACGCAACCGAGTGAAGAGGAAATTTCGCATTAACATCCGCAATCGGGGTTGCAAAATCGCAGGAAACAATGGAAATTCTACCGCTCGGGAAACGGCAGAATTCTCGTTATTGGCAGAACCGCGATTACAGGAATCGAATATGCGAAAGGTCAAATTGAGTTTGTCGGCAGGGATTTACTGTCGAGTGTGAGACCACCGGGCGGTTCCGAGAGCCGCGGGAAATATGGCTGTTCGGACCATTTGGTGACTTTTTTAATTCGAACGCGGCCACTGGGGACACTAGGACGCAGCCATCGCCATTTTGCATGCAAACCCGCCTGATTTTTCCTGCGCTGATTTGCTCGCGAAAAATACCAAGCGAACTGTTTGCCTTGCCAACGGTATACACTGACAGAGAGTGCCGCGCAACTTTATAGCGAGTGTAACCATTAGACTCTGCCGTTTTATGCAAAATAGAGCATATTTGTGTTAGCCATGATGGATTATGTCCGGTACACATACCAGTAACTCTGCACAACTTTTTCCTTTTATCGAATACGCGCGAAAAAATTAAACATGCTAGATCAAATCTCTGTACAGGTTTCTCTAACATACAAATAAGAATCAATATTTTCATATAGTCGCAGTGTAGTAATCATTGCCAATTCAAAACCTTGTTTAAATTCGCTGTATGGCTTTGGCAATTTTATAATTAATTATACAAGATCTCACAATTCTGACGATTTAATATATGCTGTCTTCTCTACAGCATATAAAAACTATTGCAAAAGAACATATTATTCTGGAAAGCAACCCTCAATTTCTACTTGATCCAATTAATCCTAGCCAAATAGTTTCGACGCAAAGCGACTAACATTACGATCAGCAGATCGCATATGTACATAGATTCCCCCGTAATTAGGACACCGATAGATTAAGGGGCTAACGAAATTGCTGCAGTCTTTTCCAAAAGTTTTGTCTTGATCAAAATTGATCTACTAAAAATTTTAGCATATTATTATCACTAAAAAGCATCGAAATCATATAAAACCTCAATCATCCGGTGTGTACTAACGTTTCATCAGCATTATTTAGGCCATTTGTGTCAATAAAGCAACGGTTTTATCACATCACAAATGACCAGAGGTTAACCCTTAAACCCATTTTTAAGATTTTTCTTTCAAAAATCTTAGGTACGAATTCGATCAATATTCTTTTATTGCAATAAGCTTCTTTTGTCTAACTTTTAATACTTTTTTAATTCCCATATAATTAAAATTGTAAGTACTATTAATTAATTTATTGTAACTAAAAGAAGCTTAAGGCTTCTTGGTAGGAGTCGAATTAAAATTGGAGGAACTTCAAAGCGATCATAATGTATGCGCACGCTTTGCAGTAGCCGTCCCTGAATCAAGATTGCGTTAATGCCGAGAGATCGCGCGTATCTCAAAGGAAACAATCGATAGTATTGCGATCTCTATCGCGAGAAGAAAACGTGCGCGTCCCTAACAGGATGCAACCCCATTTCAACCATGTCTAGGAACACACATAGTTCTGCGCTCCGCACTTGGCATTCACGGTGCCGTCGAATCAAAGTAAACAGGCATCGCGCGAGTAAATATTGGCAGTGAAACAGACACTTTGCTCGAGCGTAGACAGTAGCAATAAAAGATGGACGCAGTGTGTTTCTTTGAAGGTATCGCGATGCTGTCTACAGGCTCAGCCAGAATAGTACATGTGGATTTTGAAAATCTTGTTAGCAATTTCATTTTGATCCCTTTGTAAGATATTTACATTTTTGTACCGCAGAAAAGCTGAAATAAATCTGACAATGTAAATTTGTTCAAAACACCAGAAAGAAAAACGTCATGTTCTAAAATTAATTATTTACATCGGTTTGAAATATTAATTAATTCTCATAAATAAGATAGGCATTCATTCTGTTAACGAAAAGCTGAATTGAAAAATGTCGACACTTACACGCGCTGTTATTGCACAATAAAGATGAATCATTGGGTAAACTGCTTAGCGGATAATGCAAACTCTTTGCAGAGTCGCAGGATAGAGATTCAAAATACCAGAAAGAAAAACGTCGTATTCTAAAATTAATTATTTACATCGGTTTGAAATATTAATTAATTCTCATAAATAAGACAGGCATTCATTCTGTTAACGAAAAGCTGAATTGAAAAATGTCGACACTTACACGCGTTGTTATTGCACAATAAAGATGAATCATTGGGTAAACTGCTTAGCGGATAGTGTAAACTCTTTGGAGTATCGCAGGATAGAGATTCGAAATACCAGAAAGAAAAACGTCGTATTCTAAAATTAATTATTTACATCGGTTTGAAATACTAATTAATTCTCATAAATAAGATAGGCATTCATTCTGTTAACGAAAAGCTGAATTGAAAAATGTCGACACTTACACGCGTTGTTATTGCACAATAAAGATGAATCATTGGGTAAACTGCTTAGCGGATAGTGTAAACTCTTTGGAGTATCGCAGGATAGATCCTTTCATTGGCATAGCGGCGTAATAGACGCTCTCGAGAGCGGGCGCGCGCGGCGTCCTGTCAGCCAGCGATATTTACGGCATAAACGAAACCCGTATTTTCTCGAGCGGCAACTGTTACAAGGATTTCCTCGGCGCGCCTCTATTTTCAGTAATACTGAGGTTGCGCGAAACGTATAGGCCGATTTAACAAGACGAACGGCCACAATAAACTCCTCTCCCTCCCTCCCCCTTTGAATATTGCTCGTTAAATGCACTGTGTAACTGGATATCCGGCGGCACTGGGCGCACGAATAAATTCCCCACTTAGGAAGGATAAAGTTAAGCGAGTTCGCGTAAACCCCTATCTGATTACATATTGTTTTGGAATTCCGCCCGGCTTATTGTTCCCATTAGCTTCTGACCAACTGGCAACCCGATAAGCTCACTCACTCAAGAGTGAATTCAAATCGTTTTACACCATAACTTGGTATTATTGACTATTCACACCAGAATAAAGAGAAACCTTTCGTAAAAGTGTTAAGTTAATCTCTTTGTGAACTCTTTATTTTATGTTAACACTTTCTTGTTCCATTAGATTTGATTAATATTGAATCAATTGCGTATAAACAAAATAGGAAAAACAGATAAAGAATGTGTTGATCATACTGTCACTTTTTACTATGAAAAGAATTTGATTTTTAAAAGACAACAAAAATACATTCATATATCAATGTGCCTGGGAAGATTCATATTACCTTGCTGATACTTGTTAATCATCACTGACAAAATCGCTTATGAATATTAGAATCAACCACGATCATTAATGAACTGCGTTCAACCAATGCATTAGATAGGGTAATTTCGCATATAACATAGTTTAGGTTATATTGACGCATCAAACATTATAGGAAGTAATGAAATTGATTGAAACATTAAATGCTTCGGAGCAAATGTTAAATGCAGTACGAATTACAGCAAAGCTGCATAGAGAAATCGTTGCAGGTTATTGACAGCTTCTAAAGCTATCAAACTTTGCAAGAAATACCACAGGTATTCGCTGAATTCATTACATTAATGTATTAATATCATATACACTCAGAGTTAAATCGTGCACGTATATGAATAAATCCATGGCGTTATAAAATTTAACATAATGAGATATATTCTGCACATAATATTAATAACAGAAGTGCTTAAAATATGCATTCAATGCAATATCATGAAACGAATATGTATCAGTCAAGAGCAAGCACTCACCGCGTACATCGTCTTTATCATCTCAATGCTAATAAGCCCTTAATCATCATGAACTTCAACTGGCACATCATCCAGACACACAGGCACACTCATCCACTACTGAATTAAACTCCGGCACTTTTCTTCATTACATGAAAACTGATATAAAAGTCACCACACAAGAACTACGCGTGACCCTCGCCATGACGCCACCGCCATAATGGATTTTGCGAGGGAAAGTGGTAACTATCGATATTGCGATTTATCGACTATCCATAAGTTATATTAATAAATGTTCTTGCCTTATTGGAGATTCTATTTAAAGATATAATTATAAGAATATTTTATAGAACAGCGTGCGTAATGTGTAACAGTTTCTTTTAATATTAACTTTGTGATTGTAATGATTGACTAATATCGATATCGTTTTGACACGACTGCTGGTATTGCAGTGCGCCAACCAAACTTACCGAATATAGAAGCGCAGATGACTGCGCAGGCGCACCAAGTGCACGTGTTAGGAATTAGGCTGACATTTAGGTTCGTTGTCAAACAATCCATGAAAGATCGGAGGAAAAGTGCAAGGTTTAGTTTCAAAGTTTGTGAGAGTGCTGTGGACGATGTATAACTGATTCATATGGATAATTCATTGATTATATGGGCAATTAATGGCAGATGAAGATAACTTAACCCATTTGTGGTACACGATGCACGATATTATACTCGAGAAAGCAATCATTGTAATTTGTGGTTAGTAAGTATTTTGTTTCTACGTGAATATTTTTTTGTTGATTGCAGAGTGAAAAAGTTGTACCAGTTACTTAACAAGTATACGAAAAGACAGCTGAACTTAACAGTTGCTGTTCTACCAAATATCGGCGTGGCGAAAAAGGTAAATAGAATTGGTCATCAACTAAACAATTATATGAATCTTTATGCAAATTATATGGTCCCCTACTGTCTTCTTTCTACTGCGTTGTACTTGCGAAGATGAATCTCGAAATATAACCTCTTCTCCACAGTCTTTATCGCACAAGTACGATGTGCAAACTTTAATTTAAAAGACACAAACTCCCAATTAAGTTCTTTATAAAAAGAACGTTTTACATGAGTTAAACAGATTTAGCATAGTAATAATAGAAATAATAGAAATAATGACTCACAATCTACAACAAGAATTCGTGATTGCCCTATTTTGTTGCTAAGGCAACAGTGGCACTGAACCACTCGGTTTATAAATCCAGCCTGGAGAAACAAACAATCACCGGTAGGTAAAAACAATACTGTACACAGTATCATGATTATTTTTTACTAATTTACTACCATCAATTACTATCCTCTGCTATTTTTACTACTTTTTAGCATTACGTTTCACCGATAATTCACAGTGTTCGTAACAAGAACCATAAATTCAGTCGCTCGATTTACAGAATAGCTGTCGCTCGGTCTGGCATTAAAATATCACGCTTCATAGACTTGTAATTCTCCGGAGGGCGCATACACCAGGAAATGCGAAGCGAGAGCCTTTGGTACGCGTACTTTTCGAGCGTGCTATTCGAATGTTTCTGATAGAGTGATGACCACTTTCGGGGAGAGCCAAATGATAGGGCAGCGGCCTCGAAATTATTGCTATCCATCGTGGAGGACGCGATATATGCATTCCCACTATCCGGTAACACCAGTCAGCAGAGTACTCGCAGTTCGATAAAGTATAGACCGTGAAAGTGGCCGCTCGTAATTGTAAAACGGAAGTCTTGCTATCGAGCGATCGTAACTGAGGAAACTAGGAGAATTCATGTAGTACCAACAGTCTTATAAAAGAGCTATGACTGTTGTTACAACACATTTCATTTTCAAATTCAATTTGTCACTATCTGAAAACAATGAATTATTCTGAGATCATGATTTTGGCACATTTTTGTATTTAATGTGTTATTTAATTCTGAAAGAATACCTACTTCTTTTCCCATGCAATCAATTCGTTGCAAAAATATTCTATAGGCAAGAACGTTGCTGGGAAATTAATGTATTCGAAGGACGTTTTTCCTGGTGGAATACATTATCGGGAAAGAGAATAAATCCAATACATATGTGATTTATTACAATGGCGGTAAACGATATATTATTTTTCATGAGTCCGCATGAATTTACAGTTATATTCCCACGTGACAATATCATTTATCTTAATGCAAAATAATTCCATAAAAACTGAGTGGATTGTTTTAATATAAATTAATGAATTCAAGACAAAAGTAATTAAGTAAGTAATAAAAGTAAATACAGGAGTAATTAGATTTCTGTAATACCAAAAACACAAGAGATTTCTAAGTAATATTCATTCAAGGCATAATTATTATTATAACTATTACTTCCTTTTGATTACAAAACCACTAAAATTCTTTAGCACCGAATTTTTTATCTATACAAAAACCAAATGATTTTGCAGGCCAGCAGTAATAATTCAGAATATTTAAATAAGCCGATCACGAGTGGAAGATAAATTACAGTCGCGAAACACAGGACGAGAAGTTAAAATAGAAATGCGAGTAGACGAGCTGATTGATTCGAGAATGGCGCGGCACTTCGATTGGAGCCGACATGGATGGCGATAACTCAACTGTATGAAATACGACGGAGCGTGTATTAAAGGGGCGCACTTTCCTCTCCACGCCTCGGTGGGAGTTTATTTTCTAGCTCATGAACTCGCAGACTTATGAGTCGCATCGTGCTTGTAAGTACGGCGCCATTGACGTCGGGGAGAGGTGGCCCGCTTCGCCACACGACGCCGCCCGTAATTTCCACGCTCGTCGCCGCAAAATTCCCTTCCTCCCTTTCACCTGGCGACGCCAAGGAAATCGAAACGGGGAGCGCCGGTGGTTCCAGAAGTTGCCGCAAAAAGTTGTGTTATTAGCAACTTAATCATATCGGACCCACGCTAAAACCTCGCCGAAGTTTGCTTCTATGTCGGACGGAGAATATCGGCCGTTCGCTCGGAGCTGACTGTGAGCTAGCAATAAATGGAAAATGATGAGGATCCTGAAAATGAGGCGTCCGCTTTTTTCCAGCGGCCTGAAAGAGCCGCTCCCGATGAAATACTCTCCCTCTTTTGAAAAAGGAACATCGGCCACCCGCTCGATATCATTTCGTCGCGTGTGCTTGTAGTTCGTTAGTAGAACAAATTTATCGTCAATCGTTAGCCTTTACTTGGTAGTCGGCTCGTTAGCTCACGTTCAGGTACTTGCGTGTTAACTAATTAAGTTTGTAGGAAGCACATTGTCGACCACTTCATTGGAAATCTATTCAAATGTAATTATTATTGTTACTCGTTTTGTGAATTATAATACTGTAGCATTAATTATTTTATGCATCAATAATTATGTAATAACGATTGTGTCAAATACATTCCCTTGAAATTAAATTAGGTTCAAGTATGCCTCCAATCAACTGTTATTTCATTCTTGGTAGATTAATTTTAAAGTTATGCCGACATTAGAGTGAAATTGCTGTTATATTACTAACATTTAAGATTCGTTGTTTTTAATAAATGATAATGAAGGGGAATAGATTTATACTGTTTTCGAGATTAATTAAAATTCCATAACACATCGTGCAAATACCAAAGTATTAGAATGTGATCTACCAATTATTGTGCAGAGTGTGTGTTTCCACTATATTTAATGGTATATTCTTGAAAAATTATCCTTCCATTCCGACGATATCGCATATCTCCGAGGTCAAATTCCGGCGCATTAATAAATTCTACTTACGAGGTGAGGGCGGCCGGCACGAATAACTCTTCATTCCTAGTGTCTCGGGCGCTCGCGAAAGATAAACGAGACATTCATTTCCAATGACGGAAAACCGACCGTGAAATAATCTCATATTCGCCGTATGCAAAAAGGTAACGGAAGGTGGAAAACGATGGCTGCCAAGTAGAAAGAAAGGGAATTAAAAGCGAAGGAACATTTGATAGCAGGCCGAACGAACCATGAGATATTAGCACATATGTGCTTTCGAATGGTAATTTCCGTAGGTTGAATGAAATTCTTTCTCCTGATCAATCGATACTCGATGCTCCGAATGCATGGCTAACTTTCTCTTGAAAATTTCTGCAACCCCTCGTAAATTCGAGAAGCACGGAAATTCGAAACCGATTTCCATTCACCCCTCTCTTCCACCGCGTGAATAAAAATCGTTGCCTCGGAGAGAAGAAAAAAAGTGAAGGGAAGTTGTTCGAAAAGCCCTTTTCCATCACGACGATTCTTTACGATTCACCGAGCAAACCGCTCGCTGGAAGGTAAATAACGCTCGGCCGGTAATTTGGGAGGGGAGAGTACACTTTTAAAACACTTGTTACAAAGAAAGTCCTTAAAACTCATTCTTAAGTCCTAGCCTGGCATGGCTTCGCCAGTCTCCTTAACGAGTGTCCCAAGTTCCACGGGAGAAGTCTCTGAGATAACGACAGCCGCGCATAGATAATCACCTGAAATCTTCCTAGTTGTTTTACACTCCTGTCGTAATACTCGAGTTACGTCAACTTATAAACTCATTGCACAAATCTGAATCATGTCGAGGGAATTATACGAGTTTCAAAATTTAATCAAGATAAGTGCTGACCTTTTAAATTGAACACACTCCGATTATTGGAATGGGAGAAACTATCCAGATGGAAATATCCGGTGAGATATAATTAATATTTGACATTTCATATTCATTTTAATAAATAAAAATAATTCAAATGAATATATATTCTCTCATTATAAAAAAGTGTCACACGATTATTTATATTACATAAAATATACTGGAATGCATATGTTTCACCAGTTAAATCGTATTCATCCTTTACGCATTTTTTAAAATATGTTATCGAAGAGAAAGTTGCAAGATTTAAAATTAAACTTACTTGTAATAAAAAGAAACTAGGTCAATTTCTTTCAACAATACTAAAACGCCGCCGACACATTGTTCCCTATTTCATAGACTAAACAGCCTTCCTACAAAAAGTCACCTATTCAACTTTATCCAGCAAGTGGTACTTCATTCTGAATACCATCACAATTACCACCGGTGACAATGAATGTCAAAAAGGAGGAGAAAGTTCGACAAGTTTCCAGAAGGAATTTACAAAAAGGGAAGCTGGGTTAAATTCGACAGCGAAGTGATTGATTGATGAATGAGCCTACGAAAGAAACCATTAAAACCAATCGAAGGACTCTGCGCGCAGTTACGTCATACCGGAAAGGTTTGAGTTTTACGAGAATTTTCATCGGCAAAGGTCAGAGAGAGCGGCGTAGCCACTTGACATCTCGCGCAGCCTCCGGTCCAAGTGGTCCAACTGGTATTTTACCCGACGGCGGATTTTCTGGTGAGTTGCAATCGAAATCGAACTGATCCAACAGCAAGGGCGCACTTCTTCCGGGGATACATTTCGGGCTACGTGCAATCGTTCGTCTCACGTGCCGGATATCTTCGCTCGCAGCTTCCAAAGCTCCACCGGCAAAAGCCGGTTAAACGGGGGACGAAGAGGGAGCAAAAACAATTCTGGCGGGTAAGAGCGCGGGAGCGGAATGAAAGATCGACTCCGTCGATATTTTACAAGCGCAGAATCAACTGGATGGAGTTACGGAAACGCTGCCACGGAATCCCCGATCGAGACCGAATTCAAGTAAGAAACTTCCGGCGAGATTTGTGAGGAAGGGGAATTCAGGTCTGAGCGTAGTTTCAAATGAAAGCACGTAGTTATGTCGGAGTAATAGGAGAATATCGCAGAGTGATCGACGAGAAAATACCTGAAACAATTGAATTTTATTACAAGATCCTTCGACTATATTAAAACTTAATGGTTCAATAAAAATAGCAGCCCATCATATTTTCATAGAACACACTATTCCCTATAAACAGAAATGCAAATATACTATTCAGAATTTAAATAAATCTATTTAAGCTCAAAACTTTAATTAATTCTATATAAATCCTCTTACTAATACACTTTCATCTTATTAATAAATATTTCACAAATAAACCAAGTTGAACTACTCGTATCTGTACCGGATGCATCTCGTACATCTGCGTATACTCGTCCACATTTCACGTAACTCTCAATCAACCAGAACTGAAATCCGCAGGCACCACTGGAGCCAGTAAGATCGACAAGAAGCACTGGATTCAAGGATAGTTGAAATCCAGTGACAAAGGCACTCGTACAAAACACAGTGAAACATCCCACTGGACAGTAACCAGCGAGTAGTAAATTGATCCAGTATCAATTTACATAGGTAGCAAAGCTGTACCGTAGTAAATTCGCTCTCCATTGTATTTCGGGGGGGTGCACAGTGGTCCAGATACTGCCTAAACCGCGCCAAAAATCGATATTTCAAGTTCCGCAATATTTTTTTGCATAATTTTTTTTTAAAAGAGGAATGTCCAAAGCACTCAAAATCACTTTTGTTTGGCCAATTCCTTGCAGCCTCACTCCTATAGAATTAGTGAAAGTTAGGACTCGGAAATCGGTACTGGGCATTTTCCATATGAAATTTCTTTTAGAGTTATAAAAAAAGTCCCACCGAGTCCCACCTTCTAACTTACATTTTCTGAAAAGTAAAAGTACATACTTGAAGGCTATAATAATAAGAATTGCACATACTTGCACATTTTTAATTGGTGCTCAGTAATATACTATACATAGTGTATTAACGTGTAAAAGGGGCAATGTTGAATACAGTCACGCTGCGTGGTGTGTCCTTTTACGACATTCAAAAAAGAGCAAGTATGTGCAAATCTTATTATTATAGCCTTCAAAAATATTCCGGAACTTGAAATATCGATTTTTGGCGCGGTTTAGGCAGTATCTGGACCACTGTGGGGTGGTGGAAAAAAAATGCAAGCAGACGCAAACAGGAAGAAATCCGGAATGTAACAGTTCGTTCCCGTCACTCTCAGGGGATAATCGACTTTTTACAAGCTGCCCATTCGACAGTTAATACGCGCTCGCGTGGACGTCGGGGGTGCGTCAGTAACTTCGAAAAATGCTGAGTGCACGCGCGCGCGCGTGCTAAAATCGATGGGGATGTGTCCTATCTTCGGGGATATGAAACGAGCATACGTCGTTGTTGACGGATACACTTTATCCTTGACAATCCGTGTCGATGTGTGTAGCAGGCTTTTACCTCTCACATTTTCGTCCTCTCGTTCCACCCTCTCTCTTCTACGCCAACCCTCTTTTTCCCTTCGTTATCTCTGTCATTAACCCCTTCAGGGGATACTAACGCTCGCTTCTGCGTTCGGCATTGTTTTTTGTTTTCTTTTTTTACAATTTGAATAGTTCCCATAGGGAAAGCTGGAAATATGACTGTTCTGCTTTTATGTTTCTGCTTTGTTTAATCGCTGTCGATTCACTATTATTCAAATACTAGTTGAAATATAAAAGAATTGATGGTAGAATTAGATTTTATTTGAATAACTTTTTTGAAAGCGTACATTACATGATTGTTTTTACTAAAACGTCATGCAGGACGCAAAGGATTTTATAGTTAAAGCGTAGAGTACTAGCGATGGTTGGTGCAAGTAAAACGAAAGTTTGAGATTGGATACATCCGACGTAATTCTCGCTGGTAAGGTTCACCGGGAACCCTCAACCGGTGGTCGGTTTACACTGCCAAGTCAGCCGCACTCTCCTGGACTCTTCAGTATTCATTAACACCGGTGAACAAACTTTAATTAGACGTGGACTCTCATGGAGAAGCAGAGGCAGACACACGTTCAATCGTCGGCTTTTCAATCGAACCAGGCATCGAGCGGTCAGTGGCGCGACCCTTTCCGTCCATGTTATTTCCTGCACTCTGCCACCTTTCTAATTCCCTTTTCGAAGCAACCATTCCCTTTCTATCTCTTTCCCTGATACTTTCTCTCTCTACAACACTTTAAAGTATCCCTTTTTCCTAGGCTTTCCTCTCTCTGTCTTTCCTTTCTCTGTCTATGCTTTTCCTCGCGGCGAGCGTCGCCACCGAGCTTTCTACATTTTTTGCAAGCGCCGTGACAAAAGCTCGGCAAAGTCGAGAAGCCGCTACCCGCCGTCGTGGCACGGCACCTCGGAAATCGTGGCTGCTCGATCCGGCAACTCGGAAGCGAACTTTCCACAGAACCGAAGCCTGCGGCTACGACACACACACACACACACATACTCCTCCGATAGTTGGCCGATAGGTCGATTAGTTGGCGTGTGAGAGGGAAAAAGAGTGGCGTCGGTGTCAGGCTAGGCTTCGCTGCCGTCGGCGAAGCTAGAAAGCGCAGATATCGAGCTTCAAAGAGTTGCATCCCACCCCTTTCACCGGCAGACACTCCCGATGTATCCGGTTTTTTAAAAGCACCACTACCCTCCTCTTGCATCTCTGCATCTCCGACGAGCTCTCTCACTCTCTCTCACTCTCTTTTCCCCTTCCTGTTCTGATTCTAACCCGGAAAAGTTCCTACTAGGGACTAAATCCCTGCTCCTGTCTGCTTGTCTCGTTTCCCTTTCGTCCTTTCCACCAAACGTACCCCCTTTCCTTTTTCGACAAGCCCTCCCGAAACTCACGCACGCTCTAGTGCTGGCTTTCACCTGGCAAGCGGCTAAGGCTGGAACATCAAACAGCCGGATCGCTCTGCGAGACGCTAGACAAAGTTAGTGGCAGCGAGTGCCTCTCGCCGGCCGAGGGCCAACGCAACTCGCTCCAGGCTTATAGAAACTGAAAGATTCATAAACAAGGCTAACGCTGCGAAACTGCGGGAAAAGCAGTACAGGAACGCTCGAGAGAGAGAAAGAGAGGGTGAGTGGGAGAAGTGGGGTAACGCTGTGAAAGCAAGAGGGTCGAAAGTGTTGTCGGTAAGTCTCAACTGGATTCATCGTGCGCGGCCGCACTAGTCAGCCGGCGTTTCAACTTGCCACCTCACTCTCTCTCCGGCAACCACCCTTCCCATCGCCGCCCCATCTTCTCTCCCTCGATCCTTTTTTCTAAACGGAGAACGCGCACGCTCGCAAATTACGCTCTCCCAGTCTCCGGCGGACTTAGGGATTTCCGGAGTTTTAATTACTCGGCCCAAGAGCAGCGCGCCCGCGCGTCTTCTCTCCCTTTGCGCGCTTACGCCCTGCTAGGCGCCCACTCGCCTGGCCTGCCTTCGAAACTCTCTCTCTGTCGATGCACACCAAGAGAGTTGGAGCTACCTTCTCTTTTGGCAACTGTTCCTTCACTCTCAATTTAACTTAAATAAGTTGTATTATAAATGTTGTTATGTATATGAATTCCTTGTTTATAGTTCTTGTTTATGAACTTTATAGTTCGTCTCTAGTTTATCGTTCGGATTATTTGTCGAAGTTTTTGTTTGAAAAACGAACAATATATTTTGTTTTACTTGATTCTATTTGTTTGACTCTCTAGTCGCTATTCTAGGATTGTTTCTTTCATTCTGTACTTTATTGTTACACTTGTATGACTGATTAATTCATTTTCCCCGAACCTGCCATAACTAGCTTCTCTTTTGGCAACTGTTCCTTCACTCTCAATTTAACTTAAATAAATTGTATCATAAATATTATCATGTATATCAATTCCTGCGTGTGGATAGACTATGTTTATAGTTCATCCCTCGTTTATCCTTTGAATTATTTGTCGAAGTTTTGTTTGAAAAACAACAAATATATTTTGTTTGACTCTCTAGTTGTTACTCTAACATTGTTTCTTTCATTCTGTACTTTATTGTTACACTTGTATAACTAATGAATTTACTGGATTACTAGCTTCAATAAAATAAAAAAAAGAGAATGTTCCTCCACTCTTCTCGTTTTACCCAAACCTACCACAACTCTCTCATCCCCTTCGTTCTTCGTCCTTCGTTCAGAGGTACTATTTCAATTCGGCGGGATAGGAGAGTCTCACTTTGCCATGCGAAAGGAAAGTCTGATTCTATGCCTGCCTTCTTTCTCGCCGATGCATTTCCACTGGCTCACTTCCGACTAGCCGCTCTTTTCCCACTGGCTTCCCCATCTGACCAGGAAAGCCCGACTGTCCTGAGTCAATGCCTATTGTAGTCTGTGTCTAGAAATCGGAACAGACCAGACCAATGTCGGACCAGGCCTGCATGAATGACTACCGGATAGAACGAAGGTACTAATTGCGAGCCTTCCCGCCTTTCTCGGTGTTAGACATGTTTTTCATGCTTTCTTTTAGATCAACTAATATTTGGATAATATTTTAGTAGAAACAAATGTGATTTTATACGTTTATTGTCATCAAGAATCCATATTTTTCGAGTGTCAATAATAAAAAATAGAATCAAACGAAACATATTTAAATTAAAGTTAAAATTAAACATCTAAAACTTAGATATTCAATATAAATCTTAATTTATTACTACGAAATTAAATCCACGTGAAAAGTCCGTGTGTTAAATCAATACATAAGAACTGCGGAGCACTAATTCCGCCAGTTTTTCCTCTGAATACCGTCAAAGCAGAAATTCTTTCGGTCTACCTGCGAAGAAGTTCAGCCAGACAGAAGAACAGCACTCGCTTTATTCCATCTGGAGTAAAGCAGGCACGAGTAAAGGGAGTGCCCTTTAACTCGGGGAGAGTTCCACACGGCAAGCTCATTACGTACTCGTTACATATTTGCGCTCTTTATTACGAAGGACAAGGGTGTCTTGCGCGCATACGCTTTCCAGGCGACATAAGCCGGTTCTTGTCTAGCGGCATTAGGCAAACGCTTCGTTAGGAAAACTATAGTTGGACCACCGAAAGAAAGGTTCTGTCGAGACGGAGAAAGTGAGACGAGTTTGCTATGCTTCCTCGAATTTCACCCTTTACAGTTAAGTCTTACGATGACTGTTACAACTCCTCTCACGCTTCCTAGATAACTGCACATGTTGGACGTTTTCCTCCTACACGATCTTCCTTTGTCGAATTGTTCAAATGAGAGGAACTCTCTGTGTCTCGCTTCAACTTTGTAATACAGTCAAGTAAAGACAGACGGAATTGCAAGGCGAACTTGGCGACTATGTGAACTGAGAAAGTACACGGTAGAACTTTGCCAAAATTGAACCTCACTTTGCGAGGTTCTTTTCCTTTTATTTAGGAAAAGTTATATTGCCTCACTATAATTTCAATATACCATAATTCAAAAATGGCAGATTGATAAATATAACTTTACAACTTGATCAGGTTTTAATACAATGTCTTCGATAACATAATAATAAAGAAACTCAACAAGAAACACTCAACTTCCAACGATATCACAATAGAACTAATACACACCGACTTTTTCTGAAACCAAAAGTCTTTCTTTCGCATTCATCCATGGATCTCGAATAGCGGTGAGCTGTGATAGGAAAAGCGCAAAGGAAAATCATTATATGACGCTAACGAACGAGCGCGCGCTATTTCGTGGCAGGCACGCGACACATAATGCGATATCAAACTTGTAGCTCGAACCGACGGTTGTTAGAACTACGGCAGTCGCGTTCAGTGAAGTTTTCTCGGTCGAGGAAGGAAGGAAGGACGTAGCGACGGCGACGGCGGCGACGGCGACGGCGGCGGCGGCGGCGGCGTTAAATCGTGTAACGCGGATTGGTGTCAAGAGGACGGCGGTGTAAAAGGTGGTAGAAAATCGGGAAAATATCTTGCTAGGCTCGCAGCGAATACCAACACGAAACGGTGACTCCGTAATTTTAATGGAACGCTCGCAACTGCGATAAGAGACGCACACCAACACGTACACGCATCGACGAGGCTGGGCCGATTCATCAGTGGCGTTTGTGCTGGCCGCGCGCTCTTGGTGTACGCGCCCGCCATTCCACCTGAATCATTAATGAACAACCTCGGCCACGAAAGCCTGGTAATTATGCCGGAAAAACCCGATTCCACTAATGACACTGTGTCGAAGCGCGCGGCTCTCTATTATGCCAATTTAAGGGATTTCTGGTTTCTTCCGGATCACTCTTCAAGCTTCGAATGATCGATCGATAATGATGAATTCGTCCAAAAACATTAAAATGTAAAAAAATGTGTCAGGTAGCAGTTTGATTTCCCCATAAAATTGAGATGTAAGAAAAAAGATATAGATATCATGCGAGAAAGCTAAGTTTTCATTCGAAGATACCTCGATTTAATTCACATTAGCAATTAACAATAAATTAACAATAAATTAGCCATTAAGAATAAAAAAAACTTGGCGTTCAAAACTTCATTCGAGTCACTTGCTTTGGTAATATTACTAAAAAAACATTTCAAGATTAGTTTCTTATTGATTTCTTACCTCGCAATTTTTTATTGTTAATCACTAATTTATTGTTAATTGCTAATGCGAGTTAAATTGAGGTATCTTTTAATGAAAACTTGGCTTTCTGGCATGATATCTATATCTTTTTTGTTATATCTCAAATTTGTGGGGGAATCAAACTGCTACATGACGCATTTTTTACATTTTAACGTTTAGTTAATGCTTAACAATAAAGACAATAAAAATTTTAATTGTTTACCAACTTCAATTTTGTGGGGGATTCGAATGATCGATCGACAATGATGAATACCGGATCAGCGCTGACGCGATCCAGCAAAAACATTCCTAGTCGGAGAAACGATTTGATAGGAATCTTTGTCCGACGTAAAGCGTGAAGAAGAACATACAGCTTTTTCTCCGAGCGAATTCGTCGACGTTGTAGAATTTTATCGGACTTCTTTCCTTCGGCAACGTTAGATAAATGTAATGCCAGAGGTTTACACAGTTTTGCTTGAGCTTAGTCGCAGAATTTGAGTATCGAAATATTCTATTAAGTCGTAATAGTGTTTATTTTATTACGTATTTCTTTATTTTATATTTGTCGAAAGCTAATTCAGAATCTATTTAAACGATTCAACGAGAATTCGTCTACAATTTATTTTAATTAACATTAATTGCAGCCAAGATAAGTAAACGCGAAGATTTTAAGATTTATTCGTTCGTTTGCGAGTACAACGAATGAAAAATTCGCAGAAATATGCCAAGTGTAACTTAAAAGTAAACGTTAGCGCGTTTTACAAGATCCTTTATTAAATGCCCTTATCTTACAATTAGCCCAAAGAATTGCAAACTGAAATTACTGGCGGAGAAAGGTTTGCGCCGTGTATAACAATGAAACACACTGAAAGTAGAGAGTCCGAGTGGTTGAGAGTTAGGAAATCCTTGGGAAATAGCGTGGCCGAGGAAAAACAGGTTGGTAGGAAACATAAAGCTTCCTCAGCAGTCTGAAACGACGAGGATGCTGCGCGGCGTTCTTCTAACAACGCCCAATTTCCTTGGCGCGTGGTCACGCATAGAAACGACAGCACTTGGACTGTAAAGTACGACTTTCTCGGCGCGAGAATAGAAGAGAAATATGCCAGGCACACGTGTCAAGGAAAAGGAAGATTCGAGTCGGACCGTACGCGTTGCGCCCTCTGGATAAATATTGACTGACGCACTCAGGTCTTTTGCGTCACACGCAGCATGCGTGTGCACACAGCTAAACCTTCCAACGAATCATTCCACTCGTCTCCGTGGATCCTGATACGCCTGAATACCTGAAGAGCCCACCTGAAATATCCTTTGACTGTTTTACACTCTTGTCGACTCATTCGAGCACACTTTTAATGAACCAGCAACATCTTTTGTTGCGCAACCAGAGGAAAGCGGTGATAGAAAAGATCTACTCTCGAAGAATTCTGCCTTTGAAAGATGATACTTGTCCAATGGTTCTTGAATAAGTTGCGCGAAGAATTGCGTAACAGATCATTTTGTCAGAACGTAGACAAGAAATTGGAAAGTGCATAAGAACGAAATTTAAATTTTAAGTGTCATTCGTTCCTTGACTTATGATTTAACACAATGGTAATAATAAATCACTGACGAAAAAGTAAATAGTGAATTTGTAAAATTCTTTATACAAAAATATGCATTGAGATTATCTGTATTAAGTTATTCCCTTTATTTTTTATAAATTTAGTATTAATTAAAGTTAACATTAAGGTTTGCGAGAATGTGTTTAATCTTTCCCTTTTATCAGATGGTAATGCTTTTATTGAACGCGCAGGGTTTATCCTCCTTCAAAAACATATTCACTACCATCAAAGAAGCTGCGTCAGAGGCTTTACTATAAATTCATCGCTCGAAAATTACACAAGCCAAGATTACAAGAACAAAAGAAACAGTTATAAATGGAAAGGATATAAAAGTTGTTCTCAAAGGAGAACATTTTATTCGTTGCGTTTGGTTCATCGTTTAGTTGCATCGACGACAGAGTCGAGCTCGAACCATCCTAGCAATATTAAGGAAAATGGCGGTCTTTACGAGGCAAAGGGTCTTTGCGAAACAAGGTTCTGCCATTCGCCGGAATAAGAAGAGCACTGAAAGCGGAAGTAAACGTAGCTGCGGGAGAACGCCACCGAATTTATCGTCGCTACATATGTATTTCTCTGCAAGCGGAATCCTCGATCTTCCACCTACGCTTGTTTCAATATTTTTTCACGCCAGACTACCGCCGCCACAAACGCCCCTCGGATTTTCCGAAGGAACCGGCATCAAATTTATGCGAATGCACCTGACACACGCGCAGCCAAAGATACTGTCCTGATAAAAGTCCTGTAAAGTTCTATGTTTGTGGTTTCCGCTGTGGTAGAAATTTTGTCGGACAAAATTGCTGAAGTATTGACGTTGTAATCGATTGTTTACTATTTTAATATGAATCTAATAATTAATGATGCCAAACTATCAAAATATATTTAAAATACAGTGCTGGTAGAAACTGATATAACGTTCGCGTTTACATTTAGAAAATTAAAGATATAAGTTATAATAATTAAGATACATATAATATTATTAATAAAAGATATAATAAACAATAATCATATTATTACAAATGAAAAATACTCCACTTGAATCAGCATATTCCTACAAATACTTGATTTTTAGAATAAGCCAACTAATGGAATTATTTTATACAAGAAACCAATGAATAGCAGGACTTGCTAGTTATTAATTTAAAAAACTAGCAGACAGTCATAGTATTCTTGAAAGTGCAGACGCCGGTAAACGCTTTAGCCGTTGCAGATTATATCCATTAAGGATTTTCAACTCAGCGGAGGGTGGGGCTGCTTTACAAAATTGTTGTTTATTGCAGCAGGAACGGCCTTGTTATCCCTTCAAGCGGCGACGAGCGAAGCTTAATCCGGCGTACAAACAAATTCGCCAAGAGAATTTCATTTGCTTGCTGGCTTCGCTTCAGTCGACAGTAATTAATATGCTGATATCTGCGTTCGGGCTTAATGCATTACTCGGAGAATAAACAGGTTTCCCTTTTTTTACGGCGAGTGGCTGCGATGAATTTGCACAATTCGCGGCGAGCTCAAAGCGACATTTTCTGCCCACCGGGCGGACATAAAATTATGGAAACTTATGAAACTGTCCGCACACCGTGCTTCGCCATTGCTCCGCGCACCAACGAGATTACCCGAAACTGCTCCCGGCCTTTCCAGATTTATGGATATTTTCTATTTGTAAGAAACATTACTGATTATACGATATTACGTTGAATATTCAAAGTTAAAATGTGTAAAATGTTAAATGATAAGATTTTTGATGAATTAAGAATAATGATAAGTTATTACATTATTTGGAAGTAGAAATATTGAATTACTATCTCCTTCAAATCTGCGATTATTTCAACTTCTATCTAAAGTTATATCTCTTTCAAAATGATTACTGTAATATATATTAATTGCAATATACATTTAATTCATCACTTCTTTTTACACGCAAAGAAAACATAATTAACATATTCAATAATACAAATTACCTAAACAGACAGGAAATGAAATCTATCACTTACGCAATATGGATATAACTGGTCAACGTTTATAGCAATCGCAAATTTAATCGATCATGGACCAGGTTTATTTCAATTTGAGCTTAGGCATCGGGAAACGCGCGTGTGTTCCATAGGTTCACCCAAACCCCGAATATCAGTCACCCTCCAGCGCATCCTACCCTTTCAACCTCAACCGTATCCCATCTTCCACCCCCGAAAAAAAGATAATATTAAAGATAATATTGGGTTATTTTGTTAATGCGTCTGTCATTAAAGTAAAAAATATCACACAAATTTGTAAAATATCCATTTAAGTAGAATAAGACTAGAGTAGTTTATATTAATGTCTTATAATATTCTCCTGTCGTCAAAAACAATTCCGGCAATTACAAATCTTACATAAGCTTATTTCACTTCATCCTTTCATAAAAATAATTGCAGCTTTTCCTCATATATTACTTATTATCATAATAGTTGACCGTTAAACCGCAGGATAAGTGGAGCTAAAGAACATATTGGATTATTTTGTTAATGCGTCTGTCATTAAAGCAAAAAAAAATCACAGAAATTTATAAAATATCCAATATGAGAAATTTAAGTAGAATAAAACTAAAGTAGCTTGTATTGATCTGTTACAATATTCTACTGTCGTCAAAAACGGGCTATAACGGGATATAACGGGTCAACGTTTATAGCAATGGCGAATTTAATCGATCATGGACCAGGTTTGTTTCAATTTGAGCTTAGGCATCGGGAAATGCGCGTGTATTCCATAGGTTCACCCAAACCCTGAATATCAGCCTTGGAAGTGCCTGCTTTTGCCCATCTCGTGGTCACCCTCCGGCGCATCCTACCCTTTCATCCTCAACCGTATCCCTCCTTCCACCCCCGAAACTACCCAGCCACCCCCACCGATATCCTGTGGAATCTCTATCTTGCTAACTTTGCCTAATTTGTCTTTGTCCGGACGGATCTGTTTAATCCTGCCGCCTCTACCTGCGTGTATTTACCGTGTATCTTGCGTGAGGGTTGCCCGCCCCAACCCACAACCCCTTCGCGCAAATAGCATTAAGGGGTTTTGCTCCTGAACTAGACACTCACGCCTCCAGTTACCACCCCCGCTAAAAGGATTCTACGCCGAGTCGCGTGACATTCCGGCTTTATTCGACTTTGATGGGAGAATTAGCAAAAGTGCAAAAGTAATCGCATTGACAGAGGACTGCGGCTTGAACGTTTCAGTGATTTTAAAAAAGATCAAAGGTTAAAGTGTGTTATAGCATTATCAGATTCGGTATGGATGTGTGAGGGTGTTCGAAAGCGAATGGATTTAACGCTGAAAGAGTTAATGTCCTGATGCTTCATTGATGATAGATTCAATCAAATTTGATAGAATTCGAAGTATTTAAAGTATAAAGTATAAAGTATTGAAAACTATTTAGCACTGAAGTGACTGTTGTCAGCAAATATTTTTTTTACTGGCCAATCACAGCATGGTTTATTGATGTTACAATTGCATTCAGTTTTCTGTGTACAATAAAATATATTCATGTTACATTTAAATTAAATAAATCCTTTTCAATTGGTCAATCTCTCTACCGTATTCAAAGTTTTATACACTTTTAAGGTTTACTCAACCGTGTAACGTATACCCGCATTAATAGAATAAACCCCTTCGTACCGCAAGCGTCAACCTAGCTTACACTTCCACGTCTATTTAATTTAGCAAAGCGATTATACACATCTCAGGATATAAACCAAATGTAATCACATAAGAGCGCGTTGGGGAAGAAACAAATCCGTTTAGCACCAGCGAAACATATCGCGATGTTCAATCAAGCAGTTATAAATAATCGAAGAGAACCACGAATTCATTGAGCTCGGCTTTTAATCGCATTTAACGAGGTTGGATTCTCGACTACATGTTATCCCAGCGACAATGTACTCTTCTACTGAGTGAAAAACAAGGCCGGCAGTCCTTTGCCAAAGCGGCGAGATTTTTCCCCTCGACAACTGCTTTTTTCCCTGCTAGATAATCTCCGGCTCGTTCTCGTTCTCTGCTCTTCTGTCCGCTCGGCTTTTTTCCGCGGACGTTGCGAAAGCCGACAGAGCCGCGATTCCGCTTTCCCAGCGCGCAAGGATTAAAATAGAATTTAGCGGGTGGCCACTCTGTCTTGGCGGCTCTTTCACCTTTTGTAAACAACAAGCTGCGAGACCACAATGCATTATAGCGAGCCAGCCCTCTTTCCACTGGGCAGACACATTTTTCGGGGATGAAGGGAAGAGAAGAAACGCGAGTGAAAACGAGTCCTGGGGCAGTGGGTCAACGTTCTTACACGTTGCTCGAGTGCCTCCGCCCGGAGCTTAAACAGAGAAGCTTCGTCTACTTGTGTCTGCCTTTCTCTCTCTCTCTCTTGCTCGCAGCAAGTGCGAGTGTACAGACAACTGGAAAAGAGAAGGCCGAGACGAACACTCGACGAGTAAATCTTTTGAAAGCGCCAGGCCGCGACTCGCTTCGGCAAAGCGGCCCTTTCCGCCGCAGCAACGGACAGCAAAAAGCAGACAAGCGTCGCCCACATTTTCCCGGCCTCCTGTCTAGCGCACTGCTCTTCGCAAATGTCAGCCCGTATCGTTAAAAGTCATGGCGAGCGCGATCGCTACGGATTCCCCGCTGCTACAATACCGAGCAGACTCCGTTTTGTGCGTCGAAATTGCGAGCGCACCGATAATCTCTTGATACTCTCTTGCAGCCGAGCACGCCGGCGATATGTTCGATCGTTGCAACCCTCGAGATGCTTTTTATAGTTATGCACGGGCTTTATGTAGGAAGATACTTGAAAAAAAAAAAAAACTGTACTGGACTCTCGTGCTTTCGTTTAGTTTTTGGGTCACTTTTGTGCAGATAAAACACTGCTTTTCATAGTGATTGTTATATAATTCTTGTGTAATTTTAGTATTGGTTTTGAAGCTTTTAAGTTGGTTTGTTTTAAAATATTGGAATCATAAAAATTTTAAGGAGTATTGCTGAAATAAAGATGAATTTTAAACAAGATTAAAATGGGTTAAAAAATACATTTCAAATGCTATTAAAGATTATTATCAAGTGATCTTTGCCAATTAAATGCAATTAATCAGTAACCATTCGCCTGTATAACTGCCTTTCGCTCACGCGGGCTATATCGCGTAACTTTTAAAGCCCGTTCGACTTGTCGACCGAATGTAGAATTCGCACAGACCAGAAATGAATACTTACGTATTCATTAAAAACTCCGGTCTTAACTCCGGCTATTGTTGCCGGCATCGAGAAAAACGCTCGACTTTGGCTGGCTTTAAAATCGTCGATTATTGCGTCAGGACTAGTAGGTACAAAGAGAGGGTTGAAAAGGTAGAATTTAATTTACTAAGAGTCGAAAGGCTGTACTCGTACGTACGGGAATTAAAGGAAAGAGGGACGAAATCGAACTAGACGAAAGATAATGAGAACTGCACCGGGAAACAATGGGAGGTCATCAGAAACTCCGGATAAGAGTGGTGAACTTGGGGGCGGAAATAGAAATCCGTGATCGAGGTAGCAGTACGTCCGAGTCAGTAATAGTTCTCCTATCTTGTAAAGGGGTTATTGAAGCCATCCAGCATACCTCTGCGGATATTGGTGCAATATCCCTCGTGAATTGCAGCCAAGAGCACTCTCTTGCATAAACGAGAGCCTCGCAACTAGATTTTCCTACATTTTCCTCTCCGATCCAAATTTTAATATATCTAATAGGAATTTTCATTGCCCGAGTTTGGTTTCATGCAGCTTTTCCTCATATATTACTTATTATCATAATAGTTGACCGTTAAACCGCAGGATAAGTGGAGCTAAAAATAATATTGGGTTATTCTGTTAATGCGTCTGTCGTTAAAGCAAAAAAAACATCACAGAAATTTGTAAAATGTCTATTTAAGTAGACTAAGACTAAAGTAGCTTGTATTGATCTATTACAATATTCTACTGTCGTCAAAAATAATTACGGCAATTACAAATCTTACATATCCTTATTTCACTTCATCCTTTCATAAAAATAATTGCAGCTTTTCCTCATATATTACTTATTGTCATAATAGTCGACCGTTAAACCACAGGATGAATGAAGCTAAAGATAATATTGGCTTATCTTGTTAATGCGTCTGTCATTAAAGTAAAAAAGTTCACACCAATTTGTAAAATATCTATTTAAGTAGAATAAGACTACAGTAGCTTATATTAGAATATTCTACTAGAATATTCTACTGTCGTCAAAAATAATTACGGCAAATCTTACGTATCTTTATTTCACTTTATCCTTCCAGAAAAATAATTGAATTTCAAACTCTCGTTCATCATTACAGCTACGAGATATTGGATCAATAGTGGTCGATATGTCCTTAACGATTTCGAAGCAGATAGATCTACTCGTTTATTAAAAGGAGTGAACTCCTGCGCACTCTCTTAACAAAGCTGAGCTCAAAGGTCTATTGAATCGAAGTACAGGGAAGAGAGGTTCTTTTAAAAAACGAAACGAAGTCTATTGCAGACGTGACATCATGAGAGCGAAGTTGAAGTTGAGAGGGCGTTCTGTTCATGACGCACGAGTTTTTTCACCCCTTCTTCTATTTCTCCGATACCCGGTGTGCACCTTTCGATTAATTCGGCATCACGTTTCCCCGTTAAATCATAGTCCGCTGCTGCTTCGATCAACAAGTGTTAGTTTCTCGGACGCAGTGCGCAGAAAGGGAGCAGAAAAAAGGGCGGTGCTTGCGGGAAACGCTCACTCGTTTCTGGCAGTGGTTCAACAAACATCGCTGATGCCGGGCGCAGCGCCCTCCTCGATTGAAAGTGAATCGTATAAGACAGTAACGAGCCGAGAGAAGCCGCCGATTCCTCTTCGCTTGAGAGTATTGCCCTTAACGCCAGTCACGTAGACATAGTCTATCCCTTCCGAGCATCCAAAGGGATCAATATTATTATCCGCGACCGTTTTCCCTCACATGGTCTTTCTTCTCCGATTACTTATGAATTTTTGCTAATTTTCGAAATGTAATACCTTCGCAATGTCATATAAGTGGCTGTAGAATTCTTTTATTGCAAACACTTTCGCTTGGCTTGTTTAAATTCTATTCCACTACAAATGTGTCAATGCATTTAAAAAGATAGCGAATGAGAAAAGCTAGGAAAATAAATTAGAAAGTTTCAAGAGGATCCTATTACAAAAATAATTTCCATACAATTAAAAAGTATCCATGGTACTTAAATGAAATGATTACTGTATTTATTACTTTCATCAAAATTTAATAATACCACAATGACACAGGTGGAGAACCAAGAGAAGCCAGCGATTCTTTTCCGCTTGATGGCACTGCCTTTAACGCCAGTCACGTACACATAGTCTATCGTTCCGAACCGCGAAAAGGGATCAATATTTTTATCTATCCGCAACCACTCCCGCACACTTGGATTTTTTTACTTGCCTCCTTCTTGCTCCATCGCTTTCTAGCTTGGCTCTCTGCGCGTAAAAGCACGTGTGCAACTTCTTTAATAGTTATCCGGCGAGCAAAGCTGTGTTCCTGGTCCCAACGAAGTTGGAGAAGTACGTGTTCACCTGCTAGTCGAGCTGTATGGTTGTTGAACCTCTATGTTTAATTAGACTGACCCGAGTTCCTTGCAAGGAATATCCGCTTGAATTAACAACGCGTACACATGTGTGGTTTGTATTCATTGTAAATGTGGCTTGTCAATGTGGTTTAAAATTATATAGTTGCTGTGAAATAATTGTTGCATTAGGTGTAAGGAGAAAGAGCGGAGGGAAAATCTGTTAAACAAATATTTAACAGTCTTTTTCATAGTCACAAATGTTAAAAGCACCGTTCAATATTAATTGCCTTGAAAAATTACGAGTGGAGTAATTTGTTAATGCAATATTGGCATATGGCTGCGTTAACGTACAATTAAATGTTTGGAAAAAGCGAAGCAGGAGGTTCGAACAGTAGGTAATTAGCGCGGATTAAATTCGTGTAAAACAGAGCTTTTAATATTAAATAGTATTATTAAATTGATAGGATTAAGAGATTGAATTGTTAAAGAGAGCAATTTTTATTAAAATACCATTTTTTCATTATGCATTTACTTCAGAAGTGATTCGAAGCCGAGGTAACGGAACAAGTAGTATAAGTCAATAACTAGTCAGACGCTTCAGTGGATTCTTTTGATTTCGATCTTGTTTCTTAAAGCAAAGCTGGTTATCAGTGGGCAATGATTTCCGAGTAAAACAAGCGCACTCCATGGGAATCGGCGCTAATTGAATCGCTATAACCCAGTGCGTTTATCCACGAGCAGGACGAAAAGAGCTGCAACGATCGATCCGATGATTTCCAATCAGTATTGGTAGGCGCGCGTACCAGCACGTCCATGTCCCAGTGGACGATAATGGGAAAACAATTAACCCGATTTTACGGAATTGCTTTAATTTCCCGGACTCGCGGAGAAATTGATCGCCGGTCGGCTGATCGGAAGTACATACACGAATCGGCTAGCGATTAATCTTGCTCCGAGCCGATCGTCCCGATATTTCAGTCTGCCGAGCAGAATCTAACGTTCACTCTGCGCGAGCAATCGGACTCTCGAATAAACGAGCGCCACGACATCTTAACGAATCGATCATCAAAAAGCTTTCTTAGCGATGTAGGAAACCTTCAAAGACTGACTATACTTCATCTCAAATAGGTTGATAATAAATGGGGAATTCAAAGTTGATCATTTTCATCGAAGCAAAAGAGAATCCCATACTTTTATATTTTTTGTAGTTTTGGATTATATTATATTTTGTATTGAATTGTGTAGAAATTATTTTTGAGGGAGGATCCTCTTGACACTTTTTAATTTACTTTTCTAGCTTCTCTCATGCTCTCTCCTTTTAAATGCATTGACATATTTGTAGTGGAATATAATTTAAGTTCTTTCAAAAAATACAGAAACCCAACAAAATTCTGTTGTTCTATTTTTATTTCTTCAATAAATCGAGCATTACATTTTCAGAAATAAAAATCTATTCCCCAACTACATTTCTATGTTTTCTAGACCAAAATCTATTTCCATAAAAACCGGAAATTTCAGATTGTTTTTTTGCAACATATCGGAATGTCACGGTACATTTTCAGGTCACTCGACATATCAATCTCTTGCTGTCCCATTTATCTAGCCACTTCTACTTTTTCTAAAACCAATAATTGGACATGTGGAAGGGTCGGCGCGCAAACAGAGTGGAGATCGTTGCCATGGACCGAATTGCGGTTCGATTAGACGCAGTCTCGTGTGCCCAGTACTTTACTACTCGAGTAGTATACGCTCTACGGAAACTCTCCAAAGCCAACAAGTTGAAGGTGAAAAGTTGAGGGGCGATCTCTCGCGTGAGATTCTCCCGTGGCGAGATTTCTCGGCGTCGTGATGTGCCGACGGGACATTATGCACGAAAGCGCAGGTGGACGGAAGTAAAAGGTGAGCGCCGTAGGAAACTCTCCGGAAACGGAGCAGTTCAACGCGGCGCTCCTACTCCAATCACTCTCCTTCGTTCCCTTCCGTTGTTGGATTTTGTCGTACACTAAATCGACTAATGCGAATTTCAGTCGCATCGACGGGTATTTATAATACGCTCCTAATTTTAATACTTTTAATAATTTTAGTATTTTTATAACAAATTTTTAAAATGATTTAAAATATTAGCGAAAAAGAAGGGTTGTATATGAACTAAGTAGAATTGTTCTGACATTTCTGAAGTTGTGTTTCAAATTTTTGTCACGTATTTACGAATGATTGTACACAGAAAACCTTTCGACTTTCCTACAGATTTGTCGTTAATGGTTCGAAATCAAGAGCCACGTTATTCCATTCAATTCGACTTTCGGTCCTTCCAAACCACTAAATTTTCCTACCTTATTCCTGTCACTTATCTTGACACAGTGACCTACTTTATTGCTTGCTCGCATGTGTCCAGGCACATGTGGATCCTATAGCAGTAGTAGGCCCTTTGGATTCTGGGTACTTTACGACCTACTTTCAGATCTTGTTGCACAAAGTTAAATTATTGTAATTCAACAATGAAACTCTTGACAAATAAAATCATACGTAACAAAATACACTCTGCAGAATATCGAACAGTATCACTGATTATAAAATAAACTTTAATGTTTAAACAGAAATTAATCATTATTTATGCAAGACTTCGTCGTCACAAATTCATACTACATCAATATTATAAACATAAATATTCCTGAATGCACGCGTAATAAAGTGAGGAAAGCGGAAAATGTGTAAATACTCCGTCAGAAATCCATTAGCACTGAAGTATCTTGAAAAACATGACGTAAAATCACGTCAGAAGCAGTGAGTGCGAGGAAAATACACCGGCTGAGGTGATATTCTTTCCATTTCACGTTATTGCTAGCCGTGCGTGTTCGACAAACGTATTCTCGCTTTAACAGCCCCCGGCAGAATTAATAAAAAAAAAAAGACTGCGAATATTGTGCTAATTTATTCGCCGTAATGGGGCAGATGCTGCGCGTTAATCTCGAATAAACAATTCGGAACGACGATATTATCCGGTTCACACCTCTCTCCTCGCACCGCTGAGAGGATTAAAGATTATAAATGTGACCGAAATTACAGGCGGAAATAGCTTGCGGTTCATTTTGATTCAAGATTTCATTGCAAGAGAATATCATTATTAGTAAAAGTCTTTTCTAAAAGTATATTAACACCAAATAAACATAATAACTTATATATAATTATAATGTCTTTTATATAAAATCGTTATAGTATATTACACATTGAAAATCAATATACACTGTAATAACATTATTACGCGCAGCGTTGAATAATGTTAATCTATCTGCATGAAATATCGAGTGCAGAGAATCATGTCTGGCTGCTTAAATCACCAGCAAGTCGACAGAGTTTCATATATGCAGAAACACTGGCAATCAATTAATAATAACGGGTCTATGCATTAAGGATCGTTCAATAAATCACATTTATCGACGAATGCTCGGCCGTGAAAAATGGTTGCTCGCCGAGGCGTAAGGGGAGAGAGAGAAAAAAAAAGAAGGGGATCGGAAAGAGAGCCGAACTGAAGGGTAACTGATCGTCTGACCCCCGAGCAGCCAAAGCACCGGGCTTTTTAAACGCCAAGCTTTTTGTCTCCTCTCAGCCTCCCTTCCTATAATTAATCACCGGTTAATTAACGCGGAAAATCCAAAAGCGAGAAAAGGGAAAGTAGGCGCGTAGACACGCGAGAGCACGTAATTCGTGAGTGCGTGCGTGCGTGTATCCGCACACGGCCGACTGAAAAATGGACTTCCGGATTTCGGGAATAATTACAGTCGGCGCGGAACGGAGCGGCGCACCCTGACGATAATTTTCCACTCTTTGTCTCGATTCTCCTTTTCCGAGCGCTCGTATTGCCTTTATCAACGTGCGCGCTAACGACCGTCGTTGGTAATGGGGTGGTTCGAAGGGGGTCGCGGCCAAGCCTTCCACACCGGAAGCACGGCCGCGGAAAGCGGGCCGCAGGAAATCGAGGATTAGGTGACTCGGGAGACGGTGCAAAAATTATACCATTAAAGGAAAGCGGCTTATTTCGTTGCCTCGTTCGCGTAATCGTGCATTGAAAAATTCTCCCCAGGGCAAAAACCAGTTTCCACTAATCCGCTGTCCGCCCGCGATTTACTGGGCCGTCGCGGCCTGCATGTTTGCCCCTGGCACACTGGCGCGCCAGTAATTTTAATGTACATGCATTAAGCTGCCCACTCTGATTGAGGACGTCGCGGAAACTCGAGGAAAAAGACAAGTGGCGAAAAACGGGACGCCACCTGCAACAGACTATTGCGAATCATTTGTCGCATATGTAATGCTTATGTAATCTGGTGTGGTCGATGTTAAGAGAACAGACTATTGCAAGGCATCAGAAAGTCGATTCTTCTTTTTCCTATTAGTAGTCTCCGTTAATGACACGTAAATTCATTATAATTACTTGTAAATGACAACTGCATTAGTTTCTACATATAAAATTATTATTCTTGTGATATAAATAAAGTAGTTGTGAATTAATATTGGCGTAAAATAAATTTAATTATTATATTCTTCTATCGAAAAATATTTATTCTAGTTCAAATACGAAGTGTTCGTATAATAACAAAATATGTAGGAACCAGGAGTTCCCGCGATGCATGTTATTCACAAACTATCGAAGTATTTAAACATATCAAATTACTATGTTAAATAGAATCAATGTTTGCACTTGTAAATGATAACTGCATTAGTTTCTAGTTCGTAACAAATTATTATTCTTGTGATATAAATGAAGTAGTTGCGAATTAATATTGGCGTAGAATAAATTTAATTATTATATTCTTCTATCGAAAAATATTTATTCTAGTTCAAATGCGAAGTGTTAGTATAATAACAAAATATGTAGGAACCAGGAGTTCCCGCGATGCATGTTATTCAGAAACTATCGAAGTATTTAAACATATCAAATTACTATGTTAAATAGAATCAGTGTACGCACAAATAGCGTAGTAAATTGTTGGGAAATACCATGCGAAACGAAGTATCAGGAAATACCTTTAGAGCGCAAAAAGTAATATCAGTTTAAGTCCAAAACTAATTCTCAATTTACACTGAATTTGTATTATCAACTAGAATATTTCAGCCATTTATTTTTAATTAATTTACATATAAAATTCCTAATAAAATTGTAGAGATCACAATTTCATAGAACGAACAGATAGAAGTCGTCGCCGGTTGCACTCGTCCCCTTGAACCAAACAAATGGGACACATTCGAAGAACGATCCACCGAAAGTGCGATTGCGACTGCGAAATAGTCGTGATTTAACAAGCTTATCTTCGCCGCTTTATCAGAGCCGCGACTGATAAGAAGTTCGCTCTTCGTGACACACGCACACACTCTTAGATCCCCACGGGAATGAAGAAGAAGCGAAACGAATGAGCGTGCGGAACTTGATTAATACGTTTGCCGGTTACAAAATAGATGTGCTACTTTTTAAATAGCTAGTCGACTTTTTGAGAAAGGCAGAGGAATTTTTGGAAAGAATTACGTAATCACGATATCGCTCACATCCATGTGTCTCGTGTTCGATGTTGCCGGTTTCGTTAGAATCATTTTACAGGGTGTGAACTTTTGTGCGTCATCAATTTGAATCAGCTATTCTCGAAACTATGATGGAGAGAAGTATAAAAAGATTTTGTGATTTATATGTTTGTTATATTGAGATAAAAATTTGAAGAATATCTAAATCGAAGTCGGTAACACATGGTATATACGATTACTGATCGATTCCTTTCGATTAGGTGTCAGCAATCCAATACACAGAAGTTCAATTGGTATGTAGATATACTTGCAACTTTAATATCTTCGTTACGTCTACTTTGGAATGATATACAACCAATAAAAAGGTCAACTCGTTCGACACACTGTCCTCGAATTTTCAACTTGTCATAACTAACGAATGATGATCCAATTTGTACTATACTTTGATATAACAAGTTAACTGCTATTATTAAAAAATGAAAAAACGATCGATTATTAATTCAAATACACTCGCATTAAATTCATCACAAAAATAACACGTGAAATAAAAATCTTCTTCTACAATTCCTTATCAAAACTGTGACTGAGGAACTTTCGAAACCACTATTTTCTAACAACAGCAACTTCTCCAGTGTCCAGCAGCAAAGGATTAAATGATACGTGAAGGTTCTATCATATTCTTTACGTCGTGCCAAGATATTCTTGGCGTAGCATAGTTGTCGTCAAGAAATGCCGAAAGGATCGAAGCGTGCGAGCCCAAGTTATCGAAGGCGGCCTCGAAATAGGTGTGCAAGGGCACGTCGATCTAGTTTTCCGCACGCAAGCGTAGGGAAAATCGCCGCGGAGAAAAAGGCCAGCTGGTAATAACGTGTCGTGCAAAAATAAATCCGTCTGACGCCGGAGAGACTTCTTTCGAGGAGGCGAGATGCCGTGGAAACGAAGCCAGGCTGAAGTCGCGTGGGCCAGAAAGAGAGGGTTTCCAGAAGAAAAAGAGAGTCGAGGAGGAAGAGAGAGAGGGAGAGTTGGACGAGCGTGGATGGAGAAGGATGGAAGGAAGAGCAAAAGAGGGAGGGCAACATGTTCGCTTGGTGGGGCAGGAGGTTGCTCTCAAGCTTCCAAGAGTAAAGTAGAAGAGGGAAGCATGGATAAAGCAACGTTCACAATATACGTTTCCCTTTCATTTCACTTTCGCGTCGTTCAAACTTCTCAATTCTACTCCTTTCACAGATGTTCTATTACAGTAAATACATATTTGTCAATTCTTAAAGAAAGTATTTAAACTTATTTGTTTTGCTACTTGCAATTGTTGAACTGTTGATAAAAATATATCGTATGCATGAATTCTTTAACGAAGTCCTGATAACGACGAAAATAAATCCGGGCCAGCTGTAAATATCTCATGTAGGAAATGGTCATGTTTAAACATAGTATGTATGTTATCCTTCGTTGAAAGCATTCCAGTTATATCTTGACTGAACTTTAATTCTTTCAAAAATCCGGGCATGGAAATCGTCTTTTTTTACTTCATTTTATTTCGTGTGTCGTAATGACAATACTAAAATAAAACTGTGTTCTTATGCTGCACAAATTATTTATACAACATCATATTCACTCTTGCTGTGTGAATACGGTTACGTAAAACCAATTGAGAAAAGAGAACGTTTGTGTCAGTGAATGTTCCGTGACAGTGATGTACCATATCACACACGTGTGTAAATCCGAATACAGGGTGGGTCACTTGCCTTTTAATCATCCCCTTTACACTCGAGTTTCAATTATTTCCATTATTGGTACAATTTGATATTATAAATAAATGTCAGTGCGTGGAAAAGACTCGGTCAATACTCCTTTATATTAAAATTACTCAACACCGTATAATTATACCATTTTCAACAGTCTATATCCATCATCAGCGATTCAAAGGCAAGTGAATCACCCTGTGCATAAACACAGTAGAAGACTATTTACCATATGCACTGGCAGGACACGAATAACTAATATGTCAGTAACATGTGTGATACAACTTTAAAATAGTAATGGCGTAAATTTGTTTTGCAAGAATTTAAAAAATTTGAAATACATATATTTACAAGTCTTAAAAGAAAAATCTTTGTTCCAAACTTAAGATAATTTGCTAATGACGTATATTAAATTTTAGTGGTCTATCTACTGCTAGGATTTGAATTGAACATTTACAAAAATAATCAAAAATATTCTTTGATTAAAGTATTGGAATTGTGAAATTTGGAGTATAACTGTCTACACAAACTTCGACAAACTTCGACAACATTCGACTCAATTCTGATTCGTGTTTAAATGTTCACCAAATATAATAAAAATGACCCCCAGAAAAATACTTTTGTCCATCAAAAATAATAAATCTACACAAAATTTAAAATCCCATTTCATCAAACTGTATACCAAATTATATTATTATTACATTTATTATTCACCTAATATGGTACATCATTAACATTAAATAGGGTCACAGATTTGTTGAACGAAAGTATTTTTTTAAGGTTCCCAATTAATTTAGCGGACATTTAAATTTGTTCCCCTCAACTTTTTGATACTATTATTACCTACTTTAAATAATAATTCATACGCCATTGGAAGATCCGTGCGCAAGAATGACTGAATAGTATTCAGTGTGAGAGGAGGCTTAAGAAGAGTGGAGCGTGGCAGGGGAAACAGCGTGGAGGGAGGAGAGTCAGTCTTGTCGCACGATAACCGGCGGCGCCGAGGTGCAAAGCAGCCGCGAATTCGAAAGGCCGCCAGTCGCTGTTCGCGCGTCGTCGACGTCGCGTCGCGAGTACACTCCGCCGGATCATCGAGGTAAATCATCATCGAAGTCAGACACCGATTTCTTGAATCTGAGAAATCCTTGTTCGAAATCACAATTTTCTCTTACAATTCGAGAAACTCGAGGATCCCCGCACAGGGCTGACTTCCACCGGATAATACCACTGCAGCCCAGCATCCGGGGGTCCTTGAGTACCGTGAAAGTGCGCCAGCTTCACTGCCGGCCGAGAGTGCCGGGAGAGTTCGTCGGGAGAGGCGCGTTCGCTCGGTCCGAAGGTTGAGAAGAGAGCAGGGAGAGAAGAGAGGAGAGAAGAGGAAAGGCTGTGTTTTATAACAGCGGAATGCACGGAATGCCTGACCTCACGCGCGTGCGATCGTCGATCAGAGTGTGCGAGCGCATCCTCCGGCTCTCGCTTTCCACGATAGGAGCACATTAAAAGGAGTCACTACCGTCCAATATGAATGATACAGAGTGTCCGCAGAATGTCAATGGCTTTCCCCTTAGGTGACACACACGCAGTGGGTGTGCCGCCGATTACACCGATTGATTGATCTCGGCAAGGTTCGATATCTCGGCCAGTAAACCCAGTTCGATAAATCTTGTCGAGAACATAGTACTCGTTTTCTAAATCTTGTTCGGCCAGTTTTGCCTTTAAAGACTTGAGAATGATAGAACGACGGATCAATTAGAGAATCGTATGGACGTGTGATTCCCCACGTGGTCGTTTGCCGTACGTGCGCGTGCCATTCTACTTAAAGCGAAGGAGTTGCGTCTTCCAACTGAGGAGAATTAATCGGCAAATGACAATAAATTGATCGGCTCTTTCGAAGTTCAATCTGGAGCAGCTGTTCGTCGGGAGAGATTGAAGCACGAGGGAGAAGAGTATTAGTTATGAGGAGGGAATTATTCGAAACGTCGACGTAGGATTCGTAAATGGAGAACGAGTACCGCAAATGTTTGCACGGCTGGCGTCAAGCGGTTTGCAGCTGTGCCATGGCCGTGTCGAAGTAAACATTTTCTTTTTCTCGGTTCTGCAGCTGCACTTAACCGCCTCAAATCACGGCTACTATCGATTCTCGCAATTGCCACTAGCTATCTTTGTTGTTTTTTTTATCGCCCTCTCTCGTCGTTCTAAACGTCCAAAGCCGAAATCCCGAAATTTCGAGAACAAGGCCGTTGAAAGCCGGACTCTTAAAGCTCCTTGTCACAGGAAAAACGTATTACCACCCAACAGACGGTCCATTTTATTGAAATATTCATCCAGGATTTGCGCGTGTACTTTCGCCGGCTATTTCACCCGACACGAAACAGTTTTTACAATGCTAATTCCTCGCGGCGCCAGTTTAACATGGTTCTCACTGGCGCGTCGATTGGAAGAGCCTTTATTTGCGGAGGGCTTTAAATACGCCAACATTCAACAGCACTTTCGGTCAGCCTAACGCAGCGAGTACCAGACAGAAGTAAAACAGTCATGAAAATTCGTGATGCGAGAATGCTCAAGCTCTGATTGGTAGTTCCCACTGATCACTATGTCCTCGCCGATGCCTCTAATAAATGAATGACTAGTAATCAAAGCACCGTACTCGCTGATCACGCGTCCAATAATACGACAAAAGGTCACACATGCTATATCTATAGCGATTAGTCTATAATTCGAGTTCGAACACTCTGCCAATATTAAGGATCGACCAATAGCAAGGCTAGCCTCGTCATGGAACACGAGATTCCCTAATAAACGGTAGAACCACAGGGCCATTTAGCCCATCTATCTAATACAAGTCCAGGAGGATGGCCCTAATTAGTACGATCGTTAAAACGGACAGTCAAAAAGCGAACATGCCGAGAAGCATCGACGAACTAAAGGGAAGTAAAAGGGGTTCTAGTCTATAGGCGTAGGTCTTGTCAAAACTAGGAAGCGGGCGGGCGATGTCGTCGTCGTATCAGAGGAAAGCCTCAGGCACGATTGGATGGATTAACCCTTGTCGTGGCCGCGTAAACGGAGTTCAAGCTTCGAGATATCCGATCTTAATCCCTGCGTAAGGAACTCTCACCCTCTCTCGAGCTTCAACAAGCCTTGAACAGTGGCACCCCTTCACGAACACCCTTCCACCCCTCACTCTCCACACGACCAGACAACTCTCGGCCTTCCCTTTATCCTTATCGCTGTCTAGAAACTGCAATTGCTTTCTTGCCCGAGGCCGGAAAAGGGGGCAAAAGGGGGGAGGAGAGTATTCGCAAAAGTCGCGCGGTAGAAGATAACTCGACATTGGGGAAGATAAGGCGATAACGCCATTGGGATAAAGATGAATTGGCTTCGACCCACAGCAGGTGGAACGAAGGTATATTACTCCTTCGTAGGGAACGCGTAATTCTAACATGCGACCACTTGTACGCTCTGCCAGTAGTACCGAGTATGTAGTGACAGCCACTCGTGTCTACTCTGTTCTGAATTCTCTCTTCGTGAGCGAACGAAATAATGACCAAGTAGTGTTGGATTTGAAAAGTTCTGTGAGATCCGAAATGATTTATTCGACTGTTAAAGTCGATTTTTGTATATTTCTAATCGGTCAATATTTTATTAATTATTTTATAGACTGCAGAGAGTTATTTTCATAAATTGTTTTAATGTGTTTGGATTCGAGTTTCACATATGTTCCATGTAACATCGTTTGGAATTGTATTCGATACGCCGTGCGTGAACAATTGCAGCGGTGGACAATAGAATATTGGTCACTTGAAAATACAGAATTTTATTTCTGTAATAGAGAATCCTGCGAGAGGTGGCAGAGAATCTTGTTGTTTTTCACGCGCGAACAATGCTTGGATCAAACTGTGTGGAATTGGAACTAGGTGTATCGTACATGTTCCACTGTTGAGGAAACAAGTGTGATTTATTTGGTATTTAAGTTGCACGCTATAGTCAGCAGAAATAGTGACACAGGGAATACACGAACGGATGAGCCTCTGACACATCACGGATATGTGGAAATCGAGCTTTACAGTGATCGGTCGCGTGTGTCACTCGAAAAAGATGAACTTACGAAACATGCTTCCTCGATGAACATGTGCGAGAGCAGGTGATTCTCATGGATTAGAAGCAACGCGATATATGAATATCCATTAACGAGGCGTAAATCAGCCGGAGCGAAATGTTTAATCAGGCGAGCAAGCCTGAGTAATTTGTGTATCGATGCTTCTATTCTTTCCTAACGGTTTCCCTTAATCGAGCGAGCATCGACTCGACCGATTACACTTTTTTCTCGTCTCTTTTTCCTTCTACTTCTCTGCCCTTCGATTCAATAGCTCAGACTTCCTTTCTCTCTCTCTCTTTTGGCTCGTTTCTTCCCTGGTTGCACAACAGTCTCCAGAAACCCATGTCGATGAACACCCGCGGCTAATTAATCGGCACACGTCTGATTACACACGCGTTGCCCACGGAAAAATATCGACTTCCTACCGGGGAAATCCACTGTCTAGAAATATCTAAACGCGCTTCGATTGATTCACTTAAAATGCATCTGCGGGACACGGGAAAAACATGCGGGATTATTAGTAGCTCGCCGGTACAAGTAAAACGATTTTAAGGAAGGAAACACCCGCACCGGATGAAGTAGTGTTTCCGGATATAAAAGAAGTCCGGGAGAGAGGAGTTAAACGGATAAGAAGAAGAGTTTATAAGATTGTGCTCGCTTAATTCTCTCGGCCTTGATAGATCCCCTATCTCTCGGGTTCCTTTTATTCGAGGCCAGAAGGAGGAGTAACAACCGATAGAGACAGAGAGACAGAGAGAGAGAGAAAGAGTGAGTAATTAAGAAAAAAGAATCGCAGCTTAAGACGTCCTCAAAGAAGGCTGTCGGCGAATGAATCGACTGGAAAATTGAATCTCCATCTGGCCAAGGACGGCGTTCACGTTTTCAAGGAATATATCTCGCCTTTGCTTCTCGCCTCTCGCAAATTTCCTCAAGTAGAAGCAGCGCGCTTGCATACGTCAACACGCAGATACGATTACGCTTGTTACATGCAGCGACAGAGTAGGTTTAAAGGCATTCCTGACGAGCGCAGTAATGGCAGAGCTTAAGGCCCCTTAATTCGTCGGAATAACACAATCATCGCCGGGCCTTGTCGGATTAATCAAGCCGTGCGCGACGCTACACTCGACGCCTTTTTCATACCTCGCACGGAAGGATGAATGAATTGATAAAAAAAGACAGAAAGTCGTAAGGAATTGAAGACACGGGAAAGGATGAAAGGGCGCGGAACATCACCGTGAAGGAAACTCTTTTGGAGACCCTGGAATTGGGACGACTCGCCCATTCACTTGCCTTCTTTTCACCATCACTGATCCTACATCGTCTTTCTTTCTCTTTCTCTCGTTTCATCCAACTCTTTCCTACTCCTTTCTTCCGACGTATCAAACGAAAGGTTAGTCTATCGAGAATGACGCTGTCGTGATTTTCCTTGCTGGCAAAGGCCACTTGCTTCCTTGACTCGCACACGGTACAAGAGCCTTTTGCAGCACCTTTACATTTAGACAGCTGACATTTAACATTTGACATCTGACATTGACGCCCGACACTTTCATACCAGTACTGTTTTTCCTGGAAGTTGACTGTCCAACGATTTGTATACGCGACAGATTTGATTTGTGTTTTTTTTTTCATTGTGGATGATAAATCAGTGGGAAATCAATGTCATTTTTTGCATTGGTTAAATCATATGGTGTATGAAATTAATTAAACATAATCGTATTTCTGTTAATTCGCCGCGATTATCGAGTGACTATTTATGGATCGGGTATAAATAACACGAACACTTTCGCTGAAATGAAGTTATCATCAAGTAAACAATGATTGTCGAATGAATCAGTGAAAAGATTCACAGGTGTTGAACCTTTTAAGTTTCTTTGCATGCGAGACAAAAATACGTGAACAAATGGCAAACGTGATATAAGCGAAATATAAATACCGGCGAAATTCCGGCCTAATGAACGCCGGCTTCACTTGACGAGTGACAAAGATAATACGCGCGTCTCACACTGGAATTGATAGCGCGCGAGTGTAAAGCGATAATACACATCGATACTCGCTGAAATACTCGAACGCTGACATGTTTCGAGCGGCTGATAAATGCAGAAGGAATTCCGAATTTTTTTTAACATCGGCACGTTGCAGTTTCCGGAGTTGCGAAAGTGGAAAATGTACGATTCTTCGGATATAATTGGTGTGTTTGATCAGTTTCATGAGTATTTGAAAGAGATGAATGTTTAATGGGGTTTTTTCATTCTTTAGAAAATCTAGAGCAACAAAAGTGTTAACAGACGTTACATTCATCACTGATCCATTTGAAATATTCTATACACAGATGCGCATACAAAGCATAAAAGTATTCCAACATTTCTGCGAGCATACGAAAACTTTTACGTGAACGAAACCTTATCTTCCCATGATTTCGCAAGATCGATAACAATAAATTCGACGGATCAAAACCTCCGCTCTCCAAGAAACATCCGTCCAAGTAGTACCAACGATATTTTCACAAATCTTCAATACGCGCTGAGAACCGCAGAGAAACCCCGGTGAATGATAACGGCGCTATTGCGCAATCACACGCTTTGTAAACAGAGGGAGAATCTTCGACAAACATAATCCCTCTTATCCGTAAAAACAGCAGGCATTCGTCATGAGAAATAATTCGCACGCGAATTTGATGGAGTGCGAATTGAATTAAAAAGCACTGCTCGAGTGTCACTCGTCGTGCCACTCGATTTCCGGAGCCGATGATTACTGGCTGACGCGAGCGTCATCGACAATCGTGAAATACACTCGACATTAAAATTATTACGGCTTGGAAAATAGGATTTGGACGGTTCGAATGATCCGAACAAGCGAAACGTATGCATAAGCATCACTCCACAAAATAGAACGACGCGCGTGTGTGTGTGTATTCTTCGATAATACAAAGTCCCATCTAGACTGCGACGATTAGTCAGGCGACACTAGGCGACAGCGAGAGAAAACAATTGTGACAAGCTCTCGTGAGTGAGAGAGAACAGCAGAAGTTGGAGATTACCGTGCGCTTTGCTACTGCCATTACTCCCGCTCTCGTCGTAACGAGATCACGAGGATTTTCCAGCGCTCGAGCGCGCTTCGCACGTGTGTACGCCCACTAGTCGACACTCTTCCATACGTGCGAATAGCTCGCTTTTCTCTTCTCTTTCGACTATCATTTTAAAATCGACTATTGTGCATATACACACATCCCATTGCCATCGAATTATCACTGAATCATCTAATATCTCCCATTCTCGTTCGACTCCTCCTCTCAAGGACCAGAAAATCCGGTGGACATCGAACCATAAAACGAAATTGTCCCCGAAACGCGATAAAGAGAACGAAAAAGAGTGTGTATGTGTGTGAAAAGTCGAGAAGTTTTATTGGTTGTCTATGGTTACAGTGGAAGCGGGCAGAACGAGCAATCCTGTCGGAGAAGAAATCCTGGCGAGAGCAGTTCTGGTGGTATCCTCGATCGCTCGGCCGTGATGTTGAACAAGGTCCCGCGGTGCCGTGGGAGCAATTGGATGTTGCCTTACGAGTGAAGAAAAGCGTTCGGGATGTGATGTAGTTTAGTGAGGAGGAGGCGCGCGCGCGGCTGAGAGGCTCCGAATCGAACTCGAAAAGAGAGTGCGAGCGAGCGAGCATTCTTATCGCAGGTTTTCGCGCGAGCACCAGCAATATGATCGACAGGATCACGTAGTCTTTGAAGACGTGTCAGGAGACACGAGGAAAGGAACTCTGGTTAGCTTCCTCGACTAGTAAAAGCGTCATTCAGCGCCACTCACTAGGAAACCAGCAGTGAAGAGAGACGAAAATCAAGGGAAAAGAGGGAAAGGGAGAGAGTGAATAAATCGTATTCCGCATTCTGGCAGGGTGGTTTTCTCCAACGGGCACGAACGAACCGCCAGTGTGATTGGATTCATCGGGAATATCGAAAGGGCCGGAGAGATGTCGGGGCGACTGTTCCCTCCACTCGACGAGCTAGAATCAGCTGGCAACAGCTTCGGGCACCACGTAAAAAGTGTGTTACAAGTGTGCGCGCGTTGTAAGTAGAATCAACCGTCGAGCCAGACGAGCTAAAAGGGAAGGGAGAAAGTAGAAGAAGAAGTAGTAGTAGTAGAAGAAGAGACGAAGTAGAAGAAGAAGAGGGTGTGAGTGCGAGGGTGAGAGGCGCAAAATGGGAGCAACTAGATTCCTGCTGGGAACCGCTATCCTAGGACTCTTTTGGAGCTGCTTACTCAAGGCTGCCCAGACCAACTCAACTAGTAGATGCGACTACTCCCCTTGCACCTGCGACCACTACGGCAGGTTGACCTGCGACTGCAAGGACGACGGAGAGGTACGTACATATGTCCTCCCCTTTAAACCTAATAAACATAATTCCTGAATAAACAGCTCGTTAAGCTCCATCACGATCGCAAGATTCATCTCCTAATTAGAGTACCGTTGACAAGGGCACATAAGCCACCAATGTATCTCGAAGGACGGGTTCTAGTTAGACAGGTGTATCGAGAAGCAGAGTAAAGATGATATCGCTTGGGGAAGCAAAAAATCGCCTACGACCACCTACGCAATACACTCTTGCCGCGTTTACCTCCGGACCTTTCTTCCTTTCGTCGATTTCATTTCATGTCCATGGCCCGCGGAGAGCCGTTCGCCTTCCCAGGGCCAATCACCAACAGAGATCTCTCTCTCTCTCTCTCTCTCTCTGTCTTTCCTACTAGCCATTTTCTCCCCCAGAATCCTTTGGACCATTCCTCCCGTTCTATTTTCCACCCTGCCCTTCTTACCAACGAATTCATTCAGAAACCAGCACGGTGCGCTCTTATCCGTCGAAAAATCTCAGACAATGCGATAGTGCGAGTGAAGAGATGAAAGAGAGAGAGAGGGAAAGGACCGAAGGAGAGAGTTCTGTGTGTTCAAGGGATGCCAGTATTATTCCATCGTGGAATTATCGGGCAGCCGATAAAGAAGTAAATCGAGTCGCAGGCGTGCGGGCGTGAAGATCCAATCCCCCGGTGGTTTTTACTGCCAAGCCACCGAGCTAATTCACCTTTTCACCCTCCTCTTACGCCTCCTCCTCCTCCAACGGGAAAGAGAGAAATCGTTGAGGGGCTATCGCAGGCTAATCCAATCATCGCGCACCATTATTACCCTGAACTGGGTGGGCAGAAAGAGAGAGAACTAAAGCGAGAAACGAGGTAAACGAATTGGGAGGCCTGTCGAGACAAAAGGAGACGAAAAGCGGCCAGACGAGGGGGCGGACAGAGAAAGAGAGAGAGAGAGAGAAAGAGAGACTAATCTGAACGGAAGTGCCCCCGTGTAACTCGAGAGGTTGGCTGGCAACGTGTAGTATGCGAAACCTTCATAAATTAAAGTACGTTTACGTGGCTGGTGAGAGGTCTGACCTGGCAAGCAGGTAGGTAAGGTATGCCAGCGTTCCTAAGGCATCCTGTTCCTACCGAAGGGATATTTATTGCACTCGACTCATTCGAAAGAGTGTGACCTACTCCACGAAAAATGTTGTTACTCCTCGAGAAAAAAAAAATAGACGCCTCATACCAGACACGGAAACCACCCGCTGGGCGAATTTCCAATAGGTCAAACCCTTCTCAATGTCACTTTTATCTGCTTTATGCACCCTCTTGTCCGCGCGCGCGCGCGTTCGCTCATTGTCGGACGATCGGCGAAAGGAAAAAAAAAACAAATGGGTGGAATTAAGAGGGGGAGAACGCAATAGTACATAGGCTATCGGGTGACGAGGCTGTCGCAACCACCGCACGATATCGCTCCAACTGATGCGGTGGCTGCCGGATCGTATGGCACGCGCGTGCACCACTGGGAAACTTGGAGCCGACGCGCCATCGAGAGGAAAATCGCCGTACACACATATGTCCAGCCGTATATAGATACAGATATGTCTGCTAGCTCTTCATACACACGAGTGATTAATTAATCTCTCCGTCGCGTACGTTCGATGCGGTTGCGAGCAGCTGATTCCGGAGTGTTTCAGTGATTAGCCACTGTTCGCTCCTGAGTAATGTTAGAAAATTAGAAATAGGCATTCGAATGTGCGTTTAAAGCAGGCCTTGTGGAGATTGTACAGAGCAACTTTCCCCTTCAGGGAAAAAAAGCCAGAGTGTTATAAACCACCAAATTTAGTCACGCTGGCACAAGTACTTCAGCCTTAATACTACTGTATTCTTTTATCATTTGACCCCTTATGAAATAAATGTTGGTTATTAGAAAGAAATTCTTAATTTATATTTTAAAAAAACGATTCTAAAGTAAATTATGAAAGAAGTCATTTGACCCCGCTTGGTATATTTACTATTAATCTTCAGATTCTAGTATATTTGTATTCTACAACTTCTTAATCGAATCCCTGACAAATGACATTTATTTACAAGCACCGACAGCAACTGAAAGCGCCGTATAGTCTTACAGTAATCAGATTTAGCGATGACAGGACGCTTTCAACAATGCTTTTTCGAGTGACTTTGACTTTAGGTAGCACGCGAAACCGAGCGCATGGATAAAGTTACGTTATCGTGTGTATACTAAGAGACATCCTGGCCGCAGTCATCGCGGCGCGCTACGATAAAGCTTTCTTTGTCCACCCAGCGTGCGTGAACCGTGCACGCGTACCTCTGTTCGTTGTACAACGCCGTAAACTCGATTCGTAAAAGCCCTGGCCGTGACGAAACGAGCTCGAGTGCTCTCTGCTCAGTTACGCTGTGTTACTTGCTGAAAAAGCGAATCGACTCGACCAACGCACGACACATATGCCTTTTCCTCCGCGTGGTCATCGCCGTCGTCATCGTCATCGTCGGTGAGTGTTTGCTCGACGAACAAGAGAGCAAAGAGAGCCGGCAGTTTATCGTCGGACGAGCGGAAGATATAATAATCCGCGATACCTGAAACCGTATCGTTCCTGGTACACCTGATTGCATTGCTGAACGTACGTCGAACAAAAAGGGACTGCAGCGAACGAGGAACACGCTTAAGTCGAGAATTACTGCTATTGTATTATTGGCAAGTTATCAATCCGATCGACATTCGAATGTTACTTAATCCTATTACAAGCTTGCGTAAACCTGATGGTATTGCTAGTGATTTAAGGGAGAAGAGCGATCAACGTGCATCGTTGGAATTCGATAGGGTCCAGCGGGATGAAACAATCCTATCCGCTCGGTTTCCTCGAAATCAATTGACAATTGGTACCCGCCAGTATTGTTGCAACTGGCGTGGAAGTCGAAGGAGCGCGTAGGCGCCTATCGTGTCGCGTGTCTGGATACCGGAAGTGGTTGATTCTGGGTTGGATAAGTCCTGGATCGGGTATCGCGGCTCCTCGTCATTACGAACACTCGGTGTCTCCAGTAGCTATTGAAGGAAATCAGGAGCGACGGAAAAGCTCTCGGCATAGAGTGCAAGGCCGATCGGCTAATCGGCTTTTCGATCGACCGGCAGCACATTAATACGGACTGCGTTCCCTGAAATTCAGCCAATATTCCGGTGCAACTACTGCACGCCACTTTACATCGCGTTCCACCAGCCGAGTGAACCACCTCGTTCTCGAGTGAAAGACCGCCGTGATCCTCGAAAGGATCGCTCGCTGCGCTATGCTATGCTTCCCCTATTGGAGGAAATCTGTTTCGCTAACGACAGGAAAGGTGAGGGTAAAATCCGACGGAACAGCCGCATATAACGCATACCGGGTATAAGTTCCCAGTGGTTTTCGCATTATTCAACCAATAGTATTTCGTGAACACGCTCGACCAATTTGTCCCGGTGTCAACCTCGTGACTAGGAATACATTGGTTCACTCTCTCTTTCTCTCTCTCGCTGCATCCGACGATCCTCTCTTAAACTACGAGATATTACCATCGCTTTTTCTATGCTCTTTCCGACCGTCAGTGGAAAATGTGCACTGAGAAAAATTCCAAACGATCCTCTTATGATTCATTGTCTTATATTAGAAATAATCGATGGAACATTAATAAACCAGATAAACACAGCCTGAATATCAAAGGACTCCTTAACTTGTTTCACTGATCGAACACCACTTCAAGAGACAAATAGCTCTGCACTCGTTTAGAAAACTGTCCGCTTTTCGATCTCGGTCGAAGAAAGGAGATGAAGGTGGGGTTGGAGGGGTCTCGAAGGAAGTCAGTGGCGTTCAAGGAGGTCATTGAATAATTGAGAAGGACGTAAATAATCAAGGACACCTTTTAGCAAGCGCGGCACTGAGCTCGATCCACCTCTTCCGTAACAAGAGCCAACGAAATAAGGCGACGTATAAAAAGTGTCGCATAAAACATACCGGTCGACTAGCATAACCGAACTATGCACTAGCCAAGAGAGCTGGCAGTAGCTGAGAGGAGAAACGCGAGGGGACCGTTTACGAGCGCGAAGCTGCTCTACATGTGAGGAAAGGTGCAGCCCGTTATGAAAATACAGCGGCAAAGAGGGGAAAAAGAGAGGAAAAAGCAGTGGCGCGTGTGGAAAGGAAGCCGCGCAGCAGCACGTATAATAACCACGCGATGTATCCGAAAAACGATAACAGTCTCGTAAGGTCTTGTCAGGCCGTAACTCGAGGACGTGGTACACACGCGCGCGCGCGCTAAGCGTTAAGAAAAATGAAGAAATAATTCAGCGTTACATTTGGAAAGCAAGGTACGCGACGACGAGAACACGTGTTTCCCGGTGTTCCGCTTGCTGATATAAATTCGTAGCGGCAGCCATCGGATACAGAATGATTAATGACAGATGGCACGAGTTCCGGACGCGTCTTTGATTAATTGTAAATATTTGCGAGGAGAAGGCGCGCTCGCGCGACCGATTAATTATGAGAGAGTGGCGTGTGTGGGAGCACGCGCAAAGGTAAAAGAGGTGCTCTTTGCAGCCGTTGGACGATAATGGCGAACGACGGAAGTACATTGGATCGTTGGCCCACGCGAACCAGTCCACTCGGCCGCCAGGGGAAATTGTTTCGCATAAATCCTCGCCCGCTCGTAAAAGGGCTTTTCTTTCTACCTCTACTTCGTTTGCTTCGCCCGCCCTTTCTACCGCCTGCCGAGCCGACCTCAGCCGAGTCGCGGCGTCGCGTCGCTTTACTTCGGTCCAGTTTACTCCCAGCTTCGAAACGACCGTGACTCTCTACGCCGCCTGATTTCAACTTGCTCCACCCACCCCCTTTAATTCCCCATCGCACAGACTTCCCATTCGTATTGCGAGTCGTCACGGAGTTTTAGTATCAATTTCAGTTTTACTTCCAGTCGAAATTTCATTCTGCGGCATGATAGAAGGTAAAAGGTAGCTATTGCACGAGAATTATGAAACATTGGTCGAATTATTAGAGTATCCGATTTCCTGGACATGGTATACCGGGTGTTATAACTTCATTAGCGAGTCTATCGTAACCTCAATCGGATTCGTATCACACGATCGTCTCCGGGAGTGACTTCCATTATCGCAGCCAGCCGGCTCAGGTGCTCGACTACTCTCGATTCACCTCGCACGCTTCTCATCAGCTCCGGACAGCTCGCAGACGCCAACAACTCGGTGAGAGTGCTGGCATGCAAAAACGTTAACTCGTCTGCTTCAATCTCGGCGGAGATCTAATTCGAAATAATGGAGAGAAGATCTCCGCGTTTCCAGGCCGATTGCCTTTTTGTCAAGCGCGACCCTCGAAGAGGATACGCCTGAAAGTCGCGGGAGGATTGTCGTGCACGCCTGATAAAATTACACGAGACACTCTGCTAAGCTGGAAAGGCCGAGACAGGAATAAAGCTGAGCAGTTAAAAAGGAATATCGCGTGTTGTTTTCTCTTACGAACTCTCCCCAATGTTCTTCTCGCTCCCTTTGAGACGCTCCACGCGCGTCTCCCATGGGAAGGCAAGGAGGCTGTGTGTTGAAATAAAATTCAGATTCCCGGAGCGCCCATTTCTATTTACGATCTGGTGGATCCTGGCTCGCATCCTTTCTACTTAAATACACGAATTTGCCTTCTCGAACATCCGATACTATCCCGTTACGGTACACGCGCGCTCCGTCGAGCTGAACCAATTGCGCCCATTGGCGACCAGTCATTAAATGCCACCCTATTCTCTCCGGTCAGCTCGATTTCAACGAACTTAGCCCTCGACGATCCTTTAGTCTTTAGTCGAATGTTCAATTTCGTAAATCTCATTCTTAGAATACGAAAGAAACTCGTCGGACTAGTAATAATGCAAACACTTTGCCGTTAATACTGCCAAGCCGACGCGAGAATATCCCATGTCCAGAACTGGCTAAGAACAATGAAAGGGAGAACAAAGCTCGTCGGAGAGACAGGAAGGGACGCGAGAGCGACGAGATTGTGTCGGTGCAAGATGCCAGTGAGAATAGGTAACGCCGAGAGACGTAGGAATACGTGTACACCACTGCCTAAAAAACAGTGAGAGAAAAGAGGGAGAGAGGAGGCACAAAGGTTTCGCTTTTATCGGGGCGCAGTGTAGCCCCACCGCCGTCTCTTTTATTTTCATCCGGCCGTTCTCGTTTTCTCATTCAGAAAGCTCGCGGCCCGTTTCTTCGCCCTTTCCATCTGTCATTCGCTCTTAATTCCTCTTTGTAAACCGACACCTCCCTCTCGCTCATGTAAGACGCCCTTCTTTCTGCGACGATTCTCTCCACGAGGGGACCCACCGCCGCCTTCCCTCAAATGGAACTACCCTACTGGAATACCGGCACCTTCGATTCCTTAAAGTAAATATTCTCACTGCTATATATAGGATTTATTGTAAATATTTTAAAATACCGAATTGACAAGGATTTACCGAGTAAAATGCAACGTCAACGAAATTGTATTAGGAACATATTCGTCAATTTTTTATATTCAACCCTTATATTTTTAACTTCGTTAAAACAGCTAACATTCTAGTTTGGTAGCCTGTTTACTGTTATCGTCGCCAGTAGTTTCAAGAATCAGCTTCCAGAATAAAAGTCTCACGATAAATACTATAGTTTTATTAAGCTGTTAAAAAACAGGTCACTCCATCAACGAGATAAACATTTGGTATATTCAACACCTGAGGGACGGTTTGTCTTTAGCGGCGATAAGAAAAATCACAGCGGGAGCACGTAGCGTAGGTTTAATGAGTCATAGGCGTCATTGGCGAGATGCGAGATTAACACGGCGATGTATTCCGCGAAGAATTCGTTATCGGGTTAACGAGAAAAGGTGCGATAAAACGGAGAAACGAACGACGATAGAGGCAATCGGGCATAAAAGATACGAGGGATCCTCGAGTTCGTTAAGAAAAGAGTCCGTCGGGCGCGGTGGTTTGCGAGATTGTACAGAGAGTACTATGCAAAGTACGCGTTCCGTCGCATCGATTGTTTAACGAAGCCGAGCGAACGAGCGCTGCCGGCGGAGTGGCAGGTGGCATCGGATCCGGCACCGACCTGCCCACTGCCGGCTGCAAATGAATTAATAAAGAACGTAGATGGACGAGCAACCGCCCGGATACAAATAACAGCAGGAGCGGTGCACCTGAGTTGAACACGGAGAAAGAGAGAGAGAACTTGCCCTCGGGTAAAGAACCCGTTTCACGTTTCCTACATTTCCATTTACCACGTGTCCTCTGGAGACTTTATATACAGGTATAGAACGCGCACGATTCTCCGCCTTCTGACACACCAACCATCCCGTTCCCGCTTAGCTATCTACTAGCCCGGCCGACTCCTGTAATATGCTCCTGCTCATCCTGCTGGAGGCTAGCACTAAAGATTCTCGTGTCAGTATTATGCCTGCTTCAAATAAATTATGATCCTTGTGTCTTCGACCAATCCCGACATCTGCACGCGGACACGCTTAATGATGATATTACCCTGTCAGGTGTCAATTTTGTAGGTAACGGTGACACCACTCTCCGTCGCACAGTCAGTGGTGCAATTATATAGGAATGTAATGGACTAGTAAAGAATACTCTAATTGACAGACTGTATTAAAGTGGAGCTTCGTTATTACGACGCGAATAATTAAGACAGTTAGAGCTCAATTATAGTGGTTCTCGCTTTATTAGAACATCGGATCGAATAAAATCGGGGCTAAATACTATCTGTCCTAAGAGTTTATCTGGTACCCTTGAAACCCAATTTGATGATCGAGAGCATGTTTATCGCTGCAAGCGGCACGATTATTCTGAATTCAATAGATAAGAATATAGCCGTGACCCGCTAACATAGATGTAACCTATTCACACTTTGATTCCAGGAACTGGTGTTGACAACGGAAGGCGATCGAAGACTGAGTCCACATACGAGCAGGATAGTAGTGAGCAATTGTTCATCGGTGATATTGGTGAATTCGAGCCTGGCATCGATGATAGGTTTGAGATCGGTAGATCTGGTAAACGTGGGGAATTTAAGCCTAGTCAAGGAGAGTTTCCGGCTCTCGCAGAGAAGCAGCCGCACTCGGATATCTGTGCGAAACAGCAGCATAGACGTAATGCCGAGTTTCCTGTTTCGAGGCGACGTCGAAGCGATCAGCTTTGAGAACGTGAGGATCGGTCAGTTGAGCGCGTTCTCATTCGCCAATCTCAATCACACGGACCTACTCCAGCTGGAGAACTGCCGGATCGAGAACACGGAAGCGCAGGCCTTCAAGAAGTTCGACGTAGGCTATTTGCACGTGATCGGCGGTAGCTTCGGCGAGCAGGTGCCGAGTAGAACGATGAACGATATCGAGGTGTACCACAAGTTCATGCTGGACGGGGTGAAAATGGGCACGGTGCGAAGCGACGCGTTCATCGTGCGAAGTCCTCGAACGGTGGCGATACAGAATTGCGCGATAGAAAGCTTGGAGAGCGAGGCGTTCGATGTGACGGCACGAGGAACGGTCATCATCAAGAACAACACCTTCGGTAGCCTAGCGATCGGCGCCTTCCTCGGGATCCGCACGGACTCCGAGGTGAGGCCGCCGCCCGCATTCCCGCCCACCAGCTATCCCGATCTCATCTTTAAGAACAACAGCGTGGTGAACTTCGAGGAGGGCTCGATGATGTTCGACCGCAGCAGCTTCCGCCCGGAGCTCGACAATATCTTGGTCGATCAGCCATGCGACTGTCAGATGCTACCCGTCTGGAAGAACAATATCCTCAACTACACCAACGTCTACTCGAGATTCTACACGAGGCAGAACGCGGTGATACCGCCTACGATATCACCCCAAGATGCGATCAGCGAGACACCCGAGACCTTCCTTTGCAACGACGGGGGAGCGGAGGGTCTGCCGATGAGTTTTACCGAGTACGAGACTCGCCACTGCTCGCTAGGTGGCTCGATACTCATCTTCGTACTGATTGTCTCGGTCTCGTTGGCAGCCCTGATAGTGATCGGCTGCCTAATCGCTTGGTGCTGCAGAAGACGCCGCCAGAACAGCAGGAAGAGATGGATCAGCGTGCCGACCAACGCACCGGACGTTGTCTCGAAGAAGAATGGAGTGATCGGCCGAGAGGCTGCCAGTTCGAATGCACCTGTCGATAGTAGGATCACGATGGTGGTACCGGACGGCAGGCTCTACCGGGAGACCGAGTTCCACGTGATCGTTGAGAAGGCCGAACCACTGACGACCGAGTTGTAACGAGACGCCTCGCGCGACTCGACGCCGAGGTCCACAACCGCGCAAGTGGACGAGGAACTCGAGTGGGTGGAGAGGTCGAGTCGTTTTCGCGTGTACAAGCTCTGAGTGCGAGGGACAATGCCGAAACAATGACCACGAAGAGGTGATAAAGGAAGCTGGCTATTCCTCAGTGCTAATGGCCCCAGGAACGCTAACACTAATTGCGTCTAGTGATCATTACCTCCGTAAGTGCGAATTAAGTACACGGATAGTCGTGCGGAACCTTGTAATACCAGACACTTCCTCGAACACTTGTCGATCCGAGTGTCGCGTGGGTGTTGGATGATGAGCCGAACTAAACTCGAGATTCATTCCGTACGATTGCGTTTTTCATTTCACCGCCTATCCTCTGCTAGTACAACGCAGCTCGTAAGCTTCCATGCACATATCACGAGCACGGGCCGATTGCCCCGAGCGGACACCCGCTGCTTCAGCCTAACTATGTTTCCTCTCGGGGAGATTATGAGGTTCCTCTCGAGAAATAAGACGTTTCCGGGCGGCGCGTCAACGCATGGCCGAGCGAGCGAGCCGCGTTAGTAGTTAAGTTCGTTGTTAAGTAGCTTTGAAGAGAGGGCCAGTGTCAGTCAGGAAAATCGAGAGGGCTGCCGATCCGAGGCATTTCAGGAGAAAGAGAGCGAATAAAGAATCCCAAGCCCGGTGACACGCGTGTGACACGCGATCGGGGTAGCCGGTGGCATTCCGGTCATTTCACTTCACCGATCGACAATACCGATTCCATATCGTGTGTGTGCGCGATAAATGCGATTTGGCGCAGCGAGCACGTCGCGTGAGTACAATTCATTTAACACGCGCGCCACGTAAGCGTTTGACAAGCAAGCAGTGCCATTCCTATAGAGGTGTCAGTTCGTGCGCACTCCCATAGCGATCTGTCAACTAATACGCCAGATAGAAGATAGCTGAGTCCCCATTATTTCGAAGGGCATGCCTGCGCATCGTTCGCCGAGAGATTAATTATATAAACGCTACACCACCGTTCCCTTTGTTATATCCCGTTCTACTAATAAAGACTTTTCTCAATCCCCACTGGACACGGATTACACAACGCCATAACAGCACTCAGCTGTCGAGGAATTCAAGCTTTCAATCTTATTTTCTTCCGCATTATACAGAAATCCGAAGAGTGTAAATGCGAGCGAACCACCTGACCTTTCGATATCGTTAATTTATCGCTTTACCCTTTTGTTAATTCTATTTATTTATGTGCCTGCTTTACGATTCGGCAATAAATTATTGTTATTGTTACTGATGCGAGAAATATTTAATTTCCCCGGGCGGCCGCTTCGCAAAATACTGCGGAGGCCGATAACGATTTACTGCCGCGAGAATTCAGTTCCCGAGCGTCTAAAGTCCACCGTTCCCGAGTAGCCGTAAGAAAGCGTGTATACAACCTGCGAACACCGATTACAGTCCTACGACCAATGCTTATATGTATACTTGTAAATAGTAATGGTAAAATAGCGTAATGCCTAGTTATTAGTGAGCGAGTAGCCAACACGCAGACTCGACAAGCTAAGTCTAGATTCTAGATGAATAGCGGAGAAACCCAAATTTCAATGTGCCCTCGAGACTTCGAGATTCTATTTCAAAGAAAGGTCAAGATCTCCATACGCTCCTCTTTAATCGTGTCAACCGACAAATAAAAAGTTCTATCCTTCAACTTATGAGCACCCGGCAAGTGTACGCAAACATATCCAACGCGTTATGTTAGTGGGGGGGCGAGAGGAGAACTTGTAGGTTCTTCGGAGATGCGATGAAGAAAGTGTAAGCCACGCTTTATCCCTCAGTTGTGCAGCGATCGCGAGCACGTGTCAGTTATGCATTATTGATGCGGCTCTGGCGTTGTCGGCGCAACGACTCTTTTAGTGTTGTTTCTCTTCTCCCGGTGAAGAGGAGCGCAGCCGGAAATTGGGTCTCGAAGTATCTGAGATTATACACACGCGACCTTCGTATGCCGTTACCTTGAGCTTCGGCAGACTACATCTAATTAGCGCGGATGCCCGTGCTGGAAGAGCCGGTTCCGAGATGTGTCTAATTTGCAGTCAGGCGTAGTGCGTACGAACTGAGCGTGTACGACGTGTGTACGTACACACGCGTGTTGTATACGTGAGTAATTATCGTACTTCGGCGACAAATTAAGTTTTCTAATACGCGACACGTTTAGTTTGTAATTATCGTGAGACTGTGATATAACGACAGCCGGCTGTATAATTTGTTTTACATTGACATCGTCGTACTACCGAAGAAGGAAAAATAAAATGTGCGATTCTAATATACCGTAGATTGGTTGTACAGTGAAAATCATTTGATCCAATCCTCCCGAAATATATCACACTCTTCCTCAACCCTTCCAATGCGCGTCTATATATAACGGTAAGTATAAATACGAGGGATTTGCATCGAAGTTTAGCACCCTACGGTATCGATCGCCTCTACTTATCAGTTGTTCGGTAAAATAGCTAACCCATGAAATACCGACCCTAAAGAAGAGAAACATTCTCCTCTTCACCAAGTTCTAGATTAATACTGCTATGGAGTCCTAGCGAATTTCCCTCTAATTTTAGAGACGCGGTTAGAAGTGCAGTGATGTATCACTATTTACTTTCCCAGTACGTTGTTACGTAACTGAGTTTGTTCAATGAGCATATATTTGTTTTATACGCAAGGATTGATTGAATTTGTATCAATTACTATTACGCTTGCGGCGTCCCGCATGCAACTACTTATTATACAATCAACACTAAAAGCCAACATGAACAGCGACTGGATTGAAATTGATAACAATATGGATTTATCCATTCCGAGCCGAGTTTTAGGACAAGATTCAATGCTATCGGAGCTTGGGTGAAAATGGACAGTGATTATTTTCAATTCCAATCCTGCATCGATGCCGAGTAATATTGTATCAGACGTCGTAAGATAGTACTCACCTGAACGGAAGAACGCCATCGAGAGCCTGGGAAACGGTGGGCGGCGACGCCAGAGCAAATCCTCGGCCGAGTAGTGCTGAATGCACGGAGAAAATCCTCTTTGCTGTTTCTTTCATCGATTCCGAATCCTCTTCTACCTCTTCACCTTTGCAGAAAATATCATACTTTAAAGCGGCAATATTATGAAATCGTTTTACTGAATAGCAGCCATTAGCTTTTCATGCGAACAAAGAAAGGACTTGCGAAATAATATAAAAACGAGGAAGATATTACTTTAAAAAGTACATACTTGATACAGGCGGCAAAGCCAGGTTTTTCTTCATTAGACTAGCTGCACATGCTCCACCGAGGAATGACAATTCGATCTCCAAGTTGTTTAATCCGTTTCCAGATGTGATCCAGTCATAACCGATTACGAGGCACTTGAATCCGTAAGTTACAGCTTTTTCATTCTTCGTGTAGTCTGTTGCAGTCTCAAGCGAAAACACCACTTCGTTTCCTGAAATAATAGAGCAATCGATTGTATATTTGTTATCAAGCAAACTTAAAGAAAGTTTAACAAAGATGACAAAAGTTTTACCTGGTAGTACTATCGCATTCTGAGGCCACTGACTTTGAATATTACTCAGCTTGTGAAGCACTGGCCAGTATAAAGGAGCATCATCCCTATTCCTGTTAGCCCTGAAAATTACCATCATCATATTTATTCGTTACGTATATCATCAAGAGCTTAATATCAGAAAAGAAAACATAAGTAAACTTATTTCTTCATAGACTTACCACCCGGACGGACTAGAACATCTATTTGGTATATAAAGCTGTAAATAATCTTCTGGTTGTGCTGTACCACACTCCGGTGTGAATTCGATTGTTAACCACTTAACCGTGTCCGGAAAGCTAACTTTGTAGTGAGAGACTGTGGCGGATTTGTAAGGATGATCGCTCTCCAACCATGTGTAGTGGTGACTAGTAGTAACTGGCGGTGAAGCGTGTGATTGAATCTCACTATCATGAGGTGTTTGCGAGACTCCCATTGCAGCAAGCAGATTAAGTGCCGTCACATGCGGTAGCATCTCTTGTATCAAAGTAAGAACTTGAACGCCACTCTGAATGTAAGAAATTACGTTAAACATATATTTAAGGGTCGTCATAATATAATAAATAAGAATCGAAAAGGGGTTCCTTACTCTTGGGTCAGATGTTGCAAGTGGACTAATGTGTGCCATTACTAAAGGAAGTAATGTCGTCACAAATGATGCATTCCCTAACAGTTCTGTTGCTATGCCTTCTTCAGCTCTTTCTCTGGCTAACGCGAGGATCTCATTTGCACGCTGGATAATGGTAGAAGTCATAGCAAGGGTAGACTTCCGAGCTTGCACTTCGGCCATTGCTTTACTTGTGTCCTGGCCATCCGAGTCTTGCGGATTTGAATAGTAAAGAAGATGTGGTATTTGACCTCTTGATAATGTTGTGCCTGTGTAAGTCAAGTTGTCAACCTTTAAGATTTGTCAATGCTAGAGCGTTTAAAGAATATATATTCCAAAATATACGCACCGTTGAAACTTAAGGAGCAAGACGTGAAACTGAAACTCGTACCATCAGGTCCTTTGACAATACTTAAGCCACCGTCTCCGTTACTTGTACGGCCACCCCGAATACGAAGCCTAATTGCGTACTTTACATTCTCCTTAATAGAAACAGGCTTATCAAATTTTAATTCTACTATATCATTAACACAGTCTTCAGGGCCAAAGGAGCCACGTGTAAAATCTAAGCTACTCCACCGCTGCGTGTGAGATCGATCGTTGCCAGTGTTCGTTTGCTAGAAGAACATTATGCTATCAGAAATCGATTTAGCAATGACATCGTCTTATGAGAGACTTATACTTACATCGTCTAACAGTTCTAATTCATATTCGTAGCCACCTACACCGCCATATATTCCCACACCGGCTATAGCAATACCGGGTCTATCGACCGAAAAACAGATCGCTTCTGGCGACCCATTACCCGTGTTCCACGATCTTGTTTCATTTACTCTTGTAAACCTTGACGGTGTAGTGTAGAGTAACCTTCCGCAAGCTGCTTGTAACTCATCTTCGTTGCCACTAGATTGTCCGGCAAGTTCGGCAGTAACCCGCGCCATTAAGTAACAACAATGCTGTACCAATTCCGGCAATGAGTAAGTTTTTTCTCGGCACAGAGTTTTCTTTACTGGAACTAAAATTAAGTCTAGCAGCCTGTCTAGGACTTCGCGAAAGGACCAGTTCGGAACTTCTTTTCCAGTGTTTTCTAATTGCGTTTTATGGCTGATTTGCTCAACTAAGACTGGGTACTGATGGTTTTCCGCCGAGTTTATCATTAAAAGGCCGGCATTATTTGAAATGCTCAGCTGCCGTTTAATGCTGTCGTTGTTATCCATAACATTACTCAGAATAGGGAATGTACTACGCAGACGGATATTGGAACTGCAAAGTGCAGCAAGCATAGCTGACAACAAACGGTCCTTCGATGTTGTACCTTCATCCTGAAACGAATTGCGAACGTTAAGATACTGTGGTTTCATCACATTAATATACATATAGAAATACTGATGATAGATACCCTGTCAACTTCTAATAATAACTCGCACAGAGAAGTCCACTTCAAATATGCAGTAGGGTAAAATGCATGGTAACACGATACAAACGTTTTGTGACATTCGTCCAATATACCATTAGTTTTCTTGCTATTGTAAGCACCGATACCTAAAAAGTCATGTACGTTAAAAATACAATGTGTTATACGTTACTAAGTAAACAAGTTGTACTGAAATTTACTTTTAATTGAACGTGTTTTTCCTTTACTTTTGGTAGAAATTGCTGCAGAATCTGATAAAATTTGACACAACAAAGCTCGAACATCTCCTATGCATTCCGCCAAACGAACCGATTCTGGTGGTGTCCTTTTACCAACTATATGAATTGAAAAGTTTATTAATACATATGCACTAAATTTTTAAGGCAAATATACTACCGATACTTATATAATATTACCTTGATTTGGATAAATTTCATTGGTGTATATTCTGAGCAATCTCAAGGTAGCTTTACTAATATAAACTAAGGATTCCATTTCTAATAAAGCGTGAGCTAGAGACGGTGCAGGAACTGTGGTATCTGTTAGTCCAATTTTTACTGTATTCCAACTCCACTGCAGCAGGGATATTAAAGATTGAAAACATTCCTAAAATAGCGATATCACAGATTAACTACATATTCTTCAAACCAATATTCTAGCAGATTCGTATTTAATCGTAAGATATACTTTTGTGACTGTTCTGCTGAATTCCTTTTTTAGAATGTAAACTGGTTCAATCGGGTCTCTTTGCCGATTGGAACTCTGATTTTCGTGCGTCACAATACGATACAGTAATTGCGGTATTTGACCCGCATTTACATCCGTACCATTATTAGATCGCTTTGAAGATTTGAAGTAAAACATAATCCTGTTGAAAAATACATGTTTGATGTTAAGAAATGTTTACTGATAACAGTTTCGAGATACAATCTAATGTTAAGTAATAAAAAATCTACTTACTGATGCTCTGCTGTTATGACACCTTGGCCTCCTGTGCCACAATCGCTGGAAGACCCTCTGACTTTAGCCCACGCAACGTACCATCTGTTAGCTTGCAAAGCAATAGGTTCGTCAAATAAGACCGAATATTTTTGTAATGGGTCACATTCATAAGGTATTTCTTCAGATTCTGCTAACAATTCACCATCGTTTTCTTGATCACCACCATCCATGCCAATATCAAATAACTATAAAAAAAATGTTTTAGATACAACGTATATCTCATTATTCAATCAATTATCTGATATGTACTTTTATTTTTGCGGTGTACTCGCCGCGGCCACCGAATAACCCATAGCCACCGAGTAATATGTCTGTATCAGGCATGAACCGAATGGCTTCAACAGAATGTGGTGAATATCCCCAACCTCCACCATGACCTGAATTAAATATAATGTTTAAATATTGAATATCATAAATGGTTGTACCGTATATAGCTGATCTTAGCATCAGTAGAACTTACTTTCAAATCTGCTAACTGTAACAAAATCTTCGCGGCTGTAAATTTTATTGTGTAGCGATTGATTCGATTCGCTCTCTTCAGCTATTGTCAAATTGGCATCTTGTGCTTGTGTTAAAGTATCCAAGCAAGCGAGTAAGTGCATCGCTGCTTGCGACCGAGTTACAAAACAATTGGATACCATTGGTAGGGCCAGGTCTGGACGAAAAATTGGTGCATCTATGCCGAAAAGTCTCTTGGCCTGCATTGGTATTATATTGTACAAACTTATCTCGTTATTCTCAGACTTAAAAGTCCAAATGACATTGTATAAAGGGTCTAAGCAAGCTGCGCAATTACTAAAGTCAACTTGGTCGATCCCGTTGTAGCTATTATAAGCTCCATCCCTTTTGCTAATGACTAAGCACTTAAACGAATTCGCCATGTCGCTTTTGTGTGGAACTAAAACTGAAAGAGAAAGTCAATTATAATAAGCATCGAATAACAACCCTGTGATATACGAAAAGTATAGCTAGGAGGTTTACATACTTATGCAATTTTTGTTCGCCATAACGGTACTTTTTGTTAAATTAATTGAATTGATTTCGTCGATCTTTACATAAGTTTGGTCCCCTGCAGCGCCGATCCATGTTGCTCGTCTACCCCACCGAGGACCAATGTTTGGCACTAAATTTGGAAAGCTGTGCCATGTTTGAGATCTATCAGAATGATGACTAGATTGTGAAGTAGTATTTGCCGATTCGCTCTGACCATTCCACCAATTCATTCCCAGTTGTCCTTTCTGTACACGTGGAGTCCATATTTTAATAGAGATACAAAATTCTAACTTGAATTAAGTCTGGTATATCAGGCATACCTGATAAGCGCCGAATGTATAAACCTCTCCTTTCGAGGTAAGAATTACTGTATGATTGCTTCCAGCAGCTACTTGAATTGCCACGCTCGGTAATTTCACCTGAACTGGCCCAGCATGAGCTTGTAAATCTCCCACACCCAATTGACCATATACGTTACTTCCAAATGTATAAACCTCTCCGTTTTGCAGGAGAACCACTGAATAACATATGAATCAACAAATGTTATTTAAATAAGTTCCATACTGTTACAGTTGGTATTTATTATTTCTGAAGAAATTACCTGTATGATGTAAACCACATGAGACTTCAATTACTAGACTTTCGCTCGGTAAAACAACTTTGGCTGGTGCTATACTAGCTATTCTCGTAGCCTCGCTTCGTTCCACATCGTTCGATCCACCAAATTCTTCCGCTCTAAGATTACCGACAACGCCGAGTGCCATTTTCCCCGAACTTGTTTTTTGTACTATGCTTGGGCCAGCTATTTGAATACGCAGATTCAACATCACTTTAATTAGTATCATCGAACACTGAATCTAATGCTGTGGCAATCATTATATCATACCTGTTCTCTGACTAATTGCTTCTTTCAGTTTGATACCGTAATTCGTTACACTGGGACCGGCCTTTATCCGATGCCTTTGCTTAATCCTCGCTAATCGCCTTCTTAAATAGCCCCGAAGATGAGAACCGGATATACCTTTAAAATAACAATGGAGAAAAAAATCTTCTATTAGTAAAATTCGCGAAGAAATCGTAAAACTTAAAATTTTACCGCTCACCGTTACTTGAACTTTTACCTGCGCAAGTACGACAACAACCACAAACAGCACAACCGCTATCTCCTTCTCCACACCCGCATTCCCTAAACAATATGATTAAAATAGTAACAGGATCGTAATACATATTACTCAAAACGTACAAAAGTACTTACTGTCCTGGCTTTCGATCAGGTATGCTACCTAAACATGATATGCTATAACCGGTACACTCTCTACACACAGTACACACCATGCAAACTCTATGCCTCCATTGATGCTGTCCTGCGGGACACATCCCCCGAATCTCATCCCAATCATCAGAAGGGTCTACAACACATTAACACAGTAAAATAGAGAAAAACTATAGGTTTATATATCTGTATAATAAGTTTCAATAATTTGAACTTACCTTCTTCAGTTATGGTAAGTTCATCTTCAACAGTTGCTGTTTCCATAGCTACTATGCCTGGATCTTTGCTAATAGTACGAACTGTTGCAAAATCTCTACCGCATTGACCCTTATTGTTAATACCGAAAGTATACAAATGGCCTTTGTTTGTTAATACAGCAGCGTGAGCTTTACCCAATGAAACGTTTACTACGCAAACATCTTTCAGATCTGTTACCAGCCCCGTTATTGGATCACTGTGTAATGTATCCTTGCCAAACATAAAAAGGGATCCCTCTTTTGTAACTAAAGCAGTTGATCCATTATTACACGCTGCATCTACTATAAATTGCCCTTCTATTTTCGTGATTTTTTTTGGTTTCACTGGCTTTGCTTGTCTGCGAACTTTACCTGTAAATTATCGAGGATGCATTATATTGAAACTTGTAATAATTGATTAAGTAACTTACTGCTATCTCCATCTTCGCCGCGAGTAGCAGTGCCGGCAAATAAAACGGACCCATCTTCCATGACCATGACAACATGTTGTCCATCATGACCTACAGCGACATTTACAAGCCTTGGTCTTTTACCAAGTGTTAATTCCAACCATCTATTAGGCCTTGTATTGCTTTTCATACCAAGGCAACTTCCTTTTCCAGTATATAGTATCTGCACGACATATGATAATAAATATCATGGATATGAAACAACGAATTATTGAAGCATGTAGAAGAATATATTATTTACTTTTCCCGACACTGTTCTAATTATTCCGAATTCTTTTCCCGCTGTTACCAGAGCAATGTCATCATCACAGCCGGGATTTAAAGTATGCACAGCTTGATCTTCATCGAACACTGCATATCCAAGCGCATCGACGCATTTCTTCGCTAATTTTAACGGTAACTCTGAGGCAACTGTTACTGGGTTGCTTAAGGTGTTTATCGTTCGAACAACAAATCCATCCTATATGTATTTAGTAAATAATGATTAATAAACCGAGCAAGCAAACATAAGAAAACACTTTACGAATTCAACATCAACTAACATCTTTGTCCGCCGTGATCATTCCCAAATTATCTCCATCGGAAAACATAACAGAAGACAGCCAATCTCTTCCTTCCAATACAGCAATTCCTGTGACTACAAGTGTTTCTGCATCGATAATAAGTAACTCACTCTGTTTCCTGGGTGCACATTTGAAATATAAACAATTCTAAAAAAAAATCGAAAAATTAGAGGCGTCGTTCGATAAGTAACTATAGTATGAGTTAGAAATGTCGCCCACTCACACTTGCGTAGCCAAGCCAGCCTGTTTCTGTGGGATAAAAGTCTGCTTTTTGCATATAAATATGACCCAAAATTGTTCCGCCATGACCACTACCAATTTTTAGCAGACCTCTATTGGTATGCAAATAAAGATATCTTCCATTGCTCACAAAACTCTTCCCATTCAGCACTACATTGTTCATTTCAGTAATTAACTTAAGCATAAAAGAATAAACCTTAGAACACTTAGGAACTCCATATGTTATCCAGTCTGGCCTGGCAACTTTACCAAGCAAAACAGCGTGTACACTTCTTTGTAAGGATGTTAGCACTGATGGCATCTGCAACACGCAACGCTCAACTTTAATTTGTCACAAAAGGGATGCACTTTGCACAGAATTACACTTCCTGCTTAAAACCATGACTCACTTGAATCTTTTGAACTGCTAATGCTCTGGGGCTCATAAGTAATGCTGCTACTGCTATTAAAAGTCTGCCAGTATCACCTCTAACTACCACCAGACTTAACAAGCACGCACAAGCAACTGCGGTCAAGTGACTGCCGTCATTGGCAGCTGCTGACTCAGGACCATGGGAAGTAGCGAGATCGAGTAAAAGATCAAAAAGTGGATCTAAATAACAAATAGATATTTGTTCAATATAATAAATATAATATAAATATCAGGTATAGCCTGCTGCTATTTAGATATGCTTAAATACAAACCAATAACTTCATCTGGTTCGAATTTCAGGCCTTCTGGAAGCTGCCCTTGTAATACATCGAGTAAAGCTGACAATGCTTTCGTACATAAAATAGGTTCAATTGTTCTACTCTCTCTCATCAATGTAAACACACTTCTTAAACCAATACCTACAATCTAAGAACACAGATAACATTAAATAATGTATGTTCCTTTAGTAGGAATAAGGAAATACTAGATTGTGCATAAGATATTCATAAAGATATTACCTTTGGTAAACTCTGTATAGTTGATATTTTGTCCTCATCATCACTTTCTGTATCAATATTATCACTAAGTTCCGGTGGTAGAGGTGAATTACAATTAGATGCTCTGTATACTTCGGTTGTTGTTCTTGCATGTTTCTCTAAAATAACACCTCTGACGCTAGCAAAGACAGCAAATGCAGAAGCGTTGCACGGTAGCTCTATTTCAGGCAGATTATTGTGATTCAAGTCGCCACTAAATGCAACCTACGGAAAGATCAAGTTTATAATACTGCACACGTACGCGCAAATGTTCTACTGTTAGTTCCAATCTGTTATACCTTTTTCTTATCTCTTTTTCGAATAGTCTTATTTTTTTTCAACCTCCTGCATTCTGCCTTATACCTAGAGGTGCATAAAAACAACATTTAACACTCCAAAAGCTCTCGAAACTAGTCTCAAACAAGAGAGGCGCTATGAGATAAAGTCGACTGCTATCCACTCGACCAATAATCTCACAAATGCCTCTGGTGCGATGAAAAAAAATAAAATGTACCAGAAGAAAAAAGGTTTATTAATAACAATTTCAAACATCTGTGCATGTCAGGTATAAAACAATCATAGCTTTACATTGCGTGGATTACAGCTAACGTTATCTAAGAATAACGTGTAATGCATCCCCAGAAATATGAACGGCAGTGAAGAAGAACGTTTACAATAGTAATTGACAGTAGCCGACGACCACTGACGTTTCACGTGAGAGCTGTCAAACCGACAGTTCACGTCAAGAGAAATCAACCGGATTCCCATGAAATCGAGTGGTTATGCGGTTCATATTTCGCGTGGATTCATTCTAGTGGAATGACTAATCTAGTTTTCCAATTCTTTATTAACATTGGAGAACTGGCATGTGAATTCACCGCCAAAAGCGGCAGGTAAACAAATATCGTAGGAGGTTATACGGGTTTCGCACCTCAGTGCCTCAGCGATGCTTTTGAACAGGTCATAAAGGCATTTCGCGTAATTTTCTGGCTCGGGCAGCAGCATTTCGTGGTCCCCAGGCAGCATGGTGTGCACAAAATTTTCGACGTACGAGTCACCAATTCATTTTCGTAATACTATTGATCGTTCGCATTCTCCTGTCTTCCCCATGTGATCGCATTTCCACGGTTTATAAAGGGAGCCATTCCATGATTTCTATTGTATGCGTGGATCTCACTCGTGCCGTGCTGTTAAAGCGCCAGCCGATAAGTAACTTAGGAGCCTAATTTATTTAGGATATTCGAAAACGGCCAGCGAGTGCTGGCACCGATGCGCTAAGAAATTTGTCTTGAAAGTTCCAGAGGAGCGCGACTCTTTCGCGATTTCGATCTTTCGATATACAGTCCACGAGATTCACCATGGGAAGCCGGTATAGAAGCGTGCTGATCGGCTTCCGGCAACCGGATTTTGAGTTCTCTCGAGAGAACGTCTGATCAGATGACGTAATTCTGCAAATTTTATAGTCCAATGCTACAAAATAATCTTGAGACAAACTTTCTTTTCTTTCGACGAGTCACGTACATGCGAGAGAAGAATTAATGCACCACTTAATTTTTAAAGAATAAGTAGTTTAGAATATAATATATATTATATAATTTATTTTTGGGTTATCATCAGCTGCTCTATTCCTACAAAACGTCAGTAAAAACACTGGGCATAATGTATTCATAAAATACTAAAGCTGAGGAAGATTACCTATGCTCTAAAAGGTATTATAAGTATAAGTAAATAAAGATATGTCTAATAAAAGTTCATTGACACAGACGCAAAAGCAGCGGGTACGGATGACCAAGCGTCGGTACCGTCGGTAGACTGAGGTTGACCGCCCCCTATGAAAACGTACCTTATCTGTAGCCAACATTAAAGGCATAATTTTCAATTCGCAGCATCTATGCGGCAGTGTGCGTCAGTGGGAACAGCCCTTATAAGCGTATGCCCCAAACGCTTGGCGACTCCATTCAACTCTGAGTGACTCCATTTCCTTGCACGTTCCATTTTACCATTTTACCCTCTTTTCTTGTGGCAAGCTCGAATTTTACGCTTCATCGGTACGTATCTTTCTTGACTACTTTGCAATTCAGATTGGGTATCGTATATGCAACTGGCATTGGTTGCGGGAGGAGAGAAATATTTTGTGGGACTCAAAACGCTTGAATGGTTCAACTACTTGGCCAAGTTTCTGAAGCGGCGTCGGTTCGCTTGCAGAATCATAATTAGCGAGAAACAGCCGAAATTAGATGCTTCTTGTATTAAATTTCCTTCGAAACGCAAACATACGCATATACGGTAATAGACAGTTTCTCGGGTCGGAGCAAGACACAAAAATAAGTGAAACGTTGTTGAGCTAGTAGCTGTTGTATCTACAACAAATACTTGAATAAGAAAGTTAAGCGTCGTGCATTCATAGTATTATACGGAGTAATGCAGTTAAATTAAATTGTACAATCTATTTCCTTGTATTACTCCAAATTGTACTACATAGGAAATCGGAGTAATTATTGTTTCAAATATTATGAGTCATAGTTCTTGAGAGCTGGATTAATTTGACATGTGTGTTTCTCTGCAGAGGAGATGTCGTTCAACAGAGGCATGAAGAGGGATTCCTTTGGGAATCGTAGTTTTAATAACCGAGGTAGCGGTGGGGGCGGTGGCGGTGGTGGTGGAGGCAGAGTCGGGAATATGGGTGGTTCAGGAATGGGTAACAATATGGGCGGAGGAGGTGGTGGAAGCGGAGGAGGCATGAATCCTTGGGAAGGAGGAATGATGCCGGGCAGAGGAATCCTACCAACACCCAACAATAACTTAAATTTGGCATCGCCTCAGGCGCAATTAGCAATCGCCAGCAACCTCCTTACGAATTTGCTTCGTAGTCAACAAGAGGTGCAACCGCAAGTAAGACTTATTCTTTTGCTCGACAGTGCCTTCATTAAGCTATCATCTTTAATGTAGACACGCAATCGTTCAAACAAGCAGGTGCCATCACTGCTTAGTCTTGGAAACAACTTCTCTGGGCCAGGACCGAATTATTCGAATCAACAGAACTTCTCTTCGGGACGCTTCAATGACCGACCGGTGCGTCATCCAATGAAGAATCAACGAACGCAACCGTATAACAAGGTATGAGATAAATGAATCCATTGTTTTGGTTTTATGAAAGTAGGTGAAGATGTTCTTCATTTCGATTTGGAGTTAGAGAAGGGCAAGCAATTTGCATTCCTTTCTTTTTTATACATCATCAACAGCAGTGTTGATTAATATAAGAGATTGAAGATCCCTTTCTTGCATTCACTGTTCGATTCACTAATGAGGATTTCAGGCTGTCTGTTGCATATACTGCACAGCTATCCCGTGACCTCGTGAAGGCCAAACAATCCACAGTTGGACTAGTATTGTCACACATCCTTCTCATGGAAATATTAAGTATCATCGATTGTCTATTTCAATGAAGGCACATCATCAGGTGTGCATTGATTTCAGACCTCAATTTCTCAATGAACTGACAGATATTAACTGTGGTCATGCCCCAAAAAGTTGAACAAAGGCATAGGTATGACCCTCTTCTGACTTGGTTCTTTATAATATCACCCAAGTCTTCTGCTTACCATGTACGAGAGAAATCCATGGTTATCGAAAAGTATTGATTGCAAGTTGAATTGATCTCTGACTTAACATCTTCTTCTTGTTGAGCATTATGTTTCATTGAATTTTACGGATCTATATTTGGAGGAAAAGGCCGTTTGTATCCGTTTTGTAAGTATCCGTCTCCTTATGATCGTGTTGATCATTACCTGGCCAAAATTTGAGGATGCGGCAATGAAATGCATCTTCGTAAATCTACTACTATTTTCCTTTTCCCTTCCACTATAATGTGGAAGTAACGACTTTCGGTGTCTCCCAGAACACCGAATACGTCCTGCTTCCGATTTGAGTAGAACATTTTTCTCCCTCAAGTCCCAATGGTTGTTTAAACCAAATTCGATTTGAGAAGAATCACAGTTATGTCAGATACTTCTCATGACGGTTTGGTCACTTGACCTACACGACTAGATGGGCAATCGAGCCCGCGATGGCCCTGCTGGGCGACGTGGTCCATCTGCACAACAATCTCGTGCACCCCAGTCTGGCAATCAACGTATGAACGGAAACCAAAGTCAGCATCGCAACGATAAATCTTCTAAACCAATTCCTGCCTCTAAACAAAATCAGACTGCCAAAAAGGAACAGCAGGACGTTAAGACCTCTGATAATGAAAAAGCAGAAGCACCTGTTGTTAAAAGGTAAGCTCCTGGTGACTGTGAATAGTTTCTTCAAACTTCAGTAAGTCTCATTCTATCGCCTCTCTTTGTCCGTACGGTGTTCCTTGGTATATTTGCTACTAAATCAGCACTATGCCCTCTCTCTTGTCTGCCTCTAGTTATGTATGTATACGTTATATGTTTACCCAACATTGTCAGTAAAACTAAATTCGCATTTCGAACTAAGACTAGATGATATCAGTTTTCGTAACATATCCAGTAAAATTCCATAATCGTTACAATTTCACACGCAAGATCTTCTGTGGTATGCATTATCCGCATTCTACATTGCGGTACGCATTCGTTCATTAGCGATGGCCCTCGGAATTTTTGTCTGTACTCGGAAGAATCGCGAGGCACCTGGATTCCAATTTACCACATCCAAGTCCTTCTCCAATATTTGATATCAGATATTCCACGTATTTTATCTGCATACTACAGTAAATTAAACCAAAAGTTGACAAAGGCAACTATAAAATTGAGGCATCATAACTCAAAGCTACATTGCATGAGATTATCAAGAGACATCTATTTATCTCCAAAATAGCGAAGATTTGGAAGAACCTGAAGAAAAAAAGCGTGACTGGAAAGATGAAAAGAAGGAAGGTGAGGACGCCCAAACAGCGGCGGAAGAAGACAAACTAAGAACGGATGACGACGAGAAATCCGAGAAAGAAAGTGGGGAGGAACAAGGAAAGGAAGGAACTGCGGGTACTTCAGAAAAAGATCAAAAAGCATCTGGCAAGAAATCGGAAGCCAGGCATGCGGAGAGTCGTTACGCAGATGTTCCCATGAGCCACATGTTTTGTCATATCTGCAACAAACATATGTGGGATGGATATGTAAGTTCTCATCTTTCGTTTTTCTTCCTCTAAGATTTCTCTTTATCACCAAATACCATCATTTTTTGTATTATTATAGTCATTTGAGAATCACCTGCGCGGACGCGCCCATCAATTAATGATGGAGAAACAGGATGAATCGTATAAACTCAAAGTGGATTTAATGAGACACGAACTTAGAGTAGCAGAAGAACAGCGTGAACTTAGTTTAACTAATTCAAAACGCCGTGGCAAAAAAGTATGTTGTGTACACTATACATCCATCAATGGAGTCAGAATTTTGCGAATAGCACAAAGTTCCTATAGCTAACGAAAATTCATTTCGGCAGGTTTCAGTAGATTTGAATGTACGGGAATACTGTACAATGTGCGATTTGAACTTCTATGGAACGCTATCCACGCATAGGAAAAGTGACAAACATCAACAGTTGAAAACATTCTTGCACCCAAGGTGTTTCCCCTGTGTCAAGGAATTCCCATCACGCATAGAATACGACGAACATTGCTTGACACCTTCACATATGAAGAACGCTATTTTGTCGGAAGAACAAAGGAAAAATAGAAAGAAAGGTGTGTGTCCGCTATTATGACTATGATTTTTTTACTTTTTATGTGTTGATGTTAATGTTTTTTTACAGACAAACTTGCAAAGGGAGAAGCGGAAGTACGCACTATCGAAGAAGAAGAGAAAGATATTGGACAGGAAATAAAGAGTGAGAAGGAAGAGGAACTGGGTGAGCAGGAGTATATTACAGACATTGTTGAAAACATGATGGACAAGAAATACAAGATACCGTCATACAAATATTGTCGCCAAAATCAAGTATCGATAGGTATGAATTAAGTTGATATAACTGTAATATATACGATATTATATCCGATTTTTATGTATAACAATAACTTTCATTTGATCAAATTAATATTTTTAGGAAAATCTCTAGTAAAGGAAGTCCAAGGATTTTATTGTGAAAAGTGTAGGAGGTTTATGCTTCTAGAGGAGGACATGAATGCTCATTTGCGTAGTAACACGCACTATAGGAACTTTGTACAAGAAGTAAAGGCTTTGACAACAACCCCTGCTCCAGAAGAAAAGGAAAAAGATGATACAGAGGTAACATGACAAATTGATTTACTAGTATCGTCATTTAATGAACAGCACTTCGAGATGCTCACTAAAATTGGTTAATTATTTACAGGCGGCGGATAAAAATGACACTGAAGATAATGAAGATTATGAGGGAAGCTGGAAACGCCGTAAGGTTAATCATACTGGCGACGACGAAGAAAACAGCGAGGATAAAGAGACTCTCGACGAAAGTACCGAGAATGCGCAAAAGAAGGCCGACGGGGATGAGAAATATGATCCTTTAGAGGCGGACGCAGAATCCGAAGAAGAAACACGCGAAGTGGAGAAGAGTACTGTTGAACCGCCAACACCGCAGAGCGCTGCCGAGACGCAAGATAGGAAAACTCCAGTGGACAAAATGTGGGCTGATATTGACAATGATAATCACGTAGAAATAGGTAATTTAATTGATGAGGGCGAGGAGAAAGAACAACAGGCCGAACAAGAGAAACCTGCTGCGCCACAAACACCAACACCAACAATAGTGAGAGATCAAAGTCCCCAGGTAAAGACACCGCGGGGTCGCGGATATATGCGAGGTCGCGGTGGCCCGCGAGCGCGAAGATCACGACGATAAACTAGTGGATATTAATACGCAAAAGCGGCTTGGGTGATGACAACCATGTTATTTGCAATTTGACTTCTTCTCAGAGAGTAGCGACTCATTTTTATCACATTGGCGACGGATAGTTTTTTTTTATCATGACTATCGTAAGGATTTATGACTTTCAATGTTCCCCTTGATGTCTTAATCTTAGCGAAATGCAAGTGGCAGATTTGTGTGGCTGAAGCAATTCAATAGTGCGCACCACCCGTATGCCAAAGCTTGTACAAGAGGAAACACTTTCGATCATTCGCTCTATAATTTAAGATATAAAATGGAGTAGACTATAGAAAAGTGGATATGCAAATTAGCATAGATTAAGTGAGGCAAGAAAAAGTATTTGCGGCACTATGATATTTAATTACTACTGTGCAAATATTATACAATATAAAGAGCGATGCCATGTTACCACGTGCATATTACTGGGATGTCATCGCTAGTTTTGTAAGAAAATATTATGATAAAGTATTCGTAATGATCTTTCCTAGTTGAATCAGTCAGAAATCAGGCAATTCATTTGCATTTCACTCATACACAATATACGATTCATGTGTAGCGATATATCCAACGTTAACTGTATACACCTATCATCATGTTTTCTGTAATCCATCACGAATACCCTGAATGAATTATATTACCATTATTGTCGGGCTATATGACATTACATATGGTATAGTCAGCAATTATAACAATGTACTGACAGTTTTGAAACTTGCGTCCATACAGTAAGTTGAATGCAATGAGGCTGCGTTACACAGACTTGGTAAAGCAAGAAGTGCTTTACTGCATATTTATAACAATATCTTATTTGTGTCAACTGGACATAAGGATTCCCTTAATCTACTTACAAACTGAGAAGCAACAAGAACGAAGTATTTTGTATGAAGTTTCGATCGCATTACTTTCCATTCCAATTGGAACTTTTGTGTGTTACGACTTTAACGTATGCAAAATAAATCACATCTGAAAAGACCGGAGTTGCTCAATTGTATAATCTAATATCGACACATATTATACAATAAACTTGCATATTTTAAGAAATCAATAAGAGTTACATTGTTAAAACTACACAAATCATCTGTTTATGACAGAAGGTGTTTAATAATATATGTGACATGTACAAACAAGAGCAAAGTGTTCCACTAAAGGATGTATAGACAATTTATTTATTATTTGTAAAAATTCATCAATTCAGATATTCTTTACATATACTTAAGTTTAATTAGCGGTGTTAATCTACGGCAAGATGTGTTGCCAAGAATTCATCTACCGAATCTGTATCCCATTTATGTATATCAAGGATATCTTCTACTTTATTGTCCGCATCAAACAACTTGATAATTGGATCCAATCCCCTCACATACTTTATTTGTAAGTTCTTATATTTACTTGGGCGATCGCTTTTAATGAAAGCTGAAAACGAAAGAAGTCAGTGGATACATTGTTCAACTAAAATTGAGATTATATATTCAAAAGATTTATTGCTGCTTACCCTGAATCTGCGGATAAGCAGCAAATTTGCAAGTGCAAACTTCTAGAACAGCTTTGGGATAACGTTTCAAGCCTGAACTATCAAAATCATCATCTTTCAAGCAGCACTCCTTACAGCTGTCACTATAGCCATACAAAAGTATATTATGCAGTTGTTCGAATGCTTAAGCAGCTAAGACACACATAATCTTACAAACTCACGTTATTGCATTTAAGTCTCGCTTATTGAACTCCTCGCAAGTAGAGCATAGTAAATTTGCTTTGTTGAAGCCTAGCTTCTTGCAGTCATCTGCACTAAATTCAGCTACGGCAACGAGAACCTGAGTAAGCAAAGAATTACCACTTTAACGAAATTTGTCTGGCCCAACCATTCGGTTAGGCCATTTCTATAACATGTAATTTAAAACTCCACTTCTTTCGATTACACTAATATAGTATAAACTACTATTAGAGTGTGTGCCACTGAAGAGGTTAATTAAATATCTGTCACTTACGAGTACACTGAATAAGAGCACATATGCTATTCTATACACTGTCATTTTGTTCTGATGTTTTCCCAATAAACTGTACCACTGCAATTTTACATTAAGATGCGTTCTTTTATATTTACAGTTATTCCGACAAACTGTTGTGATGCATGCGAGTCTTGAAGTTCAGTAGACACGTCGCGACCGGTCAGTCCTGCGTTGAACTGGAGAAACTTGAATAAATTCTACATGTGCATGCGTGTAACGACTAACATGTAGAATATAGAATTTATACTTTTCAGATTCTTGTAGTAAATGTAATAAGGGTGGGCTTGAAATATTCTAGTATCCAACACATATCTATTTCAACATAATTTTATCTTTTATTTGAATGATATTTTATGACAGTTTCTCGTTACATTTCATAACACTATATATATATATGTATAATTGTTTAAATATATCGATAACATCGATTTCTCGATTAAGGATCAGTGTTTAAAACATTAGAACCAACATCGTGGCGTATAATATAAAAGCTGTCACGTCTTTTAGAGCATATCACCGTGCATCAATGCTTTAACATAAGTGATTTGGTGTTACTTTACTAACTATCGCTGAATATGTAATCTACAAGAAGACGTGTCATGCTGAAATTATTGGTGTGTTTTTGTACAATCGCGAGTCTATTCCTCTCTGCTTCTGCACCCGAAATTAGAAACACGCCGGACATCAATAACCACTCATTCGAGTGGAATTCTTGTCACGAGTGGCTTGTGCTTAAAAACGAAGCTGAACACAATCATGCCGAGGCAAGTATTATAAACGCGTCTTATTAAGATTTAAATAGGGTTTTAATTATAGCGGAAAACCTAGTTCTACGAAGTTCGTAATAGATACTGACATGAATAATTCATTCGTCTTTGTTGATTTAATTGAAGTGCAGGGTGGAAAAGTCAGGCTTGGCTGGTGGCATACATCGCAGGAGGAGGGTGAAGGTAATTTCGAATACATTTACAGCGCAGACTTGTGTCACGCCCGTCGAAAATGCTCGCAATTATCGTTCAGTCCGCAGTAATCAGCATACACAGAAAAACAGTATCATTTTGGCTATGGCTAATTTATCCGATATTGAAGAATACCAAGAAGATGATAGACCTACCGAAAGCAAGTGGAGCAGGAGACCACTCTGCGCAATTTTGAAGAAAGAAAATGTTGCAGAAGATTACATACGTGATAGCGAAGATGCCCGTGAATTTCAAGCGTACAGTCAGCATGATAATCATAAAGGAAAAAGTGCGAAAAGAAGAACATTATTAGACCAGGAAGGCATGTTTTCGTGGAAAGACATGCTGCAATCATCGGAGGATAAAGCATCATTTACACATATCCGGGTGAAGAGACAGAAGAAGGATGAGGAGGACTCTTCATTACAAAGTGGGCAAAGCAAATATTTGCAGCAGTTAGCTGATTCTTTCCCACGGGACACTGTTAGGGAAATTACTACATTGTCGACGGAAAGCAGCTTATTGGAGTCTGCAGATGATCTGTTTACAGAGTCAGACAGTCGTTCGAGAAACGATCGTATTGTTCGATCGGTTCGGCACAAATCAAATCGTGAGAATATAAAACATTCTGATCCCCTCGATGTTATGAATGAACATAATCCAAGCAACGTTGTCCCTCAAAAAAATAAGCGAGGTCATGTGAAGAAAGTTTACAACAGGAAGCATCGCAAAAAGAAAAAAGGAATATCACGAACTAAGACAAGGAGGAACAATCGTGCACGTCACACGCATCGTGTAAATTCACATGGGTATAGAAATAAGCATGCCGAAGAAAAACTAGTGAATAGAATCGCAGGCCTTCGTGAAGAACTGATGGAATCGAACCAGTCCAAAATCAAGGGGTTACGAATCTCGAATACAACAGCAGCAGATAACTTGTCCGAGAGTATAGAATTACGTATAAAAAGGAATCGTGAAAACGACGAGCAAGATTCTCTTCGAAATAAACGTGCCAATTCTGTAGAATATTATAAAACTAACGAAGAACCTGTAGGAACGAATGAATTGTTTCCTGGGCAGAAGATGTATCAAGATTCGAATGTTAACGCGCAGTACAATAGGCAAGCCCTCCAGTCTGCGCAAGAAGTCGAGCATTTGGCAAAGGAACTCGTAGAAAAGGTTTGAGATTTTCCTTTATTCATGCTTGTGTCACGCATATGTCCAACCGAATTCTTATTAAGGTGGGAGTGCTGGAGAGTTACTTGCATTACGACGCAATCAACAGTAACGAAAGGAAAGCTGAGATTCCTGCTATCGATGACTTATGCTCCAATGTTACTTTGAGTTACATTCCAAAGAAGGAACCACTGAAAGTTACAAATCAATGTGAAACATTGCCAACACCCTCGACGATTGAGACCAAAGTGGCAGTGAAGAGAAACACCAATGCCAAAAAGAACAGAGAAAAGAAATTGACTCGGCAGAAATCAACGAAGAAGGGAAATGGGTCGAAGAAACATTTCCCACACATTAAGAAACGGAGGGAAGTAGAGAAACCAGAGCGGAAATGGGGCAGGTGGACAGATTGGAGCAGCTGTAGTGTCAGCTGCGGTAAGGGTCGGCAAATCAGATGGAGGTATTGCTTGCACGATTGCGAGACAGCAGAGATCGAGATGGATGAGAAGGCGTGCCAGTTGCCTGCCTGCCCTCCGGGGAAGTTTCTTGGAATATTCTAAGGCTAGCAGTGATGAGTGGTACTTAGCAAGAAGGTATGTTACATTATAGATACCGACTTCTCTACAGTTTGTCCACGCGCGACGGACAGAATCACTTTTATTTTCCTTGTGGTATAAAAATATAAAAAATAAATATTTTATAAAATACCTGTATATATATATAAATACATAGAAGTAGATAATTGCGACTCGTTTGCGTGCATTGCGCTTGAGCCGCGTAATCTCTCATTTGCGACACTTACGCATATATTCCACAACTATTCCCAAAATTTGTATATAGTGTAAGACAGCGTCGGTTTCATGTAACTATGTAACAAATTGTTTAATGTATATTTTTTCGTCTTGTTATCAAATACACAATATATTACACAGAATATTTTGAACAAAAACTCGTTTCTTCATACGTATTCACAAGGTAATGAGTGTGTTCGTGGCTTATAGGGTAGTTTGACGCAGTTCAATTTTCTTACTTCCATGAACAATCAACGAAGGACAAAAATCGCACTTCAATAAATGTCATAAAATATTAGCGGATTCAGTATGACGATTTGAATAGTTGCTTAAAAAATGTACAGTAGTTTGTTTAATTCACTAGTGCGTGCTTCTATGTATTCTCACCTGCGATCCGCGCGTTTCTCATCGTATTTAAAACCTTATATCGTACAATATTTATACAATGTCCAACAATGTCGTTTTCCTTATGCATCTTCTCATAACTTCACTGTAGTATTTGTTTGGAGGTGATCCCGTTGCGTCCGGTAAGTCGCCCTGAGACTGCTCTACCGTTCCTAGTCGAAATATTACGGCACGAATCGGATTCGCAAATGTACCTTAACTCATCGAAATGCTATTCTTACACTACGTTTACATATCTACAGAAAATGCTATCTGATAATGCACGTTCGTCTGCGAGTGGCCGCGCACATAGAACAACCACAGAGACCCCGCACGGGCATGGTTAACTTTAACATCACACAACGATATTTCTTTTTCGTCGGTTTTTGGTCTTCGCACGTTGCAATCTTCCGACGTAAGGACATTCCATTGCTGATGGCCACAGTTCACAATTGCCTCCACGATATTCATGCACTGAACCACGTATTGGTTATCGGGCAAAGTGGGCACCACCATTTTCAGCCACTATTACTTTAAATAAAAACTGTAACTAACGCACGAGAATTAATAATAGAGACGAGAATATCAACGCTCGTGGGATCCGCTATGAACATTTGCTAGAGAACGATTAATCTCACTGTAATGACATCCCCAGCTGGTAATATCGGTATCTACCGAAGGACAGCATACACGTATAAATCGATCACAATGTGCAAAAAATACATACACGCAGGCATACACACGACGCATACACCATTCCTCTCGAACGTGCACCCTTTCTCCAATTGGAGAGTATCGCTAGTTATTGACGTGTTACATTCGTTCTCGTAGTTAAGAAAAATGGCAGCCCCTTAGGCGTTGACGACACAAAGCGTAATTTGTTCACGTTATTCCCGATATATGATCAATCTCAAAGTGTGTGCTTAGTCTTGCATCGTCAAAAATAGAAGGAACACACAATCTTCTAGATCGATGTGTATTCGACGCTTCTTGTTCTTACTAGGTTCTCTTATACGCATAAATACGCTTCGCAACAGTACTTCTTCCCCATCCTTACAGGGGACAAACATTAGAACAATATGTTTTGCGATTGCTCCTGTTTATTTTGTGTTATTGTTTCGGTGACAGTATTTTCATCACCTCCTGCTAATACTCTTACGTCGCGGTCAGGGTCTAATCGCATTTCCTTAAGTCTTATATCCACTTCTTCCGTTTGCGTGGTTCCAAGCCACTCGGCTGCAAAGAATAAAAATGAATGTTACTTTCTCGCTGAGGATAGCTTATCTGACTAGTTAATTTCTTTGTTAATTACTTACGTCCCATGGTAATGACATGTTTCGATAATGTTCTAGCTACCGCCAGTCTTACATTCGGCACTGTATCCCATGATAACTTTAATAGATTAGGTAACAGTTCCTGAGAAAACCTATCGCCACTAATTGCATTGTTGGCAATGAGCTGTGCGCAAAGTAAGGCATACATCTGCCGACGAATCCAGGGCCCCGAATGTACACTAAAGCAACTTTCAAGTTTTCGGAAAACATGCACAACTTGAACGTCGCGCACAGAGAGGCGCGCTATGATCTGCGTCAGCTAAATATCGGGATGAAATAAAACTATTATTAGAAATTGGTTTTGCACGCAAGTATGCTTGAATGTAAGAAAAATTCAAGACCTACCAAGGTCAGAGCAACGTGTCTCACAGCCGCGATTTTATTCTTCATTAGATCAAAAGCCAGAGGTACTATATAACGCTTCACGTTGCTTGGCTGGAACAAATGAACCATTTCTGACAGCTGAATGGCTAGTTCTTCCTGCAACCTCCAGTTGAAGCTGCTTTTGTCGTCGTTGGTTCTCAGGAACCATTTCAGACTCGACAGATATCCAGTGCGATTCACGGGCTTGAGCAGTTTTAGAAATGTCGCGAGGTGCTTGAGAACACTTATTCTAACTTCGTCCAAGTCTTGAATAAACCCATCGTAAATTGGTAATAGATCGGTGACAGTGATGTCGTTCCCTAGGATTAAAGCCATTTCGTGGATGCTAGATGCTAAGGTGCCCCGGACTTTCCACTGACTAGCATTCGCCAATGATTCGTAAGCTTTCTTCAAGTATGGCCAGTTTTCTCGTCCGACCGTGAGGGCGACGGCCGGGAAACTGAAAGCACAATAGTGCGGGACATCGCTTATCATGTCCGCCACACTTTCTGTCTCTGCCATCGATAAAAACGAATCAATAAGATGTCTGGGAACAATATTTTCTCCTCTAAACCTAATTCTTTCTTTATTTATTGGCAGTACACCGCTCCCGATATCTTCATTAATTGAATCACTTGACGATGATGCTATTTCGAACGTCGGCGTACTATTACCCGACTTTGGCTCGTCCCTACTTTCTGTCGCTGATGTTTTAGCAGCTTCTACTAATTCGTCGTCTAGTGGTAGATCAGGTGGAATATAGTAGTATAAGAATGGATTATAGTTTTCAGTATTATCCGCTCTGACTTCTTCTTTCTGACGCCTCTGATTCATATTTATCTGTAACAGGAAGTAAAGGTTAATATAATTAGTATAAAATATTTGTAATGTGTTAAAACTGTCTCGAACGTGATATACCTTGCTGATAAGACCGGCAAGTATAAAAACGTTAATTCCCTCCTCATTATCCGGGCTTTCCTCTGAATCTGGATCTTCTAAAGTTGCTGTTGTGTTCGAATTTTCTACAGGTGTACTCGGTGCGCTATCGACTTTTTCACTTCGTATTGTGCACTTTGTGGGGAAAATACCCTCGTACCAGTACCGTGTGCTAGCTGATAGAGAACCTATACTCTTCTCACCATTTGGTAGCCTGCAACGTTGACTTTAAATGAAACATTTTCGTACTTCCCTTTATATTGCTTTCGCAGCGATATGTACCTAATCTGCTTGTCTTCTTTCGTTGTAAAGACTAATTCTCCTTCTTGGTCGTATGTAACTTCCGCAAATTGTTTAGCAAACGTCGATATGAATGGTCCTAGAATTTGATAAGCAGACATCCGCACCCACTTGGATTCATCGTTAAGGAGTGTTGCGACAGCATCTGCTAAGACAAATCTTCGATAGGGAAGTGAGAGGCAACAAGAGACTGCCATCATAGAATCTACACACGCCTTTCGTACACCCCAGACTTCGTCGACGCACAAATCGAGGAAAATGGAGAACTGGAACATTAGTTTGCATTTAAGTACGCACTATCAGATCACGTTCTTCATATTACCACTCTTTTTCTTAGGAATGGCAGTATTTAAATGGCTCACCAACTTAACTCCAAAGCCCTCCTTTCCCACTACAGAACAAAGCACGGGAAACTGTGCGGCGCATACTTTTCTGATAAAGAACTCCTCTTTCGAACAAAGAGCAACGAATTTCTCTTTGAAATTCTCTTTTCGAATGTTTGATCGCTCCTCTGCTATCTGTTCTCCCTCGATGAGTGGCGCTATCTTGCCCATGAGCTGCGAATTGTAACACAGACGTATAGTTTCTTGCCGTGACATGTTGTGCAATGCCTCAGAAGTCTAGTCAATTTTTACTGAAGCTCACAGTATCTATATGCAAGTGGAATATAAAATCTCAATAACAAATGGAACTGTTATCGTAATTTATAACGGCTGGTCATGGTTCAGCCCGGTTAACGGGGACTTATATCGAACCGTTCCGCTCGTCAAAGCTGGCTGTGATATGAGTCGAAAACACCACATCACAACCACTCTGGCGGGAGGAACAGCCGAATGCACATTCCAACTGAAACAAAAGCGTTCTTGCATTACAAAGAACACAAGAACAAAATATACTGACAGCAACTGAGTACACCACCAGAAATCAACACTTTCAAATGTGACTCGATAACATTTGTAAAGAAACAAAAAATATCACACTAAATGTCGAATTTTGTACACGATGTTTATGTAGTAGTAAAAAAGTATAATATTAATTTCAGCATTTGGATATCGCTCTTGTCTGCGATTGAAGGTCTAGAATCTTTATAAGTTTCCACTGTATTTGATATACGATGTAGGCGGGTTATGCTGGCTGATTAGTGCCGCGTCGGTCATCAAAGCTGGCTGTGATATGAACACTTATACATCAGCATACAACAGCCACTTTGTGAGCGACGAATGCACCTCTTCCGTCTTCTCTGTCAAGTCCAATCTGATCCTCGTCGGCCATTCCTTTGGATCCACAGATTGCAAAGCCCAACTGGGATCGTTCGAAAGGCATGGGCGATGAAAAGAACGGCGATCCAAATCGTCAAAAATGGCTGTGATATGAAATCTAGCGAAACAACACGCCACAACCAATTTGACGATTGGATCGCGTTCCCCCTGCCTTTCGCCTTCCTTTTTGGTAGCTTGATCAAACAGCTCTGCACGCAACACACGTCGATAGCTCTCTATCTTTCGCAGCTTCGTGCGCGTTCTTCCTTTTATTTAAACAGCTATTAATGGCCTTCTGTATTGCAGGCGGCCGATAGCACTGGACGATCGATTCTGCGAGCCAAAACTATCAAAATGGCTGTGATATGACTCGAAACATTCCACAACCAATTTGATGTATCGGACCGCAAAAGGTATTTTCATTTCGCCGGGTTCAGCGCTTGTCTCTTGCTTTCTCTCACACTCTCTCTTTCTCTCTTCCTGTCTCTATATTGCGTAACATTTGCTTCTTGTTCCCTCTTCATTACGATATAGCCCTATCCTGTCTGCTTCTCGTGCGTCCTTCGCAACGTCCCTCTCTTTTGTCGAGCAACCGCGCTGAGAACGGACACAATTTAGCTCATCAAAGCTGGCTGTGATAGCCAATCCCTATGACAAACCAACTTTGATGGTAAAAGCATGTCCAAGATATCCACCGATACATCTTACACTTAGTCTCTCTCATTTTCTTCTGGTCCCTCATCACTTTAGAGTGCTTCGTACTGGCCAAATTCCCAGCGACCAAATCCCTCCTCCGCTTCTTCACTTCTGCGCTTGCTCTTCCTCTCTCAACATTGATGCTTCGGTCGGACGAAACGATGCACTGGGTTTCGACAGCCGGGCTTCCGTGCGTGCTCATCTTAATTCTTAAGTATGCGTTCCTCGAGAGTGTACGCTGGAGTCGGACGAACGCCGGATGAAAGACAAGATAGTGAGAGGCGATAGCGCGAGGACATCTCACTACCCATGTCTTTCAGGCGGAATCCGCCCAAGATATGGAAGACGCCGTTTATCGTTGACGATTAAATCGCAACTAGCGAGCTACTTGCTCCGCCTAACTGAGCCGAGCGTCGAGCTTCTACGCTCTGCTCTCTCTTTCCCTCTTTCTCTCGCCCCTTACGTACGCACGCATTAATAAATGCGTGAACCGTCCGAGATTAACGAGTGTAAATAGCAAGATACAACATTAGATACTTACAGAAAGGCCTAAGTTAAGGTGCTCCGCAGACATGGATAACAGACTGTCAACAACCGGATAGACTTTGTCCTCGATAGTGGCACTGTCGAGTAGGCCCTGGTCTATTAGTCCGAGCAGAGCTGTTTGGGCCCCCAGCCTCACCTGAACAAGTACATACACCACATCAGATTTCACTTTCGCCCTTAAAGCCAAAAGATATGCTAGAAATATTAGTACTTTATTTTATTACCTGATTATCTCCATCTTGCAAATATTTCAAGATAATTGCTAAGAAATGCTCATTGACTACGTCCCCGAATAGCTGTGGCGCTTCCAGACAGACCATTACTATTTTCGGCACCCATCTCACCAAATCCAATCGAACTTGAGCGTCTGAAACACATAGACAAATAATTTTTATATTAATATCGATTAATTTTTAAGTAACTATTGCAAAGATCATGCACTCGTGTAAGAATAATGGATTCTTAACAGTTTTAATCCGAGTGATTATCCCTCTCGCTATTTGTATACTCAATTTCTATAAAAAATGTCCGATATCGATACAGGATTAACTTAACACAGTATTTATCGCTTCTTTAGAATGATTGTTGAAAGTTTACCCAGTCGAGAAGAGAGAAAACAAGCGATTTTTGAATGAAATCCAGCGCGCATTTTCTACGGGGCGCAATAAAAACAGCGGGGGGAGAGAGAAGGGTCTGGCATTCTTCCAAATTTCCTTCTTCCAAGCTTTCCCGTGCATTACCGAGCAGCGGCGGCTCTCGTCCTTTTCCGAGAAGTGGCTGAATGGGAAAGGGCGTCAGCGCTGCTTGGCGCCCGGCCCGACTAGGGAAACTCGCACCTTTGCTTCTCCCCCGAAAGTTTCGGTCCGGCCAGCCGGAGAAAGGGAGAAAGAGAGAGAAGGTGGGAGGAACGAAGCGGGAAAAAAAGAACGACTGAATTTAGGTGGATCATTAGCGCAGCATCGCAGCCTGGCCATTTCATGGCGGACAGGTGCTCTCTTCTCTCGCTCTCTCTCTCTTTCTCAGTGGGCAGCGACAATTAATGCGGCGAAATACAGTCTAACAGGAATTTTGATCCCTTCACGGCCGGTGCGCCCGTAACGGTGCGATGACTCCGAAATGTTGCTTTCCGTGGGAATAGACTGTTCTGCTTAATTATTAGCTGACGCAACGGGCCCCGACGTAATTTCGCCCTTCATTCACCCGTAGTGGATCCTTCGAACGCGGACTGTTCGACAATTCGAGTATGTTTCCCGAGTCGTGTCTAACTTAATTATGATACGATGATTATCAGAAAAAAGTAGCAAAGTGCACTCACTGTCTTTTATAATTCTCACTGCATAAAGAAAGTGTTATATACGTCTGGCACACAATGCAAATGCCGGCTGACGGAAACGTGAAGTTTACTCCGAAACTTTCCCCGTTTCCCTGGCAGTCGTCCTGTGCGTCCCATGGTAGCGTGGGAAGGAACTCTCCCCGCAAAGCTATGCCCCGTGGCGGTGATCCTGTTACCGATTTCCAAGCAATTCGGGTTAAGAGTTCGAAATTCAAACCGCACATTCTCAACGCACTGACAAATCGTCATCGAACTCTTCCAACTCCCGAATGCCAAATGTTTTCCACGAGGACAGCATTTTCCCAAGTGCGGAACACTGATGGGAATATCGGTTTCCGGTGGATCGCACAGTAGTAGTATTTCCACAGCGTTTCATTTTCTTCTTTACTGGCGATCTCACGATCGCAGGATGAGAATCTTGAAGAAAAACACTGGGGCGGAAGTGTCTGACTATCCAAAGGGCGCACGAGTCCTAGGAAGGCAGGCGACGAGTAGAAGGAAGGGCCGATCACGACACAGTACACTGGGACTTCCGACAAAGAGGCGAGCGAAGCGAAGGAGGCTTCGAGGAGCAACAGCTGGCGCGCACTTTCGGGAAGACTTGCGAGGAAAAGTCTCTTTGGGAAGACTGACGAAGGTAGAGAAAGGCGAGCAACCAAGTAAGGGCGAGGGTGAGGGCAGCTCGTAGAAAAGGGCACGTTACTATCGGAGAGCGTGGGTGAGACTGAGCCTAGTCGATTTATAGACAGCGGGAAATACACCTTCCTGCTTTCCCGGAGTTTTCCAGCCAGTGGTGGGGAGGCCAGGCAAGTTGGAAGGAGCCCACTCCCGAAGGGCCTTACGCCCGCTGGAAGGGGGTCCTCGTAGAGAAGAAGGGCAGGCAGGCAGGCAGGCAGGCAGGCAAGCAGGCATGCAGGCAAGCAGGGAGAATGGAGTGGGGGGATGTGGTAGTAGCCGAGGGCCGAAACAGCTTTCCGAAGGTTTTCGCGCGTCTCGAAGGGCCCACGACCCTAGCACGTGCTGCTGCTCTTTCTACCAAACTCTCTTTCATTCTTCTCTTTCGATGCCTTCGCCCGCACTCCACCGTTCCTCTCGTACACTACTCTCTCCCCCTCTCTCACCCTCTCCCCTTCTCACTATTTACCGTTGCGCTTTCGAGCGTCACCTATCGCCCCTTCCTTTTCCCTTTTCCGTTGCACGGAGCACGCGTTCTCCTTCGACGGACCTTCCTCTTCTCTTCGCCCTTTCTTTCCCCTTTACAGCGCCCTTTCTTTATACTCGGTGTTCGCGACTCTCTGTCGTTCGCGTCTCTTCTCACTCTTCGTGCAGCCTTCGTCCATTAATCACACGGGGGGTCTTATCTTCCGCTTGCCCGCCTACTCCATCCTTGCGCGCCTTCTGTCCGCTCGGGATCCCGCCAAAAATATCCCGCTGCGCGCTCCTTCAGGACGCCCGCTGCTGATGATGCCATCCCATCGCCGACCCAGCCACGGGAGCGTCAAAACGTTTAGAGCCGCGCCGAGAAACGAATTCCTTTCCTTCGTCTTTCTTATTACTCTTGAATCTTGACAATGATTGGATATAATGTTTCTGTATATTAGCCAATATCGTCTTCTCAAACAGGTGTATTTTGTGTACCCAACTTTTTTTTATTGATAGTGTCCAATGGGATACTTGATAGGGAAAATATGTTCGTGTCTGACTTTTATAATGTCGCTTTCGGTACTTTGGCGAATTAAAATAAATTAAAGAGAGATCGTAAGAAACCATTGGAAGGTTTTATAGTTGTTTTAAATGTATAATGTCGAGGGTTATTAACGAGTAATTATTAGCAGGTTTTATTAATTGCAATAATGAAGGCAATGACGAAGCTGTTGTTCCAATTCATTTTCTTTAGCTCGTCAGGAGTGAAGAAGAGTTCTTAAACATTCTTAATTGTTCCAAATGTAGTTTATCGCTTTTTCCAAACTTGTTAACTCGACTTTGTTCGTCACGAGGAAGAAAAGAAGCCCTTCGAAATCGTGAAGAATTTAAGATACCGAGCGCAAAGCTATAATTACTCGTCGAAATTCTTTACTTGACACGTACACATTAAATATGTGTAATCAAATATTACGCGCATAAAATTAAAGGAATAATTTTCGTCCGAATGGCATAAGGAAAATCGGAAGCTATCAAGTTGCGTGAAGTGGTAATTGTACAGAGAATAAATTGGTTGTCGAAAGTGGAGCAGTTTTGGCAGATAAAATTCGAAGGGTTGCTTCCTTGCAAGGTTTCCCAAAGCGCGGAGAAACATTAAAGGCCTTAAATCGATACTTCGCCAGCAATTGCCGAGCGAGCACGCGAAACGCCGATTAATCGACGATACCGTAAAAGCTACCGGCGTACACACACACACACATACACACAGACACAGGTTATCCAACCTCACGCCTCCTGAATTTTAAATATTACCTTGGGACCCTTCCTACTTGGACCAGCAAGACTTTGCCTACCAATCTCCTATAAATCATTCACAACTCTCCACCAAGGGAAGAAACTTCTGTTAATGTACTACGATTAAGATATTCCTTTACTTTTCTTATTTCCTTGCTAAGTTTTCTTGATTAGTTGCATGTTGGAATGATTTGGACTTCAACACGTATGAAATATTGTAATTGAAAAAGTTCGAAAGCTCGATGATTCTAAAATGAAGAAAAGGAGAATATTTAATTTCGGTTGCATCAGTGGGAGATTATAAAGTTTGAAAGTAAAGGCTTAATAGTGGGAATGATAAAAGATGATTGATCCTACGATTATTCATTATTGGACCGCGGAATTGGTAATAGATGACTGAAAGTCTAGTTTTGCAGCTTTGAAGGACTCTCAACGATTATAACACCGAAGTTCGTGTTAATAACAGTCAAACTACAAAACAATGACAAATCCCACTAAATCCAAAATAATACGAGCTTCATAAATTCATTTCCTACAAAACACTACCAAATACCGCACAAAAAGACTTTCCATAAAACACGTACCCTAAATCACAATAATCCGTAATCATTCGCGAGTGCCAAACTTTTCTATCAATCGACAATTCAATCAATGACCCACATCGAACACTTTAGAGGACTACACAAGAGAACCTCTTAAAAATTCGGGTATATCCAACAAAAGCAGACTGTTGCTCTCAACACGAAGGGCGATGAAAGTAGAGCATTCGATGTATAGTTTTGATGCAAAATTACTGCTCTATCTTGGTACTCCATTATAAAAGTGTCTGTGCTGCGGGGGTATTAGGAGGATCCCAAATAAGAGTAAAAGAGAGATCGAATGAGAGAGAGAGAGGGTGTATCGAGTGCGGCCGGTAGTGCGGGCGACATGGGCCGGGGGTGAATCCTTACATATGGCGAGGATAACTAGCAGCTAAAGCCCTAACGTGATCGACGCTCTTTCCCTCTCTGCGCGAAAGGGAGAGGGAGAGAGAGAGAAAAGTGAGACAACTGGCGCGTCAAGCATGATCGGTATAAGAGAGGAAGTAAGGGCGCGCCGAGTGTTCCTCTTCCTGTCTTACGAGGCGCGTCCAAAAATACGTGAATGTGTCGAAAAAGCGTGGCGCGTGCCCCTGGGCCACCACCTCGAATACCCGGTAGAAGCGCAGCCGTCCCGGAGGATATCGTGTCCGCGCTCATTTATATCCCCCTATGGAAAAGAGCGACGCCACCGACGCCGACGTCGCCGAGCCAGCCAAGCAAGCAAGCAGGCAGGCTGGCAGGCAGGCAGGCACGTGTTGCCGCTAGCAAGATGTTTCGTGGATTTGCTCTAAAAATAGTGCAACAGCAGTAGCAGCAGTAGCAGCAGAAGCCGGGGATGCTGCTTGCAGGGATGCGTGCATTGGGAGGATGATGCGCCCGCAGCACTCTCACCCTCTTCTCAACTTCGCTTCCGCCTCCTACTACTTCTTTTCAAGGTGGAAGAGAGAAAGAGAGAAGAGAGAAACGCGGAGATATCGGATAGGACGCGAGCGCCCAGACGTTTCCGACTTTGCGTGTCGCGTGCGATTAAGTGTCAGGAATGACGAGGGAGGGCCATTTCGGTACGCCGAGAAACGAGAAGACGACGGCTGTGTTGTTTGCTCCCCGCTAATCCGTCATGTTCTTCACGCACACGAGGCGAATGGAATTCGATGATTAGTCGATTTAGAAATGCTTCTAGGAAAGCTTTTCGAAGATTTTCGAACCTACTTTAAAGCCTTGTCGAAAACGATATTCAACGCTTCGGGGAAATTCGGGATTAATACTTGTATAGTATGTTAATACTTGCATTTCCGTCAAAAAAGTATATAAAAAAAACAATGCTTCACACGAGTAGCGATTGTAAATATTTACCGAATCTTTTAATGTTGTGTATAATTCAAGAAATTCTTTCGGTTTCTAAAGCTTTTCATTTGTCGAATTCTATCTTATAAAATAGACAATATCTAGGAAAATTGTACACAAAGTATGTGGAGAATTTATAAAGAGAAAGAATGGAGCACGAATTCATTTTGTTGCGAGAGATTATCAGACTTTGAAGATATTGGAAAATAGTTCCTCGAAAGTGAAAGGACGTTCAATAAGAAGCGTATTATAATTACAAACTAAAACAAGTGTTATTTTGCTTGGTAAGGGGGTGGCTAGGGGGCGTTGGTAATGTGTCTTGGCGGAGGATCGGTGGGAAAGAAAGAAGCCATTAGTGGGATGAAAACGCAGTGGCGCGTCATTTTCCACGTTTCCTCGAAGCAGCAGCAGCAGCAGTGGGCGCAGAAGAGAGAGCAGGTAAAAAGAAAACGGTTTTCGCGGAAGGATCCTCCTGGCCAAAGAGCTCGCCGCCAACACACACCGCTCTTTTTGAAAGGTTTCGACGACGGCCCAGCGACGTTTCCACAGTAGATATCCATCAACCAAGACTTTTCTCGATGACCTTTGCGCGCACGATCCTTCTCCTCTTCTCTATTTCCCTCTGTCTTGCTCGCCGAAGAATCTTCAAAATGTTTCAAACATTCCGAAAATCTTCTCTCTCTCTCTCTCTCTTTCCCACCGGACCACTCACTCTTCTCTTCTCTCCTTGGAAAAGGCTGCCGAGAGAGCATTCTTTATCCTTTTATTCCTTGAGCCGGCCAAATGGCAATTTCGAGGAAACAAAAACTTCATCGGGTGTTCAACGCGGTCCCGTTTGTCACGCTGGCTCTCTCGTCTTCCACGAAGTTATTTACATGCCAGTGAAGTTCGGCCAAGAGTTAAAGCCTGTTTCCACACTTTCGAGTGGAATTGACTGTTGTCCTTTCGTACAATGCTCGTTCGATGCTTCTGCGAACTAATTGTATGTGAATGCGATCGTTTGGTACAAAGGCAATGTTGCTTTCTCTGCACCCGCATTGACGAACGACCAATTGAAACCCTGCGTGAATACATCATCGACGTGGGAATATTCATACCGAAATGTTGATAGATACGAACGGTAACTTTCGATTCCATTTCGGTCGTCCTTGCATTCAATTCTATGAAAGTCCGATGAGTATAATAAATATTTCGAATGTAAAAAGTTAACTGTTTCTCATTTAATTCTTTAACCGTGGGTGAATGTGGATGTGCAATATACACTACTTGCAGATTTATATTAGGATCCATTGTCAAATAAGAGACGAGTATTCGATTAATACCAATTAAACGTGGCTGGATCCTAAAAAATTATATTTATATTCAATTGAAATGTAATGAAAACTGCGATTTACAACTGTTAAGCCACGTGAATTTGAGAAAATCATCTCAAAAACAGTTCTCACTGATTCCGAAAAAGCGAGAGATTCCGAATCGAGTGAGCACGTGTTCGGAGCAAAAGTTGGAGGCTGCAACAACGCAAGCTGCAAGGCATCTTGCAGCTTTAGATTCTAAATACTTGAACGGTCTGAGCGCTCGCGCGCGCCATATATCGATAGCACGAGACGACTTCCTGCGGGGCACGTGCTATACCGGAAGTGGGGACAATCTTGTCGTCACCTCGAGTAGCAGCGGCCCCTTTTTCCTGCCATCTCCGTGCGCCCCTCGAAAACTACCAAACACCATCTCTGCCTTCACTCAAGAGCGAGCGAAGCGTCCACGCCCTCCATCTTCCTATTTTTAACAGCCCACACCCCGGAAAAACAAATGGCGAAATACCTAAAAAGGAATGTTTCCGGGCTGCCATTCAAAGTCTACTTTCGAAATATTTCACTTCCTTTAATTCTAGGAGTTCGCATTGAAATAAGTTCGAGAAGTTTGAATGATATTTTATTTCATTTAGACTTCAAGTATCTTCGAAGGATACTTTGAATTAAGTAAATGATAGTTTCGTATTGATTAAGTCCTTTTAACACTAAACGTACCAAGTGAGGTCAAATGACCCCTTTCAAAATTTACTTTAAAATCGTTTTTTTTTTTAAATTAAATTAAGAATTTCTTTCTAAAAATCAACGTTTATTTCATAATGGGTCAAATGACCCCTTTGATGATGACTTTATGATAAGAAAAGGTATGTGTAAAGTACCGGTACGTTTAGTGTTAAGTTATTCTTTAGGTTCAAAGTTATGTCATCTTCTATTTCACGTTCTTTATACTTTGAATTAAATAAATAATAGTCTCGTATTTATCGAGTGCTTTTAAGTTATTTTGTAGGTTGAAAGTAATGCCATTTTCTATTTCACGTTCTTTATACTTTGAATTAAATAAATAATAGTCTCGCATTTATCGAGTGCTTTTAAGTTACTTGCTAGGTTGAAAGTGATGTCATCTTCTATTTCACGTTCTTTATAAATTCCTTGAGAATTAAATATGGAATACAGAATTCAGTGCATGTTATGGTACACTTTTTATAAAAGCATTAAAGTTTCTTGTTGTTCGGAAAATTCAACTTCTTGGCAATCGATTCAATGTAATTAATTGATACACAGGGGAAGCGTTTCACATCTGTCACTGATTTAGCTAGGCAAAGATCTTATTCTTCGCACGCGCATTGTCTTCATGTGATAAGAAACCAGAAACATCAGTTAATATCCTAAGCATTAATTATGGTAAATTCCGTCACCAAAACTTGTAATTATTTAGATCTCAGAAGCTCACTAATATTCTAATAGGATATCATAAATACAAAGATCCAAAACTATAAGCTGAAAAAGTGGCGATTAAAGAAAATCAAGTGCTAGAAATCTTGAAATCAAAAAACTGCCATCAACGACAACGTACAAATCATCACTTCTCTCGTTGCCAGGAAATTGTGCAAAGGTGATGTTTCAAAAGTAACTACTTACTCAATCGAATATCCAAACTCTATTACTGTTCAATCGAATATCCAATCTGTGGTATTGCTAAAAACTGTGCAATCAACTAGAATTTACTAATCACGAAGTGCAGAATAATTTGTTGTAATCAGAATAAGCAGTGAAAATGTGCTCAGCATAATTAAGAGGAATGCTGTATTTGCAGCCAATCACACAGCGATGTTTGGTACATGCCTGGATGATGGCGCGAAGGATCTGGCTCAGAAGCACTTTCCAATCCTTCCACATCGGGATCAAGTAGTTCAAACAAAATCAGCAAGGATTAAGCTCTCCCAGCCGGCAACCAAGGATCAAAGGTGCAACTGTTTACTGTGCTATGCTACTCCAGCTAGTTTCTACATACTCTAATATTTTTCTAAGCGTCGAAGTCTTTTCCTTCGAGAATGCAAGGTTTCGAATCCTTATTTTTTACTCGAGTATAGATAATGCAAAAATTGTAGACTTCATTAAGTAAAACTGGTTCATTCTGATAAGAGTCTCGATTAGATCGAGTCTAACGAGTCCAAAAGTGAAAGATAGCGGATATTTGTCTACATCGTTCTACTGTAATATTTCATGACGTTTTACTAGAATAAACTATAATCGCTGTCTTTTTCTCTTCCTTTTTTAGATCTCTCAAAAGTAATCATTTCGCAGATTCGTACGAATGAGAAAAAGGTTGATTAAAAATATATCGAATCGAAGAATCGATTCGAGGAACTTTGAATATAAAAACGATTTGATGATACATGTAATACGAATTTTACTAATACTTAAGCGAGTGTATAATCTATTAAATATCAGAGATTTCTAATCATGCTTTTCGAATGAAAATAATAGACTCACCAGTGTCATCGATGATTAGTTGAACCGATTGCATGATATCCTCGAAGTTGAGCTTGGTACCATCGACGACCGCATTCCGACACATCCTCAGGACCATGTACGGTAATTGTTGCCTGCAACGAGTAAAAAAGCCAAAATTAATCCAACTATTCATAAAAAAAAAGCAAACAAATTTTCAACTTAAATAAAATCTACCATTTCTCCTTCACAATGATTCTCTCAATCTTAGCAGGGCGCTCTTAAGCAAAGACTAACACTAACGAGCGAGGGAAAGTTGCAAACGTCCAATATTGACCATCGCACACTTTTTTTCCCCTAGTGATTCTTAGGCAAATATATACTTTTCTCGAGTGAACTGGATATCGTTTCTCTCATCTCGCGAGGCGCCAACTTCCAAGACGATCACAAGTCGTACGACTAACTTTTAATAAGGAGCAAATAATAACAGAATTTTCCAACTCCTAAAATCTCTCAACCGTGAAGATCATTCAGGTTAAAAGTCGACGTGAGCAACTAGTTGTTACATTACAACAAGAACATAAGTAATATACCAGACTATAAGAAAGAGTGTCGGCCATGGTGTCGGCGTTGCCAATCACGCGCATCAAACTGAGCATATCAAACTGGTATAAAAGATAAGAAGGCGAGACAAAGCGGGAATCAGCAAAGCCAAAAAAGCCGAGCAAATAAAGCAGAAGGAAATCGACGAATCAGGGGTCAGAGATATCCAAGGGTTTCTCTCTTTCTCTCTCTCTCTCAGAAGAAAGAGATGATTCGAAAGGGTGGGAGGCAAAAGAAAGGCAATGGAGGAGTATTAACTAGATGGTGCGCGCGACTGAGAAGAAGAAGAAGAAGAAGGCTAAAAGGAGAAGAGAAGCGAGCGGAAGGAACGCGTAAAAGAGAGAATGGTTCTCTGGAAGGGCATTGCTGGATCGCGTTTCCCCCGGCGGCGGTGCCTCGGTTCTACAGGACTGGCGCGCCCCACCAGGGCGACGCCGGGACGCCGACGGTGGTAGACGCGGGTACGATGGACGTGGTGCGGGCAGAGAGAGCGCTCGCACTGGTCTGGTAGGGTAGAAGGAGCAGAGTGGCAGGTATCGGAAGTGGAGTGAACGACAGTTGGATCGAGGTAGAAGAGAGAAAGAGAGAGAGAGAGAGGGAGCGCGCGAGAGAGGAGAGGAAAGGGGAAGGAGAGGGGATAGCAGGGCGATGATCGGCGACGAGAGAGGCCAGAAGAGAATTGACAGTGGGCGAAGTAGTGGGGGGTAGAACTCGGAGACACCAACGGAAGATCGTTGCTGGTGCCCCACCAGAAAGTGAGGAGACGCGCGCCGGTGGGGAGCGCTCGCTTCACCAAAGTTCTTGGAGACACGGTACCGCCCGAGAACGCCTACTGTGCCCGCGCAAACATGGCCGCCGCCGACGACGACGACCAGCCGGGAGAGCCTGAGCACCGCGTCGCGTCGCGCCGCGCCGCGCCGAGCCGCGCCGCTCCAAGGGCGAAGACGATGAAGTACGACTTCGATTTTCCTACCAACTTTACCTACAATTCCCCCCCTCACACCCCAACACGCGTCCGATAGGATTGTTTTGTCACGGAGAATGGTAGCGGTGTTCGATAGGCTGAAGTTTTGGAGGAGAAAATCGACGGAAAAATTGAACTAGAGATGTTTAAGGAAAGACTGGGCGAGTCAGAGCCGCAGGGTTTCGTTCAAATTTGAAGTAAGGGTGGCGACTTCGTATCTATGCGCATGTTCCACCCCTTAGTGGCGGTCCATAAGATCAATAAAGACGCGGCTTTCCCGACCCTTCGTTGGTCTGGTGCCTTTGGTCTTTCGATTTTCGAAAATCCTTTGATATTCATTGCAACTTCGATATTCTTTGTTCGGTTGTGTCAGATTCTCTTTTTGACTATGATTCGAGAAATGTTACAGTAAATTGGTACGCTCGTTTCAAGCGGCCATAAAACTACTTGATTTGGAAGGTGCGCAAGTTTTCGCCGCCGTTCACGGATTGAATTTCATCGGGACGCTTAATCAAATTCCCTCGAGGGACGCCCTCGAGAGAGTTCGCCAATTTCGAAAGCCCACTCCCGCTGCTCTGGTCGTCCTCCCGAAACTTTCTCCGGTGTGCGAAGGCACACGCAGTGCTTCGCGGCGCAGCTGCAACGCAGCACACTTCTCGGCCGCAGGTGCAACTGACGCGCGCGCGGCGCACCGCGCTCGCGTACACGTGGTCACGGGGAGAGAGAGAGAGAGAGAGAAAAAAAAACTCGCCGCATGGTTTTGCTGTTCGAGCCAACTTCGAAATTGGTTGGTTCGAACTTCCAATCAATTGGATGCTTCGCTTTCCTAACTTCCTTATTTGTACACATGATTCCAGCGATCCATCTTTCAAACGAGCAAGAAATTTATTGCACTGCAAATGACGGTGAAATAAATACGATATTTTGTGAGAAAGTTCGATGAACTATGTTATTTTAATACTTCATATTGATATATAAATTACACGTGTAATTATAAAGGAATACTTTCGTGCAGAATTATTTTGCATCGAAACTTTGCAAAATCTGCGTATTCTAATACTTAATATTCACATATAAATTACACGTGTAATTATAAAGGAATATGATTTGAATTAGAACAAAATGGAGTACTTTCGTGCAGAATTATTTTGCATCGAAACTTTGTAAAGTCTATTCTAAAACTTAAAATTGATTTATAAATTACACGTGTAATTACAAAGGAATATGACTTGAATTCGAACAAAATGGAGTACTTTCCTGCAGAATTATTTTGCATCGGAACTTTGTAAAGTTTATTTATTCTAATACTTGATATTGATATATAAATTACACGTGTAATTGCAAAGGATTATGATTTGAATTGGAACAAAATGGAGTACTTTCGTCCAGAATTATTTTGCACCGAAACTTTGTAAAGTCTGCCTTTTCAATGATTCCCGCTTATCGCTTCTTTTTCACGAAGACGATCGCCAATCGATACGTCGCCAAGGCGAGATGCTCAAGAATCATACGATTCATGACGGCAAGTTCGTTAGACGTACACGCTCTTCCACTCTCCGAAAGAGAAAATCCCATTAATATTCCTTTTATTATTGCAATGAGTGGCCGCTCCCTTCGACCCCCGTTCGCCCACCCATTTTCTCGCTCTCTCTCTCCCTCTTTCTCTTTCTCCTGCCATGACAACGTAATAGGCTTTGGGTAGCCTTGCGAACTCACTCTCAAATTTCATTAGCAACTCCGGCAGCCTTTCCTCGCCGTCCTTCTCGTCCTGCTAACGCGCCGAGCAATGGCGACGCCATCGCTTACACTTTAGAAGACGCGCGTATGTCCTTGTTCGTTTATTTATGAAAATTAACGGCGAATTCTTTGTATTTCGCAGTCAGCGCGCTAGATTTACTTTTAGGTATAACTTGGCTAATTTTTTTATTTTATCTTTTAGATGCAATTGCTATTTTTTGTGCATTTAGTGGAATTTAGTTGTATGTTAGGAATCAATTCTAGTGAATTAAATGGGAAAAAAGTATTTGCGCAAATTGATTATGTATTTCTATGTTCGATGATATGTTTAACATCATTTTGCTCTAGTTTTTTAGAAACCGCAGTTCACTTATATTCGTTTTTTCCAAGATTTCGAAAGAGATTAGCAATAATTTTGTAGTCGGTCAGTGTACAAAAATGCACCAACTTCAAGGAACGAAAACGTCACACTTTGTCGCGGAAGGTGCGACACACTGTCTTTGGCAATGGACGACTGTCTAAGCAAACGGCGGAAGTCAGCTGTTATCTGAAGGAATAAGTCATCCGGATGACAAGGAATTCCACCCGAGTTACACGCTTTAGCGCGAGCGACTCAGATTTAGCCGGTACAATACTTGTTGAATATTTCTTGGAAATCGGAATATTTCCGACAATAAAGATATTCTCGCGAACATATAAAGAATCATAGTGAAATATAGAAAATGTCTGATTAAAAAAGCGGTGTAGTGTTTTAATTTAATATAATTCCACTTCACAGAGTGGCTTCTTCGCAATTCCACGATAAGAAGACCGAACGAGACCAATTTAAACTTCAAGTTGAGAAGAAGCCAATCCGCGAGAGACGGAAAGCCATGAAAACTCATAATTTCCCAAGCAATTACCACTGTCAGATTAAAGAAATCATAATATCAATTTCTTTCGACGAGCAAAAACTAATAATTACGAGTCTCACAAAATTAATAGCATCACAATTCCATAAAACCCTTAACAATATAAATCCCCATCAATATCCAATAGCATACACTGCATCCTATATCAACTGTTTAATCAACTATCAAATTCCAGTTGACTGCACAATCAATATAATCATAATCGGTCCTACATTTATTATGAAATTCTAATTACCGAAATAAGCCCATCGGATATCATTTAGTCTGCCTTCTGTCAGGAACAGTTCTCTTCCAACCTTTCTCTCTCGAATCGTTGACGACGAATTAAAATTACAGCATCCGCCCGCCTTTTCTACCACTCTTTCAGCATCAACACTTCGCAAACATTTGCCCGGCCATTTTTCGGCTCGGCTTTCGACGAAATGAATTCTGCGCTCACTCGCTCGCTCACTCACAGAGACAAGATAAATTCCCATGATCGAAAAAGGTGCCCCCCATGCGCGCGTAGCAAAAGGTGGCGCAGCGCGCTCCATTCTCTACGAGGAGAGCGGCAAAAGCAGGATTGTAGGGGCGCGCAGGGTACGAAACGGGCCCAGTTGCCGCCGCTTCGAAGAGGGGAAAGAAGGCTAAAGGGAGAGAAAGAGAGAGAGAAAGAGAAAGAGAGAAAGAGAGACAGGGGCATCAACCAGGAGCAGTTGAAACCCGCAGCGAGATACCGGCTTCCACGTACGGGACTTTCGTCGGTCTCGTCTTCACACGCTTTTTCTAACCCCGTTGGATTTATTTAGGCCCGCGCAACGCGCGCCTCTCTTCTCCCTTTCGAGACGCCATGCCGCCGGTTTTAACCTACGGTCACACGTATCATTCACTTGGGAGTGCACCCTTGCGTTAAGAGATTCTCCCTGTATTGTCAGCGAGCAATGACGTTGCTGTTATAAGTTTAGGGGAAATCGTGATAGTCGGAGTCGAAGTACTGAACTGTTTATTTAGAATATAAAGAATTTGTAGTCGAGTTACTTGGATAATTTTACGTTAAATAATGTTCTTTCATTTAAGAAAAGATGTGTGAAAAAAAACGTAAACCTGATATAACAATGGAAGAAACTAAAAAAGCAATATTATACATTCAAAAGTGCAAAGTGGTCTCTCCACAAAGTATTACAACTCGCACCCTTTCAGAAGTGCGCCCGACTCAATTGAGTGCATTGTTTCAGAGGAGTAAGAAACGGGATAACGAATTGGGCGAAGAATGCCGCGTGAAAAAAGGATGAGGAGGAGGAGGAGGAGCGGGGGGAAAAAAGGGCGGAGAGAAAAGGAGAGTGCGAGAAAGAGGCGGTGTAAGAAAAGAGACGAGAGAGCGGTATATCGCGTCCGGTGTCAAAGAGACTTGCGCGCACTTTCTCTGCAGAAAATTCTCCATAGTCATGTTAATGAAAGCAGGGAGATGCCGGCCGGTGTTCCATGCTTCATTCAAGGCTGACCCCGAGTTGCTAGCCTCTTTCGTTAGTGCCGACAGAGATATAGCAATGATTCCGGGAAACCAGAGACCCTACGTGGAAGGAGGCCCGAATGTTTTATGGGACTTGGACGTACGATCGAATGGGACTCGCCAGGTTTACTTAATGATCGTTTAAACTATTGAAAGACCGAAACTCTGCCGATAAAAGGCACGAAATATTCTCACGCACCAAAAATCTTTGAGCTTCCATGCATTTATTACATCTTGTTATACTTGAAAATTATAGGGCCTGCTTTTGGGAAATCGAAATGTTCGTTTTACTCATTAATTCCGACTGTTTATCACATTTTTCCTACATTAGCATCGCTCCTGATACATTCCATGAATAAATATTGCTATTCATCATTGTCATCCTCGCAAAAACGAATCCTTAATGGACGTTATTCAAATACCGAGTGACGCAAGTATCGTTTCTTGGAAAGTAATATACATAATACAAACTTGACTCATTAATCATTCGACACTTTCTTTGCGAGGGGAAACTTCTATTGAAAAATAAACCACAGAATATCCTTTATACACTGACTTTCAATATTTAATTCAAGCTTCAGCAAAACAAAACAAAAAGCAACCTTTCTATTCTTTACTTTCTTATACCGCAAGAAAACTTAAGAATAATATTACTAGCATTAAATTGAAAAGTACAACATAAAAAACGAATCAATTAATGAAAAGATCAAATCTGACCCGGAAGCGAAAATGACGAACCAACAGAAATTAGCAGCATTTTTTCAGATGTCCCGCAACAGAGTTGATCGGCTGGCACATGCAGGAGTAGTGAAGCACAGGGCGGCAGAGGGTAGAACAGGGTGGTTTGTAGGGGGACGGCGAGAGAGATCAGGGTGCCGACCTTTGTAGTTTAGGGGAGCGGAATTTTGCCCTCCTGCCAGGTGCGTAGATTCTATTCGATGAAAGGCGAGCAGCGACGCGCCAGGAGGAACGAAGAGGAAAGCTCGCCCGCCAGAAAAAGGTACCGCTTCCACTGAAAATCATGCGTGTACGAAGCCTGTCTCGCACACGCATCTGTCGCACGCGCGCGCGCTGCATTAATCTACTTTAACAGAGGATCGCGAGTGCGCGTCCGAGAGAAAAACAATTTGTTCGAAGTCACAGATTGACGCGGACAATACAGGAATCGGGCGTCCTTGTATTCATCTCTACATCGAACGCGCATCACCGATTTGTCACACGGCGTCCTACCATCCCATTGGTCACGTCCGACTAAGGGATTAGTTGAAAGAGAGAAAGAGAGAAATGGCCTAATCTGGCGGGAGCGTCGGATCAGCTGGGAAATGAGTGAAGCTGAAGCGTAAACAATTCGGCACGAGTTCGCACAAACCAACACCCAGAGTCCTCGTCTAGTCGGACAGTGAAGAAACAGTGCGATCCGCAAAGCAAGAACTGACATAAATCTGCTGGGAAACCCTAGCGATTTAATAGCCTCTCTTACTGTGTTCCTCCTTGTTTTTTTTCTCCTTTTCATCGCATCGTAGACAATCGACACGCAAATCTAGCGTGCGAGTCATGGTCGCGCGGCACGCGGCTCGAGATTGGTCGAACGAAGCGTTGAAATCCGATTAATTCCCCGAGGAATCCAAGTGTCGCGCGAGAGTTCTCTTCGGTGATTAAGCAGTCGACGGAGCTCGAATCGGCAGATGGCAAGAGAGAAAGAAAGAGAGAGAGAGAGAAAGGGAGCGCACGCGGGACAGGCAAGAGGATTAGTGCGCGCTCGTTCGTCCAATTGGTTTATGGTTTCACGCTTTTCAGCGACAATGAGGGTCCACAGCCCCGAAACGGAAGGAAAGGCCGAAGAGAGACCGCTTGGAAAGTAAAGGGCCGCCAGCAGGGCCACCACCGGGCCGAAGGATCACGGTGGCCCTTAACGAGCGGGAAAAGGGGAAGTCAGTGGCGCACCTCCGCCGCCTCTTGCCAGTTTATTAGCGAGAACAAATATTTCGCTCGACGTTGTCCCTCGTCTACGTCCCATTTCTTCTTGGATTTCCCCGCTTCTGACCGCCACTCTTCTTTCCTTCTTTCCTTCCTCTTTGAACACCTGTCCGCGGCACGCACCACCGACTACTCTCTGCCCAGTCGAAAATGTCCGCGGCTTTAAATCTTGCACGCTCCCGATAAGATCGCCTCGCCGCCTGCTATGCCTTCTTTCTTTCTTTCCTTCCTTCCTTCCTTCCTTCCTTTTCAATTTCCATCCACTGGAGAAAGTTAAGCAGGTGCAAGTGCCCGAATGCTTGCTCTGTGTTTGCTGGGATTTTGGTAGTTGTGTGACGAGGATAATTAAATGGAAATAATTAGTTGATAGAATGAATTTCAGATTTTATAGGATATTTAGGTAATATGTTGTTTGTCAGTGTTTAATAGTAACTATTTGAAATAATGATTTCATTGATTACACCGTATTTTATTTAACACCTTGTCATAGAATGACAAGTGTTATTAATTCCAAGTACGAACCGTTTGATTTCAATCGATTTGTCGAAACAACCACATCAACTCCTAAACGGTCAAATCATAGTGCGCACTGACGCTTGAAAAATCACAAGCCGAGGGATTAATAATACCAAAGCGTACCCTAATAAACAGCTAATACCCCAGGTATTGGTGCGAAAATTCGCACGTGCATCTACAATTGCCTTAGGTGAAAACTCAGTAAATCGTAAGGAAAATTCGAGGAAGTACTACGAGCGTTAAGAGGAAATCTGCGATTACTGCAAGTGGCCGGGTGTGCCTTAGCCGCAAGTAGGAACCGGCGCACTGGACGAGTCGAGAGAGCGGTAAGTATTTAGGGTGTCAGGGGAAATTTACTGGCACCTAACGGGGCGCCGGGGCTGCCGACGTCTAAATAGGCGGCCGCTAACGGTTCGCAGCTTCTTAGACCGAAAGGATAATCCTCTTACAATGGGAAATATTTGGATAATTATCTGCGGAAAGAGAGAGTTCGGCGTTGAGTCGACGCGGTGCGTCTTGGCCGAACGGACCACCATGGCGAGCGACAAGAAATCCGCTTTACAATTATTGTCGGTAATCCAGGTAGTGACGTAGTCAAGAGCAGTAGCGCCGGCCACTTTAAAAAGGCTCGTAGGGCCAAACCAAGCGAGAGAAAAGTCTACGGCAGTTTCATGGGGAAATACGCTTTTGGGGTGGAGAGGATTGCTTCCTAGGAAAAGATAGGTTCCATTGCCACGGGAAAAGGTGTCTTTCCCTCCGATACTTTACTACACGGCTGTTAGCTGCTGCCGCCCGAGGACCGTTCAACCCTCACACCTGGCTTCCCTCGATCATTATATCGGCAGAAGCATATAAACATAATTTATGTCAACCTTGAATCTTCGAACAAACCCTCTGCAAGATCGGTTTCCCCAGAAATACTGGGTTTCCCGGCTGACCAGACACATTTTTCAGGGATCATTAGTTCTCCAAGTGAAATCTCTATGACGCACTTACGATACTTCCAGATCGCCGATAAACTGATACGAAGATCGTCGAGTTTAATGGCGCCGTGAAAACGATACACGCGCCGTGTAATTATCTAATTGGAATTTGACAGTGGTAAACAGTGAAGAGAGTTGAGTTTCAGATGACTCCGACAAGATGTCCTTGGGTAGTTGGAGAAGCTCGGAGTGGCGGGCAATTGAAGGAACTGCTAATGCGTAAGCTAGTTGTAAGCCAGTACAGATGAAAGAGATTAGTTTCGATGTAAGATCAAGATGAGAGATTTCTGTTACATGTGAGATAAGTGGGACTGATTTTAATTATACGTTAGTCGTCTATCATCTCTTTATCTTAATACAATTAAGATAAAACGTTTTCAAAATAAACAAATTCAAAGCTAATAATAAGAAACAATATCGAGCCTACAAAAAAAATTATTCGCACACTAATTTCAAAGTAAATCTCCTTAAAAAAAAACACTCCTCATAATACAATCAATCCCAAAAACCCTAGATTCCCAAATACCGCTTTAATTCCGTGCAAATGCACACCACACACAAGACAACAGTGGATAACACGTCGCAGTTTCTGGCGGGAGACGCGCGCGAGGAATTCCGAGAGGTCTCCTTGAAGGTTCGGCCAGTCGATAAATCGAAGAGAGGCCGATTGCGCGCGTACGCGCCGCCGCTCCCCTCGACAAACATACCTATCCTCTTTTCTCCTCTACAAGAGAGCGAGAAAGAAAGAAAGAAAGACAGAGAGACTATATGAAAAGGAAGGAGGAGAGTAAGCAGGACAACCAACCAAAACTCTGCGGCGGCTGGAGTTTGTCTGGTGGCCGTGAGGTCGATCGCACGCGCGATATTCGCCTCTTTGCGACCGGTTTCGCGCGGCGTCCTTTTCTCATTTGGCCGCCGCCGCCGCGCACGCATCAACCTCTCGCAGGAAGAAGAACGGCGCGACTACTCGGAGCGTACATATGCGTGTATATATATGTGGATGGTTGAGTTGGATGGCGAATATCGAGGAGGGTGGGAGCGGGGGGCGGGGAGGCCGGGCGAGAGGAGGGCAGCAAGCGTAGAAAGAAAGGAAAGGAGAAGAGAGGGCAGGGTTGGGTATATGAGCTGGTAGGAGACGGGTCCGAAGGAGACGAGACAAGACAAGGAGTCTGTTAGCGGACTCTCGATGGCATGAAGGGACGGGACCCTAGAGAGAAGGAATGTTGTTGTTGTGCCGGGAGGCGCAGTCGGGCGGTGGGGTGTGTAACGGAGTGCTGGACGACGCCGGTGTGTACCAGCGCGCGCCGCCGCGCCGCTTGCTTCGCTCGAGAGTCAGAAAGAGAGGGCGTCTCTCTCTTGCTTTCTCACTCTCGCGCGCCCTCGGATTCCCTCTCAGAGAGAGGCAGAGCGAGGGCCTGGGCTAACTCGACTCTGTTCACGATCCTTTCTGTGTGTGTCTCTCTGTGTGTCTGTGTGTGTGTGTGTGTGTGCGGGGCGAGGAGAGAGAGGCGGTCGGAGGCAAAGTCAATGCACCGCAGGGGAATGCAACGCGCTGCGCGCCGCGCCAAGCAATACCAAGCCTACGTCAGAGTACATTCTACCGCACTTTACGACTATGCCGCTCTTCCACCGGCTACTACACGCTTCGAGCTTCGTCTTTGCGCCCTCGCACACACACACAGAGATATATGCTCGTCTCTCTTTTCTCCTATGCCAACACATATAGTCTGCATCATTCTCTACCGTTCGCTCTCTTTCCTTCCTCTGCCGGATATTTTTTTCCCTCGCGCGCACACTCACTATGCTCCTTTTATTCCTGGCGAGAGAGAACGCTGTCTCCTTCCTCGAGCGCATCTTTCATTCTTGCACGTGCGCTGCGACGCAGTTCGCGCTGCAACGCGCGCGCGCGCGCGCGAGAGCAAATGCCGATTACTTCGCCAGGCTTCAACGAACGTCCAAGTGTGGCGTTTTATGGTGGAAAAGTTGGGGGTTGTTTATGGAGAATTGAAGTAATGTAGATAAGCAATATTTAGGTGAGATTGTACTGGCAGGAATTAAAAAACCACGTGTTATACTCTTTGAAACATTCCACGTTTCTATATTTACATTTACAGGATTGATCAATTAATAAATCCTTTAATTAGATAAATTAAAATAACCCTTAACAGATTCTCTTCGATCTCAACGATAATCTTCCACGATGAAACATGGAAGAAACCCAGGAAAAGATATGCCCTATGCTCAACTACATACACCTAAAGTTCAATGTCCCCCTGACAGGGAGGGCGCGCTCGGTCGTGCACGCGCGCGCGCGCGCGCGCGCTATCGGCTCGAACTTCAGCGATTCCGGCTAAGTCATCAATGGCAGAGTGTTGCTCGAGCGGGGGACACGCACTTCACGGAGGGCAGTAAACGCGCGCCAGTAAAAATTGTTCAATGGCAAGCAAGCGCGGTGGTGCGCGCCTATAGATCGCCTTCCTCGGCCAAGGTGCGCGCGTACGTGTGCCTCGCGCGCACATTCCAAGTAGGAAGTCGAGCTCTCTCTATGTATGTATGTATGTACGCGAGCGCGGTGTCTCTGTATGTGTGTGCGTGAAGCGCTGTCGGCGGTGGCGTCGGAGTAGGAAGGAAAGCACAGCGTGAGTAGCGTGTGTACGCTACGACGTGGTGCAGCGCCTGCGCGCTTCTCCGCCCGGTAGCCGCTCTGAATGAAGGCCCCCTCCATCGCACAACCCGACACAGCGTCTCGTCCGACTCCGACCGACAACACTACACACACGCGCCACTCGTATGTACGCCCACACACACGAGCACGCGAGGAATGCACGCCACGAGTGGACGCGCCGCCGCCACCGCCGCTGCCGCCGCCACGAGTGAGTACATACACGCCGTGACCGTTGTGTGCCACACGATGCGAGTCAAGAGAGGACTTTAGCCCCGCGGGAGCCCACCGCGTGGATTCCGGGATCTCTGTCTTACTTGATAAGGGAATAATGATTCCGCTTCTCTTTGAAGTTCGATGTGGCATTTTCGTCTTGGATTCTTGGGTGTTTTATGAGTTTATGTTACGAAATTTTATTTAATGGCAACAGCAATATGGAGTTTATTTTATTAAATTTGATTGTTTAGTAGTTTTTGATTCAAAGGTTTTACGATAATAATAATTTTATCTGTTTATGTCAACTCAATATGCAGTTTCTTTCATTAGTTTCATCTTAATAACATTTCTATGGTCGATTGATTTTCTTTCACTCCAATAACGTTGGTTCATGTCTGTCATTAAATGAACATGTAATTCTTCTGGTCTGACCGTCAAAGGTTTGACTTTTGAACGGTTGCTCATTGTACCGTAGACAGCGAGAGCGGCAGTCTCACCTTGGTTCTCTGGATTTCCACTTCATCTCTGTGATTCTCTCGCTCGAGTTCGACCCGAGACGCACTACTGCTCGGGGAAATTGGAAATTTACTCGGCGGAGATGAGTACAGAATAGTTACTGGATCTACCATCGCGCAATTAGACATTCCCTTGTATCCCAGAAATTGATTTCACTAAGATTATTATTTATAATCCTCAAACTATCACTTGAACTTTAAAAAAACTATCCAAACATTCTTCGGCATTTCTTGCTGAAACATACTTTCATATAAAAATAATTATCCTCACATTTACAACTTTCTATTTTAATTAGTCACATATTTCCGCGACTAATTACACAAATATAATTAACTCCAAGTATATTGTAACTCCCCGGTTGAAATACAAAGATTCCTACCATTCGTCGGCTGTGGGAGGGGTCGAGGCGAGCAGAGAGACAGTGGCAGCGGCTCAATGAATTTTTTGCCGCGGCCGGAAGTGCCGGATGCAAGGCAAGGCAACGATCTAAGGAGATCCGGCGCGCGAGCGGTCGTCGGCCGACATGTGACGGGTGTCGCGAGTGTGCAGCTGCTACGTTTCGTCGTCCTGGGGCCTTTTTTCGACGTCCAACACGTTCCGCGTGTTGAACGGCGGCTGCTATACGCTGCGCCCGTACACACACAGACACACACACTTTACAGGGACACATAGACACACAGACACATAGTAAGAGGGCAGCCAGTGGATATTGATTTGTGGAACGAGCGGAGGACGCACCCCCGTATCCCGTGGCGTGTTAAACAGGCACGCTCCTGTATGGATACACGCGCGAATTCCAAACACACAGACACACAGACACACAGACAGAGACAGATAGAGAGTCAGACAGAGGACAGACTCACGGTCATACTGTCGGGGCCGGGCTACACCCTCTTTCTCTAACCCCAACGATGGCGTGGGGTCCCACCCTCCCAACGTTCTCTCCTTCTCTCTCCTTCGTAGCCTCCCCGGTTCAGGGACCGCTCTCTCCTTTCCTCTCCTCTCCTCTCCGCTGCCGCCCCACCGGGCGCACCCCGAAGCCTGGCCCGCTAGGGGGTGAGAAAGACTGCAACCTTTGGGTGGGTCATGGCCAGAGAGACACAGAGAGCACCGCCCGGATTTGGCTAGGTCGAGGGGAGGGCGAACAGAGAGAAAGAGAGAGGAGAGGGTTCGTCAAACCTCTCGGAGGTCCCTGCACCCTCCTCGTGACGCCGCCACCGCCGCCGCCGCCGCCTCCGCCGTTGCTCGCTACGGCGGCGGCGGCGGCGGCGGCGGCGTCACGACGATTCCCAGAGACAAATGCAGGCCATTCCTGCATTTCGGGGAATCCCAGGACCCCATGAATGTTACCTATTGACCCTACGCCGAGAGCAAATCCCCTCGCACCCTCTCCCAACCACCATCCCAATCCACCCTTCCTAACCCCCGCGCACCTCTTCCTCATCCCTCGATCGATAAACGACATTTTCGGGGCGCAGCATCCACCGTCCGCAGGGATTATTCTCTCTCTCTATCTCTTTCTCTTTCTCTCGCTTGTTCGGGAGCAACGCGCGCGCGCTCGCTTGTGACTCACGTCAATGGACGATCATTATGAGCCGGCAGACATTCTTAACCCCGTAATGGCGCTCGACTGGCGCGGCGATCGGCAATCGACACCAATTCGACCAAGATATCGAGTGTTGCCGCGTTCCCAGGAGGCTGAATCACACGGGCTCGAAGAGAGAAAGAGAGAGAGAGAGTGAGAGGGGAGGAAAAAAGGACGAGGGAAGCCAACTAAGGAGAATAAAGAGAGAAAGAGAGAGAGAGGGAGGATGTCTCTCGTGCTCTCAGTACAAGAGCGCGTGTACCTGCGCGCATCTCTTCGCCGTGGTATTTGGCCCGCACACACACAGACACAAACACGCGTATGTGGACAGCCACTCGACTGTCTCGCTCTGCATTGCGAGGGCGTGGAAGGGTAAAGAGCGCAAAAGAAGTGGCCGCCCGAAGCGAGGACGCGGCGGCTACGAACTACAAGAGAGCGAGAGAAAGAAAGAGAGATGAGAGTATAGAAGGAGTAGGCGAAAAGGATGCTGGTGTCGGTGGTAGCCAGTGCGCGGCGAAAGAGGGTAGCGTATGTATGTGTGTGTGTGCGAGAGTAGCCCGAGAAAGGAGCCGAGCGAAACGGGAAGAAGGACGCGAGAGTAGCCGAGCCGGCTGCTGGGAGGCGAAGGGACAGAGAAGAAGGGAAGAAGGGAAGAAGGGAAGAAGAAGGGAGAGGGAAGGGAGCCCTCGAAGAGCCGAAGTAAACAAGTGGAAGCGGTGGAACGGGATAGGCACCGGTCAGTGCGGTGCATTTGGTGCATTCCTGCAGTCTGCCGCTACCACTCGAGAGGGAGAAAGCTAAACGGAAGAAAGAAAGCAAGTCGCAAGGGAACTCTCGGGGGGCCTGTTGGGCGCTGCGCGTTTACGGAGCGGAGGAGGAGGAGGAGGAGGAGGAGGAAGAGGAGAGAGCCGAGGAGAAGTCGAAGAGACGGCGGCTCCCCCGGAGAGAGGCTGCGGGGAAGAAAGCGAACGGGAGAGCAACAAAGAAGGAGCGGAGAGCTCCGCAACGCGGCACGCCACTTTGGACCGACGGACGCAAACCGCATTCCCGGCCGTGACCTTCGCTAGGACATCGCCACTGCCCCCACCCCCACCCGACACATCCACACACACACACACACACAAACATACACTCACTTGGTTCTCTTCACCCTTCGCGCCAACTCCATCTCTCACGCTTCCCAGTATCTTACTCTCAGAGATCCCACTCCACTCATCTCTCTCTCTCTTTCTCTGCCCCTTTACAGGGTGCGCCATCCTCCTCCATTCTCCCATTCGTTCTCTCGCTCGGCTAGCCAAGGGTACGCGAGTGTACGAGGGAGAGAGCTGCTGAGCAATGTAACATGGGATTCGCAGGGAGGAGATGCGCCCGATGGGGGTACACACACGGATGCCTTCTCTTTCTTTGGAATCCTTCGCAGCAGCCTCCTCCCACCGTGTCGGAGAGCCCGTTGGCGCGCAAATCGGATACACGTGCGCGCGTGGGCATTCCTCGCCAGCCAGCCACCCTCTCTCTCTCCTCCCTCGATCTAGCCGATCTCACCACGAGGATGGGATACACAACGCTACTGCTCGAGAAGAGCAGCAGGACTATGTTTGGTCACTGGTTTTCCTCACACTCCAGGTATTTCCCATGTACGCACACTCTCGAGATGATCGCGCAGCATCCATCGTCGACGACGCTCCTCTCTCGGCCTTCCGTGGAATTTTTTCCTCCTCCGCTTGAAGCAGCGAACGAGAAAGAAAGAAAGAGAGAGAGTGAGAGAAAGAGATTTCCTTGGCCGAACTATATCCGCCGGTGACGGAGCACGAATATTCTGATTCAGCGTCTAAAAATAGGACGATGGGAATCCGCGTCAACGGGGAACTAAAGTCGCTCGAGGAAATGGCGCACACTCTTTGGCAAAGTCGAAGAACAGATGATAGATTTATGGTTTTCGTGTGGTTTGTACTGTGGCGATGTTTGAGAGTGTGGAAAAGAGAGGCTTCGATGGGGAAATCGACGATATGATGACAGTAGTCGAGCACACCGGGGTTACACAGCCACGTGGGAAAGTACACAGGGCGAGGAGGAAGCTCGCCAGAGACTCCTTAGGCTTTATCGATTGGTGTAACGAGGTATGTGGTTAGTGCCAGCGACAACATTGTCAGGAATCGACCGATAACAATGAGTCACCTCCACGTGTGCGATGAAGTACATTAATATCGATAAAAATAACAATTACTATGTATTGTTATCTTCGAATATAATCTTCGTAGTTGTACAATAAATAAATAAGCGTTCACAGCCAAGTTTTCCAAAGACAAATTTTCCTCCACAAAAAGAATCTCTGCATATAAAAATTTACTACACCAGAAGAATGATAACAATTACTCATTTCCAAGTGTGCAACGAAGTACATTAATATCGAAAAAATAATAAATAATTTATCGTCGCAATCATACAATAAATAAATAAGCGTTCACACCCAAATTTTCCCCCAAAACGAATCTCTCCAGACAAAAACGACCTTCACGAAAAGAGTATGCGTGTGAATCTTTGTTTTATCCAACCCAGTTCGTCGAATCGTACCTTCAATAGGACTCGCGCGGCGCGTTGGATGCTCGCGGCACTTGTTGCCTTGGAGTCCAAAGGTGCATGAAAGCAAAAGGGCAGGCTGAATCCTTGGCTCTCGGCGGGTGGGTGAAGGGACACGTGATACGTGAGAGGATACGTCCTGAGAACGGCCACGGGGTCGGCACTTTAGGCGAGCCGTTTTAATTTCCTGCCTGGGCGAGGCCAAAGACTCCAAGAGCGTGGTGTGTTCCGGGACCAAAGACTCTAACCGTGTGGGACGGGCGACGTCGAAGAGGAGAAGCAAGCGAGCGAGCGAGCGAGTGAGCAAGGAAGAAGAAGAGGGTTTCGAGCGGTCCAGCGAGGCCGAGGGGCGGCGGCGGTGGCGGGAAAGGGGAGGAAGAGACCAACCAGGACCCGGCTCAGAGGAAGAATTCGAGAGAGGGCTCCCTCCCTCTCGGGCTCTTCCTCTAATTTACGAGCGGTCGCCCTGAATTCGAGCAAATATTTGTCCAGCGTCCGAGTAACGGGCGCGCATATGCGCGAGGAAAAGGGCCGAGTACCAGCGGTAGAGGCCCGGAAGCGCAGACAGAGAAAGAGAAAAGAGAAGAGAGCGAGAGAAAGAGAGGGTGTGTGTGCGCGGTGAATGTGGGGGGAGGATCATTCATAGTTTCCTGAAAAGAGCGCTCTCCCCAGCATCCTCTCGTCTCTCGGCTCGGAGTGCCAGGCCGGTGAATATTTTCTCTGTATGTTATGTACCTGTCAGATCTCATCCCGAAGAGGAGAGCGAGCGGAGGTGACCAGCTTAGGAGCAGCGGTGGCGGTGGCGGTGGTGGTGGCGCGCCGGGCGGGCCAGGTCGGGCCGGGCCTGGTATTCGAGAGGAGGCCCAGAGAAGAAAGGAGAGAGGGAGGCGCTCTTTTGAAAGAAGCCGCTGCTCTAGCCGGAAGCATCCACTGGAAAGTATTCACATCGAGGAGAGAGGAAGAGAGAAGGAGAGGGAGAGAGAGAGAGAGAGAAAGAGAGGGCGAAGAGAAGAAGGCGAGAAGCCGAGTACCTGGAAGTCGTGTTTAACACGCGCTGCTGGACGCTACAAGCTGCTCCAATTAGCATCTTCTTTTTCTCCCTCGACTTCTTTCGCCTCCCTTCTACTCCTTCTCATCCTCCTGCTGCTGCTGCTGCTGCTGCTGCTGCTTCTCCTCCACCTCCTCCTCAACCTCCTCCTCCTCCACCTCGTCTCGTAGCATCTCCTCGGCTTCCTTTTCAGCCGACTCGCATGACCGACCCGCACCTGTTGAACGGACTCTTGGAAGACGCGTCGCGGAAAGATGCCAGGTGTTCCCGTACAGATTCTAATCGCACCACCGACGCCCGCTTTACCGGGAAATCCACCCTCGGACCCTTCACTTTTCGGCCCAGACTTCCCTTCACTCTGTCGCTCGAACCCGCCTCGTTCAATATGCAGTGGGTTAACGAGTATTCGTACAGGGTTTTTGGATCTCTTTTTCTTAGAGAATACAACCCTTCTTTGTAAATAGAAATATATTTTCTTGAGAAAAAATGAATTTGCTTTGAGAAAATAGTTTATTTTTGAACTAACTTTTATTTAAAAGTACTCAGTCTGTCGATACTTTTTTATCCGCTGTATTGTATTATATTCGAGCCGTTTATTTTGAAAGTGACCTAAGTCCATTTATACTTAAATTGGGATATTAAAGAATTTCCGTCAACTTGTACATGTTAGTACAGTTAATAACAAAAAATTAACAACAAATGAACTTGGGCCACTTTCAAAATAAACGGCTCATTTAATACTCAATGGAAATAAGTTTATTCCCCTTTATATTAAGTCCTACTTTTTCCAATGATCGTAGAACGAGTGAGTTTGCATGAAACTGTTTCCATTGTGCGCGCAATCAAGAAATCTCGAGTTAAATGCTACGTGGGACGCTCCGCGGAGAGTTATGCTATCGGCCGAATATCAGAGCTCGCACAGGACACGCGAGCAGGCTTTGTAGGACGACTGTATCAGCGACAATTTCAGAGAGTCAAGTGCAAGCTTAATTGGTTCATAACCCCGACGCAGAAGCAGACACACTGCACCGATGTGAATCGGTGTATTAAGATACACGTGACTGAAGCACGATACTATTAAATCGAGTATTTAAAATTATAAACCAAATTGAGTATATTAATTATAATCAAATTTTTGTATCAAAAGTTAAATTCGTGAAATGAAAAATGTTTTGTATAAAATAATCTATAATTTACAAAAATAAACTTAGAATATAACAAGCACTGAAATAATTCAAGTCTAACGATGCAAATTATTCTTTACGATTTCCTGTCTTTGTTCATCTAACACTTGACGAATTGCATTGTTCCACTAATAATATCAAAGAGCCAAACATGAAACTCGTATACAACACGACATGTGAAGGCTGTCTCGTCAAACTAAGAGTTAACACACGTTCGACAATTCTCCATATTTCTTATCTCTCCTACATAATTTATCATTGTCCTACAATGGCAGAGACACTCCACTTCCAACTGACTCGACTGCCAATTCGATCATTTATCGATCCAAGCGCGCCTTTTCCCACCCGTGAAAGCCGTCGTTCTTTCACCGAGAACGCGAACACACTACTCGCCGGAGGACATTGACGATCCTGACGTGTCGCGCGATTGGAGGCGAGGAAAATGGCTGGGCATCCGAATAATTCGGGATACAACTCGCGTGAGATATGAATGAGCCGAGTGGGTACGGCGTGGCGTTGTTTACTGTCTGGCACAGCCACAGGGCCGCCGAGAACACGTATGTATGTATGTGTGTGTGCGGCGACGAAAAACGAGAGAAGCTGGCGGTCCAGCGGAGAGAGGAAGAAGGAACGAGAAAGGAGAGAGAGAGAGAAGAGCGAAGAAGCAGACGAGAAAGAGGAGCAGAGAGGCAGAGAGGCCGGTGCTCGAACGGATTTAGCGGACTGGAGAGAATGAGAGAGAAGGAGAATGAGAAAGAGCGAGGAGGGGAAGCTGGAAGGAAGAAGACGGGGACCGGGCCCAGGATTCGAAGAAAGAAGAAACGGAGAGTCAACGACCGAACCGGGAGAAGTGCCGCCGTGGTGTAAAGGCGCGCTCCGGACCTGCACGTGATCTCTTCTCTTCTCATCTCTTCTCTTCTCTATAAAGAGGCTCTGCGAATACTTTACTACCGCGCTAATCGATCGCTCCGTGAGCACTCTTATCTCAATAGCCGGATCTGTCTAACTCGTCTTGAGGGCCCACTCTGCCCTTCTCTTAATAACATTCGAGAGGAATTATTAAACCAATGTTTGTGTAACTTCCACTACTCCATTATGTTTGACACGTTACATCTTCAGTTTGAAAGATCTGTTGTACCTTTTGGGAGTTTGATTGACTTTTTGCTATCTTTGTTTAAAGAGTCTGTTCTTTCTAAATTAACTCATATTAACATATTAACTAACTTATTAACAATTTTTTGAATGCTAATAAAGTTAGAATTTGGGAAGTGAAAAAACTAGCAATCAGAACTATTACATTGACGTCTCTACTCCGATAAACGAGTATTTATTGAAGATCCAAGGGTCCCTTTGAAAACAAAATTGGATGACACATGAAACAATTAGTGCGGCAATGAATCTCGACGCTTCGTCACTAGTTATCGTCCAACGGGCGGGCATAATTATTACGCGCGAGTCACACTAATGGTGGCAGCCGCGAGAATTCGTAATTATTTGGGCGTGAAAACCCGAGGCAGCGATCTGCGACAACTATGCACTAATGATGTGCCACCTGTTTACAACGCCCGGCACAAATCACGCTGGTTGGATGCTGATAAACATATTGACTCGCCGAATAAATCGGCTCTCGCTAAATAGAATTTCGAGCAAATGCGAAATTACCCTGTTGGTCCATCGAATAATCCTACTTTCATTGGATCCAATTGCCGGACGATTTTACGATCACCTTGTGCCAGATTTGTTCCGGTCATTGAACCAAAATATTTTCGTTCCGAGAATACGTTGCATCTTGCCGTGAGAATATTATCAATTATTGTATTTTACGTTAAAGTTCACGTTTATAGAGTCAGTTCTAATGAGACCTGGATGCTCATTTATCTCCTGTTATTAGATAAAACCATGTTAAAATATAGATTCATCCCATATTTCAAGCGTAATTCCAGCACACGCTGTTACTCTAATGTAGCTCGATAGTTTAATACGCTGACCGGATAAGCGACTAGCAAACTCGAATAATTAATATTGTTGCGCTCTTGGACACCCGATCCTCTTCATTCAATTAATACACCTGACTTGTTATCTCTCAATATCCTGTTTCCCCTTTTCTAAATACTACTCATCATTTAAAATCGCTTGCACGCTTCATAAATAGTATACGCATCAATGCGTACGCTCTAATTAATATACAGTTAGTTAAAAAAAAAAAAGTATTGGCAACACCTAATACTTTAAAAACAATATTTCATAAAAAGGCAACCTGTCTTTTCCAAGGAAATTCAGAGTTTCCTAAAAACAACTAATTTTTATTTATCACGAAAAACTATGTCTTACGCGCATTATTATTACTTAATCGTCATGATAAATTAACTCTGAACTGTTCTATCAATCCAGAAACACCAAAATATAAACGCTATCATTAACACAGTGAAAAAAAAGGTCCTCCGTCATTCTCTCTTCTGGTTGTTGGCGCGTTTACTTCAATCGGTCATTTAAAATTCATATTGGCCAGCGGCATTTCATACTCTCATCTCGGCGGGTGCACTTTGCATGCGCCATTCCATATTCCTGGCGGTGGTAAGTGGTACGAGGTCGACCTGGCTCCGTTCACCTCGGACCACCAAGAGAGCCGGTGCGAATTCCAAGATGTCTTTCCGGCGCGGCGCTCGCGTATGAATGATCTTCGGCGTCGGCGTCGGCGTCGGCGGCGGCGGCGGCATTGTCTCCAATCTGTGACGTCGAGGCCGCGACGGCGACAACGGTGACGGTGGTTGTGTTTCGAGTCTGTGACCGTTATGTGACCGATTGGCATACGGAATCTTGGCTGGCTAGCTTGCTCGTTCCCCGGCTCTCTCACACCTTCCTACCCTTGCATTCGCTAAAAAGTGCTCGCATACCTAGATTTTTTATACTTCATTTTGGTCAGATAAACCGCATTTTTGATTTAACTCTAATTGTACCACGATCTGACAATCAGTCATATTTCAGCATTGAACTTAAAGTTTTTGATTATTCTGTATTGCATTTCCAACAATTTATATGGCTTGTGTATAATATTTTATGTTTATATATAGCTTGTTTGTTAGACTATAAACAAAAAGAATAACATTTTAATTATTCCCATGGTACGATTAGGGTTAAAAATGTTTCTTTTCTTTTTATAGAATAGAATTTATTTATATCAGAAGAGTTGAATCGTCGAATTTATGCGTTTACGAAATGGTAAATTTTGTTCAAAAGCAATTTAATTATAATGCTGTTAATTTATAAATGAAACTAAGTATTATTATGTATTTGAATATATATTTATCTCCTATAATTTTCCTTTCGTAAACCTGGCGTTAAGGTAATTCTCTTTTATATTAAAATTTACCCCAAGAAAGGGTTGCACGTGAATACTTGTTTAATTCACTGTATGTTCGCGAACAAGATTGGCCATGGCAGAGATGCCACAACAGGATCGGTTGAAATATAAACAGATTTATGCAATATTTTCTTTACCGAGATTGCAATTTTATGCGATTCTGTTCCGGCAGATCTGGTATGGCCAGTCCGTGCACACATCGTCACTACGCTCAGGAGAGATTCTGCCTAACCGTAAATCCATAAATCGAACAACTGATTTAAGAGCGGAAGCGGCGCGTCACTACTTTCCTCGTCGTCGGTTTATTAGATGTGATGTTAATTAAGCGATATTCAGAGAGTCGTTCATCTATCTTCCAGGTGAACGAGATTAATGCCCCGTACAGTTATCCGCTAAAATAGAAGAGATTAATACCTTTCTCTTTTATTATTAGAACTTATATTAGCTTATCACCGGAGATAAATCAAGAGAAACTTTAATAATTCTGCTCTCATAAAAACGACAAATTGTCGATGATCTTCTCAAACGAACAAAATCAAAACTACCCTAGTATAACAAGAACAACAGCAAAAAGTAAACAAATATTCAAACAAATCTCTCAATTCCTCCCGAAATCATCAGACTCATTCCACACTAAAACCAGATGTTAATATCCTCGCGCATCAACAACACACCAACAAACAGTCGACAACCGTTCTCATTCATCCCTGATTCGCTTCAAATCTCACATACACAGAGGCGGGCGAAATATTCCTGCGGGCAGCCTTATTTACAGGCTTCATGGAATACGCGTGACCGGCGCGGAAAGACCTCTTAATCGGCGCTGGCTCGAGCGAGCGAGCGAGCGAGCGAGCGCACGCTTAAAGGAACACGGCTGTTTCGGCGCGCGGGATTGATACGAAGATTAAAGGGAGAGAGATGTGGCTTCTCTCTCTGCACGCATCGGCGGAGTGGTGCGTGCGAGTCGTTCGGAGAGAGAGAGAGAGAAACGGGAGAATATATATCTCTACAAACGGGACGAGGAAGGAGACGCGAACGGCGAGAAAATCAGGCGTAAGACAGAGTGCGAGAGACAGGCAACTGGATAGATAGAGAGGCGAGCGAGTGCTTCATCGAGAGAAAGAAAGAGCGAAAAAGAAAGAGAGGAGAGAGCGAAACAGAGCAAGAGAGAGGGTTGGCAGAGGGGGTCAGTAGCTCTGCGTTCTCATGCATTCCGCTCTGCCATGGCGGCGGCGGCTCTGATGCTTCGTTCGTCCTCGTTGTGCATACACTCGGTGGGTAACGTGCAATCCGTCCTCGTTGCACCCGGCCCGACCAGTTGAACACACACCAGAGCGTCGACCAGGGGTGCGAGAGAGAGAGAGAGAGAGAGAGAGAGAGAGAGAGAGAAGGCAGAGTAAGAGAGGGGTACGGAAGGAGGGGTGCAGAGAAAGCGAGAGAAAGAGGCACAAGGTGGCGAAAGAGAGGCGAGGGTCGTGGCGAAGGGGTGTGGGGCAGAAAGGGGGCGAAAGCGGAGGGGAGCGCCCACTGCGCTAAATGCTCTCGGCGATAGAGGCGCCCGTACTCTCTCTTTCTTTCATTCTACCCGCGCGCCCCCTACTCACTAACCCGCCCCTCATTCTCTCGCAATCCCTCCCTCTCTCTTGCGCTCTCGACGGGGCCTCCTGTTGCCGGCGGGGCTGCGCTCTCCAGGCCGACGTAAACAAGGCGCGGGCCATGGCCCCGAAACTACATAACGCGGCTCTGCTTGCTTGGTTGGATTCGAGAGATCGAAAGGAGCGCGATTGCGCCCGCGGGACGCAACACACAACACTCTCGCCCTTGCAAGAGCGCCGCGGCGGCGCACACGTGACGCCAGGAGATTTTCGGCCGCTCGACGCCCGAGTATAATCTGTCGCGCCACTAACCGAGTGTGGGAATGCTGGCGAGCGATCGAGAGTGCGGACGACAGACAGCCTATCATTGCATCCTTGCGATTAATCATTCAGTGACGCGTTATATGCAAGAGGAGGTTTGACGCGTGGTAGAGTAGAATGAGGAAGGTTCGATATGGTCAGTAGAATGGGGACGGCTGGATGTGCGCAATGGAGTGAGGGAAGCTCGATATGATACCGAGTAGAATGAGACATGCTCGATTAGTCAGTAGAATGAGGACGACGGCTGTACGAAGTGGAGTAAGGAAGGCGGCTCCTACGATCTGTTCAGTAGAATGTGTAACGCTCGATATACTGAGTAGAATGAGAAATAGCTGATATAATAGAGAGGAGAATGAGAAATGCCCAACATATCTAGCAGAATGAGAAACGCTCGTGCGTAGATGGAGACATAGGAGCGGCGCGGAGCGGAAAGTCGTTCAGGCCGGAGGAGGAACGTGAGATAATTTAACGATCAAGCGTAGCCGGGTCGAGGAGTACGTAAGCAAGAGCAAGTACACACGTATGATAGGCGTGTATAGGTAGTAGAGACTCGGGGCGATGGTAGGCAGCGAGAGAGAATCGAGCGGAGAGAGCGCGCGCGGCGGTTACCGCCGTAAACACGACGTGGCGCGACGCTTTTATTGCCGACGCACTAAAGCATGCCCCGCGCGACGATCGCGCGCCTATTTAATCAGCTTGGCTTTGTTGGACGAAAATATCTGCGCCGGGCGTTTTTAAGCGGGCCGGCCCGGCCCGATTCTCGGAAGGAAGGAGGCCCGGGCGCAGGCGGAAATCGCTCGGCCGTGAATCGCGGGCGCCGTTTGCATTAGTACAGCTGCGCGGCGGCGCTCTACTCCCATTGGACTCCTGTTTGCCAAGAAAATCCACGCGCCGATCTCGCCCGCGTGCGTCAAGCTCTCTCCACCCCGCGCGCGTACGATCGCCGATTCCGCTTCGGGAGAGCCTATTTTCATTTCGCCAGCATTTCCCAGAATCGAAAAGAGACACGGGGGAAAAAGATGCGCTGCCAATTGATAAGCTCCTTCTTTTAAAAGCGGCTAAAAAGCAAGCTCAATGCGAGAAAGACAGAAAAAGGCAGAAGGCGAAGATAGAACTCGAAGAGAGCGAATGCCGTTGTATATCTTGTTCCCGCAGGAGGGCAGGAACGGCGCGCGGGGTGGAAGGGCGAGAAGGGTCACACTAACCCAGGACTGCCGACAATAATACGAAGAAAGGGCGCATGAATGCCTCGTGTTATGCGCCGTATGTTTGCACATGCGCGGGAGCGATGAACTTGGGAGGAAGGCCTCTCTCCGCGCGCGCGCTCCTGCTCTCGCTCACTCGCTCGCTCGCTCGCCTTCCAGCTCCACTCGGCCACTGGCATGTTCATTCCTTCGCTTTCTCGCTTGGCGAGCTTAACTACTGCGCGCTTCGATACCGATTGCCACTTCGAGTTTTAGTCGAGTCTTCAAACTAAACGCCTCGAAAATCCTTCAAAGGACAAAATAACACAAACAGTACAGAATTCTAACTGTAATTTTTAGAGTCCCTCTTTGGAATTCCAAAGACTGAATTTTAGGTAGATGTGAAAACTTAATTTTTAAAGCTGATTAGGATAAAATAATTCCTAGCGCGGCTTGAAATATAATAATCCTGGCGGTGGTTTGATCGATAAAACAATTAATACAACGTGTTAAACTAAAATAATTATTAAAACCGCTGAGAATAAAACAATTTAACGGCGGTTTGATCGATAAAATAATTTCCGTCGCGCATTAAATTAAACTAATTTATGAATCGCTTTAAAAGAAAACTAATTATTGAAGCAACATAGGATAAAATAATTCGTGAGAGCGTTTTTGATCGATGAAATGTGTTGTTGTCGGGAAGGAAGAAGGGAATCCGACACGTGGGGTAGGATTGTGTTTAGGTTGGTCGGAGGAGGCGCACGGACGAGCAGGGAGGTCGGGACTCGGGCGGTTGGTCCGAAGACTGCATTCCACTGGTACCTGTCCTTAACTCAGCCTCCTACAGCTCACATTCGCGACTCGCCGGCAAATCGGCCCACCTAACCATAACATACACGGACCCCGTATGCGTATCGGCCATCTCGACACAGCCACGGCGAACCGTGGGATTTCATACAGTAAATCCCACACCGCGCGTCGCACGTACTACGAGAACCAAATGCGGCCTAGCGTATAAAATACGAAAGCACCGACACAGGAATTCCAGTAAAACTATTGGAAATCTATCTTCCGTTCGATTTCTATCGAAATACAATAAATTCTCGTATAAAAATAACAAAAGGAAAACTAAGTTTTAACACTGGAATAAAAAGTGTATAGATTAGTTTTCGCGTATACAAAAATGGAATATCGTCGATTTCCAGAGTGTTCGACTGGATTACTTGGGAGTATTTATTCAATGCAATGATCGTTGGATTCGATCGATTTTCAAGCGTATATCGAGCGACGCGATTACATAAGCCACGATATTTGCCGCTGCATTACTACGCTATGACGCAGATGCACGTACGCGCCGCCGTCTTATTTTCCATTCCGAGGCAACTCTTTCTCAATGGGCGGTGTTGCGAGCGAGAGGGAGAGAGAGAGACAGAGAGAGCAAGATCGATGAATCAGTTGAGAGCCGCTGTGAGCGCGGGAGTGTACGTCGGTTCAGGAAACATGAATGTAACACCGAAAATTCATTCATAAGGCGAGGCGGTGGCGGCAGCGGCGGCGACGAGCGGAGCGGAGCGACGCCGCGCGCGCTCAAGTCGAGACACGACGACGTAGTCAGCCGTGGAGAATTTTGGGTCGGCCGACTTTGGCTAGCGAGTGGGGAGACATGGCGGGTAGTCTCGCTCCTCGGATTTAACGGCGTTCCCTTCGACAACGTGGGGGGAAAATGGTGGCCGAGGGGCGAGAGCGAGAACCTACACGCTCGCGCGCCACCGCCGCCGCACGGCGTACTTACAAAAGCTTGGCGAACTTTTGCCAAGCGGAGAGAAAATTACCAGGCAAGCGTCGAGAGCGAGTAGGCCGAAGCACGAGCGCGTGTGGGTTTCCTCGGGAATTTATAGGCCACTAAAAGATGCCCATTAATGAGTACGTTCGTAGAGCAACGAGCGCGCAAGAGGCAAATGTCAGGAAGGAACGAGCGCGGCGGCCCACGGTTGGAATCGCATTTGGCACGATTAGAAAAAGAGTGGTGGCAGAGGAAGGAGTTGACAAGTCGTGTTAATTGGAGAGTTGGATAACAAGTAAAATAGAGTCGATGTTGGCTACGTACTCGTCGAGGTGTGAAAACCGAACAAAGCGTCGGCCAATCGCTCCTTCTCCTCTTCTGGATGTGTGTGCACGCACGCATGCCGCTCTCCGCTTCTTTCACTTTTCTTGGTGCGCGCTTCTTCGAGCGAACGGTATACATATACATATATATCCGTACTAGCTTGCGTTACTTCCCGTGGGGGGCCGTCGAACTTGGAACACACTGTATAGGAGGAGCCGAGGTCCGTATTATGGGAACACACACGCCTGAACGCATGTGTCTCACTTCCTGCGGCGGGCCGGAAGTCTCTATAGTACTATGGCGCACCGTAGTGTAGCGTGACCACGCTACAAGGGCCATTACTACCTCAATGGCAAAAAGAATGGTCCAATTACCGGCGAAAGCCACGTCGCTCCTCGTTACTCCTTCAATGCGTCTCTCGATGACGATGACGACGACGACGACGACGCCGCTCACACACTCCTCTTCGTAGTCCTTTTTCAACGCCGCTACACCATCAGAGAGAGAGAGAGTTGCATCATGCATTCTCGCAACACACGAGCGTCATCCATTCTCGACAGTATGAAACACTGTAACATTGGAAGCGAGTAGTGTCTCTGACGAGTGCTCGTCGTCCACTGATTTCGAAGCACGGCAGTTCAATGGGAAAGCGTTGGAGCGGTTTCCCGTAGTGCGCTCGAGTTCGAGTTCGAGTTCAGCCATCGTACACGCGCGCACACAAGTTCTACCGTCGGTGGTGAGGAGAGTCGTCTCTCGCAGTTCCCACTCGAGTGGTCACTCGAAACCGGGGCACAGGTTCACCCACGTGCTTTTTCACGTTCCCACGCCGAGCCTCTCTGTCTGTCTCTCTATATAACCGAAGTGTATGTGTCTCTGTACTATCTGAGTATGTATAAGGGACATACACGGATGCACAAATACATATAGAGTATCACTGAGCGAGGTTTCGTTCGAGCGTTATCCTTTCCCGGCGAGGGGACGCTTGGCCAATGATGCTCTTTGTATACAAACAACACGCGTATCATCCAACTTTGCTTTCCGGTGGCGTATCCCGCGTTACTAATTTCAACAATAGTTTCCTCGTTGCGTGGAAACACTCGCGCGCGCACACGCGTGTATACACAGTGGCGTTGATCGAACAAGAGTGTACTCTTGATGCGAGCGAGGAGGATGTGTCGCGGCGTGATAACTCTTACTAACAATGACACAACCGTACGGCGGGGCGGTCGCTGCCACACTGAGAGTGATCGGTGGCGCGTCACGCTCACGGCGATGCGCAGACGCGCCGCGCGCACTCGCCGTTGCGCACGACGCGCCGCGCCGCGCCAGCAGCAAACCGACGGCGGCGGCGGCGGCGGCGGCGGTGCGACGTTCTCGCTCCCTCGCTCGTCCATCGTCCGCCTGTCCGCCGCTCGCCAGCACGCACGCACACGGGCGCACGCACGCGCAGGGCAGCCTGTGTGCGTGAGATGCGTTGCGTGCGAAGGGAGGAAGGGAGCGAACGATGGGAAGGGGGCTGCTGGTGGGAAACCGAGAGCGGAACGCGAGGGGAAAGGCCAAGAGAGAGAGAGAGAGAAAGGGAGGGGGCGAAGCAGACCCGTTAGTTCTCAGAAGCGGACCGCCGCCGCTCGCCGCCAAACAGACCTGTAACCACGTACCGGCCGTGGTGGTTCTCTCTATTGCCTGCCAAAGTGCCGCTCTCGCCAACCGATCGCCCGTATTTCGCCCGCACTCTCCCGATCGATCGCTGCTTTCCTTCCACAGCTTTTCCTTTGGAGCACCAGCTTTGCCATGCTTTGCGACGACGTGTCTGCCAACACCACTCTCTTAATGCTAGTCCAACAGAACTTCCACTGAGGCTTCTCTTGAAAGAGAGAGGGGGAGAGTCAAAAGAGTACATTAGAGCTTTGCGAACTCAGGTCGACACTTGAAATCACATCAGGATTAATTCGCCATTCGCGCGAGCCTGACTCCTGGAATGTCCAAGTATTCCAGGAGAGAGATGCCTGTCATTTCTTCGCGAGAGGAAGCTGGTAGAAGGAGAAGAAGAAGAAGACATTCCTGGGCGGTGGAGTGCCGTGAATTCGGGAATACGGTGGCGGCATGGCATTGCCGAAAGGATTGTCATTTGTATTCGCAGGGAGTCTCGACCGACACAGCAGCAACAGCAGCAACAGCGGTAGACAGACACGCGTGTCGTCCTCGCACCGTTTCGTCCTTTGCGACGCGTTTCCTGCGAAACCATTTCTCTTCGGTGCGATGCACCAACCTTGTCGCCTCTCACGATGATCTTCGATGCGGAGAGCGAAAGAGAGACAGAGAGAAAGAAGAGGAGAGAGAAAGAGGATCTAAGAGCTGCGAGGAGTCATTAACGGAGATTCAGTCCTCCGGGCGGTGGCAGACGCGCCGCGTGTGCGTACACAGCGGCGTGCATTCCATCGGTCTCTCGCGCCCGTGTGAATGACCGTAAGGTGTACTTGCACACAGGGACACGAGGAAGAGATATCTCGAGATAGATGTCAGGTATAAAAAGGGAAGACGACCGCCCGAGAACGAGAGAGAGAGAGAGAGAGAGAGAGGGAGAGAGAAAGAGAGAAAGAGAGAGGGCGGTGAACGCGTATATATTTGATATGCGCGCCAGACGGTAGACCTTCTTGTCCATCGTCATCATCTAGCTACGCGAGGAACGTATGAGAGTTATTAAGGTCAGTGGCGTAGTAACCGTCCCAGGCAAGTTTTGCGCTCGAAATTATATTGAAATGTTAGGTGAGAATTTTTTGAACTGGTTAATTATGATGGAAAGCTGAATGTTATTGGATAGTGATGCGTTGGATTCATTGGTGGTTTAATTTAGTTATTGAATGTTGTTTTTAGTTTATCAAGTGGCAAGAGTTATTGGATTTGTCTATGAAATGATTTTGAATTCTGTTGTTTGTTAATTAATTGCTTTCGATACACATGGAGCTTGTAATTAATTATTTACGGCGGGCAATCGTATTTTCTGTCGGCTCTTTGTTAACTCGCTCCGATTCGTCGATCATAGTAACACATCCCGAAAAGAGAAATTAAACTACTGGCGATGTTTCGAAAGATTACAGAATCGAGCCTGCCCGATTGGGAGAGGTCGCTCGAAAGCAATTAACCAGGCCACCAATAATCCTGTGATAATTAATTAAATTTGTCAGGGAAATATTAACAATTACGAGGCGGCGATCGGCTCCAATGGTGTAAGATTGTTTCTCGGCCGGCGGCGACGAACCAAGCGTTACACTCGCAGCTTGGATGCAAATCGAAGATCTCGAAATCTCATTTCAATTATTAATCGAGCCGATTAATCTCTTTCGAGCGGGTTTCGCCGCGAGGATTCGACGCGTCCCACCGCGACGCCAAGGAACTTCTCTCCCACCCCTGTGAGCAGGAAGTACACGCGCCCTCGAGTTTATCTTCCGGCGAGAGAGAGAGAGGAAGAGAGAGAGTCGCCTTCTGCGTTGCCATCCGTTTATTTTTTCCCTTCGTATTTTCGGGGCTGTGCCGCCGGAAACACCATCTCGAACTGACAAAGTCGAGCTAGAGAACTAGCAAGCGAGAGAAACGAGACTTCCAGGGTGAATACCAGACAGTCAGTCAGAGAGGGAGAGAGACAGAGAGAGAAAGAGAGGTTAAGGGTTCTGTGGATACATGTGCATATACATAGAATGAGACAGCTCGAACTCCTGCAATCTCATTTGCGGAAGACAAATTCTGTCAGCGGTGTATCATTGCAGTTGATAAAACAAAGTTCCGAGGACAATGGCAATATAGGAAACTCGCTCAACGCAATACTACCAATTCTCTAGTAGATCAGAGAGAGAATATCTTTCTCTTACTCTCACACGTGGAGAATGAAGCGGATGGATCCGCTTTCCTCGACAGAGAGTTTAATTGCAGTAGGTGCTCGGCGCGTCTCGGCGTACTAAACGCCGTCTGGCACTGATACCATCTCGCACGGAGATCGCCTTCAGTCTTTTCACGTAACGCGTGAACCAGACTGGCGTGCGCGACGCGGCGGCGTCCTGGGAGTTGCGTCTTCTAGTCTGCTCTGACTCTCGACCGATTTTCAAGAGTCTGCCACGCCACTGGCTGCGGAGACGCGCCTAACCCATAAAGGGACACGGAAACGTGATGGAATGCGCGCGAACTGAACGCCCGTGACACCATGCGTCCTCTTCGTTCTTCTCTTCACTCACTTTGTCTCTCTATCGTCGTACTATGTGTTTCTAACTGCGAAACTCGTCCGCGAATCTTTGTAATAACCTTCGCATTCGAATGATCGCTATGTGCATGATTGAAATGTACTTCGAGTTTTGGTTAATCTTGATAAAGTAAAATTTAATTGAGAAGTGGATAAAATATTAGAAGGAAGAAAAGAGTTGCAGTAATGATTTTGTAGAATGTTATACAGCAGAAAATTAAATTATACTTATAAAGCTCGCATATTATATGCGATTACTTTATTATTCTCAACTTTCGTGTAACTATTCACTAGGCAATCCTTTTACAACTTGTATATAAAGTTGTTAAAAAATTCTGTACTCGCGAATCTTTGTAATAATTTCTGCATTTGAATGATCGCCGTGTGCATGATTAAAATGCACTCTGAGTTTTGGTTAATCTTGATAAAGTAAAATTTAATTGAGAAGTGGATGAAATATTGTAAGGAAGAAAAGAGTTTCAGTAATGATTTTGTAGAATGTTATACAGCAGAAAATTAAATTATACTTATAAAGCTCGCATATTATATGCGATTACTTTATTATTCTCAACTTTCGTGTAACTATTCACTAGGCAATCCTTTTACAACTTGTATATAAAGTTGTTAAAAAATTCTGTACTCGCGAATCTTTGTAATAATTTCTGCATTTGAATGATCGCCATGTGCATGACTAAAATGTACTTCGAGTTTTGGTTAATCTTGATAAAATAAAATTTAATTGAGAAGTGGACGAAATATTGTAAGGAAGAAAAGAGTTTCAGTAATGATTTTGTAGAATGTTATACAGCAGAAAATTAAATTATACTTATAAAGCTCGCATATTATATGCGATTCCTTTATTATTCTCAACTTTCGTATAACTATTCACCAGGCAATCCTTTTACAACTTGTATATAAAGTTGTTAAAAAATTCTGTACTCGCGAATCTTTGTAATAATTTCTGCATTTGAATGATCGCCGTGTGCATGATTAAAATGCACTCTGAGTTTTGGTTAATCTTGATAAAGTAAAATTTAATTGAGAAGTGGATGAAATATTAGAAGGAAGAAAAGAGTTGCAGTAATGATTTTGTAGAATGTTATACAGCAGAAAATTAAATTATACTTATAAAGCTCGCATATTATATGCGATTACTTTATTATTCTCAACTTTCGTATAACTATTCACCAGGCAATCCTTTTACAACTAGTATATAAAGTTGTAAACAAATTCTGTACTCGCGGATCTTTGTAATAACCTCCGCACTCGAATGATCGCCATGTGCATAACTAAAATGCACTTCGAGTTTTGGTTAATCTTGATAAAGTAAAATTAAATTGAATAGTCTACGAAATATTGGAAGCAAGAACGGAGTTCCTGCAGTAATTTCGCAGAATATTATACAGCAGAAAATTAAATTTAAACTTATAAAGCTCGCATATTATATGCGTTTACTTGATTATTTCGTTCTTTATTACTCTCAACTTTCGTATAACAATTCACCAGGCGATCCTTTTACAACTTCAATATAAAGTTGTTAAAAAAAAACTCGGCTTGAGAATCTGCGGCTGAAGCGATTAAATAATAAAGGAACAAAGCGTGGGAGGAAGGAAGAAAAATGTATCCGTGAAGGCGGAGTAACGATGGGGAGATTTGCCCGATGAATCACTATGTGGTCCATCGTTCTCCTTTCTCCACACGCTCTCCCTTTCTCTCTTCTCTCGGAGCTTTTCATCGCGAAGTGCCTAGTCCACCTGACATACCGGGGCACTTAAGGCAACGACAACAGCCATCCGCGGCCAAATAGGAAGACGAATGCGCCTGATCCCAGATTTCCTCGCAAACGGCCGTAATTTTTCTTAACTTTGATCCCCGGCTTCTCCTTCGCACGTGCGTCTCTACTCAGCCTGCAACCATGTTTGCGTGGAAATCGGACGTAGGGGCGAGTTCTTTTGTAGCTCGCACTTGAGAGAAATAACGCTCGCACTCGCGATGGACGTTGACCCTTTCCTGTAGGTGCCTTTGCGCCCATTGTCGGACGAGTCATGACATTGAAACTAAATTGTATTATTGTAGAATTATATTATTCACTAATGGATTCCGTTATTACGAATATTGTCTTCCATCATCAAAACAACGAAACGCAAATAACTTGTTATATAATTTAAAAAAACAAGAACAGAAATGATCTATAAATTCGTGGATCCATTAGAAATTAATTAATGCTTTATTTAATAATTTCATTTAATAACCGCGATGGACTCTTTCCTGTAGGTTCCTTTGCGCTCATTGTCGGACGAGTCATGACATTGAAACTAAATTGTATTATTGTAGAATTATATTATTCATTAATGTATTCCGTTATTACGAATACTGCCTTCCTTCATCAAAATAACGGAACGCAAATAACTTGTTATATAATTTAAAAAAACAAGAACAGAAATGATCTATAAACTCGTGGATCCATTAAAAATTAATTAATGCTGTATTTAATAACTTCATTTAATAACCACGATGGACGTTGACCCTTTCCTGTAGGTGCTTTCCCACCCATTGTCGCTCTGCGAATGATAACATTGAAACTGAATTGTATTACTGTAGAATTATATAATTAATTAATGGATTTCGTTATTACGAATGCTGTTTTCCTTCATCAAAACAATGGAACGTGAATTATAATGTAATTAAAAAAAAACAAGAATAAAAATGGCCTACAAACTCGTGGATCCATTAAAAATTAATTAGCATCATTTAATAACTGTGCTTGCTTTAATCAGAACATAGTTGAGCTTAAAACGTTTAAACCTACTCTCCTGCCGAAATCTCTGATTTACGAGACTGACGCGAGCCCAAATCATTGGGTCACACGGAAACCGAGTAATCCCTAGCCGGGCGTGTGTAGCTAGGTCATTAAGAAATCAGATCTAAAAGCGTAGCGTCGCGTTAATCCACGCGCACGGTGTATAATTACAGAAAGCGTGGCTGGGAGGAAAGAGCGTGTGCGATATCGAGGAAAGAAGGAAACTTAAAAGAGAAAAAGAGCAAGTAAGACCAGGTCTTTTACCCGTGGGGCCAATCACGGTGGACTCGTGGCGCCTTAATTGGTACTCGCACGCGTGGCTCGGGCTTAAGAGGCCGTGGCCACGGCAGATGCATCCCGGGAAGACGTTCACAACAGGAAATTCCTCCTCTGCCAGCCGTATTCCCCCCTCATTCCGAGCATTTCTCCTTCTTACACTGGCTCGCACTCGCGCGTCCTTCCTGCCTCGCTCCTAACCTCACTCTTTCTCTCTTTCTCTTACGACTCTTCTCTCCTAGCCTCTTTCTTCGCCCACATAACCTCTTTCACGGGACGCCGCGTGCACGCCGGCATGCAGAAATAGATATATCCCTGGCGACACGACACGACACGACAGCGCCGCAGTACCGGCGCGGGCCAACCCTTTCCCTTCAGGGACAGAGAGAGTCACACACACACACACACACATAGAGAGAAAGAGAGAGGGAGAGAGTGAACACGCTAACCTCACACCGACGCCGACGCCCTGTGAATGGACCGGCGGTGGCGGCGACGGTGGCGGCGGTGGTGGCCGACCGAGGAAAGTGGGGTGAAAAAGAAGCGGCGTCAATGAGTCGCGTTGCGTGACCGTAATTATCGCTCGTAGCACGCGGTCGTGTCATAGGACAGCGCTCCAGAATGAAAGAGAGCAGAGAGGGAGGAGAGAGAGAGAGAGCAGAGAGGGAGGAGAGAGGGGAGAGGGGAAGATAGCAGTGGCGAAGCAGTAACTGTGCCGTTGGTGCGGCCACGAGATATGTATAACTGTAAGGGGTTGCTGACGAGCGAGTCGTGCGTGGCTACTCGTGCGGCAACACCCACACAATCCTTCCGTCGAAACACGCTTCGTGAAAAAAGTATTGGCGGAGAATGTGGTTTTGGAATGAATTTTATTAGGTAAGGAAATTGTATGGTTTAAAGGAATTTAGTTTTGAAAAAGGATTGTTTGTTGTGGGAGACAATGTATGTTTTTTTTTGTTTTTTGGAGAGAAGAGTCCTCTATTTTGGGAAAATGTTTGCTAAAAAGAGTGGGGGTATAAGTATTGTTTTATTCACTGCAGCTTTCATTGTAGGAAGGATTATTGTAGTTAATAAATTATTGATGACTATTTTGTTGTTTAGAAAAAATATAAGAATTCAAGAGTGAGAATTATTTAATTATGATAATAAGAAATATTTTTCATTCACCTTCTTTTAATTTCTTTCTTTCTTTCTAGTCAATCGATAGAACGTAAGGTAGACAATTTTAAATGGAAACAGTTACCTTCACCGTAAGAATCATTAAAAAGTCAGAAAAGTATAAAGTGGCCGAGAAATTGCCGTACAAAGTAACAACTACGACAACGAGGAATTCTCGGTGCGGTAACAAGGTCACTGGACTGCAAGATTACTCAACTAGCAGGGGCGATTTTAGCCAGTAATTAGTGTGAGCGTCGTGACAGTGACATCGTAATTTCTGGCAGGCATACCAAGCGGGCAAGCAAGCAAGCAAGCGAGAGCGCACAGCCGTCGAGCGAAGCGTGTTGGCGAGGATGCCGGTGGTGCGCGGTGAATGAACCGGAGGAAAAAATGTCAATGAGTGCAATTATTATTGCACAAGATAGGCGGCGCATGCGCCTGGCGTCGGTCGATGGACGACGCGTACGCTCGAAGCGGGCGGGCGCGTCGAGAGCGAGCGAGAGACGCTTGAAGCGAAGTTGAGAGCGTAAAGGAGAGTGAGCGTGTGTGCACCTTGCAATATGCTCGCTCACCTGCGTCGCCACATGTAAACGACTGGCAAGCATCGTCGTTCTGACCGCTAACAAGCGTCTCTCTTTGCGCCGTTCGACGCCGAGTGCGTTTCACTCCGGCGAGAGAGAAGCGCGGCGCCCTTTGAGTGTGCCGCTACTCCTCGGCTGTCACGTACGCGCGATGCAATTATTGCGAGAGAATTCCAAGCGTGCACGAGCGGGCGCGCGCGCGCGCACGCCCGCCAGCTCGTTCTGCCTTTCATTACGTATTTGCTTTCTCGGTGAACACGCGCGCGCGCGCGCGGCTACGCTCCATTGTCGAGCGGGCGTTGCGCGCCGGCGCAATCGTCGCCAGCCGATTGTAACGATTCGAGCATTATCCTAAAAGCACAGAGGCGCGTCAGCCAGGCCGACGACGACGACGACGCCTGCCGACGGTAAGCGCGTGCGTGTGCGTGCGTCCCTGGTTGTGTGGACTCTTACTACGCGAGGAAAGGCAGGCAGGCAAGCCAGGCGGTTTCGCATGAATGTACCGTCGCCGTACGTACGTACGACGAGCGGCGTGCACGTTTACGTCGTGCATTCATAAACCGCCGGACACGTAGCGTGCGCGTGCGCCTTTCGCCCCTCGAGAAAGGGAGAGGGAGAAAGGGAGAGAGCCACCCACCCTCCTCTCCCTCTCTCCCTCTTCATCACTAAGAAACACCCACCCTTTGATAGTAATACGTCCTCCATCGCAACCCCTTTCTTCCGCCCCGTTGCTCCGGCCGTCCACCTTTCTACCCTCGCCGCCCACCCCCGGCTCCAGTTTCACCCTTAACCTTCCTCCGCTTTCCTCCGCTTTCGACCGCTTTCGACCGCGTTGCTCTCTAATCGCCACGCTCCAACTTCTCCAGCGGCCTTCTTTAAACCGCTCTCGTCAAAGAATTATTGTCTGCCGGCTTTCCTTCGAAATTCGGCGCGGTGCGTTGGCAAGAATGGAGGGGCGTCCATTGAGAGGTTGGTGCGCGGCGGCGTGTTCCTCGAGGAAAGGGCATTCCCCGCTCGCTACGGAATGGGAGAGGATGCGGGACAGTAAAAAGCCGGGCGCCCTCGGCATGCGCGAATACACGAGAAACAGAAAGAGAGAAGAAGAAGAAGGAGCGAGCGAGGGACTCCTGTGTGTGTGTGTGTGTGTGCTCGAGCGTGGTCTTTCTGCGTCGTAGAAGTCGGCGCGTACGGCGACGTACATACTTGTACGGGGTCAACGGAACCGCCGGAAGTCGTCGGTGCCCGGGGTCGTCGCCGATTCTCAAATTGGTGGCCGCTTGGTCCCTGCTGTGTGCCTCGCACACACACTCTCTTCTCTCTCTCACTCTTTCACGCATCTACTATTCCTCTCTTTCTCCCGCTCTCTTTCTTCAACGCGCGCGTCCTTCCGCTCGTCGCGCGAGAGCGGCTTTGCTCTCTTTCTCTCTCTTTCTCTCTTTCTCGGCAAACAGGCCACGTAATCCCTACACCCACTTTTCTCGCCCCTCCTCCCCTCAGTCAGTCGTCTAAATCTGTCTCATCGAAATGCGTCCGACCAACAACGGAAACCTCCGTCGTCTCATTAATTTCTTCCTCTCTTTCTCTCTCTTTCCTGCGCCCGCTTCGATCCAGTTCCTTGTCTCGCACTTGCGCGTCTCGCCTCTTGGCGTTGGACTTTAGGTGTAGGTGCCCCCCGGCGGCCAGCCACTCTTGAACCTCGCGCGATTGGATCGGCTGCGAATCGATGCGCGCGCGCGCGCTCTCTCTTCTATGACTCCTCTTGGCAGCAGCAGAGGAGACAGGCGAAACTTTCGAAAACTTGGGCGAGCCTTGGCTGTTCTCGCTTCTAAACAACAAGACATACAGAGAGAAAGAGAAGGAGAGAGAAGTAGAGAGAGAGAGAAAGAGGGTGGAGAGTGGCGCGTAGACGGCGGAAGTGCGATCGAAGCCGTTTACGGTATGGCGGGTAGATGAAGCGCGCAGTGGTGAATGACTCCTGGCGCGTCTGGCCGTGGCCGTTTCTACTTGTATGCGTGGTGCATGTATGTATATACGCGAGCGCGCCTTCTCCTCTCCAAGCGTATAACCCGGCGAGAGTGCGTGTGCGCTGCTACGTTAAGGAGACGCGTGTGAGCGCGTAAGCGTGCGTAGGGTGCCGTCGGTGACGTCAGTGGACACACACGCACACACCCACACCCACACACAAATACACAAGCTCGGAAGGAGAAAGAGTCTAGGTGGAGTACGGCGTAAGTCGCGTGTGACGTGTTGCGCTCGGCATCGCTCCTATCTTTTGTGTGCACTTACGAAAGGGCGAGAGAACCGAGTGTCTACTGTGCGCCAGAAAGAGAGAGAGGGAGAGAGAAAGAAAGAGAGAGGGCGCACGCACGCACGCACACGTGCTAATATCGAGCGCAAGAGCGGTGGAGAACAGTAAGGCCGGCGGCGGCGGACATGTGTGTTGGGCACCGGAAGTGTGAGTATCCGGTCAGACTTGTGTGGGCTTCTCTATGCGACACGGTACTCTCCTTTCCTCCCCCCTCGTCCCGCCGTACCGCCGCCACCATCGCCGCCCTTCGCCTCTTTTTTCCTTTTTCTTTTTTTTTTCAGTCAGCCTCGCTGCCCCGTTTTATACCTACGGACGACGCTCCACCGTCCTCCGACTCATAGCTTGCCTGCTTGTGCCTGCTTGGCCCGAATGCTCCGCTCCGCTTTGCTCTCGCTTGCTTGCTTGCTTGCTCGCCTTCCTGGTGTTTTCTTCGTCCCATCCTCCCCTGAACACTCGTACCACTCTTCCGTCCTCTCTCGGCAGCCAGTGCCTCTTCTTTATCTCGCACTCCGTATGAGCGTTTTATCGACGCGCAACGAAGCTTATGCTCTTTAGGAGGGGGAGAGAGAAAGAGAGAGAGGGAGAGAGAGAGAGAGAGAGTGCATGTTTGTAAATAGGTAGGACGATAAAGCAGCGATCGCAGCGGCGCCACCATAAATAAATAGGCCGCCGCCACCGTCGTCTTCTCTCTCTTTTCCGCTTTGATCCTCTGTCTCTTTCTTCCTTGGTTTATGCAACGCGTCGAGAAACGCTTGGCGTGTACAGAAGTCTTCTCTTGATCGATCGAATTCTCTAATCGATATTACGAGAAAGTTTATGGCCTCTTGTTGTGAAGTAATAAGACTGTCTTACTTGATTTTAGGAATTGTTCATCATTTTTCTGTCTTTGTCTAATTCCCTTTATGTAGACAGGAGTTCTCTTTCTCTCGGTCGAGTTTACAAATCGATATTGTTCGAAAATCAGAAATAGGCATGCGAATGCGCGTATGGAGCGGGCCTCGTGGAGGTTGTACAGGGCACCTCTCCCCTTCAGGGAAAACCCAGGGTGTCATAAACCCCCAGACTTGGCCACGCTGACACAGGTAACCTGACGGCGAGCGATGTCCGAGAGCATCACTCTTGGACTGACTTCAGCCTTGACACTACTGTATCACTGATCTTCCCATCAATATACTTGTACTCTACATTTGTTAATTGGATCCCTGACGAGTTACATTATTTACGTGTACCCACAGCAACTTAAAACGCCGTATAGTCTTACAATATCATGAAAGTTTACGGGTTGTTGTTGTAGAATAATTACACTCTGCTACTTAATTATGGGAATTGTTGTTAATAATTTCTCTTTCTTCCTCTGATTTCCTTTGTGCGTCTTTTTCTCTTAATCTCTTAATCAAACTCACAAATCGATATCGCAAGAGAGTTTACTGGTTCTGATTATTGAATAATAAGTCTCTTCTATTTAATTTTAGGAATTATTATTAATAATTCCTCTCTCTTCCTTTTTTTCATTTTGTTAAGTGTGTTGCGCAAGAATCTTCTTTCTCTTAATGAAACTTACAAATCGATGTCACAAGACAGTTTACTAATTCCGATTATTGATTAATTAGACTCTCCAATTGGATTTTAAGATTCGTTAATAACCGGTGGCAGTCGATAGAGGGGGTGTTGTAGCAGTGATGCGAGAGTGCTTCCTATTTGGCGACGCCATGGTGCGTCACGACGCTCCGCTCGTGGCTGAACTTGGCCACGTCGAATGGTATTTCGAGCGCACGCACGCACGCACGCACGCACGCACTCACTGCTCTCTCTCTCTCTTCGCTCACCGCTCCTAGTAGACTCCCATGCGAACTCCTCGACCATGGTGGTCGTAAGAGTAACCGGACGAGAGCTGGTAAACAGTCGTCTCAATTGGGGAGCGAGTATGAAATCGGCTTAAGGAGTATCTTGCTTAGACTGCTGCTTCAGAAAGATACGAATGACTAAGCATCATTTGTTATAAAATATTATAATGATGAATATGTTAAAAAAGATGACTTTATAATATAATAATATAGTAATGACTATTTATTCTTGCTTAATTTTGTCTAATTCCAATGGAGAAACTGAATGTTATAATTCAATTAATAGTCTGGCAACGAATGACATATCTACTTATTGCAGGATCAATGTATTAACCCTTTGCTGTACTTTGACGAGTCTGACTCGTGGAATGAAGATTGGACGAATATTGTTGCATTGTTTTTTAGAATATTTTGAACACTCTGGCTGGTTTTTAAGGATTTCGTCGAACTAAATAATACGGCAATGTATCAAAGAAATAATGTCTCGAATGAAATACAAAATTATATAAAAACCCGAGTACCAAGCACCGAATGATTGATACTAACTCTGACACGAAGAATGCGAGAGCGAAGATTGGCGGGAAAAATCTCTCCAGAGCGAGACGAAGCTGGAAACTATGAAAAAGTGGTTCAATCAGGTGGCTGATGATTGGATGGCAGGAGCGGAAGGTGTACGCTCGAATATTCCATCGCATAGATAAATAAATACATACGAGCGTCTTCCAGTCAGTCAGTTACTCAGTCACTCAGTCACTCAGTCACTCAGTCACTCACTCGGTCTATCCTCTCCCCGTCTTCTTCCCGGACGGTGGCCGCGTGTGTTCGCCAGTCGAAGGATCGATCTAGAATTTCCCCATTCAAGAATCTAATTTATATTGAAGAATTCCGAGCCGGCCAGACCGAGGCGAGGCGTCGATCTTTGAGGCGCCGCCGTTTAAGATGCATTATGCTGGCAGGCGGTCCACAATAGGCTACCCACCAGACACAGCCGAGCGGGTGAGAAAGTATAGGCGCACCATGCCGAGCACCTCTCTCTCCCTCTCTCTCTTTCTTTCTTTTTCTCTCTCAGACTAGAAAGAGAAGAATCGACAAGGATAAAAAGAGATGGAAAGAGTGTGCGGGCAATAGCGAGCGTTCCAAGGCGAAGGAAGAAGCAGAAGCGGTAGAGACTAGACGCGCAGTTCGTAGGTGATAGAGAGCAAACGAGAGACAGAGAGGCGGCTCTTGCTCTCTTTAGCGGAGGACGCGAGAAAACTGGGAGATCGAAGAGCGACCAATAGAGCACCAGAGGGATAGAGATAGAAGAGAGAGAGAGAGAGAGAGAGAGAGAGAGAGAGAGAGAGAGAGAGAGAGAGAGAGAGAGAGAGAGAGAGAGAGAGAGAGAGTGAGAGGCACAGACGGGATGTCGGCGAGGGCCGGCGGACAGAGGGAGATCGAGGGCAGACGGAACTGGTCCCAGACCCAATATGATAATTGAGTATGGAGAACGATGTGAACATAGCACCTTGTAGGCCTCCATGTGGCCATTGTGGCCTCCCACTGTCGGGACCACCTCGAGAAACGCATCGACTTTGTACGTGAAAACATCAAAGGCCTCTCCTTTTAACCCGCCGCACTCTCACTGCTTGCTCTATACTCTCTCTTTCTCTCTTTCTCTTGTCTTCCTGGTACTGACTCTCTACTCGCACTGACTAGTCGTTGCTGATGCTTTCGCTCGCTACTCTCTGCTCTCGTCATCTCCCTTTTGCCCCCACGGTTTGCTCTTGTTTCATTATATTTCGCTGGGACACTGCACGCTTCTGTGTGCGTTTGCGATCTGCTCTGTCCTGGCTAACATGCTTCCTCTTTCTCGTTCTCTCTGTCGTCCTCTACAACTACTCTCTTTCTCTCGTTCTCTCTCTATCTCTCTTGCTTTCTCTCTTTGCGTGTGCAACGCTCCTGTTTTCCAAGCTCGTGCCTTCCCGTTTGTTTTTCCGCAGCTTCCTGCTGCTCCTCTTTGCGCTGCGCTATTCGCGTCCCTATGTAATGTTTTCGCACAACCAGCCGAGCCCCCCGGTCAGCCAAGTTGATGACGATCACTCCCTCATGCTGCTATGCTGTGAGCAGACCAGAGATAAATTTGCGCGGCCCGCCACTCTGCTTTTTGGGGAATTAATGGCCTAGTGTTTCAATGCTCGAGTGAGCCCTCTACTTCGGTACTTTGTGATATGGGAGTCTCAAAACAGGAAGGAATTCGCTTGGTTTGTTATTAAACTGATCTCAATGTTTTGTTTTATGAATGCCTCGTCTGGAGTTAATTAAGGTCAGTTTATTGGAGGGTATTTCGGATGAAGTGAAATTATTAAGGTATACTGTTGTGGGACTCGTTATTGCAGTAGTATCGATTATAGGTGTTTATTAATTAGTACTAATAAAACTGTCGAAATTTATTTAGATCTGTTTGTTAATAGTTAGTTCTCCAATATAAACTTCATTTGGAGTTGGTGCGAATTGAGCAAGACGCGAGCTGCAATCCTCGAAGGCTCAATCAAGAGTGGCATCAATTTTTCACGGTATTTATCGTCCGATTTAGAGACTCACCGATTTCTTAAGGCAACGAACGTCCACTCGGTCGATCATTGTCAACGATTGAACGACACCGCTCGCCGCCACCGCTGCCGACAGGAAAAATTGCCGCGAAAGAACACGTACGTTCGCCGCTGCCTCGTTCTAAGCAACAATTTATATCTGCCAGATGCGTCCTTGCGTTTTCACCGAGAGAGCGTAGCACGAGACTTATACAGGCTCCTTCAAAAATCATTCAACGGCATTATTAGATATGCAAGTTAATGTAAATCGTTGATTTGAAATTGAATTTTTTGTACTTTTTGCAATTAATATTTGGCGAATTTTAAAGTCTACATTGTTGTGTGTGAATAAATGTATTGTAATCCGTTTTATTAATAATTATATGTAGCTAAATGCTTCAAGAATAAATGAGAAACCGTACGATTGTTGTAAATGAAAAATTTATTAGAATTATAGCGTGAACAAGATATATCGAATATCACGCACAATCGGTTGTCATTTGGCAATGTTCGATAGAATTTGAATGATATTAAACTACGTTGTCTACATAATGAAAACGTACAATTCTGCCCGCATTCCTCTATGTTTTTCAACCGAAATTAATTTGAGTTTTTTATATTATAATTTAACTTTGCTAATTTGTTTCCTCTAAGTTCAAAGGTCGCGAAAAATGTCGACCGATGTATCAGTTCTCCCTCGTGTTTCATACATTTATATTCGAACCGATGTGGAGTAATATTAATTTCATATTTCCCATTCCTCTGATGAAAATGTGCGAAAGCACATGAAACGCGTGACTGATTTTTGCGCGGCCCTGAAGCATTGCGAATTTTTCAGCAAATAAAGAGCAACTTGATCGTCAAATTTCCGATTCCTGTAATTAAAACGTGCGAACAAATGGCAGACTATAAAACACGTGGATGATTTTTGCGTAAGTCTGTAAGTATTGCGAATTTTTTGAACCGATGCGTAGCAACTTTAACATCAAATTTCGCATTCGTCTATTAAAAACGTGCGAAAAAATGGCAGACTATAAAACACGTGGATGATTTTTGCGTAAGTCTGTAAGTATTGCGAATTTTTTGAATCGATGCGTAGCAACTTTAACATCAAATCTCGCATTCGTCTATTAAAAATGTGCAAGAAATGACAGAATTCGAAATACGCGGCTGATTTTTGCGTAAGTCTGTAAGTATTGCGAATTTTTTGAATCGATGCGTAGCAACTTTAACATCAAATTTCCCATTCCTCTAATAAAAATATGCAAGAAATAACAGAGTACGAAACACGCGGCTGATTTTTGCGCGAGCCTGTAGGTGTTGCGAGTTGTGTAAAGCCGAGGTGACAACGGTGGCGCAGCAGTGAACGAGCAGAGTGAGGAGGCGCGAGGAGAAGACGACGACTACGACGGCGTGCTCTCTTGCCGCGTGCAATTGCTCAATGGCCTGTTGAGTAATCGGCCGGCGGCGTTTTACTCGCCGTATCCGCCGCTAACGCTAATAATCGCGTTTCTATTCCTACCTGTTACGTCCGGCCCTTCTCTATTTTCAATCCGCTCACCTAGATGTCCTTCTCACACAGTGTTCGTCGCCCCCGCTCTTCTCATTTCAACCCCTTTCGCTCGCAAAATTCTTACGTCAGCGCTTTCAACCAATTTTCTCTCGTGCGACTGTCACAACAGTCGACGAAGTGGAAGAGATACTTTTCTATTTTAATGATGGTAATCTATTTGGAGTTCCTTTCACAATACTGAAAACTGAATTATTTATATAGCAAAGATTAATTTGCATTTTGACGATATTTTACAAAACAAACGTTTCATTTTTAATCAGTGATAATGAACCAATTTTATTATAAAAAGAATCAAATCAACAAGGTATAAAACAAAATTATACGAATCACAATATTAAATTCATTTTCTATCAAAGTTACCTCTTCTAAAAAAATGATCAAACGTATACACACATTATGAGAGAATGCCCTCTAATTATAGAAGATTTGTCTACTCGAACATGTCCCTTATGAGATACGTTGGACTAATATCAGGTGCATTTGCGGAATGCGAGACTACTTAGGCAGGAGCTGGTTGGTTCGCTTTGTGCGCGGAGTAATTCGTCTATCGTCTTGCGGAGGGGCGTGCAGAATCGAGAGAGGTCCGTGGCTCACCGGTGTGTGCCGAATGCCATTCGATTTGGTGGCTCCCTTCAAAGGCTAATGCCGTTACCGTTGTCACTTCGCAGCGTTGCGTCAACCAGCTCAACGCCTCCTCCTTCCTCTCCGCTTGCTTGCTCGCTCACTCTTCCCACCAAATCGCCGCCGAGAAAGTCTCGCTTTGGCGCAGTAGCAATTGTCCTTCCTCTCAAAAGAAGCACCTGTGCGGTCGTCCCGAATCAGTCACTGACCCACAAGGAATGTGGGTCAGCCGATGAATACTGCCCATACGATCCACCGGGTCAAAGGCCGTAACTAGCGAATCAAATCTTTGGAAATCTCGGGGAATATTCGGTTTAGTTACTACGACGTTTCAATATTGTAATTTCGACCCTGCTGATTATCACTTTTGACGCGCGTGTAGAATTCTTTCTTTCATCGATTCGTTTTTATTTGAAATAAAGATATCTGAGTAAATTTTAGTTTTTGGTCTATCCTTCGTGTTTGCTTTTTTGAAAGTCTATGTGAATTTATGTTAATATTAATTGATTCATTTATTGAAAATGTTAAAGCTATCCTGAGAATCTTTTTGATAGTCGAACTATCGAAAAGCAGTATTGAACAATGTTACCTGACTGGAAAGAATTGGAAGTGGCGCGTTGCATTAACGCAACACTGTGACATGTGAGTTAACCGAGCGAGTAATTCAATTTTGCAATTCTTGTTCAACTGGGAAACAATCCTCGTGCTGATGTCGATTTTAGCTATATAAATTCACATTAATTTTAATCAATTAATTCATTAAAATACCAATTCAAAAGCGATAACAAAATAAATCCTAAGAATTTTGTTGACAATCCAAGTATCGAAAAGAAGTATTGAACAATCTTACTTGACTGCAAAGAATTGAAAGTGACGCGTTGCATTAACGCAACACTGTGACATGTAAGTTAACCGAGCGAGTAATTCAATTTCGCAATTCTTCTTCAACTGGGAAACAATCCTCGGTTTGATGTCGATTTTAGCTATATAAATTCACATTAATTCTAATCAATTAATTCATTAAAATACCAATTCAAAAGCGATAATAAAATAAATCCTAAGAATCTTTTTGACAATCCAACTATCGAAAAGAAGTATTGAACAATCTTACTTGCCTGCAAAGAATTGAAAGTGACGCGTTGCATTAACGCAACACTGTGACATGTGAGTTAACCGAGCGAGTAATTCAATTTCGCAATTCTTGTTCAACTGGGAAACAATCCTCGGTTTGATGTCGATTTTAGCTATATAAATTCACATTAATTCTAATCAATTAATTCATTAAAATACCAATTCAAAAGCGATAATAAAATAAATCCTAAGAATCTTTTTGACAATCCAACTATCGAAAAGAAGTATTGAACAATCTTACTTGCCTGCAAAGAATTGAAAGTGACGCGTTGCATTAACGCAACACTGTGACATGTGAGTTAACCGAGCGAGTAATTCAATTTCGCAATTCTTGTTCAACTGGGAAACAATCCTCGTGCTGATGTGTAGGGCGAGGCGGGGCGGAGTGAGGCGGAGTGAGGCAAAATTCGCCGGTACTCGGGCCGAGAGGAGAGCGAGGTAATTCAATATCGGAGGGAGGTGCACGTCAGAGAGCATGAATCCAATGCTCTCGAGAGTGCACCGCCGCTCCCGCGCGCACGTATTGGAAGTGCGCGTCTGCTCGAGAGGTTAGCGCCGCCACTTTATCATATCGTCACAAGGCTACTAACACGCGCGCACACCCACACGCCCAGCTTCGGCCTCAACTTCCGACGCCCTTTCCCCTCCCAACTTCCACCCGGTTTCCCGCGCCGCCCACGCCCGCCCCGCTATTATTATACCTACCCGTCGAGCGGAAAATCGCCACGGCTTCTGACTCCTCGTCACCGCATGCCACACGCCACCGATCTTAAGCTAGTTCTACTGTAGATTTCTTTTTTTCAGTGCTTTCTTCAAATTTGGATGTTTAGAAGTTGTATTTGAAACTTGATGCGTTTTAGTACTAATCTTACCGGTTGTTTATATATAACTAGTTTTACTATAAACGGTCATGTAACGGTATATTTTTTTTCGATTTAGAGAATTTCCTTACTTGTTAAAAATAAAAAAGTAAATTTATATTTGCTTTATTATTGTCCAAATGTTACTTTATGCATTTGATTTCGTATTAAATTAACAATGAGCTATACCCGAATGGAAAAAAATAATTGGTTTAATAGATTAGTACTAAATCGTATCAAGTTTCAGATACAACTTCTAAAGACACAAATATATATAATAATAATAATAAAAGAATTATATATTTACTTCTTTATTTTTAACAAGACAAGAAATCCTCTGTTTCGAATTTAAGATGACCGTCAAAGTTGGCACTTTTTATACACGTCTCGTACCAGTCATGTGTTAATGACGTGTTTAAAATTAAAAATATTCCCTGTTTAATTTAATAGATAAAACCTCTTTACTTTCGATTACCAATGCTTGTAATTCTACATTAAAACTTCGTGAGATTTCTTTCCCAACGCTATTTTTCAGATTAAACTAAATTGATCGGCATAGATTTCGCAGGAAAGAAATGCTATTCTTCGCGAGGTTTTTCGCACGGGTTCAATTAATGGTAAAGAAAGGGTTAACGCAATCGGACGTGCCAGCGGAGCGAGACAGGTAATCCGGCTGTAGGTAGAGAGGAGTAACGAGAGAATGATATGGGCATTTCGCAAGTTCGGGCGAAGGGAGAAGGGAAGAAGAAGAAGGCGAAGAAGAAGAAGAAGAAGAAGAAGAGCAAGAAGAGGGCGAAGGAATGCGCCGCGTTGGAGAGAATCCGTACACATATACTCTCTACCGACTCTTACGTATGCACCGGTGCGAGAAAGGAGCCAGGATCCGGAGTGCGAGAGCAAGGGTATCAGCCTTGCCTCTTCCTCTTCATCCCACCAATCCCTTTCCCACTCTCTCCTTTGCTTTGCCCTCTTTCTTTCTCACTATCGTTCCTCTCCGAGCACAACAAACAGACGCCGCCTCGTAATTTGTTTTCGTACGTTCTCGCGGACCTCGCCGCTCTCTACGCCTCCTCTTTCTCCACCCTTGCTTCCTTTTATCCTTCCTTTTCGTTCGCCCTTCCCAACTCGTAGCGCCAATAAATATAATGCTGGATCGAGAGAAACCTAGATTAGTTAAGATTTGTTTAGAATGTCTTGTATTATTGGCTTATCAATTGGTGGGATTATGTAATTACTTCAGTTTTTAAGAATGTTTTTTTATCCAAGCGTGATTATTTATAATCCCTTTAATATTCCCCAATTAGAAAATCGATGAATTCTTTTCAGTCATTGAAACATTGTTTTCCACATATTTTCATCCCAGATTTAACGAGTATAATAAAAAGGGAAAAATATTAGCATCCGCATTGTCTTCAAAACAATCCCGAGTGAATCCTCCAACTACTGTCATCCGTTTCTACGTCTTCCGATGGAAAATCGCAAGTAAACATATCCCGAATCACCATACCACGAGGATCGAAGCAAACACGCTCCAACAAACACGAAAGAGAAACGCAATACGATCAGGGATCGACGAGATTTATAATTGACGAATCCGAAATTGAAACGCAATTTCGAACTGGCAAAACGTCGACGCCCGAATCGAACTCGATGTCGCCGATGGCAATGGAAACTGGCGTATCGAAGAAGGAGCGGAACAGCAGAGAGTGCAATGCGCGCTCTTGAAAATCGGCTAAAAATATCGATGCCAGCGAGGGACGTCGTATGCGCGGGTGTAACGTCCGGAGAGAGTCTCCTCTCTCGTGGGAACCGCCTGAGAGTGTTTCGTGCTCGTGGATGGCCGCGGCAGTGTGCTGCTGCTGCTGCTGCTGCTGCTGCTGGTGTGTATCTTTTCGAGATTAATGATAGGCGTTTACCTTTAGTGCGCGCGGCCCGCTGTTTTCTGCGCTTTCCGAAGGTGAGCATCTAGCAGTATGGCGGAGAGAGAGAGAAAGAGAAAGAGACGGTCATCCAGCAAAAAAGGGCTACGAGTGTGCTCGAGAGAAGGCCGAGGCAAGTGTGCGGAACGTCGACGAAGCCGACGACGACGACGACGACGACGACGTCGGAAAGGAAGGAGCAACGAGCGTGCCGTTGGTACGCGTGCCTTCTCTACTTTGCGCCCGGCCTTTACCGCCCGTTTTCCATGAAGCGCCTACCTGTTGGCTGACGAGCACAGGCAGTTTCTCCTTTCTTCTACCACTCGCTCTCTCCTCGCTCGCTCTTCTCGCGGGCGCATTTCCCCCCAAGAGTATGTATTGTACGCGTCTTTGCCAACTCCCTTCTGCCGCTAAGTAGACACACACTCTCTTCTCTTCTCCTCGAGTTTTACCCGCAACGACAAATCTCTTCTTCTCTCGCACCTCGCCTCTTTCGACGAATCTCCTTCTCACTCGTCTTAACCTCTTATGTTATGTTTCATAGTTTGAATTAAGCTTTTATTTTGTCAGAGCTTGTTAGTGGTCTTGCGTGGATTTAATTTATGCTTGGTGGATGAAATGTCATTTCAACCCTTAACTTGTACTGATTTATTTAGTAGTGGTGAGATGTGGTTTTGGATCGTAGAATTTTAAAGACACAAATGTATTTTGGACCGATTTTTTGTTCAAGCTATTTGATGTTTTCATTAAAGATTGATATATTATTAGATAGTAATTCATTACATCATCAATCCATAGGTAATTATCACATAGTGTACCATTTATGCCACTATTTTTTTGGTGCCTAAAGGTCAAGTTTAACTTGTACCATGAATGATACACGTGGCACGGAACGTGTTAATACAGTGTTTGTTTAAATGAGAATAATTGTACTGCGTTAACTTGTGGTATTGTCGAAGTGCAAAGTTGTGTAAATTGTCATCGTAGTGTGTAGTACATGTTTTGTCCTGTAAAACAGATTTAGTTTGATTATTTGACTGAATAGGAACAACGCTCCTATCATCGAATGCTGATGCACCCTTCTGAAAGTACCTGTCTGTTAATTTTTATATGTCGAATTAAATAGGCAGATTAATGATTTATCATTGCGATTATTAGTATTTCCTCGATTTTCTTTCAATATATAAACTTCTATTACTCGATACGCATGATCTAACTTGACAAAACAGGAAAAACATTTCTCTTATTGAGTGCTACCGTGTCCTTTTGGAAACTATCTGTCACCTAATTTTCCTTCATCGAATTATACAGACAGATTAATGATTTATCATTGCGATCATTAGTATTTCTTCGAATCTCCTTTCAATATATCAAGCTATTTCTAGACGACGGATTCCACCTTGCGTCTCGTTACTCGACTAAACAGGATGAACTACTGCTGTCATCAAATACCGCTACATCCTTCTGGACTAATCTACTAATACTAATTTATCGAAATACAGAGACAGCTGACTATGATTTATCATTGCAATCATTAGTATTTCCTCGATCTCCTTTTCATATCTCGAGTTATTTCTAGCGAAGGATTCGTCCTTGCGTCTGGGCGCGCGCGAGTGGTTCGATCGATTGCCGAGAATTCAGTAGTACCAGCCGCGGCGACCATTACTCTTCCTCGAGCAAGATGAGCACTTAGGGCTGTCCTAAGCAACGTACCCACACCCTTAGTTATTGGTACGCATGCGTTTCGTAAGGAAGGGTGTGTGTGCGCGTACCGGCGCCGGGTTACCTCCTCTGACTTTCCTCGGCCCTTTGCTCCTCTTAGCTGTTCTCTCAGAGCCGCCCTTTACCGCCCGCAATATCGCCGCCACCCCCCGCAAGACAGCCAAATCGAATTAAGTGGCAGATCCAACCCATTGGCAGGGACGAAATCAGTATTTAGCAGACTACCCCTCCGGCCGAATTCCAACTACAACCGATCTGTTCTATCGTTGTCTGTTGTACGCCTTGCTAGTGAAGATACGAGAGAAAGAGGAAAGGCTTTTTTTGTAGTTGAAACTGTTATTTTAATTGCACTGCTAATTAGAATGAGCGAAGTTTAGATATTTAGAAGTTAATGGTTCTCCAACATGTATTAAATACAGAGGATAAAATAAGTACGTTCCGTATTTTAATACTAAACGAATCGGTATTTTACACATATCTATTCTTATCATAAGGGGTCATTAACCCTTTATGAAATAAACGTTGATTTTTAGAAAGAAATTCTTAATTTAATTGAAAAAAAAACGATTTTAAAGTAAATTTTGAAAGGGGTCATTTGACCCTGCTTAGTACGTTTAATGTTAAAGATAAATTTGATTAAGAAAGAAAATCATCCTCCAAAGACATTTATTTTTCCCATTTTCACAAAAAAGTTTGGTTCTGTAAGAAATTCTTTTTCAAAAAGATGTCGTATTTTAATTCCAACTACAACCGATCCACTCTCTTCTATCGTTGTCTGTTGTACGCGTTGCTAGTAAAGATACGAAAGAAAGAGGAAAGGCTCTTTATGTAGTTGAAACTGTTATTTTAATTGCACTGCTAATTAGAATGAGCGAAGTTTAGATATTTAGGAGTTAATGGTTCTTTTAGGGATGAAAGTGATACGCTTGGTTAAATAGTCTTTCTTATGCATGAATGGCAAAGCTAAAATAGTTGTTAAATCTCTTTTATAATCATAGTGGTGATTCACAGATACGTATTCCAGTAATAAAATAAATTACACGATCAGAAGTACTTTTCTCACATATAACAACCTACAAAATCGACTCCATCAAACACTTTCTCGCGCTTCCCCTCTCAAAGACGTTTGCCAAAGTGAAAAGTCTCCGCATCGCGAGAAGCGAATCGGTAATATCGAGCTAATTATATTCGAGGACATCGATCGGTTCGAAAGAGGGGTGGTGGCAGTCGATCAAGAGCGAGTCTTCTCTCGTTGATGCTGAGCTTCTTTCGACAAATCGGCAACCCCCCGGAGCAGAGCGGCAAGCGGGCGCGCACGGGGGTAATGAGAGGCGAGGAAGACGTAAGTGGCGATGGAGGTGAAAAAGGAGGAGGTGCGAGACTAGAAAGAGAGGAGTCTCGAAAGGAGCGAGAGAAAGAGAAAGCCACGAAAGATTTTCTGCAGAAAGCTCGACGGCCTCCAAGAGGGAGAAAGAGGGGGAAATTGGAGGGTGGTTGAGTGAGTGAGGGAGAGAGAGATAGAGAGAAAGAGAGAGGAGGTGGATGGGTGGAGAAGAGAGTAAGGGAGGAGGGACGGAAAGATCTTTGGTTAGAGAGAAGCGCTACAGAGAGCGGCGCCCCGGGGCCATCCATCATCCCAATAATTGCTTCCCTTCCCATCATATAATTCCTGTAGAATCCTATCTCCCTCTCCCCCTCTCTTTCTTGGCCCCCTCGCCACTTTCTCTCGGCCGATGGTCCGTCACTTCTTTCTCTCTCACACTCTCTCCCTCTCTCCCTCTCTCTCTCTATGTCTTTCTTTCTCCTTCCTCCTCCTCTCTTCTTGCTCGTCTTGCGCCCGGCCCTTCACAGCCGCTCGCTGCCAACACCCGGGCACCCGCAACGCCCGCCAAGAATATCACACCCTTTTCTCATCTTCCTCTCGGCTTCCTACTATCTCTCTCTCTCGCTTTCTCTCTTTTAGTTGAGCCTTCGCTGTGATATACCATACTCCTTGGTTCGCTCTTTCTCTTTCTCTTTTGGATCATCGAGCGTTACGCGGTCTTACACCTTCGCTACGTTGCGGACACTCGCTCATTCCGCTTGGATTTCCCGCTCAGTGACTTGTTCTTTGGTGTTCGATACAAAGTCGTTGATTGATCGACGCAATATGGATTGGTTTTTGGGTGTTTGTTGTAGGGAATTGGTGATTTTGGAGCATTTGGGAAGCCTGTATTTTAGATTGTGAGAGTTTTTTGTTTTTATGCTGATAGTAGAAAGTATTGATGTTTTTTTATCAATTTATATGGTTAAATTATGTCTTTCTATATTGTGATTGTATTGCAGAATGAAAATAATTCATTTCGTTTTGTTACAACAGTATTCGACGTGCTAATTATTGACAGTGTCAAATTATTAGCATCTAAAACCAATAAAAAAATTCGATTCAGCAAAACGCGTAGCTCTCGAAAAAGAAAAGGATGAAACATTCGCTTTGATGGAAGCCAGGAAAATCTGGGATCTCCCGAAATCCAGTGCGACTCTTGGCAGATCCAGTGGGTGGCGATTGAGCGTGAGTGTGTGTGTGTGTGGGTGGAACGACGCAATTTCGTGGCAGCTTACGTTACACCGAGAAATACAGCTGGGCCAGCTTTAACGCTCTACTTTCCTTTCAATCCCACATCATATCAACCTTTCCCTCTCCTTTCTCTCCTTTCTCTTCCATTTTTCCTTCTCCCTTTCCGGCCGGCATTCTCGCACTAGCACACCAATTATTATGCGTCCACTCATTGTAACGAGCGGGGGATTTATTGTAATTACCTGGCAGCCTTGTATTAGTTGCCGCCGAAGACAGTATCGCGCACGGTAATCGATCATTAATGAGGGGGCGAACGCAAGCGCTGATTAATGAGCCGCGCAGAATCCGGCGCGATTAAGGAAACACACGGAATACGGTGGTTATTACGCGTAGAAAAAGCGCCACCGGGAATGTGTTACGCTATGGCGAACTAAAGCATTGCTTACTTCCATAACCGGAACACGTATGTTCGCAATTAGCGATCACTGCAGTTGGAATAGAACGAAAAATGTTTCAGTCGCGTTCACTCTATCAGCAATTGCACCGTTAATTAACTCGCAAGATGAAAAATAGAAAGGTATGCTCTGCTTTAATGATAGTTTGTTGTTGTATTTAAGGAGGTTGGTGCCGAAAATGAAAATAATGAGATCGGATTGAAATTTACAGAGAATGGTAGTGAATGGTCACTGCAGCTCTTTTCAAAATTTCAACTTATTGGGAAGCAATGTGGAATATTGATTGATTGTATCAGGTAATTAATGTGAAGGATTTCTTAAGACAACGATTGACTCTGCTTTTGGAAAATTATTAAGGAGGTTGGTGCCGAAAATGAAAATAATGAGATCGGATTGAAATTTACAGAGAATGGTAGTGAATGGTCACTGCTGCTCCCATCAAAATTTCAACTTATTTGTCTGTACAGTTTTCGAATAATCAATGTACAAAAATCCATTCTTTTGCGTGAGCTTTTATGGCGACGAGAGCGGAGATTACCGTTTATTGCATAAAAATATGTGATACAATAATGACACATGAATAAAAAACATTTCATGTCATAAATGAGACATTTACGAATAATCAGGCTAAGTTTCAAAAGCTTCGTCTCTCCGGTTCGAGAGTATTTGAGCAGAGAGTGAAAAGGAAGTGCTTTCATTTGTAAAAATAACATGATAAATAGTATAGAATTAAAAGTAACTTATAAAAGCAACTGTGACATACCATAATCTTAATTGCAAATTGAATTTTCCTACTCAAAAATTGGCTTTACTGTAATTTGAAAAAGCCTCAGAATTCTGTATCAATACTCACATGTTCCCCTTTTATCCCCGCAACAAATGACAGCCCCAACCTCCTTAATTGAAGTATGATTAACATTTATGGTAATTCATGTTTACGTATTATTTATTTCACTACTGATTCTTCTATTTCAAATAATAATATTCTCTCTTGCAAAGCGCACTCTCTCTCTTTGAATTAGCAAGCGAGTTCGAAGGCTGTTGCTTCGCACAGCTCCGTTCCGCTCCGTCAGCGTACGCTAAATTCCTATACCAGCGGCGAAGATCCGGCGGGAGCATTGGAGTTTAGCAGATGGGAACGAAGCAGTGCTGACCCGTGTGGCCCAGGACTAAGGTTCATTGACCTTTCTTCAAGTTTCCGAAGCATTTCTATGCTTCTCCGATATTCCATATAATAATAGAAATACAACAAGGCGATAGAATCGAGGGAGGCAAAGCTTTTCGGAAGTTACGTGCGAGATAGTGCAATGTTCCCGTAGTTCCAGCCACGCTCCTTTATCAATACGTGGAAAGGAGCTGGCTTATCGCGCAGACGTGCGCGACATTTTCATTCTCACGCCTGGCTTGCTGCCTCGAGCGTGCACACCATTAGCTCTATCGTTACATAAGCCGGAAAAGAATATCGTCCCTTTTCTTTCCGTGTCACTTCTACAGGGTGACTAGAACACTTTCAGATAGACCGTATATACAATTATATTCAACATGTATTAAATATAGAGGATAAAATAAGTACGTTCCGTATTTTAATACTAAAGGTATCGGTACTTTATACATACCTATTCTTACCATAAGGGACCATTTGATATCTTATGAAATAAACGTTGATTTTTAGAAAGAATTTCCTAATTTAATTGAAAAAAAAAACGATTTTAAAGTAAATTTTGAAAGAGGTCATTTAACCCTGCTTGGTACGTTTAGTGTTAAAGATAAATTTGATGAAGAAAGAAAATCATCCACCAAAGAAATTTATTTTTCCCATTTTGAGAAAAAAGTTTGATTCTGTAAGACATTCTTTTTCAAAAAGACGTCGTATTTTATTTGATTTATTATAGGTTAATTGCTTTTTTTATTACGAATATTTGTATGGATTATCTACTTTGCTCGAGTTATTCACTTCGAATAGATTTCCTTCACGTGCACGATGGTCGAATTGAAAGATGGCGTACAAAGACGAAAAAGGAGGACGCGATAGTATTTACGAGAATTCTACGAGGCTCTCTAGGTTAGTTCAAGGCAGCACTTGAGCCAGCAGCGGCGAAGGGATTCTTGCTTGGGTACACAGAGCACCTCAATCTTATCGAGACTCTATCACTGCTTCCTTATCCGGTGCCGGTGGCTCACTCTTCCGCAAAATTCCACTGCTACTCGTGACTCGACAAATACAATCACGGAAGTACTCGTGTATGTTGCTTATCGGCACGTGTGACATTTCGTCATTCATAAATTCCCCGACCGCAATTAGATTGGTCCGTCAGATATTAACAACACTCTGAAATCCCCAACAAGTGTTACATCCTCGACTCTTTTTATTTGAAATTTATTTTATTTCTCTGTTATTGTATACGATTTTTTATTATTTCCTAAGTGGAATGAGATTGGTCAATGAGATATTAAGCACACTTTTGAAATCCTCAATAAGTGCCTCATCCTCGAATCTATTTATTTATCAAATTCATTCGAAATTTATTTAATTTCTCTGTTATTGTATACAATTTTTTATTATTTCCTAAGTGGAATGAGATTGGTCAATGAGATATTAAGCACACTTTGAAATCCTCAATAAGTGCCTCATCCTCGAATCTATTTATTTATCAAATTCATTCGAAATTGATTTAATTTCTCTGTTATTGTATACAATTTTTTATTATTTTGTAAGTGGCATGAGATGGGTCGACGAGATATTAAGCACACTTTGAAATGCCCAACAAGTGAATTCGAAATTGATTTAATTCCTCTATTATTGTACTACTATTCTTGATTATCCAATACATGGATACAAGCAACTCGATTTTATCGTAATTCATATCTGACAGATTGGCCGCTGGGAACATGTGTACTTGGCCGTATTACAAAGCGGCATTCCAGGCATTCCTCGACGGTGCAACGACCTTGCCACGAGCGGCGGAAGTTCCTTAACAAGATCGTCAAGGTAACTAGTCCAGCAATCGGACGGGGCAGTGCCGCGACATCGGTGTCAATCTAATTTTCATAATAGTATCAAGAAGCTTGGGGAGGGATTGGCAAGACAGTGGGAAAGGCGGATTGCTTGGAGTCGAGGAATCGGTTCTCGTCTCTCTTAGCTCTCCGATCGGCAAAGCGGTGGCGGCGGTGGCGGTGGCGGCGGCGAGGGGGGCCGTGAGCGCACCTTAAACGGGACCACTTAAGAGTTTTTTGAACCAGCGCATCGCCGGTGCGAGCGAGAGCAAAGCAGCACTCTGAAAACGAGTTCCCTCGGCGCGGCAAGTGCCAAGTTTGCTCTCCGATCCGAGAGGAGGACGCGACACACACACACACACGCATACACAGAAGGCTCAGAGAGCCAGTCGGCGAGCAGCGCGCCGCTCCCGGAGAACCTATCGATGACTTGTCTTGAATTTCGTCATGGTACTAGCCTGGAATGCGTGAAGACGCGGGAATACTCGCGCCACTCTAGAGAAAGATAGAGAAGGACGACTTTTCTATCGTTTCTTTCCAGTCGAGTTGAATTCTCAGCTCGTGGATGCACTGCCTCGTGCCGATAGCTGTCTTCGTACGAGTCAGATAGCTTACTATTAGTCTCTGAACGAGTTATTTCAATTGTACTAACTTTTAATTATTTAACATGACATTTATCTAATTTTAAAAGTATCATTTTAGTCTAGTTTTATTTTATGTACGAAAAATATAGAAGAAATCGATGATAGCGAAATGAATTAATGAAAAGTCTTGAATCTGCAGGAAGCACATTTCTCAGAGGATAACGCCGAGTTAATTGATTCGAAAATTCTATACATATGTGCTTAAAAAATCGATGTAAATGCATATATGTGTACAGGATGTAGACTTTCCTGTGTTATTAATTTAAACCAGCGATCCTTTCTCGATATGCACTGCTCAGTGCTTCGATTAAGTACGGTTATCCCTTGGAAAACGTGTGGAGCATCGGAAGTGCATCGTGCCTCTCAAGCACCAGTGTTTATTAAACTTACCGCATCTACTGCGCGCTACATTTTCAACTAGAACTCCAGGAAAAAACTCACCTGTAACAGAAAATAAAACAATTTTATTACAACAATCCTATTTCATTCGACAATAAATATTCCAACAAACAATAATTCCGCTCGACAAATAACAAACAATAAATTACGGCGATAAGAAACTCGCAATTATAAAACACGAGGATGAACCGAAGAGCATTTATAAACCGGTCATAATGAATCTTGAGCAATCGAGTTATCAATGCGGCACAATTCTCATCTTTTCCCATGTCGACGCAGACATCCAAAGTGGGTACACACTAAGCCGTAAGGTGTGTGTACACGTACGAGCGGTATTCGGTGAGCGGGGCTCACGAAAGAATCCCATTCATAGACGTAGGCACGAAAAGAGAGAGTGAGAGAGGGAGAAAATGGAGAGGGGACGCGAGTGGTGGTTGTCGGAGGAGGAGGAGAAAGGAGGATGAATAGAACGAGGGAGAGAAAGAGAGGGTTACAATGAGAGGAAGGCAGAGGAAGAGAGAGTGAGAAAAAGGAGGAGAACGATTCGGAGAAGAATAGAAAGAAGAAGCGTCGCTAGAGGGAGAAGCAAAGGCAAAGGCATTCGGATTAGGCGCAGGCGCCAGGTAGGAGAAAGGCTTAATGAAAAATTTTCCACGCCGTACCCCTGCGGTAGACCGCCACCATCGCCGCTGCCGCCGCCGCCGCCGCCGACGTCTTTTCTAGGTCGGCCGGCTCTGGAATTCGATCTTCGAACGATCGATCTACAAAAGGATCGCAGGAACCAGCAGCAGGAAGAGGGAGAGATGAAACGGCCAAGCTAGAGAAGCAAAGGAGCCTCTCCTCTCTACTCGACGAGGAGAGCGAAGCGATCGCCGTGAAAGGGGGCCGATCGATGCGATCCGTAGAAGCGATTGTAGTCGAGGAGGCCGTGGAACGACCTATCGACCTCCCCCGTGCAATCGCTCGAAAGTGAAGGATGTGGGTAGAGTGGTGCGCGCCTAGAGAAATATTTAGCCTGGCGGGCATCGCCGGCGAGCGATGCGGCGCGGTGGTGCCATTGGTAACGAGGCAGAGATAAATCGCGCCGACCGAGAGAGCCCCTTAATAATGTGCGAGGAATTCGATCGGTCCGCTCTTCACCAGTACAGCGTAACTGACGCCGAATCATCATCCAAGAACCTCAGTCATCAAATCTCCCCACATATTTTTTAATTTCTTCTTTATTATAATGTCTGTTCTTGGATTAAGCACATGTACTTTTTATTATATTTTATGTTCGTTACTTTAGTTTTATACTGTATATATTATTATATGTCCACTCTAATGAGCTCTAATGGAGGCTCAAGGTTTTATTAAAAAAAAATCATTCAAGAAATTATTCACGTGTTCATAAATATAGACTTTCAATACTTTCTATAAAAACTGTTAGAAAATCAGAAATAGGCATGCGAATTGTAAAGCAAGCCTCGTGGAGGTTGTGCAGAACACTTCTCCCCTTCAAGGAAAAGCCAGGGTGTCATAAACCCCGAAACTTGGCCACGCTGGACCGACTTCAGCCTTGAACACCACTGTATTCTTAATCTTCAGATATCAATATATTTGTACTCTACATCTTGTTAATCGAATCCCTGACGAGTTACATTTATTTACGAGCACCCACACAACTCGATAAAAATCGATTAGCAACACTCTTACATATCAAGAAACTTTCGCTGAAATAATACTGATCCACTCTTCCTACCCATAATTCCCCGTGTAAGACTATACGACGTGTTGAGTTAGTGTGGGTGCTTGTAAATAAATATAACTCGTCAGGTATTCGATTAGCCAAGTAGAGTACAAATATATTGATATTTGAAGATTAGTCTTTTTGGAAAAGCATTTCTTACAGAACCAAACTTTTCTGTCGAAATGGGAAAAATAATATTCTTTGGAGGATGATTTTCTTTCTCAATAAAATTTATCTTTAACACTAAACGTACCAAGCAGGGTCAAATGATCCTTGTTAAAATTGACTTTAAAATCGTTTTTTCAAATTAAATTAAGCATATCTTTCTAAAAACCAACCTTTATTTCATAAGGGGTGAAACGACCCCTTTCAAAATTGACTTTAAAATCGTTTTTTCAAATTAAATTAAGCATATCTTTCTAAAAACCAACCTTTATCTCATAAGGGGTGAAATGACTCCTTACGGTAAGAATAGGTATGATTAAGACTGTATTGGAAGCCGAATATTACCAATACAGTAGTGTCAAGGTTGAAGTCAGTCCAAAAGTGATGCTCTCGAACATATCTCGCCATAAGGTTACCTATGCCAACGTGGCTAAGTTTGGGGGTTAATGACACCCTGGATTTTCCCTGCAAGAGAGAGATGCCGTACATAACCTCTACAAGACCTGCTCTACACACGCATTCGCATATCTATTTCTGATTTTCTAACACTCGAGAGAACACAGTGAATCACAATCGAATCAATCGAAATGATTAAACCAAGCATGACGCGCTTCTCTTACATACTCAGTGAGTATGTAAACGCAGAGGAAGTGGTGGCGAGAGAGGGGAGGGAAGGGGAGGGAAAGGGAGGGAGTTGGGTGTTAGTATCAATAGGACGGAAGTGGTTCGGTTTGTTTTTCTGTCGATGGTGGAAAGCGCTGGCGCCTCTTTATCGGCGGGGAAGAGGATCTGACGCGATAACGACCATTGATCGCTCGGTTGAATCGAGCAGGCCACTCGTTAGTACGCGCGCAAGATAGAGCGAGAGAGCGAGAGAGAGAGAGAGAGGAGAGAGCAAGGGAATGAACGAATGCGAGGAGGAAGGAGCGAGGGAGCGAGGAGAGCGGTCCGGAGAAGGACGGAGTCACGTTTCCGTCGTAGCGCCGCGTCCTCATGAATGAAAGCGGCGTGTATTTCGAAAGAGCGAGCGAGCGAGCGAGCGAGCGAGCCAGCCTCGAAGAGAACGAACGCGCACGTCGCTCGCATTTGCCCTCCGACTCTACTCATACACACGAACATAGAGAGACACAGACATAGTCGTTCTACGAGCTTATCGAACCGACGTTGCCAGGAGCGGGGTGCAAAGGGGCAAAGGGAGAGAGAGAGAAAGAGAGAATAAACGATGGCAAAAGAACGAAGCGAGAAAAGCGGAGCACTGATCAACGGAATTCGAGAGAGAGTGAAGCGCGCCGGGCATTTGTGTACAATGGAATCATCGGTTATCGGGGAAGCGCCTACTTCACCGCTGCTGTGTTACATACACTGCAGAAGGAAAAAATGTTGGACGTGGCAGCCGCGCTCGCTCGGTGGTGCCGACACGTTTTAACGCCGCTTCGCGCGCGCCTTGCGCGCCAATGCCGCACGTGGCAGCACACACGGATTTATTCACCCTGAAGGTTCCACTGATACCACCGTCCGGAAATGTTCGACGACTCAATCGTTGAAAGCCTCTTGGAAAATCGGTTATTGCCAATTGGAATTGTCGTTTCGGCTTTTGTCGTCCCGGAGAACCCTAGGTGTTCCAAGAGGGTGAAGGTAACAACGGTAAAGACGTCTTGGAGTTCACCCTTTCAACCCTTCGCATTGTTGTTATGCAGAAACTAACGCGGATACGCGCAATATAATTTAAAAAAAGAAAACAGGCCGAAATAAATACTAAATGAATATCAGTTATTTTATTTGTACAGAATTTATATTATGGTATTATAATAAAAATACGCGGGATTCGGCATTTCAATATTTTCAGGCAACAATGTTGAAAGAACGGATTAAAATAATGTTTACACGCACACGGTAGGCATAGTGAATTGTTGGCAAATATTTGAAAGATTAATTATCAGAGGAGTTTCAATTGTCCGCGACAAGGCGGAAAGGGTTAAAAATGAGCGCATCCACTTATTGACAAGTTGGTGGACCTCCTTTTACGCAGCTGACCGTGATTATCAGTCGGTGACCTAGTGCCAGGGCGGTCTGATAGCCCTCATTCATATCTAGCGCGCTCTTCCTACTTCTACGCAACCTCGAAATCCTCTTTCCAGCAGTCATAAACATCGCATACATAGTATAGATATATATCGCCCGTTCAATCTCGGTGTTCTCGAACCCCAATTAAGCAGCGTCAATTAAATCTCTATAAGCTGAGATTTATTCCTCACTGCGTGTGGCTTCTTAGTTTCTTTCACACTGGAATATCAAGGCTTGCTCGTAGAAACTACTGGAGTTTATTTAATTTTTATAAGTTCAAGTAATATTTATTAGAATATGCACTTTCGTATGTAATGTACCACTAATTTATCGAATCACTAAATTAATTCCAAATAAGACAAAAATGATACAAAAATGAATTAGTAAGAATACAAATTAGTTTATAAATATATTACGTTCGAAATTAACATACACTTAAAATACGACTGCAAATATAAAAAAGAAGAAACTTCCCCTTTAAAAAAATGACCAAAACAACGAAGAAACTCGATCGAATTCCACCCACTCTTCGAATCCTTGTTACACCCGGGTTAAAATCGCACCCGAGAATCTGATGGAACAAGCACAGCTAGCTTATCGAAGGGAAGTTTAAAAGGGACGCTGGCAAGAGGCAGAGAAAGATATTCGTTAGATGCGTGGAAGAAGGTCGGTTAAGTGCGACGAGAGTACGAGCAAGTGAGAAGAACATAAAGGAATTTCATGGGGACGACGTCGTGGCGCAGCATCTCGGCGGTCAGTTGCGGAAGAATCCGCTTGATTAAAGGAAACTTGTGTACTCGCGCCTTTTATTCAAATGCCCTCCCTTCGAGCTTGAGAGATGAAGAGAGCAAATTGTGGGGAGAGAGAGAGAGAGAGAGAGAGAGATGCTGTGGTCCATCAGGATCTCGCTCGCACTCGGCCCACTCAACGAGCGGGATCGCTCTCCGTGGAATGGGATTGGAATATAGCCGTTAATTATCGCGGTAACGTGGAATGCGCCTCGGTTTCCCTTTCTCTCTCTCTCGCTCTCTCCCCTTCCTCATGGCATCCCCCCAAGCAGCAGCAGCGCGCGGCCCACTGCGAGAGAAAGACAAGGAGAGAGGGAAGATTCACTCCTATGCATCCATCGACAGTGGCATGGACCACCTCATTCATCCTATCTGCATTCCTTTAATGCTACCTGGAGCCCGTGGAATGTCCGCCAACCCCGGGCATCGCAGTGCCGGACCTACGGTACCGCTTATCCCTGCTCTATACACTCGAACCCCGCCACTCTGTACAGCATCCTCCTGCGAGTAACCTCGAGAGTCTTCAACCAATGTTCAACAGCTCCACTTTCCTTGCCAATTGGAATACCAGTGATTATCGATTAATCGCTTTTACTTGGTAATGTTTTATAATTTAGTTGGAGTTTTCTTTGATATTTATTGTTAGTCAGTTTGATTTGATCAGATATATTTGATGTTATTTAAATAAGAGTAATATTAGATGGGATTGTTCTTGGGCGAAATGAATTGCACTTGCGATTTTAGTGATCGAAGTGATCGAAATGATTGGGTTTTTGGATTTGCCCAGATATAAAGTCCCATCACTCTTTTCCACACGATTCAAATACCACGCGCGTAAAGTACACTGCAACGTAGTGCGATTACTAATTAAAACAGTCGAGGACGATATTACCGAACGATTGCTTTCATCGATAATTGATTTCGTGCCAATCACGGGAAGGACGTCGAGTAAGCGCGGTCCGATTAATTGGCAATTAACAGCGGTTAACGATGAAATTAGCAATTTTTACGAAAGACACGGGCATCTATCGGGGTCAATGAAACCTCGAGAAAGTACGACGAAGCCGAGGCATGCTTCACCGGGGCGCGTCAGAGGCGGCAATGGCAAAGGAAGGCGGCAGCATTCCAGCGAGAGTCGCACGAATATGAATGATCATTAGCCGTTTTCGCCGGTCCAATATGCTAATGCGACGAGAGGACGGCGGAGGACATTCGAGGTAGACTAGGCGTCGCCTGTCAAGCCCTCGGGTGTTTTACCCCCAACGCGTCCTCCTCTTCCAACGGCAGCCTCCAAGATATACCGCTATGTCGCTCCCGTCAACTCCGAGAGAAATGTCCGATCGCCAATTATCACGGCCGCGCGAGACCGCATTAGGCGAGCAAAGAAACCCGTTTACCTTGTGTCGGCCTACAACAGAGCGTATACATATCGCGCGACATAGCTGTCATCCGCGACGACAAACTCCACGTTGAAAAGAGGCCCCCTCTGACTACTAACGCGCCACTTCTTCCAAGTGTCAACCGCCAGGAATGCATATTACTTGCTTTCTTCTACCCACACCACTTTTACAACCCTTTTGCTATGATTTAAGTCACGATGCGAGAAACGATTGGGATTATTCGTGTGATTGACAAACGTAATTCGAAAAGAATTTTTTTTAATCCTTTATGGATATTTACCATGTTCTATGGGAATGTTCCCTAGTTCAGTCAGGATAATCATAAACTTGGCAAGTAAAATTTAATGCTCTTTTAGATTTAACCGAATTCCAATTTATATCTTCGCGCGTATCATATATGTCCTTAGAATATTAATATTCTTATACTCTATTTTGTTATTTATACTGTTATTATATACGAAGTTTTATTAGCTCTTCATTGAGCAGAGGCGTTTAATATAGAAAAAACGAAAAGAATATTCTTCAAGAAGAAAGCTCTTTTATGTGACAAGAAATGCATTTTCTTCAAGAGGATAGTTTTTTTCTGAAAGAAAAATCAATTTCCTTGGAGCAGACAGTTTTCTTTTGTAAGAAAATTTATTTTAAAAGTGCTGGCTGTGCTCGCGCGATATTGCAAAAGAAGGGGTTAAACAGAAGACTTCCACAATCTCTTTAACCCCTTACGATTTAACCAATTTGCCACGCTCTTTCTCATTATTGCCTTGAAATTCAATTATTCCTATTTCCACTGACAGATTTATTATCAGACATACGTATTATCGGTAACATTCGCATCGAAGCTTTCTGCCCAGTGAAATCGCATTCCAAAACGAATGATTGCACGAACACTATTTACATAATTAAGACATAAATAATATATGCGGTCGAGGTTGTCTCGACGGTACCGCAGATTTCTATATCAACAAAAAATTTGACCGACTTCGAAAACTGACAGAGTTCCAGAGAGCTAAAAACTAAAAAATAAGCAGCACAAAAAATGCCGTGAAAAGTAACAAATAATTTGTTGCTTTGATGAATTCAGAACTTTGCTGTCATAATATTCGATTTTGGCAAATATAAGTAAAATATCCTCCTTTTCGAAGTCAGTAAAAAAAGAAAGATCCACGAACAACCCCTTTTTAACAAACCCTTTAATCCACTTAACTTTAAATCCTCCAACTTAATATTTCTACTACAAATATTTACTATCCCAGAATATCTAATATATCCTTAAAACAACAAGTTAAAAAAAGCACGAGGAACCAATCATAACAACATACATGCTACCGTCAGCGTTATTCGAATGACTGAACTCCAAGTTCTTTAGAAGTTAAGAGAAGCGCAGGCATCGTGTTTAGCCTCTGGTTGCGTCGAAAGGGGCAGTTTAGCTTTTATTGGTGAAAGGGCGATGAAGCCAGAGAATTTCGGGGGCCTTGCGAGGTTGTACCGGGGGCGCGGAAGGGTCGTATTCAGGGGGGGAGGGGAAAGAGAGGAGGATCGCGCAGAACCGCCTCTCATCATCGGCATCTCACGGTCGTTAGAAGCGTATCATAACACGGTGTATAACTAGGGGTAGATTCGACGGAACGGAGAGCCCCGTGTTTCACGTTCGGGGGCCCCTGGGGGCAATACAACACAATAAGGCCCCGAAGCTCGGCGATCCTGAGGAAGATAGCGAGATGGGCCCGAGTTCCTTCTATCTCGCTTTACCCACTTTGATATAGTTCTCTTTCTCTCTCTCTCTCATCCCTCCACACCTTCCACACTTGGTATCTTCTTCCTCCTCTTCCTTATCCTGGCGATATTCTCCTTTATTTTTCTATGCACCCCTGCACCTCCGCTCTTTCTTCCCGAAGGAGCCAACGATGCCGATGGAGAGTGGGAAAGAGGAGAAGAAGAAGGAAGGAGGTGGAGGGCCTCTCTTACGGCTTCTACTCTTTGGTGGTGCCGCCGCCTCGCAGCCCTTTATCTCCACCTTCCAATCGGCCTCTCACTCTCTCGGCGCTTCGTCCTCCTCCGCTCCGCTTCTCCACTACCACCACCACCACCACTACCATCACCGCCATTCTCTTTTCGTCGCTCCTGCTCTCTGCTCCTGCTGCGATTCCTCGCCTCCTCTCCCTTCTCCTTGGTCCTCCTCACGGTACCCCGGCGCGGACCGTTTCGTCCTGGCGTTCGTTCGCCGCTTCATCTACATGGGTATCTACGTTAACACTGCCGGGGACCCCGCGGGCCCTCTCCTCAAGGTGCTCGCTCGCTCGCTCGCTTGCTCGCTCGCTCGCGGCCAAATTTTCTCTGGTATTCCACGGGTGCGGCTGCGCTGCATACCAACAACGCCGAGAACAACCGGTGTAACCCTGCCGAGCGACACGAGAACTTCGTGTCTGTGTCCGCATCGGAGAGTCTCTCTTTCGTGTTCCTTCCACTGGGTTTCGATGGTCGGCGAACTATTCTTGGGGAATAGCGATGATGCCAGTCTAGCGCCGTTTGGCAGATGGGCCACCGCCGGCGCTAGTTTTACAGGCGCCAACTATTAACACAGAGGGACGAGAAAGAGGAGAAGAGTGGGAGAAAGCCGGCCTGGTTTCGGCACGTTCCCGTCCGATAACATTGTTGGTTATCAGGTGTCATTGTCACCATTCCAGCGGAGCATCGCTTCGTCCAGGGCGCCGCTTATCGGCAGATAAGCGAAGAGACGTACACGGAGAGGAGCGGCACACACAACGCCCGGCTTGGAATTTATGTGCTACTTCTGTCTCCCTCTTCCGCCGCCCTTTGCTTCTCGCTCTGTCTTTCTTGGTTAACTCGAAGCAGCCCGAGCCGCCGTGAGTCCGGAGATATCCATCTTGGCGCCCTATCGATTTACGCGCGCCTATCGTTTCCCGAATATCTGTAAAATCACGCGGCCGACTATGCTCTCGGTGAGAGAGAGAGAGAGAGAACTTCTGCCCACCCAGTCATCCCAATCCTCCCAGCATCCTCCTTTACGCTCTTTTCACTCTCTGCTCAGTGAAAGCAACCAGCTTCCTTTCTCCCGCAGGAGCGAGAGAGCCGCCGCGGCGCGCCGCTGCTGGCAGAGTAGTTGCTTTGCTCCTTGGCCGCCCGCTCGCTCTCTCGCGTTCCTTCGGGCTCTCGGGAGGACTCGAGACGACCCTCTTAATCGATACTGTTTTCTTCGAAGGAGATTGCGCGTTCGCCGAACCCCAGGAACGCCGGCGTTTCGCCGCCTCCAGGAGGACGCCAGGGTGCGCGCGACCTCCAACACCTACCTTCCTCTCCCATCAGAATTCTTTCTATTGTAGTTTTTATTGTAATGCATGAAAACGATATTTGCACATTGCAATATTCGCGTATACCACTTTCCTTGGAATATGTTTTTATTTAGAAGAAAGTTTCTATTTGAAAGAAAAAGGTATTTTCTTCAAGATGGTTTTCGTTTTAAGAGAAAATAAAAGTTCTCAAAGCAAGCTAATTTTTGTTTTTAGAAAATGTTGTTTGGAACATCAGAGTGCGTGAATGCCTACTGGATATTCTGAAAATCTGTTATAAGTCTTATAAAATTTTAGTAGATTGAGTTCTAGGAAGATAGATAGATCGAACAGCATTAAAATGAACGGATTAAATATTATGACATTGATCCTAGAGCTCTGTAGTAGCATGTTGACTACTGTAGAAATCGAACATAATTGATTGAAATTGAGTACAATAAAAGAGGTTGGTATTACCAAGCGTGTGGCTGGACTAATACATATTACATATTGTATTACAAATACGGAGCATGGACTATGAACAGTAATATATTAGTTCATCCGAATAATATCACATACGACATTCAATAATAATTGTTAACTGAATTGGTTGATAGCAGTGTATGAAAACATTTGTTGCCACTAACGTAAGCTTAATAAAATCTAGCGAATGTGTATTAACAGGAAACATACTTTCGAACGATCCAAGAACAATTCAAATCAAATCTTTAGTATCACCACGAACATATACATCCATAGAGTTAAACCCAGTAGGGTGAATTTGCGAGTACAGATGATATAGAGTATGTTGAAAGTGATTAAGCATACGTAAAAGAGATCATGTGATACACACATATAATTTTTAATATAATGTTCTCGGTGAGTTAGACCTTGTATGCTGAATTGGCGGAAAGAAATGACGCAGAGTATGTTAAAATATTTCAGCATACGTAAGAGAGAGCGTATGATACACACATACAAACTTTCTCTATTTATACATTAGTATAACTAACATAATCTAATTTTATCGAGAATTAGACCCTCTATGCTGAATTGCGGATAGAAATGATGCAGAGTATGTTGAAAGTGTTTCAGCATACGTAAGAGAGATCATATGATACACACGTACAATTTTCTCTATTGATACATTAGTATAACTAACACAATATAATTTTATCGAGAATTAGACCTTCTATGCTGAATTGGCGGATAGAAATGACGCAGAGTATGTTGAAAGTGATTGAGCATACGTAAGAGAGAGCCTGTCTAGGTATCGCGAGGAGGCTCCTCCCCCTGACGAAGGTCAAGACATACGAAATCCCGGCTGGGCCGAGGTCGCGCACGCAGTTGCGACGGCGGCACCTACGAAATTTCCTGGGCTGCTGGGCCCTTCCGAGAATCGGCCGCTGGGCCGCGCGGCACCCTCGATCGAGAACGGAGGACGACGAGCCACGGCCACGGCCGTCGCCGCCACCGCCTCTCGGATTTCTCACTTTTTTATGAGCGGCCCTCGCGTATGTCGCTAACGAGGTCCTGCGAGCGCGCTGCGAGTAGGTGGTCGGACCTCTCTGGGCCTCACTGGGCCTCACTTCGCCGTGAGAACCGACGCCACGGATTAGGAAGGCGCTATCGACAAATGGCCTGGCCCCTGCCCCTTCGTAATGAAGCGAACCCGGCCACTCAATTATCCCAATCGAGCTTCCTCTCACTCTCCTTACCCTTTCTCCCTTGCTTCTTCCTTTTCCCGCCTTTTCTTAAGCGCCCTCTTTTAGTCCTGTTCAAATACGGAGACTAGAAGTTTTTGTTTTCTATCATTTTCAGATAGCTGCGTATGATGTTGGTTCTTTGGATCTGATTTATTGGAATCTCACAGTTGATCCAATGTCGATTTATTGTAAACGTAATAATTGTTGTAGCTATTTGCTTTACCACTAAAATAATGAACCAAAGGAATAATCAGTCATTAGGAAAATTCTTCAATTTTATACACCCACTAAACAAACTCCCAACAAATCCTTCCACCCCGACAAAAGCTCATTTCTCCAACTTTTCACTTCTTCAACTTTACATTCAGCGTACATCTTCGATCAATTTTATTTACACTGACTATCAACCGCGTTCATACGGTACAATCGAGTCTCGAGAAAACACCCCCGGCAATTGGCGAAGTCTTACAAGAAGAAGCTCGAAGGACTCTCGGGCGACGAATGAAAAGCGACGGCATGAAAGTTCTCCGATTCGTAAGTTGGAAAGTTCGTAAGTCCCGCGGCAGGCTTTTGCATTGGTGAGCTGTAAATTGCGAAGTGATAGAATAGTTGGAGATTCTTGGTGCAAGGTATCAGCAATAGACATATCGAAGCGACGCTAGTGTTCTCTGGTGGCTGAAAGGTAGATAAACTCTGCTCTCGCGTGGGTGAATAAATTGAGCCTCTTTGACGGAAGTCTTTCTTCTCTCGTGCACGCGAGTCTCTTCTTTCTCACGCAGGAAGATATCCGTCTCTCTACACTTTCTCTCCTTCTCTCTTCGCATAGTAGAGAGTAGAGTAAAGTATGGCGTAGAGAGCAGAGAGAAGGTTAGGTAGGACGATAGCCGAAAACCGGCCGCGAACGGACGAAACGAGACGAATCGTCCGCATACATATGAGGAATCGACAATGAGTTTCCGAGAAATGCGGACTTTAACATAAATTTTTCGGCCCTCCCCCTCTTTCTCTCTCACTCTCTTTCTATTTCTCTCTTGCTCATGTTGTGTATCTCTCCTGCACTTCGGCGACTTTCTCTGGCCGTGTGGCCCTGCGGCTGTCTCTTTTTTCTGCCGGTTGTCCTTTCATTCGTCAATGCCCTCTCCTCACTCTCTTTTCCCGGGGCTGCCGCTTCTCTGGCGACTTTCCGGGAACGGGAGTCGACGAGTCGCGGCCCGTTCCTCGTTGGAAAAACGTCCCACGACGTCATTTCCTTTTCCCAGGGACCGCTGCATGCTTTATAGGCGCATTTTTTCCTGAAAGGACCTACCTCAAGGTTCCTGGAATCGATGGACCCTTAAGGATCGGTCTCTCTCTCTCTCTCGCTCACTCTTTCTCTCTTTTTCTCTCAAGGCTTCCCTTTTCCTGTCTCTCACTCGCTCCCACGCACGCATCCTTCTTCGCTGGCTTCTCCTATCTCAACCTCTCGTTCAGCTCGCCGCTCTCCTCTGACTCAATGCCAAAAACTCAACGAAATTTTTAGTGCTTCACGATGTGAAGACTTTCCTGGTAAAATGCTATCTGCCCTCCTCCCACGAACGAATAATTTAGAAGCTGACATCGGTAACCAGAGATCTGCCACTCGATAGTCCACCATGACGGATCATCGCTCGGTGGAACCGTACGAGGGAGAAGTGAACTTACAAGAGGAAACGCCATTCACAACTGCCTGGCAATCCTTGTTGGTATGGTGGAGAAGTATCGTTAGACGAGAATTGTCGAACTTTTTGAAATTGATAGAGTAATGGAAGAAGAAGAGTTTAAGTAATGTTGAAAAGGTGCATCACTAAAAAAAGGATGCTTCTATTAATTAATTTTATTTAATATCGCATTTAATAAAAACATTGCTAGAAAGTAAGATTTTTAATTATTCACGTCTACTTTGGAACCGGAATGACTACCTAATTAATACTTGCCACTAATCAAAAGTAAACGCTTATCTCCACAGGTTTTACCAGTAATTCGATAAATGCATATTAAAATGCAAACAATTAAAAATATGTTTTCCACATTTTCAGGGGTGACTTTCATAATGTTCCAGTCATTTCTCTCATGGAACATTAGAAGCTAGAGAAGAATCGAGCTGGTGTCCTGCAAGGGTGAGCGAGCTAACGGTCTCTGTACACTGAATTCCCACGCAGCGGTGTTTCGGGTCGCGCGGGTGGACGAGGGTAGTCATAATATTTAAGATAATCCCAAGCGAGTAGAGTTTAGGCGTCCTAGGATTTCCCGGCTGAAAAATTTATGGTTGCTCGCCGTAAATCTCACCACGAATTTCCCAAGGTGGGTTGCTGCTTGCTAGTACGCGCGAGAGCGCGTTCCTTTTCCTTCCGCCATGAAATCATATCCCACGTTGCCGAAAGAACTACAGCTTGCTCCGTTCCGCTCCCCGATCATATTAAGTTCCTTATCAGTTTATGGCGGCGGATTACGCGCGCGCAATAAACCTCGCATACCAAGCTCGAGCTAAGTGGAAATTCTTCGAACGCTTACGGCTGATTAGTTGATTATTAGACTGTTAAAACCTGTGCCAGGCAAAAAGGTCCTCCCCTCTTCTAGAAGGAGCACTCTCCCAATGCGTACTCTAGGAGTTTCCCGTAAATGGGAATGAAGTAATTGGTACTAAAGTCGAAGCAGCTAATTCTGACGTCACGCAAGTTAGATAGGGATGTAATGAAATAATTGGAATAAGACTCTTATTACGTCCCTCTGGCGAGTTAGTGGATTTCTTGCAAAGTCCCTCTAAGTGTTTTCTGATGTTATGTGATAATTTGTTATCCTTAATTAACGGATTAATTCGATCTGTCCGAGAGAGTTTTGGAATTATACTAAATCGTTTCTGAGATATCTTCTAGTATTAAAAAATAATAAATAATGATAACAATAATAAAAAGTTTAAGTAATATCCTAATATTTGTTTTAAATTTATGTTGTCAAGCATTAAATTTTACCGATCAATCAATGAAATTGGAAATGAAAGAATTGTGGTTGCTTGAACATAACATTTTCAAACTGATGACAGATAAATAAAGATTTATATTTGCATAAATATCTGAGGCTTAATTATCGAGGTTTCAGGGATCACCCAGAGAGTTGTTCAGTCCCGCTGCTCCCACTGGTGAACCCTACGAAGCTTGTGTACACGTTTCGAAAGAAACATCCGGCCTTCCAGGAAAGAGAAAGAATAGATCTTGAAAGGCCTATTTGACTCCCGATAAACCCAGTTTTGGGGAAGTAGGGCAGTGTCGCCGCTACGCGCAGCTCTTGTTATTCACGGTTACATTTCATTCTTGGAAAATGCTTGTCTCGCTTGCATACTAAGACGATCGAGTTGAACAAACTGCTGTCGCGGAGAACCGCATTTTATGAATATCTTAAAACGATGTTCTGGTACCATTATAATCGAAAAAGGGTGGCATATGCTTGTGTTACACACCAATATTATACAAGATAACTGATGTAATCACGCGATACAAGATCGATCGAAACTGTTAACTCGAAATTTCCAACTTTCAGTAAATTAATTCAATCTTCGATGAAATTTTCCGGTGAAGGATCACGGAAAAATGCTTTAATAAGATTCCCGTGGAATAACAAGTATTGAACAAATTTATACAAAGAATTCATCATGACAAAATCACAAAACATAAAAATTCAACCCTAACATCAAAATCATCTTCAAACTAACCAGACACAAACAAACAAAAATTCCTCATACAATTTCAACCCTACAAAATCCTGCTTAGAATCCTCAACTAGAAAGGCCGAAACAAGTGATGCTCGACAGGACGACAGTAGTCCTCGGTGGGTTGGAACCAAAGGACTGGCAATCGAGTGGCGATCGGACATTCGATTCGCCATAAAGTCCAAGGTAGCCAGACAGTGCCTAGCAGTGGCAGAAAGAGTGCGAAAGGTAAAAGAAGAGAGAGAGAGAGAGAGAGAGAGAGAGAGAGAGAGAGAGAGAGAGAGAGAGAAGCGAGAGAGAAGTGAGTAGGGGGAGACAGAGCGTTATCCTGAGGACAAATTCCAGGCCGAGTTTGTCCCGGTAAGGGCCAAGGAACGCGAGGCCCCACATTGGCGGAATCGGCAGTTCTCCCTTCTTCCTTTGGCATGGCGCGTTCTCCTCTGCGTCTTTTTCCTCTTTCGCCTTCTTCTCGTCGCTCTTCCGCGCACGTCTATCGAGGCCGATTCGCCTCGGCGCGATTGGTCCGTCGGTTCAGTCATTCACAGAAAACACAGAATGCAGACGGTCACGTGACTCCACCAGAGACTCTCCTCTCTCCTTCTCTCTCTCTTGCTGTATAAGCTTGTATGTGCATGTGCAGGCTTGTGTGGGTGTGCTCGCTATGGCGCCAGGCAGTTCTCCGCGCCGCCACCCGCGCGCTATCCGCTTATCTCGCTTCTTCTAATTTCACCCCCTCTCTCTCTCTCTCTCTCTCTCTCTCTTTCTCTTTCTTCGCCCTTACGCACAGCTACCACCCTTCGTCCCACGCCAACCCCTCATATCCGCCCTGTAGTAAGACTCATTGAGGGATGAACTGCGTTCCAACCAGAGAATGTATTTATGTATGTGGAGGGTGGCGAGATGGTGTGGGTAATCGTGAGTCACCGATGTCGATATTCGACTCCGCGTGCCCTGTTTGGACTGATTGAATCGCCCGATGAATTAATATTGGTATCGGTAGCGATCGAATTAAGGGAGTGCAGAGATCGACGATGAAGTAGTCTTTGTGAAGCAATTCGAATGGGATTTCGTTTGATATTTGTACGAGTATGTTTGATTTTTGTTAAAGAAATGTTTGGATTCGAAATGAAATATTTGTATTTTACAAGTAAATAGATGTTATATAAATACCGTGATTTCGAATCTTGGTTTTAATGGATGAAAGTATTAAATGGGAAGGAATGATAAATAGTTCTGTTGGAAATTCTCTGAATGAACGATACCAAGGATCTCGGAAACATTATCCACCATCGAGGGCTAATGACACCGCGATCAATGCTAAAGATACCTAAATCCCTAACATAAAGAGAAACACTAGAAGCGTAATGGGTCCCTGGACGAAGAATCGGAGATTATATGATCGGCGATATCATGACAATCCATTCTTTAAATTCCCACAACGATGTTACCTTGGTACTTCACTGTCGTTCGACCAGTAAACAGTTGTACCAGCGGCAATATTTAGAAACTACAGGGTGCACTGTTTGGAGGAAGGCGAGTCGTTGGAAGTAAGGAACATGCACTGGCAAAGGAAAACAGCGGTGGCCCAGTGTCGGTGGACTCGCCGAGCCGTCTGAAAACGAAGCCGCAAAGCGAAAAGGCGCAGCCCCGGCGAAAGGAGGAGGATGGGAAAAAGAGAACGAGAAAGAGAGAGAGAGAAGGCGAGAAATAAAGGAAAACTAAAATGCAATTCCAACAGGTTCCACGAGCAACGGCGCTGAGAGTATGGGGCGCGGCGCACAAACAGACAGCAAGCGAGCGAGAGAGGAGAGGAGAGGAGAGGAGAGAGGAGTGAGCGGGTAAGGAAGCGAGGGAGAGGGAGAGAAAAAATGCGGCAGGGTTCGAGAAAAAAGGGCAAGAAAGAGAGCCGAGAAACAAGTGGAGGATCGTTGGTAAGCATGGTGCACCAGAAAACCGACCGGGGTAGTTCTCACCCCCTCGGCGCGTTTTCGGCACTGTGTCGGTGGCCCGATTCTCGGAAGGACCTCATTTGTTGCTCGCTGCTATATATCTCCTTCGGGGGGCCTCTCCCTTTCTCTTCCTCTGTCTCTCCTTCTTCTGCTTCCCTTCTCCTCTCCTCTCATCTCCTCTCCCAGCCACTCTCTTTTTCTCTCTCTCTTTCTCGTCGTGTTGTTGTGTATCGCCCTGAGAGAACGCATGCCGAACTAAGGCATGCTGGGAATAAGTGCATGCTTTTACCAAAACGCACCCTCTCCCTCTCCTGACAGAGAGACAGAAACGTGTGGCCAACTTGTGTGCGCCCGTCTATATAAATGTGTAGGAATGCGCGTGTGTACAGCCGCCGATGCCAGCCAGTCGTTCACACCGATCGACGACACCTCCGCGCTATCGACTTTTCTTTCCCTCCGAAAAATCCGAGCGTGAGAACGCAGCAGTCCGGGAATGTCGTAGGAGTGATAAAGGAGTGGATTCCTCGGCATCAATAATACCGCAGCCGGGGCACATACTCCGATTACGATACTTCGTGGAAGAGGCTCTCCTTTGGGATTTCACACTTGCTGCTGCTTGCTCGCTCTCTCTCTCTCTTTCTCTCTCTCGTTCTTTCTTTCTTTCTTTCTTTCTTTCTTTCTTTCTCCGTTGCTTCGGTACATTGGCTGCCGCCCTGTTTTTTTCTCCCCCGCCCGGGCTATTTTCGAGCCGGAGGACCACACGCCCGTGACACCGTGGCTATTTAAAGGCATATTTGAGATTGAGCGTAACAGTGGACTCGTTATCTTCCAATTCCCTCGGCATGCACGATCATGCCCGCCGCTTCGAGATTAATACCGCAATTCCTGCGCGAGGAACAGTTAACTCTTTAAATATGTAAGCGCACTCGCCCGCGAGCGCGTGTAATGACTTGCACGCGCGCCGATAGAATCTATCTCGCGTTGTATCTTCCCTGAAACTTGCCTCTTCTTCGCTCTTGCTCACTTTCTCTGTCCTCTTCCTCTCGCACGCTGCCTCTTTTTTTGCGCCAACTGCATCTGATAACGTTTCAATTACGACGATGGCTATCTGCGATCGCGATACTTGAGAGTACACTGAATTTACTACTCCGCACGTATCGCGGTGTAAAGAAATAGATTTTGGTTAAATGAAAGAAACTCCTCTTGAATCGCGATATTTGTTAAGCTAAACATTTATTAATCCGTGAAACAATTAGTCGAATTTTATAATCAACCACAGATATTTCTAAAATCAAATCTCTACCTTAATCCTTCCGCAATTATCCTGCAATTCCCATTGAATTACAAAAACCATTCACTAATTTCTTCGATAATCACCCAAAACAGTTAATCAACAATGCAGTTAAACATTTAGTTAGGTGCGAAATGGAAAAGAAGTGGAAGGAAGGAAGGCACGCAGGGTGTGCGAAACAACAGGTGGCAGTGTCGAAAAGCAGTTCTCGAGGAGAGACGCCTAATCAGCTTGGATTGAGGAGCGGAGCGTTGGTGAACCCGGGGTCCTTGGTCTCTGCGGGCAGTGAGTTAGGCCGAGGGATAGACAAGAAAGAGAAGGAGAGGCGTGCGTGGCAAGTAAGGAGACGAAGAAGAAGAAGAAGAAGAAGAAGCAGCAGCAGCAGTGGCGGCAGGAGCAGGAGCAGCAGGAGTAGCAGAAGCAGAAGGAGCAAGAGAGTGAGTGAGAAGAAGAAGCGCGCAGGGAGTCGGGGAACGCGGAGCCGCCGCTGCCGGCGCAGAATTCAAAGAATTGGGAGCGAGGTAAACAAAATATTCCCGCTGCTCGCTGTGGTCTTCCACGCAGAGCCCGGGGCCCGTGTGTGTGCGTGTGCCCATGTGTCCCGGGGCCCTATCGGCCGGAGGAAGTAGAGAGGAGGGGGGCGCCGAGCGAGCGAGCGAGTAAAGTGAGTGAGTGAGTGAGGAAGAAGAGAAGCGCCAAGCGGTAGTCGAGTAAGAAGGAGAACGCTGATAGAGGGAAGAGAAGAGAAGGGAAAGGGTCCGGGCCCGTCGCGCAAGGGCGAGGAGTCGGGCCATACAGCAGAAGAAGGACGAAGAAGAAGAAGGCATCCGGTGGCGCCGCGTGCGAGCGCGACTGCCAAGAGCGGCGGAGGGTAGCGAGTGTCGAAGGCCGAGGGGGAGAGCGAAGGTGCCGCTGGAGGAGGAGGATGAGGAGGAGGCTGTTGGTCCGCATCGGAAGGTGGGAGAGTGGCGGGCCAGGCGAGGTAAAGGGCCCCGGTCCGAAGATGGGCCATGCCCGAGCGGAGCCGAGCCGAGCCGGAGCTGGAGCCGGAGCGGCACACTAGACAGAAAGGAGGATGATGATGGTGGTGGTGGTGGTGGTGGTGGTGGTAGGTGAGGGAGCGGTGCGCGGGTCCTGTGCACCGATCCTGTGTGGAGGTGCGAGGGAAGAAGCGGGGCCTCCTGGAATGCGGCCGTGGTCCCGGTGTATACGCGCCGGCCGCGCGCTCTCGGCTACGCCAGGGTATTTGTGTATTTATGTGGAAGACCGGAGAACCCCGTTGATGCGATAGACGGAGAGATACGGAGGAGTTCCTGAAAGGGAAGGACGAGGACGGAGGAGAGCCAATGGCCAGCCAAGGTGTGCTGCCCTTTTGGTACGAGGGAGTGAGTAGGTAGGTACTCCAGGTACCCGACTATGCAGCAAGAACACCAGGAATCAAACGACAACCACCGTCCCACCACCTACCGCACTTCTCTCCCTCGTTCTCTTCAACTTCTCTCCTCCTCTCTAGATTTCTCTCTCTCTCTCTCTCTCTCTCTCTCTCTTCTCGAGCGCGCCCGCTCCTTAGGCCGCGTTCCTCGAAATTCCACCGTAGAGTTTCAAAGTGCCGCGCGTGGATCATCCCGGGAGACGCTTCCCGAGGGAAGTCCTACAACCAGCGCGCCGGGCAACCAACTCTCACGAGATTTCGCCGAATTCGTGCCACAACCACCACACCTCTTTCTCTCTCTCTCTCCCCCTCTCTCTTCGAGACTACCGCTCTACCATTCTGCAACTCGTCGCTCTTTTTCCCCGCCCGAGGACAACATAGCGCAAGGATGTAGCTACATAGTTGCTAAGATCAGTGGTAGTGGTGATAGCTTTGCCACTTGGCTCCATTTAAATACCAACCCTCATCCAGCTAGGTGGAAAATACCTATGGCGGATTCCTTGCGCCTTATTTTCTCATCTTACTCTCTCGTTACCTGGAACAGTGGACTCGACACGGACGCTCGGCACGTGAAAGAATGTTGTCAATGCGCTGCCGCGGAGCTTTTGGAAGGGAGCGAGAAGGACGCGCGCTTGAGTGAACGAGGAAGAAGCCTGCAGGAGAGAAGGTGGAGAGGAAGGAAGGAGCGGGCACCGAGGGAAATGCTTAAGTCCTGGGAGGACCATCGCGAGGTTCTGTACGCGCTTGTGTACGGATCTCGAATACCGGTCGCAATGCACTCGCTGAAGAGCCAGAGTAAGAGAGAAAGAGAGAGGGGGGAGAGAGGGAGAGAGAGAGAGAGACGGCGCTGCCGGTATTCGAACCACGTGGCTCTCCACTAACTACGGCCTAACTTGCGCGCCCGTGATCGCGTTGACAGGGAAGGGTCAATGACGTATATCCCGAGCAAGCACTCTCCACCTAATAAACAATTCCCTTTGACATGATTAATCCCTCTTTCACGGAATTGGAGCAAACCGCTAGGCGATTACTCGCGAGATAAAAACAGGCCGAAGCCTCTCCGCGCGCCTGGAGTGGGACGACGAGACACTGGAGATAAGTTATCTGCTCCGGGGGCCGAGAAAGAGAGAGGGAAGTTCCGAGCAAAAAGTGCCGAAAAGAGGAATTCGGAATGCACGGGGTCTGAAGTATGAAAGGAAGGAGAGGCGAACCCGCTATCGGAGGACAAAGTAAACTCCTCGAAACTATGAACGAGCAGTAAAGACCACAGTTAGCAGGTGTGGCGCGTCCTATTAAGGCATTTCGAGACCCTAACACTCACTATCTACTGCCGATACTCGAGAAATAGCCGAGCGCATAAATCCCGAAAAATGTATCTCGTGGGAGAGAAGCCGAAGAAAAAGCTACTCGGCTAATCGGCCGAGAGCCAGATAGCTAGCTGGCCGTTTCTCGTTCTATCCTACTCGCAGCATCACTACCGACCAATTCCGATATCTCCCTGAGAGGCCCTTTCGGTCAAAGGCCGGAGAAACATACTTCCGAGTCAGCGTGTTCATCTTCCTGTTCTCTCGCGCACTCGCGTATATCTTCCGACGATATTCCTTCTAAATCAAAGCGTGCGAATCATTCGAATCATTGTAAGAACATATTCACCCGTTCTTCCATTGACAAATTCGTCATCAGTACCACAGATTCATCTCATCGCAAGCAAACAAAACCCAAGTGACATGGTCACACAAATGCACATCCTCGCTCTCCCACACCCTCGACGGCACATTCTTTCGATCCTTTCGATCCATCGAACGGCGACGGGGACGACGACGACGACGACGACGACGACGACGACGGCGGCGGCGCGCGCGCCGCGTCCATCTAGCGTCTCACAGCATCCCAGGCGGTCCAGGCCCGCAGCGGCGGCGGCGCACTCGGCGCGCCACTCGAGTTTTCGGTGGAGAGAAATGTTGTGCGTGCGTACGAGAGCGAGCGAGCGAGTAAGTAAGCGAACAAACGAGGAGAAAAGAGGGGAGGAGGAGAGGAGAGGAGAGAGAGTGCGAGTCTGCTCTCGACCTACGCTCCGCCGCCCTGCGTGTATTAGGTACGCGCGAGTTGAGTTCGTTCACGCTGGCCCCCCGGCATGTGTGTACACGTACTCGTGTGTATCGGCGCGAGTGAGAGGACGAACGAGAAGAAGGAAAGAAGAGGAGGAGGAGGATGAGGAGGAGGAAGAGGATGAGAGAAGGAGAAAGCGAGACGGAGCTGTGGGCCAAGGAGCGAAGCGTCGGCGGTGCGGCGGGGGCCGGCGGGGAGGCGTCGCGCCGTGGGAACCGAGGAAAACGTTTCCCGCATACCACCACCCCCCGCACCCGCACCCGCCCCCTCCTCCACGAGCCTCCCCGACCCGCTCCGCTCCACTCGTTCTCTCTTCTCACTCTCTCTCTCTCTCACTCTGTGTGCCACCCCCACCGCCGCCCCTCGCCCGCGACATATACCGACACACGGTACACACTCCGGGTCCTGTCCTGCACCTATCCTACTACGTACGTACCACGCACACACACACGCGCGCACGCACGGCCACCGCCGCACATCGCTCGGCCACACGCTAAGGAGAGACGCGAGAACCTCGCACCACGTGACCAAGCTGCACCAACTTGCACAGCAGCGTATATCTGCCTTTTCTCTCTCTCTCTCTCTCTTTCGCTTTCTTGGTGTTTGAGCGATTCCTATCCTCTTTTAGTTTACTCTCTTTCTCCGTTAGACTCGCTCTCGCCTTTTAGTTTGCTCTCTTTCTTCGTTCGACTCGGTTTGCCTCGCTCGCTCGCTCGCCTTCCACCTCAATCTACTTTGGCCTCGCGCGTCCTCCTCTTCCTCCATCCTCGCGAGCAGCCCTCTCTCCTCTCATTCTCTCTCTCTCTCTCTCTCTCTCTCACTCCTCGCTCCTCTTTTACTTCACTTTCTTCTGCAGCCCGCCTACTTCGCGGTGCTTACTCGAACGACGCAGTTGCACGTATGTATGTATGTACTACCTACCGCGGGGGCAACTGCGTCGTAGCCACGGCGGCCGTGACGCCAGCGAGATATCTACGTGGTACTCTATACTCTCCTCCTGCCGAACTTTGATCGGAATTGCTCGGCTTGTTTTGGATGTGACAAGCTTTTTTTTTCAGAGAGCTTCCACGTGGGATTCGCGAGGGAGTATTTAATGTCGAAGTGGACAGTTGCTTTGGGAAATATAGAGGAGGTTTTAGTAATTATTGTATAAATTTGATGGGAACTGTTTTTTTTATGTACAAAGCTTTTCAGTGAGCTTGTTCATCAAGTTGGTGGTAAAGTATGTAATATGGGAGTGGAAGTTGTTTTGGGAAAAATAGAGGAGTTTTAAATAATTATTGTATAAATTGGAAGGGAATTGTTTTTTTATGTACAAAGCTTCTCAGTAAGCTTGCACATCAAGTTGGTGGTAAAGTATGTAATGTGGAAGTGGAAGTTACTTTGAGAAAAATAGAAAAATTGTTTCTAGCGAGAAGAAATATTGATTTATGCGATTCGTTATTTCGAATTGTTAATATCGAATAATTAATTAATTAATTAATTAATCCTTTCATTACGTCCTGATTAGGAGTAGCTGTCACGGTTAGAAAGTATTTGTTCGAGAAAGCTCTGCGTCATGCACAACTTTATCAAAAAATCGGAAATGCGTTTCTGTGCGATATTCCTCATACAATATTTATAACAAACGTATTTACATAGATGCCAATAGCCGTCGAAGGGATAATATTGCACCAAATGTGCCTGCTATTTGCGTCAGTTGCGAAAAACGAAAATAGCACAAACAAACCAGAAATTTAACTTTATAATCTTCGAGGTTAAACTAATGCCTTCTTGTTACTTTCTCAAAAATTGACAGGTTCGACTAAACATCACAATCAAAACAACTTACAACAAATTGCGCAACAGCTTGCAATACTAATTAGTTTCTTTCGCCTCGAATTTTACAATAGCAAAATTCTCTTTTGTTGATACTCAATTCTGCTTCAGCTTTCTGAGGGAGGTCAGAGCTTCAATCAGGTCTGAATTATTCTTTCGAAAGAACCTCGAACATTGTCCGAGGTGCCTTGAAGGAAGAGTTGTCACGTGTACCGCTTGCGCACGGTCAGCGTGTTTCAGAGTCACGTTGTAAACACGGGCGTTTATTAGACTTACCACACATACTGCGCGCTATGCTTTCGATTAGAACTTCTGACAGACTTACCTGTAACAGAAATGGAAAATGGTTCTCTTATTACACTGGCATATACTGGCTTGTTACAATTATTGCAATCCTACGAAATTACACTACTTATTGTCAACGAAGACATTGTTCTGTCTGGTAGCAACAGACTTTTCAGAGTAAACACTGTCCAATTACAAGACAGATGAAGCAACGTCATAGTATTTGATCAACGCATTTTAATGAATGTTATACAATCTATTTATCAATATTGCGTAATTCCTTTCTTGAAAATAATTAATCTGTTCTTATGATTTCGCTAAACAATTAACTCTGTGGTTTTACTCCGAAAGCACTTGTTCTTCTTCATAATCGAATTTCTAAATTATTATCAGCGATTCTTAACTCTAATCGCACCACGATGTGACTCTGATTGCGAGTCACATTTCAGCATTGAACTTAAATTTTTTAATTATCTCATATTGCATTTCCAACAATTTATATCGCCCGTGTATAATATTTTATGTTTATACAGAACTTGTTTAGATACACAAATAAACTTAAACTATAAACTATAAAAATAAGTGACTGAGTCACATCGTAGTATAATTCGTTATAAAAACACATGGTACGATTACAATTAATAGAAAGACACATATTTCTTTCAACATGTTTCATCAATAATAATATTCCCAATTATTAAGAAAAAATGCTTAACGGAAAGTAGATTCGTCTTGGTCTTTCAAGGCGAGGATATTTTTCCTTCCATTGGGCTTGAAAGGGTTAAACCGGAGAGCCTGTGAGGAGGTCATTGGGCGAGGGAGTGCGCTTGGAAATTGGAGAGTGACACGAGCAAATGAAACGGGAGCGCGAGCGACTCGCAGAGGGAGTGGCATATGTATAACTCTCTTTCAGCGGGAAACTCGATTATTTCGTGGGAGGCTGCGTGGGGGCGGCATTCGCGCGTTTCTCTACCGGTTTCGAGTAGAGCCGCTCTGCGCAGAGGGCCAATGCTCGCCCTGGTGTTAATTAATCTCGTTAAGGTTTCGACTGACAACTACGCTCAGGAGGCGCGTTCGAAAGTCACCGGCAATCCACTCCGATCATCGACTTTCGCGTACCACTATCTGCGTCATTCAGACAGCCATTGTTCTTTTCAGGAGACTCTTGTGAATCCTGATAGATATTGTTAGTAAGTATTTTGATTCGCACTATTTGAGAAATATTTGTTCGCTCTTGATTGCATGAAAATTAATATGTTTGGATCAAATATTGAGTGGAAGTTCGTATAATTGTAAGATTGTATTTATAGAGTATTAAATCGCTTTTCTGCTGGCATAGAAATTTATTTTTTATTCTCTTGTATCAATGAATATTTCAAAGAGGCGCTTGCATTTCAAAGGAAGGTAAATTCCGCTTTCGCAACCTTCCACCTCGCTTTAATATAATAAATATAACATGGTGTTCCGTTCGCTATCTTCGTGTTTTAAAATACATAATAACTTCATATTTAATCCGATTCAACTTCCCTATTTTCCTCCCAAACACAACACAGACACATAACGTACAAAAAAAAAATTCAAGAAACACAAAGTTACAAATCACCGACCACCGACACAATGATCCACAAAGGAAGCTTCAAACAAAAAACAATCCAATGCTCCACTCTGACCAATATCATACCGGACTGACGATCGGTGAATTTCAAAATCGAGTACAAACCAAAAGAAGAAAAAAGGAAGGGAAAGCGAGCGAAAAGCAAATTGGTTTAACGTCGGCAAAGGAAGGAAGCGGTGGTATTCGTAGAAGATGCGAGATCCCAAAGGAAAGGAAAGGCAGGGGCGATAGCGAGAGCGAGATAACTCGGCGGAGAACGAGAAGAGGAATGAGGGAGCGCGAAGAGGAACGAAGAGGGAAAGAGAGAATGAGAGCGCGGGAGAGTGAGAAAGGCGAGTGGAGGAGAATAAATTTAAACCAAGAGAGGAAAGAGAAGGCGCTGGGGCAAAAGAGGGACCAAGAAGGCCGCGGTCCAGATGAAAGAGGCCCAAGGGAGGTCGCCGCCCTTCCAGGAACCCTTATAAACTTGGACCCGATCTTCGTTACACGCACACGCGTAGCGGTGCTCGCGCGCGCGCGCTCGCCTCACAATCCCCTAGAATAATCCCCATACACACCGGTTTACCAAAAGGACTCACACACATACTCTCTCTTTCTCTCTCTCTTTCTCTCCCCCTTTCTCTTTCTCGCATACTGAGTCAGAGGCCCCCGCAAACACACCGGCTTTCTTCGCCTCTTTCTCTCTTTCTAACTACAACCACCATCCATCTCTTTCTTTCTTTCTCTTATTTTCTCGCTCTCGCACTCCCTCGTCCTGTCGTATTGGTCCTCGTGTTTTTCGTAGATTCTTAGATTTTTCCCCCGATAAGTAGAGCTTTCGTTGACTGCCACTGCCTGCTGGCGTTAGAGAGCGCGCGTGGGAAGCAGCACTCGACCACATTCACAGAGTTGCTTTTAAATATTAGCCCGCACTCTCCTCGAGTAACTATTGCTATGTGTCAGGGAAATGCTTCTGTTGGTGTTTAATTGAACGATTTTTTTTTCGTATGTTAATCGTTGAGTTTGTGTGAATCAAGCCGTTTAGTGTTCAATGTGAAGTATCAAGTTGGAGTGGTTTGGATTGGCAGATGAAAATGTATGAATTGAATTAGTAGAATACTTCTCCAGTTTTTTCCATTTCCAATTTTTCAGTGAAAGTATAATTAACTAGATACTGTTTTATTCATATGACAGAAGATCTTTCGTAACAGTTACACATTACTAAACGCTTTATCTCAGCACGATCTTTCAAGATCTAACACAGACTTACATTTACGCGGCCAGTAATTCAAACGAAATATTTCGCGAGCATCAAAAATGCAAATTGGACTTGGCGAGAAGGGAGTGAACATTTGCGAACTCGCGATTATCGAATTAGAAGGGAGCAGCGCGCTTTGCGGATTAAGTTGCGGGAAAGTCCAACCAGCAGAGAAATTAACGTCGAAGTTAGAAGAAACGAAGTGAAAAGAAGAGGACAGTCAGGACATTTCGAGGACCACGATAAGGTGCGTGTTTCGACTAATATCCTTCTCTCTCTCTCTCTCTCTTTCTTTCTTTCTCTACTGCTTTCTCTTGATTTCTCACTCACTCTCTTTCTTTCGGTCTCCTCGCGGTGGCGGCAACGGCGAGTAAAGTAATCACCGGCGAAATTGGTTGACGAGATAGTCAGATTGGCCGCTGGCCACTTGGCTGCTCGATTGTCCAGACACGCCCCCGGCGAAATGAAATTTGATTTTGTCGGGCAATTTCGCGCTCAAATCAACCACCCTTGCCTGGCTTCGGTCTCCGAGCCACAGAGAAAGAGAGAAAGAGAGAGAAAGAGAGGCTTGCCACTTGTGTACGCACGCGAGCGTATTACCTATGTATTTGCGCGCCTAAATAGGAAAAGTGGATTGCGAAAGTAGAGACAGACTGTCGTGCTCGGACTTCCCTCCTGATTTGCATGTACGGCGCTCTATGTTTATATATTGCCCTCGTAAATGTAATTTGTTTGCAAGAAAAAGGATTCGTGCTCCTATTTTGTACTTGTTACGATCATATGCAAATCATATCTTTCTTTCATTTGTTATTTATTGTTCCCTATAATTGTTTAATAATGAATAGTTGACATACACAATTTTGTATTTCAATAATTCCACTATTCCCAACGCGGCACAATGAAGAAATCGAGAATTTTTTGATCAACCATATTCACATCGAAATAATTTTGCTATCCAAATACAATTACTTTCGATAGTAACATTTCCCATTTATATTTAAAGTTTTTCGTTGCTGCAAATTTGATAAACATAGGTTTATCTTGTAAAACTAGCAAGTGTCAGCGAATCTTAATAAAATAGTTGACACACACAATTTTGTATTTCAATAATTCCACTATTCCCAACGCGGTACAATGAAAAAATTGAGAATTTCTCAATCAACCATATTCACATCGAAATAATTTTGCTATCCAAATACAATTACTTTCAATACTAACATTTCCCATTTATATTTAAAGTTTCTCGTTGCTGCAAATTTGATAAACATAGGTTTATCTTGTGAAACTAGCAAGTGTCAGCGAATCTTAATAAAATAGTTGACACACACAATTTTGTATTTCAATAATTCCACTATTCTCAACGCGGTACAATGAAAAAATCGAGAATTTCTCGATCAACCTTATTCACATCGAAATAATTCTCCTATCCAAATACAATTACTTTCGATAGTAACATTTCCCATTTATATTTAAAGTTTCTCGTTGCTGAAAACTCGATAAACATAGGGTTATCTTGTGAAGCGTTGGCGAGGTAATAGTTGCAAAGTGAAAGAGATGATAGGGAAAGAAAATGGTGGCGAGGGAAGTAGAAAGGAAAATCTCATAACCTCGTTAAGGGGCGCATACTCTTTCGCGGTATTGGCCTCACTGAGCGCTCAGAGGCATCTTTCCGAGTGTCGAGTGCTCTCTTCAAAGTTCAAAGGGTGTAGGCATTGCACTACTCGGCGAAGGGTTCAACCAGGCATTCGGGGAAAAACATTACGCCATCTTTCAACCACCACCACCACCCCGTTCATACTGCAGAAACCTACCCCTTATTCAAACCTGCCGGATGAATGTCACCAGCTTCGATTCCCACTCGAATTACAATCAATAACACTCTCTCTCTCTCTCTCTCTGTTTCTCGCTCGCCGAATTTCCAAAGAATTTCGGGAAACTCTCGTCGAGTGCACTTGCCCAAACAAGGCTTTTCTCTCGCTCGAACTTATTATTCGACAACCCTTTGCACCCCTGCGTCGAGTCGAGTTCGAACGTATTACCGAATCGCTTGATGCTTGAATATCGGCGAAATTAGTAGTTTTTAACTATGCTTATTTCTGAAATACAGCGTTTGTTGAAAGTAGAATCAGACACGTGAAAACCTATTAATTGACTCATGCGTTACACAAAATATTTTGTTTGGACAGTAATAATATGTTCAAAGATTACAATAAAAATAAAAAAAAATAAAGACAGGTCCATTTAACATGATTTATATAGAGTTGCCTAAAAAAAATACTTGGTTGAAAATTGATGGAGATAAAAGGGCGCAGTGTTGAGCGGTGGCAAGAAATTGAGGGTGTCGGTGTGTGCAATCGGGTGCTAACAATGGCTGTCAAGCGCGAGAGTGGCAGCCGAGATTCGATTATATCGCCGGCGCGAGTGTACTTGAGAAAATCGCGAGGGCAGACCGCTCTGCATCCGGATAATTCACTTCCCTAAAGTAATTACTTGTTGCTCCGCCCGCGAAAGTTAGTTTTCCTTTCGAAATCAGACACGCAGCTGTCGCAGCTGCCCGCCAAGGACATCCCCCTTAATTGCGATCGATTAAGGAGCCTCGGCAATCGCATCGCGACTTAAGTCGTTCAAGTCGCTCGCTTTTATTTCCATTAAAAACTCATCGGAAGTACATTAATTGGAAGCTCGGCAAATGCCAGCGAATCAGCCGTATTTATTCATTTCTATTGAGTGTCCGCTTCTGATTAAATAAACCAGTCTACGATTACGGAAACGGATAGTCGAACACTTGTATGATTCCTAATGAAACGATTGATTAGTTGGAGATTGCACGGACAAACAATTAAAAATGTCTAAATTATATTAAAGGTGATCAAACACCTTTTTAATTGTATGTAATTAATTACACTATATTGCAATAAAAACAAACCGAATTGTTGCGGACGAAATATCTCAAAGCGGTAAATAAAAAGATTTCAAAGACGAATTATCGTTAACATACATATGTTGAATTTCGCATAAACGATCAATAAATAGAAATCATTAAAAATATCTTGTGTCATTTAATTAAATACCTTTCGTATTATAAATCGATTCTATTGCAATTTCGCTCCCAACAAAAGTGGCGAAAATAAACGATTTTTTAAAAAAATAAAAAAACAACGAAAGTGTATGATGATATTATCGTATTAAGTGAGGATAAGAGAGAGAAAAAGATGAAGGGAGGAGATCGCGCTCGGCAGGCAGAGCGCGTACGGAGCCGCCATTGATACGCGGCGCATGTGGACCAGCCCTGTTGTAGACGCACACGTTATACAAGCCGGGGACGCCTGTTCACTTATTCCACTGCGATTTCTCGCGCCCGACCTCTTATCAGATCGAATCGCCAACTGATCGGACGTAATTGACCCTGCACCCGAGGAGAGCGCGACAAATGATTAACAGGCCAGACAGGCTCCGCTAATTTATGCGCCGCCAAGAGAGAGGAAGTCTGCACGCCTGGCACATTCTGCTTCTGCCGCCATTTCGCCGATGGCAACCATTTTGGTCCTGGACTTTATCGACTGTGAATGATCCCTCGTTTCGAGTTTGGTAATCTTGGAAATTGTTGAGATTATTTTCTTTGGGTATTTTTATTTATTGTGGGAATTCGGGAATTTGTTGTTTATAAGTTTTTGTATTATTGGTGGAAGAAATTTGTTCCGTTAATCGTTGATGGATCGTTCTTTTGTAATTCTGATTTTGTTTGCGAATTATTGTATTTGGATTGTATTGAATTACTACACGCGAAGGATGTTTCCTCGCAACAAAGAGTGTAAAAATCGTAGAAACGATCAGAAAATAATAATTTTCAGACAATTTCAAAATCAAAATCATCTTTAATTAATTAAACTTCCAATCTCTATTAAAACTCGTTCAAAGTACTACGAACAAAGAGACAATTTCCAGAGCGAAGAGATCCAGAGGAGAATTAAAAAGAAGAAAATTGTCCGAGCCGTTGGTTATTTTATAATTTGTATAAGAGAAGAGTTTAGGATGTTAGAGGGCGACGTGTAAAAAAGCTGTCGGGCAGGATGAAGGGCGGAGTGAAAAAGCGATGGTTAATGAGCGTGGAGGGCGAGGCAGAAGGTCGAAGGAGAGGAAGAAGCTCGAAGGAAAAGCGGCGGGAGCGCCGGGAAATCGAAGGCACGGGCTGAGAGGGTGCGGAGGATCGCGTCGTGCTTGACTATTTTCGAGCGAGCTTCCTAGAATCGTACAGTTTCTCAGGGGCTTTATGGCGCCATCACTCATTCCGCTGTTACACCAACGATACTACCGGGTGGTCGATAATCTTAACGATATTCTACTGCTCTCGAACGGACCTTCTAGCGCAACGAGTTTCCACTGTAACAAGCCGCTCCCAATTATTGAGTTCTTCATTGCGCGAAACGAGTAATTCTTAGATTTTTTGGATTTCACTGTGCTGTTTTGAAAGTAGAAATGATAGTTTAGATATTCGTGTCTTGTCTTACTTTTTAATACAAATAGCACTGCTTTTTAATATTACTGTTCTAGAAAAATATTCGATTCTTGTATCTATTGAAATCACAAATATTAATTATATTGTCTGTAAAAGTATTTTAATACTTCGGGCGAAATTTCTATATTAAAGAATTAGTTATTGAGTAATAATTTAATAAATAATTCTACTATTGATCAAAGACTATCGATTAACGAGAATCTCGAAGTAATATCCTTCGATTTACAATAACACTCTTTCAGAATCCCTTAATTTGATAATATTATAAATGTCCTAAAAATATGCAAAATTTCCAACGCGTAAACAGGAATCAGCGAAGTTTCGAAGAGGAAAAGCTGAACAAAGCTGAATTCTTGAGCAGTGAGACGCGCGACGGGTCTTTCCTCTCGGGAAACGGTCAGCGGCGTGTCTGCAAGGTCTATGAATTGTTAGATCAATGCAACAAACATGTAAATAGACGTCGAGCGTGCATGTGCAATGTGTGGAGAAACAGCAGCGCATGCACGCTCCGCTCCCGAGCGAGGAGGCGAGTGACGACTGCGAAGAGCGGATTTGCATCGGCTACCGGATGTTTACAATCTGCCACTTGACTGCGAGCGAGCGGGTAGCCAGCCTCGAGTCTCTCTCTTTCTCTCTCTTTCATCCGTCTTACACTTACACGAATACGTTTTTCAGTGTCGTCATACACTTTTCGAGCCACTGCAGTTTTTCACTGTCGCCTCTTTAACCTCTTGCAAGTAGTGCGAGAGCATGCGTGCTCCACCTCGGATCATTAAAGGGTTAACCGAATCACTGATTAATTCTTTGCATGTAAGTGGGTTTGTTATAAAATCACCATTTTGTATGTAGTTCCAGAATATTCTGTTATACTGGCATAGAAAAGATTTCCTTTAACTAATTTTATTGATATTATTGATTTGGAGTGAAATATGACAGATTCGCTTGGTATGGTGATTTTATTTAATGAGGGAGGTTGGTTATTTTTAAAACTAATGGTATAACTTTACTAGGTCGTGTATTGGAAAGCAGTGAATTTCGTGCAGCATTATCATAATTATATAGGCTGTTCTTTTAAACTAACGGGCGTAACGGTAGGGGGTAGCATATGGGTTCAACGAACCCTTGTTTCTGAATTGCGACGCCATAGCGACCCTTAAATCACGACCGCTGCAACCTATCGGTACTCTATCGCTCGTACATAATGCACAAGTTCTCCCCGAAACTAAGGTTCCGCCCACCGTCTGAACGTCGATATTTTCGAAATTATCTACATTCGCATCGAAATTAAGCGAAACCCTTGACGAACTCGTAAAACAGTTGTTCTTATTAGCAATGAATCAACATAAAAAGTCAAAAATAATGATAAAATAATTGCGAGCAATTGTAAAATTGATATTGTAAAATAACATGTTTTGATTTAGCAATAGAAATTTTTCAAGACCCGAAAGAATATATGAGTGTGTGGAATTGCGTGCCTGGCACGAAAGCAACCCTTCCTCTCGCAATGACGCACCAAAACAACCCCTGCTTTCTCCAGACAGCACCTTGTGTTGTTTTTAGCCCCCATAGTAGTGTGTGGATAAGCTTTTACTAACTACCACTACCGAACTTGTTTTCTCCCTTTCTCATTTGGACTTTGTGCTTTGACTCGTTGACACTTTGTATCAAGTTTACGAGGTTTAAAACACAGTCGACTCCAATTTGTAGGGGGAAAACGTACGCTATTTCAATAATTTAAATACCATATTCATTTATATAGAATTAATACACATTCATTTCTGACAGTGTTATGCGAGAGTCTCATTATTGCTTTCCATTAGTTAATTATTTTAAACCCTTTGCAGAGTGCAAAACCTTCATACCTAATTAGTTTTTCCAAGAAGATGAAATTAGGCCGTGCAATCGTGCACTTCGCATCATTGCCTAGTTTAATTCCCTGAGCTTCGTATTACAGTTTTCCCTTCGCCGTTAGTTTCTCTTTGTCACTTTCACACAAGTTCTCTATCTAAACCATATCTGACCTATAAATAAAGTTTTATAGACATTTCTGTATTTGTGTCTGTTGCTTTTTCTTGATAAGAAAGTCTATTACTAGCAAGATTTTAATAACAAGTATTGCAGGATAATGTTTGATGTACAAAATAAAGTGTAAAGTTGCCGATGGTAAAATGTAATGACTGAACAATGTTACATTGAATTAATGCGTTGATCCGGTGTTTAAGGGAAATCAGACAAAAAAGGACGAACGAAACGACGCAGTTTTCAAACCCGAAATATAAAAGTAGAAAAATTAAAAGTTGCCGATGATAAAACGTAATAACCAAATAATCTCACATTGAATTAACACGTTGATTCGGTGTTTAAAGGAAATCAAACAGAGTAGGAACGGCACAGCGCAGAGTCTGCGAGGCCAAAACAGAAAAATTGCCGATGATAAAACGTAATGACCAAACAATGTCACATTGAATTAACGCGTTGATTCGGTGTTTAAGGGAAATCAGACAGACAAGAAAGAATAGAACGGCGCAAAGTCTATAAACCCGAAATACAAAAGTACAAAATTGAAGAGTTGTCGATGATAAAATATTACATTGAATTAACACGTTGATTCGGCATTTACAGGAAATCAAACAAAGTAAGAACGGAACAGCGGAGAGTGTGCGAGGCCAAAACATAAAAATTGCTGACAATAAAATGTAACGACCAAACAATGTCACATTGAATTAACGCGTTGATTCGGTGTTTAAGGGAAATCAAACAGAGTAGGAACGGAAGAGCGGAGAGTTTGCAAGCCCGAGGCAGATATGATGCTAGCCGTACGAGCGAGGAAGGCAGGGGGTTGAGAATCAATTAGGCGACGAGTCACCGGAAGCGAGACATGCATGCTTCCTGGCACGCACGTCATGTCCCATTGTTCCAGGAGGAGAGACTTCATCTTCTTGACACACGAGCCACCTGCACCCTCTCGCCTTTCCGTCGAATTCGTCGCTCGAGAAACCATCTCTAGAAACTCTCCGCCCTGTTTAGATGTCGTACGCGCCCAATAACCAGACCAGCAACAACACGGACAACTACCGGCGCAACAACTGTTGACAACTGTTTCCGACTTCGCCACAAGTTTCCACGTTATGGGAAAGACGAGTTCGAGTGACAATCTTTAGAAAGTAATTGTTCTGGCAAAGAGCGATAGTTCGAACTTACTTTCAGGATGGAGCAAAGAACAGTAATCTGAATAAAGTTTACAATTGCCTGTGTCAGCCTAATAACAGATAATAGTTTTATATTACAGTAGAATTTTTATACTAGTTTTGTTCAAGTTGAACACAGAAAATTGACGACGTGATTTCAGAATCAAAAGTAATATATTTAATTTGTTTAGAAAAAGATACCGACGATACAAATCCCCATTAAAAAAAGTAAAAAGAATACACACACATACAAAGCTCCAACAACGAGAGCCACAATAATTAAACCATTCCTCATCAGGAAATAATCCCCGTCGTGCCAGAAAGCAGCTGGCGCGACCTCATAAATCAAGCACCGACACAATAATGACAATAATGACAATAATGACAATAATGACAATAATGACAAGAATCAGCAGAGTAGGACATTTTGCAGGCGACGTGAATAATCGGCGCCAGTAGTGTAAGGGATCGATGGATAATAACAGTATCGAGAGCGACAGGTTGAAAAGCCGAAGGGGAAGCACGCGTTGCGTACCTCTGAGAGAGAATGGAAGAGAAAGCACGTGGTCGATCGAGTGAACAGAAAATCCTCGTGAACTAGAGCAGCTCTGGTTAAGGAAGAAATTAACACGAAGGTGGGTGCGCGGCGCTCGATTCTTGGAAGAAAGGAGTGGAATATCTGAGGTCATTAAGATGAAGGGGCACGTGCCATGACGGCTAGGTGCACGTTTATAGGAAGGGAACATGTGGCAGACGAGAGAGGTTACTGCTCGCAGATCCGAAATATCCCTAAGTTTCGGCCGCAAGCGAACAACTGACCCGTAATGCACACACAACACACATACATATATACACATACAAGACTTGGCCTTTCATGGGAAAGACGACACTTCGGGAAGCAGCTGTCGCCACCGAATCCTTATTTCCCTTTTCCCACCACCCCTTTCCCCGACGCACCAGGAGCTTTGCCGCCAGGGTTGCTTGGATCCTATCGCGCCACCATAATGCTCGACTATTGTCGACTAATGATACTATAATAACGAGCTGCCCGTACTTCGCATTAGAACACGAAACTGCCAGCCGGGAGTTCAACCCTTGTGTCACCATTAATCTATCCGATTCCAAGAGCCTTTTAAGTAGAATAGTACATACGCGGCTGACAGACATCGCGAAAGAATTATCTACTTTTCTGCGGTATTCATTTGTAGGAAATCGAGTTGTTTCGTTGAACCAATGAAATGTGGATTTTTATACTTTTACTGTGAACTGTATTTAATTTGGTAATATTTTTATAATAGCATGGTTGCTGGAATCGTATTAGAATACGAAACTGGCTGCTGGGAGTTCAACCTTTGTGCCACCATTAATCTATCCGATTTCAGGAGCCCTTTTAAGTAGAATACGCGGCTGACAGACAGCGAAAGAATTATCTACTTTTCTGCGGTATTTATTTGCTGAAAATTAAACTGTTTCATTGAATCTATGAAATATTAAAGATATAAATTCATTATTGGATTCTTTTAATTTGATTAACTTGCGAGTATTTGGTTTGCTTTTACTGTGAACTTTTGTGGGCAAAATGATCGAAAAGCTAAAGGCACTAAGCAGCAAGTAATAAAGTACGATATTCTATTTCAGTAAAGCCATTTCGTGCCACAGAGTGATTCATCTTGTTCATGTAATGTGATTTGCATTAATCAAGCTTTTTCACTGACGCATGACGCAAGGATAAGTGACAAGTCCAATAAAAATAAACCAATGAATTTAATCCAGTCAAGGTAAGTAAGTAAACAAATTCCGCATATTTTATTTTGCAATATTCCAAGGGAAGTCATATAAATATAAAAGCGAGCAAATGCCAATGCGGAACGTGGCAAATAAAAATATAAAATCCATTCTACTTCATTTCGCGTTACTTCGCTTTAAAAAAAAAAAAAAAACAGCTGCGCAAAAAGCAGATATTTGTAGAAATTCCAATGAAATTGCGACTGCATGGAAGTTGGGTTACACCAACTCTCGACGAAATTGTAACCCCCTGGCAAATAACTGTTCCACTAGCAACTTCAATATTTCAAATCGAATCATCGATAATTTACTCCGGGTGGATCGACTTTTCCGCGAGAGTAGCCATCAATCACTATTACAGCTTCCGACAGGCACATCGCTCTCGGGCACACCCCTGCCGCATGCACCCTTAAGTACGTAATATCGTTACTCCTTTTTTCACATCGCCACGCGAAACTATGCCTCACTGATAATGAGTTACTTTGAAAATTGAGTCACGTAACAGTCGGTTGAAAGCCGCCAGCTTTAATGAAAGGAACATTTTGTCAATTCAGTTTAACCCTTTCCGCTCAAAGCTTTTCCCAGTGCTCTGATTTCGTAGATACTGTTTGGATTTCACTTGTAATTCATCCTTCTATTTATCACTAATTTACCAAGTTATACTTGTGTCAATGTAATATCGAAGTATAGTGAAACATAATATGTTTTAATGGTTTGTTTCAAAATAATTTATTGTTCAAATACTCTTGGGTACTTTATGTAATTCTTGCGCTAGATTAGCGCCATTCCAGTGCGAATAGTTAATAATCTAAATACTGTATTTATTCAACTATAATACTAAGTCAAAAGTATAAAACTTTAGCGATAAAACGTCACCAAAAATATGAACAAATAAACGCTAGAAGCAAAAAGGTTGGGTCATTGAAAGAAGCAATAATACTAAATAGTAGAAGTTAGAATCTACTTCTTATCTTCTTTCCACGCTTACTCGAGGGTTTCAGCCACGTCGAAACGCTTCCAAGCAAACCCGTTAATCCAAAATCGATCGTGAACTCGTCATTTCCTTCGCCTATAGGAAGAGTATCGATTGCTCTCGCTTAGAATGTTTTGTAAACGCGATGAACGATATTAGCAGTCTCGACTGCTTAATCGGCCTAAAAGGAATCACCTTATTCGCGGCTAAACGCATTTATAGAGCGAAACCTCTGAAATACGATGGCGACTCATCGACTCAAGACAAATCCCTCACCGAGCCTCCCATCTCTCTTACCTTTAACATTTCTCGTACGTCCTTCCACTTGGTCTTCGGTGTCCATCGAATCATCCAATGATGCAAATCACAACTTTTCCCAATCGAATAGCCAACACGTTCCATTCCCATTTGGGGTTTTAGTCCAAAGAATTGAGGTTGGAAGAACTCACGAGAATCGCAGACACATCCACACAATTGTCGAGATGTCTGATTAGAACTCGTCGGCAAAAAAAAAAAAACTGAGAGGGAAATAGGTACACGCGTGCCATTGCAAGGAATGAGCGCGCCAACACGAGTCTCTCACGTGTCCTCACCGAGGCCGCCATCTTCCTCATCCGCCATGCGAAGTCCAATCCCCACCGCTCCACGTTGCGACTTCATTTTATTGGGGGCCTTTGTACCCGAAATCTCACCGGGCCTCCGTTCAACGAACGCTTCTCTCCTACCTTCCATTTTCCCACTTTAATTCTCTCTCTCTCTCTCTCCCTCTCTCTCTTCAAGTGTCAGATATATGAACTTATTAAACTTCAAAATTGCCAAACGCAAAATTGTAGAGAAAAATATGATCGCTCGAGTAGTAGTACTTGATGAATGTCGAGGGGCACTTCATTGAATCGAAAGAGGAGAGCGTCGGGCGCATGGATTCTAATAGTGGCCGGCGTGATTCAGTGCCGGAATACCAAAGCGATGAGTCATCTCGGCCCTCGAATGCGTTATCACAGGTGATCCTCGATGAATCGCAGCTCCCACGTGGCTTCAAGCATCATCATCCAAAGCAAGAACACCAGAAGCATCATCATCATCATCATTGGTGGTTGGTAAATTCAGCGAATGGTTCGAACGATGTAGTTCGGCAGTAGTTGGTGGAAGCAGATTCTTGGCTCGCTCTCTTCCATTCACGTCGCCGGGGAGATCGATAGATTCCGTCTGCTTCTCCGAAGGAGGATAGAAGAGCGCGCCGGTTATTTCGCAAAGGTGACCTTGTCGCGATGGAGCGCGCCGCCGTCCTTAGTTAAGA